>CM060937.1:129239891-134239891 GCA_030765085.1 Allium cepa | reverse complement strand
CTGGCCATAATACTACCTTATTCTCAACACCTGCTAATTGTGACATATCACTTGTATGCCTCCAAACATGAGCATCTGGGTTATCCATGCAATCTATAACAACGCTATTAGCATATGGTCCCATACAAATGACATCGACGACCATATTTGGGTCAGTAGACAACACTCTCCCTTCGGCAACAATTTCAGAAGTTCCATCCCAATTCAACAGCATATTATTGCTCCACAATTATTCAACTGAAAATTATAGTAATTGCTGGATCAAAAGATAAATCCAAATGGATATTTAAATCTTAGAAGCACTTAAGTGGATATTCATAATTAAATCACAAATAGCTATAATTATATTGGAAATTAGTTTACACTGTTCGTATTCTTAAAGAACCAACATGAATAACCAGCTGAATTGTGGATTGGTATAGTTATTCTAGGATTAACCATTATAATAATTTATGCCGGCTAAATCAAATACCGCGCTTAGCATTTTTACTCTACCAAAAGTCAATCTTGATTCACTACATTAATTAAAATATGGTAGAAAGAAGTAAAATATTGGGGAGTGATTAATGTATGAGACGAGTAACAATCAATTTTTGATTGTGCTATTGTGACAACCTACATCCTCGACCCTCAGAATTCCACATTAATACATCTTTGGTATTTACATGCCACAAATCCAAGTACCGGGGAGACAAATTATCATAGGGCAAAAGAAAATAAAGATAGAAGACAAAACAATAATAGAATCACACATCATATTTAACAACTTATAATCTTATAGATAGTACGTACAATCACTCTCAAAATGAGATATCAGAGTCATAGCAAGTACTAACCTAGCTAGGATAGTTATTCAGCCTATTCCTACAGGTGCTGGTAGATACTAATACATAATGCAGACATAGTGGAAAGTGACAGATAATTTCAACAAAAGACCCAAAATGCTCCATGCTCCATTCCAAAATGCTCCATAGTTACTAACTACTTGGCTTCCATGGAAAATTTGGGCATCCAAAGTTTAAGGGACAAGTTAAATAAACTTCGAGTCAGACATATGACTAGTGTAGAAAACTCAAAATACGCCTTTTGAAAATAAGAAGGTATCACGTAAGACTACGCCGCACATAAACATGGAACGGGATTTTACCTTATGATAACCAAAACATTTTCTACATGAAAATCATTTGATATTATTTTTAGTGACATTCTTTTGAAAACATTTTCGAATAAATTGATGTGAATCTTAACCGAAATTGTTTCATTATTAAATTCTAGCATAATAGCTATAAAGTAGGTTCTACAATCAAGTCCGAAGGCACTTAGTGGAGGATGGATTCCATACAATGGCGGGTAAGGGACTGCCTTATGTACAGTACACCTCTAAAGGGGTGTTCCAAGGATCGACTTTTTAGAAATCTCTGCACTTGGCAAAAATGGCCTACCCATAGTCCTGCATGGTGGTGGATAGAACTGAATATGACATCACCCCGGTTGTAACTAACCTATCCAGGATTTCATAGCATACATACTTACTCGACATATAGAGAGTAATCTAGAAGGGTGATGACCATACCCTTATGGGCGCGACCGACATAGCCTCATGGCATAACCTGTTTAAGCTATTTTCGGGTGATGAGGTCCGAGGTAACGATTACCTTTCACATAGCACAGTCCTCTTTGAATGCCATATTGCCTATTAATAATCACACAACTGATTTCTACAAACATATAACTCCTGAGCTTATATTCTCAGGACAAGGTGTTAAGCTAAGAGAAGTTGCCTTCTCCGCCATGAAACAGATAATATGTTCCCAGAGATCAATCAATGTGGTAAGGAATGCAACGTCAGACAATCGTCCATATAATTTGTCTAGGAACATGACAAACCAAAGGAACTCTCTTACCACATCCTGTCGAGACTCATCCCTAGGATTATTAGTGAGCAAACCTTGCATCGAAGATCAAACGAAGATAGTACTTCCATATATATATGATATGATAAATGTTCCCCAAGGGTCAGTGACAGGTTGCCCTTCATTTCATTTATCATCTTTCAGTGTCTTCACTTTAAATTCGTAAATTGATTCAAAGTGGTTTTTGGATAAGAATCACTCAAATCCAACACTGTGTCCTTCGAAACAATCATCGATAAAAAGATCTTTAGGTAAATAGGGAATCATTCTTTGATCAATTAATTTCTTTTTATCAAAATATCTTTTAGAGATATATATCTTTAAAACAGTTCTTTTCGATACATACAGAATAATTAAACCTATCTTTATCTTTGGAAAACTATTTATTTAAATCTTAACAAAGATTTCTTAATTTCAAATCAAAATTTTAAATTGAGTTGAAATAACGTTATCTAGGATGTCAATCCATAAACAGTAAATATTAAATGATAAGAATATACAGAAATCATCTAATTCTACTCAACACCAATTTTTGGTATTCAACAAGTACTATGGTGGAACAACGACAAGATCATCTTTTAAATTACTTGAATAGTATTAGTTCCCTCCTCAGAATTTAACACCAAGTATAAGAAGATCATCTCTATACAGTCAAAGTTATATTTAGTTTAAATTTGGAAATTTTGTTCTTTTTATACTTAACTCATTTTTGACATTTTGACATTATCTATCCCTCGCCCAAGAAAGAGGCCAGGTGAGCCATGGCACTAGTTGCTTCTGACCATCTCTTTTGTTTAAGCACCCCTCATCTTGCTCTCACGAATAGAACCGATCTGCTCGTCGGCTTTTAGAGCTAGGATTAAATCACTTTATTTTAACAACTTTTCTTTAAATCTCTTTAAAATAAATTATAAAATCCTTAAACCATCTTTAAAATGCTTAATTAGTTATTTTAAAACATTTATAAAATATTTGGGAAAGAAGACTTAAGTTCATATTTCAAAAGTTACCAAAAGTGTTGCAAAAATTGCTGCGAAAAACGCTGCAAATAGTGTTTTCAATGCTTATTTGATTAAAACAACTTTTTAATCGTCTAGAAATCGATTTTTATAACTCAAATCTCTTTTGAAACATTTTAAAAGATTTATAGAATTTATTATATATTTTTAAAGAATTAAAATTTTTATTTATAAAGAATTCGTCGCTTTGGTTCCCGAACTGCCAAACCGCGACTATTTTGAAAACTTGATTTTCTCATATTTCAAAATCTATTAATTGGAATCTATATTTTCATTCTTCATTTTAAAATTATAGTTATAAGTGCTCGAAAATTCTTACTGCATATAATTTCAAATCCGAATCCATCGTATAAGTGGATTTAACTTTCTATGGCACGAAATCGTAAACTACCTTTACGCGGCGTGCCTATTTTAACTCATTTTCTAATTTCTTTTCAAATTTCATCAAAACACTTATAAATGTTTATAAAACATTTGTAAATAATTTTAAACCATTTTTAAGAGGTTTAAACATTCTATTTGCACCATTTCATTAATAAAAGGAATATGATTTTCTTTGTGATTTTTTGACGTGTATTAAACATGACTTGTTAAAACAATTAAATAGCAATATTACACAATCAAAATTGATGATTAAAGCATATTAAAAATCCATTGCAAACATCCTCATCGTCCAAAATATAATATAATTAAGAGTTTATCACCTTGGATTAAACGATTAACCTAAAAAAGACTATAGCTTCGCTACTTTGATTTTAAAGCTCTCGACCACGTGATGCATAGACCCGCCAATTTATCACTTTGATAAATTGAATTTATTTCTAAATGAAAGTTGAAAATATAAATAATATCATTCCATGTGATAATAAGTCATAGTAAATTTATTTTGAATAAATATTTACAATAATATTTTCCTTAAAATTTATATCATAAGACAACATTGAATTTAAATCATTGATTTATTTAATTTAGACAGAGATTTAATGATTAATAATTATTAATTTATCCAAATAATTATTTTAAATAAGAATAATTCATTCTAAATAGTTATGAAGTGATAATGAATCCTTTATAGTATTTTTATAAAGGGATATATTAATTTGAAAATATAAGAAAAAAATCGATATCGCTTTATCAATACATTAACAATTTTTTGTAAATAATTTTTACTATAAGTTTATATGGTTTCATAATTCAAATGTAATCATTTTTATTAGTTAAATAATAAGAAATTTATTTTTGAATTATGCTTACAAATATATATATATATATATATATATATATATATATATATATATATATGTTAGAGCATAAGTGAAAATATGACCGATAATCGGTTCTCTGGATTTCAACGATTTAACGAAAAAAGGCGTTCGAAGACGTTCGAAATGTTATACACCAACATACACATGCAGTTGTATGTTACATACATATGATAACATACATATAAACATACATACATAAATATAATTAAGTATAAAAAATATAATATAAAATATATAACATATCTTGAAGATTTCTTATTCAATAAGCTTAAATAAGTCAACATGTGCATACAAGAGATGATGAAAGCGATGTGCACATGGGGGCAATGCTCCAAATGCGCATTTTGGAAGGGGGAAGTGTGTTGGAGAAGCCTTGAAATAGTGGTAAAATTGATGTGTACATGTCTTCTTTTAGGCTCCTCCTTTTTCCTATAAATGTCGTACCATCTTCTCACATTTTCTTTCATCTTCTTCTTCATATTTTCAAGCTTTTGCTCCTACTTTATTGGCTTCCATCCTAAGAGAAATAATGTCAAAATTTTATTTCAAAATGAAATTAAATTAAAATACGTAGTTATATATAGTTAAAAACCTCAAAACAAGCTCAATCTTCATCTCTCCGTCTCCCAAACCCAAGGCACCACCATCAACGACCCTTGGCTATGAGCTCCACCCCTCCCCAACCTAGGCCAGAGAACTAAGGCTAGGCCAAGCCATTTCAAGGTTCCAAGCTTGATTTCGTGGATTTTCATTTTGAGACAGCGGAGCTATGGCCGTTTTAAAACTAGTTCGAGTGCAAATGAAGGTGAGAACTCCTAAAAGTATTATACTATATGTTGGATCATGATATGATGTTGCAAATGGATTTTTAATATGCTTTGGTAATCAATTTTGGTTGTTTATATATAAATGTTGAGATTATATGCAAGCCACGATTATACACGTCGATAAACACAAAGGAAATCACTTTCCTTGAATTAATGAATTAGTGTATATGGAATTATTAAATCTCTTACAAATGATTTAAAATGTGTTTGAAGAGTTTTATGAACATTTAGAAGTATTTTGGTGAAGTTTGAAAAGAATTAGAAAATTTAGTTAAAAATAAGCACGTCGCATAGCGGTATTTCGCGATTTCGCGCTACAAATGTCAAACAAACGTAAAAGTTGGAATATAGCTCGGAATTATTCTAGATAAGAATATTTCGAACTATTATATCCATAGTTTTCCATAAAAGGAAGAAGATCAACATTCTGATAAGTAGATTTCGAAATATGAGTAAAACTAGTTTCGGAAAAATCCCGAATTTGTAGTTCGGAATCCAAAACTAGATTTTTTTTAAAAATAATGTTTTAAAATTATTTAAAAATGTGTAATAAATCTTATAAATGTTTTAAAATGGTTTAAAAGTGATTTGAGTAATAAAAGTGAATTTTCAAATAATAAAAAGTCGTATTGATCAATATAGCTAAAAAGGCACTTTCCATAACATTTTCCCGCAGCAATTTTTTATAATTTTTGAAATATAGTTTTAAACACAGCCGTTCTTTTCCAATTATTTTATAAATGTTTTAAAACGATTTATAAAGTGTTTTAAAGATAAATTGAAGGATTTATGAAATGATTAAATGTTTTAATGATTTAGGGCCGATCAAATTACTTGACGGCCTTATGGGTGTAAGAGAGATAGTGTCTTGGCTTGAGTTTGAAAAACTAGTTTCCTACTCTCCTGGGTTATCGGACTGTCCCGATGGAGGGGATAGTAAATTTGATTTACTCGAAATGAAATTTTCCAAAGGATAAAGAAAAATATTTTCCAGGATTTAAACAATTTGGATTTTATAGAGATGATCTTCTTATACTTGGTGTTAAAGCCCAAAGAGGGAACTTATACTATTCGATGGAATTTAAAAGGTGATTTCACCATTATTCCACCCATAGAATTTGTTGAATACGAGGATCGATATTGAGTAGAATTAGATGATTTCTATAGATTGTGCTCACCTAATATATACTGGTCTTGGATTAACATACTAGATATCATGGTTTCAACTAAATCAAAATATTAGTTTTGAATTAATAAATTTTTGTTAAGATGTAAATGAATTTTTTTGGGAATATACCCTAAGTATAAAGGAAATGATTTCGAATTATTCAAATTGTGAAAAGGGTTTTAAGAAATAAAGGAATTGATAAGAGAGGTTTAATGATTCTGTATATGCTGGAAAGAATGTTTTAGAAATATATATCTCCAAAAGTGATTTTGACAAAAAAACTTAATCAATTAAAGAATGATTTCCTATTCACAGAACCTCTTTTTATCAATGATTGGACCGAAGGAATCGGGATCGGATCTGGGGTAATTCCTACCTGAAAACCACTTCGTACCAATGTACGTATTGTAAAGATAAAGTCCAGATAGAGAGAATAAAGAATGAAGACCAAGGATTTTCATAATGAAAGGACTGCTTGTTGTAGCAACGATCCCTTCATTTTTGAAACTTTTTGGGTTGTAAGGACTACTCGCTACGAATAGTTGTAGATAGTTTCTTCGGTTTTGTTTAGTCTATGAATGAACTTGTATGGATGGATGTTCGACTTTGCATTCTTGAGATTTCATCGTTGACTTTTACAATGGTACATCTGTTTGGTGGCAGAGAAGGAAACTTCTTTTAGTTTAACACCCTTCTTTAAGACGTATGAGCTCAAAGGTTGTATATTTGTGAAATTTAATAGGGATCGATGGAATGGCAATGTGGCAATCAAAGTAGAATGTGCCATGTGAAAGGTAATCGCTACCTCAAGCCTTACACCCAGAAATGGCCAAAACAGGGTAAATGCGGCAAGGCTATGTGGTCCGCAACCATTAGGGTATGATGATCCCTTTTTAGATATATTTCTTCCCGCTATGATGTTTGTGTTTAAATTAATGTGGATGTATGCTACGAGGATCCTTGGATAGGTCAGTAACGACCTGGGTGTTGACATATTCGGTACTATCGAGGAAGAGGTAGGACGGTCTTGTATTGGTAGTGGACCATCTGTTGGGCCTCAGTACATTCCTCTAGAGATGTATTGCCTAAAGGTAGTCACTTCACCGCTCATTTGTATGGAATCCATTCTCCAATAAGTACCTGCCATTTTGTTTATAGAGCCTAGTATGCTAGAATTTAATAATGGTAACAATTTCGGCTAAGATTAATAAGTTTACTTGCAAATTTTTTGAAAGATATGTCATTAAAAACAATATCATTTATTTTGACGTATAATGATTTGGTAATCATAAGGTAAAAACGCGTTCCATGTTTATGTGCAGTGTGGTCTTATGAGATACTCTTTGTTTTGAAAACGCTTATTTTGAGTTTTCATACCAGTCCCATGACTGATCCAGAGTTTATTTTCCTTTTTCCTTAAACTTTAGGTTCCTAATTTTCCTAGGGAGGCTAGTAGTCGGGTTTAGTTTAGAAAAAAGCTGGATGGAACTCGAAGCAAGGAGTTAGAAGCTTTTCTAAAGATTGTTTCCACCACACTTGTGAAGTATTATATTCCGCAATTGTAAGGACATTATAATTGTCCATGTTTAACTCTTATAAATGTATTTTAATTTGCGCTCTAAAGTTTATCTTGAAATAACATATGTGAGATTCGACTCTACCTTTATTTTTCTTTCTTACACGTGAGAATCCACATCTCCGGCACTTGGATTTACGGCATGTGAATCCCGAGGATGTATTAGTGTCAATTTTTAAGAGTCGAAGAAATAGGTCCTCACAACGTGGTACCAAAGCTTAGGTTGAGCTAATACCTGAGCTTTATAGAGGTTAAAGCCTCATCAAAGATAGGAATAGTAATGCCCTAGGATGAGTAACTCATTAGAGATAGGCTTAGCAATAACCTAGAATGAGTTTGCGTATACATATGAGTGCATATTTGTTAATAAAATATACAAAAGAATTCGTTTTTATATAAAATCATTTTACATAAGAATATATATATATATATATATATATATATATATATATATATATATATATATAATTGAAAAGAAAATAATATCTTGGTAAAATTTTCAAAGGATTTTTGAAATAAATAAACATTGTACAAAGAATTTTAAAAGCTATCTTTAGACATGAACCTCGAAAAAACTTTCTAAGTACTGACCAAACCTCTCTACCTATGAATATGTTAGCAATTACCTACTACTTGTGTTTGAAAGAATAATTTTTTATCTTATAGAAACCATAAGGGAGAAATTATGCAAAAGGTGAATCCTCTAGGGCAAATTAGGGTGAAAAAGATAACCATATAACTCTCTCTAGCAATGAAGAGGAACAGCCTTACATCTGCCTAGTAATGGTGGATCTTCGATTAGGGAAGACTATTCCCCGTATACTCGTAGGGATGAAAATGGGTACCCTGTTGCCAGAATGCTTATACCAACCCCAGCTCCAAAAATTATTATAATCTCCAGCGACAACGAGCCCGGGCAAGCCCCAGAGGGAAATTGGGTAGCGGATCCCACTACTTCCATCTTGGAACCCATAGAGGAGGATGAGCCAATGGAAGAGGAATCAGAACCAGTAGAAGAGGAGGTAGAACCAATGGAGGAGGAATCTGAGCCAACGAAAGACCCGAACACTATTATATCAAGCGACTGCAGCAACGTGATATGGAATATGAGCGAGGAGAATGTTATATGGCAGGAAGCGTCGTCCAGTTCATACATAAACTAGAATTCAATAGAAAGCAACAATGAGGAGAAGGTAGAAGAAGAAGAGGAGGAGGGAGTCGACGAATTTGAAAATCCATAGGAAGAAAATATGCAAGGATTAGAGGAGTTGGAAGAAGGAGGAACCATACCGGGAATGCCGGTAGGCTTGGGACATATCCCATGAAATCAACCATGGTTACCCAGGGAGTTTTAGAGGCATAAGAGAGGGCGACAACGAGGCCGATGATGGGTTGGATAGTGAAGTAGAGGGAGAAGGGGAGGTAATAATTGATTTGGGATGTTGGAGTCCACCTTTATCTTCGGACACAGAAGAGTAGGAATGGAATCCGAGAATTTGAGTATGTATGAGCATGATGGTTGTTTTGTTGTAGTATTTTGAGTTGTCATATTTTAAGGGGTGAGGGGAAATCTTCATTTTTTGGACCCTAGTGTTGGAAGGTTTAAATGATGTAAGAATGCGAAGATTTATAAAATGATGATTGTCCCAACTTTTTATTAGTACCAATCTTTAAGTAAATAATTAAAGTTAAATGGTTTTGGGTCTGTAGTAAAGATCTTTTAGCAACATTTGTTTTTAAAACCTTGAATAACACTTTGGAAGAAATCTTATGAATATATTTAGATCCGTAATAAAGGTATTTTAAAAGATAATAACGAGTATAAGAGTATTTTATATAAAGATAGAAAATGTTATGAGTTCAAATCATAAAAGAAAAAAAGTTCATTTTAATAATGTTTTGGTAGCAATTGTTTTAATTTCTTCAATTCATTTTGAAGTAAGTAAAATATGTTAAATAAATTATAAATATACTTAAAGCAACTGAATAAGTATATGAATACCTTTATATATTAAACTGTAAAGGTAAAGAGAATATATATAAAGGAACTTTTAATTAATAAAGAAGTGTTAATTAATAAATAAAGTTTTAATTAAACAAAGAATGTTCTCACATTTGATGTTAGTGAAAGGAAGTTTATGGTAATTTATCAATTTAATGAATTAATTTAGAAATAAATTTTCTATAAACCACTAAGATATGTTTAGAAATGTATCTTTTGAAAATAAATGTGTTTTAAATAGAAAGATTTGAATAAAAATGTAAAATGGTTATGCATGAGGAAGTGTCTTTATGAAAGTTTGAATAAAGAATGAATGTTTTATGAAATGTTTTCATAAAAAAAATTTGAAAGGTTAATAAATACATATGAAGTATATGAATTATTTTGTCGCATGATTTAATCTAAGATTCGAGTGTAGAACTTTGACGTAGTTGACACTTATCCGAAAAAGGATTTATCACACGATTCTTGACGACGAACATTGATGAGGGTTTATGGTTGGATGCTTGAGTTTTCTATCATAGTTTAGAGCTATGCAAGGAGAACTGAAGTTTAGATCAGAAAGCCTGGTAAGAGCCGCACTAAAGGATCGGGGTATCAATACTAGTTAGAAAGTAAAGTTGCGAATTCGAATAGAAGAAATAGATATTGTGTTTAGATGATATATATACATCATACAAAAATGAGGAAAAAAATATTTTTGGGCAAATCGTTGGATTTTTGTTTTGGGTAATTTCGGGGCTGAAATTCTTTTAAGAGGAGGAGTCTGTAACGACCCGCCAATTTATCACTTTGATAAATTGAATTTATTTTTAAATGAAAGATAATAATACAGATAGTAACAATTCATGTGATACAACGTAATGGTAAATTTATTCTGAATAAATATTTGCGAGAATAGTTTCCTCAAAATTTATATCGATAAGATAACACTGAATTTAAATAATTGATTTATTTAATTTAAATATAGATTTAATGATTTAATAATTATTTTAATTATCCAAATAATTATTTTAAATAATAATAATTCATTTTAAATGGTTATAAAGTGATAATGAATCATATATAATATTTATATAAAAGCATATATTTAATTTGAAAATATAAGAAAAAAATGATGTGACAAAAGTGATGTGTGTATGTCTTCTTTTATACTCCTCATTTTTCCTATAAATATCCCACCATCTTCTCTTCATTTTCGTTCTTTTTCTTTTTCATATTTTCATGATTTTACTTCACTTCAATCGCTTCCATCCTAACATAAATATTGTCAAAATTTATTTCAAAAATGAATTAATTATAATATATAGTTATATATAGTTAAAAACCTCAAAACAAGCTCAATCTCCATCTCTCCACCTCCCAAACCCAAGGAACCACCATCCACCACTCTTAGCCATGAGCTGCACCCCTTTACCAACCTAGTCCATGAGCACCAAGGCTCAAAGATCCAAGCTCGATTTCGTGGAGTTTCATTTCGAGAAAGCAGAGCTATAGCAGTTTTAAAACTAGTTCGAGTGGAACTGAAGGTGAGAACTCCTAAAAGTATTATACTATATGTTGGATGATGACATGATGTTGCAAACGGATGTTTAATATGCTTTGATCATCAATTTTGGTTGTTTACGTATCAATGTTGAGATCATATGCAAGTCACGATTATACACGTCGATAAACACAAAAGAAATCACTTTCCTTGAATTAATGAATTGGTGTATATGGAATTGTTGAATCTCTTAAAACATGGTTTAAAATGTATTTGATGTGTTTCATGAACATTCAGAAGTATTTTGGTGAAGCATGAAAAGAAATGGGAAATTTAGTTAAAAATAAGCGCGTCGTGTAACGTAAGTTCGCGATTTCGCACTATAAAAGTCAAACGAATATAAAAGTTTGAATATAGCTCGAAATTCTTCGAGATAAGAATTTTCTAAATTAATATATCCATAGATTTCCAACAAATAAAAAAGATCGAGATTCTAATAAGTAGATTTTGAAATATGAGTAAAACAGTTTTTCGAAAAATCCTAAATTTGCAGTTCGAAATCCAAAACTGAATTTCTTTGAAAATGATGTTTTAAAATTGTTTTAAAATGTAAAATAAATCTTATAAATGTTTAAAAATGGTTTAAAAGTGATTTGAAGAATAAAAGTGAATTTTCAAATATTAAAAAGTCTTTTCGATCAATATAGCTTAAAGGGCACTTTCCGCAGCACTTTTCCACGGCACTTTTCCGCGGCACTTTTTTATAACGCAACCGCTCTTTTCTAGTTATTTTATAAAAAATTTAAAATGATTAATAAAGTGTTTTATATATGAATTGAAGGATTTACGAAAAGAATAATTTTTTTAATGATTTAGAGCCGATCATATTACTTGACCGCCTTATCGGTGTCAAAGAGATAGTGTCTAGGCTTGAGTTTGAAAAACCAGTTTCCTGCTCTCCCTTGCTGTTCGGACTGTCCCGATAGAGGGGTAGTAAATTTGATTTACTCCGGTTGAAATTTTCCATAGGATAAAGAAAGATATTTTCCAGGATTTAAACAATTTGGATTTTATTAAGATGATCTTCTTGTACTCGGTGTTAAAGCCCGAAGAGGGAACTCGTACTATTCGTGGAATTTAAAAGGTGATTTCACCATTATTCCGCTCATAGTATTTGTTGAATATGGGAATTGATATTGAGTAGAATTATATGATTTCTGTAGGTTCTTCTCAATTACTATTTACTAGTCTTGGATTAAAATCCTAGATAACATGGTTTTAACCAAATCAAAATTATGATTTTTGAATTACGAAATCTTTGTTAAGATTTAAATGAAACGATTTTAGAAATATCTCCCTAAGCATAAAGGGAATGAATTTGAATTATTCCAAGTTTAAAAAGGGTTCTAAGAAATAAAGGATTTGATAAGAGAGTTTAATGATTTCGCATATACCAAAAAGAATGTTTTAGAAATATTTATCTCTAAAAGGGATTTTGATAAAAGAATTTAATCAATTAAAGAATGATTCCCTATTCACAAAACCTCTTTTTATCGATGATTGGATCGAAGGAACCGAGGTCGGATCTGGGGCAATTCCTATCCGAAAATCACTTCGAACCAATGTATGCATTCGAAATATAAAGTCCTGATAGAGAGAATAAAGAATGAAGATCAGGTATTTTCAAGATGAAAGGACTGCTTATTGATAATTCTAGTTAGCTTTCAAATACTAAAGTAGCGGTGGTCCCTTCTTTTCAGAAACACTTTGGGTTGCACGGACTATTTGCTACTGATAGTAATAGGAGAGTGCTTTCGGTTTCGTTCAGTCCCAGAATGAACTTGTATGAATGGATGTCTAACATTACATTCTTGAGATTTCACCGTTGACTTTACAAACATACATCTGTTTGGAGGCGGAGAATGCAACTTCTTTTAGCTTAACACCCTTCTTTGAGACGTATGAGCTCGAAGGTTATATACTTGTGAAAATCCGCAAGGATCAATGGAATAGCAATATGGTATTCAAAGTGGAATGTACTATGTGAAAGGTAATTGCTACATCAAGCCTCATACCCAAAAATTGTAAGGATAAATATTTATAACCGTTCATGTTTAACTCTGATAAATGTATTTTAATTTCTGTTGTAAAGTTTATATCGAAATAACATATGTGAGATTCTATTCTGTCTTTATTTTCCTTCTTACCCTTGAGAATCCGCTTCTTCGACACTTGGATTTATAGCACGTGAATACCGAGGAGGTATTTGTGTCGATCTTCAAGAGTTGAAGAAATGGGTCCTCACACTTGAGCTCTTGCCTTTAGAGGGCTCGGCCTTATCTATGGTGAAGGGAGGTGGTGGTCGTGGGTTATGTTGCGGAAGAGGAATGGTTTTGAAGTGTGTTAAGTGGATTTGATATGTATACTTATATTATTTTAATTTCTTTATACTAATAATTACTCCAAAATTTTGTTAACATGAGAAGCCATTTATAAGCTTGAAAATGGACGAAGAAGACGAAGAAAATTGTATGGAAAAATATGAAGAAGGGGTGGGGTATTTATAGGATTTTAGAAAACCGAAATATCATAACAAGGATGGACAAATTTACCCATTTCCACCTCCTCCTCCCATTAATTCATGCACACGATAGTCCACCTAAGCTATGTGAGGATGTAACAACCCGTATATTTTATGATTGTATATTTAGATATTTTATTTAAATATAGCATCGTTAATCGAATTTAAGTCCGAAAAGCTATATATTGCAAACAGTCGAATTAGGACTCGAGACCGCTTCCATTGAGTCCAAAATGTCGTTTGCGACCTTTTTGTGTATAAACATCGATATATTTGGAGTTAGCTTTAATTTTGACATTTTCACTTAGGGCTTTGGGTTTGGGTTTCAGCGCATTAACCCCAACTTAAGACCCAAGCTCCACCCACTCCTCTTCGTCCATTTCATTTCTAATTCCTAACACTTCAAGCTTTAGAAAAATGGGGAAAGTGATTGGAAATTAGAATTCCTAAGCCTTAGCTCCTTTGCAAATTCAAGTTCTAGCTCCAAACTCAAAAGAGAAGCTTAGGTAAGTATCTCCTTCTTCTTCTCCATCTTAATCTCTCTCCAATATTTGAAATTTCCTACAACCTAACTTAGGAAATATTTGCTTTTGATCTTAGTTTGGAGCTTTTAGAGTTGGGATTAAAGAGTGGTTGATCCTCCTTTGTTTTCAAGCTTCTTCTTCCTTGTTTTTGTGTAAAAGGTGAGATTTTTATCTCACATCTACGTCTATATCTATTTTTGTTGTTAGGTATGAATTCCTAACAATTATTGATGTTTATTTGCTTTTGGTTTGAATTGGTTTTATAAATGTTCCAATTTTGGTGTTTTGAAGTTGAATCTTTAAAAAAAATCCTAGCCTTGATGCTTGAACATGTCTTTGGGGTGAGTCGTAGAGCCTATAGGACTGGGTTGTCGCGTGGCATAGATCCCTAATTGCAATTTCTCGATCGATCGGCTCCGTTTGGATTCTTGCCCCTTTGGGGACTAGGCATGAAATACTGAAAACAGGTTCTAGTCGACTCGCGCATGAGTCCAGTCGACTGACCTGAAACCCGAGAGTTTTCCAAGCATTGGAGTAGTCGACTGAACTTGGTGTCCAGTTGACTGACCTATTGCTTCATCCCAATTTGCCTATTTTGCTTGAAATTCCAATTCTTATCGATTCGTGATTATCCGAGTTGTTGTTATCATTTATACGACTTTGACGACTTCTATTTCGGGATTTTTGGGGAATATCCATTTTTATGGATTTGGTATCTATTTCTTTGGATTTAATTCACGTCTTCGAATGTGAATTTTGGTGATTGATTGTGTTTACAATCATTTCTACGGTTTGTCACTTTTAAATACAAAGGTTTCTATACTAGTAGTAAATATTCAAACTCTTTCTCAAAGATGATTTCAACTCTATTTTTAATACAAAACTTGTTTCTAAAACCGATTTCCAATCTATTAGTATACACAAACCTTTACCACATTCGTTTGAGAAATCTAATTAAATGGCTTAGTAAAACTAGTGGTATGAAACGCTTGTGTTCACTTTGTCAATTAATTTTTGGACTTGTTCGATTGAAACTCTTGTGACAAATTTATGAGTGGAGATCTACAATTTGTTCGTGAATATTTATGTTAAGCCAGTGGTTATAGGACATGAAGCTAAACTCATTTATTTACTAGCTTAGTGTAATTCACACTTTTTATTGATCAATGATGATCATTTTGTGATTTAGACTTGCGATATGCGATTTCTCTTTGTCCATGTAGGGGACTATATCTCATTTTATTGAGTTTCATCTCATTTCTTTTATAGGCTAACGACCTGTTGATTCTTTGGAGTTCGGACTCAATTTTTATGGGCTTGTGACCCATGTTCTTTTATGGAGTTCGATTCATCGGACGTACCGTTGTACTACGTCGTTGTTCCGGCTTATCAGGTTCATTGGGCATACCATTTTACTACGTCGTTGTTTCGAATTATTCGAGTTTCAGTTTCCTCGGGCGTACCGGTTTACTGCGTCGTTGCACCAGCTCTATGGTTAGCGACCATGGGATATCATCCCGTTTGTGATACACGCGTTGGTGAGTGTTCATACTCCAGTTTATGATAGACCTCCCCCATTTGTGATTTCTGGATTTCTAATAGATGATTTCTAGAATTTGTGTTTCACCAATTTTTATGATTGGCACCGATATGATGTCCATATTTGTGGTTTGGTGAATAAAATAAAGAATATGATATTCTTTTTGGTGTTATGAGATTTGTTGAGATGTTTTATGATTTTTAGTATGGCATTATTGTTATCATACGTTTTTGTCGTATCTCATATTCTATCTGTGACGACCCGGAATTTTGAGCAATATCAATTTAATAATCTTCGTGAAAAATTAAATTGATTTGATCATTTTACAATTATAAATTGACAAGTTAAATTTATTTTAAAGGTTAATGATAATAATTTGTTAATATCTATCAATAATTTTCTTTGCAATATAAATAGGCAAGTCAATTCTTTTGAAAATTTATAATAATCTGATTTGAAAATATTTATTTTGATAAATAAGAAGTTTTAATGTAATAAAACTTTGTATTCAAATTATAATATATATGAATGTATATATTGTGATTTGATATTTGTTTTAAAATTTAATTTGGAAATTAATAAATTTAATGTTAGAATGTTCTATTTGAAATGTGTATATATATTTGTATATATATATATATTTGAAATAGGAATTGCATTAATTTGAATTTAATAATAGTTTTCAAACTTGAATATATTTAGTTTTGAAAATTTAAAATGATAATTTGATTTAATGACTTTAAATTGATAATTGAGATTTAAATTTAAAATAACAAAGTAAATTCCTTATTTATGATAAATTTGTACTTTAAGCTTTTAAATAAGATTTAAATTAAAATAGATGTTTCAAAACATATAAACATGATTGAATCAAAATGTAAATTACTTGATTTCATATGAATATTACATATACATGTATATAAGGATTTAATAAATTGTTAAAGAAATACATTTAAAGGAAAAACATATAAATAATACTTATATAACACATGTAAGAATATTAATGTACATTAACAACATTTGTAAATTAATAGGTATAGGTGTAAGTAAATTAGATCTTGAAGGTGACAAATGTCATTTTCTTTAATGACTAAATTTAAAACTAAATTGTAGATAAAGATAGTTTACTTTCAGCTGAAAACATTTTATTCAAACTCAAAACTTTATACAAAAGAATTCCTCAACTCTCTTCTACAACAAAATAAATACAAATTTAGAAGGGAAAAGGTAAATCAAAAACAAAGGAGAAAATCTGGAAATTTCAATCTGAAAATATGAAGAACTGTAAACCTGGAAACTCAATCAAATGCAGCAGCAATAATTAATCAACATGCAATAAGTTCAGGAAGATATATCAACATGCAGATGGAATTCATTAGCATGCAAGTTCTTCTTCATGAGCAACTCAGTAATCATGCAAATCTGGAAAATCAACTTGCAAATGAATTAAAGCCTGGAAACCATTTTTTTTCTGATTTCTGCAAATTGTTCAGGTGAGTAAAACGAATTTTAAAAACAGTTTTAACTTGATTTCATCTCTGTTTATATATGAAAATGTTATGGTTCTTTGAATTATTGGATTTTGAATGAATGCCTGAGAAGTAAAATCATTTGCTCTGTCTTCTGTTTGAATCTAGTGAGTAAATAAATTTAAAAAAAAAAAACAGATTTAAACTTGAATCTTATCTTGGATTGTGAATGAATATCATGCTGTTACTTGATTGAATTAAATGTATGTTGTATGTGAGTGTTTAAGGGCATGTCTGGATATAGATTTAATGCCTGTAGTTTATTGTGTGGTTTTGAAACAATTTCAATATCTATAATAAATTCAATATCTTGTTCTTGGATTCAAATTCGAACTAGGATTGTTAATAGAAGTTGTTTGAATCTAAGTAAACTATCATCCAGAAACAATTACCAGTTTTTAAAGTGAATAAATGATTTAAATTACTTGAATTTACAGTAAAATATAAATTATGGTCAGAAATTTATTAAAACAATTTCAAGTTTCGATTTCACAATTGAATTGCAAATGGAAATTGATGAATTTTAGAACTTGAATCACAATTTCTAATGGAGTATTCAGTGAGCATTTTGGGATTTTCTAGTTTGGGGTTTTTGGCCGATTCTGGGTGATAGTCGAAGAATCAAGCATCGTGGTTGAGTATGGAGGTAGAGGGGGTGTTGAAGTTCACCAGAAAAATGCAGAAGTATTTTTCTAATTTTTAAATCGATGGGAATGGATTGATGTAGGGTTTTGCTTCCTGTTCTTTCTTTCTCTGTTCATCTTTAAATCGCGACTTCGTGGGCAATCTGGAGGCTATCGCGAGGGGTTAGGGAGGTGAGGGGAAGTGAGATGAAGCTGCAGTGATGAAGGCGTGGTCTCTGGTGAAGGCAGTGACGGGCGGTGGTGGTTTACAGGTAGGGATTCTTCGAACTGTTTGGGTTCGAATGTTGTATTTCGATTTTCGATCGTGTTTGGATTTCTGGGTTGAGCATTGGGATGGAGGGGTTGAACGTGACTTGTCGCGGTCGGAATGATGGTCGTTGGCGATGGGGAACTCGGTGCACGTTGCACGGTGGTGAAGTATCAGTTGCTGTTGGGTTGAATGGGAGAAGATGGTGAAGAACTCGAAGCAGGCATCGTGTTTTGTATGATGGAACCCGAAGCAAGGGGTAGGCAGGGAAGACTCGGGTTGTTTTGCTTGTTTACTCGGGTGTGGCACGGGTTGTTGCTAGTTACTCGAGTATTCAGAGGGTCAGGTTTTAGAACTTTATGTTTAAGTTGTTAATTCAAAGAATATTTGTTTTTAGAAATAAAGTTTTTTAAAAACAAAGGTTGAATAAGTTTTCAGATTGAAATTGTTTTCTAAGTTATGTTTTAAACAAGTTTATATATTTTAAAATATGGAGTTTTAAAATAAAATGAGTGGATCTTAAAATAAAGTTTGTATTTAAACTTTAATAAATAATTTGGGAAAGGTTTTAAAAATTTAAAGTTCAATTTAAAATATGTTTAAATTTAATTGATTTCTAAATCATTTTATTTTGTTTAAAATAAGTTTAATGATTTAGAATTTGATAATCAATTGTAATAAAAATTATCTTTAGTTATTTTGAATTTGATTTATTTGAAGATAATTAAATTTGTAAAGTTAATTGAGATAGTTAAATCATTTTTAATTATCAAGTTTTATTTGTTAATAAATGATTTAATTAAGATAATGGTTTCTAAATTAAGAATCTTTTAATATTAAAAGTTAAGAATCATTTAATTAATTTTAAATGATTTAGTTAAATAGTTAATTAAATAATAAATTTGTGATTAATTAAGATAATCACTTATGAGTTAATTTAATGTAATTACTGGGAAAGTAATTAAGTAATTAAGTGATTAATTACAAGAGGTCATTAAGTAAAGGATAATCACTTTATTAAAAGTAATTATGTAAATGTGATTAAGAGTTAATCACTTTAGTTATTAATTAAAGAATTAATTAATAATTGATTAAAGGTTTAAATTATTTGATTAATGATTAATTAATTAAAGAATTAAGAGTAATTAATTAGGTGGTTAATTACTTGTTAAAGTAATTAATTAAGAAAGAAATTTAATTAATGAGTAATCATTAATTAATGAAAATAATTAATTAATTGTTAATTAATAATTTAAGAATAATTAATTTATAATTAAGTTTTAAATTACTAAATGTAATTAAAGTAATTAATCAAAGGTGATTAATTAAAAGTAATTAATTAAGTATGATTAATTAAGAGTAATTAATCAAATGTGATTAATTAAAAATGATTAATCAAGTGTAATTAATTAAAGATAATTAAGGAATAATTACCAGAATAATTAGAGAATAATTAATCAAGGTTGATTAATTTAGAAAGTAATTAAGAAGTAATTACTTAATATAATTTGGAAGTAATTAATCAGGATGATTAATTAATATGAAGATTAAGGAATAATTACTTAAAGTAATTAAGTGATAATTAATCAGGAAAGATTAATTGAAATGGATAATTAAGTGATGTTAATTAATTAATTTGTAATTAATTAATAAATAGTATTGGATTGGAGATAATCCAAGTATTTAATTAAGGATTAATTTAATTTAAGGATTAATTAAATTAATCGAGTTTGAATCAAACTTGTTTATGAATGGTTAATGATTGGATGATATATCATTGGATGAGTGATGATATTGGTTGTTGTTGGATGATATTGATTGATATGTGATGATGTGATTATGCTATATCTGATTTTGATATATATGCTGCTATGTGATGAATAGATGCATGTGATATTAGATGCTTATCAATCTGTGTTATGAATACATCCATTTATGTTAAGTGATATTTTATGAAATATCTATTGTTTAAAATCCCTTAAGTACAACTTGGACATTAAAATGGCGTTTGGATTCGATGAGACCGGGATCGGGTTTCCATATTTGGAATCCGAAAACCACATCGATTCCAATTAAACGGTAGGTCGTTAATCCAAGTGGAGCAAGTGAAGACTCGAGGTGTAAGGGCTATACGTCAGTATAACTCTGTGGGTGATTCCGTAATGAGTTTGACGGAATAGTGCTTATAGATTCGAGATGGTGAATTAGAGTGCAAGGGCTATGGTCGTTGACTCTGAGGGTGATTCCAAAATGAGTGCAACGAGATAGTGCCTTCGGTTTCGTTCGAACCCGGAACGAACTTGTATGGATTGAATGCTTTCAGCACATCGTCAGGCGGACGATGAGCATTCTAAGATAATTGGTCCTATAAAGGTAATCGCAGCCTCAAGCCTCATCAACCGGGAATGGCTAAAACAGGGGAGGTGCAGCAAGGCTTCGTGGGTCGCGCCCACTGGAGGGCAAGATTCATCCCTGTCTAGAGGTCCCTTTATATTTCGGCTGTGTGGGCAGTTGGTCTGCAGCCAACTGCGGGGTGGTCTTGTTCGGGACTGTTCAGTAAGGAACGGTGCCGGTCTTGTGTTGCAGGGGATGAAGGGAGTAATCCTCGGTACGGTGATCTAGGCCACGTACTGTGACGGGCGGTACCCCAGTAGCCCTGCCATTGTTGGAAACCCATTTTCCCTACGAGACCCTACGGTTTTGTTTGTATTACCCACTTTTGTGGCTAGTAGCTGGAATTTAATGAATGTAACAATTTCGGCTATTTCATATTTACTTGAAAACCCTAGACACTATTATAATATCACTGGATTTCCTATCAAATGTTTTGGTTAGCGTAAGGTAAAAACTTTTCCATGTTTATGTGTGGGAAGTCTTACGTGATACCTTTTGTTTTCAAAGGATTTTCTAAAGTTAAGCAATCTTAAACCGTTTACTCACACCAGACCCCTGTCTGACCCGAGTGTTTATTTTCTGTTTTATTAAACTCTTGGATACTCATATTATATATGAGTAGTCAAGTGATTCAGGTTATCTTTTGACGAGTTTGGAGGAGCTTTGGAGCAGGAGGCTTCAGCGTGTAGATATTTAGAGTTCCGCTGTGTTATCATTCTGTATAGATGTTCTTGTATTGTATTAGACAGAAATGTTATAACTGTCTAAATTGAGATGTATAGTTGTGTACTCTGATGTATATAATACTATGTATATGTTCTATATTATATTTAAATCGTTCCGCTGTGAGATTCTGATGTGTTGTTTTCTCTTTCTTCTCTTTCTTTTCTTCTTCTATCCCTTTCTTTCTTAATTAGTGATGCGATTTTCCGGTAGTGGAATTTCGGGTCGCTACAGCTGGTATCAGAGCGTTAGGTTGAGTGAATGCCTAAGCTCTGAAGAGTGTCTTTCTTTAGGGAGCGTTAGGTTGAGTGAATACCTAGGCTCTGAAGTATATCTTTCTTTAGGGAGCGTTAGGTTGAGTGAATACCTAGGCTCTGGAGTGGTGTCTATCTTGAGAGAGCGTACTTGTAATTTTTTTATATAAATATATATTTATATAACTACCTAATCTGTTGGGTTATCTGTTTGGATTTTCCAACATAGGGTATAAAAGGTAGATAAGGTAGAAGTGTGTGGAACACGACTACCACTATTGGTTGAGGCTCATATGTTGTGGTTGGAGGTGTTTATCGAGATTGTAGACCTAGTACTGTCTCGAATAAGTTTTGTGGATTGTAGAAAGGATTTCTTTGATGTCCAGAGGAAGTCTTTTTCAAGAATTGGAGTATATTCTTGAAGTGTGAGGTTGATTTGCTCTGGAATGAGTAGGGATTTCCAAGAGTTGAGTTATCAGCGAAATAGAAGCAAGTGGTAGTATCTTGATAGCTTCAAGAAGGAATAGCTGTGTGATGAGATGCAGTATCCACAGGTGGTTCTGAAGATGTTTCTTTTGGAGCCAGATTTAGATGGTGTTGGTAGAGCATTGATGTCTTCTGTAGGGAAGATTCAGATGTTTAGAGATTCTCTGGATCTCAAGTAAGAGTGTCTTATCTGTATTGGAGTTTGAGACTAAGGTCGATGAGTTACCTCATTTCGGACATGGTCTCATTTGTTTTTCTTAAGATGATATGTGGCTGGTGTTTGATTTGGAGCCGAGTTTCTTTGAGGAGATTTCTACTCGTCTCAAGGATGTTTTAGAGGATTTGGGTGTTAGTTTTGAGTTTCAAGGAGCTTTTGGTTAAGGAAGATCTTTTGGTTTAGCTGTATCATTTGAGTGAAGTTTGGAAGCAGCAGTGTGGATCTGTTTCTTCGATGATTCAGTAATCTGTGGGATTCTACTATCGGCAGGCCAGGCAGATGGTGGAGCTTATTTTTCTTTGGGAAGGCTCAGCAGAGCGAGATATTTGTTGGAAGTGATCTATCAGTTTCTGATAGGTAAGCCATTCTGGAAAGATTGATCTTGAAGGGAAAGCTGTTCTGGTTGGGAGACAGTTCTTTGGAATCTGAACTGAGTGGATCGCAAAAGTGACTTGCGATTAGTTTGGGAATCTTGGAGCATTCCTTGGTTTGATATTGAGGCATCTCAAGTAGAGGTGGAAGCTATGGAAGTAGTCGGAGGTTCTCTAGATGTTTTTGGGGAAATCTGAGGTCTACCTGAATCGGAGATTGAGATTTCTTATCGACTTGGATTTTTAGGAGCAGTATTGATGGTCTAACCATATAGTGGGATGACTCTTGGAGCGAGGTGAGTTTGGTGAGGCGGCTCAGGATTCTTTGGGTGGATCATCTTATTCCGAGTTAAGATTCTGCTAAGATGTTTTGACCAAGTGGAATGGTCACTGAGATTTTTATGAGTCGGATGAACTGTGTATGGAGAAAGATTGTGCTTGTGTCCTTCGATAGCATTCTTATCTGCTCTAGATCAGAGTTGTGCAGCGGAAGCAAGTTGGGGATTATTCTGGAATGGGAACAACCGGATGTTGCAGTAGAGGATTTCTACAGGAAATTTAAGTATGAAGGAATTTTTCTGGATTTGGTAGGCAAGGTTGTCAAGTACAACTGTTGGCTATTCCAGATAGGAGAGGTATGTTTGAAGTCCATTGATGTTTGTGGTATAGAGTTGTATTTTGGATTTCAGCAAATTATTTTTGGAAAAGGCATTTTGTTGAGTAGAACCTGGAGATTTGGTTTGAGTTGGTGCTGTTGCTTCATGGAGCAATCAGCAAGGGTTAGGCTGATCAGGAATCTGGGGTGACTCAGAGCATCTGAAGAGTTGTGCAGATAGAATTGAGGAGATTTTGGAATGTGCAGTTAGATTTTGAATATTGATTGGGTTTTATCCAATCAAAGGAGATACAAGGTTTGGTAAAACTGGAGAGTTGGCTCCGGAGGTATTTGGAGTTTATCTGTGATCTCTAGGGATTTGATTTTGATCTACAGGATTGAATTGCCAGTTTGGATAGCTGGAATTCATGGTATTTCACATATCTTTGAGGCATATGTGTATGATTCTTTGAGTGATAGAATCAGCAGTTCAGAAGGGATTTGGTAGTTGAGCTGGTTTTGAGTTTAGTCTGATATCTTGTTCAGATTTGAAGAATCAGGTGAGGGAGTTCTTGGTTTTAGTAGAGTAGTTAGTTAAGATTCTGTAGAGTGAGTGTTCCAGTATAGGTATCTGGAAACTCTAGATATTAGGAAGTTCTATTCAGAATTTTGTCTGATAGATGAAATTATTTGTTTGTTTGTTTGAATTGGTTGCTTTGATTGATAATGTATGATTGTTTGTGTGATTGTTGATAGGAATTTAAATTCTTTAGCTGGGTTATTAAATTATCTTTGCTTTTAAATTTCGGGGACGAAATTCTTTTAAGGGGGAAGGAATGTGACGACCCGGAATTTTGAGCAATATCAATTTAATAATCTTCGTGAAAAATTAAATTGATTTGATCATTTTACAATTATAAATTGACAAGTTAAATTTATTTTAAAGGTTAATGATAATAATTTGTTAATATCTATCAATAATTTTCTTTGCAATATAAATAGGCAAGTCAATTCTTTTGAAAATTTATAATAATCTGATTTGAAAATATTTATTTTGATAAATAAGAAGTTTTAATGTAATAAAACTTTGTATTCAAATTATAATATATATGAATGTATATATTGTGATTTGATATTTGTTTTAAAATTTAATTTGGAAATTAATAAATTTAATGTTAGAATGTTCTATTTGAAATGTGTATATATATTTGTATATATATATATATTTGAAATAGGAATTGCATTAATTTGAATTTAATAATAGTTTTCAAACTTGAATATATTTAGTTTTGAAAATTTAAAATGATAATTTGATTTAATGACTTTAAATTGATAATTGAGATTTAAATTTAAAATAACAAAGTAAATTCCTTATTTATGATAAATTTGTACTTTAAGCTTTTAAATAAGATTTAAATTAAAATAGATGTTTCAAAACATATAAACATGATTGAATCAAAATGTAAATTACTTGATTTCATATGAATATTACATATACATGTATATAAGGATTTAATAAATTGTTAAAGAAATACATTTAAAGGAAAAACATATAAATAATACTTATATAACACATGTAAGAATATTAATGTACATTAACAACATTTGTAAATTAATAGGTATAGGTGTAAGTAAATTAGATCTTGAAGGTGACAAATGTCATTTTCTTTAATGACTAAATTTAAAACTAAATTGTAGATAAAGATAGTTTACTTTCAGCTGAAAACATTTTATTCAAACTCAAAACTTTATACAAAAGAATTCCTCAACTCTCTTCTACAACAAAATAAATACAAATTTAGAAGGGAAAAGGTAAATCAAAAACAAAGGAGAAAATCTGGAAATTTCAATCTGAAAATATGAAGAACTGTAAACCTGGAAACTCAATCAAATGCAGCAGCAATAATTAATCAACATGCAATAAGTTCAGGAAGATATATCAACATGCAGATGGAATTCATTAGCATGCAAGTTCTTCTTCATGAGCAACTCAGTAATCATGCAAATCTGGAAAATCAACTTGCAAATGAATTAAAGCCTGGAAACCATTTTTTTTCTGATTTCTGCAAATTGTTCAGGTGAGTAAAACGAATTTTAAAAACAGTTTTAACTTGATTTCATCTCTGTTTATATATGAAAATGTTATGGTTCTTTGAATTATTGGATTTTGAATGAATGCCTGAGAAGTAAAATCATTTGCTCTGTCTTCTGTTTGAATCTAGTGAGTAAATAAATTTAAAAAAAAAAAAACAGATTTAAACTTGAATCTTATCTTGGATTGTGAATGAATATCATGCTGTTACTTGATTGAATTAAATGTATGTTGTATGTGAGTGTTTAAGGGCATGTCTGGATATAGATTTAATGCCTGTAGTTTATTGTGTGGTTTTGAAACAATTTCAATATCTATAATAAATTCAATATCTTGTTCTTGGATTCAAATTCGAACTAGGATTGTTAATAGAAGTTGTTTGAATCTAAGTAAACTATCATCCAGAAACAATTACCAGTTTTTAAAGTGAATAAATGATTTAAATTACTTGAATTTACAGTAAAATATAAATTATGGTCAGAAATTTATTAAAACAATTTCAAGTTTCGATTTCACAATTGAATTGCAAATGGAAATTGATGAATTTTAGAACTTGAATCACAATTTCTAATGGAGTATTCAGTGAGCATTTTGGGATTTTCTAGTTTGGGGTTTTTGGCCGATTCTGGGTGATAGTCGAAGAATCAAGCATCGTGGTTGAGTATGGAGGTAGAGGGGGTGTTGAAGTTCACCAGAAAAATGCAGAAGTATTTTTCTAATTTTTAAATCGATGGGAATGGATTGATGTAGGGTTTTGCTTCATGTTCTTTCTTTCTCTGTTCATCTTTAAATCGCGACTTCGTGGGCAATCTGGAGGCTATCGCGAGGGGTTAGGGAGGTGAGGGGAAGTGAGATGAAGCTGCAGTGATGAAGGCGTGGTCTCTGGTGAAGGCAGTGACGGGCGGTGGTGGTTTACAGGTAGGGATTCTTCGAACTGTTTGGGTTCGAATGTTGTATTTCGATTTTCGATCGTGTTTGGATTTCTGGGTTGAGCATTGGGATGGAGGGGTTGAACGTGACTTGTCGCGGTCGGAATGATGGTCGTTGGCGATGGGGAACTCGGTGCACGTTGCACGGTGGTGAAGTATCAGTTGCTGTTGGGTTGAATGGGAGAAGATGGTGAAGAACTCGAAGCAGGCATCGTGTTTTGTATGATGGAACCCGAAGCAAGGGGTAGGCAGGGAAGACTCGGGTTGTTTTGCTTGTTTACTCGGGTGTGGCACGGGTTGTTGCTAGTTACTCGAGTATTCAGAGGGTCAGGTTTTAGAACTTTATGTTTAAGTTGTTAATTCAAAGAATATTTGTTTTTAGAAATAAAGTTTTTTAAAAACAAAGGTTGAATAAGTTTTCAGATTGAAATTGTTTTCTAAGTTATGTTTTAAACAAGTTTATATATTTTAAAATATGGAGTTTTAAAATAAAATGAGTGGATCTTAAAATAAAGTTTGTATTTAAACTTTAATAAATAATTTGGGAAAGGTTTTAAAAATTTAAAGTTCAATTTAAAATATGTTTAAATTTAATTGATTTCTAAATCATTTTATTTTGTTTAAAATAAGTTTAATGATTTAGAATTTGATAATCAATTGTAATAAAAATTATCTTTAGTTATTTTGAATTTGATTTATTTGAAGATAATTAAATTTGTAAAGTTAATTGAGATAGTTAAATCATTTTTAATTATCAAGTTTTATTTGTTAATAAATGATTTAATTAAGATAATGGTTTCTAAATTAAGAATCTTTTAATATTAAAAGTTAAGAATCATTTAATTAATTTTAAATGATTTAGTTAAATAGTTAATTAAATAATAAATTTGTGATTAATTAAGATAATCACTTATGAGTTAATTTAATGTAATTACTGGGAAAGTAATTAAGTAATTAAGTGATTAATTACAAGAGGTCATTAAGTAAAGGATAATCACTTTATCAAAAGTAATTATGTAAATGTGATTAAGAGTTAATCACTTTAGTTATTAATTAAAGAATTAATTAATAATTGATTAAAGGTTTAAATTATTTGATTAATGATTAATTAATTAAAGAATTAAGAGTAATTAATTAGGTGGTTAATTACTTGTTAAAGTAATTAATTAAGAAAGAAATTTAATTAATGAGTAATCATTAATTAATGAAAATAATTAATTAATTGTTAATTAATAATTTAAGAATAATTAATTTATAATTAAGTTTTAAATTACTAAATGTAATTAAAGTAATTAATCAAAGGTGATTAATTAAAAGTAATTAATTAAGTATGATTAATTAAGAGTAATTAATCAAATGTGATTAATTAAAAATGATTAATCAAGTGTAATTAATTAAAGATAATTAAGGAATAATTACCAGAATAATTAGAGAATAATTAATCAAGGTTGATTAATTTAGAAAGTAATTAAGAAGTAATTACTTAATATAATTTGGAAGTAATTAATCAGGATGATTAATTAATATGAAGATTAAGGAATAATTACTTAAAGTAATTAAGTGATAATTAATCAGGAAAGATTAATTGAAATGGATAATTAAGTGATGTTAATTAATTAATTTGTAATTAATTAATAAATAGTATTGGATTGGAGATAATCCAAGTATTTAATTAAGGATTAATTTAATTTAAGGATTAATTAAATTAATCGAGTTTGAATCAAACTTGTTTATGAATGGTTAATGATTGGATGATATATCATTGGATGAGTGATGATATTGGTTGTTGTTGGATGATATTGATTGATATGTGATGATGTGATTATGCTATATCTGATTTTGATATATATGCTGCTATGTGATGAATAGATGCATGTGATATTAGATGCTTATCAATCTGTGTTATGAATACATCCATTTATGTTAAGTGATATTTTATGAAATATCTATTGTTTAAAATCCCTTAAGTACAACTTGGACATTAAAATGGCGTTTGGATTCGATGAGACCGGGATCGGGTTTCCATATTTGGAATCCGAAAACCACATCGATTCCAATTAAACGGTAGGTCGTTAATCCAAGTGGAGCAAGTGAAGACTCGAGGTGTAAGGGCTATACGTCAGTATAACTCTGTGGGTGATTCCGTAATGAGTTTGACGGAATAGTGCTTATAGATTCGAGATGGTGAATTAGAGTGCAAGGGCTATGGTCGTTGACTCTGAGGGTGATTCCAAAATGAGTGCAACGAGATAGTGCCTTCGGTTTCGTTCGAACCCGGAACGAACTTGTATGGATTGAATGCTTTCAGCACATCGTCAGGCGGACGATGAGCATTCTAAGATAATTGGTCCTATAAAGGTAATCGCAGCCTCAAGCCTCATCAACCGGGAATGGCTAAAACAGGGGAGGTGCAGCAAGGCTTCGTGGGTCGCGCCCACTGGAGGGCAAGATTCATCCCTGTCTAGAGGTCCCTTTATATTTCGGCTGTGTGGGCAGTTGGTCTGCAGCCAACTGCGGGGTGGTCTTGTTCGGGACTGTTCAGTAAGGAACGGTGCCGGTCTTGTGTTGCAGGGGATGAAGGGAGTAATCCTCGGTACGGTGATCTAGGCCACGTACTGTGACGGGCGGTACCCCAGTAGCCCTGCCATTGTTGGAAACCCATTTTCCCTACGAGACCCTACGGTTTTGTTTGTATTACCCACTTTTGTGGCTAGTAGCTGGAATTTAATGAATGTAACAATTTCGGCTATTTCATATTTACTTGAAAACCCTAGACACTATTATAATATCACTGGATTTCCTATCAAATGTTTTGGTTAGCGTAAGGTAAAAACTTTTCCATGTTTATGTGTGGGAAGTCTTACGTGATACCTTTTGTTTTCAAAGGATTTTCTAAAGTTAAGCAATCTTAAACCGTTTACTCACACCAGACCCCTGTCTGACCCGAGTGTTTATTTTCTGTTTTATTAAACTCTTGGATACTCATATTATATATGAGTAGTCAAGTGATTCAGGTTATCTTTTGACGAGTTTGGAGGAGCTTTGGAGCAGGAGGCTTCAGCGTGTAGATATTTAGAGTTCCGCTGTGTTATCATTCTGTATAGATGTTCTTGTATTGTATTAGACAGAAATGTTATAACTGTCTAAATTGAGATGTATAGTTGTGTACTCTGATGTATATAATACTATGTATATGTTCTATATTATATTTAAATCGTTCCGCTGTGAGATTCTGATGTGTTGTTTTCTCTTTCTTCTCTTTCTTTTCTTCTTCTATCCCTTTCTTTCTTAATTAGTGATGCGATTTTCCGGTAGTGGAATTTCGGGTCGCTACACTATCTCATTTTTTATCTGATATTTATAGCTAGACTGATCCGTTTATTATTTTCTTATTAAATAATACTCGGGTCAGACCAAGATGATACAGGTGCTTCTGCTTGACTCCTTTTTAGGGATCATCATCTAAATTTTGTCTAACTACATTAGATTGGTAGTTTTTGTTGTTATACATTTGAGATAGAGACTCCTTGATGTATACATATTCTTTTATCTAGCACTTGTATCTATTCTTTTGTGATATTGTGGATCTTGTTTGACCACTACTCTGATGTACACTTCTATGTGTTATATTCATATCGATTTCCGCCTTTGTGATATGGATATCTGAGACTGATTTATGTTATGTTTATTTCTATATTTGTTTTCGAAGACCACATAGCCACTGTGTAGTAGCTTTGAGTTTGTATTGACATGTCGGATTTCCTCTTGAAATGAAATACATGTTATACTATCTGATATATCTGTGCTCGCACAAAGCCATTACACGGATGGTCGCTCCTCAACAGCCTTATTCTTCGTGCTAGTTGACGGAATTACTCCGTAGTGTCCTTGGCTAGCGTTAGTACAGATGTGGGCTGTTACAGATGAGGTGTAGGTGATGGTGGTCATGATGTTAAGGTGAAATGAGGTCTGATGGTAAGTGTTGTTTGCTTAAGTATTAAGAAATTTCAAAGTATCTTAGAAATTTTTAGTAATATACATATACATACATACATACATACATATATGTATATATATATATATATATATATATTAAATTATAGGTATATATGTTTTCATATACATGTGGATGTTTACATGTATATCTGTATGTATATGTGCATATGTATGTCACATATAATCCATGACGTTGCACAACTTATTCACATTGAATTGTAATGAATTTTGATTTCGATTCCCGGTCGTATTTTCTCTTCTTAGTTAATGTACACATATTTATAAAAAAAAGTTTAAAAATAACATTTCCATCATTATATAATAACTAAAAGTGCTTATTTAATAATTAAATAATTATTAAATCATTTAAACTAAATTTAAATTCAAAATCAATTATTCCAAAATATTGATATCTATAATAGTATTATAAAGACGATTTAGATTTCAAAATAAAATATATAATTTTATTACATATTCATACTCATATATAAATGACTGTATGTATCCAGCTCCACGCACGAGTTCGGATGGTTAAAGAACTGTTTACTGATAAAACAATTTACAGTTATTTTGTCGATATCTTGACCAAAGTATATATTTTTGTAAATACTGATTCAAAATAAGATTACCATTATTATAATTCAAAACATCATCATTTATGTTTGAAAATCTTATTTTTTGAAAATTTTGAAATGTTCCTGAAGTGTTGAATTTATGTGTCATTACAGCTATTTATTGGTTGTTGAATTATAATATTATAATACAATTACATCAATCAAATTTTAAATGAAGTAACTCTTTTCTTTTATTATGTGAATAAACTTCATCTCTGCTCATCAATATTATTGGCAGATAGTTTACTAATAGCTTTACATATTTTAATTGTTCTTAAATTTGTAAGAAACTGAAATATCCCTTATTTTATATTTTACATATATAAGTTACTTTTAAAAGTTTACCTTCTTGTCTCCCAGCATATGTACTATACCCTTCAATTTAGCTATTTGTTCTTGACATTGCGATAGTTGTTTATCTCTAGACTGAGACAAAATTAGCTTGGATATGGTGGACTCGTTCTCAGTGCCCTTAGCCGTCCTGGTTTATCTTGTCCCAGTACATGTGCAAAAGCTTCTCCTTTGACATTCTATGATGAGCTGGAATGTGATAGGCTATCAAATTTTTTAATCTCCTCCTACATAAATAAATACATACGATAAAGTACGATGGTAAAATTATCATAGCTTTAGATAATTTTTAATATGCTGACAAAATAAAAAATTCTAACAATAGTATTTGTTACTTCCACGGTCATTGGTTCACCATTTTTTTTAACGTGACATTTAATCTAAACATCAACTCTAGTTATGGATGTTGGATCTAGACTTTAGTTTTTCTAAATTTAAAATAATATTAAATAAATAAAATGAAAGGTATAAAATACTATTAAATAATGTTATACTTAATTAACTAACTCTATCCTCGGTCAACCTAGCCATTCCCCTACGACCAGATGTGTGTGGAAGTTATTTATCCCTAAGGATCAAATATTTCACACTTCGTTTCTGAAAATACTGGAAGGTGTTAGAATTTAGTAACCAGAAGTATAAAAAGTTGATGTACTCAAATAAGTGAATTTAAATGGTGTACTTAAATTAGTGAATGTAATATACATAACATTTACTTATGGTGAATTTATAAATAACATGATGAATTTTATGAACATTGATTTTATTATAACTATAAAAAAATAAGTACATAACATTTTCTTTCAAATGTAAATGCAATGTCAAAATTGAAAATAATATATAAAAGAAAGAATGTAATTCTGAAAATATGCTGATCGTTTGGATACGTATAGCAGCCAATAATTATAGTGATAATTAAACATGTAACTGACAATATATGAATTAGACAAAAGGACAGACATCACCATAGCATCCACAGAAAAGCATAAGAGATTTATCCAACATTTTAGAAGTACAAATGGGAATCAAATATTTTTCTTTATAAACCAATATATCAAATGCAATACACTGAGTTTTCATAGAATCATGCAATCATATCGGACCACTTCCATGATACTTTTACATGTTTAAAAGGAAGCATCTTTACATACTTTAATCAACTAACTAACACCCACATATTGTGTCGATAAACCGCTTAAAATATTCATTTTAAAATATTTTATACTAAAAGTACACTATCCAACAAAAAAGTCAAACTTAAACAAAATCAAGTTTTGATCACCGGTACCATACTACTAAACCTATTCATCTCTGCTTAAATTAGGCTTGTTTATACAATCATTTCTACTGGCTTCTAGTGTTAGTCATGGTTAAGTTTAAATCTTATTAGAAACAATATGACACTGGAAAGAAGTGAAACAATGGAATAGGGAGGAAGCAAAGTTCAGCCATGGTTGGCGATGAGAGGGGATTAAGCTCAAATATTACACCAGATAACCATATGTGTTGTACAATAAACTTGGATTTTTTTTGCAAAGCATAAACTTGGGTATATAAGACATTTAACTACAGCACTTATATTACTAATATGTAGAAACATCTATGATCAAGGAAGTATTGTTACACCATGATACCAGTTCACCAGAAATGCTAAGAATGGTTACTTAATAGAACTTACAGTCCCCAATATATTGCATAAAACTGAGTTTGAAGTGTATATTCTTCCAAAATCAACGAAAGATGTTATAGTTGTACTTTACATGTAATAAAGACCAAAAAAATTCATAACAACAACCTGAGAGACAAAGATGAGTAATAGAAGTGTAACTTAGTGACTGGACTTAAACATGGCTTTAAAAACGAGATTTTGACTTCACAAATCAGACTAATTAAAATTTCATGAGTAGAACAACAATTTGAGGGCATTAGTTAATAAACAATATGATATATGCTACTATAACAAATGTATAGTACTAATTTTAACTAGATCCACAACATAACCATAAATTTCACATCAGGGACACAGTTGACATAATTTATAGCATAACAAATCTTTTTGCTTTTAAAAATATCTTAATGTTACCTTAAACTTCGGACTTGTTTTTGCCTTCTTAAACCTTTTCCATTCATTCATGCTTTTGATGTTAGTAGATTTTAGTTTAAGTCTTCCCTCTTCATTCTCCACCTTATTTATTGTTCGAACCAATTTGCTTTTTGAGGATCTTCAAATTATTCCCATTTGTTAAAATACGACTTTTCATTGCCAATCCTCTTCCAATATAAATCTAATTTGCAACAATACATGAAAACATATATTATGACACTGAACTAGATTTCTCAACATAACTTGATGTATTATGACAAATAAGTGTTTGGTTCAAGAATTGGATGAATTTTTTTAGATTTTGTATAATTTCTTAGTTATTCTTTTATTAATCCAAATAACTTTGAGAACATGACATCTGATAATGAAGATGAAGCTTTCAGACCAAATATATTATGAAGCAATCAGGAGATTTGTAACAACCCTGTATTTTGTGATTATGTTAATTGTATATTTTAATTATTTTAAATTGAATTTTGACTTAAAAACTTTATTTTATTATTAAAATAGATAATTTTGTTATTTCAAATATAAATTTTTATTTTGATGTGAATTAGAATTCCAAACATGAATAAATAGAATATTTTCCAAAAAGGTGAATTTTGGTCAATATGGTCAAACTTTGACTTTAATTTAAAAAAATTGAAATTTTGAAATTTATCTTTATTTTATGAAAGTAAATAAAATTCTAAGGATACTGCTTTTCATTTCATTGAAATCTGATTAGTACTGTGAAAGTTATGATTTTTATCTTATTGGATGTAATTTGTCGTATTTAACAAAATTGTTTCTTTTATTTTTATATAAATAATATTTTTATTTGTCATGTCATGTTCTAATCTATGTTTATATGTGTAACATGACATGTGATGTATATATTTTAGTTTTAAAAACATTTTTAAAAGTGTAATTGAAATTTTCCAAAGTCAGTTGAATTTTATTTACAATTTTTAATTCAAGTTTCCATTAAATAGAGTATTTTATTTATTTATTTCCTACTTTTTCTAAAACTATTTATTTATTTCCAGTAATACCTATCTCTACCTTATTTTTCTATTTAGACATTCATTTATTTTAAATGGTTAAGTGTTTAGATTCCTTATTTGTTTCTTGGAAAGAAATTTCAAATAGATATACGTTATTTCCTTAAAAGGCATATCTTTTAAAATGTATTTATTAAATGTTATTGTATTTATTTGTTTAGTGAAGCTTTTTGTATACATCTTTCTTTAATATACAGGAAACACATCGATTAAGATACGCTACCTGTTTTAACTATAGGCGTACGTTACGTTGATTTCTTGCCTTTATATCTTTCCACCCCTTTTATTTCCTACCATAACTTCTCCACAAATTTTGCCATACATTCCTTAACCCTAGCCGCCTATATCACTTTTTCACGTTAAAAACGGTTTACTTCCCGTCTTCATTTCTCACGGCCGTAAAAGAAAATAGGTAATGGCTTCCTCTAATTTTACTTTTTCTCTTCATTTTTTCAATTGATTTTTTCCATTTTAGCTTGATCTCTTCTTATGATTGCTCGGCCTAACCCCTTCCACCACCTTCTCTGCCTATCCATCTCCTCATGTGTCGTGCCATCCTCCACATCTGTCCTTGTCGTGTTTCTCTGTGTGTATATTGTAATGACCCGTAAATTTTCAATAATTAAAATTGGTTAATTTAATAAGATTTTTGTAATAAAATCTAGAAAGAAATAAAAAATTTATAATTTATAATGAAATAGTGTAAATTGTTGCATTTATAAAGATTGAAAATAAGTAAGTATTGAATTAACCAATGAAATAATAGCTTAAATGAGATGTAATAAGGGTAGTCTAAGTTAAATATTAACTATTTGAATGAAGTCACAATTAACGGAATTAATGTAAATGTTATACTAGGCTATAAATCAAATATAAGAAAACAAGCGTAAATATTAAATTAATTAAAGAATTAATATGTATAGAATGGTAATTGAATATCATCAATGTTTAGTGAGAAAGTATAACATTGGTCGGAAATGATTAAACTTGTAAGAATGTGATTGAGAGTTAATGATAACAAATTATTATAAGTTACCTGTTTTGATGGAATTGAAATTGGAAATAAATTTTAATAAATGTAAATAAATGTTGCATTAATGTGAAATGTAATACACTGTTTAGGAGTTGTTAAATTGGAGTATATTAAGGTAATGAAGGGAAAAACAAGGTAACTAAGTTTATAAGGTAGTAATGAACATAATAAAAAGATTTGAATTGAAACAAATCAATCCATTGAAATCCAATTTATAATAAGTGTAATTATTGTAGCAATTGAAACTAAATATTATGCAATTGAAATAAAGATAAAATGGGAAAATGTTAATGTATTAGGATATATACCAATGTAAATGGTACCTAAGATGATAATATGATAATCGAATGAATAACAAGACTTAGAAGTCGAATAAATGGATTCCATTGGAATTTAAATCGATAATTTATGAATATAATGGAAATGGAATTTAATACTATAATTGGTGAACTAATTAACCTTAAATTGATATGGGAATTGGTTATAAAGGATTTTAAATTACTAAAGTAATCCAAGATGATAAAATTTATAAATTATATGATTTGAATTTAAATAGTGATTTAATCAATTTAATATTAATTTATTTAATTAACTGGAAAATAGCCATTTTGGCCACTGACTCAGATTTCGACGAAACTAGTTTTATCGGATCCGTAACGGTGAATTATTGTAGGGTTTCAAGTTTCGTAACGATCGGACTTGTCGTTTGATCGTACGGACTCGAAACGCCTAGAAATCAATGAAATTGAAATCAATTTGAAATAACTTGATTTTAGCATAACTTCTTCCTATAATGGAATTTGGACCTGAAACATATTCCATTGATTTTAAAATATCTTAAAACATACATTTTGATATATGGGTTGACCTATTTTCGTTCCGGAGTCGAAACGGGCTTTTTGGCCATGAAGCGTTCAACTTTCAAAACGATTCGCTCCAATTGTTTCTATTTTCTGATTCACCTATAAATATATCGTTATAAACCTTAGCATTCTTTCTCATTCCTATTTTCTGTACGTACAATTCAGCTGTCTCTCCTCCTTAATGGCAGACAAATAAATTCTCAATTTCAGAACCAATTGCAAATCAAATTCAAAGCCAAAAATTCAAACTCTCCAAACAATATCAAATTTTTTATGGATTCGAAGCTCTCGAAGAGCGCATGTCAATTCTGTTGTTCGTTTTTCAATCTAGATTTTGTGTGGCCGGATTTTGTGGAATAAATCTCGGCCGTCCGTTGATCGTTGATAAACTTTAATGGATTGACAAATCGCGGGTACCGTTGGGTGGAGAGTGATGCGCGCAATGCATCGGTGGTGTTCGTTCTGCGATTCGACGGTCTGATTGTTCGAATAAATTCAATTAGGGTTCGTTGACACTGGCGGCGGCTAGGGTCTCGTGTGGATCTGCGTGCGCGGCGAGGTCGCCGATGATGGGGGGGCCTTTGGCGTCGGTCGCGGTGGCGCCGTAGGACGTGGTCACGACAACATAGGAGGCAACGCCGTGTTCGAACAAGCGGTGGATCGTAAGCTTCTCCTATGCGTGAGTTGCTATTTAGGGTTCTGAGAGGAAAGGTGAAGATGATAACGTGGCAGGGTATTGTGCGCTGTTTTATTTATTTTAAATTTATATTTGAATCGTTCTAATCGATATAACTTTCACATACGAGGTCAGTTTCATGCGCGGTTTTCTCCATTAGGTTCGGATTGGAATTCTGGACATTTTGGCGCTTATTTGGACAGATTCTGAGACTATTTATATTTTGAGTTTAAATTGGATTTAAATTCGATTTAAATTCAAAAGGAGAGTGTTTTAACCCACTCACAACTTCTAAAATTTCTTATGTGTGTTAATTTAATTTCTGATGTGATTAGAAATTTATTTATGGCTGTTTGGTATATTTTAATCATCATTCCAGTTAAATTGAATTTATTGAATTAAATTGTATTTAATTTATTGTTGCATATAAACCGCCAGTTAAATTGTTATTTAATTTATTATTGCATATAAAGTACCAGTTAAATTGTTAATTAATTTATTATTGAATATAAACTACCAGTAAATGTCTGTTATTTATTATTATCTGTTTATATTGATGTTATTGATTGAATTGGATGATGATTGTGATAAATGTTTGACGATTGATATTGGATGAATGGATGTTGTATTTTATATTGTTATAAACTGCAAGTTGTTATGCATTTTTATTTCATTCAAGATTGCAGTTTGAAATGATATATAACCATATTTTTATTTTAAATTACGGATTGAAATGATAAATATCTGTATCATTCGACCATATGGTAGAAAATTATATACAGACACCGTGGTCTATATATAAATATTTTGAAATGATTTCTATGGTTTGGTAAAGAAATATATGGTTTTATGAGATATTGATTTGGAAATTTTATAAATGTTATTTTATATATAGTTACATTCTTGGATTTAAGCTATGTATACAATTGGGTTAAAGTATAAAATAAGTTTAATAATAAGTTTGACTTTATTAAGATATAATATGGTTAAGTATTTATTTAATTATATTCTGGAGTTTATAATGACTTAAATGAGAATAAGGTGGGAAGATAAATATGAAATTGATTTGGGATTTAAAAAATTGAGATTTAAAGGCATGATTTTTATAATTGGATTTTGGTTTAAGATGAATTAAATGAATATTTCAAGTATGAATAAATTGAAGGAGATATTTAGTTATTTGTAATTGGAGTTTTATTTAAATGAAAATGGATTTATTATGCAAATATTTCGAAACTAAAAATAGAACATTGAATTGTTGAATCGTAATTACCAACCTTAGTTTTGAAATTGTTTAATACTCAAAGTTGAAATATATTGAAATTGAAATGGTTTATTGAAACCGAAAGTGAGTTGAAAGTTATGAAGTGAGATTAAATTTAAAAGTGAATAAAATTGTGAAGTCGAGGAAATTATTTTACTTTATAAAGTAATTTTAAATTCAAACTATTTTATTTTATATACTGTTTGAATATCCAAACCATTTAAGTTTTGGAAGTTATGGTTTAGAAGCTATGAAATTCGAAGTATTATGTTTTGGAAGGTTATATTTCAAGCGTTTGGTTTCGAAATATTATAAATTTGAAAGTGCTATGATTTTGGAAAAGAGATATATTTGAAATAAAAAAGATATTATGTTGATTTGGGTTTTATAGCAATGATATCATATAGCTTTGGTTTTGAAAGGGAAATGATATCGTATTTATATGGTTTTGAAATGGATATTATATTAAGGTTTCGAAGTAAAATTATTTTGAAATGACCGCGGTGTTATAATAACGATTGGTTGGTAAAGAGACAGGGATCGGATATGGGCATACTCTCTGTCGATACCGAAAACCACTTTGACAACCGTGTACGCGGTGGAGATTCCATAATGAAGTTGGATGGTGGCGACGTTCTATTAAGGTATATACGTGGACCCGACTCCCATGAGTTGGCATAAGGTGGCTAAAACAGGAGCGGTTCTCGGTCCAAGGAGGTAGCCCCTCTTATCGGACACATCCCTTCGATATTATACTTTGACTTTTGGATTGATTCGGTGGCCACTTTTGATTTTTGATTTCTGGGGGTGTGGCTCATGGTGGCTGGTAGTAGCTGCTATACGTTACCACCAGCCCGGATGCGTAATTGGTATATCTACCCTGCCATTGCCTTGTGTGCCTTGTCACCTACCCTAGCGCGCCTTGTACGAGTTTGGTTTTCTCCCGTAGCCCGTGTGGTATCCTTTGGTGGCTTTCCGATCAGGAGGGACAATGATATTGGATGGACTTCAGGAAATATTACGTGGTAAAGGCTATATGGGTTACCCCTTAACTCTATTTAAAAGTAAGTTTATTTTACTATAGACATTATTATAATAGCGAAATATTACTACATAGTAAATATTTTAACGGATCCTTAGGAGATGTGAATCCCGAGCATCTCTTAAGTTACTGCACTCACGTTAGACACTGTATAGGAGATGTCAAAACCTGTAAACATCTCTGACACTGTTTACACTCATATTTATTTCTGTTGATTTAACTACATAAGATCTTTTAGTTCTGACTCGAGTGTTTTGTCTTTTCAATTCGCTCGGGTCAGTCTGAGCATTTCAAGATTTAAAGACTTTATCTTTGGAGGACGAAGATGAAGATTTGTATTACTATTATTTATTATATTCCACTGCATCACATTGTTCCTCTGTATTGTTATTGATTATTATCTGGTATGTGTAACTCTGATATGTATTGTATAAGTATAATCAAATGTTCTGTAAAACAGCTTCATGAACGGTTTATTTGATTATTATATTTTATCGTTTCGCTGCAAGATTCTATTTTGTTTTTTTTCATTCTCGGCTTTTTCTTATTTACCCCATAACAATCTTCCCTTCTGTATGGTTTAAGTTTGACGTGTGTGGTTTATCGTCGATTTAAAACGTACAAAAAGGCGGGATGTTACATATATATAGAGAGGTATGTGTAAAAGTATAATGGGTTTATGTTTATATATTTCTCTGTCAATCTATGCTTCAAATTATTGTTTTAAAGTATATAAATTTTGTAAGTTGGTATTGGATCGGTTAACGGATATAAGCTTTAATAAAATGAGTTATTTAATTTTATTTAGGTCAGATCTGAAGATTTTTCCTATTTTTGTGTTATATATTTGGTAGGTGGTTTCAGGATATATACAGCATATATGTATCTAAAGCTATTTCAAAGTACATAATTTTACTATATTTATATTTCAAATATTTTCATTTTTTGATAGGTTGTATTATAGCAGATTTTGGTATTGGTATATTATATATATATATATATATATATATATATATATATATATATATATAGTTTGCATATACTACATAAGTTTATATCATTCATTATTCATTTATGTAAAGGCCTATATGCATAAATCTGTGAGTTATTTATATGTGTAATAAAAATTTGCTTAGAGTATTTATATTAAAGAGTTATATAGCACATTGTGTTAGGGTATATGAGATTTATATCAGCAACTTATATATTCATAAGTATGTGAATTTTAGGCTGTTTTGATTCTTCTGTTTTATTTTTAATTGCTGCTACATATAATGTGTTTAGATTTTTTTCTATATTATATACATATAGTATATGTTTAGGATACAGTAAAGTATGTAGCTCTAATATCTATGCATATTTGTACATTGAATATAAAGCTTTCTCTTCTTTTGTTATGCATATATGTATATTCGCACTACATATATTTATTAAAATATGGGTCTGCGTATATATTATATATAGTTTGAATATATATATATATATATATATATATATATAAGATTTTGGTTATAATAATTTAAAAATATATGTTTTAAGGATAGTGATTTAATTGTATATATATATACATATTATTTTAATATTTTTCTGAAATTAAGATATAGATTTTTATAAAATAATAATAATATATATATATTCTGTATATATTAAACTGATTGATTTTCTCATCGATTTCTCATTTTCAGCTTTGATCGTTGAATTTGTTTTCAATCATGCTTTGCTTTGAAATTCGTGCCTGGATTCATAGCTCATTTCTTTGTCAAATCTATTTAGCCTCGAAAGATGATCAATCACTCACGATTAACGTTATTACATTTATTAAATTTGATATCAATTGAAATGACAATTGAAATATGCTACTAATTTGAACTATTAATTATTTAATTATTGTTAGATATGTTATTATCTGTACCTGTTCACCGGTGGGATATGACACCATAATCTACTATTTATATTTTATTTATTTTCTGATGATATATGCCCATGATATTATTATCTGTTAAATTATTATCATATTTGTTATCACTCTTCAAGTTCCCTATTAGTATAGAATTCACTATGGGTTGAAATGATACATATCCGAACGGACTTTAGAATAGGAGAAAATCGTTATGGGTTGAAATGATAGACCCAAGATATTTTCACTTGAATCGTTTTAGGATTGCGGGTCGAAATGATGTATGCCCGTATATATTTAAATTACGGATCGAAATGATAAATATCCATATCAATTGACCATAGGATAAGAAATTACGTACATACACCGTTGGTCTATATATAAATATTTTAAAAATGATTTCTATGGTTTTGAAAGGGAATATATATAGTGTTTTATTTAATATTGGAAATATTTTTAAGTTTTGTCTAAAGTAGATTTAATAATAAACTTTAATCTAATAAAGTTTGATTTAATTAATATAATATGTCTAAGTATTATATCTTTGAACAGATTTTTCAAGGATTTGTATAAGTTAAGAAAGATAAGGTTGAATTAAGTAAAATTGTATCTAATTAAGACTTCTACTTAATTAAATCGATTCGAATTAGTGAACTTGAAGTTTAAGTTTTGATTTTATAACTTGATTTTTTATTTAAAGTGATTAAATGGATATTTCAAATTTAAATAAATCGGAAGGAATATTTAATATAAGGGTAAAATAAGGTTATTTAATAATACTGAATTTATTAAGAATATTTCAAGACTAAATAATATAAGGTTAAATCGAGATCTATAGGAAGCTGTTAAATTGAACTTTGAAATGTTGAATATTAAGCTTTGAAATATACTGGAATTAAATGGATAATTTGTGATTCAGATCTGTAATTGAAATCAATATAATTTGAACCAGCTATTTAGAAAACTGAATTTAATGGAAATTGATAAATTGAGATTGAATTTAATTTGAATGGGAAAGTCGAGTTGATTTTGAAGCGATTTGTGAAATTACTAATACTTTACTCTATAAATTACTTAATATATATATATATATATATATATACTATTTTGGGAAATAGATATATTGGCAATGAAACCGATATTTTAGTTTTGAACTATAAATTAATTTGAAATGACCACGGTGTTATAGTGTATATTTTCTACATTGTAGATAGTTCCATGGATCCTTAGAGGATGGTTATCCTAAACATCCTTTAAGTTAATTATATTTCAGTTGATATTTCACTTGAGTTGGATTTATTGATATAAGAATGTTAATCCTGACTCGAGTGTTTTGTGTTTTGCTTTATGCTCGGGTCAGACTAAGTGATACATCATTTGAGACTCATCTTTGGAGTTTGGAGCTCATTTGGAGATCCAAATATCGATTCAGCTTCCAGCTTTCCTGTTGACTCGTTCGCAGAAGTCACCTATTTGGATGGGAGACTTCACTGTATTTGAGATATTCTGTTGTATTTTATATCGAATTCTGTTGTTTATATAGTGGCTTCATGAACTACTATTTATCTATTCTGCTGCGTTATTATTATATTACTCTGTGTCTGTGATTCTGTGTTTGATTTTATTTTCTCCATATTTTATTACGATATGTTATTTTGAATTATTCAAGTCCGACATGTGTGGATTATTTTCGATTTGAATGGTCCAAAATAGTGGGTCGTTACATTTGTATCAAATCTTTGGTTTTAGGCAAACCTTAGCTTATGGAGCAAAAACTCATCAGAGATAGGGCAGAAATACCCTAGAATGAGTGAAATCAATCTCATAATCATTTCTTTGTGTGAGAACGTATTATCGAAGTATAAAATGATTTCCAAATGATTTTAAAGGATTTTCAAAGATTATATTGTTATAAATTTTCTTATTTAGAAATCAAGATCTTCTAAACTTCACACCTTCTGTATCCACCTTGTTAGTAATCTCTTTGGTTAGGATTCTTATCGATTTGGATTCCTTTGAACTTTGGAACGCTCCAACTTGTTTTAAAGTCCAGTCTTGACTTCCCTATTTGTATTGCTTTGATTTAGGAGCATTCCATAACTCCACTTTGAATAACCTCTGTAAAGATCGGTGATTCTGCAAATCATTGAATGATTTGTAAAGGGGTGAAACTCCTTTACAATTGGCATTGATTCACCGGAGATTTCTATATCCTCGGTTTACGATGCTATCTATCGTTTTCTATATCTGGATTCTATCTCTGGCGATTAAATGTTGATTTTCCTTAGATTTTCACATTGATTATATTCCTGAAGTCACGGTTGACCGGTTAAGGTCGCCCGCAATTTATATAGGCTTATCCATCTTTATTTGGTAATTAAATTATCTCATCTTCGTTCGAGCTTATTTTTGAATCAGAATTCTATTTGATTAGGAATCCTCTAAATTTAAATCTCTATTTTGTTTTGAAATCCATCCTTGAATCATTCGTTGGAAAAATTATGTTCGGTTGTATTTTGAAATTGTGCAAACATCGAAGTTGTTATTTTGATAAGGATGACCATATTTTATATAATGGTGAAATGTTTTCGATAAGGATTATATACCATTTTAAAACGAAAATTTGAAGTTTCGAAAGGATTTGAAATTTGGAAAATTATATAATAAATGGTTTCATATAAAATGATTTATAACTGAAGGTTTTGAATGTGAATTTGAGTGATTGAACTCCAGCATTTTTAAATTGGTTTATGGTTTTGAAAATATATAATAATACAATTTGAAAGTATTTTTCCGAATAAGAAATGTTTCAAAAGATTTCGATAATTTCCAATGATTTCGAAGAAATTTAAAAGAAGTCTTCGAGAAAATAGAAGTCCAAAACCCACTTATGTCGCTGGAAAATAATTTCGGTGATGAATGCATGCATTATCGACATTAGTTTTCGAGTTTCTGAGTGGCGGAGAGGCCACTTCGGTAGCTTTGCTATGCGATTGATTTGCGAAACCAATTTTGATTTCAAATACCGAAGTATAATTTGATTTTCGAAAAGATATGCATATATATGGCACAGTTTTGAAATGAGCTGGTGTTCATTTCTTGAGTTTCGAATTTGATTGATATAACCCTATCTTTTGGAATTGATTTACTGATTTGTTAGTGATTTCCAATTCTTGGATTGAAAATTTGATTTCTTCGACTATTTTGAAGGTTCGAGAACTTCCAAATCAAGGTTAACTTTTCAAAGCTAAGTAATTTTGAAAAGTATGAAGTATTTAATAAATTGTATAAGTTTAGTTTTGTATGTTTTAATATGATTTAAATAAGTTTGAACTGCTTTGTTAAGTTAATGAATGAAACTATTTTGAAGTATACTAATATGAAATTTAGTTTTGAAATGTTTTCAAGAAAAATTTAGTTTTCAAAATATTTGAATAAAATTTAGTTTAAATGTTTTAACTTAGTAACGTCTTTTATAAAACTATGTATAATAATAACAATAATTTTCAAAGGTATAGAATTGTAATCGTTTTGAGGATAGGTGATTCTTGAGGAAAAGATTTGGTTTCGGAAATAGATTGAAATTTTAAAACCCAGTATATTTATGATGATTTTTGGGAAACGGATTTTTTTGACATAAATTATGTTGATTTGGATTATTTTCTGAAATTATAATTTTGGAAACTTGAAACTGAAGGTAATTGATTTGGAAGAAATGATTTGGTGAAATTGTATATGTTTGTCCTTTTGGAAACTATATTGATATTGAAAGGAATTGAAATTGATAACCTTGTTTTATTGAATACTTGATTTGGAAGTTATCGAACTTATATTAAGGTGATTTGTATAAGCATGAAGTGATTTGATATACTATTGATTTTGGAAAGTACTCGATTTGAAAATGAAATCTTATATATAATGGACTTTATATAAGTACAGTATTTGAAATTGATTTGAAAGGTACTATATGATATACATTTTCGAAGTAAAGATATGGGAAGTGCCTTCTGCTTGATATCCGCTCTGTGGCCACATTGTCCATTCATTCTATCGATATTATTCTCTTTGATTTTGGTTTTTCGGATGTGATACTCGAGTGTCATACCATGGCATAACCCATGGTCTTATGAGCACGACTGCATAACATAATTCGCCTGGCTGAGATAGCCTAGGGGTACGGATTATTTCCTGGGGGATCCAGGCGTAACCATTGTGTATCCTATAAACTATGTAGGTCGTATTAGTAGCGAAATCCACAGGGCTGAGAAAGCTTACGGATATGGATTGTTTCATGGGGATCCAGGCATAACCGTTGTGTATCTGCGGTCTACTAGTCATCATGGCGTAATTTGCAGGGCTGAGAAAGCTTGCGGATATGGATTGTTTCTTGGAGGATCCAGGCGTAACCATTGTGTATCTGCGATCCATGGTTAGACAAAGATTTTTGTTATTTTGTTTGGATTGTACTCTCATATCTGTTTTTTTTAGTTTTTTCCAGCATTTTGACTGGGTGTTGAAACAAGTCTACTAAGTACGTGGAGAATCCTAGTTTTGCACCTGATCAACGCATAGCCAAAGCCTGTAGGAACGAGGATAGACTTGTTAAGACATCGAATTATAAAAGTATTTTGATAAAGTATTATATAAAGGATATTTTGATCATTTATTCTACCTTTCTAAATAAATTAAAATGTTTTAAATATTATTTACTTCAAACTAACAAATTTGAAAATGACTATTCATCATATTATAAACTGTTCAAATTGTTTTAAATATTAAAAATTCTAACTGAAATTATATAGTTTTAAAATAATGGTTTATCCTTGTCTTTCAACCTATTTTCCTTCCTAAATATTCCTATCTTCCACCTTGATAAACTTACCTATAACTATAGTTATCAGGTATAATTTCAATCTTCTTGTCATCTTGTCTTAATCTTATTCCATTTAATCTTTTCTGTGTTTTCCTATACCTCATTCCTTTTCGGGGACGAAAAGTTTTGAGTGGGGGAGAGTGTAGCAACCCTGTATTTTGTGATTATGTTAATTGTATATTTTAATTATTTTAAATTAAATTTTGATTTAAATATTTTATTTTATTTATTAAAACAAATAATTTTGTTATTTTAAATATAAATTTTGATTTTGATGTGAATTAGAATTCCAAACATGAATAAATAGAATATTTTCCAAAAAGGTGAATTTTGGTCAATATGGTCAAACTCTGACTTTAACTTAAAAAAAATTAATTTTTAAATTTTGAATATTATATTTATTTTATGAAAATAAATAAAATTCTAAGGATACTGCTTTTTGTTTCGTTGAAATCTGATTAATATTGGGAAGTTATGGTTTTTACACTATTGGATGTAATTTGTCATATTTAACAAAATTGTTTATTTTATTTTTATATAAATAATGTTTTTTTGTCATGTCATGTTCTAATTTATGTTTACATGTGTAACATGACATGTGATGTATATATTTTTGTTTTAAAAACATTTTTAAAAGTGTGATCGAAATTTTCCAAAGTTAGTTGAATTTTATTTACAATTTTTAATTCTAGTTTCCATTAAATAGAGTATTTTATTTATTTATTTCGTACTTTTCCTAAAACTATTTATTTATTTTTCATAATATCTATCTCTACATTATTTTTCTATTTAGACATTCGTTTATTAATTAAATGGTTAAGTGTTTAGATTCCTTATTTATTTCTTGGAAGGACAATACGTTATTGCCTTAAAGGGCATATCTTTTAAAATGTATTTATTAAATGTTATTGTATTTATTTGTTTAGTGAAGCTTTTTGTATACATCTTTCTTTAATATACAGGAAACGCATCGATTAAGATACACTACCTGTTTTAATTATAGGCATACGTTACGTTGATTTCTTGCCTTTATATCTTTCCACCCCTTTTATTTCCTACCATTACTTCTCCACAAATTTTGTCGTATATTCCTTAACCCTAGCCGCCTATATCACTTATTCACGTTAAAAACAGTTTACTTCCCGTCTTCATTTCTCACGGCCGTAAAAGAAAATAGGTAATGGATTCCTCCAATTTTACTTTTTCTCTTCATTTTTTCTATTGATTTTTTCCACTTTTACTTGATCTCTTCTTATGATTACTCGGCCTAACCCCTTCCACCACCTTCTCCGCCTACCCATATCCTTGTGTCTTGCACCATCCTCCACATCTGTCCTTGTCGTGTTTCTCTATGTGTGTATATATATAGAGGTATGTGTAAAATTATAATGGGTTTATGTATATATATCTCTCTGTCAATCTATTCTTTAAATTATTGTTTTATGGTATATAAATTTTATAAGTTGGTATTGGATCGGTTAATGGATATGATCTTTAATAAAATGAGTTGCTTGATCTTATTTAAGTCAGATCTGAAGATTTTTGTGATTTTTGTGTTACATATTTGGTAGGTGGTTTCAGGATATATACCGCATGTATGTATCTAAAGTTGTTTCGAAGTATATAATTTTACTATATTTGTGTTTCAAATATTTGCATTTTTTGATAGGTTGTACTATAGCAGATTTTGGTATTGGTATATTATATATATAGTTTGCATATACTATATAAATTTATATCATTCATTATTCATTTATGTAAAAGCCTATACGCATAAATCTGTGAGTTATTTATATGTGCAATAAAAATTTGCTTAGAGTATTTATATTAAAGAGTTATATAACACGTCATGTTAAGGTATATGAGATTTATCAGCAACTTATATATTCATAAGTATGTGAATTTTAGGCTGTTTTGATTCTTCTATTTTATTTTTAGTTGCTGCTACATATAATATGTTTATATTTTTCCCATATTATATACATATAGTATATGTTTAGGATAAGTAAAGTATGCAGCTCTAATATCTATGCATATTTGTATATTGAATATAAAGCTTTCTCTTCTTTTGTTATGCATATATGTATATTCGCACTACATATATTTATTAAAATATGGGTCTGCATATATACTGCATTATATATAGTTTGAATATATATATATATATATATATATATATAACATTTTGCTTATAATATTTCTAAAATATGTGTTTTAAGGATAGTGATATAACTATATATATATACATATTATTTTAATATTTTTCTGAAATTAAGATATTGATTTTTATAAAATAATAATAATATATATATTTTCTGCATATATTAAACTGATTGATTTTCTCATCGATTTCTCATTTTCAGCTTTGATTGTTAAATTTGTGTTCAATCGTGCTTTGCATTAAAATTCGCGCCTGGATTCATAGCTCATTTCTTTGTCAAATCTATCTAGCCTCGAAAGTTAAGCAATCACTCACGATTAACGTTCTTATGAAACGACAATTGAAATACGCTGCTAATTTGAACTGTTAATTATTTAATTATTGTTAGATATGCTATTATCTGTATCTGTTCACCTGTGGGATATGACACCATATTCTACTATTTATATTTTATTTATTTTCTAATGATATATGCCCATGATATTATTATCTGTTATATTATTATCATATCTGTTATCACTCTACAAGTTCCCTGTTAGTATAGAATTCACTATAGGTTGAAATGATACATGCCCGAACAGAGTTTAGAATAAGAGAAAATCGTTATGGGTTGAAATGATAGACCCAAGAGATTTTCACTTTAATTGTTTTGGGATTGCGGGTCGAATTGATATCTACCCGTACATATTTAAATTACGGATTGAAATGGCAAATATCTGTATCAATTGACCATAGGATAAGAAATTATATACAGACACCATCGGTCTATATATAAATATTTTAAAAATGATTTCTATGGTTTTGAAAGGGAATATATATATGGTTTTATTTAATATTGGAAATATTTTTAAGTTTTATATAAAGTAGATATAATAATAAACTTTAATCTAATAAAGTTTGATTTAATTAATATAATATGTCTAAGTATTATATCTTTGAACGGATTTTTGAAGGATTTGTATAAGTTAAGGAAATAAGGTTGAATTAAGTAAAATTGTATCTAATTAAAAATTCTACTTAATTAAATTGATTTGAACTATTGAACTTGAAGTTTAAGTTTTGATTTTTGATTTAAAGTGATTAAATGGATATTTAAAGTTTAAATAAATCGAAGGAATATTTAGTCTAAGGGTAAAATAAGGTTATTTAATAATACTGAATTTATTAAGTGAATATTTCAAGACTAAATAATATAAGGTTAAATCGAGATCTATAAGAAGCTGTTAAATTGAACTTTAAAATGTTGAATATTAAGCTTTGAAATATACTGGAATTTAATGGTTAATTTGAGATTCAGATCTGTAATTGAAATTGAATCGGTTATTTAGAAAACTGAATTTAATGGAATTTGATAAATTGAGATTGAATTTAAATTGAACGGGAAAGTCGAGTTGATTTTGAAGCGATTTGTGAAATTACTAATACTTTACTTTATAAATTACTTAATATATAGATACTGTTTTGGGAAATAGATATATTGGCAATGAAACTGATATTTTAGTGTTGAAGTATAAATTGAAATGAACACGGTGTTATAGTGTATATTTTCTACAGTTCTACGGATACTTAGAGGATGGTTATCCTAAACATCCTTTAAGTTGATTTTATTTCAGTTGATATTTCACTTGAGTTTGATTTATTGATATAAGAATGTTAATCCTGACTCGAGTGTTTTGTGTTTTGCTTTACGCTTGGGTCAGACTGAGTGATACAACATTTGAAACTCACCTTTGGAATTTGGAGCTCATTTGGAGATCCAACTATTGATTCAGCTTCCAGCTTTCCTATTGATTCGTTCACAGAAGTCATCTATTTGGATGGGATACTTCACTATATTTGAGATATTCTGTTGTATTTTATTTCGAATTCTGTTGTTTATATAGTAGCTTCATGAGCTACTATTTATCTATTCCGTTGTGTTATTATTACATTACTCTGTGTTAATGATTCTGTGTTTGATTTTATTTGCTCCAAATTTTATTACAATCTATTATTTTGAATTATTTAAGTCTGACATGTGTGGATTATTGTCTATTTGAATGGTCCAAAATAGTGGGTCAATACAAGATTATTAAGGCAAACTGTGATGTAATCGGACAAAGTTAAAACTATATATCGAGCATCATAACTAATTTAACAAGCAAAGGTCAATGGAGAAGACTGCAATTTGGTTATTTTTAGCACTAAAATATGGTTCTTGCAGCTTGATTATAACACTAGAAACATATTATCAAGCCTGATTTGGTTTTGTTCATTATCATAATGCATGTTTAAGTAACTTGATCATAACACTAGAAACATGAATATGGCCCTTGTTCTCAGCATAACATGAACACAACAAAAATTTAACTAGATGGTATACAATCAATATAAATTGATGTATTTATTACACAGCATGTGTGTGTTTACTATAATTTTATTGCATCTGATTTTACTTTTTGTTTCATATTAATCATTACCAACTCGCATTCTCAAATTATATGACTTTGTACTAGCACCAGTATATGTAAATGCATAAGTAAATAAATTGACCTTATATCCAATATAACTGAATGTAATTATTTACTTGTCATACCTGAATCGATTGCTAAAAAATAACTTTTAACTCATCACTTAGAAGCCTCCAAGTGTGAATGGAACGTGCTCCTATACAAGCTCTCCAAGAAATGAAGATAAATATACGGACCGTAGCCTAATTGCTATGGCTACATCATTGAGCTCAACTTCAATTTGATTGTCACTGTTTAATGAGAGTTATTTTGTTTTTGTTGGGCCTCTACTGCCTTTTTTCGAAGATGTACTTGCAGTTTTAGCTTCACTTGCTCTCCAAATTTCCTTCTCAACATCGTCATTTGGGTCAAAAGGGTTTTCATTTTTTGAACGGAGCCTTTCTTTACCCAACGAAGCCCTTTCTTCATGCTGCATTTGCTTTGTATCATGTAGTGCTCGTTCTTCACCTTCAGTGCAACCACTGGATGGCTTCTTAGCATTGACTACTCATTTTTGGCCTTTATTGCAGGCATCGGCTGGCTTCTTAGCATTGACTCCTTATTCTTGCCCTTCATTGCAAATACCGGCTGGCTTATTATGTTTGCCATTTGAATTATATTTCTTCTTTCATTTATACTTCCGGGATTCCTCTTCAGTCTTTCTCTAGTTGTGAGTACATATGAAGCTTGGAAACATCTCTTTTTGCAAATGAAACAAAATACGGTATTGCTTAGATTTATGATAATAAAGGAAATAGAGGATAAAACATAAATTAACTCAAGCAAGTTGTCCATATGAATATACTTGATAGAAAATGATAAGTTGTCCATATGATAAGTTGTCCATATAAATATATTTGCAATATGCATTACACTTAAGCATTAACTGCAATGTGCATTAACTCCGGCATATAATTGAGATGTAATGTATAACAACCCTAGTATTGGTGATTACCTATGATATTAAATTATAACGATAGTTATAATTTAATATTGGAATAAAATGAAATAGAGAAGATAAAATTTGGTAAAATATGTTAATTTTAAATAAACAATATATCTTGGGAATATGGATTGGGATTAAATATTAAATGGATAAGTATTTGGCTAAATAAATTGGAAATATTGGGTTTTATTTATTTAAAGCTAATAAATTAAATAAGTGATATATTTCAGCGTTAAATTGTTGAAATAAATCTAAATTGATGGAAATAAAGTTTTAAAGACTTTATTTTGAGAATATGGAGAGAAAATGATCATTTATTGATTTTATTTGAGTAAATGTTGTAATAATGAAAATTAATGCAAACTTGAATCTTTTATTGATTTTAAAAGGGAGAAATATGAAGATATTATGTATTTTATTAACATAAAAGATGGAATATGATTTAAAAATAATATTTGGATGATTAAAAAGAGTTAAAATAATTTATTGTAATTTATTTGACAAGAAAACAATTTTTGTACAAATTGTTGAATTAAAAATAGTGTTTTGGTAATAAAATAGTGTGAATTGTGTAATTTGATTAAAAATAAGGTTTTATTCATAAAAATAACTTTTTATTGGCAAAATAAATTTTATTTTGTTATGGTAACAATTTTATATACATACATTTGTTGTATATGTTTTACTTGGCCTTAAAATGAGAAAAATGATGCATATAGTGTTAAAATAAGATAAATATGAACATAACTTAACATTATCTCTAAGTGAAATTGTCTTGGGCCAATTGGGTAGTGTTAGCATCAAAATTGGTCACTAACACCCTTAGAAAGATTGTGTAGAGAGATTAATGAAGAAAGTAAATTAAAACAGAGAATAAAGTGTAAATTTAAATGCAGAGAACAAGAACACCAAATTTATAGCGGTTCGGCGTAACTGCCTACATCCACTTTGAGGTTGATTTCCATTGATTACCTTGATGGGTGATTACAGATACAATCTGTTTTTAGTTACTAGAATACAATTGCAAAGTAAAAGAAATAAGTCTGGAATGAGTGTTGAAAATGGCAGAGTCTACCCGGTGTTCTCTAAAATCTCCCCCTTTTTTCCTATGCCCCTGCCCCTTTATTTGCAGGCGAAGGTGGGTTGGACATCCTGGTGGGCCTGGTAGCTGGTTATCTTGGCCCGAGTGAAGTGGTCTCTATGCGCCGAACAAGGGAGGCCGAACGATCAAATGCCAAACGTCCATATGCCGAACGTACCCCTCCATGTCGAACAATCTTATTTGGCCGAGCGGGTTGAGGCCGGACACACTGAATGCCGTGGGGAGTACTTATGCCGAACGATGTTAGGAGCCGAACCAGTGTCATGGACGAACGATTGCTAGGCCGAGCGAGATGAAGTCGAATGCTTTGAGTGCCGAACACTTCCCACTGCCGAACAAGGTGTGGATGCCGACCGATGTGGAATGCCGAACGTCACTTGATGCCGAACGACGTCCTTGGACGAACGTAACTTGTATGCCGAACGATATCTTTGGCCGAACGTACTCGGGAGGCCGAACAATCTTTAGTCGCCGAGCGATCTTATGCCAAGCGTTTCTCTCTGGTCGAACTGTATTCAATACCGAATGTTCCTCGATGCCGAATGCTCCTAGATACCGAGCGCTATCCCCTGCCGAACGATGCGATGCCGAAGAACCTTAACATGCCGAGTGTTCATCTGATGCCGAACCTTCTTCTATGACAAACGTTCTTCTATGCCGAACGTTCTTCTTTGCCGAGCGTCTTTCTATGCCGAGCGTCTTTTCTTGTGCCGAGCGCCCAAATGCTGACTGCCTAGTTGCCTGGTAAAACTTCCAGGTAACACTTTGCCCCCCAAAGTACATCATGTGATCGAACACGATGTGCTTTGAACTATGAGTTGGTGTAATGTCGAGGCCGAACGATACTCAAATGACGAACAAGATAACCAATGGCGAACATGTTTCATGCTTTGGCCGGTTCTACCGGTCAGAGTCGTTTCGACTTCCTCTCTCTTTTTCACTTCTTACCCGTGATTTTCCAAGAGCACGCAACTTATTTCCTTTAAGTTTCAATCATCCCTTCCGTTCCTTGAATCCAGCACGTCCTTCCTACAGTCCCTTCCCAAGCTCCTATTATTCCTCTTGGTAAGAGTTTTCGCATAAGTTCATTTAAAATCACAAACTGCAGTTAGGCAGATGATCGGATGTAGGAGGTACGGGGATGAGGGAGATGAGATGGGTCTTGATCGTGCCCCGAGGCTGGGACTTGACTTGACCATAGGTGATTCCAAGGCGGGGAGAGGAGAAAAGTGGATGGTAGAAGCGCTCGAAGGTGGGAGTTAGTTGGAGGTGCGTGGCATTGGAGATGAGACCTAGTGGTATGGGTCGGCCTTGCAATGGTTTTGCATGATCTCCTCATGCCGAACGAGGTTGAAGAGGAAAAATCGAAGGGAAGTGGGTAAAGGATAGGATGCCGACCGATATCTTGGCCGAATAGTATTTTAGCTGAGCACCATTCAGACCAAACAACAGTTCGGCCGATCGATGGCCTGGCCGGACTAGATATAGGCTGAACGATGGTTCTGCCGACCGATAGTATGGCCAAATGATAGCTTGCCCGTTTGTCAGTTAAGCCGAATAACCATTAGACCGAACGATCATGAATGCCGACCCATATTCTATCGGCCGAACATAACTTAAGCCGAACGATATTTAGCCGATCAACACATAAATGCCTAACTAAAACATGCAGAATGGTCGTAAAGCAAGAACAACCACTCTAACATTCTAGCGTATCGAGCCGACTTGTACTAATAACCTTCTATTTTCAGTAGCTATAAATCTGAACTTTACTTGACGTAATCGGATAACTTCCTCTAACGTTCCCTGAACTTGAAACTGTAATCGTCATTTGGCAGGGTTTCGGAGACGGTCAGCGATGACGGTCTTCGAAGGCGATGAATTTTAAGCTTAGTTTTATATCAGTAACCTTGCGACTCCCGAATTTCCAATGCTTATACACGATTGATTGCACTAGCTCACACACCACATAGGGGGGAAATTTATGTTGTTAAGTCTGACGCTGATCTTTTTTTGAGTATAGTTCATACAAGTGCTCTGCAGGATGCGATTCCCGTCAAGAAAAAATGTCTAAAAAATCCAGTTCCGCCACAATCTCGGACAGACCCGGGCCGTCTTCCAAACAAGGGGACGTTGATACTTCTAATCCATCGACCTCCCCGCTCATAACTTATCTCCTGATGTCCTGGAGTCAATGATTCTTTTGGATGATTCGATCGATTCACCGGCTTCGAAGATTAACGATGCCGCGCTCCGGCAAATATGTTCGATCCACGGAATCCCTTATGCTGACCTGTTGGTTCCGTCGGGCCATGATCGTCCGCACCTGCTCCTAGTCGGATACACCACCTGCAATAAGTTTATGTGCTGGGTGGGCAGCGTGCCTCCATTCAATTTATTTCTTTGGGACTTGTTGCAATACATTGACGTCGTCCCGTCGCAGCTGCACCCAAACGGTCATGCATTCATTTATGGGACCTACCTCCTTTTCATGGCTGTCTTCTCCAGGCCTCCAACTCCCGGCGACATCAGATATATTTATATGATCAAGAAGCGGAGAGATAGCCCCTCCTTCGTGTTCCTCAAGCCACACTACAAGTGCCAAATTCTAACCTGAGCGTGGAGCAAGTTTTCCCTGTACAAACAGGAATGGTTCTACATGCGCTACCCTCCTGGTTTCGCGAGGAGATGGGTTGAAGGAAGTAAGTCTTCTTTTTGGAGCGATGCTCATATTTTCGTCGAGGCGATGCTTTTTCTAACTTTTGTTTCATTTTTTCAAATATCAATCCACGTCCTGAGGGCCGTGGCTATTCAGAGGCTGTTGAGGCTATTAGAGCTCTTCCCGCCGAGGAACGAGACATCCGAACCCTTATTTCAAATGAGTCACGGTCAAGGTTTGGGTTGTTAGTAGAAGTTCGTCGGGTGAGCCTTCCTGAGGGCGTCTCCATCCTCAAGCCCGCATCCGGTAAAGGAAAGAAGTTGGCTGAATCGTCGTCACGCCATGCCCCCGATGCACAGGAGGAGGGGGAAATCAGAGAGGGTGAAGCACTTGAAACACAAGGTGAGAATGCGGGTCCTACTCAAGGTCCGCTGGTCGAAGTGCACGATATTGAAACATCATCTTCCCCTTCGAAGGGGAAAAATACGTTGACATATAATATTAGGAAGGAGAAGGTTGACAGAACTTCCAAAGTTACGCTCATTCCGACAGAGAAGGAGGCTTCTTCATAGCACGTTGAAAGTTCGCTAAAGCACCTTTCGAACCTCTCCATTCTGGTAGATCTGCTCAATTATGATTTCAATGATCTGGAGACATTCAAGTTTCACTCGCCCGTTAGAGGCGATGCAGGCATCTTATCCCACAGCCAAGGAGAGAAAACTCATGTCAGCAAAGCGACTGGTCCGTCGGGGGGGGGGGGGGGGGAACACACTAGGACATACACACAAAACACTCATACTTCCATTTGCACTTAGTTTTCGTTGTCACACTATCTCTTTGCTAATTCTCTATTATTTGAATTCTATGCAGGTGACATGGGGCGCTCACATGGATTCGATCGTCTTCGCGGTTCGTCCATTTTTCATCAACCAGGACGGGATTTGGGCTCCGAAAGACTTGGGGATGGAGATGGCGATGGCGATAAAGACAATCATTCCCGGGACTCCTCATCCCAGAGGAAAACTTACTATCAGCCAAAGCACCATTAGGATACTTCGTCTCACATGGAGCACAGCAAAGACAAGCACGGCCATAAGAGGTCGTAGCTTGACGCTCCCGGGACCATCACACTGACTCCTCTTCTACTCGACAGTCCCGAGGTTCTCACCGGAGGGGCGAACTTTCAAAGCCGTCACCCCCGCTCCTGGGACAGACCTAATAGTGTTAGAGAAGCTGGCCGAGCTTAAAGACAAATTTCCAAGAATCTGCTTTGATGGCCTAAAATTCCTTCTGACGGTTCATCCTATTCCCGTTCATGTTAAACAGAGCACTCTTGCCTGTACGAATGACGTCTATGTTCAACATGACGCATTTGTTCACCTAGCTGAGAAACTTTTCGAAGTCTCTATGGAGCGCCAGCATGAGATAGACCGTTTGAAGCTTGAGTCTATCCACGATAGAAATATCATTAAGGCCTAAGACGAAGAGATCGCCACTTATAAGTTTGAACTCGAGGTCGCCCATCGGAGTGCCAAGGATACTGCTGAGGCCGTTACTCGCTTGGAATCAACTCATAAGAAAGAGCTTGACGAGGCGGTTCAATAATGTGGGGCTTTATCCTTGGAGAAGGACTCCGTTCAAAAGGAGAGGGATGCGTTCAGAACCCGGGTCAAGGAACTTGAGGAGCTTCTCCGTAGAGAGAAAGAGGAGAAAACGGCTGTGCAAGAAGAGTCACAGCGATACTGTGATGAGACTGTCGCCACCCGACTTTTAAAAGAACAACTCGAGGGCGAGCTTTGCAGGGTTGAGATGTTAAAGAGCGAGGCCCGTGAAGAGGGCAAGAAGACGGCGTTGATGGACATCGATTCCGGTCTTGAGGCAGCCAGGGAGGAAGGAGAGAAGAGATCAAAACCACGTTCGACCCACTCATTGTCGAATTCAACACTCGCGTGCTCATGCATCCTGACTTAACTTTTTTAGGCGATGGCTATCTTGAATCATTGCTCGAGGCGTGGGAAACCTTAATTCAGATCAGGAAGGCCGAGTGCGGTGTCGAAGAGGTTGACGAGGGGGATTTGATAAAAGAATTTCTGAAGGGAAATGAGCCTTCGGACCTATCGGCGGACAAGGCCCTTTGCTGCAAAGGCTCCCCCTTGAGGAAAGGGAAAGAAGTTGTCGTCGGTCCATCCGGGGCCGGGTCTCCTGCTCACGTGCCTTCCCAGTCGACCGGTCGGCCGATACTCGATCCCTTTGAATAGCACATTGGCTATGATCCGGAAGCCCCCGTCCTGGGCGTTCACGTTTTGTCTCCTATCCTGGAGGGCGAAACCCCTTTGACGGCAGAGAGCTTGCCAAGGCCTGGTAGATAACCTTTCACTTTGAGATTTTGAAAGTCGTCATTCTTTGTGAAGTACTATTGCATTCTAATGCTCTTCTTCTCTGATTTTATGCAGGTCGTTTCGATCTCGATCCCACTCCGAGGAGAGATGACGCCAAGGAGGCGGAAAAGACTGGTGGGGCTGCTCATGCTGGTGAAGTTTCTGGGCCAGATGCTCAAGTGATCGGGGCGCTTGACGAAGGCAAGTCCGATTCCTCCTCTGGGAGTTATGAAGTAGAATTCATAGGCGCCTCTGAGCATACATCTGAATTAAGCATGAAGGAGCGGCTCGAGAAAGAGAAAAGATATATAGCCAAGATCAAGGTTGAGCCGCGTGAAGTGGACCTGGACGATCCCTTGAACAAGCCATTGAAGGTTATCCTTCCTGGTAGGTCCAAGCCCTTGGATGTTCCCCCTACTTCTTCAGTTATCACTCCTCCACCAAGGAAAGGTTCCAACGGTAAACGCTTTGGGGAAGAGTCGTCCGGGAAGAAGTTGAAGAAGCACAAGAAATGACTACTGTCCTCGTTCAACGAGAGTCAATTTAAGTCATGTAATAATTTCTGTAATTTTTGTAGATAGACTGTTGACTTCGGATTTTGGAGTGCTTGTAGCAGAAAACTTTTCCTGAATAGAGTTTAGTTTACTTTTCTGCCTTTTCAAAAGATTCTTATTATTCAGTTTTCTTTGTGATTATGATTCGAGTCCATGCTGTTATGTGTAACATAAACTTCTTGGTTTATCTTCACACGGCCCGTTGATTCTCTGAGAGTTATCCGTTTTCCTCCCATGCTTCAAGCACTTAAAACATTTTTTAATCTGTACAACGGGAACTTAGAATATTCCAGTCCGTATTCTGGGGACTTGGAGAATTTTTACCGTTTATACTCGAGTTCACACTCCAGGGACTAAGAGCACTCCAGTCCGCACTTCGGGGACTTGGAGATTCTTATTCGTTTATACTCGAGTCCATGCTCCGGGGACATAGAGTACTCTAGTCCGCACTCTAGGGACTTGGAGATTTTTATTCGTTTATACTCGAGTCCGTGCTCCGAGGACGTAGAGTACTCCAGTCCGCACTCCGGGGACTTGGAGATTTTTATTCGTTCATAATCGAGTCCGCACTCCGGGGACATACAGTACTCCAGTCCGCACTCCGGGGACTTGGAGATTTTTATTCGTTTATACTCGAGTCCGTGTTCCGGGGACATAGAGTACTCCAGTCCGCACTCCGAGGACTTGGAGATTTTTTGTCGTTTATACTCGAGTCCGCGCTCCGGAGACTTAGAGTACTCCAGTCCGCACTACGGGGACTTGGAGATTTTTGGTCGTTTATACTCGAGTCCGCACTCCGGGGACTTAGAGTACTCCAGTCCGCACTCCGGGGACTTGGAGATTTTTGGTCGTTTATACTCGAGTCCACGCTCCGGGGACTTAGAGTACTCCAGTCCGCACTCCGGGGACTAGGAGATTTTTAGTCGTTTATACTCGAGTCCGTTCTCCGGGGACTTAGAGTACTCCAGTCTACTCAAGTCCGCGCTTCGGGGACTTAGAGTACTCCAGTCCGCACTCCAGGGACTTGGAGATTTTTATTCGTTTATACTCGAGTCCGCGCTCCGGGGACTTAGAGTACTCCAGTCCGCACTCCAGGGACTTGGATATTTTTAGTCGTTTATACTCGAGTCCGAGCTCCACGGACTTAGAGTACTCCAGTCCGCACTCCGGGGACTTGGAGATTTTTATTCGTTTATACCCGAGTCCGCACTCCGGGGACATAGAGTACTCCAGTCCACACTCCGGGGACTTGGAGATTTTTAGTCGTTTATACTCGAGTCCGCGCTCCGGGGACTTAGAGTACTCCAGTCCGCACTCCGGGGACTTAGATATTTTTATTCATTTATACTCGAGTCCACGCTCCGGGGACTTAGAGTACTCCAGTCCGCACTCCGGGGACTTGGAGATTTTTTGTCGTTTATACTCGAGTCCGCACTCCGGGGATTTAGAGTACTCCAGTCTGCACTCCGGGGACTGGGAGATTTTTGGTCGTTTATACTCGAGTCCGCGCTCCGGGGACTTAGAGTACTCCAGTCCGCACTCCGGGGACTTGTAGATTTTTAGTCGTTTACACTCGAGTCCGCGCTCCGGGTACTTAGAGAACTCCAGTCCACACTTCGGGGACTTGGAGATTTTTGGTCGTTTATACTCGAGTCCGCGCTCCGGGGACTTAGAACACTCCAGTCCGCACTCCGGGGACTTGGAGAATTTTGGTCATTTATACTCGAGTCCGTGCTCTGGGGACTTAGAGTACTCCAGTCCGCACTCCGAGGACTTGGAGATTTTTATTCGTTTATACTCGAGTCCGTGCTCCGAGGACATAGAGTATTCCAGTCCGCACTCCGGGGACTTAGAGATTTAAATTGTTTATGACGTTCGTACGCCAGCTAGAATAATATAATTTTAATCGCTTGCCACAGGACTATCTTACGCAGGAACATTAATCATTCATGAAAAAGATGGCTTCAAGCCTTTATTAATGAAAGCAAGCTAAATTTTCTTATTACATGCCAAGAACTAGAAATGAAAACGTACCGGAAGTAAATGCAACTACGGCATGAAGGAAATAGACTAAGCATAATAACACCGCAAGTGCTCGCTGTTCCATGCTTGGGGGAGTGTCGCACCATCGACGGTCGCTAGCTTGAAAGTTCCTTCTCCAAGCTTCCGTTCGATGACGTATGGACCTTCCCATGCGGGATTCATATGAGACAGGATCGGGAAAACTCGTTTCAACACGAGGTCTGCCACACTAAAAATTCTTGGTCGGACCTTCTCGTTATAATATTTAGCAACTCTGTGTCTGTATGTGGCCGCTCTCAAATTGGCTTCTTTGCATTTTTCATCAATGAAGTCCAACGATTCCAATAAAAGATTCTGGTTCGACTCGGGGTCGTAATAAGTTACTCGATGCAATGGGACCTCAAGTTCCACGGGTATGACAGCTTCCGTACCATGCGCCAACGCGAATGGAGTGTGGCCAGTTGCGGTCTTATGGGTGGTCCTGTAGGCCCAAAGTGCTGTTGGAAGTTCATCCACCCACCTACCTCTAACCTTTTCCAGACGTTTTTTCAATATGGACTTGATTATCTTGTTTACGGCTTCCACTTGTCCGTTGGACTTCGGGTGAGCAACTGCTGCAAACTTCTTTTCAATGCCATATTTTTGACAAAATTCTTTGAACTCCATGCTTTCGAATTGAGTACCATTGTCTGTAATGATGGCCCGTGGAAGGCCGAAGCGACATATGATATTTCGTGCGACAAAATTAATAACCTTCTTGGTGGTTATCGTGGCCAGAGGCTCTACTTCTACCCATTTGGTGAAGCAGTCGACCGCAACTATTGCATATTTCGCCACCTTTAGCTATGGGTAAAGAACCAACTAAGTTAATTCCCCACATTGCAAATGGCCAGGGACTTACCATTTGCATGAGTTCCGTCGGTGGAGCTCTCGGGATTTTTGCATATATCTGGCATTTATCACATCTTCTCACATAGTCTGCAGCATCCCGATTCACAGTTGGCCACTAGTATCCATAGCGGAGGATTTTTTTTGCCAATATCTACCCCCTGGTGTGGTCGCCACACTCTGCTTCATGGATTTCCTCTAGGACTCGTTTTACCTCATCATGGGTAATCCATCGGAGTAGTGGGGTCGAGAATCCCCTTCGATACATTATTCCATCATGTATTACATAACGTGAAGCTTTACAAAGGACTTGGTGTCTTTCGCTTCTCTTTTCAGGCAAATCCCCTTGTAGCAGGTACTGTTTGATTGGGGTCAACCACGATTCCTTCTCAAGTTTGATTTCTAACATGAAATCTGTCTCCATTACGTCTATACTTGGAGCATAGAGGGTCTCAACAAGGAATAATCCCATTTGCTGTGCATCGCTAGTGCTTGCGAATTTTTCCAATGAATCGGCCTCTCTATTTTGTTCGCGTGGGACATGCGAGATGTCGTAGTATACCAGATTTGCCAGCAGCTTTTGAACCCAAGCGAGGTAAGGAGCAAGTCTCTATCCTTTCGCTTGATAGTCTCCTCGCACCTGATATTCTACCAGCTGCGAGTCACAGAAGATTTCGATTGACCTCACTCCCAATTCGATAACAAGTCTCAAGCCAACAATCAATGCTTCATATTCGGCTTCGTTATTTGTTGCTGCAAACTCGAGCTTCAAAGCATAGCAAATTGATCGGTCTTCAGGAGTTACGAGGATTATACCTGCACCCGAGCAACGGTCGTTAGATGCCCCATCTGTGTACATCTTCCATCGAACAGGGGGTACGATTCTGTGATTGCTCGGTTCATCTAGCACAGTGAATTCAGCAATGAATTCAGCTAGTGCTTGTCCTTGTATGACCCTCGGCGGCAAATAGGTGATATCGAACTGACTTAACTCAATATTCCATTTCAGCATCCTTTCGGAAGTTTTCGGTCGTTGGAGTACCTGTCGCAAGGGTTGGTCAGTGTAGACACCGATTGAGTGTGCCTGAAAGTAGGGGCGAAGCTTGCGTGATGCAATCACCAAGCAATAGGCTAGTTTTTCAATCTTTGGATAATTTCTTTCCGCCCCTGTCAAGTGCTTACTGACATAGTAAACCGGCTTTTGAATCCGGTCTTTCCTCGCGGACCAAGGCTGTACTGATAGCGTGCTAGGATACCGCCAAGTATACATACCAAGTGCCTTACCAGAGCCCGGAATGCTTCCTCACAGTCGGATGTCCATTCGAAGTTTCTCTTTCCTTACTTTATAGTATCAAAGAAGGGAATACACTTGTTTGTAGCCTTGGATATGAATCGAATTAGCGCAGGGACTTTTCCATTCAGGCTTTGCACCTGCTTTATGGTTCTGGGTACCTGTATATCTCGGATAGCCTGGATCTTTTCTGGGTAAGCCTCAATTCCCCGGGCATTCACAATGAATCCTAGAAACTTTCCTGATGCTACACCGAATGAACACTTCAACGGATTGATCTTCATTCCATAATGCCTGCGTATGTCAAACATCTCCGTTAGGTCTTGGATGTGGTCGTTTGACTGCCGTGACTTCACTAGCATGTCATCCACATAGACTTCCATTGTTTTACCAATCTGGTCTTTGAACATTCGATTCACCAGTCGTTGATAAGTTGCTCCTGCGTTGTTCAATCCAAATGGCATTACTACATAGCAATACAATCCCACGTTTGTGACAAAGCTGGTGTGTTATTGGTCCAGGATATGCATCGGAATTTGATTGTAACCAGAGTACGCGTCCATAAATGATAGTAACTCATGTCCGACAGTTGAGTCGATGAGTTGGTCAATCCTTGGCAGCGGGAAACTATCCTTCGGGAATGCCTTGTTTAAATCTGAGTAATCAACACAAGTCCTCCATTTTCCATTCGCTTTCTTTACTAACACCGGGTTAGATACCCATTAAGGGTAGAGGGCATCGCGGACGAACCCGTTGGTTTTGAGTTTGTCCACCTCCTCTCTGAGAGCCGCGGACCTCTCCAGGTCCATGCCTCTCCTTTTTTGTTTTACAGGAACATGTCTCGGGTCTATGTACAACATATGATTCGCAATTGCAGGAGAAATCACGCACATATCAGAATGCGTCCAGGCAAAAACATCAAGGTTCGCTCGGAGGAAGTCCGTAAGGTTCTCAACCGCCACGGGGTCGAGCTGTGATCCTATTTTAAGAACTCGTAATGGGTCGCTGCGGCTAACTGAGATGTCGATGGTTAGTTCAGCCGGTGTCGCATTTGTTTCCCTGGGTTCCCCATCATCGTCCCTCGGATCTATGTCCCTATGGATTTGAGAATGCCGCCCGAGCCAAGGCTCGGGCGCTAGTTGTCAATCGTCAGAACCTTGGATGCGGACAGAGCTGTCCACAACCTTTCCTTTCTCCCTACGCCGTGCCTCCCTAAGCTCAGCTACATAGCATGCACGGCCGGTTGCCTGGTCGCCGTGTACCACTCCAACCCCTTTGTCTGTTGGAAATTTTAACATCAAATACCAAGGGGCCAAAACTGCCCTAAATTCCGCCAGGGCTGGACGACGTAGAAATACGTTGTATGAGGAATCAACGTCGGTACTATGAATGGTAAGATTCGCACCCTTCTGCGATCACCTTGTCCCGGTTCAACTAGTAATTCCACATATCCCACTGCATCAGTCGTTGCGCTATTAAAGCCATGGATTCTGGCTTTGGACGGCTTCAAATCCTTGGTCTCCAGCTTCATTTGATCGTATGCCTTACAGAAGATGATGTTAACGGAATTTCTGCAATCAATTAGAATTCTCTTTACGAATGTCGGCCCGATGGTCGCAGATATGGCCATTGATTCAATGGTAGGAGCCTCTACCTTATCCGCATCTCTGTTCCTGAATACGATATCATCATTCATCGTGCGCTGCTGCTTTGCAGGAGTCTCATCCTCCACGTTCGAACAACACTCGTACTCCGCATGTCTTAAGGAGTTAGCATATCACTCCATCTCCTGCCAATTCTTGTCTGCAAGATGAGGTATGCCAGCAATCGTGTTAATAACCAATATACCCATAGTCCGAGTAGGTTGTTCCAGTTGGTGTGGGGCTTGCCCGCGTCCAAGGTCCGATGTTTCTTGTCGCCCATCCTGTGAGTCTTTGACCAATTCCTGCAGCTTCTCTTGTCTAATTAGTTTTTCTATAGCATCATGGAGGTTTCTGCACTCCTGCGTGTTATGCCCATAAGACTCGTGGAAACGGCAATACTTCCCGGTCTGCTTCTGTTCCTCCGTCGATTCCTTTGGACGCGGCTGTCTATATTGGAAAGTGCTGCAAATTGATAGATAAATGTTTTCAAGAGATGCATTCAACGGGGTGTATTCATTATATGTTGGGATTCTTGATTTCCATTTCCCTGTTTCTTTTTTCTTTCCGGGATTTCCACCTCCGGATCCTTTAGACTGCCCGGGCTTGTTCTGGATGTTAACTTGAGTTTTTCCAGGGTTATCTCCGATATGCTTTACGACGGCGTTACTTTTCACAGACTCTTGAACGGGCCCTGATGCCTTGTCTCGCCTTGTCCACCGAGCTTCCTCCATTCTTATGAACTGATGAGCTTTCGAATAAAAACATTCCAGCGTAGTTGGGGGCTTCCCCGCCAACCAATCTCCAAATTCGGAATCCGGATCCACTCCACGCATTACTGCCATCAAAATTGCGTGGTCGTTAGGATTGCTTACGTCAGTAGCAGCAACATGAAATCTTTGCAAGTATGCTTTCAATGACTCTCCTTGAGTTTGAGTTACACTTGATAAGGACATCACATCCTTTGGACGAGTGGTGTGTATCGTTCTACGAATTTCATTGCTAATTCATCGATGCTAAATGTAGGTCGTGGTGGGAGTCGAGTGAACCACATGGTGGCAATCCCGGACAAGGTGATTGGGAAACACCTACACTTGGTTGCGTCATTAGCTCTTGCGGAATCCATCATCCATCCGTACCTTATCACATGCTGCCTGGGGTCAGTCTTTCCTTCGTAGGCGGGAAAGGCGGGCATGCTGAACTTTCTTGGGTATTCGGCCTGTAGAATGGTATCCGTGAAGGGAGTATAACTCTTAGACACTCCCCAGTCCTCATTAGTTAGACCTTGGTTTTCTTTCATCAACTGCCTGACCATAGCCGTCAAATCCAGGGTTTGTATGGAAGATGGGAGGTTGGGTTCCATTCCATGGGACCGTGCAGGTTGATGTCCTGTCCGATTTGGGTTTTGGTTTCTAGTAAATCGATCAGTAGCATCTGCATGTGCATCTTCATCCTTACAGCGTCTACGCCTAGGAGGTTCATCAGTAGAAGTCGAACTATCATCTTCAGAGTAAGGGACAGGGCTACCTCTAGCATTCTGATGCTGCTGCTGAGTAAGCTGAGTCATGAGGTCAGCGTTGGCTTACATTTGCTCAGCAAGTTGCCTTCTACTTTCGTGAAGTTCTCTTATCAAGTCATTGAATTCTACTCGGGAAACAACTTCTGCTTGGTTTTGGTAGGAGGTCCCTGCACCTCGAATCGCTTGCTGATTGCTAGGTCCCAGTTGTTGCACGCTAGCGGTTTCGCGGGCATCAACATTTTGAGAGGCTAATCTAGTTCGTGGTCTAACCATGGTAGAGTCGTTGGTTGTAACTCTGAGTAGAACTAACAGATGCCTTATAGATGATTATGGATCTCCTTCGGGGGATTTATGCAATCCAGTAGCTGCAAAGTAGATCCTAATAGCGTGAGAATTCAAATTCTCGGTGAGAGCACCAAAATGTTAGCACCAAAATTGGTCACTAACACCCTTAGAAAGATTGTGTAGAGAGATTAATAAAGAAAGTAAATTAAAACAGAGAATAGTGTGCAAATTTAAATGCAGAGAACAAGAACACCAAATTTATAGTGGTTCGGCGTAACTGCCTACATCCACTTTGAGGTTGATTTCCATTGATTTCCTTGATGGTGATTACAGATAGAATCCGTTTTTAGTTACTAGAATACAATTTCAAAGTAAAAGCAATAAGTCTGGAATATGTCTTGAAAATGGCAGAGTCTCCCCAGTGTTCTCTAAAATCTCTCCCTTTTTTCCTCTGCCTCTGCCGCTTTATTTATAGGCGAAGGTGGGTTGGACATCCCTGGGGGCCTGGTAGCTGGATATCTTGGCCCGAGTGAAGTGGTCTTTGTGCGCCGAACAAGGGAGGCTGAACGATCAAATGCCGAACGTCCATATGCCGAACGTACCCCTTCATGCCGAACAATCTCCTTTGGCCGAGTGGATTGAGGCCGCACACACTGAATGCCGTGGGGAGTACTTGTACCGAACGATGCTAGGAGCCGAACCAGTGTCATGGCCGAATGATTGCTAGGCCGAACGAGATGGGGCCGAATGCTTTGAGTGTCGAACACTTCCCACTACCGAACAAGGTGTGGAAGCCGACCGATGTGGAATGCCAAATGTCACTTGATGCCGAACGACGTCCTTGGCCGAACGTAACTTGTATGCCGAATGATGTCTTTAGCCGAACGTACTCGGGAGGTCAAACAATCTTTAGTCGCCGAGCGATCTTATGCTGAGCGTTTCTCTATGGCTGAACGGTATTCAATTTCGAATGTTCCTCGATGCCAAATGCTCCTAGATGTCGAGCGCTATCACCTGTCGAACGATGCGATGCCGAGCAATCTTAACATGCCAAGTGTTCATCTGATGCCGAACGTTTTTCTATGCCGAACGTTCTTCTATGCCGAGTGTCTTTTCTTGTGCCGAGCACCCTAATGCTGACTGCCTAGTTGCCTGGTCAAACTTCCAGGTAACGGGTAGGGTTTTAAAAATCTAAAACCCTTAATCTGGAAACTTCTGGTGTAGAGAAAACATCCAGCACATACTCTTTTCCTTTATCTTCCTCAAAACAAATAATATTCTGATAACCCGGATTTTATGGATATCTGATAATTGGATAATTAACAGGTTTTTACTTTTGAGATACTGATTTTTACTAGTTGAACAAATAAAATTATGATAACTAAAATATCTGGATATATAAATGGATTTGAAATTATAATAAAAGTTGAATTAGAAATTTCTAGAAATGATAAATCTTATGATAAAAATATAAATATATATATTTATGCAAATCTTATAATATGGAAAAATTTAAGTGTATACATATATGTTATAATTAGAATATAATGTAATATATATATATTATAATTGGGAGGTTATGTTTTGAATTTAATATAATAATTTTCAAAATCTATTTCAAGTTAAATTTTATACATTTTAAAAACGCTAAAGATAAATATTTATTAATCAAAGTATGATAGTTAAAATGAGATTTAACAAAAGAGTTTATTATTATTTCTTTTTAAATATACATGTATGTGTGTTTATTTATTAATGTATAATTAATTTAAATCATTTTCTTTAAAAGCTATATAAGGAAATGTATAAATAGAAAATGTATATAAAACATTTAAAGAAAAATACACATATAAAAATAATAATACATAAATTAATATATTAACATAAGAAATATTTAAATAAAAGTTTAAACATAAAAATATTTAGTTTTGACATTGGTAAAATATATAAAACATGCATTAATAAGTGTTCATGCAAGTTAGCAAGTGGAAGATAATATCATCATACATTTACAAGTGGCATACCTATTCTCTTTCAAAATTTAATTATATGTATAAAAATGAATTAAGAAAACCAGGCTGCTTATTATATTCCTTCATCTTTAAAATAAAAAGAAAATAAAACTGAAATCAAAAATCAAAACTAAGCAATACTTTTTCCAAGCATTCAATCTGATTCAAGAACAAAAATCAATTGATCATAGGGAGATTCAATTCAACAATCAAGCTTTGGTTTCAAATCAAACAGATCAGGCATCAGATCAAACTCTGGAAATCAACTTTCAGATCAAAACACAAAACTGTTCCATGTTTCTTCTAATAACTGTGAGTAAACAATTTTATTTAAAATTTTAAATCTGTTTTAAATTTAGATGCATGCAATGAATATTTGAAGCGTGATAAGTGTTTGCATGATTGTTTAATATGAATTGTATGTGTATACATATATATGATTATATGGGTGTGCATGTCTGTATACAGAATGTTTGTTCTGTTTTGGTTGTACAGGTTTTAAAACTTGATCAAAATCCAATATCTCTTCCCTTGATTTTCTTTGGACTCTAATGTATAAACAAAATTTGTTTGTTATATTAAGAGCTAAATTTTAAAGATATTTTTGAATTAAATCTGAAGGTAGTTTTAACTAAAAGGATAATTACAGTAAAACACAAATCATATCAAAATGTCGAATTGCATGAATTCAAGTTTCAGTTATATCATTTGATTTTTTTTCGAAATTGATGATTTTTAAAAATGGAATCATGATTTTTAATCTTTTAAATTGAGAGAGATTGCGAGTTGAACGTGGATTGGGTTTTGGTCGATTTCTGATGATCAGTGAGGTTTGGGTTGTCAAGGTCATCGCTGAAGCAAGATGGAAGGTCGGGGGTTACAGCAAAATTGATCGCTAGATTTATCGTCCACTGTGGCGGCGGCATGGCGTCGATATAGGGTTTTAGGAGATGATTGAGACGACGGGGTTTGCGAGGCATTTGCGACGTCGATGGAGTACTAGACTCGATTGGTCGTAGGGGAATGAATGCGAGATTTCATGGCGAGGTTGTGGCCAGAATTTCGTGAGCTCTAGTGATCTGTGGCGATGGCACGAAGGAGTTGTCGACGATCGTTTCGTCCCAGTTTATGTTCTTTTGAGCTCGATTTTGATTTCAAATTTGATTCTTAGTTTGGGTGGTCGGGATCGGAAGGGTAGGTCAGCGGTGACTTGTCGACGGTGTTATGGGTGGCCGTATCATCGGCGATCTTCTATGCACATGCACAATGGGTCTGTGTGTGTTAGAGTTTGGTTTTTGGGAAGAAGGTCTGTCTCGAAGTTGATCTGGGGGAAGTAGGGTGGTGGCTCGAGTTGTAACGACCCAAAATTTTTATTAATTAAAATTTGAATATTTAATTAATTTTAAATATTTATAAGTGGAATTTATAAGTCGAATAAATTTTATTTCGAATAATTGGATTTAATTGAATAATTAAATCGATAATTTAATATGTTAAATTATGGAAATAATTGAAAATTGGGGTAAAATATGATTGAAATGATTTGTAAAATTTTATTTTATCATATTGAAGTTAGAATGATGTTATAGAACTTTTAAAATTGAATTAAAAGTTTATTTGTGAAAATTGAATATTTTAATATTTAATCGACTAGTGAAATTAGCCAATTTTCGAATAGTCTCAGAATTAGACGAAACTAGTTCCATTAGAACTGTAATAGTTTGTTATTATCGGATTTCAATTTTCGTAGCAATCGGAGTTATCGTTTGATCGTGGCAGCTCGAAACGCATCGAAATTGTTTCAATATTAATTTGGCGAGTTAAAATAGCCATTTTTCAAAAATTCTCGGATTTCGACGAAACCAGTTTTATCGGATCCGTAATGTGATATTATTGTATAGTTTCAAATTTCATGTCAATCGGATTTACCGTTTGTCCGGTGCAAGCTAAAACGCCTAGAAAATCGTTTAATCGGTTTAATTTTAAATCGAACATTTATTGCCATAACTCGCACAGATGACCGAATTAGCTCCCGAAACATGTTTCATTGTGTCTGGAACACGGGGTAAACCCTAGAAACGCTGGTCACCGCGCGTAAATCGGAGTTTGGAAATTCCGGAATGAATAGTAACTCGAGAAATTTCTATAAATAGCCCCTTATTATTTTCTTTTTTTCCACATATATTTCAAAACCCTAATTCTATTCAGAGCCGCCACCCCTCAAACCTATGGCCGAAATTTTTTAATCTTCTCCCCTTAATTTCTTTCCCCTTAATCTTCTCCCCTTAATAGCCCCTCAAACCTATTCAGAGCAACATTTATCTTTCCCTCCCTCCTATTTTGAAGTTTGGGACACACATGCATAAAATGGTCCGGGCTTTTGCAATAGCGACAAGTACGAGGCTTTGAACACTTGTTCGCAAAATGGTCTTTCGAACCACAATTATAGCATTTCCCTAGAGTAGAGGAAAAGGCCTTTTCAACAGGAGTTGCTTGCCTCCCTTTCTTATTGGGATAAGGGCCTTTAAATTTGTTTGACCTCTTCTTGTTGTTGAAGTTTGGTTTGGATCCCACCACTTCAACATCATTCTCTCTATCCGCCTCTTCAAGACGAAGAGCGATATCAACGAGTTGATCGAAAGAAACTTCTAACTTTAGAAGTAATGGCTTCTTGAGACTTTTGTTTAAGCCATAGACGAATCTCTGATTCTTCTTAAGAGGGGTGTTGATGTATTCAACCCCATATTTGGAAAGCGACTCGAAGGAGGCGACGTAATCAGTCACGGATGACTCACCTTGAACAAGGTCTATAAATCATCGAGCCAATGTCACTTTTTCAGCTTCCGGTACGAATTTCGACTCGAAGCGTTCTCGGAATCTCTCCCAAGTGAGATCCGCTTCATTAATCTCAGAAATAAGAAGCTCGTACCAATCCAATGCTCTTTCTCGGAGCATACTAGAGGCCACCTGAACTCGGTGAAGGTCAATAAGATTCATGCGCGAAAAGATGCGATCGCATGTTCTTAGCCAAGCCTGTACTTCAATAACAGCTTCGAAACCTTTGAATGACTCCCCACCCAAATTAGTGCAATCGCTACACAAGCGTGCAAATCCCGACTTTGGGTGAGTAGGTTCCGGGTTAGCTCCAGCTGCTTGAGCATTTGTTACCAAATCAAGAAGCTGTTGAGCCGTCATAAAAACTCCATCCTGGGGCGGAGTGCTAGATGGTACGGCTCTGGGGCGGCCAGGTCTAGACATTTCTCTTCCTTAAGAAAGAAAGAAGAAGAAGAAAAAGGTTATTCACCAAATTGAATATCAAGCAATCTTGATAGATAAACATGGAATCATAAGGAAAATAGGATGGAACGGTACGAAGACCCGAAAAAAATCCTAAAGCACAACTCCTAAGATGGACTTAGGATGATGATCCTTGTTATAATATTCCATATTGTTCCGAAGTTTGGCTCTGATACCAAGCTGTGACGCCCCACCTCTATACCCACGCTAGCCAAGAACATTACGGTGAATGCTGTCGACTAGCACGGAGAATAAGACTGTTGAGGAGCGACCATCCATGTAATTTCATTGCGCGAGCACCGATATGTCAGATAATATAACATGCATTCTATTTCAAGAGGAAATCCGACATACCGACACAACCTCAAAGCTACTACACTGTGGCTATATAAATCCTTCGGAAAACAAATATAGAAATAAACATGACATAAATCAGTCACAGACAATTCATATCACAAAGGCGGAATAAGATATGAATATTACACTAGAAAGTGTACATCAGAATAGTGGTCTAAAAAGATCCACAATATCACAAAAGAATAGTTACACGAACTACACAAAAGAATAAGTATACATTAAGGAGTCTATATCTCAAATGTATACAACAAAATAACTACCAATCTAAGTAGTTAACCCAAACGTCAAGGAGTTAATCCCGGATGAGAAGTCAAGCAGAAGCACCTGTAACATCTCGGTCTGACCCGAGTATTATTTATAAGAAAATAATAAACAGATCAGTCTAACTATAAATATCAGATAACATGATATAGGATAGGAGATATGACTAAACACATAATAATCACAATGCCAAGCTATGATATATATAAGTAATTGAAAATCAACAAGAGATTAATCAATATCACGATAATCTACTCAAGATAAAAAGGAATGTCATACTCCTAATTTCATTCACCAAGCCACAATAAATGACATATAAGATATGGCATAGGCGTATAATATCCATAATGGCATACCACTATAAGTATGTAAATGATAATCAACAAACGATTAATCAATATCAAAGAATCTTCTCAAAGATCCAAAAAGGGTATCATACCCAAAACTTGTATTCACAACAAGTTAATGACACACGAAATCACCTATGCACAAGAATTGATAAATCATATCAATAGAAATCACAAAAAAATAGGTGAAGAAGAAAATTCCAGAATTCGACACATGAAATCCAGAAATCACACAAAATAAAAGGGGGGGGAGGCCTATCACATGAACGGGAGCATGAAAACTCACCAACAGCTGTAACACATGAACGAGAAGCTATCTCATGGTAGCTAGCCATAATTTGACACACGAATGGTCCGAAGACCTGACACACGAATGGTCCGAAGACCGTGGGTTGCTACCCCACAAATTTGACACACGAACGGGGTTTAGTCTCCCACGCAGACAAAGAGACATCGCACATTGCTAGTCTAAATCACAAAAATGATCGTCATGATCATCGAGAAGTGTCAATTACACTAAGCTAGTAATTATATGAGTTTAGCTTCATGTCCCATAACCACTTGCTTAACTTAAATTTTTACGAACAAACTGTAAATCTCCACTAGAAAATTGTCACAAGAGATTCAATCGAACAAGTCCAAGAATTAACCGACAAAGTGAACGCAAGCGTTTCATACCACTTGTTGTTCCAAGTCGTTTAATTAGATTTCTCATACGAGTGAGGTAAAGGTTTGTATATACTAATAGATTAGAAAACGGTTTTATAAACGAATTTGGTATTAAAATAGTATTGAAATCGTTTGAGGAAAGAGTTTTGATATTTACTACTAGTATAGAAAACCTTTATATTTTTAAAGTGACAAATCACGAAGAAGATTGTAAGAACAATCAAATCACAAAAATTCACATACGAAGACGTGAATAAAATCCAACGAAATCGATAAAGGATCCATCGAAATGGATATTCAAAAATCCCTAAAAAGAGTCATCAAAGTCAAGATGATAACAACAAATAGGATTATCACGAATCGATTTAAATTGGAATTTCAATCCAAAAAGGCAAATTGGACTCAAACAGCAGGTTCAGTCGACTGAACAGAGTTTTTCAGTCGACTGACCCTGTACATGGAAATTTTCTAGGTTCGGGAAACTTTCTGTTTCCAGTTTCAGTCGACTGTGCAGAGTTTTTCAGTTGACTGAATCATGCCTGGAAACTCTCGGGTTTCAGGTTCAGTCGACTGAACAGAGATTTCAGTCGACTGAATCATGCCTGGGCTGTTTTTCATCCTTATACAAATGAAGAGCAAACTCTTCCAAAATGAAATCGGACGAACATTGGCTCTAAGGGTTTATGCCAATCGGCAACCCGGCCCTATATGCTCCTCGATGTATCACCAAAAGCATAATCAAACATCCATAAAAGGATTTTACACAAATTTGACTTAAAAACCCAAAAATTGGAATATTTACAAAACCAATCCAAATCAAGAGCAAATTCTCATGAAGAAGTGTTAGGAATTCATACCTAACAAACAAAAATAATTATAGTCATAGATGTGAGATAAAAATCTCACCTTTTCACAAAATCGAACAAGAAGAAGCTTGAAAGCAAATGGAGAATCAACCTTTCTTCAATCACAACCCAAATGAGCTTGAATCTAAGCTCAAAAACAAGAACATTCCCGAAATTAGGTTTAGGAATTTCTGAAATTGGGAAGAGAATAAGTTGGAGAAGAAGAAGAGAAGCTTACCAATGGGTTCTTCTTGAGTTTTGAGCAAGGAGTTTGATTTGCAAGATAAACTAGGGTTGTGGAATTTTAATTTCCAATCTCTCCCACCATTAACACTCAAAAAACTGAAATGAGAAGGGAATGAGGGTGAGTGGGGAAGAGTGGCTCAGATTTGAGCATAAGTTAACATAGGGTTGAGCCCAAAAACCAAACCCAAAGTAAAAAGTAGCAGAAATCAACTTCCTCCAAACATATCGAAGCTTATACTCAAAAAGGTCGCAAACGGCATTTTAAACTCAATGGGAGTGGTCCCGAGCCCTAATTCGACCGTATACAAAAAGTAGCTTTTCGGACTAAAATCCGACTAACGATAAAATATTTAAATAAAATATTTAAATATAAAATCGACAAATATGCGGGTTGTTACAGACTCCCCTCCTTAAAGAAATTGCGTCCTCGCAATATTACAAGAAGAAGATATATAGTAACAACCATAAAAGCATATTCAACACAAAAGAAGTTTGAAATAAGAAGTTCACCTCAAAGAGCACGAGAAAGTAAGTCCGGATGTGTACGCTCGATGTACTCTCTAGATTCCCAAGAACAATCCTTAGGATTTGAAGACCATTGAACTTTAACAAGCGGAACATCTTTATTTCGAAGTCGTTTGACTTCCGAAGCAATGATACGAATAGGATGTTGCTCATAAGTTAAATTAGGCGAAACTTCAATCTCTTCCACAACACCGGGCTCAAGAATAGAATCGGAATCTCGAAGACATTTTCGAAGTTGAGAAACGTGAAACACGTCATGCATAGCAGAAAACTGAGCCGGTAAAAAAAGGCGATAAGCCATGGAACCAATACGTTCGGTGATAGGAAATGGCCCAATATATCGAGGCGCTAACTTTCCCGATCGACTGAAACGTACAACACCTTTCATAGGTGAAACACGAATGAACACAAGATCTCCCACAGAAAATTCTAACCTCCTTCTCCGATTATCGGCATAGGATTTTTGTCTACTTTGGGCTTCTTTCATCCTATGACGAATAAGATCAATCTTTTCTGTGGAATCACGAATAAAATCTGGACCTAAAGCCAGCTTCTCACCGGCCTCAAGCCAACAAGAAGGAGATCGGCATGGCCTTCCATAGAGTGCCTCAAAAGGTGCCATACCAATACTAGATTGGAAGCTATTATTATAGAAAAATTCGACAAGTGAAATATGATCTTCCCAACTTCCACCAAAATCAAGAACACAAATACGAAGAAGATCTTCAAGAGTTTGATTCACACGCTCGGTTTGTCCATCGGACTGGGGATGATAAGCGGTGCTAAAATTAAGCTTCGTTCCCAAAGCTTTTTGAAGACTCTTCCAAAATCCACTAGTAAACAATGGATCACGATCACTAACAATAGAAGTAGGAACCCCATGCAATTTAACAATCTCTTTAATAAAGAGTTTGGCCAAAAGAGGAACGGTTCGGTTAGACCGAACGGGAATAAAATGGGCGGATTTAGTAAGTCTATCAACAATTACCCATAAGCTATCATAACCCGATCGAGAACGGGGAAGGCCATCTACAAAATCCATGGAAATTTGATCCCACTTCCAAACTGGAATTTCTAAAGGTTGCAATAACCCTCCGGGCCTTTGATGTTCGGCCTTAATGAGTTGGCAAGTCATGCAACGTTTAACGAAGTTAGCGATGTCAAGTTTCATTCCCTCCCAATAATAAAGTCGCTTCATATCCGCATACATTTTACTACTACCGGGATGAATGGTAAATTTAGAGTGCTGAGAATCTTCTAAAATATCTTTACGAAGATCCCTATCATTTGGCACGATAAGTCTACCAAATTTCCGAATGCCGCCACGAAAACCGATATTAAAGTCTTTCAAACCTTCAATATCAATTTTATCCTTAATATTTTGGCCAAGAAGAACCAATTCAGTACCTAGCCTTTGAGCTTCAAGAATGCGGTCTAAAAGAGATGGATGAGCCTCAAGGCTACATAAAACAAATGATGAGCATAAATCGGAAACACGGTCTCGAATTTCGCAAGTGGACAAGATCTCGAGATCGTTCCATTCGGATATCATCATAGAAACAACAGCTTGTTGTTTACGGCTAAGAGCATCGGCGACACGATTACCCTTACCGGGAGTATAAAGAATATCAAGATCATATGGTGCAAGAAATTCGAGCCAACGCTGTTGACGTAAATTAAGTTCCTTTTGAGAGAATAAATATTTCAAAGACTTATGATCTGTGTAAAGAACAAATTTCTCTCCTAAGAGATAATGACGCCAAATCCGAAGAGCAAAAACAATAGCCGCGAGCTCTAAATCATGAGTGGCATATCTAGTCTCAGCAGGCTTTAATTGCCTAGAAGCATAAGCAATAACGCATTCCTTTTGCATAAGAACGGCACCCAAACCAAGGCGACTAGCATCGGTATAAACAACGAAATCTTGATTCCCATCGGGAATAACAAGAATAGGAGCATCAGAAAGAAGTTCTTTTAATTTCTGAAAAGAAGCTTCACATTTGTCCGACCAAATGTATTTAACACCTTTCTTCGTCAAGCTAGTGAGAGGCACGGAAATCTTAGAAAAGTCTTTAATAAAACGACGGTAATAGCCCGCCAATCCAAGAAAGCTACGAATCTCTGTCACACTCTCCGGTCTCTTCCAATCTTGAATCGCTTCAATCTTTGAAGGATCCACGGAAATTCCGGATTCAGAAATAATGTGACCGAGAAACTTCACACGAGATTGCCAAAAGTGGCACTTAGAAAATTTTGCCTTTAATTGATTACTCCTAAGAGTTTCCAACACAATCCGAAGATGTTTTTCATGCTCCTCCTCGGTTTTAGAATAAACAAGAATATCATCGATAAAGATGAGAACAAACCGGTCGAGAAAGTCTTTAAAAACTCGATTCATTAAGTCAATGAAATAAGCCGGGGCATTTGTTAACCCAAATGGCATAACAAGCCATTCATAAGATCCATACCGAGTACGGAACGATATCAAAGGAATGCTATCCTCTACAATACGAAGTTGATGAAAACCGGTAGCCAAGTCCAATTGTGAAAAGACTCTAGCACCACTAAGTTGATCGAATAGATCATCAATCCGAGGTAAAGGATATTTATTTTTGATAGTAAGATCATTAAGCTTGCGGTAGTCAACGCAAAGCCTAAGTGTACCATCGGATTTCTTCACAAAAATAGCTGAAGCTCCCCAAGGCGAGGAACTAGAGCGAATAAATTGCTTCGTTTCCAATTCAGATAATTGTTTACGCATCTCCTCTTTTTCTTTACTGGACATACGATAAGGAGGACGAGTGATAGGTTGAGCTCCCAGAATAAGATTAATTCTGAACTCAATTGCTCGCTTAGGTGGTAATCCTAAAACGGGCTCGAATACTTCGGAAAATTCACAAACGACGTGAATAAGAGAAATAATATCACCCTCATCATCATCATCGTCATCACGAGGATTTAAAGAATATAAAGATGCAACCAAAGCAGAATCTGAATCTTTAAGAATAACAGAAACCTGATTAACAGATCGAGGATGTCGAAGATGAATAGTCCGCTCAGGACATAGGATATGAGCTTCATAATGGTTAAGCCAATCCATTCCCAAAATCATTCCAAAGCCTAAATAACGCATGACATGCAAATCGGCTCGGAAAGAAAAATCACACAAAACAATCTCGACATCCTTACACAATAAACTGATTGTTGCGGATCCACTAACCGGATTCGCAATTCTCAAAGAAGTCATTAAACACAAAACATCCAAAGAAAAGGTATCAACAAGTTCTTTTGATATAAAAGAATAGGACGCACCCGTATCAAAAATAACTCGAATAGGATGATCACGAAACAAAATAATTCCATGTAGAATAGAATGAGAAATACCTTGGCCACGAGATGTGTTTCCAGGGGCTTGAGCAACATTTATCTTTCCCTCCCTCCTATTTTGAAGTTTGGGACACACATGCATAAAATGGTCCGGGCTTTTGCAATAGCGACAAGTACGAGGCTTTGAACACTTGTTCGCAAAATGGTCTTTCGAACCACAATTATAGCATTTCCCTAGAGTAGAGGAAAAGGTCTTTTCAACAGGAGTTGCTTGCCTCCCTTTCTTATTGGGATAAGGGCCTTTAAATTTGTTTGACCTCTTCTTGTTGTTGAAGTTTGGTTTGGATCCCACCACTTCAACATCATTCTCTCTATCCGCCTCTTCAAGACGAAGAGCGATATCAACGAGTTGGTCGAAAGAAACTTCTAACTTTAGAAGTAATGGCTTCTTGAGACTTTTGTTTAAGCCATAGACGAATCTCTGATTCTTCTTAAGAGGGGTGTTGATGTATTCAACCCCATATTTGGAAAGCGACTCGAAGGAGGCGACGTAATCAGTCACGGATGACTCACCTTGAACAAGGTCTATAAATCATCAAGCCAATGTCACTTTTTCAGCTTCCGGTACGAATTTCGACTCGAAGCGTTCTCGGAATCTCTCCCAAGTGAGATCCGCTTCATTAATCTCAGAAATAAGAAGCTCGTACCAATCCAATGCTCTTTCTCGGAGCATATTAGAGGCCACCTGAACTCGGTGAAGGTCAATAAGATTCATGCGCGAAAAGATGCGATCGCATGTTCTTAGCCAAGCCTGTACTTCAATAACAGTTTCGAAACCTTTGAATGACTCCCCACCCAAATTAGTGTAATCGCTACACAAGCGTGCAAATCCCGACTTTGGGTGAGTAGGTTCCGGGTTAGCTCCAGCTGCTTGAGCATTTGTTACCAAATCAAGAAGCTGTTGAGCCGTCATAAAAACTCCATCCTGGGGCGGAGTGCTAGATGGTACGGCTCTGGGGCGGCCAGGTCTAGACATTTCTCTTCCTTAAGAAAGAAAGAAGAAGAAGAAAAAGGTTATTCACCAAATTGAATATCAAGCAATCTTGATAGATAAACATGGAATCATAAGGAAAATAGGATGGAACGGTACGAAGACCCGAAAAAAATCCTAAAGCACAACTCCTAAGATGGACTTAGGATGATGATCCTTGTTATAATATTCCATATTGTTCCGAAGTTTGGCTCTGATACCAAGCTGTGACGCCCCACCTCTATACCCACGCTAGCCAAGAACATTACGGTGAATGCTGTCGACTAGCACGGAGAATAAGGCTGTTGAGGAGCGACCATCCATGTAATTTCATTGCGCGAGCACCGATATGTCAGATAATATAACATGCATTCTATTTCAAGAGGAAATCCGACATACCGACACAACCTCAAAGCTACTACATGGTGGCTATATAAATCCTTCGGAAAACAAATATAGAAATAAACATAACATAAATCAGTCACAGACAATTCATATCACAAAGGCGGAATAAGATATGAATATTACACTAGAAAGTGTACATCAGAATAGTGGTCTAAAAAGATCCACAATATCACAAAAGAATAGTTACACGAACTACACAAAAGAATGAGTATACATTAAGGAGTCTATATCTCAAATGTATACAACAAAATAACTACCAATCTAAGTAGTTAACCCAAAAGTCAAGGAGTTAATCCCGGATGAGAAGTCAAGCAGAAGCACCTGTAACATCTCGGTCTGACCCGAGTATTATTTATAAGAAAATAATAAACGGATCAGTCTAACTATAAATATCAGATAACATGATATAGGATAGGAGATATGACTAAACACATAATAATCACAATGCCAAGCTATGATATATATAAGTAATTGAAAATCAACAAGAGATTAATCAATATCACGATAATCTACTCAAGATAAAAAGGAATGTCATACTCCTAATTTCATTCACCAAGCCACAATAAATGACATATAAGATATGGCATAGGCGTATAATATCCATAATGGCATACCACTATAAGTATGTAAATGATAATCAACAAACGATTAATCAATATCAAAGAATCTTCTCAAAGATCCAAAAAGGGTATCATACCCAAAACTTGTATTCACAACAAGTTAATGACACACGAAATCACCTATGCACAAGAATTGATAAATCATATCAATAGAAATCACAAAAAAATAGGTGAAGAAGAAAATTCCAGAATTCGACACATGAAATCCAGAAATCACACAAAATAAAAGGGGAGGGGGGAGGCCTATCACATGAACGGGAGCATGAAAACTCACCAACAGCTGTAACACATGAACGAGAAGCTATCTCATGGTAGCTAGCCATAATTTGACACACGAATGGTCCGAAGACCTGACACACGAATGGTCCGAAGACCGTGGGTTGCTACCCCACAGATTTGACACACGAACGCGGTTTAGTCTCCCACGCAGACAAAGAGACATCGCACATTGCTAGTCTAAATCACAAAAATGATCGTCATGATCATCGAGAAGTGTCAATTACACTAAGCTAGTAAATATATGAGTTTAGCTTCATGTCCCATAACCACTTGCTTAACTTAAATATTTACGAACAAACTGTAAATCTCCACTAGAAAATTGTCACAAGAGATTCAATCGAACAAGTCCAAGAATTAACCGACAAAGTGAACGCAAGCGTTTCATACCACTTGTTGTTCCAAGTCGTTTAATTAGATTTCTCATACGAGTGAGGTAAAGGTTTGTATATACTAATAGATTGGAAAACGGTTTTATAAACGAATTTGGTATTAAAATAGTATTGAAATCGTTTGAGGAAAGAGTTTTGATATTTACTACTAGTATAGAAAACCTTTATATTTTTAAGGTGACAAATCACGAAGAAGATTGTAAGAACAATCAAATCACAAAAATTCACATACGAAGACGTGAATAAAATCCAACGAAATCGATAAAGGATCCATCGAAATGGATATTCAAAAATCCCTAAAAAGAGTCATCAAAGTCAAGATGATAACAACAAATAGGATTATCACGAATCGATTTAAATTGGAATTTCAATCCAAAAAGGCAAATTGGACTCAAACAGCAGGTTCAATCGACTGAACAGAGTTTTTCAGTCGACTGACCCTGTACATGGAAATTTTCCAGGTTCGGGAAACTTTCTGTTTCCAGTTTCAGTCGACTGTGCAGAGTTTTTCAGTCGACTGAATCATGCCTGGAAACTCTCAGGTTTCAGGTTCAGTCGACTGAACAGAGATTTCAGTCGACTGAATCATGCCTGGGCTGTTTTTCAGCCTTATACAAATGAAGAGCAAACTCTTCCAAAATGAAATCGGACAAACATTGGCTCTAAGGGTTTATGCCAATCGGCAACCCGGCCCTATATGCTCCTCGATGTATCACCAAAAGCATAATCAAACATCCATAAAAGGATTTTACACAAATTTGACTTAAAAACCCAAAAATTGGAATATTTACAAAACCAATCCAAATCAAGAGCAAATTCTCATGAAGAAGTGTTAGGAATTCATACCTAACAAACAAAAATAATTATAGTCATAGATGTGAGATAAAAATCTCACCTTTTCACAAAATCGAACAAGAAGAAGCTTGAAAGCAAATGGAGAATCAACCTTTCTTCAATCACAACCCAAATGAGCTTGAATCTAAGCTCAAAAACAAGAACATTCCCGAAATTAGGTTTAGGAATTTCTGAAATTGGGAAGAGAATAAGTTGGAGAAGAAGAAGAGAAGCTTACCAATGGGTTCTTCTTGAGTTTTGAGCAAGGAGTTTGATTTGCAAGATAAACTAGGGTTTTGGAATTTTAATTTCCAATCTCTCCCACCATTAACACTCAAAAAACTGAAATGAGAAGGGAATGAGGGTGAGTGGGGAAGAGTGGCTCAGATTTGAGCATAAGTTAACATAGGGTTGAGCCCAAAAACCAAACCCAAAGTAAAAAGTAGCAGAAATCAACTTCCTCCAAACATATCGAAGCTTATACTCAAAAAGGTCGCAAACGGCATTTTAAACTCAATGGGAGTGGTCCCGAGCCCTAATTCGACCGTATACAAAAAGTAGCTTTTCGGACTAAAATCCGACTAACGATAAAATATTTAAATAAAATATTTAAATATAAAATCGACAAATATGCGGGTTGTTACAGACTCCCCTCCTTAAAGAAATTGCGTCCTCGCAATATTACAAGAAGAAGATATATAGTAACAACCATAAAAGCATATTCAACACAAAAGAAGTTTGAAATAAGAAGTTCACCTCAAAGAGCACGAGAAAGTAAGTCCGGATGTGTACGCTCGATGTACTCTCTAGATTCCCAAGAACAATCCTTAGGATTTGAAGACCATTGAACTTTAACAGGCGGAACATCTTTATTTCGAAGTTGTTTGACTTCCGAAGCAATGATACGAATAGGATGTTGCTCATAAGTTAAATTAGGCGAAACTTCAATCTCTTCCACAACACCGGGCTCAAGAATAGAATCGGAATCTCGAAGACATTTTCGAAGTTGAGAAACGTGAAACACGTCATGCATAGCAGAAAACTGAGCCGGTAAAAAAAGGCGATAAGCCATGGAACCAATACGTTCGGTGATAGGAAATGGCCCAATATATCGAGGCGCTAACTTTCCCGATCGACTGAAACGTACAACACCTTTCATAGGTGAAACACGAATGAACACAAGATCTCCCACAGAAAATTCTAACCTCCTTCTCCGATTATCGGCATAGGATTTTTGTCTACTTTGGGCTTCTTTCATCCTATGACGAATAAGATCAATCTTTTCTGTGGAATCACGAATAAAATCTGGACCTAAAGCCAGCTTCTCACCGGCCTCAAGCCAACAAGAAGGAGATCGGCATGGCCTTCCATAGAGTGCCTCAAAAGGTGCCATACCAATACTAGATTGGAAGCTATTATTATAGAAAAATTCGACAAGTGAAATATGATCTTCCCAACTTCCACCAAAATCAAGAACACAAATACGAAGAAGATCTTCAAGAGTTTGATTCACACGCTCGGTTTGTCCATCGGACTGGGGATGATAAGCGGTGCTAAAATTAAGCTTCGTTCCCAAAGCTTTTTGAAGACTCTTCCAAAATCCACTAGTAAACAATGGATCACGATCACTAACAATAGAAGTAGGAACCCCATGCAATTTAACAATCTCTTTAATAAAGAGTTTAGCCAAAAGAGGAACGGTTCGGTTAGACCGAATGGGAATAAAATGGGCGGATTTAGTAAGTCTATCAACAATTACCCATAAGCTATCATAACCCGATCGAGAACGGGGAAGGCCATCTACAAAATCCATGGAAATTTGATCCCACTTCCAAACTGGAATTTCTAAAGGTTGCAATAACCCTCCGGGCCTTTGATGTTCGGCCTTAACGAGTTGGCAAGTCATGCAACGTTTAATGAAGTTAGCGATGTCAAGTTTCATTCCCTCCCAATAATAAAGTCGCTTCATATCCGCATACATTTTACTACTACCGGGATGAATGGTAAATTTAGAGTGATGAGAATCTTCTAAAATATCTTTACGAAGATCCCTATCATTTGGCACGATAAGTCTACCAAATTTCCGAATGCCGCCACGAAAACCGATATTAAAGTCTTTCAAACCTTCAATATCAATTTTATCCTTAATATTTTGGCCAAGAAGAACCAATTCAGTACCTAGCCTTTGAGCTTCAAGAATGCGGTCTAAAAGAGATGGATGAGCCTCAAGGCTACATAAAACAAATGATGAGCATAAATCGGAAACACGGTCTCGAATTTCGCAAGTGGACAAGATCTCGAGATCGTTCCATTCGGATATCATCATAGAAACAACAGCTTGTTGTTTACGGCTAAGAGCATCGGCGACACGATTACCCTTACCGGGAGTATAAAGAATATCAAGATCATATGGTGCAAGAAATTCGAGCCAACGCTGTTGACGTAAATTAAGTTCCTTTTGAGAGAATAAATATTTCAAAGACTTATGATCTGTGTAAAGAACAAATTTCTCTCCTAAGAGATAATGACGCCAAATCCGAAGAGCAAAAACAATAGCCGCGAGCTCTAAATCATGAGTGGCATATCTAGTCTCAGCAGGCTTTAATTGCCTAGAAACATAAGCAATAACGCATTCCTTTTGCATAAGAACGGCACCCAAACCAAGGCGACTAGCATCGGTATGAACAACGAAATCTTGATTCCCATCGGGAATAACAAGAATAGGAGCATCAGAAAGAAGTTCTTTTAATTTCTGAAAAGAAGCTTCACATTTGTCCGACCAAATGTATTTAACACCTTTCTTCGTCAAGCTAGTGAGAGGCACGGAAATCTTAGAAAAGTCTTTAATAAAACGACGGTAATAGCCCGCCAATCCAAGAAAACTACGAATCTCTGTCACACTCTCCGGTCTCTTCCAATCTTGAATCGCTTCAATCTTTGAAGGATCCACGGAAATTCCGGATTCAGAAATAATGTGACCGAGAAACTTCACACGAGATTGCCAAAAGTGGCACTTAGAAAATTTTGCCTTTAATTGATTACTCCTAAGAGTTTCCAACACAATCCGAAGATGTTTTTCATGCTCCTCCTCGGTTTTAGAATAAACAAGAATATCATCGATAAAGATGAGAACAAACCGGTCGAGAAAGTCTTTAAAAACTCGATTCATTAAGTCAATGAAATAAGCCGGGGCATTTGTTAACCCAAATGGCATAACAAGCCATTCATAAGATCCATACCGAGTACGGAACGATATCAAAGGAATGTTATCCTCTGCAATACGAAGTTGATGAAAACCGGTAGCCAAGTCCAATTGTGAAAAGACTCTAGCACCACTAAGTTGATCGAATAGATCATCAATCCGAGGTAAAGGATATTTATTTTTGATAGTAAGATCATTAAGCTTGCGGTAGTCAACGCAAAGCCTAAGTGTACCATCGGATTTCTTCACAAAAATAGCTGAAGCTCCCCGAGGCGAGGAACTAGAGCGAATAAATTGCTTCGTTTCCAATTCAGATAATTGTTTACGCATCTCCTCTTTTTCTTTACTGGACCTACGATAAGGAGGACGAGTGATAGGTTGAGCTCCCGGAATAAGATTAATTCTGAACTCAATTGCTCGCTTAGGTGGTAATCCTAAAACGGGCTCGAATACGTCGGAAAATTCACAAACGACGTGAATAAGAGAAATAATATCACCCTCATCATCATCATCGTCATCACGAGGATTTAAAGAATATAAAGATGCAACCAAAGCAGAATCTGAATCTTTAAGAATAACAGAAACCTGATTAACAGATCGAGGATGTCGAAGATGAATAGTCCGCTCAGGACATAGGATAAGAGCTTCATAATGGTTAAGCCAATCCATTCCCAAAATCATTCCAAAGCCTAAATAACGCATGACATGCAAATCGGCTCGAAAAGAAAAATCACACAAAACAATCTCGACATCCTTACACAATAAACTGATTGTTGCGGATCCACCAACCGGATTCGCAATTCTCAAAGAAGTCATTAAACACAAAACATCAAAAGAAAAGGTATCAACAAGTTCTTTTGATACAAAAGAATGGGACGCACCCGTATCAAAAATAACTCGAATAGGATGATCACGAAACAAAATAATTCCATGTAGAATAGAATGAGAAATACCTTGGCCATGAGATGTGTTGCTAGGGGCTTGAGCAACATTTATCTTTCCCTCCCTCCTATTTTGAAGTTTGGGACACACATGCATAAAATGGTCCGGGCTTTTGCAATAGCGACAAGTACGAGGCTTTGAACACTTGTTCGCAAAATGGTCTTTCGAACCACAATTATAGCATTTCCCTAGAGTAGAGGAAAAGGTCTTTTCAACAGGAGTTGCTTGCCTCCCTTTCTTATTGGGATAAGGGCCTTTAAATTTGTTTGGCCTCTTCTTGTTGTTGAAGTTTGGTTTGGATCCCACCACTTCAACATCATTCTCTCTATCCGCCTCTTCAAGACGAAGAGCGATATCAACGAGTTGGTCGAAAGAAACTTCTAACTTTAGAAGTAATGGCTTCTTGAGACTTTTGTTTAAGCCATAGACGAATCTCTGATTCTTCTTAAGAGGGGTGTTGATGTATTCAACCCCATATTTGGAAAGAGACTCGAAGGAGGCGACGTAATCAGTCACGGATGACTCACCTTGAACAAGGTCTATAAATCATCGAGCCAATGTCACCTTTTCAGCTTCCGGTACGAATTTCGACTCGAAGCGTTCTCGGAATCTCTCCCAAGTGAGATCCGCTTCATTAATCTCAGAAATAAGAAGCTCGTACCAATCCAATGCTCTTTCTCGGAGCATACTAGAGGCCACCTGAACTCGGTGAAGGTCAATAAGATTCATGCGCGAAAAGATGCGATCGCATGTTCTTAGCCAAGCCTGTACTTCAATAACAGTTTCGAAACCTTTGAATGACTCCCCACCCAAATTAGTGTAATCGCTACACAAGCGTGCAAATCCCGACTTTGGGTGAGTAGGTTCCGGGTTAGCTCCAGCTGCTTGAGCATTTGTTACCAAATCAAGAAGCTGTTGAGCCGTCATAAAAACTCCATCCTGGGGCGGAGTGCTAGATGGTACGGCTCTGGGGCGGCCAGGTCTAGACATTTCTCTTCCTTAAGAAAGAAAGAAGAAGAAGAAAAAGGTTATTCACCAAATTGAATATCAAGCAATCTTGATAGATAAACATGGAATCATAAGGAAAATAGGATGGAACGGTACGAAGACCCGAAAAAAATCCTAAAGCACAACTCCTAAGATGGACTTAGGATGATGATCCTTGTTATAATATTCCATATTGTTCCGAAGTTTGGCTCTGATACCAAGCTGTGACGCCCCACCTCTATACCCACGCTAGCCAAGAACATTACGGTGAATGCTGTCGACTAGCACGGAGAATAAGGCTGTTGAGGAGCGACCATCCATGTAATTTCATTGCGCGAGCACCGATATGTCAGATAATATAACATGCATTCTATTTCAAGAGGAAATCCGACATACCGACACAACCTCAAAGCTACTACATGGTGGCTATATAAATCCTTCGGAAAACAAATATAGAAATAAACATAACATAAATCAGTCACAGACAATTCATATCACAAAGGCGGAATAAGATATGAATATTACACTAGAAAGTGTACATCAGAATAGTGGTCTAAAAAGATCCACAATATCACAAAAGAATAGTTACACGAACTACACAAAAGAATGAGTATACATTAAGGAGTCTATATCTCAAATGTATACAACAAAATAACTACCAATCTAAGTAGTTAACCCAAAAGTCAAGGAGTTAATCCCGGATGAGAAGTCAAGCAGAAGCACCTGTAACATCTCGGTCTGACCCGAGTATTATTTATAAGAAAATAATAAACGGATCAGTCTAACTATAAATATCAGATAACATGATATAGGATAGGAGATATGACTAAACACATAATAATCACAATGCCAAGCTATGATATATATAAGTAATTGAAAATCAACAAGAGATTAATCAATATCACGATAATCTACTCAAGATAAAAAGGAATGTCATACTCCTAATTTCATTCACCAAGCCACAATAAATGACATATAAGATATGGCATAGGCGTATAATATCCATAACGGCATACCACTATAAGTATGTAAATGATAATCAACAAACGATTAATCAATATCAAAGAATCTTCTCAAAGATCCAAAAAGGGTATCATACCCAAAACTTGTATTCACAACAAGTTAATGACACACGAAATCACCTATGCACAAGAATTGATAAATCATATCAATAGAAATCACAAAAAAATAGGTGAAGAAGAAAATTCCAGAATTCGACACATGAAATCCAGAAATCACACAAAATAAAAGGGGAGGGGGGAGGCCTATCACATGAACGGGAGCATGAAAACTCACCAACAGCTGTAACACATGAACGAGAAGCTATCTCATGGTAGCTAGCCATAATTTGACACACGAATGGTCCGAAGACCTGACACACGAATGGTCCGAAGACCGTGGGTTGCTACCCCACAGATTTGACACACGAACGCGGTTTAGTCTCCCACGCAGACAAAGAGACATCGCACATTGCTAGTCTAAATCACAAAAATGATCGTCATGATCATCGAGAAGTGTCAATTACACTAAGCTAGTAAATATATGAGTTTAGCTTCATGTCCCATAACCACTTGCTTAACTTAAATATTTACGAACAAACTGTAAATCTCCACTAGAAAATTGTCACAAGAGATTCAATCGAACAAGTCCAAGAATTAACCGACAAAGTGAACGCAAGCGTTTCATACCACTTGTTGTTCCAAGTCGTTTAATTAGATTTCTCATACGAGTGAGGTAAAGGTTTGTATATACTAATAGATTGGAAAACGGTTTTATAAACGAATTTGGTATTAAAATAGTATTGAAATCGTTTGAGGAAAGAGTTTTGATATTTACTACTAGTATAGAAAACCTTTATATTTTTAAAGTGACAAATCACGAAGAAGATTGTAAGAACAATCAAATCACAAAAATTCACATACGAAGACGTGAATAAAATCCAACGAAATCGATAAAGGATCCATCGAAATGGATATTCAAAAATCCCTAAAAAGAGTCATCAAAGTCAAGATGATAACAACAAATAGGATTATCACGAATCGATTTAAATTGGAATTTCAATCCAAAAAGGCAAATTGGACTCAAACAGCAGGTTCAGTCGACTGAACAGAGTTTTTCAGTCGACTGACCCTGTACATGGAAATTTCCCAGGTTCGGGAAACTTTCTGTTTCCAGTTTCAGTCGACTGTGCAGAGTTTTTCAGTCGACTGAATCATGCCTGAAAACTCTCGGGTTTCAGGTTCAGTCGACTGAACAGAGATTTCAGTCGACTGAATCATGCCTGGGCTGTTTTTCAGCCTTATACAAATGAAGAGCAAACTCTTCCAAAATGAAATCGGACGAACATTGGCTCTAAGGGTTTATGCCAATCGGCAACCCGGCCCTATATGCTCCTCGATGTATCACCAAAAGCATAATCAAACACCCATAAAAGGATTTTACACAAATTTGACTTAAAAACCCAAAAATTGGAATATTTACAAAACCAATCCAAATCAAGAGCAAATTCTCATGAAGAAGTGTTAGGAATTCATACCTAACAAACAAAAATAATTATAGTCATAGATGTGAGATAAAAATCTCACCTTTTCACAAAATCGAACAAGAAGAAGCTTGAAAGCAAATGGAGAATCAACCTTTCTTCAATCACAACCCAAATGAGCTTGAATCTAAGCTCAAAAACAAGAACATTCCCGAAATTAGGTTTAGGAATTTCTGAAATTGGGAAGAGAATAAGTTGGAGAAGAAGTAGAAGAGAAGCTTACCAATGGGTTCTTCTTGAGTTTTGAGCAAGGAGTTTGATTTGCAAGAGAAACTAGGGTTTTGGAATTTTAATTTCCAATCTCTCCCACCATTAACACTCAAAAAACTGAAATGAGAAGGGAATGAGGGTGAGTGGGGAAGAGTGGCTCAGATTTGAGCATAAGTTAACATAGGGTTGAGCCCAAAAACCAAATCCAAAGTAAAAAGTAGCAGAAATCAACTTCCTCCAATCGTATCGAAGCTTATACTCAAAAAGGTCGCAAACGGCATTTTAAACTCAATGGGAGTGGTCCCGAGCCCTAATTCGACCGTATACAAAAAGTAGCTTTTCGGACTAAAATCCGACTAACGATAAAATATTTAAATAAAATATTTAAATATAAAATCGACAAATATGCGGGTTGTTACAGTGGTGAAGGTGCCAAGCTTCACTTTGCTCATGGTGGTGGTCGAGCTCGCGAAGGTCTTCAGCGTGGTGGTGGAGTGATTGGATATCATGCGTTATAGTGGTCGTGGCATGTTACCCTAGTTCGGCAATTTTATGGGTTCGTGCGCGATGTTTATCTGGAGAAGGAAGATGATGGGAGGGGTAGTTGTGTTCTACGGCCCTGATGCCTTCAAATTGGATCCAACGGCCCAGATTAGATTTAGGTCAAAAAAAAAATTATGTTGTAAATTAAATTATAAAAACGTGTAACTTCAAATAATCATATCTTTTTCATAAGAGGTCGAAAACGCGCGAAACCAGTTGCGTTGGAATCGTATGGACGAGCACTACGCGATAGAATTGGATTGGAGTCGTTTGGAGTTAGTAAGAATTTCGGGTAAAATTAAACGTCCGTTTAATTTTATTCGAAATAAATCACTAAAACGAAATTGAAATCAAGGTGAGAACTTCTCACTCAATCGAATCGGTTTCGATTTTATTTTAAATAGTTAGATTTAAAATTATTGAATGCATGTTTGAATGATGATTGATATCTATTGATTGTTAAAATAGACATTATGCGCCGTTAGTAAGCGGATGTTATTTATTAAAAACATATACCGCGAATATTTCATAAACAGTGAAAGTGGTATTATATATAATAGCAATATATATATATATATTGGCATATGTATATATTGCAGTTATTGATTTCCCGCATTGTCTAGCGGAAGAGACCCTATTGCGTCGTCTATTAAGCGGATAATATTTTAAATCCCATATACCGCGATAATTTCGTACTGGAACAGAATTGGTATTGTGCTAACATCTTTGGATGCAGGAAAACAGGTTGGAGGGATCCAACTGGATTCCTCAACAGTATTTATTTGATTATGGATATTTTGATATTCGTTGATTATCATGTCGATATATGATATCGTTGTTGTCGTGATTGGCTATTTGGTGTGTAGCATCACTAGGCCAAATTTTGGAATTTTAAAATGATTTTTTGAAAGTATACGTTTATAAAATATTTTTGGAATTGATTCATCTTAAATAAATAAACGTTATAATTTTTATGTTTTAAAAATTATGATTTTTGAGAAATATAGTTAAAAGTTGATTTTTGAGAAAAATATGAGATTAATGATTTTATAAAATAGTAATCGGGATTTTTGAATTTATTATAAAAAGTTGATAATATAGGATTTATGAAATTTGATTATTTTATAAATCAAAATGATGAAATTATAAAGGAGTTTAAAGACGTTTTAAAGAATAATATAAATTGATCCATATAAAAGATTTATAAAATGGATATTTATAAATTAGAATATTTTCAATTATAAAACGAGTTTTTATAAGTGTTAGAATGAATTGTGAATGAACTTCAAAAATGAATGAAATTTATAGGATTATAAACGGTGAAGTTATAAATGGAATTTTATAAGCAGTAGGTTTATAAAATTTATAAAGTTATTAAAAGAATGGTTTTGGGTAAATAAATGAATCTTATAAGTTATAAGATTTATAATTTGGGAAGTTAAAGGAACGATTTTGCAAAGAAATAAATTATAAGTGTTTAACTTATAATATGAACTTTTGTTATATAATTGAGTTATAAATTGAAATAGGTTAATAAAGGAGATTTATAAAAGGAAGTTGTTATAAAACAAATAGAAATGGAATTTATAAACATTGTTTTATAAATTCGCAAACGACTTATTTTGATAAGTAAATTGTTGTAACTTATTAATGGAGTTATATTCACGTTTTAGACAGTGAATAATCCTTTAAAATAAAATGAATAGAAGTGATGAAATTGGTTAACGTAGTATATTCACGTTTTTGAATAGTGAATATTATGTTAAAGAAAATGTTTTGGATTTGATGTTTTAAAATAGAATTAAAACGATCTAACGATGTTTTTAAATGTGTTGAGATTCGAAACCATAGATTTCAACATTCATCGTTGAAATAGACGTTTTTGAGAAATAAAAGGAAATGGTGGACTATAACACTGTTGTTATAGTAAATGATTTCCGAAAGGAAATGTTTTGTATAGTATTGGGATTTATATATCTATTTTAATTTCGAATCCCTATACTAGTGATTTTGGGTTGTCGTAACGATGTTTTACGTAACATTCGTTTTAGCCCAAATAAATATGTTTAAGAGAATGATTTCCTTAAAGAATGAAATATATACTTTCCAAGCGTTGAAAATAAATGGATATGAGAATTACTTATTAAGTAAGTATGGAAATGTTTTCCAATATAAAATGAATATTTTGAGAATTTATCTTTTTGAAGATAAATTGAAAATGAATAATTGAAGTCGTATATTCATAGATATTGTGAAATATAAATTCACTATGGAATTTATAAAAGAAAGGGGAATTTGTTTAAAAATAAATATTGATTTATTTTTGAAGTGTGAAAATTATATATCTTGTAAAGATATTTTTGGGAAATAAATAATTTGGAAAATTATTTGGAATCTGGTGATGTTGTGTATATCCATTGATAGTTCAATAACCGACTATCAATATTTACCTTTGAATGAGTATTTGTTGTGATTTGCTGAATTTGAATGCCACACTTATTTTTAAATTATTGCGCTCGTTATTCGGATTACCCATTCCGAATAGTGATACGACGTAATGGATAGCATTTGATGACCGGTGTTGAAGACCGGGTATTTGCGAGAGCAATAGGATGACCTGTCGATTGACTCTGCACCGAGTTGCTCCGATATAGAGTTCTCCATATGTGATGGGGAATCCGATCAGGATTGTGGATATCCGGATTGCTAGGACTTCTTTGTAAGTGCCTTCGGTTCTGTTCGAGCCCGGAACAGACTTGTATGGATTGTATGTCTGGCATTACAAATTGTGATATAAAGCTGATTTCTTTCAAATATATTTCTGTTGGTGGCGGAGAATTTACTCTCTTAGCTTGACACCCTTCTCTGAGACGTACGAGCTCAGAGGTTATGTAGTTGAAGGTTATCAGCGATATATTCCCAATTTGGTAATGTGACATGCTGAGTGTTGCTGTGAAATGACCATTGTGTTGATCATTGGTGATAAGATCATTTGTTTGATCGTTTATCTTTGTGATCATTTCTATGATCATTTGTTGACCCAAAGCACAGCTTTTGTATAAAGCGTGGCTTTGTGGACGAGACTTCGTCGAGCCTCACACCCCGGAATGGTCAAAACAGGAAAGATGCAGCAAGGTTATGAGGGGTAGCTCCCTTTAGGGTATGTGCATTTCCTTCTGGAAAAGGGTGGTATCATGGTATGGAGCCCAGATGCTTACTCATGTTGAAACACTTTATTTATTATGGTGTGATGTTGATTAGAGAGCTCTCGGATAAAGTCCCAAAGGACCGGGGGATGGCATACTCGTGTCAGTAGTTACCCAGTTAGGGGTAACCCGGCCTTGTGTTGGCAGAGATCCGGTTTGGTTCTCGGGGACGTCCTTCCAGAGGCGTTCTCATGTGGCAATGGGAAGTTCTTTGGCCTGACCATTCGTTGGAAATCCAAAGAAACAATATGATCTTGTACGGTTTTAGTTGTATAAGCTGCTATGGAATGTGGCGGTAACCTGCTATTGAACATAGTAGCTATAGTAGGCATACGATAATGGTCGTATGTTGGCTAAGATTTATATTCTACTTTCGAAATTTGTTCTACACTATGCACTAGTAATAATATCAAATGTTCTTTTTAATACGTATCAAGCATCTTTGACTATCATAAGGAGAAATCCCCTCCGATTCTGCGTTTGCATGTGTGTGTGCGGGAGGCCTTATGGTAGTCTCATTTTTAAAAGCATTGCGAATTGACTTTAAAAATATTCCTCTATTTTGTTTTCAAAGATAAATAAACTATTTTGAGTTCTCACACCAGTCTTATGACTGACTCGGAGTTTATTGTTTTCCTTCCTAAACTCTGGGTGCTCACCAATTTCCACACGGGCAGTCAAGAGTTAAGGTTTATCAGGATATTCTGGAATTCAGGAGTTGCTGGAGGCAAATTGGATGGCATGGCGTATTATTAGTATATAGTATTTCTTTTCCGCTATTTGATGTTGTTTGTTGTTGTACACTCTGATGTAATGAAATGTAATGTGATGTAATGTAATAACTGATATAGTTCTTTGTTTAAGGATTATTCATTTATCTATTATATGTTGTTCCGCTGCGATTGTGAGATTCTGATATTGTTGTGTTGTGTTCTGTTCCGTTCTATTTTCTTTTCTCTCTATTTTCTATCTTTTTCTCTCTTCTTCTACCTTTTTCTTTTTCTTAAACATTGAGAATTCGTATTTCTGTTCATCTTGAATTAATCAATGGAGATTAGTGTATATTCAAGGAGTACGGATTTGCGGGTCCTCACACGAGTGATGAATCGGGTTGGGTGCATGAGTGTTACAGAGGTTAACAGTTTAAAAAATTTTAACATAACAAAAAAAGAAAAGGGAAAGGATTTACTCGGGGAAGTCTTGGGAGATTTTGTTTTTGGCTCGGGGTGACACTCGGGATGGTCTCGAGTAGGTGTTGAGTTAGATTTTATTTTTTTAAATAAAACAAGTTCAAATTTTTTTTAATTATTTCCTTTATAATAGTAATTGTTTACATAAGTTTGGGATTAGTGAAAGGTTTTGAAAATAAATCATTTTAAATTTATTAAGTTTAAAAAAATGTTTAATATATATATGTATATAACCTTTATTTTTTTAAATAAACTTACTGATGTAATTAAGAAGTTAATCGAGAAGATTGAATGTTTTGAATTGCTAATTAGCTTAAAAGTTCAAGTTAATTGGTTGATGATAATTAATTCCAAAGGTTATTAATAAGATCTAAATGATAATTAAAGTAATTAATAAAGATAAATGATTTATCTTTTAATTAATTAAGATCCTAAGTAATTAAAGATTAATTAATTAACAGAAGTAATTATAGGATAATTACTTAAAGGATAATTACTTAATATAAGTAATTAATTACTAATTTAGGTTAATTAAATAATGACCAAAGGATAATTAATTAACAATTAAGGGTTAATTAATTGATAATTAAGGTAAAATTAATTAATAATTAAAGGATTTATTAATTAAGGAGTGATTTATTAATAATAAAAGAATAGTTAATCAGAAATTAAAGGATAATTAATGGGATGTTTATTTTAATAAGGATAATTAAGGGTCATTGATTAATGTAATTGATTATAGTAAATTAATTGATGAAATTAATTAAAGGTTATTTAATATAAGTAATTAAAGGATAGTTAATTACTTAATGTAATTAATTACGGATAATTAATTTAGATGGATAATTAAAGGATCATTAAGTAATGGTTTGCAATTAATTAATGTTAAGTAAGCTAAATTTAAAAGTAATTAAAATAATTAATTTAATTTATTTGGAGATTAATTAAATTAATTAGAAATGGTACAATTAATTAATCTTGCTTGTAGATGATTAAGATATATTGAATGACTTAGATTATTTGATATCTCTGATATGTGATTTGTGATGCTCTGTGATATGAGATACTTTGGTTGAACTGTGATAGTGTAAGTTATCTATCTATGATGAAATGTTGTGTAAACTGACATCTTGTTTAATGAATTGAATTGTTTTCACTTAAACAACTTGGATTAAGAGGACATTGGATTCGAAGAGACTGGGGTCGGGTATCAGCAAATACCGAAACCACTTCGATTCTTTATAGATTTGAGTTTAGAATCAAATAGGCTGGAATGGAATAATTAAGTAACATGGACATTTAAACTGAGTAACAGTTCTTGGATATTATTTTGCAATAAGTAATTGACTTTAACAAGTTAAGAACTCGTAGAAGGTACGAGTTACACTGGTTTTCAAGTAAGGTTATAGCTTGGTATTTCAAATTTTATGGGTTTACTCATGTTGGTTTCCAGCCTGACTTGGGTGTTACTTTAATGTAATGCTTGGGTCAAACCGAGTATTACAAATTTCCAGGTTAGGACGTTTGGGAGCTCAGGAGGCGAGCTAGATGGCAGGAATGTATGTAGTATACTCCACTGTGTATTAGAGACTGTATATTCAGTGTTGATAATATATTAGGACAAGTTAATTATAATTGTCCAGTTTATTTTAAATGGTTGTACTCTGATATATCGAATGTAACCTGACAATTGCAGCTTTTCTTTGTATAAATGCTACTATTTGATGTTATATTTTGATCCACTGCGAAATGTGAGATTCTGAGTTTTGTTTCCTTTTCTTCTTCTACCTCTTTTCTTCTTAACCCTAACAATATGAAATTTCGGATGTTCGGATGCTCGGCACTTCTATAGTAAACGTATTAATGTCGAATTTTTGAGGTCGAGAATTTCGGGTCGTTACAAATATACAGTAAAAAGAAAATAGATTTTCATGGCCTCCTTCAACTGAAATTAATTCCACTCAAAATCACTGCAAATTCAAGGATTAAATCAACCAAAAAAAGTTTATAAAAGGTAATCTCCACCAATACTATAGAATAATTTCAAAAGAATCTTTGATTGACGTATGAATTGTCTGTATTTGTTTTTGTTTGCTTTGCATGTCTTTGTTTCTGCTAATACAAGTCTTTGAAGATCCATTCCTTCTCCAAAAGTCGCTGCTTGCTATCAAATTCTAGACAAATCATTGAGATGAGTACAACACTCATAATTTCTAACTAAAACTAGTGCTGATGTAAAAAAAATTGCTCAGTAAAGTTATTGTATGTGTTCAATTCTTTGTTCCTTGTTTCTATGTTTTCCTGGTTTCTGGTTGCTAATTTGAGTGACTGTAACTCTTTGATTTTTCAATGAATTTTCGCCGGATCTTTTTCGGATTAGAGTTTAGTTGTTGTTCTTAGTGCATGTAAAATTTCATGGCAAAACTCCTTTGTTTGATATGTCAAAAGGATGCTAGAAAATCAGTACGAGCAAGAAATCAGCAAGCTGGAAGATCGCATAGCTTGGGCCGAATGCAAGTCGACCCAGAGCTTTGTAGGTCGACATGGAGGTGGATAGGCCTGTTGACCTACATGTAGACCTAAATGTGTGAGTTTCTAGGCAATTTCCTTCTTACCTCCAGCAGCTTTTTGCTCTTTTGTGTTGTGCTTTTACCACTTGTTCTTGTGCACTTTAGTGATGTTTTTGAATGTGATTGAGAGCTATGATGCCTATAAATAGGCTAGCCAAGATTTGTTGAGTTTGAAATTCAAATTTGAATTAAATTTTAATTGAATTTGAAACGACCCGACTTCCAATCACCAGGAAATCGCATCATCTTGAAGAAAGAAAGGGATAGAAGAAGAAAAGAAAGAGAAAGAAGAAACAGAACAACATCAGAGAACTCACAGCGGAACGAATAAAATATAATATAACACATAAAATATTACACAGTATCATAATAGATCAGAGTACACAACTTATACAACACATATTAGACAGTTATAAACATCTGTCTAATTATACCACTCAAGTACAATAGAAGAAACAGATACCAAACACAGCGGAACCATAATATATCTACACGTGGAAGCCTCCTACTCCATTACTCCTTCAGAATTCGTCAAGCTAACTTGAATCACTTGACTACTCATACATAATATGAGTACCCAAGAGTTTAATAAAACAGAAAATAAACACTCGGGTCAGACAGGAGTCTGGTGTGAGTAAACGGTTTAAAGTTTCTTAACTTTAGAAAACCTTTGAAAAGAAAAGGTATCACGTAAGACTTCCCACACATAAACATGCAAAAGTTTTTACCTTACGCTAACCAAAACATTTGATAGGAAATCCGGTGATATTATAAATGTCTAGGGTTTTCAAAATAAAATACAGAAATAGCTGGAATGCTTACATCTCACGTTCCAACATAGTTGGGCACAATCAAAATCGTACAGGCACTTATTGGATTTTGGATTCCATCAATGGCAGGGCTACTGGGGTACCGCCCGTCACAGTACGTGGCCTAGATCACCGTACCGAGGAGTACTCCCACTCCCCTGCAACACAAGGCCGGGACCATTCCTTACTGAACAGTCCCGAACAAGACAACCCCGGTAGTTGTCCGGATCAACCGCCCCACACAGCCGAATAAAAAGGGTCTTCTAGACAGGAGTAAATCTTGCTCTCCAGTGGGAGCTACCCACGAAGCCTTGCTGCACCTCCCATGTTTTAGCCATTCCCGGTTGATGAGGCTTGAGGCTGCGATTACCTTTATAGGACACATCTCTTAGAATGCTCATCGTCCGCCTGACGATGTGCTGAAAGCATTCAATCCATACAAGTTCGTTCCGGGTTCGAACGAAACCGAAGGCACTATCTCGTTGCACTCATATTGGAATCACCCTCAGAGTCAACGACCATAGCCCTTGCACTCTAAATCTCCATCTCGAACCAATAAGTACTATTCCGTCAAACTCATTATGGAATCACCCACAGAGTTATACTGACGTATAGCCCTTACACCTCGAGTCTTCACTTGCTCCACTTGGATTAACGACCTAACGTTTAATTGGAATCGATGTGGTTTTCGGATATCCAAATATGGAAACCCGATCCCGGTCTCACCAAAACCAAACGCCATTTTAATGTCCAAGTTGTACTTAAGGGATTTAAACAGTTTAACTTATTCAGGATGACATAAACAGATAGATGAATAACATTATCACAATAGATAATTCATATCAACATTCATCTCACAAAGCAGCATATCACATATCTCATAGACATCCAAATCATCCAGTATCAACCAATCACCCAATATTAATTATCCAATATCATTCAATATCAAATATCAATCATTCAATATTAACCATTCAATATTAATCAATCACCCATAGCAGAATTGATTAACTCTTAATCAATTTAATTAACCTCTAATTAAATTAATTACTATCTTTAATCATTTGGATTATTGATTTATTACAAATCAAATTCATTATCATCTCTTAATGATCTTCCTTAATTAATCTTCTTCGATTAATTATCCTTTAATTACAAGTAATTATCATTAACCATATTCAGTAATTAATCTTTAATTACTATCATTAATTGCAATAATTAATGATCCTTCACTAATTAATTAACTATAATTAATTTCATTAAACCTTAATTAATTACAATTAATTAATCATACTTTATTCAATTATTATTGTTAATCAACCTTGATTAATATTATTAATCACATTAATTAATGATCCTTATTAATTTAATAATTATTTTAATTAATTAAATAATTAACTTATAATTAATCATCTCATTAACCATAATCAGTAATTAACAATTTGTAATTACTTATCTAAATTAATTAACTTCTTAATTAATCTTTGATTAATTAATCTAATTAATCTTTAATTACTTCATTAAGTGATTATTATTCAATTAAATTAACAAATAATCCTTAATTAATTACTTTATTAATTAATTACAATTTTAATTAATTACACTTAATAATTAATCTTGAATTAATCTCATTCATAATTAATTAATCACATTAATTAATTAACTAAATTAACTAAGTAATTAATTCTTAATTACATACATAAGTAATTATCTCTAATTATTTCCTTTAATAAATCTTAATTATTTTCTTAGTAATAATTAATTCCATCATTAAAGAAATCTTACTTCATTAACTAAGTAATTACTCCATCATTAATTAACTTTAAAAAAACAATTATATTAATTAATTCTTTGAATTAAAAATCTCAAATGATTTAATCCATTAATCACTTCCAATTAATTACCCCATGAGTAATTTCCATTCTTAATTACTTCCATAAGCAATTACCATTCTAATTACATCCAAAAATTAACCATTGATTACTTTATTAAGTAATCACACTTAATTAATCCATAATCAAGCGATTATTAAAAATTAAATAAATAATTAACTAATTATTTAAAATTAATTAAAATAATCAATTAATTAATTTCTTATATTTCAAAATCCTTAATTAATTAAGAATTCATTAATCTTAATTAACAAATCATATTTATTAAGTACTCTCAAGTTCGTGTCAAAATAATTTAATGTTATTTATCTTTATAAATAAGTTATTTGAAATAAATCAAATTTTAACAACTTAATCAACTTATCCTATTGGGTTTTCAAAATTATGATAATAACTTTATTTAAAAAATAACATATTTTGGAAATCAAATTTGAAATTTTCAAAACATATTAATTTTCTAAGTTAAACTTATTCATTGAAAATAAAATTTGAATAGTTTGTTTTTAAAACATTGCTTTATATTGTACTTAAACTTTGATTTAATAATTAAATTCAAACACTCTTCTTAAATTAAAATTCAAACTTTAATTAAGTAAAACTTCTTCAAAGAAATCTCCTCACACGTTTTAAATTTGAAAGTAAATTCAATTTACATTTTAAAGTTTGATTAACTTAATTTTCAAAACAAACAAGTTTAACTTTGAAAATTCTTTTTCCTTTATAAAGCTCAACTTGATATATATATATATATATATATATATATATATATATATTTTAAAACAAGTTTAACTTGTAAACTTAACCTTTGCATAAAAAAACTAAGCTTCAGGTTGGAACAGAAGTCCTCTCAGTCAAACCCGAGTAAAACACTAAAACTACTCGAGACAACCCCGAAGCAACCCAGAAACCCCCCTTCTTCGAGTCGCCCGTGAAGATAACGCGAGAATTCTTCGAGTTCCTCAACTCGTCTTCCCCAGAACAGACTCCAGTGCACAGCAACTACATGCGTGCACCGTGCATAGAGAACCAAACAACGTCGAACTTATCTTCGGTCATCACCATGTCGGCGGCAACCACCTCGACCGTCCCCTCCACCCAAAATCACAAATTCCACAACGAAACAAAATTCGACCAAAATCTCTAATAAACTACAGCAGCTCGAACCAAATACCCCATCGTCAATGACGAACACGCCACCGGCCCCTCCGTTAATTTCACCAGAGCATCACCGCATCACCGGGGTACCATTCCCGTCCTCGCGAACTCCTCCAATCCATTATTCCCGTCGCAAAAATTTCGACCATTAAGACGAAACAGAAACTAACTTAAACCCTAGTTTTATCATTTACGAACGATCCAGCCATTAGAAATTTTTCTTTACATTTTTCCTATAATCTACATCCTACAAACAAAGATCGACCAAGATTTCAAATCATATTATTGTGTGGATCGACAGCAAACACCAAAAAACTCCAAAAATGTTCAATCCCAAAATTCACACTAAATACCCAAATAAAAATTTCAAATTTCTTATCTAAATTCATGATTTACCCTCCACATTTCATGCATGAACTTCAAATTAAAATTTAAGGTAGTTAATTTTTTTACAAAAATTTAGTTTTAATGTTAATTCTTTTTTTTTTATAAATATTTGTTCATTCAATATTCCAGAAACTAATTTTAAAATTTCCATCATGCCTTAACTCACAATTTCATTCAATATCAAAGTATAATATAGTTTGGATTGGGAAATCTTTTTTTTTCTAATTTTCTTAAGAAAACAAATTCAGTAAGAAAACAGAGAAGAGGGATTTATACAGACACTATATTCTTAGACATTTCACATTTCAAATCATGCATACATAAACAATATTTATATAAACAGATATTCATTAGCACAGCACAATTCGTCACATGCATCCAAATTTAGCCACAGATTTTTTTTATTTAAAACTGTTTTTGAAATGTTTACTCACCTGATTTAAGCAGAGCAGATTTCAGTTATTCCTAGGCTTGAAAAAAACTTTGCAGATCATATTTTTTCTTTGCTGGAAAAACTTTTGCACGCCCCAAAATCTTTGATTTAAAATGTTGAAACAGATCTTGAACTTCCTTTTGCATGTTTACAAATTTATGTATTGAACTTGCTGTAGCCCTTCATTTTGAATGCAGTTTGAAGAAATGCAGATTTTAATTGTTACAGGTTGAAGTCTTTTGAAATGCAGGTTGAGGCTTTGAAGATCAATTGCATTTGCAAATGTAGGCTCTACACTTTAGGATTTGAAATTACAGATTTTACTATGTTGAGAAGAACTTCAGATTTACTTTTGGATTTTATTTTCAGATTTTGGAAATTTGTTTTCTGATTTTGCCATTAACATTTGAAAGAAAGAAAATGTTTTGAAAGAAGCTTGTTTTCTTAAAAGACATTTATTAAAATTTAGAATTATATGTTGCCACTTGTTAATAATTTGAACAAATGTCACTAACCTATTTTTAAAAGCTTACAAGTGTTATTAATGTAACTTAAGATGATAACACATACTCATTTGTATTTTAAATAATCCTTTATTTAGTTTAAATGTAGATATAAACTTACATCTTTAATTTACTTTATTAAAGAAATACTCTAAAGCTAGTTATAATATACATCTTATACATGTTATTTTAAATTTTAAACATTATACCTAAACATTTATAACCATTTAAAATTTAAGCATTATAAAAGAAAACAAAACAAAGCTTGTTTAAATCATTTTTAAACTATCACATTTTAAATACTTTAAGAGAAAGACAAAACAAAACTTTGTTTAAAACCTTTTTAAACTATCCTATTTTAAAAATAAATAACAATCTTATATTTGAAACCATTGAATTAAACTAAATTTTCTTTTGAAAAACATTATGTTTTAAAACAAAGCTTCAATTTCAATATTCATTCATATATAGTTTATTAATAGATTAAATTAAATTTTCAAACAATTCCAAATTATAACATATACATACATATATATTACAATTTGAAAATTTAACTTAATTTAAAACAAAAGATATTTCTATTCACAATATATATCTATTATATATATTATGAACAGAATAAAATTTCATTAACTTTGGAAAAATAAACCTTATCCATTTTCAATTGTTAAAAGATATTGATCACACTTACCAGATTAAATATTTGTTATTCTATAAAAGATTAATTTCACCAATTTAAATAAAATTATAAAGAAAATTTATCAAATCAATTAAATTATTATTACAGATTATTAAATCGTTATTGCCCAAAATTCCGGGTCGTTACAATCCTCCCCCCTTAAAAGAATTTCGTCCTCGAAATTTAAAAGCAAAGTTAATTTAATAACCCAGCAAAGATTTTAATTTCAATTGGCAAAGCATACTTATCAGTCAGTTACTAACAACCAAAGTAATCAATCACACAAACAAACATAACTAATTATCCTGACATACGTCAGAATAAAACTCTAATACTATTTCGAGTTTCCCAAGTGTAAATCACCGGGAGACTCGCTCTACAGAAGCTAAATTAACAAACTACACCACCAAAATCCAGAGCTCCTCTATTCTCTAGATCCACCAATCTGAACAGAATATCAGATTACTCTCAAATCCAGCTCAAGAAACCAGTTATAACTATGCAAGGAGAATGACGGTTTCTGATCAAGAAACCAGATCTGAGTCCGCACTAGGAAGTCGGGTGGACGATACTAGTTCGGAAGTGATATTGTGTGATCGAATGAGCGATCAGATTGGTAAGGCGTACGAATGATATGTGTATACCATACGAAATCGAGTGAAATTTATACTGAAAAGAGTAATCAAATTTGAATATTAGATTTTGAATAAACAAAGTTATATATCTTTGTTATATAAGATAAAACTCCCATTGATGAATCTTTTGCCGGAAGAAAATGGTTTTTGAGATGTTTGATGTATAAAAGGAATTTCATACAAGATTGAAAATGATCCAAAGTTTTAAAAGATTTTATATATCTATAAAGGATCATATGAGGATTTCAGAAAAGGTTTTGGGAACCTTTGGTTTTGGAAAGGATTTTGATTTTTGGGTAAAATCAATATGAGAATTTGGAAAGCCTAGTTTAAGAATTATCGATTTTGGAATAATCGATTTTGAGTAAAGGAGCTTTGTATGAGTTCATACTAGGTGTATGATTTAAAGATACTATATGTGTATAGTATAAAATGTTTTGATGATGGCTCTGGGGAAAAAGGCGCTCCCTTGAAAGGAACTTCTCAGGAGTACCACCGGGTGGTGCTGCCTTGAGCCCCGGGGGGGGTTCTAAAGTTGATCCTGTGAGGAGTCGGGACAAAACTAGTTCCTACGGATCTTAAGTAGAGTATACCATAGCGAAAGTCGTGTATGCCACTGAGAACCAACAGTTACATGGACTTTTGCCGCGATGGCAACGTAAGCCAGGATGTAACTGCGACCTATGGTATGACATAGCGAAAGTCGAGTGTGCTGCTGAGAGCCAACAGTCTGCGTTTGATTTTTTATCGGTAGACTACGACCTGTGTAGGAGTGGAGAGGTTTCATTTCGACAGCGAAAATCAGAGGCCGCTGAGAGCCTGCAGTTACATGGACTTTTGCTGCGACGGCAACATAACCCTAGATGTAACTGTGATCTGTTGTGTGGGTTTCATGGCGTAATCGAGAGGCCGCGGAGAGCCTGTAGTTACATGGACTTTTGCTGTGACGGCAACGTAACCCTGGAATGTAACTGTGGCCATGGATGGGGTGATGATTTCCAGAGAATTCTCACCAAAAATATGTCCTCTATCTTTAACAACTGTTTTCTATATTTTCAATAAAATTATTTTCAATGTATTTTCACTGGGTGTTGAAATGGGTCTGCTAAGTATTTATAGATTTTTAGTCTTACGCCTGATCAACGTATGACCGAACTTCTGTAAGAACGAAGTTGGACTTGTGGAAACATCGAGCTATAAAAAGTATTTTTTATAAAACTATTTTATGATATTATGTAAATTTGAAAAGTGTCTTAAAAAGGGTTTCAAAGAATAATATTTCTAATAATAAGGATTTTAAATTCTGGCTTCGTACCTTTTCGAGGACGAAAAGATTCTAAGGGGAGAGGAATGTGATATTCCAGAATTCTAAAACATGATAATTAATAAATAATTGGGTTAATTAATAGGATATTGGTTTGTAGAATGATCAAATAAATATAATGATAAATATTTATGTGATATTCTCCTAGTATAATTATTTTAAAATTTGCAAAATCATTTTAAAACAAGTGTAATGTGTGTTTGTTTAAATATGTATATGAGTCAATTTAAATTGAATTTGAATTTGAGATTTGGATTTAATTTTAAAATTCAAAAGATAGACATTTTAAAATATTGGGTTTAAATTTTATGTATTATCTTTCATATATATAATTTGTTTTATTTTCTTTAAAAAGAAATTCATATGAATGTATTTAGATAAGCATTTGTAAAATTGTAGATTAGTATAAAGCTTTCATTTAAACATTTAAAAAAATAAATAAATAAAAAAATAACACAAAATATATATATATATATATATATTAATATAAAACATTTTTACTTATGTTAATATAAAAGAGAAATGCATTAAGTAATATAGGAAAGTATAACTTATATATCCATACCTAATTAATTCAAATTATAATATAAGAATTTTATAAACATTTAAGTATATGTGGCTTCATTTCAAAAATGGAATTTAACAAGTGTAAAATCTTTAGATCACACATAACATTTGTAAGCAAACTAACTTCCAAACAAAACAAGTGTCACTTATTTAAAAGAAAAGAATAGATGAGATTTTATAATGCCTTTGCCCTCATCTCTATCATCTTCTTTCACATTTTAAAACATAAATCTGAAAAGATCGAAAGCTGTAAATTACTTCAAACCAAAAACTAAAATTCATTTCCAATTTGCAAACTTAAAAATCTACAGCCTGTAATCATTTCAAGAATTCAAGTAAGAAAATCAGAAGCAAAATCAAGCTTACAAGTTTCAATTTCAAGATATAACCTGTAATCAATTTACTCTTATCAAATGCAAGCCTATAACCAAGACACTGTTCCAATCTGATAGTGCAACCGGGAATCAAACAAAAATCAAGTTCAAGCTCTCTGCAAATTCAAAATCGGTCACACAGTTAAAATCTGGGTCTCTAGTCAATGGTGAGTAAACTGAAAACCCTGATGCGTGTTGATTAATTTTTGAAGAAACTTGTGACTTATATGATTGCATGTTTGTGTTAAGGTAAATGTTTGTAGAAACTATATGAATGTCTGGATATGAGTATGTATATGATCTTTGTTTGAACTATAAGCATTAATCCACTAGAAAAATCCAAACTTGTTCTCCATAAAATCAGGAAAATGTAATACAAAAAATAAAAGAAAAAAATGAAAACTGTATAACCTGGAATAAGAGTAAAATCTGAATCATCCAAGCAAATCAGAAAAAAATGTAGCTGTAACAATTGGTAGTTTCTTCTGAAATAAAGCAAGGATGCTCTGTTCAGGGAAATATGTGAGTGAACATATCTTTGAAAAAAGTTTTAATCCTGACTTTTATTTTGATACTATGAATAAAAATCCTGCTCTTAGCTGAAATACCTGAATTAATTGAATATATGTTTGCATTTGAGTGATAAAATGCCTGTGCAGTTATAACATATTTCCTGTATGATGATAACAAGTTTGATTTCTTAATAAATTTAATAACTCATCATTGGATATCTGTTAGATTTTGATTTATAAATAAAAATAGTTTGAAATCATGCAATATAAATACTAAAAATCATCCTAGGAATTTATATTGAGAAATTGTCTTGGAATTTTAAAATTTTTAGTGAAAATGTAAATGGGTCAAAAATTTGATAGATTAAATTTTAAGTTTTGATTTCATGGGTAAATTCATCATAGGAAATCATGAATTTTAAGGTATATATTATAATTTTTAGTTTGAGAATTTGTGTCAATTCTTGAGGTGATAGTTTTGGGAAAATTGGTCGTTTGCCGATGATCAGCACAGTGAATGGAGGCTAGGTCGTAATCAGAGGTGGCTAGGGGGTTGCTGATGATGGGAAAATTTCAAGTGGATTTTCTGGATGGCTGAGGTGTGCGGATTTGGGTAAACTAGGGTTTAGATATGTTTTTGGTCATGGTCAGCTACTCGTCAATTTGCAGCTTCGAGGTGGCTGGTTAGGTGTGCGGTCGTGGGGGAAATGGAAGCTTGATCGTTGACAAAGCCATGGCCGGAGAATGGGAAGTTACTGATGATCAGAGTGTCATGTCGAGGCGTTTTTGGTCAATGGAATTGGTGCTGTGGGGTTATTAAGTTTGAAATTTGTCGTTTGATGCTCGATCGAGATGTTGAATAGCTCGATGGTTTTTGGATGTCGAAGTCAACTTGTGAGAGGTAGTCGAAGATGCCGGAGCGCCGCCATAGGCCAGTGCACGTGCACCAGTTTCTGTGTACGTTGGAGATTGGGTATGGAAGTGAGGAAGTCTACTTCGGTGGGAGCTCGGGGAAAAGAATGAGGGTCTCGGGGTGATTCTCGGGTATTTCATCGGGCTACTCGCGTGAGTGTAGTAGTATTTCTGTTGGAAGTTTATCAGGTTACAGTAGAAGAAGTAGAAGATGAAGGGAAACTCGGGAAGGAACTCGAGAGATGCTGGGGTTTAACCCGAAGCAGGTATAGGAAGGTTAGGCATATTTAAAGATTATTTAAAATATAAGTTTGAAGTTTAGCCTAAAATCAAGATTAAAACTAATTTTCTTAAAATCTATTTAAGACCCGACTTTTTCTCCAAAAAAAGTCGTATCATCCTTAAGAAAGAAAGGGATAGAAAAGAGAAAAGGAAGAAGAGAAAGAAGAAACAACACAAGAATCTCAACAGCGGAACGAATAAATTATATTAATAACATAAGTATTACATAGTATACATCAAATATCAGAGTTACACAGACAATACATCACGTACTAGACAGTTATAAACACATGTCTAGTTATTACAACTCAATACACACAGAAGACATTCAGAGATACCAACACAGCGGAAAACTATATAACTATACGCAGAAGACTCCTGCTCCATTGCTCCTCCAAAATTCGTCAAAGCTAACCTGAATTCCCTTGGCTACTCGTAAAAATTTGAGTACCCAAGAGTTAAAGAAAAACAGAAATAACTCCGGGTCAGACATGGGTCTGGTGTGAGTAACAGGTTAAAGTTGCTTAACTTTGAAAAACCTTTGAAAAGGAAAGGTATCACGTAAGACTTCCCACACATAAACATTGAAGTTTTTACCTTACGCTAACCAAAACATTTGATTGGAAATCCGATGATATTATAATAGTGTCTAGGGTTTTCAAGTAAATAAGAAATAGCTGAAATTGTTACATGATTAAATTCCAGCTACTAGCCACAAAAGTGGGTAATACAATCAAAACCGTTCACACTTATTGGATTTTGGATTCCATCAATGGCTGGGCTACTGGGGTACCGCCCGTCACAGTACGTGGCCTAGATCACCGTACCAAGGATTACACCAAATCCCCTGCAACACAAAGCCGGACCCGTTCCTTACTGAACAATTCCAAACAAGACAACCCCGCAGTTGTGATCAGCAACCTCACCACTAAGCCGAAAATAAAGGGACCTCTAGACAGGGATAAATCTTGCTCTCAAGTGGGGGCAACCCAAGAAGCTTTGCTGCACCTCCCCTATTTTAGCCATTCCCGGTTGATGAGGCTTGAGGCTACGATTACCTTTATAGGACATATCACTTAGAATGCTCATCGTCCACCTGACGATGTTCTGAAAGCATTCGATCCATACAAGTTCGTTCCGGGTTCAAACGAAACCGAAGGCATTATCTCGTTACACTCGTATTGGAATCACACTCAGAGTTAACGATAATAACCCTTGCACTCTGAATCACCATCTCGAATCTATAAGTACTATTCCGTCAAACTCATTACGAAATCACCCACATCGTTATACTGACGTATAGCCCTTACACCTCGAGTCTTCACTCGCTCCACTTGGATTAACGACCTAACGTTTAATTGGAATCGATGTGGTTTTTGGATCCCAAATATGGAAACCCGATCTCGGTCTCATCGAAATCCAAAGCGTATCTTTTTAGGCCAAGTTGTTTTAAGTTTAAAACAATTCAATTTAATTATCTAAATATACACAGATAGATAATTTATAACACAATAGATAATCAACATTATCATTATCAATAGATAATTCATATCATAATCAGATAATCTATACTATCATCCAAAAGCAACCAATACATCCATATCACATAACATTACTCATCCCATAGCTGAGATTACAACCCATACATGGCAATCTATAACAATCATCAAACATAAGCAATGATCTAATGATCACACCATTCATAATTAATTTAAAATGAATTAAATTAATTACCTAAACTCTAATTAATTTAAAATAAATTAAATTAATTATTTCATCATTAAAATTCTTCTTAACTTAACCATTAATTGATTACAAATCAATTTATAAATGATCATCTCAATATTTATTTCACTTAATCATTACTGATTAACCATCTCTAATTACAACAAGTAATTATCATTTAATTTTAATTACACAAGTTAATTACTTAAACCCTTTGCAAATAATTAACTTGTAATTGCTTAATTAATTAATTAGCTAAAATTAATTGCATTAATCATTTATTCATTATTAATTATTCCTTAATTAATCAATTCCAAATTACATCATTAATTAATTAATTAGTTTCTGATTACATTTAATCAATTTCTCAAAATAAATTAATTACATAAGTAATTAATCTTCAATTTAAACCACATATATTAATCTCCCATGATTAATAACCATTCAGTAATTAACTATTTTAATTACTCATCCATAAATTAATTACTCTTAATTAATTATCTTTATTAATCACTTGATTAATTTTCAAAGTAACTTAAATTTAAATTACTTTTATAATAAATACCTTTAATTACATTTAGTAATTATAAATTACTTCCTTAAGTAATTACAAATTCATAAATTACATAAAGTAATTATCAATAATCCACAAATGTTTAAATTAATTTAACTTAATTAATCTAAACTAATCACATTAATTAAATTAATTACGCCAAGTAATTAATTCATTAATTAATTTCATTAAGTAATTAAACATAAAAAATTGATTATTATTAATTAATTAATCTAATTAATTATCAAAATTAGTCACATTAATTAATTGTTAAATAATCTTAAGTTAATGATCTTCATTAACATTACTTAAATACTAAATTAAGAATTAAATCATTATTAATTATCAATTAATTAATACTTAATTACAATTTTATTAATCTCTAATTATTAATTAATTAAGTGTTAATTACAATCTTAATTAATCCTTAATCATTTGATTAAATAAATCTTAACCATTAATCAAAATTTAATTAATCATCCTTAATTATAGATTAATTAACCTCAATTAATTAATCTCAAATCTTAATTAATTAACCTAAAAATTATTAATTACTTAATTAATCATCCACATTATTCATTAATTAAATAATTAATATTCCATTTAAATTAAATTAATAATTTAAATGATTCTTAAGTTCTAAATTAAGAAACATTCTTCTTTATACAAAGTAATTTAAACAATTTGTTTCAAACAAAATTCAATTTGAAAATTTCCTTTTAAATTTCAAACTAAAACACAATTCAAATTTTTATTTCAGATTAAATCTTAAAAATTTAAAACATTACTTACTCTTTCATCGTCATTTTTAAATTCAAATTATTTAAACTTTCTAAAATAGTTAAAACAAAATTAAATTTTAAAAACTTATTTAATTTTAAAAACTAACATTAAATAAAAGTTCAGGTTTTAAAAACAGAATTTAAACTCATTTAAATTCTTATTTCATAATTTAAAACTTAAAGTCTTAAATTCAAAACAATGTTCTCTTAAATTTTAAAAAGTTTAAAAACTAAATTTAAATTCCCAAATTTAAATTCAAATTCATTTGCTTACTTTCCTATTTCAGTTTCCAGATTTAAATTTGTTTAAATTTTCAGTTGCATTTTTAAATTTTTTATAAAGGATGGTTTCTTGATATTCATGAAGATAAGTAGGCCTATACTTACTGTTAAAACACATTTCTGGGTATATATATTTGAATGGAATGCATGTTGTTTACTTATGCTACTGACCATTTACAGTACAAGTTTAAGTTGATTTGATAAAATATTCTTTGATCAGTTGCTATTATGATTTATATTTGAATGAAATCTGTTTATTTCAAGATAAAGAAAGTTTTTAAAAAAAACTTCATATAAGATAAACAATATTGTGTATGCCTGGAAGTAAAGATAACAGAGGAATCAAGTATATAAGATGAAAATTCAAACTATATAATTTAATGTTTCAGGTTAGTATATCAAACCATCATGCAAAAATAGGATTTTTAAAGGTAAAACTACTATTTTTATTGCTTTAACCAGAAAGCAATTTAAATTCCACTGTAATGCACATTTTGGGGTAGCACTGTTAGTTTATGAGTTCGATTGGATTGGATTTGTTTCTGGAGGTGGAGAAGTTAACTAGGATGATGGGAAAATTATTGGTTTAAATTAAAATTCATTTTTGTGGAGGGAATCTGGTTTTGAAAATCTAAACCCTAGTTCTACTGGGTTGGTGAAAGTGGATCTTTTCGGCAATTTTACTTGACCGAGTGAATTGGAATTTTATGAGTTTAAAATAAACTCTTGGGTACTCAAATTTTTACGAGTAGCCAAGGGATTCAGGTTAGGATTCAGGTTAGCTTTGACGAATTGTGGAGGAGCAATTGGAGCAGGAGGCTTCTGCATTGTAGTTATCTAGTTTCCGCTGTGTTGGTATCTCTGAGTCGTTTCTCTGAGTTGTTTTTGTACTGTATAGAGTTGTATAACTAGACAGGTGTTTATTACTGTCTAGTATGGGATGTATATCTGTGTAACTCTGATATGGTTGTAAACTATGTAATATTTATGTTATTAATATAATTTATTCGTTCCGCTATTAGATTCTGATGTGTTGTTTCTTCTTCTCTCTTTCTATTCTCTTTTCTATCCCTTTCTTTCTTAAAAATGATGCGATTTTCTGTGGTAAGAAAGTCGGGTCGTCACACTTGGTATACGAGCATTAGGTTGAGTGAATACCTAGGCTCTGTAGTGGTGTCTTTCTTGAGAGAGCGTATTTGTAATTTTAAATATATAACTATATATATAAATTTCTACCTATCTGTTGGGTTACCTGTTCAGGTTTTCCAAAATAAGTTATAAAGGTAGATGGGGTGGTAGTGTGTGTAACACGACTACCATTGGTTGGAGTTTGAATGTTTGAGGTTGGAGGTGTTCTGTCGAGACTGTAGACCTAATACCGTCTCGAGTGAGTTTTGTAGTGATGAAGGACTTCATTGATCTATGAAGGAAACCTGTAAAGGTTCGGAGTTCATTTTCTGAAGTTGGATGAGTAGAATTTGGATCTGTTGGTTAGCAGAAGCAAGTGATGGTATTTTGGATACCACAGGGAGCAGTAGCTGCGTGATGAGATGCAGTGACTATGGATGTTCCCGAAGATTTTTTTTCTTTGGAACAAATTAAGCAAGTGAGTCTGCTTCAGTGTTGTGGCTGTAGTCAGCTTGAGTTTCTGTTTGCTTTGAAGTCCGACTTTCTCGGAGAGCTTTGTTTGGAATTCTTTGGCATCTGTGGCAGCAGTGAAGCTTGGAGTGTTCTCAGTGTTGGGAAGAGAACTTCTGGCTTAGCAGTTTTTCTGGAGTGGAGTTCAGAAGCAGTTAAGTGGACCCGTTTCTTCGACGGGTTGGCTAGTAGAGAGTAAGCTGTTCCGTTTGGTTAAAGGAGAACAGCTTTTCTTTGGATTTGGTTTGGATGGTTCGCAAAAGTGACTTGCGATTGTTTGAGTGTTCTCTTGGATTATCTGAGTTTTCTGGATGTCTTCAGGAAGTCAGAGTTTTGTCCGTATCTGAAGATTGAGTTTTCTTATCGACAGGAATTCCAGGAGTGGTACCGGTGGTTCAGCTTAATAGTAGAATGGTTTCAAGGAGATTGAGTTGGTGTAGCAGCTCAGAATTTTGGAGGAACTTCTGAATGATTCTTATGAATTTGCTGAACCATATCTCTGGGGTGTGTTGTCCTGATTGTGCTTGCGTTCTTCTTCAAGTATTCTCTTCTACTTCGGATCAGAGATGAGCAGCGGAAGTAGTTTGGAAGTGTATCTGCTTTTCTTTTTCCGGATAGGAGAAGTGAGTTGTTGTCTTCTGATGTTGAAGAGTTGAGTTTGAGTTCTTAGTTGATCTTGAGGAGATCATTTTGTTGAGTTGATTGGTCTAGTTTGTTTCTAGAAGCGTTAGCGAAGGTTGAGCTGATCAGTATGTTTGTAGACAGCCCAGGATCGTCTGAAGAGTTTTGTGGATAAGAGTCGGAGGGATTTGGAATCTGAAGTCGGAGATTTAATTTTGGGTAAATTTTCTCCGATCAAAAGTGAGCTATAAGTTTGGGTAGGTCTGAGAAGTTTGCTCTGATACCAAGTGTGACGACCCGACTTTCTTACCATAGAAAATCGCATCATTTTTAAGAAAGAAAGGGATAGAAAAGAGAATAGAAAGAGAGAAGAAGAAACAACACATCAGAATCTAACAGGGGAATGAATAAATTATATTAATAACATAAATATTACATAGTTTACAACCATATCAGAGTTACACAGATATACATCCCATACTAGACAGTTATAAACACCTGTCTAGTTATACAACTCTATACAGTACAAAAACAACTCAGAGAAACGACTCAGAGATACCAACACAGCGGAAACTAGATAACTACAACGCAGAAGCCTCCTGCTCCAATTGCTCCTCCCCAATTCGTCAAAACTAACCTGAATCCTAACCTGAATCCCTTGGCTACTCGTAAAAATTTGAGTACCCAAGAGTTTATGAGAAACAAAAATAAACTCTGGGTCAGACATGGCTCTGGTGTGAGTAACAGGTTAAAGTTGCTTAATTTTCAAAAACCTTTTGAAAAGAAAGGTATCACGTAAGACTTCCCACAAATAAACATTGAAAAGTTTTTACCTTACGCTAACCAAAACATTTGATAGGAAATCTGATGATATTATAATAGTGCCTAGGGTTTTCAAATAAATATGAAATAGCCGAAATTGTTACATGATTAAATTCCAGCTACTAGCCACAAAAGCGGGTAATACAATCAAAACAGTTGGCACTTATTGGATTTTGGATTCCATACAATGGCAGGGCTACTGGGGTACCGCCCGTCACAGTACGTGGCCTAGATCACCGTACCGAGGAGCCACCCTAACTCCCTGCAACACAAGGCCAGACCCATTCCTTACCGAAAAGTTCTGAACAAGATAACCCTGACAGTTGGAGCTCAACAACTATCCACACAGCCGAAATAAAAGGGACCTCTAGACAGGGGTAAATCTCACTCTCAAGTGGGGGCTACCCACGAAGCCTTGCTGCACCTCCCCTGTTTTAGCCATTCCCGGTTGATGAGGCTTGAGGTTACGATTACCTTTATAGGACATATCACTTAGAATGCTCATCGTCCACCTGACGATGTTCTGAAAGCATTCGATCCATACAAGTTCGTTCCGGGTTCGAACGAAACCGAAGGCATTATCTCGTTACACTCATATTGGAATCACCGTCAGAGTCAACGACAATAACCCTTGCACTCTAAACCACCATCTCGAATCTATAAGTACTATTCCGTCAAACTCATTACGGAATCATCCACAGAGTTATACTAACGTATAGCCCACCTCGAGTCTTCACTCGCTCCACTTGGATTCACGACCTAACGTTATTTGGAATCGATGTGGTTTTCGGATATCCAAATATGAAAACCCGATCCCGGTCTCATCGAAATCCAAAGCGTGTCTTTTAGGTCCAAGTCTTTTTTAAAGGTTTAAACAATTTAATACAGTATCTATATACACACAGATAGATAACTTATAAATCACAATGATAATTAACATTATCAAATAACAGGTAACACACATTATCAATATCAAATAGATAGTCCAAATACTACCATCACAATAGATAACCTATGTTATCATCACAATACAATCAAGTCATTCATACCATACAATATCATTTGTCTCATTACTGAGATCACAAAGCATCAAAGACAATCAATGTCATCCATTCATACATAAGCAAGGATTCACTCATACCACAATATAATTAATTTAAAATGAATTAAATTAACTATCTGTATCTCTAATTAATTTAAAGTGAATTAAATTAATTACTTCATCTTTAATTAATTTAAAATAAATTAAATTAATTACTTTACCAATATAAATCTTACGTATTAATCATTTAATTGATTACAATCAATTAATCATTCATTATTAATTACCTAATTAATCACCTTTGATTAATTACCCTTAATTACATTCATGTAATTATCCTTAATTAATTTCACAAATTAATTATTCTCAAATAAACAGTAATTAACCTTTAATTACATCAATTAATTCATTAATCATAATTAATTACATTAATCCTTAATTAATTACATTAATTAATTTCCTTTAATTACTTATTATTGATTAATTAATCTAAATTAATCAACTTTAATCACATCATAAATTAAAATAATTAATGATTCCCTTTTATTAATTACCTTAAGTAATTAATTAACTTAATTACCATATTAAAACAAGTTAATTATCCTTAATTAATTTCTTACTTAGTCCCTTGATTAATTAATAAGTAATTTAAATCCAAATTACTTCATTTTTAACATCTTCATTTAATTACATTCAGTAATTATTAAACAATTACTTAACTAAGTAATTTCCAAATAATTAATTACATAAAGTAATTATTTTTAAAAATCCAAGTGTTTAAAATTAATTAAACTTAATTAATTAAAAATAAACAATCTCATTTAACTAAATTAATTACATTAAGTAATTTATTCTTAATTACTTTATTAAGTAATTACTCAAACTATTTACAATTGATTATTAATAAATTAATTAATCTAATTAATTATAAAAATTAACCATATTAATTAATTGTTAAATAATCCTGGTTAATGAACTTCATTAACCATCCTCTGATTATTTTATAAAGTAATTAACCTAAATTAATTACCATTTAAATTACCTTTAATCATTTATTAAATAAAGTTAATTAAATTAATTAACCTTGATTTAAAACTTAATTACAGAATTAATAATTCATAAATCATTAATTTAAAAGTCTAATTAATGATCCTAATTATAAATTTATTAATAATTTATCAATCATTAATTCCAAATTCAATTAATTAATTGAATTAATTGATTAATCTGAATTATCTTATTAATTAAATTAATTCTAAAACATTAATTTAAATTTAAATTCAAGATAAAACTTTTCCTTAATTATGTTTTAAAACAAATTTTGTTTAAAACAAAGTACTTTTGAAATTTCTTTAAATTTCATTTTAAATACAAGTTTAAAATAAGAACAATTTTAAAACTTATCAAGTTTAAATAATTTAAAAATTTTTAAATTGCAAACAAACAAGTGTTTGCCTTAAAATCTTAAATTTCATAAAAATTTTGAAAACAGAACTCAATTCAAAATTTCTACCAACTTCAATTTATATTCTATTTAAACTTATACTTTCACTCTTACTTGTTTTCTTTCTCATTTCCTAATCAAAGTTAAGAAATTCAAAAGTTTAAAATATACACAAATCTGAAAACAGGGAAACCTATTTTCAGATTCAAAGAATCAAATCTTCAAAATCCCTGAAATCACTTCCCTATATAAAAATCTGAGCATAATCTATACCATTTCCAAAATCAGTAATTCCCTCATTTCAAATATATAACCTGCATCTTCAAAACCATGCATTGCATTTTCAAAACCCAATCTGTTACATATTCCTCTTCAAAAACTGTAGCATTCCACTTCACCTCAAAAAGCATCTACATTATCATGTTTTCTGCAAATCTGGAACATGTTCTGCTTGCCACTTGAAACTGGGCAATACGAACCCAGAGATCATGATCAATACCACAACAAACCCCCTCATTTATCAAAAAGGGCTGTATCATTTTCAATTTGGGAAAAATGGGCTCTGCATGCAATCTGGAAGCTAGAAGCAACCCAGTTTTCAAATTTCTAAGGAAGCACTCAAGTTTTAAATCCAAGGGGAAATGCAGTTTTAGAATTAAAAGCATGACAGAGGCTCTGCTTCTTCTAATCAGTGAGTAACCCTAAAATCTAAATTTTTATTTAGGTTGCATGCTAAAATGTTTTGATATAAATAAGTATTGTTTGTGTATTTATAAAGTTTGATGTAAATATGTTTGTGCATGCTGTTATGTGCTCTGTTTGTTCACAGATCCATTTTTTCCATTTAAAAACCTCAACACTTGATTTAAATGGTGATAGTTCTGATTTTTTTTTAAAAAAAAAACCAAAGAAGTTGCTTATCATAGATTAGAAAAAAATATTTAAATCAAACTAAACAGAGTCTGTTGCCTCTGGAAATAAGATTTAACAGGAAACATAAAAAAATAGCACTGCATATTAATTTTAACCAAAAATCCAAGCAAGTAGATTTAGTAATTCAGCATTATAAATCCAAAGAATTAGCTATAACATAATTTTTTAATCAAGAAACGGTGTTTTTAGAAAAATAATGAAGGAGCAGTTTTGTTTTGAAGTGAATATAAACTATTTGGTTTCTCTGGTGATCTGTGTATTTTGAGGCCCTGAGATTATTCATGTTGATGGAGGAGAGTTAGGAGATAATGGGAAAAATACTAATTTTTGATGAAATTCATCAAAATAGTTGCGGTAGGGAAATTTGCTGTGGAACCCTAGTTTATAATGGATTGAGGAATTAGCAATTTTCGGGTTGAAGAGATGATCGAGTGCTGAGATATTCTGGGAATCGTTAGAGTGGTTTTAGTCGAAGTTGAAGGCGGAGTGGTCGACCTTCTGATGATCGGCGTGGCGAGCAAGGAGCATTGACAGGTTTTGTAGTGAAAACCTGATTGTTTGGTTCCAGGTCTTGACTGAAACTCGAATTCAAATTCGAGTTGGCGTGAAGTTAACCTAATGATCTAGATGGGGTAATGAAGTGGTTTTGGATGAGGAACGATCACCACTGATGGTCGGAGGTGACTGGAGGCGTCGTGCATGTGCACGGCTCTATTTTCTGATGGGGTTGGTGGTGTTGGTTTTTGCTCGAGTTAGATTTGAGATTTCTCAAAGATGTTGGGCATTTTACTCGGGGAAGGAAGGTTTTAGACTCGAAGTTTATTTGGGTGATTCTCGGGTATTTTTAAGTTTACAGGTTTTAACAGTAAACCTGTACTGTGTGTTTGATTATTATTATTTTTAAACAGAGGCTTTTTTATATAAAGAAGTTTAAACTTAGTTTTTAAATCTAAATTTGAAAATTTTAAATTCAAGTTGGTTTAAATCTCAGATTTAAATAAAATAAAATAATAATATAAAGTTTCATGAAATTTATTTGAAAATTTCAGGATGGTGTGAGATTTCTTTATTTATCATTTTTCTTTTGTTTTTATTTTTGAATAATTTCAGTTTATATAAAACTTTTCTTCCCTCATCAAACTTTCTTCTTCTAAAATAAAGAAATCTGAAGACAAACAAATTAAGAAAAAATATAACAAACACTTCCATTCAACAACAAAATTTCTGAAAGAACCCTAGTTTAGGATAGGTGGGTTGCTTGGGTCAGTTCTTCTTGTAGGAGTGATCGAGTTGTTTGAGTTTTTGGGGGATAATAGTAGGTTGGTGGATGGACTTGTAACCAGAATCGCAGGCATGCCGGTGGTCTGAAGGTGGAGAATGAAGGATTGTCAGGTTTTGGTGAGTTTCTTCCTTTCTGTTTCCAGGTTTGGAAATACAACTCGAATTCAAGTTCAAGTTGAACAGGTGCGAGGAGATTATAGCATTGGACTTAGGGAATGGTTGATGATGGTTGGAGGTCACCGGAGAAGGAGCTTGATGGCCGGAGGCACGATGCACGTGCACCGTGCAAAACTTTTTGGTCTGATGTTTCTGGGTATAGTGGAGTTTTGAGCTCGAGATATAACTCGCGTATTTCTATGTTTTACCCGAAGGTTTTGGTTAGATGACTCGAAGCATATTAAGGTTGGCTCGGGTAATTTTTAACATTACAGTTTTCTTGAAAACTGTCTGCAGGTTTAAATGAAAATCAAATTTAAAATGAACAAGCTGTGTTGATAAGATTTAAACAAATTCAAATCTGCAGAATGAAATTTAGTTTTAATAAGGTATGAAATCTGATAAGCTTTAAATTTTTAAAAGAGGGTTTTGAGTTAAAAAATAAATAAAGAAAGAAAGAAACCTGGCAGTTTCTGAAAATTTAAAATTTTCATTTTGAACCTGAAATAAAATTTTAAATAGTAATTTGGATTTCAAATTTAAGTTCAGTTTTTCTTATGGGTTTGAATTTTCAGTTTCTTTTTAAAATGGAATTTGAATTTTGAATAAAGGAGTTTTAAAATTAAGGTTCAAATCAAAAGTTATTTCAAGCTTAAGTTCAAAATGATTTAAATAAAGAATTGTTCAAAGGTATTGAATTTAAAATCTGGATATTTGAATAAATTTTGGAATTTGAATGTTTCCAAACAAGTTAAAATTTAAATTAGAAATAAATTGTTTGCAAACAAATATTTAATTTGATTTTTCTTTTTAAATAAAATCATTAAATGGTTTATAAAGGAAGTTAATTTATTGTTAACTTGAATTTGGAATTTAAATGGTAATGTATTTTAAACTTAATTTTTATTAAAATAAGTATATTAAGATTTATCTTATATAAGTTTAATTTTAAGTAATAAATGTTATTTACATTTATTTTAAAGAATAATAAATGAAATTTAAATTGGTTAATTCTTAATTTCATTTTGAATTTTAGATTCAAAATGAAATTTAAATTTAAATTTTAAAATGGAATGTTCTAAGTACATTTTAATATTTATGAAATTATTAATAAGGAATGGATTTCCTTAGAAATTATTAAGATATTAAATATAATTAAATAAATTGGATAATTAAGGAATAACTTATTTATTTAATTTATTTAGTTAATAATTTGGATTAATTTAAATTAGAGTTAATTAAGAAGTAATTAAAGAATTAATAATAGTTAATGATGGTCATTAACTAAGGTTTATTTGATAATTAATTAATATGATTAATTTTCAATAACTAATTAAATTAATTAATTAATGGTAATAAATTATGAAATTTATTTAAGTTAATTACTTAAATGAAAATAATTAAGACATTAATTACTTAATATAATTAATGGAGTTATTGAGATTAGTTTAAATTAATCAATTAAGTTTAATTAATTTTAAAATTTTGATTTGATAATAATTACTTAATGTAATTAATGGAATTACTCAGTAAAGTAATTAGAGATAATTACAGGACGTAATTAGTGGATAATGTTTGAATTGTGAATGTAATTTGGATTAAACTGTTTTGTATAATTAATTAAGAGTTTAATTAAGAAATTAATTAAGGGGTAATTAATTTGATGAGTAATTAAGGAAAGTTAATTACAGAATGAGATTTATCAAAGGTGATTAATAATTATGGTTTAAGTGAGATTAATTACTGGAAGTAATTAATTTAATAGAGTAATTAATTAAGTATAATTAAGAATCATTAATTAATATAATTAATGATGTAATTAAGATTGATTAATTTTAATTAATCAATAATAAGTGATTAGGTGTAATTAGGTTAAATGTAATTAATTATAGTTAATTAATTAATGAAGTAATTAGAGGTTAATTACTGTATTTGGTTTAGGGTAATTAATTTTGTGGAATTAATTAAAGTATAATTAATCAGGATTGATTAATTAAGATGATAAAGTAGAGGTTAATCAATTAATTAATTTGTAATTAATTAATGTAAGCAAGATTTATATTGTGTAAGTAATTAATTTAATTCATTTTAAATTAATTATGATGTAATTAATTTAATTCATTTTAAATTGATTATAGATGGTATGTTTATAAGTCATTGCTTATAGATGGTTGATATTGATTACTTTGAATGGTTTGAATCTCGGAGATGAGATTAGTAATGTTGATTGATATGGATGCATTGGTTGCATTGTGATATGGATATGGATTATCTTTTAATAGTGATAATGTGGATTATTTGTGGTTTGATAATGATAATTATCTGATGTGAATCTATGAATTATCTATTTTTGTGTATATAGATAATATAATTGAATTTGTTTTAAACTTTAAAACAACTTGGACCTAAAAGACACGCTTTGGATTTCAATGAGACCGGGATCGGGTTTCCATATTTGGATATCCGAAAACCACATCGATCCAAATTAACGATAGGTCGTGAATCTAATGTGAAGAGTGAAGACTCGAGGTGTAAGGGCTATACGTCAGTATAACTCTGAGGGTGATTCCGTAATGAGTTTGACGGAATAGTACTTATATATTCGAGATGGAGATTCAGAGTGCAAGGGTTATTGTCGTTAACTCTGAGGGTGATTCCAAAACGAGTGTAACTAGATAATGCCTTCGGTTTCGTTCGAACCCGGAACGAACTTGTATGGATTGAATGCTTTCAGCACATCGTCAGGTGGGCGATGAGATAATGTGTCCTCTAAAGGTAATCGTAGCCTCAAGCCTCATCAACCGGGAATGGCTAAAACAGGGGAGGTGCAGCAAGGCTTCGTGGGTAGCACCCACTGGAGAGCAAGATTGATCCCTGTCTAGAGGTCCCTTTTTATTCGGCTTAGTGGGCAGTTGTTAGTGCGCACCAACTGCGGGGTTGTCTTGTTCGGAACTATTCAGTAAGGAATGGATCCGGCCTTGTGTTGCAGGGGAGTGGGAGTACTCCTCGGTACGTTGATCTAGGCTACGTACTGTGACGGGCGGTACCCAGTAGCCCTGCCATTGTATGGAATCCAAAATCCAATATGTGCCAACGGTTTTGATTGTATTACCCACTTTTGTGGCTAGTAGCTGGAATTTAATCATGTAACAATTTCGGCTATTTCATATTTACTTGAAAACCCTAGACCCTATTATAATATCACTGGATTTCCTATCAAATGTTTTGGTTAGCGTAAGGTAAAAACTTTTCCATGTTTATGTGTGGGAAGTCTTACGTGATACCTTTCTTTCCAAAAGGTTTTTGAAAGTCAAGCAACTTTAACCTGTTACTCACACCAGACCCATGTCTGACTCGGAGTTTATTTTAGTTTTTCATAAACTCTTGGGTACTCAAATTTTTACGAGTAGCCAAGGGATTCAGGTTAGCTTTGACGAATATTAGAGGAGCAATGGAGCAGGAGGCTTCTGCGTTAGATATTAGTATTCCGCTGTGTGTTATGTGTTGTCTCTGAGTTGTATTCTGTTGTAAATACTAGACAGGTGTTTATAACTGTCTAGTATGTGTTGTATATCTGTGTACTCTGATAGTGGTTGTAAACTATGTAATATTTTATGTTATAATATAATTTATTCGTTCCGCTGTTTAGATTCTGATGTGTTGTTTCTTCTTCTTCTCTTTATTTCTCTTTTGTATCCCTTTCTTTCTTATTAGTGATGCGACTTCCTGGAGTGTGGAAGTTGGGTCGCTACAGGAAACACTGATCCAACCAAAACACAGAGAAGAGATCCAAACATCACTGAGCTAGCCTCCCAGACTTATTCAAAACTTATAGCTCCTGAATCAGAGAAAACTCCAAAAATAACGAGGTCTCCAACTTCGAATTCCAAATTTCTCCGTCCCTTATCCATAAAAGGTTTTCAGACAAATCCTGGGCTGCCAACATCCAAACTGATCAGCTTAACCCTTGCTGATTCCTCTAAAACAATCAGAACCAAAAACAACCCAACACAATGAGATCCTCAAGACCAATCCAAAACCAAAACACAATCCTACTCCATAACCAGCAGAAAACTACAAACTTCTCCCAATTCGGAAAAGAAAATCAGAAACACTTTCAAACTGCTTCCGCTGCACAATTCTGATCCGAAGTAGATAAGAAAAAGCTGACGAAGAACACAAGCACCAACTGGACATCACCTCCGGAAATATGGTTCTACATATCCATAATGAAAACTCAGAAATTCCTTCAAAACTGAGTTACTTCATCAAACTCCACCTCTAGGATTCATCCTCCAACTAAACAGAACTATCAGTTCCACTCCTGGAATACTAGTCGATAAGAGAATTCAATTCCAGATATAGACAAATCTCTGTCTTCCCAGAAGACATCCATAAAATCTCCAATAATCCAAGAGAATATTCAAACAATCGCAAGTCACTTTTGCGATCAATCTAGATAAATTTCCAAAGAAAACCATTCTCTCTTTACCAAACAGAACAGCTTACACTGATCTAGTCAATCCATTGAAGAAACGGATTCACTTAACAGCTTCAGAACTCCATTTCCAGAAAAACTACTCAGCTAAGACCTCTCTGTCGGCTCACAGAACATTCCGAGCTGCACTGCTGACACCAATTCCAAACTTCCTGATCCAAAGCCCTTCGAGAAACTCGGACTTCAAGGAAAACAGAAAACACCACAACATCCTGCTGAATCCAACCACAACATCGAAACAGACTCACTTCCCAAACTTGTTCCAAAGAAAACATTTTCGAAAACAATCCATAGTCACTGCATCTCATCACGCAGTTACAACTTCCTGAGGTATCAAAATACCATCACTTGCTCCAGCTCAACCGAACAGATCCAAAACATACTCACCAAACTATGTACTTCAAAGATGACTCCAAACCTTAACTGGTTTCCTTCAGAGATCGATGAAATACTTCAACACAACAAAACTTACTCGAGACAGTATTAGGTCTACAGTCTTGACAGATATACTTCCAATCTCAACATCAGACTCCAATCAATGGTAGTAATCGTGTTACAAACACTACTACCACCTCATCTACCTTTATAACCTATATTGGAAAACCTGAACAGGTAAACCAACAGATAGGTAGAAATAGATATTTATATATATATATATATATATAAATATTTAAAATTACATATACGCTCTCTCAAGAAAGACACCACTCCAGAGCCTAGGTATTCACTCAACCTAATGCTCTGACACCACTCTCAGTTGGTATCAGAACATTAGGTTGAGTGAATACCTAGGCTCTGGAGTGGTGTCTATCTTGAGAGAGCGTATTTGTAATTTTGATATATATAAATATATATTTATTTCTGCCTATCTGTTGGGTTACCTGTTCGGGTTTTTCAATATAAGTTATAAAGGTAAATGGATAGTGGTGTGTGTAACACGACTACCAATGGTTGGAGTTTGAATATTTGAGGTTGGAAGTATATGTGTCGAGACTGTAGATCCAATACCGTCTCGATTGAGTTTTGGAGTGATAAAGGATTTCAATGATCTCTGAAGGAAACCTGTTAAGGTTCGGAGTCCACCATTGAGGTGTAAGTTTGATCGCGCTCGTGAGAGCGGATTTTTGAGAGTTTAGATCTGTCGGTTAGGCAGAAGCAAGTGATGGTATCTTGGCAACCTCAGGAAGTAGTAGCTGCATGATGAGACGCGGTGACTATGGATGTCTCCAAAGATGTTTTCTTTTAGAGAAAGTTTAGGGAAGTGTGTCTGCTTCGGTGTTGTGGCTGAGTTCAGCAGGAAGGTTGTGCTTGGTTTGAGGTCCGAGTTTCTCAAGGAGCTTTGGATTGAGAAGTCTTTAGCATTTGTGTCAACAATGCAACTCGGGAGTATTCTGTGATCCAGCAGGAAGATTTTTTTGGCTTAGCAGTTTCCTAGAGGTAGAATTCAGAAGTAGTAGAGAAGAACCGTTTCTTCGATGGATTAGTTGCTCGAGGATAAATTGTTCTGATGGGTAAAGATAGAACAATATTTTTGGAATTTAGGTTGGGTTGATCGCAAAAGTGACTTGCGATAGTTTGGCTGATTCTCTTGGATAATATTTTGTTGGGGTTTGAAGCATCTCTAGAGGAGGTAGGAGTTATAGAGTTGTTGAAGATTTTCCGATATCTCCCGGGAAGTTAGAGATTTGTCCGCCTTGGGAATTGAGTTCTGTATCGACTTGAGGTCAGGAGTAATACCGGAGATTCAGCTAGGTAGAAGGATAGCTTCTGGAGGTTGGTTTCGAGTCAATATCAGGTGATCTCGAAGTTTATGGTGTTCGAAATTTTTGGCGGAGCTGGAGGTAGGGTCAGGAAGTAGGGCAAAAATGGTGACGATGCTGGATGATCGCCGTCGCGACATCTGTAGGGAGATTTGGGTTTTAAACCTAAATTTTTCGGCCTGAGAAAAGGGGGTCATTGCCACTGCTAAAGATGATCGAGTTTTATAAGATTTTGGAGGAGTGTTCATGGATGAACAATGTTAGTTAAGCCGAAGTTTCTCGTCGTCTGATGGCCAGGGGTGTTGGTTTGGGTGGTTTTTGGCCATAGCAGTTGGGTCAGTTTCGAACTGAGTAGCTCAATTTTGATCGAGGGTTTTTGACGATAGTTGGATGAATGGGAATGGTGGCTGCATCGATTTTTGAGATGCCGGAGGGATCATCGGAGGTTGGAGGTGGTTCCGGTGACGGTGCATGTGCACAGGAAGGGGAAGTTGTGTCTGATTGTTTGGGGTTGTGATTTGAGTGGTTTACTCGAAGATGGCCTCGGGTTTTTGGGGGGAAGACTCGAGTATGGACTCGGGTTGTCTATAGGGTTTAAAACCTGAAACAGGTGTGTGGTTTCAGGTATGAAGAGAAAATGTAAGTTTAAACTATCCTTTAAAATTTAAGTAGAAATGAACCTGAAGTGGAATTCGAGTGATACTCGAGTGCAACCAACTGATTGATTAAGGAAAAATTTTAAAAAAAAATTAAAAGATTCATAAAACAAGTTTCAAATTTAATAAAGAAGTTTAAACTTTTGTAATAAATCTTGTTGTGATTGAATACTATTTGGTTTTTATAAAAATAAGTGTTTCTTTAACATTGTATCAAGAAGTTTAAAATTTGTATAGTTAAATTTGGTTAAATAAAATTAAAGTTATTTTTAAAACTTAAGTAAAAATGAAATTTTAAAGATAATTTTTAAAATCTAAATTTAATTTAGCTTAAATAATTTTGTGATAAAAGTTTGAGGATATTATGCTTTGATAACACCAAACTATCAAGTTAATGATTATTTTAAAACTTAATTATTGATTTGATTAAGTAGAGTTAATTTTAAAGTTATAATGATTTGAAAATATAAATGGAAATTAAGGTATTTATAAGATAATGTTTATCTTAAGATTAAGAGGTTTATTTATCTTGAAATTAATTAAATTAATTAAGGAAATTAGATATGATTGATTAATTGAATTAATAATGATTTAAAAATTTATTTAAGGAATTAATTAAGAGTTATTAATTGATTTAATTAATTTTAAATTAATAATTAAGGGATTATAAGTTAATTAATTGGAGGTTAATTAATTTATAGTTAAGTTTAATTAATTAGATAATTAGAGACAATTAATTAATGATTAAAGATTAATTAATTAAGTAATTAAGGTTGATTAATTAGTAATTAGAGATTAATTAATTTAAAAAGGGTATTTAATTTGTAATTAAGTTTATTAATTAATAATTAAATTTTATTAATTATAATTAGGTTTTCTTAATTGATAATTAAGAAATAATTAATCTATAATTAATTAAGGATTATTTAACTATTATTAAAGGTTAATTAATTATTAAATAGAATTAATTAATTGATTCATTAAGGATTAATTAATTTGTTGTTAATTTTTATTAATTGATAATTAAGGATTAATTAATCTATAATTAAAGATTAATTACTTTATTTAGAAAGGGGTAATTAAGGAATGAATTACTCAATTATAATTAATCAAATAAGTGTGCTTAATTTGGATTAATCAAATGGGTTGATTAATTAAGGAAATCATTTGGTAATTGATTAAGTATGCTTACTTAATAAGATTTGATAAGAGTAATTACTTAAGGTAAGTAATTGATGAATAAATTACTGGAGGTAATTGAGATAAGGAAAATTACTCAATGGGAAGTAATTTAAAAGGATAATTACTTGGTAAAGTAATTAAGGATTTATTACTTGGTATAATAAATCAAAGGATTTATAAAAGTAATTAAGAAGTAATTAAGAGTAATTTATTAATGTTTTAAGTTGATTTAATTAATTTAAACATGATTAATTAATGAAATTAATTAAGGAATAATGTAATGAATTAATTAATGGAAGTAATTAATTAGGGTTCGTTAATTAATGTGATTAATGAGAATAATTAAGGATTAATTAATTAAGATTAATTAATTTATAATAAGTTGTTATAAGGTAATTAATTGTAATTAATTAAGGATTAATGTAATTAATTATAATTAATTAATAAAGTAATTAAGATTAATTACTTAATGGTTTAATTAAATTGTAATTAATTAAGGTAATTACTTAATGTAATTAAGGGGTAATTAATCAAGGGTGATTAATTAAGATGATGATTAATTAATTAGTTTAATTAATGGATAAGTAAGCAAGATTTATGGTGATAAAGGTAATTAATTTAATTTATTTTAAATTAATTAGAGATGAAGTAATTAATTTAATTCATTTTAAATTAATTATAGATGGTGATTAATAGATCATTGCTTATGGATGGCTGATTTATATTGAATGGCTTGTTGTTTGATACATCTGATGAGATATGTGTGATATATGATATGAATGCTTTGGTTGAATTGAGATGATAGTATGAGTTATCTATTTGTGATGATAACATGAATTATCTGTGGTGATGATAATGTAGATTTTCTATTGCGATATTGTGAATTATCAATCTGTGTGTATATAGATAATAGAATTGAATTATTTTAAACTTTAAAACAACTTGGACCTTAAAGATGGCGTTTTGGATTTCGATGAGACCGGGATTGGGTTTCCATATTTGGATATCCGAAAACCACATCGATCCAAATTAACGATAGGTCGTGAATTAAGTGAAGATGAAGATTCAGAGTGCAAGGGTTATCGTCGTTAACTATGTGGGTGATTCCAAAATGAGTGTAACGAGATAATGCCTTCGGTTTCGTTCGAACCCGGAACGAACTTGTATGGATTGAATGCTTTCAGAACATCGTCAGGTGGACGATGAGCATTCTAAGAGATGTGTTCCCTAAAGGTAATCGTAGCCTCAAGCCTCATCAACCGGGATTGGCTAATACAAGGGAGGTGCAGCAAGGCTTCGTGGGTAGCCCCCACTTGAGAGCAAGATTTTCCCCTATCTAGAAGTCCCTTATTATTTCGGCTGTGTGGGTGGTTGTTGGCCACAACTACGGGGTTGCCTTGTTCGAAACTGTCCAGTAAGGGATGGGTCCGGCCTTGTGTGGTAGGGGATCGGGAGTGGTTCTCGGTACGGTGATCTAAGCCCCGTACTGTGATGGGCGGTACCCCAGTAGCCCTGCCATTGTATGGAATCCAAACTCCAATAAGTGCCAGAACGGTTTTGATTGTGCCCAACTATGTTGGAACGTGAGATGTAAGCATTCCAGCTATTTCTGTATTTTATTTTGAAAACCCTAGACCCTATTATAATACCACTGGATTTCCTATCAAATGTTTTGGTTAGCGTAAGGTAAAAACTTTTCCATGTTTATGTGTGGGAAGTCTTACGTGATACCTTTCTTTCAAAAGGTTTTTAAAAGTTAAGAAACTTTAACCGTTTACTCACACCAGACCCATGTCTGACCCAGAGTTTATTCTGTTTTTCTTAAACACTTGGGTACTCAAATATTTACGAGTAGCCAAGGGATTCAGGTTTGCTTTGACGAATTGTGGAGGAGCATTGGAGCAAGAGGCTTCTGCGTGTAGATATATAGTTTTCTGCTGCGTTGGTTTCTCTGAGTAGTTCTCTTGTATTGCATTGAGTTGTATAACTAGACAGGTGTTTGTAACTGTCTAGTATGAGATGTGTCCTCTGTGTAACTCTGATAATGATTGTAAACTATGTAATATTTATGTTATTAATATAATTTATTCGTTCCGCTTTGAGATTCTGATGTTGTTTCTTCCTTCTCTTCTTTCTTTTCTCTTTTCTTTCCCTTTCTTTCTTCAAGATGATGCGATTTTCTGTGGTGAGAAAGTCGGGTCGTCTCAGTTGGTAAATAATGGATAATATATCATTGCTTATGAATATTATTGATTGGATGATTGTGATCTTAGAAATGAGATGAGTAGTATCTATAGGATATGGATGCTTAGTTATAGTATGATGGATTATTTTGGTTGTGATGATTGTCTGTTGTGATGATTATCTGTTGTGATAATGTTATGGGTTATCTGTTATGATGAGAATATGTATTTTATCTATCTGTGTGAAATAGATACTAATATAATGAGTTAATTGTTTAAAACCATTAAGTATAACTTGGACATTAAAATGGCGTTTGGTTTCGGTGAGACCGGGATCGGGTTTCCATATTTGGATATCCGAAAACCACATCGATTCCAATTAAACGTTAGATCGTTAATCCAAGTGGAGCAAGTGAAGATTCGAGGTGTAAGGGCTATACGTCAGTATAACTCTGTGGGTGATTCCGTAATGAGTTTGACGGAATAGTACTTATAGGTTCGAGATGGTGGTTCAGAGTGCCAGATATTTAATTATAAATATATTCACTAATTATTCATTTCAGTATACTAGTATGTAACAATATTTAACCTTCAAAGTTTTAAGAAGAAAAGTTACTCACCTTTAAATCTTAAGAACGGAGCACCATTGATTTAGAAAAACTTTTAAATATTCATAATTTACCACAATGTAACGACCCGCCTTCCAAACTCCAGGAAGTCGTGTGACGATTCGAATTTTTCGCGTTCGAAAATCGACATCCATACTTTACATTGTACTCGAATGCCGCAGATTCGACCGTTCAAATTCGAGTCGCCGGAGCTTATAACACATTAAGTAAATAACACAGCGGAAGAAATGAATAATATACTTCATATACAGCATTTGATACAATAACTGATACAACATGAATGGTACAATGAATATACATCAGAGATACAAGAAATAGCAGCGGAAAGAAAAAGATAACACTAGCAGCGGAACAAAATCTCCAAAATAGTCTTCAAGAAAGAACTCCAGCATCAGCAATCTCCATCTCCAAAGCACCAATCCAGAAATAGCTCGAACTCCAAAATCAAGATGAAGAGAAGAAACTCGATCCAAAATGCGGTTGCCAAATCCTAAGGCTGAAAGCTATCGAATCTACACCTACTATGGATTATCTGAAAATCCCAACTCTAGACTGCCCGTGTGGGAAATAGTGGGCACCCAGAGTTTAGGAAAGGAACGATAAACTCCAGGTCAGTCATGGGACTGGTGTGAGCAAACAAAAGCAATTGGTCTTTTAAAACAAGCAAAGGATTTAAATTTGAAGATTCGCAATGCTTTTTTTTAGAAAATGAAACTACCATAAGGCCTCCCGCCACACACACAATGCAAACGCAGAATTGGAGGAGATTTCTCCTTATGATAGTCAAATATGCTTAATACGAGAAATTTCTTTGATATTATTACTATAAGTGCAAAGTGTGGAAAAAACCATTTCGAAAGTAAAATATAAATCCTAGCCAACATACGACATTTCGTCGTATGCCTACTATAGCTACCATGTTCAATAGCTGGTTACCGCCACATTCCATGGCAGGTTATACAACTAAAACCGTACAGGGCTCGTATTGTTTTGATTGGATTTCCAACAAATGGTCAGGCTAAGGAACTTCCTACTGTCTATGGGATCGCCTCTGGCGGGACGTCCCGAGGACTAACGTTACGGTTAGATCTCTGCCAACACAAGGCCGGGTTACCTCTGTAACAAGGTAACTACTACACGAATATGCCATCCCCCGGTCCTTTGGGACCTTTATCCGAGGCGCCTCAAAGCAACAACCACACAGTAAATGGGATTGGAGCAACCACATAGGTTAAATACCAGGGCTCCATACCTGATACCACCCTTTACCAGAAGGGAATGACATACCCTAAAGGGAGCGACCCTCATAACCTTGCCGCATCTTTCCTGTTTCGACCATTTCCGGGGAGTGAGGTCCTGATGCAGTCTCGTCCACAAAGCTACGCTTTGGCACAAAGCCATGCTTTGGGTCAACAGATGACCAAAGCAATGATCACAAAGATAAATGATCAAACAAATGATCATATCACAAATGATCAACCAATGACCATCACACAGCAGCACTCAGCATGCCACATTACCAAATTTGGGATATATCACTGATAAATATCAACTACATAACCTCTGAGCTCGTACGTCTCAGAGAAGGGTGTTAAGCTAAGAGAATAAATTCTCCGCCACCAAGCAGAAATGTATTTGATAGAGATCAGTTTAATATCTCAAAGTGTAATGTCGGACATACAACCATACAAGTCTGTTCCGGGTTCGAATAGAACCGAAGGCACTTCCGAAGAAGCCCTTGCAAATCCGGGTATCCACAATCCCGATCGGACTTCCCATCACTAAGGGAATCTCTATACCGTAGCTACTCGGTGCAGAGAAAATCGATAGGTTATCCTAACGTTCTCGAAGACACCCGGTCTTCAACACCGGTCTTCAAATGCAATCCATAACGTCGTATCACTATTCGGAATGGGCTATATGACACGAAGGTCCTCTCCCGGCTAAACCGAATAGTAAGCGCCATATTTTAAAACATATGGATATGGGATTTCAGTTAAGTCACAACTTAAAAATCCAAACTTTTCTTTTAAATGGTTAAACAAATTACCATTTTAAAATCTTCAAACAAAAAGATTTATTTCACAAAGATCTATTCATAGATTTCAAAACAATTCCCATTTCAATTGGATTAACCCAATTAAATCCTTAAATTAAAGATTTATAGCTTTCAAACTCATTTCCGAAGATTTATCTATAACTTGGAAAACAATTTTCCTTTTAGACTTGAAAATCCTTTTAACACAACTTGGAAGTCCATTTCTTATGGGAAAGCAAATTTAATTTATACAAGTTGAAATCTTGAGTTGAATTTAAATTCCAAAACATCACCTTTTAAAATGGTTTAAAACCCCATATAAATCCATTTATAAGTTGGATAACTTTTTAAACCCTAGTTCCCAAATTATAGAATTCAATTCAATTATTGAATTCAAATTTAACTCAAATTATTTAAAATTTCAAAACTCAATCGAGTTATTCAAAATAACTTTTATTTTTGAAATTCATTTTTTTCAAAAGCTTCAATTCTAATTCCAAAACTATTTTGGATTCAAAAATTCAAATTTTTAAACAATTTCAAAATCTGTGAATTAACCCATTACCACGTGCATCCATATTTGTGTGTGTATAAGTGTGGTCCAGGGGTTCAACACAATAGTGCATAACATCATCATCTCAGATTCAATCATAAAGATAAGCGGTATAACCCATAGCGCTTATCTATATTCACAGATTCATAGATAAAGTAAATTATCAATCACAAAAATTCACTAATATGATTCGATGTGGGTTTCGGATAACCAGCTGGAATCCGACTCCCTGTCGCATCGAAATTCAAATGTCGTTTTATGGGTCAAGGGGTTGCATATACATATAACAATATATACATCACAGATGTAATAGTTTAGCACAAAACATCACATGGCATCACATCACATAACAGATACATCAATCCATCACATATCTTCTAACAATCAAACTTCCATAAGTAAGATCAGTTAATTGTTTGATTCAAATCAATTTTAATTGCTTATGAAAAATTACTAATCCTGGTTAATTTATCATTAATAAATTATAAATCATTTTATTCTTTAATCATTTGTTAATTAACCATCTATAATAAATTAATTAACCTTTAATTGTAATTTATCAACCTTTAATTATTTAGTAATTAATCATAAATTATTTAATTCACCATTTAATAAATTATCTTTAATTTATTAATCAACCCTAAATCAATTTATTATCCTTTAATCACCTTCATAAATTAATTAGCCCTTAATTAATTAGTAATGATTATTAACAATCTAAATTAACTTACCTTTAAGTTAAAATATAAAAACATTTGATTAACTTCTTAATCACTTTGTTAAGTTTTATTTGAAATAACTCTATTTAAAATAAAAGTTCAAAACATCTTTAACTTGATCTATTTAAAGACAATTTATTTCAAAACCCTTTTTACTTCACATCCCACTTAACAAACAATTGTCATTTTATATAAATCAATTTTTCTTAGAAATCAATATGTTTTAAAACTTTAGACTGGGAAAATTAATACCCGAGCCAAAATGAGTTAAACCCGTGTCTTCCCCCGGGTATGACTTCGAGTCAAACGCTGAACTGCACGCACGCGAACCCGAGCTCCTCACCTTCTTCTTCTCCTTCTTTTCTTCCAAGCTCCAACTCACACATACTCTTCCTCGTGCACATGCACCGGCACCGGAGGCAACTCCGATCTCTGGCGAACATCGCCGCATGTCCACCACCATCCCGGCAACCATCCCCAGCCACCGAAGTGCCCCATCTCCTCTCGAATCAAAATCGAGTTATCGGCCCCAAAACCACCATCAGGACGCCAACCAATAAGCGCCACGCGCCGTCACCTCTGGCCGTTATCGGCCACCAATTTTGGCCCAAAGCTTCGTCACCACGCGACGCATCCATTAGCCCCCCTGACACTGGTTCCGATCATCCCTAGGAGGCGCGGCACTGTTGTATCCAACGTGAACAGAAAGGGGTTTTTAAACCCTAGTTTGATCTCCAATCAAAAGTGCAACGTTTTAAAAATTAATCTAGTATTTTTCTGGTGATACTGAGCATTAAATCTAGCTGCGACGATGATCATGCGGACTACGATTACTTGAATCATCAGAATTTGACAAAAGTTAGATTTTTGTATCAACTTAAATTTCTTGATGAAGGCTCAATGTAAAATCTACATTTTAGTTTCAAAAATCATCGTTTTTCAAGGGGATTCAAGTAATATTACTGAGATATAAATCTGAGATAATCGAATTTATTGCTTATTTGGGTTGTTGCTGAGTTCACCATTTTCCAGAAAAAAAAAATATATTTCCAGTTTCTCTGCCTTGATTCATTACTGAGATGAAATACAGGTTAAATAATACCTTAACTTACTTACAATTATTTTCAGAAGCAAAGAGAAGGGAGAAGAAAGATATTGAATTTTTGGTTATGGTTTACTTCATCAACCAGAGATTAAAATCATGCATGTGCCTTTGATTTAATCCTGAACACAAGTGCAGGTTTTGAACTACATATAGGCTTATTTAGTAATTTATAATTTCCCTGTAACTAAATGTTACAGGAAATAGGAACAGGGAGCAAAGGTTTCCTGGAAATTCAAAGCATAAGTATACACTTCATTCATATGCAACTCATTTCTACTCCTATAGGCATTCAGACACAGGAGAAATTGGAACTCCAACATGTTTACTTTATTTTTCTAAAGCAACAGAGAATAGAAACAGAGAGGAAGGAAGGGGCTTGAAAAATTTTTGGTTTCCTGAAGCTAATACAGTGAAAATTTTTTTTTTTTTTTTACATCAACATGACAAGCCAAGCATTCCATCATGCATTCAAATGCAAACAAAGTTTAGATTTCCTACATCACCCAAACATGCAATAGAAGCCAGGATAAAAATAAAACAAGGTTTACTCACCTTGTTCAAAAAGAAAGAACTGGGAAGGTCAGAAAAAAAAGAACAGGGTCTTCAGTTGCAAATCAGAAATTGATTCTTTTATCTTTGAACTTGATTATTTTGCTGCAAATGATTGATGGATACCATAGCTTAATCCTTGTTGCATAAATGTTTAACAGATTCAATCAAAAAATCTTTAAAAGAAAATTTTACTTGCCTTGAATTTGTTTCAAAAATTACTGCACTGCTTTATTCTAGCCAAAGCCTGAAAGATGGAGTTTTGTAGGCTATAGCTTGAGTTTGTTTGCCTGAACTTGCATGTTTCCCCCAGGCTTTGAAATTGCTCCCAGGCTAAAGCTTCCAGATTTTCATTTGCATTGAGTTTTTCTTCTTTTTTTTTTTCTTTTTTTTTGGAAAGATTATGAAGTTCTCGAATTGATAAATGGAAGAACCAGGTTTTGAACTTCTTGCATTCTTGAATTTTTTTTTTTTTAACTGCAATTTTATTTTCGGGTTTGAGAAATGTAAAACTGAGTTGCCAATTTTTTTTTCCTTTTTGATATCTATGCTTTAGACAGCTTTATGTATTGGAATAGGTGAGGCCACATCTCTTTTTACTGTTTGTTTCAGATTTTGTGAGATATGGTTTGATTGCATTTTTAAACTTGATTATTTAAAATAAAGAGTGATGATGCTATTTGGATATATATGCATATATGTAAGATCCTTTAAAGTATGTTATATTGGTTTGTGTACACATATATACAATGTGTTAAAAGAATTGTTCTTCTTCTTCTTTTTTTTCATTTATTTGTTAATATTGAAACAATTTGCATTTTTATGTTGAAACCCCTTAGTTTAAATTTATTTGTAACCTTGTTTTAAATTCTTACTTTAATTTAACTTATGAAAATATACTTTATGTTTTAACCCTTTTTATTAATTTATCTACAAATTATTTACTTACATTTTTTTATTTTGCTTTTACAACTTTTTTAAAGAGAATTGGATTATCATAACTTGTACACTCAACAAATAAGCCATTCACATGTGCATTTCTTAGTTTATAAAGCATTTGTAGATTTATTTATTAAATCAATTTCATTATATTATTTTTTTAAACCAATATTATTTTAGACTTAGTTCAATATATTTTGAATTAAAACTATTATATCTTTTAAACAAATAATTATATATATATATGTGTTATTTTAATTTAAACTTTTATTTCTTGTTTTATATACATATATTTTGTTTAATTATTCTCTACTTATATTAATTTAAGGAAAGAAATGAATTTTTAACTAATTATGTTTTTGGTAATTAAACATGTATCAATTAATCTTATAAAAATATAAATGATTGAATTTTCAATTTAAAAGTTCCATTTTTAAAATATATACTTTTTATTAATCTCTAAGTTTTTACATTCTATTTACAATATAATTTAATATTAGAATTTCCAAATTTCAAGTCAATTCAATTTTTTATTTACTTGTAATCAAATTTCTATTTAAAATATAAAATTTTAAGTTTTATTCTGGAAATCTCTAATTAATTCACAAATAATCCCACAATTTAATTTCAAAATTAAATTGATTATCAAATTAAACTTTGCCAAAATTCGGGAATGTTACAAGTCGCATCGTTAAGAAGAAAGAAAGGGATAGAAAAGAGAAAAGAAAGGAAAGAAAGAAACAGACAACATCAGAATCTCACAGCGGAACGAATAAATTATATTATATCACATAATACTTTACATAGTATCATATACATCAGAGTTTTACAGCCAACACGACACAAACTAGACAGTTATAAACATCTGTCTAGCAATTACAATTCAAGTATATCAGAGAAAAGATACAACTCAAACACAGCGGAACCACTATATATATCTACACGCTGAAGTCTCCTGCTCCATTATCTCCTCCAGAACTCGTCAAAGCAATCCTGAATCACTTGACTACTCATACATAATATGAGTACCCAAGAGTTTAATAAAACAGAAAATAAACACTCGGGTCAGACAGGAGTCTGGTGTGAGTAAACGGTTTAAAAGTTGCTTAACTTTTAGAAAATCCTTTGAAAACAAAGGGTATCACGTAAGACTTCCCACACATAAACATGGAAAAGTTTTTACCTTACGCTAACCAAAGCATTTGATAGGAAATCCAGTGATATTATAATAGTGTCTAGGGTTTTCAAAATAAAATACAGAAATAGCTGGAATGCTTACATCTCACGTTCCAACATAGTTGGGCACAATCAAAACCGTACATGCACTTTCGGATTATGGATTCCATCAATGGCAAGGCTACTGGGGTACCGCCCATCACAAAACGTGGCCTAGATCACCGTACCGAGGAGCCACCCTAACTCCCCTGCAACACAAGGCCGGACCCATTTCTTACTGAATAGTTCCGAACAAGACAACCCCGACAGTTGGAGCTCACAACCGTCCACACAGCCGAAATAAAAGGGACCTCTAGACAGGGGTAAATCTCACTCTCAAGTGGGGGCTACCCACGAAGCCTTGCTGCACCTCCCCTGTTTTAGCCATTCCCGGTTGATGAGGCTTGAGGCTGCGATTACCTTTAGAGAACACATTTATCTTAGAATGCTCATCGTCCACCTGACGATGTTCTGAAAGCATTCAATCCATACAAGTTCGTTCCGGGTTCGAACGAAACCGAAGGCATTATCTCGTTACACTCGTATTGGAATCACCCTCAGAGTTAACGAAGATAACCCTTGCACTCTGAACCACCATCTCGAACCTATAAGTACTATTCCGTCAAACTCATTACGGAATCACCCACAGAGTTATACTGACGTATAGCCCTTACACCTCGAGCCTTCACTTGCTCCACTTGGATTAACGACCTAATGTTTAATTGGAATCGATGTGGTTTTCGGATATCCAAATATGGAAACCTGATCTCGGTCTCACCGAAACCAAACGCCATTTTAATGTCCAAGTTATACTTAAGGGTTTTAACCAATTAACTCATTTCATTAGTATCTATTTCACACAGATAGATAAACTACATATTCTCATCATAACAGATAACCTATAACATTATCACAACAGATAATCATCACAACAGTCAATCATCACAACCAAAATAATCCATCATACTATAACTAAGCATCCATATCCTATAGATACTACTCATCTCATTTCTGAGATCACAACCATCCAAAGGTATATCAATATCATCCATAAGCAATGATATATTATCCATCATTTATAATCAATTTAAAATGAATTAAATTAATTACTTCTATGTCTAATTAATTTAAAATAAATTAAATTAATTATTCATCTATAAATCCTGCTTATAATTCTATTGATTAATCAACCTAGTTAATTAATCATTCATTAAGTATTCAACTTGATTAAACATCTATGATTAATCATCAATTAATTACAATAAGTAATTAGTCTTAAATTAATTCCATAAAATTAATTTACCTTAATCATAAGTAATTAACATTTAATTACTTAATTTATTAATTAACTATAATTAATTACATTTATCCTTAATTAATTAATCACTTAATTAATTAATTATTACTTAATTAAACAATTCTTAATTACATCATGAATTATAATAATTAATGATCTCTAATTAATTACTCAATTAAATCTAATTACATTTGGTAATTAATCTAAAATTAAAATACAATTATTAATCACCTTGATTAATATTTAAATCCAGTAATTAACTATTCTTAATTAGTTATTAATAAATTAATTATCCAATAATTAATTATCTTTATTAATTAATCCTTGATTAATTACAAAAGTAATTATCCAAATTACTATTAAAATAAATCACCTTTCCTTAATTACATTCCAGTAATTATCAATTATCACTTCTCTAAGAAATCCTGTTCCATAAATTACATTAAGTAATTGTTATCATTAAATTATTAAATTATTACTTAAATTAATTAAACTAAACTAATTAATTTAAACAATACACATTATCAGAATTAATTACAATAAGTACTCAATCCCTTAATTACTTTTATAAAGTAATTATACTTAACCAATTACAAATGATAATCTTCAATTAATTAATCTAATTAATTCATCAAAATTATTCTAGTTAATTAATTATTAATTACCCTTAGATAATTAACAACATTTTCATTAATTCCTTACTTAAGAAAATTACCTTAGATTAATTATTCATTAATCATTTCTAATTATAAATTAATCCAAAACATTAATTAAAATCAATTTAATAAGTAAATTTCTAAATTATCTTAATTATTTCCAAATTAATCTATTTACTTATTAATGACTTATTAATTATTCAAATGTATTTAAATAATACATTTCTAAAATCTAATTCAACCTTTATTTTAAAATTTTAAGATTCCAAATGTTTAACCACTAAACATTTATCCAAATTTAAGTAAATTAATAAACCTAAAGGTAAAGAACTACCATTATTATATAAGAAAAATCTATATTACTAAATTTTACTAAAAATAAATCAAGTCTTTTAAAATAGATAGATTATTTTAACTTTCAATTTAAAGTTAAACATATCATAATTTTATTTCAATACTTAAAGGAAAGAATTCATTTTAAATTTAAACCTTATTTGAAATCAAATTCATATTTAAATTCTACTTAAAAACATTTCCTGTCCAATATTTAAAAAATTTCAAAACTGTTTTGAATTCAAACTGATTTCAAAGTAAAATTGAAATCATACTTAAAACTTGATTTTAAAACTAAATTTTAAATCTGGCTTAAAATTTAAAAGTTTCATTTTTAAACTTTGAATTCAAAAGTACTCTTAAATCTAATTCAAACTTACACCTAAATTTGAATCTTGTTTTAAAAAAATTGAATTCCCTTTTTAAAAAAATTTAAAAAAAAAGAAACAAAACTGTTTTAAATAAAAAATCTGGATTCAAAAACCTGAAACTATATTTACACTGTTTCCAGATTTAAATTTAAATCCTACTTAAATTTAAATTCATCATTTTTAGACTTTTGAATTCATAAGCTTACTTGAATTTAATTCAAACCCACACTTTTATTTAAATCATAGTTTTTTTAAAAAATTTGACTTTCCCAGATTTAAAAAAAACATAACAGTTCAAATTACAACCTGAACTCAAAAACCCAAGACCAACATCTAATCACTTCGAGTTAAAATCCTACTTACTTCGGGTCATAACACAAACTACTCGAGAGTGACTTCGAGTCGCCAAAACCCTACACACCAGAGTTCACCAGAGTCCCATCTCCACTGTGCAAATGCACCACTGCTCCGGCGGCTTCCAGCATCCTTCACCAACCCCTCCAATACACCATCCATCCCTCTACTTGACAATGATCATCAACAAAACCCTCTACAGCTCGAATATTTAGAATCAAGCAAATCAAACAACCTGGAAAAACTTCACCAAGCACACACCAAACCTGTCAACCCTCTTGACATTCCACTCTGACCATCTTATGGTCTCCAACTCCGGCCATTTCTCCACCTATACCCCCACTGCCAAACCCTAAAATATGGCAACACTCAGATCACTACAGAGTTCAGGCAGTTACAAGACCTCAGTTACATTAAAACTAGGGATCAAACATGAAAAACCCTACTGTCATCACCTTCATTCTCTGACCATCTTCCCCTTATTTTCCCCACTCTCTCCAGTCAATCTTACACCTCCAGAAGGAATTCCAGATTCCAAAATTTATTTTATGGTCAGATACTCCCAAAATCCCAAATTCTATACAATTCTAAATTACTAACTCCTCAGAAGATTTTAAAACTTGATGCATGTTTTAATATCCATGTTTTTAAACATGCATTAAAGCTTTGAACATGTTTTGAATAATTTTAAGATGTTTGGTAATTTTACTTTTGGTAACTATTGTCTGTTGTTATTTACTTTCAAACCTAAATCTATGCTACACAAACACAAATTGTTTACATAATAATTCCTAACTAAGATTCAGACATAAAGAAGTGGATTTGTATTTAAATCCTAGTAATAACAGAAGCATGTCTGTAGAAAATTTACAACACACATATATGCATATTCAAGAATGTACACAGAACATCCATCATACACCAGTCAACAATTATATTCAAACTCATGCACATATAAATTTTTAAACAACCTATAGATTTGAGATTACTCACTAAAGAGAAAGAACAGAGCAGTTATTAATTGCCACTGTTTTAATTTTCTTATTTAAAAGGCATTTTGATTTAAACTTTAGATTCTGCAAATCTTGATAGTTTGATTTTAAAAGAAGAAACTATTTTTAAAACAGAAAATTTACTCACCTTCAATAGAAAAGAAAAAAGCATTCCATATGCAAGTCATCCCTGCAGCCTGAATTCCAATGCATTGATTGAATCTGCTTGCACGCTAGTTGAAGTTGGTTTTAGCTTGATGTTTTGCAGGCCTTGAAATTGCATTTGGTGATGATTTTAGTCTACATGCTTCCTCTTTTCATCTTTGCTTGAATTAATCTTACAGGTTGAAGAAATTTTGTTTGCAGGTTAAAAGAATTTGCAATTTGGGTTTTCAGATTTTAAAACTTTTGTTTACAGATCTTATATAGCTGATATTTGCAGAATATTGATTGAGTTTGGGCTGTGGATTTTAGAGTGAAAATGATTTCAGTTTTCTTTAAATCTGAACTTAGATTCATTATAGGAGATAAGGTGTTTGAAACAAAAAGATTTGTTTTAAGTTTTTATCTAAAATAATAAATTCAATATTGATATAGTATGCCACTTGTTATTTAGATATGAAGATTAATTACAAGTGTCTACTTTAAAAACATGAATGTTTAACACATGTAAGATTTTAATATAAGATAAATTTCTTTGTTTACAAATGTTTTAATTTAAGATAAAACCATTCTAATTTAATTTAAGATGTTTTGAATGTTTATTTATATTTAGTCTTTAAATGATTACAAATGAATAATCGTTACATATTTAAATATTTGCTAATACCCGACTCCGGTCTCTTCGATTCTTTATAAAATTGATATGTGGAAATCATTGTGATGGGATTGAAATGTTTTAAATGAATTGGGTCATTTAATCTAAATTTGGCACTTGGGAATTGACATGTGAAATAAGTATTGTCTATAACAGCTTGTGAAGTTATAAATTGATAAGTTACCCCGGGTTCATATAAGTTGTATGTTTTTGTATTCCTTGTTAGACGGGTTTACTCACGCTGGTTTCCAGCCTGACCCGGGTGTTACTTTGATGTAATGCTCGGGTCAGACCGAGTATTACAGATTTTCAGGTAAGGACGTTCTGGAGCTCAGAAGGCGAGCCGGATGGCAGAGACGTTTGGAAAGGTTCCACTATGATATTATATATATCTGAGATATGTTAAATTGTATCTGTCCAATATTGTGTAAATTGTTGTAACTCTGATATATCGATGAAGACAGATAGATATAGTTTCTCTTTGTATAACTGTTATTATTATGTGATATTATATTTTGATCTGCTGCGAATGTGAGGTTTCTGTGTCTTGTTCTTGTTTCTTCTTCTTTCTCTTTCTTCTTCTTTCTAACTATCTGGAACTTTCGGGATTGGAAATTCCGGGTCGTTACATTTGGTTTATAATAACTAACGAAGTATGGTGTTGCGCGGCAGAGTTGTTAGTTCTAGGTGATGTGTGGGTGGCCGTAGCATCGGTCGGAGGGAAGCCGACGCCGTGTGCACGTGCATGGATGGGTGATTGTGCCTGAAGCTGTTCTGTGATGTTGGGGAAGATGGAGTTTTGTTGTGAACAGGGTATGCACGGGAAAATGTAGTAAAGACTCGAGTGTGGCTTTGAGTTATTGGAGTGGATGTGGCATGCTACATCAGTTTTAAGGTATATAAAAGATGATCGGGTTTTGGAAATAAATCAAGCAGATTTGTTTTTTTTACAAGGTTCCAAAATCTAATAAGTGTTGTGAAATTAATTGTTGATTTTTTTATAGAATTAACAATTAATTTTTTTCCACGTATTTTCAAAGAAATTTTATGATGGGATTAAGAAGTATTTAAGATCATTGTATTTACTCTTAAACTAAATATAAGATCTATGTTGTTTGATTTCAGACACTAAATGTAGAAAAGATATAGTTGATGGGAAGAAATCAATCAAAGGATAACTAATTTGACAAACCATTGGTTAAGAAGTTAATGTGAATTAAGGAATTTATGGGGTTTACTAAAGGTTAATTAAACAGGCGAGTAAACAAAGGTTTAATCTGTTTGAGATCTGCTGCATGCAATGAATTTCTGAAGAAATGTGTGATAAATTGGTTGCATGATTGTTTTATATATTGTATGTATATATATATGTCTGAATATATATGGATGTGCATAGTTATATGAAATCGGTAGCTCTGTTTCTATTGTTCAGGTTTAAAAACTTGGAAATTTTTTAATTTAATTAAGATCTTTCTTCCCGAATCTCTTTGGACATCAGTTTTACAAAAAAAAATTGTCTATTATATCAAGAGATAAATTTTGATAATGTTTCAAGGTTCAATCTGAAGCAAGAACCAAACAAAAAGGAAGAAGAACTGTAGATTTCAAACATATCAAAACCTCAATGATAATAATTGTTCGATTCAGGTACAAAATATGTTTTGTCATCAAAAGTTAGGATTTTAAAAAAATAAATCATGATTTCTAAAGAAGTACATTGTGAGAATTTGAGGATTGACCAAATTTTGGGTATTTGGGTTTTTTTGATGATCGAGTTGATCGACGACCTCATGATTTTGGCCAGAGGAAGTTTATAGGCCGGGGTTCGTGAGAAAAATTGTTTCATATTTTTCTGGGCATCGTGGTTGAGGGTGTGACTTGATTTAGGGTTTAAACTACTGTCGTAGTTGATGTCGAATTCAGAGTTCATAGGGACTCGTCATCGAGTCAAACTCGATCGGAGGTAGGGAGATGGCATCGTAGGTTCTCGAAGAAGTTCTGGTCATGGAGAGCAGGAACGTATGGAGAGCTTCTGATGTTAATATATTATAGTATCTGAAACAGATAGATTTATCTGTTCTGTGATTGTAAACCTATTGTAACTTTGATATAATAAAGTGTAATTTGACAAGTACAGTTTCCTTTGTATAACTATTATTTATGTGATATTATATTTGATACGCTGCGTATGTGAGACTTTGGGTTTGGTTTTTTTGATTCTTCTTCTTTCTGTTCCTTCTTTTCACTAACTATCTGGAAATTTCTGGATCGAAATTTTTGGGTCGTTACATTTGGTATCAGAGCTTCTTCGATTCTTAAATCTGAAAGTAAGTTTTAGAACAAGATTTAAATTCTGAGTTAAATCTGAATTTGAAATCCTGGATTCAAATTTGAATTTGAATCTGAAAATTTCCAAAAGAAATAGGTTGATAAATTCAAATGTTATAATTTAGTTTGAATATTTTAAGTATGTTTAACATGTGTTCTATAAAATCTGAAATGAAATTTTAACTTTGGTTTCAGGTTGATTTGGAATTCAATTTCCGCTGTGTTGGTATCTCTGAGTGTTTGTCTGATATGTATTGAGTTGTAATAACTAGACAGGTGTTTATAACTGTCTAGTATGTGTTGTATTGTTTGTGTAACTCTGATATTTGATGTATACTATGTAATACTTATGTTATTAATATAATCTATTCGTTTCCGCTACCCAACTATGTTGGAACGTGAGATGTAAGCATTCCAGCTATTTCTGTATTTTATTTTGAAAACCCTAGACACTATTATAATATCACTGGATTTCCTATCAAATGCTTTGGTTAGCGTAAGGTTAAAACTTTTTCATGTTTATGTGTGGGAAGTCTTACATGATACCTTTTGTTTTCAAAGGATTTTCTAAAAGTTAAGCAACTTTTAAACCGTTTACTCACACCAGACCCCTGTCTGACCCGAGTGTTTATTTTTTGTTTTATTAAACTCTTGGGTACTCATATTACGTATGAGTAGTCAAGTGATTCAGGATTGCTTTGACGAGTTCTGGAGGAGATAATGGAGCAGGAGGATTCAGCGTGTAGATATATATAGTGGTTCCGCTGTGTTTGAGTTATATCTGTTTCTCTGATATACTTAATTGTAATCGCTAGACAGATGTTTATAACTGTCTAGTTTGTGTTGTATTGGCTGTAAAACTCTGATGTATATGATACTATGTAAAGTATTATGTGATATAATATAATTTATTCGTTCTGCTGTGAGATTCTGATGTTTTCTGTTTCTTTCTTTCCTTTCTTTTCTCTTTTCTATCCCTTTCTTTCTTTCCTTTCTTTTTTACCTTACGCTAACCAAAACATTTGATACAATGTAACGACCCAACTTCCATCCTCCAGGAATTCGCATCGCTAAGAAGAAAGAAAGGGATAGAAAAGAGAAAAGAAAGGAAAGAAGAAACAGACAACATCATAATATCACAACGGAATCGAATAAATTATAATATATCACATAATACTTTACATAGTATCATATACATCAGAGTAATACAGCTAATACAACACAAACTAGACAATTATAAACATCTGTCTAGCAATTACAATCCAAGTACATCAGAGAAAACAGATACAACTCAAACACAGCGGAACCACTAAAAATATCTACACGCTGAAGCCTCCTACTCCATTATCTCCTCCAGAACTTGTCAAAGCAATCCTGAAACACTTGACTACTCATACGTAATATGAGTACCCAAGAGTTTAATAAAACAGAAAATAAACACTCAGGTCAGACAGGGGTCTGGTGTGAGTAAACGGGGATAAAAGTTGCATAACTTTTAGAAAATCCTTTAAAAACAAAAGGTATGACGTAAGACTTCCCACACATAAACATGGAAAAGTTTTTACCTTACGCTAACCAAAACATTTGATAGGAAATCCAGTGATATTATAATAGTGTCTAGGGTTTTCAAAGTAAAATACAGAAATAGCTGGAATGCTTACATCTCACGTTCCAACATAGTTGGGCACAATCAAAACCGTACAGCCACTTATTGGATTATGGATTCCATCAATGGCAGGGCTACTGGGGTACCGCCCGTCATAATACGTGGCCTAGATCACCGTACCGAGGAGTACTCCCACTCCCCTGCAACACAAAGCCGGAACCATCCTTACTGAACAGTTCCGAACAAGACCACCCCGCAGATTGGCCATCGCCAACTGCCACACAACCGAATATAAAGGGACCTCTAGACAGGGATAAATCTTGCTCTCCAGTGGGGGCTACCCACGAAGCTTTGTTGCACCTCCCCTGTTTTAGCCATTTCCGGTTGATGAGGCTTGAGGTTACGATTACCTTTATAAGACATATCAAATCTTAGAATGCTCATCGTCCACCTGACGATGTTCTGGAAGCATTCAATCCATACAAGTTCGTTCCGGGTTCGAACGAAACCGAAGGCATTATCTCATTACACTCGTATTGGAATCACCCTCAGAGTTAACGACGATAACCCTTGCACTCTAAACCACCGTCTTGAATCTATAAGCACTATTCCGTCAAACTCACTACGGAATCACCCACAGAGTTATACTGACGTATAGCCCTTACACCTCGAGTCTTCACTTGCTCCACTTGGATTAACGACCTAACGTTTAATTGGAATCGATGTGGTTTTTGGATATCCAAATATGGAAACCCGATCCCGGTCTCATCGAAACCAAACGCCATCTTAATGTCCAAGTTATACTTAAGGGTTTAAATAATTAACTCATTTCATTGTTATCTAATTCACACAGATAGATAAACTATATATCACAGTAGATAATCACATTCATATTATAACAGATAATCTGTATCATCCATAATCAGATAATCATCACAACCAAATAATCCATCACAAACCATCATACTTAAACCAAACATTTGTATCATATAGATACAATTCATCTCATTTCTGAGATCACAACCATTCAATCAGTAACATCCATAAGCAATGATTTATTAACCATCAATTATAATTAATTTAAGATGAATTAAATTAATTACAACCATCTCTAATTAATTTAAAATAAATTAAATTAATTACTATATTTAAATCCTACTTAACATCCATTAATTAATTAACCCAGTTAATTAATTATCCACTAAGTATTTAACTTGATTAAATATCTTTGATTAATCATTCACTAATTACAATAAGTAATTAGACCTTAATTAATTTAATAAATTAATTAACCTTAATCATAAGTAATTAACCTTTAATTACCCATTTATTAATTAATTATAATTAATTATATTTATCCTTAATTAATTACAATTAATTAATCACTTAATTAATCAATTATTACTTAATTAAACAATCTTTAATTACATCATTAATTATAATAATTAATGATCTCTAATATTTAAATAAATTATTTAATTAAAATTAATTACATTTAGTAATTAATCTAATTATTAATCACCTTGATTAATATTAAATTTAATAATTAACTATCTTTAATTACTCATTAATCAAATTAAATATCCAATAATTAATCATTAATTAATTCCTTAATTAATTACAAAAGTAATTATCCAAATTACTAATTTCATTCTAGTAATTATCAATATTACTTCTCTAAGTAATCCTGCTCCATTAATTACATTAAGTAATTATACTCATAAAATCATCAAATGATTTATTAAAATTAATTAAACTAAATTAATTAAGTTAAATAAATCACATATCAAAATTAATTACCATAAGTAATTAATTCCTTAATTACTTTAACAATTAATTATACTTAACAAATTTCAATTAATTATATTCAATTAATTAATCTAGTTAATTATCAAAATTAATTCCATTGATTAATTACTAAATTATCCCTAGATAATTATCACCAATTATTAATTAACAACATTTCAATAATTACATACTTGAGAAAAATTTAAATTAGATTAATAAATCATTTCTAATTTATATTAATCTAAATCATTATTTAAAAAACAAATAATTAAGTAAATTCTAAATTATCTTAATTATTTTTCAAAATAATTAAATTACTTATCAAATGACTCATTTACATTCAAAATATATTTGAACAATATATTTTTAATTTTAAATTCAAATTCCATTTAAAAATTTAATATTTAAAATGTTTAACTATTTAAACATTGATCCAAATTAAAATAATTATAAACCTTAAAATAAAATGAATGTTTAAAGAACATTCATTACTTAAATATAAAGAAAGATTTAAAACAAATTTACTTGATTAAAATAAATTAAGCTTTTGAAAAATAAATTGATTATTTAAATTTCCAAATTTAAATTAACACTTCATATTTTAATTCAATACTAATGGAAACTAAATTCTTTCAAGTTTAAATCTTATTTGAAATCAATTTCTTTCAAACATTTGAATATGTTCATTCATTTTTTAAATTTACAAACTGTTTGAATTCAAAACTAGTTTCTAAAGAACTTGAGAACAATTTTTTTAATCCGAATTCAAAAACAAATTTAAGTTTTTCTTAAACATTTATATCTGTTCATACTCTTAAAACTTACAAAGACTATTTTAAATCTAATTCTGGTTTTTAAAGGGTAAACCTGAAACTGTGTTTTAAACTTAGTTTAAAACTGAATTTAAATCTTGATTTAAAATAGAATTTAAAACTTGTTTAAATCTAAAAATTTCATTTTTTAAAAACTTTGAATTTTAAACTACACTTAAATTCAAATTCAAGTTACACCTGAATCTAGTTTTCAACTTAAAAATATGAATTTTATTCAAATTTTCTAAAAACTGCACAACTCTCTGGATTAACACCTGAAACCAACTTACCCGAGAAACCCTTCTATTGCTTCGAGTTCACCAACCCCTTTCTTCGAGTCAGAAACAAAAATACCCGAAGTCATCTCCGAGTCAAAAACCCTGCACACTACCAATAATGTTCGCCTGAGTTTAACACTGCAACCAAGACAAAACCTGTCAACACCCAGAAATACCACCTCCAGCCACCATCATCGACACGACCTTGGATATAGCTTCCTTTACACCCCCTCTACAAATTCCCAAAGCCTCAAATAACTCGAAGCAACAGGGAGGATGGGAGTAAACAAGGAACTGCAACACTGAAACTAGGTTATTAAAACCTGGAAACACTCAATATCACCTCTCCTCTCTCTCTCCGATCATCTATCACCAAAATTTCCACCATTCTTACCTCAATACTCCACTAACATGAAGCATCTAAACACCTAAAATCCACTAGCTTAACAGATTATTCCCAACTTTCCACTTCTGTTTAAAACAGAAATGTTTCCCCCCTCCATCAGTTTATTTAAATATGTACTATTTGTTTTAAATTCCATAAATTCAATCATGCATTCAGGTTACATATTGATTTATTGATTTAATCTGTCTGGCATTGGTTTTCTTTTCAATGATGATTGGTTTTATATAAAAAAAATACATACTGTTCTATTTGGTTCAGTGGTGACAGAATTTTTTTTTCCAAAGGCAACAGTTTTATTTGAACTGACTTAAAATTTATAAATCTAAATTTACACCAAACTAACATATTTTCTTACACAAACTTTGCTCATTGAAATCAATTCTAGAGGTAAAGAATTTCTATTAAGGAAAATTTTTAGTTACAAACTAATTATAATTGCAGATTCAAGAAATCAGCAACACACAAACATATGCATATATGTACACATAGAGCAACCATCACAACATATTCTTCTCTACTAATTTATATGCACAGAGATCACAGGCTTTTTGCATGATGAAGTTACTCTATTCATATATATTTTTAAAAACAGAGAACAGAATAAATTTTGTCTGAACATATTTTGATTTCTGTGTATTAAAAACTTAGGTTCTGTAAGTTATGTTAAATTTTGATTTTTAAAGAAACTGTTTTTAAAAATAAGAAGCTTACTCACCTGACTTATGAAGATGCAGAGATCAAATTTCAGAGATGCAGATTTTGAAAGTATATAGGACCGTATAATGTGGATAAACAGTGAAGCAGAGTGTAGATAGTAAATAGTGCGGAATATAAATGCAGTAAGTAAAATGACACCAGATATTTTATACTGGTTCGGAGCACCGTCCTACGTCCAGTCCCAGACTCCTTCTGGAATTTCACTACAACAATCCTCACTTAACCCGGAGGAACAGGTTTATACAACCCTGAGCAGCAGAACAGGGACCTGAGCAGCAGAACAGGATTTCGCCTCAGCAGCCGAAGAGGACTTTCCCTTGCCTGAGCAGCAGAACAGGACTTTGACAAAATATGAAAGTAGTTGACTAAGTGTGTTCTTGATAACACTGATTTGTCAATTAAGATTACAAACTTCCTATAATCAATTCCTCAAGTATATAAATAGTGTGTGAAGATTTGAAAAGGAAGAATATTGCTAACAATCAACGTATATAAAATATAATTCAAAGTTTCAAAGCAATTGAAAGTATTGGAGCACTTAGAATAATCACAAGAGAGAGAGTAGAGAGTTAGAATCAAAGATTGGTATTTTTTGAAGAAGAGAGAACTCCTATATATATTCATTAGAAAATTGCAACCCTTGGTGAAGACTTTCAGCCAAGAGAAACAACTTTTGATGGTTTGCATCTCTTCATGAAGAAGATGTCTATTCAGAATTTTGCAGTTGTTGCCGGTTCAGTCGACTGGAAATATTGGTCAGTCGACTGGTTTTGAAAAAATTTTAAAAAATGTATTTTAAAATTTAAAAGAGGTGACGACTGTGCATATGCATAGTCAGTCGACTGGCATAACCAGTCAGTCGACTGGCTGTGCATATTTTGCACAGTGACTTTCTTTTTTAAAGAAATATTGAAAACTTGAGGATTGATTTTAACATATAACTAAGACTCAACTCAAATAATAGTTACTTTAATCATAGAGTTGTAGGCTTGATCCTCTGTTGTCTTCTTTTTGTTATGAGTGAATGTAAATTCTTTTCTTGGTTTCTGAACTGATTTGTCATAATCAAAACAAGTGATTCAACATTCTCCCCCTTTTTGATTGATGACAACCTGTATAAAAATATCTCCCCCTGAATGTATGATATCTTTTTCCTGCATCAAATATGTTAGTGCACATACTTTTCTTCCCCTTTGTCATCGACAAAAAGGAGACGTAACATAATATATAAATGTGAATAGAAGAAATATAGAAGCGAGACTATTTAGTACAAGTCTCAATATTTAAATAAGTGACAAGATTCAATACAAGATTCAAATAAGCTAGAAATTAAAACAAAAGCTATAGATAGATAATGCATACTTATCTCCCCCTTTATCATAAAATCTACTCATCAAGATGTCAATCGAAATCTTCCTCTAGTGCAGGTTCTTTTCCAGGCCTAGACGTTCCATGAGCACCACTACCTGTGCCACTAGTATCACTACTAGTATTTTCTTCAGATGTTGACCATGTAAACCTTGGTGTTGGTCGTTTACCATGAGCTATTGAGGATGCAGTTGTGGAAGTTGAACATGAAATTGCATCCCAAAGAATAGAGAAGAATCCTTTGACTTTGTCCAATTTTTTATCCACCTTCTTCAAGCGAGATCCTAATATTTGTTGATTTTGAGAAAGAATTTCAACGGATTCTCGTAAACTAGCTGAAGTTGCAAGACGAATTTCTTCGTCTTCTTCGGGGGAAGAGAAGTACGTTCTCGAATAATTGGCCCACCTAATGAACGTTGACGTTGCTGTGGATGCCATTCTTCGAAGGAGGTAATAGTCGGTGGAACAGATGGTAGTTTCATGAGACTTAAAATGCGAATATTGATAACTCCAACGGAAGAAGTTTCGGATTCCGGTTGAGGAGTACCCACATTTAAAAGCAATCGCATTATATATTCTCCGAAATAAATCGTTCTCATTATTACCATTATTGAAAGTGAGAAACTCGTTCAATATTCTTCGTAGCCAATTTAATTGAATTCCTCCCCAAAGTGCATATAGAGCTTTGAAGTTTTCTGGGTAGATAAGTTCATATGATCCAGTTCTTGGTAATATACTCCTCATGAGAGCTTTGTGAACTACTCTCGCTTTTGGTCGAAGTAGACTAGATTTCAATTCCGTCATGGTATCTCCCATGAACATATGGCTAGTTAGATCCCTTTGTCGAATATTGCATTTGACATCATCAATTAAAATGCCATGATTAGGGGTTTTAAGAATGTGTGCCATTCGGTCTAAAGAAAAAAATACTTGTTTTCCACATACTAAACTCCAAACACAATCATTCGTATTAGATGGACGTTGATGAGGTAGATTTAAATTGGCATAAAATAATTTTACCATAAGGTGGTTGATTTTGTGAGAATTTGCATTCAAATCGAGTAGAGACTCCAAACTAGATCTACGCATGAGTTCTTGTAATCCATAAGCCGCGAAGTCGCTGTAAACCATGAATGAACCCTCAAAAATCCTTGAATTTTTCGTCTTGTGCCATCTTTGAACTGCCACATCATTGTATAACCATTGTGCGATTTGAGCGTCGGTAGGATCGATGGATGATGAACCTTGCCTTTGACGCTTTGGAGGAGCCATTTGAATAATTTTTTATGAAGAAATTGAGTGAAATTAGGTTTCTAGGGTTTATGGGTGAAAAAATTTGGGGAAAAAACTAAAGGAATGAAGTAAAAAAGAGAAGGAAAGAAGGTAAATAGGGGTTAAATGTACAGCCAGTCGACTGGAATAATGAACCAGTCGACTGGTACATGTTAAATTTTTAACTAAAGTGATCAGTCAGTCGAATGAGTATAGTAGGTCAGTCGACTGAATGGTTTCCCGAGAGTTTGTGGAACCTGCAATCAGTCGACTGGCCTATCTTTTCAGTCGACTGACTGTAATTTAATCATGCAGTAGGGATTTGAAAAAGAAAATTTTATTTTAAAAACAAATATAAATATGGAATACAGGAATTTTGAAAATATTACACAAGAATTGATGATTAATTTGGGACTTTTGGTGATGATTCTTGTGGTTCTTCTTTTGTATTCTCAACGTAGGGTTGTAAAGGTGACGAATAATTTTGGCGTTCCCATGAATTTGGAGATGCCTGAGGTTGAGATGGAGTTTGTTCCCATTTATTCCATCCAGAAGAGCTTGGTTGATGGGATGATGAAGGTTGAAAAACATCATGCTTAGCCGATTTGCCACAAAATTTAAGGGCGATTGATTCAATAAGACTAAGGCGATTTGAATTCATTCGCTGTTCATAGAACATTTCTCTTTGTAGATTAACTTGCTCCTTTTGATAATGATGTATTTCATCAATTTTCTCTTTAGTTTTTGGTGAAAAGAACAAAGATCTTCTAGACTTCTTTGGCTTAGGTGAAAATCCAGTGTGATGTCTTCCCGGTTCATGAACAGGAGTAGGGGTTGGCAAAGAAGGTGTTGAACTGTTGGATGAGTTATAGCTACTAGGAGAAGATGGAGTAGCAAAGGAAAGTTTTGAGTTTGATGAATTATAAGAGTTTGGAGAGTCCATTGTTGAGGATGTTGAAACTACAAAGCTTGTTTGAAATAAATTTTAATGTGAATAAGAAGAGTAAAGAGAGAGGTTTAAATAGTTGTAATGGTGCTTAAAAAGAATGGTTGTAAGCAATCATATGTTAATAACCAGAGATCAAAATAGTGGTTTAGAATTAATAAATGGTTTAAAACGAATGAAAACATGTGGTTCAGCAAAAAAATGCATAGCTCAGCTGGTAATCTGTTGAACTATCAGCTGGAAGAACCTAGTTCAAATCCCGGTGGCTATATTTTTTTTTATATTTTTTTTATTATATATTATATTCAGAACAAAAAGTTTGAGTGTGTACATATACAAATATATTTATATATATAGACGTATATGAAAATGTATATTTTGTTAAAAAAAATGTAAAATAAATACAGATAGTATGTATAAAATCTATAAATTTTTAAGAGAAATAATGCCATGTTCTCGTCTTAAATTAATGAAAGTATTTTCGTTTAAAGGTTTTGTAAATATATCTGCCAATTGTCTATCAGAGGAAACAAATTCTAGATTTATCAAATCTTTTTCAATATTATCACGAAGAAAATGATGGCGAATGTCAATGTGTTTTGTTCGTGAGTGATTAACAGGGTTTTTAGATAAATTAATAGCACTAGTGTTATCACAATAAATTGTTGATTTATTTAAATTAAAACCAAAATCTTGTAATGTTTGTTGCATGTAAATTACTTGAGCACATGCCAGAGCTGCAGAAATATATTCTGCTTCACAAGTCGATAATGAAACACAACTTTGTTTCTTACTAAACCAAGAGACAAGAGACCGTCCAATGAAGTGACAAGTCCCACTTGTACTTTTTCTATCTGTCCGGTTTCCTCCAAAATCAGCATCACTATAAGATACTAATTCAAAAGGACATTCTTTTGGATAGAATAGTCCAAAGTCCTTGGTTTTGTTAAGATACCGTAGTATGTGTTTCACTGCACGTAAATGTGATTCTTTGGGATCTGCTTGAAACCTTGCACATAAGCAGACACTCATCATTATATCAGGTCTACTAGCTGTTAAATATAGTAACGATCCAATCATACTTCGATATAATTTTTGATCAATACTTTTTCCATTTTCATCTTTATCAAGATGTATGGTTGCACTCATAGGAGTTGGTTTGGGAGAAGTATTTTCCATACCAAAGCGTTTAATTAGATTGTTACAATATTTTTCTTGATTAATAAAGATACCATTTTCTAGTTGTTTTATTTGTAAACCAAGAAAGTAATTTAACTCACCCATATGTGACATTTCAAATTCATTTGTCATTATTTTAGAAAATTCTTGACAAAGCTTTTCATTTGTAGAGCCAAAAATTATATCATCAACATATATTTGAATAAATAAAATATCAAGCTTATTTCTTTTAATAAAAAGAGTTTGATCAACCTTTCCAATTTCAAAACCAGAACTTATTAAATAGCTTTTAAGACGATCATACCAAGCACGGGTGCTTGTTTTAAACCGTATAAGGCCTTTTTGAGTTTATAGACATGATAAGGAAATTTTTCGTGTATGAATAATGGAGGTTGTTCAACATAAACATTTTCTCTTATAAAACCATTTAAAAAAGCACTTTTGACATCCATTTGATATAATTTAAAATTATGAAAACATGCAAATGCTAGTAAGATTCGTATTGCTTCTAGTCTTGCGAATGGAGCAAACGTTTCTTCATAGTCAATTCCTTCTTCCTGGTTATAGCCTTGAGCAACTAATCTAGCTTTATTTTTAGTAATATTTCCTTGTTCATCTGCTTTGTTTTTAAAAACCCATTTTGTACCAATAACTGATTGATCATTATGCCGTGGAACTAAATCCCAAACGTCATTTCTTTCGAATTGGTTTAGTTCTTCTTGCATAGCGATTAACCAGTTTTCATCAGTAGATGCTTCTTTAATACTTTTGGGTTCAATATGAGAGAGAAAAGCTACATGGCCCATTTGATTTAATTGACTTCTTGTTCTAACAGATGAATTTAGTTCTCCAATAACATTAATAGAAGGATGATCTCTTAATACTCTAGGTGAAGATCTTAATGTACTGTTATTGTCAGCAATGTTTTCATTAATTTCAAAAGTTGTAGTTTCTGTATTAGAACTGTTTTCAGGAAAATCTTCATCATCTCTTATTATTTGAACTGGTTTAAAATTTTCATCAAACGATACATGAAGTGTTTCTTCGATAATATTTGTTCTTTTATTATAAATTCGATAAGCTTTGCTTCGATCCGAATATCCTAGAAAAATTCCTTCATCGGATTTTGGATCAAATTTACCAAGCTGATCTCTTGTATTTAAAGTAAAACATTTTGAACCAAAAACTCTAAAATAGGAAATATTTGGTTTTCGTCCATTAAAATGTTCATAAGGAGTATTCTTAGTTAGTGGTCGAATAGAAACACGATTCAAAACATAACAAGCTGTAGCGATTGCTTCAGCCCAAAAATGTTTTGGTAACGTACTTCCATTTAACAAGGTCCTTACACATTCTTGTAAGGTTCTATTTTTACGTTCTACAACCCCATTTTGTTGTGGAGTTCTAGGAAACGAAAAATTATGAAATATTCCTTTTCTCTTACAGAAATGTTCAAAGGCTTCGTTTTCGAATTCACCTCCATGATCACTTCTTATATTTTTGATTTTTAATCCTTTAAAATTTTGAATTCTTTTGACAAATGATTTGAAATTATCAAAAGTATCACTTTTATTTTTCATAAAATAGTCCAAGTGTATCTAGAAAAATCATCAACAATTACAAATACATATTTACTGTGATTAATGGATTATACTTGTGTTGGGCCAAATAAATCCATATGCAGTAATTCAAGTGGTTGTAAGGTTGAAATAACCTTTTTTGATTTAAAAGATGATTTAGTCAATTTTCCTAACTGACATGCATCACAAATATGATCTATTTTAAAATTCATTTTAGGTAGACCTTTTACTAAACCATTTTTAGAAAGCTTATTTATAGTTTGGAAGTTAATATGACAGAATCGTTTGTGCCATAACCAAGGATCATTTTCTTTGGCTATTAGACACATATCTGAATTATGATTTATTTTCATATTCAGAACATAAATATTTCTGTCTCTATTTCCTTCAAATATAAGATTTTGATTTTGATCAAAAATACTACATTTGTTTTCAGAAAAAGTGATTTTGAATCCTTTGTCACACAATTGGCTGATACTAAGTAAATTATGTTTTAAATTTTTGACAAGCAAAACATTTGATATAAGAGGTAAATTTGAGATACCATTGTTGCTCACAACGCCTTTACCGATGATATATCCTTTGGAGTTGTCTCCAAATGTGACAGAACCTCCATCTGAGTAAATAATATTTGATAGCATATCTTTGTCACCAGTCATATGTTTTGAGCAACCACTGTCGAGTATCCATTTTTCTTTTTTCTTGAGTGGGACCTACAAAAAATAAATGATAATATTGGTACCCACTTTTTGATAGGGTCCTAAGAGTTAAATCTTAGGAAACCAAACCCAAGAGGGCTCAATATCCCATTTAAAAATGTAATCCTTATTTTTATGAACAGTTTCAAGAAAAGTGTTTATATATTTCTTCCTAATTAAATTGTTATTTGTTTTAGGAACCCATATTTTTATACTTTTTGAGAAAGGATTTTTTGTGTGTATTTTAGTAGGATTAATATTTATCCTAATTTTCTTTCTAGGTGGAGCAGTTATTTTGTTAACATATCCTAATCCTTTCTTACTTGAGATAGATTGCGAGCTATCAATAATTTTTGATAAGGTTTCTCTTCCTTTATTAAAGTTTGAGACGTTACTAGTAATGCTTTCTAACTTAGTTTTAAGACTAGTATTATCCAATTGTATCAATTTTACTTTTGTTTTTAGTTCATGATTTTCAGAAACAAGAGCGTCATTCTTTTCTTTTTGAGTTTCAATTTCTTGACTCAAAAGAGTGAGTTGAGAATTGATATTAGAGAATGATTCTTGTAATTTTTCAAGTTCTTCCTCTAGTATTTTTTTCTCATCTTTAAGCATATCTCTCTCAAATTCCGCTTTGTTCTGAAGTTCACGAGACTCTTTATATTTTCTTTTGAGATTTTTCAAAGTATTAATTAATTCTGATTTTATCTCAATCATATCTTCAAAAGTAAAATCACTAACCTTATTTTTAGTAGCCATGAAGCAGACATTAGATTGCTCGTTTTCACTGTCACTACTGTTTTCTGATGAAGAAGTATCTGAGTCATCCCAAGTTACTGAGAATGCTTTCTTTTTATTGTCTTTTCTTCCCTTGATATATTTTTTCTTTAACTCCGGGCATTCCTTTTGAATGTGACCTTTCTTATGACAATTATAACATTCTAGAACTAAAGATGATGGTTTTATTGGAAAGTTCCTTTTTCCATTATTCTTGTTGGATTTTCGGAATTTTAAGAATTTTTTGAAATTTTTAGCAATAAATGCTAAATCTTCTTCATTCGAATCTTCATCCTTTTCTTCTTCAGCATGGAAAGCTATGTTCTTTTTGTCTTGAGCTTGTACTCGTTTTGCCTGCAAATTTACTTCATAGGACATTAAATTTCCTATTAACTCTTCTGGTTTTATGGTAGAGAGGTCATTAGCTTTTTCCCATTCATCCGTTAAAGAGTTAAGGATTTTTGATACAATATCAAAATCAGTGTATTTCTCTCATAATCCTAATAGTGAATGATAAATATCTTGAAATCTAGAATACATATCATTGATGGTTTCATCTTGTTTCATTCTAAAGTTTTGAAATTGATTTTTGAGCATGGAGATTTTGCTTTGTTTGACTTTGTTGGTTCCTTCATGAGTAATTTTAAGTATTCTCCATATTTCATAAGCAGTTTGCCACATGCTAACACGATTAAATTCATTTCTATCTAGTGCATAGAATAGCATGTTCATAGCTTTAGCATTGGCAGTAGCATCCAGTTTTTGTGTGTTTGACCAAGTAGAATATTCTCCAGTAGGAAGATTGTATTCATTTTGAGTGATATTCCATGATTCAAAACTATTAGATTGCATGTAGATTCTCATACAAGTAGACCAGTAATTATAATTCAAACCATTAAAGAATGGAGGTCGTGCAGTAGATTGACCTTCATTAAAACTAGTGTTAGTGACAGTGTTGGTGGAAGTGCTGGTGTTGTTTTCCATATTTAACAAGATACCAGATAACTTTGTAACGGTTATATGATGCCTTGCTTTGATACCAAATGAAAGTATATAGGAACGTATAATATGGATAAACAGTGAAGCAGAGTGTAGATAGTAAATAGTGCGGAATATAAATGCAGTAAGTAAAATGACATCTGATATTTTATACTGGTTCGAAGCACCGTCCTACGTCCAGTCCCAGACTCCTTCTGGAATTTCACTACAACAATCCTCACTTAACCCGGAGGAACAGGTTTATACAACCCTGAGCAGCAGAACAGGGACCTGAGCAGCAGAACAGGATTTCGCCTCAGCAGCCGAAGAGGACTTTCCCTTGCCTGAGCAGCAGAACAGGACTTTGACAAAATATGAAAGTAGTTGACTAAGTGTGTTCTTGATAACACTGATTTGTCAATTAAGATTACAAACTTCCTATAATCAATTCCTCAAGTATATAAATAGTGTGTGAAGATTTGAAAAGGAAGAATATTGCTAACAATCAACGTATATAAAATATAATTCAAAGTTTCAAAGCAATTGAAAGTATTGGAGCACTTAGAATAATCACAAGAGAGAGAGTAGAGAGTTAGAATCAAAGATTGGTATTTTTTGAAGAAGAGAGAACTCCTATATATATTCATTAGAAAATTGCAACCCTTGGTGAAGACTTTCAGCCAAGAGAAACAACTTTTGATGGTTTGCATCTCTTCATGAAGAAGATGTCTATTCAGAATTTTGCAGTTGTTGCCGGTTCAGTCGACTGGAAATATTGGTCAGTCGACTGGTTTTGAAAAAAATTTAACAAATGTATTTTAAAATTTAAAAGAGGTGACGACTGTGCATATGCACAGTCAGTCGACTGGCATAACCAGTCAGTCGACTGGCTGTGCATATTTTGCACAGTGACTTTCTTATTTAAAGAAATATTGAAAACTTGAGGATTGATTTTAACATATAACTAAGACTCAACACAAATAATAGTTACTTTAATCATAGAGTTGTAGGCTTGATCCTCTGTTGTCTTCTTTTTGTTATGAGTGAATGTAAATTCTTTTCTTGGTTTCTGAACTGATTTTGTAACGACCCAGAATTTTTAACAATTTAATTTGAGAATATTTAATTAATTTTAAATATTTGAATGATGGTTTGACGTGAATTTCAAATTATGAGAATGAATTGGCGATTAAATTATAGAATTTAATCTATAGAAAATTAAATAAAAGTTTGAATCTTCAATTTTAAGCCGATTAAAAATATTTCAAAGGCTTGTAAAATTCATATTGATAATATTGAAGATTATAGAAGCTTCAGAATTTAATTTGAAAGTGAATTGTTCAGTTTTGAAAATATATCGTTTGAATCGATATTTAAAATAGCCGTCCGAGGCACAGTCTCGGAATTTGACGAAACCAGTTCCACTGGGTCCGTAATATTGAATTATTACAGGATTTCAAATTTCGTATTTTTCAGAGCTGTTATGCGAGCACATGACGAATGAACGCGTTGAAAATTGTATTGAAACAAATTGAATTTAAATTGAAAAAAAAAAAATTTAATTTAATTGGAAATTTCTAGTTAGAAATTATTTTAAAAAGAAGAAAATTAGTTTAAAAGAAAATCATTGGTTAATCTAAATTAATTTATAAAAGGAAAATTAGTTAAATAAATTTTTAAAGGGAATTTAGATTAAAACTGAATTTTTTATAATTTATTTAAAAGAAATTGATTTAAAGATATTAATTTAAAGTGAAATGATTAGTTAAGTAGTTATAAACAATAGTTTACGATAATTAATTTGTTTTATCTATTTTAGTTACTAAAAAGAAATTTTTTTGTTAAAAAAATTGAATTTAAAATTGATTTAGTTATTAAAAGAGAGTTTGGTTAATTAAATTTAATTTTTAGTTAAAATAAATTTATTAAAGAAGAAACTGATTTAAATAAAACTATCAGTTAATTTAACTATTAAAATGAAATCGCCGATGAATCAAAATTATCAAATGAAAATTTATTATTCGATCTGTTCGAATATTAATAAATTGTATGAATATTTATACAAGGTATAAATCAAGAAAATCGAGTCAAGAAGGGAAATGGATTGCAAAATAAAAGCAAAGGTGAGAACTTCTCACTCAAAAGGAATTTTATTGTTTATTTAAATTTTAAATAGTTAGATTTAAAATTTGCTTGACTGTGTTGATTGAATGATGATTGTTATATATAGATATTGGATGTGAATAGACCCTATACGCCGTTAGTAAGCGGAGGTTATTTATTACACCCATATACCGCGATATTCCACCTCGAAGTGGAATTGGTATTATATTATATATATAGCAATATATATATATATTGGCATATGTATATATTGCAGTTGATTGATTTCCCGCATTGTATAGCGGATGAGACCCTATTGCGCCGTTAGTAAGCGGATATATTTTATAAAATCCCATATACCGCGATATTCCGTCTTGAAACGGAATTGGTATTGTGCTAATGTCTGTGGATGCAGGGAAACAGGTTGGAGGGATCCAACTGGATTCCTCACAAATATTTATTTGATTTTAGATATTGTGATGTTTGATTGTTTATCATATCGATATATGATGTTTGAAAGTCGTGATTGACTATTTGATGTGTTGCATCATCGGATCCAATTTTGAAAGTTTAAAAATAACGATTTTGATTTTTAAGGGATTCTAAAATAATTTTTGAAAGTATACGTTTATAAAAATATTGGAATTGATTCATCTTAAATAAATAAACGTTATAATTTTAATATTATAAAAATTATGATTTTTGAGAAATACAGTTAAAAGTTGATTTTTGAAAATATGGGATTAGTAATTTTATAAAATAGTTTGAACTGGGATTTCTGAATTTATTATAAGAAGTTTAAAAATAGGATTTATAAAATTTTTATTTTATAAATCAGAATGATGAAATTATAAAAGAGTTTAAAGATGTTTAAAGTAATAATATAAATTGATTTATATTAAAAGATTTATAAGTTGATATTTATAAATTTAGAATATCTTGAATTATAAAACGAGCTTTTATAGGTGATAGAATGATTTGTAAATGAATTTCATAAAGGAATGAAATCTATAGAATTTATGAAATTTGATTATTTTATAAATTAAAATGATGAAATTATAAGGAGCTGAAAGACGTTTTAAAATAGTAATATAAATTGTTTTATATTAAAAGATTTATAAATTGATATTTATAAATTAAAAATATTGGAATTATAAAACGAGCTTTTATAAGTATTTGAAAGAATTGTGAATGAATTTCATTAATGAATGGAACTTATAGAATTATAACGGTGAAGTTATAAATAGAATTTTATAAATAAAATTTATAAAGTTATTTAGGAAATAGATGTGGATAAATAAAAGAATCTTAAAAGTTATAAGATTTATAAATTTATGAAGTTTGAAGGAATGATTTTGTCAATAAATAAATTATAAGTATTTAACTTATAATATGAAATTTTAGTATATCATTGAGATATGAAATGGAATAGATTTATAAAGGAAATTATAAAAGGAAGTTGTTATAAAATAAATAGAAATAGAATTTATAGACATTGTTTTATAAATTCGCAACGACTTATTTTGATAAGTAAAATTGTTGTAATTTGTTAATGGAATTATATTCATGTTTAGACAGTGAATAATCCTTTAAAATAGAATGAATAGAAGTGATGAAATTTATTAACAAGGTATATTCACGTTTTTGAATAGTGAAAATATGTTAAAGAAATGTTTTGAATGTGATGTTTTAAATAGAGTTTAAACGATCTAAAGATATTTTAAAATATATTAACTATCGAAACCATAGATTTCAACATTCATTGTTGAAATAGACGTTTTCGAGAAATAGAAGGAAATGGTAGATTATAACACTGTTGTTATAATAGATGATTTTCGAAAGGAAATGTTTTGTGTAGTATTGGGATTTATATATCTATTTTAATTTCGAATCCCTATACTAGTGATTTTGGGTTGTCGTAACGATGTTTTACGCAACATTCGTTTTGGCCCAAATAAATATGGTTAAGTGAGTGATTTCCTTAAAAGAATGAAATATATACTTAATTTCGATTAGGGTATATTAAATATTTTCTAAGTATAGAAAATAAAAAGATCTGTGAATTACTTATTTTTAATAAGTATAGAAATGCTTTTCCAATATTAAGTGAATATTTGGAATTTATCTTTTTGAAGATAAATTGAAAATGAATATTAGAAATTGAATGGAAATCGTATATTCATAAATATTTTGGAATGTAAATTCAATATGGAATTTATAAATGGAATTTGGAAAATGAGTTTAAAAATAAATATTGATTTATTTTTGAAGAATGGAAAATATGTATATCTAATAAAGATATTTTTGGGAAATAAATAATTTGGAAAATTATTTGGAATCTGGTGATGTTGGCATATCTATTGATAGTTCAATAACCGACTATCAATATTTACCTTTAAATAGGTATTTGTTGTGATTTGTTTGAAATTGAATGCCACACTTATTTTTTTAAAATAAGCGCTCACTATTCGGGTTAACCGGGAAAGGACCTTGGGGTCGTATAACCCATTCCGAATATGTGATACGTCGTTATGAATTGCATTCGAAGATCGGTGTTGAAGACCGGATATTTTCGAAAACGAAAGGGTTTCTTGTTGATTGTCTCTGCACTGGCTGATCCCCGGTATTGAGATCTCCATATGTGATGGGAAATCTGAACGTGATTAGAGATTATTCGGATTGCAAGGACTTCTTTGTAAGTGCCTTCGGTTCTGTTCGAGCCCGGAACAGACTTGTATGGATTGTGTGTCTGACATTACAAATTGAGATATAAAGCCGATTTCTTTCAAATATATTTCTGTTGGTGGCGGAGAATTTATTCTCTTAGCTTAACACCCTTCTCTGAGACGTACGAGCTCAGAGGTTATATAGTTGAAGTTATCAGCAATATATTCCCAATTTGGTAATGTGACATGCTGAGTGTAGCTGTAAATGATCATTGTGTTGATTATTTGTGATAGGATCATTTGTTTGATCGTCTATCTTGGTGATCATTTCTATGATCATTTGTTGACCCAAAGCACGGCTTTTGTATAAAGTGTGTTTTTGTGGACGTGACTTCGTCGAGCCTCACAAACCGGTAATGGTCGAAACAGGAATTGTGCGGCAAGGTTTCCAGGGATCGCTTCCTTAGGGTATAGCCATTCCTTCTGGAAAAGGATAGTATCATGGTATGGAGCCCAGATACTTACTCATGTTGAAAACACTTTATGATTGTGTGATGACGGTGACGAGCGCTCGGTGAAAGGTTCCAAAGGACCGGGAGTGGCATATCTGAGGGTTTGTAATATTCCTTGGGAAAAGGGATTCCCGGCTTTGTTTAGCGGAGAACGGTGGTTCTCGGGGCGTCCTTCCAGAGGCGTTTCCATGTGGCAATGGGAAGTTCCTTGGCCTGACCATTTGTTGGAAAATCCATTCTTCAAATACGAAACTTGTACGGTTTTAGTTGTATAACCTGTCATGGAATATGGCGGTAATCCGCTATTGAACATGATAGCTATAGTAGGCATAAGTGCGAAATGTCTATGCTGGCTAAGATTTATATCTTTATTTTCGAAATGAATTTTCTCTACACTATGCACTAGTAATAATATCAAATGTTCTTTTTAATGCGTATCAAGCATCTTTGACTATCATAAGGAGAAATCTCCTCCGATTCTGCGTTTGCATGTGTGTGTGTGCGGGAGGCCTTATGGTAGTCTCATTCTTAAAAGCATTGCGAATTGATTTTTAAAATATTCCTCTATTTTTATTTTAAAAAGAAAAATAAACTGTTTTAGTTCTCGCACCAGTCACATGACTGACTCGGAGTTTATTGTTTTCCTTCCTAAACTCTGGGTGCCCACCAATTTCCACACGGGCAGTCAAGAGTTAGGTTTATCAGGATATTCTGGAATTCAGGAGTTGCTGGAGGCAAGCTGGATGGCGTATTACTAGTATATAGTATTTCTTTTCCGCTGTTTAAAATTGTTTGTTGTTGTACACTCTGATGATTTGATGTAATGTAACATAATGTGATGTAATAACTGATATAGTTCTTTGATTAAAGATTATTCATTTATTATTATATGTTGTTCCGCTGCGAATTGTGAGATTCTGATGTTGTTCTGTTATTTCTGTTCCGTTCTATTTTCTTTCTTTTCTATCTTTTCTGTTTTCTTTTCTCCCTACTTTCTTCTTTCTTCTTTCTTAAACCCTAATGGTTCGGTTTTTCGGCAACGAAAAATCGCTTCCGTTACAGATTTGTCATAATCAAAACAAGTGATTCAACATATTTCAATTTCCAGGAACTGCATATTGAATCTGGATGCAATTTGCTAGTTGTAGATGCTTACTGAAGTTGCTTTTCTTGTTGATGATGCATGCAGACCCAAAACTTCATATGCTCAGATTTTATATTGAAATTGAGCTTCCAGTTTGATGTTGAAAAATGGTATGCAAATCCACATTCAAATGCACACATATAATATCTAGTTTTTGGCTTCTTTGTAACGATCCAACTTCCAAACTCCAGGAAGTCGCATCGCTAAGAAGAAAGAAAGGGATAGAAAAGAGAAAAGAAGGAGAAGATAGAAGAATACAACATCAGAATCTCAACAGCGGAATGAATAAATTATATTAATAACATAAAATATTACATAGTTTACAACCATTATCAGAGTACATAGATATACATCACATACTAGACAGTTATAAACACATGTCTAGTATTTACAACATAATACAACTCAGAGACAATCACAGATCACACAGCGGAAAACTATATATCTAACGCAGAAGCCTCCTGCTTCATTACTCCTCCAATATTCGTCAAAGCTAACCTGAATCCCTTGGCTACTCGTAAAAATTTGAGTACCCAAGCGTTTAAAAAAACAAAAGATAAACACTGGGTCAGACATGGGTCTGGTGTGAGTAACAGGTTAAAGTTGCTTAATTTTGAAAATCCTTTTAAAAGAAAGGTATCACGTAAGACTTCCCACACATAAACATGGAAAAGTTTTTACCTTACGCTAACCAAAACATTTGATAGGAAATCCAGTGATATTATAATAGTGTCTAGGGTTTTCAAGTAAATAAGAAACACCCAAAATTGACAAGTGTTAAACATGGAGTATACTAAGAAGACAAGTGTTTATTTTATTTTTATTTTTATTTTTCAAAAGTATTTCTTATATAAACCACATCGATCCAAATTAACGATAGGTCGTGAATCTTTTGTGAAGAGTGAAGACTCGAGGTGTAAGGGCTATACGTCAGTATAACTCTGTGGGTGATTCCGTAATGAGTTTGACGGAATAGTACTTATAGATTCGAGATTAATTAATACAATTAATCATTAAAATTAATTACATTAATTAATTATAAAATAATACTATGTTAATGACCTTCATTAACCCATAACAAATCTTTAATTACTTTCTAAATTAATTAACTGAATTAATCAATATTAATTCTTAATTTATTTAAAGAAACTTATTAATTACTTTCTAATTATCAAATAAATTAATTGATATTCAAAACTTAATTAATTATTAATTACTTGATTAATAATTCAATTCATTAACTAAATTAATCAAATCTTATTTAAATTATTACCAAAATTCAAATCATGTTTTCAGTTTTAGATTCAAAGATTTAAATTTAAAACTCTGTTTTAAATTTCATTACACATGTGTATAAAATTCTAAAAATATTCAACTTGATTTTAACCTTTGAATTTAAAACTTGTTTTATTTGAACTTTCAGGTTCAAACTCTAATTTGAATTCAGGTTCAGATTTAACTTAGAATTTAAATCTTTTTTAAATCCTTATTTTCAGATTTAAAATTTTACATTATATAAAACTGTTCAGGTTTCAATTTAAATATTTCATTTCCTGCAAATCTTGTTTCTGTAACCAGATCTGTTTCAGGTTTTAAATTTTAAAACTAAATATCAAATACAAATTTTAAAAACCTAAAAAAAACTTTATTTGCTATTCTACAACATAAGTTAATTAATAACCTATTAATTGTCATTTAAATTAATCCTTAATACCTATTAAATAATTCATAATTAATTAATCAAATCTTAACAATTAATTAACCAAAATTAATTAATTAATTCCAACTCTAATTACTAATTAATTTAAGTAAACTTAAATTTCAAATTAAATTAATTTTCCAAAACAAAACAATTTTCATTCATCTTTAAAACCCTTACATACTTAATTATTTCAATTCATTAAAACAAAATCTGAAACCCCTCAAAACATAAATTTGTAATTCACTCCCCAAACAAAAAAATTACAAATCTGGAAATCATCAACATGCTGGAAGCCTGCATGCATTTTCCTTTCAACCTGAAGATTCTTTGCATTTTCATCTCTGGAATTTCACCTGCATGCATCTAATTTTGGGTTAAGTTTCAAATGCAAGCATTCTTCAAAACTTAAATCATTGAACCTGCAACTATCAATTCAGACAGGGTTCAAAGTTTTAAAATCTGGTGCTCTGTTCTTCTGCAGAAATGTGAGTAACCTCTAAATTTCTTTTAGTAAAATCTGGTTGCTTGTTATTATTTCTGAAATAAATTGATATGCATGAATACACAGGTGAAATTTGAAATGATTGTTACTGAATATATGCTGTGTTTATAAAAAATTTACTCTGTGATGCTCCTAGGTCCTGAATGAAATGTAAATTCCTTATTTACTTGATCTTGTATTGATAAGAACTTGAATTATCAAGCAAGATTGTTATTCAACAAGGAACCGTGTATAAAATTAGTAATTGAGTCTGTTTGCCTCCGCAAACAGTAATACAGCAAAAACATTTTTTTTTAAAATGGGAAAGAACACCAACTGTTAAATTTCTAATCTAGTATTGTAAACTGGGTATATAAATTGAAACATGATTTTTGAAACTAATATCCCAATTTTTAATTGAGAATTTTGGTAGCAGTTCTGTGGTGAATTGAAAAGTTGAATTTGGGCAATGTTGTTAATTTTGGATTTTGGAAGTTTGAAATTTCTTTTGTTTGATGTTAAGAGTTTAAGCATTTCAGTAAAATTATCAATTTAATGAATAATTTTGGGATTAGCAGTAATAAGAGTTTTGGGTTTTGCAACCCTAGTCTTGTGTACAGTTAGAAATCCAATCATTTCTTCCTCTAGGATTGATCGAGTGTTTTGAATCTCTAGGGATTGGTTGCTGGGCCATAGAGGAGGAAGTGACCGGAATTATAGCTTGAACTATGGTTGGAGTGATGTGAATTTGCCATTGACAGGTTTGAGAAGTTTTGGGTGAAGGGTGTTCCAGGTTTTAAAAAAATATAGAGGGCTGCTCTGTTGAATTCTGGGAAAGGGAAGTACTTTGATGTTTAGGTGTTCAAGTGGATTTAAGAGAGGGTTTATGGAGGTGGATGATCATCACTGATGATCGGGAAGATGGCCATGGCTATGTGCATGTGCACAATGGCCATAGGGATGGGTTTTGGTTTCTGGAATATAGTGAAGAGATGGTTCTCGGGTAAATTTAGTTCTTGCTCGAAGTCAAGTGGAAGATGTCTCGAAGTAAAATGGGTTTTTACTCGGGTAGTTTTTTTTAGTTGCTGAGTGTGTTTCTGTAACCTGAACTGTTTCAGGTTTTAAAATTTTTAAACTAAATTTAAAAAGAGAAAAGCAAAGCCTGATTTAAAATAGGGATTTAAGCAAGTTTTAAGTTATGGATTCAAAATGAATTTGAATTTTAGGTTTTGAAAATAAATAAATTTATAAAGGATAAAATGGTTTGACTCAGGTAGTTTTAAGTGGCAGGGTGGTTTTTGTAACCTGAACTGTTTCAGGTTTCAAATTTTAAACTAGATTCAATCTAAAAAAAAAGAGAAGGGCATAGCAAGTTTAAATCTAAACTGAAGCAAGATTAAAACATGAATTCAAATAGGTTTTGAATTTCAGTTTTTGAATAAACAAGTTTTGCAGGAAATGAAATTTTTAAAATTTAAAGCCTGCATAGTTTTATATAGTGTAATTTTTAAATCTGAAAATAAGTTTTTATAAAACAAGATTTAAATTCTAAGTTAAATCTGAATTTAGAATCTTGAATTCAAATTTGAATTTGAATCTGAAAGTTTCAAAAAGAAAATACGTTGATAAATTCAAATGTTATAATTTAGTTTGAATATTTTAGTATGTATAACATGTGTTTTATAAAATCTGAAATGAAATTTAAAACAGAGTTTTAAATTTTAATCTTTGAATTTAAACCTGAAGCATGAATTTGAATTTTGGTTGTAATGTAAATAAGATTTGAATTTAAATGTTTAAATGTCATTTGAAATATTTAAGATATTTTAAATTTAATTGAATATAGGCTAAAGTTAAATGATATTTCTAAAATTTGCTTTAAGAAGTAAATGATTCTTTAAAATGAGAACTAAAGAGATTTTAAATATTTAAAATCTTGTTAAGTTTGATTTCATTTTAATTTTAATTTAAAATGGAATTTAGAAAATTTAAAAGCAATTTGTTTTTAAATTTCTTTGATAATGATAATTAAATCATTAATGAAATTAATGATAATCATTAAGTTGATTTGAACTTAATGATTTATTAGTTAATCAAGGTAATTAAGTTTATAATGAATTAATTTAATAAATAAATAATTAGGATATTAATTAAATAATTAAGGACTTATTTAATTAATTAAAAGTTTAAGTAAGTTAATTAAACTTGATTTAAGTGTGATTAATTTGATTTAATTTGATTAATGATTTGAATTATATTAATCAAGTAATTAATAATTAATTAAGTTTTGATTATCAATTGATCTATTTGATAATTAGAAATTAATTAATGAATCTATAGATAATTAAATTTGTAATTAATATTGATTAATTCAATTAATTACTTTAGAAAGGTAATTAAAGATTTGTTACTGATTAATAAAAGTCATTAACATAATATTATTTTATAATTAATTAATGTAATTAATTTTAATAATTAATTGGATTAATTAATTTAAGATAATCATTTGAATTGTTTAAGTATAATTACTTAATGAAAGTAATTAAGAAAATTAATTACTGATTGTAATTAATTAAGTTGTTGATTAATTAAGTTAATTAATTTAGTTTAATTAATTTAATCGCTGGTTGATTTGAAAAGTAGTTACCAATGTAATTAAGAATGAATAATTACTTAATGAAGTAATTAAGAAAATAAATTACTAGATGTAATTTAATTGAAGGAGTTTTGGAAATTAATTACTTAGTGTAATTAATATGTAATTTGTATGTTGAATAATTACTTAAGTAAGTAATTAATAATTAATTACTTAGTGTAATTAATTTAGGTTTTGATAATTGAGTTATTTGAGAATAATTAAGAGATGTGATTAATTTAATATAATTACTTAATGTGATTAATCAAGAATGATTAATCAATAAAGATAATTGATAATTAATTTATGGAATTATTTAAAATAAAATAATTTGGGATCATTAATTTTAAATAATTAATGATATAATTAAGGAATGATTAATTAAGATCAATTAATCAATAAATAATTAATTAATGTAATTAATTAAGGATGAATGTAAGTATTATAATTAATTAATTAATGAAGTAATTATAGGTTAATTACAGGGATTGGTTTGGATTAATTAATTTTTGAAATTAATTAAAGGATAATTACTTGAATGTAATCAAAGGATAATTGATCAAGATGATTAATTAGGGTAATTTAATTAAGAATAATTAATTAATTGATTTATAATTAATTGATATGTAAGCAAGATTTATATGGATGAGTAATTAATTTAATTCATTTTAAATTAATTAAGGAAGAAGTAATTAATTTAATTCATTTTAAATTAATTATAGGATGGTGATTTGATAAGTCTTTGATTATGAATGATGATTGATATTTATTACCCTGGATGGTTGAAATCTCAATTGTGAGATAAATGTTGTTATGTGATTTGGTTGTTATGGTTGCATTGAGTTGATAATATGAATTATCTGTTTGAGTTGATAATATAGATTATCTGATGTGATGATAATATTGATTATCTATTGTGATAATTATCTATCTGTGTGAATATGGATAATATTAAATCAAATTGTTTTAAACTTTAAAACAACTTGGACCTAAAAGACACGCTTTGGATTTCGATGAGACCGGGATCGGGTTTCCATATTTGGATATCCGAAAACCACATCGATTCCAAATAACGTTAGGACGTGAATCAAAATGGAGCTTTGTGAAGACTCGAGGTGTAAGGGCTATACGTCAGTATAACTCTGTGGGTGATTCCGTAATGACCTGACGGAATAGTGCTTATAGATTCGAGATGGTGATTTAGAGTGCAAGGGTTATCGTCATTAACTCTGAGGGTGATTCCAAAATGAGTGTAACGAGATAATGCCTTCGGTTTCGTTCGAACCCGGAACGAACTTGTATGGATTAAATGCTTTCAGAACATCGTCAGGTGGACGATGAGCATTCGGAGATGTGTTCTCTAAAGGTAATCGTAGCCTCAAGCCTCATCAACTGGGAATGGCTAAAACAGGGGAGGTGCAGCAAGGCTTCGTGGGTAGCTCCCACTGGAGAGCAAGATTTACACCTGTCTAGAAGTCCCTTTATATTCGGCTGTGTGGGGCAGTTGATTGCAACAACTGTCGGGGTTGTCTTGTTCGAAACTATTCAGTAAGGAATGGTTCCGGCCTTGTGTTGCAGGGGAGTTAGGGTGGCTCCTCGGTACGGTGATCTAGGCCACGTACTGTGACGGGCGGTACCCCAGTAGCCCTGCCATTGTATGGAATCAACAATCCAATAAATGCCAACGGTTTTGATTGTATTACCTACTTTTGTGGCTAGTAGCTGGAATTTAATCATGTAACAATTTCGTTATTTCTTATTTATTTGAAAATCCTAGATACTATTATAATATCATCGGATTTCCTATCAAATGTTTTGGTTAGCTTAAGGTAGAATCTTTTCCATGTTTATGTGTGGAAAGTCTTACGTGATACCTTTCTTTTCAAAGGTTTTTAAAGTTAAGCAACCTCAACCTGTTACTCACACCAGACCCATGTCTGACCCGGAGTATATCTTTGTTTTCTTAAACTCTTGGGTACTCAAATTTTTACGAGTAGCCAAGGGATTCAGGTTGGCTTTGACGAATAATGGAGGAGCAAATGGAGAAGGAGGCTTCTGCGTTGTAGATATTTAGTTCCGCTGTGTGTTCTCTGTGTTGTGGTTGTATTGAGTTGTAAATACTAGACAGGTGTTTATAATTGTCTAGTATATGTGATGTGTATGCTGTGTATCTCTGATTGGTATTGTATATTATGTAAATACTTATGTTATTAATATAATTTATTCATTCCGCTGTTGAGATTCTAGTGTTGTTTCTTCTTTCTCTTCTTTCTTTTCTTCTTCTATCCCTTTCTTTCTTAATTCATGATGCGATTTTCTGTGAGTAGAAAGTCGGGTCGTTACATTTGGTACCAGAGTTTCAAATTAGTTCAAATTTTCAAATTTCTCATCTTTTGATAACTGAAGTAACTTAGTTGCAAAACAATAATGTTTGCTACATTACAGCGTGATAGGGGGTTCTCGCTTTGCGTTAGGATTTTTAGAACTAGAATCTCAATTTTTAAAATTTTAACTTAAACTAATTAATCAATTTTTTTTTAGTAAGGAAAAAGGAGTTTGGGTCATGTTTCTGAGTGGAAGCTTATTCGAGCATGTAGGAAGTCTGTTAAAAGTTTTAACAGTTTAAGCTTTTAAACTAAAACAGTTTTTAAAAATAAAATAAAGTAAGTTTTAGAACTTTAAATAAATAAGCTAAAGTTATTTCTAGGAACTTATTTCTTTAAATTGATTTGTTTTTTTTTAAAATGAATTTGTATGGATGAATTTAAATATGTTAAGTTAAAATCTTAAGGTTATTTTCAAAAACTTATTTTGAAACAAAAGGGAATCATAAAGAAATATTTTATTTAAATTAATTAGTGAATAATGATGTATTAATTAACAATTAAAGTTTAAGGTAATTTATTAACTTGGAATTAGAATTGTTAATTAATAATTAAAGAAAGTAATTAATGATTTCTTTATACTTTAATTTAATTTATGAATTAAGTTAAGTAAAGATTTCAAGATTTATTTAAGATAATATTTTATCTTGAATAATAACTAAATATTAATAATTTGTAATTAGATAGTTAATTAAGAAATTTTAAGTTAATTAATTTATTTAATTATTATTTTAAAAGGGGTTAATAAAGTAATTAATTAAGTAAAATTATTTATTTAATTAACTATTAATTAAGATGATGATTTAATTAATGATAAATGATTAATTAAATTGTACTTACTTATTTAATTAAGTGATAAAGAGTTAATTAAAATAGTAATTAATTAATACTTAATAAAGGTTTTATTAAGTAATAATTGGGTTTACTTAATTAATTATTTAAAGGGTTATTAATTTATAATAAAAGTTAATTAAGAATTAATTAACTATTTTATTTAAGGTTAATTAATTTTAATTAAGGATAAATTAATCGATAATTATGGATTAAATTAATTTGTAATTAAGATTGTTAATTAATAATTAAGTTTATTAATTAATGATTAAGAGTTAATTAATTAGTTAATTAAGGTTAATTAATTAATTATAAAAGTAATTAGTAATTAATTACTTTGTATTAAAGGATTAATTAATAATTAAGATTTATTAATTAATAGTTGGAGATAATTAATCTGATAATTGAAGATTAATTTGGGTTAATGAGTAATTAGGGATGAATTACTCAATTTTGTTTTATGAGATGATTGAAATTAAGTAATTAATTAATTTGTTAATTAATCAAATATGGTCACTTGATAAATGGTTAAGTATGTTTACTTAATAAAGTTTTGATAAGGTTAATTACTTAAGATAAGTAATTGATTAATTACAGAGGTAACTGAGTTAGGTAAATTATTGATTGGAAAGTAATTTTAAGATAGATAATTACTTGTCAAAGTAATTAAAGGTTTATTACTTGGGTAATAAATCAAAAGGTTTATAAAGTAATTAAGAAGTAATTAAGAATAATTAATTACTGTATTTAAGTTGATTAATTAAAAGCAATTAATCTAAGCATGATTCATTAACTAAGGTTCATTAATTGATATGATTAATGAAAATAATTAAGGATTAATTACTTTATTAAGAGTTAATTAATCAAGGTTGATTAGGATTAATTAATTGATTTAACTAATGTTTATTTAAGCAAGATTTATTGTGATGAAGGTAATTAATTTAATTAATTTTAAATTAATTAAGTGATTAGGTAATTAATTTAATTCACTTTAAATTAATTAGAGATAGTTAATTTAATTCAGTTTAAATTAATTATATTGTGGTATGAGTGAATCATTGCTTATGTATGAATGGATAACATTGTTTGTCTTGAATGCTTTGTGATCTCAGTAATGAGATAAGTATGGTTGTGTGATATAAATGCTTGGTTGAATTATGATGATTACTTAGATTATCAATTGGAATGTTGATATATGGATTATATGGATTACCTGTTATTTGATAATGTTGATTATCAATTATTGATCTGTGAGTTATCTATCTGTATGTATATAGATACTGTATTGAATTGTTTTAAAACCTTTAAAACAACTTGAACCTAAAAGACACGCTTTGGATTTCGATGAGACCGGGATCGGGTTTCCATAATTGGATATCCGAAAACCACATCGATTCCAAATAACGTTAGGTCGTGAGTCAAAGTGGAGCTTTGTGAAGACTCGAGGTATAAGGGCTATACGTCAGTATAACTCTGTGGGTGATTCCGTAATGAGTTGACGGAATAGACCTTATAGATTCGAGATGGTGATTTAGAGTGCAAGGGTTATTGTCGTTAACTCTGAGGGTGATTCCAAAATGAGTGTAACGAGATAATGCCTTCGGTTTCGTTCGAACCCGGAACGAACTTGTATGGATTGAATGCTTTCAGAACATCGTCAGGTGGACGATGAGCATTCTAAGTGATATGTCCTATAAAGGTAATCGTAACCTTAAGCCTCATCAACCGGGAATGGCTAAAACAGGGGAGGTGCAGCAAAGCTTCGTGGGTAGCCCCCACTGGGGAGTAAGATTTACCCCTTTCTAGAGGTCCCTTTTATATTCGGTTGTGTGGGCGATTGATAGCTAGAATCGACGGGGTTGTCTTATTCGGAACTGTTCGGTAAGGAACGGGTCCGGGTTTGTGTTGCAGGGGAGTTAGGGTGGCTCCTCGGTACGGTGATCTAGGCCACGTACTGTGACGGGCGGTACCCCAGTAGCCCTGCCATTGTATGGAATCAAAAATCCAATAAGTGTCAACGGTTTTGATTGTATTACCCACTTTTGTGGCTAGTAGCTGGAATTTAACCATGTAACAATTTCGGCTATTTCTTATTTTTTTGAAAACCCTAGACACTATTATAATATCACAAAATTTCCTATCAAATGTTTTGGTTAGCGTAAGGTAAAAACTTTTCCATGTTTATGTGTGGGAAGTCTTACGTGATACCTTTTCTTTCAAAAGGTTTTTAAAAGTTAAGCAACTTTAACCGTTTACTCACACCAGACCCATGTCTGACCCGGAGTTTATTCTGTTTTTCTTAAACTCTTGGGTACTCAAATTTTTACGAGTAGCCAAGGGATTTAGGTAAGTATTTTAGATTGGCTTGACGAATTCTGGAGGAGCAATGGAGCAGGAGGCTTCTGCGTATAGCTATAGAGTATTCCGCTGTGTGTTCTCTGAGTTGTTTGTCTTTGAGTTGTATAACTAGACAGGTGTCTATAACTGTCTAGTATGAGTTGATTATGCTGTGTATCTCTCATAATGAGTGTAAACTATGTAAAGTATTATGTGATTAATATAATTTATTCTTTCCGCTGTTTAGATTCTGATGTTGTTTCTTTCTTCTTCTCTATCCTTTCTCTTTTCTATCCCTTTCTTTCTTAAAGACGATGCGATTTTTTGGTGGTAGAAAGTCGGGTCGTAACCTCAAGCTGTTCAATAACTATTAACTAAAATTATTGAAGAAGCTAATTTTCAACCACTACTAATTTTCTCTGATACCAAATGTAACGACCCGGAATTTCCAATCCCGAAAATTCCAGATAGTTAGAAAGAAGAAGAAAGAGAAAGAAGAAGAAACAAGAACAAGACACAGAAACCTCACATTCGCAGCGGATCAAAATATAATATCACATAATAATAACAGTTATACAAAGAGAAACTGTATCTATCAGTCTTCATCGATATATCAGAGTTACAACAATTTACACAATATTGGAAAGATACAATTTAACATATCTCAGATATATATAATATCATAGTGGAACCTTTCCAAACGTCCCTGCCATCCGGCTCGCCTTCTGAGCTCAAGAACGTCCTTACCTGAAAATCTGTAATACTCGGTCTGATTCGAGCATTACATCAATGTAACACCCGAGTCTGGTTGGAAACCAGTGTGAGTAAACCCGTCTAACAAGGAATACAAAAGCATACAACTTATATGAACCCGGGGTAACTTATCAATTTATAACTTCACAAGCTGTTATAGACAATACTTATTTCACATGTCAATTCCCAAGTGCCAAATTTAGATTAAATGACCCAATTCATTTAAAACATTTCAATCCCAGCACAATGATTTCCACATATCAATTTTATAAAGAATCGAAGTGGTTTCGGGTATTAACTAATACCCGACTCCGGTCTCTTCGAAACCATTGTCAACTTAACTTACCTTATTCAAGTGAAATACAATTCTACTTTTAATACAGGATGTCATAGTAATTCATCATCAATAGATAACCACATCTTCACAGTTTAAATCAAACATATCTTATCACATATCACCACAAATCACATATTAGGGATAACAATTAATCAAGGGCTTCCCATATCATTCTATTTATCCCTCAAATTAATTTCACAAATTAATTCATTCTTAACCAAATACAGTAATTAACCTTTAATTACCTCATTAATTAATTATTAACTATAATTATTAATCACCCTTAATTACTTCATTAAATAATTTAATCCATAATTTATTCTCTAATTAATTCCTTAATTAATTACACAAAATAATTTGATCCAAATTACCTCCATCATTAACACCTTTAATTTCTTTCAGTAATTATCAACTAATTACTTTCCTAAGTAATTACAATCCATTATTTTCATCATGAAATAATTTTACTTAAAAATTTCATTAACTATTACTTAATCAAATACCAAATGACTATCTTTAATTAATTAACAAATTAATAAATCTCATTCATCTTATTAAATATATCTGGATGATTCTTCCCCTTTTCAATGCCTTATTACCATTAGCATTTTGAAACATTTTATCATCATGATTACCTTTGCTTAATTAAATCATTAATTAAGTTTTAGAATAAGGGAATCATTTAACCCGAATTTTAATCATTGATTAATTATTAATTAATTAAATCATTAATTAAATCGTTAATTAAATTAATCACTCCTTAATTAATTACTCTATGTAATTAATTCCTAACAATTTATCTTTTAATTTACTTACACTAAGTAATTTCATTTAAGTAACTATTTCTTTCAAACTGAAATACAAATTTACTTAAGATAATTACTTACAAAGAAATCATCTTTAAACAATTTAAATAAATTCAAATTATTGTTTTTAAAGGTTTGATTTACATTTATTTTAAAACAACAAATTTTAACTTGTATCCCGATTCTTTTATGAAACTTGTTTATGGTTTAATGCTTGGTTACTAATTCAAATACAAGTTACTAGGCAACATATCATTTTCATTCAAATCCGTACAATGTACACATAAATTTTTAGCTAAAACTTTATTAAGAAATAAACAATTTCTTAGTTTATGTCAACATGCATTATCAACTAGATTATATGATCTGGATTGTTGAATACTAAATGAACCAACTTTCCACAATACAGATAACAAAACAGTTTTAATTTACAATTTCATTTCTTAACATTCAAATCTTAAGTTCAAAGGAATTCCATATCCTTAATTTTAAATTTGAGTGTGATTTCTTTTAAAACATTCAATCTACTTCCTTTTCAAAGTAGTTAATAATTCAAGTTTGAAACTTTATATTATTATTTTATTTTATTTAAATCTAAAATTTAAACCAACTTGAATTTAAAATTTTCAAATTTAGATTTAAAAACTAAGTTTAAACTTCTTTATATAAAAAAGCCTCTGTTTAAAAAATATATTCAAACACACTGTACAGGTTTACTGTTAAAACCTGTATACTTAAAAATACTCGAGAATCACCCAAATAAACTTCTGATGGGGTTGGTGCTGCTGGTTTTTGCTCGAGTTAGGTTTGAGATTTCTCGAAGATGTTGGGCATTTTACTCGGGGAAGGAAGGTTTTAGACTCGAAGTGGAATACTTACATCTCATGTTCCAACATAGTTGGGCACATCTAATACGTACGGCACTTATTGGATTTTGGATTCCATCAATGGTTGGGCTACTGGGGTACCGCCCGTCACAGTACGTGGCCTAGATCACCGTACCAAGGATTACTCCCAATCCCTTGCAACATAAAGCCGGACCCGTTCCTTACTGAACAGTTCCAAACAAAACCACCCCGCAGTTGTGATTGCTTAATTAATTAATTAGCTAAAATTAATTACATTAATCATTTATTCATTATTAATTATACCTTAATTAATCAATTCCAAATTACATCATTAATTAATTAATTAATGATTTCTAATTCATCTAATCAATCTCTAAATATAAATTGATTACATAAGTAATTAATCTGAAATTTAAACAACATATATATTAACCACCCATGATTAATAACCATTGAACAATTAATTAATTTAATTACCCATCCCATAAATTAATTACTCTTAATTAATTATCTTCATTAATCACTTGATAAATTTTCAAAGTAATTTAAATTTAAATTAAATCTATGATAAATATCCTTAATTTCATTCAGTAATTATTAATAAATTACTTCCTTAAGTAATTATAAACCCATTAATTACATAAAGTAATCATCAACAATCAACAATTGTTTAAATTAATTTAACTTAATTAGTCTAAACTAATCACATAAATCTAATTAATTACACCAAGTAATTAATTCATCAATTACTTTCATTAAGTAATAAACATTTGATTATTATTAATTAATTAATCTAATTAATTATTAAAAATTAATCACATTAATTAATTGTTAAATAATCTTAAGTTAATGACCTTCATTAACATTTCTTAATTACTTAATTAAGGGTTAACTTATAATTAATGATTATTAATTAATCTTTAATTACAATTTAATTAATCTCTAATTATTAATTAATTAAGTGTTAATTAAGACCTTAATTACTTAAAACACTTGATTAAATAAATCTTAATCATTAATTAAAATTTAATTAACCATCCTTAATTATAGATTAACTAACCTTAATTTATTAATCTCAAATCTTAATTAATCAATTTTAAAAAGTATTAAACATCTAACTAATCATCCATATTAATAATTAATATTCCATTTAAATTAATTTAACAATTTAAATGAAACCAATTTTCTTAAGATCAAAATTAAGAAACATTCTTCTTTATACAAAATATTTTAAACACTTCGTTTCAAACAAAAATTCAAATTTAAAAATTTCTTTTAAAATTTCAAACTGAAACACAATTCAAATTTTCATTCTAGATTCAAACTTAAAAATTTAAAACTTTAATTACATCTCCATCTTCATTTTCAAATTCAAATTATTTAAACTTTCTAAAATAGTTAAAACAAATTTAAATTTAAAAACTTATTAAATTTTAAAAACTGACATTAAAGTCAAATTCCAGATTTTCAAAATTGAATTTAAACTTATTTTGAATTCTTATTTCATAATTTAAAACTCATAGTTCAAATTCAAAACCAAGGTTCCTTAACACTCTAAAAGTTTAAAATCTAAATTTGAATTCCAAAATTTAAATTAAATTCAAACTTAGATTCTTCTACCTGAATTTCATATTTCAGTTTCCAGATTTAACTTGGTTTTAAATTTCAGTTGCATCTAAAAAATTTACTTTTAAATTTAAAACAGAAAACAGTTTCCTGTTTTAATTTAAAACATCTTACATAATTTTTCTCAAAAATGATTCAAAATTCAAGATTTTAAATTATTGAATTCATATTTAAATTTCTGGTTTAAAAATTCCTGTTTGAACTTCATCTTTCAATTTTTAAACTTTACTTTTTAAATTTAAATAAAGACAGAAACAGTTTCTGATTTTAGTTTAAAACCCAACTTGAATTTAAAAGCATTTCAAATTTATTTCAAAGATCTAAAATTTAAACTTATAGAATTTAAATTAAATTTCAGGTTCAACTTAGTTCCAGATTTTTGTTTGAAATTTACTTTTTACTTCAAATTTTGAAACTGTAACAGGTTTCTAGTTTTTGCTTAAGACCAATTAAAATTTTCAAAATTTAAATTATTTTCAAACCTAAGGTTTAACTGATTGAATTCAAATTTAAATTTAGTTTTTAAATCTTAGGTTTAAATTTTAGTTTGCATCAAACTTTTTTTAAAATTTAAAAACTGGAAAAAAACAGGTTCTGTTCATTTAAAAACCTGAAACAATAAAACACTCGAACCTCCCTATACTTACTTCGAGTTAGAAGCCATAACGCTTCGAGTTCAAATCCAATTCCCCCGAGAAAAATCACGAGACCATCCTAACTCCTGAAACCCAACACCCACCAGTCTCCACCTAAAACCTGTCAACGCCATTTCCACGCGCCTTCGGCCATCATCTCTGATGATCTCCACACGTCCCCGATCATCCATGGAGCCGTTCACAATCATCACATCGCTACCCAAATCTCAAACTCGAAATCGAGCTTCTCAACAACAGAAGACAGAACAAACTTCTTCTTATCCGGAAAAGACAAAACAGAAACACAATCAGAACAAATCTAACTATCCAAAATAATTTTGGATAAACTTTCACGAATCTTCTGTTTTGTCTTTTCAAAACTTTGTTTAAAAATTGATAAGAAAATATTGAAATGTTTTAAATTAAATCAGATTGAGTTTTAAATTTAGAATAAATTTAACAAAAGGGTTTTATGGCTTAATAAAATGGATATTTTATTTATAAAAATATAATCTCTTGTAAAATGATTTTGATTTAATAATAAGAGAGTTATAAAAATAATATTGATATTGTAATGACTTTTTAAATAAGCTTTAAATAAGATTTGTAATTTTTATTTCAAAAGTGAATTTATATTTATAACTTGATTTGAAACATTTGATTTTGGATTTAGTTTGAATTTAAATTCAAAAGTATAAAATCTTAAATTGTTTAATTTTTAATATGTATAAGTTTCAAATTGTAAAACATAGTTTGTTCTTATTTCTTTTATAAATTTATATCCATATTTTAATATAAACCAACAACTTAAATTTAAGCTAATATACATTAATTTGTATTAAATACTAATTACCTTTAAAAGAGAAAACAAGTGTTAAATACATATGCATTCTTTTGACAAGGGTTAAAAATATTTGACAAGTGTTAATTTTTGTTTATTTTTCTTTTATTACATTAAATCTAAAATACATCTAGTACAAACTTGCATCTTCATTCATTCATATTACATTTTCTTTTCCTTAATCAAATGAAGACCAAAATTCATTTTTTCATATCCACAATCACAAATCTACATACACAAATCTGCATAATCTAAAACCAGTTCCCCTCTAACCCAAAAATAAATCAAAAGCAATAGCCTGAAAGCAAATTGCAATTCATTTCTGCAAAAAAAATTTCCTGGAAATCAAGCATGCAAATGATGTCTGCATGCACCTACAAGTTTCAAATATGCATATTCTAAACCCTGTACAAATTCAAGTATATCTGCATGTCACTTAAAAAAAGAAGAAGAAGAAGAAGAGAAGGACCTTCACTCTATTTTAAAACCTGGAAGCATGCATGCAAGTGTTATCAGGAAGCATAGCTGCTAATACAAGAGTAAAGTTTTGTTTAAAAATAAAAGTGAGCAAGATGAAAGTTTTAAGCATGAGCATTTCATCAGGATTGCAACTCAGATATTAAACAGAGTCAAGCCTGCATATTCATTTTTCTGCATAATGAACAACAGGGGTCTGCATTCATTAAAAAAGTGAGTAACTTTAAAAATATTTAAATTCTTACTTAGGTTGCTTGCTTGTTTGTCTTGATATAAATATGTATTGTTGTGTTTTGATAAAAGTCTGATGTGAGATGTAATGTGTGCATGCTGTTGTTTATTTGCCTATTCTGTTTAATTTTCTAGACACCAAACATCATTTAAATCTTCATCTTTTAGTTAAGTTCCTGATGGAATGAAGTTTATAAAGTGAAGTAGTTAATTATCTTAAATCAATAATTAAAATTTTATGTAAGTTAAAAATATTAGTTTGTTGTCTCTGGAAATTAAACTTTAACTGGAAAACTCTAATCACTGTAATTTTCAAACATGTAAATTTATAAACTCAGAATCAAAAATCAAAAGCATCTGCTAAAACTTGATTTATAAATCATGAATCAGGATTTTTAGAATTAGGATGAGGTTGCAGTTTGGCTTTGATTGCAAAAGGGTTTATTTGGAATTTATAATGATCTATGTATAATGGAGGCTTGGTGTTCTTCCTGGTGATGGAAGAGAGGTAGGTGAAACCAGGAAAAATACTAATTGATGATGAAATTCATCGGAATGGTTGCGGTAGGGAAATTTTCTGTGGAACCCTATTTTATAATGGTTTGAAGAATTTGCAATTTTCGGGTTGAAGAGATGATCGAGTGTTGAAATATTCTGGGGATCGTTAGATAGGTTGTAGTTGAAGTCGGAGGCGAAGGGGTCGACTTTCTGATGATCGGCGTGGCGAGCAAGGAGCATTGACAGGTTTTGTAGTGAAAACCTGATTGTTTGGTTCCAGGTCTTAATTTAAACTCGAACTCGAATTCGAGTTGGCATGAAGTTGACCTAATGATCGAGATGGGGTTAGGAAGTGGACTTGGATGAGGAACGATCACCGTTGATGATCGGAGGTGACTGGGGAAGTCATGCATGTGCACGGCTCTGTTTTTTGTTGAAGTTGGTGATGTTGGCTTTTTTTTGCTCGTGTAAATTATAGGTTGGTCTCGAAGAAAATGGGAGGATTTCTCGGGGAAGAAGGGTGGTAAACTCGAAGTAATTCTGTGGGGGTTCATGTGTTTTTGTTTTACAGGTTTTATAAACCTGTAAATTCTGGGTTTAAACATTTGTAAACCCTGAATCTTTTAATGATTAAGAAAATTTAAAACATATTTGAATTCAAGTTTGAATTTATTTGAATTCAAGTTAATTTAACATCCCAGTTTAAATAAAATAAAGTTTAAAGGAAAAGAATTTTTACAGGTTTAATAAACCTGAACTTGTTTTATCAAATATTGTTTACAAACCTGACAGTATTTAAGTTTTTAAAATTTAAACTGAATTAAAAAAGTGTAGAGCAAGTTTTAAACAAAGTTTTGAAATAAGTTTAAAATCTTAATTCAAAATGAGTTTGAATTATAGATTTAAAATATATAAGTTTTATAAAGATAGAAGGTTTTTAACAACTTTGAATTTGTTAAAGTATTTTATAAAATGTTTTAAAATCTGAAGTTTAAGGTTTAAACAGAGTTTAAAATTTAAATTTAAATCTGGATTCAAAGCTATTTTGAATCTTAAGTTTAAATCTGGAATCAAAGTGGAATATGTGTTTCAGTTTTTGAAATTGAAAGAAAACTTGAAGTTGAAAGATTTAAACTAAATATAAATTGAAGTTATTGAAAGGTTAAAAGTAATAAATTGTTTAACTTTGATAAGTTTAAATTATTTTCATCTTAAAACTTGTATTTAAAATGAAATTGGGAAACAGTTTCAAAAGTACTTTGTTTAAAATAAAATTTGTTTTAAACATAATTTAGAAATATTTTATTTTAAAATTAAGTGAAGAATTTATGTTTGAAATTAACTTATTAAAAAGGTAATTAAGTAATAATATTGTTAAAAATTCTGGAATATTACAATCAGATTGTAAATAATTTTGTAAATTTAACCATTCCTTGAACCTTGTTTTGAGTCAAATTCTCAAAATTCCATTCTAAATTCCGGGCTAACCAAACCATTCCTTTTAATCTTGTTTTAATCCTATTGTTGTTAAAAAAAATCTTTAAGTTGTGAATTGGAATTGTTTAAATGAATGAGAGATGGAGTATGGTAATCCATTGTTGAGATAAAAGGGAAATCACACTCAAATTTAAAATTAAGGATATGGAATTCCTTTGAACTTAAGATTTGAACGTTAAGAAATGAAATTGTAATTAAAATTGTTTGAAACTCTTACTTGAACCTTGTAATGAGTTAAGTAAAAATAGTTTAGAATGGAATTTTGAGAATTTGACTCAAAATTAAATTGTTTAAAGGTTAATTTGATTTGAATTAATTAAAATTGTGATTGAAGATGTATAAGTATAAAATTCGAGTGGAAAATTTGAATTGGATTAATTTGAAACGATTTGAAATTAAAGTGGATTCAATTCGAAATTAGTCCAAACTGATTTGGATAAATTGGAATTGTAATTAAAGTTGAATAATTTTAAAATTCAAATGGAATTTGAATTTAATTTGGGAAGAAACCAAGAATAATTCAACTTGATTTGGAAATGGAGTTTGAAATTGGGATTAATTCAAACTTGGGGTTGAAATGAATTGAAATTGGAACTAGTTCAATTGAAATTTATTTGAATTAGTAGAATTTGAAATCAAGCTTGAATAAAATTAAATTTGGAACGAACCGCGGTTAATTCAACTTGAATTGAGATTGAATCAATTTCAATGGAAATTGAAGTTATTTAAATTGGAATTGGGTCAATTCAAATGGAAGTGATATTTAAATTGAATTGATTTGAATTGGAGATTGGGAAGTGAGCAGTTTTGACTTTGGACTATTTTTAATATAAATTGTTTTAATATAAACCTATTTTTTTTCCAAGCTATTCATTATATATACAACCTTTCTTTTAAAAGCAAACTATCTCATACTTGTTTTACAATTATTTTTGGAACTATTTAATAAATTTCCAACTATTTTAATAACTAATTACTGTTTTTCAACTACTTTATAACAAATCACTATTTTATAGCTATATTGCAATTATTTAAAATTTCTATAATTATTTGACTATTTTTCCAACTATTTTACAACTACCCAACTATTTTACACCTATTTTACAAACTAGTAATTATTTTCCAACTACTTATCTATTTCTAACTATTCAAGCTATTTTCTAAATAAACTGGTCGGAGTTCAAACTGTTATTGGTTAAATACCCAATCAAGATAAGAATAGAGGTGATAATCCAAATAGATTGAAGTAATTGGGAGTAAGAGAATGAAAATCAAAGTGAATGTGAATGGAAATGAAATTAATTTGGCTAATAACCAATAAAGATAAATACGTAGGGTGTACGTATGTTATTCTATTCGCATAGTGATTTGATCCAGATTCGAGCACAGAAATTCGAGATAGATATATCGATCCGAGTAGGATTTTCCACTCGATTTTCGACGGCGAACCTGGATATGAATTGTTGATTGGTTATGAATATTCTCTATCATAGTTATGACTATGCAAGGAGAATGACGGTTCTAATAAAGAAACCAGACCTGAGTCCGCACTAGGAAGTCGGGTGGACGATACTAGTTCGGAAGTGAAATTGTGTGGTCGAGTGAGCGATCAGATTGGTATAGCGTATGAATGATATGTGTACATTGTACGGATTTGAATGAAAATGATATTGAAAGGAGTAATCAAATTTGAATATTTTATTTTGAGTAAACAAAGTAAATTTATTTGTTTTATAAAATGAAACTCCCCTTGTTGAATCTATTGCCAGAAGAAAAGGATTTTTGGAGGTGATTTGGAGTATAAAAGGAGTTTTATACAAGTTTGAAAAGATCCAAAGTTTTAAAAATTATATATATATCTGTATATATATATATATATATATATATATATAAAGGATCTTATGAGGATTTTGGGAAAAGGTTTTGGCAACCTATGGTTTTGGAAAGGCTTTTGATTTCTGGGTAAAATCAATATGAGAATTTGAAAAGCCTAGTTTGAGAATTTATTGATTTTGGGATAATCGATTTTGTGTAAAGAAGCTTTGAATGAGATCATACTAGGTGTATGATTTGAAGATACTATATGTATATAGTATAAAATGTTTTGATGATGGCTCTGAGGAAAAAGGCGCTCCCTTGAAATGAACTTCTCAGGAGTACCACCGGGTGGTGCTGCCTTGAGCCCCAAGGGGGGTTCTAAAGTTGATCCTGTGAGGAGTCCGGACGAAACTAGTTCCTGGGGATTATGACTAGAATATACCATAGCGAAAGTCGTGTGTGCCGCTGAGAGCCAACAGTTACATGGACTTTTGCTGCGACGGCAACGTAACCCAGGATGTAACTGCGACCTATGGTATAATATAGCGAAAGTCGTGTGTGCTGCTGAGAGCCAACAGTCTGTGTTTGATTTTATATCGGCAGACTGCGACCTATGTAGGAGTGGAGATGTTTCATTTTAACAGCGAAAATCAGAGGCCACTGAGAGCCTGCAGTTACATGGACTTTTGCTGCGACGGAAACGTAACCCTGGGTGTAACTGTGATCTGTTGTGTAGGATCCATGGCGTAATCGAGAGGCCGCGGAGAGCCTGCAGTTACATGGACTTTTGCTGCGACGACAACGTAACCCAGGAATGTAACTGTGACCATGGATGGGGATGATGATTTCCATAGCATTCTCACCAAAGATACATCCTCTATTTTCAAAAACTGTTTTCTATATTTTCAATAAAATTATTTTCCAAATATTTTCACTAGGTGTTGAAAATGGGTCTGCTAAGTACTTATAGATTTTCAGTCCTACGCCTGATCAACGTTTGACGGAATTTCTGTGAGAACGAAGATGGACTTGTTGAAACATCGAGTTGTAGAATGATATTTTTATAAAACTACTTTGATAATACTACATATAGATTTTAAAAGTGTTTTAAAAAGGATCAAAGGAAATTTATCTGACTTTAAGCATTTCAATAAATTCTGGTTTCGTTCCTTTTTGAGGAGGAAAAGATTCTAAAGGGGGAGGAATGTGATAACCGGAATTTTGGAGTATCTGTAAATTGATAATTAACAGGGTTAATTAATATATTATAGATTAAACAAATAAATCTGATGATAAATAATTATACTTGGATTGTAATTCAAATTTGAATCTGAGTTTGAGTTTGAATTTGAAGTTTGAATTTAAGATTTAAGTAAATGCCTTAGTAAATAATTTGGATTTTTAAATAATATATAGATCATTTATTTAATGTATAATTGATTGATAATATTTTCTGTAAATATTGGGTATAATTATAATTGGAAATATAACTATATAAAACATAAGTTAACGAATGTTAAATTATATGATTTAAAAACTCTAAAATGATGAGTATTTATTATTAAAAAAAATATAAATTTATATAATTATTAGTTTGGATATTTTAACTTAAGTTTAAAATCTTTAAAATAAAATAAATAAAAGATAAAATAATTTACAAATCCTAAAATGATAAGGTTTAAACATAATTTATAAATAAATTTGTCAAAAAGGTTTAGGCATAAAAATACAAGTTTGACAAGTGTGTAATAAGTAAGGCTTAAATTAACAAGTGTTGAGTTAGATTAACAAGTGGCAATCAATCTCAGATTAATCTTTCCTTTTTCTCTTGCTTACTAAAACCCGTAGACCAAAATAAAAAATAAAATAAAAACCATAAGCAAATGAAACCGAAACTGGAATTAATGTTTGTATAACCAAATGTCTGCACTTTCCAAAGAAACCAAGTTGCAAATCATTTAAAAAAAAAGAAACAAGCCTGCAACATGTTCAAGGGTCCGAGCAAGAAAATCTGAAGAGGATTGGAGTAGACTAAGTTCCATTTTTAAATAAAAGATAAGATTTCAAATATTCAATTGACTGATCCTTGTCTTCGAACACATGTGAGTAAACTGAACACAAATTGTTTGTTTATATGCATGTGATAAATGTTAATTTAAAGTTGTGATGTATGGTTGAGAATTTTGCATGTATGTTATTTTAAGTGAATATATGTTTATAAACAGAGATACTGTGAGTTCCCCCTGATAACTTAGTTTAGAAAATTTTAATTTCCCTTTGATCTTTGCTAAGACTAGGTGTTTAAACAAATTTTAATTGTTGTTAAAACAAGTTAAAGTTTAAATTTTGTTTTATAATACAAATTGTATATTCTCTGGAAAGTGAGAAATCTTAATTTTAACAAGGAATTAAAACTGTTCTGTTATCTGTATTGTGGAAAGTTGGTTCATTTAGTGTTCAACAATCTAGATCATATAATCTAGTTGATAATGCATGTTGACATAAACTAAGAAATTGTTTATTTCTTAATAAAGTTTTAGCTAAAAGTTTATGTGTGCAGAAATCATATAGTATTGTCGAGTATGTCAATATTTATAGTGAATATTCTATTTTGGTAAAATTTCAATAAAATGGAATCCAGGATTTAAGCATGCAAGGGAGTTTCTCTAATAAAAATAAAATTTTAGAGGTGAAATGGCAATTTCTAGTATCCTATATTGTAAGGATTTTAGATATGAACGCATTCCGTTCAAGAAATTATTTCTGGTGATAGGGTGGACTGGAGATGATGCGTTTTGGTTGGGAAGAAGCCTAGCTTCATGTGTCAGAGTTTTACCGAAGCCAAATTTCGAAATTGGCTTCGATTTGGGCCGAGTTGATATTTTTAGGGTTTAAGAACCTAAATTGGGTCAAGCTGTTCATCGTGCTCGTGTGGCAGCGTGAGATGATCGGAGTTGATCGCAATCATGGGGATGGCTGCTGGAGGGTTTAATGAAGCATCGGTGATGATGGAAAGCGGTCTCGAAGTATGTGGCATCGGTATTGAAGAAGATCTGGCCATGGTGGTTGCTATAGTGGGATATTTTTGCTCGTTTTTGATTTTCGAATTTGTGGATCATTCTGGGAACGTTTTCAAGTTCGTGTGAGATAGTGGAGTTGTAGGCGAACGTCGCGCCGATCGTCAAAGGCCGGAGGTGAGGTGCAAGGTGCACGCGTGTACGTTCTGTACACTGGGATTTGTGAAATGGGGGAAGATGAGATGAACCCAAAGAAGCTCTCGCGTTTTCATCGAGGGCGACTCGAAGAAGCAGGGAAGATGGGAATTTTCGGGATTGGAAATTCCGAGTCGTTACATTTGGTATTAGTCGGGTCGTCTCATTATCATTTATTAATTAATTAATGTAATTAATTTTGATAATTAATCACAAGTTAATAACCTTTATTAACTCATCATCAATTCTTTAATTACCTTTTCTAAGTAATTAACATAAATTAATTAAGGTTTATTAAATTTGTAATTAATACTAATTAATTTAAGTTAATTACTTAGAAAAGGTAATTAAAGAATTGATGATGAGTTAATAAAGGTTATTAACTTGTGATTAAACCTCCCCCCTTAAAAGAATTTCATCCCCGAAATTTAAAAGCAAAGTTAATTTAATAACCCAGCAAAGATTTTAATTTCAATTGGCAAAGCATACTTATGAATCAGTTACTAACAACCAAAGTAATCAATCACACAAACAAACATAACTAATTATCCTGACATACGTCAGAATAAAACTCTAATACTATTTCGAGTTTCCTAAGTGTAAATCACCGGGAGACTCGCTCTACAGAAGCTAAATTAACAAACTACACCACCAAAATCCAGAGCTCCTCTCTTCTCTAGATCCACCAATCTGAACAGAATATCAGATTACTCTCAAATCCAGCTCAACATCCAACTCCAACTGAACTACAGATTCAACAAGCAACAATGAATCATACGCATACTCCCTCAGAGGTACGTGAAATAAAATGAACTCTAGTTATCCAAACTGGCAATTCAATCTCATAGACAACAAATCTTATCTTGTCAGAACATAGATAAGAAATCTCAAATGCCATAGCACTAACCAACCAATCTTACTCAATTTCTGCTCTCTTAACCAGAGAAATCTTAACAACAATGAAGTCTCCAACTTCGAATTCCAAAACTCCTTATCTCATATTTGTATAACTCGACAGACAATCCAGGGCTGCCAATCCTTTCCCTGATCAGTTCCACCTATGCTGATACTTCCAGAAACAGCTAGACCAAAACAAACAAGCTTCAGGATCCTATCCAACGGAAAAGTCTTCCAAAATCCGTCGAAATCCAGAACACAAACTCTACTACTCAAGCAAAGGCAAACAGAACTTGCTTCCTTCCTTGCACAGTTGCTACCTCGCTTCCGCTGCGCAACTCTGATTTTGAAATAGATAAGAATACTGTTGATGAGCACGAATACAACTTATCCACTAAATCCGGGAAACTTTGTTCATCAAATCCATAAAATCTGAGTGACTCATCAGACTTGGTCACACAACTTTACTACAGAATCCAAACTCATAAACTAGATCTAACCAATCCAAACTCCAAAAATTTCTGAGCTGCTACACCAACTCTTCCTATAGGCTAACCACCCAAAATCGCTTCTGGAACCAAAACAATATGGAACTCAACTTCAGGTGCAGACAACCTTCTGATTGCATCAGTAGCTCCTACTTCCTCATGAGAATCCTCAGCCTCAAACAAAAGAATGCTCAAGAAAAATTCCAAACAAATCGCAAGTCACTTTTGCGATCCAACCTAATTCGGATTCCAAAGAAACTGTCCTCTCTTTACCAATTAGAACAGCTCTAAGCTTTTCCAAACAAGGTTAATTCTTCAAGATAACTTCCATCAACTGCCCGGACTACTGATAGAAGAACCACTAGGACTCCCGAATCATCGGAGAAACAACCAACACTGCTGCTTCCAAACTCTACCTCGATGATACTGTAAAGGCAAAAGACCTTCTCGTCAGCACACCGAACACTTCCGAGCTGCACTGCTACCACAGCTAACCAGGACTTCTAATCCAAATGCTCCCCGAACCCCAAAACTATCAACAAACCACACAACGGACCTTCGAGATGGCAGACACCCTATCAAGAATCTCGGGCTCCCAACTAAGCATCAACAACTCGCTCTCCTTAAGATACGACAAATGAGACCATGCCAAAGCGAAGTAACTCATAGACCTTAGTCTCATATTCCAGAACAGCCAATCTCCTTGCTGAAGATCCAGATAACTACTACACAGACGAGTCTTCCTTGAGGCAGGTAAACACTGCTCCTCAACCACCTTTAAAACTGCTTCAAAAGAAAACATCTTCGGAAAATATCCAAGGATACTGAATCTCTCCATGCAGCTATCAAGATATCATTACTTACTTCTACACTTCCGAAAGATCCAAACTCAAGAAAAATTCGCTCACCCGAGCCAAATCCAAACTTACATTTAAAAGATAGACTCCGAATCTTTTAAAAAGATTTCCCTTGGATATCGAACAATTCCTTACTCCAAACTATAATCTCACTCGAGAGGGTATTAGGTCTACATTCTCGACAAATACTTCCAACCTCAACATATGGACCTCTTCCATCAGTGGTAGTCGTGTTACACACACATACCACAACTACTCCACTCTCTACCTCTAAAACTTATGTTGGAAAATCCGAACATATAACCCAACAGATTAGGTACATATATATAGTTATATATATAAAATTACAAATACGCTCTCTCAAGGAAGACACCACTACAGAGCTTAGGCATTCGCGCATCCTAACGCTCTGATACCAAATGAAATGACCCGACTTCCTATCACCAGGAAATCGCATCATCTTGAAGAAAGAAAGGGATAGAAGAAGAAAAGAAAGAGAAAGAAGAAACAGAACAACATCAGAGAACTCACAGCGGAACGAATAAAATATAATATAACACATAAAATATTACACAGTATCATAATACATCAGAGTACACAACTTATACAACACATATTAGACAGTTATAAACATCTGTCTAATTATACCACTCAAGTACAACAGAAGAAAAAGATACCAAACACAGCGGAACCATAATATATCTACACGTGGAAGCCTCCTACTCCATTACTCCTTCAGAATTCGTCAAGCTTACCTGAATCACTTGACTACTCATACATAATATGAGTACCCAAGAGTTTAATAAAACAGAAAATAAACACTCGGGTCAGACAGGAGTCTGGTGTGAGTAAACGGTTTAAAGTTGCTTAACTTTAGAAAACCTTTGAAAAGAAAAGGTATCATGTAAGACTTCCGACACATAAACATGGATAAGTTTTTACCTTCGCTAACCAAAACATTTGATAGGAAATCCGGGGATATTATAATAGTGTCTAGGGTTTTCAAAATAAAATACAGAAATAGCTGGAATGCTTACATCTCACGTTCCAACATAGTTGGGCACAATCAAAATCGTACAGGCACTTATTGGATTTTGGATTCCATCAATGGCAGGGCTAATGAGGTACCGCCCGTCACAGTACGTGGCCTAGATCACCGTACCGAGGAGTACTCCCACTCCCCTGCAACACAAGGCCGGGACCATTCCTTACTGAACAGTCCCGAACAAGACAACCCCGGCAGTTGTCCGGATCAACTGCCCCACACAGCCGAATAAAAAGGGTCTTCTAGACAGGAGTAAATATTGCTCTCCAGTGGGAGCTACCCATGAAGCCTTGCTGCACCTCCCCTGTTTTAGCTATTCCCGGTTGATGAGGCTTGAGGCTGCGATTACCTTTATAGGACACATCACTTAGAACGCTCATCGTCCACCTGACTATGTGCTGAAAGCATTCAATCCATACAAGTTCATTCCGGGTTCGAACGAAACCGAAGGCACTATCTCGTTGCACTCATTATTGGAATCACCCTCAGAGTCAATGACCATAGCCCTTGCACTCTAATTCACCATCTTGAATCTATAAGCACTATTCCGTCAAACTCATTACGGAATCACCCATAGAGTTATACTGACGTATAGCCCTTACACCTCGAGTCTTTACTTGCTCTACTTGGATACACGACCTAACGTTTAATTGGAATCGATGTGGTTTTCGGATATCCAAATATGGAAACCCGATCCCGGTCTCACCGAAACCAAACGCCATTTTGATGTCCAAGTTGTACTTAAGGGATTTAAACAGTTTAACTTATTCAGGATGATATAAACAGATAGATGAATAACATTATCACAATAGATAATTCATATCAACATTCATCTCACAAAGCAGCATATCACCTATCTCATAGACATCCAAATCATCCAGTATCAACCAGTCACCCAATATTAATCATCCAATGTCATTAAATATCAAATATCAATCATTCAATATTAACCATTCAATATTAATCAATCACCCATAGCAGAATTGAGTAACTCTTAATCAATTTAATTAACCTCTAATTAAATTAATTACTATCCTTTAATCATTTGGATTATTATTTATTACAAATCAAATTCATTATCATCTCTTAATGATCTTCCTTAATTAATCTTCTTCGATTAATTATCCTTTAATTACATTCAAGTAATTATCCTTAACCATATTCAGTAATTAATCTTTAATTACTATCATTAATTGCAATAATTAATGATCCTTCATTAATTAATTAACTATAACTAATTTCATTAAACCTTAATTAATTACAATCAATTAATCATACTTTATTCAATTATTATTATTAATCAACCTTGATTAATATCATTAATTAATGATCCTTATTAATTTAATAATTACTTTAATTAATTAAATAATTAACTTATAATTAATCAACTCATTAACCATAATAAGTAATTAACAATTTGTAATTACTTATCTAAATTAATTAACTTCTTAATTAATCTTTGATTAATTAATCTAATTAATCTTTAATTGCTTTATTAAGTGATTATTATTCAATTAAATTAACAAATAATCCTTAATTAATTACTTTATTAATTAATTACAATTTTAATTAATTACACTTAATAATTAATCATGAATTAATCTCATTCATAATTAATTAATCAGATTAATTAATTAACTAAATTAACTAAGTAATTAATTCTTAATTACTTACATAAGTAATTATCTCTAATTACTTCCTTTAATAAATCTTAATTATTTTCTTAGTAATAATTAATTTCATCATTAAAGAAATCTTAATTCATTAACTAAGTAATTACTCCATCATTAATTAACTTTTAAAAAAACAATTATATTAATTAATTCTTTGAATTAAAAATCTCAAATGATTTAATCCATTAATCACTTCCAATTAATTACCCCATGAGTAATTTCCATTCTTAATTACTTCCATAAGTAATTACCATTCTAATTACATTCAAAAATTAACCATTGATTACTTTATTAAGTAATCACACTTAATTAATCCATAATCAAGCGATTATTAAAAATTAAAGAAATAATTAACTAATTATTTAAAATTAATGAAATTAATTAATTAATTAATTTCTTATATTTCAAAATCCTTAATTAATTAAGAATTCATTAATTTTAATTAACAAATCATATTTATTAAGTACTCTCAAGTTCATATCAAAATAATTTAATGTTATTTATCTTTATAAATAAGTTAATTGAAATAAATCAAATTTTAACAACTTAATCAACTTATCCTATTGGGTTTTCAAAATTATAATAATAACTTTATTTAAAAAATAACACATTTTGGAAATCAAATTTGAAATTTTCAAAACACATTAATTTTCTAAGTTAAACTTATTCATTTAAAATAAAATTTGAATAGTTTGTTTTTAAAACATTACTTTATATTGTACTTAAACTTTGATTTAATAATTAAATTCAAACACTCTTCTTAAATTAAAATTCAAACTTTAATTAAGTAAAACTTCTTCAAAGAAATCTTCTCACACGTTTTAAATTTGAAAGTAAATTCAATTTACATTTTAAAGTTTGATTAACTTAATTTTCAAAACAAACAAGTTTAACTTTGAAAATTCTTTTTCCTTTATAAAGCTCAACTTGATATATATATATATATATATATATATATATTTTAAAACAAGTTTAACTTGTAAACTTAACCTTTGCATAAAAAAACTAAGCTTCAGTTTGGAACAGAAGTTCTCTCAATCAAACCCGAGTAAAACACTAAAACTACTCGAGACAACCCCGAAGCGACCCAGCAACCCCCTCCCCCCTTCTTCGAGTCGCCCCTGAAGATAACGCGAGAATTCTTCGAGTTCCTCAACTCGTCTTCCCCAGAACAGACTCCAGTGCACAGCAACTACATGCGTGCACCGTGCACAGAGAACCAAACAACGTCGAACTTATCTCCGTTCATCACCATGTCGGCGGCAACCACCTCGACCGTCCCCTCCACCCAAAATCAAAAATTCCACAACGAAACAAAATTCGACCAAAATCTCTAATAAACTACAGCAGCTCGAACCAAATACCCCATCGTCAACGACGAACACGCCACCGGCCCCTCCATTAATTTCAATAGAGCATCACCGCATCACCGGGGTACCATTCCCCTCCTCGCGAACTCCTCCAATCCACTATTCCCGTCGCAAAAACTTCGACCGTTAAGACGAAACAGAAACTAACTTAAACCCTAGTTTTATCATTTACGAACGATCCAGCCATTAGAAATTTTTCTTTACATTTTTCCTATAATCTACATCCTACAAACAAAGATCGACCAAGATTTCAAATCATATTATTGTGTGGATCGACAGCAAACACCAAAAACTCCAAAAATGTTCAATCCCAAAATTCACAATAAATACCCAATTAAAAATTTCAAATTTCTTATATAAATTCATGATTTACCCTCCAGATTTCATGCATGAACTTCAAATTAAAATTTAAGGTAGTTAATTTTTTTACAAAAATTTAGTTTTACTGTTAATTCTTTTTTTTATAAATATTTGTTCATTCAATATTCCAGAAACTAATTTTAAAATTTCCATCATGCCTTAACTCACAACTTCATTCAATATCAAAGCATAATATAGTTTGGATTGGGAAATCTTTTTTTATAAAAAAATTTCTTAAGAAAACAAATTCTGTAAGAAAACGAAGAAGAGGGATTTATACAAACACTATATTCTCAGACATTTCACATTTCAAATCATGCATACATAAACAATATTTATATAAACAGATATTCATTAGCACAGCACAATTCGTCACATGCATCCAAATTTAGCCACAGATATTTTTTTATTTAAAACTGTTTTTGAAATGTTTACTCACCTGATTTAAGCAGAGCAGATTTCAATTATTCCTAGGCTTGAAAAAAACTTTGTAGATCATATTTTTGCTTTGCTGGAAAAACTTTTCATGCCCCAAAAACTTTGATTTAAAATGTTGAAACAGATCTTGAACTTCCTTTTGCATGTTTACAGATTTATGTATTGAACTTGCTGTATCCCTTCATTTTGAATGCAGTTTGAAGAAATGCAGATTTTAATTGTTGCAGGTTGAAGTCTTTTGAAATGCAGGTTGAGGCTTTGAAGATCAATTGCATTTGCAATTGTAGGCTTTACACTTTAGGATTTGAAATTACAGATTTTACTATGTTGAGAAGAACTTCAGATTTACTTTTGGATTTAATTTTCAGATTTTGGAAATTTGTTTTCTGATTTTTCCATTAACATTTGAAAGAAAGAAAATGTTTTGAAAGAAGCTTGTTTTCTTAAAAGACATTTATTAAAAATTAGAATTATATATTGCCACTTGTTAATAATTTGAACAAATGTCACTAACCTATTTTTAAAAGCTTACAAGTGTTATTAATGTAACTTAAGATGATAACACATACTCATTTGTATTTTAAATAATCCTTTATTTAGTTTAAATGTAGATATAAACTTACATCTTTAATTTACTTTATTAAAGAAATACTCTAAAGCTAGTTATAATATACATCTTATACATGTTATTTTAAATTTTAAACATTATACCTAAACATTTATAACCATTTAAAATTTAAGCATTATAAAAGAAAACAAAACAAAGCTTGTTTAAATCATTTTTAAACTATCACATTTTAAATACTTTAAGAGAAAGACAAAACAAAAATTTGTTTAAAACCTTTTTAAACTATCCTATTTTAAAAATAAATAACAATCTTATATTTGAAACCATTGAATTAAACTAAATTTTCTTTAGAAAAACATTATGTTTTAAAACAAAGCTTCAATTTCAATATTCATTCATATATAATTTATTAATAGATTAAATTAAATTTCCAAACAATTCCAAATTATAACATATACATACATATATATTACAATTTGAAAATTTAAGTTAATTTAAAACAAAAGATATTTCTATTCACAATATATATCTATTATATATATTATGAACAGAATAAAATTTCATTAGCTTTGGAAAAATAAACCTTATCCATTTTAAATTGTTAAAAGATATTGATCACACTTACCAGATTAAATATTTGTTATTCTATAAAAGATTAATTTCACCAATTTAAATTAAAATTATAAAGAAAATTTATCAAATCAATTAAATTATTATTATAGATTATTAAATCGTTATTTCCCAAAATTCTGGGTCGTTACAGAATTTGAATTGAAGTTGAACTTAATTTGGATATCGGTTTTTGAGTATTTTCTATGATTTTCTTCGATTTCGTGCACTGTTTTTTCCAAACAAAATTTGAAATAATTTTTATAATAAATCGACTTTTAAATTTAGTTTATATAATTTTTTTAAATTATTTTAAAGTTATTAAGATATATTTATTTCCTATAGTAAGGAGAATTTTCAGTAAATTGATTTCAAAATGATTTCGAGAAATTGTTTTAAATCCCGTTTTGTCAAATAAATTATTTTATAAAGAATATGCACTATTTTACACTCTTCGGGCGTATGAGAAAGAGAATTAAACGATTTAGTCAAACACGTGGTATAGGATACATGATTTTACTTTTTCAGTTAATTCCGGATTCGTACCATCGAAGCAATTCTGGGCTATTGATTTGAGATGATTTTTGGGATTTGCCATTTTATGGCATGTTTTGAGATTTATAATTCCTAGTTTTGGGAATTATTTGAGATGGCTAATATTTGGCGAGATTTTTGGCTTGAGATCTCCAAATTTTGGAGTTATAATCTATTAGAACCCACTATATTATTTTACTTGCCGATGAGATGAAGCGAGTCATGAGAATTCTGAGTTTTGAGATTTTGATGATTTTATTTTCTAACGCGGCAATGACTAGTGGTTAGGAAGTCGTTAAGTGAGAATGTGTGGTTTGGAACACACTTTTACCACTCTTCGGGTTCCTCTTAGGGAGTTTGTGACACATTCTGGGTTTACCAGTAATATAGACCTTCGAGTCATTTAAGTTTATGACTTTGGTCATGTGGGATTTATGACTTCGGTCGTCTGAGTTTTACGACTTCGGTCGTCTGAGCCTACGACTTCCATCGTCTGGGATAGCTTATATATATAGTACTGGTCTGAGTTTGGCACATGCAGCTTTGCTTCGCTATGCAATCGAGGATCTGGCCAATCTAAGTTTTCTTTGTTTTATGATTTTTATTATGATTTCACAATTTGAGATATCTTTAGTACATCGATAGCCTAGAGCTACATGAGATGTCAAACATATATGGTGATTTCATTGTTAAGAGGTTTGTACTCTTATTGAGTTCCTTAAGTTAAGAGTTTGCATGATTCCTTAATTCTGAATCGGTATATTTATATGCCGATGAAATGAGGCATAATTGAGTTGGTGATTTTGATGTTTCTTTTATGGCTATCATTTTGCTTATTTACATTTATGTTGAATAAACTTGAGTAGGAATCACTTATGGCATGTTGAACCTATTCATGAGTTATTGTTGAGCCATTGTACCACTGCCACCCTTGGAATTGTGAATAAAATTTCATTTTTATCTTTCCTTTGTATTTAAAGGATGTTTCCCTTGTGCATGTATATCCATTTATCTCTTTCTAATCATCATGTTCTAGTTAGCCTGACCCGTGTATTTATTACTCGGGGAAGACCGAGTTGCAGGCCAAGATCTTTTGGACTTTTGGCTTAGCAGTATCTTTTGGACTTCTCTACCAACCCTTTTTGGTATGAAGCATAGTTCTTGTGTAGTTTTTGTTGTGGTTATCTTGTTAGGAACTTGTGATATATATTCTTTTGATGGGGACGTATGTATGTATATATTGTGGTTAAATACCACTTATGACATGTTGTAAAACATTTGATGTATGCGTATATGTATATCTGTTTGTGTTTGCTGTTCTATGACTTGTGACTGCTGATGTTGTACATTTTGTTTCTGAATCAATCCTGTAGCCACCATAGTAGTGTATTAGATAGGAATTGAGTATGTTGAACACTTGAGACAAAATGAGTACCAAATCAACATACTTAACTTTTATCTAATGCAAGACTATGATGTTCGCCCTTAACCAGCTCTATTCTCCGCATTAGCAGACAGAATTACTCAGTAACTCTCTTTGTTAATATGGGTCTCGAGATGGGACGTCACAGCTTGGTATCAAAGCTGGATTAAGAATAAATTGTAATAAACACAGAATAGTATACATAATTACTATACAACAAGTATAATACAGGTGTAAACATCATCCCCAAATCGTTGTTGAACCCAATCTTATCCTTAACCTTTCCGTGTCCTATAGGGGTAGATAAGAAGAATATGTCCAGGAATGTTAATTTTAAATTCCATAGTATTCCCTATTTTATTTAAATTGCTAATATTTACCCCTGTGAATAATCTATCTTATCTTAGCTTTAAGCTAATGGTTGGAAGAGGAAGAAATCACACTTCGGAGGTAGGACCGTCCAGTGGTTCACGTCCTAAAGGGGCCTATATGTCGACCAACCAGATTCTCGAGCTTCTTAGGAGAACTCAGCCTCCTACTCTTATTCATCCCTCTCTTCCATGCAAATTCGTATTTGCACGCATGTGCAGCGACTTCACCCATCTTGGAGGCAAGCCATTCAGAGGCTCCCAGACAGTATTAGAGGCTCAGGCTTGACTACGAACAGGCGAGCGTATCTTTACTCGCATGGAGATATCCGATCATCATCGTGTTCTTGTGGCATCGAGTATGTTGCAAGAATGAGCATTAGACTGGTACATGCTCCTTACTGCCGAGATGGATGAGTCTACTCTTACATGGCATCATTTATGAGACCATTTTGAACTAAAGTTCGTACCAGAATTTGTGTAGGCCTTTCTTGCCCGTCGCTTCCTTGAGTTGAAGCAGGGCAAATCCTTTGTTTCAGATTATGTATCCTCCTTCGGGTCCTTGTCCAAGTATGGGCTCGAGTTCATTAGCACTCCATACAAGAAGAATCTGAAATTCGTTTCAAGACTTAAGAAATATTTGAAGAAGTTGCTCATGCTTCAGCTTATGCTCTTCTTCGAAGAGCTTGTGGATTCGGCGCTTCATCTTGAAACCGTCGAAAGGTTAAAAGATAGCAGTGATAAGGCCAAGGTTCGAAAGAACCCAACTAAGAAGAAATTTCCCTTTCAGAGATCCCAATCCTTTCCTCTGAGGAAGAAGGAAAAGCAAGAAAGTTTTGGTTTTCATCCTTATGTAGAACCTTCTTCAGCTAGAGTTTTAGCTTGCTTCAATTGTGGTTCTCGTGATCACCTAGCTAGAGAGTGTCCTCATCACCGCAAGTGTTCCTATTGCAAGAAGGAAGGACATATGTTTTCTTCGTGTCCTAAGAAAGGGAAAGGTTCTAGTTAGGGGAATTTGAATGTGGAGAAGACTTCGGGTAGTGCATCTCAGTCTTGAGGTATATCTCCTACCATTTTAGAAGGTTCTATTCTTTTTTTATGACTGTTCTTTTCGAATCCTCTTCGATACGGGTACTTGGCATTTATCCGTATCGGAGAAATTTGTTAATACTATTAGATGTTTCGGTCTTGTTGCTTACTTGAGGATTGCAAATCCCTTTGAGGGGATCCACAATACTTGATGTGAGAATTTTGAGGTTGTTCCTTGCAGCTTGTCATTGCGTGCGAATTGGCACGCTATTTTCTATCTAGAGTTTGGAGTAATTTGAGAAGTAGTGGCTTGAATTTATCAAGCCACATTCTGGGATTTGAGGGATCCTATATTTAGGTATCCAAATTCAGTTGGTTTGTTATTTCTTGTCTTCGAAATATTGATTTTGATTCTGAAGTCTCTGTATTTCTATATTAAGTTTCGAGATGTTGATAATATATCTCGAATTTCATTCATGTGACTCTGTCGGTTTCTGTGTGTCCGTTTCGGGTATGACACCCAATCGGGCAATCGAGTATTGTATTGATCTCATTCCCATTCTTAGCCTTTCGGTCATTCTTCGACAAGGATGTCCACTAAGGAAATGAGGTGATTTATTGAATTTATTCGATATTGTCATTCTTGCCTCTTTTGAGATATCCTTTTTGGATACTCATTTGTTGATAGGCTTTGTGATATTAAATGATTGTTGTTAGTGTTCTTCTTCTCATTTGAAAAGATGTCTTGCCTTATCCTTAAATCTCATCTATTTCTCTTTAATTTATTGAATGGTGTTGGGATCATACATTAGTTCGACCCTACACCAAACTCCTTGAGTTACGAGTCGTGAAGGATAGCGTTCCTCTTACTACAATCCGTACTCGTATGGGCCTTGTCAATGGTTCATTATATCATTCGAAATAACGAACACTTCAATCTATCCCATCAATCTTGTGAACCGAGTATTCTGAAAATATCTCGATGAGCTTTTCTTGTGTTTTTTTTGGGTACATGTAAATTGTGTTTTCAAACATTTCAAAAATTGAAGATATATATTTCTAAGAGAAATTGGATTTTGATTTGGGATAAACAAAGAATATTTTGAGTATTGAATGTGAGGTTATTCTTTTAAAGAAAGTGATCTTTGTGTTAAGTTGCCCATCGAGTGCTTTAAGAATTCTAGTCAATGCGCCTGATAAACGTTATCAATAAGAATTTCCTAAATGTTGTGATAAGACAATCAGACATGTGAGTTTTCATGGGATTAAATTTGGAAATAAATTGAAATGAATTGAGAATTAAATTTTATTTTGGATGAAAAATGCAGCCATTGAACCATAGTGGGTTGAATGAGTGGCGAGGCGGTTTTGATCATTTGGTCAACTCTGCAGCCAATCGATAGATTTGTTTATTACAAATCAATGGCGAGGCAATGCCATTATGATAATTGAAATGTATGAGTTTGAATATAGTTTTTTTTATTGTTGAAATGATGAGATAATACTTTGTTTGAAAAATAGATGTTTATTGAATATTTTAAAATGAGTTATACATGTTAAAGATGACATTTGTTATGAGAATTTAGGTATTTGAAAATAAAGAGTCGTAAATTTTAAAATTTTATCTTAAGGATTGTTGAAATGAAATTACAAAATTCTTTCGAAAGTTTAATTTTGGAATAAAACGGAATATGAGTTTGAAATTATTTATCATTTTATAAGTGTTATTGTAACATCCCGCCTTTTCGCATGCTTTAAATCGACGATAAACCACACATATCAGACTTAAAACATACAAAAGGGCGGATTGTTATGGGGTAAATAAGAAAAACAGAGAAGAGAAAAAAAACTAAACCGAATCTCACAACGGAAGGATAAAATATAATAATAAATATACAGTTCATAAAACTGTTTACAAACATTTGATTCTTTTTTTATACAATAAATATCAGAGTTCACATACCCATAAATATGAATGCAGCGGAATTAAATAGTGCAGTGGAATAATATAGTAGATTGCAATGCTACAAATCTTCATCTTCGTCCTCCAGAACTAAAGTCTTCGATCCTGAAATGCTCGGACTGACCCGAGCGAATTGAAAAGACAAAACACTCGAGTCAGAACTAAAATATCTAGTGTAAGTTAAATTAAAAGAAATAAATATGAGTGCAGTAACTTAAATGATGCTCGGGATTCACATCTCTTAAGGATCCGTTAAACTATTTACTATGTAGTATATTTCGCTATTATAATAGTGTCTAATTGTAAAATAATTTTAAATAGCGTTAAGGAATTACCCAATCTCCCCCTTAACACAATAATAGTCCCAGTAGTCCATCCAATATCATAGTCCCTCTTGATCGGGAAGCCACCAGAGGATACCACACGGGCTACGGGAGAAAACCAAACTCGTACAAGGCGCGATAGGGTAGGAGACACGACACAACTAGGCAATGCCAGGGTAGATATACCAATTACGCTTCCGGGTCGGTTGTAACGCGTAGCGCGCAGCTACCGCCCACCTCGAACAAACTCCCCCAAATCAAAGAAATCAAAAGTGAAGGAGGCCACCGGATCAGTCCAAAGTCAGAGTATAGTATCGAAGGGAAGTGTCCGATCAAAGGTGCTACCTTATTAACCCGTCAATCGCTCCTGTTTTAGCCACCTTATGCCAACTCACGGGAGTTGGGTCCACGTATTTACCTTACAGGAAACGCCGCCACCAACCTAATTCATTCTGGAATCTCCACCGCGTACACGATTGTTAAAGTGGTTTTCGAAGTTGGCAGAGAGTATGACAACTTTCGATCCCGGTCTCTTCAACAACCAAATGTTATTATAACAACGCGGTCTTTAAAAATAGTTCATGCTTTAAAACTAGAATATAATTATCCATTTCAAAACCCATAAGTACGATAGCATTTCCATTTCCAAAACAACTCATTTTGATATTATTTTTATAAAACCCAAATCAATAATATCATTTTATTTCCAATATATTTCTCTTCCAAAATCATACTGCTTTAAAATTTATAGTATCTTGAAACCAAACATTTGAATTATAGCTTTCAAAACATAATACTACGAAATTCATAGCTTTAAAACCATAACTTCTAAAATTTAAATGGTTTGGATATTGAAACGGTATATAGAATAAAATAGTTTGAATTTAAAATTACTTTATAAAATAAAATAATTTCCGTGACTTTTCAATTTTATTCATAAAAGAATTTAGTCTAAATCTATAAATTTTAAATTCGCTTTCAGTTAAATCAACCACTTCAAATTCAATATATTTCTAACTTTGAGTATTTAACAATTTCAAAACTTAAGGTTGGAATTTATATTTACCAATTCATTGTCCTATTATTTAGTTTTGAAATGTTTACATAATAAATCAAAATCATTTAAAATAAAACTCCAGTTACTAACAACTTAAATATTTCCTTCAATTTATTTATGCTAGAAATATTCGTATAATTTATCTTGAAATAAAAATCCAGTCATAAATCTCATAACTTTACAATTTCCAAGTTTACTAAGTTTTACCTCAACTTGTGGGGTTTAAAATTTCTTTTTTTTTTAAAGCTCAATTCTAAATAAATTTCCAATTTATCTTCAAATCTTAATTGATTTGAACCATTTTAGACTTTATATATATACAATACCTTAAACCTGTACTGAATCATATAATAAAAATTATCAAACTCCATTTTTCAACTTATTCATTTTTATTTAACAGATTACATAGCTTAAATTCACAATTTAACTATATATGTATATATATAAAATAATATTTATAAAATATCAAAATTTAATATTTATTAAACTGTATCCTATCCAAACCATGGAAATTATTTCAAAATAATTTATATACATAGACCGCGGTGCCTGTATATAATTTTCTATCCTATGGTCAAGTGATACGGATATTTATCATTTCAATTCGTAATTTAAAATAAAATGCGGTTGTATATCATTTCGAATCACAATCCCGAATGAAATGAAATGCATGATAACTTGCAGATTACATAATATAGAACACATCATCCATTCACCAAACACCATTCATCAACCATTTATTTCAATCATCATCCAATTTGAACAAACATCAATAAATAGCATATAAAATATAACGGGTATCAACGAACAGTTTATATTCACAAATAAATTAATAACTGTTTAATTGGAAGTTTATATGCAAAATAAATAAATTTAACTGTCAAATTATATGCAATAATAAAATTAAATAACAATTTAATTCAAATAAATGTAATCTAACTGAGATGATGAATAAAATATGCCAGACAGTCATAAATGAATTTCTACTCATATCTTAAATCAATTTAACAAACATAAGAAATTTTAGAAGTTGTGAGTGGGTTAAAACACTCACCTTTTGAATTTAAATCGAATTTAAATCCGATTTAAACCCAAAAATTTGACAGTCTCCAAATTTGTCCAAACCAGCGTCAGAATGTCCGGAATTTCAATACGATCCTAATAAAAAAATCACGTGTGAAACGGAGTGCGTATGTGAAAGTTATCCAATTTAAATCGTTTGAAAACGAAAATAAAATTAAATAAAACTAACCCATATTAAATAGCCACGACATCAAAAGCTTTAGCACGCTACAGGACCTCGTTCTTCTTCAGTACGAAAAAAATGAAAAAAATCATTTTTATAAAAGAATGCTTTTGTAGTTGCAAGAATAAGAGCTTTTGAATATGAGATGTTAGGAGAAACAAAATGTAGAAGAAGAAATAAGATGTAGGTTATTTATAATTAGGAAATGAATGTGGATGGACAAAAATAAATGTCACGTTTTATTATTAAAGCTTCAGGCATTAATAATAGATAAGGGAATGTATGTAGGAATGGAAAAGTTTGCAAACGAAAGTAGAATTTTGTACGCATTTAGGTTTTTATCTACGCATAATAAAATATTTATGCTTACCTTAAAAATGAGAACGTTCAATTTTGTTTTCTCAAAATGATCTTTTATTTCCATTAAAACACCCTTTTTGTTTAACACAAAACGTGCATTTCTTTTATTAAATCTATTAGTTGCAATCAGCGTTTCCTTTATTTTTAATTGAAACATTTGAATTACATTAATTGCAGTTACTTACAAAGTTAAATTTTAAAACAGACAACTAAAATGGATAAAGAAATAGAACAATTGTTTATTTAAACACGTTTAAAAATTTATTGTTTATACACAGGAGTAATAAACAGATTATTTTCCTATTCTTGTAATCAGTCTGTAAGCTAAAACACAGTTCAAATAAACATATATTTCTTTCTTTAAAATCAATCTTTCTGTTCTTATTTTAATGAAATTAAACGTACATTCACAGATGAAACATTCATTTTATTTGATGTAAAATTTTCTTTTTATTAAATCAAACTTTCCCTATATTTTCACAAAACATATGCTGCTTCTATTTGCACCTATTAATTTACAATTAGTATTCTCTCTCCTATTAATTGGAAATTTTCAATTACATTAATTTCAGTTGATTAAGTTTCAAAATGGACTAAATGAATGTAATGAGAAGTACAACAATTATTTCCTATCTAATAGTAATTTAGACATATTAATACACTATTCGCTACAAACAGTAATTATATATATTTCTTACTAAATAATAGTTTCTCATCTCTACAATCAATCTTTCAGTTGCCAAACATTTTTACTAAATGAATGTTTACTCTTTTACAAAACTTATTCATTCTTATTCTTTATTAACATTTATTATTATAATCACCGTTATTAATTACATTCAAACAATGCCATTAAATACACCTGACGTATGTTATCATTTTTTTTATCTTACTGTAATACATGTTATTAGTAGAAGTTCAAATTAAAATCATAAACATATCTCTTAACATATGTTAACAAAAATAAAATCATAAATTTTTATTATTCTACCACTTATATTCCTTACTACAATTAGCCTTTGGTATTCCTATCCATTAATTACACAAATAACATAGTTAATATTTGTTTGTCTTTCACTACATTAATACTTCTATATACATTTTAGATTTGTATCAACGGTTATTTTTTTAAAATGTGAATCTTATCGCTTACGCGTATTAATTAAGGTTTTAAACTCAATTAACAAAGTTTCCTAAGTCCAATCCCTTTTTACCAAATTTGACAATCCCTAACCATTCGTACTACATTCCCTATAAATATAATATTTAATAGATTTTATTTCAAATTAACGTACAACTTAATTTTCCTTAATTGAGATCTGATTCCCAAATTTTTATTTAACATACTAAATGAATATATAACCTAAATAAATGGTCACCTACTGACTTTCTTTCATTTATAAGTTTACTACTTGCCCACCCAGGCATAAATCTCATATATAACACTAATTAATTTCCGATAACACTGCATTATCCAATTATCATAAATTTTTTCAATATATACTCCTTTTTACTTATAAATAATTTATGTTCTCTATAAATTCTCATTCACTCTTCCGTTACTAAAATTAAAAATCATTAAGTAATGTTTCCTCCATAGCAGTATTAAAATTACTTAACATTCAAGAGGAATTCAAATAAATTGATTGGCCAATAAATTAGGTAATATATAATAATTGTTATTATACCCTTAATGTAACGAACAGGTATTTTCGACTTCCGAAAATTCGACATCGATACTCACTTTATCGACTGCCGAGAAATCGAAGGCCGAAAACCCGGAATGTTATGGTTTTAAGAAAAAGAATTTAGGAAAAGAAAAAGAAAGAAGAAGATAGAAGATAGATAAGGTAGAAAAGATAGAGGGAAAAGAAAATAGAAAATTTTTAAAATAGAAAGAAAAAGAGAATAGAGCGGAAAAGAAAACAAGAACAGAAGAAAATAGGACGGGACAGAAAACAATAGAACAACATCAGAATCTCACAATTCGCAGCGGAACAACATATAATAATAAATGAATAATCTTTAAACAAAGAACTATATCAGTTATTACATTTTATACATTACATTACATCATATCATCAGAGTGTACAACATCATACAACAACAAACAGTGCAGCGGAAAAAGAAATACTATATAAACTAGTAATACGCCATGCCATCCAGCTTGCCTCCAGCAACTCCAGAATATCCAGAATATCCTGATAAACCTAACTCTTGACTGCCCGTGTGGAAATTGGTGGGCACCCAGAGTTTAGGAAGGAAAACAATAAACTCCGAGTCAGTCATGTGACGGGTGTGAGAACTCAAAACAGTTTATTTAACTTTAAAATCAAAATAGGAATATATTTTTTTTTATTCAATTCGCAATGCTTTTAAAAATGAGACTACCATAAGGCCTCCCGCACACACACACAATGCAAACGCAGAATCGGAGGAGATTTCTCCTTATGATAGTCAAAGATGCTTGATACACATTTAAAATAACATTTGATATTATTACTAGTGCATAGTGTAGAGAAAAATTCATTTCGAAAGTAGAATATAAATCTTAGCCAACATAGACATTTCGAACTATGCCTACTATAGCTACCATCCAAACAGTGGTGACCACCATAAGTGAATGGCAGGTTCTACAACTAATACCGTACAAGTTTCGTATTGGGAATTGGATTTCCAACAAATGGTCAGGCTAAGGAACTTCCTACTGCCACATGGGATCGCCTCTGGCTGGACGTCCCGAGAACTTAACCAGCTCTCTGCCAACACAAGGCCGGGTTACCTTTATCACTAGGTAACTACTACACGAATATGGCATCCCCCGGTCCCATCGGACCTTTAACCGAGCGCTCGTCACCAACAACACCACACAGAAAAAGATATAGTGTATCAACATGAGTAAGTATCTGGGCTCCATACCATGATACCACCCTTTCCAGAAGGAAATGCACATACCCTAAAGGGAGCTACCCCTCATAACCTTGCCGCATCATTCCTGTTTTGACCATTACCGGGATGTGAGGCTCGATGAATTCACGTCCACAAAAACATACTTTATACAAAAGCCATGCTTTGGGTCAACAAATGATCAACACAATGATCACAAGGATAGACGATCAAATAAACGATCCTATCACAAATAATCAACACAATGATCATTTCAGCATCACTCAGCATGTCACATTACCAAAATGGGATATATCGCTGATAACTTCAACTATATAACCTTTGAGCTCGTACGTCTCAAAGAAGGGTGTTAAGCAAAGAATAAATTCTCCGCCACCAACAGAAATATATTTGAAAGAAATCGGCTTTATATCTCAAATTGTAATGTCAGGCATACAATCCATATAAGTTTGTTCCGGGATCGAACAAAACCGAAGGCACTTACAAAGAAGTCCTTGCAATCCGGATATTCACAATCCTGATCGGATTTCCCATCACTTATGGAATCTCTATACCAGGAGCGACCCAGTGCAGAGACAATCGATAGGTCATCCTATCGCTCTCGCAAATACCGGTCTTCAACACCGATCTTCAAATGCAATTCACGTCGTATCACATATTCGGAATGGGTTATACGACCCCATGGTCCTTTCCCGGTTAACCCGAATAGTGAGCGCTTATTCAAAAATAAGTGTGCATTCAAATTCAAACAATCATATCAAATACCCAATCAAAGGGAAATATTGATTGTCGGCTATTGAACTATCAATTGATATGCATACATCACCAGATTCCAAATAATTTTCCAAATTATTTATTTTCCAAAATATCTTTATAAGATATATAATTTCAACACTTCAAAAATAAATCAATATTTATTTTCAAACAAATTCCACTTTTCACATATAAATTCCATAATGAATTTATATTTCAAAATATCCATGCATATTCGATTTCAATAATTCATTTCAATTTATCTTCAAAAAGATAAATTCTAATTATTCACTTCATATTGGAAAACATTTCCATACTTATCAAAAATAAGTAATCGACAAATCTTTTTATTTTCAACCTTTGAAAATATTCAATATACTTAAATCGAATTAAGTATATTATTCATTCTTTAAGGGAAATCATTCTCTTAAACATTTTTATTTGGGCCAAAACGAATGTTGCGTAAAACATCGTTACAACGTCCCAAAATCACTAGTATAGGGATTCGAAATTAAATAGATATATAAATCCCAATATTATACAACCCATTTCCTTTCGGAAATCATTTACTATAACAACAGTGTTATAGTCCACCATTTCCTTTTATTTCTCGAAAACGTCTATTTCAACAATAAATGTTGAAATCTATGATTTCGAATCTCAACACAATTAAAACATCGTTAAATCGTTTTAATTCTATTTAAAACATTCACATTCAATACATTTTCTTTAACGTATTATTCACTATTCAAAAACGTGAATATACTTCATTAACAAATTTCATCCTTTCTATTCATTTTATTTTAAAGGATTATTCACTGTCTAAAGAAGTGAATATAACTCCATTTATTAGTTATAACAATTAACTCATCAAAATAAGTCGTTTGCGAATTTATAAAACAACGTTTATAAATTCCATTTCCATTTATTTCATAACAACTTCCTTTATAAATCTTCTTTATTTACCTATTCGATTTATAATCTTAATTATAAACCAAAAGTCCAAATTATAAGTCAAACACTTATAATTTATTTATTTGCAAAAATCGTTCCTTTGAACTTTACAAATTTTATAAACCTATTGTTTATAAAATTCCATTTATAACTTCACCGTTATATAATTCTATAAATTTCATTCATTAATGAATTTCATTTTCACTTCATTCAAACACTTATAAAGACTCGTTTTATAATGTCAATATTTCGATTTATAAATATCCGTTTATAAATCTCTTAATATAAATCAATTAATATTATTCTTTAAAACATCTTTTAATTTCCTTTATAATTTCATCATTTCGATTTATAAAATAATCAAATTTTATAAATCCTATATTTAAACTTTTATCATATATTCAAAAATCCAATCTAAATTATTTTATAAAATCATTAGTTCATATTTCTCAAAAATCGACTTTTAATCGTATTTCTAAAAATCAGCTTTTTAACTATATTTCACAAAAACCATAATTTTTATAACTTTAAAAATTATAACGTTTATTTATTTAAAATGGATCAATTCCAAAAATATAGTATATTTTCAAAATCACTTTTAAAATCATTTTAAAATCCCAAAATCTGGGTCCAATGATGCTACACACCAAATAGTCAATCACGACTAACAACGATATCATATATCGATATGATAATCCATCAAATATCAAAATATCTGAAATTAAATAAATACTGTTGAGGAATCCAGTTGGATCCCTCCAACCTGTTTCCTGCATCCAAAAACATTAGCACAATACCAATTTCGCTCCAGTACGAAATTATCGCGGTACATGTTTTTAATAAATATTATCCGCTTAATAACGGCGTAATAGGGTCTCATCCGCTAAACAAAAAATGCGGGAAATCAACAACTGCAATATATACATATGCCAATATATATATATATTGATATTATATATAATACCAATTTCACTGTTTATGAAATATTCGCGGTATATGTTTATATTAAATAACATCCGCTTACTAACGGCGCATAATGTCTATTTTAACAATCAATAATTTACAGTCATCATTCAAACATGCATTCAAATATTTTAAATCTAACTATTTAAAATAAAATCGAAACTGATTCGATTGAGTGAGAAGTTCTCACCTTGGTTTTAATTTCCGTTTTAGCTTTTATTTCGAATAAAATTAAACGCGCGTTTAATTTTACCCAAAATTCTCACTAACTCCAAACGACTCCAAACCAACTCCATCGCGTAGTGCTCGTCCATACGATTCCAACGCAAATGGATTTGCATTTTTTCGACCTCGTATGAAAAAGATACGAATTTATGAAGTTCGTACACGATTTTATAAACTTAAATTACAATTTCCTTTCATAAATTCAACATACACACCCACTAGCCCTTGGATCCAACTTCAACCTGATCTGGACCGTCCCTACATCATCTTCTTCTTTGCGTTCCATCTACAGGTGAAGGCCGACATACATGAACCCATAAGCTTGAACTAGGGTTAAACATTTCTCTCCCGATACTCGACGAAATCCGATCACACCAACGCCATGACGAAGCACACGACGCAAGCTACACTCGGCTCCAATAGGGAGGAGCTCGGCCACCTGATGACGCCTCAAATTGCGTGCACAGCTGCAAGTTTCGGCCCCACATAACTCCTCCTCCGATGCTCCAAACTCGATCTCAACCGTTGATCTTGTAGAGCTTGACGTCCTCTACATCTTTCGTGTTGAACATTCTTGCTAATTGTCGACGGATTGGAAGATATCGAGGAGGAGAGTTGGGTGTTTTCTGGCCCTTGAATTTGGTGGAGGCGGCTAGGGTTTACTGTTTTTTTTTTTTTTTTTTTTTATCAATTTATGAAAGCAAGGGGTCTATTTATAAGGAACGAGCGACACTATTCATCCCGGAAATTCCGAACTCCGATTTAGACGCCGTAACCAGCGTACCTAGGGTTTATCCCGCGTTCCGGACACAATGGAACAGGTTTCGGAAGCTAATTCGGAAGTATGTGCGAGTTATGGCTGAAAACGTTCAATTTGAATTAAACCGATTTAAATCGATTTCTAGGCGTTTTAATTTGTACCGGACAAACGGTAAATCCAATTGACTTGAAATTTGAAACCTTACAATAATATCACATTACGGATCCGATGAAACTGGTTTCGTCGAATTCCGAGACTTTTTGAAAAATGGCTATTTTGACTCGCCAAATTTAAATTAAAAACGATTCGATGCGTTTCGAGCTGCCACGACCAAATGATAACTCCGATTGACACGAAAATTGAAATCCGGTAATAACTAACTATTACGGATCCAATGGAACTGGTTTCGTTCAATTCTGAGACTGTTCAAAAATTGGCTATTTTACAGTCGATTATTAAATATTAAAATATTCAATTTTCACAAATTTACTTTTAATTCGATTTTAAAAGTTCTAAAATATCGTTCTAACTTCCATATGATAAAATAAAATTTTCCAAATTATTTTCAATCATATTTAACTCTATTTTCAATTATTTCCATAATTTAACATATTAAATTATCGATTTAATTATCCAATTAAATCCAATAAATCAAAATAAAATTTATTTGACTTAAAAATTCACTTATAAATATTTAAAATTAATTAAATATTCAAATTTAAATTATTAAAAATTCTGGGTCGTTACAATCTTTCCCCCTTAAAAGAATTTCGTCCCCGAAATTACCAAGTAAGAAAGGTTACAAAATCTATTAACTTTCCAAAATTCATAATTAAACTTCTTACAAATCTTTACTAAGTTTTCAAATCATACTTAGTTATCTTTTCAAAAACAATTACTATTGTTTAACTTTCAATATCTAAAATCAAAGTTAAAGTTTTCAAAAAATTTCCCAATTTTCTCAAATTTTTTCTAACGCCTTAAATTTCCGGAAAAATTCGCCATAGTCTCCTTTGCGCGGCTCGATCCCAAAAAAAAATGACAGTATGTATATCACAAATATACATCTCATCAAGTAATGAGGCATCCCGAAGGGAAAAAAGTGTAAAAGTACGATATTTAATCCGAGATATGTACCTTATATTTTATTAGCGAGCATATACAGCTAATATAGCGCAAAAGCGAGCTCCAAATGCGAAGCAAACGCGATCCGCACCTACTAATCACTCAACAAACAACATGAGAACATGCATATATGAAAATAACCTCAATATACAACATATATCTCCATAACAACTATATATGTCACATAGCAAATGCAACATATTCAAACATCAACCAACTAGCCATTCAACAAATTCATAATCAATATATATTCATTTATATTCTTATTAATATTCAATGAGTTGGGTTTCAATTTAATCACATTTGATTCATTAACAGTGAATGTTCTTACTAACATTCATTCTTATTCGATTTTAATTAGTTTGCATTTACTAGTTAAATCCAATTCACGTTCAATTCTATTCAAATTTATTTACTTTCAATTTGAATTTTATTTCATAGCTTCCAATTTCACTAATTTACTTTCATTTACACTTAATGAACTATATACAATCAACTAACAAGCATATAACAGCCAATGTATATTAATTTCAACCAAATTTCTTTGCTTATATTCATTCTCATTCAATTTATTCAACTTCTAATAACATTTGATTTCAATGAATTTATACTTTCATTCATTATTCCATATCAACTTAAATTACATTCAATTGATTAACATTCAATCCATTCATTCAATTCAATTACAAAGTTGAATTTCATTTACATAACTTAAGTTATATTCCATTTATACATCCTTTATTTACAACTCATATTTTATATAGTTTCACTTCTTATATATGTAAGTTTATTTCACAATTGTAATTCACTTTAATTATAACTTAATTCTTATAATTCTTTTGCTTATACAATTATTCTTTTATTTAGATTATTCAAACAACCTAACAATCAACTTATATACACTTTAATAATTCTTGAAAAATTATTCCTTCATATATAAAAATATACTCAAGGCAAAATTATTCCATTTACCCAATTTAAAATCAATATTGTGTCGAATTGTTCTATTCAAGTGTTTAGAAACCCCTTCGACTCAGTTTCGAGGCTGTGCTGACGAAAGTTCATATACCACTCAATAAACCAATCATCACAATATAAAACAATTTTATATTCACTAACAAATACGCACTCATAGCTATTATTACACTCAAACTCATTCTAGAGTACTGCTGACTCTATCTCTAATGAATTAATACCCAACAGAACCATGGTTGTCGCTTAACCATCAGCTCTGATACCAAATGTAACGAACAGGTATTTTCGACTTCCGAAAATTCGACATCGATACTCACTTTATCGACTGCCGAGAAATCGAAGGCCGAAAACCCGGAATGTTATGGTTTTAAGAAAAAGAATTTAGGAAAAGAAAAAGAAAGAAGAAGATAGAAGATAGATAAGGTAGAAAAGATAGAGGGAAAAGAAAATAGAAAATTTTTAAAATAGAAAGAAAAAGAGAATAGAGCGGAAAAGAAAACAAGAACAGAAGAAAATAGGACGGGACAGAAAACAACAGAACAACATCAGAATCTCACAATTCGCAGCGGAACAACATATAATAATAAATGAATAATCTTTAAACAAAGAACTATATCAGTTATTACATTTTATACATTACATTACATCATATCATCAGAGTGTACAACATCATACAACAACAAACAGTGCAGCGGAAAAAGAAATACTATATAAACTAGTAATACGCCATGCCATCCAGCTTGCCTCCAGCAACTCCAGAATATCCAGAATATCCTGATAAACCTAACTCTTGACTGCCCGTGTGGAAATTGGTGGGCACCCAGAGTTTAGGAAGGAAAACAATAAACTCCGAGTCAGTCATGTGACGGGTGTGAGAACTCAAAACAGTTTATTTAACTTTAAAATCAAAATAGGAATATTTTTTTTTTTATTCAATTCGCAATGCTTTTAAAAATGAGACTACCATAAGGCCTCCCGCACACACACACAATGCAAACGCAGAATCGGAGGAGATTTCTCCTTATGATAGTCAAAGATGCTTGATACGCATTTAAAATAACATTTGATATTATTACTAGTGCATAGTGTAGAGAAAAATTCATTTCGAAAGTAGAATATAAATCTTAGCCAACATAGACATTTCGAACTATGCCTACTATAGCTACCATCCAAACAGTGGTGACCACCATAAGTGAATGGCAGGTTCTACAACTAATACCGTACAAGTTTCGTATTGGGAATTGGATTTCCAACAAATGGTCAGGCTAAGGAACTTCCTACTGCCACATGGGATCGCCTCTGGCTGGACGTCCCGAGAACTTAACCAGCTCTCTGCCAACACAAGGCCGGGTTACCTTTATCACTAGGTAACTACTACACGAATATGGCATCCCCCGGTCCCATCGGACCTTTAACCGAGCGCTCGTCACCAACAACACCACACAGAAAAAGATATAGTGAATCAACATGAGTAAGTATCTGGGCTCCATACCATGATACCACCCTTTCCAGAAGGAAATGCACATACCCTAAAGGGAGCTACCCCTCATAACCTTGCCGCATCATTCCTGTTTTGACCATTACCGGGATGTGAGGCTCGATGAATTCACGTCCACAAAAACATACTTTATACAAAAGTCATGCTTTGGGTCAACAAATGATCAACACAATGATCACAAGGATAGACGATCAAATAAACGATCCTATCACAAATAATCAACACAATGATCATTTCAGCATCACTCAGCATGTCACATTACCAAAATGGGATATATCGCTGATAACTTCAACTATATAACCTTTGAGCTCGTACGTCTCAAAGAAGGGTGTTAAGCAAAGAATAAATTCTCCGCCACCAACAGAAATATATTTGAAAGAAATCGGCTTTATATCTCAAATTGTAATGTCAGGCATACAATCCATATAAGTTTGTTCCGGGATCGAACAAAACCGAAGGCACTTACAAAGAAGTCCTTGCAATCCGGATATTCACAATCCTGATCGGATTTCCCATCACTTATGGAATCTCTATACCAGGAGCGACCCAGTGCAGAGACAATCGATAGGTCATCCTATCGCTCTCGCAAATACCGGTCTTCAACACCGATCTTCAAATGCAATTCACGTCGTATCACATATTCGGAATGGGTTATACGACCCCATGGTCCTTTCCCGGTTAACCCGAATAGTGAGCGCTTATTCAAAAATAAGTGTGCATTCAAATTCAAACAATCATATCAAATACCCAATCAAAGGGAAATATTGATTGTCGGCTATTGAACTATCAATTGATATGCATACATCACCAGATTCCAAATAATTTTCCAAATTATTTATTTTCCAAAATATCTTTATAAGATATATAATTTCAACACTTCAAAAATAAATCAATATTTATTTTCAAACAAATTCCACTTTTCACATATAAATTCCATAATGAATTTATATTTCAAAATATCCATGCATATTCGATTTCAATAATTCATTTCAATTTATCTTCAAAAAGATAAATTCTAATTATTCACTTCATATTGGAAAACATTTCCATACTTATCAAAAATAAGTAATCGACAAATCTTTTTATTTTCAACCTTTGAAAATATTCAATATACTTAAATCGAATTAAGTATATTATTCATTCTTTAAGGGAAATCATTCTCTTAAACATTTTTATTTGGGCCAAAACGAATGTTGCGTAAAACATCGTTACAACGTCCCAAAATCACTAGTATAGGGATTCGAAATTAAATAGATATATAAATCCCAATACTATACAACCCATTTCCTTTCGGAAATCATTTACTATAACAACAGTGTTATAGTCCACCATTTCCTTTTATTTCTCGAAAACGTCTATTTCAACAATAAATGTTGAAATCTATGATTTCGAATCTCAACACAATTAAAACATCGTTAAATCGTTTTAATTCTATTTAAAACATTCACATTCAATACATTTTCTTTAACGTATTATTCACTATTCAAAAACGTGAATATACTTCATTAACAAATTTCATCCTTTCTATTCATTTTATTTTAAAGGATTATTCACTGTCTAAAGACGTGAATATAACTCCATTTATAAGTTATAACAATTAACTCATCAAAATAAGTCGTTTGCGAATTTATAAAACAACGTTTATAAATTCCATTTCCATTTATTTCATAACAACTTCCTTTATAAATCTTCTTTATTTACCTATTCGATTTATAATCTTAATTATAAACCAAAAGTCCAAATTATAAGTCAAACACTTATAATTTATTTATTTGCAAAAATCGTTCCTTTGAACTTTACAAATTTTATAAACCTATTGTTTATAAAATTCCATTTATAACTTCACCGTTATATAATTCTATAAATTTCATTCATTAATGAATTTCATTTTCACTTCATTCAAACACTTATAAAGACTCGTTTTATAATGTCAATATTTCGATTTATAAATATCCGTTTATAAATCTCTTAATATAAATAAATTAATATTATTCTTTAAAACATCTTTTAATTTCCTTTATAATTTCATCATTTCGATTTATAAAATAATCAAATTTTATAAATCCTATATTTAAACTTTTATCATATATTCAAAAATCCAATCTAAATTATTTTATAAAATCATTAGTTCATATTTCTCAAAAATCGACTTTTAATCGTATTTCTAAAAATCAGCTTTTTAACTATATTTCACAAAAACCATAATTTTTATAACTTTAAAAATTATAACGTTTATTTATTTAAAATGGATCAATTCCAAAAATATAGTATATTTTCAAAATCACTTTTAAAATCATTTTAAAATCCCAAAATCTGCGTCCAATGATGCTACACACCAAATAGTCAATCACGACTAACAACGATATCATATATCGATATGATAATCCATCAAATATCAAAATATCTGAAATTAAATAAATACTGTTGAGGAATCCAGTTGGATCCCTCCAACCTGTTTCCTGCATCCAAAAACATTAGCACAATACCAATTTCGCTCCAGTACGAAATTATCGCGGTACATGTTTTTAATAAATATTATCCGCTTAATAACGGCGTAATAGGGTCTCATCCGCTAAACAAAAAATGCGGAAAATCAACAACTGCAATATATACATATGCCAATATATATATATTGATATTATATATAATACCAATTTCACTGTTTATGAAATATTCGCGGTATATGTTTATATTAAATAACATCCGCTTACTAACGGCGCATAATGTCTATTTTAACAATCAATAATTTACAGTCATCATTCAAACATGCATTCAAATATTTTAAATCTAACTATTTAAAATAAAATCGAAACTGATTCGATTGAGTGAGAAGTTCTCACCTTGGTTTTAATTTCCGTTTTAGCTTTTATTTCGAATAAAATTAAACGCGCGTTTAATTTTACCCAAAATTCTCACTAACTCCAAACGACTCCAAACCAACTCCATCGCGTAGTGCTCGTCCATACGATTCCAACGCAACTGGATTTGCATTTTTTTCGACCTCGTATGAAAAAGATACGAATTTATGAAGTTCGTACACGATTTTATAAACTTAAATTACAATTTCCTTTCATAAATTCAACATACACACCCACTAGCCCTTGGATCCAACTTCAACCTGATCTGGACCGTCCCTACATCATCTTCTTCTTTGCGTTCCATCTACAGGTGAAGGCCGACATACATGAACCCATAAGCTTGAACTAGGGTTAAACATTTCTCTCCCGATACTCGACGAAATCCGATCACACCAACGCCATGACGAAGCACACGACGCAAGCTACACTCGGCTCCAATAGGGAGGAGCTCGGCCACCTGATGATGCCTCAAATTGCGTGCACAGCTGCAAGTTTCGGCCCCATATAACTCCTCCTCCGATGCTCTAAACTCGATCTCAACCGTTGATCTTGTAGAGCTTGACGTCCTCTACATCTTTCGTGTTGAACATTCTTGCTAATTGTCGACGGATTGGAAGATATCGAGGAGGAGAGTTGGGTGTTTTCTGGCCCTTGAATTTGGTGGAGGCGGCTAGGGTTTAATGTTTTTTTTTTTTTTTTTTTATCAATTTATGAAAGCAAGGGGTCTATTTATAAGGAACGAGCGACACTATTCATCCCGGAAATTCCGAACTCCGATTTAGACGCCGTAACCAGCGTACCTAGGGTTTATCCCGCGTTCCGGACACAATGGAACAGGTTTCGGAAGCTAATTCGGAAGTATGTGCGAGTTATGGCTGAAAATGTTCAATTTGAATTAAACCGATTTAAATCGATTTCTAGGCGTTTTAATTTGTACCGGACAAACGGTAAATCCAATTGACTTGAAATTTGAAACCTTACAATAATATCACATTACGGATCCGATGAAACTGGTTTCGTCGAATTCCGAGACTTTTTGAAAAATGGCTATTTTGACTCGCCAAATTTAAATTAAAAACGATTCGATGCGTTTCGAGCTGCCACGACCAAATGATAACTCCGATTGACACGAAAATTAAAATCCGGTAATAACTAACTATTACGGATCCAATGGAACTGGTTTCGTTCAATTCTGAGACTGTTCAAAAATTGGCTATTTTACAGTCGATTATTAAATATTAAAATATTCAATTTTCACAAATTTACTTTTAATTCGATTTTAAAAGTTCTAAAATATCGTTCTAACTTCCATATGATAAAATAAAATTTTCCAAATTATTTTCAATCATATTTAACTCTATTTTCAATTATTTCCATAATTTAACATATTAAATTATCGATTTAATTATCCAATTAAATCCAATAAATCAAAATAAAATTTATTTGACTTAAAAATTCACTTATAAATATTTAAAATTAATTAAATATTCAAATTTAAATTATTAAAAATTCTGGGTCGTTACACTTAAGATTTACGCTTGTTCTCTTCTATTTGGTTTATAGCTAAAGATAATATAACCAATCTAACTCCATAAATAAACTTATTTATTATCCAAATTATACATAAATTTATTACCTTTTACATCCTACTATAAATCGGTGTAACCATTAATACCACCTATATTATCATTCCTTACACAATAGTGATCTTATTTAATTACCATTAACTATCTATTTTGTACAATAACTAAAAGTTTACATTTGTTACTTATATTTAGTTTTATAACCAAGCGTATCATACTTAAATAAAATGAATTGGAGTTTCATTTAGATTGTTGACAAGTGACTTGTATTAACATTGTTTCAGTCTAAATTTAGTTATCATTCCATTATAAAATTGCAATATTTTATTTCTTTCCATATTAACTCATAAAATATTATTAAAATAACAAAAAATTTAACATCGAAAATTTATGGGTCGTTACACTCTCCCTTACTCAAAACTTTTTGTCGCCGAAAAGGAAAAGAAAGGGAAAAAGAAGAAATAAAAACAATACATCTTATCAAAACATTAACTTTATAAACAATTAAGTTTACAAAATTAATTACTTTAAATAAGATATCCTAATTTATAACTATTTAATCTTTTATATTTAAATTACTAAAGTTTGGAAAAACATTTTCAAAAAAAAATTCCAAGTCCGAAATTTTCGAAAAATTTCGGCAGTCTCTCCTTTGTACGGAGAGGCTCGGAAGAAAAATAAAATATTAATTATAACAATATATATCATATATTTTCAAAATAATATATATCCCAACACGGGAAAAAACAAAATAATAACGCTAAAACCCGTAATCCGAAACGTACCTATTCGTCGGGCAATTTACACTTAATTTATGGAACCAAAAGCAGTAGCAATTGCTTCCATAACCTGCATTTTACGTATATAATCCAAAGGGTTAACAATTTATAAAAAATGAAATATTTAGGTGGTTTCAATCACTAACAACAAATCAATACAACAACCATCAATTTCAACAAACAGCATACACAATACAAAACAACCATTCAATCAAACAAACAAATAGTTGTTTGGGTTCAAAATTTTTAAATTGCACGGAATGAAGAATAAACTACTAGCGCATCATTTACTCAACAGTCTTAGATAAAATTAAATAGATTATTCATTCATCCAATCCAAATTTTAAAGTACTTTACCCAAACAACCATAGCCCAAACAACACCGAATCCAAACAACAATCACCTTTACTTATTATAAATCTCATTTCATACCTTTGTTGTTTGATTTTCTTTTTATTTATACAGTGATTTATCTTTTTAATTTACATTTACTTATTAAATGTTTGCTTCATTTATTTTTTACTTATTACTTACAATTATTCAATTTTATTTCATACATTAGTTGTTTGATTTCCTTTCTTTCATTCATTGAGTGATTACTTCATTTATTTTCATTTATTACTTACCATATTCATTTTTCATTTTAATGTCATGTAAGTTTCTTCTTTTATTACACCATATTCACTCATTTTTTTATACTTATTTCGTGTAATTTACTTATGTTTCTAGTTGCTTACTTACAATACCTACTTTCCATTATATTTAACTAGTAGCATTCAATTATACTTAAGTTTATACAACTACACATCAATTCTTATTTATTATACAATTCCAATTTATTTACTTAAGTTTATAATCATCTATTTATAATACTTACCTTTAATTTTATAGTAAAACTTTCAATTATAACTTAAGTTTACAACAATTACAACATCAAATCCTTGTTTATCAAAGAATTTCATTAATTACTTTCATTACCTCAAGTTTATTTCTTATATAATATCTATTACATCCTCTTATTAATATTTCAACTTCCATTTTATTTCCTTTGTAACTTAGCCTTAAATCTCTTACATATGTTAAAGGTTTCAATTATTAATTACCTACCTTTCATTTCACTACAATAATTGAAACAATTGATTAATGGAAATTTAAGAATTTAATACCAGGTTAAATTTCAATTTATTTTAAAATAATAGATAAATATATTCTTACAACTTATATATCTCTAATTATATTTAAAACAATTCAAAATTTATATATTTTTTTCAAAAATGAATCTGCAGTAAAACTACTATGGTGGTCTTCCCCTTCGAAACTCGAAAATGAAAGTCGATGATGCGACCGCCATCACCGAAATTATTTTCCAACAATAGAGAGGAAAGCACGAATCTTATTTTCTCCAAAATCTTCTTTAAAATAATTCTTCTGAATTATATTGAAATATTTATATCAGAAAATACTTATAAATAATATTATTATATTCCAAAATTTATTCGAAAAAATTTCAAAACCCCGGATCTTAAGTTCTAAATTTCCAAATTTCATTTATTTTATTTTTCAAATCTTATTTCTATTATTATTTATACACTTTATTACCTAACAACCAATCTATTGCAGCCAAATATAGATATCATTTGAAAATTTTATTTTATATATAAAAATATAATAGGCAAAATTATTTCATTCACCTATATAAAACAAATATTATGTCGGTCTGTCCTATTAAGTGTTTAGAAATTCCTATTGATGTCACAGCGTCCCATGCATCAACTAGAATTTATAAATACAAAACGGAACAGATTAACACAATATTAAAACCTTTTTATAACACTAACAAATACGCTCCCTCATATATATACACTCAGCGACTTCCATAGGGAATTACTACCCTATTAGTAAAGAGTCAACCCCACAAAGCCAAGGTTTATCGCTAAACCAAAGCTCTGATACCAAATTGTAACATCCCGCCTTTTGCATGCTTTAAATCGATGATAAACCACACACATCAGACTTAAAACATACAAAAGGGCGGATTGTTATGGGGTAAATAAGAAAAACAGAGAAGAGAAAAAAAAACTAAACAGAATCTCACAGCAGAAGGATAAAATATAATAATAAATATACATTTCATAAAACTGTTTACAAACATTTGATTCTTTTTTATACAATAAATATCAGAGTTCACATACCCATAAATATGAATGCAGCGGAATTAAATAGTGTAGTGGAATAATATAGTAGATAGCAATACTACAAATCTACGTCTTCGTCCTCCAGAACTAAAGTCTTCGATCCTGAAACGCTCGAACTGACCTGAGCGAATTGAAAAGACAAAATACTCGAGTCAGAACTAAAAGATCTTATATAAGTTAAATTAAAAGAAATAAATATAAGTGTAGTAACTTAAAAGATGCTCGGGATTCACATCTCTTAAGGATCCGTTAAACTATTTACTACGTAGTATATTTCGCTATTATAATAGTGTCTAATTGTAAAATAAACTTACTTTCGAATAGCGTTAAGGAGTTACCCAATCTCCCCCTTAACACAATAATAGTCCCAGTAGTCCATCCAATATCATTGTCCCTCCTGATCGGGAAGCCACCAGAGGATACCACACGGGCTACGGGAGAAAACCAAACTCGTACAAGGCGCGATAGGGTAGGTGACATGGCACAACTAGGCAATGCCAGGGTAGATATACCAATTACGCTTCCAGGTCGGTGGTAATGCGTAGCGCAGCTACCGCCCACCTCGAACAAACTCCCCCAATTCAAAGAAATCAAAAGTGAAGGTGGCCACCGAATCAATCCAAAGTCAGAGTATAGTATCGAAGGGAAGTGTTCGATCAAAGGTGCTACCATATTAACCCGTCAATCGCTCCTGTTTTAGCCACCTTATGCCAACTCACGGGAGTTGGGACCACGTATTTACCTTACAGGAAACGCCGCCACCAACCTACTTCATTCTGGAATCTCCACTGCGTACACGGTTGTTAAAGTGGTTTTCGGAGTTGGCAGAGAGTATGACAACTTCCGATCCTGTACGACCGTAAATTTTCGATAATTAAAATAGCTAATTTAATAAGATTTCGCGATTTAATGTTAGAAAAAAAATATTTGTAATTCGTTGGAATAATAATAACTAGAATGAATTGCAACAATAATTATCCAAGTAATGGAAAATGAATGCTACTTAGTGAATGCATTTGCAATCAATAGTTGAATAGGATAATAAATGTTGAATTCATTGGGTATAATAGAGTGATTGATTGTTAAGTAAAATCTATTTAAATCAAATTTTGAATATTGAACAGGTAAATTGTTTAAATTAAATATTTAAAACTTATTGCATAATTGAATAACTGTAAAATGAAAATAGTGTTCGAAATTGTGAATTGGTTTAAAAGTTGAATCTTATAAGTTCAATTCCAATATTTCAAAAGATAATGAATTATTGGATAATCGAAATTGTTTAAATTTAATATTTGGAATTTATTGAATAATTTAATAATGGGAATCGAATAACCGTATAATGGAAATGGTTGTTCTATAATTTTAATTCGTTTCAAAGGTTAAATTTTTAAGTTCGTTTTGAATATCTTAAAAGATAGTGATTTAGGAATAATCAAAATTGTTTAAATTTAATATTATAAATGTTTGAATAATTAAATTTCGAATTTGATATGATTAATTTGATATTGAAATTTAATTTATGAAAATAGAGTGAATAATTGAAATTTGATTCAATATGATTCAAATTGGTTTCCAAAGTGAACGTAAGTTATACTGGGATTTTAATAGAGTTAATAAGTTTTAAAATTGGAATTTATGGGTTAATTGAATAACGGGTTTAATATGATTAAAATTGCTTTGTAAAATTTTATTTTATCATATTAAAGTTAGAATGATGTTGTAGAACTTTTAAAATCGAATTAAAGGTAAATTTGTGAAAACTGAATATTTTAATATTTAATTATCGACTGAAAAATAGCCAATTTTCGAACAGTCTCAGAATTGGACGAAACTAGTTCCATTGGATCCGTAATAATTTGTTATTATCAGATTTTAATTTTTGTAGCAATCGGAGTTGTCGTTCGACCGTGGCAGCTCGAAACACATCGAAATGGTTTTAATATTAATTTGGCGAGTTAAAATAGTCATTTTTCAAATAGTCTCGGATTTCGACGAAACCAGTTTCATCGGATCTATAATATGATATCATTGTAAGATTTCAAATTTCGTGTCAATCGGATTTGCCGTTTGTCCGGAGCGAGCCAAAACGCATAGAAATTCGTTTAATCGGTTTAATTTAAATTTGATCGTTTATTCCCATAACTCTCACATATGATCGAATTAGCTTTCGAAACCTATTCCATTGTGTCCGGAACGCGGGATAAACCCTAGAAACACCGGTCACCGCGCGTAAATCGGAGTTCGAAAAATCCGGAATGAATAGAGTTCGTCGTTTTTCTATAAAGGCACTTCATTAGTTTCTTTTTTTCAAAATTAAAACCCTAGCCCTAGAAAAATGGTCGGCCGCCTCCTACAGGTTTAAAGGCCATAAAACACCGTGCTTTCCCATTCAATTCCTCTCAATCGCTTCGTTTTCACGCTCCGGCTTGTACACGAAAGTTGGAGAGCTCATCGAGCACTACGAGTTCAACGGTTGAGATCGAGTTTGGGCGAGCGATTCAACGGAAATTGGGGCTGGAACCATGGCCGTTCGGCCTCGTATTGCGTGCAGTAGGGAGGGCCAAGCTCCACCTGCTCCTGGCCGAAGGTAGAGGAGAGCGAGGCCTTCGATTTGGCGCTTGCTGATCGGCGTCAGGTGGTTTGGATTGGTTGCGTGAATTAGGGTTTCAAGGGCGGCAAAAGGGTTTCGTTCGATCGAACCTAGGTAGGGAGATTCGTGCGTGGGGATGAAGGGTTGCACGGCCTTGATCTTGAATTGAAAATGTGCGGCCTGGATATGTTTTGGGTAAAATATAAAAAGAAATTGTAAAAGCTAATTTTATTTAATTCGTGTAACTTTGAAATAACATAACTTTTGCTGCGAGATCGAAAACTGATGAGATGAAGTGCGTTGGGATGGTATGGACGAGCACTAGCTATGGAATTGGATTGGAATCGTTTGGAGCTAGTGAAAATTTTGGGTAAAATTAAACGCTCGATTAATTTTATTCGAAATAAAACGCTGGAACTGCATTGAAATCAAAGTGAGTGTTTTATAATGCTCACAACGTACTAAATATCTTTATGCTAGTTAAATTTGACATTATGAAGTGTTATGATTTTATTTGTCGTTGTTTGATAAATTTTAGTTGTCATATAGATTGTCATTTGAATTAATCGTTGAAAATTAAATTGACAGTTAAATTGAAATTAAAATTGAATTGCGATTAAATTACCTAACATTGATAACTATGAAATTGCCATGAATTGTATTGTCTATTGGATGATGTATTTCGATGGATGCAATTGGTTGATATTTAAATGTTTGGATGTTTATTTGCTTATATATATATCCTGTTATGCATACATATGAAACTGTGATTTGATTTAAGTGATATATATTCATCCCTGACATTTAATTGAAATAAATAATTACTTGGCCATAGGATAGAAAATTATATACAGACACCGAATTGGCTAAATTTATAATTTTTAAAATCGTCGATTTGAAATTTATTTAAACGTTTTGATTTAAAAGTTATAAATAGAAATCAATTTATAGAAATCGAATTTATCGAAAATTGAGTTTGGAATGTTGAAATAAATTTTGGTTAAAAGAAATTGTTAAATAATTAAAGTGGAGACTTTGGAATTTAAAAATAGGGATATGATTGAATTTCAAAAATTTATTTATTTTAAAGATTTAACCTTAATTCGAGCTTTGAATATTACTAAGTAAAAGCGATATAAAATGATATTTTGAAATTGAGCTTGAAATTGAATCATATTTGTAATTGGGATTTAAATTTGAATATTGAAGGATAATTTTGTTAAGTGTTAAAAATTGATATTTTGAAAAATCAAGCTAAAAATTCGATATAAATTGAAATTGAATAAATTGAAGGTGAATGTAAAATTTAATTAATTTAAGTCAAAGTTGACATTGATTTGAATTGAAATCGAAATTGAATCGGTAGAATGAAAATTGAAATTGATTTGAATTGGGAAGTTATAATTGAAATGGTTTGGTTTTGAAGCTGTTTTATTTTGTTTTCCAAATTACTTAGTTATATAAACCATTTTGAATACTTAAACTATTTTAATCTATTTTAAATCTACTTAACCCGATTTAAATTATTTTGAACTAATTTATCTATTTCAAATCCATTTTAAGATTTTAAGTATTTTTAACTATTTTAATTATTTAAAACTACTTTTAAACTCCTTAAAACTATTTTCTAAAATTCTGAGCTGGTCAATAAGGTGAAATGTTTATATTTAAATCTTGAACTTAAATACGAATTGGGTTAAATGAAGTTGCAACCTAAATTAAAATCTGAATCGATTTTGAAATCGAAATAAGTTATTGAGACGAAAAAGGATTTTTGAAACGGAATCTGACATTTTAATAGATGCGATGATATTTGAAATGGATTTGATTTTTGAAGCGAACATGATATTTTGATATCAATTATGAATCGAATTGAAATGTAAAAGAGCCAACGGTGTAATAATACGTAGTTATTAAAGAGACCGGGATCGGATATGGACATACTCTCTGTCGATACCGAAAACCACTTTAATAACTATTATACGCGGAGTGTTGATCCAGAATGAAGTGGATGGTTTGGTGAACGCGTTGACTGAAGAAAGAGAACGATATTGGATGACCCCTGACATGACTAAAACAGGAGCCGCGCCAGGCCATTGAGGTTCGCAACCTCTAGCGGACACACTTCTTCGATACCATATCTATTACATTTGTGATGCGATTTGGGTGCACCCCTTGATTTGGGAGTGTTGTTTCGCGGTGTTGGGGTAGCTGCTGGCTATGCTCAACATCAGTCCGGATCATGCAACTACTAGTATCCTAGTTGGTATCGCCTCATGTACCTTGTCAGACTGATTATCCTATTCGCAACCACTACGTTTTGTTTTGTGTTATACCTATGGGGTACCCTCTGATGACCACCAGTTTACGGTGGGGCTTACGGTGCTGTATAGACTATGGCATTATAAAAATGTGTTAAGGGGGATTATGGTAACGCCTTAACGCTATTTTGATACTTTATATTACTGATAGGCATTATCTACTTAGCGTATTGTACTACATAGTAGATAGTTTATCGGATCCTTGAGAGATGGAAAATCCCGTAACATCTCTTAAGTTATTGCACGCACGTTGACACTGGATATGAGATGTCAAACCCCGTAAACATCTCTGACGCCGTTACACTCATATCTATTTACGATTGATTTAACTTTCATAAGGATATTTTAGTCCTGACTCGAGTGTTTTGTCTTTTCATTACGCTCGGGTCAGTCCTGAGTTTTTCAGATTTTTGAAGATCTATTTTGGAGGATGAAGACGAAGATTTGGTATACTATTACTATTATTACCCTTGCATCATGCTATCTGCTGCATTATTTTAATTGTTCTGTTGTATATGTATAACTCTGATAAATGTTGTATAAATAATTGTCAAAGTATAGTAAACAGCTTCATGAACTGTTTATTTGACTATTATATTTTATCGTTCCGCTGCAAGATTCTGTGTTGTTTGCTTTCTTTTATTTCTATTTTCTCTTCTTTTCTTAGTTACCCCAATAACCATCTGCCCTTTTGAATCGTTTGGAACCGACATGTGTATTTGATCGTCGGTTTAAACTGTCCTAAAAGGCGGGTCGTTACAGTTGGTATCAGAGCTTTGGTTTAGCGATAACCTTAGCTTTGTGGGGTCTAACTCTTTATAAATAGGGTAGTAATACCCTATGATGAGTCGCTGAGTGTATACATATGAGAGAGCGTATTTGTTAGTGATATAAAATGTTTTATACCGTGTCGGTTGATTTGTTGAGTGGCTTAAGGATTCTGGTCAATACGAGTAATTAACGTCATTGATAGGGATCTCTAAACACTTAAACAAAACAATTCGACATAGTATTGTTTTTTAAATTGGGTAAATGAAATAACTTTGCCCTAATTATATTTTGTATATAAAGGATTTATTTTCAGAAATTATTGTGACTTATCTAGCTTACCTGGTTGTTAGGAATGAAAATATTGGTTATTATCATTAATTGGATATTGTAATTTAATAAATAAGCTGAACTACAAAATAAACAATGATAAAACACTTGTTAATGTTTTAAGAAAGAAAATCCTATAAGAATGTTTTATAAAGGTGACTTATAAATTAAAATAGATTTAAATTGGAAAATATTGAATTTAAGACCCGGGATTTTGAAAATGGTTCGCAAAGCTCTGAAGAAATATATAGTAATATTATTTGGAAAATGTTTATGGAAATATTTTGAAAGGATTTTTAAGAAGGAATGAATTCAGTACTCCTCTCTTCTGTCGCTGGAAAATAATTTCGGTGATGACTGCGCAGCATCATCGACGTTCATTTTCGAGTCTCAAAGTGGGGGAGACTTCTAGGAAGCTTTGCTTTTCTTCGAAATTATTTTGGGTAAATGGGTTTTGGTTTAAACTCCAAAGGTATGATTTAATATATATTAAAGATATAAGTATATATGTTTATTTCAAATGATTTGAAAGAACCGGGCATTTAAATTTCTAAGTTCTGTTAATTAATAAATTTCAAATTATTTGAATGAAATATAAATAACCAGAATTTATAAAATAAGAGGATTAAGATATCTAGGCTATTTTTTTTGGGAAAACTTTAAAGTTGAAAGGTAAAGAGGATTTAAATAAATCAAATTTGTGTACGTTCTAATTAAGAAAAATGAAATTCTATAAATTTGTATAATACCGAATTTGCATTCTAATGACATATAATATGACTTACCAAATATTAAGAAGTTGAAATAATGTTTTGGATATGTAATGAGATATTGTACAAATAAACAGAACCTGAAAATAATTGAAGTATACAAGTAGGGAAAACTCAAAAGGAATTAAATGTATAAAAATGAAAATTTGGTTGTGATAAAAATGTTATATACTTAAATATAACATGAAATGATGAGTGGATAAATGGAACAAGTAAGTGAACTTAAGAAAGAAGATAAATGAATCGTAATATATCTTTGTAAATTGGTTATAGAAAATAAATATAAATTGCAAAGGGGTTGTAAATTTTTTATGAATTTGTAACCTTTAAGATAACTGTAAACTAAGAAAAGTCATTTATGAGAGGTTAGACTTTTATAGGATGATTAATAAACTAGAGTACCGGTTGATAAAATGTACCACAAATGAATTCTTTATTAACTGAAATTATGAAAATGCAATAAATGTAAACAAAGGAATTTCTTAAAGCTAAAAATCAATTGGAAAATGAAATTGGATTTAATTAAATTATATAGAATGTTTAAAATGAACTTGTAAGTAAATTCTATGATATGATGTTTAAGAAAAGATAATGTTAAAGAACATCCTATGTAAAGAAATGAATATACTAACTGAATAATGGATTGTGAATAATTAATTGTAAATAAAATGAAAGTCAATAAAATAATTTAATATAGATAAATTGTATAGAAATCTATTGAAAGGTGATACATAAGTTGTACGTGTATTATTTTATTCGCATAACGATTTGATCGAAATTCGAGCACAAAATTTCGAGATGATTTATGTCGATCCAAGTTAGGATTTTTTACTCGATTTTCGACGGCGAACCCTGGATATGGATTTTTAATTTGATTCTGGAATTCTCTATCATAGTATATGGCTATGAAAGAAGAGTAACAGTTTCCAATCAAGGAACCAAATCTGAGTTCGCACTAGAGAGTCGTGTGAACGATACTAGTTTGGAAGTGAAATTGTGTGATCGAATAAGCGATTAGATTTGATATTGCTCACGGATGATATATGTACGACTTACAGACTTAATTAAAGTTAATAGTGGAAATTTAAGATGCCAAATATAAAATGATTCTTTTAAAATTATATAACAGGATATATATATTAAAGAGATAAACCAAATTGAATGTGGAATTAATAATTTGGTTATGTTGGGTATGATTTGGTTGTTATATGATTGTTAGTTGATTGTATATAATTCATTAAGTGTTAATGAAATTGAAAGCTAGAAATCAATGAAATCAAATTGGAAGTTAAATGAGTTTAAATAGAATTTAATTTGATTCAAATTGGAAGTGAACTAATGTAAATATAAATTAGTGAATGTTAACTAATTGAATTGAGAATGAATGTTAGTAAAATCCAACGTTAATGAACCAACTGTGATTAAAATTGAAAACCAAGTCAATAAATATTAATGAGAAATGAATTTATATTGATTGGTTATGGATTTGTTGGATGATAGTTGGATGATAATTGATTGATGGTTGCATTTGTGCTTTTGTTGCATTTGTTATGTTGGCATATGTAGTTGTTATGTTGCTATATGTTGTATATTGATATTATTTTCATATATGCATGTTTCTCATGGTTTGTTGAGTGTTTAGTAGGTACAGATTGCGCTTGCTTCGCATTTGGAGCTCGCTTTCGCGCTATATTAGCCGTATATGCTCGCTAACAATATATAAGGTACATATCTCGGATTACATACCGTACTTTTACACTTTTTCCCTACGGGATGCTTCATCACTTGATGAGATGTATATTTGTGATATATATACTGTCATTTTTTTTCTGATCGAGCCGCGCAAAGGAGACTCTGCCGAAATTTTCCGTAAATCCGGGTGTTAGAAAAATTTTCAAGTTTTAAATTTTTTTATAACTTGTTTTGATAACAAACTTTTAAAGTTAGAAAGCCGTTCAGAGTAACTTAGTGGAAGCGTAGTTATGACTTTATAAATGAAATTTCATTGTCTTATAAGTTGGTAACTTTGAAATAAATATATCTAAGGTTGAATTCTATACTTAGTTCCTTTTCCCTTCTTTTCCTTTTCGGGGACGAAAAGTTTTGAGTGGGGGAGAGTGTAACGACCCGTAAATTTTCGATATTTAAAATAGCTAATTTAATAAGATTTCGCGATTTAATGTTAGAAAAAAATTTGTAATTCATTGGAATAATAATAACTAGAATGAATTGCAACAATAATTATCCAAGTAATGGAAAATGAATGCTACTTAGTGAATGCATTTGCAATCAATAGTTGAATTGGATAATAAATGTTGAATTCATTGGGTATAATAGAGTGATTGATTATTAAGTAAAATCTATTTAAATCAAATTTTGAATATTGAACAGGTAAATTGTTTAAATTAAATATTTAAAAGTTATTGCATAATTGAATAACTATAAAATGAAAATAGTGTTCTAAATTGTGAATTTGTTTAAAAGTTGAATCTTATAAGTTCAATTCCAATATTTCAAAAGATAATGAATTATTGGATAATCGAAATTGTTTAAATTTAATATTTGGAATTTATTGAATAATTTAATAATGGGAATCGAATAACCATATAATGGAAATGGTTGTTCTATAATTTTAATTCGTTTCAAAGGTTAAATTTTTAAGTTCGTTTTGAATATCTCAAAAGATAGTGATTTAGGAATAATCAAAATTGTTTAAATTTAATATTATAAATGTTTGAATAATTAAATTTCGAATTTGATATCATTAATTTGATATTGAAATTTAATTTATGAAAATAGAGTGAATAATTGAAATTTGATTCAATATGATTCAAATTGGTTTCCAAAGTGAATGTAAGTTATATTGGGATTTTAATAGAGTTAATAAGTTTTAAAATTGGAATTTATGGGATAATTGAATAACGGGTTGAATATGATTAAAATTGATTTGTAAAATTTTATTTTATCATATTAAAGTTAGAATTATGTTGTAGAACTTTTAAAATTGAATTAAAGGTAAATTTGTGAAAATTGAATATTTTAATATTCAATTATCGACTGAAAAATAGCCAATTTTCGAACAGTCTCAAAATTGGACGAAACTAGTCCCATTGAATCCATAATAATTTGTTATTATCGGATTTCGATTTTCGTAGAAATCAGAGTTGTCGTTCGACCGTGGCAGCTTGAAACGCATCGAAATGGTTTTAATATTAATTTGGCGAGTTAAAATAGTCATTTTTCAAACAGTCTCGGATTTCGACGAAACAAGTTTCATCAGATCCGTAATATGATATTATTGTAAGATTTCAAATTTCGTTTCAATCGGATTTACCGTTTGTCAGGAGCGAGCCAAAACGCATAGAAATTCGTTTAATCGGTTTAATTTAAATTTGAACATTTATTCCCATAACTATCACATATGATCGAATTAGCTTTCGAAACCTATTCCATTGTGTCCGGAACGCGGGATAAACCCTAGAAACGCCGGTCACCGCGCGTGAATCGAAGTTCGGAAAATTCGGAATGAATAGAGTTCGTCGTTTTTCTATAAAGGCACTTCATTAGTTTCTTTTTTTCAAAATAAAAACCCTAGCCCTAGAAAAATGGCCGGCCGCCTCCTACAGTTTTAAAGGCGAGAAAACACCGTGCTTTCCCCTTCAATTCCTCTCAATCGCTTCGTTTTCACACTCCGGCTTCTATACGAAAGTTGGAGAGCTCATCGAGCACTACGAGTTCAACGGTGGAGATCGAGTTTGGGCGAGCGATTCAACGGCAATTGGGGCTGGAACCATGGCCGTTCGTCCTCGTATTGCGTGCAGTAGGGAGGGCCGAGCTCCACCTGCTCCTGGCCGAAGGTAGAGGAGAGCGAGGCCTTCGATTTGGCGCTTGCTGATCGGCGTCAGGTGGTTTGGATTGGTTGCGTGAATTAGGGTTTCAAGGGCGGCAAATGGGTTTCGTTTGGTCGAACCTGGTAGGGAGTTTCGTGCGTGGGGATGAAGGGTTGCACGGCCTTGATCTTGAATTGAAAATGTGCAGCCTGGATATGTTTTGGGTAAAATATAAAAAGAAATTGTAAAAGTTAATTTTATTTAATTCGTGTAACTTTGAAATTACATAACTTTTTGCTGCGAGATCAAAAACTGATGAGACGAAGTGCGTTGGGATCGTATGGACGAGCTCTACGCTATGGAATTGGATTGGAATTGTTTGGAGCTAGTGAAAATTTCGGGTAAAATTAAACGCTCGTTTAATTTTATTCGAAATAAAATGCTGGAACTGCATTGAAATCAAAGTGAGTGTTTTATAACGCTCACAACGTATTAAATATCTTTATGCTAGTTAAATTTGACATTATGAAGTGTTATGATTTTATTTTTCGTTATTTGATAAATTTTAGTTGTCATATAGATTGTCATTTGAATTAATCGTTGAAAATTAAATTGACAGTTAAATTGAAATTAAAATTGAATTGCGATTAAATTACCTGACATTGATAACTATGAAATTGCCATGAATTGTATTGTCTATTGGATGATGTATTTCGATGGATGCAATTGGTTGATATTTAAATGTTTGGATGTTTATTTGCTTATATATATCCTGTTATGCATACATATGAAACTGTGATTTGATTTAAGTGATATATATTCATCCCTGACATTTAATTGAAATAAATAATTACTTGGTCATAGGATAGAAAATTATATACGGACACCGAATTGGCTAAATTTATAATTTTTAAAATCGTTGATTTGAAATTTATTTAAATGTTTTGATTTAAAAGTTATAAATAGAAATCAATTTATTGAAATCGAATTTATCAAAAATTGAGTTTGGAATGTTGAAATAAATTTTGGTTAAAAGAAATTGTCAAATAATTAAAGTGGAGACTTTGGAATTTAAAAATGGCGATATGATTGAATTTCGAAAATTTATTTATTTTAAAGATTTAACCTTAATTCGAGCTTTGAATATTACTAAGTAAAAGTGATATAAAATGATATTTTGAAATTGAGCTTGAAATTGAATCATATTTGTAATTGGGATTTAAATTTAAATATTGAAGGATAATTTTGTTAAGTGTTAAAAATTGATATTTTGAAAAATCAAGCTAAAAATTCAATATAAATTGAAATTGAATAAATTGAAGGTGAATGTAAAATTTAAATAATATAAGTCAAAGTTGACATTGATTTGAATTGAAATCGAAATTGAATCGGTAGAATGAAAATTGAAATTGATTTGAATTGGGAAGTTATAATTGAAATGGTTTGGTTTTGAAGCTGTTTTATTTTGTTTTCCAAATTACTCAGTTATATAAACCATTTTGAATACTTAAAATATTTTAATCTATTTTAAATCTACTTAACCCGATTTAAATTATTTCAAACTAATTTATCTATTTCAAATCCATTTTAAGATTTTAAGTATTTTTAACTATTTTAATTATTTAAAACTACTTTTAAACTCCTTAAAACTATTTTCTAAAATTCTAAGCTGGTCAATAAAGTAAAATGTTTATATTTAAATCTTGAACTTAAATACGAATTGGGTTAAATGAAGTTGCAACCTAAATTGAAATCTGAATCGATTTTGAAATTGAAATAAGTTATTGAGACAAAAAAGGATTTTTGAAACGAAATCTGACATTTTAATAGATGCGATGATATTTGAAATGGATTTGATTTTTGAAGCGAACATGATATTTTGATATCAATTATGAATCGATTTGAAATGTAAAAGAGCCAACGGTGTAATAATACGTAGTTATTAAAGAGACCGGGATCGGATATGGACATACTCTCTGTCGATACCAAAAACCACTTTAATAACTATTATACGCGGAGTGTTGATCCAGAATGAAGTGGATGGTTTGAAGAACGCGTTGACTGAAGAAAGAGAACAATATTGGATGACCCCTGACATGACTAAAATAGGAGCCGCGCCGGGCCATTGAGGTTCGCCACCTCTAGCAGACACACTTCTTCGATAACATATCTATTACATTTGTGATGCGATTTGGGTGCACCCCTTGATTTGGGAGTGTTGTTTCGCGGTGTTGGGGTAGCTGCTGGTTATGCTCAACATCAGTCCGGATCACGCAACTACTAGTATCCTAGTTGGTATCGCCTCATGCGCCTTGTCATACTGATTATCCTATTCGCGACCACTACGTTTTGTTTTGTGTTATAGCTATGGGGTAGCCTCTGATGACCACCAGTTTACGGTGGGGCTTATGGTGTTGTATAGACTATGGCATTATAAAAATGTGTTAAAGGGGATTATGGTAACGCCTTAACGCTATTTTGATACTTTATATTACTGATAGGCATTATCTACTTAGTATATTGTACTACATAGCACATAGTTTAACGGATCCTTGAGAGATGGAAAATCCCGTAACATCTCTTAAGTTATTGCACGCACGTTGACACTGGATATGAGATGTCAAACCCCGTAAACATCTCTGACGCCGTTACACTCATATTTATTTACGATTGATTTAACTTTCATAAGGATATTTTAGTTCTGACTGGAGTGTTTTGTCTTTTCATTACGCTCGGGTCAGTCCTGAGTTTTTCAGATTTTTGAAGATCTATTCTGGAGGATGAAGATGAAGATTTGGTATACTATTACTATTATTACCCTTGCATCATGTTGTCTGCTGCATTATTTTAATTGTTCTGTTGTATATGTGTAACTGATAAATGTTGTATAAATAATTGTCAAAGTATAGTAAACAGCTTCATGAACTGTTTATTTGACTATTATATTTTATCGTTCCGCTGCAAGATTCTGTGTTGTTTCCTTTCTTTTATTTCTCTTTTCTCTTCTTTTCTTAATTACCCCAATAACCATCTGCCCTTTTGTATGGTTTGGAACCGGCAAGTGTATTTGATCGTCGGTTTAAACTGTCCAAAAAGGCGGGTCGTTACAGTTGGTATCAGAGCTTTGGTTTAGCGATAACCTTAGCTTTGTGGGGTCTGACTCTTTATAAATAGGGTAGTAGTACCCTATGATGAGTCACTGAGTGTATGCATATGAGAGAGCGTATTTGTTAGTGATATAAAATGTTTTATGCTGTGTCGGTTGATTTGTTGAGTGGCTTATGGATTCTGGTCAATACGAGTAATTAACTTCATTGATAGAGATCTCTAAACACTTAAACAGAACAATTCGACATAGTATTGTTTTTTAAATTGGGTAAATGAAATAACTTTGCCCTAATTATATTTTGTATATAAAGGATTTATTTTCAGAAATTATTGTGACTTATCTAGCTTACCTGGTTGTTAGGAATGAAAATATTGGTTATTATCATTAATTGGATATTGTAATTTAATAAATAAGCTGAACTACAAAACAAAAAATGATAAAACACTTGTGGAATGTTTTAAGAAAGAAAATCCTATAAGAATGTTTTATAAAGGTGACTTATAAATTAAAATAGATTTAAATTGGAAAATATTGAATTTAAGACCCGAGATTTTGAAAATGGTTCGCAAAGCTCTGAAGAAATATATAGTAATATTATTTGGAAAATGTTTATGGAAATATTTTGAAAGGATTTTTAAGAAGGAATGAATTCAGTACTACTCTCTTCTGTCGCTGGAAAATAATTTCGGTGATGACTGCGCAGCATCATCGACGTCCATTTTCGAGTCTCAAAGTGTGGGAGACTTCTAGGAAGCTTTGCTTTTCTTCGAAATTATTTTGGGTAAATGGGTTTTGGTTTAAACTCCAAAGGTATGATTTAATATATATTAAAGATATAAGTATATATGTTTATTTCAAATGATTTGAAAGAACCGGGCATTTAAATTTCTAAGTTCTGTTAATTAATAAATTTTAAATTATTTGAATGAAATATGAATAACCAGAATTTATAAAATAAGAGGATTAAGATATCTAGTCTATTTTTTTGGGAAACTTTAAAGTTGAAAGGTAAAGAGGATTTAAATAAATCAAATTTGTGTACATTCTAATTAAGAAAAATGAAATTCTATAAATTTGTATAATACCGAATTTGCATTCTAATAACATATAATATGACTTACCAAATATTAAGAAGTTGAAATAATGTTTTGGATATGTAATGAGATATTGTACAAATAAACAGAACCTGAAAATAATTGAAGTATACAAGTAGGGAAAACTCAAAAGGAATTAAATGTATATAAATGAAAATTTGGTTGTGATAAAAATGTTATATACTTAAATATAACATGAAATGATGAGTGGATAAATGGAACAAGTAAGTGAACTTAAGAAAGAAGATAAATGAATCGTAATATATCTTTGTAAATTGGTTATAGAAAATAAATATAAATTGCAAAGGGGTTGTAAATTTTTTCTGAATTTGTAACCTTTAAGATAACTGTAAACTGAGAAAAGTCATTTATGAGAGGTTAGACTTTTATAGGATGATTAATAAACTAGAGTACCGGTTGATAAAATGTTCCACAAATGAATTCGTTATTAGCTGAAATTATGAAAATGCAATAAATGTAAACAAAGGAATTTCTTATAGCTAAGAATCAATTAGAAAATGAAATTGGATTTAATTAAATTATATAGAATGTTTAAAATGAACTTGAGTAAGTAAATTCTATGATATGATGTTTAAGAAAAGATAATGTTAAAGAACATCCTATGTAAAGAAATGAATATACTAACTGAATAATGGATTGTGAATAATTAATTGTAAATAAAATGAAAGTCAATAAAATAATTTAATATAGATAAATTGTATAGAAATCTATTGAAAGGTGATACATAAGTCGTACGTATATTATTTTATTCGCATAACGATTTGATCCAAATTCGAGCACAAAATTTCGAGATGATTTATGTCGATCCAAGTTAGGATTTTTCACTCGATTTTCGAAGGCGAACCCTGGATATGGATTTTTAATTTGATTCTGAAATTCTCTATCATAGTATATGGCTATGCAAGGAGAGTAACAGTTTCCAATCAAGGAACCCAATCTGAGTCCGCACTAGAGAGTCGTGTGAACGACACTAGTTTGGATGTGCAATTGTGTGATCGAATAAGCGATTAGATTTGATATTGCTCACGGATGATATATGTACGACTTGCGGATTTAATTAAAGTTAATAGTGGAAATTTAAGATGCTAAATATAAAATTAATCTTTTAAAATTATATAACAGGATATATATATGAAAGAGATAAACCAAATTGATCCTAGTCTCTTCAACCACCAAACGTTATTATAACACCGCGGTCTTTAAAAATAGTTCATACTTTAAAACCAGAATATAATTATCCATTTCAAAATCCATAAGTACGATAGCATTTCCATTTCTAAAACAACTCATTTTGATATTATTTTTATAAAACCCAAATCAATAATATCATTTTATTTCAAATATATTTCTCTTCCAAAATCATACTGCTTTAAAATTTATAATATCTTGAAACCAAACATTTAAATTATAGCTTTCAAAACATAATACTACGAAATTCATAGCTTTAAAACCATAACTTCTAAAACTTGAATGGTTTCGATATTCAAACGGTATATAAAATAAAATAGTTTGAATTTAAAATTACTTTATAAAATAAAATAATTTCCGCGACTTTTCAATTTTATTCATAAAAGAATTTAGTCTAAATCCATAAATTTGAAATTCGCTTTCAGTTAAATCAACCACTTCAAATTCAATATATTTCTAACTTTGAGTATTTAACAATTTCAAAACTTAAGGTTGGAATTTATATTTACCAATTCATTGCCCTATTATTTAGTTTTGAAATGTTTACATAATAAATCAAATCATTTAAAATAAAACTCCAGTTACTAACAACTTAAATATTTCCTTCAATTTATTTATGCTAGAAATATTCGTATAATTTATCTTGAAATAAAAATCCAGTCATAAATCTCATAACTTTACAATTTCCAAGTTTACCAAGTTTTACCTCAACTTGTGCGGTTTAAAATTTCTTTTTTTTTAAATAAGCTCAATTCCAAATAAATTTCCAATTTATCTTCAAATCTTAATTGATTTGAACCATTTTAGAATTTATATATATACAATATCTTAAACCTGTACTAAATCATATAATAAAAATTATCAAACTCCATTTTTCAACTTATTCATTTTTATTTAACAGATTTATACATGGCTTAAATTCACAATTTAACTACATATGTATATATATAAAATAATATTTATAAAATATCAAAATTTAATATTTATTAAACTGTATCCTATCCAAACCATGGAAATTATTTCAAAAATAATTTATATACATAGACCGCGGTGCCTGTATATAATTTTCTATCCTATGGTCAAGTGATACGGGTATTTATCTTTTCAATCCGTAATTTAAAATAAAACGCGGTTGTATATCATTTCAAACCGCAATCCCGAATGAAATGAAATGCATGATAACTTGCAGATTATATAATATAGAACACATCATCAATTCACCAAACATCATTCATCAACCATTTATTTCAATCATTATCCAATTTGAACAAACATCAATAAATAGCATGTAAAATATAACAGGTATCAATGAACAGTTTATATTCACAAATAAATTAATAACTGATTAATTGGAAGTTTATTATGCAGAATAAATAAATTTAACTGTCAAATTATATGCAATAATAAAATCAAATAACAATTTAATTTAAATAAATGCAATCTAACTGAGACGATGAATAAAATATGCCAAACAGTCATAAATGAATTTCTACTCATATCATAAATCAATTTAACAAACATAAGAAATTTTAGAAGTTGTGAGTGGGTTAAAACACTCACCTTTTGAATTTAAATCGAATTTAAATCCGATTTAAACCCAAAAATTTGACAGTCTCCAAATCCGTCCAAACCAACGTCAGAATATCCGGAATTTCAATACGATCCAGACAAAAAAAATCGCACGTGAAACGGAGTTCGTATGTGAAAGTTATTCAATTTAAATCATTTGAAAACAGAAATAAAATTAAAATAAAACTAACCCATATTAAATAGCCATGTCATCAAAAGCTTTAGCACGCTAGAGGACCTCGCTCTTCTCCAGTACGAAAAAAAATGAAAAAAAAAATCATTTTTATAAAAGAATGCTTTTGGAGTTGCAAGAATAAGAGCTTTTGAATATGAGGTGTTAAGAGAAACAAAATGTAGAAGAAGAAATAAGATGTAGGTAATTTATAATTAGGAAATGAATGTGGAGGGACAAAAATAAATGTCACGTTTTATTATTAAAGCTCCAGGCATTAATAATGGATAAGGAAATGTACGTAGGAATGGAAATGTTTGCAAATGAAAGTAGAATTTTGTACGCATTTCGGTTTTTATCTACGCATAATAAAATATTTATACTTACTTAAAAATGAGAACGTTCAATTTTGTTTTCTCAAAATGATCTTTTATTTCCATTAAAACACCTTTTTTTTTAACACAAAAGGTGCGTTTCTTTTAAATCTATTAATTGCAATCAACGTTTCCTCTCTTTTTAATTGAAACATTTGAATTACATTAATTGCAGTTACTTACAAAGTTAAATTTTAAAACAGACAACTAAAATGGATAAAGAAATAGAGCAATTGTTTATTTAAACACGTTTATAAATTTATTGTTTATACACAGGAGTAATAAATAGATTATTTTTCTATTCTTGTAATCAGTCTGTAAGCTAAAACACAGTTCAAATAAACATATATTTCTTTCTTTAAAATCAATCTTTCTGTTCTTATTTTAATGAAATTAAACGTACATTCACATATGAAACATTCATTTTATTTGATGTAATAAATCAAACTTTCCCTATATTTTCATAAAACATATGCTGCTTTTATTTACACCTATTAATTTACAATTAGTATTCTCTCTCCTACTAATTGGAAATTTTCAATTACATTAATTTCAGTTGATTAAGTGTAACAACCCGCATATTTATCGATTTAATATTTAATATTTTATTTAAATATTTTATCGATACTCGGAATTTAGTCCGAAAAGCTACTTTTTGCGTACGGTCGAATTAGGACTCGAGACCACTCCCATTGAGTTTAAAATGCCATTTGCGACCTTTTTGAGTATAAGCTTCGATATGTTTGGAGTAAGTTGATTTTTGCTACTTTTTCACTTAGGGTTTTGATTTGGGCTGAGCCCACTTATGTATTCAGTCCCAACCCCTCTCCTCCTCATTTACTTCATTTCCAATTCCTAATACTCAAGCTTTAGCAACAATGGTGGGAGAGATGAGAAATTAAAACTCAAGCCCTAGTTTTCTTTTGCAAATCAAGTTCTAGCTCCAAACTAATAGAAGAACCCATTGGTAAGCTTCTCTTCTTCTTCTCCAACCCAATCTCTTATCAATTTCATAAATTCCTAAACCTAACTTTGGGAATGTTCTTCTTTTAAAGCTTAGAATCAAGCTTCTTGAGTTGGATTTGAAGAGTGGTTGATTCTCCTTTGCTTTCAAGCATCTTCTTCAATCGTTTGGGTTCAAAGGTGAGATTTTTATCTCACATCTATGTCAATGATTATCTTCGATTGTTAGGTATGAATTCCTAACACATATTCATGTGCATTTGATTTTGGTTTGAATTGATTTGGTGTATATTCCAATTTTTAGTGTTTTGAAATCAAAATCTATGAAAATCCTTTTATGGATATCTTAACATGTTTTGGTGACGCATCGAAGAGCCATAAGGGCCGGGTAGTCGATTGGCATAAACCCCTAGCGCTATTGCTCGAATTCGGTTGCGAATTGGTTGGTATAGCACACCTTGTGCAAAGGCAGGGAAAACTGCCTTAGCTCCAGTCAGTCGACTGGATCTCTTGGTCAGTCGACTGGCTGAAGCTAATAGGCAGGGTGAAGACTTCCTGCAGGGCCTTGGGGGATCTGTTTACTGCAGTCAGTCGACTGACTCACTGAGTTCAGTCGACTGACCTGCATCCCGAGAGTTTTTGGGACTGTGATCGGTCGACTGAACTCAGTGAGTCAGTCGACTGACCTGCTTCTATTTGTCTGCTATGCCTATTTGAGCCTAGTTTTGCTTGGTATCCAATTTATACCGATTCGTTTTGATTCCTAGTTGTTGTTATCACTTATTCGACTACGATGACTTCTATTTTGGAATTTTTGGAAATATCCATTTTGATGGATTTGATATCGATTTCTTTGGAATTAATTCACGTCTTCGTATGTGAATTTTGGTGATTGATTATTTCTACAATCATTTTTGTGCTTTGTCACTTTAAAATATAAAGGTCTCTATACTAGTAGTAAATAATCAAACTCTTTATCAAAGATTAATTAAACTCTATTTTCAATATCAAACTCGTTTATAAAACCGTTTTCCAACCTATTAGTATATACAAACCTTTACCTCACTCGTATAAGAAATCTAATTAAACGACTTAGTAAAACAAGTGGTATGAAACGCTTGCGTTTACTTCGTCGGTTAATTCTTGGACTTGTTCGATTGAATCTCTTGTGACAATTTTCTAGTGGAGATCTACAATTTGTTCGTAAATATTTAAGTTAAGCTAGTGGTTATGGGACATGAAGCTAAGCTCATATATTTACTAGCTTACTGCAATTGACACTTCTTGATGATCATGACGATCATTTTTGTGATTTAGACTAGCAATGTGCGATGTCTCTTTGTCTGCGAGGGAGACTAAACCCCGTTTTGTGGAGTTTCGACTCAAATTGGTGGGGTAGCAACCCATGGTCTTCGGGCCGTTTTTGAAGCTTCGTCTCAGTTTGTGATGGTTAGCTACCGTGGAATTAGCGTTCCGTTTGTGATACACGTGTTGGTGAGCTTTATGGTCCCGTTTGTGATAGGCCTTTCCCCCTTTTTTATGATTTCTGGATTTCTTGAGATGATTTCTAGAATTTGTGCTTCACCAATTTTCGTGATTTCCATTGATAAGTTTTATCAATATTTGTGCATTGGTGAATTTGTGTGTCATTGACTTTCGTGATTGAAATTGATAAAATCGTCAATATTTATGGTTTGGTGAACGAAATAAGGAGTATGACGTTTTTGGATCTTTGTGAAGATTTTTGTGATATTGATTAATCTCTTGTTGATTTTCAATTACTTATATATATCACAGCTTGGGATTGTGATTGTAACAGCCCGCAAATCCGTACCCCTTGAGTTAACACTATTCTACAACAAACAACTCAAGTTGTATAGAAATACGAACCATTTGGGTTTAAGAAGAAGTGGTAGAGGAAGAGAAAACAAAATCAACATTAGAATCTAACCATCGCAGCGGAAGAAAATATAATAGATAATATATAATCTTTACTCAACATCAAATATTTCAGTTTATATATTACATCATCAGAGTACATCAATCACAGCTCAACATCGATATCATACAATAAATACACAATGACTCAGAATACACAATCTCAAACAGCGAAATATATATAAATAAGTAAGAGAATACGTGTCGTCTCCCTGCTCGTCTCCTGAGCTCCACAGCACTTGTCCTGTATCCTATAATACTCGGTCTGACCCGAGCATTACAGTTAAATAACACCCGAGTCAGTCTGGAATACCAGCGTGAGAAAATCACACCCAATTGATTATTAAAGTTTCAAAATCCTTTGAAAACAAAAGCATCTCGTAAGACCACGCCACAAATAAACATGTCGGGTTTTTACCTTACGATAGCTAAAACAATTTTTATAGAAATCCTCTGATATTATAATAGTGTCTATATACAAATACTTATAAAATAGCCGAAATTGTTACATCTATTAAATTCCAGCTACTAGCCACAAAAGTGGGTAATACAAACAAAACTCGTACAAGGCTCGTAGGGAGAATGGATTTCCAACAATGACTAGGCACTGGGGTACCACCTGTCACGGTACGGGGCCTAGATCACCGTACCGAGGATTACTCCCTTCATCCCCTGCAACACAAGGCCGGAACCATTCCTTACTGAACAGTCCCGAACAAGATAAACCCCGTGGTTGGCGCGACCAACCACCAACTAAGCCGAAATATATATAAGGGACATCTAGACAGGGGAATTATCTTGTCCTGCTTGGGCATGACCCACCTAACCTTGCTGCATATCCCCTGATTTTCAGTCATTCCCATTTGATGAGGCTTGAGGCTAAGCGTTACCTTTAGAACGTTTTTACTTAGAATGCCCATCGCCCACCTGACGATGTTTCGCAAGCATTCGTCCGTACTAGTCCGTCCCGGGTTCGAACGGAACCGAAGGCACTATTCCTACTACATCCATTTGGAAATATCCTCAGGATTAGTAGCGACTAGCCCTTGCACTTCACTGCTCCATCTTCAACTCCGAACACGTTTACACGCAACGTACAAATCGGATCGAAGTGGTTTTCGAGAAATTTATCTCGATCCCGGTCTCTTCGAGACGATTAATGCATTGTCCAAATATTGATAGTCGGTTATTTAACTATCAATTAATATTCACAAACAACCATCAACCAGTAAATAATTTCCCAAATTATTTATGTATCTCAAAATATCCTCAAAGATATATTTCTATTTTCAATCCTTTAAAAATAGTTTCAAAACCATCTTCCTTTCAGAATAAACTTTCCCAAATATTTTATATCTCCTCTGAAATCACCAAGCACAAAATAGATTTTTAAAATAATTTTGAAACACTTTACTTTGAAATATATACTTTAAAACATTTAAGTTAAATTACTTCAATAAGTTTGTTAAAAATACATACTATATGATTTTGAGAAAATAAGGTTTCTTCATAAAATATAAAACCAGGTTTTCACTTTTAAAACAAATACTAAGTCACTTTTAAATAATTAATACTACAATATATTAAAGGAAATACTTGCTTTAGAAATTAAATATTAGAAACAACAAATATTACAAAAAAACTTGCTTCCTTTAAAAAAACAACTTTAAAACATCTAATTTATATGTACAAATTTACTTTTAAAAAAAACGTGTACTTGGTCATCCAGAGAAAATTCCAACTTCAAGCACTTAAATCAATTTCCCAAATTGATTTTCCAATTCATTCTATTTGAAATTAAATTTCTCTACTTATCAGTTTATCTCCAAATTTCATTAATTATGGGCTTAATATTCATTATTATTTCTTTCCGTTTGATTTTATACTATTTAACTGAAATATACTAATTTCAGCTCCTTCCAAATTTTCTTTATTCTTCTCAACAAATTGAATCAAATAAAAGTTTTATTCCTTTAACATAATAACACTAAAATTTAAAATTCATAAATCTTCTGATTTATTCAAATTTCCCTTACTAAACTTAAGATTTATTATTAGAATTTTAAAAGGGCACTTTATTTCTTTCCCAATAGATTCTTAAATTCATTCAAATTTCTATAATTATTCTACTTACAAGTTCACTACTTTTATTATCTTTCCAAATCCAATTTATATATTTTGGTAATTCATTTACTCAAATACATCCAATCAACCATAACATTCAATATTCCAATACAACTCATCATAGAATATCAATATTCACAGCAGAGAATATTAAATAAATTTAAATAAATGTTGAGGGATCCAGTTGGATCCCTCCAACCTGTTTTTCCTGCATCCACAGATGTTAGCACAATAATATATTGATTCTAGAATATTTCATACCATATCACATCAATCAACTTCAACCATTCAAATAATTATTTAAATTTAATCATTTAAATTTAAATATAACTGAGTGAGATTAACTCACCTTTGATTTTGGTTTCGCCAATCCGATCCAATCCTGACCCACTTTCATACCTTGGATAACAATTGCATGGATTTATTAATATTCGAACAATTTGGGCAAAACAATTTTATCTAATAAATTTCATTTTATCTAATAAGTTAATTTCAACTAATTTTCTTTCTATAAAATATTTCCTAGTTATCAATTAATTATATAAGTTAACTAAATAAATTGATTTCCATTTTATAAATTTAATTTAACTAAATCTTTGTTTTAAAAAAAATAATTAAATATTCCTAAACTAATTTTCCCCTTTCTTTTTGTGCTTAAAAACTTTTATTTTTAAAACTCTGAATTTAAATTTAAATTCAACATCTAATTTTTAATTAAATAGACCTAACAGTCTTCGAAACTACACATACAAATTTCCAGTTTGAAGATTAAATTAAATTAAATTAAAATCCAACAACTGATACCTCACTGCCCCTCGAATCTCTGGCCCGAGACCACCGCGCGCATACCATCAGAATCTGCCACCATGAACTCCATCGAGTCCCTCACCATCGCCGACCTGAACGACCGCATGCTTCGAACAAAAAAAATCGAGCAGCCTCCAGATCCACAAGGATTCCCGACATCTTCACATGCCACCTCTTCACCATTCGACAGCAATCCCAATCGCCCATCTTGAGTTCCCTTCTCCTTCCCACTCGACCCCGGCCACCACACGAAGCCAGACTTCCAGAATCGCACGCGAACCTAAACTCTAGCCCACGCCTCTAACAAGTCGTCGCGCCTCAACCCCGCATCGCGCATCGCTCGAGCTAGGTTCATGAGCGATTCGTTTTTTTTTTTATCAAACGAAATCGATTCTAATTGGGGATGATGAAGTCGCGATTGAGAAAGAGGGAGACGAAAATTTGAACGTGAGGGCTTCGGCCATTTTTTTTTTCCTCAAAAATCGAACTGTTTTGGGGACTTGAGATTTATAAAAGGGGATAATGGCTTCGGCGTAGAAATAGTTGGGAAGGAGGCGTATAGAAGAAGGTTTGACTTTTCTTTTATAAGTATATTTCATTTCAATTAATCTGAAGTAAATTTTTAGCGCGTTTATATATCATGCACTCACACACGAACTCCGATCAATACGAAATTTGAAATCTGATAATAATTCAATATTACGGACCCAATAGGACTAGTTTCGTCGGATTCTGAGACTGTGCCTCGAAAGGCTATTTTCAAATTCAATTTAAACGATATAAATTTCCAAAACTTAACAAATCACTGTTAAATTCAATTTTAAAACTTCTATTATCTTCAATGTTATCAATTTATTTTCAACAGGCTTAAAATTCCAGATTCAACAATTCACTCAACTTCTAATTATTAAATTCTATTATTTAAGTATCAAATAAATAGCGATATTCGTAATTCTAGTTGAAATTATTACCTTAAATATTTAAAATCAATTAAATAGTCCGATCATAAAGGCTTAAAAATTCCGGGTCGTCACATTCCTCCCCCCTTAAAAGAATTTCGTCCCCGAAATTACTAGTTAGGAAGAATGATCCAATACCCGTTGCTATTTTTTTCCAAAACCAAACAGTTTCTAACAGTTCAACATCTTACCAACTATCTTTCCCCTAAATCCAAACCATACCATTTGTTTAATCATTAAAGTTTCAATTTAAAACCAAATTTTGAATTATCAAATTTTTCTCAAATTTTTTTTTTCTAACTCCCTAAATTCCCGAAAAATTTCGCCAGCGTCTCCTTTGCGCGGCTAGCTCGGTACAACTACAAAATGGCTCTACGGCCTCCCAAATCCAAAAAGAAAACAAAAAGCCAAGTGGCTCAATCCAAATCCAAATCCCAATCAATTTTCATACCAAATTTAAATACATACCATTTTGTCGGGCAATTTCAATTTATCTTCTGAAATCAAAATCAATTCTCTTTTCACTTTATATTACCTGCATATCCGACTAAGCAGCAATATCCAATCACAACATTTCAAAACATTTTATCGACTTCCTTACCAATATCAATATCTATTTATCCAAATATTAACTTGTAATCTATTTATATTATCAATTTCTAATTAAGAATTCACTATTCCTTTCTTAAGTTTAGTATAAGTATTTAATATGCTTTTATATTCATTATCACCTTACCACTTCAGTTTATATCATTTCTATTCAAATCAATTCTTTCATTCTCATATGAATTCAATTTATCTCTAACTTGAAACATTTGAATTTTATTTTTCATTTATTACTAATTCATGTCATTACTTTAGTTAGTTTCATTTACTAATTAATTTCAATTTCTAGTTTGAAATCGTTTTGCTGTTAACTAAATTTTTCAAAAATTTTCAAAAATTTTCTAACTCCCAAAATTTCTGAAAATTTTTGGCAGAGTCCCCTTTGTACGGAGGAGCTTTTGCAATTTGACAAAAGAGATAAATATATATACATCGGCGCACACGGTCGGAAAAATCAAAAACAGTTCATATTTCCTATTTTTATTTGCGTAGGCGTACCTTAGTTTTATTTTAAGCAAGCGGCTTATTATTTTTAGCAAATAGCCCTACCAAATCCAGCCACACGGCTTCCAGGTACCTGTACTTACTCAATTTAAACATGTAAGTGCCAAATATAAGAAGTTTAACACAATTCACTAACTTGCAATAGTTAAAACATATGAATTCTAAAAGAAATTCACACTAAACATTTTTCTGTAAGCAACTTATACAGTTTTTATACTAATCTAACTGTTTTAATTAATTTATAGACCATTTTCATTCAATTTGAATGGTTTTCAATCCATTCATTTACAATCTCATCAATTTAAATGGTTTAAAACTCAATTGCTTACATTTAATTTATTCTTAAGCAAACTGAACTCATATTTAATTCAATTGCTTTCAAAATCAATTTATTTTACTCTTATCAACACATAGAATTTTAATTACTTCCATTTACATCCAACGACCATTTATTCCTTTTTATTTTAATCCATTCAGAAGCTTTTTTTTTAGCTCGACACACTCCATTTAAATTTCATTTATAATCCATTTATTTGCATTCCATTCCATATTTGTTTATTCCAAACTATTTTATTTAGCTCGAAGACACTCCAAGCTATTTCATTTTATAACCATTTCTCAACTCATTTAAAACCACATTTCATTTGATACTTATTTATTCCATCATTTATTTATTCAATATAAAATTAGTTTATCCACATTCATTTAAACTATTCTAATAAACTTGACACATTCTATTTTCCTTATTGTCTCAAGTTATTTCAATCCCTTAATAGTTTAAATGGTTTACAATTGTTTATTTAAGCATTTTCATTCCATTAAATATTATCGGCAACTCACCGAATTTTACTTCAATCTATTCAAATTTTATACTTAAGCTCATTCTCAGTTTGCAAATAAGTTCTCTTTTCAATTTAACTTGATTCTATTTCAATCCAACCTCATTTTAAATTTGCAATTTCATTTGATTGGTTATTATAGAATTTAACTTCCCAGATTCAACTTATTTAATTTATCACAAAGCCATTTCCATCTTATTTCCACTGATTTGGATTTTATTTGCAATTCATATCATTACTATTTTAATCCATTTCATTTTTATTCTAGACTTTCAAATTATATTTACTTTGTTAACACTTCAAGTCTAATTTTAATTGATAACTCAAGTTCTGATTCCACCATTCACTTTTTAATTTTCCATTCAATTTTATTAACTTACATTGCAATTTCATTCACAAATCATTTAATTAATTGCAAGGCCCCTTCAATTATATTGTCCTCACTAATGATTCAAGTCGAATTCAATTCATAGCTTGAGTTTTATCTCCAATTTTCATTATTAGGTTACACTTCAGCTTCTATTTAATTACATTGAACTCCATTTACACATTTCATTAACTAATTTATTATCAAATTAGTTATTGCCTTATTTATAATCCAACACTTGAATTTTTATTCCAAATATCACTTCATTTTATTTCCTTAAGTTCAACATACTTTATAATTCAAGTTTGGATTTTCTTTTCATTTTTCCAATTCATCAAAATATTAAATTTGGGCTTTGTTTTCCATTTCCAATTTTATAAGTCACAACTTACTATTTTATACAATTCCATTCATCATAAGCTTGAATATATTCATCTTTATTTTAACTCAAGCCTTCTATTTATTTATAGCCCAAGCATATTTTATTTTTATGGATTTTTAATTCTCTTATAAGTTATTCTGATCTATTGATTTCAATTCCAATCCTTATTTAAATTCCATTTTCTTAGGTGTGAATCTAATTCCATCAAATAATTCAATTGAAGTCTTATTCCAATTCAATTTTATTTTAACTCAGTTTTATTTAACTCAATTCGATTTCAATTTAATTCGAATACAACTGGATATTATTGTCAGCTTATTCAATTTATTTTAATTCAGTTAAAATTTTATTCCCAATCCAAGCTAATTTCATTTACCCTTTTAAATTTAAATTCCATTATCCAAAACTTATATTTCCTTCATTTTCATTCATTTAAGTTAAATTTTATTTGCTGAATTAAAATTTTCAATCCCTTCTTATTAATATCAACTCCTCTTTACAAATACATTATTTGATCATTTATTCATTCACCAATTCTTTATTTAACCAATAAATTTTTATTTCCAAACATTAATTATCATTAGTCCATCCTGACTAATTTTCCCATTCCACATAACTTCACACAATTCAGTTTTAAATTCCAATACTCAGTTTCACTTACACCGTTGAAATATATTTTTTTCAACTAATTCCAAAGTTTAAACTACCTTTCAACATTTCAAAATTCCCCTTTAAAACCTTCTATATCCAAAATTCGTTTGATAAATGCAATTTATCTCCTTGGATTTCAAACTCAACCAGTTTTGCAAACAATTTCAATTCAAAGCAATTTGGTAGCAATTTCACTTCTGGAAACTCGAAAATGAACATCGATGATGCTGCAGTCATCACCGAAGTTATTTTCTAGCGACCAAAAGAATTTAATGCTTTTATTCTTTTTCTAAAATTCATCCAATATTTTTAAATTCCAAATCTCTCTAGATTTCAAATCCGATTCAAAAATATTTCTCAAAATATATTATTCTCCCAACTTTTGAGAATCATAATCCAATCCCAAGAAACTTAAATCTCCAAATTCCAAACTCTTTAGATTTAAATTCAAACTTTTCTTTGAAATTTTATCTTACTTTAATAATTAATTACACTATAATTTACATTATAGTTTACATTTACAAATTCATTTGATATGAATTTGTTTCTTAGTTTTTAATTATGAATTCAATTCCTTATTCCATTATGAATCACATTCATAAATTTCATCTATCATGTTAATTTATTCCTTAATTTTTTTTTCTTTTATTATTTCAAACTTTATTCAATTATCTTACAATGATAATAATTTAATATTTATCACTTCTATCATCCAAACATCCATGTATATCTATAATAATTAAGAAAATCACTTTCTTTTATATACATAAAATATATTTGGGTAAAATTATTTCATTTACCCTGGTTAAAACAATACTGTGTCGGTTTATTTTGTTCAAGGGTTTAGAAATCCCTATCGATGACATGGCGTCCCACACATCAACCAGAATCCATAAACACTCAACCGATAAATCAACGCAATATATAAAAAAAACAATTTCATATTCACTAACAAGTACGCACTCATATATATTAATACTCTCAAACTCATTCTAGAGTACTATGGACTCTATTCTATGAGTAATTCCCACCAGAGCCAAGGTTATCCCCAACCTAAGCTCTGATACCAACTGTAACAGCCCGCAAATCCGTACCCCTTGAGTTAACACTATTCTACAACAAACAACTCAAGTTGTATAGAAATACGAACCATTTGGGTTTAAGAAGAAGTGGTAGAGGAAGAGAAAACAAAATCAACATTAGAATCTAACCATCGCAGCGGAAGAAAATATAATAGATAATATATAATCTTTACTCAACATCAAATATTTCAGTTTATATATTACATCATCAGAGTACATCAATCACAGCTCAACATCGATATCATACAATAAATACACAACGACTCAGAATACACAATCTCAAACAGCGGAATATATATAAATAAGTAAGAGAATACGTGTCGTCTCCCTGCTCGTCTCCTGAGCTCCACAGCACATGTCCTGTATCCTATAATACTCGGTCTGACCCGAGCATTACAGTTAAATAACACCCGAGTCAGTCTGGAATACCAGCGTGAGAAAATCACACCCAATTGATTATTAAAGTTTCAAAATCCTTTGAAAACAAAAGCATCTCGTAAGACCACGCCACAAATAAACATGTCGGGTTTTTACCTTACGATAGCTAAAACAATTTTTATAGAAATCCTCTGATATTATAATAGTGTCTATATACAAATACTTATAAAATAGCCGAAATTGTTACATCTATTAAATTCCAGCTACTAGCCACAAAAGTGGGTAATACAAACAAAACTCGTACAAGGCTCGTAGGGAGAATGGATTTTCAACAATGACTAGGCACTGGGGTACCACCTGTCACGGTACGGGGCCTAGATCACCGTACCGAGGATTACTCCCTTCATCCCCTGCAACACAAGGCCGGAACCATTCCTTACTGAACAGTCTCGAACAAGATAAACCCCGTGGTTGGCGCGACCAACCACCAACTAAGCCGAAATATATATAAGGGACATCTAGACAGGGGAATTATCTTGTCCTGCTTGGGCATGACCCACCTAACCTTGCTGCATATCCCCTGATTTTCAGTCATTCCCATTTGATGAGGCTTGAGGCTAAGCGTTACCTTTAGAACGTTTTTACTTAGAATGCCCATCGCCCACCTGACGATGTTTCGCAAGCATTCGTCCGTACTAGTCCGTCCCGGGTTCGAACGGAACCGAAGGCACTATTCCTACTACATCCATTTGGAAATATCCTCAGGATTAGTAGCGACTAGCCCTTGCACTTCACTGCTCCATCTTCAACTCCGAACACGTTTACACGCAACGTACAAATCGGATCGAAGTGGTTTTCGAGAAATTTATCTCGATCCCGGTCTCTTCGAGACGATTAACGCATTGTCCAAATATTGATAGTCGGTTATTTAACTATCAATTAATATTCACAAACAACCATCAACCAATAAATAATTTCCCAAATTATTTATGTATCTCAAAATATCCTCAAAGATATATTTCTATTTTCAATCCTTTGAAAACAGTTTCAAAACCATCTTCCTTTCAGAATAAACTTTCCCAAATATTTTATATCTCCTCTGAAATCACCAAGCACAAAATAGATTTTTAAAATAATTTTGAAACACTTTACTTTGAAATATATACTTTAAAACATTTAAGTTAAATTACTTCAATAAGTTTGTTAAAAATACATACTATATGATTTTGAGAAAATAAGGTTTCTTCATAAAATATAAAACCAGGTTTTCACTTTTAAAACAAATACTAAGTCACTTTTAAATAATTAATACTACAATATATTAAAGGAAATACTTGCTTTAGAAATTAAATATTAGAAACAACAAATATTACAAAAAAACTTGCTTCCTTTAAAAAAACAACTTTAAAACATCTAATTTATATGTACAAATTTACTTTTAAAAAAAACGTGTACTTGGTCATCCAGAGAAAATTCCAACTTCAAGCACTTAAATCAATTTCCCAAATTGATTTTCCAATTCATTCTATTTGAAATTAAATTTCTCTACTTATCAGTTTATCTCCAAATTTCATTAATTATGGGCTTAATATTCATTATTATTTCTTTCCGTTTGATTTTATACTATTTAACTGAAATATACTAATTTCAGCTCCTTCCAAATTTTCTTTATTCTTCTCAACAAATTGAATCAAATAAAAGTTTTATTCCTTTAACATAATAACACTAAAATTTAAAATTCATAAATCTTTTGATTTATTCAAATTTCCCTTACTAAACTTAAGATTTATTATTAGAATTTTAAAAGGGCACTTTATTTCTTTCCCAATAGATTCTTAAATTCATTCAAATTTCTATAATTATTCTACTTACAAGTTCACTACTTTTATTATCTTTCCAAATCCAATTTATATATTTTGGTAATTCATTTACTCAAATACATCCAATCAACCATAACATTCAATATTCCAATACAACTCATCATAGAATATCAATATTCACAGCAGAGAATATTAAATAAATTTAAATAAATGTTGAGGGATCCAGTTGGATCCCTCCAACCTGTTTTTCCTGCATCCACAGATGTTAGCACAATAATATATTGATTCTAGAATATTTCATACCATATCACATCAATCAACTTCAACCATTCAAATAATTATTTAAATTTAATCATTTAAATTTAAATATAACTGAGTGAGATTAACTCACCTTTGATTTTGGTTTCGCCAATCCGATCCAATCCTGACCCACTTTCATACCTTGGATAACAATTGCATGGATTTATTAATATTCGAACAATTTGGGCAAATCAATTTTATCTAATAAATTTCATTTTATCTAATAAGTTAATTTCAACTAATTTTCTTTCTATAAAATATTTCCTAGTTATCAATTAATTATATAAGTTAACTAAATAAATTGATTTCCATTTTATAAATTTAATTTAACTAAATCTTTGTTTTAAAAAAAATAATTAAATATTCCTAAACTAATTTTCCCCTTTCTTTTTGTGCTTAAAAACTTTTATTTTTAAAACTCTGAATTTAAATTTAAATTCAACATCTAATTTTTAATTAAATAGACCTAACAGTCTTCGAAACTACACATACAAATTTCAAGTTTGAAGATTAAATTAAATTAAATTAAAATCCAACAACTGATACCTCACTGCCCCTCGAATCTCTGGCCCGAGACCACCGCGCGCATACCACCAGAATCTGCCACCATGAACTCCATCGAGTCCCTCACCATCGCCGACCTGAACGATCGCATGCTTCGAACAAAAAAAATCGAGCAGCCTCCAGATCCACAAGGATTCCCGACATCTTCACATGCCACCTCTTCACCATTCGACAGCAATCCCAATCGCCCATCTCGGGTTCCCTTCTCCTTCCCACTCGACCTCGGCCACCACGCGAAGCCAGACTTCCAGAATCGCACGCGAACCTAAACCCTAACCCACGCCTCTAACAAGTCGTCGCGCCTCAACCCCGCATCGCGCATCGCTCGAGCCAGGTTCATGAGCGATTCGATTTTTTTTTTATCGAACGAAATCGATTCTAATTGGGGATGATGAATTCGCGATTGAGAAAGAGGGAGACGAAAATTTGAACGTGAGGGCTTCGGCCATTTTTTTTGTTTTTTCCTCAAAAATCGAACTGTTTTGGGGACTTGAGATTTATAAAAGGGGATAATGGCTTCGGCGTAGAAATAGTTAGGAAGGAGGCGTATAGAAGAAGGTTTGACTTTTCTTTTATAAGTATATTTCATTTCAATTAATCTGAAGTAAATTTTTAGCGCGTTTATATATCATGCACTCACACACGAACTCCGATCAATACAAAATTTGAAATCTGATAATAATTCAATATTACGGACCCAATAGGACTAGTTTCGTCGGATTCTGAGACTGTGCCTCGGAAGGCTATTTTCAAATTCAATTTAAACGATATAAATTTCCAAAACTTAACAAATCACTGTTAAATTCAATTTTAAAACTTCTATTATCTTCAATGTTATCAATTTATTTTCAACGGGCTTAAAATTCCAGATTCAACAATTCACTCAACTTCTAATTATTAAATTCTATTATTTAAGTATCAAATAAATAGCGATATTCGTAATTCTAGTTGAAATTATTACCTTAAATATTTAAAATCAATTAAATAGTCCGATCATAAAGGCTTAAAAATTCTGGGTCGTCACAGTGATTATTATGTGTTTAGTCATATCTCTTACTCTATATCGTTTCATCTGATATTCATAGTTAGACTGATCCGTTTATTATTTTCTTATTAAATAATACTCGGGTCAGACCGAGATGCTACAGGTGCTTTAGCTTGACTTCTCACTTGGGATTGATTTCTCCGACTTTTGGCTAACTACTTAGATTAGTAGTTTTTGTTGTATACACTTGAGATATAGACTCGTGGTTGTATTCATATTCTTTTGTATAGCACTGGTAGCTATTTCGCCTTTGTGATATGAATTGTATGTGACTGATTTATGTTATGTTTATTTCTATATTTGTTTCTGAAGATATTATAGCCACTGTGTAGTAGCTTTGAGTTTGTGTCGGTATGTCGAATTTCCCTCTTGACAAAGAAATGTTATACTATCTGACATATCGATGCTTGCGCAAAGAAATTACATGGATGGTCGCTCCTCAACAGCCTTATTCTCCATGCTAGTTGACAGCATTCACCGTAATGTTTTTGGCTATTGTGGGTATAGAGGTGGGGCATCACAGCTTGGTATCAGAGCCAAACTTCGGAACAATATGGAATATTATAACAAGGATCATCGTCCTAAGTCTTTCTTAGGAGTCGTGCTTTAGGATTTTATTCGAGTCTTCGTACCGATTCATCCTATTTTCTTTTATGATTCCTTGTTTTATCTATCAAGATTGCTTGATATTCATTAGTGAATAATCTTCTTCTTGTTCTTCTTTCTTTCTAAAGGAAGAGAAATGTCTAGACCAGGCCGCCCCAGAGCCGTACCATCTAGCACTCCACCCCAGGATGGAGTTTTTATGACTGCTCAACAGCTTCTTGATTTAGTGAAGAATGCTCAAGCAGCTGGAGCTAACCCGGAACCTACTCACCCAAAGTCGGGTTTGCACGCTTGTGCAGCGATTACACTAATTTGGGTGGGGAGCCATTCAAAGGTTCCGAAACTATTATTGAAGTACAGGCTTGGCTAAGGTCATGCTATCGAATCTTTTCTCGCATTAATCTTATTGACCTTCACCAAGTTCAGGTGGCCTCTAGTATGCTCCGAGAAAGAGCATTGGACTAGTACGAGCTTCTTATTTCTGAGATTAATGAAGCGGATATCACCTGGGAGCAATTCCGGGAACGCTTCGAGTTGAAATTTGTACCAGAAGCAGACAAAGTGACATTGGATCGACGACTTATAGACCTTGTTCAAGGTGAGTCCTCCGTGACTGCTATGTCGCCTCCTTCGAGTCGCTTTCTAAATACGGGGTTGAATACATCAACACCCCTTTAAGGAAGAACCAGAGGTTCGTCTATGGCTTAGACAAAAATCTCATGAAGCCATTACTTCTAAAGTTAGAAGTTTATTTCGATCAACTCATTGATATCGCTCTTCGTCTTGAAGAGGCGGATAGGGAGAATGATGTTGAAGTGGTGGGTTCCAAACCAAGCTTCAACAACAACAAGAAAAGGACTAATAAATTCAAAGGTTCTTATCCCAATAAGAAAGGGAAACAAGCAACCTCTGTGGCAAAGACTTCTTCCTTTGGTCATGGGGAATGCTATAATTGTGGTTCGAAGGACCATTACGCGAACAAGTGTCCAAAGTCTCTCTCTTGTCGCTACTGCAAAGGTCCCGGTCATATTATATCTTCATGCCCCAAGCTTCAGCGCAAGAAGGAGGGAAAGTTGAATGTTGCTCAAGCCCCTGGCAACACATCTCGAAATCAAGGTATGTCTCATTCTATCCTTGATGGCATTTTTTCGTGATCAACCTATTCGAGTTCTTTTTGACACGGGTGCATCCCATTCTTTTATTTCAAAAGAACTCGTTGATACTTTTTCTTTAAGTGTTTTTGCTTTAATGACTTCTTTGAGAATTGCGAATCTGGTTGGTGGATCCGCAACAATCATTTTATTGTGCAATGATGTCGAGATTATTTTGGGTGATTTTTCTTTTCTAGCCAATTTGCATGTCATGCGCTACTTAGGCTTTGGAATGATTTTGGGAATGGATTGGCTTAACCGTTATGAAGCCCAAATCCTATGTCCTAAGCGGACTATTCATCTTCGACATCCTCAATCTGTTAAGCAGATTTCTATTAATCTTAAAGATTCGAATTCCAGCTTGGTTGCATCTTTATATTCTTTAAATCCTCGTGATGACGATGATGATGATGAGGGTGATATTATTTCTCTTATTCACGTCGTTCGTGAATTTTCCGACATATTCGAGCCCGTTTTAGGATTACCACCTAAGCGAGCAATTGAGTTCAGAATTGATCTCATTCCTGAAGCTCGACCCATCACTCGCCCTCCTTATCGTATGTCCAATAAAGAAAACGAGGAGATGCGTAAACAATTATCCGAATTGGAGACGAAGCAATTTATTCGCTCTAGTTCCTCGCCTTGGGGAGCTTCAGCTATTTTTGTGAAGAAATCCGATGGAACACTTAGGCTTTGCGTTGACTACCGCAAGCTTAATGATCTTACTATAAAAAATAAATATCCTTTACCTCGGATTGATGATCTATTCGATCAACTTAGTGGTGCTAGAGTCTTTTCACAATTGGACTTGGCTACCGGTTTCCATCAGCTTCGTATTGCAGAGGATAGCATTCCTTTGACATCGTTCCGTACCCGTTATGGATCTTATGAATGGCTTGTTATGCCATTTGGATTAACGAATGCTCTGGCTTATTTCGTTGACCTTATGAATCGAGTTTTCAAAGATTTTCTCGATCATTTGTTCTCATCTTTATTGATGATATTCTTGTGTATTCAAAAACCAAGGAGGAGAATGAAAAGCATCTTCGGATTGTGTTGGAAACTCTTAGGAGTAATCAATTAAAAGCAAAATTTTCTAAATGTCATTTTTGGCAATCTAGTGTGAAGTTTCTCGGTCATATTATTTCCGAATCCGGAATTTCCGTAGATCCTTCAAAGATTGAAGCGATTCAAAGTTGGAAAAGACCTGAGAGTGTGACTGAAATCCGCAGCTTTCTCAGATTGGCGGGCTATTACCGTCGTTTTATCAAAGACTTTTCTAAGATTGTCGTGCCTCTCACTAGCTTAACGAAGAAAGGTATTAAATACATTTGGTCGGAGAAATGTGAAACTTCTTTTCAGAAACTAAAGGAACTTCTTTCAGATGCCCTTATTATTGTTATTCCCAAGGGGAATCAAGATTTCGTTGTTTATACCAATGCTAGTCGCGTTGGTTTGGGTGCCGTTCTTATGCAAAAAGAACATGTTATTGCTTATGCTTCTAGGCAATTAAAGCCTGTTGAGACTAGATATGCCACACATGATTTATAACTCGCGGCTATTATTTTTGCTCTTTGTATTTGGCGTCATTATCTTTTAGGAGAGAAATTTGTTCTTTATACCGATCACAAGTCCTTGAAGTATTTATTCTCTCAAAAGGAACTTAATTTGCGTCAACAACATTGGCTCGAATTTCTTGCACCATATGATCTTGATATCCTTTATACTCCAGGAAAGGGAAATCGCGTTGCGGATGCACTTAGTCGAAAGCAACGTGCGGTTGTTTCTATAATGATAACCGAATGGAACGATCTCGAGATTTGATCCACTTGTGAGATTCGAGAGCGCGTATCCGATTTCCGCTCATCACTTGTTTTATGTAGCCTTGAGGCTCATCCTTCTCTTTTAGACCGCATTCTTGAAGCTCAAGGGCTAGATCCTGAATTGGCTCTTCTTGGCCAAAATGTTAAGGATAAAATTGATATTGAAGGTTTGAAAGACTTCGATATTGATTCTCGTGGCGGCATTCGAAAATTTGGTAGACTTATCGTACCAAATATTGGTGATCTTCGTAAAGATATTTTAGAGGATTCTCATCGTTCCAAATTCACCATTCATACCGGTAATAGCAAAATGTACGCGGATATGAAGCGACTTTATTATTGGGAGGGAATGAAACTTGACATCGCTAACTTCGTTAAGCGTTGCATGACTTGCCAACTCGTTAAGGCCCAACATCAAAGGCCCGGTGGGTTATTGCAACCTTTAGAAATTCCAATTTGGAAGTGGGATCAAATTTCCATGGATTTTATAGATGGCCTTCCCCGTTCTCGTTCGGGTCATGATAGCTTATGGGTGATTGTTGATAGACTTACTAAATCCGCCCATTTTATTCCCGTTCGGTCTAACCGAACCGTTCCTCTTTTGGCCAAGCTCTTTGTTAAAGAGATTGTTAAATTACATGGACTTCCTACTTCTATTGTTAGTGATCGTGATCCATTGTTTACTAGTGGATTTTGGAAGAGTCTTCACAAAGCTTTGGGAACGAAGCTTAATTAGCACCGCTTATCATCCTCAGTCCGATGGACAAACCGAGCGTGTGAATCAAACTCTTGAAGATCTTCTTCGTGCATGTGTTCTTGATTTTGGTGGAAGTTGGGAAGATCATATTTCTCTTGTTGAATTTTCCTATAATAATAGCTTCCAATATAGTATTGGTATGGCACCTTTCGAGGCACTCTATGGAAGGCCATGCCGATCTCCTTCTTGTTGGCTTGAGGCCGGTGAGAAGCTAGTTTTAGGTCCAGATTTTATTCGTGATTCCACAGAAAAGATTGACCTTATTCGTCATAGGATGAAAGAAGCCCAAAGTAGACAAAGATCCTATGCCGATAACCGGAGAAGGAAATTAGAATTTTCTGTGGGAGATTTTGTGTTTGTTCGTGTTTCACCTATGAAGGGTGTTGTGCGTTTCGGTCGATCGGGAAAGTTAGCACCTCGATATATTGGTCCGTTCCCTATCACCGAACGTATTGGTTCCGTGGCATATCGCCTTTTGTTACCGACTCAATTTTCTGCTATTCATGACGTGTTTCACGTTTCTCAATTACGGAAATGCCTTCGAGATTCCGATTCCATTCTTGAGCCCGGTATTGTGGAAGAAATTGAAGTTTCGCCTAATTTAACTTATGAGCAGCATCCTATTCGAATTATTGCTTCGGAGGTCAAACGCCTTGGAAATAAAGATGTCCCGCTTGTGAAAGTTCAATGGTCTTCAAATCTTAAGGATTGTTCTTGGGAGTCTAGAGAGTTCATCGAGCGAACACATCCGGACTTACTTTCTCGTGCTCTTTGAGGTGAACTTTTTATTTCAAATTTCTTTTGTGTTGAATATGCTTTTATGGTTGTTACTTTATATTTTCTTCTTAAATATTGCGAGGACGCAATTTCTTTAAGGAGGGGAGTCTGTAACAACCCGCATATTTATCGATTTTATATTTTATATTTTATTTAAATATTTTATCGATACTCGGAATTTAGTCCGAAAATCTACTTTTTGCATACGGTCGAATTAGGACTCGGGACCACTCCCATTGAGTTTAAAATGCCGTTTGCGACCTTTTTGAGTATAAGCTTCGATATGTTTAGAGTAAGTTTATTTTTGTTACTTTTTCACTTAGGGTTTTGATTTGGGCTGAGCCCACTTATGTATACAGTCCCAACCCCTCTCCTCCTCATTTACTTCATTTCCAGTTCCTAATACTCAAGCTTTAGAAACAATGGTGGGAGAGATGAGAAATTAAAACTCAAGCCCTAGTTTTCTTTTGCAAATCAAGTTCTAGCTCCAAACTAATAGAAGAACCCATTGGTAAGCTTCTCTTCTTCTTCTCCAACCCAATCTCTTATCAATTTCATAAATTCCTAAACCTAACTTTGGGAATGTTCTTCTTTTAAAGCTTAGAATCAAGCTTCTTGAGTTGGATTTGAAGAGTGGTTGATTCTCCTTTGCTTTCAAGCATATTCTTCAATCGTTTGGGTTCAAAGGTGAGATTTTTATCTCACATCTATGTCTATGATTATCTTCGATTGTTAGGTATGAATTCCTAACACATATTCATGTGCATTTGATTTTGGTTTGAATTGATTTGGTGTATATTCCAATTTTTAGTGTTTTGAACTCAAAATCTATGAAAATCCTTTTATGGATATCTTAACATGTTTTGGTGACGCATCGAAGAGCCATAAGGGCCGGGTAGTCGATTGGCATAAACCCCTCGCGCCATTGCTCGAATTCGGTTGCGAATTGGTTGGGATTGCACAGCTTGTGCAAAGGCAGGGAAAACTGCCTTAGCTCCAGTCAGTCGACTGGATCTCTTGGTCAGTCGACTGGCTGAAGCTAATAGGCAGGGTGAAGACTTCTTGCAGCCTTGGGGGATCTGTTTACTGCAGTCATTCGACTGACTCACTGAGTTCAGTCGACTGACCTACATCCCGGGAGTTTTTGGGACTGTGATCAGTCGACTGAACTCAGTGAGTCAGTCGACTGACCTGCTTCTATTTGTCTGCTATGCCTATTTGAGCCTAGTTTTGCTTGGTATCCAATTTATATCGATTCGTTTTGATTCCTAGTTGTTGTTATCACTTATTCGACTACGATGACTTCTATTTTAGAATTTTTGGAAATATCCATTTTGAAGGATTTGATATCGATTTCTTTGGAATTAATTCACGTCTTCGTATGTGAATTTTGGTGATTGATTATTTCTACAATCATTTTTGTGCTTTGTCACTTTAAAATATAAAGGTCTCTATACTAGTAGATAATAATCAAACTCTTTATCAAAGATTATTTAAACTCTATTTTCAATATCAAACTCGTTTATAAAACCGTTTTCCAACCTATTAGTATATACAAACCTTTACCTCACTCGTATAAGAAATCTAATTAAACGACTTAGTAAAACAAGTGGTATGAAACGCTTGCGTTTACTTCGACGGTTAATTCTTGGACTTGTTCGATTGAATCTCTTGTGACGATTTTCTAGTGGAGATCTACAATTTGTTCGTAAATATTTAAGTTAAGCTAGTGGTTATGGGACATGAAGCTAAGCTCATATATTTACTAGCTTACTGTAATTGACACTTCTTGATGATCATGACGATCATTTTTGTGATTTAGACTAGCAATGTGCGATGTCTCTTTGTCTGCGAGGGAGACTAAACCCCGTTTTGTGGAGTTTCGACTCAAATTGGTGGGGTAGCAACCCATGGTCTTCGGGCCGTTTGTGGAGCTTCGGCTCAATTTGTGATGGTTAGCAACCATGGAATTAGCGTTCCGTTTGTGATACACGTGTTGGTGAGCTTTATGCTCCCGTTTGTGATAGGCCTTTCCCCTTTTTTTGTGATTTCTGGATTTCTTGAGATGATTTCTAGAATTTGTGCTTCACCAATTTTCGTGATTCCCATTGATAAGTTTTATCAATATTTGTGCATTGGTGAATTTGTGTGTCATTGACTTTCGTGATTGAAATTGATAAAATCGTCAATATTTATGGTTTGGTGAACGAAATAAGGAGTATGACGTTTTTGGACTTTGTGAAGATTTTTGTGATATTGATTAATCTCTTGTTGATTTTCAATTACTTATATATATCACAGCTTGGCATTGTGATTATTATGTGTTTAGTCATATCTCTTACTCTATATCATTTCATCTGATATTCATAGTTAGACTGATCCGTTTATTATTTTCTTATTAAATAAATACTCGGGTCAGACCGAGATGTTACAGGTGCTTTAGCTTGACTTCTCACTTGGGATTGATTTCTCCGACTTTTGGCTAACTACTTAGATTAGTAGTTTTTGTTGTATACACTTGAGATATAGACTCGTGGTTGTATTCATATTCTTTTGTATAGCACTGGTAACTATTTATTTTGTGATAGTGTGGATCTTGTAGACCACTACTCTGATGTAAACTTCCTAGTGTAATATTCATATCTATTTCCGCCTTTGTGATATGAATTGTCTGTGACTGATTTATGTTATGTTTATTTCTATATTTGTTTCTGAAGATATTATAGCCACTGTGTAGTAGCTTTGAGTTTGTGTCGGTATGTCGGATTTCCCTCTTGACAAAGAAATGTTATACTATCTGACATATCGATGCTCGCGCAAAGCAATTACACGGATGGTCGCTCCTCAACAGCCTTATTCTCCGTGCTAGTTGACAGCATTCACCGTAATGTTCTTGGCTAGTGTGGGTATAGAGGTGGGGCGTCACATTAAGTTTCAAAATGGACTAAATGAATGTAATGAGAAGTATAACAATTATTTCCTATCTAATAGTAATTTAAACATATTAATACACTATTCGCCACAAACATTAATTATATATATATTTCTTACTAAATAATAGTTTCTCATCTCTACAATCAATCTTTCAGTTGCCAAACATTTTTACTAAATGAGTGTTTACTCTTTTACTAAACTTATTTATTCTTATTCTTTATTAACATTTGTTATTATAATCACCGTAATTAATTACATTCAAACAATGTCATTAAATACACTTGACGTATGTTATCATTTTTTTTTATCTTACTGTAATACATGTTATTACTAGAAGTTCAAATTAAGATCATAAACATATCTCTTAACATATGTTAACAAAAATAAAATCATAAACTTTTATTATTCTACCACTTATATTCCTTACTACAATTAGCCTTTGGTATTCCTATCCATTAATTACACAGATAACATAGTTAATATTTGTTTGTCTTTCACTACATTAAAACTTCTATATACATCTTACTTTGTATCAGCCGTTATTTTTTAAAAATGTCAATCTTGTCAATTACGCGTATTAATTAAGGTTCTAAACTCAATTAACAAAGTTTCCTAAGTCCAATCCCTTTTACCAAATTTGACAATCCCTAACCATTCGTACTACATTCCCTATAAATGTAATATTTAATAGATTTTATTTCAAATTAACGTACAACTTAATTTCCCTTAATTGAGATCTGATTCCCAAATTTTTATTTAACATACTAAATGAATAAATAACCTAAATAAATGGTCACCTACTCACTTTCTTTTATTTATAAGTTTACTACTTGCCCACCCAGGTATAAATCCCATATATAACACTAATTAATTTCCGATAACACTGCATTACCAATTATCATAAATTTATTCAATATATACTCCTTTTTACTTATAAATAATTTACGTTCTCTATAAATTCTCATCCACTCTTCCGTTACTAAAATTAAAATTCATTAAGTAACGTTTCCTCCATAACGGTATTAAAATTACTTAACATTCAAGAGGACTTTATTTCAAATAAATTGATTGGCCAATAAATTAGGTAATATATAATAATTTTTATTATACCTTTAAGATTTACGCTTGTTCTCTTCTATTTGGTTTATAGCCAAAGATAATATAACCAATCTAACTCCATAAATAAACTTATTTTATTATCCAAATTATACATAAATTTATTACCTTTTACATCCCACTATAAATCAGTGTAACCATTAATACCACCCATATTATCATTCCTTACACAATAGTGATCTTATTTAATTACCATTAACTATCTATTTTGTACAATAACTAAAAGTTTACGTTTGTTACTTATATTTAGTTTTATAACCAAGCGTATCATACTTAAATAAAATGAATTGGAGTTTCATTTAGATTGTTGACAATTGACTTGTATTAACATTGTTTCAGTCTAAATTTAGTTATCATTCCATTATAAAATTGCAATATTTTATTTCTTTCAATATTAACTCATAAAATATTATTAAAATAACAAAAAAAATCTAACATCTTTATGGGTTGTTACAGCTATAGTAAAGAGTTTGTAAAATTTCCAAGTGTTGAAAATTGAGATTTTGAATATAAAGATAATGAGTTTTGGAACTTTAAGAAGTTTTGATTATAAACCAATATTTAATTTCTTGTGTTTATCCTTCCTTAGTACAAACGTCTAATGACTAGTGATTTTTTGGTCGTTTCTGTATGGTGGCCTTCGAAGGAAACACCTCTCATCCAGTTTTCATATCTCTCTTGTTATCAAACCAGTATTGAAGTATCTCGTTCCTTAGCAACATACGGAAAGTCATGTTGATGATCACTAGTTGATTGGAATTCGGGATAAAAGTTGAGTTAAATCCCGACTCTATTTGAGAAGTTTCTAAGAAATCAATCTCATTGATTGATTTTTTGGGTAGCATTCTGCTTTGTGTTCTTATTTCAAAGTAGAGATGCCATCAAAATCATGAGTTATTGCTTATACAAATTCTATAGTCCGCTAATCCCAGCAAATATACTCAGGAAATCATAAAAAATTTTGAGAAAAATTGTTTTGGTCTTCTTTCACCTTGAGTTGGGAGTAAGAAACCTTAATATCAAGTTTGTCTATATTTCTTTTGATTGATGAAATAAATGAGTTGACTATAGTTCTTCCCTTAAAATTGTGAGGACGCAATTTTTATAAGGGAGAGTCTGTAACAACCCTGGCATTGGTGATTACCTATGATATTAAACTATAACGATGGTATAATTTAATATTGGAATAAAATGAAATGGACAAGATAAAATTTGGTAAAATATGTTTATTTTAAATAAACAATAAGTCATAGGAATATAGATTGGGATTAAATATTAAATGGATAAGTATTTGCTTAAATAAATTGGAAATATTGAGTTTTATTTGTTTGAAGATAATAAATTAAATAAGCGATGTATTTCAACATTAAATTGTTGAAATAAATCTAAATTAACGAAAATAAAGTTTGAAGACTTTATTTTGCGAATTTGGAGAGAAAATGATCGTTTATTAATTTTATTCGAGTAAATGCTGTAATATTGGAAATTAATGCCAATATGAATCTTTTATTGATTTTAAAAAAGAGAAATATGAAGATATTAAGTATTTTATTAGTATAAAAGATGGAATATGGTTTAAAAATAATATTTTTATTATTAAAAAGAGTTAAAATGATTTATTGTAATTTATTTGACAAGAAAACAATTTTTGTACAAATTGTTGAACTAAAAATAGTGTTTTGGTAATAAAATAATGTAAATTGTGTAATTTGATTAAAAATACGATTTAATTCATAAAAATAACTTTTCATTGGTGAAAGAAATTTTATTTTGTTATGATAACAATTTTATGTGCATATGTTTGTTGTACATATTTATTTGGCCTTAAAATGAGAAAAATGGTGCATGTAGTGTAAAAATAAGATAAATATGAACATAACTTAGCATTATCTCTAAGTAAAATTGTCAAAGGCCAATTGAGTAGGGTTTTAAAAATCCAAAACCCATATTATGGAAACTTCTGGTGTAGATAAAACATTCAGTACGTACTCTTTTCCCTCATCTTCCTTCTCAAAAACAGACAATATACGGTAAAAAGAAAATAGATTTTCATGGCCCCCTTCACCTGAAATTAATTCCACTCAAAATCACTAAAAATTCAAGGATTAAATCAACCAAAACAAGATTATAGAAGGTAATATCCACCAATACTATAGAATAATTTCATCAAAATATTTCATTTAGGTATGAGTTGTCTGTAATTGTTTTTATTTGCTCTGTTTGTTTCAGCTAGTACATGTCTTTGAAGCTCCATTCCTTCTCCAAAACTTGCTGCTTGCAATCAAATTCTTGCTGAATCATTGAGGTGAGTATAATACTCACAATTTCTAACTAAAACTAGTGTTGCTATAAAGAAATTTTTCTCAGAAAAGTTACTGTATACGTTCTATTCTCTATTCCTTGTTTCTATGTTTTTCTGATTTCTGGTCGCTACTTTGAGTGGCCGTTACTCTTTGATTTTGCCATGAATTGCTTTCGGATCTTTTCTGTATTAGATTTTAGTTGTTGTTCTTACCGCAAGTCAAATTTCATGGTAGAACTCCTGTGTTTGATTTGCCAAAACGATGCTAGAAAATCGGTACGAGCAAGAAATCAGCAGGCTGGAAGATCTCGCGGCCTGGGTCGAATGCAGGTCGACCCAGAGCCTTCTAGGTCAATGTGGCTGTCGACCTAGGCCTTCTTAGGTCGACATGGAGGTGGACGGCCCTTTCGACCTGCATGTAGGCCTCTATATGTGAGTTTCTGGACAATTTCCTTCTTACCTCCAATAGCTTTTTGCCTCCTTGTGCTATGCTTTTACCACTTGTTCTTGTGCACTTTTATTATTGTTATCCCATTTTTGGTCAAAACTGGAATATCAATGCTGTGTGCATTTCCACCTACCGAACCAAGGTAAACTGGACCAAGGCAATACCGTATATCCTCATTCGGTGGTCCGAGCACCCATTTCCATTCGGCAGCTCAGGTATAAAAGAGACATTCGGTGCTTGGAACACGCGAGGTTCATTTGGTGAGCCAAGTCCATCTGCACATTCGGTAGTACAAAACAAAGACACATTCGGCAGAAAAGCCGAACCAAGAGGAAGGAAGACAATGCCGAACCAACTCCTGCCGAACCAGGTGACAACCGGACCGGCTCTCCAAGCATCCATCACCGAACCAACTCTTCACCCAAGCCATACCGAACCAACACTCCCCTCAACCTACCACCGGACCAACCTACCACCGGTCCAACCTACCACCGGTCCAACCATCCCAGCTACGACCGAACCAAGCTCCGCCGAACCAGATGTGCCAGGCTAGATTGCTTCAGCCCAGGCCCACCAGCAGCTATATACATCCAGGACCTCTACCCCCAGCCTCACTCTATAAATAGAGGGGCAGGGGTACAACAATGGAAGACAAGTTTGAGAGCTTAAGCACGGAAGGAACTTTCAAACAACTTTCATATACTTGCATACAAAGCTTTGTACTTGTAATCTGAAGAGAAAAGGAGAATAACATATAAAGTGGACGTAGGCACGTTCTGGCCGAACCACTATAAATCTGTGTGTCTTTTACAGTTTAGTCCCTGCTTTTTACATATTTGCATAAATCACCCAAATCGCTAAGAACAACATATAATCAACTAAATCGTACGACTTTGGGGTGTTTGCCCATTTTTTGCGCAAACAATTATGTTTTTGAATGTGACTGAGGGCTATGATGCCTATCAATAGGCTAGCCAAGATTTTTTGAGTTTGAAATTCAAATTTTATTAAACTTGAATCGAATTTGAATATCGATTTTTGAGTATTTTCTATGTTTTTCTTCGATTTCGAGCACTGTATCTTCCAACAAATTTTGAAATAATTTTACAATAAATTGGCTTTTGAATTTAGTATTATAAAATATTTTAAATTATTTTAAATTTATTAAAATATATTTATTTCCTATAATAAGGAGAATTTTCAATAAGTTGATTTCAAAATGATTTCGAGAAATTGTTTTAAAATCCCCTTTTTCAAGTAAATTATTTTATAAATAATAAACACTATTTTGCACTCATTAGACGTATGAGGAAGAGAATTAAACGATTTAGTAAAACACTAGGTGTGGACACGTGAGTTTTCTTTTTCACTTAATTCCGGATTTGTACGATCGAAGCAATTCTAGGCTATTGATTTGAGATGGTTTCTGGGGTTTGCCATTTTATGGCATGTTTTGAGATTTATATTCCTCTTTTTAGGAATTATCTGAGATGGCCAATGTTTGACGAAGCTTTTGGTTCGAGATCTCCAAATTTTAGAGTTGTAATCTATGAGAACCTGTATATTATTTTACTTACCGATGAGATGAAGCAACTCATGAGAATTTTGAATTATGAGATTTTTGATGATTTTATATTATAATGTAGCATTGTCTAGTGGTTAGGAAACCGTAAAGTGAGAACATGTGGTATGGGACGCACTGTTACTACTCTCCGGGTTCCTCTATTAGAGTTTGTGACACATTTTGTGTTTACCAGTACTATGGACCTTCGGGTCATCTGAGTTTACGACTTCGGTCGTTTAGGATTACGACTTCAGTCATTTAAGTTTTACGACTTCGGTCATCTGAGTTCTACGAATTCGGTCATTTGGGATAGGTACTTAAAATACATATATAGTATTGGTCTGAGTTTGGCACGTGTAGCATTGCTTCGCTATGCAATCGAGGATCGGGCTAATCCAGGTTTTCTGAGTTCTATTATGATTTCACTATTTGAGATATCTTTAGTACATCGATAGCCTAAAGCTATTTGAGATGTTACACATATATGGTGATTTCATTGTTATGAGGTTTTGAACTCTTATGAGTTCCTTGAGTTAAGAGTTTGCATGATTCCTAGATTCTGAGTTATATATTTATATGCCGATGAAATGAGGCAAATTGAGTTGGAGATTTTGATGTTTCCTCTTATGACTATCATTTTTCTTAATTACATTTATGTTGAATAAACTTGAGTAGGAATCACTTATGGTATGTTAAACCTATTCATGAGTTATTGTTGAGCCACTATACCATTGCCACCCTTGGAATTATGATTAGAACTTCATTTTTATCATTCCTTTCTATTTAAAGGAATGTTTCTCTTATACATGTATATCCATTTATCTCTTGCTAATCATCATGTTCTAGTTAGCCTGACCCATGTATTTATTACTCAGGTCAGACCGAGTTGTAAGTCAAGATCTTTTGGACTTTTGGCTTAGCAGTATCTTTTGGACTTCTCTACCAACCTTTTTTGATAGAAAGCATAGTTCTTGTGTAGTTTTTTTGTAGTGGTCTTGTTGGGAACTTGTGATGTATATTCTTTTGATAGGGATGTATGTATGTATATATTGTGGTTGAATACCGCTTATAACATGGTGTATTACATTTGTTGTATGTGTATATGTCTATCCATTTGTGTTTGCTATTCTGTGACTTGAGACTTTGATGTTGTACTTTTGTCTCTGAATCGATCCTGTAACCACCATAGTAGTGTATCAGATAGGAATTGGGTACGTTGAACACTTGAGACAAAATAAAAGAAAATGAGTACCAAATCAACATACTTAGCTCTCATCTAATGCAAGACTATGATGGTCGCCTTTAACCAGCCATATTCTCCATATTAGCAGACAGAATTAGTCAATAATTCTCTTTGTTAACGTGGGTCTTGTGGTGGGGCATCACATAATGCATTAACTGCAATATGCATTTAATCAATGTTGAGATTAAATGTTGTGCCTCAAGGGTAAGATTTTACTGCTATGTCATTAAGCTGAGATATAGTGCATTAACTCAAGCATATAAAGTTTGAATCCAGTGCAACAGAAAGTAAAATGCACATGCATGTGTATTTTAATGAGAATAACTTGTATTAAAGAGAGTTATAACAATACTAAAACGAAAAAAAGATTGTTATTTCAATGCATAGATTGATTTATTTAAAAACTAGTTCATTGTTTAGTTAGTGTCATGTGCATTCATTAGTTTAGTTTTACTTTAAAAATTAAGATATGAGCAAAACAATTGTTGAAAATGGTCAAACATCAAATAAAATGTTGATCATTTATTCTTCTTTAATTATATTTTATTTTACGAATAGTTGAAAATGCAAGACATCAAGGCAATATTTAAGTAGTAATTTTTTTAAATGATAAATGTAATTTTATTTCTTCATATGCTGATAAGATTTTATTTCAACATATTTAGCTCAAGTCATGAAAAGAGATTTAGCATTCCTCTATTAGTTTTTGACAGTTAATGTATATATCATTTATACTAGTATGGAAAGTTTAAAAAACTTTTAGATGGTGCCTTTTCAGATTTTTTGAAACGCATTTTAATACTGTTTATAAACAAGAATTGTTTTTTTCATGTGATTTCACTCATTTTAGTAAAAACAAGTATTTTATTGATATTGTAGTGTGTGAACAAAATTGTACCAAGTATCATTTGTTTTAATTAATAAATTTTGTTAACATAACTCAAGCAGAAGTCTTATTTGAGGACCGTTAACGTACTATTACACTATCAAGTAACCATTGATTTTTCCTTTTAGATACCGAAGCAAAATATTCACTAATTTTTTTTCCAAGGAAGCCTTAACATCATTCACTATGAATAAATTTACAAAAATTACTATATCTGGAGAAAAATAATTAAAATTATAAATGTAAATTTTGAATACAGTGGTACTAGCTTCAAGAAGCACTTACCAAATAATAATGAAGTTGGTTAGATGAATTCTTATATTTGAAAATACAAAATGATGGCCCATGGTTGATAGTAATTCATATATTAATTGCTACTTAAAAAAACACATGTATTATCACTTATACAATATATCTTTTCATTTTACTGTTTTTTAGTAAAAGAATGGTACAATAGGATGTAGTATGATAAATCTAACTACATCTTTACAAGAGTCACCATCTTCATTCTTCAAAACCATTCTAATTTCTCTTTCAATAACAATTTTATTCATTTTCTCATCCTCGAGATATGTTTCAACCAAAATTTTACAAACTAAAGGTGATCTTATTTTTCTCAATTGGTTGCGAGTCTATTGTGCAAACTTCAACTGGGATCCAAATATCTTAACAACATCATTTCCACTCAATTTCAATGACATGCCATTAATTATGAAATTTCCATAAATTGAATTGTAACTCTTAAAAAGTGCATCTAAGTATTTTGAAGACCATTTAGTAACTTTTCATCAAGTTTATCTTCGATAAATAAATTGAAAAATCATATAAAAGAGTAAAAATATATTCCTCTTCACAGGTATAAGAAAAATACAAACAAGAGAATGAATTAAGCAAGTATGAAAGTTTTGAGAAGGTAAAGTATAGAAACCAGAAATATTAATGCTATTGACATATAAAAATGAAAATAAAAACAAGAGTATATTTGCAATTTTACATTGAACATAGTATAATTCAAGTAGTAAAACAAATTGTGGACCAATCAAAATTCTATCTGGTTTAATATTTAGTTGAATTCATTATTTCTTTTTAAGCTACAAGAACTAATGATATTTTATGTGTGGTTCACACTTAGATTAAGGATAGAAGTATAGTAACTTGTGTCTGTCTTTTATCTCAATGACGTGATGTTTAAGCAGTTAAGTCTTGATAGTAATCGTGCATCCTTTGAATACAAAGTTAATATCAATTAATTTATGAATTGCATCAGCTAGTATATATGAGTTACAAATGCATCAACTTTTTTTCTTTTTTTTACAAATGCTTTAACCTATGCAAAGATATTCTAAATAGATCGATACATAAAACTATTATCTTTTATAAATAATGAATCTAATACCAAGTGATGAATAGTATTTACTGTTTCTACCTTGTCAACAACAAATTCTTCATTATGTGTTAATTATCAGATTAAGTATTGAAAACTAATAGCCAACAACTAACCTTTATATAACAATGCCACTGAAAAATAATAACCATGTTCAAGTAGAACATATAATCTACTCAAGTATGCCTTTACAATCCTCCATAATGTAGCTACCATCTTCATCATTCATTTTAGTTATTTCATAATCTTCCACGACTTGGATATCTTCCTCGATGCAATCGTGTGTCTCTAAATCATCAAAATTTCTTGATGGTGCTTTCATTACAACATTCCAATTAGAAACATCATTTTATTTTGAATAAAATACTTGTCTTGCTTGAGATGCAAGTATGTATGGATCTATTGAAAATGATTCTTGATGTAAATTAACAAGGGTGAACCCATCATCATCAAATTTTACTCCATTTCATACATCCAATGAAACTTAAAAACAGGATTATAAAAGAAATGATATTCTAATAAAATTGTATCTGTCAATATTCCATAATAAGTGACCATATCTCCCACTTGGAACATATCATAAGCACTTACTCAACACATAGTAGTTGCATCAAAAGTCACCACACTATTCTAAGTTTCTCTCTTTGCATCTTTTATATGAAAACATTGCCTATTTATGATATATCCTTTGTAAGACAAGGCATCATTCTTTGAACCAAAAGCAATCCATGTTAACATGTCATTATGATCCTTGGAGTTAATAGGTATCTACAAAAAATTCCATTTGGCATGAATATTTTAGAGTAATATTAGTAATCAAATAAGAATATATTTAGAATCTAACAAACCTTCCTTATAATCCAATCGAACAAAAATTGTATGTGTTTCCTAAAATAAAGTCACATTTTTTCTCATGCGTTGATCTGAATTTTCTAATTCCTCCAAATGCATACTAGTATAGAACAAGTGATTATAAGTTATATTTAGCATTATGAACACATTAAAGTAATTAAAATAATGTAACTTAAACTTACTCTATAAATGGTTCCACCACAACCATGTTCATTGACACAGCTAAATGAGCACTTTCTTTCTCATTAACAGACAATTTAATTGTCATAAAAATTAAAATCGGATGTCCCTCGAGTATTACATTACTTTCATAATCTTCATTTCGAGCTTCTTTCTCCTCTATATGTTCTGATTTTTAAAAAATTCATTGAAAAACCTCATGGATTCTTCTACGAGATAGGATTCTACAATACATCCCTTTGGTCGTGCATAGTTTCTTACATAATCTTCGAGTGACTTCATATATCTTTTGAATAGGTACATCCAACGAAAGTGAACCAGTCCACACATTAGTGCTTCTTTTCTAAGATGAATTGACAAATGTACCATTGCATCAAAAAATATGGTGGAAAAAAATTTCGAGCTTGCGTAAAACTTCAATGATCTCAGCATTAATTTGTTCTACCTTCTCTCTATCAAGAACACATTGACAAAATTTGTAGAAAAAAAACAGAAGCGAATTATTGCCTTTTTTGCCGTCTTTGCTATTAATCCTCTAGACGTTACTGGCAATAAGCGCTGCATTAATATATGGTAATCATGTGACTTCAATCCACTAATTTTGCAATTTTAAAATGAAATCTGATTCTTCAAATTTGAATAGTAGCCATTTGGCCCTTTGAAATAGTACAATCTTTTGCAAAATATTTCTCTCTCAAAATTTACAATATATATGGAGCTAGTGGAAGATATGTTTTATTCCCATGAGGTTGTGCATGAAGCTCGTGTTGAATTCCCTAAACCTCTAAAACCTTTCTGTAGTTGGTTCCATATTTTGATTTATTACCATGCAACATCATGCCCGGTAAGCTTTAACTAATGTTTTTCTTTGCATGCATCATATCTAAATTGTGATGTAATGGAAGTTCCTACGAAAACCAACACTATAACGCATCACTATATTTTTCTTCTGTTTAAACAACGAAAACTAAATAAATTAACCACTAACCTCCCAAAATGTCAAATCAAAGAAAATCAATCTATTTTCCATCGTGATAGCTCCATTATTGTAGGATCGTTAATACTATCATATTCATCTTCCGTATCATGAGCACACTTCCTCTTCTTACCTTTCTTTTCCTTTTCTTTTCCAAATCATTTGGATAAGCCTTCAACAATGCATAAATGTCTCTTCCAGTTAGAATTCTATGAGCACTACCTTTCTCTATGGTGTTATCAAACAATGTCTTTTGTTCTCCATGAATCCGAAATAGGTAGAAATCTTTTATGATTCATGTAGACATTCTTTCGACTATGATTCAACCAAAGAGAATGGGCATTGACATCACATAATGGGCAGGCTATTTCCCACTCCACACGACATCCCATGAGATTTCCATAAGCCGAAAAATCATTAATCATCTGTAACAAAATTACATCAGTTCAAACAATGTTTTACTAAATGCATCATAAGCATCAACTCCATTACACCACAAATGATGCAAGACTTCCACTAAAGGCGCCAAATGTACATCATTATCATTCCCAGGTTACTTTGGGCCAGGAATAAGTAAAGTTAACCTAATATTTTCTCTCTTATACACAACATAAGCGAGAGGCTATATGCCATAAGCCTTACCGACTAGCAACTATATTTCGAATTCAACATGGAAAATGGATTGTATTCATCTGTAACAAGATCAAGCCTAAGACTGCATGAAATGCATGAAAAAGATTTATAATTTTTGTATATCATTTTCCACATCATAGAATCCACGAGATAACTCGTTTTTCCATCATTACTTCTATTATTAAAATGTCATCTTAAATCTTTTGAGATCTATACATTCTTTTAAATGTCATCTTTATTGGAAAATATCTCAACGCTTTAATTGGAATACCTTGTATAATCTCTTCAGTATCTAGATTTTTCTTCCATCTCGAAGAATCACATTTTGCACAAGTATCTATATCTTTGTATTCTTTTCTGAAAAGGCAATAGTCATTCTCAAAAGCATGTATCTTTTGAAAACCCAATTAAATGCTTGAAGAAATTTCTTTACTTCGTATAAGGTTTTGGGAAGCACAATATCCTTCGGAAAAATAAATGTTGCACAATTAAAAGCTTATCAAACCCACTATCAGACAAGTAAGTCTCATATTTAAGATTATACGAGATGGAGGTGACAGATAATTTTGTGTGATCTGTGCAACCAGGATACAATAGAGTTTCTACATCTTCCAAGTTCTTGAGTAACTCATCCTCTTTTCTTTAAGAATCAATATGATAAAATCATCAAAAAATTCATGATTCAAAAAATCTTAACCTTCATAGTGAATCATCTTGAATAAATCATATACATTAAAAAGACTTTATTTTCTTGTTCACATTTATCTCTTCGCCATGGTTATACCATACGTTGCTCATGTATCTACGATCCACTCCTTTCAAATTAAACGTTCAATGACGATATGGTCGTCATAATGACTAAGATTTCGACAATCTTTGTAGAGGCATAAATTTTTTCTACATTTTTAATTCTTCTTTATAGCATGCATGAAATTCAATGCTCCTTGTCGGTACCCTATTCTAGTTCAATAATGAAATTCAAAAACATAAAAAAATAGAGTTTTAATATTATATTACATGTTTTAATTCCCAAAATACATACTAAGTTAAGCATTGTATTATCACCTATTTAAAAGAACCCAGTCTTTTTCCATCATCGACATATGTAGGCAAACAAGTTTCCAAACTTTAATGTAGAAACTGGTTATCTTTTATAATCAAAAAAATAATTGTACACATTGAAGTTATTACTCTTAGGCATGTAATATTGCATCCACAAATGTAATATGTAAACTTATTGCATCTAGTATGTAATAACTCGTATAACATTGATGTTACAACAAAGAGAACTTGCCGCAACTAAATATGCAACTACAACAAGCTCAATAAAAAAATAAGCCAAAAAAAAATACAACACACACATAAGGGTACGGCCCTGATTAATCAGAACATCATTTTAGTTCAGCTGTTAAGATAACTGATTCCTTTAATATATTTTTTGGCAGTTCAAACCCAAGAACAGTACAATTTATGTATGATAGTTATATGCTTAATTTTGAATAAGATGAACATAATGTAGAAAAGTGAAAAATAATTTTAGAATATTGGGTATATGTCTTCAAATTTAAGTTAAGAATTGTAAAAATAAATTGTTTCTGATCATCAATCTTATAGTAATTAAAAGATTTATATACAAATCAATGGAATTTTTTCGAGGCAGCTAAACATGTAACAACCCTGTATTTTTTTGATTATTTTAATTGTATCTTTTAATTATTTTAATTGAAATTCCTGATTTAAAAAAAACTTTATTTTATTTATTAAATTGAACAATTTTTTGATTTCAAATATAAATTTTGATTTTGATGTAAATTAGAATTCCAAACATGACTAAATAGAATATTTTCCAGAAATGTGAATTTTGGTCAATATGGTCAAACTTTGACTTTTAAATTTAAAATTTAAATTTTTTGATTTTTATCTTTTATTATGAAAATAAATAAAATTTCAAGTATACTGCTTTTCGTTTCATCGAAATCCGATTAATATTATGAAAGTTATGCTTTTGAAACCATTGTATGTAAATTATTTTATTTAACAAAATTGATTATTTTAATTTATATAAATACATATTTTTGTTTTTCATATCATGTGTATATGTGTGTAACATGACATGTTATGCATATATTTTATTTTTAAAAACATTTTAAAAGTGTAGTTATAATTTTCCAATGTTTATTGTATTTTGTTTTCAATTTTTAATGCTAGTTTCAATTTAATAAGCTATTTTCTTATTTATCTTTCATTTTTCCTAAAATTATTTATTTATTTTCTTTTTCCACTTTATTTTGTTGTCTTTTATATTTTATTTACTGATTTTATTTTGTTTATTTTGATTAACAAAGGAAATTCAAAAGACAAAAACTTTTCATTTTCTTTGACTTTTCATTTACTTGTCCTTTCATTTTCTTCTGACTTTTCATTTTTTTTCTTTGGCCGTGTATTCTTCTATGCAATAGTCGTATACTCCTTTTCATTTTCACATGAAAAAATACTTCTCCTCATTCAAAACTCACGGTCAAAGAAAAAAATGGTAATGGCTTCCTTTGCTTATTTTTCCTTCTACTTTTTCATTGATTTGCTTCCTCTTCTTCAAAGCATAGCTCGGCCTAGCTTCCACCGACCACCACCTCATCATCTATAGCAGCACCACCTCCACATCCCTTATCAAGACTTGGCCGTGACCATTAGTTAAAGCATCACCACAAAATTTGCAAAGCTCCACTCCAAAACCATTCTAGTCGAGCATAACTTCACCCATATCCTTCCTATTCCACTTCGGCCACCACCATAGAACCGCCATCACATGCTAGCACCGCCTCTGGCCATCACATCACATCTGACCAGACCTGAACCCAAGCATGGACGAGCCCGATATTGACCAGGCCGAGCCAAAATGTTGCACCAAACCTACCTATTTGGCCTTGTCCCTTGGTATTTCCTATGTTGTAACTCTCTTACCCCTTCACTCCATGTTGTTGTGCCTACATGATGCCATACCCGAGCCAAAGCATGATCATGGCCAAGCAAAACAATCCTTAGGCCGAGCATTAGAGTGGTTGAAGCAAGGTCTAATCATTTTATTCTTTGTTTCTTTTTATTTTCAATTTGTTTCAATGTGTTTTGTGTTGAAAATATTTGTGTTTACATTGTCTTTTTTGGTTTGTTACTTACAAGATCATTATCTTGGCTCTCTCTTCCCGCTTGAATCAAAAGTCATGCTTTTCGTACCTTTGGAATCATAAAGGTGAGTCCTTCTCACTCTGACATTATTACCTATGAAATGGTAAATAGATGACAAGTGATTAGTAATTAAATTGTTATGCAAGTAAATGATGACTATATGATATGTTATTTCATGTTATTACCATGTTAACTTTGTTAATTATCACTTAACATATGATATATGACATTATATTGCGACATTGACATGTTAGTATAATTGTTTATATTGTTTATGTATATGATCACACTGCAAGTTCCCTGTTAGAATAGAATCACTATGGGTTGAAATGATACATACCCGAATAGACTTTAGAATAAGGAAAAATCATTTTGGGCCGAAATGATAGGCTCGAGTGATTTTTATTGTATTTTTATTTGACCTGGGATTGCGGGTTTGAAATGATAGAATCCGGGTTTTCTTTCTAAATTGCTGATTGAAATGATATATATCTGTATCACTTGACCTAGATTAGAAAATTATATACAGACCCCATGGTATATTTTTAAATGATTTTTCTTAAGATATGTATTTTTAAAGTATGAAATTTTGATTTTAAAATATATATTTTATGGTTTTGAGAAAGCTAAATATTAAGTTTTGAATTTGTGAATTTAAGTATGTAAATTTGAAGTAAATGTGATTTTTGACTTTAAATTATATTTTTAAAATGTAAGTAAATAATGGAAATTAAATTTAAAGTTTTGAAATGACATTTGAAGTAAAATGTTAAGTTTTTGGTTAAATTAATAAGTTAAGAAAACAACGAATTTTGACTTAACAAATGAAGTGAGTTTTAAATTGGATATTTAATTATAAAATTTTATTGTGATAAATCATATGTTATAATTATTTAAATGTGAAATTTTGAAGTCTATAAATATGATTTTTAAATTTAAAATAGAATTTTTTCGAAGTTTTAATGTTTCTGAAGTTATAATAAAATCAGGAATTTTATTAATAGCATTTCTAAAATGCTGTGATCTTATGACAGCATTTTAAAATGCTGTTGTTTTGAATTTAACTTGGTTTGAAATAACTAAATAGCGATTACGGCATTTTATAAATGTCGTTGTTCCTAAACTAAACTATTTTGGAAACTATAAGCTACGATTGCACTTTATGAATGCTGTCGTTGTTGAAATTTGACAATGTTTTGAAATATTATAGATTTTAACACTATTTGAGTTATATTTTAAAGTGTTAAATGATTTAACTTTTGGAATTGATTATTTGTGAAATTTAAGGAGTTTTGAATATATATTTTATATTTAAATTTGAATTTTTAAGGAATTTAAATTAAATTTGAAATTAAACAATGGTTACTTTGTTATGTGTTAATGGAATGAAATGAAAATGAGATAAATGAATTTTTGAAGGAAATTTTGAAATTTGTTTTGTAAATGGTATTTGAAATAATAAATGAATGACATATTTGATTTTAAAATAATATTTAAATTGAATATTTGAATTAAAGAATGATAAATGAACTTTTGGATGAAATTTTGAAATGTGTTTTGTAATGATATTTGAAATAATAAATGAATGACATATTAAATTTTAAAATGATATTTAAATTGAATATTTGAATTCGAGAATGATAATGAATTTATAAAGGATTTGAAAGGAAATGATTTTGAAAGGAAAGAATTTGAATTTGGAATGATATTTGATTTTGATCTATTTGACAAATGAATATTTGAAGTTTATATTAGTATGAAAGGATGTCTGGTTTACTTGTAATTTGGTTTATTCAAATGATATTGGATTTATGAAATGGATGTTTCAAAACTAAGTAATAATGAAGTTGAATTTGATGTATATGAAATTATAAAATTTAGTTTTGAAATGTGGGATATTAATTAAATCTTTGAAATATACTAAAAATTGAATAGTTTATTTTGTGGATCAAATCTATATTTGAAGTTGATGAGATTTGAAATGATTTGTTGGAAAACTAAATTGAAATGAAACTGATGGTTTGAATTGAATTAAATTGGAAATTTGTTTTCGAAATGTTATGATTTTCAAAGTGTAATGATTTCAAGTATTTTGGTTTCGAAGTATAAACTATTTTGATTTGAATATAGTTTTGAAGTAAAAATGGTTTTGTTATCGAAGTATAAACTATTTTGAAAGAAATATAGTTTTGGAATGAAATGATTTGATTTTTTAAGTATAAACTATTTTGAAATGACCATGGCGTTATAATAACGATTGGTTGTTAAAAAGGCCGGGATCGGAAGTTGTCATACTCTCTGCCAACTCCGGAAGCCACTTTAACAACTGTGTACGCGGTAGAGATTCCAGAATGAAGTAGGATGGTGGCGACGATTGTATTGAGGTATATTACATGGACCCGACTCCCATGAGTTGGCTTAAGGTGGCTAAAATAGGAACGATCTCGGGCCAAGTGAGTTCATTCCTCCTATCTGATGCATTTCTTCGATACTATACTCTTACTTGTAGTTGATTTGATGGCCATCCTTCGAATTTGATTGGGAGTGTGTTCCGAGGTGGGCGTAGTAGCAATATTACTACATAGTGAAAGTGTACGTGCAGTACTAAGGATCGTGTAATATAATACATAAATGCGGAAACTGATAATAGCAGTAAAATAAATATTAAAGTAAGCACACCAAGAATTTTTATACTGGTTCGAACTTCCCGTTCTACGTCCAGTCATAGAATATCCTTTGGATTTAGACTAAACCCCTCACTTAAACCGGAGGAATATGTATATCACACCTGAGCAGCCGAACAGGAATTTTTCCACCTCAACAGTCGAAGAGGACTTCAACTTAATACAAATACTTTGTTGACGAGTGTGTTATGAATAACACGGATTGTCTTTTGATAGTACAATTTCCTATAATCAAATCCTCAAGAATATGTAGTGTATGTGAAGATTTAGAAGGAAGATAATCTCGTAGAATCGAAGTATATAAATTAATTAAGAGATTCTAGAGATATTGAATGAGAATGAATGCTTTTATTTATAGAAATAAATAGAGAATATATTTCATAATAATAAACAAGAATTGGTTATTGTAGGAATGAATTAAACATGTTTATATAGTTGTAGAATAGTTACAATCTTTCATGAAGAGTTTCAATCAAAGGTTGTGACCATATCTTTTGGATTGAAGGTGATTCCTCTTCACGAACGATCGAAACTCTTCAGAATAATAGCCGTTATTTTCAGGTCGGTTGATTGAAAATTCTGGCCGGTCAGCTGAGTTTTAAAATCGTGCACAAAATAGAGCATATCTGTGCACTAACAACAGGTTCGGTCAGCCGAAAATTCTGGCCGGTTGACCGACCTGATGTTATGTGCACAGATCATATTTTTCAAGTATGAAACAGCAATGGCTCATTTTGTTAGAGTACTTGCCTTCCAAACTAGTGACCTGGGTTCGAGCCCCGCTCCATGCATTTTTTTGAAAACTTGATTTTGATTAAAATATGCATGCGAGTTTATTTGAATGTGAATGATGATTCTTGAGGAAAGATTTTAACAAAGCACTAAACTAGACTCTATATAAATATTTGATGACCCTTGTTAAAATATATATAACTATACAAACTATTTATTGAGCCGATGAGTCTGGATGTTATCGTAGTCGTAGATTCGTGGATTGTTGTGTCTTGTCAGTAATCAAAACCTATGATCCAATATTCTCCCCCTTTTTGATGATGATAATTCCATTTTCTACGAACGAATCTTTGACAAGCTTTGTTTGATCTTATCTCTCTCACTGAATATCTTCCTGTAATTGTGCTATAGATTTCTCCCCCTGAATATATGCTATATATTTCTATACATAATTAGTCTTTTTTCCCCCTTAATCCGTGCTTGCATGGTTTATTCCTGCAAATAGTGTTAGAGAGCAATATCTTTCTCCCCCTTTGTCATCAACAAAAAGGAGAGTTTATATGATGATATAAAATATATTTTACGTAAGTGTTAACATAGAGCAATATAAAACAAAATAACTACTACTTATACTGTAAGGCATCAGAAAAAATTAACATTTAAAGCATGCGATACCCAAGATTCTTATAATTTCCTAATTTTTAGGAAACCATACCCTTTTGGGTGTGGTTGAACCTTTATAAATATAATTTTCATTATTAACTACCATATCAAAATAATCATCAATGTATTTTTCTCTATTTTTCCAATTAACAGGAACCCATATACTTAGATAATTTTTATTCATATTTCCTGTTAATGATTTTGTACTTCTAAAGAAATTATCAACATTATAGGTCATAGTAGTATTTGAATTTTTATAAAAATTGGATTTAGGCTTTACTCGAAATTTAGTACTAGCACTATCATTTTTACTATACATGAAAGCATATCTAGTGCTATTTCTACGATCAGTTTTATTATATCCTAAACCACTTTCATCATTGTGAGCTTTTGAATTCTTAACATAACCTAATCCCTTCTTATTTGAAGCAGGTTGTGAATTTTCAATAATCTTACATAAATTTTCTCTCTTTATTAAAATTGAAAATATTTTTAGTAATGTCATTAAGCTTAGTTTTGAGACTAGTGTTATCTAACTCAACAATTTTAATTTTTGTTTTTAACTCATGATTCTCAGAAGCTATAGCATTATTCTTTTCTTTTTGAGCTTCTATTTCTTGACTTAATAGAGCGAGTTGAGAATTGTCAAAGAATGAATCTTGAATTTTCTCAAGTTCTTCTTCTAGTATTTTCTTCTCGTCTTTAAGCATATCTTTTTCGAATTCTGCTTTCTTCTGATTTTCTAGAGCTTCCTTATATTTTCTTTTGAGACTTCTTAAAGTGTCTAGAAGTTCTGAATTTATTTCTATCATATCATCAAAAGTTAGATCACTAACCTCATTATCTTTTGCCATGAAGCATTTGTTTGTTTGCTCCTTTGATTTTTCTTTATTTCTCTTCCTCTTCTTATTGCCTTGACTAGATCTCTTTATAGCCATTTATTCTAGGATGTTGTTACGATCTCCAGAATACCAGGCTCTGATACCAAATGAAAGTGTACGTGCAGTACTAAGGATCGTGTAATATAATATATAAATGCGGAAACTGATAATAGCAGTAAAATAAAAAAAATTATACTGGTTCGAACTTCCCGTTCTACGTCCAGTCCCAGAATATCCTTTGGATTTAGACTAAACCCCTCACTTAACCCGGAGGAATAGGTATATCACACCTGAGCAGCCGAATAGGAATTTTTCCGCCTCAACAGCCGAAGAGAACTTCAACTTAATACAAATACTTTGTTGACGAGTGTGTTCTGAATAACACGGATTGTCATTTGATAGTACAATTTCCTATAATCAAATCCTCAAGAATATGTAGTGTATGTGAAGATTTAGAAGGAAGATAATCTCGTAGAATCAAAGTATATAAATTAATTCAGAGATTCTAGAGATATTGAATGAGAATGAATGCTTTTATTTATAGAAATAAATAGAGAATAGATTTCATAATAATAATCAAGAATTGGTTATTGTAGGAATTAATTAAACATGTTTATATTGTTGTAGAATAGTTACAATCTTTCATGAAGAGTTTCAATCAAAGGTTAAGACCATATCTCTTGGATTAAAGGTGATTCCTCTTCACGAACGATCGCAACTCTTCAGAAAAATAGCCGTTATTTTCAGGTCGGTTGACTAAAAATTCTGGCCGGTCGGCTGAGTTTTAAAATCGTGCAGAAAACAGAGCATATATGTGCACTAACAACAGGTTCGGTCAGCCGAAAATTCTGGCCGGTCGACCTACCTGATGTTATGTGCACAGGTCATATTTTTCAAGTATAAAACAGCAATAGCTCATTTGGTTAGAGTACTTGCCTTCCAAACTAGTGACCTGGGTTTGAGCCCCGCTCCATGCATTTTTTTGAAAACTTGATTTTGATTAAAATATGCATGCGAGTTTATTTGAATGTGAATGATGATTCTTGAGGAAAGATTTTAACAAAGCACTAAACTAGACTCTATATACATATTTGATGACTCTTGTTAAAATATATATAACTATACAAACTATATATTGAGCCGATGAGTCTGGATGTTATCATAGTCGTAGATTCGTGGATTGTTGTGCCTTGTCAGTAATCAAAACCTATGATCCAACACATAGTAAATAGTTTAACGGATCCTTGAAGGACGGGCGATCCCAAGCATCCTTTAAGTAACTGATGCGTTTTGTTACTGTTCACTTGAGTTGATTTACAGTTCATAATTATTTATGTCCTGACTTGGTTGTTTTGTATTTTGCTTTATGCTCGAGTCAGGCGGAGTGATTCAGCACTCAAGACTCACCTTCGGAGTTGGAGCTTTGCTTGAAGATCCAGCCATCTATTTTGCTTTCAGTATCCAGTGTTTTCAGTGATGTATTCTGATTTGTACCTGATGTATCTTATTACTCTCCTATTGTATTTTATTTAACTCTGATGTATCTTATATATATATATATATATATATATATATATATATATATATATAGTAGCTTCATGAACTACTATCTCTTTTATTTCCGTTGCATTATTATTTACTCTGTGTTTGTGTTTATGTGACTATTTATTTACTGTATATTCTAAGATTTGCCAAATGTTATTTACAACACGGTATTTTGAACAATTCAAGTCCGACATGTGCGGATGCGAATGGTTGAAAAGATCGGTCGTTACAGTTGCTATCAGAGCTTTGGCTCTAGGCAAAACTTAGCATGTATGGTAAATGTATTTACAGAATCACTTTCATTCGAGTTTGAATCTTTTCCTTTTTGACTCGATTCTTTGAATTTTGGAACGTTCCCTGCGGTTCCAAAATCCATTTGTGTCCCTCATTATTCTTCTTCTTTTGATTCTAGAGTATCCCATAACTCCACTTGGAATGATCTTTATAATGAGTTGGCGGTCTCACCAATCTCAAATTAATTTGTAAAGGGGTGAAACTCCTTTACAACAGCATCGATTCACCGAAGATTTTTTTTATATATCCTCGGTTTAGATGCTAGTATCTCTTATAATTCCGAACTCTACTCTTGAGATCGAATGCCGATTTACCCAAGAAATCGACATCAATCTTATTCTTTAAGTCACGGTTGACTCGGTTAAGGTTGCCCGTGATTTATATAAGCTTATCCATCTTCCTATTATGTTATTTAATCATCTCATCTTTATTTCCAACTTATCTTAAAATCATTTTTGAAGTGTATTGTAAACTAATATTTAAAATGTTTTATATATTGTGTTGTTTGAGTTGTTGATGTTGATTTGGGTTTCTGATCAATTTGTCTGATCAACGCTATCGATAAGATTTTCAAATACTTGAACAGAGCAAACTGACACAATATGGTTTTCCAAATTTAGTAAAAAAAATTGTAGCTATATTATAAATCTTTATCTGGATTTTATTGAATTGGTTGTTAAGAAAATGGGGACCGCTCCAAATTTCCTTCCCATTCCCGCTGACCCATCACATCCGCCAACATCACTTCAGCCTTGCCCATCCTCTCTGATTCTCGTACCTCCCTCTGAACCTCCCTTACTTCCTCTGCCAAACTCTTTTTCTACTGCTCTTCCCTCTGACAGTGTTGTACTCGTCCCATCTCTTCCCTTTAGTGCCACAACAGTTACTTCACCACCTCAACTCCCTGTACCTTCCATGTCAAGTCCTTCTCTTTCTAAACCGCCGCTAGCATGGAACTCACTTTTCAAAGCAAGACCTAACAACGCAGGCACCTATGTACCACGTGATATACAACTTGAATTTCAAGGAGATGCAATTGTGCCACCTGCTGAAGTTGTCAAGGCAGGTAGTTCTTTGTGGTCTGATTATCTTGTCGGTTTTTTCCTTGATAACCCCCTACCAGACTCAACTGTTCTGTATTATCTCAAGCGTGCATGGAAGCTATCTGGATCCATAACTGTAAAATCAGATGGCTTCCTGTTTTTGTTCAAGTTTAGTAATGAAGAAGATAGGAAAAGAATTTCTGAATCAGACCCTGTTGTAATGAGGAATAAGTTATTCATAGTGAAGCCATGGGATAAAAATATAGGAAATAGCTGTAGTAGCATAAAAGCGGTCCCAGTGTGGATAAAATTATCAGATATACCTTTGTATGCATGGTCACCTTTGGGAATCAATTGGTTAACTGCCAGAGTTGGTAAGCTTCTATGTATGGATGCATCAACTGAAAATTTTGAACGTATCTCCTTTGCTAAATGTTTAGTTGAAGTTTCTCCCAATAATGAACTACCAGATAATTTCACAGTGATGCTGCTTGATGGTAATGAACAAGTTGTGAAGGTAGAATACTTGTGGAAACCTGAAATCTGTACCATTTGTAAAGAGTTTGGGCGTGTGATTAAAAATTGCAGGAAATATGAAAGTGATGAAACTGCTGAACAATGTGAAATAAATGATCTACAGAAAGTTAGTGATGAAAAAAAGAATAGGATGAAAAAGGGGAGAGTTTATGAGAAGAAAGAAAGAGTTAAGCAAGTATGGCAAAAAGTTAATAAGAACAAGGATAAAAGAAGAAACATGAGTGAAGAAGTGGGAGGGGATGACTTGAAGATGCAAGGAGAAAATTTAGTTTCTGAAAATGATGGAGGTGGGATAATAAATATGGTGCATTTAGATGTGCATAAAGCTCCAAGTAGCGATCTGTTTTGTTCTGTATCCACACAAAACAAGCTCAACATGCTGCACACTGAAGATGATGAGGAAGACTCACTGGAAATGATTGAAGTAGAGGAAGGTGAAATAACTAATGAAGACAAGATTAAAGACAAATGTAATGGTGGGCACAAAAGTAATGCTCTTACTTCTGATGCAAAAGAATATGTAAATAATGAACTAACAGCAACTGAAGTAGACCATATATTGCTTTCAGAAGAAACAAATAGCCTAGAATTGTGCAATGAAAAAAGCATTGGACAACATATGGTGCATGAACCCACTGATACACATGTCACAGAAATGGATAAAGAATGGTGAAATTCATTTGAGCAACAAGTAACACGGCTAGTAATAACGATGAAAGAAGGCACTGTGGATGTTCAAGTTACTGATCCAAACCTCTACAATTTTTCAGTTGAATTACCAGGGTGGCCAGTTTGTATAACCAACTTCCAAACCACATCAGTTCCACATGTTGACCCAACCACCACTCAAACATGTTCCCAACCTCCATCCCCTCTTTCACAGCCACATAGGAAAATGGAAACTAGATCTATCTCTGCTAAGAGAAGAAATATCTCTACCTTGTCTCACTAATATTTATGTTGAACAAAATTGCATCTTGGAATCTCAGAGGAGCACACAGTAACTTGAAACTTGATCAAGTGAAAAGAACTATCAATGAGTACAATATCTGTCTTTTTGGCCTTCTCGAAACTAAACTCAATCTTCCACTAACAACCACAGTTGTTACATATATCAACCCAACCTGGTCTTTCCATCATAACCTTGATAGTGCCTCTTATGGAAGGATTTTAGTCATCTATGATCCTGCTGTATTAACTCTTTCTCCCCTTCTTTCTACAAGACAGTACATCCACTTTCATGTTCTTGACACTCAATCCCAATCCTCATTCTACATTATTTTTGTTTATGCTGACAATAATGTCAACTCCAGGAAAGTTTTATTTAATGCTTTGCCACGTTTAAGACAATCCACTCACCCTTGGATTGTGTCGGGTGATTTTAACTCCTGTTTTGAATATACTGACAAAACTGGTGGAACTCCTCTAACTTCAAATGATCTTGATCCGCTCAATCTTGCAGTTCATGAATCTGATTTGATCATGGTTAACAAATCTGGAGCAAAGTATTCATAGAATAATAGAAGTCAAAGTGGCATTCGTACATTCACAACTATTGATCAACCTTTTGCAACCTTCAAGCTCTCTCACACTGGCCTTCCATTTCAGTTTACCTTCCTCAACCAATACTGTCAGATCACTCACCTTTAATTTTAACACTTGGTCTCCATTTTCAAAAGGAAAAGCGAAGTTTTAAATTTTATAACTCTTGGGTTAAACATGAACACTTCCTTGTTTTAGTTTCTAAAGTTTACACTGATTTTTCATGTTTTGGTAATCCTATGTTCAAGTTTTGCAGGAAGCTAAAATGTATTAAGCAGGAGATGAAAATGTGGGCATCCACAACTTTTGGCACTGGTTGCCTGATGTCAACAGCCTTAAAGGAAAAACTGAAGAGGCAACAAGATTTCATGATGGAGCACCCTCTTGATGTCCAAGCTACTGAAGAAGAAAGTAAACTTTTCAAAGAGGTTAATAATGCTTTGTATTTGGAGGCTAGTATGAAGAGACAACAACTGCACAACAAATGGATTGCTGAAGGAGATAAAAACACCAAGTTTTTTCATGATTCTGTAAATGTTAAGCATGCGAGAGAGAATATTCATAGCATTTTTGATGAACATGGTACCTTACATTCAGCTGCTGAAACTGTTGATAAGGCTTTTATTGACTACTTCTCAAATATGCTTGGTAATTCAGAATGTTTTATTCCTGATCTTGATCAAATATCTTCTATTCCACTTCCCTGTATTTCAGACCTGGAAGCTGCATTGCTTATTACCCCTGTCACTGATGAGGAGATTAAAACTGCTCTCTTCACAATGAATCAGCAATCATCTGGTGGTCCAGATGGTTTAAATGTGATTTTCTTTATTTCCACTTGGAGTGTTTTGGGTAGTGAGTTCTGTAGAGCCATACACAACTTTTTCAACAAATGTAAGATGTTAGGTGAAGTTAATTGTACTAACATTGCTCTAGTTCCCAAAGTCACCTCACCAACTAGTGTCTCCTCTTTCAGGCCCATCTCCTGCTGTAATGTGGTATATAAATGTGTATCTAAAATTCTTTAGTCAAAGTTCTTCTCTCAGTGGTGTCAAAAAATCAGGCAGCATTTATCCCATCAAGGAGTATTCTAGACAAGCTTCTTCTTGCTCAAGAATTACTAAAAGGTTATGGAGTAAATAAGGTCCCCACTGCTGCAGCCATTAAAATTGATATCTCCAAGGCCTATGATTCCATTCACTGGTCTTCAATATTAAGGGTTATGGTTGAGATGGGTTTTCCTAAAATATTTGTCTCCTGGATATATGTGTATCTCCACCCTATCTTTCTCTGTTATTATTAATGGTAGGTCGGTGGGTAACTTTAGAAGTAGTAAAGGAATAAGGCAAGGAGATCCTATATCTTCGTATTTATTCTTGCTTGTCATGGAAGTCTTTACTGTTATTCTACAAAAAAAGTATACTCAGAAAACAATTAAATTCCACCCTAAGTGTGCAAAACAAAATATTACATCTATCATGTTTGCTGATGACGTGATGTTGTTTACTAAGCCTGAGTTACCTTCCTTAATTGCAATTACTGAGGCATTGCAAGAATTTTATATTATGACTGGTCTTAAGATAAATCAAGGCAAATCATCTATTATGGTTCCTGGAGTTAGTGATGCTCAAGCAACTGTATTACAAAGACACATTGGGTTCTCTTCTATGGACACTGATATGAAGTATCTTGGTTTACCATTAATTTCCAAAAGAATAGCTAAAGGTGATTGTTTTCCACTTTACAACAAAATCACTTCTGTAATGAGTGCATGGGAAAGTAGGCATCTGTCTCAGAATGGTAGATTAGTACTGATTAAATATACTGTTTTTTCTACCCTTGTTTACTGGGCCAGAGCAATGATACTCCCAGTCAGGCTTGTGCAACAAGTCAGGTCTGCTATGAACAGAATTTTTTGGACAGGCGGCTACATAATAGAAAACTGATGCCTTGTTCCTTTTCTAATTTTGAAGCTTCAAAAGAAATGGGAGGTCTTGGGGTTATTGATGTCAGGATGTGGAACAAGGCGGCAATAAGCAAACACATTGATGACCTTATCAACAAGAGAGATAGTTCATGGGTGGACTGGGCTTGGCAATATAATATTAAGAATAAGTATTTCTGGTGTATGGCCAATCCTACAAATAGCAGTTGGATTTGGAGAAATATTTTGAAAATGAGAGATGTTTTCCTTCCCATGATTCTTCTTCCTGTCAAGGCAAACTCAACTGTCAGTTTCTGGTATGACCCCTGGGTCAGTAAGGGTCTAATTTTGTCAAAAATGTGTAACTATGATCAGATTATGCAGTCTGGCATTCACTTTGATGCTAAGGCTATTGACTTCATACAAGATGGTAAAATTGTTCTGCCATACAATAGTAATCAATTTTTAAGGCAGCAGTGGGATGAAATAAGGTTTCTTTACATCCATGCTACAGAATATGACATTATGCTATGGGATAATAAGCCACATTCAATTAAAATAGTTTACAACTATGTCACTGTCACTGCTCCTTTGCCTGCCTCTAAATGGAGCATTGTTATATGGTCTATGGATACACAACCTAAACAAAATCTTATACTATGGAAACTAATTACCAAAGCCTTGCTAACTAGAGATGTACTGAGGAAATATGGTTTCAGTTGTGCTCTGAATTGCCTGTTTTGTGACCAATATGAGGAGTCTACTCAACATATATTCTTTGAATGCCCTGCTCTTATTTTTCTTTTACAATTGGTTTCAAAACTGGTATTAACTTACATTGTGTCAACTCTGGTGATGTATAGGATGTCTTCTACACTGCTGTTAGGAAGCATAATGAAGTGGGAAGGTTGATTGCTATATGCATGAAGATATATATGACTGTCATATGGAGAGAAAGAAATGCTATTTGTTTTGAAAATCAGAGAAAGCCATGGGAAGAGCTATGGAGTGAAGTAAAGAATGGTACATACTGTCAAATGAAGAATTGCCTTACTCCCTTTCCTTCTGATCTGCTGCAAGGCTGGGATTGATCCTTGTTTTGTGTTTTTTTTATTTTTCTTATGTTGTTTCCTATCTTTGTTTTTCTCATTGTTTATGTTGCATCTTTTATTGTTATGTGCAATAAAACTGGTAGGGGACCAATTAACCCCGCTGGCTTTGCCAAATTTATTTTATATATCATTATCTCTTGTTTCATATATAAATAATTGAACTATAAACATGGTTATAAATTTATTTGGAAATTAAAATGAATTCAAAACAAGAATTTGAGAATTTAATTTCCGATGGATTTCAAACCTTGTGTTTAAAGTTTTAAAGGATATATTATTTAAAGTATTTTCAAATAGAAATTTGTTTCCAAAGGATTTTAAAGTTTAAAAATTATTTCTCTTCTCTTTGTCACCGGAAAATAACTTCGATGATGACTGCAGCATCATCGACATTCATTTTCGAGTTTCGAAGTGAAGAGATCGTTCTGTAGTCTTACTACAGTTTTTTTTGGGAACTTAATTGATTTCAATTTCTAAAATAACACTGGATTTATAACATATGCTGATATATGATTTAAATTTGAATGGATATACATGTAGTATATGTGCATTTATTTATCTCTAAATAGTTTGGAATTTATCGAAAATTTAATTCCTAAATTTTATCTTGAAAGATAATTTTCAAGCATAATTTCAAGATTTGAATAAATATTCAAGCTTGAAATAATTGAAATAGAAAGTTTTATTTGTATAATACACAATTTCATTCCAATATAACTTACCTAAGTTATACGGAAGTTGAATATGTAATTGGATAATATACAATATAAAAAAAAGATTTTATAAATAAAATTTGAGTGGTTATAATAAATGTTAAACACTTAAATTTTAGTTATAAAAGATTAACAGAGGTAAATAGAGAAAAAGGGTGATGGAATAATTTACAATATAAAATGATGTTAAAGGAACTAAGAATAAATTAAAATAGTTATGATAAGTGTATATATATTTAACATAGGTGATAAAATATATTGATAGGAATAAATTTAATTTCAATTAGGAATAAAGAAGAATTAACTTTATTGAGTACATTTTGAGTATAATAAATGATTTTTTTCCAAATCCATGATTTTAGAGACTGTTAATTTAAGATAATTGGATGATAAGATAATGAAATTAGAGATGGTTAAGATTTATTTAACTTATGTAAAATTAATTATCAATTTAAGTTGAAATTTTCATGTTTTCAAATTTATTATCTTATTTTGTTTCTCAAACTATCTTTTGGTTGTCCTTATTTCCCTTATCTTGCTATAGAATGGGGAGGCTATTGCTTATACCAGTCTGTTTGGAAACCTTTCTATAATCTTTGGTACTCATTTTTGAATCTGAGCACTGCTTACCATCCACAGACCGTCGGTCAAGCGGAAAGGGTGAATTAGATTCTAGAAGATCTTTTTCGTGCTTGTGTTCTCGATTCTGGAGGATCTTGGGAAGATCATCTCCACCTTATTAAACTTACCCATAATAATAGTGATCGGGTATAATTTCAATCTTCTTGTCATTTTGTCTTAATTTCATTCTATCTTTCTCTATGTTTTCTTGTACCTCATTCCTTTTCGGGGACGAAAAGTTTTTGAGTGCGGGAGAGTGTAACAACCTTGTATTTTTTTGATTATTTTAATTGTATCTTTTAATTATTTTAATTGAAATTCCAGATTTTAAAAAAAACTTTATTTTATTTATTAAAATGAATAATTTTTTTATTTTAAATATAAATTTTGATTTTGACGTAAATTAGAATTCCGAACATGACTAAATAGAATATTTTCCAGAAATGTGAATTTGGGTCAATATGGTCAAATTTTGACTTTCAAATTTAAAATTTAAAATTTTGAATTTTTGAATTTTATCAATTATTATGAAAATAAATAAAATTTCAAGTATACTGCTTTTCGTTTCGTTGAAATCCAATTAATATTGTGAAAGTTATGCTTTTTAAACCATTGCATGTAAATTGTTTTATTTAACAAAATTGTTAATTTTAATTCATATAAATAATATTTTTGTTTGTTATATCATGTGTATATATGTGTACCATGACATGTTATGTATATATTTTCTTTTTAAAAATATTTTAAAAGTGTAGTTATAATTTTCCAATGTTTATTGTATTTTGTTTTCAATTTTTAATGCTAGTTTCAATGTAATAAGCTATTTTCTTATTTATCTTTTGTTTTTCCTAAAATTATTTATTTAGTTTCTTTTTCCACTTTATTTTTCTGTCTTTTATATTTTATTTGCTGATTTAATTTTTTTTATTTTCATTAAAAGAAAATGGAAATTCAAAAGACAAAACCTTTTCATTGTCTTTGACTTTTCATTTACTTGTCCTATCATTTGCTTTTGACTTTTCATTTTTTGCTTTGGCCGTGCATTCTCTATGCAATAGTCGTATACTCCTCTTCATTTTCATGTGAAAAAATATTTCTCCGTATTAAAAACGCACGGCCAAAGAAAATAAAGGGTAATGGCTTCCTTTGCTTATTTTTCCTTCTTCTTTTTCATTGATTTGCTTCCCCTTCTTCAAAGCATAGCTCGGCCAAGCTTTCACCTCTTCTCCACCAACCACCACCTCATCATCTACAGCAGAACCACCTCCTCATCCCTTATCAAGACCTGGCCGTGACCATTTGCTGAAGCTTCACCACAAAATTTGCAAAGCTCCACTCCAAAACCATTCTAGTCGAGCATAACTTCACCCATCTCCTTCCTATTCCACATCGGCCACCACCATAGAACCACCACCTAGCACCACCTCTGGCCATCACATGAAATCTGACCAGACCTGAACCCAAGCATGGCCGAGCCTAATATTGACCAGGCCGAGCAAAAATGTTGCACCAAACCTACCTATTTGGCCTTGTCCCTTGGTATTTCCTATGTTGTAACTCTCTTACGCCTTCACTCCATGTTGCCGTGCCTATATGATGCCATACCCGAGCCAAAGCATGATCATGGCCGAGCAAAAGAAACCCTAGGCCGAGAACTAGAGTGGTTGAAGCATGGTCTAATCATTTTGTTCTTTGTTGCCTTTTATTTTCAATTTGTTTCAATGTGTTTTGTGTTGAAAATATTTGTGTTTACATTGTCTTTTTTGATTTGTTGCTTACAAGTTCATTATCTTGGCTCTCTCTTCCCGCTTGAATCAAAAGTCGTGCTTGTCGTGCCTTTGGAATCGTTCTTGTGTGTCGTAGTGTCTCTAGCTTTGATAAAGGTGATTCCTTCTCACTCTGACATTTTTACTTATGAAATGGTAAATGGATGACAAGTGATTAGTAATTAAATTGTTATGCAAGTTAATGATGACTATATGATATGTTATTTCATGTTATTACCATGTTAACTTTGTTAGTTATCACCTGACATATGATATATGATATTATATTGCGACATTGACATGTTAGTATAATTGTTTATATTGTTTATGTATATGATCACACTCAAGTTCCCTGTTAGAATAGAATCACTATGGGTTGAAATGATACGTACCCGAACAGACTTTAGAATAAGGAAAAATTATTATGGGCTGAAATGATAGGCTCGAGTGATTTTTATTATATTTTTATTTGACTTGGGATTCCGGGTTTGAAATGATTGAACCCGGGTTTTCTTTCGGTATTTTGGGTGAGTCATCCATGTCATCAGATGAAGGAATCACTATAAGAGGATATTGGAAACAGATTTTTCAATGTAACCTAGAGTTTGGAATAAGTTTGGCTCTGATATCGATGTACCAAGCGAAGTTGATGCTCAAAGGTTTCAATGTTGCTCGTAAAGCAGGTGTATGTGAGGATGATCACTTGAATAAACAATGGTCCTCGGATCACATGATGTTTCGATCCATTTTACCTACGCTATTTACCCGGATTCGGTATATGTTCTAGCCCTCCAAGTGGCATGTATGTAAGCAAGGAAATCCAAATGATGATGAGTACCCATATATTCCAAAGTACAATACTGTAATGATGGTGAGTATTCATTGTCCTTATGATGGCGTTCATTTGGAAGAGGCCTTATGATGTGGGTCTGAGAATCGAGAATTGATGCAGTTGTAATATGAGTAGATAGCCATCATAATTTAAGGATTCATGTATGACTAGATATATTGTTTTGAGGATATATCCATGATTGGGCATAAGTTATTTTGAGAACGTGATTGAAAGTGGATGCACATGATTTTTGAGATGGTGTGAAAGTGGAATGGTACACCAGTTAATATGAAAATGAGACTATGAGAAAAGTTCATTGATGGTTTTGAGAACATGCATATTATATTGGATGTATAGTCAAAACAGGAATTAACACGTGTCATTGATTGATAGGTTAGTTTGATGATTATGCCATATTATTTTGAGCATATTTGTTTATTTTAATAGGCTATGTTGGTTATTGACTTATGTGCATTAATTTATTTGTACATGTGTGTTTTCATTAGCTTATGTTTTGTTATGGACATTTGTTATGGTTGAATTATGGACTTGCATAATATGAGCTAATCTATGATTGAGATTATTTCATTGTTTTATTGATGGAGTGTTACTTTTGCATACTATGGTTTGGATTGTACAATGGAGAAAGTGTATGTTTTAACGAACCGGATTTTTGATCCTCGAAAATCGACACTAATACGTTGAGTGTATTGCATGGCGAGCAATCTAATGCCGGAAAACCGATTGTTAAGGGAAAAAAGAAGAAAGAAAAAAGAAAACCAAACAACCATAATCTCACAGCCAAAAGAATAATCTATAATATATAACAAATATTTACACAAAGAAAATACGATATATATACACCATTCAGAGTACACTAAGCTATTTCAGTCCAGACAGTTATAACAGCATGTCCTTACAATTGCTAATAAATACAACCAATAGACAACACAGCGGAACATACAGAAATACATAGATATGTCTTGGACCTCCAGCTCGTCTCTTGAGCTCCAATGCATCCAAAGCAATTTGTAAACTTACTTGGTTTGACCTCAGCATTGAAAAGAAATAAACTCCCGGATTAGTCTGATAAACCAGCGTTAGAAAAACACACCCAACTAGATTTTAATGTTCGTCAAAAACCTTACAAATAAAGGTATTTTGTAAGACCACGTCGCACATAAACACAGATGGGTTTTTACCTTAGGATAACACAAACATTTTCTATAGAAAATCCATTAATATTATAATAATGTCTATGGTTCAAAGTAAAATATGAATATAGCTGAAATGCTTGCATCTCAAGTTTCAACATAATAGGGCACTACTAAGTCCATAGAGCTCGTATTAGAGAACGGATTCCACACTATGAGAAGGTAAGGAACTACCTTCCGATGGTATATCTCTAGATAAAATTCATTGGGGTTAGACAAGAACATCTTGTACCTATGCCATAGAGGAGTGGCCTACTACATGTGTGACATCCCGGAAATTTGGGGCAATATCAATTTAATAATCTACATTAAAAATTAAATTGATTTGATAATATTTGTTAATAATCTTTAAATTGATTTAATAATCTCCTTTTTAACAAATATTTAACTAATAATTTATCTTTTAAAGGCTAATTTAAATTGGTTCTATTTATAATGTATGCATGAATATATTAGTATATATTATAAATAGATAAGTTTTGTTTTAAATTAATAAATAAAGTTATGTTTTCTATTTCTATTATTTTTGATAATTTGTAAATCTAATATTGAATAAATAATAATATGATTTTAAAAATGCTCAAGATAAAGTTTAATTTGTTTAAAATGGTTTAGCCTAGAGTTTAAATTAAATAAAAGTTTTGTTTTGTTTTAAATATAGCTTGATAAATAAGCATTTATATTTTAAAGAGATAGTTTCTTTTGAAAATTTATTTTCAATTTAATAATGAGTTTTATTTAAACAATAATAATAATGTAATATTTGTACAATGGACTTTAAATAAATAGGAATTGTTATTTTAAACCTATGTTTTGGAAAACTAAAATTTGTAAGTTTAAAATAAACTAAGTCTTATAACCAAGATTTACATAAGTTTAAAATAATAAGTGTAATAATAACAAGAACTATTAGAAATAAAATTTAATACATAAGTAAAGTTTATAATTAATAACTAGAATAAGCTAAGAACAAAAATAAGATATAACATGCAGGCAAGTAGTAAAAGTAAAGCAAAGTTATGAGACAAAACAAAAAAAAGTACATAAAATATGCAGGTTAGAGAAAGGAATGCAAAGCATAGTTAAGAAAACAAATGACTAAAGCAATTTTTATAATGTTTATGTAAAATACAAAAGCATGTAATCATGACTGTACAATAATTATGTTGGAAATTAAACAAAATAAAATAATATGCAAGTAGCTTGTAGATTAAGATTCACACAAGTATGAAGACATAAAATAAAAGCAAACCTGATTTGTGTAAAATCAAAAATTTAAGAATGAGGGCTGTAGGTAGTTTGTAGTGCAAGCTAATGCAAAGTAAAGTTCAAAACACATACAGGTAAGTGAAATGCAAAACAAAATATCTAAATATAAATCATGGTATGTAGGAACATAAGTACTTAAAACAATAAATGCTTTCATTTCTAGCAGCAAACATGTCCATACGAATTGGATGCAAAATCATTTCAGCCCCTAATTAAAATATCTTGCCTGATACAAACAAGAGCCTAATTGTACTAGCATGTGCAAACCCAGTTATCACCTTCCTCTGAGACTCTTTTATATACATGTCATCTTTTTGGTTCGTTCAAGTGATAATAAACCCAAAATACATACCAGTAGCATTTCTATTTTGCTTACAACTGAAGCATCAACAACAAACAAGAAGATTTAGGAAATCAAAGCAAATTACTTTCCAGTTTTTAAAGTTCAAGTTGTTTCAAATAAAAGAAGACTCTGTTCTTCAAATTTCAGTGAGTAACATTTTTCTTTTAATTACTTGAGGTTTAAAAGCTGATGCATGTTAATATTTGGATGCTTAAATATATGGTGAATATTTATTTATTCATTTTCTCTGGATGCTTGTTGTGGTGAGATTCTGTATATGTCAAACCTGCATATTCAAAACTTCCTTCATTGAACTTGCTCTGTTGTTCATTTGTTGTGAGTAACTTTAATTGCTAAAATTTAAGTATTTAAAACTAGTTGCAAGATTTAAAATCTTTAGTAAGTATGATATGTATGTATGAAATTTGCTGAGCATATGAATGTTGGCTGTATACATTAGGAAGTCTCTGTAACAACTTAGTAATTCTGTTTCCAAGCTTGAGATTGATCCCAACTATTTTTATCACTTGATCTAATAGCTTTTAGGATTTAACAGAAATTGTTTGTTTCATCATAATTTAGAGTTTAGGTTTTATTCAAGTTGAACTAAAGTTAAATATTGTTCAAAAAAAATCAAATAACAGAATAAAATTTGTATAAGAGAAAAACCAAACCTTTTAATTTATAAATTCAAGAATATACTTTGAATTTCTGTAACGAAATATGAATTATAAAACTTAAATCAAGATTTTTAACACTAGGGGTTATGTACAGTTCTGGTATGAACTAAAAATGCTTATTTGGGAATTTCTGGTGATCTCGATGTTAAGTGAGGTCGTGGCTTTCTAAGGAGGAAGAGGAGCGAACAGGGAGTAAGGGAAAAATGATGAGAAGGTCGACCGATGACCATAGAAGCAGCGGCGACAGTTTAAAGTTTGTAAACCTAATTTTACTTTGTTTCGGTTTTGGGTCGCGTACGCCTTGAATTGGTGACCGAGTGTTATGAGGTCTTGGAGGTGGCTAGAGGTGTGATGGTCGAAGCTTATGCCGGAGTTCCTGGTGGTCTGGCGGTCGGAGCAGCGTGGAGGAGGTGTTGACAGGTTCGAGGGGGAAGCCTGTTTATGTTTTCCAGGTTTTGCTTTGAACTGCTCATTTTTGTTTTGGGCGTGGTGATGGATTTTGGGTGGCCGTGGAGTTATCTGGGGTTGTTGGCGACGTATTGGGGTTCGTGTGGATGGCCGGCGTTGGTTGGGGCCACGGTGCACGTGCACCGTGCCATTAAAGTGATTTGGGGTTTTTCCTATGTGCAGTTTTTTTTTAGCTGGGAAAACTCGGGACATACTCGAGTCGTTCGAATGCTTGACTCGAAGCAGGAGAAGATGGGACTCGAAGTAAGTTTTGTTGACTCGAGTCATTGGTTTGTCCAGGCTTTTGTAAACTGGCAGCAGATTTGCTTTTAAACAAACTTAAATGAAACTTTAAGTTTGCATACAAGATTTAAAACAAAGTGTAAAATCAGTTGGATGTGAATTCAAACTTTTTTTTTTGAATTCAAATCTGAAATGAGATTAAGATTTTAAAATATTTAAATGGGGATTTCAGGTTAACAAACCTGACAGTTTTCAGTTTTTTTTAAAAATAAAATTTAATTTAAAATTTGAAAACAGAAATTTTAAACAGAGGGTTAAATTCAAAGTTTAAAGTATAGGTTCAAATAGACTTTTGAATCTAAGGTAAAAAGAAAACGAATTTGAATTTTAAATCAAGATTTTAAAACCAAGTTTTTCAAAAGCAAGTAAAAACCAAAGTTTTAAATTTAAGTTTAAAACAATGAGTTCAAGTTTTCTCGAATTCAAATCTGACATTTGAATCAGTTTTTAAATTTAAATATATGAAACCAGTTTAAATAAAATAGTTTTGAAAAGTAAATTTGTTTCACATAGAATTTAAATTTGGTAAATATTTAAAATAATCTCTTTTGTATCTTGAATATCTAAATTTAAAAAGTGTGATGTTCTAATACACATTTATATTAATTAAGTCATTAAATAAGAAATAAATTATTTTACGAATAATTAAGGCATTAAATGATTTAATTAAGAGAAAAACCAAACCTTTTACTATCACAGAATTCTGGACCTATTATAATATCATAGAATTTCCTATCAAATGTTTTGGTTAGTGTAAGGTAAAAGCTTACCCATGTTTATTTGTGGGGAGTCTTACGTGATACCTTTTATTTTCAAAGGATTTTCAAAGTTATGCAACTTTAACATGTTACCCATACCAGACCCATGTCTGACCCGGAGTTTATTTTTGTTTTTCATAAACTCTCGAGTACCCAAATTTTTTTACGGGTAGCCAAGGGATTCAGGCTAGCTTTGACAAATTCTGGAGGAGCAATGGACCAGGTGGCTTCAGCGTTGTAGATATATATATAGTTCCGCTGTGTTGGAATCTCTGTATTGTTTGAGTTGTGTTGTATTAACTAGACAGATGTTTATAACAGTCTAGTATGTGATGTATTGTCTGTATAACTCTGATTGATGTTGTATATTATGTAAATATTTATGTGATTATTATAATTTATTCGTTCCGCTGTGAGATTCTGATGTTGATGTTCTTTCTTCTCTATCTTTTCTATTTTCTCATCCCTTTCTTTCTTAAAGTCGAAACGTCTTCCTGGGCGTAGGAAGTCGGGTCGTTACAACATGACTAGTGGAATAGAATATGATCGCCCCACTTTAGGTCCCGAAGCAGAAACGAGTAGATAGTAATCAATCCAGATTTGGAATGACCATACTCTGATGGGAGCGATCCACATGTCCCAACTACATGCCCCATGTTTGTCATTTCTCGATTGATGAGCCTTGAGGCTATACCTTTATATAGCACTTTCTACTTGGAATGCTATATTGCCTTCCAGTCGATGACACAATGTCAGCATTTATCCATACAAGTCATTCGGGAGATGAACGAGCAAAAGGTACTATTTCTACTACATCCATTTAGGAATCACTCTTAAGATTAGTAGCTAGTAGCCCTTGCGCCTCAAAGAGCTTCGTCTTTAATTCCTTCATCTTCAAGATGTCTTTAGTTTAAAACGCTTGAGTTGAATCGAAGTGGTTTTTAGATAAAGTATCTGATCTCGGTCTCTTTGAAACAACATTCGATAGTTTTCGGTAACTCAACCCTGGTTCTTTAGAAAATAAACAGTAAAAGATAAGAGCGGAGATCACCTTCTAACCATTAGTTGACTAATTTCCTATTGTTTGTCCTTGGCGAACGAAACGAGATTTATATGCATAGTACAGCATCATCGGAGATGGATGTGCCATATAACTCGCTTGTTTCTCCTAGTATTTCCAAAGTTACGTTTTGGGTCCATATTTGATAGTCGGTTATTTAACTATCCACAAACAAACACATATTCAAATCAGAGATTTATTTCCATAGGAAAAACTAACATTGGTTAAGCATATAAGCAACCACTAGCCTTTTTTAAATTGATCTTTTCGTTAATTAAAATCATTATGTAAATTACTTGTATAAGAATAACTTTACAAAGATATATTCACAAATCCCTATATTTTTTATACTCGGAAAAATATCTATATACCTATCTCAGCAGTAAAAGTATATTCACAAAACGAAGGAAGATTTCCTTTTTACACAATTCTAGAATAATTTATAAATTCCTTTATAAATCTCTAAAAACCCATTTACGACCCCATTCATTAATCTTTTAAATCATTTGTATAACTCCCTTTTATACATTCCTAACATCATCTAAAAACCCTTTAACCAAAAAAACATTTGTGAAACTCCTTTTATAAATCTATAAACTCATTTCTAAAGTTCTTAGAACCATTTAGAAAACTCTTTTTACCTTTTAACTAATCTTCTTTTAAGTTTCCAAGCCATGTTGTAAAACTCCTCTTATAAAACCCAAATCTGTTTATAAAACTCTATTTATAAATCTCAAAAACATTTAAAAATAAATTCCAATCATTCACTTTAAAGCACTATTATACAATAATATACATTATACATAAATAATTATTATAATCTTTAAAGTGTCTAAAATATATATAATCAACAATTTCAAAGGCATTTCTAACAAAACTCTAATAATTAATCTTCAACATTATTACAAATAATAAATGATTTTCTAATAGTATTAATAAATCATTAATACTAATTTCAAACCATATTAAGTAGTAATTAACCTTTCAAAACACTAAAATATTGATAAATAACCTTAAAACAACATTATATAAAAATAAATAACCTTTAGAACAATATTAAATATAAATAATCTTACAACAATATTAAATATAAATAAATAACTTAGAAAAGACAGATAAAGAGATAAGAGGAAAATAAAAGTTAAACCTTTTAAAACAAAATATTTCTAAAACCCAATTTCAGATTTAAAATCATTTTCTGTCTCAAAAACGAAATTCAACTCAATTAGCGATTTATAGTATTTTTTTTTAAATACTAATTTGAGGTCAATAGCTACCCAACATTTAACCAATATTGATATTGATTTTCTATCACTACAGGCTTAAAGTTATGAACATATAACAATATCATAATCAATAGAGCAAACAATCAGGTTTCGTATTCAGTGATTCATATAACAGGAATACTATTGAAAACAATTCAAAATGGCGAGGAATCTAGTTGGATCCCTCCAACAAGTCCCCCTACATCACAACTCATACATATATATATATATATATGTATGTATGTATGTATGTATAATTCAACAGTGGTAAAGAATCCTGTCGGATCCCTCCAACGGTATATAATTATATAATATGGGTCATCCTTTGCACGACGGGTATATAAAAAAGATCATACACTCCAAGGGTGGGAATAAAACAAACCAACAGATAAAAACAGTAAATCATTCAAACATCCAATCAACAATTTTTATCAAATATTTTAACATACTAGTTAACCAAAACGGTGGATTTGACCCACCGAAATTTTAGTTATTGCTAAGGCATTCTGGTTTCATTTGAATTTGAACGATGTTCGAAATTAGCAAAAAATTCCACTAATCCAATCACCATAAATCCAATAACATGATGCAATTTATATCCATACGGTCCTAAGCGACTGACCGTGTTCGAATTGCGACTAAAACGAATAAGTTATTGGTTTTACAAGACTTGAATTAATTAACAAAATTAAAATCTTAATACAAAGTTACTTTACTTAATCAATTTAATCCCGCCTCCCTCCATTTCTCTCTCGTACATGAATGCTCCAACCAAGAACACGACTCCATCAACCTCCATCATCGCCTATGGGCCTCCATACGATGCCGCTCCATCACCAGTTGCTCCCTAGTCCTCGAGAACCTCTCCACTGTTGTCCTCATCGCTCAATTATCCGTCGTTGCGTCGAAAATCAAACCCAAACGCCTATGTTCAACTTGAAAATGCCGCCGCCACGATCGTCCATCTGCCACCAAACTCTGGCTAAGCCTAGCACTTGCCTTCCTCGACATATATTCTTCAGGGTCCATCACTTAAAAACCACTTTCGTCACCAAAAATCCCTACCCAAGCCGTCGCTATTCATCAAAGAACTGCGGCCACCACGACTCGATCCAACTCAATCCAACCATTGAACATGTTTACTTTGATGGTGCAAACACTTTCCTAGTTGAGAGCCTTGACAGAAAACGCTTGCAGTGGTCCAAATCGATGTGAGCCATTGGATTTGGTTGAGTTTGAATTGGAGAAAGAGGGATTTTTTTTCCTTTGGTTTGGATGTAATTTATAAAGAGGAGAAAGGTGTGGATTAAACGTGGGCAAGATATGGGCTAAACGTGGATGGGACTAAGTATGGGAGAAAAGTAGAGTATGTAATATTTAATTATAAAATATCTACCTTGACGCACTCAAAAATATCAAACTCCAATTGGGCCGTACCACCTGGCGTTCAATGTGTAATACCCATATTCCAAACAAAATGGAACTAATCCCGAGAGCTAATTGGCATATATAGAGGATAGCTTTCTAAAATCAAATTATATTATATTAATAATTTCTAAGCATTTAGAGCTCGCACAACCACACGGTACGTCTCATCGTTACGAAACTTGTCGTCGCACAACATATTTATTTTTACGGATCTAATGACATTAGTTTCGTCAAAATCCAAGACAGTGCCCCATAATGACAATTTACACATTAATTAAAACGAATTATTATTAAAGCAATTTCAACCACTTTTGAAAATCTAAATTTTAAAAGTTTACTCTCCTATTCTTATTCAAACTGAATTTAAATAAGATTTCGAAATTATTAATTTTTCACATTAAATCCACGATTCAATTAACAAATTCGCAATTCACATATTCAAATAAATTCCTATATTTGAAATTAAACTTGTTTTACTTTTGAAACTAATATTTTAATATTTAGATTTAATTAAATATTCCAAAATTGAATGACAAAAATCTAGGTTGTTGCATTCTTCCCACCTTAAAAAATTTCGTCCCCGAAATTACTAAGGTAATAAAAATAACACAAACCCTTTAACTTTTCGAACCAATTAAATGTCGTAGATTATAAAATTCTCTAAGCCTTTAAATTTACAGAAAATTTTGGCAGTGTCTCCTTTGCGCGGCTAGATCGAAACAACTACAAACCTCAATTACGAGTCCAAACCAACAAAAGAAAACAAAAGCCAAACGGCTCAATCATAAAACCATCAAATTCAAACAAAAATATAAACATGTGCCTTTTTGTCGGGCAACCTAATTTTATTTATGAAATCAAAGGCATTAAACTAGCTCTTACTTCTATATACCTGCATCTTACTTACACGTAATATCCAACCATATCATTTTGTATTTTCCAACGACAACATTTAATTATGATAAAGCCCATAAGATGTACATATACCATCCTATGTAATATCAATATTGTAAAGGCCCGCAAATCCATACCCCTTTGAGCTGACAAAATCCCACAACACAACAGCCCAAAGTGGCACAAAAGTACGAGTCTTCAGGTTAAAGAAGAAAGAGGTAGAAGAAGAAGAAAAGAAAACAACATCAGAATCTCACATCGCAGCGGAATAAAATATAATATATAGAATATAGCTTTTAAATAAACAGAAATCTGTACTGTATACATATACATACATACCATCTTCAGAGTACATCAATCAGTCATATAGAGACAACTACTATATGATCATACACAGCGGAAATAATAGACAAATATGGAAATACGCTCTGTCACCAGCTCATCTCCTGAGCTCCAGCATATAATCTGAACCTGTTTAACTCGGTCTGACCCGAACATCATATAAAACAACACCCGAGTCAGTCTGGAAAACTAGCGTGAGAAAATCACACTCAATTGGATTATTAAAGTTTCGAAAATCTTTTGAAAACAAAAGCATCTCGTAAGACCACGCCACATATAAACATGTCGGGTTTTTACCTTACAATAGCTAAAACAATTTTTATAGAAATCCTCTAATATTATAATAGGGTCTATATACAAATACTTATAAAATAGCTGAAATTGTTACATGATTAAATTCCAGCTACTAGCCACAGAGTGGGTAATACAAACAAAACTCGTACAAGGCTCGTAGGGAGAATGGATTTCCATCAATGGCTGGGCTACTTGGGTACCGCCCGTCACAGTACCTGGCCTAGATCAGAGTACCGAGGAGTACGCCCGCTCCCCTGCAACACAAGGCCGGAACCATTCCTTACTGTACAGTCCCGAACAAAATAACCCCGTGGTTGGCGCGACCAACCACCCACTAAGCCGAATAAAAACGGACATCTAGACAGGGGAAAATCTTGTCCTGCTTGGGCATGACCCACCTAACCTTGATACACCTCCCCTGTTTTAGCCATTCCCAGTTGATGAGGCTTGAGGCTAAACGTTACCTTTCAAGAACGCATCTCACTTAGAATGCTCATCGTTCGCCTGACGATGTTCTGAAAGCATTCAATCCATACAAGTTGCCCTGGGTCTGGACAAACCGAATCACCGTCTTCAACTCTTCACGGTCTTCATTCGTAATCGTACAAACCAGATCGAAGTGGTTTTCGGATAATTAAATCCGTTCCCAGACTCTTCGAAACGATCAACGTATTGTCCAATATTGATAGTCGGTTATTTAACTATCAAATAATCATACACAAGCAACCATCAAATAATTTCAACAAATTATTTATCTCAAATTCATTCAGATATTATTTCCATTTAACCCATTTGAAATAAATTTCAAAGCCTTTTTATTCCACGAAATCATTCAAATGAGTTCTTATGCTCACTCATATTTTTAATATATCCTTTGAAAATATTCCTTATTTTCTCATTTCTTTCTCAAAAATCAATTTACACTTTTCTTATAAATTCTCAAACTCAATTCCTTCACTTAATGAGATTTCTCCCAAATCTTATCTCATTTAATAACTCACTTATCATCACTAGAGGATTATTAATTGGATTTTTAAAAGCATTTGAAAACATTTAGATTTATAAAAGAAGTAATATTAAATATTAAAATTTATATCTAGTTATTTATAAGCTTCAAAGCTGGTTTTAGAAAAATTAGAGTTTATTACAAATAATTGCTAAGCATTCAAAAATAACTAACTTGAAATATTTTAAATTCAAAATGATTTATAAAACCTATATAGTATAGTAATTTAAAAAAAAAATTCCTTTTAAAATAACTTTATAATTTAGGAAATCCGATATCCATCTATAAATGTCTCTTGTCCAAATTCACACTTCTTACTTTCGGAAATATTCTACTATTTCCGTTTCAAACAAATTTATAACTCGATATAAGTTCATGACTTATTCCTTTTCGTATCCACTGATATCTTCCTTTCCCATTTATAAACTCCGTTTATAAATTTATAACACTCTGAGTTTTCTTTTTCATTTATTTATGAAAACAATTTATTCAAAAATCCTATTTTTATAATTTTATTCCTTAATTCAATTCCATATTGTACCTTAATAAAATTCCATTTCATTTCTTAATAAAGTTCTCTTAAATTTATTTTCTTAATATAGTTTTACTTTACTTCAAATCCATTTGTCGATTACAATATTTTCTTTTCATGTCTTGAGTATATATTCCCGAACTCAACTTCAAACAATTTAAGTATAACCCAAGTAATAAATATATTTTTTCCTTGTTTTACTTTATTCTCAAATGAAGTAGATCCAATTCCTAAATAGATATTCTTTTAATTTAAGTTTCGTTATTTATGATATTTATCAATTTCCAAGTTTCAACTACCATGTTATTTAGCACTTAATAATTCAATTTACATGCAAATCCATAACAATATCATTCATCCTGCCATATAACAACAAATATATGATCAATAATATTTTGAGGAATCCTGTTGGATCCCTCCAACTTGTTTCCCTGCACCCACAGATGTTAGCACAATAACATATCAATTCCACTTCAGGTGGATATTACAGTATATGGGTTATGATATTAACCAGTGAATAAATTATTATCAAACAACCAAACACATCCAATAATTTAAATTTAACATTTAAGTTTAATCTAGGGCATCCAAATGAGTGAGAAAGTCTCACCTTTGCTTTTAAGTTGCAATCCTGTCGAATCTCGACTTGATTCCCCCATTTTTTTGACCTTATATAAACAATTATATGATTTTATTAATATTCGAACAAATCGAACAATTTATTACCGTTTAAATAAATTTATTCTTTAACCCTAATAATTTAATTTTTAACTAATGGTTTATTTCAACAAATAATTAAATTTTAAACGAACTCTCCTTTATAAAAATCTTTTAGTGACTAAAATAATTAAACCAGTTAATTAAACAGGTTAATCACTATAATTCATTATTTTAAAATTAACTAGCAATATTTAATGTAGAGATGCACTTTTATTTTAGTTTCTTCTTTGTCGCTACTTATACCAAAATGACTTATATTTGTTTTAAAAATCTAAACTTTATAAAAAAAATTTCAAAGTCCTATATATATAAAATTTCTGTTTTGCCTAAATATATATTTTAAAGAAAATAAATTTATCTTCATAACCTATTTTTCAAATTTAAAACTGAAAAGATTTTAACTATACTATAAAAATTACCTTCCTTCATATATATATATATATATATATATATATATATATATATATAAATCAGATTTTCAAACTTTTCCTCACTGTATATTTACTTATATTTATAAAAATAAATACACATATTTGCCTTACTGTGATTTGATTTTTTTTTTCTTCTTTTCTAGTTTGCATATACCTATGTTTATAAATCAAGCTTAAAATTAAAAAAAAAGAATACCTTAAAGAACAGACCCACAACCTGAGCACATCCCCAAGACTCGCGAGCAATCCTCAATCGAACGAGGCTTCAACGACGCTTCCAACTTCGGCCTCCACCGTTCGAGCTACACGCCATCGCGCGAACATCCACGGCCTTCACCAAGACGCCGCGCTGCCCCACAGCAACAGCGTGACCGTAGAGAACTTCACAACACCCAGGTCGCCTCCCATCGCCGCGCGACCCATCGATCTGCCTTGCCCACGAAGCCTTGTCCTCGCGCATGTGCGATCCACTCGCGACGGTGATGCTCCAGATCTCGCCGCGCCCCTCCTCTTTTTTTTTTTTTAAGGAACGACAATTTGATTTCGTTCGAGAGAAAAAGGATTCCTTTGATTTTGCTGGAACGAAAATTTGAAGTGGCTGCCCCTTTTTTTTTAAATATGCCGTGAATCGGCTTAAGGAAGGTAAAAGAAAACGAAGAAAACTTCGTTAATTAGAATATGAGGAGGGGTAGATCGATTTCGATCTGAATAGAAAACGAGGGAGGGATATCTGAGAAGAGGAAGGTATGCGATTAGAAGGAGAAGGCGGCCATTATTCTTTTTTTTTCGATTTTTATTCATAGAAGAAGAAGGTTGCGTTTTTAATTAAAGAAGAGGTGGCGTGTTAGGGAAGCGTAAAGAAAGGCTGAAAGGAAAGCAATTTGACTGATGAAATGATGTGAGATATTTTAATTAAAACGATTAATTATTTTCGAAGCATTTATATCTCGTAAGATCACACGATCGTTCCAAAAATTACGAAATTTGGAATCTGGTAATAATTAAATATTACGGATCCAACGGAACAGGTTTCGTCGAAATCCGAGACTATGCCTCAGAAGGCTATTTTTAAATGTCAATTCACACGATGCAAATTTAAAATTGAACGAATGGCTGTTAAATTCAATTTTAACTCATCTATTACTTCCAGTATTATCAATATAAATTTTGTAAGCCTTTAAAATATTTTAAACAAGCTTACTACCCCAGATTAAATATTTTACTCGATATTCAATTACTATTTTGATAATTAATTAATTCAACAGGTCGTTATATTTAAATTCTGAATCCTTTCTACATATAAAACCAAACTGTTCGAATTAAAATCGAATTAAAGTTCAAATTAAATATTTAAATAATGCAAATTAATCGTTCAAAAATCCAGGTCGTTACATTCCTCCGCCCTTAAAAGAATTTCGTCCCCGAAATTACTAATTAGGAAAAATGGTCCAATACCCATTACTATTTTAAAAAATCAACAATTCAACATCCTACCAACTATCTTTTTAATAAAAGACGCATTACCCGTCTTATTAATTTTCTAAACTTTTCCCTAGTTTCAAACTATACTATTCGTTTAACCATTCAAGTTTCAATTTAAAATCAAATTTTGACTTATCAAAATTTTTCTAACTCCCTAAATTCCTGAAATTTTTTGCCAGCGTCTCCTTTGCGCGGCTAGCTCGGTACAACTACAAAATGGCTCTGCGGCCTTCCAAATCTCAAAAGAAAACAAAACGCCAAGTGGCTCAATCAAAATCCCAATCAATTTCATATAGAAATTTAAACACATACCTTTTTGTCGAGCATTTCTAATTTATCTTCTGAAATCAAAATCAATTCTCTTTACCTTTATATTACCTGCATAACTTACACAGCAATATAACCAATCACAATATTCAAAACATTTCATCGACTTTCTTACAAATGTCAATATCTATTCATTTAAAGATTATTTTAAATTATATTTGAAATATCAATTCCCGATTGAGAATGCATAATTCCTTACTTAAGTTAGTATAAGCATTTATGTATTTCTTATATTTATTTTCATCTTACCACTTTAGTTTATATCTATTCCTATTCAATTGATTCTTCCATTTCCATATGAATTCAATTTATCTTTAACTCTGAATATTTAAATTCTATTTTTCATTTATAAAAAATTCATGTCATTAGTTTAAATTAGTTTCATTCACTAATTTATTTCAATTTCCAATTTGAAAACGTTTATCGTTAACAAAATTTTCAAAAACTTTAAAAAATTTCTAACTCCAAAATTTTTGAAAATTTTTGACAGAGTCCCCTTTGTACGGAGGAGCTTTAGCAATTTGACAATAGATATAAATATATATACATCGACCCACATGGTTGGAAAATCAAAAACAGTTCATATTTCCTAGTTTGTATTGCGTAGGCGTACCTTATTTAGCATTTTAAGCAAGCGGCATATTTTATTTTAGCATTTACGTGCCTAAAATCCCGCTATACAGTCTTCTGATACCTGTACTTACTCAATTTAAACATATAAGTATCATATTTATGAAATTTACAACATTTCATTCATTTAAGCAGCTACAACACAATTATAACATAAGAAATGCATTCAATACAACTTACATAAGCAAGTTACAGGGTTTTCAATCTAATTCAATTGGCTTCTAGACCAATTCATATACCATTTGCATTTAACACAAATGAGTTTCAACTCATTTACTTAGCTCTAATTTCATTTTCAAGTCCATTCAAACCCATTTCAGTTTACTTGATTTCAAAATCAATTCTGCTACTTACCAATTCAAAGTCATATTCTATAAACAATGTATACAAGAAGTTTGTATAAACAATTGATAAGGTTCCAATTAAATCCAATTGCTTTTACTCAATTTATAACATCATATCCGATTCAGAATGATTTCCAATATCATTCTTTTTATATTTAATTTATTTTTAATTCAATCTATTTTAAAATTGATTCCCACTCAATCTATATTTAAATCCGTTCCATTCCAATTTCTTAAACATCCATATATTTGCATTTACTTTATTTTTACATTGAGTTTTATTCAAACCCATTTTATAAAGCTTGACAACTTCCATGCTTATGATTAATAACCATTTTTAATAACCATTTTCCCAAATTTATACAAGTCATGCTTCATTCAATTTTATATTTAAGTCGATTCACTTTAAATCATCTAAATGTCATAACTTAAGTCATTTCATTTGCCCAAAAATTCTTTTTCAATTTAATTAGATTCTATTTAAATCTAATTTCTTCATTCACTACTTAGCTCAGTTAATTTATTTACTTAATTCATTTAAAAACTTCAATTTCCATGTTCGATTCATTCTCGAACTTATTTAATTAATTTCAAGACCATCTCCACTTTATTTAGATCATTTGGAATTTATTCGCACTTCAAGCCAATCCATTTATAATCCAATTTTATTAATCCACAATTCAACTTCTATTTGACCAATTCAAATCTCATTTACATATTCAATTTTGGATTTCCATTACATTTCTAAAGTTCAAAACAATTCTATTTTGGCTTATTTATTTCCCTTCAAACTCCACATCTTACCTGTATTAAACAAGCATACATTTTATTTAATTATTTACATTCTTTTGATAAGCCACCGGAGTTTATCTATACAAATTATCCAACTATTTCCATTCGAATAAATATTTTATTTCACTCAACTTGAATTATTCAAGCTTTTATTAAATAAACTTTCACTTTCCTCGAAGCTACGCTTTTATAAAGTTTAATCTTAAGTTAATTTACTTATTTCAATTTCATGCTTAAATCCATTTCCAATTTATTTGATACTCACCTAGATCAAATTCCATTTATTTTGTTAAGATTAAATCCAAGGCCATATTTATTCCATCCATACTTGAATTGGATTCTATTTGCAAATTCAAATTATCTCAATGTTAATTCCATTCCACAACAACCTTAATTCATATTAAATTTTCCTACACTTCCAAGTTGAATTTGTATTAATAACTCGGATTTCATTTCCAATTCCATTATTACCTCACAATCCAAGTTCAATTTAAATCTTATTAACTTATTCAATTAACCAATTTATTCCAAATTAGTTCACTTCCACTTCCAATTCTACATTGGATTATTATCTTCAAACATCATCTTATTATTTTATCTGTGTTCAATTTTATTTTATAATTCAAGTTTGGATTTTATTTCATTCTCCAAATATACAAAACAGTTTTATTTTGGCTTACTCTTTCACTTCTTCATACCTTTCTCTTATAAGTCACACATTTATATTTTTCACATTACTACCCATTTACACTCAATCACATTCATCCTTCACTTGTAACTCAAGATTGAACACTCATTTGCAGCTAAAAAAAAATTCTTAATCAATGGGTTGTCAATTTCCTTTATAAGCTATCGGAATATATTTATTCCAATTCATATCCCATTTCAACTTACTTTTATTTATTTAAGAAGAACTTAATTCATTTAACATCATCTATAACCCAACTGAATTTTATTTCAATTCAATTTGTTTAACATAACTTCCGTTAAATCAAGCATCATACCCTACTCTTTAATCTACCAATTCTCTTGGATTTAATTAAGCAAGAACTTAATTTCATTTAACATCATCCATATCTCAATTCATTTCATTTCAATCTTAAATTTAATTCCAATTATTAAGCTTAAGTTAATCTCAATCAAAATTTTATTTCTATTAAATTTCCCAATCCAATTCATTTACATTCTAAATTTGATTTACTTTATCAATTTATTTATACCATTATTATTATTCATCATTTGTTAAATTCTAAACAATTAAATTTTCAACTTTTTGTAATCTCATTTGTCTAAATATTAGCATCCAACATCCAAGTTATATAATAATTCCATGAAATATTTCTTTTTATATCAAAATATATTTGGATGAAATTATTTCATTCACCCACTTCTCAAAAATAATATTGTGTCGAATTGTTCTATTCAAGCGTTTAGAAACCCTTTCGGCACAGTTGTACAGACTCTGCTGACGAAGGTTCATATGCCACTCAATAAATCAACCAACACAATATGAAACCATTTTATATTCACTAACAAATACGCACTCATATTTATTAATACGCTCAAACTCATTCTAGAGTACTACTGACTTTATCTCTAATGAGTAATCCCCACCAGAGCCAAGGTTCTCGCTCAACCTTTCAGCTCTGATACCAAGTGTAAAGGCCCGCAAATCCGTACCCCTTTGAGCTGACAAAATCCCACAACACAACAGCCCAAAGTGGCACAAAAGTACGAGCCTTCGGGTTAAAGAAGAAAGAGGTAGAAGAAGAAGAAAAGAAAACAACATCAGAATCTCACATCGCAGCGGAATAAAATATAATATATAGAATACAGCTTTTAAATACAAAGAAATCTGTACTGTATACATATACATACATACCATCATCAGAGTACATCAATCAGTCATACAGAGATAACTACTATATGATCATACACAGCGGAAATAATAGACAAATACGGAAATACGCTCTGTCACCAGCTCGTCTCCTGAGCTCCAGCATATAATATGAAGCTGTTTAACTCGGACTGACCCGAGCATCATATAAAACAACACCCGAGTCAGTCTGGAAAACCAGCGTGAGAAAATCACACTCAATTGGATTATTAAAGTTTCGAAAATCTTTTGAAAACAAAAGCATCTCGTAAGACAACGCCACAAATAAACATGTCGGGTTTTTACCTTACGATAGCTAAAACAATTTTTATAGAAATCCTCTGATATTATAATAGGGCCTATATACAAATACTTATAAAATAGCCGAAATTGTTACATGATTAAATTCCAGCTACTAGCCACAGAGTGGGTAATACAAACAAAATTCATACAAGGCTCGTAGGGAGAATGGATTTCCATCAATGGTTGGGCTACTGGGGTACCGCCCGTCACAGTACCTGGCCTAGATCAGAGTACCGAGGAGTACGCCTGCTCCCCTGCAACACAAGGCCGGAACCATTCCTTACTAAACAGTCCCGAACAAGATAACCCTGTGGTTGGCGCGACCAACCACCCACTAAGCCGAATAAAAACGGACATCTAGACAGGGGAAAATCTTGTCCTGCTTGGGCATGACCCACCTAACCATGCTGCACCTCCTCTGTTTTAGCCATTCCCGGTTGATGAGGCTTGAGGCTAAACGTTACCTTTCAAGAACGCATCTCACTTAGAATGCTCATCGTCTGCCTGACGATGTTCTGAAAGCATTCAATCCATACAAGTTGCCCTAGGTCTGGACAAACCGAATCACCGTCTTCAACTCTTCACGGTCTTCATTCGTAATCGTACAAACCGGATCGAAGTGGTTTTCGGATAATTAAATCCGATCCCGGACTCTTCGAAACGATCAGTGTATTGTCCAATATTGATAGTCGGTTATTTAACTATCAAATAATCATACACAAGCAACCATCAAATAATTTCAACAAATTATTTATCTCAAATTCATTCAGATATTATTTCCATTTAACCCATTTGAAATAAATTTCAAAGCCCTTTTTATTCCACGAAATCATTCAAATGAGTTCTTATGCTCACTCATATTTTTAATATATCCTTTGAAAATATTCCTTATTCTCTCATTTCTTTCTCAAAATCAATTTACGCTTTTCTTATAAATTCTCAAACTCAATTCCTTCACTTAAAGAGATTTCTCCTAAATCTTATCTCATTTAATAACTCACATATCATCACAAGAGGATTATTAATTGGATTTTTAAAAGCATTTGAAAACATTTAGATTTATAAAAGAAGTAACATTAAATATTAAAATTTATATCTAGTTATTTATAAGCTTCAAAGCTGGTTTTAGAAAAATTAGAGTTTATTACAAATAATTGCTAAGCATTCAAAAATAACTAACTTGAAATATTTTAAATTCAAAAATGATTTATAAAACCTATATAGTATAGTAATTTAAAAAAAAATCCTTTTAAAATAACTTTATAATTTAGGAAATCCGATATCCATCTATAAATGTCTCTTGTCCAAATTCACACTTCTTACTTTCGGAAATATTCTACTATTTCCGTTTCAAACAAATTAATAACTCGATATAAGTTCATGACTTATTCCTTTTCGTATCCACTGATATCTTCCTTTCCCATTTATAAACTCCGTTTATAAATTTATAACACTCTGAGTTTTCTTTTTCATTTATTTATGAAAACAATTTATTCAAAAATCCTATTTGTATAATTTTATTCCTCAATTCAATTCCATATTGTACCTTAATAAAATTCCATTTCATTTCTTAATAAAGTTCTCTTAAATTTATTTTCTTAATACAGTTTTACTTTACTTCAAATCCATTTGTCTATTACAATATTTTCTTTTCATGTCTTAAGTATATAATTTACCCTTTTTCCCGAACTCAACTTCAATCAATTTAAGTATAACCCAAGTAATAAATATATTTTTTCCTTGTTTTACTTTATTCTCAAATGAAGTAGATCCAATTCCTAAATAGATATTCTTTTAATTTAAGTTTCATTATTCATTATATTTATCAATTTCCAAGTTTCAACTACCATGTTATTTAGCACTTAATAATTCAATTTACATGCAAATCCATAACAATATCATTCATCCTGCCATATAACAACAAATATATGATCCATAATATTTTGAGGAATCCTGTTGGATCCCTCCAACCTGTTTCCCTGCACCCACAGATGTTAGCACAATAACATATCAATTCCACTTCAGGTGGATATTACAGTATATGGGTTATGATATTAACCAGTGAATAAATTATTATCAAAAAACAAACACATCCAATAATTTAAATTTAACATTTAAATTTAATCTAGGGCATCCAAATGAGTGAGAAAATCTCACCTTTGCTTTTAAGTTGCAATCCTGTCCAATCTCGACTTGATTCCCCCATTTTTTTGACCTTATATAAACAATTATATGATTTTATTAATATTCGAACAAATCGAACAATTTATTACCGTTTAAATAAATTTATTCTTTAACCCTAATAATTTAATTTTTAACTAATGGTTTATTTCAACAAATAATTAAATTTTAAACGAACTCCCCTTTATAAAAATCTTTTAGTGACTAAAATAATTAAACCAGTTAATTAAACAGGTTAATCACTATAATTCATTATTTTAAAATTAACTAGCAATATTTAACGTAGAGATGCACTTTTATTTTAGTTTCTTCTTTGTAGCTACTTATACCAAAATGACTTATATTTATTTAAAAATCTAAACTTTATAATTTTTTTTTCAAAGTCCTATATATATAAAATTTCTGTTTTGCCTAAATATATATTTTAAAGAAAATAAATTTATCTTCACAACCTATTTTTCAAATTTAAAACTGAAAAGATTTTAACTATACTATAAAAATTACCTTCCTTCATATATATATATATATATATATATATATATATATATATAAATCAGATTTTTAAACTTTTCCTCACTGTATATTTACTTATATTTATAAAAATAAATACACATATTTGCCTTACTGTGATTTGATTTTTTTTTCTTCTTTTCTAGTTTGCATATACCTATGTTTATAAATCAAGCTTCAAATAAAAAAAAATACCTTAATGAACAGACCCACAACCTGAGCACACCACCAAAACTCGCGAGCAATCCTCAGTCGAACGAGGCTTCAATGATGCTTCCAACTTCGGCCTCCACCATTCGAGCTACACGCCATCGCGCGAACATCCACGGCCTTCACCAAGACGCCACGCTGCCCCACAGTAACGGTGCGACCGTAGAGAACTTCACAACACCCAGGTCGCCTCCCATCGCCGCGCGACCCATCGATTTGTCTTGCCCACAAAGCCTTGTCCTCGCGCGTGTGCGATCACGTCACGACGGTGATGCTCCAGATCTCGCCGCGCGCCTCCTCTTTTTTTTCTTTTTTTTTAAGGAACGACAATTTGATTTCGTTCGAGAGAAAAAGGATTCCTTTGATTTTGCTCGAACGAAAATTTGAAGTGGTTGCCCCCCTTTTTTTTAAATATGCCGTGAATCGGCTTAAGGAAGATAAAAAAACGAAGAAAACTTCGTTAATTAGAATATGAGGAGGGGTTGATCGATTTCGGTCTGAATAGAAAATGAGGGAGGGATATCTGAGAAGAGGAAGGTATGCGATTAGAAGGAGAAGGCGGCCATTATTCTTTTTTTTTCGATTTTTATTCATAGAAGAAGAAGGTTGCATTTTTAATTAAAGAAGAGGTGGCGTGTTAGGGAAGCTGAAAGAAAGGCTGAAAGGAAAGCAATTTGACTGATGAAATGATGTGAGATATTTTAATTAAAACGATTAATTATTTTCGAAGCATTTATATCTCGTACGATCACACGATCATTCAAAAAATTACGAAATTTGGAATCCGGTAATAATTAAATATTATGGATCCAACAGAATAGGTTTCGTCGAAATCCGAGACTATGCCTCGGAAGGCTATTTTTAAATGTCAATTCACACGATGCAAATTTAAAATTGAACAAATGGCTATTAAATTCAATTTTAACTCATCTATTACTTCCAGTATTATCAATATAAATTCTGTAAGCCTTTAAAATATTTTAAACAAGCTTACTACCCCAGATTAAATATTTTACTCGATATTCAATTACTATTTTGATAATTAATTAATTCAACAGGTCGTTATATTTAAATTATGAATCCAGTCTACCATATAAAACCAAACTGTTCGAATTAAAATCGAATTAAAGTTCAAATTAAATATTTAAATAATGCAAATTAATCGTTCAAAAATCCCGGTCGTTAAAATATGATTGTTCGCTCGATACAATTTCACTTTCGAACCAGTATCATCCAATCGACTTCTCTAATGCAGACTGTGATCGGGTTTCTTGATTAGAAACCATTATTTTCTTTACATAGCCGTATACTATGATAGAGAATTTCTGAATCAATCAAAAATCCATTTCTAGCGTTTACCATCGTGTAAAAATTCTTACTCAGACCGATGTAAATCATCTCGAAATCATTTGCTCGAATCTGGATCAAACAGTTGTGCGAATAAAATAATATAAGTATAACTTACATATTTATTTTAATTGGTTTCTCATTATTTAGATTATTTTATTTACATTTATTTATTCAATCATTATTCACATTATTTTATTCACATTCATTCATTACTTAGTATATTTCTTTTAACACTAATGTCACCTAAGAACCATTCCATCAAATTTTACTTAAGTTTATTATAAACATTTTATATAACACTTCTCATGTTTATTACTTCACAACTTAAGTTCATATTCGTTTTAAATAAAATTCAGTTTCGCTTAACTTTACTTAAGTTAAATTCCATGTCATCTCAATTTTAGATTCTTGTATGCTTAACCAAAATGTTCAACCATATTAAAATTTAGTTTTACATTTCCATTTTCTCAAATTCTATAAGTTATACAAACTTATCTACTTCAAATTCCATAACCTACACTTAAGTTCATTCACATTCTATAATTACAACTTATGGTATATAATCATTTTACAACTTAAGTTTAAATTCACTTTACACCCTTCTATATCTAAGAGTATGTAAATTTCCAAATAATTTATTTTATCGGAATATTTAACAAGTTTAAAATTTATTTTAACTTTCTCAATTTATAAGTTACAAAAATTGATTTTTTATAATTTCAACAAAATACTTAGATGAAAATTTTAGAATTTAAACACTATGAACCCTATTTTGAAGTAATAAATAATATAATATATATCTCTTTTGTGTAATAAATCATAGTTGGATTTAAATCAAAACTTATTTTACCAAAACAAATCTCCTATGGTAGAAATTCCTCTCTTGGAAACCAAAAAACGAACGTCGATGATGCTGCGGTCATCATCGAAATTATTTTTCAGTGACCAAAGTGAGTTTGGTGCTTTCTTCACACTTTTAGTTTCCATTTTTAAAATATTTCCATTCAAAAATATTTTCCAAATAATATTATTATTATTTTCCAAAACTTAGAAAAATAATTTTCAAAATCAACGGGGTTTAAATTCTCAGATTCTTAGCTTTTAATCCTTTTTATTTACAAAACATATTCATAAATTTTCCTCATGTATAGTTCCACTTTGGTTATATAAAACCATTCCTTTATTGTTTATCTTTGTTTACATTATAATAATACAACTTTTATTAGAACACGGACAACAAACAACAAATGAAAATAATCAAATATTATCATTCACTAACACCCAAACACACCATATATACTATAGTAATTCTTGAAAAATTATTCTTTTATACAAAAAAGATAGTCCTAGGTAAAATTATTTCATTTTACAAATTTGAAAACAATATTGTGTCGATTAACCTTGTTCAAGTGTTGGGCGATCCCTAAATAATAATGTTAGCTGCTCGTATTGACCAGAATCCTTATGTAACTCAACAGATCAATCAACACAATGCAAAACTTTTTTATATCACTAAAAAATACAAGCTCGTATCTTAATACATTCATACTCATTCTAGGGTGCTACTGACCCTACCTATAGTGAGTAATCCCCACCAGAGCCGATATTCTAGCTTAACCTTGCGCTCTAATAGCAAATGTGACGAATCAGATTTTTGACCTTCGAAAATCGACACTAATACGTTCACTGTATTGCATGCCGAGCAATCGAATTGCGGAAAACCGATCGTTAGGAGAAAAGTAGAAGAAAGAAATAAGGAAACTAAATACCATATTATCTCGCAGCGGAATGAATAATATATAATATAGAATAAATCTTTACACAAAGAAAAATGTAATATACATACACCAATCAGAGTACACTAGGCTATTTCAGCCCGGACAGTTGTAACAGTCCATCCTTATAATTACTGATAAATACTACCGACGGACAACATAGTGGAATATAAAGAAATACTTAGATACGCCTTTGACCTCTAGCTCATCTCTTGAGCTACAATGCATCCAAAGTAATCTGTAATCATGCTCGGTCTGACCCAAGCATTTAAATGAAAGAACCCCCCGATCAGTCTGGTAAACCAGCATAAGAAAAACACATCCAACTAGATTTTAATGTTTGCCAAAAACTTTTGAAATAAAGATATTTCGTAAGACCATGCTGTTGAATATGCGCTTATATGTTTTTGTTTGATGATAATAAACATATATATTCATTTAAATGTATTTGGTAATGTACTATTTTGTTTTTCATAGATTAAATAAATATTTGTTGAATAAAATAAATTACACAGAATTTGAATTTGAATTCAAACAGAACAAGTTACACAGATTTTGAATTCAAACAGAAATTTTATTCAAACAAACATTTATTACAATCTTGAATAGTACAAATTCATGCTCTCATTATACATATACATTTCTGATTACATCACGATTACATCACAAATATTTTTACATTGATAACCTCACTACATATCACTCACACTCGTATTTTGTCTTCAACTGCATTCCAGTTTGAATCCAGCATCTGAGTAATCTGCAAAAATATTCACTAACGCAGTAAAATTGAAAAAGAAATATTTTTGCAATATAAAATAAAATATGATTTTTGAAAAAATGTTTTGCCTCAATTATTTGGGTTGTTCGTCATCATTCACACTTGATTTCATCACAAAGTCGTGCACATAGATATTACAGGGACATGTAACCATAAGTGGCTGCAATACACACGTGTACATTCATACACGTGTGCACTGCCTCGCCAACTCGTGTGCGCAGCCAACAAGAGCAAGTGTACAACAGTGTCAAGTTGCTAACAGTTCAAAGGTTCGACAATGCACTATGCAATGTACAACAAGACTGACCAGAATACAAATGAACAGCCATCATGAGTGCAGTTGCAACATGAATGAAAAGACCAGACACAAGGGCAGTAATACAAAGCAAAGTGGCAACAAACATGAAGTGAATCAAGTTCAAGCCACAAGTGTACATGAATACAACTCGACTGCAACAGTACAGTCATGAAGATTGCAAGAACATGAACATAGAGCAACAATGAAACTGACTCAAAGCACAAAAGTGTAACAGTGAAGTGACAAATGTTCAGTGGTGAAGCAACAGAGATCATGGACTGCGCAAAATCAAGACAGCATCAAACAGCAACAGTTCAAACTGCATAAGTGACCATGAAACTGACTCGAAGCAGTAGTGACAGTAAGCATGAATCAAGCTCAGTGGCAAATGCATAAACATATCAGAGTGAAACATTTGAGTTGCAAAGAACCAGACACAACAGTGCACAAGTACAAGAAACTTGAATTCAATTGCAACAACTCAATGGACCAAACTGCAAGTACAGGAGGCAGTTCAATATAAACATGCTCAAGTCAGAGACTACAACATCAAAGTGCAGTGCAACATGAACCAACTCCAAGATGTATCACTAACATATACTACAGGGATGAACACATGAGAATGGACAAGGCACAAATCAAGTCCAGCTACAAGTTGCAGACTCAAAACAAACATGACACCAAGCTACAAACTCAAATGCAAACAGGAATAGAATATATACAATGCAAATGTATGCAACAGTGTGATAGATCAAGTGAGCACACTCATATGAACAAATGCAAAGAACAGTGAAGCATGCACATAGGCCACCAGTGAAACAAAGTAATATATACATGAACAAGTGTAGCATCTGTTACAGTGAAAAAGCCCAAGTCAAGATGGAGTTACAACAATGCATCAGTGAGGAACACAACAACAATGAATACTGCAACATGACCAAATGTCAAAACTGCATCAATCACAAATGCAATGCAAAATGGAGTGAATGCAACATGGTGAACAACTAAAGTGCAACAAGTATTGCAGTAATGAATGCATCACATATACAACATCAAAGTGCAAAAGAATGGATGCAGCAGTACCAAGTGATAGTGAAGATGGCCAGAGATGAAGACAGGGACAAACACAAGTTGGTCGAAGCAGTGTCAAGTCAGAATTTTCAAAATAGGATGCTAAAGTTCAACAGTACAGAGTTCGAATTCAATGAAACCCAAATTTGTATTCTTTGAAATAGTCAGCAAAATTAAAAGGAAAGTTTCTGTTTCTTTATACAAAAAGAATCGAACGTGCAGAAGTTTTAATGCCGTGTGAATCAAGAAAATCGAACGCAACACAATCAAAGCCGTGCGTATCAAGGTATAATTAAAATCAGGAAAGCATAATTTAGGAAAGTATAGAATCGATACAAGCAAAATTAAGTGTCCAGAATTCATATAAATACAATCCCAAAATCATCATCGGCTGTAAGAGAGAAAATCGAATCAAATCAAAACACAAACCCAAGTTCATCATTGGCATCGAGTTATAGAGTCAAGCAAATCATAAAACCAGCAACGAAAAGAAATAACATACTGAATCATCAACAACTTGATCACCGAAGAACCTCGAAGTCGACGCAAATCAATCGTCAGAGAACGTGCAAGCCGAGCAACGCAATCTCCAAGTCAACCAGATCATCAGAACGAAGCACTAATTCGAGAAAGAAGCCGAAGCCCTAATTCGACATAGAAAGGCCGACATTTTTACAAGCAAAAGAAGGAACGGGTCAAAGCTAAAGTGGATCGGGTTAATAAAAACAAGGGGCCGGTCTTGTTTTTTAAAAGGGCTTAAGTTCTTTGTTTAGGGTTCAATTAACAAAAGGGTTTTTTTTAGTTATTTTATTTTGAGCAAAAAATCACGCATTCAAGTTGTAGTTTAATTTTTGCTCCGGTGTTATTTTTGAAGTTTGTTTTTCTTTTTGAGTCGAAGAATTGTAAATCACCACCTAGGGATTAGGTAGTGTCAGATTGTCTATTTAGAATTAGTTCAGTGAGCAGGGAGTGCGAGTTTGCAAAGCTCTATAGGCGGGAGCAGTGTTTGCGAGTGAGCGAAACTCTATAGGCGGGAGCAGGGTGTGCGAGTCTAGCAGAGTGTTTGTGAGCGGGAGAAAAAGGGTCTGCGAGTCTAGTAGAGTGTTTGTAAGCGTGATACTGTTTAATTCTAATAGAAATCTGGGAATGCAGCAGTAGGCAGGGGTTGCCGAAGCTGGGTAAATTTTGTGTGTGATTTACTTTTCAGCATATTTATTTCTGCAATTATATTTCTGTGTTTAATTTGAGAAAATTTGCTATAACCCTATTCACCCCCCCCCCTCTAGGGTTAATCTAGATCCTACAAGTGGTATCAGAGCCCGGTAAATTTTTTTTTATTTAACTCTAGAGTCATGAGTCTACAAAATAATGCTTTTTCTGAGGGGCAATCTATTGCTAGGCCACCCCTGTTTAACGGGAACGATTATGCTTATTGGAAAGTTAGGATGAGTATTTATCTTAGTTCCGTTGATTATGATGTTTGGGATATTATTGAAACTGGCTATAAACCTCCCACTATAATCGTTGGTGGTACTGAGATTCCTAAACCTAAGGACAGGTGGGATGCTAACGATAAGAAATTGAAAACTACAAATGCTAAAGCCATGAATGCTTTGATATGTGCTCTTGATAAAAATGAATTTAATAGAATTTCTCATTGTACAACAGCACAGGAAATATGGCATACTTTGGAGGTGACATACGAAGGAACTTCTCAAGTCAAGGAGTCTCGGCTAGCCCTATTCAGCAATGAATACGAAAACTTTGTGATGGACAAAGGCGAGAGCATAAAGGATATGTTTGGACGCTTTTCAACCTTGGTATACAATGCTAGAGCGCTTGGGAAGGTATTCACTGAGGTAGAGCTTGTGCGGAAGATACTACGAGTTTTACCAATGAACTTTGAGGCAAAAGTCACAGCAATCCAAGAATCGAAAGATCTGAGCAAACTAAGCATGGAGGAGTTGATTGGCAACTTGATGACATATGAGCTTGAGTTAAAAGCAAAGGAAGAACGCAACAACTCCGAACCAAAGAAGAAGATGATTGCCTTAAAGAGCAAAGAAGAAAGCGATGAAGAAGGAGAAGATCCAATTGAAGAGCTTGCAATGGCTGTCAATAATCTTAGAAAATGGTCGAGATTCAAGCCACGCAAGAAGAAAACAAATCGTAATAGGCCAAAAGATTCTGACAATTCCGATAATGAACCGACGTGCTTTAACTGCAAGAAGCCCGGACACTTCATACAAAAATGCCCACTTCTCAAAAACAACAAAGGAAAGAAAAAGGCGAAGAAGGTATTTGCAGCGACTTGGGATGATGAAGAAGGAGAAGAAGCTTCGGATAGCAGCCCAGAGGAGGCTAACTTGTGTTGCATGGCAAAATCAGAATCAGAAGCAACCTTCGACGAATCTAGTGAGGCAGGTGAGTTTTCTTATAAAGAACTTGTTTTTATGTGTTCTGATCTTACTAAGGTAGTGGATACTCTTGAATCTAAAATTGAAAAACTGAAATCTGATAGGAGAGAATTTGCTCGTGAAAATTTTAGGTTAAAAACTGAACTTGAAAATATTCAAAACCTAGAATGTAAAAGATGTAAAGTTTTAGATTCAGAATTGACAAGACTTAAGAATAACTCTGAGAATCTTGAAAAAGAAAACTTGAATCTTAAGGAAACCATCGACACTAGAAAAAAGGATTTTATAAATCGATGCACCTCACTTGTCACTGAAAATACAACACTAAAAACCAAAGTCCAAAATCTTGAGAAATCTTTGAATAACTTTTCAAGAGGCGAAAAATCTTTCAACATGCTATTGGGAAATCAAATTTTTGCTAACAACAGAAAAGGACTTGGTTTTGGGAAAACACAAGCTGAGGATAATGCAAAAGGGAAAAGTGTCTTTGATATATGTGAAATAATTGGACATCATTCTGAAAATTGTAGTCATAGGAACAAGAACACAAAATTTATACAAGTTTGGGTCCCTAAGAATCCTACAAACAAATTTCATGTCTATTGGAACAAGAATAAAAGGACTAAACAAGTTTGGGTTCCAAAGGGTTTGTTTATTCATAATGTTTCTGCCACTAACAATCATGGACCTAGAAATAGGTCACAAAAATCTTTCATCGTGTAGGTGTGGTGGCAGGCTAAGGAACAACAACGGTGTTCTCTGGATTTTGGCTGTTCCAGAAACACAACGGGCAACATAGCAAAGTTCCTTAGCCTAATATAAAGGTGACAGAATCACAATGGGCAATCACGAGAAATTATCGTAAAGGTAAAACAGGTGAAGGTATAATCTGCACCATATTCTGAATTAAATCAGCCAAAATTGTGATAATGATGTGATGATGTCTTTAATTCTGACTTATTGATATGATTTTTCCTTTGACCTGTTCTTACTTTGATTTGTGCTTAAAAGTAGACCAACCATCCTTTCATCATTGAACTTAATCTGTTTGGTCAAATTATGATGTTGATTGATTACTGTCTACTCATGCTACACGTAGATATATTTTGACATTTTGATCACTGCTTGTAAATTTGCACGATTTCAAACTCATGTGAAAAAGGATTTTAAGAAATTGTTGAAACTTTAAGAAATTGGTTTTGAAATAATTATGATGTTGATTGACTGTTGATTACTCATGAATATAATTGTTTATCCTATGCTTTTCTGAAATTAACACCATGATATTTGTTTGAGTGTGAACATGGCTTCAATTCAATATCCAAAGAATGTCATTTAAATTGTTGCTAAAATTGAGTTTGAAATTTTTTATGCACACTTCATGTCTGGTTTACCAAATCCAGTTAGTGATATTTTGGATTGAAAAAGAAATTCAGATGCAATTCATACTAGTAATCTAGTTGATAGAAAACTTACGAGTTGAACGTGATTTATTGTGAAACATTCATTTGCTGCATCGTTTTTTCAAAGAAAATATCTGCATATTTTTCACTTGAAATAATTTTTTCATTTAGCAGAATTTTTTTCTCATATAACCCCTTCGAGAAAATAATTGTTTGACCATATTTTCAGATCAGTCATTTTTATTTGATTTTAAATGACAAATTTTGACTGATCCGACTCCCTACTAATTATCAAAGAGATAAATAGTGATTGAAAAAGTGATGAGTGTTGATATTTAACATACATTACTCAAGAGAGTATATTTGGAAAATTTCTTTAGGAATTAAAACAAGAATTATAAAACTTTTTGTTGGGTAAAGATTCCATGACCATTTCTATATCTATCACTATTTCTATCGACCATGTTTTATCAAATATTCAATATAGTTTGTCGATATGTGGTACTATAATCAGGAATCATTTGTTTTTTATGTCATATTTTTTTAAATAAATAAATAAATATCCAAAGTATTCACTCTCATTTAAAAGTCCTCACGGTTATGCATGGGTGAATTACTTGATTTTTTTTATGTGCTTCCATGCTCATTTAAAAGTCCTTACGGTTATGCATGTATGGAACGCATATCAAAATTAAATTGCTTAAATAGACAAGTTGATTCTAATCCCATTTAAAAGTCCTCACGGTCATGCGTGGTTAGAAGATACTTGATTTCATTTTTTTAAAATTAAATTCGAATACTACTAATCTCATTTAAAAGTCCTAACGGTTATGCATGATTAGTAGATATTCAAATTCCTGATATAATTACCACAAGAAGATTCAACTGTATGATTTTATATGAACATCAATTTCCATCATTTCTAAAAGTGGAATATGCGCCTAACAAGGGTAGTTATGGTTTTTTTTTATTCTTATTGAAGTTTACTATTTATATTCAATTTGAGTTTAATGTTGGATTAATATCGATCACTTTATCTCTATTTTTCTCTCACACTATTATTCTTTTGCTGATAAAAAAAGGGGGAGAGAAAAGTTAAGATTTTGTCAAATAGAATCAAGCAAAGGTCAAATAATTTTTCCATATGCATCTAGGCTCATTTGAATATATTTCTATTTGTATGCATATATGTAGGGGGAGCATCATGTAGAGAGGAAGCATTTAAATAGGGGGAGCAATTAGAGTATATAATTGGTCAAATACATTTAACACGGTCAAAATCTTAAATATATGTTTGTTATCATCAAAAGGGGGAGATTGTTGAATATGCGCTTATATGTTTTTTTTTGATGATAATAAACATATATATTCATTTAAATGTATTTGGTAATGTACTATTTTGTTTTTCATAGATTAAATAAATATTTGTTGAATAAAATAAATTACACAGAATTTGAATTTGAATTCAAACAGAATAAGTTACACAGATTTTGAATTCAAACAGAAATTTTATTCAAACAAACATTTATTACAATCTTGAATAGTACAAATTCATGCTCTCACTATACATATACATTTCTGATTACATCACGATTACATCACAGATATTTTTACATTGATAACCTCACTACATATCACTCACACTCGTATTTTGTCTTCAACTGCATTCCAGTTTGAATCCAGCATCTGAGTAATCTGCAAAAATATTCACTAACGCAGTGAAAAAGAAATATTTTTGCAATATAAAATAAAATATGATTTTTGAAAAAATGTTTTGCCTCAGTTATTTGGGTTGTTCGTCATCATTCACACTTGATTTCATCACAAAGTCGTGCACATAGATATTACAGGGACATGTAACCATAAGTGGCTGCAATACACACGTGTACATTCATACACGTGTGCACTGCCTCGCCAACTCGTGTGCGCAGCCAACAAGAGCAAGTGTACAACAGTGTCAAGTTGCTAACAGTTCAAAGCTTCGACAATGCACTATGCAATGTACAACAAGACTGACCAGAATACAAATGAACAGCCATCATGAGTGCAGTTGCAACATGAATGAAAAGACCAGACACAAGGGCAGTAATACAAAGCAAAGTGGCAACAAACATGAAGTGAATCAAGTTCAAGCCACAAGTGTACATGAATACAACTCGACTGCAACAGTACAGTCATGAAGATTGCAAGAACATGAACATAGAGCAACAATGAAACTGACTCAAAGCACAAAAGTGTAACAGTGAAGTGACAAATGTTCAGTGGTGAAGCAACAGAGATCATGGACTGCGCAAAATCAAGACAGCATCAAACAGCAACAGTTCAAACTGCATAAGTGACCATGAAACTGACTCGAAGCAGTAGTGACAGTAAGCATGAATCAAGCTCAGTGGCAAATGCATAAACATATCAGAGTGAAACATTTGAGTTGCAAAGAACCAGACACAACAGTGCACAAGTACAAGAAACTTGAATTCAATTGCAACAACTCAATGGACCAAACTGCAAGTACAGGAGGCAGTTCAATATAAACATGCTCAAGTCAGAGACTACAACATCAAAGTGCAGTGCAACATGAACCAACTCCAAGATGTATCACTAACATATACTACAGGGATGAACACATGAGAATGGACAAGGCACAAATCAAGTCCAGCTACAAGTTGCAGACTCAAAACAAACATGGCACCAAGCTACAAACTCAAATGCAAACAGGAATAGAATATATACAATGCAAATGTATGCAACAGTGTGATAGATCAAGTGAGCACACTCATATGAACAAATGCAAAGAACAGTGAAGCATGCACATAGGCCACCAGTGAAACAAAGTAATATATACATGAACAAGTGTAGCATCTGTTACAGTGAAAAAGCCCAAGTCAAGATGGAGTTACAACAATGCATCAGTGAGGAACACAACAACAATGAATACTGCAACATGACCAAATGTCAAAACTGCATCAATCACAAATGCAATGCAAAATGGAGTGAATGCAACATGGTGAACAACTAAAGTGCAACAAGTATTGCAGTAATGAATGCATCACATATACAACATCAAAGTGCAAAAGAATGGATGCAGCAGTACCAAGTGATAGTGAAGATGGCCAGAGATGAAGACAGGGACAAACACAAGTTGGTCGAAGCAGTGTCAAGTCAGAATTTTCAAAATAGGATGCTAAAGTTCAACAGTACAGAGTTCGAATTCAATGAAACCCAAATTTGTATTCTTTGAAATAGTCAGCAAAATTAAAAAGGAAAGTTTCTGTTTCTTTATACAAAAAGAATCGAACGTGCATAAGTTTTAATGCCGTGTGAATCAAGAAAATCGAACGCAACACAATCAAAGCCGTGCGTATCAAGGTATAATTAAAATCAGGAAAGCATAATTTAGGAAAGTATAGAATCGATACAAGTAAAATCAAGTGTCCAGAATTCATATAAATACAATCCCAAAATCATCATCGGCTGTAAGAGAGAAAATCGAATCAAATCAAAACACAAACCCAAGTTCATCATTGGCATCGAGTTATAGAGTCAAGCAAATCATTAAAACCAGCAACGAAAAGAAATAACATACCGAATCATCAACAACTCGATCACCGAAGAACCTCGAAGTCGACGCAAATCAATCGTCAGAGAACGTGCAAGCCGAGCAACGCAATCTCCAAGTCAACCAGATCATCAGAACGAAGCACTAATTCGAGAAAGAAGCCGAAGCCCTAATTCGACATAGAAAGGCCGACATTTTTACAAGCAAAAGAAGGAACGGGTCAAAGCTAAAGTGGATCGGGTTAATAAAAACAAGGGGCCGGTCTTGTTTTTTAAAAGGGCTTAAGTTCTATGTTTAGGGTTCAATTAACAAAAGGGTTTTTTTTAGTTATTTTATTTTGAGCAAAAAATCACGCATTCAAGTTGTAGTTTAATTTTTGCTCCGGTGTTATTTTTGAAGTTTGTTTTTCTTTTTGAGTTGAAGAATTTGTAAATCACCACCTAGGGATTAGGTAGTGTCAGATTGTCTATTTAGAATTAGTTCAGTGAGCAGGGAGTGCGAGTTTGCAAAGCTCTATAGGCGGGAGCAGTGTTTGCGAGTGAGCGAAACTCTATAGGCGGGAGCAGGGTGTGCGAGTCTAGCAGAGTGTTTGTGAGCGGGAGCAAAAGGGTCTGCGAGTTTAGTAGAGTGTTTGTAAGCGTGATACTGTTTAATTCTAATAGAAATCTGGGAATGCAGCAGTAGGCAAGGGTTGCCGAAGCTGGGTAAATTTTGTGTGTGATTTACTTTTCAGCATATTTATTTCTGCAATTATATTTCTGTGTTTAATTTGAGAAAATTTGCTATAACCCTATTCACCCCCCCCCCCCTCTAGGGTTAATCTAGATCCTACACATGCCACATATAGACACGGATGAATTTTTATCTTAATTTAACCAAAATATTTTCTATAGAAAATCCATTTATATTATGATAATATCTGTGGGTCAAAGTAAAATATGAATATACCTGAAATGCTTATATCTCATGTTTCAGCATAGTTGGGCATAACTAAGTCTGTAAAGCTCGTATTGGGGAACATATTGCATACTATAACAAGGTAAGGAACTACCTTTCGATGGTACATCTCTAAAAAAAATGCATCGGGGTCTGACAAAGATATATTGTACCCGTGCCACATAGGATTGGCCTAGCACGTGACTAGTAGTACTGAATAGGATCACCTGACTTTAGATCTTGAAGTATACACTAGTAGACAGTAATCAATCTAGATTTTGAATGACCATATCCAAATGGAAGCGACCCATATGGCCCTGCTGCATGCCGTATTTTTATCTTTTTCTGGTTGATGCGGCATGAGGCTATGTTTTACCTTATAAAGCACCTTCCACTTGGAATGCAACATTTCCTTCTAGTCGATGACACAATATCAGCATTCATCCATACAAGTTGTTCAAGAGATGAACGAACCGAAGGCACTACTTCTACTAAATCCATTTTAGAATCATCCTGAGGATTAGTAGCAAGCAGCCCTTGCACTTCAAAGAGCTCCATCGAAACACTTGAATTGGATCGAAGCGGTTTTCGGATAACTTATCCGATCCCGGTCCCTTCGAAACAAAGTTCGATAGTTTTTGGTAAACTCAACCCTGGTTCTTTAAGTAATTAAATAGTCAAAGATAAGAGTGGAGATCGCCTCCTAACCGTTAGTGGATGGATTTCCTTATTATTTGTCTTAAGAGAACGAAACAAGATTTGTACGCATGGTACAGTGTCGTTGGAAATGATTGTGCCATAAAACTCACGTGTTTCTGCTAAATATTCCCAAAGTTAAGTTTTAGGTCCATATTTTATAGTCGGTTATTTTACTATCGACAAAGAAATACACATTCGGTAACATCCCCTGGTTAGAGGCCCAAAACTAACGGTTATGAATGTTGAACTCATCCATAGTTATTAATTCTCGGCGACTAAATACGGTAATATTAGATAAATTGATATACCAAAAACAATGAATATGGAAAAAAATTAAAATCAACAATCAACATTCTGATCCCATTTCAAAGCCATTTCAAATTCATATAATCCTATAATCGTTAACTATGTTCGGAGAAAATGTAGTTATTACAACATACGCCAAGAGAGACATATGAAGATTCCACCTTCTATGATCAGAGTATATCTAGGGAATTAAACAACTTTGTCTTTACAACAACACGGCAAAATTAAAATAAAAGAGAATTCTGGATAACTGTCATGCGTCCTGCACGTCTCTGGAAGCTTATTCGTCTAAAAAGGTACATGAAAACCTCAATTCTCAAATTACTAAAAATCAATTGAGCACCCAAGAGTTTAAGGGGAAAACATAAACTTCGAGCAGACATAAAGCCTGGTACGAATAATAATTTACCATCTCAAACCATTTAGATATTTAGTGAGATTATGCCGCTTAGCAAAACGGGTTTTCCTCTCACTAGTATCCAAAATCCTTTATAAAACCATATATTGCGCTCCAGCATCCACAATGATCAAAAAATCTCAAAATAATATGATTATATGCAAAACAAGTAAATCAATTCTTGATTGTCTGTCCCTATTCATTTTGACTATCTGTCTCAGTTATAGTTTCTAGGGTCACTATTAACCTATTAGCTATCATGGATTGACTAAAAACATGATTAATGTTTATTGACTCCTTGTCATATTTCATAGTTTTCATGGGATCACTAAGAAACTATTAGCCACTGCCGATATCTTTATTGTTTTATGGGTTTTTCCAGAACATATTAGTAACTCCAGTATCATTTCGCATATCCTAGATTTCATGGGTTGACTAGGAACCTATTGACTTCTGTCAATATCTTAATTCAGATATAGTTTTAATGAGTTCACTACAAATCTATTGGCCTCTGCCAATATCGAATCATTGTTTTCATGCGTTTACTATGAACCTATCTCTTTGACATCTTTGTTTATACATAGTTTTTATGGGCATACTATGAACCTATTAGCTCCTGCCAATATCCTCTTTTAATATTTTAGCATCCTATACTCTGCTCTTCCTGACTTTTTGGAAGTAATTCTACTCATTCAAGAGTTAATTTAATTTATATTCACTACTGGGTCATCCTAACTGGTTATTCTACCATTCCCCAAATTACAGTTATAGGTCATTATATTGTGTATTCAATACATACATGAAGAAGCAAACATAATAATACCAACCCCTGTGGTTTTATATCCTCGAAATCATTTTATAAAACTTAGTTGATCTCTTTAACCCATTAAACAAGGAAAATTTCTTCAAAATTCCATTTCAAAATACTTTATTTATGCCATGGTTTTCTTTTAAAAATGAGACTGGGTTATTTATTTTGAAAATTAAGGCTTTTGAAACTTTAAACATTACTTTCGAAACACCTGGATAACCTCCTTCGAAATCATAGAAAACTTCTTTTCAAAACATTACATATAAACCTTTCAAAGCTCTTTAACCTTCTCTTTCGAAACCAAAATATACCTTTCGAAGGTATCAAAACATTACTTAATAATCCTTAGAAACATAGCTTCAAAACCAATGAAAGTATCCCTTTCGAAACCATTGGGTTTACTCAAAAGCATCTTTTGTGTCAAAGTGAATGTATATGGAAGTATCCCTTTCAAAACTTTTAATCTTCATATAAAATTGTTTAGGGAAAGTTTGATGGCATCGGTACCATCCTTTCGAAAGCTTCAAAACCTTTCGAGAAAAACTTTGAAGGATAGCATCGAAACCCCCTTTCAAAGCCATTGCCTTCGAAAACCATGAACCATTTCGGAAGCATTTAGGAAGCGGCTTAGCATAAGTTTAAAATAAAGGCTACCTTTCAAAAGCATTGATGGCTTCAATATACTCGAAAGGCAAAAGAACGGTAGGAGTGTTTCGACTAGGTTAGAACCACTACTTTCGTAAGCATTATTTTATAAATAAAGGAATACATTCGAAAGCCTATACTTTAAAACATAATATGGCAACCCTTTTCGGATGCTGTTTAGAAAACCCCTTCGAAAGCATGTGTTTTGACTCCTTCGAAAGCTTTTATAAAAATAAGGCAGGCACTTATCATTTGAAGATAAAACAATGGTTTCAACCACTATCGAAAGCAATGGTTTCGACACCATACCTTCCGCCTTTCTCCAATACACTGTGTACCATACTTGTGATACCTTGTGTATTGGTTTCGGCTTAGCTGGTAGGTTTCGTCTTGATTGAAGGCGGAAGTTCTGGTTCGATAAGTGCTTCTAAAAGAGGCGAACTTACTTTTCTGGGTAAAAGCTGATAAATACCAATTAAAGTAATCTCTTTTTAACTAACATGCCTATGTGTAAACAAGTGATTGGTTGCCTCAACTTTTAAATTCTTTACAAAAATTACTGTCGCATAATTTTAGATCTAAATCAAGATTAATTTAACAAAAAAGCCCTTCCATTATGCAAAACAATTAAATCATTTAGGTCCTTCCTTCAAAATAATTTAATTCTCATAGTAAATCACTTAGAAAAATCCCTAAAAATTATAGAAATTCACTTTGATTGTGTTATTTAACATATAAAAAATTTAGAACCAAATTCTTCATGAAATAACCGAAATTAATTTCTAAACCCAATTAACCATTTTTTTTCTTTTGAAAATTCATAATAATTTTTCCATAGCTTGAAAAATTACAAAAATTGAAACCCATCTCCAAAATCATATTGTACATAATATTTAATTTTTCCATGACATTCAAAAATCAATTTCAATCATTTTGTCATAAAATTACATAAATCTCTATTTAAACAATTTTGTTTAAATCAACCAAATTATAATTCAAGCATATCATTGTCCAAATCATGATAAAACTAATTTAATCTTAAATCCGAAAACATATGATCATAAAACAAAATAGAGATGGTTTAAACTATAATTCACCTTGATTAACATAAGGAAATTGGATTGAGATTGAGATTTTATTCCCTTTGCTTTAATTCCTTAGCTTTAGATTGAATTCCTCTTTTCTTTCTTTGTTATTGGTCGGCTCCTCTATTAGTTTACATTTTGATTGTTTTTGTGAAAATGAGAAAATTGAACGTGAATGGCATAAGGGTTGGAAATATATATACATATATGTACATATGGGTTATGGTAATAAATGCGGCTAATTCTCAGTATGCCCTTAAGTTAATTAATTAACTTAGAAACCTTTCTTAAGCCTATTTAATTTGTTAAGCATGGCCTTCTTATCATTTATTCAAATCTCAATCCCCTTATCACTCTAAATATTTACATTATTCTATTTAATTTATCTAATTAAATCTTCTGAATAATGTTATCAAAAATTAAGGCTGCTACATGCTCGCCTCCTTAAAGAATTTCATCCTCGAAATTCAGTAAGGACTAAATATTAAACATAGCAATCATTTATAAGGAGTCCTAACAACCATACTTGCTTACCTGACTAGTAATTATCTATATAAATCTAATATAGACATACCCTCAAAGCAGATCAGAATAAGTATCTTGAATCCTGTCTTCTGTCTTCCAAGTACAGTCCTTCCCATTGTCACTCCACTGAACTTTTACTAACTTGACTGTCTTGTTCCTCAATCTTTTCTCATCTCTCGCTACAACCCGAACTAGTTGTCTAAAAAAGTCAAATTAGGCTCTAATATCAAATCTTCCAACCCTGTCGAAGGAATAGTAGTCTTTGGATCATGCACATACTTGCGAAGGTAAGACACATGAAATACATTATGGACATCTGACATACTGCTAAGCAACTCTACTTTATATGTGAGCTTTCCAATCTCTTTATAATATGGAATAGACCAACATATCTTGGGGCCAGTTTCTCTGACTTCCGTAACCGTACCACACTCTTCATCGGTACTACTTTAATGAAAACCTATCTTCAATTGAGAATTCTAGGTCTTACTTATCCGCATAACTCTTCTATCTGGACTGAGCTTCCTTCTTCCTTTCTCGAATCAGCTCAATCTTCTCTGATGCCTCTCTAACCAAATCTCGACCTAAGACTAATCTATCTCCAGTCTCCAACAAACATGCTGGCGATTTGCATGACCTTCCACATAAAGCTTCAAAAGGCATCATTCCTATACTAGTCTGATAACTATTATTATAGAAAAACTCAAACAAATGTAGGTGATCTTTCCAAGATCCATTAAAGTACAATACACAAGCTCTCAATAAATCCTCAAGCTACCTTATTGACTCTCTCTGAATACCCATCCGTCTGAGGGTGATATGCAATACTCATTTTGAGCTTAGTGATTAACACATCATGTAGACTCTTCGAGAATTTGCTAGTAAACAAAGCATCTCTATTGCTGACAATACTACTACGAACTCCATGTAGTCTGACTACGTTCTTCATGAACAATTTAGCTAAAACAGGTGTTGTTCTGGTTGACTTAATTGGAATGAAATGGGCATTCTTGGTCAACCTATCCACTATAACATAAATACTTTCATTTTCCCTATTTGACCTTGGCAACCAGTCTATAAAATCCATGGATATAGAATCTCATTTCAAACTGGAATCTTTAAATATTGAAGCATCCACTCGACTTCTGATATTCGGCCTTCACTTGTTGACAGCTTACACACTACTTAACCCACATGTCACATCCCTCTTCATACCTTCCCAATAGAAGCTCCACTCCATATCTTGATACATTTTGGTCCCTCCAGGATGAATCGTAAACTTGGATCGATGACATTATCTAAGAACTTCTTTTCTCAAGACCTCAACATTCAAAACACACAGCTATCCCTTCTTTCTCAACTATCCTCTTTAGTCAAGACTGAAACCTTCCAGATCATCGAGCTCAATTCCTACCTCTAGATTCCTAAACTTTTTGGCTAACGCTGGATCTTGTTTCTGCTTAGAAGCTATTCTTTCAATCAATAGTGGTTGAACTTCTAAATAGGACAACATACCAATACTCTAACAAGAAATAGCAGTTGATCTTAACTGTACATATAAGTAGTCAAAGCTTCTAAATCCTTCCATTCTACCAACATTGCCAACATCACATTATGATGTCTTCTACTCAGAGCATCCGCTGCTTTATTTCCTTTCCCAGGAGTATACTCTACACCAAAATCATAAGCAGCCAAAAACTCCAGCCACCTCTATTGCCTCATATTCAGCACCTTCTAAAAGAATAAGTATCTTAAAGACTAATGATCTGTGTACAGCTCAAATCTCTCTTCTAAGATATAATGTCTCCAAATCTTTAATGCGAAGATCGCCGCTGCCAACTCTAAATAATGAGTAGGATATCTCACTTCATGCGGTCCAAGCTATCGTGAAGCGTAGGCAATCACTTTACCTTTATGCATCAATACGGCTCCTAATTCAGTTCTGTGTGCATAGGTATACACTATCAACCTTTAATTTTCGTTTGGAACTTCTAACGTTGGTGTATTGGTCAATAAATGCTTTAACTTAAGGAATGCTTCCTTACATTTGTGGGACTAGACAAACTTTACCTCCTTCCTGATTAGTTTAGTCAAAGGTGCTGTTATCCGTAAGAAATCCTTGATGAATCTTCGATGATAGCCAGCAAGTCCAAGAAAACTTCTAATCTTAGACACCGTCTCTGGTCTCTTCTAATTATTAGCAGTTTCGGTCTTATCTGGATCGACCAACAACCCTTTCTCTGAAACCACATGACCAAGAAACTTAACCTCTTTCTTCGAAGAATGAAATTTGAAAAACTTCGCCTTCAACTAATGCTGCCTCAACATCTCAAGCACAACTCTAAGATGATCCTCATTCTCTCTTTCATCCATAGAGTATACTAAAATGGTATCTATAAACTCCAGCACAATCCTATCCAAGTGCTCTAGGAAAACCTGTTTCATCAAATCTATAAAGAAAGCAGGTGCATTCGTTAACCCGAATGGCATTTCTAACCACTTATACGAACCATACCTAGTCCGAAATGTTGTCAAAGGAATACTGTCCTCTACCACCCTTAACTGATGGAACCCTATCGTCAAATCCAACTAGGAAAACATTCTGGCTGCACACAACTAATCAAATAGATCATCAATTCTCGACAAATGATGGTTATTCTTAGTCGTCGTTCAACTTACGATAATCGATTCACATCCTCAACGACCCATCTGGTTTCATCACGAACACCACGACCGCTCCTTAGGCGAACTGCTTGGTTTAACAAAATTCCTTCATCCTAGATCAACTAGATGCACCTTCAATTCCTTCAGCTCGAGTTGTGTCATCCTGCTAGGTGGTCTACTTGCATGTTCAGCTCTGGGCACAAGATCTATCCAAAATTCAACAGTTCATTTCGGTGATAGTCCTGTAACCGGCCCAAATACATCTACAAACTCTCTTGCTACAAGAATCTGTCTTAACTCTTCACCCACTTCCATAGCACTAAACAAAGTATAACTACCCCGGTTAGACTTATCTATTGAGAATATAATTCGGTAATAACTATCAGGGTGACTTAGTAATATCTCCCCATCCTGGCAGAATACCCTAGCCTTATGCCTTCTCAACCAATCCATACCCAAAATGGTTCTGAAATCTACGAAATCGAAAACATACAGAATGCATGCAAACTTATAACCTAACAAATCAAGTTCTAACTTTCACATCTCATCCCCAGAGTTGCATACCTTCCTATTAGATTCACAACCCTTAAGGAAGTAACATGGTATGTAGGTTCTAAGCATAACCTATCAACCAAATTCTGAGATATAAATGAACGTGATGTATCAGTATCAAATAATATCCTAACTGGTATACTCTAATCAAAAACGTACCTTCCATCACAATTTTCCCTTTATCAACTGTAGTTGGCTTAGCATATGATGGTCCAACAGCAAAACCCTTACCCATATCCACCCTAACCGGTTATGGACACTGATTCTTATAATGCCCAACCTGATCGCAATTGAAGCACTTCACATTCTTCTTAATTGTAACCTTCTTCCCTTTGCCCTTTAGCCTTCTTGGCAGCTACCCTTTCTAGGCTCCCTTATTCTTATAGAACTTTCTTTGCTTTCCCTGAGAACTCTGGATCTCAAATGGCTTCTCTTTGGCACAAAGAACAAGCAACTCTTCATGGTGAATTGCCATCTCCACCACTACGTTAGAGGGATCATGGGTATGTGTCAGGGTCGCCCTAGCAAGCTCGGGTCTTAATCCTCGAATGAACCTCTCGTTTCTCTTGATGTCATTGTCTATAGTAGCATGTTCATATCGAGACAACTCATCAGACTTGGTAGCAAAATCAATTGCCGAAATTTATCCCAACATCAAATTCATAAACTTTCTCAACAATGCTAACTTAGCAGCTTCAGATAAAAACCTCAATTCAAATCTGCCTCTAAAATCTACCCAAGTTAACTCCTCCTCCGACAGTAACACTATTCCACTAATGAAGTGCTGCACCTTGCAACTGCTTAGAGGCTAGCCTCCTCTTCTGTACGTCTTCTAAACTCAGATCAGCAAATATTCGCTCATAGTGCAACAACCAATTCTCAACCTCTATGACATTCTCCATCCCCATAAATGGCTTCCCACCAAGACTGGTGTAATCTCTGCTCAGCTTAGCATAATTATACTCAACTAGAGCGACAGGATTAGCTCCTCCAATATTACCAGCAACTCCAGCAGCAACTCTTGCTTGCGTCATATTGATGAAGAACTGAAACATAGCCCCCATATCCACTGGTGGATTTTCAGCACCCATATTTGCATCAGCATTTTGGTTAGCACTAGCCTGTTAACCTGGGTTCCTCCTGGTAGGTCGAGTATTTTCATTAGTTGTGGTGCTTCCTCCACCAAGATTTCCTCTTCCGTTTCCTACTTCCATATCTTCTTTCTCATAAATCTACATACGAGCCTTAGTAAGATATGAAAGAACGGTCTAAGAGAGAGGGTAATACATACTTATTTACACACACACACATATCAAATACAAGTATGTTACTATAGCGTTAGCCCAGACCCCAATCTTATTTTCTGATTCATTGGATTATGTTTGAAAACCTTTTAGGTTTTAAATTCCTTTTAAGTTTTACAAACCTATGCTTTGATACATAGTTATAACATCCCCTACTTGAAGACCCAAAACTAACGGCTACGGATGTTGTAGTCATCCATAGTTATTAACTCTAGGCGACCAAATATGGTAATGTTAGATAAATTCATATACCAAAAACAGATGAATATGGAAAAAAATTTAAATCAACAATCAAAATTCTCATCCCATTTCAAAGCTATTTCAAATTCATTATATTATCCCACAATCGTTATCCTTGTTCGGAGAAAATGTAGTTATTACAACATACGCCAAGAGCGACATATGAAGATGCCACCTTCAACGATCAAAGTATATACAGGGAATAAAACAACTTAGTCTTTACAACAAAAACACAGTGAAATTAAAAATAAAAGAGAATTCTAGATAGTTGTTATGCATCCTGCACGTCTCTGGAAGCTTATTCGTCAAAAGGGGTACCTGAAATCCTCAATTCTCAAATTACTCAAAATCAATTGAGCATCCAAGAGTTTAAGGGAAAAACATAAACTTTGAGTCACACATAAAGCCTGGTACGAATAATACTTTACCATCTCAAACCATTTAGATATTTAGTGAGACTATGCTGCTTAGCGGAACGGATTTTCCTCTCACTAGTATCCAAAATCCTTTATAAAAAAATATATTGTGCTCCAACATCCACAATGGTCAAAACATCTCAAAATAATATGATGATATGCAAAACAAGTAAATCAACTCTAGATTACCCATCCCCTTTCATTTTGACTATATGTTTCAATTATAGTTTCTAAGGTCACTATTAACCTATTAGTTCTTATGGGCAGACTAATAACCTTTTTAATGTTTATGGGCTCCCTGTCCTATTTCATAGTTTTCATGAGATCACTATGAACCTATTGGCCCTTGCCAATATATTTATTTTTTTATGGGTTCTCCCTGAACCTATTGGTAACTCCAGTATATTTTCTCCTATCCTAGTTTTCGTAGGTTGACTATGAACCTATTGAGTCAATATCTTAATTCGGATATGGTTTTTATGGGTTCACTACAAACCTATTGGCCCCTGCCAACATCAAATCATAGTTTTCATGTGTTTACTATGAACCTATCTCCCTGACATCTTTGTGTATACATAATTTTCATGGGCTTACTATGAACCTATTGGCCTCTGCCAATATCCTCTTTTAATATTTTAGCATCCTACACTCTAGTCTTTCTGACCACCTGGAAGCAATTCTACTCATTTAGGAGTTAATTTAATTTATATTCACTACTGGGTCATCGTAACTGGTCATTCTGTCCTTCCTCAAATTACAATTATAGGTCCATTATTTATGAATATATTAAAATACATATATGAAGAAGAAAACAAAATAATACCAACCCTTGTGGTTTAATATCCTTGAAATCATTTTATATAAAAGTAAGTTAACCCCTTTAACCCATTAATTAAGGAAAACTTCTTCAAAAATCCATTTCAAAATATTTTATTTATACCATGGTTTTTTTTTAAATGAGACTAGGTTATTTATTTTGAAAATTAAGGCTTTCGAAACTTTAAACATTACTTTCAAAACACCTAGATAACCTCCTTTGAGAGCAAAGAAAACTTCTTTTCAAAAAAATTACATATAAAACTTTCGAAGCCCTTTAATCATCTCTTTCGAACTCAAAATATACCTTTTGAAAGTATCCAAACATTACTTAATAATCCTTAGAAACATAGCTTTGAAACTAATGAAAGTACCCCTTTCAAAACCATTGGGTTTACTCAAAAACATCTTTTGGGTCAAAGTGAATATATACAAAAGTATTCCTTTCAAAACCTTTCATCTTCATATAAAATTGTTTGGGTAAATTCTGATGGCGTCGGCACCATCCTTTCGAAAGCTTCAAAACTTTTGAGAAAAACTTTGAAGGATAGCATCGAAACCCCCTTTCGACGCCATTTCCTTCGAAACCCATGAACCCTTTTGAAAGCATTTAAGAAGTGGCTAGCATATATTTAAAACAAAGGCTACCCATCGAAAGCGTTGATGGCTCAATACACTCGAAAGGCAAAAGAACGGCAGTAGTGTTTCAACTAGGTTAGAATCACTACTTTCGAAAGCATTATTTTATAAATAAAGGAACCTATTCGAAAGCTTATACTTTAAAACATAAGATGTTAACCCTTCTCGGAAGTTGTTTAGAAAACCCTTTTGAAAGCATGTGTTTTGACTCCTTCAAAAGTTTTTATGAAAACAAGGTGGGTGCTTATCATTTGAAGATAAAACAATGGTTTCAACCTTTATCGAAAGCAATGGTTTCGACACCATACTTTCCACCCTTCCACCTTTCTCCAATACACCACGTACCATACTTGTATACCTTGTGTATTGGTTTCGGCTTAGTTGGTAGGTTTTGACTTGATTAAAGGTGGAAGCTTTGGGTCAAAGGTGCTTCTAGAAGAGGCGGAACCTAATTTTTGGGGAAAAAGCCGATTAATACCAATTAAAGTAATCTCTTTATAACTAACCTGCCTACATGTAAACATGTGATTGGTTGCTCAACTTTTGTAATTCTTTACAAAAATAAATGTCGCATAATTTTAGATCTAAACCAAGAATGATTTAACAAATAAGTCCTTCCATTAAGCAAAATAATTAAATTATGTGAATCCTCCCTTCAAAATTTCTCATAGTAAATCACTTAAGAAAAATACCCAAAATTACAGAAATTCACTTTCATCGTGTTATCTAACATATAAAAAATTCAGACCCAAATTGTTCATGAAATAACCGAAATTAATTTCTGAACCCAATTAACCATGTTTTCTTTTGAAAATTCATAATAAATTTTCCATAACTAGGATAATTATAATAATTGAAACACATCTCCAAAGTCATATTTTACATAACATATAATTCTTCATAGCATTGAAAAATCAATTTCAATCAGTTTTTCCCTAAAACCACATAAATTCCTATTTAAACAATATTTTTTAAATTAAACAAATTATAATTCAAGCATATCATCATCCAAATCATTATAAAAATGAATTTAATCTTAAATTCGAAAACATATGATCATAAAATAAAATGAAGATGGTATAAATTATTATTCACCTTGATGATAAGGAAATTGATTGGGATTGAGATTTTATCCCCTTTGCTTTAATTCCTTAGCTTTAGATTGAATTCCTCTTTTCTTTCTTTCTTAGTGGCTGGCCCCTCTATTAGTTTGCATTTTGATTGTTTTTGTGAAAATGAAAAAATTAAACGTGAATGACATAAGGGACGGAAATATATATAAGGGTTATGGTAACAAGTGCGGCTAATTCCCAATATGCCCTTAGGTTAATTAATTAACTTAAAAACCATCCCTAAGCCCATTTAATTTGTTAAGCACGGCCTTCTTATCATTTATTCAAATCTAAATCCCCTTATCACTCTAACTATTTACATTATTCTATTTAATTTATCTAATTAAATCTCTTGAATAATGTTATCAAAAATTAAGGGTGTTGTTCAGATCAGGGATTTAATTCCATAGGAAAAATCAATATTGTTCAAGCACATAAGCAACCACTAACATATTCTTAATTAATCTTTTCATTAATTAAATTCACTTTGTAAATTACTTGTATAAAAATACCTTTACAAAGAAGTATTCACAAATCTCTATATTTTCAATACTTGGAAATATAACCATACACTTATTTCAACGGTATAAGTATATTCACAAAATGAAGGAAGATTTCCTTTTTGCACAATTCTAGAACAATTTATAAATTCCTTTATAAATCTCTAAAACCCGTTTATAACCCCATTCATTAATCTTTGAAATCATTTATAAAACTCCCTTTTATAAATTCCTAAAATCATTTATAAACCCTTTATAAATCCGTAAAACCATTTATAAAATTCCTTTTATAAATCTATTAATTCATTTATAATATTCTTTTATAAATATCAAAAATCATTTAGAAAACTCTTTTTACCCTTTAACTAGACTTCCTTTAAGTTTCTAAGCCATGTTATAAAACTCCTCTTATACTCAACTCTATTTGTAAATCTTATTTATAAATCCTAAAAACATTTATATATAAATTCCAATCATTTACTTTAAAACACTATTATATAATAATAAACATTATGTATAAATAATAATAATTATCTTTAAAGCGTCTAAATATATATATATATATATATATATATATATATATATAATCCATAATTTCAAAGACATTTCTAACAACATACTAATAATTAATCTTCAACGTTATTACAAATAATAATGATTAATTTTAAAAATAGTATTAATAAATCATTAGTACTAATTTCAAACCATATTGATGATTTAAATAATTAACCTTTCAAAATATTAAAATATTGATAAATAACCTTAAAACAACTAAATATAAATAAATAATCTTTAAAACAATATTAAATATAAATAATCTTAAAACAATATTAAATATAAATAAATAACTTAGAAAAGACCGATAAAGTGGGTGGAGAAATATAGAAGTTAAACATTTAAAAACAATATATTTAAGAAACCTTATTTTAGATTTAAAATCATTTCTTTTCTCAAAAACCAACTTCAACTCAAATGGCAATTTACAATATTTGTAAAAAAATACTAATTTAAGGCTAATAGGTACCCAACATTTAACCAGTATCGATATATATTGAAACAATTCAACAATGGCGAAGAATACAATTGGATCCCTCCAACTTGTCCTCATACATCATAACTCATATATATATATATATATATATATATATATATATATATATATCAGCATATATATATACATACATACATACATACGTATATCAACACACATACATAAATAAAATTCAACAGTGGTGATGATTCCTATTGGATCCCTCCAACCCGTTCTTCTGCATCACAAACAATATATAATAATATAATATGGGTCATCCGCTACTGGGCGGGTATGTATAAAAGGTCATCCGCTCCAAGGGCAGGAATAAAACAAAACCAACCGATAAAAAAGTAAATCAACTATACATCTAATCAACAATTTTTATCAACTATATAGCATATTGGTTAATCAAAAACTTGAGTTTAACTCATCGAAATTTTAGTTATCGCCAAGGCGTTCTGGTTTTGTCTGAATTCGAACGACATTCGAATTTAGTGAAAAATTCCACTAGCTCTAATCATCACCAATCCAATCCTATGGCATAGTTTATATCCATACGATCCTAATGCGATTGACCGCGTTTAAATTGGGCCTAAAACGACGCTGCACCATCACCGCGTGCTCCCCTATCCTCGAGAACCTCACCGATGTTGGCCTCATCATGCAATTTGCCGCCGTCGCCTCGAAAATCAAACCCAAATACCCACGTTCAACTCTAAAATCCGACCACCATGATCATCCATTCGCCACCATAATCCAACCGAGCCTAGCCCTCTCCTTCCTCGACATATCTCATTCAGGGTCCATCACCTAAAAACCACAGTCGTCGCCAGAAAACCCTACCCAAGCCGTCGCCGTTCATCAAAGAACTACGGCTACCATGGCTCGATCCAACAATTGAAAAAGTCTAGTTCGAATGGTGCGAACACTTTCCTAGTTGAGAGCCTTGCCTGAAAATGCTTACAATGGTCCAAATCGATGTGAGCCATTGAATTTGGTTGAGTTTGAATTGGAGAAAGAGGGATTTTTTTTCTTTGGTTTGGACACAATTTATATAGGGGAGAAAGGTGTGGGTTAATTATGGGCAAGGTATGGGATACACGTTGCTAGGATATGGGATTAAGTATGGGAGAATAACAGAGTATATATAATTTTATTATAAAATATCTAGCTTGACGCAATCAAAAATCTCGAACTCCAATCGGGACGTGCCGCTCGGCATTCTTTATGTAATAACCCTATTCTAAACATAATGAAACTAGTCTGAAGACCTAATTCGATTACAAACAGAAGATAGCTTTCTGAAATCAAATTATATTATATTAATTTCCACACGTTTCGAGCTCGCACGACCACAAGGCATGTCTGATTGTTACAAAACTTGACGGCATAAAAAACATTATTATTATGGATCTAATGGCACTGGTTTTGTCAAAATCCGTGACAGTGCCCTGGAATGATAATTTCACACGTTAACTAAAGCGAATTATTATCAGAGCAATTTCAACCACTTTCAAAAATCTAAATTTTAAAAGTTTATTCTCTGATTCTTATTCAAACTGAATTTAAATAATATTTCGAAGATATTATTTTTCACATTAAATCCAAGATTCAATTATCAAATCTTTATTCACATATTCAAATAAATTCCTATATTTAAAATTCAAGCTGTTTTACTTTTAAATCTAATATTTCAATATTTAGATTTAATTAAATATTTCAAACTCGAATGACTAAACTCCAGGTCATTACACATATGGTATTATAGTGTATAGAAAATTGAATTTATTGCTATGATTGAATTGTAGTCATTATACGCAATTTTTATGCAAAGTTGCAATTGATATGTTTCCCCTATATTTTTTGATTAAGTTCCTGATGAAATTTTATTAATTTGGTTGAAAATTATATTTAGGAAATTGCGAGGGCGCCATTCTTTTAAGAGAGTAAGAACATAACGACCCGCAAATTTTACGTTTTTTCATATTAAAGTAATTATAAATGAATTTTTAATAGAAGAGCGAATTGGGTGTTTTATTTATAATCGTTTTTTCAATCCAATCGATTTGATAAATGGTTTTGATATATTTGTTGTTACGGTTTAAAAGATATTGGCTTTATGAGTCTAAGAGATTTGATCATACCAATAATTTTCAGTGTTTTAATTTTAGAAACAAAAGGTACATTAAGTGTGGTTGGTCAAGGGGGTAGACTTCACTTGGAAAGGTCATGGGTTTGATCTTGGTTGATGACATATTTTTCAATTTTTATGAAAAAACTAACAAAATGATCCATATTTAGGGAAGGAAGTGTGTGTATGTGTGTATCTCTACCTTTATAAATAGTTGTAATATGTTGGTGTCACACTTTTTCGGTGTCAACATGAACTACTAAAAATTCCCCTATAATATCACTTAAAAATAGGATCTAACAATTAAATTTTCTTTACAAATTCAAACCACCTTTCTACAAGTATATCAATAAATCTTAGTATCACTTAAAAAATAGGATCAAACTTATTAAACTTTTATTACAAAGGTGTTCTTTATTAGTTAATAATACAAATAAAAGTTAAAACTAATAAATCTTTGATGATAGTTGTAATATCTTGTTGTCACATTTTTTATGTCAGCGTGAATCAACAAACCACTTAAAAATAGAACCTAACAATTAGACTTTATTTACAAATTCAAACCGCATTTCTATGAATATATTAACAAATCTTAATATCACTTAAAAATAGGATCTAAGAAGTAAATTTTCATTATAAAATCGATCTTTATTAACAAATAATACAAATAAAAATTAAAACTAATAAATCTTTAATGATAGTTGAAATACTTTTGGTGTCACATTTTTTATGTCAGCGTGAATTACCAAAAATGTCGCTCTAGTATTACTTAAGAATAGAATCTAACAATTAAACGTTCCTTACAAATTCAAACCATCTTCCTATGAATATATTAACAAATCTTGGTATCACATAAAAATATGATCTAATGAATAAACTTCCATTGTATCAGCCCACGATGTTTAAGCGTTTGCTCTTGAATCGCCTATGACCCTTGACTTCATCGCTCTAATTTCGCTTCCTTGATCCCTTCTTATCCTACCATACGCAACCAAAAAAAGGGAAATACGAAACCTCCAACCCCATCTCCATCGACGCCTACTATGTTCATATCGATCGACGCCTTTGCCCCTGAATCACCTATTACCCTGGAATCCATCGCGCCTCCTACCACGAAATCGCCTGCTCTCCCATGCCTCCTCTGACGCCGATTGCCACCCCCCAACCCACAAACGTTGTTATTAAAGCAAAAATGATCGACTCCAAATTAGGGGCTACTTTCGACTTACGATTGACCCTATAGGTATGTCTCTAGCCTCAAGTTTCACATATTGTTTAGGACTGATGTTTATTGTTCAGCATTAAAACTAATTTTTCACCCTTTACTCTTTTAGCAGGGATTTATTACTTCCACTCCTCTAATTGTTACTCGTTTCTGAAACAACAACCGCTATTTCAGTATTTGGACTTCTGCGCTTGAGCTATAACACAATTTTACATGTTCAGATTTTAGGATTTCCTCTTTAGCAGGCGTCATTTTTAACATTAAGCATTTTAGTGTGCTTTCAATTCTGCCAACTGCTACTTCCCTAGGTGATTACTTGATTTCAACTTTCTTTTTGTGAATTTTCAATTTTTTAGTACATTACAAAGAAATATATTCATATAACTTAATTCAAACCAGTCCTCCGATCACATCCTTCGTCGAAGTCTAGGAACTATTTTAACAAATTATAGTAGCGATGAATAAATTATAGCAGTGATGATTTATGGGCAAAGACATTGACATGGAAATACCATGTCAGTATTGAAAGTGTGCTATGGATTATGTAATATGGATATACGACAATACAGAGTATAGTGATGATAGTTATACAGTAAATAGTGCGGAATATAAAAGAAGTATAATAAAAATAACACCAGAGATTTTTATACTGGTTCAGAGCTCCGTCCTGCGTCCAGTCCTAGAAAACAACAACCCTCATTTAACCTGGAGGAACGGGTCTATACAACCCCTGAGCAGCCAAACAAGGACCTGAGCAACAGAATAGGATTTCGCCTCAGCAGCCGAAGAAGACTTCACATGCTTGAGCAACAGAACAGGACTTCAACAAATACAAAAGATTGTTTGACTTTTTGTTTTTTGATAACACGTATAAGTCTGTTTATAATACATCCTTCCTATGATCTTCTCCTCGAGTATAAATATATATATATATATATTTGAAGTTTATGAAGATTAGAAAGGAATAGTTTTGCTTAGAATATGGTATATAAATCTAATTCAAGCAAATAAGTATGTTAAGAACGCTGAATATTTGAGAGTATGGTCGCAAGAATATTCAAGAGAGTTAGATAAAAGAGATAAGCAGATTAAGTGATATGGAATGAAGTTAGGATATGTATTTATAGTTGTGAAATAGCAGCGATCATTGATGAAGAGTTCCGGTTGAAGCGTCGTGTCCAAATCTCTTCATAGAGATTCGTAACTCTTCAAAAATGATCGTGTCTTTTCAGAAAATATAGCCGTTATAGAAATTCAGTCTGCTGAGCCTCTGGGTCAGTCGACTAATTATTCAAACGATTTTTATTATATATCATATATATACTCGTGCACCTGTGCATGTTACATAGATACTAGCAGGTCAGTCGACTTACTTACGAGGTCAGTCTACTGGCATGGTATTATCTGTGCAATTTGTACAACTTACATAGGTATATAATATATATATATATATATATGATTATAAATTTAAAACTTTGAAAATAAATATATTTTATATGCTTATATATGTATGAATCATTTGAAAATAAGAAGATTATATATAAGCTAATATATATGTAAACGAGGAGAGATCTTAACAATATTGACTTAAGACTCAAAACAAAATAATACAAAAGTTAATGCACTGATTTTGATGTCTTGTCTCCATGTAGTATATATTCTCTTTTTGTTGTAACAGCCGTCGAATCTGTATGTTGCAGTGATAGCTTCGTGTCATGAATCAAAACTAAGTCTCAATATTTTCTCCTTTCTTGATTGATGACAACCTGTAAATAAATATAGATTTCGATTGTATATAATATAATATGAATACTTATTCCCCTTGAATATTTGGCGATATATATCTAGCATTCTTAATGTTAGTGATAATTTTCTTTCTCGCCCTTTTTGATTGATGACCACCAGTAAATAGATATAGATTTCGACTATATATAATATAATATGAATACTTACTCCCCTTGAATCTTTGGCATTATATATCCTGCATTCTTAATGTTAGTGATAATTTTCTCCCCCTTTGTCATCGACAAAAAGGAATAAAGAACATGAACAATCGTATGATGCATGTATAGATATTCAAATCATAGCAATAAAAGAAACAAGCATTCATACATTGCAACATTACAAACAAGAGTTTTAAGGTAACAACATCATATATAAAACAAATAATATGAAACATTAGCTATTTAGTGCAAGCCATGTTTTAATGTTTCGAAATGAAAGACTAATGTTTGTAGATCATAAAAAGCAAATACTAAGATAAGAAACAACTTACTCTATTATACGATTTCCCTTATCACCATGAGAACTTTGACCACCTATATCACCACCATCGCCTCCATTTCCACCGTTGTAGCTACTATTCGCTTGATCATCGGAAGGGGAGGACCAAGTGAAGACGGGTTGTTTGCCAAGATCACCTAGTGTAAACATGGAAGACCCGATGAACACAAGATCGCTTGCCATAACATTGTGAAAAATCCTTTCACTTTATCAAGCTTTTTGTCAACCCTTGTGATATGTGAGTCAAGAATTTGTTGGTTACGGCATATCATGGAAATAGACTCATGTGGAGGAAGACCCGAATTTGGAATCATAATTTCGTCTTGTTGACGAATAGCTGATCTTTAGCGAGTCAGACGGTGAGATGATGCTTTGCCTTGTTGTTGAGGTGGTTAGTCTTCAGGTATTTAGCGTTGAGTCCATTCTTCAAAGGAAATGATGGGAGGAGGTTGAGCAACTGGTAATTTCATCAATGCTAGAGTATGGGAGTTTATGTAGCCGACGGCATAGATTGGTGAGTCGGGTTTCGAAATCTCACATTCTTTTGGTAAGTGCATAATGTATTCACCGTAATATATGACATTGATGTGGCCATTGTTGAAACTTAAAAACTCATCAAGAATTAACCGGAGCCAATTAACTTAGATATTTCCGAAGATGGCATATAGAGCTTTGAAATTGTGTTCATAAACAAGCTCGTAACTTTCGGTTCTCGGAGTTACGATTTTCATTAACGCGCGGTGCATAATCCTTGCTTTAGGCCTTAAGGACATAGATTTGAGTTGGCGCATATCATCCTCTAAAAACAAATGACTTATACGATCACGAACGACCATATCACAATCAACATCACTTAATTCAATTCCATCATTTTCAGATTTTAGGATGTGAGCCATTCGATCTAAAGAGAAAATACCGATTTTCCGCAAACCAAACTCCATACGCAATCAACTTGGTTTTGTATATTTTGGTGAACCAAATTAAGATTGGCATTGAATAGCTTAACAATAATTTGGTTTATCTTGTGCTTGTTTTCATCAATATTAATTATAGACTCCAAATTGCTACGACGAGCCAATTCTTGTATATGATAAGGAGAGAAATCGGCAAATTTCATAAACGAACCTTCAAAAATACAAGAATCTTGAATTCTCCTCCATTATCTAACCGTGGTATCGTCGAAACGCCATTGTTGGATTTGGTCATCGGAAGGAGATTGAGAGGATGAAGTTGCTTGACCTTTTCTTTTTGGAGCCATTGAATTTGAGTTTTGAGGTTAAAATTTTGGATTTTGAAGTTTTAGGGTTTGAGGAAAATTGAAAAATCTGAAGTAAAAGTGAAGAGTATAAAAGGTGAGGCTGTGTTGGTAGGAGCAATTATTTCGGCTCAGATCTACGAACCAGTCAACTGAATCAGGTGTTCAGTCTATTGAGTCTGAATTTCGATATTTTTGAACTTCTCCTTTAATCAACTGAAGGCCTGATTCAGTTGACTGAATCTGGGTGATAAAGATTTTAACTTCTAGTTCAATCGACTGATCCAATGTGGTAGTCGACTGAATCTGCTGTAATCATATTTTGATTACAGAGTCAGTCTATTGACCCACTGGCTCAACCGACTGGCCTGTGCCAGTTTCCCCAACAAACCTGTTTTTGTGAAGTTTTTGTGTATATTTTTTTATCATATATACATACTAATGAAAATATAATTTTATTTATATGATTGTTATTGATATGACAAAATCGTTTGTGTCATAGCCAGGGATCATTTTCTTTGGCTATTAAACACATGTCTGAGTTATGATTAACTTTCATATTTAAAACGTAAATGTTTCTCTCTTTATCTCCTTCGAAAATAAGATTCTGATTTTGATCGAAGATACTACATTTATTTTCAGAGAAAGATATTTTAAATCCTTTATCGCATAATTGACTTATACCTAATAGATTATGTTTTAGATTCTTAAGTAATAAAACGTTTAGAATAAGAGGTAAATTAAATGTACTGTAATTGCTCACATCACCTTTGTCGATGATATATCCCTTGGCATTATCTCCAAAAGTGACAGAACCTCCATCTGAGTATGTAATGTTTGTCAGCATATCTTTGTCTCCTGTCATGTGTTTTGAGCAACCACTGTCGAGTATCCATTTTCCTTTTTCTTGAGTGGGACCAGCAAAAAATATGAGACGACGTTGGTACCCATCTTTTTAATAGGGTCCTAAGAGTTAGACCTTAGGAAACCAAATCCAAGTGGGTTCAGCATCCCTTTTATAAATATAATTCTTATTATTATGAACTTTTTCTATGAATGGTCTAATATACTTATTCCTTATTAACTAGTTATTTGTTTTAGGAACCCATATATTGATAGTTTTAGAAACTAATCTTTTTGAATATATGTGTGTTTTATTAGACTTAACATTGTTTAAATTACTGGACTGTGAATTCTTGACTTTCCTTTTATAACCTAGTCCATTTTTATTGCTAGCAGTTGTGAATTTTCAACAATTCTAGATAAATTCTCTCCGCCTTTATTAAGATTCAAGACATTTTTAGAGATTCCTTCTAGTTTGGTCTTTAGACTCAAATTTTCTAGTTCTACCATTTTGATATTAGTTTTCAAATCATGATTTTCAGAAACAAGAACATCATTCTTTTCTTTTTGAGTCACAATTTCTTGACTCGATAATATTAATTGAGAATGAACATTTGAAAGCGATTCTTGAGTTTTCTCAAGTTCTTGTTCCAATATTTTCTTCTCGTCTTTAAGCTTATCTCTTTCGAATTCTACCTTGTTCTAATTTTCAACAGCCTCTTTATATATTATTTTGAGACTTTTAAAGTATCTAATAATTCTGAGTTTATCTCTATCATATCATCAAAAGTTAAATCACAAACCTCATTATCTTTAGCCATAAAGCATACGTTGGCTTGTTCATTATTATTGCCACTCTCGCTTTCTGAGGAGGAGGAGGAGTTTGAATCATCCTATGTAATTAAGAAAGCTTTTCTTCTGAATTTGTCCTTCCTTTTATTGCGATATTCTTTCTTTTGATCTGGAAATCCTTTTTTATATGCCCCTTTTTGTGACAGTTAAAGCACTCTAGAACTGATGAAGATGGTGGTTTATTACTGTTTGAGCTTCTCTTGCCATTATTTTCGTTTCCTTTTCTATACTTCAAGAATTTTTTGAAGTTTTTGGCAATAAAGGCTGGGTTGTCTTCGTTTGAGTCTGATTCTTCTTGTTCTACTTGGAATGCTATATTCTTGTTATCTTGAACTTGAACTCATTTCGCGTGCAAATTCACTTCATAAGACATTAGATTTCCTATTAACTCTTCTAGGGTTATTTTAGAAATATCATTCGCTTCTTCAATAGCGAGAACTTTTCTTTCCTATTCTTCCGTTAAAGGGTTAAGGATTTTGGATACGATATCAAAATCTGAATATTTTACTCCTAGTCCTACTAATGAATGATAGATATCCTGAAATCTTGAATACATATCGATTATAGGTTCATTTTCTTTCATTCTAAAGCTTTGAAACTGACTTTTGAGCATGGATATCTTGCTTTATTTGACCTTGCTAGTTTCTTCGTGTGTAACTTTGAGTGTACGCCATATTTCATATGCAATGTTGCACATGTAACACGGTTAAACTCATTTTTATCTAAGGCACAAAACAACATATTCATGGCTTTTGCATTGGCTATGGCATCTAGTTTCTGTGTGTTTTTCCAAGCAGAATACTCCTCGGTAGAAATAGGAATAGTGTATTCTTTCTCAGTTATATTTCATGAATCAAAACCATTTGCTTGCATATATATTCTCATTCGTGTGGCCCAATGGTTATAGTTCACGCCATTGAATAGTGGTGGACGTGCAGTGGATTGTCCTTGTATGAAGCTAGTGTTAACGCAAGTGCTAGTGTTAGTTTCCACATTATTAGAGTATCAGATAACCGTGTTACGGTTATATGAAGAACCTAGCTCCGATACCAAATGAAAGTGTGCTATGGATCGTGTAATATGGATATACGATAATACAAAGTATAGTGATGATAGCTATAAAGTAAATAGTGTGGAATATAAAAGCAGTATAATAAAAATAACATCAGAGATTTTTATACTGGTTCGGAGCTTCGTCTTATGTTTAATCCCAGACTCCTTTTGGAATTTCACTAAAACAACAACACTCACTTAACCCGGAGAAACGAGTCTATACAACCCCTAAGCAGCCGAATAGGGACCTGAGTAGCGGAACAAGATTTCAACTTAGCAGCCGAAGAGGACTTCACACGCCTGAGCAGTAGAACAGGACTTCAACAAATACAAAACATTATTTGACTTTTTGTTTTCTGATAACATGTATAAGTCTGTTTATAGTACAGCCTTCCCATGATCTTCTCCTCGAGTATAAATATGTATATTTGAAGTTTATGAAGATTAGAAAGGAATAGTATTGCTTAGAATATGATATACAAATCTAATTCAAGCAATAAGTATATTAAGAATGTTGAATATTTGAGAATATAGCCGCAAGAATATTCAAGAGAGTTAGATAAGAGAGATAAGCAGATTAAGTGATATGCAATGAAGTTAGGATATGTATTTATAGTTGTTAAATAGCAGCGACCATTGACGAAAAGTTTCGGTTGAAGCGTCGCGTCCAAATCTCTTCGTAGAGATTCATAACTCTCCACGAATGATCGTGTCTTTTCGAAAAATATAGCCATTATAGAAATTCAGTTAACTGAGCATCTGGGTCAGTTGACTAAATATTCAAATGATTTTTATTATAATATATATACTTGTGCACCTGTGCATGTTGCACAGATACTAGCAGGCCAGTCGACTGACCTACCAGGTCAGTCGACTGACCTGGTATTATCTGTGCAATTTGCATAGTTTACACAGGTATATAATATATATATATATATATATATATATATATTATATGATTCTAACTTTAAAACTTTGATAATATATATATATTATATGCTTATATATGTATGAATCATTTGAAAATAAGAAGATTATATATATATAAGCTAATATATACGTAAACGAGAAGAGATCTTAACAATATTGACTTAAGACTCAAAACAAAATAATATAAAAGTTGGTGCACTGATTTTGATGTCTTGTCTCCATGTAGTATATAATCTCTTTTTGTCGTAAGAGTCGTCGAAACTATATGTTGCAGTGATAACTTCGTGTCATGAATCAAAACCAAGTCGCAATAAGCATGAAGTGGAGCACGGTAATAGAAATTAAAAATTCCATTAATACGTATCTTTTTGCACAATTGATTTATGATTAGTTATAATTTCGTGCTATTTTGACCTTTGCAACTAGAGCGATAAAGGACCGTCAACTTTGAAACATACGAATTTGTCAAAGTCCATGATTTTTTGAACAAATTATGCATAGAGGATTGAAGGACAAAGAAATTGACATGGAATAACAACTTAGAATAAACCGAGACACGATAATAGAAATTGAAAATTCCATAAACATGTATATTTTGCCACAACTGATTTATGATTAGTTATAATTTATGGTATTTTGACGTTTCAGCTGGAGCAATAGAGGACCGTCAACTTCAAAATATAGGAATTCGACGAAAACATGAATTTTTGAACAAACTATGCGTAAAGGATTGAAGGATAAAGAATTGTCGTGGAAAAGCAATGTTAGCACGAAGTTGAACACAGTAACAGAAATTAAAAATTCCATAAATACGTATTTTTTGCACAACTAATTTATGATTAGTTATAATTTTGTGGTATTTTGACTTTTTCAGCTAGAGCAATAGGGAACTGTCTACCTCAAAACATAAGAATTCATTGAAGTCCAAGAATTTTTGAACAAAGTTTGCGCAAAGGATTGAAAGACAGAAATTTACATGGGACATCAACACGAAGCAGAACATGGTAATAGAAATTAATAATTCCATAAATACGTATCTTTTTGCACAATTAATACGTGATTGGTTATAATTCTATGATATTTTGACTATTTTAGCTAGAGCAATGAAGGATCGTCAACTTCCAAAAATAGGACTTCGTCGAAGTCCAGGTAGTTTTGAACAAACTATGCATAAAAGGTTGAAGGACAAAAAATTTGACATGGAAAAACAGTATCTACATGAAGTACAACATGGTAGTAGATATTAGAAATTCCATAAATAGCATATACTTTTACATAACTAATTTACGATTAGTTATATAGTATTTTTGAATTTTTTAGCTACGGGAGTGATGACATACCATCAACTTCAAAATATAGGAATTCGTCAAAATCCATGAATTTTTGAACAAAATATGCATAGGGATTGCAAGACAAAGGCATGGAAACACAACATCTGCACGAAGTAGAATATTGTAATATTTCATACTAGCCTTTCCATATTTTGCTTAGAAAATTTCTTTATTAGCAATATCTCATTGACAATATAATATGCACTAAATTTTTTTAAACTAATGTTTGCTTTTAAACAATTAATTTATAATTAGTTACATTTCTCCATTATTTTGACTTTTAGATGACGGAGTGATGAAGGATAATCAACTTCAAAATATAGGACTTCGTCGAAGTCTAAGAATTTTTGAAGAAACTATGCGTAAAGCATTAAATGATAATGAAACTATGATGAACAAACAATGTCAACATAAAGTGGAACTGGGTAATAATCCCCCCATGGTTTTCTGTATTTTGCATATAAATTTATTATGTTGGCAATATTTTATTGACAACATAATATATATTTGACTTTTTTTATACTTGATTTATCAATATTTTGACTTTTTTCAGCTGCTGGATTGATGGTTAATCAACTTTAACATATAGGACTTCGTTGAAGCCCTAGAATCCTATAGGAAAAAAATGTTTAGATTTGATTGAGAATGAAAAAAGAAAAAAAAATCAATCAGAAATGGACCTACAACAACAGGAAGATAAGTTAAAGAAACATCATGTTCAAATAGGCAAGAAGAGCTTCAATGACGGAAAATGAGAGAGAAACATGTTCGGACTAGCTATAATAGATCAAAAGGTAATTCAATAAATGAGCATGAAAAAGAAGCAAAACTGGAAAAACAACGTAAAGCTTATCAAATGAAAAAACTAACCGTTCAAACTCAACATGAAGATACTCATCTAGAAGTTACAAGTAGTACGATGCAAATAAATTCGAGCATAAGCAATTTTGACTAAGTAGATAATGAAGTAAATAGTGAAGAAGTCTACATGAGACATCGAGTTGGTCGGCCACATACCAATGTTGTTGGAAAATCATCCTATAAATGTGCGAGTTCGTTTATCAATAATCTAAGATTTCAAAAGTTCCATTTGCCATCACCAAAGATATGTCTATATTGTAATGCAAAGCGTTTTCATCATGAGGTAGATGGAATTTTTTTTAGATGGAAAAATAATTCTGCCTTTGACTTTGGCTCCTACTGAAATTTTAGAACTATACAACAATCAAACACAAAATGAAATACATTTTAAAAACATTATTCGATCGTACAATCATATTCGATCATACATACTGATGAAAATTTGGCTAATGGTAGAGATGATGCCTACACATTTCGAACACAAGGTAGGATATACCATCAACTAGGATGTCTTCATCCTACAACTAGACATCATCCATGATTTTTACAACTACATGTATACGACACCGAGCAAGAAATTTAAAATAAATTGGCTGAAATTGCAGACATACTAGATAGAAACAATGTGGAGATGCTAAAAAGAACTCTTGACATACATTATAGATTTGTATCTGTATTTTGATGAATTTCACAAAAACCAAACATCCACAAATCTAATAATAAAAGAGAGGCCTTCAAATCAAAGACAATATAATTTTCCAACTTCCCTTCATAAGTTGCTGGTATTTTGGTTCAAGAGGATGAAATGCAACAAGTTCACGAAAGAGACATTATTGTAGAAACAATGTCAAGACAATTCATACGTGTTCCTAAAACAGCTAGTTATTATGATCCATTACAGTATCTATTGTTACTACCTTATGGAAGTCGTTGATGGGATATAAATTGTCGAGGTAAAAATGGTAGACACATTGCATGTCGTGAGTATTGCTGTTACATTTTACATGTGGTACTTATAAAATGTGTTTGTCATTCAACTATTTTCATTTATTATTGAATTTTCATATTGAACTTCAAAGACAAAATTTTGTAATTTTATGTTTTCGATGATTTGACAGATTCGTAGCCATGATTCATCGCTTTGTTGCATGGTCGGCGACTATTACAACAATATGTGGTAAATAATTGGATAAAGATTGATATAAACAAGCTTAGATGGTATAGAGACAATCAAAACACTATAAGAGTAGAAATTTATCAAGGTTTACAAGATGCATTTGACACAGGAGAAAACAATGCTGGTACGTTTTAGACATAATATATTTTTTATACCAATCTAAAGATAAAGTTACACAAAAAAGAAAAGAAAATATTTTATTTTTTTTGAGAAAAATGTGTGATCCTCTAACATAAGAGGAGAGCACACATGGAAAACTATATATATAACAAAAAGATGGAGCTGCCAACATGCCTGACAGGTGGCAAGACTAAAAACAAAAATAAAGAAAAAGAAGTAGAAACCCCTCTAATGAGCTCCGGCATAGCCACCGCCCATTACACCCTAATATCGAGCTCCGGCATGGCCACCGCCCAATACTAAAGTGTTAGAGGTATCTAAAGAAAACCAGACTCTCTAGAAAAAACCAGATAGACCAGGAGAAGTCGAAGTGACAAGACAGGAGCAATCCGATTCTCTGAGAAGAGCCATCCTGAAAATCTGAAAAAAGCTAAAAGCAATCCAGCAAACCCGATAAGAGAAGAACCCGCATCCGACCTAAATGAAACCTGGAATAAAACTAGAAAACAAATTAGAGAGAAACACATATATGTATATAAATAAAATTTATATACATATATGTGAGAATAAAGACCAAAAAGAGAACAAAAGCAAGAAAGAACAAAAACAAGCAAGAAACTATGTAGGAGCCTAAAATAGAAAGAGAATTGTGATTAAAAGAATTATTAGAAACAATATAATTGAAGATAAAATTAAATGAGTTAATATTAATTCTAACCTTATTAAGATAATCCTTAAAGCAATTATATATGGCTAATTTATAATTAGGATTAGAAATCCACTTTAAGCAGAAATTTGAGATTAAAATAATCAATTCAAAATTATGATGATAATTATTATTAAAAATTCTTTGGTTTCTTTCAAACCAAATGAACCAACAAGAAATAATGAATAAAGTATCAAGCAAATATCTAAAATCCTTATTAAACATAAATCTAAAAGAGTTCCAATAAAATAAGCAATCAGAAATTCTAGAGTTAATATGAAACTCAAAAATATTAAGAGTCTTAACAAGAATATAATAGGTTTCCAAGCAATCATAGTAAATATGATTAATATCTTCAAAATAAGTGTTGCAAAAAAAGCATTTATTGTCAATACTAATATTTTTCTTTTTTAAAAATTCAATAGTGTTTAACTTACCATGAATGATGAGCCACATGTGAATCTTAGATTTTGGAGGAGCATTAGACTTCCAAATAAATTTAAAACAATTAACAGAAACCCCCAAAAAGTTGATAAATTTGTAAAAGGAATTAGAAGAATATTTCTTACTCTTATCCCAATCCCAACTAATAATGTCATTATCATTGTCAATATTATAAAGATTAAGTTTAGCATAAAGCAAGAAAAGATGTCTAAGAATAGGTCCTTCTAAAATACAATTAAAATTGAAAGTCCAAGGAGGATCACTATCAGAATTGAAAACATCAGAAATTAACGCAAATTTGAAATTACAAATATCATATAAATCTTTAAACTCAATCTTAAGAGGAGTAGAGGAAATCCAACTATCATGCCAAAAAGAAGTACAGTTACCAGAGTAAACAATAATATTTAAACCCAAGTTAAAGATATTACTGCAATTTAATATAGATTTCCAAAAACAAGATATATTTCTAAAACTAGAAGAACTGATATGATATAGATTATAACTTCCATTGTAATAAAAAGTAGATATAATATCTTTCCAAATGGCAATATCACTGAAGTCCCTGAATTTCCATAACCATTTACCAAGAAGAGACAAATTCATGTTATGTAAATTAATGACTCCTAAACCACCCTCTTTTTTAGATTTACAAACAGTATCCCAATTAACTAAACATTTAAAACTACTATTAGGGTTATCACCACTCCAAAGAAAATCCCTTCTAATTTTATCTATTTTATCTATCACCCAGTCGGGAAACAGGTGCATAGACATCCAATATATAGGAAGAGCTGATAAGACAGAATTAATCAAGACCAATCTACCTGCTCTAGATAGAAATCTCACATTCCAATTAGAGATCCTATTTTTAATCTTATCAATAATAATTAACCAATCATCGTGTTTAAGTTTCGAAGGTCTAATAACAAAACCAAGATAGTCAAAAGGAAAGCTCATAGTTTTACAATTTAAAGTATTAGCAACTAAATTTTCTACATTATCAATATCATTTAAGATTAAAACGGAACTTTTATCAAAATTAATTTTTAAACCAGATAATAGTTCAAAACTATAAAGAATAAACTTGAGAGCAATAATATGTCTAGGGAGATGGGAGGAAAAAAGCAAAGTATCATCGGCAAATTGAAGGACAGATAAGCCAAAATTAGAAATATCATTACCAATGACACCCAAAAGGTTATTGCTAACAGCATTTTTAATAATCTTAGAAAAGACATCAGCTGCTAGATTAAACAGAAGGGGCGATAAAGGATCCCCTTGCCTTAAACCTCTCTTAGATTGAATCTTATTACCTAAAACACCATTAACCATAATACTGGAGTTACCTGTTTTAAGCAAGATAATAATCCAGTTAATCCATCTTTTACTAAAGCCTCTGGCACGGAAAATCTCTATAAGGAAATCCCAATCAACCGAGTCAAAGGCTTTAGAGAAATCTAATTTTAAAATAGCACAAGTTATATTATTTTTACAACAAAAATTAATATATACATGAATAACCGCTACACCATCAGTAATATTCCTGCCTTTAATGAAAGCAGATTGTGAACAGTCAATGAGGTCGTTCATTTTTAGACTAAGTCTATTAGCTAAAACTTTAGAGATAATTTTAACAGAGCAATTTATCAAAGAGATGGGCCTAAAATCTTTTAAAGTATTAGCACCCACTTTTTTATGTAATAAAATAACATTAGCAAAATTAAAACGACCTAATTGGAGATTACCATTATAAAAATCATTGAACAAACAAATTAAGTCTAATTTTAAAACCTCCCAAAAAGATTGATAAAAGAAACTAGGAAAACCATCCGGGCCCGGAGATTTGTCTCCTGGTAAATCAAAGATGGCTTTACGAATTTCCTCTTCAGTAAAAGGGGCATCTAAATCAGAAAGATTAATGTTAGAGGAGGATGGGTAAAGATCATTCCATCTAGCACTAACTCTATGCTTAATTTTGGTACCAAAAATGTCTTTGTAATAATCAGTAAAAGCATTGTTAAGATCTCTTTGATCAACTAATTCCACATTATTAACTAAAATGGAATTAATTGTATTACTACGTTTTCTATTATTAGCTAGGTTGTGAAAGAATTTAGTGTTATTATCACCTTCATTTATCCAGTGAAAATTAGATCTCTGTTTCCACATAACTTTCTCTTTTTCAAGAATAGAATAGAGATCCTCTTTTAAACTATTAAGGACATTCCTCTCACCTATATTTAATTGTCTAGATTCTTCAATCCTATTAAGTTTAAGCAATTCATTAAGAATATTATCCTTTTTTATTTTAATATTACCAAAAACATTTTTATTCCATTTTTTAAGAAAAATCCTGAGATTTCTAAGTTTGAGCACAAAAGCTTTGGCTGAGTTACCTCTATACTTAAGGCAATAAAAACTCATAGAGGACCATTTATTGATGACTAAATTAGAAAAACCTAATTCTAAAAACCACATTTTTTCAAATTTAAAAACATTATTCAAAAATCTATGACTATCACAAGTAAGAATAATGGGACAGTGATCAGAAAGGGTATGAGGTAATCCAGACACTCTACAGATAGGAAATTTGTCCTCAATACCATCACAAACGAAAAATCTATCTAAAAGAGCAAAAGAGGGAGACTCTCTATTATTGCTCCAAGTAAAATATCTATTGCATAGAGGAATTTCGATCAAATTACATTGAGTAATAAATTGATCGAATTCCTCCATAGCCAAATAATCACCTTCCCGAGGAGAGCGCTCCCCAATAAAACGAGTCACATTAAAATCTCCCCCCAAAATCCAAGGACCAGGGGCAAAAGACCTAAACTCGAGGCATTCATTCCAGAGAATCCGCCTTTCAATTTTAGAGTTAGGCCCATAAACATTAGAAATATTAAGGAAAGAATTATCAGACAGATTAATTAAGATGATGTGTAATGAGTGTTGCTTCTTAATACACTGAAGTAATTTAAAGAGATTATCTCTCCAACCAATCATTATGCCCCCAGATGAGCCCAAAGGGGGAAGAAAAACCCAATTTCTAAAACGAAAACCACCCAATCTTCTAAAAAAAACGAAAATCAGGACTTTCTATTTTGGTCTCTTGAAGAAGAGCAATGTCAATCGAATAATCTTTAAAAAAGATTCTAGCTTTATCACATTTACTGAGGTCGTTCAAACCTCTAATGTTCCAACTAATGACTCTCATAAACCCATAGATTTAGCCCTAGAAAGTTCTTTACTTCTAATAAACTCACGATCTAACTCAATATCAGAAAAAATAAAAGCAGAGCTACCAGCTAACTGACTAAACTCAGAAGCGGATAAATCACCAAGAGCATAAGAAAAATAAACGCTACCAAAATCCAAACGCATACCAGAGCCTGGTTCCAAAACACTGCTCGCAATGCTTGAACCAAGAAACTCACCCATCGACTGAGAGCGACTACCTCTAATCCTGGCACTGCGACGAACCAAACCACTCGAAGAGACCTGCTTTTTACGCCTACCTCTCTTCGAAGTAGCAAAAGAAGGCACTGAAATGCCAACAGCCTCAACATACAAATCAGATAATAATACATCAGAACCCACACTTCCAACAGTAGTATCAGCAAAATCCACACAAGCCACAGCACTATCGCAATAATCCCCTTGAAAAAAGGTCGAACTCGGATAAGCAGAAGAAGGAATAATAACAACAGGAAGAAACTGATCCAATGCTAGGAGCCCATCTGAACCAGAGTAACAAACCAAAGCTGATTCTCTAGATTCACTAGGAGAGAAGGGGAATTTATGCTCTGAATAGCAACCAATCTGATCAAAAGATCCAAGTGTTTCATGCACAACATGCACAGAATCACTTTTAGGCAAAATCTCATCAAAGTGTGAAACATCATCTACAAACAATGTCGAACTCTCATCTGAAGAAGAAACATCTGTTAAAAGCCAAGCAAGAGGAACTTCAGAATGATGCAACGGCAAACACTCATCAACACCATCACCTTCTAAATGAATATCATCAACCCAGATATTAAAATCAGAAAAAACAGAGCAACTCGGAGAAACTGAGACCACAGGCAAATCCACTAGCTGCCTCACTTCCAACACATCAAAACAATCAACAACATTATGAGGGAATTGATCACAAACTGGAGCAATGGACTGAAATTCAAAGACAGAGCAAATAGGAGAACCATCACATTCCGAGCACATGTTACCCAAAGAATCAACCGAGGAAAGTGCAGAAAACTCTTTATAATGAACACTATCCACACCAACAAAATCCGAGCATTCAGAGACAAAGTCTGAATCAAGACATGCATATCTATTACTGGTAGATATCTTGAATGGTTTCAGATGAGATGAAGAACCTTTTATGGATTTAGGATGAATAAATCCACTAAACAAGACATTATCCAAAGAAGAAAAACAGCGGTCGACATCTGGATCAAATAAAATGGGATCTAACCTAACAGGTTCTTGAATGACTTCATCAGTATCCATCTCTGTCTCAGAAGAAACCGAAAAGTCCAACATGTCAACAAGCATCTCAGAATCGCCACTAATAACAAGATCATCCTTATCAGTATTTGGGGAGTTTATGTTGTTAAAGTGGGATAAAAGATCATCAAGTAAAATCAAACCATCGAATCTCCTATGTCCAAGATTGCTGATTAATAAACCTCTCAAGTTTATGAAGTTAAGAACAAACTGAAAACCATGCATTGCCAAATAATCAGAGGGAAATGACTCATACGGTGAGGAATAACCAAAATAAGTCTCTGGATCTCCAAATTTATCTTTATATCCCTTGCCAATGTTTGGGGCATTAACAACATTGAAGTGAAATAACAATAATTCCAGGAGATTAAAACCATCAAATCGAAACTGCCCAAGATGATCATGAATAAACCTTTTCAGAAGCATGATTTTAAGCATAAACTGAAAACCATTTTCGACCAAGAAGTCCGACGAAACCGAAGAGGACGATTTGATCGAACACTTATCACTCTTGTGACCAAACTTGCCACACCAGAAACACCTAATAGGATCACGACACTAGGATGCGAAATGGTTACTATCACCACATCTATAACAAAAAGATCTGTTGACTTTGGAATCAATCCATCGCTTGAAAGAGATCTGGGGTTTCGTGTCGCGTATTAAATTCCCAGGCAAGTGATCTTTAACTACTTGAGCATATGAGCGACGATGAAGATAATCAGGAGCGGTAGCCTCAGAAATAGCAAGCGAAGATAATGGAAGCGGCGGGAAGAAGAGAGATCTTGGAGAAGAAGAGGGAGCAGTCGCCATTTTCTTTTTTTTCCCGAAAAGAAAATATTTTATCAAAACCATTAAAATCCTTAATTAACTATGATGTCCCAGAAATTTAGGCAATATTTATTTAATAATTTCATTAATAATTATTTTAAAATGTGAAATATTGAATTAATAATCTAATTCAAACAGAATTTATCTTTTGAAAATTAATTATCATTTAGTTTGATAAATGATATTCTTTTCAAAATTTATAATAATGATAATTTAATTTGAGGATCTTATTGTTTTCAAATGTTAAAAATATTTAAATGATAAAATTATCTTCCTAAGCTTATTTAAAGAATATTTTATTTATAATATATATATATGTGTGTGTGTGTATACATTGTAGATAGAGAATTTGATTTTAATTCAAGTTTAAATTTAATAAGAATATTTTAAATTTATAATATATATAGATGTATGATGTATGAATTGGTTAAATGTATTGAAATTAGTATTGAAAACTTTTCAAAAGTTTGTTTTAAAAGTCTATCTTATAATTTCAAAAGAAATATAAGTAAATATTTATTTTGTTTATAAATATAATAGTTTAAATTGTATTTTTATAATAAAAGTTTATTTTGGTTTTCTATTGAAAATTGTTTTCTTTTGAAATAAGATTTAGTTCAATTATATTAAAGTATAATATTTTGGTTTGAAAACTTTTGAACAAAATTGAATTCAATATTCACTTCTTTTTAAAAAAATCTCTTTTGAAAAATAGTTTTAAAAATATTATTTTAAATATTCAAATAAATATTAATGTGTGTAATTTTATAAAGAAATTTATATGTATTCATTTTAAAGGCTAAATGTAAATAAACCATTTAAAACATGTTAAATTAAATTACAAATTGTTTTAGAAATGAATTTAAATACATTCATAAACTAAGAAATTCATTTTTATATTAAAAGGGCATATGTGTAAAGCTTTTAAATCTTAGAGAGGACACTTGTAATCACATTACAAACTTTATGTAACAAGTGGCATGTTAAATTATTTTTGAAATAATTATTTTAGATAAGAAAACCTTGCAAATGCATTTTGTTAAAACCATTATCTTCAAATGAAATCTGAAAATCAGATTTTAAGTAAAAATCAAAAACCAGAATCAATCAAAATCTACAAAACCCAAATACAATCTAAATTCTGCAAAACCAAAACTATATAAAATCTGCAAATCTGAAAGCAATTTTTCAGCATCAAATTAAAGTACAACTCAAGCATATGAAGACGAGTCTGCATGCAGTTTCAAAAACCTACAACAACAAGTAAAATCAACTATAGAAAAATCACTTCAACAACAAGTGAAGAACAGCAGATTCAACTTCCAAATGCAGCTTCAAATCAGGTTCCTGGAAATGTGAAATTTGCATCTCTGTTGTCTTCTGCTTCTTCACAAAAAAAAATGTAAGTAAGCTTCTAATTTTAAAAACAGTTCTTAACTTTTAAAAAGTAAAGCTAAACAAGTTTTTCAGAAAAACTGAAGTTCTAATACATGCTTGTTTCAAAAAAAATCAAAAACTATCTTGGATGAACTGCCCCGTTTTTTTAGAAGTGAGTGACCTCAATGCAAAGAGCTTAAATTATCTCCTGCATGTGAATATATAGGGATGTGAATGCTTGTATGACTTTAATGGTAATGAATATTGTGTGTGAATATATATAAATATATATATGTGTTTACAGGAAACCTGATTACATGTTTTCTGTTTTTAAACTAAGTTTTAATAGAAATACTTTATCAACTTGTTTAATTTCTGTTAGAAATTAATATGTAAACAAAATATGTTTGTTTAGTATAAATTTAGGCCTGTAAATTATGATTTAGGTAAATTAAGTTGAATTGAAAAACCTGTAGCCTCTGAAACATTAACAACAATCTATATTTTCAATAAGCAAAATTTAAAACTTCTTAAATTATGAAATCAAGGGCATAATATGAATGCCCATATGAAATCATGAATTTTAAGACAGAAATTACAATTTTTAATAAGCTGTTGTGTGAGCATTTCTGTTTTGAGCAGAATGTAAGTTTTTAGGGTTATTTGATTTTCTAGTGGATGTTGGAAGCTGTAATTCTTCCTGGAGGTGGAGTACTGATTAGAGGGTAGGGGAAAATTGTCAGATGAAGTGTCAGAAGTGGATGGCGACGGTGATTGTTCATTCCAGGTTTATAACCCTAGTGTCTGAAGTTGGGGTTTTTTTACATTTTTGGGTTCTCTGTTGCATCGAGTGATGCAAGCCTTTGGGATTGGGAAGAAGGGTCATAGATGGAGCTATGGCCGGAGTCGCGGTGTCTCAGATGATCGGAGGTGGATTTTCTAGCTGTTGACAGGTTTTGGGGGTGATGCAGTTGTGAGTGTTCCAGGTTTGGTTCGACTATCTCAAATTTGTTTTCAAGCTGCAGTGGATTTTTGAAGGTTGTGATCATGTCAGAGGATGATCGGCGACGTGCTGAGGTTGCCTAGGGTGGCTGGAGATGATCTGAGCACCGGTGCATATGCACCATGCATATTTTTAACTCTGGTGAACTTTTGGTTTGTGTTGTGACTCGAAGCTTCTCTCGGGTGTTTGTGGTTCTGTCTCGAAGCACTTAGGGAAATAACTCGAAGTTATTTTGGGAGGTCTCGGGTAAGTATAGGTTCAGGTTGTAAAACCTGTAAATGTGCAGTTTTTAAAACTTGAATGAATTTAAAATTTTAAAACAGCATTTTTTTAAACAAGGATTTAAATTCCAAGTTAGGATGAATTTGAATTCAAGTGAGCTTTTGAATTCAAAGTTTTAAAAATGAAAATAATTAAATTTAAGCAAGATTTAAATTAAGTTTAAAATCAAGTTAAATCATGGTCTCAAGATTTCTATGAATTTAGATTTGAATTTAAAACAGTTTTGTAACTTTTTAAAAGTTGAACAAATTCAAATGTTTTAAAGTAAATTTAAAAACAAGTTTGTTTTCAAATAAATGTTTGAACTTGGAAGACTTCTTTTCTTAATATTGGAATTAAAATTATGAAGTGTTAAACTTTTATTTGAAAATTAAGATAATCAATTTATTTTGAAAGCTTGATTCTTTGATAAATTAAGTAATTTGGATTTAAACTTTCCTTACATAAGTAATGAATGCTTCCACTTTTATTTTAAGGTTTATAATTTATTTAAATTTGGATAATGTTTAAATAGTTAAACATTTTAAATCTTAAATTTTAAAATGGAATTTGAATTAAATTTAGAAATGTATTGTTTTAAATACATTTTGAATGTTAATAAAGTTATTAATAAGTAAATGAATTATTTTGGAAATAATTAAGATAATTAAGAATTTACTTATTTACTTGAATTTAATTAATGTTTTGGATTAATTTATAATTAGAGATGATTAATAATAATTAATCTAACATAATTTTTCTTAAGTAAGTAATTAAAGAAAATGTTGTTAATTAATAATGATAATTATATAAGGATAATTAAGTAATTAATTAATGTAATTAATTTTGAAAATTAACTAGATTAATTAATTGAATATAATCAATTGTAATTTGTTAAGTATAATTACTTGATAAAAGTAATTAAAGGATTAATTACTTATTGTAATTAATTATGATAATGTGATTTGTTAAAATTAATTAATTTAGTTTAATTAATTTAAGAAATCATTTGATGATTTAATGAGAGTAATTACTTAATGTAATTAATGGAGCATTATTACTTAAGGAAGTAATAAATGATAATTAGTGGAATGTAATTAGTGAAGATGAGTAATTTGGATAATTAGTGGAATGTAATTAGTGGAATGAGCATTATTACTTTTGTAATTAATCAGGGGATTAATTAATAAAGATAATTAATTATGGGATAATTAATTTGTTATGAGTAATTAAGGGGAGTTAATTATGTATTTAATATTAATCAAGGGTGATTAATAATTGTATTTTTAAATTTTAGATTAATTACTAAATGTAATTAATTTTATATAAAGTAATTAATTTCAATATTAGAGATCATTAATTAATATAATTAATGATGTAATTAAGAATTGTTTAATTAAGTAATAATTAATGATTAAGTGATTAATTAATGTAATTAATTAAGGATAAATGTAATTAATTATTGTTAATTAATAAATGAAGTAATTAAATGTTAATTACTTATGATTAAGGTTAATTAATTTTGTGAAAATTAATTAAGGACTAATTACTTATTGTAATTAGAGAATGATTAATCAAATGTGTTTAATCAAGATGAATTCTTAGGGAATGATTAATTAACTGGGTTAATTAATTAATGGATATATAAGCAGGATTTATAGATGTGTTAATTAATTTAATTTATTTTAAATTAATTAGAGATGGTTGAAATTAATTTAGTTCATTTTAAATTAATTATAATTGATGGTTAAAAAATCATTGCTCATGGATGATATTGATATTTCTTTGGATGGTTGTGATCTTAGTAATGAGATGAATAGTATCTATATGATATGGATGCTTAGTTAAAGTATGATAATGGGGATTATCTGGTTGTGATGATTATATGTTTGTGATGGTTATCTGTTGTGATTATGATACGAGTTATCTATTTATGATGAATGTGATCATCTATTGTGATATGTAGTTTATCTATCTAATAGATAATGATGAATTGAATTAATTGTTCAAACTAAATTCACTTGGACATTAAGATGGTGTTTGGATTTCGATGAGATCGGGATCGGGTTTCCAAATTTGGAATTCCGAAAACCACATCGATCCAAATTAAACGTTAGGTCGTGAATCTCAAGTGAAGAGTGAAGACTCGAGGTGTAAGAACTATTCGTCAATATAACTATGGGGGTGATTCCGTGATGAGTTTGACGGAATAGTACTTTCAGATTCGAGATGGTGATTCAGAGTGCATGGGTTATCGTCGTTAACTCTGAGGGTGATTCTAAAATGAGTGTAACGAGATAATGCCTTCGATTTCGTTCGAACCCGGAACGAACTTGTATGGATTGAATGCTTTCAGAACATCGTCAGGTGGACGATGAGCATTCTAAGATTGATATGTCCTATAAAGGTAATCGTAGTCTCAAGCCTCATCAACCGGGAATGGCTATAATAGGGGAGGTGCAGCAAGGCTAAGTGGGTCATGCCCAAGTAGTACGAGATTTACCCCTGTCTAGAGGTCCCTTTATATTTCGGTTGTGTGACAGTTGGCGATGGCCAATCTGCGGGGTGGTCTTGCTCGGAACTGTTCAGTAAGGAATGGTTCCGGCTTTGTGTTGCAGGGGAGCGGGCGTACTCCTCGGTACGGTGATCTAGGCCACGTACTGTGACGGCCGGTACCATAGTAGCCCTGCCATTGATGGAATCCAAAATCCATTAAGTGCCTGTACGGTTTTGATTGTGCTCAACTATGTTGGAACGTGAGATGTAAGCATTCCAGCTATTTCTGTATTTTATTTTGAAAACCCTAGACACTATTATAATATCACTGGATTTCCTATCAAATGTTTTGGTTAGCGTAGGGTAAAAACTTTTCCATGTTTATGTATGGGAAGTCTTACGTGATACCTTTTGTTTTCAAAGGATTTTCTAAAGTTAAACAACTTTTAAACCTGTTTACTCACACCAGACCCATGTCTGACCCGAGTGTTTATTTTCTTTTTTATTAAACTCTTGGGTACTCATATTATGTATGAGTACTAAAGTGATTCAGGATTGCTTTAACGAGTTCTGGAGGAGATATGGAGCAGGAGGCTTCAGCGTGTAGATATATTTAGTGATTCCGCTGTGTTTGAGTTGTATCTATTTTCTCTGATGTACTTGAATTGTAATTGCTAGACAGGTGTTTATAACTATCTAGTTTGTGTAGTATTAGCTGTATTACTCTGATGTATATGATACTAAGTGATGTTTTATGTGATATAATATAATTTATTCGTTCTGCAATGAGATTCTGATGTTGTCTGTTTCTTTCTTTCCAATATTTTCTCTTTTCTATCCCTTTCTTTCTTCTTAACGATGCGTCTTTCTATAGAATGAAAGTCGGGTCGTTACATTGTGGTATCAGAGCCAGGTTGAGCGAATACCTATGCTCTGGAGTGGTGTCCTTCTTGAGAGAACGTATTTGAAATTTTGAATATATATTTATTTATTTCTACCTATTTGATTGGGTTACCCGTTCAGGTTTTCCAATATAAGTTATAAAGGTAGATAGGGTAGTGGTGTGTGTAACACAACTACCAATGGTTGGAGTCCGAATGTTTGAGGTTGGAAGTGATCTGCTAGGGCAGTATTGGGCATCTTGAGTAGTTTTGCAGTTTGGTGTGAAGGATTTCACTGATCTCTGAAGGAAATATTTTCAAGATTCGGAGTTCATTTTTGGAATGTAAGCTTGGTTGCACTCGTGCAAGTGGATTTTCTTGAGTTTGGATCAGTTGGGAGTACTGAAGCCAGCAATGGTATCTTGGCAACCGTAGGAAGGAGTTCTGTCTGTATTTGAGTTTGAGACTCAATGGCATAGTGTTTTGTGCTTGGTTTGAAATCGAGTTTCCTGAGGGATATCTGTCTTCTGAAGGCTCTATTGTGGAAAGGGCTGATGTAGCTTGGTGATTCGATGAGCTTTTGGATAAGAAAGTCTTTGGAAGCAATAGCAGCAGTGAGGACCGTTTCTTCGATGGTTCAGAAGTCTCTGTGATTCTTTTGTCAGTAGGCCGGACAGATCTTGGAGCTTGTCCATTTCTCCTGGAAGCTCGGCTGGGTGTGATGTTTGTGGTTGGCGGTGGACCACTAGCTTCTTCTTTTGGTTAGAAGGCTTTAGCTGTTCTGATTGTTGAAGGAGAACGGTTTTTTCGGATCTGAACTGAGTGGAATCGTAAAAGTGACTTGCGGTGGTTCGGAAGTTCTTTGAGTAATCTTTGTTCGGATTGAAGCATCTCTAGAGGATGTTAGAGTTATCGAAGTGGTATTTTCTGGATATCTTCAACGGAGTCAAGATTTGCATCCGCATCGAGAGATTGAGTTCTGCTTCGACTTGGTTCTTGGAGCTGTACCAGTGGTTCAGCATGGTAGAGGGATCTTTGAGAGAGAGATCTGTTTAAGTTGGCAGGATTGACAGGATCTAGTTTCTAGTTAAATTTTTGATGGGGTATTTGTGACCGAATCGGATAGGTAACTGAGATTTTATGGAATTTGATGAACAATGTTCCGGGATGGATTGATCAAGTTTGAACTTGTGTTCATCAATAGCATTCTCAAATCAGAGTTGTGCAGCGGAAGCATAGTGGCAGCTATTCCAGAATAGAAGCAACACCGATTCATTGGGAATTTGTGTTTTGTCTTGGATCAGAGGATTTCTATAGGAAACTTATTTTGGATCTGGAGGCTTGGTTGTCTTGTGCATCTGTTTTATTTTCCATATAGGAGTACTATGTTTGAAGTCTTCTGATATTTGTGTAGTGGAATTTATGTGGCAGATTTTGATGGATCTTGGGAGAATTATTTTGTTGAGTAGGATCTGGAGAACGTTTATTTCTTTGTCCAGATTGGTTCTGTGAAACATCTACAAGGATTGGATTGATCTAGAAGGTTGAAGGCAGCCCAGGATTGACAGGAGAGATTTGTGGATAAGAGTATTGGATCTTCCTGTTTTCTCTTAAGGGTTAAGTGTTTGGTCTACAGGATTGAATTGCCAGTTCGGACAGCTGGGATTCATTATGTATTTCATGTATCTCTGAGGGAATACGTGTATGGTTTATCACTGGTTTTAAAATCAGTAGTTCTGAGAGATTTGGAAGTTGATTTGGACTTGTCTGTGGTCCAATGTCCTATTTAGATTTGTAGATCTAGATACATAAGAGCTCTAGATCTCAGTGGAGTAGCTAGTTTAGATTCTTTAGGGCGAGTGTCTCGGTGTTTGTACTTGGGAAACTCTAGAGAATCCTATCTACAATTTTTTTTCTAGATAGTTAGAGTTGTTTGTTTGAATTGGTTGCTATGGTTGCTAGTATTTGGTTGATAGCATATGTTTTCTATTTTAAATTTTAAAATCTGTATGGGATTATTAAATTATCTTTGCTTTTAAATTTCGGGGACGAAATTCTTTTAAGGGGGGAGGAATGTGATGTCCCGGAAATTTAGGCAATATTTATTTAATAATTTCATTGATAATTATTTTAAAATGTGAAATATTGATTTAATAATCTAATTCAAACAGAATTGATCTTTTGAAAATTAATTATTATTTAGTTTGATAAATAATATTCTTTTCAAAATTTATAATAATGATAATTTAATTTGAGGATCTTATTGTTTTCAAATGTTAAAAATATTTAAATGATAAAATTATCTTTCTAAGCTTATTTAAAGAATATTTTATTTATAATATATATGTGTATACACTGTAAATAGAGAATTTGATTTTAATTCAAAGTTAAATTTAATAAGAATATTTTCAAATTTATAATATATAGATGTATGATTTATGAATTGGTTAAATTGATTGAAATTAGTGTTGAAAACTTTTCAAAAGTTTGTTTTAAAAGTCGATCTTATATTTTCAAAAGAAATATAAGTAAATATTTATTTTGTTTATAAATACAAAAGTTTAAATTGTATTTTTATAATAAAAGTTTATTTTGGTTTTCTTTTAAAAATTGTTTTCTTTTGAAATAAGATTTAGTTCAATTTTATTAAAGTATAATATTTTGGTTTGAAAACTTTTGAATAAAATTGAATTCAATATTCAATTCTTTTTTAAAAAAAATTCTCTTTTGAAAATTAGTTTTAAAAATATTATTTTAAATATTCAAACAAATTTTAATGTGTGTAATTTTATAAAGAAATTTATATGTAATCATTTTAAAGGCTAAATGTAAATAAAACATTTAAAACATGTTAAATTAAATTAGAAATTGTTTTAGAAATGAATTTAAATACATTCATAAACTAAGAAATTCATTTTTATATTAAAAGGGCATATGTGTTAAACTTTTAAATCTTAGAGAGGACACTTGTAATCACATTACAAACTTTATGAACAAGTGGCATGTTAAATTATTTTTGAAATAATTATTTTATATAAGAAATCCTTGCAAATGCATTTTTTTTAAAACCATTATCTTCAAATGAAATCTGAAAATCAGATTTTAAGTAAAAATCAAAAACCAGATTCAATCAAAATATACAAAACCCAAATACAATCTAAATTCTGCAAAACCAAAACTGTATAAAATCTGCAAATCTGAAAGCAAATTTTCAACATCAAATTAAAGTACAACTCAAGCATATGAAGATGAGTGCATGTAGTTTCAAAACCCTACAACAACAAGTAAAATCAACTACAGCAAAATCAACTTCAACAACAAGTGAAATGCAGCATATTCAACTTCCAAATGCAGCTTCAAATCAGGTTCCTGGAAATGTGAAATTTGCAACTCTTTTGTCTTCTGCTTCTTCACAAAAAAAAAATGTGAGTAAGCTTCTAATTTTAAAAACAGTTCTTAACTTTTAAAAAGTAAAGCTAAACAAGTTTTTCAGAAAAACTCAAGTTCTAATACATGCTTGTTTAAAAAAAATCAAAAATTGTCTTGGATGAACTGCCCTGTTATTTTTAGAAGTGAGTGACCTCAATGCAAAGAGCTTAAATTATCTGCTGCATGTGAATATATAGGGATGTGTATGATTTTTATGGTGATGAATATTGTGTGTGAATATATATAAATATATATGTGTTTACAGGAAACCTGATTACCTATTTTCTGTTTTTGAACTAATTTTTAGTAGAAATACTTTATCAACTTGTTTGATTTCTGTTAGAAATTAATATGTAAACAAAATATGTTTGTTTAGTATAAATTTAGGCCTGTAAATTATGATTTAGGTAAATTAAGTTAAATTGAAAAACCTGTAGCCTCTGAAACACTAACAACAATCTATATTTTCAATAAGCAAAATTTCAAACTTCTTAAATTATTAAATCAGGGTCATAATATGAATGCCCGTATGAAATCATGAATTTAAGATAGAAATTACAATTTTTAGTAAGCTGTTGTGTGAGCATTTCTGTTTTGAGCAGAATGTAAGTTTTTGGGGTTATCTGATTTTCTAGTGGATGTTGGAAGCTGTAATTCTTCCTGGAGGTGGAGTACTGATTAGAGGATAGGGGAAAATTGTCAGATGAAATATCATAAGTGGATGGCGACGGTGATTGTTCATTCCGGGTTTATAACCCTAGTTTCTGAAGTTGGAGTTTTTGTAGATTTTTGGGTTCTCTGTTGCATCGAGTGATGCAAGCCTTTGGGATTGGGAAGAAGGGTCGTAGATGGAGCTATGGCCGGAGTCGCGGTGTCTCAGATGATCGGAGGTGGATTTTCTAGCTATTGACAGGTTTTGGGGGTGTGCAGTAGTGAGTGTTCCAGGTTTGGTTCGACTATCTCAAATTTGTTTTTCAAGCTGCAATGGATTTTTGAAGGTCGTGTTCATGTCATAGGATGATCGGCGATGTGGTGAGGTTGCCTAAGGTGGCTGGAGATGATCTGAGCACCGATGCATATGCACCGTACATATTTTTAACTCTGGTGAACTTTTGGTTTGTGCAGTGTTGTGACTCGAAGCTTCTCTCGGGTGTTTGTGGTTCTGTCTCGAAGCACTTAGGGAAATAACTTGAATTTATTTTGAGAGGTCTCGGGTAAGTATAGGTTCAGATTGTAAAACCTGTAAATGTGCAGTTTTTAAAACTTGAATGAATTTAAAATTTTAAAACAGCATTTTTTTAAACAAGGATTTAAATTCCAAGTTAGGATGAATTTGAATTCAAGTGAGCTTTTGAATTTAAAGTTTTAAAAATGAAAATATTTAAATTTAAGCAAGATTTAAATTAAGTTTAAAATCAAGTTAAATCATGGTGTCAAGATTTCTACAAATTCAGATTTGAATTTAAAACAGTTTTGTAACTTTTTAAAAGTTGAACAAATTCAAATGTTTTAAAGTAAATTTAAAAATAAGTTTGTTTTCAATAAATGTTTAAACTTGGAAGACTTCTTTTCTTAATATTGGAATTAAAATTATGAAGTGTTAAACTTTTATTTGAAAATTAAGATAATCAATTTATTTTGAAAGCTTGATTCTTTGATAAATTAAGTAATTTGGATTTAAACTTTCCTTACATAAGTAATGAATGCTTCCACTTTTATTTTAAGGTTTATAATTTATTTAAATTTGGATAATGTTTAAATAGTTAAACATTTTAAATCTTAAATTTTAAAATGGAATTTGAATTAAATTTAGAAATGTATTGTTTTAAATACATTTTGAATGTTAATAAAGTTATTAATAAGTAAATGAATTATTTTGGAAATAATTAAGATAATTAAGAATTTACTTATTTACTTGAATTTAATTAATGTTTTGGATTAATTTATAATTAGAGATGATTAATAATAATTAATCTAACATAATTTTTCTTAAGTAAGTAATTAAAGAAAATGTTGTTAATTAATAATGATAATTATCTAAGGATAATTAAGTAATTAGTTAATGTAATTAATTTTGAAAATTAACTAGATTAATTAATTGAATATAATCAATTGTAATTTGTTAAGTATAATTACTTGATAAAAGTAATTAAAGGATTAATTACTTATTGTAATTAATTATGATAATGTGATTTGTTAAAATTAATTAATTTAGTTTAATTAATTTAAGAAATCACTTGATGATTTAATGAGAGTAATTACTTAATGTAATTAATGGAGCATTATTACTTAAGGAAGTAATAAATGATAATTAGTGGAATGTAATTAGTGAAGATGAGTAATTTGGATAATTAGTGGAATGTAATTAGTGGAATGAGCATTATTACTTTTGTAATTAATCAGGGGATTAATTAATAAAGATAATTAATTATGGGATAATTAATTTGTTATGAGTAATTAAGGGGAGTTAATTATGTATTTAATATTAATCAAGGGTGATTAATAATTGTATTTTTAAATTTTAGATTAATTACTAAATGTAATTAATTTTATATAAAGTAATTAATTTCAATATTAGAGATCATTAATTAATATAATTAATGATGTAATTAAGAATTGTTTAATTAAGTAATAATTAATGATTAAGTGATTAATTAATGTAATTAATTAAGGATAAATGTAATTAATTATTGTTAATTAATAAATGAAGTAATTAAATGTTAATTACTTATGATTAAGGTTAATTAATTTTGTGAAAATTAATTAAGGACTAATTACTTATTATAATTAGTGAATCTCAAGTGAAGAGTGAAGACTCGAGGTGTAAGAACTATTCGTCAATATAACTATGGGGGTAATTCCGTGATGAGTTTGACGGAATAGTACTTTCAGATTCGAGATGGTGATTCAGAGTGCATGGGTTATCGTCGTTAACTCTGAGGGTGATTCCAAAATGAGTGTAACGAGATAATGCCTTCGGTTTCGTTCGAGCCCGGAACGAACTTGTATGGACTGAATGCTTTCAGAACATTGTCAGGTGGACGATGAGCATTCTAAGATTGATATGTCCTATAAAGGTAATCGTAGTCTCAAGCCTCGTCAACCGGGAATGGCTAAAACAGGGGAGGTGCAGCAAGGCTAAGTGGGTCATGCCCAAGTAGGACGAGATTTACCCCTGTCTAGAGGTCCCTTTATATTTCGGTTGTGTGGCAGTTGGCGACGGCCAATCTGCGGGGCGGTCTTGTTCGGAACTGTTCAGTAAGGAATGGTTCCGGCTATGTGTTGCAGGCAAGTGGGCGTACTCCTCGGTACGATGATCTAGGCCACGTACTGTGACGGACGATGCCCCAGTAGCCCTTCCATTGAAGGAATCCAAAATACAATAAGTGCCTGTACGGTTTTGATTGTGTCCAACTATGTTGGAACGTGAGATGTAAGCACTCCAGCTATTTCTGTATTTTATTTTGAAAACCCTAGACACTATTATAATATCACAGGATTTCCTGTCAAATGTTTTGGTTAGCGTAAGGTAAAAACTTTTCCATGTTTATGTGTAGGAAGTCTTATGTGATACCTTTTGTTTTCAAAGGATTTTCTAAAGTTAAACAAATTTTAAACCCGTTTACTCACACCAGACCTATGTCTGACCCGAGTGTTTATTTTCTTTTTTATTAAACTCTTGGGTACTCATATTATGTATGAGTAGTCAAGTTATTCAAGATTGCTTTGACGAGTTCTGGAGGAGATATGGAGCAGGAGGCTTCGGCATGTAGATATATTTAGTGATTCCGGTGTGTTTGAGTTGTATCTGTTTTTCTCTGATGTACTTGAATTGTAATTGCTAGACAGGTGTTTATAACTGTCTAGTTTGTGTTGTACTAGCTGTATTACTCTGATGTATATGATACTATGTAATGTTTTATGTGATATAATATAATTTATTCGTTCCGCTGTGAGATTCTGATGTTGTCTGTTTCTTTCTTTCCTATCTTTTCTCTTTTCTATCCCTTTCTTTCTTCTTAATGATGCGTCTTTCTATAGAATGAAAGTCGGGTCGTTACATTAACATTAAGATCCAATTAAATTTGGTGATAAAGTTTACAAATAGTTATCTATTGAGTTTTAATCAAATCTATACTTTTGATCTTAATAGTAAATTTGGCACAAAGATAATATTACCTTCTTCGTACAATGGTGGTCCATGAGATATATGTCAACATATCAAGACGTAATGGCATCGTGCAAAAATATGGAAAACCCGACATATTTCCTATAATGACTTGCAATCCACTATGGAATTAAATTGTAGTGGAGTTATTGCCAGGTCAAGTTGCACAAGATAGACCTGATTTAACAACTGGAGTATATCATCCGAAATTAGAGTTAATAGATGATATTTTTAGTAAAGATGTGCTTGGAAGAGTATCAGCACGTGTGCAAATGATTGAGTTTCAAAAAAGAGACTTACCCCATGTTTATATGTTAATCATCATGGGTGTAGAAGATAAACCACAGTGATTATGATCAAATATTAAGAGCAGAAATACAAAATACACTTGAAGAGCCTCAATTATATGAAATTATCATGAAATGGATGATTCATAGTCCATGTGGAATGAAAAAATCAAAGTGTCCTTGCATGAAAAAGGGTATTTGTAAGAGAGATTATCTAAGACAATTTTCATCGGTAACTACTCAAGGGACTGATTCATACCCTATCTGTCGAAGAAGTGATGATGGAAGATGTATACCTTTAGACATACATGGGAAATTTTTTGTAGGTAATAAATAAATGGTACCATATAATCCTTAGTTGTTTCTCAAGTATGATTTTCATATCAATGTGGAAATATGCAGCAACATAAAAAGTGTAAAAATATCTTTACAAATATGTCTATAAAGTTCCTGATCGTGATTCTTTACAAGTTCAAATAGGGCCCAAATATGATGAGAATCAACGTTTTATTGATGCAAGATTGGTTTGTGCTCCAGAGGCATTATGGAGAATCTTCTGGTTCTCACTCAATAAGATATATCTGTCAATTAAACACTTACAAATACATCTTCCTAATAGATATAACGTTACATTTCGTGATAGTCAAACGATCAATGAAGTGTTATCCGATGAAAACAATAAAAAAAACAATTCTAACTGATTTTTTTGACATAAACAACCATGATATCAAAGCAAGAAAGTTTCTATATCGTGAATTTCCGGAGCATTATAGGTGGATTAATGACTAGAAAAGATGGAAAAAGAGAGAGTCGCATATGATGGTGATCGGTAGAGTATATACAGTCTTACCTTTTAAAGGGGAACGTTTTTTTCTTGAGAATGCTAATTAATCACATAAGAGGACCAGCTTCTTTTGATGATTTGCTGGCAATAAACGGTGAAAGTGTTGAGTTTCGGCCTTCCTATGTTCCAAACGTGTTCGCTTCACCATGTCTAGTGTCATCAACGGTCGAAGTCTCTCATGCCGGCGTTCCATTAAACAACCCTTCATCGCTTCCCATCAAGCATATAATCTGGTCATGACAACACATTGTAACAAAAAAAATCCTCAATGTTACGTGCCATCAATTTCATATATATATACAACGATTGTTCCAAATATCTTGTGATGTGTGACTTATCCATTCAATCCACGCATCCACTCCATTTACAATACGAGCCACATCTAACAATCTCCACCTCGGCGAGCATTGCTTAAGTCACCTTGCAGTTATACCGAGTCCTCTTCGCATGGAAGGCGGCTGCAATTCCGAGTTCTCATAAGTAAGGAAAGTGACTGCTTAACCATATCTCCACTTTGACGAGCATCCCATGCTCATGCCCCTTTGGAGTCATGCTTCGGTCACGCTACATCATATCGATCCCTCGAACCATGGGGTTCTGATACCATGTTGAGTTTTGGCATTTCCGTGTTCTAAACACATTCGCTTCACCATGTCTAGTGCCATCAATAGTCGAAGTCTTCCATGCCAGCATCCCGATTATACATCCCACCATCACCTCCCATCGGACATATAACCTGGTCTTGGCAACACATTTTAACAAAAGCAATCCCCAATGTTATGTGCCACCAATCTCATATATATACCACGATTATTCCAAATATCTTGAGATGTGGGGGCTTATCCATTCAATCCACGCACCCACTCCATTTACAATGCGAGCAACACCTAACAGAAAGATGTTAAACATTTGAAGAAGCTGCTAAAAACATGGTCTTTTAGAGGGGGATCAAAGTACTAGATCATGTTTAGTGGAAGCATCAAGCATTAAAATGTCATCTGCATTGAGAACATTATTTGTAACAATTTTGGTTTTTTGTAATCCGTCAGTGGTGCGAAAACTACGGGATGAATTTTTTGAACATATGGTTGAAGATTATCCAAATTCAAGTTCTATTAATCATGCAATTCTATCCAACCACCTTTTGAATGATTTGAATTTGTTGCTTCTACAATATAACAAGAGTATTTCAAACTATGATCTTCTAAAATTTTCCAAATCACCTGTGTGTGAAGTAGAAATTTCAGATTTGATCCAAGAAGAACTATCAATTCATGTATCTGAAGAAGATTTATGTTTTATTAACAAGTTGACTGTTGACAAAAAAAGGATTTATAACATAATTATAGGCGAAATTTTAAAAAGAAAGAAAAAATATTCTTGATTGATGGTCCAAGAGGAATGGGAAAAACATTTTTGTATCGCGCAATTTTTCCAATATCAAAAAAAATGTGGTACTACAATAGCAACAGCCACATCTAGAATCAATGCAACATTATTACCTGGTGGAAGAACCGCACATTCAAGATTTAAGCTTTCACTGAACCCAAAAGCGACATCCACATGTTCAATTAGCAAACAATCAAATTTGGCTAAACTTTATAGGAGAGCCACAATACTTATGTGGATGAAGCTACTATGCTTCATTGTTATTCTTTTGAGGCATTCAATAGTACTATCAAAGACTTTTGGATAACGGCAAACCCCATGGTGGTTAAATATTTATCATGATTGGATATTTTCGCCAAGTATTACCCGTGGTACCTAAAAGTACAAGAGGTGAAACAATTGGAGCATGTATCATTAAATCGGCTCCATGGAAAAATTTGTGATTTTGCATCTAAAAAGAAACATATGTGCATAAACGATAATATATATCGAATTTTTTAATTTGAATTGGTGAAGGTAGTGAACCTCCCATTGATGGAGAATGATTCAAGTACCAAAGGATATGGTAATAAATTGGGATAACGAGAGTTCAATATTTAAATTGGTAAAAGTAACTTTCCCTACTTATCAAAAAAATGCCTTCAACATGGAGTATACTGTTAATAGAGCATTAATTAAGCCACTAAATGAATATGTTGACATACTTAATATGCACATATTCAATGTATTTCTTGAAATTGAAGTCATTTATTACTCATATGATGTTACGGAGGATGATACACGCAACTTATATCAATAAGAATTCTTAAACTGAATCGCTCCTTGTGGTTTACTTAAGCATAAGTTGAAATTAAAATTAAGAGCACCAATAATGTTGTTAAGGAGTTTGAATCCAAAAATCGGTTTATGTAATGGAACTAGACTTATATGTAAGCAATTCCATAAGGCTTGCATTGATGCAGAGATTATTACTGGTCATTACGTTGGCACTCGATCTTTTATTCCAAGGATCCAATGAAGCCGTATGAAAATATGAATTTGCCATTTGTGCTGATACAAACGATTTCAACTTCGTTTATGTTTTGCTTTCACGATCAATAAGGCACAAGGGTAGCCGATACAAAATAATGGCATCTTCTTACCTGAACATGTTTTTGGTCATGGTCTGATGTATGTTGCTCTCTCACGGGGAGTTTCACGTAAAGTTACAAAGGTTTTAGTAAAAAAGGTTCTTTTGCTGGAAAATTAGGAACTTACACAGAATATATTGTCTATAAAGAAGTCTTGTTAATTAAACATCAACTATGAATGTAAAAGGCTATTGGAAATTTGGATTTTTTACTACGATTTGGAATTTGTGATGGAACTCATGAAATTCTATTGAAATATATATATATATATATATATATATATATATATATATATATATATATATATATATATATATTTGCAATCATTTACTTTATTATTGAAATATACATACATTTTTGCTATGCTATATATGTGTTACTGTGGTAAATTTGGTTTATAGGTAAGGCTAGGTACAATAGCTAAGCTCTAATTATTCTAAAAGCTTATAGGAAGGATAAGTGAGCATGTGTTATGTAGAGCATGAGAGAAAGCAAAGAGTCGGCTGTGGAAGGTATGACCTCACAACCATTGTCTTTAAATTATTTCTTCTACTATTTTTTTTTTTTTGAATTACCTAGAGAACCAAGCTTCGCTTGTAAACTCTAGGGAAGTATGTGCCTACCAAACACATACTTCAGGTACTTGTTACAGGGTTGTCAGTTTCGGGGCTCGAACTCGTGACCTTCGATCACGCAGTCCGGACCATCAACCAACTGCGCCAACCCTGTTGGCTTCTACTATTATTATATCTAAAATAAAATAATATTTTGAAATATAAAGCATTGGAATGAATCGTTTTTTCCTTCTTTTGAAATAATATTTTAAAATAGTATTTCTTCTACTATTATTATATACTATCATGATACTGTTTATCTGAGCGCTGCATTATTTTAACTTAAAATGATTCAAAGTATCTGCCTTAGCTCATTTGGGTTGATGATTTTTTTTCTGAGTCATTATAATTTGCACCAAACTCTCTCCATATATATATAATAAAAGGTTGGAAGGATTCACGGGAAGATTAATATAGTCGGTGGTACCATATGACAGTAGAGCCATTGAATAAAAATCACTTTTTGGTAGGAATAGAAAATCTTTCAAGTCTCAGCAACCAGTTTGCCTCACAAAGCACATGAAAAACACAGCAAAGCATTCCACTGTTAACAATTAATCTGACTTTTTGGAATTCAGGATCAATTGTCATTTAACCTGAAAGTAAGTCAATGTCATCATAATTCCTATATAACATTGATGTTTTACTGTACATTTTTCATTTTTGTATCAAGCATGATATATTACAGTTGTACCTTATGTTCCTTTTGAACTAATGACTTTTTAGGACAAAAGGGTCGGTGTGATAAATTAATTTATAGAAAGGGTAAGATAGGTGAAAGCTACAAGCTCTAGTTAGAAAAAAAGCTATGCTATTAGTGGGAACATTCATTCGAGCATGGAGCATAAGGGAATGTTTCAATTGGTGTGAAAATGTAGTAAAGGTATGCTGACTAGAGAAGCTGAATGTAATGCAAAATGTAGCAAAGCAATATGTATCAACAGTATAATGATTGTGTGAGCCTAACACAGGTTGAAAAAGCTTCAGAAAGTCAAAGTCAATTGGACGAAAAATGTGTATGATAGTTTGCCCATTAGGTTCATGCAATAGGCTAATGATGCTAAAAGCTAACAGAATGGTAGGTGCATGATGCGGCAAACAATATATGTGCGTAAGAATAGAGCGGTTGCTGATACAATTAGAGTTGCAGTGAGCACATTCATGGGGAAAGCAATGCTAAGTATGATTCATAGAGCGGCGACGGAGTATGAGCTGGAGAAGACAAGGATGATGTCTAAGTTGAGTCAACAAACCACTCCTATTGTTAAAAGAGTACGTACCTGGACTGAAACACCTACAAAGAGAAGTGATGTTGTGCCTAAATATAATTTTATCTCGAGCATGCATATTAAAGCGAGGGATCCGCAGCTTGCACATGTGAAGATGAGGCTGCAATAACTATGTAGGGAGATGATAATGAATAAGCAAAGGTGGTGGAGTTCAGTTCAAAAAATTTAGGAAGCAAAGAAAATGGAGATGTTAGGTATTTTACCTTTTTATGAGATTCTTGCTTCTATCTCATAAACAACACTATTTGTTGCTTTATATTTAGTATCCATCCCTTTGACCTTGTGGAAATTAATTGGTTAGAGATGACCAAGTAAGCTTAACAAATTGTATAGGATGTTGCATATGGTTACATAACTTAATGTACCTTAATAAATTTTGTATGATGCTTACCCTTTTTTATGCTAGTTTGACAAAGGAGCAACATATTTAACCCGATCTCCCTCGATTTGTTCGACCCGTTCTCCCTCAATCTGTTTGATGCATTCCAATTCCTAACAGGCAACCATGCTTCAGCAATGAAACAGCATCATACCAAAGGCAACACTAGACTATGTATACATAGTAAATACTTACATTTTTGCTATACTACATATGCATTACCATGTTCAACTTGGTTTATATGCAGGGCCATATACATCGAGGCTCTAATAATAAGATTGCCTATTATTCTAAAAGTTTATAGGAAGGGTATGTGAGCATGTATTGCATTAGTTCACATGTTGTAATATGCTAAAGAAATGTAACGGAGTGGGTGTGTATGTATATATGTATGTACACACACATGTGTATGTATGTCTATATGTGTGTGCGTGTGTGTACATTCGTGTGTATATGGGCTGGTAGTATAAAGTGGATGGGCAGGACTAGACAAGGATCATATAGCTGCAAAATGAATATTGTGTCTTTACATCCACTGCTGTGCCATAATGCATACTAAAAAGAAAAGCAATTATGTAGCATCAAAATGAAACCAATGAAGCAATACATATCCTGATTGAAGAAAATATGGGTTGTTGGTGTGAAGTGGGCGAGCGTGACTAGGTAATGATCATACAGGTGCAAAATAAATCTATTGGGAAAATCCCTTCAGATGATCAGTCTAAGGGAATAAAAAAACCAACATGGCGGAAAACAACTGGATCGTGATTGTAGTGAGACAAAACAAATAGAGACAAACACGAGGACAGACAGTCATAGATCTATGCAATGCAGAAAAAAATAACACTAGTATTTATAGCATTTCCACTACCGTGAGGCAGTGTACATCCACTTAAGGAGAGGAGATTTTATTAATCATTGAAAGATTAGAGTTACAAGACTGATTCACTTTTGAAGGCTATACATAAGAAAAATTAACAATACAGACAAAATTCTGCAGAGTTTTAGTTCTCTAGTATGGCATCATAGTAGCCATGGAGTTTGGTTCGGAAAACACCAAAAAAGTTTCAGCATCCATCTGGACCGGCAAAGCCTAATTCACGAACCAAACATCTGGAGCGACATTACTTAGTTCGGCAAGCACCTAGTTCAGCATCACTTTGGTTCGACAAAACACTCATTTGGTTTGGCATCAACAACGAGCAAGTAATTTGGTTCGGCATTCCTCACGAACTATAATTCTAGAGCGAGATGAATACGCCAACATCCCCGAACCAAAACAGCTTCCTACACATATTTCTTCCCGAAAATGATTTAAAATTCAACACCGAATGAAATCATTTCTCTCTACTGCAACCTACAGTCGCCACTCCAATTGGAGCGACAATCATGGCCAGCACCGAATGAGAAATCTTGTCCGGCATCCTCCTCCACCGGACCAATTGGTTCGGCTTACTGCCCCACCGAATCAAGTATTTGGCTCGGCAAAATCTAGCTCCGATTCTATGGCTTCTTCCTCCTTCACCGGAGACGAGCTTCTGCCTCCTCTGTCTGCTACCGCGACATGGAATTGAGGTACCAATTTCTAACAACATCCACCTTGTTACCGAATTCCATACAAGCCTTCCAACTCTATCTACACCTTCATGCTCCAGGCAATGGACACTTATCCAATGAGCTTCGGCAATGCCATCACCCATTAAACTCTGTTAATGAACTCTGACAAGGCCACCGCACATCAACAAGGTGTTCGAAGCACCTCGTCCGTGTAGAACCTGTCAATCTCCACCATGAAAACAAACATCTCCATGAATCATCTTGACTCTTCGCTCGTGCCACCCAGTGGCACCTAGCACTTCATTAAGTGAATCAAGTCCGAGCAATGCTCGAAGTTAGCAACAGACAACGACTTTGTTAACATGTCTGCTGCATTCTCCTTTGTGTGAACATTCTGAAGATGAACTAGCTTCTCTTCACTCATCGAGACAAGGAATGACTCTCTCACCTCAATATGCTTTGTTCTCGAGATGAATGCTAGATTTACAGCTAAGTAAATTGCACTCTGACTGTCACAGTACACATCTACGCCTTTATATATGAAGCCCAAATCATACAATAGTTGCCTAAAATAAAGCGCCTCCTTAGCTGCTTCAACCACAGCTATGAGCTCTGTCTCTGTAGTAGATGAAGCCACAATCGTCTGCAACCTTGCTCTCCAACTGATTGCTTTCCCACCAATGATGAACACATATTCGAAGGTTGACTTTCTTCTATCTCTATAACCGGCATAGTTGGAATCACAAAATCCAACCAAGATGAAATCTCTTACTCTGCCGCTAAAGACAAATCCATGGTCTGGAGTTCGTCTAAGGTATTTGAAAATACACTTCACTGCTTCCTAATGCGTCTTTCATGGATTTGCCATAAACCTACTCACAAATCCAACTGTCTGTGCAAGGTCAGGCCAAGTGCAGACCATGGCATACATCAAATGTCAATTGCACTTGCATATGAGTCCTTCATCATATAAGCCTTGTCCTTTTCCGAGATCGGAGAGTCTTTACTAGAAAGTGGTATGTGCAAAGGCATAGGTGTGTTGATTGCCTATTCCCCTTCCATGCTAAGCAGAGAAAGCACCTTTCGAATGTACTCCTTTTGAGTGAGCCTCAAAAGTCCTAGTTTTCCATCCCTTTGCATTTCCATACCCAAAATTTTCTTTGCTTCTCCAAGGTCTTCCATTTCGAATTTCGGTTTTAGCTTTCGCTTTAAGCTATCGATTTCAGCCTTATCTTTGAAAGCAATCAACATATTACAAGAATAGATACACTTATCTACCATTCTTTAAATGCTTGAAGTACACACAAGCGTCTTTGATGCTACGATCAAAACCAAGTGAAAGCATAAAAGAGTCAAACCTCTTGTACTATTGTCTAGGCGACTGCTTATGTCTATACAATGGCTTCTTCAATTTGCAAAACCAGTTTTCTTTCCCATCTTCAACAAGTCCTTCTGGCCGCTTCATGTAGATGGTCTCATCCAAGTCTTCGTGCAAGAAAGCAGTTTTCATGACTAGTTGCTCCAGCTCCAAGTCATCAGCTACAACGATAACGAGAAAAATGTGGATGGACGTATACCTCACTACTGTAGAGAATATCTCATCATACTCCAGTCCCTTTCTTTGTGAAAACCCTTTAGTCTAGCCTTGTATCTCCCATCATCCTTCACCTTGAACATCCACTTGCAACATATGGCTCGTCTTCCTTGAGAAGGTGGTACCAAATTCTAAGTCTTGTTCTTCTTCAATGACTTTAACTCCTCTTCCATAGCGCACATCCACTTCGAACTGTCACATGATTTCAAAGCTTCATCAATGTCAAGCGGCTCCTCATGAACCACATGTACGCATTGTCAAACTGATCACCAAGGCTATGGTTCGCAAACTGCTAACCACCATACCTTTCGAGTGGCCTAATAGTCCTACGACTGACCCGGGTAGGTACTGCTTTTCCTAAACTCCTTTCAGCTCCACCTTGAACCGAACTTCCTTTGAATTCATGCACATTACTAGCACTACTAGAAAGTATCTATGGACTATCCTGTGATATTTCATCAACTACGTTTGTCTCGACAACATCAACAACAACTCTACTATTTGGCTGGAACACGGGAACTTCTTCCATCTCCTTATGCCTATCAGAATCTTAGATGAGCAATGTACCTTCTCCTTCAAATTGAACATAGCACACTCATTAAAAGTAACATGTCTGGAATGAACAATGTTTGATCAATAGGGTTCCAAATTCGATACCCTTTGATACCATCGGTGTATCCCACTAGTATGCCCTTATATGCTTTAGCCTCCAACTTGTCATCACCTGTATGGTGAACGTACATAGGACAACCAAAAATACGGAAGTAACCAAGATACTCTGCTTTACCTCTCCACCTTTCCTCTGGAATCTTCCCATCTATGGCTGAGCATGAAATTCGATTTATGATATGCACCGCAGTTGATAATGCCTCAGCCCAAAGGCCTCTAGACAAGCCCGCCGTCAATCTCAAGCAACGATCCTTCTCTAATAGAGTCATGTTCATCCTTTCTGCAACCCCATTGGATTGTGGATCTTCGGATGTAGTGAAATATCTCTGAATGCCATGCTGTCTATAAAAGTCGAGGAACTCCCTAGAGACAAATTCACCGCCATTATCAGATCTTGGCACCTTCAACCTAGAACCAGATTGGTTCTCAACAAGCGCTTTCAAGTCTTTGAACTTCTCAAAACTCTCTGATTTGGCCTTCATCACATATACCCCTACTTTTCAAGAAAAGTCATCAATGAAAGAGATAAAGTACTTTGCTCCTCCAAAAGGAGCAGCAACCGGTCCCCAAACATCTGTATGCACATACTCAAGTACTCGTCACGATCTATGGAGTCCAACTCCAAAAGATACTTTAGTTTGCTTAAGTAACACACACTCCTGGCAAAAGTCCATCTTATCAAAGCTTTCTCCTTTGATCATCTTCTGTCTTCGAAGAAACTCTAAGCCCTTCTTTGAAATATGACCCAACCTAAGATGCCGTAGCTTTGTGGCATCTAATGCACGATAATTGTCTACTCCAACACACGATTTTCTAAGAACCGTGGTTTCTTTCAGCAAATACAGATTTTGGAACACATCTCCTTTTAAAATAGCTAGTCCACCTCTCGAAACATTCAGACTATCCTTCTCGATAGTTACCATGTGTCTCAAAGATGTCTATTGTTCTAAAGAAGTTAAGGACTTCCGAAGACATGAAACATACCGTACACATGTCAAAGTGCGTGTTACTCCGTCAAACATCTTGATCCTCACTGTACCTTCAACTATTGCTTTACAACTAGCATCATTACCCGTAAGAATAAAGCTTCCCTTTTTTCCAATGAAAGAACTAAAGTAATCCTTATTAGACATCATATAGAAAGAGCCCCCGAGTCCAGCACCCAATGCTCTGAGACATCCGATACTACTACAGACAACACATCGTCAGATACAGAATTCTCCACCGCAAATGATGAAGATCCATCTTCTTCCTTCTTAAAATCTGGACAATCCTTTTCCAATGATCAGGTTTCTTGCAGATAAAGCACTTCTCGTCCTTAAAATTTCCTCCCCCGCCATTACCAGGCTTCCTAGACTTGGAACGCCCTCTAGAGTGCCAATTCTTCTTATCTTCTCTATCTCTTTCAACAAACAAGTCATGACTACTACTTCCACCTCTACATCCATCACTTATCTCCTTCATCTGATCTCTCAAGCCCTCAGTTAGAGGGCCTGACTTCACATCTTCCACTGTAACCATGTCTTTAGCGAAGATAAAGTTGTTAGCGAAACCTGTGTATCGCTTTGGAAGAGAACACAAAAGTATCATTGCCATTTGCTTCTCATCCATCTTCAAGTCAACATTCTTCATCTTCGTCATGAGATCATTAAACAAATTAAGATGTTAATTTACTGAAGTACCCTCGCTCATCCCCATAGTGAAAAATGTCTTCAGCAATATCAAACGGTTAGTCCAAGATTTCTTCAAATAGAGATTTTCTAGCTTGGTCCAAATGCCCTAGCAGTGGTCTCACTGCTAATCTTTGAGGTAACATTCTCTCCCATAGCTAGATGTAAAGTAGTAAACATCCATTTCTCCATCTCCTTTCTTTCCGCGACCGAGATGTCAGCTGTCAACTCCTAAGGGGCAAACACTACTAGATGGACTTCATTCCTCATTAGAACATCCTTCATCCTCCATTGTCACTTCTTGAAGTCTTTATCCCCATTACATTTCTTAATTGCCAACTGTGATCCTGAAGTGATATACATCCCTCTAGTATAGGGTCTTGTAACAACTGAAGTCGATTCATCTCCTACCATAGCATTTAACACTCCTCAATCAATCTTGCAACTCTGATACCAGACTGTTGGAGAAAATCCCTTTAGATGATCAGTCTAAGCGAATAAAAAACCCAACGCAGCATAAAAAAACTGGATCGTGATTGTAGTGAGACGAAACAAACACCACAACAGATAGTTATAGATCTAGGCAATGCAGAAAAAATAGCACCATTATTTATAGTGTTTTCACTACCATGAGGTACGCGAGGTAATGTAGGTCCACTTGGGGAGAGGAGATTTTATTAATCACTGAAAGATTAGAGTTACAAGATCAATTCACTTTTGGAGACTATACATAAGAAGAATTAACAATACAGAAAATTCTAGAGTTTCAGCTCTCTAGGATAGCTGTCATTGTTGTACAGAAGTTCCATTGTTTATAAAGTGAAGAAATGAGGAGGGATAGCTGCTATATAGCAGCCCTGGAGTTTGGTTCGGCAAACACCGAAAAATGGTTCGGCATCCATCTAGACCGGCAAAGCCCAATTCCCGAACCAAACATGCGGAACGACATTACTTGGTTCGGCATGCACTTGGTTTGGAAAAAAACTCATCTGTTTGGTTGGGCAAAACCTCAAAAATGGCACGAGTGAATAATTTGATTCGGCGTTCCTCATGAACTAAAATTATGGAGCAGCATGAATAAGCCAACATCCCCGAACCAAAACTGCTTCCTACACATACTTCTTCCCAAACAAGACTTGAAATTCAACACCGAATGATATCATTTCTCTCTACCGCAACCTACTGTCACTGCTCCAAGTGGAGCGACAATCATGAGCAGCACCGAATGAGAAATCTCGTCCAGCATCCTCCTCCATCGGACCAATTGGTCCGGCCTACTAACCCACCAAACCAAGTATTTGGTTGGGCAAAACCTAGCTCGATTCTAGGGCTTCTCTTCCTCCTTCACCGGAGAGGAGCTTCTGCCTCTTCTATCTGCTACTACGATATGGAATTGAGGTGCCAATTTCTAAATAATTCTTCATGTGATAATTAGGTCTACCATGTTTGGATGGAGCAAATGAGACAGGGTTTATGAAACAAGCGACTAAGCCGAACTACTGTGATGCATGAAGAAAGGTATGCTAACGACATTTGCTACTGAAGTAATCAGCAAGTGACAAAGGTGATCATTGATGCAGGCAACAGGCATGCACTGTGAGATTGCCGCAGCCTAAATAATGTGAATGCATCTAGAGGTTGGAGAGATGTTGAAGATATGAAATTGAGAATTGAGACAGGGATCAGGGAGTGAAAGCATGAGCGTGAAAGCATTAGGATGTGAAATGCACAGCAGATGAGAGGTTTGTAGGCTGCTAGCTTCTTAAGTGAAAGCATACAAAAATATTCTATACTATTTTTACTGATTGGGTATTAGCTACTTAAGTGACTCCTATATCCATTACCACCATGTCAGCCTTCTCTGTCTACCTCTTGATTTCTTTAGTAGAAGTTTGTAGGTTGTTGTTGCATACTTTATGTCAACAACTTGATTCTGTTGTACCCTGCTTTGAAATGTTGCAAATCCAAATGTTTATTGGATTACTTTTTATGCTAACTAGATAGCATTATGGTGCCTTATGACAAGATATGTAATATGTATGTTTGGTCATGAATATGAAAGAAACTTCTTAGGAAATGGGTCTCCGTCTTTCGCCAAAAATGTACATTTTGGTTGTTTTATTATGTCATTTTTGTTTTAATGTTACCATGATGATTGTTGATTCATTTGGTTAGTGATGTTAGTTTGAGAATCTTTTGCAGCATGTGCCATTATATTTGGCTTTCACTGTAATTTTATGAATTGGTTTTGATGGCATGTGTTCAGTGGTATGTTATGATTCTCGAGTCATGGTCAAACTCTTTAGAACTCTTTTTCAAAGAATATTTTCAAACAAGAGTTAAAAGCATTCTTTTAAGGTTGTAACAACTTCCTTAACAATATAATATGGTTATACAAGCAAGCATGTAGTAGAAATAATTAATTGATTGAAAATAACTAAAATTGAGTAATAAGGTGAGAATTAGAGAAATAAATACTAAACATGATTGTTTACGGTTTGTGTGAAATGTTAGTAAAAATAGCCTTTGAATGAAATAGAATAATTAATGAGATAGATTTAATAAGGTTATTATTTATGGACTTCTGAGGAAATTCATAAATAATAACAAAAAAAAATATAAACTAAGATTGGGAAGTTTGTTGATTTTATAAACTGAGATTTTATAAATAACATAGTTTTTGTGAAAACTACTATTTTTGAGATAAAATACAAGGTTTGGTGAGATTGGGAGTAATGAGATTACAATGAAATATTTTGAAATATATTACTGTTTTGGAAGAATTATTATTGTTTTTGAAATAAATAAATAAAGTTGGATTTACGATAAACAATAATAAAATGATTTAAGAGAATAATGAATGTAAATATATTATTTTGATGATTGTCGAATGTATGATTGATTGCTAGTTGTAATTATCATATATGTTTGATGTTTGATGATGATATCGCATGTTGATGAGTGTACGATATTCAACATTATCACGACTAGTTAATGGGTAAGTAATTATGGTTATTTGATGATGTGAGTTGTGTTACTAATATTGAAGGATTAGTGCACATTAGATGGTTGATTTGTATCACTATTAACTTTATCTCTAATGAGTAATCCCTACCAGAGCCAAGGTTCTAGCTTAACCTTCAGCTCTGATACCAGGTGCAAAGACTTGCAAATCCATACCCCTTTGAGCTGACCATAATTCACATCAATTCAACTCAAATTGAACGGAAACACGAATCTTTATGGGTGAAGAAGAAAAGGTAGAAGAAGAAAAAGAAAACAACATCATAGAATCTCACAATCGCAGTGGAACGAAATATAATATATAATAACATATTTTTATACAAAAGAATCTGTAGCAGTATTACATACTTACAATCATCAGAGTACAACAATTCATACATCAATGTGGACAGTTATAGTAACTTGTCCTCATATAGCGGAAATATACACTAAGTACGAAGATACGTCTCTGTCATCCAGCTCGCTTCCTGAGCTCTATAGTGTTCTATTATGAATCTGTAATACTCGGTCTGATCCAAGTATTATAATAAAATAACACCCGAGTCAGTTTGGAAAACTAGCGTGAGAAAACAAACTTAATTTGGATTATTAGAGTTATCAAAATCCTATGGAAACAAAGGGTATCTTGTAATTTTTTACCTCACGATAACCAAAATGATTTTTATCAAAATTATTTGATATTATAATAGTGTCTATAAAAAGTAAATCGAAAATAGCTAAAATGCTTGAATCTCACGTTTCAGCATAATTGGGCACAATCAAAACCGTATAGTTCTTATTGGAGAATGAATTCCATACAATGACTGGGCCACTGGGGTACCGCCCATCACAATAGACCTCTGGACCAATGTACCGAGGACCTCGCCGGGATCCCCTACTACACAAGACCGGCCTACCTCTAACGTAGATAGACCGATATGTTATCACCCCAGGTGTTCCCACCCTTACACTCGAGCGCTCCTTCTTTCATGCACAACCATATTCATAATATATAGGTTTTCGTGGTTATCAAGAAATGTGATAACGTACCCTAATTGGGTGCGACCCACTTAGCCTTGCTGCATCTCCCTTGTTTTAGTCATTCCTGGTTAATGAGGCTTGAGGCTAAGTGTTGCATTTTAAGAAACAAATCCACTTAGAATGCTCATCGTACTCCAATTACGATGTTCTGATAGCATTCGTCCATACAAGTTGTCCTGGGTCTGGACAAATCGAATCGCCGTCTTCATCATAATCACGGTATTCTTTCGTTAAGTTCAAACCGGATCGAAGTGGTTTTTGGACAATTAAATCCGATCCCGATCTCTTCGAAACGATCATCGAATTTTGCCAATATTTGATAGTTGGTTATTTAACTATCAAATAACATCCTACAGAAAACACTAGGCCTTATTTTATAAATCCCAAAAGTAATTATTTTTAAAATATTTTTATAAGATATATCAATCCCTTCCAATCATTTGAAAACAATTTCAACATTTTAAATCCATAGGAGGATACTTCCAAACCATCTCAACACTTAGAAATATTTCCAAATATCATTTTTATAACACTTAGAAAATATTTCTATCGGAATCATTTTCCATTAAAAATATCTCCAAAACCTTCCTTTCAATAATTAGGAGATTATTTATATGTATATTTTCCAAATATTATTTTAATATTAAACTTGGAAATAATTCGTGACTCATCTCATAAATCTTTGGAATTATTAATAAATTTCTACCTACAATTTCCAAACCGATTATACTTATTTATAATCTTATCTAACCATTTATACTTCTTTAACGAATTCAAATTCTTTTTGAAGTTGACACATTTAAACCTTTGGAAATTTTCTTAAGTCTCAAGAATTCCATTTATAGAATTTCTCTTATAAAATCTCATCCTTTAAACAAACCCCGTCTACACATCTCGCGAGAATTTATAAATAAATATTCAATCATTTCAAAACTATGTTTATGTGTGTATATATATATATAATGAGTATTTTTAAAGAATGGTTATTTATTTTTAAAATACGTTTGAGTTATTACTTAAAATATTAAAACACTTGTATAAACATCAATAACTCATTTATAGATAAACAAATAAATTTTCAAAGCTGATTTTAAAAGTTAGAATTTACTAAAATAAACACTCAATATTTGAAGATCTACTTATCGAAGTATTTCTGTCCTTGACTAGTTTAAAATTCCACGGTTTTAAATAATAAAATTTTCCATTTAAAAACAAAATCATCCTCTTAGAACTAAAATATATTTTTAAAACTTCGGTAGAAATTTAATTTATAATTCCTCTCGAATCATATTACATCACTTTCATTCCGATCTTCCTGACCCTTTTCACTTTCCAAAAATAGTATTCCCTTTTTTTTTCACCTTGTTTCCATATTTTTAATATAAATTCACTCTCTGAATTTTATATTCTAAAATTTCATCTGTTATCAATTTTCTTTACTTCTGACATTGTTTATAAATATTTAACTTCTCTAAGTTTCACTTTTATTTAAAATAATCTAATTTATAATTTCCACTTTATAAATTCAATTCCTTACAAATTATATTCCTTTCTGCCAATCCATCTTTAATATCGAATTCAACTTCTTTTCATATTTTTTAGAAATATTGTTTTAAAAACCCTTTATATAAATTATTTTAAAAATCTCTATTTTAAAATATTTTTACGAATATTTAAATATAACCGAAAAATCAATTTATTGTTTTAACCAAATCAATTTCTTTTAAAATAATCCAAACTTCAATATAAATATTTTCATATTCAAGATCTCCTTTTAAATTCCTTAAAATTTCAAAAATAATGCTATGGTATTTAAATACCAAAATTCAGGCCAGTGCTACATTAGCATCTAGTTATTCGATCACAACCATAATCTACAACAGATTTTTCTAACCCATCATATATCACTATATATGAAATTTAAAATCAACATTTTTGAGGAATCCAGTTGGATCCCTCCAATCTGTTTCGCTGCATCCACAGTTTTAATACAACATAAAATATCAATTCACTTCGAGGGGGATATCGTCGTATAAAGGGTCATCCGTTATTATGCGGGGAGCATAAGGTCTCATCTGCTCCAATAGGCGGGAAAAATATCCAACTACTAATATATACATATATATATAATATTACATCCAACTGATGATAATAACTATCGTCTCATCCAACCAATCACTGAATAATAATAATTATTATTTTCTTTATAAATTAACTAGCCAACCAAATTGAGTGAGATGTAACCACATTTATCTTTAATTGCAATCCATTCCAATTTCAAAATTTATTCCATAGTGTTTTGCTGCTATAATCCACTAGACTCGAGGTTGTGAAATTTGAACCTCGTACGAATAAATTTACGAAATATATAAGTTATTTTTTTATGTACTCACTAATTTATTTCCATTAAAATTAATTACATTCCCTCCTTCCAAAATATCTCATGCAGAAATCGCAACTCCTCTCTAATTCGACTTCGCATGTAGACATCCCAAAGCTCCTAAACCCTAGAAAATGTGACGGAGCCCATCCCTTGTCTATCGAACGTCATCGTCACGACCGCCTACTCCCCCTGGCCTGCCATCGCTACTTGCGCACACCACTAGCACTGCCTCGCCTAGTCGTTGGAATCGCCTCCGCCTCATTCCCAACCTTCAAGCGCCTCAGGCGCATGCACGCGCATAGTCGCATCTCTCAAATTGTGTCTCGGCCCTTTCCTCGATCTCCATCTGATTTGAACAAAATTAGTTCATTAATATTATTATTTTTCCTTCTTCAGTCGATTTCGTTTTCGTTCAAAGCTTCGTTTCCTTTTATTATCTGAGATGACGTGATTTTTATGATTTTTATAATTCGAATTGTCGTTCTTGAGAAGGAAGAGGCACGTGCTTATAAATGAAAGAAAGTAGCATGCGTATGAAGATAGGGGTTTTGACCGTTTCAAAATTTTATACTATTATATTCAAAATATCTCGTTTAATATAACTTAAAATCCCGACCTCCTACCGAGGCATGCCGCTAGGCATTTATAATGTTATACTACTATTTCGAATCTAATGGAATAAGTTTCAAGTCCTAATTCGATTGTATGAAGAAGATAGCTTTTTGGACCGATTATTAAATTGAATTTTCGATATAAATTTCAACGTGTTTCTATCCCGTACGACTAAACGATAATCCCAAACGCTACAAAATTTAAAATCCGACAATAATACATTATTATGGATCCAATGGCACTGGTTTCTTTAAATTCCGAGACTATGCCCCGGATCGCTATTTTAACGCGTCGACTAAATCAACGATTTCAAAACTGACGAAATCGCTTGAAATTTCAGTTTTAAAACTAACTCAATTCTAATTCAAATAGAATTTATATCAACATTAGAAATCGTTTTGGTTTCATATTCAACTCCAAATCAATGATTTGATTGATTTTAAATTATTAACTCAACAATTAATTATATTAAATAAATCGCTATAATTGGAACTTAAATTTTTATTACACTATTTTGATCGACAAACTTCATATTAAAATTCCATTCACATTTCAAAACTCAACGTTTAAAATGATTTAGTGTTCAAAATCTACGACCAAAAATCTGGGTCGTTACATTTCTACCCATTAAATGAATTTCATCCCCGAAATTGCCAATGTAGGAAAATGCTCCAAACCCATTTACTTATTAAAACCTTACTTAGTTAAAAATCAATAGTCACTTTTCTAATATTTTAGTTTCGATCAAAATAATTAGTTCTAAATTCTCTTTCCAAAAACCTTTATTCCAGTTACAATTCGAAAACAAATTGTCGTTTACAGAAAATTTTCAAAAAATTTCTAACACGCTAAAGTTTTAGAAAAAATTTGGCGGTCTCCTTTGTACGGAGGACCTTTTGCAATATGACAAGAGAGATAAATATATATACATCAACCCACACGGTTGGAAAATGAAATGTATATCAATATTTATATTTTGTTGTATTTTATCCGAAAACGTCTCTTATTTTAGCATTTTAAGCACGTGGCTTATTTTATTTGCAGTTTGCATGACCAAAAATCAAGCAAACAGCTCCATATACATGTGCTTACTCAATCTAAATACGTAAGTACCAAAAACATGAAACTTAATAACATTTCATTTATTCAACTAGTTAACACATGAATTTCATAAGCAATGCATGGTAACCATATATTTATAAGCAATTATGAGGTTCCAACACCAATTTAATTACATCCAATCAATCCATTCACTTTATTCAATCCGAAATGATTTACAATAAAATTCATTCGCATCCAATTCATTTTATATCAAACAAACCCATATCCATTCCAATTTGATTAAAAATCAATTTATTCACATTCTATTTATTCGTAGAATTTTATTTACTTCCATTTGCGTCAAACGATAATTTTTCTATGCAAATTCGACGATATTCATTCAATAAAATAACAATTTCAGTTTATAGCCATTTAAATTGATTCTCCATTAATTTATATTTAATTCTGTTCCATTTCAATTTATTCTTAACCAATTCATTCACATTTCATTAATATCCACGTTTATTATATTCAAATCTATTTTGTTAAGCTTGGAATCATTCCACAATATTTATTTAAATACCATTTCACAATTTATTCGAGCCAAAATATCTACTTAAGTTAATCTGTTATTTTTAAATTATTTCCACCTTATAAGTTAAGTTTATTCCTTTCAACCAACTTCCATTTCATTTACTAATTAATTAATTAGTTCATTCAATTAATCCACTTTAATTTCAGTTCCATATTCGAATTCAATTTTGAATTCCTTTAAATGATATCAAGGCCATATTATTTATTTACACTTTAGACTGAATTTATTTATAACTTAAGTCGTTGCTATTTCAATCCGATTCTATTTTATTCGACTCGTTCCAGTTTTATTTAATTCGCTTACTTTTTAAGTCGAATTCAATTTATGACTCAATTTCTAATTCCAATATTCACTTTTAATTCATAGTCCGATTTTATTCAACCAAGCTAAGTTCCATTTTGTGTTCGATTAACTAATTAATTATCTAATTAGTTCACTTCCCTTTTATAATTCCACATCTGATCTTGCTTGAAAAATCACTTCATCTAATTTTCTAGAGTCCCAACTTCATTTCATAATTGAAGTTTGGACTTAATTTCCTTCACCAAAATATCAAACAATTTTATTTTGGGTTTTCTATTTTACTTTTCAATTTTGTGAGTTACATAACTTATTTTCTTCAATTTCATCAATTCTATATTCCAGCGTATTCACATTTTATTTTTAACTTGAGATTATACATTTATTTATAGTCCAAAGTATATTTTATTCAATTATTTTCAATTTTTATGACCTATTCCAATTTATTTATTCACAATTTCATATTTTCACTCAAATTTTATTTCATTCAAGATTTATACCTTATGGTGATATAATATTTTTACCACTCACAATTTATATTTACTTCCAGTCAATATTATTTCTAATCCAATTCAAATTTTATAACTTATAGTTATATTGCCACTTTATAATTCACACTTACATATAATTCAATTCCATTTCACCTTTTTATTTAAATCTCTATTCCTTTTAACCAATATTTCATATCCAAATCCGAGTTATACATACTTAAATTAAATTTCACTTCAAACAAATTTATTTTTAGTTCATTCAATTTCATTATATATTTCAATTACTTTGCTTAAGTTAACTCCTTTTTCATTAATACACTATATTAATTCAATTGAAATCCAGTCAATTAAATTTCTAGAATTTAATTTACCCAATCTTAACTTAAGTTGAATTACATTTTAAATTTCCTTAAGTTAAATTCATTTCACGAAATGTATTTTAACTTGCTTAAGTTAAAATTTATTTCCCAAAACTCAAACTCCATACTTTCCTTTCTTATTAAAATCATCCCCTCTTTATAAGTTCATAACTTATTTCTGAGGTTTTCCCCAACGTTTATATTGAAATTCTAGAATTCAAACATTCGGTATATTTTTCAAATCACTTTGAAATCAAATATATATATACATGTATATACTCCTTTTGGTTTAACAAAGCACTTTCTTCGAATTCCAAAATCAACCTGATTTTATCCAAAACAATTCCCTTGGAATTTTCAAAACAAAAATTGTTTTTCACTGAAAAATCTCCATATTAACTACTATAGCTATCCATCACTTAGAAACTCGAAAATGAAAATTGATGATGCGACCATCATCATCGGAATTATTTTCCAGCGACTGAAGTGAGTTTAGTGCTATATCACTTCTAAAATCCATTTTAAACCATTTTTATTCCAAAAATATCTCCAAAATAATATTACTACTATTTATTTTCAAATACTTTGGAAAATATTTCCAACATCTTCCGGATTTAGTTTTCCAAATTCACGTTTAAACCCATTTGTAGATTCAACTCATTTGTATAATTCATACTTATACAAAATTTCGTTTGGTTGTATAAACAGTTCCTAATTTTATAGTCTCATTTTGATTATATAGTAATAACCAAACACACCACTATAATAATTTTCAAAAAATTATTCTCTTTTATATCAAAATATAGTTTGGGTAAAATTATTTCATTTAGCCGCTTCAAAACACTACTGTGTCAGTTTATCGCGTTCAAGTGTTTAGAAACTCCTATCGATTTAGCGGCGTCCCACTATTCAATCAAAATTTATTGCCACTCAACAGATAAGTCAACACAACACAAAACCATTTATATTCACTAACAAATAAGCGCTCATATCTATTAATACACTTAACTCATCCTAGAGTACCACTGACTCTATCTTTAATGAGTAATCCCCACCAGAGCCAAGGTTCTCGCTTAACCTTCGGCTCTGATACCAAGTGTAAAGACTCGCAAATCCGTACCCTTTTGAGCCGACCATAACTCACTTCAGTTCAACTCAAATTGAACAGAAACACGAATCTTTATGGGTGAAGAAGAAAAGGTAGAAGAAGAAACAAAAACAACATCGCAGAATTTCACAATCGCAGTGGAACAAAATATAATATATAATAACAGATTTTTATACAAAGAATCTGTAGCAGTATAATGTACTTAAAATCATCAGAGTACAAAAATCCACACATCAATCTGGACAGTTATAGTAACTTGTCCTCATACAGCGGAAATATAACTATGTATAGAGACATATATCTATCATCCATCTCGCCTTCTGAGCTCCATAGCATTATATTCTGAATCTGTAATACTCGGTCTGACCCGAGTATTATAATAAAATAACACCTGAGTCAGTTTGGAAAACCAGCGTGAGAAAACACACTCGATTCGAATTATTAGAGTTATCAAAATCCTTTGAAAATAAAGGTATCTCGTAAGACCACATCACATATAAACACGATGGGTTTTTACCTTACGATAACCAAAACAATTTTTATCAAAATCATCTGATATTATAATAGTGTCCATAGAAAAGTAAATAGAAAATAGTTGAAATGCTTGCATCTCACGTTTCAGCATAGTTGAGCTCAATCAAAGCCATACGGCGCTTATTAGAGAATGGATTTCATACAATGACGGGGCCACTGGGGTACCGCCCATCACAATAAACCTCTAGAACAATGTACAGAGGACCTCATCGGGATCCCCTACTACACAAGACTGACGTACCTCTAACCTGGATAGACCGAATATGTTATCACCTCGGGTGTTCCTACCCTTACACTCGAGCACTCCTTCTTTCATGCACAACCATATTCATAATATATAGGTTTCTGAGATTATCTACAAATGTGATAGCGTACCCTAATGGGGTGCGACCCACTTAGCCTTGTTGCATCTCCCCTGTTTTAGTCATTCCCGGTTTATGTGGTTTGAGGCTAAGCGCTACCTTTCAAGAAAAAATTCCACTTAGAATGCTCATCGTCCTCTAATCACGATATTCTGATAGCATCCGTCCATGCAAGTTGTCCTGGGTCTGGAAAAACCGAATCACCGTCTTCGTCATCTTCATGGTATTCATTTGTTACATTCAAACTGGATCGAAGTGGTTTTCGGATAATTAAATCCGATCCCGGTCTCTTCGAAACGATCAACGAATTTGTATTTGATAGTTGGTTATTTAACTATCAATCACATCCAAAATCAAACACGAGGCTTTATGTGATGCCCCACCTCTATGCCCACGCTAGCCAAGAACACTATGGTGTAGTGCTGTCGACTAGCGCGGAGAATAAGGCTATTGAGGAGCGGCCATCCGTAGTTAGGCCTTACACTAGTATTGGTTATCTCGATAGGAGTGGTATATATATTTTTTCATGTTTCATCTCTGATTCATTTACTCCCATCGACATACCCCAATTCCAGAATAAAACGAACTACGATGGTTCATAATAGTTTAGGGCAAAATATAAAATAATAACACGGATAATATAAATGCGGAACACAGATGAAACAGAAAGTCTCATATATATATATATATATATATATATATATATATATATATATATATATATATATATATAATAACTGATGTCAGATACAATACATTTGACACGGTACATATGATACAACTACAACAGTCGACTCAGGAAGTTACATATACAAGTACATTAACGTATATAATATACATGAATACATATCTTCCAATACAATTACACTGACTATTATAAATGACGACGACTACTCCAAAAGATATGAAATGACTTCATAGCTCTAGCAGCAACCCAAAGCAGAATATCTGCAACCTGAAATAACTCGGGTCTGACCCGAGTATTACATTCAAAAGAAAATAATACCCGGGTCAGTCTAATTCAAACTCGGTTATTAATGCACAGAAGCAATAATAATCAAATATCAAATAGACGACAGTCACAGACATCTCGCATATCCAATCCCTTTAATAAGAAATTGGATAACGATAAATATAACACGTATAAGTGTTAAACAGAAAATCAGCAGATTAAAGAAAATCAAAATACGATTCAAAATATTGAATTGGCAACTCGAAACAAATCCAGCAATTGAAAACATCAATTGAACATCAATCTGGTAGGGCTGCAGTACACGCACGCGTGTACTGCCTCGCCACTACAGCATACGGAAATACGCAACCAAAGCAATTAGAATATCAATAAAAGCAATACAGTGTGGCTGCAGTTCACGCTTGCGTGCACTGCCTTGCCACCACAGTGATGATGTACCCAATGAATACCCTGTGGCTGCAGTTCACGCTTGCGTGCACTGCCTTGCCACTACAGTGATTATGTACCCAATGAAAATTCACAATCAAACACAAGGTCAAACCCGAGTTTAAAACTGGATTCAACACAGGTGCAGTAAAAGTGTACAAGCTCAAACAAAATCAAGTGAGATAACCAATGCAATAAGACTCAGGTCAGTGACCACAAATGAAGTACTCTAGCATGGCCAAACCAACATAACAGCACACAAATGCCACCAAGTGAATATGAACACAAACACATATTAGCCCATATATGCAAACTGCCTCAAATATGAATCAGAAGTAGGTGTAAACAAAAACCCAAACAAGAACTAATCCACAGATGCACTTGCAACTGGAGCTGCACACAGGCAGTGCCTACATGGAGCAAAGACTAGTGATGCAAATATAATGCAACAATACCAAAGTGATACATGATGAACCTGACTCAATATAACCAGATGAACAAGACATAGCAGGTGATCGAGCAAGAGAGCAATGTTAACAAAGACCAGACAACAGTGAAGTACGACATAACTAACAAATGCAAGCTCAAATAATCAAGTATAGCCAACAATAGCAGCTACCACAAAATGGCCGAGAATACAATTGCCTGAGACTACATAGCTGAAAGGCCAAAACCCAAGTCAACATGAAATAGTTCGAACCCAAACACGACCTATTCACAAATATGTGCAAGCTAAAACTAAATCAGTGAATAGCATGGCAAAAGTCAAGGGCACATGAAGGCCAACAACATCAAAGTGAAATACCAGATAAAGCAATACTGAAGTGAAAACAACAATTGCAACAGGTTCAAGAAGACTGCGACTCCAAAACATCGCATGTACATATTCATGTTCATCAAGAAACCAAATCAAGACAGTGACCATAAGGCACTGTAAATACGAGGCAGTGACTAGTCTCGAGAAACCAATACATAGCAGTGCACAAAATCATAAAAATGTGGAACTTCAAAGGTCAGATGCAGTTTTCAAATTAATATCAAGTTTAAAGTGTCAAGGACGACATTAAACAAGTCAGGGTGACACGAATGGTCGAAAATGAACAAGTGCCTGAAGCAAATTTCAAGTTGAACAAATTACAGTGAAGCTACAGTGTATCGAACCGAACCAGATATCAAAACGACATAAACATGATGTACATGTGAAACAGTGAAACAACAATGTACAGGTTAGTGGAGATTCCTGTCAAGACCGAAGTCATCAGAGAAAAGGATATCGACCAAATCGAAGTGACCGAAGTCAGCCAAAATAATTCACATCGTCAAATAAAATTCAAGTGTAACTGTTTTCTTTTTAAATTATTTCCAGACCTTATCACCAAGTCAAAAATCGAAGCCATGGCCAACAAAGGATACCGAAGTCAAAGGAAATTGATGCCGAGAAAATCAGTAAGCAAGCATCACAAAATATATACGAATTGGAAAAGGTCAGAGATAAATCTCAACATTCAATCAAGTATTAAAACCCGAGTGAATAGAGAATCATCAGAGAAATTAACAATAACGAACCACAATTAACAGCCGAAAACTCAAGTGATCAAAGTCATGTTAAACAGCAACAAAATTATACGAAGAAAAGAAACAGAAGAATCATGGAGTTCGAATTAGATGTGAGAATTAGTCACCTTATCGACGAATTTAGAAGAAGCCGAGCACACCAGCAATCGAGCGAAGCCAGAGCTTGAACTCAATCGAGAACTGGGGTAGCCACGAACACCAAAGCAATCGGGATGAAACGGCGACCCAGTTCACGCGAAGCCCTAAATGTCGAAGAGGAAGAAAAGGAACGGCCACCATTTTTATTCTTTTCGTGATTTCTTTTTTAGGGTTACGAATGAAACTGAATGATGGAAGAAAAAAGGGGGTATTGATAATTATCACAGCCCCAATTAAAACATGGCCCAAAAACATTTATAAAGCCCATGCCCTTTCAACAAATTTTCAAAAGAATTTCCACCGATTAAAAACACCAACAGCAATTAACAAACGATATTAATCGTCCAATGACGATAATAAAATAAATAAAAGAAAATAAAAAAAACGCGAAATACCGGGTTGTTACAGACTCCCCTCCTTAAAGAAATTGTGTCCTCGCGATCATAAGGAATAATTGAACAAATGGTAACAACCATAAAGAACAACTTCACAAGATGAAGAAATTTGAAATAGGAAGTTCACCATAAAGAGCACGAAAGAATAAGCCTGAACGTGTTTGCTCGATGAAATATCAGGATCCCTAAGAGAAATCCCTAGAATTTGAGAGCCATTGAGAATCTCCACAAGAGAAACATCTTTATTTCGAAGGTGCTCAACCTCCGAAGCAATGATGTGAATAGAATGTTGCTCAAAGTCAAATCTGGTGAAACTTCAATTTCTTCAATAACACTGGGCTCAAGAATAAAAATCGGAAATCCCTAAGGCATTTCCGTAATTGAAAGACGTGGAAAACGTCATGAATAGCAGAAAATTGAGCCGGAACACCGGCGTAGCACAATATAAACACCAAAGAAATCTTTTAATTTCATAAAAGAAATTCACAAATTCTCAACGAAATCTATTTATCAAGTAGATAATCAGAAAACAACAAAACTGAATAAATGCTATTATCAGCAATATTCAATTATCAAAAACGATAATCGAATTTCAAATCAACAAATATTCAATTAACATAAGCGATAATCGAATTTTAAATCAACAAGATTATCAAAAACGATAATCGAAAATTTCAAATCACAAATATTTAATTATCAAAAACGATAATTAAATCAAAAATATCTAATTATCACAAGCGATAATCAGATCTCAAATCACAAATATTCGATTATCAAAAACGATAATCAAAAATCACAAATATTTATTTATCACAAACGATAATTAAATCTCAAATATCTAATTATCACAAGCGATAATCAGAAACAACAAACATCTGATTATCAAAAACGATAATCAGAAATCACAAACATCCGATTATCAAAAACGATAATCAGAAATCACAAATATCCGATTATCAAAAACGATAATCAGAAATCACAAGATTATCAAAAAAAAGATAATCAAAAATCACAAATATTCAATTAACGAGTCCGGAATTAACCGAAATAGCAAACGCACATGTCCCATAACCACGAGCTTTGCTAAATCGTCTAATTCACTTCATCGTTTCCTTGAAAGTGTAAAATTGTGTATTTTTGAAAATAACATTTCACATTCTCAAACGAACAAGTCCGGAATTAAGCGAATCAGTAAAAGAAAGGGTCATAGTCCTCGATTTTGTTAAAACGTTTAAATCGCTTCCTCATTCTTTTGAAAGCGTAAACTGTAAAAAATTTGAAAGCGATTTTAATTTTTATTTTGAAGCAATTTTAAACATAGAAAATTTTTAAAACACGTGATTAAAACAACAACATCAGTAGAAACTACGATAAGGAAATTGCTCTTTACAAAATACCGTTAAAACGGACAACAAAACCAGCATTGCGGGATAACCGCTTGAAAATCCATTTTAAAATTGACGGTTAAGGAAGTTCATACGTCAAAATCTCATCAAAATAATTGGCATCAAAATATAATACCAATGAATTTTCATTCATCAAAAATGTCATAAGAATCTTCTCGAAGATAGAAAGGGATATCATACCCTAAACTTGTATTCATAACAAGTCAATGACACATGAATTCACCAATGCACAAAAATTGATAAAAATTATCAATAGAGATCACGAAAATTGGTGAAGCACAAATTCTAGGAATCATCACAAGAAATCCAGAAATCACAGAAAAAGGGAAAGAGGCCTATCACATGACGGTTCGAAGACCATGGGGAGCTACCCTATATGGATGAGTCGGAATCACCCAGATGAGGTCTAGGCTAACCAAAAAGCAAAAAGGTATGTGTGAATGGAATCACACAAATGGTGTCTAGCCTAACCTCGCAAACAAAAAGGTATGTGTGAGTGGAATCACACAAATGGTGTCTAGGCTAACCAAAAAGCAAAAAGGTATGTGTGAATTGAATAACACAAATGGTGTCTAGCCTAACCAGAAAGCAAAAAGATTTGTGTGAATGGAATCACGCAAGTTGTGTCTAGGCTAACCAGAAAGCAAAAAGGTATGTGTGAATGGAATCACACAAGTGGTGTCTAGCCTAACCAGAAATGGGAGTATAAAAACTCAAATGGGAGTATGAAAACTCACCTACACGTGAGCATGAAAACTCACCAACACGTGTAACGCAAAGCGAGAACGGGAGCATGAAAACTCACCTACACGTGAGCATGAAAACTCACCAACACGTATAAAACAAAGCGAGAACGGGAGCATGAAAACTCACCTACACGTGAGCATGAAAACTCACCAACACGTGTAACGCAAAGCGAGAACGGGAGCATGAAAACTCACCTATACGTGAGCATGAAAACTCACCAACACATGTAATGCAAAGCGAGAACGGGAGCATGAAAACTCACCTACACGTGAGCATGAAAACTCACCAACACGTGTAACGCATATGTGATGGTGAAACATCATGAAAGCGGGGTCTAGTCTCCCTCGCAGACAAAGAGACATCGCACAATTGCTAGTCTAAAACACAAAAATGATCGTCATGATCATCAAGTAGTGTCAAACACACTAAGCTAGTGAATATAAAAGTTTAGCTTCACGTCCCATAACCACTAGCTTAACTTAAATATTTACGAACAAACTGTAGATCTTCACTAGAAAATTGTCACAAGAGGTTCAATCGAACAAGTCCAAAAATTAACCGACGAAGTGAACGTAAGCGTTTCATACCACTTGTTTAACTAAGCCGTTTAATTAGATTTCTCATCCGAGTGAAATAAAGGCTTGTATATACTAATAGAATTGGAAAACGGTTTAGGAAAAGGGCTTTTAATAAAATAGTTTTGAAATTGTTTGGAGAAAAAGGTTTTGATATTTACTACTAGTATAGAAAACCTTTATACATTATTTTTTAAAGTGACAAATCACAAAAATGATTGTAGAAACAATCAATCACAAGAATTCACGTACGAAGACGTGAATAGAATCCAAGGTAATCAATACCGAATCCATCAAAAAGTATGTTCACAAAAATCCCGAAGAAAATGTCATCAAAGTTGCTAATAAATGATAGCAACAAATCGGGGAATTAACAAGAATCGATTAAATTTGGAAACCAAATCATTTCACTAAAATTCACATTCGAAGACGTGAATAAAATCCAAAGAATTCGATTCCAAATTCATCAAAGTAGAAATACCCAAAAATTCCAGAAATAGAAGTTATCAAAGTCGACAAAGGTGATAACAACTAATCGGAAAAGAAAAATCGATTAACAATTGGAAAAACAAAGCAAAACGAGCATAAATGCATAAATGACTTCAACTAAAATAAAAATCAAGTCAATGTCGAAGTCAACGATTATTGGCAACAGTCGAGTACAAAACGAATCAACATCAAAAATCCAACTTGAGTTCGCAAACCAAACGGAGACCGAAGCCAAAATACTTTCACGAAATCAAAAATCAAATGCACATGAATAAACGTCAGGAATTCATACCTAACAATTCAAAGATAATCATAGGCAAAGATGAGAGATAAAGCATATACAATTAGTTGTAACACATGTTCCATCTAAGTTATGTTTTATATTTGTTCTAAACCTCAGGCTCTGATACCAAGTTGTGACGCCCCACCTCTATGCCCACGCTAGCCAAGAACACTACGGTGTAGTGCTGTCGACTAGCGCGGAGAATAAGACTGTTGAGGAGCTGCCATCCGTAGTTAGGCCTTACACTAGTATTGGTTATCTCGATAGGAGTGGTATATATATTCTTTCATGTTTCATCTCTGATTCATTTACTCCCATCGACATACCCCAATTCCAGAATAAAACGAACTACGATGGTTCGTAATAGTTTAGGGCAAAATATAAAATAATAACACAGATAATATAAATGCGGAACACAGATGAAACAGAAAGTCTCATACATATATATATATATATATATATATATAATAACTTATGTCAGTTACAATACATTTGACACGGTACATATGATACAACTACAACAGTCAACTCAGGAAGTTACATACACCAGTACATTAACGTATATAATATACATGAATACATATCTTCCAATACAATTACACTGACTACTATAAATGACGACGACTACTTCAAAAGATATGAAAGGACTTCATAGCTCTAGCAGCAACCCAAAGCAGAATATCTACATCCTGAAATAACTCGGGTCTGACCCGAGTATTACATTCAAAAGAAAATAATACCCGGGTCAGTCTAATTCAAACTCAGTTATTAATGCACAGAAGCAATAATAATCAAATATCAAATAGACGACAGTCACAGACATCTCGCATATCCAATCCCTTTAATAAGAAATTGGATAACGATAAATATAACACGTATCAGTGTTAAACAGCATATCAGCAGATTAAAGCAAATCAAAATACGATTCAAAATATTGAATTGGCAACTCGAACCAAATCCAGCAATTGAAAACATCAATTGAACATCAATCTGGTAGGGCTGCAGTACACGCACGCGTGTACTGCCTCGCCACTACAGCATATGGAAATACGCAACCAAAGCAATTAGAATATCAATAAAAGCAATACAGTATGGCTGCAGTTCACGCTTGCGTGCACTGCCTTGCCACCACAGTGATGATGTACCCAATGAATACCGTGTGGCTGCAGTTCACGCTTGCGTGCACTGCCTTGCCACTACAGTGATGATGTACCCAAGAAAATTCACAATCAAACACAAGGTCAAACCCGAGTTTAAAACTGGATTCAACACAGGTGCAGTAAAAGTGTACAAGCTCAAACAAAATCAAGTGAGATAACCAATGCAATAAGACTCAGGTCAGTGACCACAAATGAAGTACTCTAGCAAGGCCAAACCAACATAACAGCACACAAATGCCACCAAGTGAATATGAACACAAACACATATTAGCCCATATATGCAAACTGCCTCAAATATGAATCAGAAGCAGGTGCAAACAAAAACCCAAACAAGAACTAATCCACAGATGCACTTGCAACTGGAGCTGCACACAGGCAGTGCCTACATGGAGCAAAGACTAGTGACGCAACTATAATGCAACAATACCAAAGTGATACATGATGAACCTGACTCAGTATAACTAGATGAACAAGACATAGCAGGTGATCGAGCAAGAGAACAATGTTAACAAAGACCAGACAATAGTGAAGTACGACATAACTAACAAATGCAAGCTCAAATAATCAAGTATAGCCAACAACAGCAGCTACCACAAAATGACCGAGAATACAATTGCCTGAGACTACATAGCTGAAAGGCCAAAACCCAAGCCAACATGAAACAGTTCGAACCCAAACACGACCTATTCACAAATATGTGCAAGCTAAAACTAAATCAGTGAATAGCATGGCAAAAGTCAAGGGCACATGAAGGCCAAAAACATCAAAGTGAAATACCAGATAAAGCAATACTGAAGTGAAAACAACAATTGCAACAGGTTCAAGAAGACTGCAACTCCGAAACATCGCATGTACATATTCATGTTCATCAAGAAACCAAATCAAGACAGTGACCATAAGGCGCTGTAAATACGAGGCAGTGACTAGTCTCGAGAAACCAATACATAGCAGTGCACAAAATCATAAAAATGTGGAACTTCAAAAGTCAGATGCAGTTTTCAAATTAATATCAAGTTTAAAGTGTCAAGGACGACATTAAACAAGTCAGGGTGACACGAATGGTCAAAAATGAACAAGTGCCTGAAGCAAATTTCAAGTTGAACAAATTACAGTGAAGCCACAGTGTATCGAACCGAACCAGATATCAAAACTACATAAACATGATGTACATGTGAAACAGTGAAACAACAATGTACAGGTCAATGGAGATTCCTGTCAAGACCGAAGTCATCAGAGAAAAGGATATCGACCAAATCGAAGTGACCGAAGTCAGCCAAAATAATTCACATCGTCAAATAAAATTCAAGTGTAACTGTTTTCTTTTTAAATTATTTCCAGACCTTATCACCAAGTCAAAAATCGAAGCCGTGGCCAACAAAGGATACCGAAGTCAAAGGAAATTGATGCCGAGAAAATCAGTAAGCAAGCATCACAAATTATATACGAATTGGAAAAGGTCAGAGATAAATCTCAACATTCAATCAAGTATTAAAACCCGAGTGAATAGAGAATCATCAGAGAAATCAACAATATCGAACCACAATTAACAGCCGAAAACTCAAGTGATCAAAGTCATGTTAAACAGCAACAAAATTATACGAAGAAAAGAACTAGAAGAATCATGGAGTTCGAATTAGATGTGAGAATTACTCACCTTGTCGACGAATTTAGAAGAAGCCGAGCACACCAGCAATCGAGCGAAGCCAGAGTTTGAACTCGATTGAGAATTGGGGTAGCCACGAACACCAAAGCAATCGGGATGAAGCGGCGACCCAGTTCACGCGAAGCCCTAAATGTCGAAGAGGAAGAAAAGGAACGGCCGCCATTTTTATTCTTTTCGTGATTTCGTTTTTAGGGTTACGAATGAAACTGAATGATGGAAGAAAAAAGGGGGTATTGATAATTATCACAGCCCCAATTAAAACATGGCCCAAAAATATTTATAAAGCCCATGCCCTTTCAACAAATTTTCAAAAGAATTTCTACCGATTAAAAACAACAGCAGCAATTAACAAACGATATTAATCGTCCAATGACGATAATAAAATAAATAAAATAAAACAAAAAAATGCGAAATACCGGGTTGTTACACCTTATTTTGTAAATCTCCAAAGCATTTATTTTCAAAATATCTTTATAAGATATATCAATCCCTTCCAATCATTTGAAAACAATTTCAAATACTTAAATCCTTAATAGGATACCTCCAAACCATCTCAACACTTAGAAATATTTCCATATACCATTCTTATAACACGTAGAAAATATTTCTATCCCAATCATTTCCCATTAAAAATATCTCAAAAACCTTCCTTTTAATACTTAGGAGATAATTTATATGTATATTTTCCAAAAATTATTTTAATATTAAACTTGGAAATAATTCGTAACTCGTCTCATAAATCTCTGGAATTATTAATAAATTTCTACCTACAATTTCCAAACCGATTATACTTATTTATATTCTCATCTAACTATTTATACTTCTTTAATGAATTCAAATTCTTTTAGAAGTTATCGCATTTAAACCTTTGGAAATTTTCTTAAGTCTCTAGAATTTCATTTATAGGATTTCTCTTATAAAATCTCATCCTTTAAATAAACCCTGTCTACACATCTCGCGAGAATTTATAAATAAATATTCGATCATTTCAAAACTTTATATATGTATAATGAGTACTTTTGAAGAATGGTAATTTATTTTTAAAATATGTTTAAGCTATTATTTTAAATATTGAAAAACTTTTTTGAACATCAATAACTCATTTATAGATAAACAAATACATTTTCAAAGCTGATGTTAAAAGATAGAATTTACTAAAATAAACAATCAATATTTGAAGATCTACTTACCGAAGTATTTCAGTCGTCACTAGTTTAAAATTCCATAATTTTAAATGATAAAATTTTCCTTTTAAAAACAAACTCAACTTCTTAGAACTAAAATGTATTTTTAAAACCTCAATAACCAATTTAATTTATAAATTCCTCTCGAATCACATTACATCGCTTTCATTCCGGTCTTCTTGACCCTTTTCACTTTCCAAAAATAGTATTCCCTATTTTTTTTCTCCCCATGTTTCCATATTTTTAATATAAATTCACTCTTTTAATTTTATATTTCCAAATTTTCATATGTTATCGATTTTCTTTACTTATGACATCGTTTATAAATATATAACTTCCCTGAGTTTCACTTTTATTGAAAATAATCTAATTTATAATTTCCACTTTATAAATTTAATTCCTTACAAAATATATTCATTTCTTCCAATCCAACTTTAATATCGAATTCAACTTCTTTTCATATTTTCCAGAAATATCGTTTTAAAAACCCATCATTTAAAAATCTTTTATGTAAATTATTTATAAATCTCTATTTTAAAATATTTTTACGAATAGTTAAATATAATCCAAAAATCAATTTATTTTTTTAAACAAATCAATTTCTTTTAAAATAATCCAAACTTCAATATAAATGTTTTTATATTCAAGATCTCCTTTTAAATTCCTTCAAATTCTAAGAATAATACTATGGTATTTAAAATACCAAAATTCAGGCCAGTGCTACTTTAGCATCCAATTATTCAGTCACAACCATAATCTATAACTGATTTTTCTAACCCATCATATATTGCTATATATGAAATTTAAAATCAACATTTATAAAGAATCCAGCTGGATCCCTCTAACTTGTTTTCCTGCATCCATGGATGTTAATACAACATAAAATACCAATTCCACTTCGAGGAGGATATCGCGGTATAGAGGGTCATCAGCTATTATGCCGGGCGCATATGGTCTCATCTGTTCCAATAGGTAAGAACAATATCCAATACTAATACATATGCTACTATATACACACACACACACACATACATACACACAATATTACATCCAACTGATAATAATAATTATCGTCTCATCCCACCAATCATTCAATAATTATTATATAGTTTTTTATAAATTAACTAGCTAACCAAATTGAGTGAGATGTACTCACCTTTATCTTTAATTGCAATCCATTCCAATTTCCAAATTTATTCCATAGTGTTTTGCTTCTACAATCCACGTGACTCGAGGTTGTGAAATTTGAACCTCGCATGAAAAAATTTACGAATTATATAAGTTAATTTTTTTTTTATACACTCACTAATTTGTTTCCATTAAATTTAATTAAAATTAATTACATTACCTCCTTCCAAAATGTCTTAGGCAGAAATCGCCAAACATCCCAAAGATCCTGAGCCTTAGAAAATGGGACTGAGCCCATCCCTTATCTATCGAACATCATCGTCATGACCGCCTACTCTCCCTGGCCTGCCATCGCTACTCGCGCACGCCACTGGCATGGTCTCGCCTAGTCGTCGGAATAGACTCCACCTTGTTACCAACCTTCTAGTGCCTCATATGTACGCACACGCACATTCGCGACTCTCAAATCGCGACTCAGTTCTTCCCTTTATCTTTATCTGATTCGAACGAGATTCGTTCGTTTATATTATTATTTTCCCTCTTCAGTCAATTTCGTTTTCGTCCAAAGCTTCGTTTCTTTTTTTATCTGAGACGAGGCAAAAAAAAATTTATAATTCGAATTGTAGTTCTTGAGAAGGAAGAGGCACATGATTATAAATGAAAGAAAGTAGCGTGCATAGGAAGATAGGGGTTTTGACCATTCCAAAATTTTATAATATTATATTTGTAACAACCCTATATTTTCAACCATTCGCATCCATTATAAGTGTATAGGTAGACACTCATGCCAGAATTGAATTGCTCAAAATACCGCGTTGTAAATAAAAATTTGGCAAATCTCAGAATATACAGTAAATAAAAATCACATATCACAGACACAGAGTAATAATAATGCAGCGGAAGTAAAAGAAATAGTAGTTCATGAAGCTACTGTATAAAAATATCAGAGTTACATAAAATACAATAGAAGAAATAAAGTACAAAGGAAGTCTCACTACATAGAAGTCTACTAATACAAGAGATGAAAGGAACAACAGACTGCAAAAGATAAAACTTGACAAGTAGATAATCTCCAACGATTTCAATCTCCAGAAAGTGGAAATCCAAATCTGTGAATAACTCAGGCTGACCCGAGCGTAAATAAAAATACAAACACTCGAGTCAGGACATACATACTTATACAATGTAAACCAACTCAAGTGAACTGTAGTAAAGGTACAAGTAACTTAGAAGATGCTTGGGACCGCCCATCCTCTAAGGATCCGTTAAACTATTTACTATGTAGTAATATACGCCATATACAGTAGTGTCTAATCAGTAAAGTATAATCATATAGAAAATAGCGTTAAGGGGATGGTGAACCTTAACGCGGTCGGATCATTAAAACCAAAATCGTAGTGGGCTCGCTATAAGGAGATGACACGGCATGCTAGGCAATGCCAGGGTGGATACACCGTTTGCACTCCCGGACCGGTGGTGACGGCAAGCCAGCAGCTTCCGCTCACCTCGAACAATACCCCCGAATCAAAGTGGCGCCACATATCGAATCACAAAAGTAATAGAATGGTTTTCGATGGAGCATGCTCGATGAAAGGGTGCGACCCTTTGTGTAGCCTGGTATAGCTCCTGTTTTAGTCATTTATGCCAACTCACGGGAGTTGAGTCCACGTAATATACCTCGAGAACGTCGCCACCATCCTACTTCATTCTGGAATCTCCACCGCGTACACAGTTGTTAAAGTGGTTTTCGGTATTGGCCGGCTATAAGACAATATCCGATCCCGGTCTCTTTAACAACCAATCGTTATTATAACCCTAGTTATAACTTTAAAAAAAATTATACTTCAAAATAAAATATCATTTCAACCCAAATCTTTATCAAAATAAAGATTAAATTATTTCCAAACCATTTCAATATATCATCATACCATATCTTTCGATTCAAATATTTATCAAAATAAATATCAAGTCATTTCTAACCATTTCAATATTTTAAATTATCATATCCTTTAAAAACTTCCTTTCAAATCATTTTAATACATCAAAATATCATAACCTTTCAAAGCTTCATTTTTCAAATCATTTAATATCAAAATATCATGTCATCAAAACTTCGTTTCAAATCATTTTAATATATCAAAATATCATATCTTTCAGTACCACATTTCAAATCATTTTAATATATCAAAATATCATATCTTTTCGAAACCACATTTCAAATCATTTTAATATATCAAAATATCATATCTTTTCGAAACCACATTTCAAATCATTATTCATTTTATTCAATTTAAAATACCATTTCAATTCATATTTCAAAACAGTTTATATTCCAAAAAAAATCATTTTTAATCATAAAATGAAGTTATTTTGTTAAAAATTAAATTATTAAATTTCCAAAATTTTCAACTTTCAAAGTTCATTTATTCACATACGTTTATCAAAACAGTGAAATTTCACTTTTCGCAGCATTTAGAAAACGCTACGGAAAGTTACATTCAAAACAGTTCAATTTAACGAAAGACAACATTTTAAAATGTTGTAATAGGGTTTACTTAAATTCCAAATAACTTAGTTAAATTCAAAATTATAGCACTTACAACAATTGCTATAATAGTTTTTAATTCAATAGCTTTTTAGTTCATTATCATCAACTACAGCATTTACATTGTAATTAATAGCATTTCAAAAATGCAGTCAATTAACTTCAAATATTCAATATAATTTCTCAACCAATTATATTTTTTTATATAAAACATTTTTAACTCATAAAATCATACATTTTCACATATATAAACATCATTTAATTTTACTCAAGTTCATGATTTTATACAGTTAAATTTCCATTCAATAATCAAGATTTAATAATAATTCACTTATTAAATCGCAATGTTCAATTTTAAATTCATTGCATTAAATTTCAACTTAACACTTAAGTTCAAATTATCAAATATAACTTAGCCTTATTTTTATTTACTGAACTAAAAGTTCACTTTTAAGTCAATTTCATAAATTTCCAATTAGTTATATTTCAAATTTTCAACTTAAAGTATTCATTCATTTCACATTTCAACTTTATTAAAAATCATTAATATGATAAAAAATCGCTTTGAATTCATTTAAATTCAAATTATCATAAATTATCATAATTTCATATTCAATTTAATTTCCAATTATAATTAAATCAAATTTTCCAAAATAACTTACGTTCAAAATTTTGTGACTTTTCATTAATTCATTTTACTTACAATTATTAAGAAAATCAATAATATTTTAAAAAAATCCTTTTTAATTAGATTCAAATCAAAATGTTTTAATATTTACATTTCTAAAATAATTTTAAAAATTTTAGAAAACATATATTAACTACGGGTCTGTATATAATTTTCTACACTAGGAAAAGTGATACGGGTAATATATCATTTCAACCCATAATTTACAAAGAAAATCCGGATTTTATCATTTCAAACCCGCAGTCCCAAGTAAATGAAATAAATTGAAAATCATTCAGGCCTATCATTTCAGCCCATAACAATTTTCCCTTATTCTAAAGTCCGTTCGGGTATGTATCATTTCAACCCATAATGATTTCTAATTTACAGGGAACTTGCAGTGTGATAAACTGATAAAATATACATAATAGCATTAAATGACAGTAACATATGATATAACAGGTGTAATAACAGGTGTGAACATCATATGATAATAATATAAGCAGTTATAACATGTTAATATAGTTCTACAGATTCACAGGGTGTCAATTTACTACTTATATAAGTACATAATGTCTGGTGAGAAATACTCACTTGTATTAGCTGGAGATGACAAACAACTACACACAACAAAGATCTTCAAAGGCATGAAAGCATGAATATGATTTGAGAGTGGAGAGCCAAAGATTTATAGCCTTGGATACATTCAAACAAAACAAATATATGAAACATAAGTTTCAAAAACAAGATATACTTAACAATGTTAGAAATAGATGTATAAAACAAAACCAAAGACTTTGCACTTGCTTCCTATGCTTGTTTGCATGGCCTAGGGGATTAATAAGGTCAGGTTTGAGCATGGTTTGGATCAGGTATGTGTAGGAAAAGGTGCGGTTACAAGGTGATGAAGTGGGTAGGAGTTTAAATGTAGAGAATATAAAAGGTTAAGGCATATATAAGAGTTTTGGTGAACTTTTTGGGCCCGGCTAAGGCATGTTTGGGCTCACCCTTTCAGGTTTCAGATCTGGAAAGTAGCTTAGGTGATGATTGGTGGTAATATCAAGGTGGTGGCGGTGGCCTAAGGTGGTGGCCTTGGTGGTGGATGAAGGTAGTGAAGCAACCAGGCTAGGCTAACATGTTTTTAAGGAGTTTTCAAGGCTTTTGTGTGGAGTTTTGTCAAGGGGGAGGGTGCGGCTTGGTCAAGTCAGAGGAGGAGATGATGTTAAGTGGTTGATGGTGAAGCGGAGAAGGTGGTGGAGGTGATGGCCAAGGCTAGCTAGTGGTGGCCGAGTAAAACAAACAAAGAAAACAAGGCAAAAACAAGCAAAAAGGAAGGAGAAAAAGTAGAAAAATATAGAGAAGCCATTACCAATTTTTCTCTAGCTGTGAAAATGAGATGAGGAAGATGTTTTCACATGAAAATGAAGAAAAAGAAGTCAGCTGAAGATAGTATAAGGAATGGCCAAAATAACTGATGTATTGATTGAAAAAGAAACGGTGAAACGACTTTACGTTTCTTAGCTTTTAAAACCTTCCATACTTCCTTTTCTTTTAAATCAAATAAAACAAAATAAAATTTAGAAAGTACATCTAAAAACCGAAACAAAGTGAAAAAAAATAAAAATATATAATTAAATTTAAAGAAAATATAAAAAGAATTAAGGAAATTGCTTAAAAATTGAAAACAGGGTTCAAAAATTACAATTAAAACATCAATGGCTTTGGAAAAATATCTACTTCATTTTAAAAATATTCTAAAGCAAAATTTTGAAATAAAATAATTTATTTATCTTTTCTAAAATAAAATAAATAATTAAATTTTAATCAAATAGAATTTAAATTATGAAAATGGCTTAAAATTACGAAGTGGACTTTAAAATTAGAAATAAATTCAATGCACTTTGGAAAAAATTTATATACTTGAAAAATATTTATAAATAAAGATAAGTACGCAAAATAAAAATGAATTCACAAAATAAATATATAAAATTAAATCTAAATAAAATTTTAATGAAGAAAATAGCAGAAAGTAAGAAAACAGCCAAAAAAAAGAAATCAACACGGTAAACTTTGGAAAAATTATAACATCACAAAAAAATGTTTTTAAAAAAGTATATCTAACATGTCATATAACACATATTAGAACATTATTTGACAATTAAAAATATAATTTATAAAATTTAACATAAAGAAAATTGTTAAATAGTTCAATGTACACACAATATTGAAAACAGTATAACTTTCACAAATTAAATCCGTTTTCAACGAAACAAAAATTCTTAAAATTTTATGTACTTTCATAATAAAAGATAAAATTTAAATTTTCAAACTTTTAAAAATTTAAATTAAAAGTCAAAGTTTGATTATTTTGACCAAAAATTCACTTTTTGGAAAATATTCTTTTTAGTCATGCTTTGGAATGATAATTCATATCAAAACTAAAGTTTATGTTTAAAATAGCAAAATTAATCATTCAAAATAAATAAAATAAGTTTATAGATCAAAATTCAATTAAAATAATTAAAATATACAATTAAAAAAAATCACAAAATACAGGGTTGTTACACTCTCCCCCACTCAAAACTTTTCGTCCCCGAAAAGGAACGAGGTACGGGAAAGCACAGAAAAAGATAGAGTGAAACAAGATTAGGACATGATGACAAGGAGAATGAAATTATACATAATAACTATTGTTATAGGTAAGTTTAATAAGGTGTAGATTATCAAAGATTATAGAAAGATTTCTAAACAGAAAGATTATAGAAAGATGCCTATACCAGTCTATAGCAAGATGAGGATGATGAGGACAACAACAAAAAATAGTTTGAAACAAAATAAGGACATAAATTTGAAAGCATGGAAATTTCAACTTAAATTGAGAATAAATCTTTACACAAGTTAAATAAATCTTAACTATCCCAAATTTCATTATCTTATTATCCAATCATCTTAAATTAACAATTTTTAAAACTATGGGTTTAAAAAAATAATCATTTATTACACTCACAATGTACTTAATAAATTTTATTCTTCTTTATTCCTAATTAAAATTAAATTTATTCCTTTCAATATATTTATTACTTATGTTAAACATACTTACACTTATTATAACTGCTTTCTTTTATTCTTAGTTCTTTTAACATTATTTTATGTTGTAAATTATTCAATTACCCATGTATTCTATTTACCTCTGTTAATCATTTTATAATTAAAAATTAAGTGTATAACATTTATTATAACCACTCAAATTTTATTTATTAAATCATTTATATTGTATATTATCCAATTACATTGTTAACTTCTAGAATTAAGGTAAGTTATATTGGAATGCAATTGAGTATTACACAAATAAAACTTTCCAATTCAATCATTTCAAGCTTAAATCATTTATTCAAACATTTTTGATTTTATTTTTTAATTGAAATTATTCTTTAAAAATAAAATTTAAGAATTAAATTTCCGATTTCTTCAACCCATTTAGAGATAAATAAATGTATGTACATAATTTATCGAATCAAATTTAAATCATATGTCTATATATTATAAATCAAGTCATATTTTAGAAATTCAAATCAAATCATTTTTATTTACCAACGCAAAGCTGTAGCAAGACTACAGAGCGGTCTCTTCACTTCGAGACTCAAAATGAATGTCAATGATGCTGCAGTCATCACCGAAATTATTTCCCAACGACAAAGAGAAGAGCACTAATTTTTAAACTTTAAAATCCTTTGAAAACAAATTTCTATTCAAAAATACTTTAAATAATATAACCTTTTAAAACTTTAAACACAAGGTTTGAAACCATCGGAAATTAAATTCTCAAATTTCTTGTTTTAAATTCATTTCAGTTCCCCAATAAATTTATAAACAACTATCTATAAATTCATTTATAAAACAATAAATGATAAATTAAGTATTATCATTTCAAATAATCAATTTTAAATCAATTTATTAAGTTCCATAAATTTACTTATATATCAAAATTTTGTTTCCCTAACCAAATTTTAAAATAATATTGTGTCATTTTATTCTGTGAAAGTATTTTAGAAATCCTATCGATAGCGTTGATCAGACGAATCGATCGGAAACCCAAATCAACATCAACAACCCAAACAACACAATATATAAAACAAAACATAGATATACAAGTACAATTTAAAATGTTTGGAAGAATAGATTGGAAACAAAAGACAAGATGATTAAATACCAGAGTAGGAAGGTGGATAAGCTTAAATAAATCGCGAACAACCTTAACTGGGTCAACCGTGACTTAAATAATAAGATCGATGTGGATTTTTAGGGTAAATCTACATTCGATCTCAAGAGTTAAAGTTTGGAATAACAAAAGATATTAGCATCTAAACCAAGGATAGATATAAATCTCTGGTGAATCGATGCTAATTGTAAAGCAGTTTTCCCCCTTTTTTCAATTCAATTTGAAATTGGCGTGACCGCCGACTCACTTGAAAGATCATTCGACGCGGAGTTATGGAATACTCCAGAGTCAAAAGAAGATGAATAGCGAGGGATACGAATGGATTTTGGAACCGTAGGGAATGTTCCAAAATTCAAAGGAATCGAGTCAAAAAGGAAGAGATTCAAACTCGAATGAAAGTGGTTCTGTAAATACATTCGCTCCATATGCTGAGTTTTGCCTAGAGCTACCAAAGCTCTGATACCAACTGTAACAACCAGGTATTTTCAACCATTCGCATCCATTATAAGTGTATAGGTAGACACTCATGCCGGAATTGAATTGCTCAAAATGCCGCGTTGTAAATAAAAATTTGGCAAATCTCAGAATATACAGTAAATAAAAATCACAGACACAGAGTAATAATAATGCAGCGGAAGTAAAAGAAATAGTAGTTCATGAAGCTACTGTATAAAAATATCAGAGTTACATAAAATACAATAGAAGAAATAAAGTACAAAGGAAGTCTCACTACATAGAAGTCTACTAATACAAGAGATGAAAGGAACAACAGACTGCAAAAGATAAAACTTGACAAGTAGATAATCTCCAGCGATTTCAATCTCCAGAAAGTGGAAATCCAAATCTGTGAATAACTCAGGCTGACCCGAGCGTAAATAAAAATACAAACACTCGAGTCAGGACATACATACTTATACAATGTAAACCAACTCAAGTGAACTGTAGTAAAGGTACAAGTAACTTAGAAGATGCTTGGGACCGCCCATCCTCTAAGGATCCGTTAAATTATTTACTATGTAGTAATATACGCCATATACAGTAGTGTCTAATCAGTAAAGTATAATCATATAGAAAATAGCGTTAAGGGGATGGTGAACCTTAACGCGGTCGGATCTTTAAAACCAAAATCGTAGTGGTCTCGCTATAAGGAGATGACACGGCATGCGAGGCAATGCCAGGGTGGATACACCGTTTGCACTCCCGGACCGGTGGTGACGGCAAGCCAGCAGCTTCCGCCCACCTCGAACAATACCCCCGAATCAAAGTGGCACCACATATCGAATCACAAAAGTAATAGAATGGTTTCCGATGGAGCATGCTCGATGAAAGGGTGCGACCCTTTGTGTAGCCTGGTATAGCTCCTGTTTTAGTCATTTATGCCAACTCACGGGAGTTGGGTCCACGTAATATACCTCGAGAACATCGCCACCATCCTACTTCATTCTGGAATCTCCACCGCGTACACAGTTGTTAAAGTGGTTTTCGGTATTGGCCGGCTATAAGACAATATCCGATCCCGGTCTCTTTAACAACCAATCGTTATTATAACCCGTAGTTATAACTTAAAAAAAAATTTATACTTCAAAATAAAATATCATTTCAACCCAAATCTTTATCAAAATAAAGATTAAATTATTTCCAAACCATTTCAATATATCATCATACCATATCTTTAGATTCAAATATTTATCAAAATAAATATCAAGTCATTTCTAACCATTTCAATATTTTAAATTATCATATCCTTAAAAAACTTCCTTTCAAATCATTTTAATACATCAAAATATCATAACCTTTCAAAGCTTCATTTTTCAAATCATTTAATATCAAAATATCATATCTTTCAAAACTTCGTTTCAAATCATTTTAATATATCAAAATATCATATCTTTCAGTACCACATTTCAAATCATTTTAATATATTAAAATATCATATCTTTTCGAAACCACATTCAAATCATTTTAATATATCAAAATATCATATCTTTTCGAAACCACATTTCAAATCATTATTCATTTTATTCAATTTAAAATACCATTTCAATTCATATTTCAAAACAGTTTATATTCCAAAAAAATCATTTTTAATCATAAAATGAAGTTATTTTGTTAAAAAATAAATTATTAAATTTCCAAAATTTTCAACTTCCAAAGTTCATTTATTCGCTTACGTTTATCAAAACAGTGAAATTTCACTTTTCGCAGCATTTAGAAAACGCTACGGAAAGTTATATTCAAAACAGTTCAATTTAACGAAAGATAACATTTTAAAATGCTGTAATATTCCAAATAACTTAGTTAAATTCAAAAATATAGCACTTACAACAATTGCTATAATAGTTTTTAATTCAATAGCTTTTTAGTTCATTATCATCAACTACAGCATTTACAATGTAATTAATAGCATTTCAAAAATGCAGTCAATTAACTTCAAATATTCAATATAATTTCTCAACCAATTATATTTTTTTATTTAAAACATTTTTAACTCATAAAATCATACATTTTCACATTTATAAACATCATTTAATTTTCCTCAAGTTCATGATTTTATAAAGTTAAATTTCCATTCAAAAATCAAGATTTAATAATAATTCACTTATTAAATTGCAATGTTCAATTTTAAATTCATTGCATTAAATTTCAACTTAACACTTAAGTTCAAATTCTCAAATACAACTTAGTTTTATTTTTATTTACTTAACTAAAAGTTCACTTTTAAGTCAATTTCATAAATTTCCAATTTAGTTATATTTCAAAATTTCAACTTAAAGTATTCATTCATTTCACATTTCAACTTTATTAAAAATCATTAATATGATAAAAAAATCGCTTTGAATTCATTTAAATTCAAATTATCATAAATTTATCATAATTTCATATTCAATTTAATTTCCAATTATAATTAAATCAAATTTTCCAAAATAACTTACGTTCAAAATTTTCTGACTTTTCATTAATTCATTTTACTTACAATTATTCAGAAAATCAATAATATTTACAAAAATCCTTTTTAATTAGATTTAAATCGAAATGTTTTAATATTTACATTTCTAAAATAATTTTAAAAATTTTAGAAAACATATATTAACTACGGGTCTGTATATAATTTTCTACACTAGGAAAAGTGATACGGGTAATATATCATTTCAACCCATAATTTACAAAGAAAATCAGGGTTTTAACATTTCAAACCCGCAGTCCCAAGTAAATGAAATAAATTGAAAATCATTCAGGCCTATCATTTCAGCCCATAACAATTTTCCCTTATTCTAAAGTCTGTTCGGGTATGTATCATTTCAGCCCATAATGATTTCTAATTTACAGGGAACTTGCAGTGTGATAAACTGATAAAATATACAGAATAGCATGAAATGACAGTAACATATGATATAACAGGTGTAATAACAGGTGTGAACATCATATGATAATAATACAAGCAGTTATAACATGTTAATATAGTTCTACAGATTCACAGGGTGTCAATTTACTACTTATATAAGTACATAATGTCTGGTGAGAAATACTCACTTGTATTAGCTGGAGATGACAAACAACTACACACAACAAAGATCTTCGAAGGCATGAAAGCATGAATATGATTTGAGAGTGGAGAGCCAAAGATTTATAGCCTTGGATACATTCAAACAAAACAAATATATGAAACATAAGTTTCAAAAACAAGATATACTTAACAATGTTAGAAATAGATGTATAAAACAAAACCAAAGACTTTGCACTAGCTTCCTATGCTTGTTTGCATGGCCTAGGGGATTTATAAGGTCAGGTTTGAGCATGGTTTGGATCAGGTATGGGTAGGAAAAGGTGCGGTTACAAGGTGATGAAGTGGGTAGGAGTTTAAATGTAGAGAATATAAAAGGTTAGGCATATATAAGAGTTTTGGTGAACTTTTTGGGCCCGGCTAAGGTATTTTTGGGCTCACCCTTTCAGGTTTCAGATCTGGACCGTAGCTTAGGTGATGGGTGGTGGTCATATCAAGGTGGTGGCGGTGGCCTAAGGTGGTGGCCTTGGTGGTGGATGAAGGTAGTGAAGCAACTAGGCTAGGTTAACATGTTTTTAAGGAGTTTTCAAGGCTTTTGCGTGGAGTTTTGTCAAGGGGGAGGGTGCGACCTGGTCAAGTCAGAAGAGGAGATGATGTTAAGTGGTGGATGGTGAAGAGGAGAAGGTGGTGGAGGTGATGGCCAAGGCTAGCTAGTGGTGGCCGAGTAAAACAAACAAAGAAAACAAGGCGAAAACAAGCAAAAAGGAAGGAGAAAAAGTAGAAAAATATAGAGAAGCCATTACCAATTTTTCTCTAGCCGTGAAAATGAGATGAGGAAGATGTTTTCACGTGAAAATAAAGAAAAAGAAGTCAGCTGAAGATAGTATAAGGAATGGCCCAAATAACTGATGTATTGATTGAAAAAGAAACGATAAAAGAAACGGTGAAACGACTTTACGTTTCTTAGCTTTTAAAACCTTCCATACTTCCTTTTCTTTTAAATCAAATAAAATAAAATAAAATTCAGCAAGTACATCTAAAAACCGAAACAAAGTGAAAAAAATAAAAATATATAATTAAATTCAAAGAAAATATAAAAAGAATTAAGGAAATTGCTTAAAAATTGAAAACAGGGTTCAAAAATTACAATTAAAACATCATTGGCTTTGGAACAATATCTACTTCATTTTAAAAATATTCTAAAGCAAAATTTTGAAATAAAATAATATATTTATCATTTCTAAAATAAAATAAATAATTAAATTTTAATTAAATAGAATTTAAATTATGAAAATGGCTTAAAATTGCGAAGTAGACCTTAAAATTAGAAATAAATTCAATGCACTTTGGAAAAAATTTGTATACTTGAAAAATATTTATAAATAAAGATAAGTACACAAAATAAAAATGAATTCACAAAATAAATGTATAAAATTAAATTTAAATAAAATTTTAATGAAGAAAATAGCAGAAAATAAGAAAACAGCCAAAAAAAAAAGAAATCAACACGGTAAACTTTGGAAATTATTTGACAATTAAAAATATAATTTATAAAATTTAACATAAAGAAAATTGTTAAATAGTTCAATGTACACACAATATTGAAAACAGTATAACTTTCACAAATTAAATCCGTTTTCAACAAAACAAAAATTCTTAAAATTTATGTACTTTCATAATAAAAGATAAAATTTAAATTTTCAAACTTTTAAAATTTTAAATTAAAAGTCAAAGTTTGATTATTTTGACCAAAAATTCACTTTTTGGAAAATATTCTTTTTAGTCATGCTTTGGAATGATTATTCATATCAAAACTAAAGTTTATATTTAAAATAACAAAATTAATCATTCAAAATAAATAAAATAAGTTTTTAGATCAAAACTCAATTAAAATAATTAAAATATATAATTAAAAAAAATCACAAAATACAGGGTTGTTACAATATTCAAAATCTCGTTTAATATAACTTAAAATTCGATCTTCTATCGAGGCCCGCCGCCAGCCGTTTATAATGTTATACCTCTAATTTGAACCTAATGGAACAATTTTCAAGTCTTGATTCGATGGTATGGAGAAGATAGTTTTTAGACCCAATTATCATATTGAATTCTCAATATTAATTTCAACGCGTTTCTATCCCGTATGACCAAACGATAATTCCAAACGCTATGAAATTCAAAATCCGATGATAATACATTATTACGGATCTAATGGAACTAGTTTCGTCAAATTCTGAGACTGTGCCCTAGATTGCTATTTTAATGCGTCGATTAAAACGACGATTTCAAAACTGACGAAATCGCTTGAAATTCCAGTTTTAAAAACTAATTAACTCAAGTCTAATTGAAATAGAATTTATATCAACATTAAAAATCATTTTGGTTTCATATTTAACTCCAAATCAATCATTTAATTGATTTTTGATCATTAAATCAACAATTAATTTTATTAATTAAATCGTTCTATTTGGAACTTAAGTTTTTATTACGCTATTTGGATCGATAAACTTTATACTAAAATTCCATTCATATTTCAAAACTCAACATTTAAAATGAATTAAATGCTCAAAATCTACGATCAAAATTTCTCGTTACAGATTTGATGGTTTATACTTACGTTGGTGATGTATTACTAAAATGGATGACTAATATGTATGTAAGTACATTTGTGTTTGATGATTGGAATTGGCGTTGAGTGTTGTTGATGATTGATGGATGTGTGCTATTATTATTATTATGATTATTATTAACATTATTATTATTACTATGTATATGCACGCCCGGATGGGCCTGCAAATCATAAGTGCATGCATTTATAATTATACTACTGAAAGTAAATTTGGCAGTATCATTATCTGCATAAACATAACCTAAAGCAGCATTTGAGAAGACCAAAACGACTGAAGGATAGCCATAAACCAATTTTTTTTATAATACTAAAGTTCTATTATTCGTTTCTTTTGTTTTAGTTTATTTTATACTACCGGAAATGGAAATAATACTTGTACTAATACATCCATATGCTCTTTTAGCTAGCATGGAAACATATTATATGCATAATCATTTCACTACATGACTTTATCTCTTCGTCTATCTATTCTACTAATTAGGAGAATTCAATTTCGTCGTGGCTTTTGTTATACATATGAACTACTATTCGTGGTTCTGACATTTGACTCTTGTGTATAAAATATTTTAAAAAATGATAAAAAGAAGAAGAAGCGAAATTAAGCTAACATCCAGCTTTACATCAACAAAATAGTTGAGCCTTAATAATTCAATTCACAATGCGATTAAAGCAATCAATTTCTAAGTTGATGAAATTGCACTAAGTTTTATACATTTTTCAAAGTAAGCTGTGTTTATATGTCTATTAATAAATGATGTATAAATTTGAAAGTTTTTAATTACATGTATTGTTCTTGCAGCATGGTAGCCATAGCCTTAATGGCCATCCCTCTGTCATCATGTTTTGTTCTTGCACTATGGAAATTCATTGAATTTATATCACACTAAATTTTGAACTTGCATGTAGATATGATTTGGAAAACTAAGATCATTACAAATTATTAAAAATTAAATTCATTGAATCTTGTTTTATTTATTTTATGTAGACATCATTAAAAATCATAAAACTAAAAAATGCTTAAAAAAATCTTCTCCAGCACTTCACCAACATATATATCCAACCAAAATCTTTGCACTTGAACATATTATCATTATGTATCCACTCACATCGTCACTATTTTCCAAAAATGACCGTAATGTAAACAATTAATGATATAGATGTTATGCACACAAATAAGCATCTCGCCTATAGTATGAAACTATGACCATCACTTTCAAACATACCAAATATCAAAATGTTTAGTTTAACTGTATCATATGTCAAGTATGTAAAAAATGTCATTTTCACTGTTGGAAAGCATCAATAAATGGCTTAAACTGCATCTACAATAATGTAATACATATTGAAATCTACGTCTCTTTAGAGGGCAGTACCAACCATCTTGTACTCATGAAACTACAATCTGGGAAAAAAATGTTAGTACAGATTAATTAAATATATTTTTGCTATAGCCAGGTATGACAGCATGAATAGAGTAGAAAGAAAGGCATTCAAGTACATATATGAGTTGCTTGATAACAACCAAATTTGAAGCTGCAAAACCCAAGTCATTTTTACATGATAACTTCATAAAGTATTTTGACTTATTTGTGTAATGGTTAAAATACAACTTCTTGCTACTATAATCTATAAATTATGTATTTTAAGCTTTAATTACACCAATAAGTCTCTACTCTTTGAATCTTAAGTTGCAAACCTACGATCCTTCAAATACGTAATATGATTTTTCATGCAGTTTTTAAGTTTATAGCAGCATTAAATATAATTGTCGCTGAGTTTATAATCCACATTTGTATATACTGATTGATATCTCTTTTTCCTTGTAAGTTTGAATTTTCTTAAATAAAAACTGATGATGGGAGGTACAAATGAGATAAGATCAATTAATGACTATATATGTTTTGGATGAAATAAGAATATTTATTATCTTAAACAAACTTTAACCACCTTAGGGAAATTTCTAACATTTTCAAATATACTTCTAAATTTAGCATTAATTATGAAACATGCACTGCAAGCTTGGGGTATGGGATCTTCCCTGCTAATAGAAAAATGAATATATGTACACATTATGGGAGCTTTACTGTAGGAAGAAAGTAGGCTATGCCATTCAAGTAATTAGATGAAATCTACACATTTAAACTTTGCATGTATTACTTTTCCAGAGACCGTAGATGAATAGCTCAATCAATCAGTACTTGTTAACTACAACCACCTAAATTGCCTTCTTCATTGAGATCTAAAGGTAGATGATATCCATCTAAATTGATTTGATATAGTGGAGTTACAGTTTACATATTATTCTAAACATTTTATGTTTACAACCTCGGTGTTTAAAAATATTCTTTGGAGAAGGATGATGATGATAGACGTGCTAAGTGATATCTATAATACTAATATTTAAGTATAGGAAGAATATCAAATTTAGCCTAATAAATGAATAGAAAAAATTGAAATATGGTGTGGTTTATCACAGGTCACGATATAACCCCATCCTCGAATTATATATGAAAATTTGAACTTACCTACAATAGCGTTATAAGTTGTTCCATTCTTCTTCATGTTGCCTCTAGTAGACAAAAAAAATGCAAATAAGGCACAAATAGGAAATTTCAAAATTATATTTCTCTATTGAACTATATTATTCTGTAGCTAAAGGTAATTGAAACCTAAACGGTCACTGCATTCATGACATGGCTGGGACTAACTGCAGTGTACACATAGTGAGGACAATAGTCTTTTCATTCAAATTTCAATTAGTTCAATTATACTGCATACTTAGTTAATTCAAAACCTATAGTGTGATAGACCTTGACTCGACCTTCGAAAATCGGCACCGAATACGACACACATATTCAAATGCCGCAGATCCATACGTCGAATCTGGTTCGTCGGAGCTTATAACACATCAAGTAAAACAACACAACGGAAGAAAAGAAATGAATGTCATATACAACTCTAATGATACAATACCAAATATACAACAAAGATATCAATATGATAAAAGAATATCAGATACAATAAACAACAGCGGAAAACGAATAGCAAAAGAGGTAACTCCAATATCAAACTGCAACTCCAATCCAATGCTCCAAAGCCAAAATTCCAAACAACTAGCTCGAACCACCATCATGTTGCACATAGATAAGCAAGGTCAGTCGTCCTAACCAAAGACTTCAATATCCAAAGTCTTTAAAGAATACCAAAGAGAAGTTGAAAGCTACCGAATCGATATATATATCTACTATCTGAGAAAAAACCCAACTCTAGACTGCCCGTGTAGAAAATTGTGGGCATCCAGAGTTTAGGAAGGAAACAATAAACTCCGGGTCAGTCATGGGACTGGTATGAGCAAACGAAAAATTTTTATCTTTTCAAACAAATAAAAGAATTTAAATTTGAAAACCGCAATGCTTTTTGGAAAATGAAACTACCATAAGGCCTCCCGCCTCACACACCATGCAAACGCAGAATTGGAGGAGATTTCTCCTTATGATAGTCAAAAATGCTTGATACGCGAAGCCATTTTTTGATATTATTATTTTTAGTGCATAGTGGAGAACATTTCGAAAGTATAATATTAATCCTAGCCAGCATAGACATTCTGAACTATGCCTACTATAGCTACCATCCAAACAGTGGGACGCCACCATAAGTAGATGGCGGGTTATACAACTAAAACCGTACAGGGCGCGTATTGGATGAATGGATTTCCAACAAATGGTCAGGCCAAGGAACTTCCTATTGCCACATGGGTATGCCTCTAAAGGGTCCCCTCGAGAACCATCCCTTAGTTCTCTACTAACACAAGGCCGGCTACCCCCTTCCTGGGGAATAAAACCTAAGATATGCCACCCCCGGTCCTTTGGGACCTTTATCCAAGGATCCTCTACACCAACAATATCACATAGTAATAAATATACTACGGTGCCCACATGAGTAAGTATCTGGGCTCCATACCATGATACCACTCTTTTCCAGAAGGAATGGTCATACCCTAGGGGCGCTACCCCTGAAACCTTGCTGCATCTTTCCTGTTTCAACCATTTTCGGGGTGTGAGGTCCTGATGCAGTCTCGTCCACAAAGCTACGCTTTTCACAAAGCCTTACTTTGATCAACAAATGATCGGCAGCACTTCGTATGACACATTACCAAATTGGGAATGTATCACTATTAACCATCAACTACATAACCTCTGAGCTTGTACGCCTCAGAGAAGGGTGTTATGCTAAGAGAATAAATCTCCGCCACCAAACAGAAATGTATTTGATAGAAACCAGCTTTACATCTCAAAGTGTAACGTCAGACACACATCCATACAAGTCTGTTTCGGGTTCGAACAGAACCGAAGGCACTTCCAAAGAAGCCCTTGAAATCCAGATAATTCCTAATCACGTCCGAACTCCCTATCACAATGGGTGCTCAAATCTCTATACCGGGGCCAGTCGGTGCAGAGACATTCGACAGGCCATCCTTTCGCTTTCGAAAGTATCTGATCTTCACCACCGGTCTTCAAATGCTATCCATATCGTCGTATCTTTATTCGGAATGGGTTATGTGACACAAGGTCCTCTCCCGGCTAAACCGAATAATGAGCGCAATATTTAAAAACATATGGATAATGGGATTTCAGTTAAATCACAGCTTAAAGCCCAAAGCTTTTGTTTCAAATGGTTTAAACAAATTACCATTTACGAATCTTTAAAACAAAAAGATTACTTCCTGAAACCCTTCAATGGTTTAAACAATTTCCACATTTAAATCTTTTAAACAAAAGATTCACTTTTAAGACCCCCTTTCAATTTTAAACACGGTTCATCAATCTTTTACAAAGATTCATTTATAGAATTTCAAAACAATTCCATTTCAAGTTGGATTAACTCATCCGGTCTTTAAATCAAAGACTCATTTCATAGCTTTCAAAACAATTTTTAAAGATTCATTCATAACTTTCAAAACAACTCCCGTTTCAAATCTTTTATATATAAAAGATACACCATTTAAAAATCCTCTTCAATTTCAAAATAGGGTTCAACTATCTTTCACAAAGATTCAATTATAGCTTTCAAAACCATTCAATTTCAAATTTGAAATCTTTTCATCATAATTATTATTTGAAACCACTTGTTTTCGTTTTCAGAAAACTCGATTTCATTTGCACGAGTTAAGGCCTTTAAAATATAAACTTGGGTTAAATTCAAATTCTCAAAACCATACTTTTAAAATGGTTTAAAAACCCATATGAACACCTTTATAACCTTTTTACATCATAAATTCTCAACATAGAATTCAATTTCAAATTTTGAATTCAAATTTTAACCAAATTTCAATCAAATTTCAAAACTAAATCAAGTTATTCAAAAATAACTTTTATATTTGAAAACTTCTTTTCAAAAGTATTTTCAAATTCAACCCAATTCCATTTCCAAAATTATTTGAATTTAAAATTTAAACTTTAAAACCATTTCAAAATATTAAATTCAAATATCTGTGACTTAACTGGTTTCCTCGTGAAATCCATATTTGTGTGTGTATAGTGTGGTCCAGGGGTTTTACACACAGTAGTACAACAACATCAACCATTACAGATTCAAACACAGAAATATCGATAAGTGGTATAATCTATAACGCTTATCTTTATTTACAGATCATGGATGAATAATATAAGTTCATCGTAGATAATAAATTACATCACAGATCATAGCACAAATCAGGATAATTCATAACGCAAATCATCATATATCAGGGATATCAAACAATTAAATCATCAAATCCAAACATCCTTAAGTAATATCAATTAATTATCTGATTAATTTAAATCAGAGTAGTCACTAACCTTGGTTAATTAATTACAAACCACTTAATTAATTATCCTTAATGAATTAAAATAATTAATTAACCCTTACTTAATAATCATCTGTTAATCACCTTTATTAATTAATTAACCTTTAATTAATTTATCACATTAATTAATTACCCTTAATTAATTATAATAAGTGATTGTTCTTAATCACTTAATCATCGTTAACCATAAATTAACTAGTAATTAATTTACCTTAATTACTTACCTTAATAAATTAGAAATTAATCCCCTTTAATTATAAATTTATTAATTAGCCTTTAATTAAATTCTTTAATTAATTAACCTTTAATTAATTAATTATTCTCGAATTAATTACCTTAATTAACTAATCACATAAACTAATTATTCTTTATTTAATTACTATTTTTATCACTTGATTAATCAACCCTTAGTCATTTATTTAATTATCATCGATTACTTTCATCAAGTAATTATTTTTAAGTAATTAATTTCCCTTTAATCACTTAAATTAATTAATTCACTTTTATTTACTTAAGACTTTAATTATTAATTAATTCCTTAATTAATCTTTAATTTTAAAAAAATTAATCTTTAAGTAATCAACCCTTTAATTATTTTCATTAAGTAATTAATTACATTAATCTATTTGGTTAACCTGAAATTAATCACGATGATTAATTTTCTTTAATTTCTTTCATCAATTTCTATTTGAACATACATAAGAAAATAATTATTCAAAACTCAAAAACAATTTTAAACATGTTTTTAAATTAAAAATCAAATCTTTGAAAAACTTGACTCAAACTTGTTTATAATTTAAATTCAAAAACTTATTTTATTTTACTTTAAAACTTATTTATTTTTATACACTTAAAAGTTCAATTTTTTTTTAAAAAAAAAACTTACTTTTCCTTTAAAACTTCAATACTTTATTTTGTTTTGAAACCTTAAAAAACCCGAGCCCATCTATACAGCTTTGTTTGAAAAAAAATTAAAACCTGATCTTTGAAACCGTACTAGTTCGCACGAGCTTTTACCCAGGCCATCATCTCATTTCCACGAGAGCAGATTCGAGTTAACCTTCTTCCTTCCCAAACTTGCAAACAAAACCAGATGCAGAAATGGGCATGGTGCACGTGTACTGGCCATCCAGTGCCCTCCGACCATCACCGAGAACCCCCACATGTCGAAAATGATGTCCTCAATCCTCGCAACCACCTAGATTCGTGGAAAACCTCTCTCATCAAAATCGAAGGTATCGACCCTCACCTAGAACAAACTTCATCACCATAAACCACCTCGCCTTATCAACATCCAGCGTCAGTACCCACGCAACTCTATTCCGAGCTCTGCCACGACCATTTGCGTCGATTCACCCTCGTCTTATCAGTTCGGACGCCTTGATGACGACGTACTCTCCCTCAAATCCCTGTCGAACCAAACTGGATACAAAAACCTATTTCGACCCCCTCAAGTCACCACAACAATTTATAAAATCACTAAGCATTTTTCAGGTGATCTCCAACCTCCAGCCATGCTCCAACCTAGATCTCGAGAATTAACACTTCCCCAATCACCTGAATTTCGAAAAAACGGCCACGCCGTTCATCTTCGAATTTTACCAAGAATACATTATTAAAAATTCCGATTTTGCTTTTTAAAATCATGGATTTTAGAAACGTTTTCATTCGTATAATTGAAAACAAGAATTATAAAAATCAAATTTTCAATGTAATTTGGGTTTGCCTGTTTCTTCTAGTATTTCAAAAAAAACTTACTTTAAATTCACTCAAATAAAATTTAAAACTTCAAACAAAGCTAAACAAACAAAGTTTGTTCGGGTTATAAAATCAGATAAGGTTCCAACGAAGAGAAATTGGAACTTTAACGGGTTTTAAACAACCTTGGACTGAGCAGAGGTAAATATGCCTGTAGATTGAACATGCACATCTTCCTCAACATATAAACTTATACAAATTCACATGCATATAACTATTTCACAATTTATTTCAAACATCATCACAAAACAACACATATAGCTTCAGATTGGTAAGGGATTTAAAATGATGTTTGCTCACCTGTTGGTTGTATAGGAAGAAACAGAGAGGAATGTTTTTGAGCCTGTACATTCTTTTTTTCTTTAAACTTTGATTTTTTTTTTCCTGCAACTGTTTAATATGATTGTTTAAATCTCTGCTTTGCTATTAGTTAACCACTTTTAAATTCAAATTTTTAAAGAAAGTCACTTGACTTTATTTTATTTGATAGAACTGCACTATTTTCCTGTCCAAACTGAAGCACTATATTTTTCTTTTAAAATCTGCAGTTTGAATTTGTGTTACAACTTGATTTCAAAATTTCAAATTAACTAAACTATAGAGTATAGAGTTTACCTGTTCTTTTCATTATACTTTGATGTTACCAGGTTTGATTTTGTGATTTTCCTTTCAACTTGTTATTGTCTTTAACTGGTTTGAAGATGAAGAATTTGAGTTGCTTTACTGGTTTTTGATTTTCAGTTTTAAGTTGTTTTGAATATTTACAAAGAAAAAGATGAAGCCTATTTTTCTCTTTTGTATGTTATTTTACATTTTAATTTAAAAGAAAAATTAATTTAAATGCCACTTGTTATCATCATTTACACTTGTTTTCTCATAAGCTACAAAGCTTAGACATATAAGTTTATATTTTACTTATTTAACATTTGTCAAAACCCATTAAATTATGTTTAAGTCCTTTTCCATTAATTTATTTACAAATTGTTTTAAACCTTGTCTTGATTTAATTTATAATTTTTATTTTAAACTCTTTTCATTTTAAGATTTTTGAATCAATTTATCTCTTATGTTTTATAACTTAACATATGTATTACATTTTTAAATTTTTAAATATACAGCTATATTTATTTATTCTTCAAAAGAAAATGTATTTCAAATCCAAGCCTATGCTACTATACTAATTTAAATGTTTACCTTATTGATTTCCAAAACATATGTATATTTTCAAATTATACTTATTATGTTTCAAATGTTATACACTTTTTTTTAAATCTTATGTAATAAATTTACAATTCAATTTTACATATATAATATTTTACATTTGCACAATTTTTTAAAAGAGAATAATTTGAAAATCTAAATACTAATAAAAAATCACATTTATTTATATATGTATATAAGAGAATTTAACTAAAAATAATCTCTTGAAAATTATTACATTAACTCTTATATCATATCTTCCAAATATTAATATATATTAAAATTTAGAAAACAAACTTTTATTAATCTTAAAGCTTTAAATTCTATTTATTTTTAATTACGTTTATTTTTAAATCCAATATTTATTTATAAAATACTTATCCTTAAACTTCAAATCAAAATTCTATTAATAATCTAAAATCTTTTATTTATTTTGGTAATTTTTCTGATTTATTCACAATTTAATTCACAATTTAATTTCAAAATTAAATTAATTGCCAAATTAAACTCGGCTAAAATTCAGGAATGTTACATACAGCCAAGTTTCTCTCGATGCTTTATCAACCATATTATATATGTGTTTTTTATTACTGTTATGTCTAGTTTGTCGCTACTGCATAATAATTGATGTTTATGATGTTACCTTTTCAAATTTGCTACGTTTCTCTTTGAAATCAAAGTGCCTCTATTTCATTTTTTCTTCTGTAGGTGAAAAACTGGGAATAAAAATAAATGTGCACAGTATTGATTATCTTCTCACATTGAAGACAGTTGGGTCAACTCCAAAAAGGTTAGTCTGCACTGATATAATATGAAACTTTACTTTTTCAAACGATGGGCAAATATATTACAATATTTATAAGACAATTTATCAAATGGAAAAACAACAATGTTACACATGAATAATGCCTCTCGTGAAGATGAGTAGAATTTAGAGTCACTTGTTGAGAAATATATAAATCTGCAGATGAGATATTTAGTTATGGTAATATTAATGTCCTATTGCATTGCGATGTACCAACTGATGTATTTTTGGGTGCAAAATTCTTATATCAAGTTAATTTTGCTTATTTACTGAAGATGCTCACATGGTAAGTGGTGATTCCAAGTGATATCATTAACAAACCTCCGAAATAATTAGTTACCAAAAGACTGAAGTTAACTATTAAAATAATGCTTCATACTATAGTCATAATATTATTGAATAACACAATACCATTATGAACCATATAAGCATGACATCACAATTGAATCGAGATCATTTTATATATCAAAGTCTCATTTTTAGTGGCCAATACAATTGGTTCTTTTCTTTACGTTGTTATGGTCATCGTTTAATTTATTTTACTTGTATCTGATTAGCTTCAAATCTGAAAGCATGAGCATCACCTGCACCATTGTCACATTTAGCCTAGTAACTATTGTTGGCAGAAAACATGAAACTTAAGCTTCACACTTTTTTTATATCCATCACCTATTATACCGTAGTGCTTAGAATCTGCAAGCAGTTGGATAATTTGGTTCATTAAATTGTGCAAGTAGTTGAAAGGATGATGGTGCGTACCATGATGTGCATGAGAAAACCACGAATGTATACAAATGATAAGTCAGGCAGATCTACATACTTAGCGTGAGAGATGCAAACATTTTCTGTTGAGCATTAACATAACAAATTTTTAATCTCACTGAAACAATCAGTAGCGATTGCATATTCTTTGAGAAATATCTTTTTTAAATATATCAATGTTACCAAATTTTTAGATAGTTCTACAGATGACGCTTTTTCCATGCAAATAACCATAAAAAATAAAAGCTTTATTTTTGCTCAAAATGGTTGTCTCATGACTTACATACATATATGTTATAATGAGTTAATACATGTAAGGATTATTATATTTTTATACACAGTAAGGGATGTCAAGATAACTTTGAAGGACATGAATCACAATTAAAATCTTCAGTAGCATTCCCAAAAAATTGTATAGAAATTTGTTGAGTAAGCCAATTGCAAATATTAGAGAAATGCATAAAAGCTTTTATAGTATCGTGTACAAAAAGATTTTAAAAATGAAAATTATCCATCATCTTTTCGAAAGTGCACAAACCTAAATACATATAAACACATTTGGAATAACAAAATTCAATGGTAACTTAAGTGAAAAGATATTTCCGTATTATATTATGTGAAAAGATATCTAGATAATAGGTTATACATAATGTAATTTTGCCTAGTTTTTTATTTATGTCAACCACTTCCATTAGTAATAAAATTCAATACTACAAAATAAATGTTATGTATCCCGTGGAAAGTACTAGTCTACTACTTTTTTTTCCTATGGACGTAATCCGCAAGAAACAATTGATGAATTTGTATTTATAACATTTATTATTCTTATAATCTTCAATATCTAAAGTAATCTTCATTGCACAATTGCTAACTATATTAACTCATTTGTTCCCATTTTGGATTTTAAAACCTCTACCTTAAAAGCAATCTTAATTTATCAATTTCTGACCGTGGCAGTTTATTTTTTTCCATTTTGGATATAAAATTTTCAACATTAAAGCAATCATTAAACAATTCAATGTGGGTTTGTCTTTAAAAGTTAAAACTTGGTTTAATATATTTAACCTCAATAAAAGCAATATCCACGACAACCTGTATAGTCATAACATTTGATTTTCTGTATTTAAGTATGTGGTACCAATTGTAGCGATGTAGAATGATAAAAAACAAACAAAGTAATGCGACCTTCGTTTGACCATTAACAATAAGAATTAGCTAATATATATTTCTTAAAATCATAAGCAGAAAGAATAATAAAAATATTCTACAAGAATAATGGTAAACTTAAGGATTACCAATGAATTACATATAAAAGGTATATATTACAGTCAGCTTCAAAGTCCTTGAGTTGATAATAAATGAAACGTAAATGTGAACACATTATAAGTCCTAATCATTAATCTTGAGGATTACAGGGCAAAGGTAACCCTGGTCCATGCATTTCAAGTAAAAAATGCATGATAGAGCAATTTTGAAACCAAAACGTATATAATATTAAATAATGCATCTAATGGAAATACGTGAACATATTGAAATTGCTAAAATGGCAATAAATGAAAAATACATGTCAATTATTTACTTCTAAATTATTGAAGCTTTACATGAAAATAATATGTATAATAAAAAAGATATGCATCATTGCCTTGTTTCGTTTCAAATCACACAATCAGTGCAGCATTGGAGAAATCAATCATTATGTACGTCAAAAGTCTTCATTTTTTTCCAAATTACCGATAACCCTATTTCAAACTACTTTTAATAATCAGGAAAATAGACAGAGAGTTTAAGGCAAGTATTTATGATACAAAATCTACTTAAATAGCGAAAGTGTGAAAAAAAATATCCTGTTTCATATATTTATATAGTCAAAATACTTTATCAGTAATTAAATGATGAGATGATTAAGATGACTCATCATTCCATTAATGAGTGAATAAGCATGACTATTTATCAGTTAGAAAATAAGCTGTTAAAAGTTGAAAATGAAAGAGTAAAATGAATGTTTACCGATGTTGGTCATATGATTATAGACGTCCAATAATTTCAGTGTTTGTGGAGAGGAAAATAGGAAAATAAATTCATGGATTTGCCATCTTATTTTGCATGAGGAAGAATACATTTCTCATAGCAAAGTAAAAGAAGGTAAAAAAGAAATTGGTGAATAAAATAGATCATGTTGCTTTCCAAGTGCTTGCATGTGGATTTTGTTTCAAAAATATGAAGTTTTTTTTTGAAATGGTACTTTATATACAACATGTCACCAGGACAGCATATCACATGTCAATAAACATTCGAATCACGCTACGCAAGTTTCGAACTTGTGACATCTCGCACCAAAGCCGAATCACTTAACCACTTGGACGATGGTGCTAGTCCAAGTTAGTAGGAGGAATCAAGGAGGAGGACGGTTTGGAGGTGAAATAATTCCAAAGGCAAGGCAAACATTTTAAGAAAGTGTTGATAGAGATACCAAGAAATAAGTTATTTTATGCAAAGTACCAAAGCATGCTAAATATGATCGAGATTCATCATGTAATTATGTAATTGTACTATATTAATAAAAAAAACATTTATCATCTGCATTATAGTTTATAGAAATAGTTTTCAAAGAATGTTAAAGACTTAAAAAAAACATTTACAATTAGTATACTAAGATCACAGCAACCTTTTTTAAAACATTTATTTATAAATTTTATAAGGGCAACGTTGAAATTTTTAAAAGTAAATGGGATATCAAACCTTGATGATGTAAAAGTGGATACCAATATGCATTATAATGTTGTAATAGTTTAAACATGAAACAACTACTAATAAGATCTTATATCACCTTTGGCAAACCCTTATATCTCAAGTATACGTCATCATAAGGCAAAATTCATTTGTGATTATAGTATATACATTTGTGTTTAGTGTATAAAAGAATATACATTTGGTGACCACTTAACTCCATTAGAAAACAATACGAATACATAATATATCATCAGGCTCTATAAATTAAACTTAAGTCTGTTAATTTACAACCTATGTAAGCACTATAACTATTATTTATCATCCAACATATGTAAACAAATATTGCTATAATCTTCTTTTAATCTCAGTTGAACAGTAATCAAAATTGAATTTGAGCTTTACTACAAACTTCGCCCACCCGCAAGCTAATTGGAGGAAATGATGGAAACATTAATTTTTGTATTATTCTTTAATCTAGAATTAGGCTCCATGATCACTGCATGAATCAATAACTAGGCAACAATATTTTGCAGCCATTTATTGGCGAGTACATTTAACATTTGTGTTTGAATTTATCTTTATAAATGCATGTACACAAACTAAAATGGTGTAAATAACGATATCAACAATGCATGATATATTAACTTACAAAATGTAGTATTAAAAACGCATAGAAGACCATAAACCAAGAAGCTTTTGCAGTGTTTGCTTTTGGTGCGTCATCCATCTTTGAATATTTTCATACCTAAAGTCAACAAAGTTGAACCAAATCATCATATAAAAAGTTGGTTATCGATGCGAAGAAAGCATCACAATGAAAGAAAGTTAAAAACATATAAATAAGTATACAATGCTCTTGGAAAAGAAAACATGCCAAGACTCTTTCATTTGGACACCAAATGAGTGGTAAGTATTACAACAACCGCCTGTACGTAAAACACATAAATGCCATAAGCAATATAAGAATCAGTAACATACTTAACCATAAGAAAGATAAAATAAATTTGAAAACAATTATATGCCTATGTAAAGTCAGTAATCATGCTAATTCGAAAAAATCAGATATATCATCCAGCTTTTACGTTAAATCGTGAGCAAATCATTTGAGCACTACATTTATGATTAAGATTGACTACATTAAATGTCAAGTTAGATCAAAGATTGTTGGTGACCGTTTCGTTAAAATAAGTCATTGAAAGTTTGAATATGAATTATCATCTGATTAAAGAGTTTGTGGCATCAGTTTCAGGACGTAATCATATCATTGTACAGACCTTATATGCCTAATCTAATTGGCAAGCATCTGTAATTTACCTACTTGTGAATATGCAGATTAGAATCATTTGTTTCTCCATATTCCGATTAGCATCAAATCTAAAGTGTATCTCATTTTCTTGATTATAGAATATGCTCATCAAACTAGAGTGTGATGTTGAATCCTAAATGAGATTTGAATTTTAGGAAAACCTCTTCAAATGTGCATAATGAATCATTGTTTTCAACTCTCAAATTTTGACGACTCTTTTCTATAATAGAGATTTATGATTGTAGGTGAGAAACTCTTGGAGGGAGAAATCAATATGTAGATTAAGGAGAGGATGAAGATATCGTCAAGTTTATGGAAAAGAGGAGTATCAAAATAAAATCAAATGACGCACGCAATTCAAATAAAATAAGAAAAATCCCAATCAGTCAATATGACAAACTAATAATTAACCTAGAATTTAACAACGATACGTGCATTATAAAGGAACCCAATAGTACTAAAAATCTGAAGCAATTAATGAAAATCGGTGAATAGTTAATTATGTGGATCAAATTACCAAAACAACTAAGCACTATCTAATCAAAACAAGAAATGCTACCATTCTACAATCTAGTACACTATGATAACATGTGAATCATTCAAACACTGAAGAGCATTACCTGAATGGGTAAGAAAAAGAGTATTGTTACATATGCACACATTTTATTTCATTAAAAATATATATGGTATAAGTTGATGAACAGAATCAATTCATTTAAACATGTACATATATTGTATAAGCTGATGAGCAGACCAAGTTTGGTGCAAGATACACTACTAAAAAAGGCTAATATTCTGACAGCATGTAGCGACGGCTTGCAACGCCTAATTTCCGACGGCTTCCGTCGGCGGCCGTCGGAAGCAGTCGAAAATTCATGAATTACAGCACGAAACTTTTTATCAAAAACCCCCAAATCCCTCCTACAAGCTTTCAATCTCCAATTTCGAGCTTTCGGATCATCCACGGCTGCCAAAGCAAACTCTATTGTTCTCAATCTCAGGTATAATATCTTAGTTTGGGCAAAAATCTAATATTTTTTTCCTAAATCTATATTTGCATAAGATTAAATTAGAGCTAATTAGTGATTGCAATTGTTTCTAATTGTGTAATAATGGTTTATAGCATCCCATGGTATACCCATTTCATATTATCGTGAAATTTTAAAGAGTATGTATAATTTGTGATTGTGTGTGTATATAGTTAGTAAAACTGTATTTTTTCATAAAATGCGCACATTTAATTAACTAATGTCCCTTAGAGAGTTTTGGCCCCGTCTGACGAGTGTTGTACATGCTCATTATATAAATAGTTGTTTTTTTTCAAAAAACGACCATTTATATTCATATGGTACAATATTTGTTGGATTTGTCCCTGTATTGGACAAATTATGAACTTAGTAAGCATTTACATTTTTTATACTAATTCTTCTCAAACGGTTCATACAATTTCGGCCTAACTTTTCTTTTTTGTTTCCTGCTTACACGCATTTGTGTACAATGCAGGGAACAAAAGGGAAATGCTGTCGAAACGTTGTTGAATCGTTTGAGGCGAAGTAATATTTCACTAAAAGGAGAAACTTTGCAGTCCAATTAGTTTCTAGGACACACATCCACGGAAATTAATTTCAAGGGCAATGTCAGCAGAATAATTACTTTTAAGGACAAAGTCAGCAGTCCAATTACTTTCAAGGACATAATTTTATACGTTTTTAGGCCTTAGAAACTAATTGTTTTGAATTTTGTCTTTAAAAGTAATTATTTCAATTGTGTGTTTTAGAAACTAATTGCACTTGCTAAAGAGGCCCTTGTAGCTAATTTCCACTATACGAAATGTGAATGCTTACTGTGTTTGTAATGGAAAGTAGGATGCTTGACTATGGAAAAAAATATCTTTTTATACAAAATTTTGTATCGATACTTTAAAAAATAAAATGTGTCATATTTGAAAATATTTTTTAGTTTGTGAAATAGTTCTTCAAATTCAAATATTATACGACCATGAAAATAACCTTTTTCGAATTTGTATTCTTGAAAATAAATATTAAATTTTGAACTTGTGACTCATTTTCTCAAATAGGAAAAATGATTGATTATTTTGTTGATCGGAGAAGATGGATGTACCAAAGAAAAGGACTGAGAGGCTCAATAAAAGAAGATATTTATAATGGTATAAATTTATTTGTTGAATTCGCTCTAAGTAATAACGGAAACGATCCAGAAATTCGTTGTCCGTGTAATAGGTGTAGACATTTGAAGTATTTGTTACCAGATATTGTGAAAGTTCATTTGTGCCAAAACGGTTTCGTACCCAAGTATTATGTTTGGGATCGGCATGGAGAAATTGTAGCAAATACTTCTGTAGAGTCTGAAAGTGTCGTTAACGAAGTAGTTACGACGACCCTATAGAAAATATGGTCGAAGATGCAGCACGATCAATGTATCCTATGGTTGAAGTTGACAAGGATGATGGAAATGTTGAAGAACCAAATATTGAAGCAAAAAAAAATTTATGATCTACCAGATGCTATTAAGAAATCTATTTGGGATGGTTGTAAAAGCGGCACTCAGCTATTGGTAATCGCAGAATACATTACGATGAAGTCAAAATACAACATCACTGAAGCTAGGTTTATGGCTGTTGTACAAGCTGCAAAAAGACATATGTCGCTCGATAATCTAATGTGTGAAAATCACTATGAATTTAAAAACTTATATCGGCTTTTGGTTTACCTTATCAGAAAATAGATACATGTTTAAAAGGCCGCATGTTTTTTTGAAAACAAGACGCAAACCTTAGAAATTGTAAAATTTGTAATCAGGAGAGATACAAACCAAGAAAAAAAAATGGGAAGGTAGTTCCGTACAAGCGTATACATTACTTACCCATCACTCCAAGGCTTCAAAGATTATATGCATCTTCTGTAACTGCATCTAATATGAGATGCATAGTGTAAGAACGGAAGAAGAGGGTACATTGACACATACGGCCGATGGAGAAGCATGGAAGCATTTCGATAAAACGTATCCAAATTTTGCAAAGGAGAGTGGAAATGTTAGATTAGGATTATGTACGGATGGTTTTTCGCCATTTTCTCAATTTGGTTCTAAATATTCATCCTAGCCCATTATCGTTACACCATATAATTTACCTCCATGAATGTGTATGAAAACGCAATATATGTTTCTTACTATTGTCGTTCCTGGCCCCGACGATCCGACACAAGGAATCGATGTATATTTACAACTGTTGATTGAGGAGTTAAAAATACTGTGGAACAAAGGAGTAGAAACATACGATGTGTCCAAGAAGAATTTTTTTGTATGTTTGCTTCTTTTTTGTGGACTATTAGTGATTTTCCTACCTATGCAATTATTTCCGGATGGAGTACTACCGATCGTCTAGCATATCCATATTCATAGATGAAACACGAGCGTTTTCTTTACCTCATGATAAGAAAATTTCATGGTTTGACTGTCATCGATATTTTCTCCATGTAAATCATTCCTTCAGAGGAGATAAGAAAAACTTTTTTGCTAATGTAGTAGAAACCAGACAACCACCGACGATATGGTCAAACGAAGACATATATGAATTTGTTAGGGACTATCCAAAGATATATGAAACGGGAGTGCAAACAGAAATTGAAGCCAAATCGATTGTTCATAATTGGTGCAAACAAACTATTTTTTGGGAGTTGTCGTATTGGAAATATCTTTTGCTTCATCATAATATTGACGTTATGCACAATGAGAAAAATGTATTTGATAATGTTTTTTAACATAATTTTGAATGTAAAAGGGAAGATGAAGGATGATTTGAAATCAAGACGCAATATAGAAGAATTATGCAAACGTCCTGAGCTTTATATGAAACCAAGTGACAGTAAAAAAACCTAAAGCATGTTACGAATTGGATAATGATCAAGTTAAAGTTGTGTTAAAATGGGTGGAAGGGTTAAGATTTCCTTATGGGATATCATCAAATCTTCGTAGATGTGTATTTGGCAGGATGTCCTAGTAAGTATATTTTTCTATTTTCCATTTTTAATTCATTTTTGTCGTTTTTTTACTGTTTACCGTTTACAGTTTAATATTCTTTTTGCTTTTCATCGTGAAACACAGGCCGAGATAGACATTCAGACAGACAATATGCAGTTGGCACGAGAATATTGGATGAAGAAGATGCGTAAAAACTATAGAGACTCGATATCTGAAATCAAGAAATCAGGAAAGAAACCATGTTAGATGGGGGAGAGCGTATGGCAAGCATGGTTGGCATACTGGGAGACTGACGAGGCAAAGGCAAGTATACTAATTTTGTTTAAATTATTTGATTGGTAGTAAATATCAAAAAATACATGATCGATAAATAATGTATCAAATATTGAATGTACAGGCGAGTCGGAAAGAAACCCTGCAAATAGAAATAAAAATCCCATCACTCATCACGGAGGGTCGAAGTCATTTCAGCAGTATCGGCAGGAGTTGGTAAATTTACCGAATGCAAATTGTAAATAGTTTATGCTATATAATTTTAAATGTACAATAATTTTATGTAAAAATCAATTTCAGGAAGCAGAGGCGCATGATCCCATAGGCTATATGGACGTGTTTACTCGTACGCATGTTGTCGAGTATGTAAATCCAGACGGGACAGTTTCGTATACATGGCACGACGATAAATCCAGCAAGAGCCATGTAAGCATATTTCATTTTATGAAGTATTAGTAATTGTTCTACTTGTTAAAATATAATGAAATAAGATATGATGATATTAATATGTTAATGAAGGAAAAGTTTATGAAGCAGCGCCAGAAACTCCTTACTGATACGGGTCGAGATCAGCTAACGATGGATGAGGAGGATGCTATTTTTGAGTCGGTTATGGATCCATCGGAGCATGGCAGACGATACGGATTTGGCAATCAAGTGGTAAGTAAATAATATATTGGGTATCATATAAGTTTTCAAATTCAGTACATTTGGTTTGAGTCACTTCATTATGAAAGCATTATGCATTACCAAAATATATTAATTCGTTGCATGAATGTCATTTCAAAAAAACTAACAAAAAAACATGTTATTTAATTTAGTTTTCCTGATATATGTTGTACACATGTATAAATTTGTCACATTTACTGTTAAAGAGATCAAAAGCAGTGATACCTCGTAATGTAACGTACTGTTATTTTTGTTAATAAATGGTTGGGTCACAATTTAAAAACGGCCAAATGAACATATTTTCAAATGTATACATTATACATAAGTAATGGTTAGAACTTCATTAACGAGTAAGTTATTACAGCTTTGATTTTATTGCATTAAATAACAGGAAGAAATTCAATGCGGCAAAATGGTAATGGACAGAGTTTTGAAATAGAGTGACTTTGCCATAAAAGCCTTAGGTGCTTCTAACGACATATTTATATTTATTTACTAGCGACTAATGTAACATATGGTTCATTTTTGAAAATACTACAGTAACATACGATTTTTGAATGGAAATATATAAACTGAACGAGTATTTGTACATTGTTTTGAAATAAAATAATACAAGGATAAAATTATTTTGCAGCGACATAAATTATTTTATTGATAGTTTTTTCTTCATTTTAGGACTAGTATCTTGATTAACAAGTAAAAATGAACATACAAATATGAAGTACAAATATTTTACTAGAGTAGATTACATATGGCTGCAATAATTTGTAAATAAAGGCCTTTAGTGTTTCAGGTATCAAAATGGCGGTTTATGTTGTGGGAACTACATCAATTAATGTTTTTCCCTATCATCTAATATGTGTAAATTCTATGTTCAAATGATGAGTAATTTGTTAACATACAAAACAATGTTTTGTAATGGTTGATATTTTTCCAATACATTGTCAGCCTCATTCAGTCTGCGGTTTTATGGTTTTGTTGCATGGCCCTCCTTAACCAATTTACAGACCATTTTTTGAAATTAGTCATTTCCTTTCAAAATAGTTATCCCTTTGCTGGGTGACATAACTATTCATATCTATAAATTGGTCGGCCTCCCTCTCATTTGAGAGACAGAAAACAGAGTGATTTCAAATTTATTGCTCTCATCCTTCCCTACAGTTACTTTACTCTAAAATTTTCCAAAGTTGTAGCATTTCAAAATATAAATCAACAATCTTGTCGCTATAGTTATTTGGTGTTACCACAAGATGTCATCAACATACACACACACTTACATAAACATGCATAAACTAAATTAAATAACATTATCACACTGCTAATCATTCATATACCTGCACATACACTTATAGAGATCACACGGCTAAATTAAATATTTATTATAGGCCAGTAGTTAGAGATGGGCTAGGCAGACTAGAGCTCAGATCGATCTAGCAGAGATCAAAGATTTGCGGGCTAGAGTGGCGCAGCTGGAGAAGCAGAACCATCGGCAGGCCATAGAGACCACACAGTTGCTAGATCAGTGTATCGTCGAGTACATGCAGTAGTATGGTGGCCGCTTCCCTTCCTTTGCTGGCTCTGGTTCTGGAGGAGATTGATTGATTTCTTTGGTCGGTATGTTTTTTTCTGTTTTGTATGATTTGGTATATGGTAGAGGTTGTTGTTGATTTATGTACTACGTTATGATACACTTAGCTGTTTTGTTGTAAAATTATGTGTTTTGACCTAATTTTATGTATTTTTTTTGTTTGATGAATTGTGTATAATTTGGTTTTTGATATTTGGTTGGAATATTATATATTGTATTCTACAGTATTGGTGGAATAGTATTTGCATGGGAAATGTGGATGGAAAGCTATATTGCTGAAGAAATATTAAAAAAATTGCAGCAGATTTCTAACGGCTCCCGACAGCTTTCAAGTTATATTTTTCCAACGGCTTCTGACGGCTTCCGACCGCTTTCAGATCAATTTTTCCAACGATTTTCGACTGCTTCCGACAAGTGTCGAAATCCGTCGGAATCCGTCAGAAGCCGTCGAAAAAATGACTGGCGAGATGTGTCGTAAGCCGTCGGAAACACTGCACCCCGACGCCTTATTTTCCTACGGCATTTTCCAACAGCTTCCGGCAGCCTCCGACGGCCATCGACGGTTTTCGGCAATCATAAAATCCTTTTTCCTTGTAGTGATAATACAACCGAAGTTATCCATCGAGATAAATTCAAATAAAGTAAGAAAATTCCTAATCAATCAATATAACAGACTAACAACTAACTCATAGTTTAACTATCACACATGAATTGTTAAGGAACTCAATAATACTCTAAAAAAGAAGTAATTAAAGAATATCGATGAATAGTTACCTAAGATTCAAGTTTAATAGATATCATAATTATGATGATTGAGGTAAATTGTTTATCTTCGTTGAACTAGCAAATTCAAGTTAAATTCGTGCTTAGCCGATAATCGAAGTTGCGGATATTATACAAAACCCAAAGTAATTAATGAAAATTAATGAATAATTACTCGAGACTGAAGCATAATGCTGTCGATAATCGATAATCGCCATTGGAGGGGAGAGTGCCGATCTAGGTTTTTATTCCAGCAGTAAGCAAGAAAGGAGAAAACAGAGGAATTAAAAGTTGGGTATTTCAAAAAGGCACGGTTGAATTTCTATTCAATGAATTTTCATTATTAATAGTAGAGATTATGAGTGTCACGGCATGTGCTTTGCGCGTGAATTATTTTCCTTATAAATTTTGTGCGTGTGTGTTTGAACCAGTCAAAAAATGAATTTTTTAATTTTCAAGTGATATCAAGGTTTGTATATTTGTAAAGAAGTATTCTGAATTTATACAGAAAGTCCAATTTCAAATCATATTTTTAGAAGTGTTTTGAATTTGAAAAGCATGTTTAATTGTTAGATCCTACTTTTAGGGGCGTTTGAATTTGTAAAAGAAGTTTAACATTAGATCCTATTTTTTAAGTGATTAAATTTTGGTAATATACAGAGGGGCATTTTTGGTAGTTCACGCTGACATCAAAAAAGCGTAACACCAAAGGTATTACAACTATTACTTATTATTATCATCATCATCATCATCATCATCATTATTACTACTACCTCATACGATGATTTGTTAAGATGGATGAGAAGGAATATTATATTCCGTTTTTACTATCTACATTGGTTGCAATGGTTATAACGATTGCATTGATTGCATTATTTATGACAGGTGCATTGGTTGCATGGACGTATGGTTACAACATCTAACAAGTATTTGGATGCAGTAGAAAAGCAAGAAGTAGAACTAGATATTCTTGATCTTCCAAAAGGATATGTATGCATTTTTTCCCTATGCAATAACCAATGAATTCCTTAGATTGTGCTGAACTATATATAGTTAGCCGCAGTTCAAACATAGTTGAATCACTTTTCTTTTGATTTGTGTATATGTGTATTTGAATGTTTGAAGGTGATAGCGAAGAAAGGAGCAAAATGTTATTTAGTAATCGACGTAATAAAATGTATAAACTATGTGGTTGTAGGGATCCCGGTCTTTAGCCAAATTTAAATTGGTAATTGATATAATTTTCGGATTTTAATTGTGAATTAATATGAATTTTTCAAATTAAATAAGATATGTACTCGTTTATTTATATAAATAGATTGTAATTTGAAATTTGAATTTGAAATTTTCCAAAATAAATAATATATGTTGTTTATTTATATATATATACACAAATTGATTTTTAATTAAATTTAGAACTTGAAACTTAAAAATAAATATTTTATAAAATAAATTGAATTTAAATACTCTATATGTTAAAATTAACAAAATTTGCTTTCTAATTATAATATATATATGTAATATATATTTTGGAAGTTATGATTTAAATTTAATATAATAAATTTTCATAAGCTATTTAAAAGATAAATTTTATGTTTTTATGACCTATATAATATATATATATATATATATATATATATATATATATATGTGTGTGTGTGTTTGTTTATTTATTAATGTATCATTAGATTTTAAAATCAATTTCTTTAAAGTTATAAATATTTATAAAAGGAAATGGGTTTATTTAAATTGAAAATATAATATAAAATATAATAAAAACATAAATATATGAAAATTTACAAGTGTAAAATAATAACATATACATTTAAACATTTGTAAGCCATGTAGCGTGAAGATTAACAAGTGTAAACACTATAATATGCAATATTAACAAGTGCCAAGTTTTTAAATTTTATTTTCAAATAATAATAAAGAGGAAAACAAGTTATAAATACATCTATCTCCTCCTCTTCTCAATTTTCTTTATTGCATTCAAAACCAAAACAAATCTACAAATCTGAAATACACAAACCAGTTTTCAAAGATCAAAAACAGAGAGAAGATAAATCAATCAAAAACAAGCAAGATTTAAATTCAAAAACAAACCAGCAGAAGAATCTCAACCTGAAGCAACTAATTCAACTCAGACCTGAAAGCAATCAACCTGATTCAAAAACAAAATTGAACAAATTCAAGATCAAGCAAAGATGCAAAGATTCAACATCAAATCAAACAAAGAAAGTTCAAATCATGTATTAGATCAAAGATCATCATCTATTTCCAGGCTTTTGCTTCTCTGCATAATTTTCTAGATTCTCTCTATTCATCATCTCCAAGTGAGTAAACTCCCCTTCTAAAAAGCTCAAGTTGTTTTATCTGTGATGTCTGTGATGATGATAACTTGGATATTGTTTGTATGAATGTGAAACGTGATTGCATGCCTGAGAATATGGGGATTTTGGTGTATATGTCTGTATACAGGTATATATACATATATATACCTCTGTTTAACAACTTACAGGTTTTAACAATTTCAAAACTCAATTCCTACTCATCCAATCTATTCTTGGATGTGATCTCTGAATGAAAAATGATTGAATGAATGTAAATTCATTTTTAAAAATAAATTTAAGTGTTTAAATTAAGTAATTATTTCAAAAATGATAAATTACAATAGAAATCAAATATAAGTCAAAATTCAGTGATCATGAATTTGTGTTTAGATTTCATAATCGAGTTTGTATTAGCAAATAATGATTTTTGGGAATGGTTTCATGATTTTTAAGCCTGTATATGTCGAGATATTTTGAGATGATCAGATCTTGGGTTTTCATCAAATTCCGATGATCGATGGAGGAGTGCGTCTCGTGATTATGCCTGGAGGTGGCTCATGAGTCAGGGTTCAAGGAAAAAATGGTGATTGGTTTTATAAGTGGTCGAGGATGCTTGGCGACAATGAACTAGGGTTCGACTGCTAGTTTTGGTCAATGGGTTTTTAAAGGCAATTACGTCATCAACGAGGCACCGGGAGGGACCGGTCTGGGGGGATCCAAGCTGGAAGTCTAGACGAAGCTATAATATGGTCGGCGTGGAAGCTCGAGGTCGGGATCGTTGGTGAATGGTGTTTTTCCGATCAGATTTGAGTTCCAGTTTTGAGTCAAAATGTTCGATTTCGTCTTGCTATTGAATTCGTTGATCTGGAAGGTCAAGGAGATTAGAAGGGTGGTTGATGATATGTCGAGGGTAGCGGCGTTGATCGATGACTGTCAGAACTGGCGTGCATGTGCACATGTGCACGTTTTGTTTCTAGGATGTTTAAGTTTGAGAAGAAGGATAACTCGAAGTCGTGCTCAAGAAATTGTGGTGATGGCTCAAAGAAAATCTCGGGTTGAAGTCTAGGTTGGTATGCGTGTTAGTAACAGTTTTAAAATTTTAAAATAAAATCAAGTTTTAAAAAAAGGAAAAAAAAAAAGAAAAGAGGTAGCTCGGGGGTTTCTCGGGGAAAGTTTGCACTAGCTCGGGTGAAACCCCGAAGTGATCTCAGGTTCATTGTACATAACAGTTTTTGAATCTAAAATGAAACAAGTTTTCATTAAATCAAGTTTAAACATTTTCTCGTTTAATTTTTTTGAAATAAGAAGTGTTTAAACTTGATTTAATGAAAACTTGTTTCATTTTAAATTCAAAAACTGTTATACATAATGAACCCGAGATCACTTCGGGGTTTCACCCGAGCCAGTGCAAGCTTTCCCCGAGAAACCCCCGAGGTACCCCTTTTCTCTTTTTTTCTTTCGTAAAACTTGATTTTATTTTAAATTTTTAAAAATGTTACTAACATGCATACCAACCCAAACTTCAACCCGAGGTTTTCTTCGAGCCATCACCATAATTTCTCGAGCACGACTTCGAGTTATCCTTCTTCTTCAAAATTTGATTTAATGAAAACTTGTTTCACTTTAAATTCAAAAACTGTTTTACACAATGAACTCGAGATCACTGCGGGGCTTCACCTGAGCCAGTGCAAGCTTTCCCAGAGAAACCCCTGAGCTACCCCTTTTCTTTTATTTTTAAACTTGATTTTATTTTAAATTTTTTAGAACTGTTACTAACATGCATACCAACCCAAACTTCAACCCAAGGTTTTCTTCGAGCCATCACCATAATTTCTCGAGCACAACTTTGAGTTATCCTTCTTCTTCCTAAACTTGAACATCATAGAAAACAAAATGTGCACATGTGCACATGTACGCCAGTTCCGACCATCATCGATCAACACCGCTACCCTCGACAAGTCATCAACCACCCCACCGTCCTCCTCGACCTTCTAGATCAAGGAATTCAACAGCAAGACGAAATCGAACATTTTGACTCAAAACTGGAACTCAAATCGGATTGGAAAACCACCATTCACCGATGATCCCGACCTCGAGCATCCACGCCGACCACACCATAGCTTCGTATAGACTTCAGCCTTTGATCCCCCAGACCGGTCCCTTCCGATGCCTCGTTGATGACGTAATTGCCTCGACAAACCCATTGACCAAATCTAGAAGTCGAACCCTAGTTCATCGTCGCTGAGCCTCCTCGACCACTTATGAAACAAATCACCATTTTTCCCTTGAACCCTGACTCACGAGACACCTCTAGGCATAATCACGAGACCCACTCCTCCATCGATCATCGGAATTTGATGAAAACCCAAAATCTGATCATCTCAAAATATCTCGACATATACAGGCTAAAAAATCATGAAACTATTTTCAAAAATCATTATTTGCTAATACGAACTCGATTATGAAATCTAAACATGAATTCATGATCATTGAATTTTGACTTATATTTGATTTCTACTGTAATTTATCATTTTTGAAATAATTACTTAATTTAAACAATTAAATTTATTTTTAGGAATGAATTTATGTTCATTCAATGATTTTTCACTTAGAGATCACATCCAGGAATAGATTGGATGAGTAGGAATTGAGTTTTGAAATTGTTGAAACCTGCAAGTTTTTAAACAAAGGTATATATATGTATGTATATATACCTATATACAGACATATACACCAAAATCCCCATATTCTCAGGCATGCAATCACATTTCACATTCATACAAACCATATCCAAGTTATCATCATCACAGACATCACAGATAAAACAGTTTGAGCTTTTTAGAAGGGGAGTTTACTCATTTGGAGATGATGAACAGAGAGAATCTGGAAAATGATGCAGAGAAGCAAAAACCTAGAAATAGATGATGATCTTTGATCTAATACATGATTTGAACTTGGTTTGTTCGAGTTGATGTTGAATCTTTGCATCTTTGCTTGATCTTGAATTTGTTTAAATTTATTTTTGAATCAAGTTGATTGCTTTTAGGTCTGAGTTGAATTAGTTTCTTCAGGTTCAGATTCTTTTGCTGGTTTGTTTTTGAATTTAAATCTTGCTTGTTTTTGATTGCTTTATCTTCTCTCTGGTTTTGATCTTTGAAAATTTGGTTTGTATATTTCAGATTTGTAGATTTGTTTTGGTTTTAATGCAATAAATAAAATTGAGAAGAGGAGGAGATAAATATATTTATAACTTGTTTTCCTCTTTATTATTATTTGAAAATAAAATTTAAAATCATGACACTTGTTAATATTGCATATTAAAGGTTTACACTTGTTAATCTTCATGCTACATGGCTTACAAATGTTTAAATGTATATGTTATTATTTTACCCATGTAAATTTTCATATATTTATGTTTTTATAATATTTTATATTATATTTTCAATTTAAATATACCCATTTCCTTTTATAAATATTTATAATTTTAAAGATATTGATTTTAAAATCTAATGAAATATTAATAAATTAATAAACACACACACATATATATATATATAAGTCTTAAAAACATAAAATTTATCTTTCAAATAGCCTTTGAAAATTTATTATATTAAATTTAAATCATAACTTCCAAAATATATATTACACATATATATTATAATTAGAAAACAAATTCTATTAATTTTAAAATATAATGTATTTAAATTCAATTTATTTTCTAAAATATTTTTTTTAAATTTCGAATTCATAATTTAATTAAAAATCAATTTGTATATATATAAATAAACAACATATATTATTTATTTTGGAAAATTTCAAATTCAAATTTCAAATTACAATCTATTTGTATAAATAAGCAAGTGCATATCTTATTTAATTTGAAAAATTCAAATTAATTCACAATTTAAATTTGAAAATTATATCAATTACCAATTTAAATTTGGCTTAAAACCGGGATCGTTACAGATTCCCCCTTAAGAAAATTTCGTCCTCGAAATTTGCTAGCAAGGAGATATCAAAGAATAGATGAACACACAAAGATAGAGAAATGGATTCCTTGATCAAATTGAATATTTATTCTATATTTGGCTTAGCAAATCAGAATACCATCAATAAATATGAGAACGAACTCATTCAATATCTCACAAGATACTCGGGTCATTCGGTCTACGAAATGTGCAGGGGCATTGGTCAGTCCGAAGGGATAACTAACCGTCCGTAGAATGTATCGAGACCCCAAAGAATAGACAAATGGATTCAATCCAATTTAACTTCATATTTTGTTAATCGATATATTTCAATTTAAAATTTCAAATTCATTAAATTTAAAACGGAAAGACTCATAAGAAACTGATTATTAGAATATGAAATAGGAATTAGAAATCTTTTTACAACGATTCACAGGGCCACCTCCATACCAAAGCTTCTTCTTGTAGCTTCCAGGAAACCGCCAAAGAATTGAAATTGGATGATGATCAAAAGAGATTGATAGAAAAAGTTGTTCCTTGTTGTTACAGGGTATTGACCATTTGTAGTGGTATTCCCCTACCTCGTCCTCTTCTTGTACTCATACTCACTATTAGTGAGTAGTAAGAGAATTTACTGAGGCATACGGACAAGATATCTTAAGGATACTCATTCTAGGGTGTTTGTAACCCTAACGCTAATGATTCCCCTAATGTGTTATACTCTTGAGCTAAAGTTCTTACTCAACCTTTAGCTCTGATACCAAATTGTCACGACCCGAAATCCAACGTCTGAAAATCGACATCCATACTTCACCCGTATTCGAATGCCGCAGATTCAAACGTTGAAATTCGATTTGCGCTGGAGCTTATAACACATTAAGTCAACAACACAGCAGAAAGAAAAGAATAATTTTATTGATACATAACAATGATATAACAATTATACAAATGAAATGATCAATATATATCAGAGATAGATACACAGCGGAAAAATAAAGCAGCAGCAGCGGAAAGACAATATCTTCAATGCCAAAACTCCAAATCAGAAGCTCGAACCACCATCAAGCTGAACTCAACACAATGCGATCGCCAAAAACCAAAGACCTCAAAGATTTCCAAAAGTTACACCAACTAGCTGACTATCGAAAAACCTGACTCTAGGCTGCCCGTGTGAAAAATTATGGGTACCCAGAGTTTAGAAAGGGAACAATAAACTCCAGGCCAGTCATGGGACTAGTGTGAGCAAACGAAAACAGTTGTTTATACAAAAAGAAACAACAAAAGAAGTAAAAAGAAATCCTCAATGCTTTTGGAAAACGAAACTACCATCACGCCTCTCGCAACACACACAATGAAAGCGCACACTTGGAGGAGATTTCTCCTTATGATAGTCAAGCATGCTTGATACGCAAAATCCTTTTGATATTATTATTAGTGCAGAAAACATTTCGAAAGTATAATATTAATCTTAGCCATCATAGGTACCATTATATTATGTCTGCTATAGCTACCACCTGAGGTGGCAGGTTATACAACTGCAATTGTAAAGAGCTCGTATTGTTGTTTGGATTTCCAACAAATGGTCATGCTAAGGAATTTCCTCACCGAATGGGTATGCCTCTGGAGGGATGCCCCGAGAACTTAACCAGCTCTCTGCCAACACAAGGTCGGGTTACCTCTGTAACTAGGTAACTACTAACACGAGTATGCCATCCCCCGGTCGTCATCGACCTTTATCCGAGGATCCTCAACACCAACAAATTCCAACAACCACATAAGTTAAGTATCTGGGCTCGATACCCATGATACCACTTTTTATCCAGAAGGAAATGCACATACCCTAAAGGGCGCGACCCTCATAACCTTGTCGTGTTCTTCCTGTTTTGACCATTTTCGGGTTGTGTGGTTCGACGAAGTCTCGTCCACAAAACTACGCTTTTCACAAAAGACGTGCTTTGATCAATAAATGATATGTAGCACTTAGTATGTCACATTACCAATTGGGAATATATCACTTGTAACTATCAACTACATAACCTTTGAGCTCGTACGTCTCAGAGAAAGGTCTTAAGCTAAGAGAATAAATTCTCCGCCACCAAACAGAAATGTATTTGATAGAAACCATCTTTACATCTCAAAGTGTAATGTCAGATATACATCCATACAAGTTCATCCTGGGTCTGAATGGAACCGAAGGCACTTCAAAGAAGCCCTTGCAAATCCAGATATCCACAATCCCGATCGGACTCCCTATCACATATGGAGATCTCTATACCGACGCGACTCAGTTCAGAGACATTCAACAGGTAATTCTTTTGTTCTTGAAAATACCCGGTCTTCACCGCCATCTTCAAATGCTATCCATTTCGTCGTATCATTAATTCGGAATGGGTTTTATGACATAAAGTCCTCTCCGGCTAAATCGAATAATGAGCGCTACTGTTAAAAACATATGGATATATTGGGATCTTAGTTAAGTCATAATTTTTTATCCCAAAACCTTTACTTATGAATGGTTTAAACAATTTTCCACTTTAATCTTTTAAACAAAAGATTCACCTTTAAGATCCTCTTCAATTTGAGATAAAGGTTCACCGATCTTTACAAAGATTTATTCATAGCTTTCAAAACTATTTCCAATCCAAATTTGACTTACACATAACTTGAAATCCTTTCAACAAAAACTGAAAATTCTTTCATAATACGAAAGCTGTTATCATTTGAAGATAAATGCTTTTTACTTCGGGAAAATCCGATTAAATTTACTCAAGTTATAGCCTTTCAAAGTATACATTGGAAAATAAGTGAACTGTCGTATTCTCGGCAAGTTCTATTTGAATTTAATTCAAATCTCCAAAATAATTTATTTAATATACTCTAAAATGGTCCAAAATTCACATATATATTTTATATCACTTGTATAACCCTTTCAAACCAAAATTTCCAAAATAATTTCAAAAGTTAAATAAGAGATATTATATTCAAACTACATTAAAATTTCAAAACTCCCTTTTCAAAAGCTTTTCATATTCAACTCAGTTTCACTTCCAAACCATTTAGATCCAAAATTCAATTTTTAAAACCATTTTATCATTTTGAATAAAATAATATTAAATTTAAATATCTGTTACCTAACCAATTCCTCGTGAAATCCATATTTGTGTGTGTGGTGTAGTCCAGGGGTTTTGCACACAACAATAAAATATCACAACCATCATCAATTTGAGTACAACAATATCGATAAGCAGTATAATCCTATAACGCTTATCTTTCATTCACAGATAAACAAGTAATATCATCACAGATAAATAAATCATAGTTCACAGCTCAATTTAAAGCAATTCATATCACAGAACATCACATATCAGGGATATCAAACAATTTAAAGCACTCAATACAATCCAAACATTCATAAGTAAGATCAATTAATCACCTGGTTATAATCAATTTAAACCAGATTAATTACTTACTAATCCTGGTTAATTATCATTAATTAATTACAAACCATTTATTATTATTTTAATAATGAAATTAATTAATCAACCTTAATTGCCCACCTTAATTAATTATCCTTAATTAATTAATTATCTCTTAATTAATCACATAAATTAATTAACCTTAAGTTAATTACATAAATAAATTTGCCCTCAATTAGTTACATTAATTAATCATCCTCTAATTAATTAATTAACCTTTAGATATTAATTAATTAACCCTTAATTATTAATTAACCATTAATTACAAATTATCTTTTAATTACTTACATTAATAACTATCCTTTAATCACTTGATCAATTAATCTTTAATCGTTAATTAATTCACTTTTAATCACCAATCAGTTAACTTTTAATCATTAATTAAATAATTAACCTTCAATTATTCAATTATTATCTAGTTACTTTCATTAAGCAATTTATCTTCAAGTAATTAACCTCAATTACTTACATTAATTAATCAACCTTTGATTTAATTACATTAAGTAATTATCCTTTTAATTAATTACATTAATTAATCAACTATTAATTAATTTAGTAATTATCATCATCTTTTAAATTTCATTAAGAAATTACTCAAGACCTTAATTTTTTTAAATAAGAAATGTTTTATTTTGGTTTTGGAATTGGTTAAAGGTTTAAAATAAATTATTTTAAATGTATTAAATTTAAGGTATTTTATTATATACCTATTATTTTAACTTATTTTTAGAAGTTTATTTAAATAAGTTTAAATGATGTAATGTGATACTTTTAAGTAACTTAAAGGGTTTTAAGTTGATTTTTATGTTATGAAGATTTATTTCAAAGGTTTATCAAATAAACTTGAATGAAACTAATTGATGAATAAAGATAAATAGTTTATATTTTAAAATAATTAAGGTCTTGAGTAATTTCTTAATGAAATTTAAAAGATGATGATAATTACTAAATTAATTAATGGTTGATTAATTAATGTAATGAATTGACAGGCTCTAATTTTCTTAAAGAAAATTCAAATTCTCGTTGTACAGTCAATGTTAGGCTATGATCTTAAAAAGGAAGATGATTACAATAATGTAATTTGATATGTTATTGTTGTGTGAAACTCCTGGACTACACCACACACACAAATATGGATTTCACGAGGAATTGGTTAAGTCACAGATATTTTGAATTTAAATATTATTTTGTTTAAAAGTTGAATTTTGAATCCAATTGGTTTGGAAGTGAAATTGAGTTGAATATGAAAATCTTTTTGAAAGGAAGTTTTGAAATTTAAATTAAGTTTGAATATGATATGGTTTGTTTAAGTTTTGAAATTATTTTGGAAATTATGGTTTGAAAGGGGTACACAAGTTATACAATATATATATATATATATATATGGATTTTTAACCATTTTTGAAGTAAACGAAATTATTTTGGGAGTTTAAATTAGAGTCAATAGAACTTGCCGGGAATAAGGCAGTTCGCTGATTTTTCAATGTATACTTTGAAAGGCTATATCTTGAGTAAATTTAATCTGATTTTTCCAAAGTGAAAAGCATTTGTTTTCAAATAATAACAGCTTTCGTATTACGAAAGAATTTTCGTTTTTTGTTGAAAGGATTTCAAGTTGTGTGTAAATCAAATTTGAATTGAAAATAGTTTTGAAAGCAATGAATGAATCTTTGTTAAAGATTGGTGAACTCTGTTACCAAATTTAAGAGGATCTTAAAGGTGAATGGTTTCCAGGTATTCAAAGCAAACTACCAGGTGAGTAAACTACTACCCTAAATATCTTAGTTTGATTTTTAACCCGATATTTATGACTGATACTTGATGTGAAGTGATGAAAAATGATTTCATGGATGTGGAAATGTTTGTATGTGTATATATAAACAGGTTTGAGTATGAATGTCTGGGTATGTTTTAAAAACATAACTCTGATACCAAAATGTAACGACCCAAAATTTCGACCTCGAAAATTCGACACTAATATGTTCACGGTAGAAGTGCCGTGCAATTCGAACGCTGGAAATTCCAGATTTATTAGAGAAAGAAGAAGAAGAAGGTAGAAAAAGAACGAAAACAACAGAATCTCATGTTCACAACGGATCAAAATATAATAGCAAATAATAGCATTTATACAAGAAAGTTGTAATTGTCAATTTTATCATAATACATCAGAGTATAATCATTTATACATGAACTGGACAGTTGTAAATTAACTTGTCCTATAATACAAGCAATAAGACTACACCACACAGCGGAATATACTCCATAAGTTCCTGCCATCCAGCTCGCCTCTTAAGCTCCATAACGTCCTAACCTGATAATCTATAATACTCGATCTGACCCGAGCATTACATCAAAGTAACACCTGGGTCAGGCTGGAAACCAGCGTGAGTAAACCCATAAAATTTGAAATACTAAGTTATAAAACTTAATTGGAAACCCGGGGTAACTCGTACCTCACTATGAGTTCATAACTTGTTAAAGTCAACACTTATTTCACAAAACAATCCCTAAGTACCCTTACTTAGTTTCAAAGGTCCATATAATCCATTCCAGCCTATTGATTTCACATATCAAATCTATAAAGAATTATTGTAGATTGCAAATCGAAGTGGTTTCGGGTATTTACTGATACTCGACCCCGGTCTCTTCGATTCCAATGTTATTCTTTAAACCAAATTGTTTACGTTTAAATAATACAATTTATATTCAGGATTTCATATTCACACAACAATTCATCTCAGATAGATAACCCAAAATATCACTGTTCTCTTATACCACAAAGCATCACAAATCACATATCAGAGATACCAAATAATCTAAGTCATTCAATATATCTTATTAACTATAAGCAAGATAAATTAATTGTACCATTTCTAATTTATTTAATTGGTTTAAATCCTGCTTACTTAACATTAATCAATTACAACCATTAATTATCATTCTTTAATTATCAATCTAAATTAATTATCCATAATTACTTTCATTAAGTAATTATCCCATTGGTTAATTATCCTCAATTAATTAACCTTTAATAAATTAATCCTTTAATTACTTACATTAAGTAATTATCATTAATTAATTACATTAAGTAATTAACCTTTAATAAATTAATCATCTTTTAATTAATTGCCTTAATTAATTAATCACATTAATAAATCAATCCTTTAAATTGATTACACAAATTAATTAACCTTTTATTAATTATCTTAATAATTAAGGATAATTAATTAAGATGGATAATCAAGGATTAATTAATTAATTTCATAAATTAAATATCAAATGATTTATTAATATGATTAATTAATTACGGCAATTAATTAAAAGATGATTAAGTAATTAAGGGTTGTTTATACACAATGAACCCGAGATCACTTCGGGGTTTCACCCGAGCCAGTGCAAGCTTTCCCCAAGAAACCCTCGAGCTACCTTTTTTTTAAACTTGATTTTATTTAAATTTTTAAAACTGTTGATAACATGCATACCAACCCAAACTTCAACCCCGATGTTTTCTTCGAGCCATCACCACAATTTCTCGAGCACGACTTCGAGTTATCCTTTTTCTTCCCAAACTTAAACATCCCAGAAAAAAAACGCGCACATGTGCACATGTATGCCAGTTCCGACCACCATCGATCAAGCCGCTACCCTCAACAAGTCATCAACCACCCCACCGTCCTCCTCGACCTTCCAGATCAACGAATTCAACAGCAAGACGAAATCAAACATTTTGACTCAAAACTGGAACTCAAATCTGATCAGAAAAACACCATTCACCGACGATCTCGACCTTAAGCATCCACGCCGACCACACATAGCTTCGTCTAGACTTCCAACTTAGATCCCCCCCCCCAGACCAGTCCCTTCCGGTGCCTCGTTGATGACGTAATTGCCTTGACAAACCCATTGACCAAAACTAGCAGTCGAGCCCTAGTTCATCATCGCCGAGCCTCCTCGACCACTTATGAAACCAATCACCATTTTTCCCTTGAACCCTTACTCACGAGCCACCACCTACCATAATCACGAGACCCACTCCTCTACCAATCATCGGAATTTGATGAAAACCCAAAATCTGATCATCTTAAAATATTTCGATGTATACAGGCTTAAAAATCATGAAACCATTTTCAAAAATCATTATTTGCTAATACGAACTCGATTATGAAATCTAAACACGAGTTCATGATCACTGAATTTTGACTTATATTTTATTTCTACTGTAATTTATGATTTTTGAAATAATTACTTAATTTAAACACTTAAAGTTATTTTTAAAAATGAATTTACATTCATTCAATCATTTTTCATTCAGAGATCACATCCAGGAATAGATTGGATGAGTAGAAATTGAGTTTTGAAATTGTTAAAACCTGTAAGTTTTTAAACAGAGGTGTATGTGTGTGTGTGTGTCTATATATATATATATATATATATATATATATATATATATATATGTATGTATGTATGTATGTATGTATGTATGTATGTATGTATGTATGTATGTATGTATGTATGTATGTATATGTATATATATACCTATATACAGACATATACACCAAAATCCACATATTCTTAGGCACGCAATCACATTTCACATTCATACAAACCATATCCAAGTTATCATCATCATAGACATCACAGATAAAACAGTTTGAGCTTTTTAGAAAGGGAGTTTACTCACCTGGAGATGATGAAGAGAGAGAATCTGGAAAATGATGTAGAGAAGCAAAAGCCCGGAAATAGATGATGATCTTTGATCTGATACATGATTTGAACTTGCTTTGTTTGAGTTGATGTTGAATCTTTGCACCTTTGCTTGATCTTGAATTTGTTTAAATTTGCTTTTGAATCAAGTTGATTTCTTTCAGGTCTGAGTTGAATTAGTTGCTTCAGGTTGAGATTCTTTTGCTGGTTTGTTTTTGAATTTAAATCTTGCTTGTTTTTGATTGCTTTATCTTCTCTCTGGTTTTGATCTTTGAAAATTGGTTTGTATATTTCAGATTTGTAGATTTGTTTTGGTTTTGAATGCAATAAAGAAAATTGAGAAGTGGGGGAGATAGATGTATTTATAACTTGTTTTCCTCTTTATTATTATATGAAAATAAAATTTAAAATCATGACACTTGTTAATATTGCATATTAAAGGGTTTACACTTGTTAATCTTCATGCTACATGGCTTACAAATGTTTAAATGTACATGTTATTATTTTACACTTATAAATTTTCATATATTTATGTTTTTATAATATTTTAGATTATATTTTCAATTTAAATAAACCCAATTCCTTTTATAAATATTTTTAACTTTAAAGAAATTGATTTTAAAATCTAATGATACATTAGTAAATAAATAAACATATATATATATATATATATATATATTATATTTTTCAAAGATAAATTTTATGTTTTGAATACTTATATATATATATATATATATATATATATATATTGTAATTAAAAAACAAATTTTGTTAATTTTAAAAATAGAGTATTTAAATTTGATTTATTTTCTAAAATATTTATTTTTAAGTTTCAAATTCAAAATTTAATTAAAATCCAATTTGTATATATATAAATAAACAACGTATATTATTTATTTTGGAAAATTTCATTTTCAAATTTGAAATTACAATGTATTTATGTAAATAAACAAGTACATATCTTATTTAATTTGAAAAATTCAAATTAATTCACAATTTAAATCTGAAAATTATATCAATTACCAATTTAAATTTGCTTTAAAACCGGAATCGTTAGAGTGGTGTATTATAGTTGAGTAATATTTAATTTGTTAAGCCGATGGTTGACTGTGTTGAAGCATGATTGACCTGTGACCACCGACCAAACATAAATTAAAGATGATGGTCTAAAGTTGGCATGAAAAGCGCAGTCCGCAAAAGGATACACAAAGATTTAACGCGATGGCACCTGAAGAATCCACGCAACTTTGTTCTCTTCTGGAAGCAAAACTAAGTATAAACTCGCAACCTGGTCCTACAGCTCTCCAGTCGTACAGTCCGCGTTAACGCTTTAAATCCAACATACTTTGCCACGTGTCATCCTTAAAGCAATGCCAGGTCAGCTTAAAGTCTAAAAAAAGATCACATTTTGCACATGTTTCATGCGCAAAACATAGAGAGAATATAAAAAAAAAAGCATGAAAACAAGGTGGCATTCCTCTCCGTGTATATATATCAGACTCGCTCTTGTACTATAATTCATTTCCTAATTGTTACAAAAATCAAAATAAAATGGTTCCAGAAACAGAGAATGCGTTCTTCAACAGCGGCCAAAGAGAGTGCAAAGCCGACCCGGTTCCATCCGGCCTGGCACCAGAGCAAGAACACTCGATCATAGTATCCACGCTGTTGCATGTCATATGCAGCACCGAATCAGAAGCCTCTGCCTCCACAAGCGCCATATTCACAAACTATCCGTGGAAGGAAACATGTGGCCGATGTGGTATCGAGGGATGCATCGGATGCGATCTATTTACAGACAGTAACACGTCAACATCAGATCAGAGCAAGCAAAATGAGCAGCAGCAGCCGAGAAAGAGAAGAAATAAGATGAACAAGTACAGAGGAGTAAGGCAGAGGCCGTGGGGTAAATGGGCAGCGGAGATAAGAGACCCAAGAAAAGCAGTAAGAAAGTGGCTGGGAACGTTTGAAACGGCAGAGGATGCTGCCAGAGCGTACGATAAGGCTGCCATTGAGTTCAGAGGTGCCCGTGCCAAGCTTAATTTTCCGTTTCCTGAGCAGGTAGTCGAAACTAGCGATAGCGTTAATGTCACGGCTCATGAGCAGAAGCAACATGAAGTGAGACAGATGGAGAAGAAGTCTTCTGAGGAAGAAGAAGAAGAAATGGTCAGTGTCTGGAATGATTTGCAGGATTTGTGATATATATCTTTATCATGCTCTACTCTCGACTCTCTTTTTTCATAATGGAGCTTAGTCTACCCAACTTGGTTGATGAAAAGCCATATGTTAAATTCACTGATTATTTAAGCCTGTCTGCTTCAGCAAGTTGTTTTATTAAATGTAAACAATCCATTCAACACATGGCAATAGATTTTGTTTATGGATAATGTTTTACCCATTGATCAAATTAATTAATTGGTTAACAATGAAGGATGGAGATTATAAAAAGGTGTCGCCGACACGTGGGATTGGCACAGAGGAATTCATCTCGGGTTTTTGTGCATTAACAAAACAAAGATGTCCCCCAAACTGATGTTTTGAAATCCAATCATTGGTCCTAGTAATTTAATTTTGGGTTATGACGTTATCATGTGCTCTTAGGGCACATGATAACATTTTCCTTCAATTTTAAGCTGTACTAGGATCTCTAGCCCAAAGAGCGACCGCATTGGCTACCTCCTTTTTTCTTTTCTAATTTAAAATGTAAAAAGTGTGTCCCATTTGCAAGTATCACACCCATCAAGTAGCGATTACATACCCAATCGGGTAACGAACGACTACGCATGACATTCTGGTTTAATTTTTATGCAAATAACCAATGGTTGAGATTTACGGCCCCACAAATTCACCCCTAAAAAACATGAACCATCCTCATAATACACAAAACCAAGAGTCTTTGTAACCGTTTGGTTTGTAATTTTCAGTTTTGAATTTTCGTATGCTAAAATGCATTGGATTTCAAAAAAAAAAAATTTGAAAAATGGTTTAAACATATAAAATTGAAAACAATTTTTTTTTGTTTCAGCAATTTGCTTTCAAACCAAATAGGCCTTTATTATCCAATCTATACCTTCTCCGAGTAAAACATCGAAAAACTCCATAGAAGCCAAAGGTGGAAAATCGAAAAGCAACAATGGACTTACGGATATGAACCTTCGTATATCATATATCATTTACAAGCCTATGCAAGATCGACTACATAGTATGGAAACTTTAAATCACATAAAGCATCACATTTATATATCTTAAGTAAAATATGCAGGTTTTAGTTTTAAAGTGTGATTATGGGTAAAGAGAAAAGAATTAAGGAAATTAAAACACTTTATATGTCCAATTTGGATCCCTCGTCCATAACTTTTGGCCTCATCCATATGAGTTGTAACTATGATTTCCTTATATTTTGGCATTCAATTGATTTTAGAATTTGCTTTTTATGTAAATTAGATCAAATATTTTGTTTTTTCACATTGTTTTGAAAATTTTCAACATGTGGATCATATATGTAAAATAAAAAATGTGTGTTATTTTAGTGTAAAAACTAATTAAAGTGATCCAATAAAGTAATAAATAATTTAAAGTATAAAGATGTAATTATCATGGAAAGAAAACGCATAAACTGGAGTGATTTTATTTATTTTTGAAGGACCAAATTGAAAATATCACACCGTTATATACATGAAGTTTTGGTAGCAAAGTGCATAATCCACCTCTTTTCTTTTAGATTTAACCTATTTCTCATAACGCATGCATAACTTTCGCTAATTTATTTAATTTATTTAATTTATTCTAATTTCTTTTCGATTAAATCAATATGGTTTATCCGACCTACGATTTAATTGATTTTATTGGAAAATTTTATATTTTTTATATGAGTAGATTTCGAATTGAACTTCATGTAGAAGTCATTGAATTCAGTATCTTTCTCGGATTACAGGTCAGCTTAATCTATTTATCGATGATTTTTTGTGATAATTTAGATTCGTTGTAGAATCAAATTTCTTCTTCTAAATAGTAAGACTGATTTACGAAACTATTTTGATGTAGAAAGATATATCTAAATGATTTGTATGTTTTTCGAAATAAGCTAAAAATTTAAAATGATTTTAGTTTTTGAAAATAATCCAAACTCACTATATTTCGAAAACAACTTCTTTTGATTAAAATGTCTACATGTTTGTTAAGATATATATTGAAAATAAGTTACTGATTTTGATGTGGGAAATATTTTGGATATGATATGTATGGTTATTTTAATTGTCAAGAAATTTTCATTATTGAGAAATACAGTTTGTTTTTTAAGGTTTCTTTAGTTTCGATTTTATTTTTGAGTAATATTGTACCAAAATCTAGGATGGGGTTTTGTAACTTTAATTAGTTTGTAATCTAAGACATGGTTAAACAAATTAGGTAATTTGATCAAAAAACATTATTAAATGAATGTTTGTTATTTGATGAATTTATGACACATAAATAATAAACATGACGGTTTCAAAAAAATGTTTAAGATAACATTAATTATAAAACTGTAATGTTGGTTCGATTGACTAATAGAATGAAATCAATTTGTTATAACACTAGTTTATATTTTGAATTATATAACTATGAACTGCATTTATTTTGGACGCAATTATGTTTGATAGTTACAGTTATTCCTTTTCCATATGTTCAATTCCATGCTCTTTCGCTTTCATGTCTTGGAACGAGTAGCGGTTAAATGAAATATGAACTATTTTGTAATCAATATATGTTACAAATATTTTATACTTACGTATTTTAATTGATATCAATTTTTTTTTCAATTATGAAAATCATACTTTACCATGTTTGTATCAAAATTGGACACAACACTCTTCGGACGTATTTGAAGAGATTAAAATGAAGAATTTAAATGTAAAAAGAGGATAATCTTACAAACACGGCAATTCAAGCAAACATAAATAGAAACAGACAGAGATTTACAGTGGTTCGGCGTTGTAGCCTACGTCCACTTTGAATGATTTGCTATTTTATTGATGATTACTAACTGATTACTATGGAGAATAACTCAAACACTCGAGTTACAATAGATCTCCGATAGAGTAACGACGTAATGGAGTCAAAAGTCCTTTTTGTATTAGCATTGGAGTGCTATTTATAGGTTCAGTCTGAAAATATCTGGCTTAGGTCTCAGAATACTCCTTCTCACATGTGGGTGGGCCAACGAGATCGATCCGAGGTAAATTGGGATCGATCCCTGATCGATACATGTATACTTCGTATCGGTCAAGATTTGCTCATCTTGGGCTGCAATTGATCAGAGGTATTCTTCAGTTGGTAAGTAAGCTCCTGTGAAAATTTGGTAGCAATTTGATGTGTAGATCTCAAGTTATAATCGATCCAAGTTTGATGTTGTAGGTGACTGGACTGTGCGCATCGATACATTCGTATCGATCAACTTCAGATCGCTCTTGCGCGTATCGATTAGCTGACGTGGAGCAGTAGTTCAGGAGGGATCCACTTCTTATGCCGCATGACCGCTTCTAGTGGTTGACCGCTCTTCTTCGTATGGTTCTAATCGGTGCTCTTCGTATCAATGGTTGAAGGCCGCTTCGCATCTATGCTTGTTGGTTGGTTACTTTGTATCGATCAGTATAAAATAAAAGACGGAGTCGATCGATATGAATCAAATTAACAGATCGATGTTGCTTGATCGATATGAACGGGAGAGGTTGGATGGATGTGAATAGGGGCATATCCTGATGGATACGAAGTAAGGTCTCCTTCATGATTCTTGATCGATCCATAACTTGAGCAAATGAACTCCGATCGACTTGAAATTTGAAACATTGGCTTTCATAGCTTTGCTTGTCGTACCATGTGAAATGTAGCTCAATCCGGAATCGGACCAAATTTTCCAATATCCATAGTAGACATGCGTACAATCGATCTTCGAGTCAAATTGTCCTTGATTTCCGGTCAAGTCCTCGGTGTCACAACCTTGCCAAAAGTCGAATTATCTTTGGTTTCCAGTCTATCCTTAGCAATCGTGACTTAGTAAAATTTTCCATCTGCCTTCATTTTGATCTTGTCTTCGTATCGATAGGAAACTCGGAAAAGAGGAACCGTCTTCGTCCCCAAATCAAAATAATTCACTAATCCCTGAAACCGATCCTTTAATGTAGGCAATTAACTAGTTAAATCAACTCTAACACGATGAGACTCAAGTTTTAACACCATTCCATCCAATGTCATGACCGATTTCGACGACAGTGATGCTGGAGATTGGTTGGAGCGAGGTTAAGGAAGAAGCGTTGGCGTTTCAACTGTTTAGAGAAGAAGGACTGCCGATGGATACGAAGGAACCATGGGAAGAAGCTTTACCTTAGACCTTGTATCGATGAAGGATGGAAGAAGCATCTCTAATATCGATCCAGAATGGGAACTTGTATCAATCTGGAACCGATTGGTGGAAGGAGGAGTTTTGTATCAATCTGGAGTGGTGGATCTTCGTATCGATCTAAAGTGATCAATACGAAGCTTTGGCCATGTGATCGTTACGAAATCGAGGAGTCGATGATCATATGAATACTTGGTAGGCGATCGATACGGAATCTTTGGTTGGAGATTGATACGAAGTTGAGGATCTTTGATCAGTACGAAATCTGATTTTTCTCGATCAAGACGAGACCGAACTTTTGTGGAGTGATCCATGTTTGAACTTTGACGGATACGAAATCTTTTTCATGTTCGAACATTTGACTCCGACAAGCTTCAGCCTTGCATAATTGGACTTAACCGTGTAACTGCATATTTGACTTCCCTTTGAAGCTCGTCGATGAAACTGTAACTTGACAAACTTAACGAACTTTAACGCGGATAATTCTCCTAAGTCAGGATGGCATGGTTGTGACGGCCAGTGATGACGGTCACTCTGCTTGATTCTCAAAGTCTTGTCGTTTTAACATCTTTCAAACTTGTAGAAATCTTAAGCATTATATAGCACTGCACTACACAACACGATCACTCACTTTATAATTATGAGGGGAACACGAGTTTCTTGCCATCTAATAATGATTTTTACCTAGTTCAATAGCTATGAATCCCAGAAGTTCTGATTCGTAGGATATCCAAAGTCCTCCACTTCCAGTTATAGAGATGCCAAAGATTGCTGCTGAAATAATAAGTCCCGCTCCAAACGAGATGTCGGGTGCAACTTTTATCATGAATCTAGATGATTCTGTCCACTCTAATTTCTTTGAAGACACGCTGGGAAGGATTTGCTTTAGGCATGGACTTTCTCTAGATGCGTCTTATTCCCAGGAGCAAAAGACAGAGCACACAATCCTCCAAAGGGAGACACTACTTATAATATGTTTATGTGCACAGCCGGAATGCTACCCCCTTTCAATTAATTCATTCGAGAAGTGCTGCTTTTCTTTAGGATTGCTCTGTCTCAGTTACATCCGAATGGATATGCTCTACTCAACAGCTTGTTCATTATCTACATGGAATACATTTTCCCACCTCCAACAGTCGAAGAGAATGGATATCTATTCAATATTAAGAGTCACGAGGACAACCCTTCTTTCACCTTTTTGGAAGCAGGTAGAAATTGCCAAGTAGTGGCAGGAACCTGGAGTAAACTATGCTACTTCAAAATCGAATGGTTCTTCCTCCGGTGTCCATAGGGATTTGCCAAACGGTGGCTGGTTAGATGTAAGTGTTCTAACTTCTTCATCGATTAACTGAGTAATTTAAGTTGATGTTGAGTCTGATACTTTGCTTCTTTTATAGCTTCGATTCCATGGCCCGAAGGATCCCAATTCATAGAGATTGTATGAACTCTCCAATCGGTGCCGACCTAGCTTAGAGAAATTAACAAAGTTCTCATCGATGAAAACTTGGTCGTTGTAGGGCTTGTTGAGAGAGGCCAAAGCATTAGATCCACAAGAGTTCTTAGAATGGCACCGCGAGGCACGGAGGGTGAAGAGCTCCTAGAGTCATAATTAAAGAATAGGGCGATGATGAGAATGTGCCTACCGAAGATGAGCCCGTAGCTGTGCCTCCGTGGAGTCTTCTATCCTCGGAGTTAAAAAAGAAAAGGCAAGGCTATTGCCTACAAATCCATGAGACGCAAAGCTATTGTATTATCTCCTCCTGTAACAACTGCTATAAGTCCGGAGGTTCCTTCCCCGTAAATGGAAAGTTCACTAAAGGGATTGGCGGGCGTCCCTATTCCTGATGACTTGTCTTCATATCAATAATTTGGACTTGATGGACTTTGAAGTGCCTTAGACATAGGGGCACCAACTCCTACGAGTATAGCTACTACAACTGGTTGGTCAGGGGGTTTGTACATGCATGCACACACTTCATGACACCACACAACCTTTAATCGCATTTTTCTCAATCTTTGGAGATAACTAATTCTGATTCTCTCCTTTCATCTTACAAATATGATGTCGAAGCGGGGATCTATGTTCGGTAGTCTTCGTTCTAAGCGACATGCTTCTAGCTCATATTCCAAATCTCACAGGCATGAATCTACAATAGATCGTGACTGTGGCCGCTCCAGCCAAGAACGAGAGCGTTATGAAAGGGAAAGGGAGAGGGAAAGGCAATATCAAAGTTGGCACCGTTTCCGGTTGCTCTCTCCACCACTTAGAGGTCCCTCCTTGCAGTTAAAACGCTCGATAGATTCAATGTGGCGGAGGTGTAAAAAGTCGTAGTGGGGATACAACGAGGATATAGCAAGATATAGCAGATGACTCTAAAATAACATATAAAACTCGTGCTTAATGTTTTTACAAATATATAAATGGTAATTAAATAAAAAATTAACATTCAATTGAATTATAATTAATACACAAATAATTTTAAGTAAAAACATGTACGAATATACTATAAATAAACGTAAAACTATTGTACAACATAAGAATTTAGTAGAGTATTAGAGTATTTTCATTTATAAAAATATATTAAAAATTTAATTAGATAATTTAATTTCATAATTTTTATAATTTATATAAATCAATTTTCAATTCATTTCTTTTAAAGAAGATATTGCGAAAATAGCGGGAACAACGGGATATAACGGTAAATAGCAGGGCTTAATATGGAAAGGCTATATTTGGGGCAAAAATCATAGCGGTAGAAATCCGCTATGAGATATAGCAGGGTTATAGAGGGGTAATAGCGGGGCATTAACTGCACAGGGTCCCTCGCAACCCTTCGGCTCTAGAAAACAAACTGTTGAAACTTCACATCAAATAGTGCCTCCCCAAACTTCGAAATTCGGCGAATAACGCCGCAGAACTGAAGTGGAAACTAATGTTGTCACCGCATCAACTGCTATGGATCCCACAGGAGAGGGAGCCATCAGAATATCCAAGTTAAAGATGGATTTCCCGAACATCTGCTTTGATGGCTTCCATTTCCACCCACACTTAAAGCGAATCCTCAATGAGGTAGAACAGATGGTACATGATTATGTATATAATGTCTACAACCAATATCGAGTATGGGTGAAGGCGGCAGAGAAAGCTTCAGCGGTGGCCTTTGATTGAGCAAAAATAATCGAAAAACTAGAGAAAGATCTCACTCATTGATGAATTTGAACTGGAAAATCAGATACTAGTTAGAGGAGGCAAAAGTTCTTTACGATGCCAGCGTTGCCTTCGAAAAGGAAAAAATAGCTACCAAGTGCCCGAACGTTGGAGAGGGATCCAGAGTTGAGCATCACGATACAGGTTCTGAAGAGGTTACAGTCTCTCAACTTGAGCCTATTTCTTTTGTTGATCGCCCAACAGTTTTGGAATACGATCCTGACCAGCCGCACCTATCTCCAATACACGTGCATGGTTCTGAAGGCGCATTGGCTCAACATGTGAGTCGATCTGAGGAAGGTACTCCGAACACTTATTCCATTCATCCAAATGCATGGGCACTGTCAGAAGACATTACTAATATTGTCTTTTATCTTCATTCAGCCTTAGATTCTGCACCAGCCAATCCTATTGCAATCCAAGAGTTGCATCATGAGCAGGAGACTATTTCGACGGAGGCAACAACCACAACGTCGCTACATTGGTTCGGGAGACGCACGAAGGCAGCTGTGTACTTGATGAACAAATGTTGGAAGTGCCCCTCGGCTATCAAAGCGACCTGATCACCGAAATGTTGTTCCATGTTGATGAAGATGCTATAATTACGGGCTCCTCTGGCCCAACCAGCAGCATTTTGATGAGCATCCCGACAGAGCGGGCCGAGAAAATAGAGGAAGAGATTAAGGGCCGAGATGGCGCAAGCAGAGCTGGAACATAGAGTTGGTGACATGGCTTGTCCTGGCCCAACCCCGATACTTGTTATTTCTCCTGGTGGCACCTTTGTCGAAACCGGTGCACCTCCTTCCACCATCATAGAAAGTGCCAGAATCCCTCCAACCCCACATATGGAATATGCTTTGGTTCATATGAGCTTTGAGGAGGAGATAATTGTAACCCACCTCCCCCCCCCCCCCCGGTCGAAGACAAATTAGCTAAACCAGACCGGGGAAGTAAAGGCTCGAAGAGAGGATTGGAGGGCGGTACAAGTGGGTCTATGTCGAAGAAGAGCAGGAAGGACAAGAAATCAAGGGCGTAGACTTGCACTCGTACTTCTTCTTTTTAGTAGATAGCCTAAACTAAGATGTTCTTTTGCTTTCATAGGCTATGTATAGATGCAGGTTGGCCCCTGCATATAGGAATTCATTAAACAGATTTTTGTACTCGTCTTTTTTCCAAAGATTAATAAAAATAAAATTACACTTTGTTTTTTCCAGTATAACTTTGTGTTTATTTTTTTTAAGTATTTCAGCACTAGCATTTACATTCAATGTACTTGTGATGCTTTAGTCTTTGAGCCGAAATCGAGTCCGGTCGTTAAGTCCCAAAGTCAAGGCTTCGGGTCATAGTCAGACGTCAAGTCAAATCCCAACGTTGCGCCATCTCGGTCATCGACTGGTACTTGAGTTATGACCCCAGTCCTGAGGAGAATTGAAGTAGTCGTCCGGCAGTCGTTTTCCACCTTCAATAATCTTAACTTAGTCGGAACACAGTTAAGGTGAAATGAGTTTGAGTGGTCAGACCACATCGCTCATCTTCTGGTATCGATATCCACGCTTTGGTTATTGAGCTTGTATGTCGGCTGTCAGGCGTGCCTGCATAATTCTTAGAATTATGTCCGCACTCTGGGGACATAAGTTAACTTGCGGGCATTCAGTCACACCGGTTTTATATTATGGTCTAGTCTGCACTCTGGGGATGTAGATTTATCTCACGGGCGGTCGGTTCACACTCTATTTATGTTTATACTCCAGTTCATGCTCTATGGACCAGATTTGGTCGATAGGTGGTCAGTCACACCTATTTGGCATTTACACTCCGGCCCGTGCTCTCAGGACCAGAGTTAGTTGATGTTTATACTCCAGTTCGCACTCCAGGAATCTGGAGTTAGTTGGTAGGTGGTCAGTCACACCCATTTAATGTTTATATTCCAATTTGTGCTCTTGGGACCAGATTCAGTTGGTGGGTGGTCAGTCACACCTGATTATACTTATACTCCAGTTCGCACTCCGGTATTTTGGAGTTTGTCGACGAATGGTCAGTCACATCTATTTGGGCACTAGGATGCTATTCGCATTTTGGGAACAAGGAGTTGATCAAGATTGCGGATGGTTGGGTCACATCCAACTTGATTTGGCAATCGAAGTCATGGAGGATGGATCCATCCTTTTCGAGTTTGGATTTGGAGTTTGTACTCCAGCTCGCACTCTCGAGAGCCGAAGTTCATTAGAGGATTGTCGTGTTTCAATTCCCCTTTTCCTTAGTGTTGTTTTCCCCCGAGCTAGGGGTTTCACTTAGAAAGCGATCTATCAGATCACAGTCACTCCCTATTTGAATTAGCCTCATCGTAAGATGAAACTTAGCTCTTTGTGTATCGTGATGGTCGCATGATGCATTTCAAGGATTGCCACTCTGACTTGATGAGTTTGTGTTTTATTGCTGAAATAAAAAAGTACGGAAAGTCAGTTGCCTTGTTAGAAGTTCAAATTTCAAAATGCATCAACAAAATTCAAAGGAAAAGCAGACTAAATGAATAAATAAAGCCTGTTATGTGTAATAGCAATGGAGGCTCTCGTTGTTTCATGCTCTTGGTAAAACAGGACTATCACAGTTGATAGTTTGAATGTACCGTCTCCAAGTGTCTTCTTGATAACATACGGTCCTTCCTATATTGGTTTTATATGTAAAGGGACCAGATAGATTCTCTTGAGTACAAGATTGCCAAGTTCAAAGGTTCTGGGTCGGGCCTTGGCATTGTATAATTGGACGACTCAACTTCGATGTGCGACTGCCCTCAAATCAGCCTCTTCATGCTTCACATCAAGTAAATTCAAAGATTCTACAGTAGTATGACATTTGTCTTTGGATTGTAATAGGTCACACGGTGAGAAGGTACTTCTAGTTCAACTAGAGTAACGGCTTCGGAGCCGTAGGAGAGTGCAAATGGAGTATGGCCGGTAGTGGACTTATGGATAGTTCGATATGCCCATAGGGCCATTGGAAGCTCATCAACCCTCTTGCCCCCAGCCTTCTTTAGTCGTTTCTTAAGAATAGACTTGATAACTTTATTGACAGCTTTGACCTGTCCATTTACATGAGGGTGGACAATTGTCGAGAACTTCTTCTAGCTGTGGAAATGTTGAAAGAAATTCTTGAACTCGACACTATTGAATTGGGCTCCGTTGTCGGTGATGATTGTATGCGCGAGGCCAAAACGACAGATAATGTTGCATACAACAAAGTTGATTACTTTCTTCATCGTGATAGTAGCGAGGTGCTTGGCTTCCGCCCATTTAGTAAAGTAGTCAATTGCAACGATGACGTACTTCGCACCCCCTTTAGCCAGAGGTAAAGATCCAATTATATCGATGCCCCATATGGCGAACGGTCGTAGACTGACCATCGGAGTGATTTCGATAGGCGGGCTCTTGAATTCGGGCATATTTCTGACATCTATCATCTTTCTTAACATAATCAGACGCGTCACGATTCACGTCGGTCAATAATATCCGTATCGGAGTACTTCATAGCAAGAGCTCGCCCCAAGTGTGGTCGCCACACTCTCCCTCGTGCACATCATGTAACACTCATTTGATTTCTTCGTGAACAATACGCTGGAGTAATCATACGAAAATATGGTTAAATTGAATAAAGTATCACATCCGATCTATATATAGCATCAAGTTGTAATTTGTAATCTATGTCTTATTCAAACTAGGATGAGCCGAACGGGTCAACTAGAGTTGTGTGCGGCCTTTGCATTAACATGGTTACGTCACTGGTTACGGCAAAACCCAACAGTTCAATTCGAAACAGGATAATGATATGTACACGAAACAGCAAATGCGTCCGAACGCCTCAAAAATTGTAATGGACCACGACAGCGAAAACATCGGAAGGCACAGCTATCTGAAGTGGCCCCACAGCAAATAATCGGCTTGCATGAAACTAACAATAACTGAAGTGAGGTCCACAGGTATTCAAACTAACAATAACTCGGCGTCAACTCTCCAAACTTATACATTTGAAACATCCCGAACATATGCTCACTTGCTAATGTCAGCGTCGTACGGTCGCTTAAAAGTAGTTGTTCAGGCAAATACTACAGCTGGCACGCCTCTATATATATACATACGCCCACTCTCTCTTGACTTCAAACTCTCTTTTTTGACTTGTTTAAAACCTCTTAGTCGGAGCATGCAAAACCCATCAGTTGTGCCTAATACCGTGGAAGAGCATGTAAACAGGATAATAGTGGAAGCACTGACCCACGTCTTATCCGGCACTGTACCCGAAGTAGCCGGTGCATCAACATCGTATTCAGGTCCTATTGTCCTGCCAGCAGTGGCCTGCACTCAATGCTGCCTTTTCGACTGCAATGGCTGTGATCTGTTCACCGACTCTTTTGAAACGGAATCAAGTGCCAGAAATGGGGTTAAGCAGCCAAGGAGGGTGAAGAACAAGTACAAGGGAGTGAGGCAGAGAAAATTGGGTAGGTGGATAGCAGAGATATACGACCCTGCAAAAAAGGGAAGGAAATGGCTTGGCACCTTCGCCACTGAAGAGGATGCGGCCAGAGCATTTGATCAGGCTGCAATCAAGCTAAAAGGTGCTGCTACCAAACTCAATTTTCCACTCTCCACTCACAAGGTCGATGCTTCTGCTGCTCCCCAACTTTCTTTGGAGCAGCACAGTCAGTCTTCAGATGGGGCGTCCGTCAGCTAATACAGTGTATATAAACACTAATATCTCTGTGCTCAAATTTATACTTTATTTATTTAAAATATTACAAATTTTGGTTAATTATACTGTTAATATGCTATGTTTTGAAACATGTAATTGCATTGTGAATGCCGTGAGGATCATTCTTCGTTGATATCTTTCCAAGTACTTGAACAAAATACAAAATGGAATGTACGTAATCCTTCGCAATTTAAATAAATAAATTACAGAAATCCTAAAATCATAAACCCTATAACCAGTCAGTCCAAGAATTGAATTGCCTAAATAAATCGCACGAGTACCTCATAGGTTAAATGCTGTGGATTGTTATAATCAAGCACACTGCAGGTTTTAAGAAAAAGCATTAATAGTAGAATAATGAGATAAAAACTTAAAATTGCATCCTTGTCTAAATTATATATCTATCTTTATTGTTCACGGATTAGGGAAAGCTAAAGGTTCAGTGTAAAAAAAGTCTAAATAAATAAAAATATTATAAGCTGGAGTATTGCTCCTACTTGTTCGTTTTTTTTTTTCTTTTTTTTTTCTTTTTCCTTACAATACTAAATCAATAGGAAAAAAATCACCAAATTATGCTTAATTTTTCACTTAAAAAACAAATAGGTTTATACATACACATGCAAACATGTTCTACAGAAGTCCTATGTTCTAACCTGCAGTAGAAGTTGAAAGGCCATAAGAAAACTCAGCTCCTTTAATTCGTAAACAACAAAGCAACAACTCGCACTTTTCAGTTGAAAATGAGAAATGTTATATTCCAAATGTTTTTTACGGTGGTCAGAAAGAACGCCACATTTTTATAAATGAAAAGGATTATGAACAGTAACCACACAGCTCAAGGTATGAAAACTCAGTTGCTATCCAAAGATTTTATGGGTCTCTCCGAGTTTGATGTCGGGCCACCTTAAATGGAAGAAAAAAAAAATTGCAGGCAGGGTAAAATAACATTTCTCTTCAAATATATGTGACTGTGCGTCAGGTCCGGCCGTGAGGAAAGCTCACCAAGCCCTTGGGAAAGGAATCACAGTCAGGTGGGTTGAGGCGGGCTTCTTGTGCCCCAGACCCACGGCGGGTTTTGTAGACCATGTTCAGGATATGTTCCTGTTCCGTATACTCGGTGCGGTTCCAAAAAATTTCCACGAACGAAAAACCCGTCCCGTCCAGAGACCCGATAACATTTTTGTATACATTCAAAATTGTGTACTAATTGACATATATTTATTTATATTTGATGTTATTAAATGATATATTAAATACAAATAATAATGTGTTTCCAATGATAACAGAAGAAAATAAAAATGCGGTGTACAAAAAATTTCAAAAAAATATGCATCTATTATTGTATAATTATCAATAATGCAGCTTAATACTATAAAAAAAATTATAGCTTATTGATTGGAACATTGTAATATCTATGTCATAATCTCACACACAAAATATATATATATATATATATATATATATATATATATATATATATTAACAATTCATCGTTATAATACTAAAAGGATTTCATGAGATCTCAGTAGTATGGGTCGGATTGAAGCGGGTCAACCAAGCCCCTATCCAATCCTAAATTCGGAGCTCTCAAGAACGGCTCATGGGTCTACCCGTCTCGATGATCAAATGAGAAGAAACTGAACGGATCTGGACAGATCAAGACAAGGGCGGATCAACCGAGTTTGTACCCTAAAACCACCACATTGTCATCTCTACTTGGGCTAGGGCAGTCCACCGGGCTAGGCAACAAAATAGACTTTTTGTTGTTGTAATAAATTGTTATTATATGAATTTTTTAAAAGAAAAATTGTTAACCGATGCGTAGTTTGATGGCAAGTGAACTGAAATAGGATTAGATGATGCAGGTTCGATACTGGTACGAGGCAATCATTTAGTTTTTTTCTCCTTTTAAAATAGACATATGTTGCGGGTTCAAATTGAATTATTAGCTTGGGCAACTAACCTTTCGGGCCGGCCCTGCTGTGCGTTGGTATATAGAATTTGTTTACTCTTGCGTTGTATTTTATGTAAGATTTTTTTTTCCAAAGAAAAGATTTAAAAAGTTAAATGCGTGAAACGTTGTTATTTTAAATTAGGTTTGTGCATACAAACACTACAAGCGTATACCGTGTTTTACGACGGCAAGTCGGAGGCCGTCGTGAAGCGACGATAAATGACGTCGCATTTTTAGTCGTCGCAGGAGGGAAAGACAATGGCTTCAACAACGGCTTCGTCGTTAATTTTTTTTTATGGTTAATTGGACCCTTTGGCATCAAATGAATGAACCAATTTGATGTTATTAGTCGTCCCTAACATGTACTGGTGGTCATCGCTAGCCATCGCCAGCCGATGCTAATCTGGTTATTCTGTTTCACAAAGCAATTGCTATATAGGCCATTCAACTTCACACATATATTCATCTCTCTATCCACCTCATATACAACACATATAAACCCAATTTTACAATAACAACCATCGCATACATCGCATAATCTCATACATATAAAGCAAGTTTATGCCACAAAAATCAATTTTTAAATCAATATTACATCAAACAACACAACCATACCTACAAATCATCACGTTCATCAAACAAAACAACCATCAAACATCCATCCATCAAACATCCACAACAACACAACCCTCAAACAAGTATCAAATCCATCAACATATGTCAAATAAGTACAAAACAAAACAATCAAAATCCATCACAAACACAACTATACCTGCTCATCATCGTTATTTCCCGACCCACCACTAGGAAATTGCCCCTTCTCTGTAAAATATGCTGCAATCCGCTCATCCAGCAACATAATCAACCCTTCGGTAGGAATCCGATCATTCAACTATGATATCTGTTGTTTGAGCGGGGCTATCTCTTCTTTGGCCTGTGATTTCTTATAATTAGCTGGGTACATCTTTGCCTGTAATTTAGTTAATAGCTAGTTATAATTTATGCTTAATATTAAATGAAATTCATATATTAGTTAATGAACCAGTTGAACTCAATAAACATTATCTCTTGATTGTCGTAACCATACCACCTATTTCGTTTGGACGGGTTGGTCACAACATCGAAAATCTTATCCTCCTCCTCAGTAGTCAACTCCTCTAGGCTGGTAGAATGCATCACTCGAGCTCGCTCCATTTCAAATCTTTCCTGCGATTGGGAACGGAATATTACCACAATAAATACTCAATTTACAACTTATGTGATGCGAAGTAAAAGAAAATTTAAGCATGTTTACCATTTTGGCTTGCGATTTAGGGTCCATCCAAGCATACAAAATGAGCCATTATCGTTTGTGTGCTCGAACATGAAAACCTTCGCATATGGAGGCTCATATCACTTCTCCTTAGTCTGAAATTATGAATAAACAATGTATATGTATGATAAATAATGTTATAACTATTTTATAATTGCAACTTTTAAATTTACCAATTTCTTTCGATATTGTTGGAAGGATTTTGAACTAACGCGGTGTACAGCGGGATTTTTATTTCCGTTCGACGAGTTCCACGTGGAAATTTCCTGTAAAATTAAATATATGAATGACTAAATTAATGCAATTATTATACGAACTTTAAACAAATTATAATAACAATATGAAATTAAATAATTTAATTTTACAGCAGAAGTATCCTGAAGCTGCAGAAATTCAGCTCAAATATCAACGCTCTTCCGATCTGGTTTTTTATTCTTTTTATTTTGCACCTGAGAAGGTGTCCCTGTAATTCTTTCCCAACTTTTGATTCCAGCGGTTCCTAAAAATATCTTTATCTGCCTCTTAAACAGCTACTGTAGCCTACACATTGAAACTAAATTGAATTATATAAAGTATATTAATTTTTAAATGAATTATAAATTTATGCATACCATCACGTCGGCCATATAACATTTTTAATATGTAGTGGGATATCACCCCAAAAAGGCCAATCCCGACATCCGACTCATGAACGCATTCCTAGAGACGGCCAGAATATATTAGAAGGCTCCTGTTCGAAACCTCTGTATTAATTTTGACATACATATTTAATAAAATTTAAATAATACACCCACACTGAATACTAATGGCGCTGTAACAAATTTGATACTTACCATCCACTCTTCGGCATAATGGCCGCCCATGGGAAAAAATCGGTTGTGCCGCTGGCACCCTCGCTAGTAGCAGGAGAAGGATAAGCCTGAGATTCCACTAAAACTACAAAAATGGAACAAGATCTTCAGAATATATATATATATATATATATATATATATATATATATATATATATATATATATATATTGAATTACCTAGAGAAACAAGCTTCGCTTGTAAACTCTAGGAAAGTATGTGCCTGCCAAACACATACTTCGGGTACTTGTTACAGGGTTGTCAGTTTCGGTGTTCGAACTCGTGACCTTCGATCACGCAGTCCGGACCATCAACCAACTGCGCCAACCCTGTTGGCATATATATATATATATATATATATATATATATATATATATAATTAATAAAATAGAATAATACATGGCTCACAACATAGTCATCGTCATTAACAACAGCAGAAACTCAAAATATGAATTATACAACAAGCGATACAAATATTCAGAATAATCAGTCCCCGTCGTTTTCTGATTCAGACTCGATCTTGTAATTTATATCGTTTTTCTCTATACCCTCAAATATTTCTATTAAAACATTTGATTCATAATTCAAATACTCTAAATTAGTATGACCATCACTTGTTGTTATTTCATTATTTAGCTAAAGATCTGCTTGGTAAGCTACTTTAGCCAGAATATTATTTCCATCAAACGTAAATCTTGCATTTATTTTAAAAATAGCTGACCAATCCACTTTATCTCTTTTTGGAGATGGATATGGAGCAAAATAAATTTGTAATGTCAACCGGCACCATACCTGAAGCACAGACCCTCGTCTTATTCGGCACCATACCCGAAGCAGCTGGTGCATCAACATCGTATTCAGGTCCCATTGTGCTGACAGCAATGACCGGCACTTGATGCGGCCTTTTCAACTGCAACGGCTGTGATCTGTTCACCAACTCTTTCGAAAAGGAATCAAGTGCTAGAAATGGGGTTAAGCAACAGAGGAGGGTGAAGAACAGGTTCAAGGGGGTGAGGCGGAGAAAATCGGGTAAGTAGATAGCAGAGAAATACGACCCTGCACAAAGGGGAAGGAAGTGGCTTGGCACCTTCGCCACTGAAGAGGATGCAGCTAGAGCTTTCGATCAGGCTTTAATCCAGTTAAAAGGTGCTGCTACCAAGCTCAATTTTCCACTCTCCACTCATAAGGTCGATGCTTCTGTTGTGGAGAAGGACAATCAGTCCTACGATGATGCCATTAGTTAGTGTACTGTATCTGCTCATTATTTCCTATGTGCCCAAATTAGCGCATCCATGTCGCATGATATCACATAATTTATATTGAGTAGGAGTCCGACCAAATTAATTATTTTATAAATAACGGATGAATTTGATTTGATCAAATGATTCAATTATTGGTACTTTATTTATTTATTTAATAAATTGCAAAATTTGGTTAATTATAATGTTATGTTTTGAAACATATTTATTGAAACATAGTTTGCTTTTCTGTTATAACCGTCTTTTGAATTCGGTTTTTAATAAGAAAATGGAAGGACCCGGTTGACCTGTGCTCTTGGCCATGACGATTGGATGAGTTACCTTGGAGGAAGAAGATGAGTTCTGGATTGGAGAAGATGATTTGGCCTTGTACACGAGCACAATGATATATGTGCATTCAAGAACAATTGAAGCAGTTCTAAAACAAGAAAAATACTGTTGTATGATGGCAAAAGTTAAGAAGCTGAATTTATGTGTAATTTGTAGAAAATTAAACGGAGAATATTATGTGAATTTGACAAGACTGTATTTATTTTGCAAAAAAAACAATGAAAACTTGTTCAAAGAATTAAAGCGCAGTTCAAAGGAATATATCAAACTGGAAGAAAGCATAGAGGAAAATGAATATAAATTTGGAACAGGATTAAAACTTGCGGTAATGAACAATGAAAAGTAAGGAATTACAATAGATTGCAAGTGGTATTAAAAATCACAGTGCAGGAATTAAAGAATTTGGGTTAAACTACTATAAAAAAATGAAAATAAGAATTGAAAATGATAATTGTAGGAACTTAACAACAAACAGAGAATTGAAAATAAGAATTGAAAATGATAATTGTAGGAACTTAACAACAAACAGAGAATTGAGAAAAATGGCAAGAAGAACATTATGAACTGAAATTGAAATAGAGTTTGTAACTAACAATTTAAACTAACTAATGAGATTTGAAGGGAAAGCTGAAAAAAATTGTAGAACTAAAGATTGAAGAAGAAGATAAATGCTTTCAGTTTTTCCACACTCTACAAAATGACCATACCAACACATATATAGACATACTTGCATACAGTTTACTTGACTCAACTCGGCCCATTAACCACTCTGGTTCAAACACATATCAAGCATACAACTCAACACAGATTTACAAAGACTGGGGGCCCCTAACATAACAGAGAACAAGACCAATGTGGTATATACCAGTGTGCACGTGCACACATGCACACGCTGATGCACCCTTATATCTCCTTCCTCAAGCCATGACTGCAGCAGTTCCTGCATCTAACACTCCTCTGCATCTTTCAGCCATCAACTCCGGCGATTCCCTGGATGCCACTTACGAGCATTGCCTAAAAACACTGCCTGTTGCTTCTTTCTGAATACAACTCTCATTCTCATCTTCCTTTCCAAGCAATGCATTGCTGTTTTTCTCAAATAAATTCTAGCAATTAGTGCTTGGTTGTTACACCTCCCTTCTACTTCAAAAAGAGACCTTGTCTCAATGTCTAGTGTGGGGAACCTCTTAATCAATGGCCAATAATCTTTCCATGTAGCCTCTTCCTCAGGCCCGTCTTTCCATTTGACCAAAAGTTGTACTACCACGTCATTATTTCTTGGAATCATCCTTCGATCTAAAATCTTTTCTGGTTGCTCAATAATATATTCTATAAAACTGGGTACATCCTCTTGTATGACCACACCATCATCCATCTTCTTCTTTAATTGGGAAACATGAAATACATTATGAATTTTAGCATTTTCAGAGAGCGGCAACTTATATGCCATAGTGCCAATCTTCTCCAACACCTTATAGGAGCCATAAAATTTAGGAGAAAGTTTATGGATTTTACAATTTGTGGCTGTGATTTATTTATATGGTTGCAACCACAAGAAAGCCCAACCACCAACTTCAAACTGCCTGTCGGTCCTTCTCAAATATGCATACTTCTTCATTCTTTCTTGAGCCATCTTCAAACTGTCTTTAAGGAATTGTATCATAATGTCGTAAACAATTTTATAAGGTGTGGTTTTAGTAGAAGTCTTCTATGTGGTGTTATACAAATACTCAGCCAATGCCAACCATTTAGAGCGTTCATTAGGCCTGTGGCACACATAACAGTGCAAATATCCTTCCAAAATCTTGTTTACCACTTAAGTTTGGCCATCACTCTGGGGATGATAGGTTGAGCTAAGCTTGAGGGAGCTGCCTTGAAGTTTAAAGAGTTCTTGCCAAAATTTGCTAGAAAATATTGTATCTCGATCACTCACAATAGATATTGGCATTCCATTCAATTTAAATTCACCCTGGGAAAAAATTGAGGCCACCTCTTTTGCACTATATGGATGATGGAGTGGAAACAAATGGGCATACTTACTGAATCTATCAACCACAACAAATATCACTGTATACTTTTGGCTTCTTGGCAAACAAGTGATGAAGTCCGTAGCGATGTCGGTCCAAATCCTTTCGGGTATTGGGAGGGGTTGCAGCAATTCAGGAACTAGTATGTTTTCATGTTTATTCCTCCGGCATTCATTACATTCCTCCGCATTTTTTTTCATTCTTTTCCAATAAAAGACTTGCTTTAATCTTTGCATTGTGGCCTTAACTCCAGAGTGTCCTCCTAATGGTACTAAGTGATGTTCTTTAATAAGGAATTGTGTTAACTGAGTTAAGTGATGATCTACCAAAATCATTCCATTTCGAAATGCTAAGTCATCAACATTCTTGTACTTGTTTTCTGGTAACTCCTTCCCTTGTACCCTTGCTATTTGCTGCTGGTACCATGCAGAGTCATGTAAAGTTTCCTTGAGTCTCCGAAGCCAAGGTGTCTGCACTATTGAGATGGTTTGTTACTGTTCTCTGTTCACATTTGCCTCATCTCTCCTTGATAATGCATTGGCTACCTTATTCTCCTCACCACTTCTATACTCTACTTAGTAATCAAATCCATGAAGTTTAGCCAACCATTTACCTTGTACTCTTATATGTATCTACGTCAACAGATGTTTTAAACTCTAGTGACCAGTTTTAACTACAAATTGCCTTCTCATCAAGTACTGTGACCATCTTTTAGTAGCTATGATGATAGCAAGAAGCTCCTTTTCATAAGTAGTTAAAGTCAAATTCCTACCATGAAGAGTTTTACCCAAATACGCTATAGGATTTTTATTTTGGATTACAACTGCTCCTATTCCTTGGCCACTGGCATAACATTTCAACACAAAAGGTTGAGTAAAATCAGGCATGGCTAAAGCTGAAGGTGATACCAAGCATTGCTGCAACTGTTCAAAAGCCTTTCTTGCATCATCACTCGATATAAATGCATCCTTCTTAAACATTGTGGTGAGTGGTTGAGCAATTACTCCATACCCCTTTATAAACTTGCGGTAATGCCCTGTAAGTCCTAAAAATCCCCGTAAAGCCTTCAAGTTCTGTGGTAATGGCCAATCAAACACTGCCTGCACCTTGCTAGGATCAACAGATATGCCTTCAGCAGAGATCACCAAGGCATTTTGCTGTAAAATATGGAAAGCTGCCTCAAGATATTTAATATGGTCAGCCCATGTCTTGCTACAAACAAGTATATCATCAAAAACTACTAAAACAAATTTTCTCAAACAGGGTCTGAATATGTCATTCATAAGGGATTGAAAAGTAGAACGAGCATTTGTCAACCCAAATGACATTACCACAAACTCATAGTGGCAATCATGAGTCTTGAAAGCGGTTTTATGGATGTCAGCCTCTTGCATCCTGATTTGATGATATCCTGACCTTAAATCTAGTTTTGAAAAAATATTGGGATCCATGCAGCTCATCAAACAGTTCTTCAATTAGTGGTATAGGAAACTTGTCCTTGATGGTCTGAGCATTAAATCTTTTATAATCAATACACAATCTCCATGTACCATCTCTCTTCCTTACCATTACAATAGAGGATGAATAGGATCTATGACTTGGTCTAATAATCCGAAATCCCAACATCTCTTGAATAATCTTTTCCAGCTCATTCTTGATGTGGTATGAATGTCCATATGATCTTAGGCAAATGGGTTTGGAATCAGGTAATTAGAGGGATTATGTGGTCATGTAGTCTGGGTGGTGGAAGTTTTGGAGTGAAACAGATGATCATTGGGTATTGTTTAAGCAGTGTATCTATTTCTGGTGAAATTGATGTAGTAGGTTTTTCTGGGGAAACAATCTAATAGTACCATCGTTGCCACTTGTCCATCTACACACTCCTTACTCAATTTCTTCTTATTGATAATTTTCAACTCTTCTTGCTTTAAGCCCTGCCACACATATGGCTTGTCATTATATACAAACTTGACTTGCAACTGCTCTAAATTAAGTGTAATTTCACTCAAGCTTTTCATCCATTGTGCTCCCAGCACCACTTGACATCCATCTAAAGGAAACATAAGTAAGTCTACTATCATAGTACACCCCCGACACTTGAGTACAACATCATTACATACTCTTGATCCAGTCAGTTTCTCTCCATTCGCTACCATCACTACAAACAGTTAGGTTTCATTAATTTTTAGTCCCAGTTTCCTGGCCAAATTTTCATTAATAAAGCTATGGGTGAATCCATAGTCAATCAAAATCTGAACTGGTTTACCTGAATACTTCCCTTAACTTTGATAGTGAATAAGGCAGGAATCCCACACAAAGCTTGCAGATTAATAGATAGTTTTTCTTCAACTTGGATGTCTGATTCTAAACTGGACACATTGTCAACACTGGTGTCTTCAACCTCCTGCAAGGGCATCATTCCTTCCAACACATAAACCTGAGGAGTCCTACACTTATGATCCCTTGACCATTTCTCTTTACATCCATAATAGTGATTTTGCCTCCTCATCTCTATAATTTGATTGGGAGTGAGTCCTCTACTCTTTGCTAAAGCTTCTAACTTAGTGTCTTTGGAGTTATTAACTTGGTTATAAGAAGAGTGGGAAGTGGAGTCTTGTGATGATCCGGGTTGAGACGGTTGGCTGTTTTTGGTAATTGTGGAGCTAGTGGCAGGGTACTTAATTTTTCTGGTTTGAAGGCATTTACTCTCAAACATTTTTGCAAGAGATACTACTTCCCTGAAATCAACTGGCCTTGATGTAAGCACATCATACCTGATTTCTTCTTTTAAACCTCCAATAAACCGCTCAAGAAGGAATTTTGGTGGCAAAGTTTCTATAACAGCTTGCAACTGTTCAAATCTGCTCAAATAGGACCTAATTGTTGTATGTTGTTTGAGCTTAGATAATGTTTCATATGGCCTCTCTATTTCCTTAGAATTAAATCTAACTAAGATCTCTTCCTTGAAACTAGCCACAATTCATGATTAGTCAACGTATTAGTATACCAGTGGTACCATTGTAAAGCTTCCTTCTTCAAGGCAAAAGAACAGATTTTTACCCACTAGTGCTCCTCAGTGTGATGAAATCTATAGTATTTCTCCACTTGTCTCAACCAATCTGCAACTCCATCTTCTCTTGAATAAGTGGAAAAATCCAACTTGATAATAGGGTAAGGATTACGGTTTTGAGGAATAAGGCAGTCTAGGTATTGATTTCTATGTTGTTATGGTGGCAATTGTTCTTGAGCATATCTTGGAGGGGTGCTGGATGGTGGAACATGTCTTGAAGGTATTATAGGGGTTATGGGTTGTTGATTAAAGGTTCTTGGCAGTGAATATGGGGGTTGTGGGAGCTGTGGTAGAGGTGGTGGATAAGGCTGAAATGGTGTTGGTTGCTAATAGGTTGCTGGTGGATTTGGTGGAAATGGATTCTTGGCATTGCGATATTCATTAACAAAAGCAGTTAACATATTATGTACTCCTTCCATTAACAAAAGCAGTTAACTTATTATGTACTTCTTCAACTTTGACGTATAAATCCCTGGTTGATTGATCGAATTTCTTGTCCAACTCTGGATAGTGTATTCAAGATTTTGATGGTTTGTTGCAAATTTCGAGCAGTGATTTCTAAATTCCTCAGAGAATATGTGGTGCGGTTATTGATTTCTTCTTGTCGTAGCCAAGCATTATCTGGATTTTGATTTAGGGAAGAATCCAGATCTAAATAGAAGGCATGCTCAGGATTGAATGTGAGATTACTGTTTGACTACGACGACCGCTCTGATACCAAAGTGGAAGGGTCTGGTTGATCTGAGCTCTTGGCCATGGCGATTGGATGGGTTATCTTGGAGGAAGAAGATGAGTTCTGGAATGGCAGAAGAGGATTTGGCCTTGCACACGTGCACAATGATATATGTGCATTCAAGAACAAATAAAGCAGTTTAAAAACAGGAAAAATACTGGTGCATGATGGCAAAAGTCAAGAAGCTGAATTTATGTGTAATTTTTAGAAAATTGAACAGATGAATATTATGTGAATTTAACAAGACTGTATCTATGAATTTTGTAGAAAAATGATAAGCAGAGGAGTATACTTTGCAAGAAAACAAGAATTAAAATGCAGTTCAAAGAAATATATCAAAATGGAACAAAGTATAGAGGAAAATGAATATAAATTTAGAACAGGATTAAAACCTGCAGCAATGAACAAGGAAAAGTAAGGAATTACAATAGATTGTAACTGGTATTGAAAATCACAGTGCAGGAATTAAAGAATTTGGGTTAAACTACAAAGAAAAAAATGAAAACAAGAATTGAAAATGATAGTTGCAGGAATTTAACAACAAACGGAGAATTGAAAAAAATGGCAAGAAGAACATTATGAACTGAAATTGAAATAGAGTTGGTAACTAACAATTTAAGTAAACTAACTAATGAGATTTGAAGGGAAAGCCACTGATTTAAAGAAATGGCAACAGAACTAAAAATTGTAGAACTAAAGATTGAAGAAGAAGATAAATGCTTTCAGTTTTTCCACACTCTACAAAATGACCATACCAGTACATATATAGATAGACTTGCATACATTTTTCTTTACTCAACTCGGCCCATTAACCACTCTAGGTCAAACATATATCAAGCATACAACTCAACACAGATTTACAAAGACTCAGGACCTCCAACATAACAGAGAACCGGACCAATGTGGTATTTACCAGTGTACACGTGCACACGTGCACACAGTGATACACCCTTATATCTCCTTCCTCAAGCCATGAGTGCAGCAGTTCCTGCATCTGATACTCCTCTGCATCCTTCAGCCATCAACTCCGGTGATCCCTTGGATGCCACTGATGAACTTGCCCGAAAACACTGCCTGCTTCTTCCTGAAGACAACCCCCATTCTCCTCTTCCTTTCCAAAAAATGCATTGCTGTTTTTCTCAAATAAAATTCTAGCAATTAGTGCTTGGTTGTTATAGAAAATAAGGTTACTGTTATAGTTTGATTTAGAGAATGTTGTGACGTTCATGATTTGTTTCCAAGTACAAAAACAGAAAATAAAATGGAACGTACGTAATCTTTTCAGCAATTTAAATAAATGCATTTACCATGTAGGAGAATCTTAATGTCACAAACCTTTAATCAGTCAATCCAAAAATTGGATTGCCTAAATATACCGTACGTGTACTCATAGGTTAAATGTTGTTGCTGGTTACAATTAACCACACGGTAGGTTTTGAGGAAAAGAGTGAGATTTTATGAAGGAGTTAAAAGATGATTTGCAGCAATAATGAAAGGAGAAAAGAATAATTTGTTGTATTGATACTTTGGAAAGTTAATGTACAGAAAACAATATATAGCAGATAACATGGGCTTTATATAATACAGCCCATTACAGAACCTCAAACAGAGAGAGAATACAAAAAAGGTACATTCAGTGTTTTTCTTCATTAAAAAGCATTGGTATGGTACTGAAATAATGCGATAAAAACCTAAAACTGCAATTTTGTCTGAATTATATATTTATTGTTGTTATTCACTTATATGGAAAAGCTAAAGGTTCGGTATAAAAAACTGTAAATAAATAAAATATTATAAGTTGGAGTATTACTTCTACTTATTTTTTTTATTTTTTACTTACAATGTAATATCAATAAAAAAATATTGACAAACGGGTAAACGAAAATTTTCTGAGAACAATGTGGGAAAATGAGTTGGACAAAACACCAAACTATACATTTTTTTCATTGAAAATCACGCTGTATTTTCTTTCTACAAGAGCCTAACCTGCAAAAGAAGTTGAAAGGCCATAAGCAAACTCAGTTCCTATATTTCTTTTTTCACAGATAAACTAAACAACAACAACTTGCCGTTTTTTGTTGAGGATGAGATATTCTGTGTTCTGCGTTTTTTGCGCGTTCATAACAAAATATGTGGATAATGGAAGATAAGTCTAAAGTTTTAGACCATTATGACGACAATGAAGAGACGACGGAGGAAATGGAGGAACAGTGGACTGGATAGATTGATTTTCATTCTTTTGTTATTTCTCAAACACGAAAAACAAATTAAATATGTTTTCTATTTTATATATGTTAGCGTTATTTTTAAATTGGCTGTTTTCGAAAAATACATGTGTCATGTCATGCGCACGTTTTTTGGGACCATGTATTCTCAATTTCTTGTTAAGGTGCCGAAAGAAGAGCAACACTTATTATAGGTAAAAACTAGTGAGTGGCACGTGTTTCGCACATGGGCATTGTTATACCATGTGGATCATAATATAAGCAGTGGAAATGGAATGATAGATCGGAGTATTGAACATACATTGCAAATACACATTAACGGACAATGTTATTTGAATTCATGTATCAGGGCAAACACGGTATGTACTTACAATGGTAATGTACGCAACAAAGGTAATCATACATAGTAAGTTAGGGTCGGAGCGGGGTGTTATTAAAAATACAAACATGTAATACATATGAAAGCAAACAAAATTAATGTCATACATCATGATGCACAGGGGAAAAAAGGTGTGGTAAAAAAGAAGAAAAAAGAGTCGATGACTACATTGAACGGAGAAGTATTAGGTACAAATGGGTAAAACGTGAATGCACTACAGTTATGAAATCATAAAATGGTACAAATTAATTTCGTTGCTTCTTCTCTCGAACCATGGTTGCATTAGACACTGCATTCTGCTGTTCTGTATCCACATCCTGTAGATAAGAAAAAAAACAGGGCTTAAGTTTAGAAGCATTAAAAATGTAGCGATAGCAGAAGGCGATGACAGTAACTGAATACGAAGTGTCGTAGTAATGTTTTGAAAGGTGAAACAATTACAGGCAAAAGTGTCCATATATACAGCAGTCAAGCAGCGCTTGATATGGACAAATATGTGCGTTGTGATCTATTCGAAGAACGTATCGTAGGAGGATCAGTTAAGCGTTGTGTAAGATACAATTTTTGTCGCCAGACGTAGTACTTTGCAGAAAGAAAGAACACATTGATAGAACTAAGTACTGTCAATGTGAAGTGGTGGAAAAAAAAGGTTAAAAAACTACACTTGAATAACAATTCATCTTCGCATTGTGTTTCTGGTGACTGGTGGATCAGAAGCACGCACGAGTGGATGATTGATACTAACGTCGTCCTAGCAAAACAAATGAATGTCCTTTCTGTGATACCAGTTGGACAGACAAAGAATTGTAATAATTGCATATCAAACCTGATCAATACGTTTTTCCCCTTTGATGTCTGCCTCTTACGGTGGCTCCTGCTTATCCATTTTTGAAGGAGAAACTAAGTTAGAACTTTGATCACTAGGTGGAGTGAGCTGTAATTTTCAAGTGTTCTGAAACATAGCAAAACGTCAGTAAGAGAGAAAATAAGTATGTAAACTGTAGGTTAATATATAACCATGCTCGAGAACAAACCGTCTCAGACACAGATACGTTTTTGTGATTTTTCTGGTAGTGAGGCAAGCGTCTGGATTATTCATCTCATATTTACTTGGTTTGAATCCAAACATTGCTTCGATTCCCGAGAGGTTGCGGAAAATCTTCTCAAGACCCCATTTCCCTGCAGCATGAAACATTATTTTAAACCACAATGTGTATAGCATGCCATTACTAACGTTAAGTCGACAGGGTTCAATGCGTAGCAGTGTAGATGCATTTGATACTATAATGTACATGGTATTGAAAAGTGAAGCAGAATAACCTATTGTAAGTGTGGATGACGTGATGCCAACCTGGGTATTAATGTATAGAGCAGGAAAAGGAATATAAATAAGCCAGTACAATTTGAAAAAGGAAGGAGCGGAAGATGTATAAAAGTTGTTTAAACAATCGGTATTCACATAGTTGTGCATTCATAACTTCTGTTTGCTAGTGTGTCAATCTACCACATATACGTTCCAAAATGAGCAAATTAGTTTGGTTGAGCACTGGCACGTTGTAACGCGTGGTGAACAAATAACTTATTATGGCCAGAACGTCTCATCAAAAAATGGTAGACAGTGGATAACGTGATGTGATAATATAGTTCATTCCTTACGTGGGAAATCATGGTCACATATTAAACCAAATTGGATCACTGTACATTGTAAGCAACGGCTTGAAACCCATAGTGATCTAACACTATGGACGTTGTCTATTATTTCAACTGTTAAATAAAATGCGGAATTATGTTATTTTACCGAGTTAAGTACGACAGGCATGTCGTCAACTTTATGTCCAAGTAGACATACCGCATCCTTGTCAAAAGCGGTGATAGTAGCAGATGTAGAGGAGTCCAATATATCAACATTTAAACGGTACCTAACAAATATATTATTTAGTAGTCGTACTTTTTTTTCCAAGAAAAGAAAGAAATCTGCAGAACAAAGAATCCGACAAACGGTACCTATTTACGGGATGGGCTACCATTCGATGGCATTCAGAGCAGAAATATTTGGTGCCCTCAAAGTGAGCCGTAGACTTGCAGACCGCGCATGAAAGATAGCTCCAGGTAGAACTTTTCAATTGCACAATGGTTGTTGGCACGGCATATATTTTACATTGAAGAAAAGTGTTGTTGGCATATATTTATAGCTACATTTGCATAACTGTTTGTGTAAGCACGGTAAACTGAAATGAAGACGTTTTGCAAGCGTGTAATGTACGGAGCTAATTTTGTTAAACAAAACGTGTACACTTCTTCGGTCCGCATGCGTACAGAGTATGTATGGTAATGCTTATATGCTGCAAACCGTTTGCCAATTAAAATTAAGTAGTGCTGGGAAATATTCTCGTTACACCTAGCACAGCTATGTTAAAGGGAGTATGGCCGTAATCTTCCCTATGAACCTATGTCAGCCAGCTGATAGACCGTGAACATTCCATATTTACTGATGGGGTTGTAATTGGGATAGTGAAATTTTTTATCAGCATGTGACAGACACCAACTGGTCATACAAACGTGTAGTATGTGTATCCTGAAGCTAAACTGCATACCTAGTCCTATATTGTGGAAATTAAAAATATTATGTAACTTATTTCATCCCAACACTAATGCAATTTCGTGAGCGAGAAAAAGGTGGCGAAGGGTATGTCGTGTAATTTATTAATAGTTCAAAATTTGCACGCACGGTGGACAAACAAAAAGAATCGCATAAATGGGACGTTTATTATTTGCAGCACAGCTAGAAAACTGTATACCTTCATGAGTAACTTGTTTCCAATCAAAAGGGTAATATATACCGAAAGATTGGTATAAATATAGTGCTGTAAAAACTGGAAGTAAAAATGCATTACGGACAACTACACAAATTAAGGAAAATAGCGTACAAAAGTATTGCAAAGACAATGTTACTGCCGTACGACGAAACAGTTGGATGTAAAAGATAATCATCAAGATTTGGATGCAAACATATGTTACGTGCATTTCTAGGCAAACAAAGTTTCAGACGGTTCAACATTAGGTGTGAGGTAGTCTACGAAATTAGCATATTGACGACCTGTGTTGGTGATATTGCATTGCACATGAGAAAAAATCGTAAAGTACTAACATTTATACACGGGAACCCAAGTAGAGCTCATTTGTTGTTTTCGTTTGTTTTTAAACTAATGCATGCCCAGAATTCAAACAGAACATAATTGATAGGGGTAAAAGAACTATGTACAATCAATGAAAGGGGATGGATGGTGGTGGTCAAATTTTATGATTATGTGTGCATTGCGCGTAAGAGCAACGTACCCGACAGTCAGCAGTCCTGACGTTAGTCAATAGCTGGACGAGTGTAGCATTTGTTCTTTCTAGTACAGAAGAACGGTCACCATAGGAGTGGTATATATACTCAATCTTTTTTCCAGCATGTTGGTTCGATCTGAGCAGGTGAAGTAACAGAGGCAAATGATATGAAACAGTCAAACAAATGCACAGCATGTAAAAAAATCATACCTGGTTTTAACGACGTCTAGTTCAAGTAAATCAATATCCAGATATATTCTTGTTGCTTTAGTAGAGCTGAATGTAAATGCACCTGACAAAGATAAATGTAAGTTAGAGGACAATTGTTTTGTGGCGGAGATAGCTAAGGACAACGATCAGCAGTGTACGACCATATGTAGCAACTGTAAGGGAGGTGACAACAATGGTAGGCAAATTCTCAAACTTGTCTATCACGGATTGGTCAAGTAAATCCATCTGGCTTGCCAAAGCGATACAACACGTGTATTCCCACTAGGTGATAAATAAGATTAGTATAATGATTGGTTGACTGCAGTTAAAAAAAATAAAATCGCGCCACCTATTGCTTTCCACGTGCCACTCTCTTTTTAGTGTTTGTGTCCCACTTTTAGAAGTTATAGCAAATACATTAGTCACAGCCCATAACATACCACCCAAACCTATAATAAGCCATAAATGAACAACATGACTGTGCATAGATTCAATAATAGAGACAGGTGATATATACGATGGAGAGAAAGAGTACCCGTGAGATTATCTATACGGCATAGTCGGGTTATAAGCGTGTTTTCGTCAGCAAAGGCAAACTTATATCGTGGTATTGTGTCCACTGCATCTTCCACCTTCACTGCTCGAGTATCTATGCGTAGAACTATTATCCAATCGTCATGTACAGTTCTGTACGTTGCTTCGGCGTTTTGGACGTTGAACTGTGTCACGTCGTACACTGAAGGTTCTTCAAACACGTGCTCAAACTGACGCAGTATATGCTTTCGAACCGTGCCAACCTTCTCATTTCCCTGTCACATTCCACAGCAAACTTGAGATATGGGTCCAAACTGATTGCGAAATAAATATTATGCACCTATGTATTAACTGTACAGTACAAACGGTCCAAGTGGAAAATGTGAGCGTGGGAGAGAAAATGGATGTACATGGAAGAATATGAATTAGTGCCGGTGCATGAGTATGGAGTAGGTGCAGCAGTAGTGTGGATCAAAGTGAAGCACAATCAAAGTTAAAACCACTCATAGTGCACGGACAGCTGAAAACGCATTCACTCGGTCGGATAGATACTAGCCGAGGAAGATGAATCATTAAAAAAATGGAAGCACACTAACTGACTGAGTAACAATAGTAGCTACTAACATACCTCGTTGTCGATAAGTTGCATGTTTAACGCGTAAACCTCGTTCATTCCCTGACTAATCAACTTCCATAGCCTAGCCACCCGGACATGAACGGTATTCCAGTTTGTACCAAACACCACTTCTGACAGCAACAGGCTGTTCGTGGACATTGTAGAAAGCCAGTTGAGAAGAAAATAGAATTTTTTTTTTGGAATTTTATGTCATGCAGTAAGAAGAGTTCAGACTATATTGGTAAGAAACCATGTTCCAAAGGAACGTGGGTAAACTGCTGGTATGATGGTTCACGTTAACATAACGTCCCACTTTATGCGGCAACTGCTAACTAGTTGACAGAAATTTCCTATTGATACTGGTTTTGGTCCACACCTTCAAAGTAAACAAAACACGGATGTAAGTGCTGTCATTTCGAAGGCTGAAATACAAATGCTTATAGACTATTGGTTGCAGTTAGTACAAATGTACCCCAAATCAGCACAACCGTGTGTTTAGTTAATTTAATTCAGTATATAAATGTTGGATTTTAATATGTGGTTTGCGTTACATTATTCAGCAGTTGAATTAAAAAAGATTAGTTAAGAAGCAGTGTTAAAAAAGAAGAATCCGTTAATGTTTTACACAGTCATAGAAAAAAGATCGAGTGCTAATATACGATGGGGTTAAATTTGACCTTAAACGTGTGCGTTCAACATTAGTACAACCTGAGTGCTTGAGTAATTTGGTGTAGTAAAAAATATCGGCACAACGATTGTGTAGGAAAGTAATGTGCCTCGGTTACTTACGGTTACCTATCCCATGTCGTGCACCATTCCATTCGTTGGTAATAAGAACCAAGATTTACAATTCCAAGTATTTTTGCAGATTTGTTAGCAGTTAACTAAGTACTTTTGTTATTCAGTTCTTAGTTAGTAAGAACTAAAATTCACAGTTTCCACCTATATTTGTTAAAAGCTAAATGCCTAACATTATATACATGCACTTCAGCTGGAGATATCTTTTTTATTTTTTTCAGAAAAAATTACACATTATTATGTAAGTATTTACGATTTGTATAGTTAATGTTTCGTGTATAGCGTATCAGAGTGCAAGCTAATTTGTACATTGTGGAAGAGAGTATTAACACAGAAAAGACATGTAAATATACTGCATATGACTCAAAATTAGGGTGTGCACTTACGCATCATGTCTTGTACAACCTATTCGGCATCATTTTTTGTACTCTTGGTTATATGCAGTACATACGTAGTGTAACAAATCACATTTTATTGATAATTCAATAAAACCGAAAAGTAAAATGTTGATAGAATATTTTAAAAATAAAAAAAACATCTAAAAGTTCAGGTCCATATTCATGAAGAAGTCGTTCGTATATATATTTGAAAAACTTATGTACATATACGTCGCTTGCTTTTTTGTAAATTCAGTAAAGACAGATCACTCACATGCTTGTTTATATTGGTTGATCACTTTGCTAGCACTGTTGTATATAACAGATGTGCTTAATAAAACAGTAATGCAAGTTGTAGCACGTATGATAACTTCCTACTTTAGTAACGGTGGAAATGTGGAACCTAGTGCAATATGCTCCCTCATGATTACGAACTTCGAAGAAGTCAGTAATACACACAGTCTTTTTCTTGTATCAGGAATAAGTTGTTTCCGAACTCGAATCTGAATGTCGACAACACCATGCGGTTGGTTTAACCGTTGCGTCAAGGCGTCGCCTGACAACTTTGTAAATAGTAAGAGATAGGAAGAGAACAGAGAGAGATAATTATGAGCAGTAAAGTTATATCATCAAGTTGTACACAACATCAGTGTAGAAAGTTATATTACATAAGTAATGGGTCAACAAATATAGTAGTAATAATTTTTTCAATTCCACTATTTAAGTGTTACAATCGATATGATGGAAGTTATAAGTACATGCACTTTGTGTCGGCTGATATTTTTTATAACAAATTGGAGTATAGGACTGTGTGATTATTCACGAGTGACGTACCGCATAGTGAATTGAACTTTAAAATGTGCCGCACATATCTGAGTATTACCACACACGTGGTATGTAAAAATACTAAAAATGTTTTTGATTTGTGCTACATATTCGGTGCACATGACTCAAGCATGCTATACCCCATCATTTTCCTACAATCACCTATGAGCCATAAATTAATAATGTCCTAGTACCTATTACCGTATTAAACGGATAGTATGCTTGAATATGTAGTACCAATATATAGCAGGCATCTATAAGTATGTAGTATAAATCAACATTTGCAAGACGACATACATGCTATAACCGAGTAAATCCAAAAAAATTATATCCTAACAAACACGATATTGGTGTGCATTGAAATATTCATTTTAGTTATAATCAGCTACCAAGACTGTACGGCCATCCAAAAATGCTAAAAAAAAATTTCACAAACATTACAGCAGAAAAAACCAGATACATACATTGTTCAATGTTATCGAATTAACTTGCAAAGTCTTTATACTTCCAGTTACATTACAACTTGAAACAGCGGACAACATGTACTGTCTGTTAATTGAATATTATGTAATAGTAATTGCAAAACTGACACAGACAGCAGAGGAAAGGAGGCAGCAAAAAAACTCAGAGAACTACTTCAGATCAGTCCAGAAACAGTTCGCCATTAAAATACTGTCGGACTAACGTAAAAGAGACGAACGAAGCTTACGTAATAAAAGCAGCAATAGTAGACACTGGGAGGACACGAAGTGTAGTAATATCCAATGGATATGCAGTTTAATTGAAATGTGCTATTTGCTTCAGGATTAGAATTCAAACCACCAATGCAGAAGGCATGCTTGCATTCATCTGTTTCAACCATCTTCAGATTCAGTTTTCTTAGAAGCCCAAATCAAATCAACAAATCAAACCTAATGCAGCACAAGGTTAGAGTAATAGTCTGAAATCTAGTTGACCAACTGGGTTAAAACTGCACAAATTGTTCACAGTGTATTTTTCTCAAACTCAATAATGCGTTTTGATCCTATCCTTTTCTCCAAGGCTATGCGTAGAGGAAAATGTGTGTATACATCTATTAATTGTGTGGTAGATTGGCACCATCACCCAAAGATATCATGTGAAAATCAGGCAGTTATACGAAGCATGCCAGAACTGTAACATATTTTGTTATGATCGTGATATGAGCATCGCAGTATTGCATGTTTTGTTATTAGGATGATGTTTCTATGGTAAAAATAAAAATAAAAAAATAAATGTACCAATACACCGTACACCTACGCACACAGTTATAACACTTAATGTATCCTTTGTCTAAAAACTGCAGACACATTAAATAATACATAGAAATCAAAACGTGGAATAAACTACTGTACCCAAATTACCTTATACCATTGTCAGAACTCTGCAACGTCGGTTAGAAATCATCATCAGGTTCGTCTGCGCCTTCCATACCTATTAAATTTGATACACTTTGAACATCAGCTCACATTAGGTGTATATGATCTTTAAAATCAGTACTTTAAAACTATGAATGACGGATAAAAAAATCATACCAGAAATGTTCCTGAAGACTTCACTGTATACAACGTTCTGTGTGTAATTCTCAAAACCCGGTTTAGAAGTCCCAAGCAATATCTTCAGCCCATACATAGAAGTTGTTCGAGACAGCGCTACATAAAGCTGTCCATGTGTAAAAATCGACTTTGGCAAATAAATTCCAACCTGTTCCAAAGTTTGACCCTGGCTTTTGTTAATCGTCATTGTAAAACAAACTTTAATAGGGAATTGACGTCGACGCAGGACAAATGGTCATTTCGTGTCATCGGTTGCTAAAACTATTCTCGGATTCAATACTTTCCGACCCACATTCATCCCTATTACGATCTCACCTTCAATAACCTTCTTCGATAGTTGCACAACAATTAATCTCGTTCCATTGCATAAACCTAGACTCTGGTTAAGATTCCTCATTGACATTATCAGGACACCCACCTTCAAACGTAACTCATGATTTGGTAGGCCTGAAAGCTTTAACGTGTTTAAAAATTCAGGAGGATACAGAAGATGATGTTCTTCGGTTGTATCAGACACAGGGCTGATTGAATCTGCGTTGTAATAATTTTTCATATCACCACTTATAAGATCTATTGCATATGAATTAATTTCTTCAACACAATCGTTTGTTGGAGCCAGAATACACCTTTCTTGCAAATACGATTTTTTAAATATATTCATATCCAAATCAGGATACGTCATTTCCACAATTGCATGAATGGCATTATCTGCATTCGGTATAAGATATTCATCAGGTATCTGAATCCACGTAGGTTCTTCACCCACATCCAACAACATAGACCTCACCTTCCTTTCGCCCACATTTAATATCCAGTTAGAAAATGATGACAGTTTGGACTTTTCATTAGGTGATAAGTTGTTATTTTTCAATCTCATGTTTATTGTTAGAGTGAAAATTTTTCACTGTTGCCACAGTCTTGAAAAACTTATATCAGAGCGTACAATCATCTCTTTGGTGCCTTTACGTACAACAGGCAATGTCTGCTTGAAATCTCCACCCAGTACAACCGTCTTTCCTCCAAAAATTTGACCATCATCTTTATTCGAGCCGGAAGAGGCTATATCTGAAAATGACTTCTCAAACGCCTCAAGTGCATGTCGGTGAACCATAGGAGCCTCATCCCAAATAATCAAATTCGTACGTCTAAGTAAATCATCCAAACACGACTGCTTGGAGATATTGCAAGTTGACATGTCATCGAGGTTCATAGGATTTTTGAACTTTGAATGTGCAGTTCATCCTCCGAGAAGAAAAGGCGATGCAATGCCATAAGATGCCACCGCCAATACAATTCTACTTTTCGCTTGCATAGTGCGGGCTAAAGTATTCCATAAAAACGTCTTCTCAGTCCTTCCACTTCCATAGACAAAGTAAAAACTTCCTCTACGGTTACGAACAGAGTAAACTATAGCATCAACAACCATTCTCTACTCTGAATTTAGTAGTGGCACCGACTGCTGTGCTTCTATACGTAACAAATCACAGTCATAGTCCACTTCGTCGTGTAGAAGAGTGTTATCCACCGAATGAAAATTTCCAAGGTCGACTTCCTTTATGGACCAAAACTCGATTACCGATCTATTGTTTCTGAGCATAATCTTCTCTAAAGCAATTAATGCTTCTGATCTGACCTTATTCGAAGACATCTCTTGAGACCCACAATCGTTCCTGCGTACGTACCTCTATTCCATATCCTCGCTACACTTCTGCCAATGTTTATCCCACAGTTGCTTCGCATTTGCAACCTCACAAAAACACAACAATGTTGCAAACATTTCTCACATACAGTTTGGAGAAGCCCATAAGGCAGCTTTGGTCAATGCCTCATCCCACTCGTTTTCATCATCTAACAAACCCCATGCAAGGCATGCATCTTTGAAGGTGTTGAAAACAACGCCATTTACAGTTCTAATATCTTCGTAGCATGTAGGGCCATGAACAATATTTAAAAGCATACGCATATAAAAACTCTCCCCTGACGTAGAATGTGCATAATATATCTGACCTATACACTCTCCTTTTTGCCTCATCCTCCACTCCTTAATAGACTTATCCCATACCCACTTAGTAGGAAAATCGACATAAGTAAGTTGGCGAGCTGCGTGACACATTTTGTTAGTCTGCAACCACTGAGTGAAGATAGTTTTGCATAGATTATGCCTGCCTTGTACGTCATTCAATTGTTCTGTTTCATCAAAATACACAGTTTGCTCTCCCAGAAAATGAAACATTAACCTCTCCACCGCTGGAGTGCGGTACTGAACATAAAACTCAAAAATTCGCCACGATGCTTCTGAAGCTGAAATATATCTACAGTCCAAATAATTTTTTACTTCATCAACCTCCCGAACAAACGTGCATTCTTTGTTTACACTATCTTCAATAACAACAGTTGCTCTATCGTGCCCCTTGTTGATGTACTTAAATAGGTATTTGACAGACCGTGCTCTATTTCATATCTCTACGTTGATATGTGCTTGATGTTTGACAACTAAATCAACATTATGAGGTATAACCCAACCGTTGTCCTGCACAAACCCATTTGACATCTCGGTTGACAACCCATTGTTGCGTAATCTGTGCATAGGAAATCCAAATTTGTCAAAACTGGTTTCACTCCTGTAATGTTTAGGATAATGCTTGGAGCAACAACCTTCCACCATGCAAGCACATCCATGATTTTCGTAACCGCATGGACCGTGAATCATGTACTGACACACTGATTGATAAGCAAACGGATCCACATGTCTATCTGGTATCTCAGCGCTAATCACTGCGTCAACTTGACTAATAGTCGTTGGCCTATGATCGCCAAATAAAAATATAAGAATATGAGCATGCGGTAGTCCCCTTTTCCAAAATTCAACTGTGTAAACAACTGGGGAAAAAAGAAACAAAATATAAGCTAAGTCGGCGAAAGCTCACGTAAAAAACATGTGAATATAGTAAGAATTTGTGAAACTTACGTGCTTTGACTTTACCAAAATGACATTCTGTCCTTATGTCGCGCAGTAGCTCCATAAGCTTCATGTGGAAAACACGAGAAACAATATCCGGTTTATCCTCAGCTTTCTGACCGGGAATGTTGAGTAAAGCCATTTCAATCTCAGGCCAATTTGGATTGCACGTAAAAGTTACAAAAAAATATGGTGGTCCTGCCCAACGACAGACAGCCATAGCGTCTTGGTAGTTTTGCACCATGTACCTAGGACCTCCTGTGAAAGAGGAGGGTAGAACAATTTTTCTTCCTATCGTGCATGCACTTGTGTCACCAGGCGTAATAGCATCTTGCTGACCCTTGTACAGTTCACATTGTAATGTACTTTGGTTACTCTTTACCCACGATAGTCTGTCTTCTTCAATACACGTGTAACTGTCCATAATAAACTAGTGTAAAAGCCTACCACCCCACAATAGAACGGTGCCATCTTCTTATCTCCGCTGAATAACATAGGCGTAATATTCCCGTATTGTTACGGTCGTTCTTTTAGTTTCTGGACGTACATCAAATTCTCTATATTGTATATCATACCCGAAACCATCCTCACCATAAGGAAACAAAAGCGGATATTTCATAGACATAAAAGAAGGGTGCTTTTCACTTATCCTTTTCAATACCCCATTCCTATCTTCAATCACAATATCACGACAGCCACACGAATCGGCATTTGAGTTGTCAATCAATGTTGCAATCTTGGACGAAGTTGGTAAATTGTACCGATGTCCCCTATAACGCCTCTCCAATAGTCTGACAGCGATAGGCTGGTATTCCAACGCATGAAACCTTTCTCTAGCCATTCTAAACACTTTGGCCAACTCACTACATTGGTTGAACATGCATATTAGATTGTTAACAATACCCACATCTAAAATTTTTCCCACACTTTCACCACGCGACGAAACCCGATTATTGACTTCATTACTTGTGTCATAGAAATATAATTGAGAAAATTTTGCTTTACCCGTCGTCGAAAGAAGCGAGCCAATTCGATGGTAGTTTTAACCGTTCAATCTGAAAACATACGGACCACGACTGTTGTTGATGAAGTTATCAGCATTCCCACCCATTGAGGTGAAAGCAAAAATAGAATTATAAAGCCGTATATGTTGCCGAAATTCTTTAGAGATAGATCCTCCATTATAGTCCGAAAGGTCCATTAAATAATTAGGGGCTGGCTGGTAGGACGGAAGCCGAACCTTTCCCTTCTGACAACATATTGAAAATTTTGGGTTTAAATTTGTACTTCCCTTTTTTACCCTTTCTTCAAACCATAGGATGCTCCACAGTATGAACATGTACGTGCAGGTGGGCTAAAACTATGTGCAGAAAACATTCTACCTGCATATTTAGCAAAAAAACGTTGAAACTGTTTGAACAGTCAATGCATTTTATACTAACCAATTTATTGTAAGTTACGTACGCCACCCATAATTCCCAACTGCAGAAAGACGGGCAGATTGCGATGCAGCAGACAGAGGCATGTCATTCCCACGTTGAGCTAAGTCAAATGATGCCGGCAATGAGTCGGTGGGACACCCCGTCAGGTGGTGGTTTCCTGCAATAACATATAACAATGCTAAGAACATCGAAAACACGAAATAACCTACAACTGTCACCTTTTACAGGAGACGTTCGGTGTTCTGTCAATGTCCCATAGCAGATTAAGAATAAAATCAGTCTTACCCATAAATGTTGTCCATAATTTTTTGTGCCTAAGTTTTTGAAGTCTGTTATAGTGATTTAGTCGATAGACTGCAAACAGAATACAACAATTCATAAATGGTCGTGTACAGTATGCACAGTCAGACGGAAAAAAGGGTAGTAAAAGGATACTAACTCTGTCGTTGGAATGATTGGTTGATCGAAATGAATTTAATTGCTTCCTCCTCATGTCGTCGACAAATAAAGTCGGAGAAATTATGCAGGGACATGTCTATGAAATCATGGCAGCAGTGGATGCAACTCATCCATCTGGTTGTATGATGTTTTTTTCCCGTTTCCATCTCAATAGAAGCCTGCATCTTGCTCTAGCAGATTTGCATATCTGGGCATATAAATTAATCAAGGCTGAGGACAGACAGAGCAACATCAATAAGACAGCTGCATAACATGAAGAAACATTAATGTAGCTGTAAACAGTAGATCATTGTGTACAAAGATGGTATGAAAAGCATGTGTACCGACTGCTGACATGAACGCGTGTGGAACATGCTAATGTATGATAGCAAAATCAAATATCCAGCCTTCCATTATTGTGCGATAAATAAACAACAACCTATGCAACGCTCATCCAGTTTGCATCAACACCATAAAGTAGGCGGAGTTCGAAAGAAGTGTAAGAAACATAGAATAAAACCTTCATGTTTGCAGTCAGTAAACGTAGGCATGTTCGGAATGAATAAAAGCATGTAAAAGATGAAAGATATACGTACTTCGATCCGTATATCGTGGGCATGTAAATCCTCTGTCGCTGGTCCTGTAGACTGAGAAATTATAAGCTTTGTGTGCCAAGAAACACCCCCACTGTATAGAGAGGCACTTCCTACATAATCAAACTTCGGCCTTTAACTGGTGCAATCGCCCTGTAACATAACTAAAGCTATTGATCCTTGGTGACATGTACCAAAACTGGTACTAGTAACAATACACTGAAAACACACCATACACATATAGATGAAGAAAGTATGGGTAAGGCATTTGTAGATAAACAGCTGCAAAAAAATTTGAATGGTATACATAATCTTCCGAAAATACAGCAGACATCAGTAGTGCAAATGAAGAACGTACTGTTTACGACAGGTTGGCGTTAGCAGCCGGAGTAAAAATTTAAACTTCGGTACTACTGAAAATAGGCAAGACTGTAGTGCGACGGGAAAAAATAACCAGTCCGTAGTTGACGTTTGCCGTCTAAATTTGAAGTATCGAGAAATTGTCAAAATCAAAGATGTGTTAATGAATGCGTAAAAGATAACTGCATGTATATCATGGAATTTTTTTGAAAAGCATTGTGGACGACTAAATGTGATTACTAACCCTTCACTTAAAACGAAAAGATGTCTCACAGCTGTTGAGGTGTAGTAGAGAAAAGCATTTTTTTCAAAACGTCAGAAAGGGAGAGGAGTCCGGAAAACTGTTACTAATTGAGTACAGTCTTGTAGAAGGGAGCAAAAACAGAGATAAGCAATTTGGCTGTACCTTCAACTCGTAGAACAGCCTGTGGAAATCCACTCTTGCAACAACCAGTGCAGCTTCTGTTCACACAGCAAAAAAAGCTGGCTGCCTGCAAAAGCAAACACTGTCTTTGAAAAAGGAGGTAAGTGGTCTAGCCAGGGAGAAATGTAACTAATGCTGATGATCCTCATTGGCTGGTGGCAAAATCGTTAACAATAACACTACATTACAAATATGGCATAATCATCAGGAACGATGAATGTACAGGTAAATCATATGTAGCTAAACTGATGAACAAAATTATGAATGGTATCCAAAAAGTAAAAAAAATAGCAGACAACGGTTGTACAGATATAGCATGTAACGTGAACGACGGGATGTTAGTGGGAAAGGTAAAAACTCAAATCCTACGACTCAAAAAAATTGGAAGACCTACTGAAGAACGGTTAAAAGTGATCAGTTAATGGTCAGTTGAATCAAGTAGGAAATAGTATGAGTACGTGAGGTAAAACAGCTTGGTCAAAACATATAGGTTTGAATTTGCAAGTGGAATGCAAACAAATTATGCATATGTATGTGCACATACATATGCGCAAAGATAATTTCCATAAGAAACCTTAATAAAGTCGTATCTTTGGCACAGTACTCTTGCATAGGTTGAATGTGAATATGAAGGGAAAAAAACCAAAACATATGCAGTACCAATGTACTGTAAATATAGAACTTGTGTATAGCTAAAACTACAGTAATTGCGGTCAAATAATGCCAGTAGGAACAACAACATGGTCCGATTTATGTAGATCAGTAGTCGCATTGCTTGTGCACTCGAGGTTAGATCACAGTCCATTCAGTTTTGTAACAATCCTTTTTCGTCGAAACAAAACTTGTTGCATAACAGACGCTAGCATAATGATAGCTCAAAAGAAAAATACCATGCACACACGACAAATAAAGGTTCAAAGGAACAACGTATCTTTAGAAAAACTGACACATTGTAAACTTGAGCTTTCACAGTAAAAGGCGAAGGAAATAGCAACGTCTAGCAGCCTCCGAAAAAAATTAGCATGAGCACAGTTTTTTTTTGGATTAGCTTAAAATAATGGCGTGCATGAAGAAGAATTTACATTAGCAGTCAATATGATCATTTTTTTGGTAAATATGAAGTCAATGTGACCAAAATCTTTGATGTAGAAACCAAATCAAAAGTAGTCTTTTTTTTAAAAAGGGACGTACTGAACTGTTAGTCAACTATGTCATAAATTTATACACCCTGTATGTTCATAGCCGCACTTAAACAACAAGCCCATAATACAAGAGTGGCCACAGCTGTATTAAAAAACTTGAAATGCTAAAACTTGAATGGCTACTAATTTAAATAAACATGTTTACTTTCATATCTATACTCAAACGACTCTCAAACACCAAGTGCAAATTGTGGAAGTGGGTGAAGTAAAAGGATTACTTTGTGCACTCGAGGTTAGATCACAGTCCATTCAGTTTCGTAACAATCCTTTTTCTCGAAACAAAACTTACTGCATAACAGACGCTAGTAGAATGATAGCTCAAAAGAATAATACCATGCACACATGACAAATAACGGTTCAAAGGAACAATGTATCTTTAGAAAAAATGACAGACTGTAAACCCGAGCTTTCATAGCAAAAGGCGAAGGAAATAGCAACGTTTAGCAGCCTCCGAAAAAGATTAGCATGAACAAAGTTTTTTTTCGGATTAGCTTAAAATAATGGCGTGCATGAAGAAGCATTTACATAAGCAGTCAATATGATTATTATTTTTGGTAAATATGAAGTCAACGTGACCGAAATCTTTGATGTAGAAACCAAATCAAAAGTAATCTTTTTTTTAAAAAGGGACGTACTGAAATGTTAGTCAACTATGTCATAAATTTATACACCTTGTATGTTCATAGCTGCACTGAAACAACAAGCCCATAATACAGGAGTGGCCACAGCTGTAATAAAAAATTTGAAATGCTAAAACTTGAAAGGCTACTAATTTAAATAGACATGTTTACTTTCATATCTGTACTCATACGACTCTCAAACACCAAGTGCAAATTGTGGAAGTGGGTGAAGTAAAGGAAAAGACATGAACTGTTTACACTCGTATAAAGAGGTTTACTGTCAGCATGAATCCAAAAAATAATTAAAAACAAACGAGTTGGTAAACAGCATATTAAACCAAATGAAGATGTACAATAAGTGAGCAGAAGTAAAAATGCGTTGTCAAAGTCGACACTTTTATGATAGTGAAAAGGATTTTACGAAACCGAAAATAGGGTACAACAAAACAAATGGTAGGGTTAAAAACCAAATGGTCACTGTCGCGATGTTTATCGGTAGAAGACGCAGCGGAGATAGGTAATCAATCGTAGCAGAAGAAATTAAAACTTGGAATTCAGTGAGGAAGGAAGCAATTACTTGTACAGCTAACGTATGGGGTAAGGCGGAGGACGGGGGAAGGGAAGGCTGTACTTATCTGGGCACTCGGTAGGAAGATCTCCAGAATGACAAGTGTTTTTGGGGAAAAGACAGGTTGTGGTAGAGGCGAGAGATGAAGACAGCTGTGGGAGGAGGCAATGATCCGGTAGGTAAGACGGCGGGCAGGATGGAAATTGGAAGCAACGTGCTTGGGAGGAGGAAATGCGATTGAGCGGTTGTTAGGAAGGAGGAAGTCGAATGGAGTGGGTAGGGAAGGCATTGGCAGAACGCATGATGGAGCACTTGACAGAACACGTGATAGCAAGAGGGAAAAAAAGGCAGAGTTGAACACGGAAGTAGCATTTCGAAAAGAGGCAAGGGGAGTAATCCACATCTGCAGGGGAAAGTTTCTGCTTTAATATAAAGTAATAGATGGTAACAACCCTGTATTTTGTGATTTATTTTAATTGTATATTTTAACTGAAATTCCTGATTTAAAAACTTTATTTTATTTATTAAAATGGAAAATTTTTGTTATTTTAATTATAAATTTTGATTTTTCTATGAATTATAATTCCAATCCTGAATAATTAGTCTATTTCCAGAAAATGTGGATTTTAGTCAATTTGATCAAAATTTGACTTTTAAATTTAAAATTTAAATATTTGAATTCTTGAATTTTATATTTTATTATGAAAATAAATTAAATTTTAAGAATACTACTTTTCGTTTCGTTGATATCCGATTTATATTATGAAAGTTATGCTTTTTACAATATTGTATGTAAATTGATTTATTTAATAAAATTATTTGTTTTAATTTATATAAATAATATTTTTATTTGTCATATCTTATTCTAATTTGTGTATATGTGTATAATATATCATGCTATGTATATATTTTATTTTTAAAACATTTATAAAGTGTTGTAGTTATTTTTTCAAAAACTAGTTATATTTTGTTTTCAATTTTCAATACTAGTTTACATATAATAACTATTTTCTTATGTTTTTCTATATTTTTATATAATTTATTTATTCATTTCATTTTCAGTTTATTTTGTATTCATTTAATTTTTATTTACAAGGTTTTATTTTAGTTTATTTGCATAAAAGAAAATGGTAATTTGAAGAGGCAAAAACTCTTCATTTCTTTTGTCTTTTTATCTACTCACCCCTTCATGTTTTGACCGACTTTTACTAGGCTAATAGCCGTGATTCTTTTTTTCATTTCACGTAAAAAAAATCTCTTCTCACTTCACTTATCACACAAGTTTAGATCTGAGAAAAAAAGTGGTAATGTCTTCTTCTTTTTCTACTTTTTCTTTCCATTTTTATTGATTTTTCTATTGAAATTGCCTTGCCTCTTCATGCATTTGCTCTATTATTGTCCTCCATCACCTCCTCCGACCAACTCCACCACCATCCACGACCACTTCACCCTCCTCCCTCTCTGTCTTGACCAGGCCGTGGCATGCCTATGATGGTTGCACCATAACAACTCCACAAACACAACAATATTGCCTAGGCCGAGACCTATATGAGCACCACCCCTTCTTTTTCCACCTTGTTCACCTCCGTAGCCGCCGCCACGTAATCCTCCACCACCTCTGGCCGCCACTCTAGACACCATATGACCTTCAACTTGCATGATCGAGTCCAAGCCATGTCAGGCCGAATCCAAAGTGTGCACAAAAACCCACTTATTTGCCTTAAACTCTTGATCTTCCTTTATGTTGTAACTTACACCACTTCAACTACTTGTAGCCATGCACATGCATGCATATCCTAGCCCAAATCACCACTATGGCCGAGCATACATGAGCGCTAGGCCGAGCATGTGAAGGTTGAGGCAATGGTCAAAATCAATTTGTTCCTTTTGCTTTTATTTTTAATTGTTTCAATATGTATATTTGGGTTGAAATTGTATTTATATTTGTCTTGTTTTATGTGTTGTTCACAAGATCACTAGCTTGGTTCTTTTCCCACTCAAGTCAAAAGTCATGTTATCGTGCTTTCTGGAATTTTTTTTGTGTGCTTTGTCTTGCTATCTCCAGCTTGAAACAAGTGAGTAATCACGCTTGACATTTATACTTATATAATAGTGAATTGATCGCAAGTGAATACGTAGAATATTATATTATCATGTTATACCTGCCTGTGATGTTATTTATATGATGTTCACCCTGTTTATACACCTGTCGTATCATTTGTTACTGCTATATGATGTTGTACTGTTTATTTATATCAGTTTATCACACTGCAAGTTCCCTATAGAATAGAATCACCATGGGTTGAAATGATACATACCCGAACGGACTTTAGAATATGGAAAAATCATTATGGTCTGAAATGATAGGCCTGAGCAATTTTTATTTATTTATTTATTTATTTATTTTACTTGGGATTGCGGGTTTGAAATGATAGAACCTGTATTTTCTTTGTAAATTACGGATTGAAATGATATATTATCCGTATCACTTGACCTAGGTTAGAAAATATTATACAGACCCATGGTTTTATATTTATTTTCTGAAATTTTAAAGTATTTTAAAAATGTAAATATTATGATATTTGATAAATTTAATTAAAAATGATTTTATAAAGTGTTAATGATTTTGTACAAGTTAAAAATGTGAAATAAATAAATGGTTAAGTTGAAATTTGGAACATAACTTAAATTTGAAATTTAAGAATTTTGGTTAAAAGTGAAATTTTAATTTAAATAAATAAAAATGAAAATAAGTTATATTTGAAATGGAAATTTTAAACTTAAATGTTAAGTTAAATTTTAGAATATAAAGAATAGAAATTGATATGCTTGAATTTAATAAGTAAATTATTATTAAAATTTGATTTTTGTATGAAAACTTCACTTTATAAAATCATAAATTAAAAGGTATTTAAATGATTAATTTTAAAGTGTAAAATATGATTTTTATAAGTTAAAAATGATTTAAATTAAAGTTTAAATTGTTTAAGAATTTTGTATTGAAAAATTAAAATTTAATTAACAGCATTTCAGAAATGCTATCTTTCTGAGGTAAAGGATATTACAGCATTTCTAAGTGTTGTAGTTGATACAAATGAATTATAACTAAAAATGAACTAAGGGCTATTACAGCACTTTGTAGGTGCTGTAGTTGCAGAATACTAAACTAAAACCTATTACGGCAGTTTTAAATGATGTCTTTGTTAAATTGAATTGTTTTCAAATGTAACTTACCGTAGCATTTTCTAAATGCTGCGAAAATTGACATATCACTGTGTTAATAAATTTAAGTGAATAAATGAATTCTGAAAAGGCTAAATTATTAGGAATTTAATATTTGATTATTAAATATAGTAATTTCATTTTTAAATGGTTTAAATGGAATATTTGATTTGAAATTAAACATTTTGAAATGTGATTTGGAATGGTATTTAAATTAAATGAAAATGAATAAGGTTTTGGAAGGATATGATATTTTGATATTTTAAAATGAATTTGGAATGATATTGAATTTTTTAAATGATAATTGATTTTCGAAGTATAAAATACCATTTTAGAATTTTTAACCACGGGTACACGTCCCTATATGCCTTGTGATTTAGATGTACACCTTCAATTTGAGAGTGTGACTAAAGGTGAGCGATTGCTGCAGCTCTGCGCTACCCTAGACACATTAACACTGTTATTTGCATAGTTTACTTTAATATAGACATTTTTATGATAGCGTTTATTACTGTTAAATTTGTGGTTTAACTGATCCTTAGAGGATGGGCGATCCCAAGCATCCTTTAAGTTATTGTGCATTACTACTACAGTTCACTTGAGTTGGTTTACATTATATAAGTATGTATGTCCTGACTCGAGTGTTTTGTGTTTTACATTACGCTCAGGTCAGCCTGAGTATTCACAGCTTTGGATTTTTCTTTCTGGAGCTAAGAATCGCTGGAGATTCTGTTTATCTGGTTATCTATATCTATTTCGGTTTCAGTTGTTCTATTTCAGCTCTTGTATTAATGAACTTCTATGTATTTGGGATTTCTATTATATATGTTTTAGACTGATATTATGCATTTTGTTTTTGAGATTTTGTTATAGTAGCTTCATGAACTACATGGTATTTTAATTTCCGCTGCGAGTTATTCTGATATTCCTATGTCTATGATTCTGTGGTTGTATTTTATTTACTCCAAATTTATTTACAATGCGGTATTTTGAGCAATTCAAGTCCGACATGTGCGGATGCGAATGGCTGAAAATATCGGATTGTTATAGTTGGTATCAGAGCTTTGGTTTTTAGGTAAACCATAGCCTACGGAGCAAAAACTCATTAGAGATAGGGTAGAAATACCCTAGAATGAGTGAAATCAATCATAGAATCATTTCTTTGTGAGAGAACATATTTTCGAAGTATAAAATGATTTCCAAATGATTTTAAAGGATTTTCAAAGATTATATTGATATAAAAAAATTCTTATTTTGGAATCAAGATTTTCTAAAATTCATCCCTTTTATATCCACCTTGTTAGTAATCTCTTGGTTAGGATTCTTATCGATTAGGATTCCTTGAACTTTGGAACGCTTCCACTTGTTCCGAAATCCTTTCCTGTCTTCCCTATTTGTATGCTTTTGATTTTGGAGCATTCAATAACACCACTTTGAATGACCTCTAAAGGGCGGTGATTCTGCAAATCTTTGAATGATTGATAAAGGGTGAACTCCTTTACAATTGGCATTGATTAACCGGAGATTTCTATATCCTCGGTTTACGATGCTATCTATCTCCTACTCTACCTGCATTCTATCTCAGGCGATCGAATGTCGATTTGCCTTAGATTTCCGGATTGATTATATTCCTGAAGACATGGTTGACCAGTTATGGTCGCCCATGATTTATATAGGCTTATCCATCTTCTATTTGGTAATCAAATTATCTCATCTTCGATCGAGCTTATCTTCAAACCAGATTTCTAAATTGAATCTCTATTTGTTTGAAATCCATCCTTGAATCATCCCTTGGAAATTTGTGTTTGGTTGTATTTTGAAATTGTGCATACATCGAAATTATTATTTTGATAAGGATGACAACATGTTATAAAAGTAAAATGTTTTCGATAAGGAGTATATGCTTTTTTTAAAATGAAAATTTGAAGCTTTGAAAGGATTTGAAATTTTGAAAATTTATAAGAAATTTGATTTGTATAAAAATGATTTATAACTGAGGGTTTTTGAATTTGAATTTCGAGGAATCGAACTCTGGTGTTTTGAAATCGGTTTTAAGATTTTGGAAAATATATAATTATATGATTTAAAGATATTTTCCGAATAAGAAATATTTGAAATGTATTCGAATGAATTCAAATGATTTCGAAAAGATTTCAAAGAAGTTTTAAGAAAATAGAAGTCCAGAACTCACTTGTGTCGCTGGAAAATAATTTCGGTGATGAGCGCACACATAGTCGACATTGATTTTTGAGTTTGAGAGTGAGGGAGAGGCCACTCTAGCAGCTTTGCTATGCGAGTGATTTTGTGAAACAAATTTCGATTTCAAATTGCGAAGTATGGTTTGATATTCAAAGGATATATGTGTGTGTGTGTATATATATATATATATATATATTTGAAATAATTTAAAGTAAGCCTTTGTTCAGTCCTCAAGATTCAGATTTGTTTTGGTATAACCTTATCTATTGGAATTAATTTACTGATTTGTTGGTCATTTCCAACTTTTGTATTTTAAATATGATTTCTACGACTATTTTTAAAGTTCGAGCACTTGCAAATCAAGGTTTAATTTTTAAAGCTAAGTAAATTTTCAAAAGGTAAATTGGATCTTCCATATATGGAAATAAATAGCTTAAGGGTTTTAAAGGGACTAAACTTGGAAATCATTTTGGGTATAATTGATTTTTGAGAAAATATTTGGTTTTGAAAATAGATTGGATAGTAAAATCCAGTATTTATATGATGGTTTTGGAAATGAATTTGTTTGACCTAAATTTTATTGATTTGGAAATTTGGATTATTTTCTAAACTTATTGTTTTGGAAACTTTGAGATTGAATATATGTAATTTGAAAGAAATGATTTGGCGAAATCATATATGATTTTGAAAATGAAACGTTATTGAAAGGAATTGAAATTGAGAATCTTGTTTTATTTAAATACTTGATTTGGGAGTAACCGAACTTATATAAAATTGATTTGTATAAGTATGAAGTTGATTTGAAAACTGTTGGTTTGAAAAGGTACTCAATTTGGAAAGAGAAATCTTTTGTAATCGAAGTCTTTATAAGTGTGATTTGATATACTATTGATTTGGAAAGTATTCGATTTGAAAATGGAATCTTACATATGATGGAATTTATATAAGTATGATATTTGAAGGTGATTTGAAAGGTACTATATGATACGTATTTTCGAAGTAAAGATATGGAAAGTGCCTTCTGCTTGATATCCGCTTTGTGGCCACATTGTGGATTCATTCTATCGATATTATTCTCTCTGATTTGGGTTTTTCGGATATGATACTCGAGTGTCCATCGAATTCCATGACAATCTCCATGGTTTTATGAGTGCGATTGCATAGCGCAATTCGCCTGGCTAAGATGGTCTAAGGGTACGGATGTTTCCTGGGGGATCCAGGCGTAACCATTGTGTATCCTACGATCTATGTAGGTCGTATTAGTAGCGAAATCCGCTGGCTGAGATAGTTTAAGGGTACGGATGTTTCCTGAGGGATCCAGGCATAACCATTATGTATCTGCGGTCTACTATTCATCATGGCGTCGTTCGCAGGGCTGAAATAGCTTACGGATACAGATGTTTCCTAGGGGATCTAGGCGTAACGATTGTGTATCTACGATCCATGGTTAGACAAATGTTTTGGTTTGGTTGATTTGTTTGGATTGTACTTTCCATATCTGTTTTTTTAAGTTTCCCGGTATTTTCACTGGGTGTTGAAACAAGTCTACTAAGTACCTGGAGAATTCTAGCTTTGCGCCTGATCAACGCATGGCCAGAGTCTGCAAGAACGAGAGTAAACTTGTTAAGATATCGAGTTATAAAAGCATTTTTGATAAATTATTATATAAAGGATATTTTGATCATTTATTTTACTTTTATAAATAATTTAAAATGTTTTAAATATCGTTTACTTCGAATTAACAGATTTGAATCAAATGACTATTCATCATATCGTAAAATGTTTAAATGTTATAAATAAATTTTTTAAATTGAAGTGTATATGGTTTTAAAATAATGGTTCATCCTTGTCTTTCAACCTATAGTCCCTTCAAGATATTCCTATTCTCCTACCTTTTCCTCTTCAAGGGTCATTTTTGCATTGTGGAAAGAGTTGGTTCTTTGTCTTATCGTTTGGATTTGCCCGAGAAGCTTTCTGGGGTGCATGATGTATTCCACGTCTCACATCTTCTCTGGTATCTTCATGACCCATCTCATTTTGTTCAGCCTTTTGCTCTTGATATTTGGATATTTATCCTAATCTGACTGTCGAGAGTAAGCCACTTCGTATTGTCGGTAAAGGTACAAAGCAGATAAGAAGGAAATCTGTTAGTCTGGTCAAAGTACGGTGGAGTACTGATGATCGGGATTATACCTAGAAGACGGAGGAGAGCATTCATGCTTCGAATCCGGAATTGTTTTTCATGTACTATTTATTTTGTCTATCTCGCTTTACCTTATTTTCCTTGTTCGTTCTTTTCGAGGACGAAAAGATTTGAGTGGGGGAGAGTGTAACAACTCTGTATTTTGCGATTTATTTTAATTGTATATTTTAATTATTTTAATTGAAATTCCTGATTTAAAATCTTTATTTCATTTATTAAAATTGATAAATTTTGTTATTTTAATTACAAATTTTGATTTTTCTGTGAATTATAATTCCAAACCTGAATAATTAGAATATTTCCAGAAAATGTGGATTTTAGTCAATTAGATCAAACTTTGACTTTTAAATTTAAAACTTAAATATTTGAATTCTTGAATTTTATCTTTTATTATGAAAATAAATTAAATTTTAAGAATACTGCTTTTCGTTTCGTTGAAATCCGATTTATATTGTGAAAATTATGTTTTTTTACAATATTGTATGTAAATTGATTTATTTAATAAAATTGTTTGTTTTAATTTATATAAATAATGTTTTCATTTGTCATATCTTATTCTAATTTGTGTATACGTGTTTAATATGTCATGCTATGTATATATTTTATTTTTATAACATTTTTAAAGTGTTGTAGTTATTTTTTCAAAAACTAGTTATATTTTGTTTTCAATTTTCAATACTAGTTTACATATAATAACTATTTTCTTATGTTTTTCTATATTTTTCTAAAATTTATTTATTCATTTCATTTTCACTTACTTTGTATTCATTTTATTTTTATTTACATGGTTTTATTTTAGTTTATTTTCATAAAAGAAAATGGTAATTTGAAGAGGCAAAAACTCTTCATTTCTTTTGTCTTTTTATCTACTCACCCCTTCATGTTTTGACCGAATTTTTCTATGCTAATAGCCGTGATTCTTTTTTTCATTTCACGTAAAAAACATCTCTTCTCACTTCACTTTTCACGTAAGTTCAGATCTGAGAAAAAAAAGTGGTAATGTCTTCTTCTTTTTCTACTTTTTCTTTCCATTTTTATTGATTTTTCTATTGAAATTGCCTTGCCTCTTCATGCATTTGCTCGGCTATTGTCCTCCATCACCTCCTCCGACCAACTCCACCACCATCCACGGCCACTTCACCCTCCTCGCCCTCTATCTTGACCAGGACGTGGCATGCCTATGATGGTTGCACCATTAAAACTCCACAAAGACAACAATATTGCCTAGGCCGAGACCTACATGTGCACCACCCCTTCATTTTCCACCTTGTTCACCTCCATAGCCACCACCATCTGATCCTCCACCACCTCTAGCCACCACTCCAGACACCATATGACCTTCACCTTCCATCACCGAGTCCAAGCCATGTAAGGCCGAACCCAAAGTGTGCACAAAAACCCACTTATTTGCCTTAAACTCTTGATCTTCCTTTATGTTGTAACTTACACCACTTCAACTACTTGTAGCCATGCACATGCATGCATATCCTAGCCCAAATCACCCCTATGACCGAGCATACATGAGCCTTAGGCCGAGCATGTGAAGGTTGAGGCAATGGTCAAAATCAATTTGCTTATTTTGCTTTTATTTTTAATTGTTTCAATATGTATATTTGGGTTGAAATTGTATTTATATTTGTCTTGTTTTATGTGTTGTTCACAAGATCACTAGCTTGGTTCTTTTCCCACTCAAGTCAAAAGTCGTGTTATCATGCTTTCTGGAATTTGTTTGTGTGCTTTGCCTTGCTGTCTCCAGCTTGAAACAAGTGAGTAATCACGCTTGACGTTTATACTTATATAATAGTGAATTGATCGCAAGTGAATATGTAGAATATTGTATTATCATGTTATACATGCATGTGATATTATTTATATGATGTTCACCCTGTTTGTACACCTATCATATCATTTTTTACTGCTATATAATGTTGTACTACTTATTTATATCAGTTTATCACACTGCAAGTTCCCTGTAGAATAGAATCACTATGGGTTGAAATGATACATACCCGAACGGACTTTAGAATAGGGAAAAATCATTATAGGATGAAATGATAGGCCTGAGCAATTTTTATTTTTATTTTTTATTTTTACTTGGGATTGCAGGTTTGAAATGATAGAACCCGGATTTTTTTTGTAAATTACGGATTGAAATGATATATTATCTGTATCACATGACCTAGGTTAGAAAATATTATACAGACCCGTGGTTTTATATATATTTCTGAAATTTTAAAGTATTTTAAAAATGTAAATATTATGATATTTGATTTAAATTTAATTAAAAATGATTTTTATAAAGTGTTAACGATTTTGTACAAGTTAAAAATGTGAAATAAATAAATAGTTAAGTTGAAATTTGGAATATAACTTAAATTTGAAATTTAAGAATTTTGGTTAAAAGTGAAATTTTAATTTAAATAAATAAAAATGAAAATAAGTTATATTTGAAATGGAAATTTTAAACTTAAGTGTTAAGTAAAATTTTAGAATATAAAGAATAGAAATTGATATGCTTGAATTTAATAAGTAAATTATTATTAAAATTTGATTTTTGCATGAAAAATTCACTTTATAAAATCATAAATTAAAGGGTATTTAAATGATTATTTTTAATGTGTAAAATATGATTTTTATAAGTTAAAAATGATTTAAATTAAAGTTTAAATTATTTAAGAAATTTTTATTGAAAAATTAAAATTTAATTAACAGCATTTCAGAAATGCTATCTTTCTGAAGTAAAGCATGTTACAGCATTTCTAAGTGTTGTAGTTGATACAAATGAACTATAACTAAAAATGAACTAAGGGTTATTACAGCGCTTTGTAAGTGCTGTAGTTGCAGAATACTAAACTAAAACCTATTACAGCAGTTTAAAATGCTATCTTTGTTAAATTGAATTATTTTCAAATGTAACTTACCGTAGCATTTTCTAAATGCTGCGAAAGTTGAAATTTCGCTGTTTTGATAAATTTAAGTGAATAAATGAATTCTGAAAAGGCTAAATTTTTGGAAATTAATATTTGATTATTAAATATAGTAATTTCATTTTTAAATGGTTTAAATGGAATATTTGATTTGAAATATAAACCATTTTGAAATGTGATTTGGAATGGTATTTAAATTAAATAAAAATGAATGAGGTTTTGGAAGGATATGATATTTTGATATTTTAAAATAAATTTGAAATGATAATGAAATTTTGAATGATATTTGATTTTCGAAGTATAAAATACCATTTTGTAATTTTAACCACGGATACACTTCTCTATATGCCTTGTGATTTGGATGTACACCTTCAAATTGAGAGTGTGACTAGGGGTGAGCGATTGTTGCAACTCTGCGCTACCCTAGACACATTAACACTGTTATTTGCATAGTTTACTTTAATACAAACATTTCTATGATAGCGTTTATTACTATTAAATTTGTGGTTTAACCGATCCTTAGAGGATGGGCGATCCCAAGCATCCTTTGAGTTATTGTGCATTACTACTACAACTCACTTGAGTTGGTTTACATTATATAAGTATGTATGTCCTGACTCAAGTGTTTTGTATTTTACTTTACGCCCGGGTCAGCCTGAGTATTCACAACTTTGGATTTTTCTTTCTGGAGCTAGGAATCGCTGGAGATTCTGTTTATCTAGTTATCTATATCTATTTCAGTTTCAGTTGTTCTATTTTAGCTCTTGTATTAATGAACTTCTATGTATTTGGGATTACTATTATATATGTTTCAGACTAATATTATGTATTTTGTTTTTGAGATTTTGTTATAGTAGCTTCATGAACTACTATGGTATTTTAATTTCCGCTGCAAGTTATTCTGATATTCCTGTGTCTGTGATTATGTGGTTGTATTTTATTTGCTCCAAATTTATTTACAATGCGATATTTTGAGCAATTCAAGTCCGACATGTGCGGATGCGAATGGCTGAAAATATCGGGTTGTTATAGTTGGTATCAGAGCTTTGGTTTTTAGGCAAACCATAGCCTACGGAGCAAAAACTCATTAGAGATAGGGTAGAAATACCCTAGAATTAGTGAAATCCATCTCGGAATCATTTCTTTATGAGAGAACATATTTTCGAAGTATAAAATGATTTCCAAATGATTTTAAATGATTTTCAAAGATTATATTGATATAAAAAAATTTCTTATTTTGAAATCAAGATTTTCTAAACTTCATCCCTCCTGTATCCACCTTGTTAGTAATCTCTTGGTTAGGATTCTTATCGATTAGGATTCCTTGAACTTTGGAATGCTTCCACTTGTTCTGAAATCCTTTCCTGTCTTTCCTATTTGTATCCTTTTGATTTTGGAGCATTCAATAACTCCACTTTGAATGACCTCTATAAAGAGTGGTAATTCCGCAAATCTTTGAATGATTGGTAAAGGGGTGAACTCCTTTACAATTGGCATTGATTAACCGAAGATTTCTACATCCTCTGTTTACGATGCTATCTATCTCCTGCTCTACCTGGATTCTATCTCTGGCGGTTGAATGTCGATTTGCCTTAGATTTCCGAATTGATTATATTCCTGAAGTCACGGTTGACCGGTTATGGTCGCCCGCGATTTATATAGGCTCATCCATCTTCTATTTGGTAATTAAATTGTCTCATCTTCGATCGAGCTTATCTTCAAACCAGATTTCTAACTTGAATCTCTGTTTGTTTGAAATCCATCCTTGAATCATCCCTTGGAAATTTATGTTTTGTTGTATTTTGAAATTGTGCATACATCGAAATTATTATTTTGATAAGGATGACCACATTTTATAAAAGTAAAACGTTTTCGATAATGAGTATATGTTTTTTTTAAATGAAAATTTGAAGCTTTGAAAGGATTTGAAATTATGAAAATTTATAAGAAATTTGATTTATACAAAATTATTTAGAACTGAAGGGTTTTGAATTTGAATTTCGAGGAATCGAACTCCGGTGTTTTAAAATCGGTTTTAAGATTTTAGAAAATATATAATAATATGATTTAAAGATATTTTCCGAAAAATAAATATTTCAAATGTATTCGAATCAATTCCAATGATTTCGGAAAGATTTCGAAGAAGTTTCAAAAAATAGAAGTCCAGAACTCACTTGTGTCGCTGAAAAATAATTTCGGTGATGAGCGCACACATCATCGCCATTGATTTTCGAGTTTCAGAGTAGGTGAGAGGCCACTCTAGTAGCTTTACTATGTGAGTGATTTTGTGAAACAAATTTCGATTTCAAATTACGAAGTATGGTTTGATATTCGAAGGATATATGTGTGTATATATATACATATATATATATATATATTTGAAATAATTTAAAGTAAGCCGGTGTTCAGTCCCCGAGATTCAGATTTGTTTTGGTATAACCTTATCTATTGGAATTGATTTACTGATTTTTTGGTGATTTCCAACTTTTGATGTAACGATCCTGACTCGATCTTCGAAAATCGGCACCGAATACGACACTAATATTCCAATACCGCAGATCCAAACGTCGAAGTTGGCGCGCCGGAGCTTATAACACCGTTAAGTCCAACACAGCGGAAGAAAAGAATATCAATATATATTACGTTGATACAATGACAGATACAACATCTGATATAATATGATACAACAGAATGATATAATGAATATCAATACTATCAGAGATACAAGAAACGGTGGAAAGAAATCGATAACACCAGCAGCGGAATAATAACTTCAAAAGAATGCATCCCCAAATCCCATGCTCCAATCCAAAGCTCGCTCGAACCAACATCATGTTCACCTAGACAAGCAAGTCCTTCCATATTCAAAGACTGGACTAACTCCAGATAATCTACTAAACCTGACTATCTGAAAACCCCAAATCTAGACTGCCCGTGTGGAAAATTTTGTGGGCACCCAGAGTTTAAGAAATGAACAATAAAGTCCAAGTCAGTCGTGGGACTGGTGTGAGTAACAAAAACAATTTATCTTTTAAAACAAACAACAAAAGAATTTAAAATAAATTTTCAGTGCTCTTTAGGAAATGAAACTACCATAAGGCCTCCCGCCGCACTCACCATGCAAACACAGAATTGGAGGAGATTTCTTCTTATGATAGTCAAACATGTTTGATACGAGAAAATTTCTGATATTATTATTATAAGTGAAAAGTGCAGAAAAACCATTTTGAAAGTAGAATATTAATCTTAGCCAACATACGACCATCATCGTATGCCTACTATAGCTACCATCTAAACAGTGTGGCGCCACCATAAGTAAATGGCAGGTTATACAACTAAAACCGTACAAGGCTCATATTGTTTTGATTGGATTTTCCAACAAATGGTTGGGCTAAGGAACTTCCCACTGTCCACGGGTACGCCTCTGGCGGGACGTCCCGAGAACCTAACCGGATCTCTGCCAACACAAGGCCGGGTTACCTCTGTAACTAGGTAACTACTTCTCGAGCATGCCACCCCCCGGTCCTTTGGGACCTTTAATCGAGGAGCCTCTAAACCACAAAGCAACAACCACACAGAAATGAGATTGAAGCCCACCACGTAGGTAAATATCTGGGCTCCATACCATGATACCACCCTTTACGAGAAGGGAATGACACACCCTAAAGGGCGCGACCCTCATAACCATGCCTCATCTTTCCTGTTTCGGCCATTTCCGGGTTGTGAGGTCCTGATGCAGTCTCGTTCACTATACAAAAGCCATGCTCTGATCACAAATGATCAAAAAATGATCAACACACATCAGCACTCAGCATGCCACGCTATCAAATTAGGAATATATCGTTGATAACCTTCAACTACATAACCTCTGAGCTCGTACGTCTCAAAGAAGGGTGTTAAGCTAAGAGAATAAATTCTCCGCCACCAACAGATATGTATTTGAAAGAAATCTGCTTTATATCTCAAAGTGTAGTATCAGACATAACACCATACAAGTCTGTTTCGGGTTCGAACAGAACTGAAGGCACTTCCGAAAAAGCCCTTGCAAATCCGGGTATTCACAATCTCGATCGGACTTCCCATCACTTAGGGAATCTCTATACCGGTGTGACTCGGTGTAGAGACAATCGATAGGTTATCCTATCATTCTCACAAATACCCAGTCTTCACCACCGATCTTCAAATGCTATCCATATCGACGTATCATTATTCGGAATGGGTTATGTGACAAAAGGTCCTCTCCCGGCTAAACCGAATAATGAGTGCAATATTTAAAAATATATGGATATGGGATTTTATTTAAGTCACAACTTATAAATCCAAAACTTTTCCTATGAATGGTTAAACAAATTACAATTTCAAATCTTCTTAAATAAAAAGATTCATTTCACAAAGTCCACCCAGTTTCACAAAGATCCATTCAGGGATTTCAAAACAGTTTCTATTTCATTTGGGTTAACTCGTTAAATCTTTAAATCAAAGATTTAACTTATAGCTTTCAAACCGTTTCCATAACTTGGAAATCATTTTCGTTTCAAACTTGAAATTCCTTTTAACACAAATTAGAAGTTCCTTTCTTATGTGAAAGCTTTTATTATTTGAAAACAGATAGTTTTCATTTCGAAAGAATCCAATTATATTTGCACGAGTTAAAGCCTTCGAATTTAAATTCGATTTCCCAATTCAATACATTTAAAAAGGCTTAAGCCATATATAACTTGTATAACATCTTAAATCCCTAGTTTCAAATCATAGAATTCAGTTTCAAATTTTGAATTTAAATTTAAATCAAATTATTTAAATTTCAAAACTTTATCAAGTTATTCAAAACAAATTTTATTTTGAAATTCCTTTTCAAAAACTTTTCACATTTTACCCGATACTATTTCCAAATCATTTGAATTCAAATTGTCTATTTAAAAATCATTTCAAAAAATCTGTGACTTAATCGATTTCCTCGTGAAATCCATATTTGTGTGTGTATGGTGTGGTCCAGGGGTTTAATATAATAGTGCAACAACATCATCATCACAGATCAAAACACAGAAATATAGTTGATAAGCGGTATAAACTATAACTCTTATCATTCATTCAAAGTTTCACAGATAAAAAAAAAATTATCAATCACAAAGATTCATCATTACAATTCGATGTGGGTTTCCGATAACCAACTGGAACCCGACTCCCTGTCGCATCGAAATTCAAATGTCGTTTTACGGGTAAAGGGGTTTTCACATATATACAAAAACAAATCACAATTCACAGTACATCATAAGGCAGTTCACATCACATAGTATCATAATCACAAACAGAAATACCAATCCAGTGCACGATATCTGATGATAGTCAATCTTTTTCAATTTAAGGTAAAGGTGATTTAAACGAACTAATCACATGACTATTTTTTTATTGATTTATTTAAATCAATGATTAACTATTTTTAATGATAAATTAATTAAAATTTAAATTAATTATTCCTTAGTCAATTATGTTAATTGACTACAAATTATAAATTAATTTAACTTTAATTATCGAATTAACAATTTGTAATTACAAATAAATTAAACACTTAATTGTGAATTAATCAAATCTTTAATTTCAAATCGACTAATCTCTAGTCACTTAACTAATTACAAGTTTAAGTTAATACCGTTATTAATTACCCCTTTTAAACAATTAATAATAGTACTTATTTGTCTTAATTCACATTTTAAAATCTCCTATAAACTTTGAAATCGATTTATTACTAATTTGAAAACTTTGATGTTAATTAAATTTATACTTATTGTTAAGTGTTAACTAAAAATCATTAAAACTTGCATTAAGGACTTAACTCACATTGTTAAACACTTATTTATTATACAATGTTTAACTTGTTAAAAACACACTTTGCTTAACTCTTTTTTTTGTAGCAGTTTTGAAGTAAAAACCACCCGAGAATCTTCCTTGTTTTACTCGAGGAACCCCAAGCGTTTCTGGCGCAGCGGATAATTCGAAACAAACTTCAATCGATGGAATGTAGCAATCAGTGAGTTGAGAATACTGCAAGGCCCAAATCCGTTGATCCAAAGATACCGGATTCTAGCTATCTTCGTCTCGTTGATCGCGCACGATACCGAGAAACAAAGATCTACGATTCTTCGCACGTTGATCTAGCGCACTAGATTCCGTGAATCGGCTTCTACGATCGTTGAATCGAGCGCACTCGATTAACCGAAAGAGGAGATAGGAGATCACACTCAACTACCAATTGGAGAAGAAAGCACAAAGCAATCAACAAGAAATTTTATTTCCAAATCAACTCCCAAATGTACAACACACACCCCTATTTATAGTGTTTACAACCAAGCCCTAAGTCGTACACGGCCTACGACTCAATATAAGTCGGCGGCGACTCAATGCACACGGCTTATACTTACAACACAATGCCGACTCAATGACTCATGACTCCACAGACTCACGACTCGCGACTTAGGACTCATGACTTAGCAGCAGTGCATCACATACATGCTTCAGCACATAGCACATGACATACGACTCAAGGCACATACGACTCAACTTATTTACAACCTTATGCAACACAAATGACTCAAAGAAAACGCGACTCAACTTAGGTCGCGACTCACGACCTAACACATTACAGACATATACGACTCAAAGATACAACGACTCATATATACACATCACCTTCCATTGACTCAACTTCATGCCGACTCACGACTCATAGCTTCACCGACTCAACATCCTTCCAACGACTCAAGCTTCCAAGTCCCCTGCGGCATAACCCTTCAAGCGAGTCAACTCTGAACGACTCATCTATGTCGTAACCCGTCTCCGATTCAATGCTTCTGATGACTGGAACTTGTCTTTGTTGCCTGATGAGTCGTGGACGACTCATAGTAGTTTTGTTAGGTCGGAAACCTTTTCCTTCAGACCCGTTATGTCGCAGCCCCCTTCCACCTTATCTGTTAAGTCGCGGACGACTCATGTTGAGTTGTGGACGACTCAATTCTGAAGTCCCCTCCATTCGACCTATGTCATCTCCTACCTTAAGTCGTGGACGACTTTTTCCTTTATCCTGGGCTACATCATCCTCCCCTGGTTGAGAAGAATTCGCCCTCGAATTTGTAAGTTCTTCTGTACTAGATTGTTCATCTCCATAATATGGCACCAGATGCTTAATATTGAATACGTCGGAAGTGTATATATCCTCCGGCAGCTTCAACTTATAAGCATTGTCATTAATTCGTTTCACAACTTCGACAGGACCAATTTTCCTGGCTTTCAACTTGTTATAAGCGCCCACTGGAAAACGATCCTTGGTTAATACAGCATAAACCAAATCACCTTCCTTAAATTCAACGCTTCGACGTTTTAAATCTGCAGACTTCTTATACTTCTCATTCGATTTCTCCAATCGTTCCTGAACGATTTTATGACATTCAGTCAACTCATCAACAAAATCAACAGCCCGTTTAACTGTTCCCTTCGACTGTGGTACTACTGCCAAATCTAACGGTCCTCTGGGTAAATTTGAATAAACAATCTGAAATGGACTGAATCCCGTGCTACGATTCACTGCATGATTATGTGCAAACTCGGCTTGGCATAACTTCATGTCCCAGTTTTTCAAATTATCCTGTACAAGACATCGCAACAAATTTCCCAATGACCTGTTTACAACTTCTGTTTGTCCATCAGTTTGTGGATGATAAGCACTACTAAATTTCAGCTTCGTTCCCACCATCTTCCACAAACTTAACCAAAAGTGACTCAGAAAATGAGTATCCCTATCTGACACAATAGACTCTGGCAATCCATGAAGTCTATAGATTTCCTTGAAAAATAGTTGAGCAACACGAACAGCATCCGTCGTTTTCTTGCAAGCAATAAAATGTGCCATTTTAGAAAATCTGTCAACTACAACAAATATTGAATCATTACCACGCTGTGTTCTCGGCAATCCCAATACAAAGTCCATACTCATATCAACCCATGGTCTAGCCGGTACAGGCAATGGCATATACAAACCAGCATTGGTCGCGGTTCCTTTCGAAACTTGGCAAATATGACATCGCTCCACAAACCTTTCGACTTCTTTCCTCATCGACGGCCCAAAGTAAGACTGTGAAATCAATTGCAAAGTACGATCATGGCCCACATGCCCTTCCTCGTGCAACTCCTTGATAATTTTCAATCTCAAACTACAATCTGGAATGCATAATTGATTTCCTTTGAACAAGAATCCATCAACCATCACAAATTCATCCGAACTTCCATCCTTAACTTTCTCAACAAACTTTGCAAAGTAAGGATCCTCCCCAAACAGTTCTGGCAACATTTCAAACCCTGTCACTTCAACCTTCATTGTCGTTAATAAATGACTCCTCCTACTCAAAGCATCAGCTACCTGATTTGTCACCCCTGATTTGTGCTTAACGACAAAAGTAAACTGCTGTAAATAAGCAATCCATGATGCATGTCTCGCTGAAATCTTATCCTGCCCCTGTAAATGCTTCAAAGCTTCATGATCAGTGTAAAGAACAAATTCCTTCTGAAATAGATAGTGTCTCCAATGCTTAACAGCTTGCACAACAGCATAGAATTCAACGTCATATGTACTGTATCTCATCTTTGCCCCTGATAACTTTTCACTAAAATATGCAATAGGTCTCCCCTGCTGACTCAACACTCCTCCAATCCCAACCTTTGATGCATCAGTGTGTAGCTCAAACAACAACTGAAAATCAGGTAAAACAAGAATTGGCGTTGTCGTCAACAGTTCTTTGATTCGTTCAAAAGCAATCCCGGCTTCTTCTGTCCACGAAAAATGTTTACCCTTCATGCAATCAGTAACTGGAGCCATCACGCTACTGAAGTGTGGAATGAATCTTCGGTAGAATGATGCTAGCCCATGAAAACTTCTCACTTCTGTAATTGTCTTTGGCTGTGGCCAATTCCTGACTGCCTCTACTTTACTCTGATCAACTCGAATACCTTCTCCTGAAACAACATAACCCAGAAATAAAACACTGTGCGTCATAAACACACATTTCTTCGTAGCAGCATAAAATTGTTCCTCACGAAGAATAATCAATACTTCCCTCAAATGTTGAACATGCTCCTTTGTACTCCTGCTATAAATCAGAATATCATCGAAATAAACCACCACGAACTTCCCAATGAATGGTCTAAAGATTTGATTCATCACCCGCATGAATGTACTAGGTGCATTTGACAAGCCAAATGGCATAACCAACCATTCGTATAACCCCTCTCTCGTCTTGAAAGCTGTCTTCCGTTCGTCTCCAGGTCTAATCCGAATTTGATGATAACCACTCTTCAAGTCAATCTTCGAAAATATAGTTGCCCCACTCAACTGATCCAGCAAGTCATCCAACCTTGGCATAGGAAATCTATAACGAACAGTAATCTTGTTCAAAGCTCTACTATCTGTGCACATTCTCCATGTTCCATCCTTCTTTGGCACCAACAATGCTGGCACTGCACAAGGACTCAAGCTTTCCTGAACACGTCCCTGCTCTAACAACTCTTCCACTTGCCTTCGTAACTCTTCATGTTCCTTCGGACTCATTCGGTAATGTGGTCTATGTGGTAATACTGCTCCTGGAACAAGATCAATTTGATGTTGAATGTCTCTCAATGGCGGTAATTCCTTAGGCAACTCTTCTGGAAATACATCTTCAAACTCTTTCAAAACTGGCTTTGCTTCTTCAGGAATTTCAACCTCTTCACTGCTCTCTCGCCCAATCAACAAATAGACTTCAGGCTCCTCTTCAACTTCTTTAACAAACTCCTTCAAGGATAATAAAGTTTTCAATTCCTCAATCTCCTCCAGCTTGCTTTCCTTCTGTTGTTGCTTCTTAGGAACCAAAGTAATTTTAGTACCCTCGAACATGAAACTGTAGCTATTGGCACGACCATCATGTTGAACTGATCTATCAAACTGCCACGGTCTGCCCAACAACAGATGACATACGTCAATGTCTACAACGTCACACCAAATTTCATATTTGTACTTTTTCCCAATAGAAAAATTAACACAAGCCCTTCGACACACCTTCACTTCACCTCCCTTCCTTAACCATGCTAACTTGTACGGTTTAGGATGTTTCTCAGTTTTCAAGTTCAACTTCTTCACGGCCTCGGTAGAAATAATATTATCGCAACTTCCAGCATCAATAACGAACTTGCAAACTTTTCCCAGAATAGTGCATGTCGACTGAAATATGTTACTCCTCAACCAACTACAATCCTCCTCTTGCTTTGGTGTAAGACATGACCTCCTCATCATAAGATTACAACCTTCATCCCCAGATAATTCTTCTTCCTCCTCAACATAAGGTGCATTTGAACATTCTGCCTCCTCACCATCATCCTCCTCCACTTCTGCAACCATTGCTCTCTTCTTTGGCTTCGGACATTCATTGCTTTTATGACCCAACTCCTGACAATTATAACATTTGAAACCACTGCTAACCTTCGCCTTCTCAGCCTCCTTCACCACTGGCTTATTGACAGGTTTAGGAACATTAGAACTTCCACTAACACCCCTCGCTTGATTATTGGAATTAGTAAACACACCACCTCCACGCCTTCCTTGCTTTTCCCAAGCTAACGCCTTTTGATGTGCCTCTGCTACAGATCTTGGATCAAACATATTAACCATATCCTGGATCTGCATTCTTAATCCCCCAATGAATCTAGCAGTTAGCTGTTCTTCCGTTTCCATAATATCATTCCTGGCAATGAGTTGGTAAAATTCATCAGCATAATCACTAACAGACTTCGTCCCTTGCCTCAGATTCTGCAACCTTTGGTACATAAGTGATTGGTAATTATAAGGTAAGAAAGTAGATCTCATCAACTTCTTCATCTTATCCCACGATTCTATCCTTGACTTCCCCATTCTCTCCCTGGTAAGTTTAGTTTGCTGCCACCACGCCAAAGCTCTCCCCCTCAACCTAGTAGCAACCAACTTCACCCTTCTATGCTCAGGAACCTCCTTGAAATCGAAGATCTCTTCAACATTAGATAACCAATCAAGAAATTCTTCAGCTACCATCCCTCCTTTAAATTCTGGAATTTCCATCTTCATACCCGATTCCCATCGACGATCCTCTTCAACATCCCGAAATGAATTTCGAACCTGGTCTCGATCTCGATAATGAATACTAGCTCTATCACCCTCTTCAACAAAGTCAAACGTACGCCTACATCGATCTCGACCGTTATCATCCCTTCGTTCATGCATGCTTCTTTGACTATGTCTCTCTTCATCCTTATATGCTTCATTGTCAAATTCACGTTGACTTCTTCTCTCTTCATGTGCATAGTCATGATGTTCTCTTCGTGATGAAATTGATGTTTCTCTTCTATTTCTACAAGAATGTGGTGATACCCTCCTTGCTTCTGTAACCGATGGCGAAACTCGGTTTCCTCCATGGTTCGAGTTTGGTGATCTCCCCCTTTGATTCAAATCATTCATCAATTTCTCCAACTTCCCAATGCCTTCATCAAATTTCTCATTAATACGTTGTTCCATAAGCTCGGCTTCTTCTCGTCGATACAACGCTTCAATATTTTGATGACGGTTAGCTCTCCTAGGCGACATGATTCAAACAATATAAAACTTCAAGTCAGGCTTCAAACTTCAAAACCCTTCACTAGGCTCGGCTACTTCCCAAGTATACACGGCCTAACTTCAAATTCCTTCAACACTTTGATCCGAAATGGAATGGATCGAAAGTTCTCCCTCTTGTTGCAACTTCGATATGAACACGATGAACACAACTTCAAAAATTGGCTCCAAGAATCAACTTAGCTATGATTGGCTAAGTATGGCTCTGATACCAATAATGGCGTAGCGGATAATTCGAAACAAACTTCAATCGATGGAATGTAGCAATCAGTGAGTTGAGAATACTGCAAGGCCCAAATCCGTTGATCCAAAGATACCGGATTCTAGCTATCTTCGTCTCGTTGATCGCGCACGATACCGAGAAACAAAGATCTACGATTCTTCGCACGTTGATCTAGCGCACTAGATTCCATGAATCGGCTTCTACGATCGTTGAATCGAGCGCACTCGATTAACCGAAAGAGGAGATAGGAGATCACACTCAACTACCAATTGGAGAAGAAAGCACAAAGCAATCAACAAGAAATTTTATTTCCAAATCAACTCCCAAATGTACAACACACACCCCTATTTATAGTGTTTACAACCAAGCCCTAAGTCGTACACGGCCTACGACTCAATATAAGTCGGCGGCGACTCAATGCACACGGCTTATACTTACAACACAATGCCGACTCAATGACTCATGACTCCACAGACTCACGACTCGCGACTTAGGACTCACGACTTAGCAGCAGTGCATCACATACATGCTTCAGCACATAGCACACGACATACGACTCAAGGCACATACGACTCAACTTATTTACAACCTTATGCAACACAAACGACTCAAAGAAAACGCGACTCAACTTAGGTCGCGACTCACGACCTAACACATTACAGACATATACGACTCAAAGATACAACGACTCATATATACACATCACCTTCCATCGAATCAACTTCATGCCGACTCACGACTCATAGCTTCACCGACTCAACATCCTTCCAACGACTCAAGCTTCCAAGTCCCCTGCGGCATAACCCTTCAAGCGAGTCAACTCTGAACGACTCATCTATGTCGTAACCCGTCTCCGATTCAAAGCTTCTGATGACTGGAACTTGTCTTTGTTGCCTGATGAGTCGTGGACGACTCATAGTAGTTTTGTTAGGTCGAAAACCTTTTCCTTCAGACCCGTTATGTCGCAGCCCCCTTCCACCTGATCTGTTAAGTCGCGGACGACTCATGTTGAGTTGTGGACGACTCAATTCTGAAGTCCCCTCCATTCGACCTATGTCATCTCCTACCTTAAGTCGTGGACGACTTTTTCCTTTATCCTGGGCTACATCAGTTTCTCGCCTGCTTCCCCGAGTCACCTCTCGTATGCATCTCGTACTCCATCTTCTTCATCTCCTTTTTTATTCCTTTCCAGCTAAAGTTTAAATAAAAACTGCAGTATCATGCAAAAGCATTCGCGCACCCGAGCAACACCACGTCTTCCCCCAGTGAAAACACGATAACCTATCTTCCCCTCTCCCTGTTTTTCTTAAATCCTGACACAATGAACATGTTGTGCACGTGCACATCACCGTGCCTCCATTCTGGTGGCCATCGCGAGCTTCGGCAGGTCAAGATTCACCCCCTATTCAAAATCGAAGTTCGATTCGAAGCCATCAACCCAAAATCAAAATTTGCAGTTTTACTCAAGAAACTGAAATCAACTCAACTAATAAACACGCCTCACCGCCGCGTCTCAGATCATCGGAAAACACCAACCACCGGCCACGAACACGTCAACCTCCCTACTATCATTTCTCGAAAGCATGTGCAGCTCGACGCACGATTTAGGCCACAGCGATCAAATTTTTCGACCACCCCTAAATTAGGTTTAAAAACGAAATCCTCTCGCCGCCATCACCCCAATGATTGAGAGTCTCTACGACTATTTTTCCAAACATCGTCGATCACTCACCTAGCCTCAGCCCAAACCTCGGCCTTCTCAGATACTTAGATCACCAGAGATCACCAAAATAACGAAATTCGAACAAACTGGAACTGCTCTTTCCCCCTCTATCTAAAAACTAAAATTCATGTTTTAATAATCATATTAAAGTATAAGAATTCCATTTATACACCTGAATTCGTAAATCATAAAGTTTGAATTTTGGATAAATACTTAAGCATTACTGTTCTTAAGGTGTTCTTCCAAAGCAAACTAATTCATTTTTAGCTTAAATAAAATTTTAACACTTCCTTTGTAATCAAACAGTCAGATCTTATTTTGATCCTAAGTCATAGAAATCAATGGATCAAGAGAAAATGATTTAGAATTTAAACCTGGGTTTGAAATTTATAAACAGGGTATTTTCCAGATAAACAAACATGCGGATATCATATATACTCAGAATTGCATAAGTATGTATACATATAAACATGCACATTTCAGACATTATTCAAGCGACATATATAAATATACTCAAGTTTTTAAAAAAAATAAGAAGTTACTCACAGTTGTATTTCAGAAGAAAGAACAGAGGTGCTTTATTTTTGACATAGGCTTTGAAACTGCAAGCTGAAATCTTTTTCTTTGATTCTCTGGTTTGTATGTTGATCAAGTTGAGATTTTGTTTAAGTTTTAGATGGTGCTTGTTTCAAATTTCCTTAGCTAAGAATGAACGAACTAATGAGAAGCTTGATATAAATAAAAGAGTTGTACAAGGTGTTATTATTTTGTTTTTGTACAACAGGTCAGGGATTTTTTCTTGTTTTTGTATTTTGACTAAAGAATTTTTTTTCCACTTTGGTGGCGATATGTTGCTTATTTTGGCTGATGTATAACATTTTGTATATGCTGAGAAGATTTGTTTGTGCAAAGAGAAGATGGGGTATTAAATGCATGTGTCCTTCTTTGTTTATTAAATAAGATTTCGGCTGATGATTTTATTTTTGTGTGCTAAGATATTTTGGTATTAATTAACTTTGTCTTGTTTATAGATATTTTAATCTACATACTTGAAATGTGTTATTATCTTCCTATGGAAGTTTATGCCTATCTTCATTTACTTATTTGTGCATAGATATTTATTTTGTACATAGATATTTTTATCTTTACTTTGTCTTGTTTTGATAAGCTTTTACTTATTCTTTTATTTGTTTATATACATATGTTTTATTTATTTTTCATTTCTTTTGTTAGCTTCATAGACAGTGATATCTTCTTTTGTCTTACTTTCATTTCCTTGCATGTCTTTATTACTTTATAATGTAAACAAATTCTTATTTTAATATGTTATTTAAATTTTAGTTGGGTGTTACTTTATATTTTCGTTTGTACACACTTGTTTTACACAGCAAACATACATGCTATTAATATGTTTTTGTTTTTATTTTGTATGTACGTAGATTTGTTTACTTTGTTTTATTGTCTTGCCTACATTTGTTTCTATTATAAATACCTATATTTTCTTTTTATTTCTCTGTTTTAAGGTTTAACTATCCAACATTTAATTTATATGAATATATTTTTATAATTATAAACTAACTACCCATAAATAAATATAAATAATATTTTTACCCAAATCATTTTCTAAGTCTTTAATTCAAATTTTAAATACAAATTCAATATTAAAAATTCAAATTTTAAAGTCAAACCTAAATTTACTCATATATATACTTCAAATTCAAAATAATTCCAGAATTTATCCAAAATTCACATTAATTATTAATTTAAATTTAAATCAAAAATTGGGATCGTTACATTTGGATTTTAAATATGATTTCTTCGCCTATTTTTAAAGTTCGAGCACTTCCATATCAAGTTTTAATTTTTAAAGCTAAGTAAATTTTCAAAAGGTAAATTGGATCTTCCATATATGGAAATAAATGTTTAAGGGTTTTAAAGGGATTAAACTTGGAAATCATTTTGGGTATAATTGATTTTTGAGAAATATTTGGTTCTGAAAATAGATTGGATAGTAAAACCCAGTATTTATATGATGGTTTTGGAAATGAATTTATTTGACCTAAATTTTGTTGATATGGAAATTTGGATTATTTTCTAAACTTATTAATTTGGAAACTTTGAGATTGAATATATGTAATTTAGAAGAAATGATTTGGCGAAATCATATATGATTTTGAAACTGAAACGTTATTGAAAGGAATTGAAATTGAGAATCTTGTTTTATTTAAATACTTGATTTGGGAGTTACCGAACTTATATAAAATTGATTTGTATAAGTATGAAGTTGATTTAAAAACTGTTGATTTGAAAAGGTACTCAATTTGGAAAGAGAAATCTTATGTAATCGAAGTCTATATAAGTGTGATTTGATATACTATTGATTTGGAAAGTATTCGATTTGAAAATGGAATCTTATATATGATGGACTTCATATAAGTATGATATTTGAAGGTGATTTGAAAGGTACTATATGATACATATTTCCGATGTAAAGATATGGAAAGTGCCTTCTGCTTGATATCTGCTTTATGGCCACATTTTGGATTCATTCTATCGATATTATTCTCTCTGATTTTGGTTTTCCGGATATGATACTCGAGTGTCCATCGAATTCCATGGCGATCTCCATGGTCTTATGCGCGCGACTGCATAGCGTAATTCGCCTGGCTGAGATGGCATAGGGGTACGGATGTTTCCTGGGGGATCTAGGCATAACCATTGTGTATCCTGCGATCTATGTAGGTCGTATTAGTAGCGAAATCTGCTGGCTGAGATAGTTTAAGGGTACGGATGTTTCCTGGGGGATCCAGGCGTAACCATTGTGTATCTACAGTCTACTAGTCATCATGGCGTAATTCGCAGGGCTGAGATAGCTTACGGATACGGATGTTTTCTGGGGGATCCAAGCGTAATCATTGTGTATCCGCGATCCATGGTTAGACAAATGTTTTGGTTTGGTTGATTTGTTTGGATTGTACTTTCCATATCTGTTTTTCTAAGTTTTTCGGTATTTTCACTGGGTGTTGAAACAAGTCTACTAAGTACCTGGAGAATTCTAGCCTTGAGCCTGATCAACACATGGCCAGAGTCTGCAAGAACGAGGGTAAACTTGTTAAGACATCGAGTTATAAAAGCATTTTTGATAAAGTATTATATAAAGGATATTTTGATCATTTATTTTACTTTTCTAAATAATTTAAAATGTTTTAAATAGATTTGAATCAAATGACTAGTCATCATATTATAAAAATTTTAAAATGTTATAAATAAATTTTTTAAATTGAAGTGTACATGGTTTTAAAATAATGGTTCATCCTTGTCTTTCAACCTATTATCCCTTCTAGCTATTCCTATTCTCCAACCTTCTTCCTCTTCAAGGGTCCTTCCTGCATTGTGGAAAGAGTTGGTTCTTTGGCTTATCGTTTGGATTTGCCCGATAAGCTTTCTAGAGTCCATGACGTATTCCACGTCTCACGTCTTCTCTGGTATCTTCATGACCCATCTCTTTTTGTTCAGCCTTCTTCTCTTGATAGTTTGGATATTTAGCCTAATCTGACTTTCGAGAGTAAGCCACTTCGTATTGTCGATTGAGGTACGAAGCAGATAAGAAGGAAATCTGTTAGTCTGGTCAAAGTACGGTGGAGTACTGATGATCGGGATTGTACCTGGGAGATGGAGGAGAGCATTCGTGCTTCGAATCCAGAATTGTTTTTCCATGTACTATTTGTTTTGTCTATTTTTCTTTTCCTTATTTTCCTTGTTCGTTCTTTCCGAGGACGAAAAGATTTGAGTGGGGGAGAGTGTAACAACCCTGTATTTTGTGATTTATTTTAATTGTATATTTTAATTATTTTAATTGAAATTACTGATTTAAAAACTTTATTTTATTTATTAAAATTGATAAATTTTGTTATTTTAATTATAAATTTTGATTTTTCTGTGAATTATAATCCCAAACCAAAATAATTAGAATATTTCCAGAAAATGTGGGTTTTAGTCAATTTGATCAAACTTTGACTTTTAAATTTAAAATTTAAATATTTTAATTCTTGAATTTTATGTTTTAACTTATGACAATAATTAAATTTCAAGAATACTGCTTTTCGTTTCCTTGAAATCCGATTTATATTGTGAAAGTTATGCTTTTTACAATATTGTATGTAAATTGTTTTATTTAATAAAATTATTTGTTTTAATTTATATAAATAGTATTTTTATTCGTCATATCTTATTCTAATTTTTGTATATGTGTGTAATATACCATGCTATGTATATAGTTTATTTTTAAAACATTTTTAAAGTGTTGTAGTTATTTTTCCAAAAACTATTTATATTTCGTTTTCAATTTTCAATACTAGTTTACATATAATAACTATTTTCTTATATTTTTCCATATTTTTCATTTATTCATTTCATTTTCACTTTATTTTTTATTCATTTTATTTTTATTTACGTGGTTTTATTTTAGTTTATTTGCATAAAAGAAAATGGTAACTTGAAGAGGCAAAAACTCTTCATTTCTTTTGTCATTTTATCTACTCACCCCTTCATGTTTTGAACGACTTTTACTAGGCTAGTAGCCGTGATTCTTTTTTTCATTTCACGTAAAAAACACCACTTCTCACTTCACTTTTCACTATAATTTAGATCTGATAAAAAAAAGTGGTAATGTCTTTTTCTTTTTCTACTTTTTCTTTCCATTTTTAATGGATTTTTCTATTGAAATTGCCTTGCCACTTCATGCATTTGCTCGGCTATTGTCCTCCATCACCTCCTTCGACCAACTCCACCACCATCAACAGCCACTTTTCCCCTCTGTCTTGACCCGGCCGTGGCATGCCTATGATGGTTGCACCATAAAAACTCCACAAACACAATAATATTGCCTAGGCCGAGACCTACATGTGCACCACCCCTTCATTTTCCACCTTGTTCACCTCCATAGCCGCCACCACCTGATCCTCCACCACCTATGGCCGCCACTCCAGACACCACCTGACCTTCACCTCGCATGACCGAGTCCAAGCCATGTCAGGCCGAACCCGAAGTGTGCACAAAAACCCACTTATTTGCCCTAAACTTTTGATCTTCCTTCATGTTGTAACTTACACCACTTCAACTACTTATAGCCGTGCACATGCATGCATATCCTAGCCCAAATCACCACTATGGTCGTGCATACATGTGCCCTAGGCCGAGCATGTGAAGGTCGAGGCAATGGTCAAAATCAATTTGTTCATTTTGTTTCTATTTTTAATTGTTTCAATATGTATATTTGGGTTGAAATTGTATTTATATTTGTCTTGTTTTATGTGTTGTTCACAAGATCACTAGCTTGGTTCTTTTCCCACTCAGGTCAAAAGTCATGTTATCGTGCTTTCTGGAGTTCGTTTGTGTGTTTTGTCTTGCTATCTCCAGCTTGAAATAAGTGAATAATCACGCTTGACATTTATACTTATATAATAGTGAATTGATCGCAAGTGAATATGTAGAATATTATATTATCATGTTATACCTGCCTGTGATATTATTTATATGATGTTCATCCTGTTTATACACCTTTCATATCATTTGTTACTGCTATATGATGTTGTACTGTTTATTTATATCAGTTTATCACATTGCAAGTTCCCTATAGAATTGAATCACTTCGATTGAAATGATACATACCCGAACGGACTTTAGAATAGGGAAAAATCGTTATGGGTTTAAATGATAGGCCTGGGCGATTTTTATTTACTTATTTTATTTTTTTACTTGGGATTGCGGGTTTGAAATTATAGAACCCGGATTTTCTTTGCAATTACGGATTGAAGTGATATATTATCCGTATCACTTGACCTAGGTTAGAAAATATTATACAGACCTGTGGTTTTATATATATTTTCTGAAATTTTAAAGTATTTTAAAATTTTAAATATTATGATATTTGATTTAAATTTAATTAAAAATGATTTCTATAAAGTGTTAATGATTTTATGCAAGTTAAACATGTGAAATAAATAAATGGTTAAGTTGAAATTTGGAATATAACTTAAATTTGAAATTTAAGAATTTTGGTTAAAAGTGAAATTTTAATTTAAATAAATAATAATGAAAATAAGTTATATTTGAAATGGAAATTTTAAAATTAAGTGTTAAGTTAAGTTTTAGAATATAAAGAATAGAAATTGATATGCTTGAATTTAATAAGTAAATTATTATTAAAATTTTATTTTTGTATGAAAATTTCACTTTATAAAATCATAAATTAAAGGGTATTTAAATGATTATTTTTAAAGTGTAAAATACGATTTTTGTAAGTTAAGAATGATTTAAATTAAAGTTTAAATTGTCTATGAAAATTGAAAATTTAATTAACAACATTTCAAAAATGGTATCTTTCTGAAGTAAAGGATATTACAACATTTCTAAGTGCTGTAGTTGATACAAATGAACTATAACTAAAAATAAAATAAGAGCTATTACAGCACTTTGTAAGTGCTATAGTTGCAGAATACTAAACTAAAACCTATTACAGTAGTTTTAAATGCTATCTTTGTTAAATTGAATTGTTTTCAAATGTAACTTACCGTAGCATTTTCTAAATGCTGCGGAAGTTGAAATTTCACTGTTGTAATAAATTTAAGTGAATAAATGAATTCTGAGAAGGCTAAATTTTTGAGAATTTAATATTTGATTATTTAATATAATAATTTCATTTTCAAATGGTTTAAATGGAATATTTTATTTGAAATATAAACCATTTTGAAATGTGGTTTGGAATGGTATTTAAATTAAATAAAAATGAATGAGGTTTTGGAAGGATATGATATTTTGATATTTTAAAATGAATTTGGAATGATATTGAATTTTTGAAATGATATTTGATTTTCGAAGTATAAAATACGATTTTGGAATTTTAACTAGGGTGCACTTCTCTATATGCCTTGTGATTTGGATGTACATCTTCAAATTGAGAGTGTGAATAGAGGTGAGCGATTGTTGCAGCTCTGCGCTACCCTAGACACATTAACACTGTTATTTTCATAGTTTACTTTAATATAGACGTTTCTATGATAGCGTTTATTACTGTTAAATTTATGGTTTAACCGATCCTTAGAGGATGGGCGATCCCAAGCATACTTTAAGTTATTGTGCATTACTACTACAGTTCACTTGAGTTAGTTTACATTATATAAGTATGTATGTCTTGACTCACGTGTTTTGTGTTTTACTTTACGCTCGGTTCAGCCTGAGTGTTCACAACTTTGGATTTTTCTTTCTGGAGCTAGGAAACGCTGGATATTCTGTTTATCTGGTTATCTATATCTATTTCAGTTTCAGTTGTTCTATTTCAGCTCTTGTATTAATGAACTTCTATGTATTTGAGATTTCTATTATATATGTTTCAGACTGATATTATGTATTTTGTTTTTGAGATTTTGTTATAGTAGCTTCATGAACTACTATGGTATTTTAATTTCCACTGCGAGTTATTCTGATATGCCTGTGTCCGCGATTGTATTTTATTTGCTCCAAATTTATTTACAATGCGGTATTTTGAGCAATTCAAGTTCGACATGTGCAGATGCGAATGGCTGAAAATATCGGGTTGTTACATAGATGGTATTAATAGTAACCACAGTACTCAAGAGCACTAAAAGCATATAGAAACTCAGTTTCTAACCAAAGCTTTTGATGTATTTGAAACATACAATGGCCACATCCTGTTGATAAAATAGTACACCTGACGGATTGTGTATGTATTTGGGTGTTGTGTACCTTTTTTCCCTTTTATCCTTTCCCTGGCTCTAATCTGTTTATTAGTTTCAAATACGACCATTGCTACTTTAACCTAATGGTACTTGGTTAAAAACTGAGAGACTAGGTAAACAATTGTGAAACTCGCTAAATATTGGAACTCAGGGACGTTAGTATGTTAAATCTGGATGAAAATGTATGAAAATAAACGTGTGAAACATGGTTATTTCAAAGATCTGTATGAAAATAAACGTGTGAAACACAAAAATTTGGTAATGAGATATGTTTATTTAAAACGCGTGAAACACTAAATCTAATTTAAAATAACCATGTTTCATACCTTTATTTTCATACTCTAAACAACCGTGAAACTCAATATGCATTTTTCGAAACATAACCAAATTGAAAAATGAAGTTAACATACAAAATGAAAAAAAATATTCTGTTTTCTGTGTTTTGAAAAATAACAAAAACACAAAAAATAATTCATCTCCCCACCATCCCTCCATTCCTTCGCCTCCTCTACTATCCCCTTCGTCGTTCCTCAATCATCATCATAGCGACTTAAAATTTTCAGATATTTTCCTTCAGTCATGCCATATTTTGTAATAAAATTTAAAAATGCAAAACACAAAACTTAAAATCAAATCAAATGAACCCTAAACTTTTTTATTCACCATGGAAGCATTTCGATAATTATATATAAACACATACAAAATTCATATAATCCAAACTACTTATCTACATTCATACAATCTAAACTAATAAACAAATAAAAGAGGAAGCATTAATAAATCATCGCATTAGAATACAAAATTTATAAATTTCTATCTTAAAAAATTCGAAGGATAATTTTAAGGTGTCGATATCATCATTTCCATATCTATTTTTCTAGATTGATATTTTTCTACTTTGAAGATTTTTGTTAAGCACAAACATGTTCCAATTTAATTTCTAAAACACCAACTTATAAAAATGAGTGAATTAGTTTAAAGGAAGAAGTTAAATAATTTTTAATTTCAACGAACGGTAAAAATTAACTTCCGTCTCAAGGACAAGCGCACAATCTATTCAAATTTTCATAGTCGTTTCTGCTTTTTTACTCTCTTTTCCCTTGAAAACAAAATTTCATTGGTCTTTCCTCCTTCGTCAAATAATGTCAACCATAATCGAAATCACTTTTCTTTCTCAAAATAATTTACAAACGCAATAGACTTCGGAAGCTAAGTCGATGGACTTAAATCCATAGATTTCAACAAAACCTGAACCAGTAATAATGAACCTAGGGTTTCCAAAACTAGGATTTCGAATGTTATGCCTGCAGAAACAAAGACAAGAAGAAAAACTAGGACACCAATCGCCGTTGATTCGAATGTTGTTCCTGAAGGAACAAAGATGAAGAGAAAACTGGGGCAGCGAACACTGTGAATGAAGACGAAATGACGAAACAAAGGCTTTCTAATGATATCGTCAGTAGAATAAGAAAGACAATGGTATAACATCTGATTTTTTTTCAAAATAAAAGATAGTTTTATAATGATAGTTGAATATATCATTTTTAATGATCTGATTTTTTTTTCAAAATAATAGATAGTTTTAGAATGATTGTTGAATATATCATTTTAATCTTAAATAGTTTTAGAATGAAAGTTTATGCTGAATTGATGGTAGTCATATACATAATCTTAGAATGATAGTTGAATATCAAATTTTCGTTACATGTATTATGTTGAAATGATATATGAAAATAGCATTCCAATTTTTGATATATATTAGATGATAAGTAGATTGATAATTACAGAATGATAGTTGAATATATCACTTTATTTGTGTATGTGTTATGTTGGAATGATAAATGATATATGCAAATAGCATTTCAACATTTGATAGGTGTTAGATGATAATTAAATGGATAGTTATAGAATGATAGTTGAATATATCATTTGATTTGTTGCATGCATTATGCTGGAATGGTAGATGATAGATGAAAATAGCATTTCAATTTTTAATTGATATTAGTTGATAATTAGATGGATAATTATAGAATGATAGTTGAATAACTACAATAAAAATACCTTATTACAGCATCAAAAAAACATTGTAATAGAGGTTTCGCAACGTTTTCACACACGTCATCTTAGGCCAAGTTGTAATAGAATCAGAGTAATTTACAACTTTTTTCTAGCGTTGTACGAAAATGTTGCAATAACCTTTGCTATAACGTTTTTGAGATGTTGTAATAAAATCTTTTACAACTTTTGTCTGATGTTGTAAATCACCAATATAAATATCGAAAACCCTTTTTACAACTTCAACAGATTGTTGTGTAAAAGTTTATCACAACATTTTATATACCTTGTAATATAGTTTTTTTACAACTTTATATTACTGTTGCAACATGTTTTTCTTACAACATTTTTTGAATATTGCGAAATATTTACTACAATTTTTTTAGAAATTCTATATGCATTCCAAGCTCCAGCTGCATCTCAAAATAGCATTACAGCAAATAAAATAATGTTACCATTGTAACTTAAATGTATAAAACACGAACAAAATTAAACATATTTCTAAACTTCTTCATTCGAAATAAGCTATCACATGTTCCAACACAGATAAAATATCATATAAACCAAATATCATTGCTTTCAACACAACACTGACAAAATATCATAGTTTCCAACACAAACACACATGTATAGGAATAAAGCTGAAAATCATCCTTGGCAAAATGCAGTCAATAACAATCTATTGTCCTTCACAATGCCAGTGAGACGAAGCTCTAAAACAGTCCAAAAGCTGCTGCATTAGACTCGTCTTACCCAAAACCTTTTCAAGGTAAGTTCATCCTTGCAAAGTTATGTTGAATATGCGATTATATGATTGTTGTTTGATGATAACAAACATATATTTAAGATTTTGAATATGTTAAATGTATTTGATTATTCAATTTTCTCCCCCTATTTGAATGCTTCCTCTCTACACAAAGCTCCCCCTTCGTATATGCATACAGTTAAAAATATGCAAATGAGCCTAGATGCAAATAGAAAATATTTGCTCCCCCTATTTGAATGTTTCCTCTCTACATAAAGCTCCCCCTTCGTATATGCATACAATTAAAAATATGCAAATGAGCCTAGATGCAAATAGAAAATATTTAAGATTTTTGTTTGATGATAATAAGCATATATATTCATTTAAATGTATTTGTTAATATACTATTCTATTTTCACAGATTAAATAAATATTTGATGAATAAAATAAATAATACAGAATTTGAATTCAAACAGAAATTTTATTCAAACAAATATTTATTACAATTTTTGAATAGTACAAATTTCAAGCTCTCACTGTATATATACAATTTCAATTACAATACAAATTTGATTACGTCACAATTCACATTTACATTTGCACCTCACTACATATCACTCAAGTCGTATTTATCTTCAACTTCATTCCAATGTGAATCCAGCATTTGAGCAATCTACAAAAATATACATTGACGCAGTAAAATTGAAAACATAATATTTTGCATTATAAAATAAAATGTGGATTTTTGAAAATAATATTTTCCTCGGTTATTTGGGTTGTTCGTCATCATTTAAATTCGAATTCATCATACATAAACGGCTTGTGACATACACAGTGTATCACTGTATATGCCACAAGGCCGTGCACACCGATATACAGTTGATAGAATTACAGAGACAGCTGAGCACAGGTCAAACCCAAAACGCCGGGTTCAACTCAAGTGCAATAAAAATAATGTCACAATATCAGCACAAGATCAAACCCGAGCTTTAAGCTGGATTCAACTCAGGTGTGATTTCAAAAATCAACATGAAGTTCAAAGTGAATCAAACTAAATTGAAGCAAATGCCAAATCAGTACAATACAAACATGTACCAGCTCATACATATATGCAGCCTCGACTAAAACTCCAAAGTACACATGAAGTATACAAGCAAAACTCAAACTAGCCGTGATATGCAAGCATGATCAGACCAGTGAAGACATGAACAATGCTCAAAGCCAACATCAGTAACACAGCCTCAACAATGAAATGGCTATAAAAAACCATACATGAACACTGCAACAGGTCAAGGATGTGCACCAAACAAGAGCATAACACAAATACTCAAAGCAACTCAAGTCAGTGCACCGGTAATGTTAACAAGCCTTGACCAAAATCAAAATGTACAAATGAAACTAAGTTCAAATGAAACTGGACAGTGCAAGCTTCGAAAAGTATCAGAGTCGAGCACAAAGGAATGCAACACTGCTTCACATAAATGAATGACCACACAAATAAGCAAGCATATGCACCAACAAACAAAACTACAACATCAAGTGATACTAAGTACAACTAGAAACAGTGGACAAGATTACATATTTGCAGCAAGTACTAGAGTTAACAATTGGAACAATCTCAAGCATCAACAAAGTGATATAACAGTCAAAGACATAATGGCTGGAGTCATGAAACAGTAAGTAAAATCGAACAAGGTCGAAAGTGCTACCAGAGGCAGTGAACAGTATGGCCAAAGTCGAGCGAAATCGACATCGTCAACATCAAGTCAAAGCTGAGGACAACAAGAACGAGAACGAACGAAATCAACACCGTGTCAATCAAGGAATCGAACCAAGTCAGAAATCAAAACCGTGTTATTCAAGTAATTTGAACAAGTTAGAAATCAATCCCAAGCATCAATACAAAATCATACGGCCGAGATAAATAAATTGATGAAGTCAAATGATCATATACGAATGAATATATAGGAGTTCAAATCCTATATAAACAATAACATCATCGGCAATTTAATCATCGAGTTCAAGTACGAAAAATATTAAAGCACAAAAGCATAAATTACATACCGAAGCAAAGATCGAACTCAATCATAGAAGCAGCCGAAGTGAGCAACGAAGAAACGATCGATCAAAGCTACTCGCGAATATCCACTCGATCGATCAATTTAAAGTCAGCGCTTCAAAAAAGCCCTAATTTTTAGAAACGAACGAGCAACGAAGGAGCTAATCTTTTTCACAAGGAACGACCGCCATTTTCACAAAAGAAAGGAACAGAGCAAATAAAAGAGGAACCAGGCTGATAAAGAAATAAAAGAAAAGGGGCTGGCCTTTATTGTCTAATAATTATAATTGGGCTTAACCTTTTAAGTTAGGGTTTCGTTTTATTTGTTTTTAAATTGTATTTTTCTTTTGAAAATTGTATATTTACTAGTCGTGTGACTAGGGGACAAACTATGTGGCGTAGTTTGAGAATTCGCAACTCAGTGGCTGAGTTGTACAAAGGTTTTGAGCGTAGAGTTAGGTTAGTCAATAGCGGGTGTCGCGAGTTTACGTGTGTAAGCGTGTGATTACTTAATTTCTAGTAGAAACCTTGGGGGCAGCACATAAGCAAGGTCTTGCCGAAACTGGGTAAATTCTGTGTCGTTCTATTTCTGCATTTACTATTCTGCTATTATATGTGCTGTTATTATTTTAATATATCTGTGTTGAAATAATTTTATAAACTTCCGCAATAATTTTTATAATTAATAGCATCACCCTATCCACCCCCCTCTAGGGTGAAATCGATCATTCAAGTGGTATCAGAGCTTGGTACAAAAGTCATTTTTGTTTTAAAAATTTGATTTTTCAAAAACCAATTTTTGTCTCAAAATTTTGAATTTTTAAAAATGGCTACTTTTGCTGAGGGTCGTTCCAATATTATTCCTACTATTTTCGATGGAACAGATTTTTTGAATTGGAAATCGAAAATGGAATTTTATTTAAATTCTGTTAATGTTAAATGTTGGATATTATTGAAAATGGTTGTGATATAACAGATAAGAAAATTATCTCGATTAATGTTCTGGCTATGCATATATTATATTCTCATATTAATCAAGATAATTTTAATTTCATCTCTCATTGTGAAAATGCACAGGAAATCTGGAATACTTTCAATGCAATATATGGTGCAAAAGTCAGCAGCAATGAGAAATCCTCCACAACCAACTCAGTTAAAGAAATGTGCTTAATAGGATTGGAAAAATGCAGTTGTGATGAGGATGATGATGATGGAGCAGCTGAGCTGGCGCTACTAATAAAGAAATTCAAAAAGTGGAACCACAAATACGGAAATCCAGCTCCAAATCAACAATTGAAAAGCAGAATAATCAAAGCACTAGACAACTCAGAAGAACACGGGATCATCTGTCATAAGTGCAACCAAACCGGACACATCAAGCCCAATTGTCCTCAAAATTGACACGACTTAGAAAAGAAATTAAAAAGGAGAAATTTTGCAGCCACGTGGAATACAAGTGATGAAGATAATCAAAGTACTAGCAGTGAGAGTGAGAATGCAGATATGTGCCTTCGAGGTAATATAACTGATAGCGACGATGACGAGCCAAGCGATTATCAAAACTCACTCACTCACAACTACTTACATATTTCCACGAAGTAAATGGCTGTTTTGAAAGACTTAGGGAGAAATATGCTAAAATTGAATCACAAAGAGATAGTTTGATAGAAGTAAATGAACAGCTTGAACAATTAGTTAAAACCTATCAAAGTAGGATCCCTAAGTGTGATAAGTGTCCAAAATTCGAAGAAGAAATTAAAAAATCAGAAATTAAAGTTAAATTGCTTGAAAATGAAATTATGATTTTGAAAGAGAGTGAAAATACTAGAAGAGAAAATTCTATTAAAAGGTGCACACAATTATTAAACGAAAATGAATCTCTCAAAACACAAGTCCAACAACTGTCAACGACTGTAGATAAATTTTCAAAAAGTGAAAAATCGTTGAACATGCAATTAGGAAAACAAACTGTTAATACAGTTAGACAAGGACTTGTATATAATCAATCTAAAAATGTTAAAAATAAAATTAATCAAGTCGATTCAATGTGCATAATTTGTAGAAAATTTGGACACAATCAAAATATTTGTTGGTATAGACCCAAACACGTGAAAACTATACCAATTTGGGTTCCAAAAGGCACAAATATAAAATCTCTCAAAGTTAAACAAATCTGGGTGCTGAAAGGAACATATATAAATAGTTTTGGGTCTCCACAAAATTATTTTTCAAAATATTCTACCACTAACAATCATGGACCTATAAAAACAAATAGGTCATAAACATCTTTTATCGTGTAGGAGTGGTGGCAGGCTAAGGAACAACAACAGTGTTATCTGGATTCTGGCTGTTCCAGGGACACAACGAGTGACAAAGCAAAGTTCCTTAGCCTAGTATAAAGGTGACAGAATCACAATGGGCAACAACGAAAAATTATCGTAAAGGTAAAACAGGTAATGGTATATTTTGAACGATATATTAAATGTGATAATCTACACCGTAGTCTGAATTAAATCAGCCAATAATGTGATGATAAAATAAATGATGATTTTGATTCTGACTTATTCAAAATTGTTGGCCAATTATATCCTTATGCCAAGAACACTATAAAAATCTCCAGAGTCTTTGAATTACTTCATATATATTAGTTTGGATTAATAATAGTGTTTTATTGGATGATAATACATTTAATTATTTTACGGCTGACTCTATATTCATGGTTTTTGATTATTTACACGGCTTCAATTCAAATTCAAGAGAATTTCATTTAAAAAGTTGTTAAAAATGACTTTGAGATATTTTGTTGCACAACCCATGATCTGGTCTGTAACATTCAACAAATGATAATTTTGAGTGAAAGAGAAATTCAGATGCAGATTACACTGGTAATCTAGTTGATAGAAAAATTACTAGTGGAACGTGATTTTTTTTGAGACATTTAGTAACTGCATCGTTTTTCAAAGAAAATATCTGCATATTTTTCATTTCAAATAATTTTCAAATAGCAGAAATTTTTCTCATAAAACCCCTTGTAGAAAATCATTTTTGACCTTGTTTTCAGATTGGTCATTTAAAAAAAATGATTTTATAATTATTTTTGAATTTAATTTTTAAATTATAACATTGACTAATCTGACTCCCTACTAATTGTCAACAGGATAAATAGTGATTGAAAAAGTGATGAGTGTTGATATTTATCATATATTATGACTCGAGACGGTATAATTAGTAATTTCTTTAGAAATTTAAACAAGAGTTATAAAACTTTTTGTTGGTAAAAATTTCATGACCATCTCTATTTCTATCATATTTCTAACGACCATCACTCATCAAAATTCTATATAGTTTGTCAATATGTGGTACTTTAAACAGGAATCATTCGTTTTTCATTTTACATTTTTTTAATAAATAATAATAATAAAATCCAAAGTATTCACTCTCATTTAAAAGTCCTCACGGTTATGCATGGGTGAATTACTTGGAATTTGTTATGTGCTTCCATGCTCATTTAAAAGTCCTCACGGTTATGCATGTATGGAACGCATATCAAAATTGATTTTTTTTAAAATAAACAAGTTGATTCTAATCCCATTTAAAAGTCCTCACGGTTGTGCGTGGTCAGAAGATACTTGAATTCATTTTTTTTTAAATAAATTGGAATTCTACTAATCTCATTTAAAAGTCCTAACGGTTATGCATGGTTGGTAGATATTCAATTTCCTGATATAAATATACCAAAAATAGACACAACTGTATGGTTTTATATGATGATATCATTCCCATCGTTCTAAAAGTGGAATATGCGCCTAACAAAGTATTTATGATTTTTGTTTGATTTTTTATTAAAATTTAATATTTATATTCGATTGAGTTTTGATGTTGTATTAATATCGATCACTTTATCTCTATTTTTTCTAACACTATTACTCTTTTGCTGATAATAAAAGGGGGAGAGAAAAGTTGAGATTTTGTCAAATAAAATCAAGCAAAGGTCAAATATTTTCTATTTGCATCTAGGCTCATTTACATATTTTTAATTGTATGCATATATGAAAAGGGAACTTTGTGTAGAGAGGAAGCATTCAAATAGAGGGAGCAAATTGAATAATCAAATACATTTAACATATTCAAAATCTTAAATATATGTTTGTTATCATCAAAAGGGGGAGATTGTTGAATATGCGATTATATGATTTTTGTTTGATGATAATAAACATATATATATATTCATTTAAATGTATTTGTTAATATACTATTTTATTTTCACAGATTAAATAAATATTTGATGAATAAAATAAATAATACAGAATTTGAATTTAAACAGAATTTTATTTAAACAAATATTTATTACAATTTTGGAATAGTACAAATTTCAAGCTCTCGCTATATATATACAATTTCAATTACAATACAAATTTGATTACATCACAATTCACATTTACACCTCACTACATATCACTCAACTCGTATTTATCTTCAACTTCATTCCAATGTGAATCCAGCATCTGAGCAATCTGCAAAAATATACATTGACGCAGTAAAATTGAAAACAAAATATTTTTGCAATATAAAATAAAATGTGAATTTTTTAAAATAATATTTGCCTCGGTTATTTGGGTTGTTCGTCATCATTTAAATTCGAATTCATCATACATAAACAGCTTGCGACATACAGTGTATCACTATATATGTCACAAGGTCGTGCACACTGATATACACTTGATAGAATTACAGGGACAGGTGAGCACAGGTCAAACCCAAAACGCCGGGTTCAACTCAAGTGCAATAAAAATAGTGTCACAATATCAGCACAAGGTCAAACCCGAGCTTTAAGCTGGATTCAACTCAGGTGTGATTTCAAAAATCAACATGAAGTTCAAAGTGAATCAAACTAAATTGAAGCAAATGCCAAATCAGTACAATACAAACATGTACCAGCTCATACATATATGCAGCCTCGACTAAAACTCCAAAGTACACATGAAATATACAAGCAAAAATCAAACCAGTCGTGATATGCAAGCATGATCAGATCAGTGAAGACATGAACAATGCCCAAAGCCAACATCAGTGACACAGCCTCAACAATGAAATGGCTATAAACAACCATACATGAACATTGCAACAGGTCAAGGATGTGCACCAAACAAGAGCATAAAACAAATACTCAAAGAAACTCAAGTCAGTGCACCAGTAATGTTAACAAGCTCGACCAAAATCAAAATGTACAAATGCAACTAAGTTCAAATGAAACTGGACAGTGCAAGCTTCGAAAAGTATCAGAGTCGAACACAAAGGAATGCAACACTGCTTCGCATAAATGAATGACCACACAAATAAGCAAGCATATGCACCAGCAAACAAAACTACAACATCAAGTGATACTAAGTACAACTAGAAACAGTGGACAAAATTACATATATGCAAAAAGTATTATAGTTAACAATTGGAACAATCTCAAGCATCAACAAAGTGATACAACAGTCAAAGACATAATGGCCGGAGTCGTGAAACAGTAAGTAAAATCGAACAAGGTCGAAAGTGCTACCAGAGGCAGTGAACAGTATGGCCAAAGTCGAACGAAATCAACATCATCAAAATCAAGTCAAAGCCAATGACAACAAGAACGAGAACGAACGAAATCAACACCGTGTCAATCTAGGAATCGAACCAAGTCAGAAATCAAAACCGTGTTATTCAAGTAATTTGAACAAGTCAGAAATCAATCCCAAGCATCAATACAAAATCATACGACCGAGATAAATAAACTGAAGAAGTCAAATGATCATACACGAACGAATATATAGGAGTTCAAATCCTATATAAACAGTAACATCATCGGCAATTTAATCATCGAGTTCAAGTACGAAAACAATAAAGCACAAAAGCATAAATTACATACCGAAGCAAAGATTGAACTCGATCATCAAAGTAGCCGAAGTGAGCAACGACGAAACGATCGATCAAAGCTACTCGCGAATATCCACTCGATCGATCAATTTAAAGTCGGCGCTTCAAAAAGCCCTAATTTTTAGAAACAAACAAGCAACGAAGAAGCTAATCTTTTTTACAAGGAACGGCCGCCATTTTCACAAAAGAAAGGAACGGAGCAAATAAAAGAGGAACCAGGCCGATAAAGAAATAAAAGAAAAGGGGCCGGCCTTTAGTGTCTTATAATTATAATTGGGCTTAACCTTTTAAATTAGGGTTTCGTTTTATTTGTTTTTAAATTGTATTTTTCTTTTGAAAATTGTGTATTTACTAGTCGTGTGACTAAGAGACAAACTACATGGCGTAGTTTGAGAATTCGCAACTCAGTGACTGCATTGTGGCAGGATTTTGAACGTGGAGTTAGGTAGTCAATAGCGGGTGTCACGAGTTTACGTGTGTAAGCGTGTGACTACTTAATTTTTAGTAGAAACCTTGGGGGCAGCACGTAGGCAGGGTTTTGCCGAAGCTGGGTACATTCTGTGTCGTTCTATTTCTGCATTTATTATTCTGCTATTATCTGTGCTGCTATTATTTTAATATATCCGTGTTGAAATAATTTTATAAACTTCCGCAATAATTTTTATAATAAATAGCATCACCATATTCACCCCCCTCTATGGTGAAATCGATCATTCAAGTTAAACCAATATCAATATCATGTTTATTTATTGTATAAATAAAATTTCACATTACATATGTACAAACCTGTAAGAAACCATTTTACCTTCACTTGAATTGAAGGATACTGACCATACTGTTGACGTATGCCCACTGGAAAAAAAAAGATTAATAAACAGATTTTTAGAATCTAAGTACAAATCAGATCCCATACCCCTCGCACACTAAAACAAAAAAATTAGCATCAACATGAATCAACATGAATATGCATCCATACAAATCAAATGTAAAATAAAATAACACAGAATTATGTAAAGTTGGCCAATATAAGGATATAGTAAAGGTATAGTGAATAACTTTAATCAGAGAGCAATGCCCAAAATTGAACATTCTACACATCAGTCGAGGATGAGATGATTTTAATAGTTGTTCAATCATTGTTACACACGTTAGCCTCATGTAAAGACTGGCAATTCAGAACTCATGGAACAGAACCATATCTTTTATAAAAATAAGCTAATTTGAAAAATTAGAGTCCAAAAACACCTGTACCGTTGTGGTAGAATGTTGTGTGATGTCATAGTTATCAATTAGGCAATTCACCACTGGCGATGCGGGAAAAATACAACATATTATGATGTTGATTTTGTGTATGCAGTATATTATTCTAGCAATTGAAAAGGGGAAAAAGAGAAAGAAATACTTTTTTTATAGGTTGTCCAATATAACACGGAGAACCTAAGTGCTCACTCAAAGAGAAACAATTGCAAGGGTTAGGATAGGATGGTTGTGACCCACAAGAAACTGTTCCATATTTTGCAAATTATAATAGAAAAACATACATTGGGAAAACTTATTTTCATCTGAAAAATACTGGACAAATTTTCAGTGAAGTTTCTATAAACAACCTGTTAGCTTCTTTTACTGTTGGCACACAATGCCAGTCATCACTATCCTCATCCTCCACCCATACCAGGTAGCACAAATAATGGGTGTTTCAAAACCATTAGACATGATTAAGTAAGCCTGAATACACTTATGTACTTCAACCACATAAAAAACAAAAATTATTGTGCCTTAATAGAATTGTTGCAACTAACAGAAACAAAAACATCATAAAATGGATGCCAATGCACCGTCTTTACATCTTGTGTGTGACGCTGTAGTACTGAAACGCAATCAATCATTACCAGGCTATATTTCCCAGATCCAAACCGGCTTACCGCGGCCACATGTTGCAAGCGGAGACCCAAAAGCACTCTAAGATACACTTTTAACTTCATTTTCATGACCCTGATAATAAAGACAGTGAAGAATTTATCAGCTTGTAATTCTCACTATAGAATAATATAAATAAATAACTATACATATGAGAAGTTGTACTTCTCACAGTTAAAATAATTATATACTTGAATATATACACACCTTTAGATCTTAATATAGTATCATTCATGAAACTTTTGAAGATTACATTGTACCCTAATCCTATGAACATTACGATAGATAGATTTTCGGGTAAATAAGAATTTTTGCATTTTAAAGCATGAAATTTAAAACAGTACAAGAAAAAAGAGAATTCATTAAGAAGAGATACTTTTCATATTTTAGGTTCACTTGAATGTTGGGAATTTTGCGATTCGAGACGGATTTGATGGCGATAGTGATGAAGACAATGCTGTACTTCCGACTTCAAGGATCTATGGAATAGATTCTTTCAGACAATAGTTCAACCCACCAGGTACAAACGGGTTATCGAACTATCGACTTTCAGGATTCAGTGAAGCCCTATAACAGCGTAATCGAATTCAAAGTTTGTACAACTTTGATCCGACCAGGAACACTTTAGAACGGTTTCTGATGATGCAATTTGTAGAAAAAGAATGAAGAGGAAGAAGAGAACAATTCTGCAACGGTTTCTGAATTTGCAACACCTTGGAGGCGTCACAAAACAAAGCAGCGGATTAATGGCGTCGCAGAACCGTTTGGGAAGAAGAAGAAGAATTAAAACTGTTGCGAAATGAATTCTAGGCGTTGCTATTTATAGTGTTGAAGAGGTGTCCATTCGCGAAACGTCGCGACCGCTAGCAACGGTTCGCAACCGTTACGAATGGATTCAAAAACCAAACGTCGCGTCCATTCGCATTTGTAACGTTCAGAAAACGTCACAAATTCCCACCATCATTCAAATTCTGAATTCCGGCTCTGGGTCCTTAACGGGCTGAAATCTGGCCCGTTACTGTTCATATTTTGATCCAAAAATATTTTCGGATCCGAACCCGAAACCCGTACCCGACCCGGCCCGCTTCGTTTCGGTCGGACGGACGGCAGCGGCGCGTGTGTGGTGTTGCATGACTTCTCTCCTCACAACAAAGCAAACATGTGGGATCCCCAAGGCCCCAACATCCACTTGAGAGAGCTATACTTATACAAGATTCTTGTATAAAGCTCTAGAATGTGGGACTAAACTCTTCTTTCTTCTTCTTTCTTTTCTTCTACTCTTCAAATACAAAAAACCCAAACCCCAAAGACTCTCTTTGAAAATTTCAACAATCTCCCCCAATTTTCAAAATAAGAAAATAAATAAATAGGACGGCTAAATCACTAGAGTGACTTCCTACATACCCAAGTGGGATCAAGCCTATGTAGTTCTAAGATCAAGTTTTGCATCATCGTGAAAACCAACACATAAATAAAAGGTATCTTTTGGATTTGAACCTTTACTTAGTGTAAAACATTCAAAGCCTTATCGAGATTCTATGGTGAACGAATCTTGAACCAAGTATCCCTAATGATAAAACCAGAACAATCACACATGTTGATTTCCTTAGGTAAAGTGTTCTGTATTGCTCAGCACGTTAATGGCCATGTGCTTAAATCCTGGTTCATGAGTCTACATAGAAAGCGGTCTTACTTTCCTAGGAAACGGCTTGATTTCCATACTCATATAGGTAAGTCTCTTAAGGTGTTTCTGCGATACACCTTTTAAGGTTTCTAGACTTATTAAGGATATATATCCATCCTTTGTTCTTGCAGAATCCAACACTAAATATTATGGGATTATCAATTTAGTGTTCCATAATCTTTCTCTTAACTTGTTGGTACCCATTGAACTTTGTCTATCCTTTTCAAGACATAAGTTGGGTTTCTGTTAAGGATGATCAACCTTCATTCACATACCTTAGTCCCATTTCTTGTGACTTTATAGAAACCATTGCCTTCGGAAGATCTTCTGTAAGTGGGTCAGCCAAGTTTTTCTTCGTTTCTATGTAGTCAATAGTTATAACTCCTCTTTTGAGTAACTGTCTCACCATTTGATGTCTTAGACTCACATGTCTAGACTTTCCATTATATGTCTTATTAGACACATTGTATATTGTTGCTTGATTGTCACAGTTAATCAAGACTGCTGGAGATAGCTTCTTCCACAAAGGGATTTCCATTAATAAATTCCTAAGCCATTCCGCTTCTTTACATGCATCTGCTAATGCAATCAATTCTGACAACATTGTTGAGTTAGAAATACAGGTGTGCTTCTTGGAAGCCCAAGACGCAGCAGCGCCTCCTAGTGTAAAGATCCATCCAGTCGTAGACTTGGATTTGGATTCTACATTGTTCCAGGTTGCATCACTATATCCTTCTATTACAGCAGGATATCCTTTATAAGATAAACCATATTCAATGGTTCCTTTCAAATAAGCTAAAACTCTGGAAATGGCTTTCCAATGTTCGAAACCTGGATTACTCGTAAATCGACACAATATACTTATAGCATGCGTGACGTCTGGTCTAGTGCAATGCATAGCATACATAAGACTCCCAATAACACTGGAATACTCTAGTTGAGAGATAGTACGTCCAGTGTTCTTTTCTAATTTAATACTAGGATCTAAAGGAGTTGGTGCTGGTTTGTCATCGTAATGACCATACTTTTGTAGGAATTTCTATGTAATGGGATTGAGTTAGCAATAACTCTCCCTCTTTCCTAACAATTTTAATTCCCAGAATTACATCAGCCTCTCCTAGATCTTTCATATCGAATTTAGAAGACAAAAACTTTTTAGTTTCATTCACACATGATATATTGGAACGAAATATTAGCATGTCATCAACGTATAAACATATTATAACAATACCGTTGTTATCCGATTTGCTATAAATACATTTATCAGCATCATTAACAATGAATCCATATGACAGTGCAACTTTATCAAACTTCTCATGCCATTGCATGGGAGCTTGCTTCAGGCCATAAAGAGATTTTACTAATTTGCAAACTTTCTTTTCTTGGCCTGGGGTTTTGAAACCTTCAAGTTGTTCCATATATATCTCTTCTTCTAAATCTCCATTTAGAAAAGCAGTCTTTACATCCATTTGATGTATGACTAATTTATGAATTGATGCAAGTGCAATTAAACAGCGTATAGAAGATATGCGAGCAACTGGAGCATATGTATCAAAATAATCTACTCCATGTCTTTGCTTATATCCCTTAGCAACTAATCTGGCTTTAAACTTATCGATGGATCCATTTGTATTCAACTTTTTCTTGAATATCCATTTACATCCTATAGGTTTAGCACCAGGAGGTAAATCAGTTAAAACCCAAGTTTGGTTTAACATTATGGAATTCATTTCATCATTGATAGCTTCTTTCCAGAAATTTGAATCTTTGGAACTCATAGCTTCAGAATAAGTTTTGGGATCATCATCAACGTTCATTACATATTTGGTCACATTAAGGACTTCGTCCTTACTGCCTTCTACAAGATATGTAATGAAGTCAGGACCATAGTCCTTCTCTATTCTTGCTCTTTTACTTCTCCGTTGTTCAGTACTATTATCTGGTACTGACACTTCCTTGCTGTTTTGAGCAGGAGCATAATCATCGTCATTGATATCATTAGTCATACTATGTTCTGGACTAGATGATCTCAATGGGATCTCAACAGTTTGATTTTCAAAAAATTCTACATCTACAGATTCTATAACTTCTAGGGTGTCAAGAATAAGAAATCTATAAGTTATACTGTTAAGTGAATATCCTATGAAAACACATTTAAATGCTCTATTTCCTAACTTTGGTCGTTTAGGGTCTGGTTTTCTAACATAACCTAAGCAACCCCAAGCTTTAAGTCTACTTAGGTTAGGTTTCCTATTAAACCATAATTCATAAGGGGAAATATTATTCTTTTTAAGTGGTGCTCTATTTAAAATATAACATGCAGATAATATAGCGTCACCCCATAGGTTATAAGGTAAATTAGAACTTATGAGCATGGAATTAACCATTTCTACTAAAGTTCTATTCTTCCTTTCAGCAACACCATTTTGTTGTGGTGTATATGGGGCAGTACATTGGTGAATTATACCTTGTTGTTTACAAAACAAGGTGAATTCATTTGAAAAATATTCACCACCACGATCTGAATGTAATATTTTAATTTTAACTTCTAATTGTGTTTCGACCTCTGCTTTGTAAATTTTGAATTTATCAAAAGCCTCATCTTTAGTTTTCATTAGATATACATATGCATATCTAGTATAATCATCAATGAATGTTATATAGTATTGGTTACCACAATAGGTGATATGACTTTTTAAGTCACCTACATCACTATATACCAAATCAAGCAAACCAGTTTTCCTTTCTACGGATTTAAAGGATTTCCGGTGTATTTTTGCTTGAACGCATATTTCACATTTAGAGATGGTATCAAAATCACAATCAGAAATTAATCCTAATTTATTCATATTCCTAATGGAATTATAATTAACATGTCCTAATTTACCATGCCATAAATTAATAGAATCAACAATATAAACAGAAGATTTCTTTATTAGATTCAACTTAATCATGTCGTTACAAGAGTATCCCTGTCCAATGAATTTACCATTCTTAGACAACACTAGCTTATCAGACTCATACACCATCTTGAATCCTCCTTTGTTAAGAAGGTATCCAGAGACCAAATTCTTATACATATCGGGTACATAGAATACATTGACTAATGTAAGAACTTTTCCAGAGGTGAGAAGAAGTTCTATAGTGCCTTTTTCTAGAACTTTGCTTGGAACCTTATTTGCTCCAGTAACTTCGTCGGCTTCTCCTTTATTTTCTTCGTAACTCTTGAACATATTACGGTCTTTGCAAATGTGAATGGTTGCTCCAGTATCGAACCACCAATCATTATCATTGCCACTAACGGAATTTTCCTCTTGCACTACAGCCACAAGCGAGTCTTCGACCGCGTTCACTTTTTGTTGTTTCTTCCGAGATGGCAGTCTCGGGCATAGTGGCCGGGCTTGTTACAAAAATAACAAGCACCTTTCTTTTTGTTGTTAGTTTTGGAATGATTTTTCTTAAACCATGTCTCATTCTTTGGCTTTAATTTATCAGTAATTTCAACATTATTTGCCTTAGAATGGGACTCGGTTTGCGGATTATCATCTAGATCGCGTTTGCGAGAGTCTTCTTCAATACGAAGATGATGCTGTAAATCGTCTAAATTATAATCTGTTTCCGCATGCTTCATCTTTTTCTTATAATCATTCCAACTATGCGGAAGTCTAGAAATTATAACTCCAACAACAAAAGATTCAGAGAGATCAATTCCAGCATCTTTAAGTTGATTCATCAACAGTAAGATTTCGCTTACTTGTCCAATTATGGACTTATTGGTGACCATTTTGAAATCCATAAAATTAGAAATAAGAAACTTTTTATTACTTGCCTCGGATATGCGGTACTTATTTTCCAGAGTAGTCCAGAGTGCGTTCGCTATTTCCAAGGTCCTATGAGCATTGTAGACTGTGGTAGATAGCGCATTAAAAATATGGCCTCTGCATAGGAAATCGTCCTCTTTGTGCTTTGCACGTTTAGCCTTTAGAGTAGCATCATCCTTATCAGTTTCCTCCGGGATTTCTTCCAAGTCATCTTCCAAGATGTAGAACAACTTGACGGTGACCAGGAAAAATTTCATCGTCTCTTGCCAACGAGTGAAATTGTCGCCATCAAAACGCTCCAATCGAGTTAGATGCTGATTCATAACTTGTAGAGCGCTCGAACCTTCCATGGTTGAAGAATATTGTCTGAAAATTTTGTTGGGAATTTTGCGATTAGAGACGGATTTGATGGCGATAGTGATGAAGAAAATGTTGTACTTCCGACTTTAAGGATCTATGGAATAGATTCTTTCAGACAATAGTTCAACCCACCAGGTACAAACGGGTTATCGAACTATCGACTTTCAGGATTCAATGAAGCCCTATAACAGCGTAATCGAATTCAAAGTTTGTAAAACTTTGATCCGACCAAGAACACTTTAGAACGGTTTCTGATGATGCAATTTGTAGAAAAAGAATGAAGAGGAAGAAGAGAACAATTCTGCAACGGTTTCTGAATTTGCAACACCTTGGAGGCGTCACAAAACAGAGCAGCGGATTAATGGCGTCGCTGAACCGTTTGGGAAGAAGAAGAATTAAAACCGTTGCGAAATGAGTTCTAGGCGTTGCTATTTATAGTGTTGAAGAGGTGTCCATTCGCGAAACGTCGCGACCGTTAGCAACGGTTCGCAACCGTTACGAATGGATTCAAAAACCAAACGTCGCGTGTAACGTCCCGCAAATTCGTACCCCTTGAGTCAACACTATTCTACAACAATCAACTCAAGTTGTACAGAAATACGAACCATTTGGGTTAAAGAAGAAGAGGTAGAAGGAGAAAGTAGAGAAAACAACAACAGAATCTTACCATCGCAGCGGAATAAAATATAATAGATAATAAATAATCTGTACTCAAAAGCCAACTATTTCTGTTTACATATATTACATCATCAGAGTACATCAATTACAACTCAACATCAATATCATACAATGGATACACAACAACTCAACACAGCGGAATATATACATAAACAAGTACGTAAGTACGTAACGTCATCCTGCTCGTCTCTTGAGCTCCAAAGCATCACATCCTGTATCCTATAATACTCGGTCTGAGCCGAGCATTACAGTTAAATAATACCTGAGTCAGTCTGGAATACCAGCGTGAGAAAATCACACACCCAATTGATTGTTAAAGTTTCAAAAATCCTTTGAAAACAAAAGCATCTCGTAAGACCACGCCACAAATAAACATGTCGGGTTTTAACCTTACGATAGCTAAAACAATTTTTATAGAAATCCTCTGATATTATAATAGTGTCTATATACAAATACTTATAAAATAGCCGAAATTTTTACATGATTAAATTCCAGCTACTAGCCACAGAGTGGGTAATACAAACAAAACTCATGCAAGGCTCGTAGGGAGAATGGATTCCAACTAATGACTAGGCACTGGGGTACCATCTGTCACAGTACGGGGCCTAGATCACCGTACCGAGGAGTACGCCTGCTCCCCTACAACACAAGGCCGGGACTACCCCTTACTGGATAATCCCGAGTGAGATCACCCCGCGGTTGGGATCAGCAACCGCCCACTAAGCCGAAATAAAAAGGGACATCTAGACTGGAATGTCCTCACCCTGCTTGGGTGCTACCCACCTAGCCTTGCTGCATAACTCCTGATTTTCAGTCATTCCCATTTGATGAGGCTTGAGGCTAAGCGTTACCTTTATAGAACATATTCCTTAGAATGCCCATCGTCCACCTGACGATGTTTCGTAAGCATTCATCCATACAAGTCCGTCCCGGGTTCGAACGGAACCGAAGGCACTATTCCTACTACATCCATTTGGAAGTATCCTCAGGATTAGTAGTGACTAGCCCTTGCACTTCACTGCTCCAGCTTCGAATCCACAATCGTTTACTCGAAACGTACAAACCGGATCGAAGTGGTTTTCGAGAAAGAATTCTCGATCCTGGTCTTTTCGAAACGATCACGTAGTTGTCCAATATTGATAGTCAGTGATTTAACTATCAATTTATATTCACAAACAACCATCCAACAATAAATAAATTTCCCAATTATTTATTACCTTCAAAATATCTTCACAAGATATATTTCTATTTTCAACCTTTTGAAAACAGTTTTCAAACCATTCTTTCTTTCCAGAATAAAATTTCTCAAGTATTTTCTATCTCTACTGAAATTGCCAAGCACAAACTAGAGTTTTAAAATAATTTAAAACACTTTACTTTAAAATATACTTTTAAAACATTTAAGTTAAACTACTTCAATAATTTGTTAAGAATACATACTATATAAATATTTGAAAATAATGTTACTTTATAAAATATAACTAAATTTTTAAATCTTAAACAAACTACTAAGTCACTCTTTAAATAATTACTACTATAATAGATTAAAAGGAAAGACTTACTTTATATTTTAAATATTTAGAAATAATAAAATTTCCAAACTTGCCTTTAAAATCAACTTAAAACTTTTAACTTATATTTGAAAACTTACTTTGAAAACGTACTTGGTTATCCAGGGAGAATTTCAAATCTCAATCACTTAAATCAATTTCCCAAATTGATTTCCAATTTACTCCATTTGAAATAAATTTCATTACTTACTCAATTCATTTCAACATTCATTAATTATGGACTTATTATTGTTGTTATTATTTTACGTTTGATTTTAAATCTCTTATCTGAAATATACAAATTCAGGTCTTTCCCAATTCTTCTTTATTCCTTTCAATAATTTAAATTTTAAATAAATGTTTGTTCTCTTAAATAATAGCACTACAGTTTAAAATTCATTAATTTCCCTTCTATACTCTAGCTTTATTTATTAAAATTTTAAAGTCACTTTATCTCTTTCCAATTCATTCTTAACCTTATTCAAACTTTCTATAAATATTTCCTTACACATTCACTTCTTTTATTTACAAATTCACTTCTTTTATTTTCTTTTCAACATCCAATTAAATATTTCGGTAATTCATTATACCCAATTATATCCAATCGAAACATAGCATTCAATACTCCAATAAAGTTCATCATAGAATATCAAACAACCACAACAGAGGGGATTAAATAATTTAAATAAATGTTGAGGGATCCAGTTGGATCCCTCCAACCTGTTTTCCCTGCATCCACAGATGTTAGCACAATATAATACACCAATTTCAAAATATCATACTATATCACATCGATCAATTCAACCATCCAAACAATTATTTAATTTTATCATTTAAATTTAAATTTAAACTGAGTGAGATTAACTCACCTTAGATTTTTGATCGTAACTCCAATCCAAACCAGCTCGTTTCTTCATCGTTTTAGACCTCGAACAATCATTAAAATGTTTGTTAATATTTGGAATGGGTCCAACGATTAATTTATTTAATTTCCACAAATAATTTAAACTTTTTAAACAAATTTTCCTTTTAAATAATTTTCTTAGTAACTAAAAGAAAATTTAGATAAGTTGATTAAACAAACCTATCTCCTAAATATTTTCAAAATAAATAGTAGAATAAAGCAGGTATGTGAAATGTATTTCCTAGATATATCCGCATTTTTTTCTACTTTACTGTAAATCTTCTTTTAAAGCAAACTTTAGCATATGGTTAATTAAAATTCTTCTTCTCCTTACTGTTTCTAACTTACATGTCAACATAATTTGCTGAATCAATAAAAACGAAAGAAAATACGTAAACCCTCACCATCGTTGCCCCGAAATAATTCCGTCTATCCTCAGGTTACACACGACTACATCAGCCTCCTGTTGAAAATTGAGAGCACGCCCCTTCCAATTGCTACAGTGCTCGAATGCATCCCTCCATGATTGATTGGACCACCCAAAAATCAGGTCCAGATGCTCTTCAATACAACGAACTCAACAGCGAAACCCTAGCTTCACAGTCAAATCAAACACATGAGAATTCCCAAAAAACCAGACCCTGTTCGCGTTCGCACGCCTCTCCGAAGCCCTTGCCATCGCCGAAGTTGCCACGTCCAGCTCGCTCGAGAAAGGGCTCATCTTCCTCATTTTCTCTGATTGCGTTCGTGAGGGGTTGAAACAAGGGAGCCGTGAATTTGACTTCGAATGGGGACGTATAACTGGATATAGAAAATCAAAGCTCGGCCCTACAGTTTTCTCTGAATCGAGAACGATTTGATTCTCACGAGCTTAAACAAAGTAGACGAGATGACTAAAGATTTTAGAGGAAGCCATTACTTAATTTAATTTACTTCGGCCATTTTATTTATTTGATTTTTCCTTCTTCTTTTGTTTTTTTTTTCAAACGAAACGCGGCTGAAGGTATATTTTAAAGAGGACGACGCGATTGATCTGCGATAAGCTAGGTAGGCTATGGTCAGATGATAGGGTGGCAAGGACAGGTTAGGGTGGCTGATGCTATCTCTTTTACGATTTGACTATTATAAAATTTCGATATAAATTTAGTGCGTTTACCTATCGTACTATCACACGGTAACTCCAGACGCTACGAAATTTGAAATCCAACAATAATACAATATTACGGATCAAATGGAACTAGTTTCGTCGAATTCCGAGAATGTGCCTCGGAAGGCTATTTTAAATTTCAATTTAAACAATAAAATTTTAAAACTGAACAAACCACTATTAATTTCAATTTTACAACTTCTATTATTTTCAGTGTTATCAATATAAATTTTATAAGCCTTCAAATTATTTTTAACAGGCTTAAAACTCCAGATTCAATATTTTACCCAATTCCGATAATTAAATTCAACAATTAATTATCAAATAAATACTGATATTTGAAATTAAAGTTAATAATTAACCTTTGAATATTTAAAATTAATTAAATATTCTAATTTCAAATACTCAAAAATTCTGGGTCGTCACATCGCGTCCATTCGCATTTGTAACGTTACAAATTCCCGCCACCGTTCAAATTATGAATTCTGGTTCTGGGTCCTTAACGGGCTGAAATCTGGCCCGTTACTGTTCATATTTTGATCAAAAAATATCTCCGAATCCGACCCGGTCGGACGGCGACGGCGCGCGTGGTGTTGTATGACTTCTCTCCTTACAACAAAATAAACATGTGGAAGCTCCAAGGCCCCAACATCCACTTGAGAGAGCTATACTTATACAAGATTCTTGTATAAAGCTCTATAATGTGGGACTAAACTCTTCTTTCTTTTCTTCTGCTATTCAAATACAAAAAACCCAAACCCCAAAGACTCTCTTTGAAAATTTTCAACATTGAATGTCATATGATCTACTAATGGTAGAAACTCAAGCGTTCTGTGCAGGACAAAGCGGTTCATTATTATGTATTCAAATATTCAACTAGAATGAAACCAGTCAAAAATAGGAACACAATTACAATTGTTACTAATGAAATACAACAAACAAGCTCATTTGCAAACAACCATTAGTTTTCTCAAAGAGCTGTAGCAAAATAAAAATATAGTTAACCGAAAAAAGAGCAATGGGATCAAGAAAGAACACGATATGCTCCAAGAAATAAAAGACCAGTAAACACCTGTTGCTGGAAAGATGTCGATATACACTATGTTACAAAAGATGCTCAACTAGAACACATGTAAAATCTAAAGAACGAAATGAAAGGTGTGCATAACGTAACAAATTTCAGAATGTGCCGGCACATTGCTTGATGAAATAACTCACATAAGGTTCATGGAACAACAAATTACAAATGAACAGCAACAACAAAGTTAATTACCATGAAACAGAGGACTCTCTCAAAGACAATTTCAACTCCACAGAAACGTGCTTCAAACAACATCGTATCTTCTGCAAGTGAAAATGCATCAACATTTATAGTTTTTTGTTTTTTTAAATGTTTTAATCAAAAGAAAATAACATATTTTTTTACCTCTTTGTTTTGTGATTAGGTCACGTAATCCCAACCTTCGCTCTTTCTTTTATTAGGCCTTGAGAAAAAACAAGAATGGAAACAATTTTTTCTACTCATCACCAATGGAGACTCAATGTCTCTTTTCGCAACATACTCGGCCATATATTGTACAACAGCCTGTAAACATCATAATCCGATTAGGCTGTGGTTTTTTTGTATAAGAAGTTCGGTTCATGAATGCTGATTGTTTTTGGCCATTACTATAATAAAAAACAAAATAGCTATAAATCCTGAATTATCGTATGCAACTACCATATTAAAAGGCCAAGATCCAAGTTTTTCTACGCATTTTACTTCAGGCTTGGTCTTAGCATTGAAACTTTACATTTAATTAATATGTTCTGCGTTAATTTACTTAGTTTAATAAGCAATACAGGAAAGTGTGAAAAAATAAATTATGAAACCACAAAGGAAAGTTATCAGTCCATCTTTCACGAAACTACTCCAACTGATAGACTACAAAGAATAATGCAGAAGCGGAATGAAAATGAATACCAGCTAGAAGAATATTCTTAGGTAAAACGAAAAAAAGACTCCCAAAGCTCACAGAATAAATTCGAGAGAAGCAAAGAAATGGTGGAGACTGTAAGTGAAATTTGCATAAAAGGAACTAGGGAACTAAGCAAGGAATTTGCTATAGTTGCGTTCGGGATCGAGAGAGGCATATACAGTGATTTGGTGGATGACATCGTCAAAGATTTTTCTGCTTATTACTTTCAGAGGTTGATTCCTCAAGTAAGTTGTAGGAAAAGATTGTGTTTCTAAGGGCATCTCCAATCGATTACGGGCTGAATATTCAGCCCGTATTTGCGTAGAAATGCCCAATGGCCAGGCGCCCATAAAATGGGCACCGCCCCCTCTCCTCCCTCATTCCTCTTCACTTTTCATTTTGAAATTTTTTTGAAAATTAGAAAATTTATTCAAAATGCCGTCGCGTCCAATCAAAATCGCCCGAAGAACGGTTCATAGACATCCAGAGGAGCAAGCAGGACCATTACACGTTCCGCCACCGCTTGGAGTTTCACCAGACGATCTACGTATTCTACATGAGCTGCCAGATGGTTATCGGCATAGAGCCGAAACCGCATTGACGACCATACAGGTATTAATGAACCCTTACTATAACTTGTTATTTTAATTTGTACATTACATACTCATATTGATCAACCCTTACGCTATTGAAAATTGTTGTTTCATTAACTATGTATAGGACCATTACATTCACTGTCGGGGTAGTTGGGCTAAGTGCATTACCCAGTTTTATGACTATCTTCCTGGTCCTATTATTGAGAGGCTACAGGCTAGCCCTTTTGGTCTATTTTTGTCGATTAAACCTGTTCAGTCCTTTGATCGACCTCTCATCCAGGCATTAGCTGAGAGGTGGTGGCCCACCACGCATACGTTTCATTTTTCAGATTTTGAGCTTGGTATCACCCCAGTTGATTTCTACATGTTCACTGGGATTGAGATTGAACGACAGGGTCTTCGACCTTTTCCATTCGATGATTTATACGAGACGCCGAATTTGTATACTGTTTTTTTACCACTGATAGATGTTACCCGCGTCTCTAGTGGTTCTGTTAAGTTGACGTACTTGCAGCATTACATCACCAGTTATATAGCTAGAGCCGATATGATGGATGCAGTTACTAGAGCATTTTTGTTGTACCTGTTTGATTCGACCTTTTTTTCGAACCAAAAAGGTACGGTTAGACTTGGCTATTTAGCTTCCCTTGCCCGATTAGACCATCTACATACTATCGACTGGGGCACGGCGATATTAGGTACCCTATATACTGCTCTAGATTCATTTGCGCTTGGCGATGTCAGGCAGATGCATGCTTTTTGGTATATTTTGCCGTTATGGTACTACGAGTACACGGCAAACATGCATCCCCGCATCCAGGACACGGCTAGTCAGACTGCTGAGCATTACTTCCCTAGGATGAGACGATGGGAGACCATGCAGTACGTACATCATGTCCCCTTAGGTGTACGACATGACTTGATGGAGGCTAGGTCACAGCTGGATATGCGTAGTCGTGGTAACATCATTCGGACTCCTTGGGCCTCACATTGGACTCATCTAGCAGATGCAGGTCTTCTGGTGGACGGCCATCCCTTGATGGTTGCGTATTCAGTATCTAGACGTAGGGTTGCTTTGCATACGCCTGCATTTATGCCTATGTGGTATTTGGGAGAGAGATGTGCTTATCAGATTACGGGTGATCGTCGTATACCATACGATCCTTTATCCTGCGAGGACATGTTTGGTAGACATAGGGTGATCGGTGATCAGTACTTACATGCTCTACGACAGGCTGGATGGGTGGATAGTAGTACTTTTTTCATCGATGGGGATTACGATGCTTATTGGGCTAGAGTAGCACCCCGTAGATTCATCGTACCAGATTATGTTCGTGGGGTCAACTCTGATCATATAGGACCTCATCTGGCAGCCGGTGTACATTCCATGCATGATATGTACATGCAGCATACACAGATGCTAGAGGCTCAGATTGATCAGCTATCGGCTAGACTTGCTGTATATGAGTCTTTCGGATCACAAGGCGGAGGTGATGCTGGTCCCAATGGGTATGGTGCTGGTGGTTTAGATGAGGACGATGGGGATGATGAGGACGAGGGGGATGATGGTGATGGTGATGGGGATGATGATGATGGTGATGGGAATGACGAGGATGACGATGTAGACGATGATGATGATGATGGAGATGATGATGATGACGGTGACGGAGATGAGGATGATGATAGTGACGGAGATGATGATGACGGTGATGATGTTGACGATGACGACGCTGCCTCCCTTTAGTTGTATACTTTTTAGTTTATGTGTACTTAGGTCATTGTTTCAGTATATTGTGTATTATTTATATGCTGTCACTTTCTTGGATTTTGGATTATAATGCTCGTGGTTACTGTGAATTCAATATGTCTGTGAGTACTGTGACTTATACATGTTGGTGTACAATGTGAATACTTTATGTTCGTTTAACTAGTTAATGATTCAAACATAGAACACTTATAAGAAACGACACAGTAATAATAGACTGCACATATGATCTGACAACATACATTACACTAGGGCATATTAAAAAACAAACATTAGACATACGCATTAGCTTTGACAACAAAAGCAGACATTATCATTTGAAAAGACAATTCAAAAAGCTCATGATACATTAACGAACGTTACATAACCAACTATCAATACTGTCATCTTAAGACCATCCAAATCTTTCTAGCCAGTTTTGACGTATGAAGTATGCATCATGGGCAATGAAGGGCGTGCCATATTTTAAATTGTATCGACCGTCATAAGTCGAACGTGTTGTCTCAAACACATTTTCCGATATTACCTCGTTAATAATCTTTGTGTAGCGCGTGCATGCCCTAGTAAAGTTTTTGTGCGCAGTCCTGACCTCTTGAGCCGTACGTCTGATTTGAGAGCCCACATCGTTGTTGTACAGGTCAGCCAGAGTGTCCCAAAAATTAATTGCCATTGACTCCTGATTATCACACTTCTCATCGGTTTCAATGTAGTACTGCATAAGCAACTTCAATTCATGAGACGTAAATGTCATGTTGGACATTGTAATTTGAATAATGTTAGGTTTGTAAATGATTTAAACGTATAACGATTTGTGAATTTATATAATGGATTATGAGCAGAGAATCTTGACACACCCTCTATCCACTAATCATAGCAGAGAATCTTGACCGGCAAACGAACGTGGCTACAGTACGTGATTAGACCGCACACTGACACACCCTCTATCCACTAATCATAGCAGAGAATCTTGACCGGCAAACGAACGTGCCTACAGTACGTGATTAGACCGCACACTGACACACCCTCTATCCACTAATCATAGCAGAGAATCTTGACCGGCAAACGAACGTGGCTACAGTACGTGATTAGACCGCACACTGACACACCCTCTATCCACTCAATATTTGGTCATATATATATATATATAACCATATAGATGTCATACTTGTCCACCACAATTTACTCTGACAAAACATTCAAATATCAGACAACTATCCTCAAATATCAAACAATGTCTGGAAATTTACTTAAAGCTGTATTGCTTTGCGACAGTGATTCTGAAGAAGAAGCTTATGCGTTAGCGCATCAACAGGAGGAGGAGGAATTGATGGAGATATATCGTGAAGCATACGGAGCAACTTCTGGAAAACATGGTGGTTCCGTAGTGGGTATGAAATATATCAACCGTAACCAGCAAGCATTTCACAAAACACTACTGCAAGATTACTTTGCCCGTGATCCAACTTACGGTCCAGAGACATTTAGACGACGATTCAGAATGAGTCGACCATTATTCATAAGAATTCTCGAAAGTATTCAGCAGAATAATAATTATTTTGTTTTTAAGCAGGACGCCGCAAAAAAACATGGTTTGAGTGGGCATCAAAAGATGACTGCAGCTTTGAGAATGTTAGCATACGGTACACCCGCCGATGCCCTAGACGATGCATATCGTATTGCAGAGAGTACGGTATTGGAAAACCTAGATCACTTCTGCCAATCAGTTGTGGACATTTATGGGACGGAATATCTTCGATCTCCAAACAAGGCAGATGTAACTCACTTGCGTGAAATGCATGAAAGCAAGGGCTGGCCTGGAATGCTTGGAAGTCTAGATTGTATGCATTGGGAGTGGAAGAACTGTCCAAAAGCTTTTCACGGAGCATATAACGGCAAGGAAAAAAAACCAACAATCATCTTAGAAGCAGTTGCCTCTCATGATTTGTGGATCTGACATGCTTTCTTTGGAATGCCAGGTTCTCTTAATGACTTAAACGTTGTCGAACGATCTCATTTGTTCAATGATTTGGCGCAAGGTAAGTCAACTCCCGTATCATTTACTCTTGGTCAGAACACATATGACCATGGATACTATTTAGGAGATGGAATATATCCCAAATGGAGTACGATTGTGAAGACATTTGCAAACCCAATGACGGTAAAACAGAAACAATTTGCTGCGATGCAGGAAGGACAAAGGAAGGACGTAGAAAGGGCGTTTGGGGTCCTTCAAGCAAGATTTGCAATGGTAAGCAATCCATGTAGATTATGGAAAAGATCAAAAATGGCTACAGTTATGTTCTGTTGTATAATTCTCCATAACATGATCATTGAAGATGAACGCGGTATGGATTATCCTGATTTTGAGTATGAGGGGGCAAGACAACCACCCGAATTGTTTCGCACAACCACGTTACGAAATGAAGAACAGTATGCAATTCATAACGATCATCATGAGGTATATCGTAATGCAGCTATTCATAATAGACTCCAAAGGGATTTAATGGAGCATATTTGGAATTCTCATGGAAATCAGTAGTTGAAGATGGTGGATCTTTGTTTAATTACATATGTTTGCCTTTTTTATTTCTATAACGAAGCGTGTAATGCTTCAATTATTATGTTTGTAATGTCATTTATGTTTGATGAAGTAAATCTATTACGGGCATATACACAATGCATCGAAAAAATGATAAACCATTAAATATTGTTAAACCGAAAATAACACTTGATTACCTAAATGAACTGAAGGTACATGGAAATGTAAACTGCAATAACTAGAAATATCAAATTAATACGTCAACTACATATGTTTTGTTCCAGATCTACTCTCAACAATGCGCTGTTTGTACTCCATCCAATATTGCAATGTAATTGGATCCATTCCGGTGACATCCTTTTCCATTACTATGGTCTCTTGGCGTTGCCGCTCTAGCTCAAAACGACCCTTCTCAATCTCAGTCAATTCTTTTAACACGGCAAGCTTTTCTGCGCTTCCTTTTTGACGTTCTGCATTTTCTCTCGCATGTTTTTCATGCATTAGGGCTAAACGAGAATCGATTTGAGATTGAACATCAATTTTCTTCTTAGCTGCTCGTTGACCCATCGGTCTAGCATCCTCATCAAATGCGGGAACTACTTCTTCGTCTTCGATATCTTGGCATTCATTTGAGGCAATATGAGAAGAATTGCCTGGGCTAGAATTGTAAGTAGATCTACTTGCTTTTTTCTTCCCCTTTGACTTCGTCTGCACATCTCTTAAGCCTTTTGCGGTGTTTGAGTTCCATTTTTGTTGACTAACAAGCAAGTCATAGCAGTTTGCAAACTGATAGTAGTGGGGTTTCTTTGTACCATTTTCTCTTGGAAATAATTTCAAGAACTGATCGTTCGCCATTCTCTTCTACAAAAACAGAAAAACAAAATCAAACATTAACAAAGTGATTAGAAATGAATGTAAATTAAAAATGTGATTTTACAAAATGCTACCAATTCAGCTTCGCCACCCATTCCACTTGGATTTGCTGTTCTTATTTTGTGGATCTGCGACTCGTAGAATTGTGTTTGTCGATTAATCTTCCCAAAACGACCCGTGATTGCAGACATTGATCTCGTCTTTTCAACATGTTTTTTATTGTACGCACTCATGACTTTTGCCCAAAACGCCTCTCCACTTTGGTCGTTCCCCTTTACCGAGTCGTTAGAAAAATGACAATAAATATAACACAAATCCTTATCTTCATCGCCAGACCATGGAGCAGAAGAACGGAACGATAGAGGGGGGGCGGTTTGGGGAATTCCATTTTGAAAGGGTTGAGAATCTAAATGCCAGCTATCCATATTCATCGCTTCGGTATATGATTGAAACGGATGAGACATACTTTCAATATTAAGGAATTGAGAATAAAATTGTAATAGAAGAAGAGATGTGTGTATTACAATCTGGATAACATTGTGATATATGTAGTGAAATCATAAATATGACCGTTTATAGCCGTTGTAATTGAAATATGACCGTTTATAGCCGTTGTAATTTGAAATGTGACCGTTTATAGCCGTTAGGGGGGAAATATGGCTGGGAGGGGAGGAATTTTTGGGGGAGGGGTTGGGCGCCCATTTAATGGGCGCCCAAGCCCCGTTCAGGATCCTGAACCAGATCCTGAACGTTAAGCTTAATATTACCGTTGAATTGAACGACTGGAAATTTTTTTGGGGCAAATTCAGCAAATATTTGAACGATTGGAGATGCCCTAATAGTTTGTTGAATGTGACTTACACTTGATGAAATTATAATTTTACCACTTGACTAATAATGAATGCTAAGTTCCAACAAAACATTTAATTTCATTAGAATTTATTTAGTCACCTGAGAATATTCTTTCCTGACTACGGAATCAAAGTATTCCCAATATCTATGACAAATCTGTATCTAACATCTTTCACCAGTCGCCTCATTGCTTCTTACTTCTCATTTAGTTTTTTTCCATTTCAGTTCATGTTATTTGTTTTGTGAGGATTTTCTTACAATCACAAAAGAAATTAACTACGCTTCCTTTTCAACTATATGCCTAGGAGGCACTTCCAAAGGATTCTCTTCAGCAATGGAGCATTGACACGAATTCGAGTATTGATCTGAAAACACTACCTGGAATGAGTGATAGCTCACTAAGTATGAAAGCTACAAAATAGACGGATCGAGACGACCAGTTAGGCCAAGTGATCCAGCACGGGGATCACCTAGGAAGAGGGCGACGACTCTATTTTCAGCTCAGAAAACTCCTTGAAAAGTACAAGGATCGGCGATGAAGTCCCAGCTGTCTAAAAAACAAGAGCCTGGCAGATCGGATAGTGATTTACGAATCGATTGCAGCTCGAGGATTTGTAAAGAAATTTAATTTTAACTGGTAGAATATATTTTTTAGAGATGGAGCAGGTTTGGAGTGAACCGGAAGAAGACTGATTTGGGATTTGGAGCATAGAAAGAAAGAAGAGAGGAAAAATTTCAACTTGAAGAAAAAGGGGACGGTGAAATATTTTGGTCAGCCCGCTTAAAATTTTACTAAACCACGGTTTCTAATGTATTTCGCTTTTTATGTTTGGATAACAAGAAGTTTGCGAGAAAATTGATCAATTAAAGTTGGTGTTCTGTTTGATGCATCAAACGAGGTTCTACGCAAGTGCAGATCGTTATAATTGTTTATCGTCTAAATTCAAATTCAAAGACAATTGAGAAATACCATTTTTGAGATCGGACGCTGCCCGCACAGCTGCACCCTAGTAAGGGATGCTGCTCTTTTGGACCTCCACGATCTGATCGGTCAGTTAAAATTTGTTATTAATTATAAATTATTAATCGTTATAATCTTTAAAGCAATACTAATATATTCAGGAAATTTAATGTAAACATATGAGTAAAACAACTTCCAAAAAAAAATCAAACCTACTATGGAAAATTTTGAAAATTTTGAAATATAAAATATGAAATATAAATATTAATTATAATTATTAAATATCAAATACAAAAAAAAATTGTTACTTGTTAATTATGAATATTAATTACTTGTTAATTATTAATTTTTAAATACTACTATTGATTATTAATTTTTTGATATAAATTATATTAATTATTAATTATTGCTTCTTATTTATTAATTATTTGTTATCAAATTGTCACTTATTACTTGTTAATTATAATTGAATATTAGTTATTAATTACTAATTATTATGCGCATATTATTAATTATTACTTATTACTTCTAAATTATTAATGAATGTTAATTATTAATTATTCGATGGTAATGATTTAATATTAATTATTAATCATATTTATTAATTTTTAAATGTAACTAATAAACATTAACTATAATTTACTAATTATTATCGATTAATTATAATAGATTATTAAATATCAAAAAGAATTAATCATTATAGATAATGATTAGTAATTATAAATTATTTATTAATAATCATTGGTTATAAGCTACGAATAATTATCTATCAAACCTTTCATTTATAAATTATCAATTATAAACTACTATTTATAAATTATTTAATTAAGTATTAAATATTAGTTATTAGTTATAAGTTATTAGTTAGTATAATATTTCAAGCAATAATAAATAAATTTAGAAAATTTAGCATAACACGAGTAGAATTAATTTTTCAAAATGTTGTAGTTAATTAATATATAGTTGTAAAAAAAGGTTTTTACAACATTTTAAAACTGTTGTAAAAAGGGTATTTTTTCAACCTTTTCAAATATCGTTGTAACATAGTTACTTATTACAAGGTTTTTCTAGGAAACGGTGTAAGAAGTCATTTTTTACAATGTTTTCTTTAAAAACGTTGTAAAAGGATTTATTTTTTACAACATTTCTTTAGAAAACGTTGTAAAATGTATTTTTTACAACGTTTTATGTATAAACGTTGTAAAAACATATATTTGTTGCAGTGATATCACTTTATTTGTTGTATGCATTATGTTGGAATGATAAATGATATATGAAAATAGTATTTCAATATTTGATAGATGTTAGATGATAATTATGGATAGTTATAGAACGATAGATGAATATATCATTTGATTTGTTGCATTGCATTATGTTAAAATATTATATGATAGATGAATGTGGCATTTCAATTTTTGACAGATAAATTAGATGAATAGTTATAGAATGACTGTTTAATATATCACTTGATTTATTACATGCATTATGTTGAAATGATACACATGATAGATGAGAATTATATATTAGATGATAATTAAATGTATACTTATACAATGATAGTTGAATATATCATTTGATTTGTTGCATGCATTATATTGAAATATTAGATGATAGATGGACATAACATTCAATTTTTGATTGATGGGAGATGATAACAAGATGGATGGTTATAGAATGATAGTTTAATATATCACTTGATTTATTTCATATATTTAAAATGAAGAATGATTGATGAATACAATATTTCAATTTTTGAACTGTAAAAGCATGCATTGAAAAAGAGTAATGATAGACAAATATAGCATTTTAAAAAATGATATATGAATATAGCATTAGAAAATTATTCATTGATAGTTGAAAAAAATGAAAGATGAAAATAAGCATGCATTAGAAAAATGATAGATGTAAATAGCATTATAGTTTGTTAAATACAAAATTATTCATTGATAGTTTTTTGTACAGGAATCCAAAGGTAAGAAATCAAAGAAAGCAAATACAAAAGAAGATGAGAAAAAATCAAGGAAAGATCTGAAGAGAAAATTCAGTATAGATGCAGTTTGCTTCCAATGATAAATTTTTTTAGGAAAATAAAGGAAAGAGGAGGTTCTCTTGTAGATCAGCTGAATTATCTAAAAAAAAACCCTTTGAAAAATTCATGCTTGAGTTTTTCAAAGAAATTTTAACCATATCTGCATTTACAAAATTATCGACAACATTAGATGATATCATTGGCACATTTTCTATCGATGAAGAAGCTTTTAAGACTGGGAATATTTTTTTAAAAATCAAACCTAAAGACATTTCAATTCCTTTTAGCTTACCATTGTCTGGAACTGATATTTTTCCATTACCTAAAATGAGTTTACAAAGCATTCCAGATAATTGTAAATATTTTGTACTTAGAAATTTTGGTACAATAGATCATATTACAAAGGATCTCACAATTTCAAAGATAAACAATGTACTGCAAACAAAACAATTTCATAATGAAACTGATTTTCCAAAATTGATTGTTATTCTTGCGATGATAACCTTCTTCTTTCCAGACAACCAACGGTACTTACCATGAGGTTATATTCCTTATATCCTTGGTCAAAAAAATGAACTTAGTATCTTGACCGATTTCAATTCATCTTTCGTTGATTAGATCAGCTTTGACGGCTTTCAAAACAAAGCCGAGAAACATGCCCGATTGTTCCATGCTCCCAATTGTAAGTACAACATTCTAACTTTATGTTAATGTATCTATCTCTATAATTTAAATTATATACATTATATGTTTTAACAAGTAATATTTTATTTGTAGTTTTTTCTATGTGAGCATGTAAATTTGATATCTTCAAATGCAACGTACTTTACTACCTTACCTAGATTTGGGAGATGGAATATCAAAAGCTTGAAAATGGTGATTTCAAGAGAAGCTCTCAAGAACATGGACAATAGAAAGGTATCATTTCTCACACAAGTACAAACAATATATAATTATAGATAAACATATCATAATATAGTGTATATTACTAGTTTTTATGTTGTTATTATATAGCCATAAGTTGAATGATAGTTGCATATATCATTACTATAGAATACAATTTTTTTTGTTACTACAGAATGATAGTTAGATATATCATTATGTGAAAAATGAAAGTTATGTATAACATTAGTTCATTCATTGTTTGTTGCTCATTCATTACTATTTTATGTTATTGTATAGATTTTCGTTGAAATAAGAAATTTGACTGAAAATGAAAAGGCACTTCTTGAACAAACAAGCCAACGAAAATTTGTTTTGTTAGTTACCAATGAGAATGTTGGAATAGAAAAACAAAACTTGGAAGCAATATCAGAAAAGCAAGTCCAGTCGCTACAGCAGTACATTATAGATGTGGAAAAAAGTTGAAGAAGACTGAAGTGGAATTAGAAAAAGAGAGACAAAAAATAATAGAAGGAGAAGGCATTATAATATAGTTGAAAAAAGAAATCAAGACTTGGGAATCAAAAGAAAGAGAGGAAATATAACCACCAACATTTGATCTTAATATAACTCAGCAAATTAAGATGATGCATCAAGAAAAAGAACAACAAGATCAAAACAAACCCTCGGTGGAAGCATAAAAATCCCCAAGATTGCATGAAAAAGCACCGAAGAAACCAAGCTCGTTAATTTTAAGGGTTAAAAAGCGCCCAAAAAAGAAGAAAAAATTGATCCTGATTGCCAATACGAAATTGTTCATTATAGAAAAACCGAGAAGAAAAACAATGACAATGTAGGACAGAAGATGCAAACTGAAACAAAAGAAGGTGAAAAGGAAAATACAAGTGAGCAAGAAGAAGATGAACATAACGAAGAAACCGATTACTAAGAGGAAACTGAAGCGATGAACCAGTCAAAACAGTTGATAACGAAGAACCTATTGATGTTGATGGGTACTCTCCATCAAGTAAAGCTTATAAAAGTAGAGATATCACAAAAAGAAAAATTCTATTATTGTTGAAGGAAGAACAACAGAACAAAGGTCCAGAACAAAGGTCTAACTTTCTTCAAATTCAATGAAAATGAGAAGTTAATTTTCTGACCTTTTTTCTTTGATTATATTTGTAATTAAATAAAACTGAAAAAAACTAACTTGTCAATTATTATTTTTCAATTACAGCACTATAACTTATGAAAGGGATGAAGGAATAAAGGAGGAATTACAATAGTCAAATCTATGCTGGAAGCTATTTTGTTTGAGGAGGTCACAGATGGACAGGTATGCATCGAATGAGAAACATGATAGTTAAAAGGTCCATATAAATGTATAAAATGGGAGAATGATATTTAAACCTAGCATTCAATTTTTCAAAATGCGTATAAACGAATTGAATTGGAGAATGATAGCTAAAAATAGCATTAGTATTTGAAAAGTGCAAATAAATGTATAGAATGGGAGAATGATGGTTAAAACTAGCATTCATATTTTGTAAGTGCATATAAATGTATAGGATGAGAGAATGATAGTTAAAACCAGAATTCAAAGTTTCAAAGTGCATATAAATGTATTGAATAAGAGAATGGTAGTTAAAAATGGCATTGGTATTTGTAAAGTGCATATAAATGTATCGAATGTCTAAATTGATTGCTTAAACTATCATTTGCATTTTTAAGTGCATTCAACGTATTTAACATGCAAATGATAGTGAAAACTAGCATTCATATTTCTGGTTCAAAAATATAGAAAAAATTAATTATTCCATAAACTTACAACCTTCTTTGTTTGGTTAATCAGCTTATTGATTGGTTTTATTACAATCAAGAGATATGTGAACACAGTTGCTACTTCACTACAATGATGATGCTAAGTATAGGCTTTTCTTATAAATGTTAAAAATTGATATAAAGTATTCTAATACATATGAATATGCAGAACGCTTTAGTACGTGATTAGGAAACTATGATCAATGACATAGTCATACCAACAATAGATGTCATTGTAAAGAATGAATTTAAAGAGAAGATTTTCTTCCCTCTACATTACGTAAACCATTGGAGCTTACTGAGGCTAAACTATGAGACAATGTAGTGGAGTCATTATGACTCAACGAAATCAAAGACCAGATCAACAAGAATATCAAACCCCAACTTTAACCAAGCCCTGATTCTTGTAAGAAAAATATATTTTTTAAATCGCTCTAACATTAATATACATCACTAATTTTTCTTCTTCCAGAAAGACAAAACTGAATTGATGTTCATGAAGAATGGGCAGAAGCAAGAATACTCAACAAAGAATTTTACAAACCTAAAGTGTTGCAACCAAAAAGTCCACCACAAGATTCTGATTTGTAAGTAACTAATTTCATTTCTTCTCTTGTCATTTAAGTTTGTATATTCGTCCAACCTTTTTTTTTTTTTTAAAACAGTGGAATACATCCAATTATCAAAATGATAGTTAAACCTAGCATTGAAATGTTTAAAGTGCATAAAATTGGGCCAAATGAAAAAATGACAGTTCAAACTATCTTTTATATTTTTATAATGCATATAAATTTACCAATTATCCAAAATGATTGTTTAGACTAGCATACGTATTTTTAAAGTCTATTGGAATAAACTGAACATGCAAACTGATAGCTAAAATATCATTTGTATTTTTAAATTGCAGCGGAATGCATTAAATATGCAAAATAGTAGTAAAAGCTAGTGTTGTTAATTGACAGTTTATTGGACTACATCTATTGAACAAAAAGATTATGTATAAGGTGCACGTTCCAGACGTCTCTATGAATGTATTGATTAATATTGTAATCAAAATATAATGCTATATCTTAGAATTCTAGAGTAAAAAATGCTAGCATTAGATTATACTATAATATTAACTAATATTTCTACATCTAAAACAGACTTGATTATGCATTCTTTGTGATGGCAAACATGAAAAAACTTGACAAGGATGAGATGCCAGCAAAATATGTAAAGGAAACAATTAGAAAACTAAGAGCTGCAGTGGTATATGACATACTCAATGATCCACAATATAGTTGGTCGGTGGAAAAGTCCTACAAAGACTCTACATAAGACTAGATGTTGCATTTAAACTTCTTAGAACTTTGGATTATATTTAAACTGAATCACTTCTTGTAATTAAACTGAGATAGATTCTTATATGTTTTCCAATGCTTGTATTTTGTTCTCTGCGTATAAACTTCTGTGATGGATTTGAACTTCTCAATTTGAATTTGATTCAATTATATTTGTCTATTTTCAATGAATTAAATATAATGGATAAACTATGGATATATTCAAGCGTCATTTTTAAGTGCTTTTTGATGCTTGTACTGTGTTTCTGAAGCGGTGAATAATGTTTATACTAAATGCTAGATAGAACTAGCATAATGCAAAAATACATCTTTTAGTAATTGAACTATGATGAATAAAGTGTGAATTTATCCATTTTGCATTTTTATATGCTTTTTAATATTTGTACTCTGTTTCAAGTGTGATGAATACTGTTTACACTGTAATGCTAGTTATAACTAGCATTTAACTAAAATGCTAAATACAACTATCATTGAATTGAAATGTTTATATGCTTACCCATCGTACCCACTTGGACTTTTTATATGCCTACTATCAGCTAACGTCTACACTGTAGATTCATGGAGCATCACCTTTGCAGTCCATTTTTTTGCGCTTGCCCCTGTTCCATTTGGGTTATGTAACTTTACTACCAAACTATTATGATTCTTCAGTTTGATTGAATATTACTTCAGCAGTTGCTCTTCACTAACATTCTATTGTGATTGTACAACTAATATACAACTGCTATTTCTTTTTAATTTTTTTATTGCAATCTCCACATCCATTGTCAGTGTTTTCTAGATGTTGATTTGTACTTGAATTTTTAACTGATACTCACTTCAGCCTTTCATTAGCTCATATTAGTTCGGCAGCTCATCACAGAACCACTTATGTAATCTCATCGGCTCATCATATAAAGATTAGATTATCATCAGATCCTTCATTATTGTACAACAGCTCACTCTGTTCTATATAATGACAGGTTGTGGTTTGTAATGTTCAAATTGTATTTCAAGTGTGATGCATACTGTTTATACTGAAATGCTAGATACAACTAGCATTCGACTAAAATGCTAAATACAACTAGCATTGAATTGAAATGTTAATACCGAAGTGCAGCTCATGCAATTCTTTAATTCATATTAAATATTTTACAATATGAGTAAATAATAGATTCCTAAAAACAAACTTTACCAACAATGGAAAATAAATGAATAGATGGTATTAGAAATTAAAATAAAATAACCAAAACATTTCACATTTTATTTTCTATTCACATAGTCTGACTTCATTCTTCTATAAGCTTTAGCAACATTACACTTAAAAAACTACTCCATTACACTAAAAAAATACATAATTTTTTTTAACTTTTTGAAGAAGCAAAACAATTCCTTTTTTGTGGCCAACTTCATTACAATGACTGCATTTGTTTTTTTTACTTTGAGAATATCCAAATCCGTCATGCCTCTTTGTAGATGGTCTTCTTGCACCACTACCCTCTTTAGGAGGCCTAATCAAAACATCATTTTCAGTAGCAACTAGCTTATCAAAATCTAGAATTGGATTGATAGCATTAGCATACGAAGATCTGAAAGCATTAATAGTAAAATAGTTCTCCACATAATCATAAACTAATCGCCTAAACTTGTTAATGCACTTAATTTCTTAGGCACATGGAGAACTAGTAACTCTCCATTGATTACAACTACATAAACGATTTTGAAGATCAACAAACAGTAACTTAGGAGATTTAACTTCAAATACAAATTCCGAAGACTTATAAACATCCTAACCAAAGCCATCGTCGACTAACTTAGACAAACGTTCCTCCATAACAGAACAAAGATTCATTGTCCACAAACGACATTCCTCTCTTCGTCTAACCATTTTCTCCATTATTTTCACTCGAATACAATCCAAACAAGAAGTTATTGCCGTAACTCTATCTTCCAAAATCCATGAGTTGAAACTTTCTGCAATATTAGAAGAATATTCACCATAACGTTTTCCTTGAAAAAATAAATCCGGCTAATGGTCAAAAGTTTTATCTCTTAGAAAATATTATGTGGACGTACCTCAAATATCCTTAAATTTAGAAAGAAATCACTCAAAATCATACATATTAGAATGTCTAGCACAAAGTTTGAACAACTCAACAATTGATGAATCACTTTTAGTCGCCTTAACAACAGTACCAATATTTTGTTCCATGTGAAGTAAACAATAACTATGATATGAAGAATGAAATATTTTTGGAACGCCTAAAATGAGACCGCATTGACGATCATACATAAAAACTAAAGACAGATCTTCATGAAGCATTTCTTTCAAATGGGACAAAAACCAAGACCAATTAGCTTCATTTTCATGTGAAACATAACCCATTGCTAAAGGAAAGAAACCTACAAAATAAATAATTAATGACTGCTCAATAGTAAGAAAAATGAATTATATTAAACATTAAAACCCGTGTTAAATGTCAATATTTTCTATTATACACAATTGAATAAGGTTCAAAATGATATATGAATCTAGCACATGTTATTTTAAAGTCTTTTTGTTACTGTTGCATAAAATTTAGTTCTTGTTTTTGTAAACATTTCTACTATAAACATTTCTAGTGTAAATAGCTCTACGCTTGAATAAAATAGAGCAAATAATTCTAGTATAAACATGTCTGCATTAAAAATTATGTACCGCTTTGAACAATGATAGTTGAATATGTCATTACCAAAAAAATAAATAAATAAAACAAAATTAAAAACTCATACCTTGGTTACCATTTTTACAAGTAGCGGCTAATAATACACTAGTCTTCCCTTTAAAGCAGCTGCATCTAAAAATATTATTAACCGACGGTGCTTAAATCCAAGTAGGCAAGCACCAAACCAATACAAACTCTCTCAAATTGATTGGTTGAAGGACTAACTTCCATAGCCACATAACTACCAAGATTATACTTTTGCAACGCCTCTAAATACCAATTTAAATCATTATATGACATAGCATCATCCCTATATATTTCTTTCAAAGCCAATAGTTTTCCGCTATATGCATAACAATATGAAAGATTAGAATTGTACTTCTTCTAAATTCCTTGATAATATCCTTTGGCTTCTTCGTAGTAGCATTTCGAATTTGATCAATAATCAACGATTTTACAAATCTACTTGAAATATTAACTCTATTAATGTCTCTAAGACCGACTCCACATGAATGATCAAAATTGTAGTTCTAATAAAAAAAATCAAGAGAGTAGACCATGATCCAAAGAAGCATTAAGATAAAACTTACAACCATCCGTCAACCAAGAGCACTTAACAGAAATTCTATCGGGAGAATTTTGGACAAAAATCACATCATAACCATTTTTTATTTGATATGCCATTAAAAACTTCCTAAAATCCTCAACTCCATTAAAAAAAACAAAGAAAATCCATAATAGTATTTTGAGAACGTTTCTTTAAAATATCTTTCAAATAATAAGAAGAATCGACATGTGAATCACTATTTCTAACAGAACTACTACTAATTGAAGTGCTTTGAATGCTTGCATTGCCTAAACCACAACCACCAATATCAACTACCATAGTATAAACATTTTCCTTAACAGTAAATTTAAAATATTCACTCTTCTTGAAAATTAGAAAGCACATAATACCAATCAAGTCCGAAGCAGTATCAATGATTATATTCTTATTCTTAAGAACATAAGATATCTCAATAGAAAACGAACTAAGATGCGGCCAAACTTCACAGATTTCAGTCTTAACACCAAACAAAGGAGAGCCTATGGTAAGTCGAGTAGAATAACAATTCTCATTATGTTCAAAAATAATTAGCAAACTATTTGCCTCATCATTGTAGATATCAGTACTGCAAAAGGAATTAAAAAACCAATTAGAAAACTTACTTAATCTTATGAATACAGCAACAACAGAAAATGCTAAATTAATATAGCATAACAAATGAAAAGCAAAATAAGTTAATTATGAATACAACAAATGCTAAATTAAAAAAGACTAACAAAATAAAAAAGCAAATGATAAATGTTAAGTGCTAAATGAAAGAAAAATAAATTAATTAAAAAGAGAATGCTGAATGAACATAGCATGATCAAATTAAAACAAATTATGAATACAGCAGCTAAGAATGCTATATAAACATAGCATAACACAATAAACTACATATAAAATTCACTAGAATGATAGTTGAACGATAAAATTGTACAACAATAAACAATGCTAAATAAACATAACAGTACACAGTAAATCTTACCTTGCCATTCAAACAAATCTAAAACTGGTGCTAAAATCTGGAAGAAGACAAACTGTACAACCTAGAAAACTAAAATATGCATAATAATTGAAATATATTATATCATAGGAAGATAAGAAGAAGGTCGAAATAAATAAGATCGATATACCTGGAACTGGAAATTATTTAATGAAGATCGACAGAAAATCGAGAATATCGAATACAAAAATAATAAAACATGCATCCTTGAATCAAAGATCGATGCACTAAGATCAACAAGATCAGAATGGAGATCAAGATGAAAATAAGAAGCAAGAAGATCAATGATAATGAACGGAAAGTTTAAATTTTATAAAAGTATTTCCATTGAAAAAAATAATAAAGCCCGTGTCCTTGAAATGAAAAAAAAAAAAACAAATCCGTGTCCGTAAGTCCAAAAAAATAAAAAGTTCCTCCAGCCCATTTTCTTGTTATAAAGTTAGTTAGACAAATAAAACAAGCCCATTACACTATTCTGTACCTAATTATTTGATAGAGTTAGGGGTATGCCATAGAAGAAACTCCGTACTTTATTAAAAGAAACATGGCATTTTCCGACGGCTAGCAGCCATCGCTAGCTGTCGAAAATGCCGTCGGAATATAGATCACGACTTGCGTCTGGTTTCGACGGATTCGATGGCATCATAGCGACGACTTCCGACGGCTGCTCCGACAGCCTTAACATATATGTGGCGTGTTATTTTCTCGTTAAACCGTCGGGAACGGAATGACACCTTCGAAAACCGTCACCTACTGTCAAAAATTGTGGCCAATAAGCCGCCGAACGGTGTCATTTACCATCGAAATTGACAATCTGTAGGCCGTTGGTTACCATTGGTAATCTTCGCAATTTTTTCCCATGCTTCCTATTTTGCTTTCGTACCACATTCAATATATAATTCAACAAAATCAATATGTAAGCCTTATATATGAACTGAAATCAATATAAAATAAAACTCAAACATCATTATATCAAATATAAACATATTTACATCCAACATCAAAGTCCAATATTTATAAAACAAATCTTTCATCATCACTTTCAACCATCCAACTTCAATATTTATATCCAATATGTGCATCCAACGTCAAACTTCACATATCAACTCCACAAATCCACCACCAAATCAATATCAAACACAATATGTCCATAAATTAATCTCACCATCACTCAAGGTTAATATACATAAAACCACATCCAATACCACATGTCCATAAAAAACTGCAAATCGTACTTCAAGACTCATCATCGGCATCGGAACCACCGGACGAAGAGAATGAACCATGACGCTCTACATACTCTACCAAACGCTGGTTGAGCAGCTGCATTTGCACTGCTCGGAGGCGGTTCTACTCCTGCAGCTACGCAATTAGCTATCTAAGCTCATTAATCTTTGCGCTCCCCTGAGCCTTTGGGTTAGCCCTTTGTGATGTCCGAGCCTACAGAACAAGTGGAAATATGTTTAAGTTATTACGTAACTGTTATAAAGATTAAGAAAATTATACAACGTAGTTAATTTTTATAAATTACCGATTGGTTGACGTAACCGTAGCGCCTGTTTCTCTGGATCGAGTCCATAACAGAGTCAAAGATCACGTCCTCCTCCTCGGTGGACAACCGCTCCCATCCGGAATGCTCAAGCATCTGCGCACGTGCCTGCATAAATTTTTTATACAACGCAAAATTTAATATAAATAAATAATATATGACATTTTTGTAATACTTTTTAACTAATTAATTAATCATTATTAATAACTTATAACTTAAAATATACTTACATGTGCAACATACGCTCTATCATCCTCATGCCAAGCATATGACCTGATCCCTTGTCATCTGTCTGCCTAACGCATGAGTATGCTTAAACATGTCCATATACGAGATCAGACCCCTCCACCTCCCGCGCTCTTTCCTGCAATAATTAGTGTGTATTATTATTTATTATACAAATTTAAACTAAAAATGTATTGTTTGTAATTATAATTAATTAATTTATCAGGTCCTCACGATGGCCCTCGAATGATTTTGAGCCACCGTAGTGTGTGACAAGATTTTTTTACCTGTTTGCAGAGTTTCTTTCCGACCACTCTACAAATTAAAAATTAAGATTATATTTTACAGGTATAAATTATGTATCTATATTGAATAAATTAAGATGATATCTTATTGCTCTTACCTTGAATTCATCGCTATCCCACCATGCGGCTCAAGCATCCCAAACGCTGGTGTCCATTCACTGTGGCTTCTTTCCGGTTTTTCTTATGCTAGACATCGTATCCCTGTAATTCTTTACCACTTTTGAGTTCCAATGACGCTTGCAAAGGGACACGTCCTCCTCTTGTAAGTCTACTACACCCTGTATATGTTGAAAAAATATATGTTATACATTTATACTTAGTCAGCAAATTGTAAAGTGATTATATATAATGGTATATAATTTTACACTTATAAGGAAGTCTTGCCATATATTCTCCCGTACATGGTCCGAGATCCTGCTCCACTTCGGCCAGCATGCAGACATGCGACTCATGTACGCCTGCTTGGATATGCTTAGCATAATGTTGGAAGGCTCAAGCTCAAAACCCCTGCAATAAATATGATACATACAAATCATGACTAATTTATCATACAAAATATTTACAATGCTGGAGTAACTTTAATACTTACGAACTATCGGCTTTTGGTAGTAATCTAACTACCATATGTGGCGCCTCCTGTGAAGGTTCGCTAACATTACTACCGTCATGACCTGCCCGTTCTAAGATCCAAAGGAAGAACCAGTCTATGGAGACTCCAACGTCTAAAAATGACATCTGTAATACATGTCACATACATATTATTTTATTATGGCAGCATATATCATTCAATTATGAGTAAACATATCAACATTTAATAGCAATAATCGCATGTAACATTAAAAGAAATGTAAATATCAATACTTCCATATATAACCTTTTCTCAAGGTGTTTACTATTAAATTAGTCCTCGTCGTTTTCTGATTCAGACTCTGTCTCGTACTCTATATTGTTTTCCTCTGTGGTTTCAAATGCTTCTACTAATATATTTGATTCATCATTTAGAGGTCCTAAATCGGTTTGATCATTTGTTATTGCAAATTTGTCATTTTCCTCAATATCCGCTAGGTACGCTTGTTCGTTTGGAATATTCTTTCCATCAAACGTAAATCTTGCCTTCATTTTAAAACCGCCGATCAGTCTGCTTTATCTCTTTTTAGAGATGGATAAGGAGCATAATAAACTTGTAGGGTATGTTTTGCTTGTATAAATAGATCATACTTATGATAACGTGATGTATGCTTTATTTCAATAATATTATATTTTTGGTGCACGTTGATTCCAGAAACTGAAACATTAATCAGTTGCATCTAAATAAATAAACTTCTTCCACAAGTGTAGTAAAATTTGTTAATTGCAAAACCTAATTTAGCATTATATTCTTTGGTGTTGAATTTGTAAATAACACACATGTATTACTCAAGTAAATAATTTTAGATGCGTTATTCATTAGTACCTAACAAATGGTGCAACTTTTGTACAGTTAAGAAGAACATATGTGTGGGCTATATGGTCTCTGTCATCTAACCGTACTTTCACACATCTTCCAGCATGATGTCCCTACTGTCTAAAGATAGATAGCATTGATTCAGAAGAATCTCGTTCAATGCCCTCATCATTTCATGTAGCACTTTCAAAAGATAAGTTCACTTGGTCATTGAAATAATGAGATAAAAAATGAAGCTTCTTCTTCGATATGTGATTTGCATAACGAACCTTCAACTCGTTTCTGTCTCACTTTTTTCTTTAGATGATTCAAGAACCTAGTAAGAATAATTATAATTAAATTTTATTACTTGTGGTTAAACTAGAATTTAACAACTCAATGTTAATACCTTTCAAACTGATACATCCATCCATATTGCACAGGACCTCAAATACGTGCTTTAAACGGAAGATGAACAGGTAAATGCTCCATTACATTAAAGAAACCAGGAGGAAATAATTTCTCTAATTTGCAGATTAGTATAGGAATTTACGGCTCAAGTTAGCGTAGACGATCAATGTAACGATCCGTAATTTTCGATAACTAAAAATAGTTAGTTTAATAAGGTTTTGTGATTTATTGTTGGAAGAATTAAAAAAAATTATGATTTAATAGTAAGGTTATAACGGGAATGCAATGTTATAGTATTAATTGAAGGTAATTTATAACTGCTTTAAATATAATTCCAATTAATTAAAATGATTAAAGAGTTATAATTGGTATAGATTGTAAACAAATTATGGTAATGTATGTATTGATTGATGTTGGATAAAAAGGGTAATTGATAATTTAAATGTTGTATTAGTTAAATAATATGTAATAAATTATAATTGAATAAAATTAGTGTTGTGGTAGTAATTATAGCACTTATTGTGGATAATAAACTTATACGACGTGATTAAAAGTTATTGGTGACAATTATTATATGTTACCTATTTATTTAGTCTATTAAATTAAATTGGCAATTAATTGCAATTAATTCACTTAGTTAATGCAGTTAACGTGGATTAAGCTGATAATTGTAGAATATTAATTCAATAAGATGTAACCCAATGTAAATTTTATTCATAATATAATAATTGATTGAATAAAAAGAATTGAAATCAAGTTTGATCAATTTTAAATAAATGTTATTAAATGTAGAAAAGATAACAATCGTTATTTATTACCAATTTATTTGAATTAAATTGCGAAATAAATGTAACTAAATATCACTTTAATATGAGTTAAGACTATAACTAAAGGGTGAATGCAATAAAATGTGCAGAAATGTCTATTATATTCACAAGGCAATGACTGATTTAATAATAAAAATTAAACCAAGCAAAAATGAAGTTATTGGGATTTCAAATTGTAATAAAATTGACAAAATTCAATATAATTGAAATGTAGTAGTTCATACAAATAAAAGATGGAAATTGTAGCATATTAATGTAATAATATATAAAACAATGTTAGTTATATCCATAAGAATAACAATGGATTGAATAATAGGCTAAAAAGTCAAATAAATGGATTTATTTGAAATTTAAATTTACAATTACTGAATTCATTGAATTGAAATTAAACACGGTAATTGTGCAATATTCAATATTCAATTGATATAGAAATTTGTTTTAGAGGATTATAAATTATTAAGTAATCTAAAGATACAGAAATTGTAAATTATTAAACTTGAATTGAAAAAAAATTGATTTAATTAATTTAATAATAACCTATTTAATTTGTGTGAAAAAGCGATTTTGGCCCTGTCTCGGAGTTTCATCGGATCTGTAATGGTGGATTATTATAAGGTTCCAATTTCATAGCAATCAGACTTGTCGTTTGATCGTACAGACACGAAACGCGTTGTTAGCGCCAAAATTGGTCACTAACACCCAAATCCAGATGAAAGCACCAAATCCCAATCACAGCTCACAGATAGGATGTATGTAGAGAGTAATAATATGAAGAACAGTTAAAATTAAAATGAAAGCAGTAAAGAACAACAGATTTTATAGTAGTTCGGCTAACTCCGGCCTACGTCCACTTCAGAAGTTTTCTTTTTATTGATGTAATGATCCATTACAGTTACAACGTGGTAGACTTGTCTTAGTCTAAGAAAGTAAAAAGTAAGAGAGCGGAAAGAAGAAGAAGCAGTCGTCCCCCCATCTGGAGACCCACATGCTGTATTTATAGACAAAACCAGGTTGTTGGGCCTCCTGAGTAGTTTGGGTCCACCAAGGGTACCGAGGTATCGAGGTGTTGAGGTATTGAGCTACCGAGGTGTCGATATATGTAGCTACCGAGGTATGGAGGTATGGATCTACCAAGGTATGGAGGTATGGATGTACCGAGGTATGGAGGTATGGATCTACCGAAGTATGGATCTACCAAGGTATGGAGGTATGGATCTACCGAGGTATGGACCTACCGAGGTATGGAGGTATGGATCTACCGAGGTATGGATATACCGAGATATGGATCTACCGAGGTATGGAGGTATAGATCTACCGAATTATGGATCTACCGAGGTATGGAGGTATGTATCTACCGAGGTATGGAAGCATGGATCTACCGAGGTATGAATCTACCAAGGTATGGATTTACCGAGGTATGGATCTACCGAGGTATGGAGGTATGCCGAATGACCCATCCAATGTCGAACGAGATTTATGCCGAACCTCCATCATGCTGAACCATGTTTAATGTCGAACCATGTTTCCTAGACCCAAATTATAGTCGGTTCATTTTTTATCCGATCATATTTCCATCTTCCAAGCACGCTGCGTCATCCATCCATCCAGTCGACTGAATCCATCGTACATCAGCCTCGACGCACACGTAGTCAATTAAGTTAAATCCGCATATCCATGGCCTTGCCAAAAGGCGGGTTAACACGCATAGAAATCAATTTAATTAAATTTAATTAAAATCAATTTGAAATAAGCGAATTTTAAACTAACTTCTTTATACGATGGAATTAGGACTTGGAACCTATTTCATTGAGTTTAAAACTATCGAAAACATCTATTTTGATATATAGGATTACCCATTTTCGTTTTGCGAATGAAACAGGCTTTTTTGGTCGTTTATCATTCCAATCGTTTCGATCTGGCCATTCTTTTCTTATCTAGCCTTGTCCATATAAATAGATCTCTCCAAACCCTAGCATTCTTTTTATTCCTCATTACTATATGTACATTTCCTCCTCATCTCCTCTTTCCAAAGACAGTAAACAGATAAATTACAAATCCTCAATTCAATTTCGAAATCAATTTCGAAATCAAACTCCTCCAAACCATGTCGAATTATATATCAATTCAAAGCTCTCGATGAGCGTAATCCAATGGTGCAATTCATTTTGCAATTTGAACCACCGTTTGTTCAGAATTCGCGAATCAACCTCAGTTATCCATTTTAGGGTTTTGACTATCCAACGGTGGATCGTCGTCCGATCAACGATCGGGAAGCGGCGTTTGGAAGAGAGAGTCGAGCAGTGCTCATCTGCGGTGATCATTTGTCTCAATAAGGTTGCAGTTCGCCACAATTTGGCAAAAAATTTCAAGGCGGCATCGGATTATCGAGGGAGGCAGAAGGTTGCGTGCAGTTAAGGGAGGCTTGGCCTATGCCGGTGGTTCCTTTGGCGTTGTCAGATCTTGGTGCGGTGGCCATTGGCGTTGACGTTGGTTGAGAAGTCGGTGGCTGTTAGAGTTGTTCAAAGTAGATATCGATGCTGTAGGTTTAGCGCGTGATATTCTAGGTGACGGGTCTATTCTAATTGCCTCTTCTTTTTTTATTTAAATTTTTATCTTCTAATATCGATAACTTTTGCATATGAATTTGATCTTGGGCGCGGTTTGTTCCGCTACGGTCGTATCGAAATTTCGAACATTTTGACGCTGGCTTGGATGAATTCTATGACTATTGAATTTTGGGCCTTCATTTGGATTTTTAATCGATTTGAAATCGAAGTGAGTGTTTTAATCCACTCACAACTTCTAAATTATCTTATGCTAGTTAGTTTAAATTTATGATGTGGTTAGAAATTTATTAATGGTTGTTTGGTATATTCAAATCGTCATTCCAGTTAATTAGTATTTCTTTTGATTTAAATTGCCATTTAATTTAATATTGAATTTAAATTGTCAATTTAATACCTTTTATTGATGATTAGTAATCTATTGATGTTTATTGGTTGATTTGGATGATGATTGTGATGGATGTTTTATTTGTTGATATTGGACGACTGGATGTTGTATTCTACATTGTTATAACACTGCAAGTTCCCTATGGGTAGAAATGATACATTCTCGAATGATCTATAAATTAGGGAAAAATTGTTATGGGTTGAAATGATAGGCTTGAGCGATTTTATGGATTTTTATTTAATTCGGGATTGCGGTTTGAAATGATATATAATCGTAAAAATTTAAATTCCAACTTGAAACGATAAATATCCGTATCACTTGACCATAGGGTAGAAAATTATATACGGACACTAGATCGGTTAATTAAATGATTTTAATTATTTAAATTTTGAATTCAATTAACTGGCATTTTTGAAATAGAAATTGATTTATATAAACTGAATTATTTTCGATAATCCAAGCGTTAATATTGAAATTGGAATATATTTAATGAATTGTTCAATGGATTGTTAAATTAGAATTTTAAGGTCGAAGTGTCATATATAAATGAATTTATCGAAATTGAAATGTTTGGATATAACTTTGAATCCTATTTTAAACTGGTTTAAAAAATATTTTAATCAATATAAAACTATTTATTTTATTTTAATCTAATTTAACCTATTTTAAACTAATTAACCTATTTAATCTATCTCAATCTGTTTTATTCTATTTAATCTGTTTTAATATATATTAATATTTTTTAAGTCATTTAAACTTTATTAAACTATATTAACTCATTTAATTTATTGTAAATTATTTTAATTTATTTTAACTATTTAATCTATTTTTTATTCTATTTAATTTAATTAAAAGTTCATTTAATCTATTTTAAGTCTACTTAATCCATAATAAACCTATTTAATCTATTTTAAAACATTTAAACTATTTTAAATCTATTTAAAGTATTTTAATCTGTTTTAATCTATTCTAAATTTATTTAATCTATTTTAACCTATTTAACCTAATTTATATCTATTTAAACCGTGGTAAACTAATTAAACTATTTATACTATATAAATCATTTTCCAAATTCCAGATGTTGTAAAGTGGAAACGTTTATAATCAAAGCCTTGATTTTAAGCGAATAAGGTTAAAAATGTTGCAACATAAGTTGGGATTTGAAATGATATTTGCTGGGGAAATGTCATATTTGAGTAAATACAATGATTTTGAAATAAGAATCTAAATTTTGAATATAACTTCAAAAGTGATACAGTTTGAATTGAATATGATATTTTGATATTAATTATTAATATGTTTTGGAAATGTAAAAGAATCATCCGGTGTGAAATAAGCGCTTGGTTGTTAAAGAGATTGAGACCGGATATTATCATACTCTCTGCCAATACAAAAAAACCACTTTAACAACTGTGTATGCGGTGGAGATTCCGAAAATGAAGTAGGATGGTTTGGTATACGATTATGTATGAGGTATTTACGTGGCCCTAACTCCCGTGAGTCAGCTTAGATGTGACTAAAAAAGGAGCTATACCAGGCCAAGTGAGGTCATTCCTCCTATCGGGCACATTTCTTCGATACTATATTTTTCACTTTATGATTGATTTGGTGGCCACCCCTTGATTTTGAATATGGGAGTGTGTCCGAGGTGGGAGGTAGTAGCTGCTATGCATTACCACCAATCCGAGAGTGCAACTGGTATATCTACCCTGGCATTGCCTCGAGTGTCATGTTCACATGCCCTATCGCGCCTTCTACAAGTTTGTCTTGTATCATACCTATGGAATGCCCTCTGGGTAAACCTCACGGAGGAGCGTACGGTACTGTATAGACTATGCGAATATATAAAATATGTTAAGGGGGATACACATAACGCCTTAACGCTATTTTAATACTTTACTTTAATGTAGACACTATTATAATAACGATCGTACCACATAGTAGGTAGTTTAACGGATGCTTAAGAGATGGTAATCTCGAACATCTCTTAAGTTACTGCACTCATATTGACACTGGAGAGGAGATGTCAAACCTCGTAAACATTTTTGACGCCGTTACACTCATATTTGTTTACTATTGATTTAACTTACATAAGATCTTTTAGTTCTGACTCGAATGTTTTGTCTTTTCAATTTGTTTGGGTTAGTCTGAGTTTTCAGTTTATTGAAGACTGCTTTCTAGAGGACGAAGTCGAAGATTTGTACTATTATTATTTATTATATTTATTCCGCTGCATCATGTTGTTCCGCTGCATTTATTTACTATTTATTCTTGTTGTATGTAACTCCGATCTATATTATAAAGGTTTAATCAATGTTATTTGTAAATAGCTTCATGAACTGTTTATTTGATTATTATATTTTGTCATTTCGCTGCGAGATTCTGTATCATTTTACTCTACTTTTCTTATTTACCCCATAACAATCCGCCCTTTGAATGGTTTGAGTCTGACGTGTGTGGTTTATCTTCGATTTAAACCGTCCAAAAAGTTTGGTCGTTATAGTTGGTATCAAAGCCAGGTTTAGTGATAACCTTAGTTTTGTGGGGTCTGACTCATATTAAATAGGGTAGTAATACCCTAGAATGAGTCACTGAGTGTATATATATGAGAGAGCGTATTTGTTAGTGTTATAAAAGGTTTTGTATTTTGTTAATTTGTTCCGTTTCATATTTATAAATTCTGGTTGGTACATGGGACGCTGTGGCACTGATAGGGATTTCTAAACACTAAATAGGGCAGACCGACACAATATTGTTTTGAAATATAAGTAAATGAAATAATTTTTCCTACTATATATTTTGTATATAAAATAATAAATTTTATAAACGATATAGTTATATGTAATATGTTATTTGTTAGGTAGAGAAATCTTATAAATATTGATTAAAAATAGGGTTTACAAACAAAATAAATATAAATTGGAAGTTAAGAATTGAAGTTCCAGGATTTCGATAATTTCTTTTGAATTTTTTTGGAATATAATATTAGTATTATTTAGAAGTATTTTCTGATATACATATTTCCATGAGATTTGAAGGAAATGTTTAAAGAAATTTTGGACGGAAATAAGTTCTGTACTCCCCTCTCTATCGTTGGAAAATAATTTCGGCGATCAGTACACGCATCATCAATAATCATTTTCGAGTTTCAAAGTGGGAAGACCGCTGTAGTAATTTTACTGCACATTAGTTTTGATAAATTAATCTTAATTTTAATCTCCAAATATGATTTGATATATATAAAATATATGATTATATATATATATATATTATTTTAAAAGGATTGAAATGGAACTTATTTATTTAGTTCTTAAGTTTCTGTGAATTAGAAATTTAAATTATTGTAATGAATGGAACATTAACTATATTAATAGTGGAAACTTCCAAAATGAAAATTAGAAATTTGATGTTAAAATGGTTAATGAAATAGATAAGAAAATGAAAATTTGTAAACTGTAAATAAAAAGGAGATGAAAATAAGAAATGGTAACTATTGAACATTTTGTTAATAAAAATAAATATGATATCTTGTGTAACTTTCTAAAAAGACACACACACACACAAACACACACACACACACACACACACATATATATATATATAACTTACCAAAATATTAAAAATTGAAATATTAAATTGGATATGTAATAGAATATTGTGCAAGTAAACTTTAGTAAATGAAAGTGTTCAATGGACTTACTTTTATAAATAAGAATTTCAATGTTATAAATTGTTATAAACTTAAGTTGATAATTTGAAATGCTTCTAATTAAATGTAATATAGGTGAATAATGTAAGAAAATGATTATAAGCTTAAGTTAACATTTTAAGCTATTTAAAATCAGATTGAATAGTAAAAGGTGAACACTAAGTAAATAATTATAAACTTATATTAAAGTTAAAGCCATTTATAATTAAAATGAGTACTATATAAATTGAATGATTATAATTTCAAAAAACATTGAAATGACCTAAAAATGGTTTTAATATTCAAAAATACTACATATATAGAAGAATGAATGTGGAAAAAAATAGCCTATTAATGGTGAATTAAATTGTAAAGAGACTTACATAATAATAAATAATCTAAATAATTGAAATGGAAATAACTTATGTAAGCAATGAATATAAGGTAATGAAAAGAAAATGGTATTGTATAAATGAATGAAAAATGAATTTTGTAAGTGATAAATTTCAAGTACTTAAAAAAGCATTATATGAACAAATAAAAATGAATAGTCAATAATGTAAAAAAAGAGTAATAAGAATAAAACTTAAATAATATTGGAAATTATTATTTGTTTGGCTTATGGATTGGTTGGGAAAGGATAATTTTATAGTGTAGGATGTATAAATGATCTATTGAGTTTTATCTAAGGCTATTGAGTGTATGGTATACTTAGTAGTTCATTTATCATTTTATATGATTAAAAGTTTCTAAACTCAAATAAACCCGTTGTTTGATTGCTAGATGGATGGTTGATTGTTTTGATTGCATGTAATGATTTTATGGTTTTGCTACTCGTGACCATTGTGTTGTGTTGATTTGGTTATGACTAATAGAGATAAGATAAATATTTCTCTTTTATATAATTATTAACTTCTTTGGATTATATAAGTGAAATACAGGTTGTGAAAGCAATAACTACTGCTTTTGGTTTCATAAATTAAGCGTTGTTTGCCCGACAAATATGTACGTTTTCAGATTACAGTTTTATAGTGATGTTATATTGTTTTCCGTGGTTTGGGATATATTATTTTGAAAAACAAAAATGTGATATATATTGTTATTATTGATATTATAATTTCTCCCGGACCTCTCCGTACAAAGGAGACTCTACCGAAGTTTTCCGTGAATTTTGGACTTAGAAAATTTTGTGAAAATATTTTACAAACTCTGACTAACTTAAATATAAAAGTGATAATGGTTTACAATAGATACATTTTATTTAAATTATTTAATTATGTAATTGTTTATAATTTAATATTTTGAATAAGAGATATTGATTACTAAATTCCTTCTTTTCCCATCGTTTTCTTTTCGAGGACGAAAAGTTTTGAGTGGGGAAAGTGTAACGACCCGTAATTTTCCATAATTAAAAATAGTTAATTTAATAAGGTTTTGTGATTTAATGTTGGAAGAATTAAAAAAAAAATTATGATTTAATAATAAGAATATAACGGGAATGCAATATAATAGTATTAATCTAAGGTAATTTATAACTACTTTAAATGTAATTCGAATTAATTAAAATGATTAAAGAGTTATAATTGGCATAGATTGTAAATAAATTATGGTAATGTATGTATTAATTGATGTTGGATAAAAAGGGTAATTGATAATCTAAATGTTGTATTAATTAAATAGTATGTAATAAATTATAATTGAATAAAACTAGTGTTGTGGTAGTAATATAACACTTCTTGTAGATAATAAACCTATAAGATGTGATTAAGAGTTAACGGTGACAATTATTATATGTTACCTATTTATCAGTCTATTAAATTAAATTGGCAATCAATTGCAATTAATTCACTTAATTAGTGCAATTAATGTGGATTAAATTGATAATTGTAGAATATTAATTTAGTAAGATGCAACTCAATATAAATTTTATTCATAATATGAAAAAGATTGAATAAAAAGAACTGAAATCAAGTTTGATCAATTTCAAATAAATGTTATTAAACGTAGAAAATGTGACAATCATTATTTGTTACCAATTTATTTGAATTAAATTGCGAGTTAAATGTAATTAGATATCACTTTAACATGAGTTAAGACTATAACTAAAAGGGTAAATGCAATAAAATGTGCAGCAATGTCTATTATATTCACAAGGCAATAATTGGTTTAGTAATAAAAATGAAACCAAGAAAAATGAAATTATTGAGATTTTTTAAATTATAATAAAACTGAAAAAACTAAATATAATTGAAATGTAGTAGTTAATATAAATAAAAGATGGAAATTGTAGCATATTAATGTAATAAAATATAAACCAATGTTAGTTATATCCATAAGAATAATAATGGATTGAATAATAGGCTAAAAATTCAAATAAATGGATTTATTCGAAATTTAAATTTATAATTACTGAATTCATTGAAATTGAAATTAAACACTGTAATTTGGGCAATATTCAATATTGAATTGACATAGAATTTTATTTTAGAGGATTATAAATTATTAAATTTGAATGAAAACAAATTATTTAATTAATTTAATAATAATTTATTTAATAATTAGTGTGAAAATAGCCATTTGGCCCCTGTCTCGGATTTTGACAAATCGGATTCGTAAAGGTGGATTCTTATAGGGTATCAAGTTTCATAGCAATCAGACTTGTCGTTTGATCGTACGGACTCAAAACGCATAGAAATCAATTTAATTAAATTTGATTGAAATCATTTTGAAATAAGCAGATTTTAAACATACTTCTTTATACGATGAAATTAGGACTTGGAACCTGTTTCATTGAGTTTAAAACTATCAAAAACATCTATTTTGATATATGGGATTACCCATTTTCGTTTTGGGAGTGAAACGGACTTTTCAGGTTGTTTATCGTTCCAATCGTTTCGATCTGGCCATTCGTTTCTTGTCTAGCCTTATCCATATAAATAGATCTCTCTAAACCCTAGCAGCCTTTTTATTCCTCATTACTGTACGTACATTTCCTCCTCGTCTCCTCTTTCCAATGGCAGTAAATAGATAAATTACAAACCCTTAGTTTAATTTTAAAATCAATTTCGAAATCAAACTCCGTAAACCATGTTGAATTATATATCAATAATCAACTGGTGCAATTCATTTTCAATTCGGACCACCGTTTGTCCAGAATTCGCGAATCAACCTCGGTTGTCCATTTTAGGGTTTTGATGATCCAACGGTGGATCGTCGTCCGATCGACGATCGGAAAGTGGCGTTTGGAAGAGGGAGTCGAGCAGTGCTCATCTATGGTGATCGTTCATCCCGACAAGGTCGTAGTTCGCCACAAATTGGCAAAAAATTTCATGACGGCGGCTCATCGGGGGAGGCGGAAGGTGGCGCGTGGTCAAAGGAAGCTCGGCCTGGGCCAGCGGTTCCTTTGGCGATGTCAGATCTTGGCGCGGTTGCCATTGTCGTTGACGTTGGTTGAGAAGTCGGTGGCTGTTAGGGTTGTTCAAAGCAGATATCGATGCTACAGGGTTGGCGCATGATGTATTAGGCGACGGGTCTATTCTTGTTGCCTCTTATTTCATTAATTTTTAATTTTTAATTTTTATCTTTTAATATCGATAACTTTTGCATATGAACTCGGATTTGGGCGCGGTTTGTTCCTTGGTCATATCATAATTCCGAATATTTTGACACTAGTTTGGACGAATTCTGTGACTGTTGAATTTGGACCTTCGTTTGGTTTTTTAATCGATTTGAAATTGAAGGTGGGTGTTTTAATCCACTCACAATTTCTAAACTATCTTATGTTAGTTAAAATAAATTTATGATGTGATTAGAAATTTACTAATGGCTGTTTGGTATATTTAAATCGTCATTCCTGTTAAATTTGGATTTATTTTGATTTAAATTTCCATTTAATTTAATGTTGTATTTGAATTATCGATTTAATACCTGTTATTGATGAGCAGTTATCTATTGATGTTCATTGGTTGATTTGAATGATGATTGTGATGGATGTTTGATTTGTTGATATTGGATGACTCGATGTTGTATTTTATATTGTTATAACACTGCAAGTTCCCTATGGGTTGAAGTGATACATACCCGAATGATTTATAGATTAGGAAAAAATCATTATGGGATGAAGTGATAGACTTGAGCGATTTTATTGATTTTTATTTAATTTGGGATTGCGGTTTGAAATGATATATAACCGTAAAATTTAAATTGCAGGTTGAAATAATAAATATCTGTATTACTTGATCATAAGGTAGAAAATTATATATGGACAACGGATCGGTCAAATTGAATGATTTTAATTCTTTAAATTTTGAATTCAGTTAAGTGACATTTTTGAAATAGAAATTGATTTATATAAACTGAATAATTTTCGATAATCCAAGCATTAATGCTGAAATTTGAATTTATTTAATGAATTGTTCAAAGGATTTTTAAATTGGAATTTCAAGGTTGAAGTGTTATATATAAATGAATTTATCGAAATTGAAATATTTGGATATAACTTTGAAACCTATTTTAAACTGGTTTAAAAACTATTTTAATCAATATAAAGCTATTTAATTTATTTTAATCTAATTTAACTATTTTAAACTAATTAACCTATTTAATCTATCTTAATCTATTTTAATCTATTTAATCTATTTTAATATATTTTAACTCATTTAAAATTTATTGAACTGTATTAACTCATTTAATTTATTTTAATTTATTTTAATTTATTTTAACTATTTAATCTATTTTTTATTCTATTTAATCTAATTAAAAGTTCATTTAACCTATTTTAAGTCTGATTAATCCATAATAAACCTATCTAATCTATTTTAAACCATTTAAACTATTTTAAATATATTTAAAGTATTTTAATATGTTTTAATCCATTTTAAATTTATTTAATCTATTTTAAGCCTAATTTATATCTATTTATACTACGTTAAACTATTTATACGATATAAATTAATTTTCAAATTTCACCTGGTGTAGAGAGGAAATGTTTATTATTAAAGTCTTGATTTTAAGCGTATAAGGTTAAAAAAGTTACAACATAAGTTGGAATTTGAAATGATATTTGCTGGGGAAATGACATATTTGAGTAAATATGATGATTTTGAAATAAGAATCCTAATTGTGAATATAACTTCAGACGTGATACGGTTTGAATTGAATATGATATTTTGATATGAATTATGAATTTGTTTTGGAAATGTAAAAGAACCATCCAATGTGAAATAAGCATTTGGTTGTTAAAGGGACTGAGATCAAATATTATCATCCTCTATGCCAATACCTAAAACTACTTTAACAACTGTGTACGTGGTAGAGATTCCAAAAATGAAGTAGGATGGTTTGATGTACGATTCTGTATGAGGTATTTACGTGACCCTGACTCCCGTGAGTCAGCTTAGATGTAACTAAAATATGAGCTATACCGGGCCAAGTGATTCATTTCTCATATCGGGCACATTTCTTCGATACTATATTTTTGACTTTGTGATTTATGGCCACCCCTCGATTTTGATTATGGAAGTGTGTCTGAGGTGGGCGGTAGTAGCTGCTATGCGTTACCACCAGTCCAGGAGTGCAATTGGTATATCTATCCTAGCATTGCCTCGAGTGCCGTGTTCACATGCCCTATCATGCCTTTTACGAGTTTGTTTTGTACCATACCTATGGAGTGCCCTTTGGGTAAACCTCACGGAGGAGCGTACGGTACTATATAGACTATGCGAATATATAAAATGTGTTAAGGGAATATGGACAACACCTTAAAGCTATTTTAATACTTTACTTTACTGTAGACACTATTATAATAGCGTATCGTACTACATAGTAGATAGTTTAACGGATCCTTAGAAGATGGTAATCCTGAGCAGTTGTTGCCCTCACATTGACACTGGATAAGAGATGTCAAACCCCCATAAACATCTCTGACGCCATTACACTCATATTTATTTACTGTTGATTTATCTTCCATGAGATATTTTAGTTCTGACTCAAGTGTTTTGTCTTTTCAATTCGCTCGGGTCGGTTTGAGCTTTTCAGTTTATCAAAGACTACTTTTTGGAGGACGAAGACGAAGATTTGTACTATTATTATTTATTATATTTATTCCCCTGCATTTATTTACTATTTATTCTTGTTGTATTAACTCTGATCTGTATTATAAAGGTTTAATTAATTTTATTTGTAAACAGCTTCATGAGCTGTTTATTTGGTTACTATATTTTGTCATTCTGCTACGAGATTCTATATTTATTTTTTTCTTTTCTCTTCTTATTTACCTCATTAAACTCTGCCCTTTTGAATGGTCTTAGTCTGACATGTGTGGTTTTTCGTCGATTTAAACCATCCAAAAAGTCAGGTCATTAAAATCAACTTTTAAGGTAGTTGAACAAAGCTACTTATAAAAAAAAACTAAGTTCTGTTAAAACCATGCAAACTTTTATGGACGACAGTTCTATGAACACAATGGGTAACAAATGTTCCATCATTACATGACAATTATGACTTTTAATCCCACTCAGTTTATATTTCTTATAGTTGACACATCTACGAAGATTAATGAAAATTCCATCAGTAAACCTTAATCCTTCCACCCACTTTAACAGTAATTTAACTTGGTTACTGTCTAGCTCCTAGCATGCTTTGGATTTTTTGTGTCATTTGACTTCATATGAAGCTCAGAACGATTGCACATTGCTTCTATATCACATCTTGATTTCAAATCGTCTTTATTCTTTCCTTTGACATTCAGAACTGTGTTAAATACATTATCGAACACGTTTTTCTCATTGTGCATCATGTCGATATTATAACGAACTAGGAGATTTTTTTCAATAAGGAAACTCTCAGAATAGACTTTGTTTGCACCAATTATGTATCGTCGATTTACCTTGTATTTCAATTTGTTCGTCGGTTTTATGTATTTTTGAATAATCCTTTACAAGCTAATAAATATCTTCACTTGACCAAATCGTTGGTGATCGCAAGGACTCAACTCTATTACTTGTAAAGTTTTTATTATCTTTTCCAAAAAGATGATTAACATAGAGAAAACACCGATGATGGTCAAACCACGAAATTTTTCTTCCATGCGGTAATGAAAATGTTCATGTTTCTTCCATGCAATAAGGGCAAGCTAGATGACTGTTGTATTCCAACCCGATAGCATTCCGTACGTAGGAAAATCGCTTATAGTCCACAGTAGAGAAGCGAGTATACGATTTTTTTTTGAGATGTCGTATGTTTCAACAACTTCATACCATAGTGTTTTTCAACTCTTCAATCAACAGTTGTAAATATATATCAATTACCTGTGTCGGATATTCAGGGCTAGGGATGACAACAGTGAGACACATATATGGAGTTTTCATATACATCTAGGGAGGTAAATTATAAGGTGTAAAGATTATAGGCCAAGATAAATATTTTGAACCAAATTGAGAGAATGGTGAAAATCCATCCGTACATAAACCAAGTCTAACATTACGGCTCTCCACTGCGAAAGCTGGGTATGTCTTATCAAAATTCTTCCACGCTTCTCCAACAGTTGGGTGTACCTTCTTTCTATGTTTTCAAACAGTGCCATCTCATGTGGTACGCGGTTGCAGAAGATGCATATAACCTTTGAAGCCTAGGAATGATGGGTATGTAATGTATACGCTTGTACGAAACTTCATTTCCCTTCTTTTTGCTTGGTTTGTTTTTTCTTGATTACATGTTTTACAATTCTTAAAACTGATGTCTTCTTTCCAAAACAACATACAACCATTCGAAGATGTGTCTATTTTTTGATACGGCAAACCAAAAGCTGACATAATTTTTTTCACTCCATAATGATTTTCGCACATTAAATTATCAGGTGGCATATACCGTTTTGCAGCTTGTACTATAGTTGTAAACCTGACTTCTGTGAATTTGTATTTTGATTTTATCGTAATGTATTCTGTAGTTACTCATAGTTGAGTACCGCTTGTACAACCATCCCAAAGGGATTTCTTAGCAGCATTCAATAAATCATAAATTTTTTTGCTGCAATACTTGGTTCTTCTTCGACATTAACATCGTTACCGTCAAGTTCAGCAGTTGGGTACATTGAATGTGCTGCATCTTCAAACATATCTTCTATGAGATTCGTCATAACAAGTTCATTATCCACCACATCCTTCGAATGTACGAGATTAGGTGCTATAAGTTCTCCATGACGATCCTACACTAAATAATTCGGCATGAAGCCATATTGGTGCAAATGAACTTTTACATCCAGCTCCGATCGATAAAATAATTGATCATTTTTCCTACTTTAAAACATAAAAGCGCATTAATCATTTACGTCTTGACATTTCATTTTTCGAATAAATTATATATTTAAATTTTCGCAAATATACTATATTATTCTATTTAATTTTACTCTCAAACTGATTTGCACAGATAATTATATGAATATAATCTAGAATTTTTAGGTTATTGTTTTACACTCTGATGGTTGGTCATTCTACTTCCCATTACAAACACAATGGTAATTATATTTTGCAAATCATGTTATTTTAAACGGTTCAATAATTTTTTGGCAGAACTTTCCCTTTATTCCATGTTTATGTGTGTATACAGGGAACAAAAAGAAAGTGCTATCGAAATTTTGTGAACAGTTTAAAATAAAATTATTTGCAAAGTATAGTTACTACTGTGTTTGTAACTTGTCCAATACAATGATCATATACAATATTTATCATACCAGGTCAAAAACTTTGTAAGAGATTTATAAAAAGTAAAGCGTACTATACAACAATTTTTACCATAATTTATTTACATTCTAAAAACACATACATAAAATCGTCCTTTTCATCATTTGAAAATGAATACATCAAATTTTAAGCATTGACTCTACTTAATTCAAAGTAGCCCTAACGTGCATATGCAGTAATTAATCAACGCATATACATGAAATAATGCACATATACACTAAACAATTTTCTCTCTCAATATTTCAATAATTAATAATTGTAATAACAACATAATTAACATTCAATCGGGTATACCAAGCAATCAATGAGATATTATAAAACTATAACAACAAATCAAACCTAATTTAACAAATCAAACTTAAAATATAGGGTTTAGGAATTTAACCTCCATACCAAGAAATATGTGATGGAGCTAGCTGAAAATCGATGATTTCGACATGCTGGAGGCGTGGAAGGCTGTCTATCGCGTGGAGGAGGGGTTGGAGGAGGGTTTAGAGGATTGGAGGTAAAATTTGGCGAAGAAGAGGAATGAATGTAACTATCAGCCTAAGCTTCAACTATTCACGATTTTTCGATGGCTACTAACGGCTAGGTTATTTTAATTTCAGTTATGCTACGGAGATTGCTTACCGCCGCTAAATAGGGTGACACGCCGTCAAAAACAGCCGTCACTGTTTACTGTGCTTCTAGTAGTGAAAATTTCGGTTGAAATAAAAGACTATTATATACTTATTATAATAAGTTATATTAATTAATTGTTTAATTTAAGTATATTTAATGAAAACCATAAATGGTTTGTTTTATCATAGTGGTTATAATGCGTTATAACAGAAGCAATTTATTACAACATAATAAACATATCGTCTTAAATATTAATAGTTAAGATGTATCGAGCTGAATATTAATACATCGATTAAAACTAGAGTACGCTCTCCAAATGTTGGATAATATATTACTCATGGCTGCTGAGAACACCAAGGGATTACTTACCGATAGTTATTTGATAACTATAGAATCGCTGTCTTGATAGTATTTATTGGTTGATATAACTAAGGTCAAACAGATAATATCGAAATGAAAATATTATATAGATCTCTCGACTTGAGAATATTGTTGAACTCAAATAGACTGTCTTCTTCCTACAATTGACATCGTTTGCAATTTTTACAACTTCATGTATACGACACCGAGCACGATATTGAAATAGATTGGTTGAAAATAAAAACATACTAGATGGAAATATTGTGGAGACGCTAAAAATAACTCTTGGCATACATAATAGATTTGTATTTATATTTCCACAAATTGCACAAAAACCAAACATCCACAATTGCAAGCTAATAATAAAAGAGAGACATTCAAATCAAAGACAATATAATCTTCCAACTTCTTCACGAGTTGATGGTATTTTGGTTGAAGGGGATGAAATGCAACAAGTTCACTAAAGAGACATTGTTGTAGGAACAATGTCTGGACAATTAATACGTGCTCTTAAAACAGTTGGTTATTATGATCCATTGCAGTATCCATTATTACTACCTTTTGGAAGTTATGGATGAGATATAAATTATCAAGGTAAAAATGGTAGACACATTACATGTCGCGAGTATTACTGCTACATTTAAACTGGTCCTTATAAAATGTGTTTGTAATTCAACTATTTGCATTTAGTATTGAATTTTAAAGATCAAAATTTGTAATTCTATGTTTGTAATGATTTGATAGATTTGTAGCCATGACTGATTGCTTTTTTTGCGTGTTGGGTGATTGTTACAGCAATATGTGATGGATAATTGGATAAATATTGATATAAACAAGCTTAGATGGTATAGAGACAATCAAAACACTATAAGAGCAAGAATTTATCAAGGTTTACAAGATGCGTTGGACACATGAGAAAATAACGTTGGTACGTTTTAAACATAATATATTTTCATATCAAAAATATATTGTATATACCAATCAAAAGATGAAATTACACAAAAAAGAAAAGAAAATATTTTATCAAAACCATTAAAATTCTTAATTAACTTTAAGATTCAATTAAATTTAGTGATAAAGTTTACAAATAGTTATCCATCTATTTTTAATCAAGTCTATACTTTTGACCTTAATAGGAAAATTGGCCCAAAGACAGTATTACCTTCTTTGTTCAATGGTGGTCCATAAGATATATACCAATGATACCAAGATGCAATGACATTAGTGCAAAAATATGGAAAACCAAACATACTTTTTATATGACTTGCAATCCAGTATGGAATGAAATTGCAGTGGAGTTATTGCCAGGTCAAATTGCACAAGATAGACCTAACTTAACAACTAGAGTATTTCATGCGAAATTGGAAGATTTAAAAGATGATATTTTTACTAAATATGTGCTTGGAAAGATAGCAGCACATGTGCATGTGACTGAGTTTCAAAAAAGAGGCTTACCCCATGTTCATATGTTAATCATCGTGTGTGAAGAAGATAAATTACGAACCTCAAATGACTATGATAAAATAGCAAGAGCAGAAATACCAAATTCACTTGAAGAACCTCAATTATGTTAAATTTTCGTGAGATGGATGATTCATGGTCCATGTGGAATACAAAATTCGAAGTTTCTTTGCATGAAAAACGATGTTTGTAAAAGGGGTTATCCAAGAAAATTTTCATCTGTAACTACTCAAGGGACTGATTCATACTCTATCTATCGAAGACGTAATGATGGAAGATGTATACATTTAGACATACATGGGAAATTTTCTATAGATAATAGATGGATGGTACCATATAATCCTAGGTTGTTGGTCAAGTGTGATTGTCATATCAATAATGTAGAAATATGCAGCAACATAAAAATTGTAAACTATCTTTACAAATATGTCTACAAAGGTCCTAATCGTGATTCTTTACAAGTTCAAGGAGGACTCAAATATGATGAGATTCAACATTTTACTGTTGCAAGATGGGTTTGTGCTCCAAAGGCATTATAGAGGATCTTCGGGTTCTCAGTCAATAAGATATATTCGTCAATTGAGCGCTTACAAATACATCTTCCTAATAGCCAGAGCATTACATTTCGTGATAGTCAAATGATCAATGAAGTGTTATCTGATGAAAATAATACAAAAACAATTCTAACTAAGTTTTTTGACATAAATAACCGTGACATTGAAGCAAGAAAATTTCTGCATCATGAATTTCCACAGCATTATAGTGGACTAATGATCATAAAATATGGAAAAGCAGAGAGTCGCATGTAAAAGTAATCGATAGAGTATATACAGTCTTACCTTTTAAAGGGGAATATTTTTTCTTGAGAATACTACTTAATCACATAAGAGGGCCAACTAATTTTGATGATTTATTGACCATAAACGGTGAAAGATGTCAAATATTTAAAGAAGCTGCTGAAAAACATGGTCTTTAAGAGGAGGATCAAAGTACTAGATCATGTTTAGTGCAAGCATCAAGCATAAAAATGCCATCTGCATTTTGAACATTGTTTGAAAAACTCAAGTTCTACTAATCATGCAATTCTATCCGACCACCTTTTGATTGATTTGAGTTTGTTGCTTCTACAACATAATAAGAGTATTTCAGACTACGATCTTCTAAAATTTTCAGAATCACATGTGTATGATGTAGAAATTTCAAATTTGATCCAAGAAGAACATCAATTCATGTATCTCAAGAAGATTAATTTATGTTCTATTGACAAGTTGAGCGATGATCATAAAAGGATTTATAACATAATAGTGAGTGCAATTTTTGAAAAAGAAGAAAAAAATCTTTATTGATGTTTCAAAAAGAACAGGAAAACCTATTTTGTATTGTGCAATTTTATCCAATATCGAAAAAATGGTGGTTTTACAATAGCAACAACCACATTGGAATCGCTGCAACATTATTACTTGGTGGAAGAACCACATATTCAAGATTTAAGCTTCCACTAAACCCAAAAGCAACATCCACATGTTCAATTAGCAAATAATCAAATTTGGTTAAACTTCTAATGGGTGCCATAATACTTATGTGGGATGAAGCTACTATGGTTCATTGTTATTCTTTTGAAACAATCAATATAATTATGAGAGACATTATGGATAACATCAAACCCTTTGGTGTAAAATACTTATGGGTTGATATTTTCGCCAAGTATTACCCTTGGTGCCTAGAAGTACAAAAGGTGAAACAATTGGAGCATGTATCATTAAATCAGCTCTATGGAATTGCGATTTAACATCTAAAAAGAAACATGCGTGCATCAAATGATAATATAAATTCAGATTTTTTTAATTCGAATTGGTGATGGTGTTGAACTTCCATTGATGGAGAAATGATTCAAGTACCAAATGACATGGTAATAAATTGGAATAACGAGGGTTCGATATTTAAATTGGTAAAGGTAACTTTTCCTAACTTATCAAAAAATGCCTTCAACATGGAGTACATGGTTAATAGAGCATTAATTTCTCCACTAAATGAATATGTTGACAAACTTAACGAGCACGTAGTCAATGTATTTCCTGGAAATGAAGTTGTATATTACTCATATGGTGCTGTGGAGGATGATACTCACAACTTATATCAACAAGAATTCTTAAACTCAATCGCTCCTAGTGGTTTACCTCAACATAAGTTGAAATTTAAATTAGGAGCACCAATAATGTTGTTAAGGAATTTGAATCCAAAATCGGTTTGTGTAATGGAACTAGACTTACATGTAAAGCAATTCCAGAAAGCTTGCATTGATGTAGAGATTGTTACTGGTCATTACGCTGGCACTCGAGTTGTTATTCCAAGGTTCCCAATGAAGCCGCCTGGAAATATGAATTTTCCATTTATGTTGATACGCAAACAATTTTCAATTCGTTTACATTTTGCTTTCACGATCAATAAGGCACAAGGGTGGACGATAAAAAATACCAGCATTTTCTTGCATGAACATGTTTTTGGTCATGGTCAGCTATATATTGCTCTTTCACAAGGAGTTTCACATAATACTACAAGGCTTGTAGTAAATAAAGGTTCTATTGATGGAAAATCAGGAACTTACACAAAAAATGTTATCTATAAAGAAGTCTTACTTGCTGATTAAACATCAGTTTTGGATGTAAAAAGCTATTAGAAATTTGAATTTTTTTAACTATGATTTGGAATTTCTGATGGAACTCATGAACTTCGATTGAAATATATAATTTTTTGCAATCATTTACTTTGTTATTGAAATATACATGCATTTTTGCTATACTATATGTGCAATACTGTCATCAATTTGGTTTATAGGCAGGGCCAGGTACAATAGCTAAGCTCTAATAAGAGGACTACCTATTATTCTAAAAGGTTATAGGAAGGGTAAGTGAGCATGTGTTATGCAGAGCATGAGAGAATGCAAAGAGTCGGTTGTGGAAGGTATGACCTCATAACCTTTGTTTTTAAAGTATTTCTTCTACTGTTATTTTGTCTGAAATAAAATAGTATTTTGAAATATAATGCAGGGGAATGAATTGTTTTTTCCTTCTTTGAAATAGTTTTTCTTCTAGTTATTATATATTAACATGATGCTGTTTATTTGAATGTTGCATTATTTCAGCTTTAAATGATTCAAAGTATTTGCCTTAACTCATTTAGGTTGATGGTTTTTTTCCAAGTCATCATATTTTGCGCTAAACTCTTTCTCTCTGTATATATAAAAAATAAAAGGTTGGGAGGATTCATGGGAAGATTAATATAATCAGTGGTACCATGTGACAACAGAGCCATTGAACAAAAATCAGTCTTTTGGTAGGAATAGAAAATCTCTCAAGTCTCAACAACCAATTTGGCTAATAAAGCACATGAAAAACACAGGCAGCAAAGTATTCCACTATTGACAATTAGTTCGATTCTTTGGAATTTAGGAACAATTATCATTTGACCTGAAAGTATATCAATGCCATCTTAGTTCCTATGTAACATTGATGTTTTACTGTACCTTTTACATTTTTATATCATGCCTGATATATTGCAGTTATAGCGTATGTTCCTTTTGAACTAATGGATTTCTAGGAAAAATGGGTCGGTGTGATGAATCAATTTATAGGAAGCGTAAGACAGGTGAAAGCAATAAGCTCCGGCTAGAAAACAAGTTATCGCTATTAGTGGGAACATTCATTCGAGCATGCAGTACAAGGGAATGCTGCAATGGGTATGAAAATGAAAGATATGCTGACTGGGCGAGCTGAATGTAATGCAAAAATGTACCAGAGCAATATGAATCAAAGTATAATTACTCGATGTAAGACTTGGTGATACAATATTTTCAATTGTAGGAGATTTGGAAGATATTGTTGATTTCAGTGATACAATATTTTCAATTGCGAAAGATTTAAAATATATTTGAGATAATTACACAAATCTATGTTGCCTCTTTTATAGCATTAAAGAGAGTAATAAATTATCTACATGAGAAAAAGAATTATTTTAGAAGATAGTAACCAATTAATTCTCTAATTAATTGATTAAAGAAGAAATCTTATCAAACGCATGTAGATTGGGGGAAACTGAAAAATCAAATGGATAAACGTTTCTTGCATGAATAGGAGAACTAATGAGGCATGGATTTATGACCACAAATCAATCACTTCAACTCTAAGTAATAATCTCTACATAAAGGCAAATATAAACATAAGTAGAGTTATTTCTTTCAGTTGTATTTTCTTGTTCTTCCTCTCTATTATCAATCTTATAAAATTTTCTCCTGAAAGTAATAAAATCACTTCTCCCCAAGTGGATGTACATGGTCTCGCAGTAGTGGAACCATTATAAATCCGGTGTGTTATTTTTTTTAATTGTTTGATCTATGATTGCTTTTAGCTGGTGACTATTTGTTGTTTATTTTGCCCCACCATCGGTTCGGTCCTATTTGTTTTTCCGTAAGGTTTGGTTTTTGTTCCTAAGGTAATCTTGAGTGATTTTCCCCAACAGTCTGGTATCAGAGCGACAATGTTGATTGAGAAAGAGTGTTAGGCATTATGGCAGGAGACGAGGAGACTCCAGCGGTTGTACCAAGACTCTATGTTAGAGAGACCTATATTGCGTCATGATCTAATTTAGCAATAGAAAAGTGGAACAGTGATAAAGACTTCGAGAAGTGGTGTAACGACCCGGATTTTTCGTGGTTTGTTTTGGAATATTTAAATGGTTTTAAATATTAGATTTGAATTTTAAATTGATTTTGAATATGATAATTTGGTTTTTAATTATAAAATAAATTCAAAATTTAAATTTAGCGATTTATTGGATAAGTTAATATTTGAATTTAATAATTGAGTAAAGGGTTAGATTATTTTATTTTGAATTTTAAGCTTGATAAAAAAATTCCAAAGGCTTACAAAAATTATGTTCATAAGAATGAAGATAATAAAAATTTTAAGATTTAATTTAAAGGTAATTTGTTCAAATTTAAAAATATGTCGTTTAAATTAACATATATAAATAGCCTTCCGAGACCCAGTCTTAGAATTTGAAGAAACTAGTTCCATTGGATCCGTAATATTGTATTATTATCGGTTATTAAATTTCGTAGTGTTTGGAGTTATCGTTTGACCGTACGAAATATAAATGTGTTGAAATTGATATCGCAATTCATTATAATAATTGGGTACAAAAAACTATCTTCTCCATACGATTGAATTGGGGCTCGAAACCATTTCCATTGCATTCAGAATGAGGGTATAACATTACGAATGCCTAGCGGCATGCCTCGATAGGAGACTGGAATTTTAAGCTACGAATTCGGGATGATTTAAATTTAAATAATATATATTCATTGACTTGACAATTTCTTTTACATCAGCTTTATTTTTCTTTTCAAGTCACTGTTCACCTGTTCAAACTCGCAACGATCACGTCTCCCTCCCTTCTAAATAGCACACAACCATTTTCCTTTTTAAAATAAAAACCCAACCTCGTCAAAGATCAAATACCAGAACATCAGTAAAAAATAATAATGGCCGAGCTTAAAGGGAATTCGAATCCTTTCTTTCCTCATTCCCTCTCATTCTTTAAGGACCAGTTTTTCCCTTCCTTCTTCAATCCAATTCAGACAAATCAAGTCAAAAAAATAGGGCAAAGAGAATAAATTGCGATCGAATCGATTGGCATTAGGGAAGGTTCACGACCCTCGGGATGGTGTGCGACTGGAAGGATGGGGGCTGCAGGCTATGGTGGGGGATGGTAGGTTTTTGATTTGGGTTTGGGTTGCAGATCGCGAGCAAGCGGCAAAAGGTATCAAGCTTCGGTGAATGGTTGGTGGCGGTCGAAGTGGAAAAAGCGAGGAACGTAGTGTTCACGAATATCACGTGTGATGGTTCGACGTGGGCGATATGAGGAGTTGGTGGCGTGAGTAGTGGGAGTGGTGAACTCTAGTGACCTGTTGGTAGGGCTGGTGGTTTAGGGTAGTGGCCGTGCGTTCAACGTCGTGTGAGGAGGGGGCTGTTCGAATTAAGGTAATGGAGAAGGTATATTTTGTAGCTAATTTTAATTATATGATTAGTTAATTTAATCAAAGATTGATAATGAAAGGTATAACATTTATAATTAGTTCATTTGATTAGTTAATTGGTAATTAATTGTTTTTTTTTATTAAATCTAATGCTTATAGAATCGTATAACTTTTACACGTGGTCTAAAATTAACGTAGCAAGTCACGTTGGACTTAGGGCAGTAATACTACGCAATGAAAAGGATTTAAATTGGAACGATCGGAAAAAATAGAAATCAAGGTGAGAAAATTCTCACTCGGTTGGATTACCACAATTTAAATTTTAAATAGTTGAAATTAAATTTTGGATGCTTGTTGAATTTATAGATTTATTGTCTACTTAATGATATATATATAGTTGTTATATATTAGTAGTTGGAGTGATATTCCTGCACATTATAGCGGATGAGACCCTAAGCGTCCCGCGTAATAGCAGATGACCCTATATACCGCGATATCCCCTCGAAGTGGGATTGGTATTTATTTTATGTTGTATTAACATCTGTGGATGCAAGGAAACAAGTTGAAGGAATCCAAATGGATTCCTCAAATATGTTGTTTATTTTCCATATATAGTGATATAAGAATTGTGTGGGATAATCTATATAGATTATTATAGCGATTGGAATTATTGGATGCTAGTGTAGCACTGGCCTGAATTTTATAATTTAAAAACTATAAATATATTTTTAAAATTTATGGAATTAAAGCAAATTTGATATAAGAATATATATATATATATATATATATATATATATATATATATATATAGGAATTGGAGTTATTTTAAAAGAAATTTAATTAGAAAATATAATTTATTTTTGGGTATACTTAACTATTGTGAATTTTTTAAATGGATATTTTAAAAATGACTAATATAAAAGAATTTATAAATGGCATCGGGAATATGAGAGGAGTTAAAATCGATGTTAAAAATAGGTTGGATGTATAAATGGAAATTACAAGAAATAAGTTTACATAATGGGATTTTATAAATAAGATTTGTGTTATCAACAAGTAAAACTCAAAGAAGTTTATAAATTCGAAAACAATGTCTATAAAACAAAGGAAATCGATATCAGGGTGATAAATTGAGAAAATAAATTTACATGGAGAATTTATATTAGTATATGGAATAAGGGTGAGAAAAATAGTAAATACTATTTTTGAAAGTGAAAATGGTTAAGGAAATTGGAATGGAAGCGATGTGATGGAAATCGAGAGGAAATTATAAGTTTAAATTGGTTATTGAGATTTTAAAAATATATTTTAAATTTTAAGAAGTGAGTTTGTTTTAAAAGGAAAATCTTATTATTTTAAAACTATGGAATTTCAAATTAGTTGAGATTGAAATATTTCGGTAAGTAGATTTTCAAATGTTATGTATTTATTAAATAAATTCTAACTTTTAAATTCGGCTCTGGAAATTTATTATTCACCTAAAAAAATAAGTTATAGATGTTATAAAAGTGTTTTTAATATTTTGAATAATAATTTAAACATACATTGGATTAACTACTGTAAATTCATCGTCCACTTTCAATCTATAAATTCATCGTCCACTCTCAATCCCCCATTTATAGATCACCGGTTCCAATTTGTTTTAAAATACGTATATTTAAAAGGACTTCTTCTAGTTTTTCTGTGGCATATGAGAGAAGAGGCTTTTAGATATCTTGAAGATTTATTCAGTCATTTTGAGGCTATTAATCCTCTGTCTTCTGGCGATGGTTATCATGTTAATGATGGTGATGCTTATTATGATAATATTGGTGACCACGTAGTCCTTCTAGGTAAAGCCGAAGCTCGGTCAATCAACTTTGTCTCGGACACTGACAGTATCAATGAAGGCATTCCCAATAATATGTTTTTTAGTGGCAGCACCTCGCCAGATTGCTCTCGTGCATTTGACTCAAGGCTACTGGATCCAATAGTCGCTGCTTTGTCAAAGACTCTAATCTTCGTAATGAATGATGCCTCTTTAGGTTCAGCAACCAAGGATGGTACATTAGATGGTGGGTTTTCTCAAGTCTCAAAGAAGAAAAACAGAGTTATTCCTAATGGCAATCGCTCATTTGACATTCCTACTAAGAATCCCTTCGATTGCCTTGGGTCTCTTGCTTTATCAAACTACAGGCTGGGCGATGATTATCAACCAGAATGCCTCGTCTGTACTCATCGATTATCGTCTAGCTTACCCTCTTGTGATGGTAGCATTGAGTCAAATTCTGTTGTCAGTGGAATACCTTCTTGTCTCGCGGTAGATGTTGCCGAGACGAACAAGATAGTTGAAGCATTGACAGAAGTATCTCGCCAGCTTGAAACAGACGTTTCTTGTGACTGGCTCTTGTCCTTTGATCAGCAGAAGGAAGCTGATTTCTCTGTTGATTTTGAATCACTTTCCACTAGCATATTTTCATCTCTACCCTTGGTTCCACTAGCGGCTGAACATACCGTACATGGCGTGCTTGGTACGCAGTGCTCTCATTCAGTTGAGGAAGGCCCTGGGAATCTGTCTGTATCGGATAAATGTTCTGATTCTTCTCCAGTAGCAGAGGAAAAATATGATTCTAAATTCTTGGTTCGCGAATGGATTTTGTCCTTGGATCAGCAAGATTATGCAATAACTGCTGAGTTTGAGCCTCGACTTCCTGATATGTTTTCAATCGCTGATTCTTCTGACGTTTTGCACTTTGGCATTATGACCGACATTTTGGATTGTAATACATGTTCTGTCCTAAGCTCTACTTCTTCGAAGAGAGGAAAGCGTAAGCATTCTGTAGCTCCTAACGGTTCTGTTCGTCGAAGCGCTAGAATCCGCAACTGTCGGTCTTCTCCTTTAGGTGAGTTACCTGGATCAAGTGCTACTTGTGGTACTACGCATCTAGGCTCAGGTATGAGCTCTTCTTTAGGTAGAACTTTTTCTACTTTTGCTTTAGGTAATCTATCTTCTGCTGAGTTTAGTCGGTTAGCTAGTGACACATCTTTTATTTTTACTGATATTGAGTTAGATCGGGAGTACATTAGAGGTAGGGAATTAGAGAGGGCTAGTTCAGTTTTTCTATGAGGATCATTAGTTGGAACATTAGAGGCTTAAATGACCTAAACAAATGTGATAAGGTTAGAGTATTTTTTAAAGACTACTCCATAGATATTGCTCTTCTTCAAGAAACTAAAATTAACTGTCCCGATGTCCATCTCTTTAGACAATTAGGTGGTTATCATTTTAGAAAATTGGTTTTTTACCTTCCGTGGGCTCTTTTGGGGGATTAATGATAGGTTGGAGAGATAATTATTTTAAATTTCTTCAGTGTATTGTTAAACAGCATTCTCTCCATATTATTCTTATTAATCTCACTGATAACCCTTTATTAAATATTTCTAATGTCTACGGTCCTAATTCAAAAATTAGTAGGAGAATTTTATGGAACGAATGCCTCGAATTTAGATCTCTGGCCCCGGGTCCTTGGATTTTGGGGGGTGATTTTAATGTTACGCGTTCTATATGTGAGCGTTTTCCTAGGGAGGGAGATTACTCTGCTATGGAGGAGTTCGATCAATTTATTTTTAACTCTAACTTGATTGAAATTCCTCTCTCTAATAGAGAGTTTACTTGGAGTAACGCTAGAGAGTCTCCTTCCATGGCTCTTCTCGATAGATTTTTTGTTAGTGATGAAACCGAGGACAAATTTCCTATCTGTAGAGTCTATGGCTTACCTTATACCTTTTCCGACCATTGTCCTATTATCCTTTCTTACGAGTATCATAGAGTTATTTCATACAATTTCAAATTTGAAAAGATACGGCTTTTAGAACCTAATTTTGTGAATTTAGTTATATGTAAAGGGAATTCTTTGAGTTTTCATAATTTCAAAAATAAGGAAAATTATGTAGAAGTGTTTGTTTCTAAACTTAGAGATCTTAGGATTTTTCTTAAAAATTGAAACAAAAATGTTTTTGGTAATTTAAAAATTAAAAAAGATAATATTCTTAATGAAATGCTTAAAATTAACAAGATAGAAGAATCTAGACCCCTAAACCTAGGTGAACGTAATGTTCTTTCTAATTTAAAAGATGAACTAAATTCTATCTTAGAAAAAGAAGAGCTGATGTGGAAGCAGATGGATCAACGAAGGTGATAATAATACCAAATTTTTTCATAATATTGCTAATGGTAGAAAATGCTCTAATACAATTAACCCTATATTTGTTAACAATATAGAGTTAGTAGATCAAGGAGACCTTAACAAGGCTTTTACAGACTACTATAAGGATATTTTTGGTTCCAAAATCAATCATAGAATCAATGTTAGATGGACAGATCTGTATCCATCAGACTTTATTGTTAATTTATCAGAGCTAGATAATTCTTTTTTCGAAGAGGAAATTAGGAAAGCTATTTTTGATATGCCCAGTGATAAATCCCCGGGATCGGATGGTTTTCCTATATTATTTTACAAAACTTTTTGGGATGTTTTAAAATTTGACTTAATTAATTTGTTTAATGATTTTTATAATGGTAACTTGCAATTAGGGAGATTTAACTTCGCAGATGTTATTTGGTTGCATAAAAAAGTAGGAGCTAACAACTTAAAAGACTTTAGGCCTATTTCTTTGATTAACTGTTCAGTAAAAATCATTTCTAAAGTCCTTGCTAATAGACTTAGTATAAGAATGAACGATTTAATTGATTGTTCACAGTCGGCTTTTATTAAAGGGAGAAATATCACCGATGGTGTGGCTGCTGTCCAAGAATATATTAATTACCGTTGTAAGAACAACATAACCTGTGCGATTTTAAAACTTGATTTTGCGAAAGCCTTTGATTCAGTAGATTGAGATTTTCTTGTAGATATTTTTCATGCAAGAGGATTTGGACATAGATGGATTAGTTGGATTGTGACTCTGCTTAAAACTGGAAACTCTAGTATTATGGTAAATGGTATTCTAGGTAACAAAATTCAGTCCAAGAGAGGTCTAAGGCAAGGGGATCCCTTATCACCATTGTTGTTTAACCTCGCCGCAGATGTTTTTGCCAAAATTATTAAGAAAGCCGTGGATAATGGGTCTCTAGGAAGTGTTGGTAATGACATATCGCGTAATGGTATTTCGGTTCTGCAATTCGCAGATGATACCTTACTTTTTTCATCTCATCTTCCTAGACACATTATTACTTTCAAGTTTATCCTTTATAGTTTCGAGCTCTTATCTGGTTTAAAAATTAATTTTGACAAAAGTTCAGTTCTTGTTTTAAATGATTTTGAAAGAGTAGAAAACTTAGCAACTAATACTCTAAATTGTAAAAGAATGAATTTCCCTTTTGAATACCTAGGGTTTCTGATTAGACCTACGAAACTCAAACATGATGATTGGCATATTATTATTGATAAAATTAAAAACAAGATATCTAACTGCAATGGGAGATTTCTATCTAAAGCAGGTAGGCTTGTTTTAATTAACTCGGTTCTATCAGCCTTACCGATCTACTGGATGTCTATGCATCTGTTTCCTGATTGGGTTATTGACAAAATCGATAAAATTAGAAGAGATTTCTTATGGAGCAGTGATAATATTAATAACAGTATAAAATGTCTAGTTAACTGGGAAACTGTTTGTAAAGCTAAAAAGGAGGGCGGTTTAGGAATTATAAATTTGCGTAACATGAATTTGTCTCTTTTAAGTAAATGGCTTTGGAAGTTTAAAGATGTAAATGATAACACTATTTGGAAAGTGATAATTTCCAAATACTATTATAACGATAATATCAATTTACACCATATTGATTATTCCTTAACCCATAAATTCTCTAATTTTTGGAAAAACATTTTAAAATGTTATGAAATTTTTAACTTAGGAACTAAGACAATAGTGCACTCAAGAAATAGTACTTCTTTTTGGCATGACTGTTGGATTTCGATTTTGCCTCTTAAGTTTGAATTTAAGGATTTGTATGATATTTGTAACTTTAAGTATGCTTTAATTAATGAAGTTTATTCTCAGGAAAATGATCCTCATTGGAATTTCAGTTTTAACAGAATTTTAATAGGATCTAACCTTAGGCAAGTTTCTTTGCTTTATGCCAAATTAAACCTATACAACATTGATAATGACTTTGGTTCTATTAGCTGGGAATGGGATAAGAGTAAGAAATATACTCCAAATTCTCTTTATAGATTCATCAATTTTTCGAGAACTTTAAATAACTCTTTTAAATACATGTGGAAATCTAATGCTCCTCCTAAATCCAAAATCCACATGTGGCTAATTCTACATGGAAAACTTAATACAATAGAATTTTTAAAGAGAAAAAACATTCAAATTGAAAATAAATGTTATTTTTGCAATCTGCATCTTGAGGACATAAATCACTTATATTATGACTGTTTGGATTCTAATTACATTCTAATTAATACTCTTAAATTTTTTAACTTTAACATAATAAACAAAATTTCGGACTGTGAATTCTACTGGAACAATTTTAGATTCAAATTCAATAAAAATATTAGATATCTGCTGGATACTTTATTTATTATTATTAGTTGGTTTATTTGGTTTGAGAGAAATCAAAGAATTTTTAATAATAACAATAGTCATCTCACCAAATTGATTTTTTCAGTTTCTACTTTTTGTTTTAATTGGATTTCTAATCACAAATATAAATTAGCTAAAAATTTCCTTTTCAAAAGGTATCTTAACAAGGTTAGCTACAATATTAGCTTCTTTAAACATAAGAACAACTTACATAGCGCTAATAATAGTGTTGTTAATACTTTTCCAAATTCATATGATAACCTCACTTTAAATAATAGCTTACTTATGATTAATGATTAATTATCAGGATCTGTCATAAGTTTTGTTCTTGTCTTTGTTCTCGTCTTAAGTTTGGCTTATATAGGTTTGTATTTCTTTTATTATAAATACATATATATTCATATTTTCTCACTTGAATATACATATATATGTATCACTCTAAATTTTTTTCCCCAGTCTTGTTTCAGATACGGGCTTTGGGCGATAGGTTATCAGGTTCATTTTGCAGGCTTCTCTCGTCTTCAGATCGCTGGGTACCAGTTTGTAGTGAGGCCATCTGAGCTGAGTTTCTTCATCCAGGACTCCTCGCAGATATCCCCTCAGATATGGGATTCCGCTACATTCAATAAGGAGTACATGTACAGGATGTTTCTATCCTCCAGTTTGGCACTCCTTCTTCTTGTTCTAAGCCTTCATAGCGGTCTCTCTATTCTGCAGATCCTCTCCAGAGCAGATGCTTATGCCCTTAGCCTTTTCGGTACTTTCAACATCTTATTATCGGGTGAAGGCCCTGCCGGAACTTGATATTGAGGTGCGACGAGTGGTGGCATCGCCGGAACTCACCTTAGGTGTTCCTGAGTTTAGCTTTATGTGTTTTTTTTCTCTTGTTACCTGCCAAGCATGTTGGCGGCTCCTTATATTTCGTGTTATATACATATATAAATATTCACATGTGTGCTCTCCTCTACGCGTAGAGGATCACATATTTTTCTCAAAAAAATTAACTACTATTCTTTACAGAAAATACTCATTATATATATATCGTTTTGAAAAGATTGCAAATTTATTTAGAAATTCTCTCGAGATGTGTAGACAGGGTTTATTAAAGGATGAGATTTTTATAAGAGAAAACTTATAAATAGAATGTTAGAGACTTAAGAAAATTTTCGATGTCTAGATGCGATAAGTTCGGGAAGATTTTTGAATTCATTTAAAGGAGTTATAAATGGCGGGTTGTGATTATAAACAAGTATAATCGTTTTGGAAATCGTAAGAAGAATTTATTACAAATTCCGAAGACTTATGATACAAGTATGAAATATTTGCTTGTTAAATATTAAAATGATTTTGGAAATTATACGTTTAAATATTTTCCTAAATAACGAAAGGAAGGCTTTGGAAATATTTTTTTATGGGGAATGATTTGGAATAGAAATATTTTCTAGATGTTGTAAAGATGGAAGTTGGAAATATTTCCAAGTATTGAAAGTGATGAAATATCCTATTGTGGATACAAGTGTTAAAATGGTTTCAAATATAGAAAATATTGAAGAAACCGAATATATATCTTGGTGAAGATGTTTTGAAGTAAATATTTTGAAGATTTATAAAATATGCCCCGGTGCTGCTTATGGATGTTATTTGATAGTTAAATAACCGACTATCAATATTGGCCAATTTTGTTAACCGTTTCGAAGAGATCGGGATCAGATTTAATTATCCGAAAACCACTTCGATCTAGTTTGAACGTAACGAATGAATACCGTGAAGATGATGAAGACGGTGATTCGGTTTGTCCAAAACCAGGACAACTTGTGTGGATGAATGCTATCAGAACATCGTCATTGGAGGACGATGAGTATTCTAAGTAAAATTGTTCTTGAAAAGGTAATGCTTAGCGTCGAACCTCATCAACCGAGAATAACTAAAACAGGGGAAATGCAACCAGACTAAGTGGGTCGCACCCAAGTAGGGTATGTTATCACCTTCCTAGATGTTCACGGAAACCTTTATATTATGGTTATGGTTGTGCACGGAAGGTGCGCTCGATGGTAAGGGTAGGAACACCTAAGGTGATAACATGTTCGGTCTATCCAGGTTAAGGGTAGGCCGGTCTTGTGTAGCAGGGGATCCCGGCGTGGTCCTCGATACATTGTTCTAGATGTGTACTATGGTGGACGGTACCCCAGTGGCCCAGTCATTCGATGGAATCCATTCTCCAATAAGCACCATACGATTTTTTGATTATGCCCAACTATGCTGAAACGTGAAATGCAAGCATTTCAGCTATTTTCTATTTATTTATATAGACACAATTATAATATCAGATGATTTTAATAAGAATTGTTTTGGTTATCGTAAGGTAAAAACCCATCGTGTTCATGTATGACGCGCTCTTATGAGATACCTTTGTTTTCAAACGACTTTGAAAAGTTAATAATTCAAATTGAGTGTGTTTTCTCACACTGGTTTTCCAGGATGATTCGGTTGTTAATTTATTATAATGCTCGAGTCAGACCGAGTATTCAGATTCAGGATAGAATGCTATGGAGCTCAGAAGACCAGGTGGATGACAAAGACGTATCTCCGTACTTGGCTTACATTCCACTGTGTAAGATATAACTGTCCAGTTGATGTACTGATTGTTGTACTCTGATGATTGTAAGTATAAAATAGTCACACTTTCTTTTTTTATAAAAATCAGTTATTATATATTATATTTTTTTCCGCTGTGTTTGTGAGATTCTGTGTTTGTTGCTCAATTTTCTTCTTCTGCCTGTCTTCTTCTTACCCTAAAGATTCGTATCTCCATCCAATTTGAGTTGAGCTAATGTGAAATATTGTCGACTCAAAGAGGTATGGATTTATGGGCCTTTACAAGTGGCAATAATTGATGAAAGCTTTTCTGATGAGAAACGAATTTCATCCTTTGGTGTTTGCTCCTGAGGAGTTGATGGTTGAAATTTTAGCCAAGGAAAGGAAGGAGATGGAAAAATGGGCGTGTACTACTTTACAATTAGCTATGGGAGAAAATGTTATTTCTAAGGTTAGCGGTGAAACTACTGCTAAGGGCATTTGGACCAAGTTAGAAAATCTCTACCCGAGGAAATCTTTGACTAACTATTTGATTTTGTTAAAGACATTTTTCACCATTAAGATGAGAGATGGTACTTCAAAGAGCATCTGGGTTTCTTCGACGATCTAGTGTTGAGGATGATGACCGTGGATTTGAAGGTAGATAAAGAGCATATAGATATGATGCTCTTCTGTTCCCTTCCGGAGAAATACACATATTTCGCTAACAGCCTTATCTTTGCAAGAGATACTTTAACCATTGAAGATGTGAAGTCAGGTCTTCTATCTGTGGACTTAAGGGATCAGATGAAGGAGATGGGTGAAGGTAGAGGAGGAAGTAGTAATCAAGGCCTATTTGCTGAGAGGGGGAAAGAAGAGAAGAAGAATTGGAATCAAAGGGATGCTCCAAATCTAAGAAACCCTGTAATAATTATAGAGGAAAATCTAAAGATGAAAAGTGTCACCAGTGTAAGAAAACAAACCATTAGAAAAGAGACTGTGCGAATTGGAAGAAGAAGAAGAAAAAGAAGATGGTTCTTCATCATTTACGATGGAGAAAGTTGTATATGATGATTTGTTATCTATAGCGGTATCAGATATATCAAAGCATTGGGTGCTTGATGTTTAATATGCAAGTATATAATTTTTGTTTGATGATAATAAACATATATATATATATATATATATATATGTTCACTTATATGTATTTGTTAACGTACTATTTTATTTTTCACATAATTAAATAAATATTTGCTGAATAAAATAAATAATTCAGAATTCAAATTCAAATAGATATTTTATTACAATTTTGAATATTACAAATTTGAGCTCTCACTATATATATATACAAATTTCAATTACAATACAATTTTGATTATATCACAATTTATCATTAACATTTGCACCTCACAACATTTCACTCATTCACTCGTATATTATCTTCAACTCTATTCCAGATTTAATCTAGCATATGAGTTATCTGCAAAAATATACACCGACGGAATAAAATTGTAAATGAAATATTTTTGCAGTGTAAAATAAATTGTATTTTGAAAATTTTATTTGCCTCAGTTATTTGGGTTGTTCATCATCATTTAAATTTGAATTCATTATACACGAACAACTTGTGACATGCACAGTTTATCACTGTACATGCCACAAGTCCGCGCACACCAATATACATTTGATAAAATTACAGGGACAAGTGAGCACAAGGTCAAACCCAAATCAAAAGCCGGGTTCAACTCAAGTGCAATACAAATAAAGTCACGACACGAGCACAAGCTCAAACCCAAGCTATAAGCTAGATTCAACTCAGGTGCAATTCAAAATGCAAATAATTCTCGAGTGAAACCAAGGCCACAAATTTCGACTAGATCAATGAGAAATACATCATGCATAGGTATATGTACAAAGGGTAATGCATCAGTGCACATGTATACCAGATCAGACAAGTCAACAAGACCCAACATGTATGAATTCGACCTCATGACAAATATTCAGAGCTTACTTTTAAATCCAAATCAAAGACAAGTAGTTCATGGAAAAGTCTTGACCAAAATTCAAAATGTACACAATACAACCACAGATGCAAGCAAGTCTAACAAGGCAGTCGATATGACAACTACACAAAACTCAAGACTATGACATATAAAATGAATAGTCACAGTGCAGCTCAAAGAGAGGTTCAAAAGGAACCAACAACAAATGCAATGCACCACTGAGACACAATTACAAGACCAAAAATGCAACAGTATGCAAACTGTCTTGAAGCAAGTAGCATGATCAGATGTACACAAATGCACAACTGGAAACATGAATAAAGACTTCAAGTTTAATAGACAGTGGCAATATGGATGCAGTGAAGTGAATTCAACATTTCTACAAGACATATGTATATACAATAACATGGTGAGAGTAGAGTATCAAGCCAACACAAATGCTCCAGACAAGTTCAACGGAAAAATACATGTGATCAAGCAACTCGAAGCACATGACTCAAATGCAAACATAGTGAAACCAGAAGCAACCACGTCAGGAAAAATACCCACCGGTTCAACAAACATCATAATCGAAGCCAACAAACAATATCAGTTTTGAACAAAGACAACTGCAGTGCAAATTCAATAATACATGCATACACACATACAAATGTGTGTATGCACATATATGAAGACATACAAAAATAATCAAGCAGTGAATTTCAGAAATGATCGAAGTCAGGTGATAGAAAATCAAATAAGTAAGTTCAGCAGCAGGTTTTACAACTCAAATCAAAGTGGCCGAAGTCAAAGGCCAGCAAATCGTGAAAGTCAAAAAGATCAAAACGTCCAAATTATCACGGTAGGGAAGTCAGAGCCATGGTGGCCAAGTAGTCGAACAAATTCAAAGCCGTGAGTATCAAGTAAACAAGCTTCGATAATAAACGAATTGAACAAGTTGAAAGAAATCATCATCATCCAAGAATAATCAAACGGCCAAGCATATAATTATTAGACGAATACACGAACGAAAATTAAGGGGTTCGAACCTTATTAAACCCAGTAACATCATAGGCCAATATTCGTTCGAGTTCAAGCAACAAAGAACAATCATTCAACTCGAATCAAGATCGAGTTCAAGCAAATTAAAGCATAAGGCATAAATTACATACCGAAGTTGAAATCGAACTCGATCAAATTCGAGCAGCCGTGTGAAAAATCAAAGAGATGATCATTCGACTGAGCAAGAACGCAAGATTATATAATCAAACGACCAATTGAAGCGGCGCATCAATTTCAGAAAGCCCTAATTTTCTCAAGGAACGAAGCAACTAATCTTGCAAAGAAATGAAGTACAAAGTCACCGGCCAAAGAACAAAAAAGAAAAGGGATTTATTTTTGGGCCTGTTATTATAAATAGTATTTGGGTTATATTGTTTAAAATTAGGGTTTTGTTTTTAATTTGTTTTTAAATTTGATTTTCCTTTTAAAACTTTTGTAATTTCTAGTCGTGTGACGAGGGGATGAACTACGGTGGTGTAGTTAGAGAATTCGCAACTCAGCGGCTGAGTTGTGGCAGGGTTTTGAGCATAGAGTTAGGTTAGTCGATAGCGGGTATCTCGAGTTTATGTGTGTAAGCGTCTGACTATTTAATTTCGACTAGAAGCCTTGGGGGCAACACGTCGGCAGGGTTTTGCCGAAGCAGGGTACATCTGTGTGTTCTATTTTCTGCTTTTAATATTCTGCGATTATCTGTGCTGCTATAATTCTGCTATATCTGTGTTGCAATTATTTTATATACTTCCGCAATAACTTTTATAATTAATAGTATCACCGTATTCACCCCCACTCTAGGGTGAAATCGGCCCTGTAAGTGGTACCAGAGCTAGGTAGAAAAGTCATTTTTTTTAAAAATAATTGATTTTTTTCAAAGACTAATTTTTTGTTACAAATTTGAATTTTTAAAATGGCTTCATTTAATAATGCCTTTGCTGAGGGTCAGTCCATAGTTAGACCACCAATGTTCAATGGTGAATATGCTTACTGGAAAAATAGAATGAATTTTTTTTGAAAACCATTGATGCTTGGAATATAGTTAAGACAGGTTATAGAACACCAACCATAACAGTAAATAATTAGGAAATTGAAAAGCCAATTGATCAATGGACAGATCTAGAAAATAAGTTACAAAATGATAATGCTAAAACTATGAACTCTATTATTTGTTCATTGGATCATATTGAATTTAATCGTGTCTCACATTGTCTAACTGCACAGAAAATATGACACACACTATAAGTGACTCACGAAGGAACATCTCAAGTCAAGGAATCTCGCCTTGCCGTGCTGAGTAGCGAATATGAGAATTTTACAATGGCCAAGGAAGAAAATGTCAAAGAGATGTATGGACGACTTTCCAATCTAGTATACAAATCAAAAGCTTTTGGAAAATCATACACAAAGTTGGAAATAGTCCGAAAAATCCTCAGAGTCCTTCCACTGAATTTTGAAGCAAAAGTTACTGCCATTCAAAAATCGAAAGATTTGAAACAAATCAATGTTGAAGAACTCATCGGAAATCTCACCACTTATGAGCTAGAAATGAAATTCAAGGAAGAGCATGAAGAAGGAGGAGATACTCGAAAGAAATCAATAGCTCTTCAAAGGAACAACTGAAAGTGACGACGACTACGACGATGATAGAGTAGCAGAGCTGGCACTACTAATGAAGAGATTCAAAACGTGGAACCGCAAATATGGAAATCCAGCTCTAAATCAAAAATTAAAAAGCAGAATTGTCAAGTTCTAGACAACCCAGAAGAGCAGGAGATCATTTGTCACAAGTGCAGCAAACCCGGTCATATCGGGCCCAATTATCCTCGAAATCGACACGGCCAAGAAAAGAATTTAAAAAGGAGAAGATTTACAGCCACGTGTAATAAATGCGATGATGATTATAAAAGCACTAGTAGTAAGAGTGAGAAAGAAAATCTATGCCTTCGAGGTGATATAACTAATAGCGATGATGACGAGCCATGCGAGGTAACAGAACCCACTCACTCAGAATTACTTACATATATCCACGAAGCAAATGGCTCTTTTGAAAGACTTAGGGAAAAATATGCCAAAATTGAATCACAAAGAGATAGTTTGATAGAATCAAATAAACAGCTAAATCAATTGGTTAAAAACTATCAAACTAAGAGCCCTAAGTTTGATAGGTGTCCGTCACTTGAAGAAGAGACTAAAAAATTAGAAATTAAAATTAAATCGCTTGAAAATGAAATTCTGATTTTGAAAGAGAGTGAAAATACTAGGGGAGAAAATTCTATTAAAAAGTGCACATAATTATTGAACGAAAATGAATCACTAAAAACACAAGTAGAAAATTTTCCAAAGGAGAAAGGTCGTTAAATATGCAGTAAGGGAAACAAACTGTTAGACAAGGACTTGGGTATAATCAATCTGAAAGTGCTAGAATTATAATTAAACAAGTCAATTCCATGTGCACATTTGTAGAAAATCTGGACACAATCAAAATAATTGTTGGTATAGACCTAAACAAGTGAAAACTATTCCAATTTGGGTTTCGAAAGGCACGAATATAAAATCCCTCAAAATTAAACAAATTTGGGTGCCGAAAAGAACATATGTAAATAGCTTTGGGTCTTCACAAACATATTTTTTAAAATATTTTGCCACCAACAATCATTGTAACGACCCGCATATTTTACGATTGAATATTTAAATATTTTATTTAAAATAATTCATCGTTAGTCGGATTATTGTCCGATAAGCTACTTTTTGAAAACAGTCGAATTAGGACTCGAGACCACCCCTATTGAGTTCAAAATGACGTTTGCGACCTTTTTGAGTATAAACTTCGATATGTTTGGAGTTAGAGGAATTTTGCTACTTTTTCACTTAGGGCTTTGGTTTGGTTTCAGCCCATTAGACCCAAGCTTCACCCCCTCTTATCTTCATTCCTTCATGATTTTCCTAATACTCAAGCTTTAGAAACAATGGAGAGAGGAATGCGAAATTAAAACTCCAAGCCCTAATCATCTTTGCAAAATCCAAGCTTTAACTCCAAATTCATAGAAAAAGTTTGGTAAGCCTTCTCTTCATCTTCTCCAATTCGTTCTCTTTTGAATTTCAGAAATTCCTAAAACTAACTTAGGAAAAGTTTCTCTTTTAAGCTTAGATTCAAGCTTGTTGGGTTGTAATTGAAGTGTGATTGTTCTTGCCATTGCTCTATAGCTTCTTCTTCATAGTTTTTGGTTTAAAGGTGAGATTTTTATCTCACATCTATGCCTATATCTATCTTTGTTGTTAGGTATGAATTCCTAACACTTATTGATGTTCATTTGCTTTTGATTTGAATTGGTTTTATGAATATTCCATTTTTTGGTGTTTTGGAGTCCAATCTTTAAAAATCCTCTCTTTGAGGTTTGAACATGCTTTGGTGATGCATCGAGGAGCCCATAGGACCGGGTTGCCGATAGGCGTAAATCCCCTAGCGTCCACGCTCGATTGATCGCAAGTTGTTGGAATTTTGCCCCTAGGGGGCATATGCTGAATACACTGGAAAGTGCAGTTCAGTCGACTGACTCAGAGTGGTCAGTCGACTGAACCGAACCCAGAAAATTTCCTAGGCCAGTGTCAGTCGACTGACCACTCTGAGTCAGTCGACTGAACCTATAAACAGAGAGTTTTCAGACATGATTCAGTCGACTGACCACTCTGAGTCAGTCGACTGGACCTGGAAACAGAAAGTTTCCAGGATCTGAGTCAGTCGACTGACCACCCTGGTCCAGTCGACTGAATTTGCTGTTTTGGTCCAATTTGCCTTTTGGATTTGAGTTTCCACATTTGGGATCGATTCTTCATTCTCCGACTAGTTGTTATCACCTTGTTAGCTTTAATAACATCTTCTTTGGAACTTTTGGGAATATCCGTTTTGATGGATTTGTTATCGATTTCTTTGAATTCTATTCACGTCTTCGAATGTGAATTTTTGATGAATTGATTGTTCTACAATCATTTTTATGATTTGTCGCTTTAAAAATATAAAGGTTTCAATACTAGTAGTAAATATCAAAACTCTTTCATCAAAACGATTTCAACACTATTTTATTACAAAGCTCGTTTCTTAAGTTTTCCAATCTATCGGCTTATACAAACCTTTATCTCACTCGTATTAGAAATCTAATTAAACGGCTTAGTAAAACAAGTGGTATGAAACGCTTGCATTTACTTCGTCGGTTAATTCTTGGACTTGTTCGATTGAATCTCTTGTGACAATTTTCAAGTGGAGATCTACAATTTGTTCGTAAATATTTAAGTTAAGCTAGTGGTTATGGGACATGAAGCTAAGCTCATATATTTACTAGCTTAGTGTACTTGACACTTCTTGATGATCAATGATGATCATTTTTGTGATTTAGACCAGCAAGGTGCGATGTCTCTTTGTCTGCGAGGGAGACTAAACCCTGTTTCTGCGGAGTTTCGGCTCAAAATTTATGGGGTAGCGACCCATGGTCTTCGAGCCGTTTTGTGGAGCTTCGGCTCAAATTTAATGGTTAGCAACCATGGAATAGCGTTCCATTTTATGATACACGTGTTGGTGAGTTTTCATACTCCCGTTTTGTGATAGGCCTTCCCCCTCCCTTTTTGTGATTTCTGGATTTCCATTGATGATTTCTAGAATTTGTGTTTCATCAATTTTCGTGATTTACATTGATAAGTTTTATCAATATTTGTGTATTGGTGAATTTGTGTGTCATTAACTTTAGTGATTGGCATTGATATAATTGTCAATATTTATGGTTTGGTGAATAAAAATAAAGAGTATGACATTCTTTTTTGATCTTTGAGAAGATTCTTGTGATATTGATTAATCTCTAGTTAATTTTCAGTTACATACTTATTACGGTGTGGCTTTAGGGTTATCAAATGTTTTTGTCATATCTCTTGTTCTATATCATTTTATCTAATATTTATAGCTAGACTGACCCGTTTATTATTTTCTTATTAAATAATACTCGGGTCAGACCGAGATGTTACAGGTGCTTCTGCTTGACTCCTCATCTGGGATTATTATTATCCTGACTTTTGGCTAACGACTTAGATTAGTAGTTTTTGGTTGTACACATTTGAGATATAGACTCATTGATGTATACTTATTCTTTTGTGAAGCACTTGCAACTATTCTTTTGTGATATTGTGGATCTTGTTTGACCACTACTCTGATGTACACTTTTATGTGTAATATTCATATCTTTTTCCGCCTTTGAGATATGATCTTCTATAACTGATTTATGTCATGATATTTCTATATTTGTTTCCGAAGATATTATAGCCACTGTGTAGTAGCTTTGAGTTTGCATCGGTATGTCGGATTTCCTCTTGAGATGAAAAGTTATATTTTTATCTGGCATATCGGTACTCGCACAAAGCAATTATACAGAAGGTCGCTCCTCAACAGCCTTATTCTCTGCGCTAGTTGACGACATTACTCCGTAGTGTTCTTGGCTAGCATAGGTATAGAGGTGGGGAGTCACAGTTTGGTATCAGAGCGAAACTTCGGAACAATGTGGAATAATTTAACAAGGATCATCGTCCTAAGTCTATCTTAGGAGTCATGCCTTAGGATTTGATTCGAGTCTTCGTATCGTCTCATCCTATTTTCTTTTGTGATACCTTGTTTTATCAATCATTATTATTTGATATTCATTTTGTGAATAACCTTTTTATTCTTACTTCTTTCTTTCTTACAGAAGAAAAATGGTTAGACCTGGCCGTCCCAGCGCCGGTCAATCTAGTGCTACTCCCCAAGATGGAGTATTTATGTCTATACAACAACTACTTGATCTAGTAAAGAACGCAGGCAGCCGGACCTAATCCAGAGCCAACTCACCCTAAGTTTGAATTTTCACGTTTGTGCAATGATTATACCAACTTGGGTGGAAAGCCATTCAAAGGTTCTGAAACCACTATTGAAGTCCAGGCTTGGCTAAGAACATGCGATCGAATCTTTTCTCGCATGAATCTTATTGATCTTCACCGAGTTCAGCTGGCCTCTAGTATGCTCCAAGAAAGAGCATTAGACTGGTATGAGCTTCTGATTTCTGAAATAAATGGAGCGGATCTCACTTAGGAGAAATTCCGGGAACGATTCGAAATAAAGTTTGTGCCAGAAGCTAAGAAGGTGACATTGGCTCGTCGTTTCATAGACCTTGTTCAAGATGAATCCTCCGTGGCAGATTATGTCGCATCATTCGAGACATTTTCTAAATACGGGGTCGAATACATGAAGAAGAACCAAAGATTTGTCTATGGTTTGAACAAGGATCTCAAAAAGCCATTACTTCTGAAATTGGAAGTTGCTTTCGACCAACTTATTGCTCTTCGACTTGAAGAGGCAGATAAGGAAAGTAATGTTGAAGTTGTGGGTGCCAAACCAAACTTCAATAACAATAAGAAAATGCCTAATAAGTTCAAAGTTCCTTATCCCAATAAGAAAGGGAAGCAAGCAACTCCGGTGGCAAAGACTTCTACCTCTAGTAGTGGGCAATGCTACAATTGTGGTTCTAAGGACCATTATGCGAATAAGTGTTCAAAGGCCCACGCTTGTCGCTATTTCAAAAGCCTAGATCATTATTTATTTGCATGCCTCAAACTCCAAAACAAGAAGGAGGGAAAGCTTAATGTGGTGCAAACTCCTAATAACACTTCTCATGGTCAAGGTATTTCTCATTCTATCCTTGATGCAATTATTGTGTTTTGTGATCATCCTATTCAAGTTCTTTTTGATAAGGGTGCATCCCATTCTTTTATATCAAAAGAACTTGTTGATACTTTTCTTTGACTGTTGTTGCTTCAATGACTTCTTTGAGAACCGCGAATCCGGTTGGTAGATCTGCAACAATTAGTTTGCTTTATAAAGATGTCGAGATTATTTTGTGTGATTTTTCTTTCCAAGCCGATTTGCATGTTATGCACTACTTAGGCTTTGGAATGATTTTGGGAATGGATTGGCTTAACCGCTATGAAGCTCAAATCCTATGTCCTGAGCGGACTATTCATCTTCGACATCCTCAATATGTTAAGCAGATTTCTATTGATCTTAAAGATTCGGATTCCAACTTGGCTGCATCTTTATATTCTTTAAATCCTCATGATGACGATAATGATGATGAGGAAGATGTCATTTCTCTTATTCACATTGTTCGTGAATTTTCCGACATATTTGAGCCCATTTTAGGATTACCACCTAAGCGAGCAATTGAATTCAGAATTAATCTAATTCCTAAAGCTTTACCTATTACTCGTCCTCCTTATCGTATGTCCAATAAAGAAAATGAGGAGATGAGCAAACAATTATCTGAATTGGAGACGAAACAATTTATTCGCTCTAGTTCCTCTGCTTGGGGAGCTTCGGCTATTTTTGTGAAGAAATCCGATGGTACACTTAGGCTTTGCGTTGACTACCGCAAGCTTAATGATCTTACTATCAAGAATAAATATCCTTTACCTCGGATTGATGATTTATTTGACCAACTTAGTGGTGCTAGAGTCTCTTCACAACTGGACTTGGCTACCGGTTTTCATCAGCTTTGTATTGCAGAGGATAGCATTCCTTTGACATCGTTCCGTACTCGTTATGGATCTTATGAATGGCCTGTTATGCCATTTGGTTTAACGAATGCTCCGGCTTATTTCGTTGACCTTATGAATAGAGTTTTCAAAGACTTCCTCGATCGATTTGTTCTCATCTTTATTGATGATATTCTTGTGTATTCTAAAACAGAGGAGGAGCATGAAAAGCATCTTCAGATTGTGTTGGAAACTCTTAGGAGCAATCAACTGAAAGAAAATTTTCTAAATGCCACTTTTGGAAATCTCGCGTGAAGTTTCTCGGTCATATCATTTCCGAATCCGGAATTTCCATAGATCCTTCAAAGATTGAAGCGATTCAAAATTGGAAGAGACCAGAGAGTGTGATGGAGATCCGTAGTTTTCTTGGATTGGAAGGTTATTACCGCCGTTTCTCAAAAGACTTTTTCAAAATTTCCATGCCTCTTACTAGTTTGACAAAGAAGGGAGTTAAATACATTTGGTTGGACAAATGTGAAGCTTCTATCCAGAAATTAAATGAACTCCTTTCCGATGCTCCTATTCTTATTATTCCCAAGGGGAATAAAGATTTTATTGTTTATACCGATACTAGTTGTGTTGGTTTGGGAGCCGTTCTCATGCAAAGAGAATGTGTTATTGCTTATGCTTCTAGGCAATTGAAGCCAACCGAGACTAGATATGACACTCATGATTTAGAGCTCGCGGCTATTGTTTTCGCTCTTAAAATTTGGCGTCATTATATTTTGGGTACCGATCATAAATCTTTGAAGTATTTATTTTATCAAAAGGAACTTAATTTGCGTCAACAATGTTGGCTCGAGTTCCTTGCATCTTATGATCTTAATATTCTTTATACTCTCGGAAAGGGAAATCGTGTTGCCGACGCCCTTAGCCAAAAGCTATAGGCGGTTGTTTCCATGATGATATACGAATGGAATGATCTCGGAATTTTGTCCACTTGTGAGATTCGAGATCGTGAGTCCGATTTATGTTCATCTTTGGCTTTATGTAGCCTTGAGGCTCATCCTTCTCTTTTAGACCACATTCTTGGAGCTCAAAAGCTAGATCCCGAATTGGCTCTTCTTAGCCAAAGTTGTAGGGATAAAATTGGTATTGAAAGTTTGAAAAACTTTAATATTGATTCTCGTGGGGGTATTCGAAAATTTGGTAGACTTATCGTGCCAAATATTAGTGATCTTCGTAAAGATATTTTAGAAGATTCTCATCATTCTAAATTTACGATTCATCCCGGTAATAGTAAAATGTATGTGGATATGAAGTGACTTTATTACTAGGATGTAATGAAATCTGATATTGCTAACTTTGTTAAGCGTTGCATGACTTGCCAACTTGTCAAGGCCGAGCATCAAAGGCCCGGTGGGTTATTGCAACCTTTAGAGATTCCAATTTGAAAGTGGGATCAAATTTCCATGGACTTTATTGACGGCCTTCCCCGTTCTCGTTCGGGTCATGATAGCCTATGGGTGATAGTTGATAGACTTACTAAATCTGCCCATTTTATTCCCGTTCGGTCCAATCGGACCATTCCTCTTTTGGCCAAGCTCTTTATTAAAGAAATTGTTAAATTACATGGAGTTCCTACTTCTATTGTTAGTGATCGTGATCCATTGTTTACTAGTGGATTTCGGAAGAGTCTTCAAAAAGCTTTGGGAACGAAGCTTAATTTTAACACCGTTTATCATCCTCAGTCCGATGGACAAACCGAGCGTGTGAATCAAATTCTTGAGGATCTTCTTCGTACATGTGTTCTTGATTTTGGTGGAAGTTGGAAAGATCATATTTCTCTTGTTGAGTTTTCCTATAATAATAGCTTCCAATCTACTACTGGGATGACACCTTTTGAGGCACTCTATGGAAGGCCATGCCGATCTCCTTCTTGTTGGCTTGAGGCATGTGAGAAGCTGGTTTTAGGTCCAGATTTTATTCGTGATTTCACAGAAAAGATTGACCTTATTCGTCATAGGATGAAAGAAGCTCAAAGTAGGCAAAAATCCTATGCCGATAGCCGAAGAAGGAAATTAGAATTTTCTGTGGGAGATTTTGTATTTGTTCGTGTTTCACTATGAAGGGTGTTGTGCGTTTCAGTCGATCGGGAAAGTTAGCACCTCGATATATTGGTCCATTTCCCATCACTGAACGTATTGGTTCCGTGGCTTATCGCCTTTTATCACCGGCTCAGTTTTCTGCTATTCATGACGTGTTTCACGTTTCTCAATTACAGAAATGCCTTCGAGATTCCGATTCTATTCTTGAGCCCAGTGATGTGGAAGAAATTGAAGTTTCACCAAATTTGACTTATGAGCAACATCCTATTCGTATCATTGCTTCGGAGATTAAACGCCTTCGAAATAAAGATGTTACTCTTGTGAAAGTTCATTGGTCCTCAAATCCTAAGGATTGTTCTTGGGAATCCAGAGAATTCATCGAGCGAACACATCCGGACTTACTTTCTCGTGCTCGTTAAGGTGAACTTCTTATTCCAAATTTCTTCTTTTGTGTTGATATGCTTTTATGGTTGTTACTTTTTGTTCATTTATTTCTTATGATTGCGGGGACACAATTTCTTTAAGGACGGGAGTATGTAACAACCCGCATATTTTACGATTGAATATTTAAATATTTTATTTAAAATAATTCATCATTAGTCGGATTATTGTTCGAAAAGCTACATTTTGCAAACAGTCGAATTAGGACTCGAGACCACCTCCATTGAGTTCAAATGACGTTTTCGACCTTTTTGAGTATAAACTTCGATATGTTTGGAGTTAGAGGAATTTTGCTACTTTTTCACTTAGGGCTTTGGTTTGGTTTCAACCCATTCGACCCAAGCTTCACCCCCTCTTCTCTTCATTCCTTCATGATTTTCCTAATACTCAAGCTTTAGCAACAATGGAGAGAGGAATGAGAAATTAAAACTCCAAGCCTAATCATCTTTGCAAAATCCAAGCTTTAACTCCAAATTCATAGAAAAAGCTTTGGTAAGCCTTCTCTTCATCTTCTCCAATTCGTTCTCTTTTCAATTTCAGAAATTTCTAAAACTAACTTAGAAAAAGTTTCTCTTTTAAGCTTATATTCAAGCTTATTGGGTTGAAATTGAAGCGTGATTGTTCTTGTCATTGCTCTATAGCTTCTTCTTCATAGTTTTGGGTTTAAATGTGATATTTTTATCTCACATCTATGCATATATCTATCTTTGTTGTTAGGTATGAATTCCTAACACTTATTGATGTTCATTTGCTTTTGATTTGAATTGGTTTTATGAACATTCCAATTTTTGGTGTTTTGGAGTGCAATCTTTAAAAATCCTATCTTTGAGGTTTGAACATACTTTTGGTGATGCATCGAGGAGCCCATAGGACCGGGTTGCCGATAGTCGTAAACCCCTAGCGTCCGTGCTCGATCAATCGCATGTTGTTGGAATTTTGCCCCTAGGGGGGCATAGGCTGAATACACTGGAAAGTGCAGTTCAGTCGACTGACTCAGAGTGGTCAGTCGACTGAACCGAACCCAGGAAATTTCCTGGGCCAGTGTCAGTCGATTGACCACTCTGAGTCAGTCGACTGAACCTGGAAACAGAGAGTTTCTATACATGATTCAGTCGACTGACCACTCTGAGTCAGTCGACTGACCACTCTGAGTCAGTCGACTGGACCTGGAAACAGAAAGTTTTCAAGATCTGAGCCAGTCGACTGACCACCCTGGCCCAGTCGACTGAATTTGCTGTTTTTGCCCAATTTGCCTTTTGGGTTTGAGTTTCCACATTTTGATCGATTCTTCGTTCTCCGAGTAGTTGTTATCACCTTGTTGGCTTTGATAACATCTTCTTTGGAACTTTTGGGAATATCCGTTTTGATGGATTTGTTATCGATTTCTTTAAATTCTATTCACGTCTTCGAATGTGAATTTTTGGTGAATTGATTGTTCTACAATCAATTTTGTGATTTGTCACTTTAAAAATATAAAGGTTTCAATACTAGTAGTAAATATCAAAACTCTTTCATCAAAACGATTTAAACACTATTTTATTACATAGCTCATTTCTTAAACCGTTTTCCAATCTACTAGCATATACAAACCTTTATGTCACTCGTATTAGAAATCTAATTAAACGGATTAGTAAAACAAGTGGTATGAAACGCTTGCGTTTACTTCGTCGGTTAATTCTTGGACTTGTTCGATTGAATCTCTTGTGACAATTTTCGAGTGGAGATCTACAATTTGTTCGTAAATATTTAAGTTAAGCTAGTGGTTATGGGACATGAAGCTAAGCTCATATATTTACTAGCTTAGTGTAATTGACACTTCTTGATGATCCATGATGATCATTTTTGTGATTTAGACTAGCAATTTGCGATGTCTCTTTGTCTACGAGGGAGACTAAACCTCATTTCTGTGGAGTTTCGGTTCAAAATTTGTGGGCTAGCGACCCATGGTCTTCGGGCCGTTTTGTGGAGCTTCGGCTCAAATTTAATGGTTAGCAACCATGGAATAGCGTTCCATTTTGTGATACACGTGTTGGTGAGTTTTCATACTCCTGTTTTGTGATAGGCCTTCCCCCCCCTTTTTATGATTTCTGGATTTCCATTGATGATTTCTAGAATTTGTGTTTCACCAATTTTCGTGATTTACATTGATAAGTTATATCAATATTTGTGCATTCGTGAATTTGTGTGTCATTAACTTTTGTGATTCGCATTGATATAATTGTCAACATTTATGGTTTGGTGAATAAAAATAAAGATTATGACATTCTTTTTTGATCTTTGAGAAGATTCTTGTGATATTAATTAATCTCTAATTGATTTTCAGTTGCATACTTATTACAGTATGGCTTTAGGGTTATCATACATTTTTGTCATATCTCTTATTCTATATCATTTTATCTGATATTTATAGCTAGACTGACCCGTTTATTATTTTCTTATTAAATAGTACTTGGGTCAGACTGAGATGTTACAGGTGCTTCTGCTTGACTCCTCATCTGGAATTATTATTATCCTGACTTTTGGCTAACTACTTAGATTAGTAGTTTTTGGTTGTATACATTTGAGATATAGACTCGTTGATGTATACTTATTCTTTTGTGAAGCACTTGTAACTATTCTTTTGTGATATTGTGGATCTTGTTTGACCACTACTCTGATGTACACTTTTATGTGTAATATTCATATATGTTTCCGCCTTTGAGATATGATCTTCTGTGACTGGTTTGTGTCATGATATCTCTATATTTGTTTCCGAAGATATTATAGCCACTGTGTAGTAGCTTTGAGTTTGCATCGGTATGTCGGATTTCCTCTTGAGATGAAAAGTTATATTTTTATCTGGCATATCGGCACTCGCACAAAGCAATTATACAGAAGGTCGCTCCTCAACAGCCTTATTCTCTGCGCTAGTTGACGGCATTACTCCGTAGTGTTCTTGGATAGCATGGGTATAGAGGTGGGGTGTCACAATCACGGACCTATAAAAACAAATAGGTCACAAAAATCTTTCATCGTGTAGGTGTGGTGGCAGGCTAAGGAACAACAATAGTGCTATCTGGATTCTGGCTGCTCTAGGTACAGAAAGGGCGACAGATCAAAGTTCCTTAGTCTAGTATAAAGGTGGTAGAATCCTAATGGGCAACATCGAAAAATTATCGGCAAAGGTAAAATAGGTAACGGTATATTTATTTTGAATGATTTATTAAATGTGAAAATCTTCACCGAAATCTGATTTGAATCAACCAGTTATGTGATAATAAAATAAATGATGATTTCAAATCTGGTTATTCTTATTTGACTTGTTCTTATTTTTGATTCTGATTTGTGTAAAAATGTTGACCAATCATCAACTATTTCATATAGATTTGCTTAGACTAAAGATGGTTTATTAGGTGATGATTACTCTTGATACTTGTGGATATATTTATTTATCTTATCTGACACTATGGTCACTATTTGTTTATTTACATGGCTTCTATTCAAATTCAAGAGAATTTCATTTAAAAGTTGTTGAAAATGATTTTAAGATATTGTGTTGCACACTTCACGGTCTGGTTTATGACATACAACTAATGATAATTTTGAGTGAAAGAAAATTCAAATGCAGACTACACTGGTAATCTAGTCGATAGAAAAATTACTAGTGAAACGTGATTTATGTTGAGACATTCATTAGCTGCATCGCATTTCTCAAAGAAAATATCTGCATATTTTTCACTCCAAATAATTTTCAAATAGTAGACATTTTTCTTTTATAAAACCCCTTTTAGAAAATTATTTTTGTTGACCTTGTTTCAGATTAGTCATTTTGGAAAATTTGATTTTATAATTATTTTTGGATTTGATTTTAAATGACGACATTAACTAATCTAACTCCCTACTTGATTATCTAAAAGATAAATAGTGATTGAATAAGTGATGAGGGTTGATATTAATCATATATTATAACTTAAGACGATATATTTAGTAAATTTCTTTAGAAATTTAAACAAGGGTTACAAACATTTTTGTTGGTAAAAATTACATGACCATATCTAATTCTATCATATTTCAATCGACCATCACTCATTAAAATCCAATATAGTATGTCAATATGTGGTATTTTAAACGGGATATTTTTCATTCTTCAATTTGTTATATTTTTTTAGAAATAAAAAATATCTAGAGTATTCACTCTTATTTAAAAGTCCTCACGGTTATGCATGGGTGAATTACTTGGGATTTTTGATTATGCGCTTCCATGCTCATTTAAAAGTCCTCACGGTTATGCATGTATGGAACACGTATCAAAATTGATTGATTAAATAGACAAGTTGATTCTAATTCTATTTAAAAGTCCTAACGGTTATGCATGGTTAGAAGATACATGAATTCATTTTTAAATAAAAATTGTGAATACTACTAATCTCATTTAAAAGTCCTAACGGTTATGCATGGTTAGTAGATATTCAAATTCCTGATATAAATATACCACAAATAAACACAACTATATGGTTCTATATGATGACATCATCCCTATCATTCTAAAGTGGAATATGCGCCTAAAAGAATATTTAGGATTTTTGTTTGATTTTTTATTGAAATTTAATATTTATATTCGATTGAGTTTTAATGTTGATGAATGTCCATCGCTTTGTCTCTTTTTTTATAACACTATTACGCTTTCCCTGATAACAAAAGGGGAAGAGAAAAGTTAAGATTTTAGCAAATGAAGGTTAAATATTTTATTTTGTATTTTCTATTTGCATATAGACTCATTGGCATATTTTTATTCGTTTTCATGCATATATGAAGGGAGAGCTTTGTTTAGAGAGGGAGCATTCAAATAGGGGGAGCAAATTGAATGATCAAATACATTTAATAAATTCAAAATATTAAATATATGTTTGTTATCATCAAAAAGGGGAGATTGTTGAATATGCGAGTATATGATTTTTGTCTGATGATAATAAACATATATATTTACTTATATGTATTTGTTAATGTACAATTTTATTTTTCAGATAATTAAATAAATATTTGATGAATAAAACAAATAACAAAGAATTTAAATTCAAATGGATATTTTATTCAAATAAATATTTATTACAATTTTGAATAGTACAAAGTTGAGCTCTCACTATATATATACAAATTTCAATTACAATACAATTTTGATTACATCACAATTTATCATTAACATTTGCACCTCACTACATTTCACTCATTCACTCATATATTATCTTCAACTCTATTCCAGTTTGAATCCAGCATCCGAGTTATCTGCAAAAATATACACTGACACGGTAAAATTAAAAATGAAATATTTTTGCAGTGTAAAATAAAATGTATTTTGAAAATATTATTTTCCTCGGTTATTGGGTTGTTCATCATCATTTAAATTTGAATTCATCATACACTAATAGCTTGTGACGTGCACAGTGTATCACTGTACATGCCACAATGCCGTGTACACCGATATACATTTGATAAAATTATAGGGACATGTAAGCACAAGGTCAAACACAAATCAAAAGCATGGTTCAACTCAAGTGCAATACAAATAAAGTCACAGCACGGGCACAAGCTCAAACCTGAGCTATAAGCTGGATTCAACTCTGGTGCAGTTCAAAATGAAAATAATTCTCGAGCGAAACCAAGGCCACAAATTTCAACTAGATCAATGAGCAATACAATGCATAGGTATATGTACAAAGGGTAATGCATCAGTGCACATGTATACCAGATCAAACAAAGTCAACAAGACCCAACATGTATGAATTCGAGCTCAAGAAAAATATTCAGAGCTTACATTTAAATCAAAATCAAAGACAACTAGTTCATGGAAAAGTCTTGACCAAAATTCAAAATGTACTCACAGATGCAAGCAAGTCTAACCAGGCAGTCCACATGACAACTACACAAAACTCAAGACTGCGACATTAAATATAGTCATCGTGCAGCTCAAAGACAGGTCCAAAAAGAACCAACAACAAATGCAATGCATCACTGAGACACAATTACAAGACCAAAAATGCAACTGTATGCAAACTGTCTCGAAGCAAATAACATGATCAGAAGTACACAAATGCACAACTGGAAACATGAATAAAGACTTCAAGTCTAATAAACACTGACAATATGGATGCAGTGAAGTGAATGCAACATTTCTACAAGACATATGTATATACAACAACATGGTGATGATAGAGTATCAAGTCAACACAAATGCTTCGGGCAAGTTCAACAGCAAAATACATGTGATCAAGCAACTCGAAGCACATTACCCAAATGCAAAGTGAAGCCAGAAGCAAACACATCAGGAAAAATACCCATTGGTTCAATAAACACCATAATTGAAGCAAACAAACAATATTAGTTTTGAACAAAGAAAAATACAATGCAAATTTAAAAATACATACATACACACATACAAATGTATGTATGCACATATACGAAGAAGCACAAAAATAATCAAGCAGTGAATTTCAGAAATGATCGAAGTCGGGTGATAGAAAATCAAATAAGTAAGGTCCGCAACAGGTTTTACAATCCAAATCAAAGTGGCCGAAGTCAAAGGCCAGCAAATCATGAAAGTTAGAAAAATCAAAACGTCCAGATTATCACAGTACAAAAGTCAGAGCCTTGGTGGCCAAGGAGTCGAACAAATTCAAAGCCGAGAGTATCAAGTAAATAAGCAACGACAATATACGAATTGAACAAGTCTAAAGAAATCATCATCATTCAAGAATAATCAAACGACCAAGCATTAAAGTATCAAACGAATTTACGAATGAAAATTATAGGGTTTGAACCCTATTTAAACCCGGTAACATCATAGGCCAATATTCATTCGAGTTCAAGCAACAAAGAATAATCATTAAACTCGAATCAAAATCGAGTTCAAGCAAACTAACGAGTAAAGCATAAGGCGTAAATTACATACTGAAGTAAAAATCGAACTTGATCAAATTGGAGCAGCCGTGTGCAAAATCGAAGAGACGATCATTCGACTGAGCAAGCACGCAAGACTATACAATCGAAGGATCAATTGAAGTGGTGCGTCAATTTCACAAAGCCCTAATTTTCTAAAGGAATGAAGCAGCTAATCTTGCAAAGAAACGAAGTACAAAGACACCGACCAAATAATAAAAAGAAAAGGGATTTACTTGTGGGCCAGTTATTATAAATAGTATTTGGGTTTTATTGTTTAAAATTAGGGTTTTGTTTTAAATTTGTTTTTAAATTTGTATTTTCCTTTTAAAAATTTTATAATTTCTAGTCGTGTAACTAAGGGACGAACAACGGTGGTGTAGTTCGAGAATTCACAACTCAGTGGCTGAGTTGTGGTAGGGTTTTGAGCGTAGAGTTAGGTTAGTCGATAGCGGTTGTCACGAGTTTGCTTGTGTAAGCATCTGACTACTTCATTTCTAGTAGAAACCTTGAGGGCAGCACGTAGGCAGGGTTTTGCCGAAGCTGGGTAAATCTGCGTGTTCTATTTTCTGCTTTTAATATTCTGCTATTATCTGTGCTGTTATAATTCTGCTATATCTATGTTGCAATTATTTTATATACTTCCACAATAACTTTTATAATTGATAGTATCACCCTATTCACCCCCCTCTAGGGTGAAATCGATCCTACACTTGATTCGGAGGCATCTTTTCATATGATGCCTAATAGGAATTACTTTAGTTCTTTAATCGACAGAGAGGGAAGTGAAATCCTTATGGGCAATTGTGCTATTTATAGAGCCATTGGGGAAGGTATGGTGCAGATTAGAATGTTTGACAAAGTGATACACACTTTGACAGGTTCCGATATGTTTCGGGTCTTCGAAAGTCCTTGATTTCTTTAGGGCAGTTGGCATCCATTGGGTGTAAGGTCACTTTAGAGAAGAATGTTTGGAAGTTTCAAGGGGTGCTCTTGTTTTTATGAAGGGAGATGTGTTTAGGAATCTGTATTTTCTTAAGAGGACCACAGTTCTTGGAGAGTCGTGTGTTGGAGTTGATAGTTCTTATGCTTTGGATGCCGCCACACTTTGGCATCTTAGGTTGGGCCATAGTTTTGAGAAGGGCTTAGAGTTGCTTTGTGGATGGAAGATGATCAAAGGTGAATTTGACAAGTAGGATTTCTACCAGGAGTGTGTTTTAGTTAAGCAGATTAAGGTATCCTTCGGAGTTGGACTACATAGATCAGATTACTTGATTACGTGCATACAGATGTTTGGGAACTAGTTACTACTACTTCCATTTTGGGAGGGAAGTATTTTATCTCTTTTATTGATGATTTTTCTTGAAAAATTTGGGCGTATGTGATGAAGGCCAAATCAGAGAGCTTTAAGAAATTTATGGCTTGGAAGGTGCTTGTTGAGAACCAATCTGATTCTAAGTTGAAGGTGCTGAGATCTGATTTGGCAGCGAGTTTGTCTCTGGAGAGTCCCTCGACTTTAGTAGACAGCATAGCATTGAGAGATATTTCACTACACCAGGTGATTCGCAATCCAGCGGGGTTGTAGAGAGGATGAATATGACTTTACTTGAGAAGGCTCTTCGCTTGAGATTGACAGAAGGTTTATCTAGAGGTTTTTGGGCTGAGACATTGTCGATTACAGTGCATATTATTAATCGGATTCTACGCTCGACCATAGATAGAAAGATTCCAAAAGAGAAGTGGAGAGGTAAAGCCGTGTACCTTGGTTATTTTTGAAATTTTGGTTGTCCTGTGCATGTTCATCATACAAGTGATGATAACTTGGAGGCTAGAGCATACAAGGGAATCCTATTGGGATACACAGATGGTATCAAGAGGTATCACATTTGGTACCCTATTGAAGGGGAGATTGTTTACTCTAGATATGTTACTTTTGATGAGTCAGCAATGTTCAATCCTAAGAAAGACTTACCTACCACATCAGATGTTTCTGATAGGCCTAAGGAGATGGAAGAGGTTCCAATTTTACAGCCTAATAGTAGAGTTGTTGATGCTGTTAAGAGTGACATCAAATAGTAGTCCACAGATGCCTTCTAGTAGTGTTGGTCATGTGCATGAGGCTAGAGGAAGTTCAATTCAAGCTGGAGCTGAAAGGAGATTAGACGAAGTTGTACCTTCTCGGGGTAGTCATAGAACTATTAGACTGTGGGCAGTATGCCAACCTTAACTTAGTGATCAGTTTGATTGTGCCATATATGTGATTCATGAGGAGCCGCTTGACCTTGATAAAGCTTCAAAGTTGTGTGATAGTTCGAAGTGGATGTGCATTATGGAAGAGGAGCTAGAGTCATTGAAAAAGAACAAGACTTGGGATTTGGTACCTCCTCCTCAAGGAAGCCGAGCCATAGGTTGAAAGTTCATATTCAAGGTGAAGGATGATGGAAGATACAAGGTAAGACTTGATGCCAAAGGGTTTCACAGAGGAAAGGATTGGAGTATGATGAGATTTTTCCTCCCGTAGTGAGACACACCTCCATCCGTATTTTTCTTGCTATAGTTGCCACTCATGACTAGGAGTTGGTGCAACTTGATGTGCAGACCACTTTCTTACATGGAGATTTGGGTGAAACCATTTACATGAAGCAGCCAGATGGATATGTTGTGGATGGAAAAGAGAATCAGGTTTGCAAGCTAAAGAAGTCATTGTATGGACTTAACCAGTCACCTAGACAATGGTACAAAAGGTTTGATTCTTTTATGCTTTCACTCGGTTTTGATCATAGCATCAAAGACGCTTATATGTACTTCAAGCATTTGAAGAATGGTTATTGAGTGTATTTACTCTTATATGTGGATGATATGTTGATTACTTCCAAGGATAAAGCTAAAATTGATAGTTTGAAGTTGAAACTTAAGGAGGAATTCGAAATGAAAGACCTTGGAGAAGCAAGGAATATTTCGGGGATAGAAATCCAAAGGGATAGGAATCTTGGACTTTTAAGTCTCACTCAATAGGAATATATTTTGAAAGTGCTTGCTCGATATAGCATGGAAGGTGCAAAGGCAATTAGCACGCCCATGCCTTTGCGCATACAGCTTTCTAGTAGAGTCTCTTCGATCTCGGTGAATGATGAGGCTTATATTAGGAAGGTTCCCTATGCGAGTGCAGTTGGTAGTCCAATGTATGTCATGCTTTACACTAGACTTGACATTGCACGGGCTGTTGAATTGGTGAGTAGATTCATGTCAAATCCAGGAAAGACACATTGGGAGGTAGTGAAGTTTATTTTTAGATATCTTAGAGAGACTGCAAACCATGGGCTTATCTTTGGCGGCAGAGATGGAGATTTCAGCTTGGTTGGATTTTATAATTCTGACTATGTCGGTGATAAAGATCAAAGAAAGTCAACCTTAGTTTATGTGTTCACCATTGGTTGGATAGCTATTTATTGGAGAGCAAGGTTGTAGAAGATTGTGGCTTTGTCTACTACATAAGCAGAGCTCATAGCTGCGATTGAAGCGGCTAAGGAGTCGCTTTACTTGAAATGTGTTGTGTGACTCAAGCTTTGTATATGAAGGTATAGAAGTGAATTATGATAGCCAAAGTACAATTCACTTAGCTGAAAATCTAGCTTTCAGCTCAAGGACGAAGCATATTGAGGTGAGAGAGTCCTTTCTTGTCTCTATGGATGAAGAGAAACTTGTACGTCTTCAAAAGGTTCACGCAAAGGAGAATGCAGCGGATATGTTTACTAAGTCATTATTTATAGCAAAGTTCGAGCATTGCTCGAACTTAATTCCCTTGATAAAGTGCTAACTGCCACAGGGTAGCATGGGGAGAGTGAGTTGGTATATGGAAATGGTTTCTTTTATTGTGGAGATTGATAGGTTCTACTTGGAGAGGGTAATTTCAACACTTTGTTGGCGGACGATGGCCTTAATGGAGTTCGTTGACAAAGTGCAATAGGTGATGGATATACCCAAGCTCGTTGAGAAAGTATATATGGTGTCTTGTCCAAGAGCTACTTGGAGTAAGATGATGTAGGTGGAGTTGATAGGCTTGCGAGGAAATATAGTATCGAGATGGAAATTGTAAGATTTGGTGATACAATATTTTCAATTGCAGAAGATCTAAAAGATATTGTTGATTTCAGTGACACAATATTTTCAACTGCAAAAGATTTGGAATATATTGTTAATTTCGGTGATACAATATTTTCAATTGCAGAAGATTTGAAAGATATTTGAGATAATTACTCAAATATATATTGTCTCTTTTGTAGCATTAAAAAGAGTAATAAATTACCTACATGAGAAGAAGAATTATTTTGGAATATTGAGGCCATCAATTAATTCTCTAATTAGCTGATTAAAGAGGGAATCTTATCAAGCGCATGTAAATTGAGGAAAACTAGAAAATCAAATGGATAAACGTTTCTTGTATGAATAGGAGAATTAATAAGGCATTGATTTATGACTATAAATAAATTGCTTCAACTCCAATTAATAATCCCTATATAATGGCAGAGATTAGTATGAGTAGAATTCCCTCTCCCAACTGTATTTTCTTATTCTTCTTCTCCAATATCAATCTCGTAAAATTTTCTCCTCTTAGAAAGTATTAAAATCTTCTCTCCTTAAGTTGATGTGGACTATTTCGCGGTAGTGAAATCACTATAAATCCCGTGTGTTATTTTCTTTTATTGCTTGATCTGTGATTGCTTTTAGCTGGTGACCATCTGTTGTTTGTTTTGCCTCACTATCAATCCAGTCCTGTTTTTTTCTCCACAAGGTTCGGGTTTTTTTGTTCCTAAGGCAATCTTGACATGTTTTTTCCCAACAATGGGCGAGCCCAACACAGGTTGAAAAAGCTTCAGAAAGTCAGAGTTAACTGAACGAAAAAGGTGTATGATAGTTTGCTGATTAGGTTCACATTATAAGCTAATGATGCTACAAGCTAACAGAGGGGTAGGTGCATGATGTGGCAAAAAACATACATGCATAAGAATACAGAGTTGCTATACAATTAGAGTTGCAGTGGGCACATTCATGGGGAAAGCAATGCTAAGCATGGTTCATAAGAGCAGCGATGGAGTATAAGCAAGAGAAGACAAGGATGATGTCTAAATTGAGTCAACAAACCACTTCTATTGCTAGAAGAGTACGTACCTGGAATGAATCATCTACAATGAGAAGTGCTATCGTGCCTGAATATAACTATATCTCGAGCACGGATATTAAAGCAAGGGACCTATAGATTACACATATGAAGATGAGGCTACAACACTTATGTAGGGTGATGGTAATGAATAAGAAAAGGTGGTGAAGTTCGGTTCAAAGAATTTGGGAAGCAAGGACAATGGAGATGGTAGGTGTTGTACCTTTGTATTACATTCTTGCTTCTATCTCATAGACAACACCAGTTGTTGCTTTATAATTAGTATCCATCCCTTTGACCTTGTGGCAATTGATTGGTTAGAGATGATCAAGTAAGTTTAATAAATTTTATAGGATGCTACATATGATTACATAACATCATGTACCTTAATAAATTTTGTATGATGCTTACCCTTTTTTTACGTTAGTTTGACAAAAGATCAACATTTTCAACCTATTCTCCCTCGATCTGTTCGACATGTTCTCCCTCGATCTATTTGATGCATTCCAATCCCTAATAGGAAGCACTGCATTCAGTAACGAACGTTCATCATAGCAAAGGTAACACTAGACTGTGTATACATAGAAAATACATACATTTTTGCTATACTATATATGCATTATTGCATTCAACTTGGTTTATAGGCAAGGCCAGGTACAATAGTTGAGACTTTAATAATAGGATTGCCTATTACTCTAAAAGTTTATAGGAAGGGTAAGTGAGCATGTATTGAATTAGCCAACGTGCTGTAATATGCTAAATAATGTAAAGGAGCGTGTATGGGTACATATTTATACACACACATATGTGTATGTATGTTTTTATGTGTGCGTGCATTCATTTTTGTGTGTGTATAGGCCAGTGGTATAAAGTGGATGACCAGCACTAGATAGGGATTATGTAGCTGCAAAATGAGTATTATGTTTTTATATCTATCGTTGTGTTATAACGCATACATAAGCAAAGCAATTATGCAGCATTAAAATGAAACCAATGATGCAAGACATATTCTGATTGAAGCATATATGGGTTATTGGTATGAAGTGGCCGAGCATGACTAGATAGGGATCATATAGCTAGAAAATGAGTATTCATGTGATAATTTGATCTGTCATGTTGGGACTGAGCAAACGAGACAGGGTTTATGAAACAAGCAACTAAGCTGAACTACTGAGATGCATGAACAAAGGTATGCTGATGACAGTTGTTACTGAAGTAATCGGTAAAAGGCAAAAGGAGATCATTCATGTACGCAACAGGCATTGACTGCGAGATTGCCGCAGCCTAAATAGTATGAACGCATCTAGAGGTTGGAGAGACGTTGAAGATTTGAAATTGAGAATTGTGACAGGGATCAGTGTGTGAAAGCATGAGCGAGAAAGCATCAAGATGTGAAATGCTTGGTAGATGTGAGGTTTGTAGACTGCTTAGCTTCTTAAGTGAAAGCATCCAAAAATATTATGTACTATTTTTATTGATTGGGTATTAGCTTCTTAAGTGACTCCTTCTCTGTTACCACCATATCAGCTCTCTCTACCTACCTCTTGGTTTCATTAGTAGAGGATTGTAGGTTGTTATTTTATACTATATGTCTGCAACTTGATTTGTGCTGTGCCCCGCTTTGAAATGTTGCAAATCCAAATGTTTAGTGGATTACTCTATATGCTAACTGGATAGCGTTATGGTGCTTTGTGACATGACATGCAATATGTACATTTGGTTGTGAATAAGAAAGAAACTTCTTAGGGATTGGGTCTCCAACTCTAGCCAAAAATGTGCATTTTGGTTGTTTCATCGTGTTATTTTTGTTTTAATGTTACCATGATGACTATTGATTCATTTGGTTGGAGATGCCGGTTTGAGAATCTTTTGTAGCATGTACCATTATGTTTGGTTTTCACTGTAATTTTGTGAAATGGTTTTGATGGTATGTGCTCAGTGGTATGTTTTTATTCTTGAGTCATAGTCGAACACTTGAGAACTCTTTTTCAAAAAATATTTTCAAACAAGAGTTGGAAGCATTATTTTAAAATTGTAACAACTTTTATAAAGATATATTTTTATTATACAAGCTCGCATTTTGCGTGCCGCTATACTAGTAGAAATAATTAATTAATTGAAAATAACTAAAATTTGGTAATAAGGTGAGATTAGAGGGAAAAAAAATAAACATGATTGTTTACCGTTTGTGTGAAATGTTTATAAATAATAGTGTTTGAATGGAATAAAATAAGATTAATGGGATATATTTAATATGGTTATTATTTACAGATTTCGAGAAAATTCATAAATAATTACGTAAAATATATTTTTAAACTAAGATTGGGAAGTTTATTATTTTTATTTGATAATATGAGATTTTATAAATAATATGGTTTTTGTGAAAATTACAATTTTTGAGATAAAATACAATGCACGATGAGATTTAAAGTAATGAGATTACAATAAAATATTTTGAAGTATATTACTGTTTTGGAAGAATTATTATTGTTTTTGAAATAAATAAAGTTTGATTACAATAAACAATAAGAAAATGATTTAAGAGAACAATGAATGTAAATATATTATTTTGATGGTTGTTGAATGTACGATTGATTGTTAGTTGAAATTATCACATGTATTTGATCTTTGATGATGATGTCGCATTTTGATGAGTGAGCGATATTTTAATGTTATTACTACTACTCAATGGGTAATTAATTATGGTTATCTGAAGATGTAAGTTGTGTTACTACTGTTGATGGAATAGTGCACGTTTGATGATTGATTTGTATCACTGTTATGAGGTGATTGAAGCATATCTGATGGTTTATACTCATTGGCGTTGATGATCGGAATTGGCGTTGAGTGTTATTATTATTATTATTATTTGTGTTTGATGATTGGAATTGGTGTTGAGTGTTGTTGAAGTTTGATGGCTGTGTGTTATTATTATTATTAGTACTGCTACGACCACCACCACCACCACTATGTATTATTTATTAAGATGGATGAGTAGGAATATTATTTTTATCCACATTGGTTGCATTGGTTGCAATGGTCACAATGGGTGCATTGATTGCATTGATTTCATTGTTTGTGATGGTTGCATTGGTTGTATGGATGTTATAGTTATAATGTCTAACAAGCATTCATTACAAGAAATACAGTAATTTCTAACAGCTGCGAGCCGTCGACAGCCGTCGTTAGCCATAGGAAATGCCGGCGGTATAGAGAACACGGCTTTCGTCGTTTTCCAACGAAAATGACAATGTTTTTTTGACGGCTTCCAACGGCTATTTCGACGATAATTTCGACGCTCTTTCAAATGGTTACGACGTCCACATGGCTTGAAAAATAATTGAAAAATCGTCTGGTACTCTCGTTGATGTTTGGTCAATAAGTCATCAGAAACCGTCGACGGACGTCGGGAGCCGTCATTGATTTTTGGTTTTTTATTCAATAAGCCGTCGGAAACTGTTGAGAATCGTCGAAAATCTAGATGATTTTTTTATTACAACAGCCATTTGAACTCCAAAGAGCACATCAATATCAATATATATCACAACACATCAATATATATATATATATATATATATATATATATATGTCAGATACATAAGCTAAAATCAATATCAATAACAATATAAACTCAAACATTACCATCTCAATCTCAAACTCAAACATTATCGTCTCAATCTCAATCTCAAACATTACCATCAATACAAACAAATCGTCCATTATCAATCTTACAAACCCAACAGCAATATGTACATCCAACATCAATGTACAACATGACCACATCAAACACTGCAGGTCCACAAATTAACATCACCATCTCTCATTGTATATATACACAAGTTTCAAAAACAAATAACGCAAAACATACTCATGATCATCATCGACTCCGGAACCACCAACGAAGGGAATGCTCCATGTTGTTCCATGTACTCGGCATAACGTTGGTTCATTTGCTCCATTTGCGCTGCTCGGAGGTGGTCCTGCTCCTACAGATGTACAATCTGTTGTCCAAACTCATTATTCTCGGCTTTGTCCTGAACTTTTCGATAAGCCTTTTGAGAGGTCCGAGCCAATAAAACAAGTCGAAATATGTTTAAGTTATTTACGTAAATTTATATAAATTAAGAAATTTTTACAACTTGGTTAATTTTTATAAATTACCGCTTAATTGTCGTAGCCATAGCACATATTTCGCTATGTCGGGTCCATAACGGATTCGAAGATAGTATCCTCCTCGTCAAGGGTCAATTGCTCCCGTCCCGATTGCTCGAGCATCTGCGCATGTCCTTGCGTAGTTTTTTTGATCCTTCGATAAAAAGATTCATTTTCCTCATAAAAAAGAGGAGGTAGAACCAATAAAGATTTCTTTTTCGATCCATCTCCGGAGTTGAATACCTCCTTCAAGAATTTTTTTTGATCCAACCCGTAGGAATCAATAGAAAAGGCAAATCCCCTATGATACACCAGATCCGGCTTCCCTTCAAGCCGTACATATGACTTTCATCGGATACGGCTTTCCATAGAATTCTATATGTATCTATGAGATTGAGTACGAAATTCTGTTTACTCGCTTTAAATCGAGTATCTGTTTCCTTCCTTTTCCTGCTAGGTTTGGAAATCCTGTATTTTACATATCCATACGATAGAGCCCTTGGGTTTCCGAAATAGTGTAATGTAAAAAGAAGCGCTTCGAATCATTTCTATTTGACTCGGACCTATTTTGAAAAATTCAAGGTATTTTGAATAGTTTATTAACACGGGCAAAGTAAGGGAGGAGAATTTTTTCTATGATCATGTCTGAATTATGTCATGCATGAACAAGCTCCTTAAGATCCTGTATAATAAGTGATGTGGCACAATCCAATGCTTTGTCTATCCCACTTACTTATTTATAGTATGGAAATGGATTCATTTCCTCTGCATCGACCTCAATCTATAATATGATATTATCGGAGTGAAATAAGAGATCTAAGGAAGAACAGAGGCTAGACTTTATTAGTAACAAGTAAAGTCTTTGTATGTAAGAAAATTGAGATTTTCTGGGGAAAAAAGAAATAAAATCAAAAAGACATGAGAAAGTCCAAAAAGCCCTTGATTATGATCAAATTTTTAAGCTTACTTGGTATTGAGCATTTATCTGTAAGAACTAAATTATTTGCACTGAATATGAATAGATGCAACTTCAAAAATGGGACCCAGTAAATCCTTTATCACTTACATAGAATCATTCTATATTATATGTGTGGATATCTATGAAATATAGATTTTCTATCAATCTATTTCTATAATTCTTTTGAATCTTGCTCGAGCCGGATGATGAAAAATTATCATGTCCGGTTCTTTCAGGGGATGGATCCATAAGAATTCACCTATCCCAATAAGAAAAAAACCTGACTTGAACGATCCTGTATAAAGAGCTAAATTGGCCAAAGGGATGGAGCATAATTATTATGGAGAACCCACATCGCCCAATGATCTTTTATATATATTTCCGGTAGTAATTCTAGGTACTTTTACATGTAATGTCGGCTTAGCAGTCCTAGAACCATCAATGATTGGTGAACCAACAAATCCATCGCAAATCCTTTGAAAATATTGCCCGAATGGTACTTTTTCCTGTATTTCAAAATACTCCGCACAATACCCAATGAATTATTAGATGTTCTTTTAATGGTTTCAGTACCAACAGGATTATTAAAAGTACCCTTTTTGAAGAATGTTAATAAATTCCAAAATCCATTTCGTCATCCAGTAGCTACAACAGTCTTTTTGATCGGTACTGCAGTAGCTCTTTGGTTATGTATTGAAGCAACATTATCTATTAATATATCTCTAACTTTAGATCTTTTTCAAATTGATTCAACTTTGAAATATCACGATGTCAGTATCTAGGAAATAGTCGCTTCTAAAGTGAATCCTCCCTAGATACATGAATTTTATTATGATCTATTTCGCGAAAATACGAGTTGTGTGTCGAAGAAAAAAATGAAGTTTTTTCTTTTAATAAAAAAAGAATATGAAAAAATTTCTTTAAAATGAAAACTTATTCTTAGGTAATGAATTGCGAAATGCTTCTATAGAGTGTCCAATATCCGTTTTACATCTTCTGTACGAAAATATTCAATTCTTATAAGATCCTTATGACTGCTACTCAAAAGGTCCAATAATCGTATATTGGACTTTTTAAGACAATAATAGTACCTAGGAGCTAGTTCTATGGTCAATAAAAATACATTTCAATGGAATTCTTTTTTTGTTTTTCCTTAGCTTAATTAATCCATTTTGAAAGGTAAAAGGAGGTAAACTAAACCTGTTTTTATTTTACTCGAAATGAATGTTCCTTTCCTTTGCATGCGGAAAAGGAATAAATAAATTAATTAAATTACGAGAAGCTTAATAAAGTGCTTCCTTAGGAGTTAAACTTCTATTTGTCCATATTTCTAGAAAAAGTATTTCTTGTTCTTCATTTCCATTTCCATAAGAATAAATACTATGATTTGCATTTCGAACAGGCATGGATACAACATCTATAGGGTAACTTCCATTTTGAGAGTTATTTGTGGGGTTCATACGGTATCCACGATCTCAATTGATTTGTAATCCAATACGCAAATTAATTGGTTCCGTCAGGTTAGCTATTTGCAGTGTTGTGTCGACTATTTCCACGAAAGACGGTGAGATAATATCTTGAGCAATTACGTATCTAGAACCTCTAAAGAAAATGGATGCGTCTCTAACTCCAAACGGATTATTTCTCAATACAATTTCTTTCAAATGTATTAAAATTTCATGTACCGCTTCCTCAATACCTACTACCGTAGAATATTCATGTGTCACTTTCTCAGATTTAGCAAGTGTGATACACGTTCCTTCTATTTCTCCAAGTAAAGCCCTTCGCATGGCAATACCATGGTAGCGGCTTGCCCTTTCATAAATGGGGATATAATGAAACAACATAATAAAGACGCGTACTGTCTACTCTTGATTCAACACATTTTCCCGATAGTGTTCGAGTGGATCCTGCTATGTTCTCTCGAACCATACTAATATCATTATTTGATTAGATCATTGAATTGTTTATTTCTCTTGAAATCCATTTAATTCTTTTTTTACACACGTCTTTTTTGGAAGGTCTACATCCATTATGTGGCATAGTTATTAAATCACATACGAAACTTAATAGTATACCAACTTCTACGCATAGCCCGTAATGCTGCATCTCTTTCGAGACCAGGACCTTTTATCATAACTTCTACTCGTTGCATACCTTGATCGACTACAGTACGAATAGCATCTAAAGCGGCTGCTTGCGCTGCATAGGGTGTTCCCTTTATTGTGCCTTTGAATCCAGAAGTACCCAAGGAGGCCCAAGAAACCATTCGACCTCGTACATATGTAACTATTATAATGGTATTATTGAAACTGGCTTGAACATGAATAACTCCTTTAGGTATTCTACGTCCAGTCTTACGTAAATTAATATTCCCATCCCTATGCGAACCAATTCTTTGTATAGGTTTTGTCATATTTTATCATCTCATAAATATGAATCAGAAATATATAAAAAGATATGGAGATATCCATTTTATGTTAAAACAAATCTTTTATTTTTACATAACCACTCTTTGAGAAACATTAGAAAGATTATCCTTGTTTCTGTTTATGTCTCGGATTGGAACAGATCATTATAATTCGTCCGCGCCTACGGATCAGTCGACATTTTTCACAAATTTTAAAAATAGAAGCCCTTGTTTTCATATTTCTTACTCCTTACTTTAATTTTAATCTATTCCTTGGAAGAAAATAAGTCTCTTTTTTTTTGCTTCAAATTATATCTTTGATGAAAGGGATTTTTTTCAAAAAAAATCTATCTAATCGTTCGAATCTTTATCCCAGAGTCTATAAATTATACGTCCCATGGTTGAATGAATAATATTGCCTTATTTTTATTTTTATTCTATCCCCCGCCAGTGTTTGTATCAAACTACGTAACCGAGAATTAGATCTTCATTATATAAAATATAAACAGATTCGGAGAGCATACCATTAAGAAACGATTCAATAATTAAACCTTCATGAATTATTATTTTCATTCCAGAAAACCTTTTTGAAGAATCAACTAATGGAGGAAGAGTTATATAGCTCACCTTTGCTCTCTGTTTCACAAATAGGAAGGTAGAGATAAAATTAGGATACCAGAAGAGGATCACCATATATAACACAAAAATTCTCCTCCAATTTTTTTTGTCTAGCTTCTCGATCTTTCATTATGCCTTGAGAAGTGGAAAGAATTACAATTCCCATTCCACCTAAAATATTAGAATTTTTTTTATAGTTGGAATAAATTCGTAGACCGGGTTGACTTATACGTTTTAAAATCGTTCTATATATTCCTTTCCTAGTTCTTTTATGGCGCAGTGTTGAAACCAATAAATTTTAATTACTTTCCTAATGTTTTCGAACATTTTCAATAAAACCCTCTCGTAGGAGCATTTTAACAATGTTTTCGGTGATATTTGTGGATACTATTTGAAATGTTCCATTTTTACTCATGTTAGCATCTCTTATAGAAGTTATCATATCAGCAATAGTATCTCTGCCCATGACTAATTATAGGTGCTTCCTAATTTTGATATAATCAACATTTTTTTTATTTGAATACCTCAAAGTATTCATTATTTAATTTACTTTGTAATTTGTTATTAAATTAATTATTAAATTTAGTAAAAGTATATGCATGAGACACAATCTATGAATTGGGTTTATTTCAGATATCCTATAAGAACAATATCCTAATTTGATCTATGACTATGAGTCTTTATAATATCTCGGGGCTAATGAAACTATTTTACTAAAAATCAGCTGTCTCAATTCCCAAGCAATTGCACCAAAAACTTGAGTTCCTTTTGGATTTCCTTCTTGATCAATGACAACCGCTGCATTTTCTTCATATCGTATTATCATAGCATTTTCATGTTTGAGTTCTTTACATGTACATACAATTAAAGTTCTTATTACTTATGATCTTTCCAGAGGCATATTGGCCATTGCTTCTTTAGCTACAGAAACAATAACGACATTAATATGAGCATATCAATGATTACCAACTCCTATGATTCGAATAAATATTAATTCTCGAGTTCCACTTTTATCCGCTACATTCAAAAGGGTCTGAGGTTGAATCGTATCATTTTTATTTGAATTTTTTATTCAATGCAAAGAATGAGGAAAAAGAATAAATAGTATTTGTCTAGAAATAAAGAAACTCGTGGTTGTTTTTTCATCCCTTTTTTATATTTAGTTCTACATCCCTATCCTGAAATAACGAATTGAGTTTTTATAGGCAATTTGCACGCAGCTTTTGAAATTGCTGCTCTAGCTACAGGTTCTAAGACTCCACCCATTTCATAAAGTATTCGACCAGGTTTAACAACATATACCTGATATTCGGGAGATCCCTTTCCTGACTCCATACGTGTTTCTACGGGCCTTATTGTAATAGGTTTATCGGGACACGTACCCATATTTTTCCATCATGCTGTACATATCATGTCATTACACTTCGTCCTGCTTCTATTTGTCTAGCGGTAATCCAAGCGGGTTTAAGTGCTTGAAGAGCATATCTGCCGAAGCAAATATGATTACCCCGGCAAGATATTCCTTTTATTCTCCTCTATGTTGCTTACGAAATCTGGTTCTTTTGGGGTTATAGTTGATGGTTTTTTCCCACTTCTACCACAAAACCAGACATGAGAGTTTTTTCTCATCCAGCTCCTCACGAATGAAATGATTCGATAATATTACAGATGCACATGCATTTTATAACCAATACATTAGACTAAGCAATGAGATTTATTGATATTATATTTCATTTATTAGATAAAAAGCTGCATATACGGTTAGATTTGTCTATTTCTAGATATGGATAATGTTTCTTTTTTATACCGGATCCTATTTTTTTTAAATTTTATTTTAATAAATTATTGAATCAAGAAGTATTAGAATCCAATAAATAAGAAATAAGGGTTTCGCGGGAGAATATCGACTCTTTCCTTTTCATGCTTTATTCATAGGATCAATCCACAGCCTCTCTGAGTAAAAAAAAAAATTGTTCTTGGTTCATTCCGCCATCCCGCCTGCTCAATCATTTGGATTCTTTTAAATGGAATCCTATATAGTCACAGGTTTCGTCCTTCCTATAGCTTCTCTATTAATGATTAGGCCTAACTCTGCAATGGAGCTCTAAAAAAATCAATTTCCAAGTCAATCACCTCAGTTTCTATTAACCGAAAGCTCTTTATTATTTACATATCGTTTATTATTTATATATCAATCGGTACAATATTAAACAATAATAAAACAATACGAAATTAGCGCTTTATTACACTGTCTTTAATTTATATGAGGCAATTCATAGACCATACATATTGAAATTATATATCATTGATATTTGTATTCCTTCTTTCTATCACCTTTCCATTTATCTGCATCCCTTTATTTTATTTTTATTTCACATCCACAATCATATATTTTTTTGTTATGGGACAATTCTAGTTGTTACAACTATATGATTGATCCAGTCATATAGTAACTGTTTTTGGGATCTCGAAAATATGAAGCAATAAATTAGTTATTATTTTTTAATTTTTTTATATATAATAGTTGTAGTTATTGAATTAATATTAGGGATCGGTCTTTTTTTTATCCTACTAAAAAATATAAAGAAAACTAATGAGTCACACACTAAGCATAGCAATTATAAAAAAATAGTTAATTTCTTTTTTATTCAACCTTATAGAATTCGAATTATTTTATTTTTTGATTTAACGGAAAAAGTTTATAGTTTTTTGTTCTATGTATCACTATATTACTCGATAGAATGACAAGATAAATAAAGGTCTATTATTCTTCATCCACAAATATCCAAATTTTTAGGCCTAGTACTCCACGGATAGTTCGAATTGTACAGCGACAATGATCAATTTTAGCGCGTATTGTTTGTAAGGGAACACTACCTTCTCTAATCCATTTGACAAGTGCAAATTCTTTTCCGTCAATATATCCTGCAATTTGTATTTGAATTCCTTTTGTTACGTTTATTCAGTTAATTCAATTACTCTTTTCATTGCCTTTAAAAATAAAACTCTATTTCTTAACTGATAAGACATATATTCTGCAAGAATATTGGGGTCTCTATAAGGTTTTTCTACTCGTGTGATAGCAATGCCGATTCTTCAGTTCACAGAACTAAATTCTTTTTGTACATTCATCTGTAATTCTTCGATTCCTCATGTTCGGCTCTCTATTAATAAATTTGGGAATCCAATATGAATTATAACCTGGATTGAATCAATTCTTTTTTGAATCTCTATACGCGTAATTCCAATTCCTTCAATACAATTAATTAAAAACAATTAAATATTACATGACATTATTATAATATTTTATAACTAATTAATTAAAATGACCATTGTTAATAACTTAAAATATACTTACATATGCGGTGTATGCTTTATCATCCTTATGCCAGCATACCTCATCTATCCCTCGTCGCCGGTGTGCATGACGACATGGATATATGCAGATACGTCCATATACGAGATTGGAGCCCCACGCGCTCTTTCCTACAATAATTGTTGTATATTATTGTTGTTCATACAAATTTATACAAAAAATGTAACAATTGTTCGTAATTGCAATTAATCAATTCAGCAGGTCCTCGCGATGATGCTGAAATGATTTTGAGCCATCATGGTGTGTGACTGGATTTTTCAGCCCATTCGTCGAATTCCTGTCTAACTCCGCCTACAAATTAAAAATTAAGAGTATATTTTAAAGGTATAAATTATGTATTCTTTACTAAACAAACTAAGGTGATATCTGATAGACTTAGCGTAAATTCATCGCTTCTCCACTATGCGATCCAAGCATCCATACGTTGGCATCTATCCAGCTTGGCTTCTTCCCAGATTTTCTAATGGTAGACATCGTATCCTGAAAATTCTTTGCAACCTTAGAGTTTCATTGACACTGGCAAAGAGAATTGTCCTCTTCTTATAGGTCTACCGCTCCATGTATGTTGAGAAAATATAAGTTATACATTAATACTTAGTCAACAAGTTGTAAAATGGTTATATATAATGATATATACACTTACCAAGAAGTCCTGCCAGATGCTCTTCCATATGTACTCTGGGATCCTACTCCATTTCAGCCAGCTCGCAGTCATATGGCTCATGTATGCCTGCTTAGAAATGCTAAGAACTATATTTGAAGGCCCAAGCTCAAAACCCATGCATTAAATATGATGCAGACAAATCATGACTACTATATCATAAAAATTATTTATAATGCTGAAGTAAATTTAATACTCACGATCCATCGTCTTTGGTAGCAATCTAATCACCGTACGCGATGCCTCTTGCGATGGGCCGATGCCATCACCTCCATGGTGGACGATCCCTCTCTGAGACGAAGAAGGGGAACCCGACTACAAAGAACTTCGATGCCTGAAGAAAGACATCTATAATACATGTCATATACATATTATTTTATTATGGCAGAACATATCATTCAATTATGAGCAAACATATCAAGATTTAACATCAATAATTTCATATAACATATAAAAAATTTAACGTCAATACTCCCATAAACTATCTTTTTTCAACACGTATACTATTAGTCAGTCCTCGTCGTTTTTTAATTCAGGCTCAATCTCATACTCTATATTGTTTTCCTCGGTGGTCTCAAATGTTTCTACTAATATATTTGATTCATCATTTAGAGGTCCAAAATCGGTTTAATCTTCTGTTATTATAATTTTTCCATTTTCCTCAATATCCGCTTGGTACGCTTGTCCGTTTGGAATATTATTTCCATCAAACGTAAATCTTGCCTTCATTTTAAAAACCACCGAACAATCTGCTTTATCTCTTTTTACAAATGAATAAGAAGCATAATAAACTTATAGGGCTTATTTTTCTAGTATAAACGGATCGTACTTATGATAACGTGATGTATGCTTTATTTCAATAATATTATATTTTGGTGCACATTAATTTCAGAAACTGAAACATTACTAAACCAATTACATCTAAACAAATAAACTTCTGCCGCAGGTCTGGTGAAATATATTAATTACAAAACTTGAGCTAACACGCCATAAAAATCATTTGTGTAATCATTTGAATCATCACTACCTTTAACATATACATATGTATGGTTGGCTAATTTTTCAGCCTTATATTCTTTGGTGAAGAATTTGTATCCATTGACAAAGAATATTGGATATGTCTTGACTTTTCTTTTTGATTCCATCGCAAGATGTTTCAATCTTTCATCGACCACTAACTTTACCGAATCACATACGTGGTTCAAAAACCAAGTAGCAAATTTTTTGCTGATATCGCCGCTTAGATGTCATGATTCGTAAATACTGCATATATAGATAATATATTGCATTGTAATTAATGCACACGTGTATTATTCAAATAAATAATGTTTGATGTGTTATTTAATAATACCTAACTAATGGTACAATTTCTGCACAGTTAAGAAGAACATATGTGTGGGGGTACATTGTAATCTCTATCGTCTAACCATACTTTCACACATTTTCCAACAGGGCATCCCTGCTGTCTAAAAATAGATAACATTGATTCAGAAGAATCTTGCTCAATGCCCACATCATTTCGCGTAGCACTTTCAAAAGATAAGTTCACATGATCACTGAAATAATGAGAGAAAAAGAACGAAGCTTCTTCTTCGATATATGATTTGCATATCGAATCTTCAACTCGTGGTTTTTGTCTCACTTTTTCGTTAGATGATTTAAGTACCTTTTAAGAATAATTATAATTAAATTTTATTACATGTAATTAAACTAGTATTTAACATACTCAATATTAATACCTTTCAAACGGATACATACATCCATATTGCATAGGACCTCGAAGTCGTGCTTCAAATCGAAGATGAACAGGTAAATACAACAATACATTCAAAGGTGTGTTAAACACATTATCGAACACATTTTTATCGTTGTGCATCACGGCGATATTATGAAAAATTAGGATATTTTTCCAATAAGGTAACTCCTAAAATATACTTTGTTCGTACCAATTATGAATCGTCAACTTACCTTGAATTTCAATTTTTTTGCCAGTTTCATGCATGTTTGGATAATTCTTTACAAGGTCATAATTATCTTCGCTTGACCAAATTGTTGGTGGTCGAAAAGTCTCAAGCCGTTACTTGTAAAGTTTTTTTTAATCTTTTCTAAAATGATGTTTAATATGGAGAAAACACCGATGACAGTTAAGCCACGAAATTTTCTTCCCATGCGTAAAGAAAATACTCGTGTTTCTTCCATGCCATAAGGACAAGCTAGATGACCAGCCGCATTCCAACCTGAAAGTATTGCATACACAAAAAAATCGCTTATAGTCCACAGCAGAGGAGTGAACAAATGAAAATTCTTTTTTTTTTTGAAATGTCGTATGTTTTTTAGTCCTTCATAACATAATGTTTTCAACTTTTCAATCAACGGTTGTGAATATACGTCGAGTTCTTATGTCGGATCATGAGGGCCAGAGGATGATAATAGTGAGAAACATATATGGAATTTTCATACACATCCACGGAGGTAAATTATAAGGTATAACGATTATAGCCAAGATGAATATTTTGAACCAAATTGAGAGAGCGGTGAAAATCCATCCGTATATAAACCAAGTCTAATAATACGGTTCTTCGTTGCGAAAGCGGAGTATGTCTTATCAAAATGCTTCCATGATTCTGCATCAGCTGGGTGTTTTAACGTACCTTCTTCGTATGTCTCACACAGTGCCATCTCATATTATGCACGGTTGCAGAAGATGCATATAATTTTTGAAGCCCAGGAGTGATGGTTAAGTAATGCATGTCTATACAGGACTTCCTTTTCCTTCTTTTTTCTTGGTTTGTTATTTTGATTACATATTTTACAGTTCCTAAAATTGATGTCTTTTTTTCAAAATAACATACAACCATTTAAACATGTATCTATTTTTTGATACGGCAAACCAAAAGCTGACATAAGTTTTTTCACTACATAATGATTTTCGCACATTAAATTATCGGGTGTCATATGCCATTTTGCAGCTTGTACTATAGCTATAAACCCGACATCTGTGAAGTTATATTTTGATTTCATCGCAATGTATTCTATAGTTAATTATAGTTGAGTACTGCTTGTGCAACCATGCCAAAGGGGTTTCTTAGCAGCATCCAATAAATCATAAAAAAATTTGCTCCAATATTTGGTTCTTCTTCGATATTAACATCGTTGCCATCAACTTTAACAGCAGGGAACATTGAACGTGCTGCGTATTCAACTATATCTTGTATGAGATTCGTTGGAGCAATTTCATTATCCACCTTCTCCAAATGTACGAGATTAGGTGCTATAAGTTCTTCATGACGATCCCACACCAAATAATTCGACACGAAATCATATTGGCGTAAATAAACTGTTATCATATCCGGTATCAAATGTTTCAATAATTTGCACCTATTACATGGACAATTAATTTCTTCGTCGTTCTCATTAATTTGCACCTATATACACATACACGCACACACACGCATACATACATAAGCGTATTCACACTCAAAAAACCCTAGCCGCCAATTTACGTTTAATGACCAGTCTTTCTCCTCGATTATCTCCAAATCCCTCAACTTTCATGAAAAAATTTCAACTACAATGTCATAGAGCATGTCAAGACCAATCCATCCAATAGTGGAGATCATATATCGTCAACGACCAGAGGCGCTAGAGGGCCACGTTTTCTCGACGCTTCGTGGCCGAGCTCGATGGGATTTGGTGTGGAGGTGAGTGGTGAGGTTAGTGGATTGTCGTCTCGACGAATGATGGAGAAGCGGCATTTAAATGCTTGTGCGCATGATTTTGGGTTCTCGACCTGGAACAAGAACGAAGGGGAAGAGGAGGAACGTGCTGCCAGATCTGGATCTCTCAGGAAGCACCGGCCAGGATTAAATCTGGGTATTTAAATAAAAAAGGAAATTTATTTATATAAATTGTATTTAAATCTTTTAAAATGCGTATCTTCTTCATACGAGGTCCGATTAACACGAAACAAGCGGCGATGGAATCATTGCGACGAACACTACAATCTAAAACAGAATTGCAGATGATTGGAGCGAGCTAAATTTTAGGTTAAATCGAACGCCATTCGATTTAATTTAAAATTGAAATGTTTGAAAAATTGAAACTCAAGGTGAGTTAAACTCATTCATTTGGTTAATCGGTAATGTTTTATAGAAAAATTTATTTATGTTGTTTGAATTGTTGAAATTAGTGGTTGCTGAAATTGATTAGGATGACGATATAGCATCTTAAAATACCATTAGATTGGTTGAACTAGATCTAGGATCACAATATGGCATCTCGAATTACTATTAAACTATTTGAGTTTATTTTAAAAACTTATTTTCAGTATTGAATCATGTATGGAATTGATAATTGATTGTTTTAAATTCCGTTGTTCAATGATAATGTAAATGAAATTGAAATATATTGGTGTATATATTTGGCCAAAAAAATACCGTTGAATGATAAATGGAGGAGTTTTATTATGAAAGACCTTGGTCAGGAGAATAAATTCTCATTCTGCTACTAGATTAATTTGGACATTTATTTTAAGTGCCAGTGGAATTACACTGGATAATTGATGTATTGACAATTGATTGTTAATTACGGATTCGATTTACATATATGTCTTTTATTATGTAAATGCATGTAATTTAATTTAGAATTTAATGGTAGCTTGTTAAGTACCATTGTGATCGTTAAGCCTCTTTCTGAATATGGAAAGTTATGAGTTTTTGGTTAACTTCAAATTCTATAATTTAGAGTAAATGTTTTATTAAATTATTATATATATACGAATTGTTTATTTAATTATTATTTTACAAATGTTTATAAAATCCTTTTTTTAGTAAGGTTAATTATGTTTTAAAGTTAGTCGTTTATTTGATTTTGTTTAAAGGAATGAATTATTTTATTTTTAGTGATTTAGAATTACATAATTATTTCATTAACTATAGTTATTCAAAAGTTAATTAATTTCATTAAAGGTTGATTTAAAGTTAATTACTTATATTAGATTTTAAAATGTTAAAGGTTAAATTATTTTATTATTAATAAATGTTCTAAAGTATTTTTATATCATCAAAATGGCTAACATATTTTTGTGATGTTAAAATCTTATTTATTATAATTATATACTAAATTGTTTATAAAAGAAAATCTTTTTGCAAAAGAATTGTGTTAAAGAAATTTGTAAATTTGGAAGAGGTTTGAAATTTGAAAAGGGAAGTTTTACAAATGGTATGAGATTTATAAAATAATATTTTCCTAAATTAAGCTTGGAAATTTATATAGAAGCCTGATAAATAGTTTTGAGATATTTATAGAATAAAGAGATTTTGGAAAGTAATAGTATATATCCATAGCGTAGTTCGAGGGCAGAGATTGTTTACAGTTTGAGATGTTTTCACTGGGATAGCGACACAATCATTGTACAAACTGCGATCGATGATTGATTTCATGGTGTAAGTCGAGAGGCAGCGATGGCCTACAGTTAAGTTTGGATTTACCTGTGATAGAGACATAACCATTAAGCTACGATCCGTAGTCGATACCGAATGGTACTTTCCATATCTATTTTAAAAAGTTTTCAAATATTTTGAAAGGAATGATTTGTGAATATACTTTTTCCGATGAAATAATTATATGAATGTTTTAAAAAAAGGAATTCAGATTTTTTTTGAAATCAAGTTAAATGAGGCTTGGTGATTTTCAGTGGGAATGCGATCTAGGTTTGGAATGTTTGTTTATTTCAAATAACCGACGATCAAAATCTTGGTGCAATATGTAATCCTTCCTAATTTTGGTGGTAGGAAAACGATTTCCTACCTAAAACCGACGAGTTTTAACTCTGGAGATATCTAGGAGAAACATAGGAATTATATGGTATAGTTACCATCGGTGGTGCTATACGGTATTAATCTTTATCTTTTTGTCAGGTGTTTTTAGATTAAGTTTTTATTATATATATATTATGCCTGCCTGACTTTTTACTTTAGTTGCTTTATGTAAGATGAATTTTAGAAAAGAAAGAGATACATCTAGAGTCATTCTTCCATCCATTACAATATCGATAACTGTACTGTCTGATATTTGCAGAAGTGGTAAATATGCTAGTTTGGTAAGAAGTGGTTAAACCAACAAGTTAAAATGTTGGTGAATGTTTGAAATGTATCACTTTGAAATTAAGTCTGTCTCTGTACTGAATTTCTTAACCATTTGTTAAATCCACAATCTTGCAAAATAAAAATAAAAAGCTGCTTATCGTGTAATTAGCTAAAACAATAATTAATTTAGATGCGAATGTTTAAGAATATTGTATTAGCAGATATGGCTATTAAGTTAGAGCAAGGGTAGCTTTAGAAGTTTTGGAATTGCAACCACTTTTTCAAAGTTTTTAGCTTTGTGCAAGTGATTTATTTTTTTAATATTCACGTTTATATTCATTTATTTTTTTAATGGTTCTGTATAAAATTTTGCAGTGGCAAACAGTTCTCAATTATTTGAAGTTTTGAACCATCAGTGTTGCAACCGAGAATTGTGGGTGGTATAAATGGGCAAGTCAGTTTTGCTAGCTTGTTTGATATATGTTGTGCAAACGATAACTGTACAATGTATTATTTAACTAATAGGAAAGAAACGTTATCCAAATTATTGTATGCCTATGTAACGTTATCATAGGTTTCGTCCTTCCTATAGCTTCTCTATTAATGATTAGGCCTGAACTCTGCAATGGAGCTCTAAAAAAAATCTATTTCCGAGTCAATCACCTCAGTTTCTATTAACCGGAAGCTCTTTATTATTTACGTATCGTTTATTATTTATATATCAATAGGTACAATATTAAACAATATTAAAACAATATGAAATTAGTGCTTTATTACACTGCCTTTAATTTATATGAGGCAATTCATAGACCATACATATTGATATTATATATCATTGATATTTGTATTCCTTCTTTCTATCACTTTTCCATTTATCTGCATCCCTTTATTTTATTTTTATTTCAAATCCACAATCATTTTTTTTGTTATGAAACAATTCTAGTTGTTACATTTATATGATTGATCCAGTCATATAGTAACTGTTTTTGGGATCTCGAAAATATGAAGCAATAAATTAGTTATTATTTTTTAAATTTTTTTATATAATAGTTGTAGTTATTGAATTAATATTAGGGATCGGTCTTTTTTTGATCCTACTAAAAAATATAAAGAAAACTAATGAGTCACACATTAAGCATAGCAATTATAAAAAAATAGCTAATTCCTTTTTTATTCAACCTTATAGAATTCGAATTTTTTTTTTTTTGATTTAACAGAAAAAGTTTCTAGTTTTTTGTTCTATGTATCACTATATTACTCGATAGAATGACAAGATAAATAAAGGTCTATTATTCTTCATCCATAAATACCCAAATTTTTAGGCCTAGTACTCCACGGATAGTTCGAATTTTACAGGGATAATGATCAATTTTAGCGCGTATTGTTTGTAAAGGAACACTACCTTCTCTGATCCATTTGACAAGTGCAAATTCTTTTTCGTCAATACGTCCTGCAATTTGTATTTGAATTCCTTTTGTTACGTTTATTCAGTTAATTCAATTGCTATTTTCATTGCCTTAAAGATAAAACTCTATTTCTTAACTGATAAGCCATATATTCTACAAGAATATTGGGGTCTCTATAAGGTTTTTCTACTCGTGTGATAGCAATGCGGATTCTTCGGTTCACAGAACTAAATTCTTTTTGTACATTCATCTTTAATTCTTCGATTCCTCATGTTCGGCTCTCTATTAATAAATTTGGGAATCCAATATGAATTATAACCTGGATTGAATCAGTTCTTTTTTGAATCCCTATACGCGTAATTCCATTTCGTTCAATATAATTAATTAAATACAGTTGAATATTACATGACATTATTATAATATTTTATAACTAATTAATTAAAATGACCATTGTTAATAACTTAAAATATACTTACATATGCGACGTATGCTTTATCATCCTCATGCCAGACATACCTCATCTATCCCTCGTCGTCAGTCTGCATGACGGCATTGATATATGCAGATACGTCCATATATGAGATTGGAGCCCCACGCTCTTTCCTACAATAATTGTTGTATATTATTGTTGTTCATACAAATTTATACTAAAAATGTAACAATTGTTCGTAATTGCAATTAATCAATTTAGCAGGTCCTTGCGATGATGCTGAAATGATTTTGAGCCACCATGGTGTGTGACTGGATTTTTCAGCCTATTCGTCGAGTTCCTGTCTAACTCCACCTACAAATTAAAAATTAAGAGTATATTTTACAGGTATAAATTATGTATTCTGTACTAAACAAACTAAAGTGATATCTGATAGACTTACCGTAAATTCATCGCTTCTCCACTATGCGATCCAAGCATCCAAACGTTGGCGTCTATCCAGTTTGGCTTCTTCCCAGATTTTCTAATGGTAGACATCGTATCCTGAAAATTCTTTGCAACCTTAGAGTTCCATTGACACTGGCAAAGAGAAATGTCCTCTTCTTATAGGTCTACCGCTCCATGTATGTTGAGAAAATATAAGTTATACATTAATACTTAGTCAACAAATTGTAAAATGGTTATATATAATGATATATACACTTATCAGGAAGTTCTGCCAGATGCTCCTCCATATGTGCTCTGGGATCCTACTCCATTTCAGCCAGCACGCAGTCATATGGCTCATGTATGCCTGCTTAGAAATGCTAAGAACTATATTCGAAGGCTCAAGCTCAAAACCCCTGCATTAAATATGATACAGACAAATCATGACTACTATATCATACAAATTATTTATAATGCTGAAGTAAATTTAATACTTACGATCCATCGCCTTTGGTAGCAATCTAACCACCGTACGCGATGCCTCTTGCGATGGCCCGATAGCATCACCTTTATGGTGGACGATCCCTCTCTGAGACGAAGAAGGGGGACCGGACTGCGAAGAACTCCGATGCCTGAAGAAAGACATCTATAATACATGTCATATACATATTATTTTATTATGGCAGAACATATCATTCAATTATGAGCAAACAAATCAAGATTTAACATCAATAATTTCATATAACATATAAAAAAAAGTAATGCCAATACTCCCATAAATTATCTTTTTTCAACACGTGTATTATTAGTCAGTCATCGTCGTTTTTTAATTCAGGCTCAATCTCATACTCTATATTGTTATCCTCAGTGGTCTCAAATGTTTCTACTAATATATTTGATTCATCATTTAGAGGTCCAAAATCGATTTGATCTTTTGTTATTATAATTTTTCCATTTTCCTCAATATCCGCTTGGTACGCTTGTCCGTTTGGAATATTCTTTCCATCAAACGTAAATCTTGCCTTCGTTTTAAAAACTACTGAACAATCTGCTTTATCTCTTTTTACAAATGAATAAGAAGCATAATAAACTTATAGGGCTTATTTTTCTAGTATAAACGGATCGTACTTATGATAACGTGATGTATGCTTTATTTCAATAATATTATATTTTGGTGCACATTAATTTCAGAAACTGAAACATTACTAAACCAATTACATCTAAACAAATAAACTTCTGCCGCAGGTCTGGTGAAATATATTAATTACAAAACTTGAGCTAACACGCCATAAAAATCATTAGTGTAATCATTTGAATCATCACTACCTTTAACATATACATATGTATGGTTGGCTAATTTTTCATCCTTATATTCTTTGGTGAAGAATTTGTATCCATTGACAAAGAATATTGGATATCTCTTGACTTTTTTTTTTGATTCCATCGCAAGATGTTTCAATCTTTCATCGACCACATAATTTACCGAATCATATACGTGGTTCAAAAACTAAGTAGTATTTTTTTGCTGATATCGCCGCTTAGATGTCATGATTCGTAAATACTGCATATATAGATAATATAATGCATTGTAATTAATGCACACGTGTATTATTCAAATAAATAATATTTGATGTGTTATTTAATAATACCTAACAAATGATACAATTTCTTCACAGTTAAGAAGAATATATGTGTGGGGTACATTGTGATCTTTATCGTCTAACCATACTTTCACACATTTTCCAACAGGGCGTCCCTGCTGTCTAAAAATAGATAGCATTGATTTAGAAGAATCTTGTTCAATGCCCACATCATTTCGCGTAGCACTTTCAAAAGATAAGTTCACATGATCACTGAAATAATGAGAGAAAAAGAACGAAGCTTCTTCTTCGATATATGATTTGCATATCGAATCTTCAACTCGTGTTTTTTGTCTCACTTTTTCTTTAGATGATTTAAGTACCTTTTAAGAATAATTATAATTAAAATTTGTTACATGTAATTAAACTAGTATTTAACATACTCAATATTAATACCTTTCAAACGGATACATGCATCCATATTGCATAGCACCTCGAAGTCGTGCTTCAAATCGAAGATGAACAGGTAAATACAATAATACATTCAGTGGTGTGTTAAACACATTACCGAACACATTTTTATCGTTGTGCGTCACGGCGATATTATGAAAAATTAGGATGTTTTTCCAATAAGGTAACTCCTAAAATATACTTTGTTCACACCAATTATGAATCGTCAACTTACCTTGAATTTTAATTTTTTTGGCCAGTTTCATGCATCTTTGGATAATTCTTTACAAGGTCATAATTATCTTCGCTAGACCAAATTGTTGGTGGTCACAAAGTCTCAAGCCGTTATTTGTAAAGTTTTTTTAATCTTTTCTAAAAGGATGTTTAATATGGAGAAAACACCGATGACAGTTAAGCCACGAATTTTTTTTTCCCATGCGTAAAGAAAATGCTCGTGTTTCTTCCATGCCATAAGGACAAGGTAGATGACCAGCCGCACTCGAACCCGAAAGTATTGCATACACAGAAAAATCGCTTATAGTCCACAGCAGAGGAGTGAACATATGAAAATTCTTTTTTTTTGAAATGTCGTATGTTTCAACTCCTTCATACCATAATATTTTCAACTTTTCAATCAACGGTTGTGAATATACGTCGAGTTCTTATGTCGGATCATGAGGGCCAGGGGATGATAATAGTGAGAAACATATATGGAATTTTCATACACATCCACAGAGGTAAATTGTAAGGTATAACGATTATAGCCAAGATAAATATTTTGAACCAAATTGAGAGAGCGGTGAAAATCCATCCGTATATAAACCAAGTCTAATAATACGGTTCTTCGTTGCGAAAGCGGAGTATGTCTTATCAAAATGCTTCCATGATTCTGCATCAGCTGGGTGTTTTAACGTACCTTCTTCGTATGTCTCACACAGTGCCATCTCATATTATGCACGGTTGCAGAAGATGCATATAATTTTTGAAGCCCAGGAGTGATGGTTAAGTAATGCATATGTCTGTACAGAACTTCCTTTTCCTTTTTTTTTTCTTGGTTTGTTATTTTGATTACATATTTTACAATTCCTAAATTGATGTCTTTTTTCAAAACAACATACAACCATTTAAACATGTATCTATTTTTTGATACGGCAAACCAAATGCGGACATAAGTTTTTTCACTACATAATGATTTTCGCACATTAAATTATCGGGTGCCATATGCCATTTTGCAGCTTGTACTATAACTGTAAACCCGGCTTCTGTGAAGTTGTATTTTGATTTCATCGCAATGTATTGTACAGTTACTTATAGTTGAGTACCGCTTGTGCAACCATGCCAAAGGGGTTTCTTAGCAGCAACGAATAAATCATAAAAAAAATTTGCTCCAATATTTGGTTCTTCTTCGATATTAACATCGTTGCCATCAACTTTAACAGTAGGGAACATTGAACGTGCTGCGTCTTCAACTATATCTTATATGAGATTCGTTGGAGCAATTTCATTATCCACCTCCTCCAAATGTACGAGATTAGGTGCTATAAGTTCTTCATGACGATCCCACACTAAATAATTCGATACGAAATCATATTGGCGTAAATAAACTATTATCATATCCGGTATCAAATGTTTCAATAATTTGCATCTATTACATGAACAATTAATTTCTTCGTCGTTCTTATTATTACTTAAAGCGAATTCAATAAAAACATGTATACCATTCTGAAAATGTTCACTCATTGAGCCTCCAATTTCTCTTCTTTGTCAGTACATCCAACTCCGACCGATAAAAAAATTGACCTTTGTTCCTACTTTAAAAGCTAAAAACGTATTAACCATTTACGTTTTGATATCTTATTTTTCAATTAAATCATACATTTAAATTTTCGCAAATATATAATATTATTCTATATAATTTTATTTTCAAACGGATTTACGCAAATCAAATGAATATAATGTTAAATTTTTAGGTTATTGTTTTACACTTTGATGGTTGGTCATCCCACTTTCCATTACAAACACAGTAGTAATTATATTTTGCAAATTAGTTTATTTTAAATGATTCAACAAAATTTCGGCAGCACTCCTACTTTGTTTCATGTATCGTACATATATGTGTAATGTGTGCACAAGGAACAAAAAGAAAGTGTTGTCAAAATTTTGTGAACCGTTTAAAATAAAATGCTTTGCAAAATATAGTTACTACTATAATTTTTACAATAATTTATTTACATTCTAAAAAATGCATATACTAAACCGTCATTTTCGTCATCTTGAAAACGCATATACCAAATTCTGAACATCGACTTTAATTAATCCAAAGTAGTCATAATGCGCGTATGCACTGATTAATCAACGCGTATACACCAATTAACACACATATACACTAAACAAATCTTTTCTCTATCAGCATTTTAATGATAAACAATTATAATAACAATCTAATTAGCATTCGATAGGGTATACCAAACAATCAATGATGTATTATACAACCATAACAACAAATTAACTCTAATTTAACAAATCAAAATTAAATAGGGTTTACAAGTTAAACCTTCTTACCGAGAAATATCTAATGTAGAGAGTTGAAAATCGAAGATGGAGACATGTTGACGGCATGAAGGAGGGGTTGGAGGAGCAAATTTCTGATTTGTGTAGGAAAGGAAAATGAAAGAAACTGTCGCCCCAGGGAATAGATATTCACGACTTTTCGACGGCCGTCAACGGCTCCATTTGCAACGGCATCCAGCGGCTTCCGACGGCTTGTTTATTTTATCATTTATGCCACGGCAATTACTTACCATGGGCAGCCGTCATAAAAAAAATCAACGTGCCGTTGGCGGCCATCGGAAATGAACATCGTAATTTAATGTGTTTCTAGTTATGAGTACAGGCCACTGCTGGCAGGACAAGAGCTGAATACAATGTGGACTCACCGGCTGCTTCGGATACATTGCCGGATAAAACGTGGGTCGGTGCTGCCACTAAGGTCCTGCTTTTATGCTCTGCCATGGTGTCAAGTACAACCCATGAGTTTTGCTTGCTGTGACTGTGCTCCAGATGTTATTAATTGGTAAAAATTAATTGAAGTTGGGCCGGGGATGGGGCGAGTGGGGTGCATATATGTATGTACATATAGAGGCGTGCTAGCTGGAGTACTTAGCCTGAACAATTAAATTTGAGCGAGCGTAGAACGTTGTCATTATAGTAGGTAAGGTAAGTTCACATTGCATTATATAGTACGTAAGGTAAGTTTACATTATAGTACTTGACTGAACAGCTAAATTAGGAGAGGTTGACGCGGAGTACTAGTCTGAACACTTGTGGATCCTCGTTCAATTGTAGGTTATGGTTCAATACGTAGCTAAATTAGAAGAGTCGACGTTGACCGAAATGCATCATTTTATTCTCGTTTCAAATTGGAACATTGGGTCCTGATGCATAACGGTCCAATTTTAAACCATTATTTTTCCAGCTACATAAATAAACTTGGTACTTTATTTAATCGGCAAAATTGTACAAACATTACATAATTAAAGAGCCTTACAAGCGTAGAAGAAAAGAAGAAATACGCTACCTAAAACACCCACACAGATATCCTAACGATGTTGCAGTAACATAGCACTACGTGACAAACACCCTCGACGGTTGTTGAAAACAAACAAGATAACGGCAATCCAGAAGCTTCGAGTTGAAAATTCTTCTCCTTTCTTGCACCATTTTCCAGCTAAATCTGCTTCTAACACCAATCAAAATTTCTATCGGTAATCAAATCTGCAAGCAAGATCTTGAGTTAAAAGCAGCATCCTCCAGCAGCCTTAAGCTATAAATATAATGTTAAGTTTCAACACATCATGCAAAGGAAAAACATACTCTAAAGTATGATTTTCGTAACTGGAAAAAAATTGATATTAATTAAAATATGTAAATGTAAAATATTTGTAATAAATATTGATTACAAAATAGTGCGTATCTTGTTTAGCCGCTACTGGTTTCAAGACATGAAAGTGAACGAACATGGGTTAAACATATGGAAACGAAATAACTTTAACTATCAAACATAATTGCGTCAAAATATAAACTAGTGCTATTGAATCCATCCTATTAATCAATTGAACCAACATTACAGTCTGAAAAATAATGTTATCTTAAACTTTTTTCCTCTTAAACTTTTTTTTTCTGAAACCATTACGTATATTATCTGTGTGTCGTAAATCCATTAAATAACAAACATTCATTTAACAATGTTTTTTAATCAAATTACCTAATTTGTTTAACTATGTCTTACATCACAAACGTCATCCCAGATTTTGGTACAATACTACTAAATAAAAAAATCAAAATTAAAATACACCTTAAAAGACAAACTTTATTTTGTAATAACGATAATTTCTTGATAATTAAAATAACCATACATATCATATCCAAAATATCTTCCACATCAAAATTCACAACTTATTTACAATATATATTATAATAAACATGTAAATATTTTAACCAAAACAAGTTATTTTCAAAATATAGTGAGTTTAGATTATTTTCTAAAACTAAAATCATTTTAAAATTTTAATTTATTTCAAAAAACAAACATATCATTTAGATATATCTTTCTACATCGAAATAGTTTCGTAAGTCATTCTTAATATTTAAAAGAAGAAATTTGATACTATAACAAATGCAGATTGTCACAAAAAAAATCATTGATAAATAGATTAAACAGATCTGTAATTCGAGTAAGATACTGAATTCAACGACTTCTACGTGACTCATATAAAAAATATAAAATTTTCCAATAAAATCAATTAAATTGTAGGTCTGAACGGATAACCCAAATTGATTTAATCGAGAAGAAAGTAGAATAAATATAATAACTTAGCGAAATGCATGCATACATTATGAGAATGTAACGACTCGGAATTTTGGCCATTTGGTTTTGAACATTTAATTTATTTCAAATGTTGAATTTAAAATATTAACTGATTTTAAATATAGAAATTTTGGTTGAATTGGTAAATCTAATTTAAATTTCAATAGTAGCAATTTATGGTAATACAGATATGGTGAATAATTGAGATTTGAGTTGAATATGAATCGAAACGATATCTAATGTTGATATAAATTCTATTTGAATTAGAATTGAGTTACTAAGTTTTTTAAACTGGAATTTCAAGTGATTTCACAAATTTTAAAATTGCCGATTTATTCGACGCGTTAAAATAGCGATACAGGACACAGTCTTGGAATTCAACGAAATTGGTTCCATTAGATCCGTAATAATGTATTATTATCAGATTTTAAATTTCATAGCGTTCGGAGTTACTGTTTGGTCGTGCAAAGCTGAAAAGCGGAGAAATTTATTTAAGTAAATTTAATTAAAATAATTCAATTCGGAAACCTATATTCCAAATACGGTGGAATTGGCTTTCGTTATATATTCCATTTTGTTCGGGATAAGGGTAAAATATTATAAATGTCAGGCGGCATGCTTCGTTTGGAGTTCGTCCGGTACGTGAATAGTAAAATTATATATATATATATATATATATATATATATATATATATGTATATGTATATATATAATACACACACGCACACACACACATACATACATACGCGTATTCACACTCAAAAAACCCCAGCCGCCGATTTACGTTTAATGGTCAGTCTTTCTTCTCGATTATCTCCAAACCCCTCAACTTTCATGAAAAACTTTCAACTACAATGTCGTAGAGCATGTCAAGACCATTCCATCCAATAGTGGAGATCATATATTGTCAACGACCGGAGGCGCTTGAGGGCCACGTTTTCTCGACGCTTGGTGGCCAAGCTCGATGGGATTTGGGGTGGAGGTGCGTGGTGAGGTTAGTGGATTGTCGTCTCGACGAATGATGGAGGAGCGGCATATAAATGCTTGCGCGCATGATTTTGGGTTCTCAACCGGGAACAAGAACGAAGGGGAAGAGGAGGAACGTGCTGCCAGATCTGGATCTCTCAGGAAGCACCGGCCATGATTAAAGCTGGGTATTTAAATTAAAAAAGGAAATTTATTTATATAAGTTGTATTTAAATCTTTTAAAATGCATATCTTCTTCATACGAGGTCCGATTAACACGAAACAAGCGGCGATGAAATCATTGCGATGAGCACTACAATCTAAAACAGAATTGCAGATGATTGGAGTGAGCTAAAATTTTAGGTTAATTCGAACGCCGTTCGATTTAATTTAAAATTGGAACGTTTGAAAAGTTGAAACTCAAGGTGAGTTAAACTCATTCATTTGGTTAATCGGTAATGTTTTATAGAAAATAAAATTTATTTATGTTGTTTAAATTGTTGAAATTAGTGGTTGTTGAAATTGATTAGGATGACGATATAGCATCTTAAAATACTATTAGATTGGTTGAACTAGATCTAGGATAAAAATATGGCATCTCGAATTACTATTAAACTATTTGAGTTTATTTTAAAAACTTATTTTCAGTATTGAATCATGTATGGAATTGATAATTGATTGTTTTAAATTCCGTTGTTCAATGATAATGTAAACGAAATTGAAATATATTGGTGTGATATACTTGGCCAAATAAATACCGTTGAATAATAAATGGAGGAGTTTTATTATGAACGACCTTGGTTAGGAGAATAAATTCTCATTCTGCTACTAGATTAATTTTGACATTTATTTTAAGTGCCAGTGGAATTACACTGGATAATTGATGTATTAACAATTGATTGTTAATTACGGATTTGATTTACATATATGTCTTTTATTATGTAAATGCATGTAAGTTAACTTAGAATTTAACGGTAGCTTGTTAAGTACCATTGTGATCATTAGGCCTCTTTTTGAATATGGAAAGTTATGAGTTTTTGGTTAACTTCAAATTCTATAATTTGGAGTAAATGTTTTATTAAATTATTATATATATACGAATTGTTTATTTAATTATTATTTTACAAATGTTTATAAAATCCTTTTTTTAGTAAGGTTAATTATATTTTAAAGTTAGTCGTTTATTTGATTTTGTTTAAAGGAATGAATTATTTTATTTTTAGTGATTTAGAATTACATAATTATTTCATTAACTATAGTTACTAAAAAGTTAACTAATTTCATTAAAGGTTGATTTAAAGTTAATTACTTATATTAGATTTTAAAATGTTAAAGGTTAAATTATTTTATTATTAATAAAGGTTCTAAAGTATTTTTATATCATCAAAATGGTTAACATATTTTTGTGATGTTAAAATCTTATTTATTATAATTATATACTAAATTGTTTATAAAAGAAAATCTTTTTGCAAAAACAAGTTTGTAAATTTGGAAGAGGTTTGAAATTTGAAAAGGGAAGTTTTACAAATGGTATGAGATTTATAAAATAATATTTTCCTAAATTAAGCTTGGAAATTTATATAGAAGCCTGATAAATAGTTTTGAGATATTTATATAATAAAGAGATTTTGGAAAGTAATAGTATATTTCCATAGCGTAGTTCGAGGGCAGAGATTGTTTATAGTTTGAGATGTTTTCGCTGGGATAGCGACACAACCATTGTACAAACTGCGATCTATGATTGATTTCATGGTGTAAGTCGAGAGGCAGCGATGGCCTGTAGTTAAGTTTGGATTTACCTGTGATAGAGACATAACCATTAAGCCATGATCCATGGTCGATACCGAAGGGTACTTTCCATATCTATTTTAAAAAGTTTTCAAATATTTTGAAAGGAATGATTTGTGAATATACTTTTTCCGATGAAATAAGTATATGAATGTTTTAAAAAAAGGAATTCAGATTTTTTTCGAAATCAAGTTAAATGAGGCTTGGTGATTTTCAGTGGGAATGTGATCTATGTTTGGAATGTTTGTTTATTTCAAATAACCGACGATCAAAATCTTGGTGCAATATGTAATCCTTCTTAATTTTGGTGGTAGTAAAACGATTTCCTACCTAACATCGATGAGTTTTAACTCTGGAGATATCTAGGGGAAACACAGGAATTATATGGTATAGTTACCATCAGTGGTGCTATACTGTATATATAAACTCGTGGTTCTTGTAGGATAAATGATAAGGAGATCCTGCCACTTAAACGGTTAGGGGGTGATCCCTGTTCTTATGTATTGTTAGATTATTTTCTAAAAAACCAATATTGAGCATTGCGAAAATCAGCGATTGGTTTATGGAGCGTCGAAAAGCGGGAGAGTGTACTCGTAAGAGATGATTCGGAACCGTTACCACTCCAAAACCATATACGGTTCTATAGAGGAGTTTTCGTGTTATATTGGGATGTTGAAATCCATATGTGGTTATAAGACCGTTGAATATGGAAATCCGTGTGCGATTCCAAGATCTATTTGAGATATGAGAATCTGTATGCGAGTCCAAGGCCATTGTGGTGTGGGAATCCATATTGGATTTCATGATCTATTTTTGGAGCGGTGCATAAGATGAAACGCCGAACGTAGCCTCATCAGTAGAAATGACTAAAACCAAAGATAGGAGGCATGACCAGTAAGGTTGGCAAATCCATAGGGTATAATTGATTCCTTTTCTAGCAATACGGATACCTTTAGTGGTTTTGGCTTGCCAGTGCGATGCACTCGGTCTTAGGAAGACCAGTTATGTTTTCCTATAATACCCCAACTAGATGGGTATGATGCTTCAGAAGGATAACTCTGATCCTTGTGTAGAAGGACCATTCTCGAAGTACTGAGGGCACCTCCATTGAATCCTACACAATTAGCGAGCGAGCCTTATCTAGTTTTGATTTTATACTAGTATTGTTATGGTGTACATAGTACGAGCATCACAGCTACTTGATTATTATTACTTTGACCCCTTGGACGTTATTATAATATCATTGGATTTTATATAGAAATGGATTGGGGATCGTAAGGGAAAAACCCGACTGTGTTTATGTGCAGCTGGTCTTACGATATCTTTATTTTGAAAAGGTTTTATGACTTAATAAATCAAATTGAGTGTGTTTTCTTACGCTGGTTTACCAGACTGATCTGTGTGCTATTATTTTATAATAATGCTTGGGTCAGGCCAATCATATTACAGATTTAAATTGGATTGCTTGGGAGCCTAGGAGACGAGCAGAAGACCGAGACGTATTCCTGTACTTGTTTATTCCGTTGCAGTGTTTATTTGAAATTATCAGCAATTGTGAGGACAGATTCTTATTTATTGATTTGTGTACTCTGATTTGAGATATGTATATTGCAGTTTCATTTGTGTAAACAGCTATTGATATTATATATTATTCAGTCCGATGTGAGATTCTGTATTTGTTTAGTTTCTACTATTTCTACCTTCTTTCTTTCCCATAACTATCTATCTTTTTGGCACTCGATTGTTCGACATGCTATACAATGAACGTATTGATGTCCATTTTCGAGGGTCGAAAAGTCAAGTCACTACACATGGTATCAGAGCTTAGGTTGGCAATATACCTAGGCTTTGGTGGGGATCACTCAATAGAGATTGAGTCAGTATTACTCTAGAATGAGTCTGAATGTATTAATAGATATGAGCCTGTATTTGTTAGTGAATATAAAACATTTTATATTGTGTTGATTTATCGGTAGAGTGTTTATGAATCCGGGTCGATACGGGAAGTACAACTGTATCGATAGGGGTTTGTAAACTCTTAAACAAGGTAAACCAATACAATATTGTTTTATAGAGGGTAAATGAAATAATTTTACCCAAACTATATTTTAATATAAAAAAATAATTTCATGAAATTATTATAATATAACTAGAATGATTGGTTGCCAATATTATAATCAAAACAAGATTATAAAAATTGAAATGGTTTATATAACCGAATAGAAATTATATAAGTATAATTATACATATGAGTTGTAACTAAAAGTGGATTCAAACTAGAATTTGAAAATTTAAATCCTAGAAATTTTGGAAAATGCTTTAAATGAATTTGAATTAATTATTTGGGAATTTTTAAAATCTTAGAGAGGCTAGAAATGTTTCCAAAGTGGTTTGTGAAAAATAATGGAGTATTATTTTGGAGATATTTCTGAATAGAAATTGTTTTAAAATGAGTTTTGGAAGTAAGAAAGCACCGAACTCATTTCATTTGCTTGAAAATAATTCTGATGATGACGGCCGCATCGTTAGTGTTCATTTTCGAGTTTCCAAGTGACGAGTTGCTACCGTAGTGATTCAGTATGATTATTTGCTTTGGACTTGTTTGGTAAACCAGTTTTGTTTTAGAAATACCAAGAGGGAGTTATTTTGGGGCAAAATCAAGTTGCTTTAAAATTTCGAAAGTATGATTTGATATACAAAAGCGGATATTTGTATATTTATGATTTCAAAATGGTTTGAAATAAAACCATGTGATTGAATTATGGGATTCCCATTTAAATGATTTGTGAAGTCTGGAGAAAATCATTTCTTTAAATTGTAATTTGGAGTTGATATAGATAAGAAAGGAATGTGTGAATTTTAATCATGTAATTAAAGTTTAACTTGGGTAAGTTAAAATGAATAATATGGGTTGAAATTTAACCTAAGTTAAGTTAAATAAAATTGAATTGGATTTGAATTGAATTGAGTATAAAGTTGGAAATGTAAATGATTATATAACTATAAGTTATGATTATTGAATGGAATGGATACAGTTAAGCTATAAAGTGATATATATATGTATGTATGTATGTATGTATGTATGTATGTATATAATCTAGAGTTATTATTATAAGATGTGAATGGACTTAAGTAAGCAATATGAGATTTTAAGTAAATAAGTTCTTGAACTAATGAATTGAGAAATGCAATGGTAAAACCAAAATGAAAATGGTTTGATATTATGATAAAGAAATGGAAATTCAATAATTGAATTATAAATGATGAATTGGAATTGAGTAAATTGAATATGAATCACTTGAAAAGTGAGGTAATGAAGCGAACTCCTGACATGAGTCAAATGAAACTGATAGTGATGGAAATGAATTAATGGAATGATTCCCAAGTGACATAGTATAAATTGGATATACTAAGTAATTGGTAGCGAATAAACTAAATGAGAATCAATTTAAAATGAAATGGAATCTGATTTCAATGGAAACTTAAGTTAAGTGATTATTTATGAAATGATTCATAAATAAATTAACATGGATTGGAATGTTGCTTAATATAAAACGAAGCGAATAAAGCTTGGTGAATAACTTGAATGTGAATCAATGGAAAATAGATAAATTGATTTAGAATCCATTTAAATGGATAAATTGGAGCTTAATAAGATGGATACGAATATAATAAGTGTGAATGTGAATAGAATGCAATTGAATGGTGTGTGAATAAATTTAAAATTGAATAAATGGTATGAAAATCAATTTGAAAGTGTATAATTGAATGTTTGAACCCTGTAATTGCATATGCATTCTAAAATACATGATATGACGTGTTTGCTTTATGAAACTTGTATTCAGATTGGTTAAATGAGTGTAATTTTATAAAGATTTCATGGTTATGAAACTTATGTGCTTCATTTGAGTAAGTATCAGTACAGTAAGCTGTTTGGATAGATTTTGGTTGTGTAATTGCACAGAAATTAAGTGAACTCGCTAAATAACTCTAATATAAGGTACGATTACGCATTAAAAGTGAAAATGAAATAAATATTGATATATATTACCGTTTGCATCGATGTATATTATATTTATCATATTTGTGATATTGTAAAAGGCTCTTCATACAGGGGAGACTCTGTCAAAAATTTCGAAAATTTAGGGTGTTAGAAAATTTTTGAATTTTTTTTATAACTAAATTTGGTTTGAAATTTTTGCTTGAAATAAAGGAATTTGATGAATAAATAGAAATTAGTAGATTTGGGAGAGTCTGAAAGACTTTGGAAATGGAAATAACAGAATTTTAGCCAAATGTGATTTGAGAAGCTAATGGGTTGGAGCATTTTTCCTACCTCGGTAATTTCGGTGACGAAATTCTTTTAAGTAGGAAGGAATGTAACGATCCAGAATTTTGGTCGATTGTTTTTGAACATTTGATTTATTTTAAATGTTGAATTTAAAATATTAATTGATTTTCAATATAGAAATTGTGGTTGAATTGGTAAATATGATTTAAATTTCAATTATAACGATTTATCGTAATACGGAAATGGTGAATATTTGAGATTTGAATTGAATATGAATCGAAACGATTTCTATTGTTGATATAAATTCCATTTGAATTAGAATTGAGTTAGTAAGTTTTTAAACTGGAATCTCGAGTGATTTCACAAAATTTTGAAATCGTCGATTAAATCGACGCGTTAAAATAGCAACTCAGGGCACAGTCTCAGAATTCGATGAAACTAGTTCCATTGGATCTGCAACAGTGTATTATTATTGGATTTCAAATTTCGTAGCGCTTGGAGTTACCGTTTAGCCGTGCGAAACTTAAACGTATAGAAATTTATTTAAGTAAATTTAATTAAAATAATTCGATTCAGAAACCTATCTCCAAATGCGATGGAATTGGCTCTCGATTTATATTCTATTATGTTCAGGATAGGGTAAAACATTATAAATGCAAGGAAACACGCTTCGTTTGGAGTTTGTCCAGAAAAGTTGGTGAATAGTAAAATAATAAATACACACACACACACATATATATATACACGCGTATTCACACTTAGAAAACCCTAGCCGCCAATTTACGTTCAATGACCAGTCTTTCTCCTCGATTATCTTCAAATCCCTCAACTTTCATGAAAAACTTTCAACTGCAATGTCGTAGAGCACGTCAAGACATTTCCATCCAACGGTGTGCGTCGATGATTAGAGGCGCAAGAGGGTCGTGTTTTCATGGCGTTTGGAGGCGATTTCAGGACGCTAATGCGGGTCGAGCTTGATGGGATTTGGGGGTGGAGGTGCGTGGTGAAATGGCTACATCGTGAGGTTGGTGGATCGCCGTCTCGACGAATGATGGAGGCGCGGCATTCAAATGCTTGCGCGCCTGAGTTGGGTTCTCGACCTGGAGCACGAACGAAGGGGAAGAGAAGGAACGTGCTGCCAGATCTGGATCTCTCAGGAAGAAATAGCTAGGATTAAATCTGGGTATTTAAATTAAAATAAAATGAAATTTATTTATATAAAATGTATTCAAATCTTTAAAAATGTATATCTTCTTCTTAAGAGGTCCGATTGACACGAAACAAACGACGTTGAAATCGTGGCGATGAGCACTACTTTTAGACTAGAATTGCAGATGACTGGAGCTAGCTAAAATTTTAAGTAAAATCGAACGTCGTTCGATATAATTTAATATTGCAATGTATGGCAAATTGAAACTCAAGGTGAGTTAAACTAACTCATTTGGTTAATCAGCAATGTTTTATAGAAAATAAAATATATTTATGTTGTTTGATTTGTTGAAATTTGTGGTTATTGAAATTGATTAAGATGACGATATAGCATCTTGAAATGCTATTACATTGGTTGAACCGGATCTAGGATCACGTTATAGCATCTCAAATTACAACTAAACTGTGGGAGTTTATTTTTAAAACTTATTTCCAGTATTGAATCCTGTATGGAATTGATAATGGATTACTTTTAAATTTCGTTGTTCAATGTAAATGTAAACGGATTTGAAATATATTGGTGTGATATATTTGGCCAAATAAACACTGTTGAATAATAAATGGAGGATTTTTATTGTGAATGATCTTAGTTAGCAGAATAAATTCTCATTCTGCTATTAGGTTAATTTGGACATTTATTTTAAGTGGCAGGATTTATACTGGATAATTGATGTGTTAACAATTGATTGTTAATTATGGATTTGATTTACATATATGCCGGTTATTATGTAAATGCATATAATTTAACTTAGAAAGTTAAATTGAATTTAATGGTAGGTTTTTAATTACCATTGTGATCGTTAAGCCTCTATTTGAATACGGAAAGTTATAGGTTTTGGTTAACTTCATATTCTATAATTTGGAGTAAATGTTTTATTAAATTATTATATATATATATATATATGAATTCTTTATTTAATTAGGATTTTACAGATGTTTATAAAATCCTTTATTTAGTAAGGTTAATTATGTTTTAAAGTTAATTGTTTATTTGATTTTGTTAAAAGGAATGAATTATTTTATTTTTAGTGATTTAGAACTAGATAATTATTTCATTAATAATAGTTATTATATAGTTAATTAGTTTTATTTAAAGGTTCATTTAGAGTTAGTTACTTATATTAGATTTTAAAATATTAAAGGTTAAATTATTATATTATTAATAAATGTTTTAAAAGTATTTTTGTATTATCAAAAATGGTTAAGATATTTTTGTGATGTTAAAATCTTATTTATTATAATTATATACTAAATTGTTTATAAAAGGAAACCTTTTTGTAAAAGAATTTTGTTAAAGAAGTTTGTAAATTTGGAAGAGGTTTGAAATTTGAAAAGGGAAGTTTAACAAAGGTTTTGGGATTTATAAAAGAATATTTTCGTGAATTAAACATGGAAATTTATATAGAAGCCTAATAAATAGTTTTGAGATATTTATAAAATAAAGAGATTTTGGAAAGTAATGGTATATTTTCATAGCGTAATTCGAGGGAAAAGGTTGGCTACAGCTTGGGATGTTTTTTCTGGGATAGCGACGTAACCATTGTGCAAACTGCAATTTATGATTGATTTCATGGTGTAAGTCGAGAGGCTGAGATTGTCTGTAGTTAAGTTTGGATTTATCTGGGAAAGAGATGTAACCATTGAGCTGCGATCCATGGTTGATACCGAAGGGTACTTTCCATATCTATTTTAAAAAGTTTTCAAATATTTTGAAAGGATATAATTGTAAATATACTTATTCCGATGAAATAAGTATATGAATGTTTTAAATAAAGGAATTCAGATTTTTTTTTTGAAATCAAATTAACTGAGGCTTAGTGATTTTAAGTGAGAATATGATATATGTTTAGAATGTTTGTTTATTTGATAGTTAAATAATATCAAAATCTTGGCCCAATATGTAATCATTCTTAATTTTGGTGGTAGGGAAATGATTTTCTACTTAACACCGAAGGATTTCGACTACTGAAATATATAAGGTAAACACGAGAATTATATGGTACAGTGACCATCGGTGGTGCTATATTGTACGTATAAACTCGTTGTTCTTCTAGGATAAATAATAAGGTGATCCATCCAGTTAAACGGTTAGGAGATGATCCCCGTTCTTATGAATTATCAGATTATTTCCTAAAGAACCGGTATTGAGCATTTCGAAAATCGACGATTGGTTTATGGAGCACTGGGAAGTGATAGAGTGTGCTCGTAAGAGATGACTCGGAACCGTAACCAATCCAAAACCATATACGGTTCAATGGAAGAGTTTTCATGTTTTATTGAGATGTTGAAATCCATGTATGGTTCTGAGACCATTGGGTATGGGAATCCGTGTGCGTTTCCAAGATCTATTTGAGATGTAGAAATTTGTATGTGACTCTAAGGCCATTGTGGTGTGAGAATCCATACAGGATTCCATGATTTATTTTTGGAGTGGTGCGTAAGCGGAATATCGAAAGTAGCCTCACCAGCAGAAACGACTAAAACGAGAGATAAGAGGCAAGGCTAGTATGGTTGGAAAATCCATAGGGTGTAATTGACTGCTTTTTCTATTAATACCGATACCATTAGTTGTTTTGGCATGCCAGAGCGATGCACTCGGTCTTAGCAAGACCAGTAATGTTTTTCTATAATACCCCTGCTAAATGGATATGATGCTTCGGAAGGATAACTCTGATCCTTGTGTAGGAGGACCATTCTCATAGTACTGAGGGAACCTTCGTGGAATCCTACAAAACTATCGAGCGAGCCTTATCGAGTTTTGGTTTTATATCAGTATTGTTGTGGTGTACATAACGGATTCAAAGATAGTGTCCTCCTCGTCAGGGGTCAATTGCTCCCTTCTCGATTGCTCGAGCATCTGCGCATGTGCTTGCGTAATTTTTTTTGATCCTTCGATAAAAAGATTCATTCTCTCATAAAAAAGAGAAGGTAGAACCAATAAAGATATCTTTTTCGATTCATCTCTGGAGTTGAATACCTCCTTCAAGAATTTTTTTTGATCCAACCTATAAGAATCAATAGAAAATGCAAATCCCCTATGATACACCAGATCTGGCTTCCTTCTAAGCCGTACATACGACTTTCATCGAATACGGCTTTCCATAGAATTCTATATGTATCTATGAGATTGAGTATGAAATTATGTTTACTCACTTTTAATTGAGTATCTGTTTCCTCCTTTTCATGCTAGGTTTGGAAATCCTGTATTTTGCATATCAATACAATAGAGCCCTTGGGTTCCGAAATAGTTTAATGTAAAAAGAAGTGCTTCGAATCTTTGCTATTTGACTTGTACCTGTTCTGAAAAAGTCGAGGTATTTCGAATTGTTTGTTGACACGTGCAATGTAAGGGAAGAGAATTTTTTCTATGATCATGTCCAAATTATGTCATGCATGAACAGGCTCCTGAAGATCCTATATAATAAGTGATGAGGCACGATCCAATGTTTTATCTATCTCACTTACTTATTTATAGTATGGAAATGGATTCATTTGCTCTGCATCGACCTCGATTTATAATATGATACTATTGGAGTGAAATAAGAGATCTAAGGAAGAACAAAGGCTAGACTTTATTAGTAACAAGTAAAGATTTTATATGTAAGAAAATCAAGATTTTGTAGGGAAAAAACAAATAAAATCAAAAAGACATGAGAAAGTCCAAAATGTCCTTGATTATGATCCAATTTCTAAGGTTACTTGGATATTGAGCATTTATCTGTAAGAACTAAATTATTTGAACTGAATATGAATAGGTGCAACTTCGAAAATGGGACCTAGTAAATCCTTTATCACTTACATAGAATCATTCTATATTATATGTGAGGATATCTATAAAATATAGATTTTCTATCAATCTATTTCTATAATTCTTTTGAATCTTGCTCGAGCCGGATGATGAAAAATTATCATGTCCGGTTCTTTCAGGGGATGGATCCATAAGAATTCACCTATCCCAATAACAAAGAAGCATGACTTGAACAATCCTGTATTAAGAGCTAAATTGGCCAAAGGGATGGAGCATAATTATTATGGAGAACCTGCATGGCCCAATGATCTTTTATATATTTTTTCGGTAGTATTTCTAGATACTATTGCATGTAATGTCGGCTTAGCAGTCCTAGAACCATCAATGATTGGTGAACCGACAAATCCATTTGCAAATCCTTTGAAAATATTACCCGATTGGTACTTTTTCATGTATTTCAAATACTCCGCACAATACCCAATAAATTATTAGGTGTTCTTTTAATGGTTTCAGTACCAATAGGATCATTAAAAGTACCCTTTTTGGAGAACGTTAATAAATTTCAAAATCCATTTCGTCGTCTAGTAGCTACAATAGTCTTTTTGATCGGTACCACAGTAGCTCTTTGGTTAGGTATTGGAGCAACATTACCTATTGATAAATCTCTAACTTTAGATCTTTTTCAAATTGATTCAACTATGAAATACCACGATGTAGGTATCTAGGGAATAGTCACTTCTAAAGTGAATCCTCCCTAGATACATGAATTTTTATTATTATCTATTTCGTGAAAATATGAATTTTGTGTCAAAGAAAAAAATGAAGTTTTTTCTTTTAATAAAAATAGAATATGAAAAAATTTCTTTAAAATGAAAACTTATTCTTAGGTAAATGGATTGCGAAATGTTCCTATAGAGTGTTCAATATCCGCTTTACACCTTTTGTATGAAAATATTCAATTCTCATAAGATCCTTATGACTGTTACTCAAAAGGTCCAATAATCTATATATATTGAACTTTTTGAGACAATTATAGGCCCTAGGAGCTAGCTCTAAATGGTCAATAAAACTACATTTCAATGGAATTCTTTTTTTTCCTTAGCTTAGTTAATTCATTTTGAAAGGTAAAAGGAGGTAGAGTAAACCTATTTTTATTTTACTCGTAATGAATGTCCCTTTCCTTTGCATGTGGAAAAGGAATAAATAAATTAATCAAATTACGAGAAACTTCATAAAGTGCTTCCTTAGAAGTTAAACTTCTATTCGTCCATATTTCTAAAAGTATTTCTTATTTTACATTTCCGTTTCCATAAGAATAAGTACTATGATTGGCATTTCGAACAGGGGATACAACATCTATAGGGTAACTTCCATTTTGAGAGTTATTTGCGGGGTACATACGGTATCCGCGATCTCTATTGATTTGTAATCCAACACGTAAATTAATTGGTTCCATCAGGTTAGCTATTTGATGTGTTGTGTCAACTATTTCCACGGAAGGCGGTGAGATAATATCTTGAGCAGTTACATATCTAGAACCTCTAAAGCAAATGGATGCATGTCTAACTCCAAAAGGATTACTTCTAATATAATTTCTTTCAAATGTATTAAAATTTCATGTACCGATTCCTCAATACCTACTATCATAGAATATACATGTGGCACTTTTTCAAATTTAGCACGTGTGGTACATGTTCCTTCTATTTCTCCAAGTAAAGCCCTTCGCATGGCAATACCATGGTATCGGCTTGCCCTTTCATTAGCGGGGACAGAATGAAACAGCCATAATAAAGACGCGTACTGTCTACTCTTGATTCAACACATTTTCCCTGTAGTGTTCGAGTGGATCCTGCTATTTCCTCTCGAACCATACTAATATTATTATTTGATTAGACCATTAAATCGTTTATTTATCTTGAAATCCATTTAATTCTTTTTTTTACACACGTCTTTTTTGGGAGGTCTACATCCATTATGTGGTATAGGTATTACATCACGTACGAAACTTAATAGTATACCACTTCTATGAATAACCCGTAATGTTGCGTCTCTTTCGAGACCAGGACATTTTATCATAACTTCTGCTCGTTGCATACCTTGATCGACTACACTACGAATAGCATCTAAAGTGGCTGTTTGCACTGCATAGGGTGTTCCCCTTCTTGTGCCTTTGAATCCAGAAGTACCGGAGGAGGCCCAAGAAACTACTCGACCTCGTACATCTATAATAGTTACGATGGTATTGTTGAAACTGGCTTGAACATGAATAACTCCTTTTGGAATTCTACGTCCAGTCTTATGTAAATTAATACGCCCATCCCTACACGAACGAATTCTTTGTATAGGTTTTGTCATATTTTATCATCTCATAAATATGAAATAGAAAAATATATAAAGATACGGAGATATCCATTTTCTGTTAAAACAAATCTTTTATTTTTACATAACCGCTCTTTGGGAAACTTTAGAAAGATTATCCTTGTCTCTGTTTATGCCTCGGATTGGAACAAATCACTATAATTCGTCCGCGCCTACGGATCAGTCGACATTTTTCACAAGTTTTACAAACGGAAGCCCTTATTTTCATATTTCTTAATCCTTAATTTAATTTTTTATCTATTCCTTGGAAGAAAATAAGTCTCTTTTTTTTGCTTCAAATTGTATCTTTGATGAAAGAGATTTTTTGAAAAAAAATCTATCTAATCGTTCGAATCGTTGTTCCTAAGTCTATAAATTATACATCCCATGGTTGAATGAATAATATTGCATTATTTTTGTTTTAATTCTACCCACCGCCAGTGTTTGTATCAAACTACGTTTTATCTTTCCCAAAATATAACCTAGAATTAGATTTCATTATGTAAAATATAAATGGATTCGGATAGCATACCATTAAGAAATGATTCAGTAATTAAACCTTCATGAATCATTTTTTTTTCATTCCAGGAAACCTATTTGAAGTATCAACTAATGGAGGAAGAGTTATATAACTCACCTTTCCTCTCTGTGTCACATAGGAAGTTAGAGATAAAATTAGAATACCAAAAGAGGATCACCATATATAACACAAAATTTCTCCTCCAATTTTTTCTAGTCTAGCTTCTCGATCTATCATTATGCCTCGAGAAGTGGAAAGAATTACAATTTCCATTCTACCTAAAATCTTAGGAATTTTTTTACAGTTGGAACAAATTCGTAGACCGGGTTGGCTTATACATTTTAAAATCGTTTTATATATTCCTTTTCTAGTTCTTTTATGGCGCAGGGTTGAAACTAAGAAATTTTTATTGCTTTCCTAATATTTCCGGACATTTTCATTAAAACCCCCTCATAGGAGTATTTTAACAACGTTTTCGGTGATATTTGTGGATACTATTTGAAAGATTCCATTTCTACTCATTTTAGCATTTCTTATAGAAGTTATTATATCAACAATAGTATCTCTGCCCATGACGAATTATAATTATTGGTGCTTCCTAATTTTGATATAATCAACATTTTTTTATTTGAATACTTCAAATATTCTTTATTTAATTTACTTTGTAATTTATTATTAAATTAATTATTAAATTTAGTAAAAGTATATGCGTGAGACACAATCTATGAATTGGGTTTATTTCAGATATCCTACTAGAACAATATCCTAATTTGATCTATGACTATGAGTCTTTATAATACCTTGGCAGCTAATGAAACTATTTTACTCAAATTCCACCGTCACATTTCCTAAGGAATTGCGCCAAAAACTTGAGTTCCTTTTGGATTTCCTTCTAGATCATTGACAACCACTACATTTTCTTCATATCGTATTATCATAGTGTTTTCACTTTTGAGTTCTTTACATGTACGTACAATTATAGCTCTTATTACTTCTGATCTTTCCAGAGGCATATTGGGCATTGCTTCTTTAATTACATCAACAATAACGGCACCAATATGAGCATATCTATGATTACCAACTCCTATAATTCGAATACACATTAATTCTCGAGCTCCACTGTTATCCGCTACATTCAATAGGGTCTGGGGTTTGAATCGTATCATTTTTATTTTTATTTTTATTTCAACGCAAAGAATGAGGAAAAATAATAAATAGTATTTGTCAAGAAATAAAGAAACTCGTGGTTGTTTTATCATCCTTTTTTATATTTAGTTCTACATCCCTATTCTGAAAAAAAAATCAAGTTTTTATTGGCATTTTACACGTAGCTATTAAAATTGCTGCTCTGGCTATAGATTCTGAGACTCCACCCATTTCGTAAAGTATTCGACCGGGTTTAACAACAGATACCCAATATTAGGGAGATCCCTTTCCTGACTCCATACGTGTTTCTACGGGCCTTACTGTAATAGGTTTATCGGGAAAAACACGTACCCATATTTTTCCACCATGACATACATATCGTGTCATTGCTCTTCGTCCCGCTACTATTTGTCTAGCGGTAATCCAAGCAGGTTCAAGTGCTTGAAGAGCATATCTGCTTAAGCAAATATGATTGCCCCGGCAGGATATTCCTTTCATTCTCCTCTATGTTACTTACGAAAACTGGTTCTTTTGGGGTTATAGTTGATGGTATTTTCCCACCTCTACTACAGAACCAGATATGAGAGTTTCTTCTCATCTAGCTCCTCATGCACGAAATGATTCGATAATATTACAGATGCACATGTATTTAATAACCAATACATTTGTGACGACCCGTAATTTTCGAGCACTTAAAATCGAAATATTTAATTGACTTTAAATATTCAAGATAACAATTTTTAACTTGAATTACGAATATCTTAATTTATTTGACAATTAAATTGTGAATTAAACGATTGAAATTGGATAAAATATGAAATCTGAGATTTTAAGCCTATTAAAAATAATTTGAAGGCTTATGAAACTTATATTGATAGTACTGAAGACAATAGAAATGTTAAAATTGAAATTAACAGTGATCTGTGCAGTTATGGAATTTATATCGTTTAAATTGAATTTAAAAATAGCCTTTCGAGGCACAGTCTTCGAATTTAACGAAACCAGCTCCATTGGGTCCGTAATATTGAATTATTATCGGATTTCAAATTTCGTATTGATCGGAGTTGTTGTGTGAGCGGACGATAAGTAAACGTGTTGAAAATTAAATATATATTTAATTATATAACCTAAGTCAACCTAACAGATATTCTTTCCCATCAACAGCCATCGTCTTCCCGAGCAAGCCGATTTCCTTTCTTATCATGTTTTCCCTTTTTGAAACAGCACGCAACTGTCAAAGCATGTTATCGAAAATTTATAATAAATAAGAATCATCGTTTTCTTTTCCTTTCGCAAAAATCAATTTTTGAGGCTCGAAATCTTCAGAGAGAAATGGCCGAAAGGAAAGAAGGATACTACGGTACCTTCTCGTCTACTTTCCCCTCTTTTCAATTTCATTCACGTTCCAAAATCAAGAAAGCCCTGTAAAAAAAATGCGGAACAAGGGGGGAAAATCGCGTCGTCTCCTATTTTTAATCAGCTGCCTTCCTTTTCTTATCTCTCGAATTCAAATAATATGCGACCAGAAATCGCGTGAGCTCGAGCACCGATGGCCGAGCCTTTAATTCAAAGTAAAACCCTAGTTGTTCGGCCTCGGTTGAAATCAAGTAATGGATGGGAGCACACGCGAGTTTGGGAATTTGCGAGACTAGGGTTTCGAAAGCACGCGAGTTTCGATCGCGTGGTCTTGTTTTCGAGAGGGCGGACTGGCATCAAGCTTGGCCTCGACGAAGAGTGCAACGCGAACGACGAGGGAGGGACGTCTTTCGATTTAGGGTTGCCTGGTGGAGGACATGAGGAAGTGATTTCGTTTTCTTCGAGCGCGAGCAGGCAGTGAGGTATTGATTAATCTGTTTTTTTTTAAATTAAGTTTAATATGAATATATAGATTTATGTCTATAATTTTACAGTAAGGTATGTTCAGTTTAAAATTGAATATATATGTATATTTGGGAATAGAAAAAAATAGTTTATAAAGGGGAAATTACTTTAAATAAAATTTGTTGGATTAAATTAAATTTGTTAAATGGAATTAATTGACTGATTTGTTCAAATGTTAATAAATTAATAAACTATAAATTGTATATTCAAGGTCAAAAGTCGAGAAAACTAAGGCAACATTGAAGTGAACTGCGAATATTGGCAAAGGTGAGTTAATCTCACTCAGTTGAATTTAAATTTAGATTTAAATGATTAAATTTAAATAATTGTTGAATGTTTGGATTGATTGATGTGCTATATTATGATATATATTTGGAATTGGCATTTTACATTGTGCCAATATCTGTGGATGCAGGGAAAACAGGTTGGACGGATCCAACTGGATCCCTCAACATTTATTTAAATTTATTTAATATTCTCTGCTGTGAATATTGATATTCAATGATGAGTTGTATTGGAATATTTTTTTTTTTTTTTTTTTTTTTTTGAATGTTATGGTTGATTGGATATATTTGAGTGAATGAATTATCAAAATTATATAGATTGGATTTTGAAAAGAAAATAAAAGAAAAGAATTTGTAAGTAAAATAATTATAAAAAATTTGAATAAATTTAAGTATCAATTGGAAAAGAAATAAAGTGCCCTTAAAATTTTTAATAAATACATCTTAAGTTTAGTAAGGGATATTTGAATAATCAGAAGATTAATGAATTTTAAATTTTATCATTATTAGTTTAAAAGAATAAAACATTTATTTAAAATTCAAAGATTCAATTTATTAAAAAGAATAAAGAAGAAATTTGGAAGAAGCCGAAATTGGTATATTTCAGTTAAATGGTATAAAATCAAACGGAATAATAATAATAATAAATATAAAGTCCATAATTAATGAATTTTGAGATAAACTGATAAGTAGAGAAATTTATTTCAAATGGAATAAATTGGGAATCAATTTGGGAAATTGATTTAAGTGATTGAAGTTGGAATTTTCCCTGGATAACCAAGTACGTTTTCAAAGTAAATTTTTAAATATAAGTCAATAGTTTTAAAATTGTTTTTAAAGGTATGTTTTGAAAAATTTATTATTTCTAACATTTAAAGTCTAAAGTAAGTATTTAACTTTAAGTTATTAGGGCAGTAATTATTTTAAAAAGGTGATTTGGTGTTTTGTTTTGTAAAAGTAAAAATCTAGTTTTATATTTATTAAGTAACTTTATTTCCAAATATTCATATATGTATTTTTAACAAATTATTAAAATAGTTTTAATTTAGATGTTTGAAAAGTATACTTCAAAGTAAAGTGTTTAAAAATTATTTTAAAACTCTAGTTTTGTGCTTGGTGATTTTAGAGGAGATAGAAAATATTTGGAAAAGTTTATTCTGAAAAGAAAGATGGTTTTGAAACTGTTTTCAAAGGATTGAAAATAGAAATATATCTTGTGAAGATATTTTTGGGATTAATAAATAATTTGGAAACTTATTTATTGTTTGATGGGTGTTTGTGAATATAAATTGATAGTTAAATCACCGACTATCAATATTGGACAAATACGCTGATCGTTTCGTAGAGACCGGGATCGAGATTTATTTCTCGAAAACCACTTCGATCCGGTTTGTGCGTTTCGTGAAAACGATTTTGGATTCGAAGATGGAGCGGTGAAGTGCAAGGGCTAGTCGCTACTAATCCTGAGGATATTTCCAAAATGGATGTAGTAGGAATAGTGCCTTCGGTTCCGTTCGAACCCGGGACGGACTTGTATGGATGAATGCTTGCGAAACATCGTCAGGTGGACGATTGACATTCTAAGGAATATGTTCTAAAAAGGTAACGCTTAGCCTCAAGCCTCATCAAATGGGAATGACTGAAAATCAGGGGATATGCAGCAAGGCTGGGTGGGTAGCACCCAAGCAGGGTGAGGTCATTCCAGTCTAGATGTCCCTTTGTATTTCGGCTTAGTGGGCGGTTGCTGATCCCAACCGCGGGGTGATCTCACTTGGGATTATCCAGTAAGGGGCAGTCTCGGCCTTGTGTTGCAAGGGAGCGGGCGTACTCCTCGGTACGGTGATCTAGGCCCCGTACTATGACAGGTGGTACCCAGTGCCTAGTCATTGGTTGGAAATCCATTCTCCCTACGAGCCTTGTACGAGTTTTGTTTGTATTACCCACTCTGTGGCTATTAGCTGGAATTTAATCATGTAACAATTTTGGCTATTTTATAAGTATTTGTATATAGACCCTATTATAATATCAGAGGATTTCTATAAAAATTTGTTTTAGCTATCGTAAGGTAAAAACCCGACATGTTTATTTGTGGCGTGGTCTTACGAGATGCTTTTGTTTACAAAGGATTTTTGAAAACTTTAATAATCAATTGGGTGTGATTTTCTCACGCTGGTATTCCAGACTGACTCGGGTATTATTTAACTGTAATGCTCGGGTCAGACCGAGTATTATAGGATACAGGATATGATGTTGTGGAGCTCAGGAGACGAGCTGGATGACGATACGTACTTCTGTATTTGTTTATAGTTATATTCCGCTGTGTTGTGTTGTTGTGTATCCAGTTGTATGTTATGGATGTTGAGTTGTGATTGATGTACTCTGGGGATGTAAAATGTAAACAGATGTATTTACTTTTTGAGTAAAGTTTAGGTATTATCTATTATATTTTATTTAGCTGCGATGGTTAGATTCTGATGTTGTTTTCTATTTTCTTCTTCTACCTCTTCTTCTTAACCCAAATGGTTCGTATTTCTGTACAACTTGAGTTGATTTAGGTAGAATAGTGTTGACCCAAGGGGTACGGATTTGTGGGCTGTTACAGTTGGTATCAGAGCATAGGTTGATGATAACCTTGGCTCTGGTGGGAACTACTCATTTCAATTAGAGTCCGAAGTACTCTAGAATGAGTTTGAGCGTATTAATAGATATGAGCGCGTATTTGTTAGTGAATATAAATTGTTTTAATATTGTGTTGGTTGATTTATTGAGTGGCATATGAACCTTCATCGACACAGTCTGCGCAACTGTATTGAAGGGGTTTCTAAACACTTGAATAGAACAATCGACACGATATTGTTTTAAATATAGGTAAATGAAATAATTTTACCCAAAAACATATTTTGATATAAAGAATGGTTTTTGAAAACTATTTAGCTAATATATGGTTGCTTGGATGTTAGAAATGATAATATTAAAGTATTATCATTGTTAAGTAAAAATTTAAATAGAAATTGAAATATAACTAAATTTAGGGGAATATTCATTATAAAATGAAATTTATAAATATAAATTATAAATGTAATTTATAAATTGAAATACAATCAAATGGAAATTTGTATAAGCATAAATTGTACAAATGAATTATAGTTAAAATTTATTTAAGCAGGATTTGGAAATTCAAAATTTCAGAGATTTTGGGAATGTTTATCGAAGTGTTTTGAAGATAAATGATAACATTATTGTTTTGGAGGTATTTCTGGGTGGAAATTTGTTTTAAATGGATTTTGAAATTAAAATAGTATTGAAATAACTTGGATTATTGGAAAATAATTCTGATGATGACGGCCGCATCATCAGTATTCATTTTCGAATTTCTAAGTGACGGATTGCTGCCAAGAATTGATTTGTTCAGAAAAGTTGGTTGTTTTTGGCAATCTCAAGGGAAATTTGTTAGGAATAAAACCATGATTGGTTTGACTTTTGAGAAATGTGATTTGAGAAGTTGAAGATTTCAAAATAAATTTGAAACCAAAGCCGAGTGTTTAAAAATACTGATAAGATGAGTTGTAAGCTTATAAATTGAGATGATTTTTAAGTCAGGAAGTGAATATAAGCTTTGAATGTTGGAATTTAAAGGAAAAGTTAAAAATGGAATTAACTTGGATGAGAAATAAAAATTTGACTAGATTGAAATTAATTGGATAGGCTGAAAATAATATCCAGTTGTATTCAAATTTAGTTGAAATTGGATTGAGTTGAATAAATCTGAGTTAAAGTAAAACTGAATTGGAATGAGAATTCAATTAATTAATGAATGAAATTAAATTCTTAGCTGAACAAATGGAAAATAAGTTGGACAAGAATTGGAATTGAAATAAATAAATAAGAATAACTTATATAAAAATCAGAATTAGAAATCCATGGAATAAAATATTCTTGGGTTATAAATAAGCATAAGGCTTGAGTTAAAATAAAAGAAGGATATATTCAAGCCTATGATGAATGGAAATGTGTGAAAATAATAAGTTGTGACTTATAAAACTTGAAAAAAAAAGTAGGATAGAAACCCAAAATAAATATTTTTGATGAATTGAAAATAAAATAAAAATCAAAACTTGGATTATAAAATAAATTTGAACCTAACAAAAATTAAATGAAGAGATTTTGGGGTTAACATCAAGTTCTGGATTATAAGTTGGAGAAAAAGACTAATTAGATAATAAATTAGTTAATGAAATTGAATTGTGAGTTTATGATGAAGTTTGGAAATAAAACTCAGGTTATAAATTGAATTCGACTTAAATGGTTGGTGAAGAAAATGTAATTGAACTGTGAGGTCATCAAATTAGGTGGTAACTTGAAAATGGATAGTGAATTCAGAACTTGAGTTTTAAAATTAAAATTTAACGTGAAGTGTTAACAAATTAAATATAATTGGAAAGGTATCGAATAAACTTGAAATTGGATTAAAATAAAAATGGTTTGTACTGAGAATAAAATCCAGATATGTGGGAATAGATTGGATATGGCCTTAGAATCAATCGAGTTAAGTTGAGTAATTAAAGAGAAAAATTTACTTGTAAAATGAAAATGAGCTTATGTATAACATTTGGAATAAATTGAAGTAAATTGACTTAAGCTGAATATATGGAAGAGAGTTGAATTTAATTCAACTTAAACTAAGCTTAATGATATTGGGTTGGATTTAAATCAAGTGAAATAAATTTAAATCGAAATAAAATTGGTAGGTTATTAATAATATTTAACGAAATGTAAATGAATGGATTGTGTGGATAAACTAATTATGTTGAATAAATAAATTGTTATGGAATGCAATAGCCTGGATTGTCTTCGAGCTAAATATAATAGTTTGGAATAAACAAATTTAGAATGGGATGTAAATGAGTGGATTGTGAATAAAATTGAAATGGAATGTGTCGAGTTAAATAAATGGTCGTGAATGAATTCAAATAAAAAGGAAATTTAAATTGGTAATGAAGATGAACAACCCTTGTTAATGGTTTTGAATAGACTGGCTTGGTTAATAAAATGAAATGCAAGTGAATGTATTCAAAATTTAAAATGTAATGTAAATGAGAATATATGGATAGTGAATAAATTGAAAATGGAATAGATTGTCATTGGATGAAAATGGAAGTAATTAAAATTCTATGTATTGATAAGAGTAAAATAAATTGATTTTGAGAGCAATTGAATTAAATATAAGTTCAGTTGCGTAAAAATAAAGTAAATGTAAGTTTATGTGTTGTTAACCATTCGGATTAAGTGAAACAGTATGTGATTGGTTGTAAACAATTAAAATTAATGTTGGAATATTTAAATTGCTTATAAAAGTGTTTAATGGGCATTTCTTTTAGAATCCATATGTTTAACTATTGCAACTAAGTGAAATAATGATAAAACTGCATATATTTGGCACTTACATGTTTAAATTGAGTAAGTACAGGTACCGGGAAGCCGTGTGGCTGGATTTGGGTTGCATTAACTGCTAAATAAATAAGCTGCTTGCTTAAAATGCTAAATAAGGTACGCCTACGCAATAAAAATAGGAAATATAAACTGTTTTTGGTTTTTCCGACCGTGTGGGTCGATGTATATATATTTATCTCTTTTGTCAAATTGCAAAAGCTCCTCCGTACAAAGGGGACTCTGCCAAAAATTTTCAGAAATTTTGAGAGTTAGAAAATTTTTGGAAAATTTTGTTAACGCCAAAACGGTTTAAAAAACTGGAAAATTGAAATAGGTTAGTAAATGAAACTAATAAAAGTAATGACATGAATTTATAATAAATGACAAATAAAATTCAATATTTAAAGTTAAAGAGAAATTGAATTCGTATGGAAATGAAAGAATCGATGTGGATAGAAATGGATATAAACTAAAGTGGTAAGATTAAAATGAATATAAGAAACATATAAATTGCGTATGTTAACTTAAGAAGGAATGATGAATTTTTAAATGGAAGGTTGATACTACAAATATAATCTAAGATAATATTGGAATGAATAGATATTGGCATTTTGTAAGGAAGTCGATAAAATGTTTTTGAAAGTTGTGATTGGATATTAGTGCTAAGCAGGATATGCAGGTAATCTAAAGGAAAAAGAAAATTGGATTTGATTTCAAGAGATAAATATGAAATGCTCGACAAAGAGGTATGTATTTAAATTTGGTATGAAATTTGATTGGGATTTGGATTGAGCCACTTAGGTTTTGTCTTCGTTTTGGATTTGGGAGGTCGTAGAGCCGTTTTGTAGCTGTACCGAGTCAGCCGCACAAAGGAGACGCTGGCGAAATTTTTCGGGAATTTAGGGAGTTAGAAAAATCTTGAGAAAATTTTGATAATTCAAAATTGGTTTTATGATTAAAACTTGAATGGTTGGGCAAACAGGATTGTTTGCAAACTAGGGAAAGGTTTGTAAAGTTAATAAGAATGATAATGGGTCTTTTATAAAAAGATAGTTGGTAAAATGATGAATTGTTAGAAACTGTTTGGTTTCGGGAAAAGTAAACGGGATTTGGACCATTCTTCCTAGTTAGTAATTTTCGGGGATGAAATTCTTTTAAGGGGGTAGGAATGTGACGATCCGTAATTTTCGAGCGCTTAAAATCGGAATATTTAATTGATTTTAAATATTCAAGATAATAATTTTTAACTTGAATTACGAATATCTTAATTTATTTGACAATTAAATTGTGAATTAAATGATTGAAATTGGATAAAATATGAAATCTGAGATTTTAAGCCTATTAAAAATAATTTGAAGGCTTATGAAACTTATATTGATAGTACTGAAGACAATAGAAATGTTAAAATTGAAATTAACAGTGATCTGTGCAGTCTGGAATTTATATTGTTTAAATTGAATTTAAAAATAGCCTTTCGAGGCACAGTCTCGAAATTTAACGAAACCAGTTCCATTGGGTCCATAATATTGAATTATTATCGGATTTCAAATTTCGTATTGATCGGAGTTGTTGTGTGAGCGGACGATAAGTAAACGTGTTGAAAATTAAATATATATTTAATTATATAACCTAAGTCAACGTAACAGATATTCTTTCCCATCAACAGCCATCGTCTTCCCGAGCAAGCCGATTTCCTTTCTTATCATGTTTTCCCTTTTTGAAACAGCACGCAACTGTCAAAGCATGTTATCGAAAATTTATAATAAATAAGAATCATCGTTTTCTTTTCCTTTCGCAAAAATCAATTTTTGAGGCTCGAAATCTTCAGAGAGAAATGGCCGAAAGGAAAGAAGGATACTACGGTACCTTCTCGTCTACTTTCCCCTCTTTTCAATTTCATTCACGTTCCAAAATCAAGACAGCCCTGTAAAAAAAATGCGGAACAAGGGGGGAAAATCGCGTCGTCTCCTATTTTTAATCAGCTGCCTTCCTTTTCTTATCTCTCGAATTCAAATAATATGCGACCAGAAATCGCGTGAGCTCGAGCACCGATGGCCGAGCCTTTAATTCAAAGTAAAACCCTAGTTGTTCGGCCTCGGTTGAAATCAAGTAATGGATGGGAGCACACGCGAGTTTGGGAATTTGCGAGACTAGGGTTTCGAAAGCACGTGAGTTTCGATCGTGTGGTCTTGTTTTCGAGAGGGTGGACCGGCATCAAGCTTGGCCTCGACGAAGAGTGCAACGCGAACGACGAGGGAGGGACGTCTTTCGATTTAGGGTTGCCTGGTGGAGGACATGAGGAAGTGATTTCGTTTTCTTCGAGCGCGAGCAGGCAGTGAGGTATTGATTAATCTGTTTTTTTTAAATTAAGTTTAATATGAATATATAGATTTATGTCTATAATTTTACAGTAAGGTATGTTCAGTTTAAAATTGAATATATATGTATATTTGGGAATAGAAAAAAATAGTTTATAAAGGGGAAATTACTTTAAATAAAATTTGTTGGATTAAATTAAATTTGTTAAATGGAATTAATTGACTGATTTGTTCAAATGTTAATAAATTAATAAACTATAAATTGTATATTCAAGGTCAAAAGTCGAGAAAACTAAGGCAACATTGAAGTGAACTGCGAATATTGGCAAAGGTGAGTTAATCTCACTCAGTTGAATTTAAATTTAGATTTAAATGATTAAATTTAAATAATTGTTGAATGTTTGGATTGATTGATGTGCTATATTGTGATATATATTTGGAATTGGCATTTTACATTGTGCTAATATCTGTGGATGCAGGGAAAACAGGTTGGACGGATCCAACTGGATCCCTCAACATTTATTTAAATTTATTTAATATTCTCTGCTGTGAATATTGATATTCAATGATGAGTTGTATTGGAATATTGAATGTTATGGTTGATTGGATATATTTGAGTGAATGAATTATCAAAATTATATAGATTGGATTTTGAAAAGAAAATAAAAGAAAAGAATTTGTAAGTAAAATAATTATAGAAAATTTGAATAAATTTAAGAATCAATTGGAAAAGAAATAAAGTGCCCTTAAATTTTTTAATAAATACATCTTAAGTTTAGTAAGGGATATTTGAATAATCGGAAGATTAATGAATTTTAAATTTTAGCGTTATTAGTTTAAAAGAATAAAACATTTATTTAAAATTCAAAGATTCAATTTATTAAAAAGAATAAAGAAGAAATTTGGAAGAAGCCGAAATTGGTATATTTCAGTTAAATGGTATAAAATCAAACGGAATAATAATAATGATAAATATAAAGTCCATAATTAATGAATTTTGAGATAAACTGATAAGTAGAGAAATTTATTTCAAATGGAATAAATTGGGAATCAATTTGGGAAATTGATTTAAGTGATTGAAGTTGGAATTCTCCCTGGATAACCAAGTACGTTTTCAAAGTAACTTTTTAAATATAAGTTAATAATTTTAAAATTGTTTTTAAAGGTATGTTTTGAAAAATTTATTATTTCTAGCATTTAAAGTCTAAAGTAAGTATTTCCCTTTAAGTTATTAGGGCAGTAATTATTTTAAAAAGGTGATTTGGTGTTTTGTTTTGTAAAATTAAAAATCTAGTTTTATATTTATTAAGTAACTTTATTTCCAAATATTTATATATGTATTTTTAACAAATTATTAAAATAGTTTTAATTTAAATGTTTGAAAAGTATACTTCAAAGTAAAGTGTTTAAAAATTATTTTAAAACTCTAGTTTTGTACTTGGTGATTTCAGAGGAGACAGAAAATATTTGGGAAAGTTTATTCTGAAAAGAAAGATGGTTTTGAAACTGTTTTCAAAGGATTGAAAATAGAAATATATCTTGTGAAGATATTTTTGGGTTAATAAATAATTTGGAAACTTATTTATTGTTTGATGGATGTTTGTGAATATAAATTTATAGTTAAATCACCGACTATCAATATTGGACAAATACGCTGATTGTTTCGAAGAGACCGGGATCGAGATTTATTTCTCGAAAACCACTTCGATCTAGTTTGTACGTTTCGTGAAAACGATTTTGGATTCGAAGATGGAGCGGTGATGTGCAAGGGCTAGTCGCTACTAATCCTGAGGATATTTCCAAAATGGATGTAGTAGGAATAGTGCCTTCGGTTCCGTTCGAACCCGGGGCGGACTTGTATGGATGAATGCTTGCGAAACATCGTCAGGTGGACGATGGGCATTCTAAGGAATATGTTCTAAAAAGGTAACGCTTAACCTCATGCCTCATCAAATGGGAATGACTGAAAATCAGGGGATATGCAGCAAGGCTACGTGGGTAGCACCCAAGCAGGATGAGGTCATTCCAGTCTAGATGTCCCTTTTTATTTCGGCTTAGTGGGCGGTTGCTGATCCCAACCACGGGGTGATCTCACTCAGGATTATCCAGTAAGGGGTAGTCCCGGCCTTGTGTTGCAGGGGAGCGGGCGTACTCCTCGGTACGGTGATCTAGGCCCCATACTGTGACAGGTGGTACCCCAGTGCCTAGTCATTGGTTGGAAATCCATTCTCCCTACGAGCCTTGTACGAGTTTTATTTGTATTACCCACTCTATGGCTAGTAGCTGGAATTTAATCATGTAACAATTTCGGCTATTTTATAAGTATTTGTATATAGACCCTATTATAATATCAGAGGATTTCTATAAAAATTTGTTTTAGCTATCGTAAGGTAAAAACCCGACATGTTTATTTGTGGCGTGGTCTTACGAGATGCTTTTGTTTACAAAGGATTTTTGAAAACTTTAATAATCAATTGGGTGTGATTTTCTCACGCTGGTATTCCAGACTGACTCGGGTATTATTTAACTGTAATGCTCGGGTCAGACCGAGTGTTATAGGATACAAGATATGATGCTGTGGAGCTCAGGAGACGAGCTGGATGACGATACGTACTTCCGTATTTGTTTATAGTTATATTCCGCTGTGTTGTGTTGTTGTGTATCCAGTTGTATGTTATGGATGTTGAGTTGTGATTGATGTACTCTGGGGATGTAATATGTAAACAGATGTATTTACTTTTTGAGTAAAGTTCAGGTATTATCTATTATATTTTATTTCGCTGCGATGGTTAGATTCTGATGTTGTTTTCTATTTTCTTCTTCTACCTCTTCTTCTTAACCCAAATGGTTCGTATTTCTGTACAACTTGAGTTGATTTAGGTAGAATAGTGTTGACCCAAGGGGTATGGATTTGCGGGCTGTTACAACATTAAACTAAGTAATGAGACTTACTGATATTATATTTCATTTATTAGATAAGATGCTGCATATACAGTTAGATTTGTCTATTTCTAGATATGGATGATGCTTCTTTTTAAACCAGATCCTAATTTTTTTCTACTTTTATTTTAATAAATTATTGAATCAAGAAATATTGGAATACAATAAATAAGAAATAAAGATTTTGCGGGAGAATATTGACTCTTTCCTTTTCTTGCTTTATTCGTAAGATCAATCCGCAACCTCTCCGAGTAAAAAAAATTGTTCTTGATTCATTCCGCCATCCCGCTTGCTCAATCATTTGGATTCTTTTAAATAGAATCCTATATAGTCAAAGATTTCGTCCTTCCTGTAGCTTCTCTATTAATGATTGGGCCTGAAATCTGTAATGAAGCTCTCAACAAAATATGTTTCCGAGTTAATCACCTCAGTTTCTATTAACCGGAAGCTCTTTATTATTTATATATCGTTTATTATTTATATATCAATCGGTACAATATTAAACAATGTAAAAACAATATGAAATTAGTGCTTTATTACACTGCCTTTTATTTATATGAGGTAATTCATAGACCATACATATTGGAATTATATATCATTGGTATTTTTTTATTCTCTCTTTCTATCACCTTTCCATTTATCCGCATCCCTTTATTTTATTTTTATTTCAAATCCACAATCATATTTTTTTTGTTATGGAACAATTCCAGTTGTTACAACTATATGATTGATCTAGTCATATAGCAACTGTTTTTGGGATCTCAAAAATATGAAGTAATAAGTTAGTTATTAGCTTTTAATTTTTTTATGTAGTAGTTGTAGTTATTGTATTAATATTAGAGATCGGTCTTTTTTTTATCCTACTAAAAGATATAAAGAAATACTAATGAGTCACACACTAAGCATAGCAATTATACAAAAAAATGGTTAATATTTTTTTATTCAACCTTATAGAATTCGAATTATTATAATTTTTAACAGAAAAAGTTCATAGTTTTTTGTTCTATATATTACTATATTACTGGATAGAATGACAAGATTAATAAAGGTCTATTATACTTCATCCACAAATTTCCAAATTTTTAGGCATAGTACTCCGTGGATGGTTCGAATTGTATAGGGACAATAATCAATTTTAGCGCGTATTGTTTGTAGAGGAACACTACCTTCTCTGATCCATTCGACACGTGCAATTTCTTTTCCGTCAATACGTCCTGCAATTTGTAATTGAATTCCTTTTGTTCTGTTTATTCGGTTAATTCAATTGCTCTTTTCATTGCCTTTTGAAATGAAACTCTGTTTCTTAATTGACAAGCCATGTATTTTGCAAGAATATTGGGGTCTCCATTAGGTTTTTCTACTCGTGTGATAGCAATGTTGATTCTTCAGTTCATAGAACTAAATTCGTTTTGTACATTCATCTGTAATTCTTCGATTCCTCATGTTCGACCCTCTATTAATAAATTTGGGAATCCAATATGAATTATAACCTGAATTAAATCAATTCTTTTTTGAATCTCTAGATGCGTAATTCCAATTTCTTCGATGTAATTAATTAAATACAATTAAATATTACATGACATTATTTTAATATTTTATAACTAATTAATTAAAATGACCATTATTAATAACTTAAAATATACTTACATGTGTGGCATATGCTTTATCATCCTCATGCCAGACATACATCATTGATCACTCGTCGTCTGTCTGCATGACGACATGGATATATGCAGTTACGTCCTTATACGAGATTGGAGCCCCACACGCTTTTTCTTGCAATAATTGGTGTATATTACTGTTGTTCATACAAATTTATACAAAAAATGTAACAATTGTTCGTAATTGCAATTAATTAATTTATCAGGTCCTCGCGATGATGCTGAAATGATTTTGAGCCATCATGGTGTGTGACTGAAATTTTCAGCCTATTCGTCGAGTTCCTATCTAACTCCGCCTACAAATTAAAAATAAAGATTATATTTTACAGGTATAAATTATGTATTCTCTACTAAACAACTAAGGTGATATCTGATAGACTTACCCTGAATTCATCGCTTCTCCACTATGCGACCCAAGCATCCATACGCTGACGCCTATCCAGCTTGGCTTCTTCTCAGATTTCTGATGGTAGACATCGTATCCCCGAAATTCTTTGCAACCTTAAAGTTCCAGTGGCACTGGCAAAGATAAACGTCCTCTTCTTGTAGGTCTACCGCTCCATGTGTGTTGAAAAAATATAAGTTATAAATTAATGCTTAGTCAACAAATTCTAAAATGATTGTATATAATGATACATACACTTTTATTTTTATAATGCTGAAGTAAATTTAATACTTACGATCCATGGATGATCCTAAAGTCATCGATGTTTCTCATCGGATATTAATAATGCACGATAAAATGAAGCTTTATTTCACTGAAACACGTCGCTCTTTGGATGCTCTAATAAAACGAGCTTCTTATCATATGCTTACGCACCCATTTGATGCATCAAAGAGAATACGTTGATCGAAATGCATCATTTTATTGTGGTTTCAAATTGGACCATTGGGTCCTGATGCATAACAGTCCAATTTTAAACCATTATTTTCCCAGCTACATAAATATCCAACCGCGTTTATTTCTCCACCATCCCAAATTCGAAAATACCAACCTACCTATCGTCTTCCCATCACTAACTGAGGTAATTTTAATTTTAACTTACATAACTATCTTCCACATTTTTTTATTCTACCATTCGATATCATGTATTTTATTTGCAGTTATTTTCAAATTAATAAACTTGGTACTTTATTTAATCGGCAAAATTGTACAAACATTACATAATTAAAGAGCCTTACAAGCGTAGAAGAAAAGAAGAAATACGCTCTCAAAAACACCCACACAGATATCCTAGCAATGTTACAGTAACATAGCACTACGTGGCAAACACCCTCGACGGTTGTTGAAAATAAAAAAGATAACGGCAATCCAGAAGCTTGAGTTGAAAATTTTTCTCCTTTCTTGCACCATTTTCCAGCTAAATCTGCTTCTAACACCAGTCAAAATTTTTATCGGTAATTAAACCTGCAAGCAAGATCTTGAGTTAAAAGCAGCATCCTCCAGCAGCCTCAAGCTATAAATATAATGTTAAGTTTCAACACATTATGCAAAGGAAAAACATACTATAAAGTATGATTTTCGTAACTGGGAAAAATTTGATATTAATTAAAATATGTAAATGTAAAATATTTGTAATAAATATTGAATACAAAATAGTCCGTACCTTATTTAGCCGCTACTAGTTTCAGGACATAAAATTGAACGAGCATGGGTCGAACATATGGAAACGAAATAACTTTAACTATCAAACATAATTGCGTCAAAAATATATGCAATTCACAATTATGCGATCCAGAATATAAACTAGTGCTAGAACGAATTGATTTCATTCTATTAATCAATTGAACCAACATTGCAGTTTGAAAAATAATGTTATCTTAAAATTTTTTTTGAAACCATTACATATATTATCTATGTTTCGTAAATCCATTAAATAACAAACATTCATTTAACAATGATTTTTAATCAAATTACCTAACTTGTTTAACTATGTCTTACACCACAAACGTAACTAAAGTTACAAAACCTCATCCCAGATTTTGGTACAATACTACTAAATAAAAAAATTAAAATTAAAATACACTTTAAAAGACAAACTTTATTTTTCAATAATGATAATTTCTTGATAATTAAAATAACCATACATACCATATCCAGAATATCTCCCATGTCAAAATTCACAACTTATTTACAATATATATTATAATAAACATGTAAATATTTTAACCAAAACAAGTTGTTTTCAAAATATAGCGAGTTTAGATTATTTTATAAAACTAAAATCATTTTAAAATTTTAACTTATTTCAAAAAGCAAACATATCATTTAGATATATCTTTCTACATCAAAATAGTTTCGTAAGTCATTCCTACTATTTAAAAGAAGAAATTTGATGCTATAACTAATGCAAATTATCACAAAAAAATCGTAGATAAATAGATTAAGCAGATCTGTAATTCGAGTAAGATATTTAATTCAACGACTTCTACGCGACTCATATAAAAAAATATAAAATTTTCCAATAAAATCAATTAAATTGTAGGTCTTAATGGAGGCGATTTTCATGGCACTGGTGGGGCCGAAGCTCGATGGGATTTGGGGTGGTGGTGCCTGGTGGAGAGGGCTACGTCGTGAGGTTGGTGGATCGTCGTCTCGACAAATGATGGAGGAGCGGCATTTAAATGCTTGCGCAAATGATTTGGGTTCTCGACCTGGAGCACGAACGAAGGGAAAGAGAAGGAAGTGCTGCCAGATCAAGATCTCTCAAGAAGCACCTGCCAGGATTAAATCTGAATATTTAAATAAAAAAAAGGAAATTTATTTATATAAATTGTATTCAAATCTTTGAAAATTTGTATCTTCATCATGCGAGGTCCTATTGACACGAAACAAGCGGCGATGGAATCACTGCGACGAGCACTACAATCTAAAACAAAATTGCAGATGATTGGAGCGAGCTATAATTTTAGGTTAAATCGAAAGTCGTTCAATTTAATTTAAAATTGGAACGTTTGGCAAATTGAAACTCAAGGTGAGTTAAACTCATTCGTTTGGCTAATTGGTAATGTTTTATAGAAAATAAAATTTATTTATGCTGTTTGAATTGTTAAAATTAGTGGTTGTTGAAATTGATTAGGATGACGATATAGCATCTTGAAATGCTAATAGATTGGTTGAACCAGATCTAGGATCACAATATGGCATCTCGAATTTCTATTAAACTATTTGAGTTTACTTTTAAAACTTATTTCCAGTATTGAATCATGTATGGAATTGATAATTGATTGTTTTAAATTATGTTGTTCAATGATAATGTAAACGGAATTGAAATATATTGGTGTGATATATTTGGCCAAAAAAATACCGTTGAATAATAAATGGAGTTTTATTATGAACGACCTTGGTTAGAATAATAAATTCTCATTCTGCCACTAGATTAATTTGGACATTTATTTTAAGTGCCAGTGGATTTACACTGGATACTTGATGTATTAACAATTGATTGTTAATTATGGATTCGATTTACGTATATGTCTATTATTATGTAAATGCATGTAATTTAACTTAGAAAGTTAAATTGAATTTTAATGGTAGCCTGTTAAGTACCATTGTAATAGTTAAGCCTCTTTCTGAATATGGAAAGTTATGGGTTTTTGGTTAACTTCAAATTCTATAATTTGGAGTAAATGTTTTATTAAATTATTATATATGTACGAATCGTTTATTTAATTATTATTTTACAAATGTTTGTAAAATCCTTTATTTGGTAAGGTTAATTATGTTTTAAAGTTAATCGTTATTTGATTTTGTTTAAAGGAACGAATTATTTTATTTTTAGTGATTTAGAATTTGATAATTATTTCATTAATAATAGTTATTAAAAACTAATTAATTTTATTAAAAGTTGATTTAAAGTTAATTACTTATATTAGATTTTAGAATGTCAAAGGTTAAATTATTATATTATTAATAAATGTTTTAAAGTATTTTTATATTATCAAAATGGTTAAGATATTTTTGTGATGTTAAAATCTTATTTATTACATTTATATACTAAATTATTTATAAAAGAAAATATTTTTGTAAAAGAATATTGTTAAAGAAGTTTGTAAATTTGGAAGAGGTTTGAAATTTGAAAAGGGAAGTTTTACAAATGGTATGAGATTTATAAAAGAATATTTTCCTAAATTAAACTTGGAAATTTATATTGAAGCTTGATAAATAGTTTTGCGATATTTATAAAACAAAGAGATTTTGGAAAGTAATGGTATATTTTCATAGCGTAATTCAAGGGCGGAGATTGTTTACAGTTTGGGATGTCTTCGCTGGGATAGCGAACGTAACCATCGTGCAAACTGCGATCTATGATTGATTTCATGGCATAAGTCAAGAGGCAGAAATGGCCTGCAGTTAAGTTTGGATTTACTTGGGATAAAGACGTAACTATTAAGCTGCGATCCATGGTCGATACCGAAGGGTACTTTCCATGTCTATTTTTAAAAAGTTTTCAAATATTTTGAAAGGAATGATTTGTGAATATACTTATTCCGGTGAAATAAGTATAAGAATGTTTTAAAAAAAGTAATTCGGATTTTTTCGAAATCAAATTAAATGAGGCTTAGTAATTTTCAGTGGGAATGTGGTCCGTGTTTGGAATGTTTGTTTATTTTAAATAACCCACTATCAAAATCTTGGCCCAATATGCAATCCTTCTTAATTTTGGTGGTAGGGAAATGATTTCCTATCTAACACCGACGAGTTTTAACTCTAGAGATATCTAGGGGAAACACCGGAATTATATGGTACAGTTACCATCGGTGGTGTTATGCTATATGTATAAACTCATTGTTCTTCTAGGATAAATGACAAGGAGATCCTTCCACTTAAACGGTTAGGGGGTGACCCTGTTCTTATGTATTATCAGATTATTTTCTAAAAAACCGATATTGAGCATTCCGAAAATCGATGATTGCTTTATGCAGCGCTGGAAAGCGGGAGAGTGTACTCATAATAGATGATCCGAAACCGTTACCACTCCAAAACCATATATGTATCTATGGAAGAGTGTTCGTGTTATATTGGGACGTGGAAATCCATATGTGGTTCCAAGACCGTTGTATATGGAAATCCATGTGTGATTCCAAGATCTATTTGAGATGTGGGAATATGTATGTGATTCCAAGGCCATTGTAGTGTGGGAATCCATATTGGATTCCATGATCTATTTTTGGAGCGGTGCATAAGCTGGAACGACGACATAGCCTCATCAGCAGAAATGACTAAAACAAAAGATAGGAGGCATGCCCAGTAGGGTTGGCAAATCCATAGGGTGTAATTGACTCCCTTTTTAGCAATACTGATACCTTTAGTGGTTTTGGCATGCCAGAGCGATGTACTCAGTCTTAGCAAGTCCAGTTATGTTTTCCTATAATACCCCATCTAGGCGGGTATGATGCTTCGGAAGAATAACTCTGGTCCTTGTGTAGGAGGACCATTCTCGAAGTACTGAGGGCACCTCCGTTGAATCGTACACAATTAGCGAGTGAGCCTTATCTAGTTTTGATTTTATACTAGTATTGTTGTGGCGTACATAGTACGAGCATCACAGCTACTTGATTATTATTATTTTGACCCTTGTACATTATTATAATATCATTGAATTTTATATAGAAATGGTTGGGGGATCGTAAGGCAAAAACCCAATCGTGTTTATGTGCGGCGTGGTCTTACGATATCTTTATTTTGAAAAGGTTTTATGACTTAATAAATCAAATTGAGTGTGTTTTCTCACGCTGGTTTACAGACTGATCCGTGTGCTATTATTTTATAATAATGCTCGGGTCAGACCGAGCATATTACAGATTTAAATTGGATTGCTTTGGATTCCAGGAGACGAGCTGGAGATCGAGACGTATTCTTGTACTTGTTTATTCCGCTGTAGTGTTTGTTTGAAATTACCAGCAATTGTGAGCACAACATATTATTTATTGATTTGTGTACTCTGATTTAAGGTATGTATATTACAGTATCATTTATGTAAAGAGCTATTAATATTATATATTATTCAGTGTGATGTGAGATTCTGTATTTATTTAGTTTCTACTATTTTCTACCTTTTTTCTTTCCCATAACTATCTGTCTTTTCAGCACTCGATTGTTAGACATGCTATACAATGAACATATTGATGTCAATTTTCGAGGGTCAAAAAGTCAAGTCGCTATTCATGGTATCAGAGCTTAGGTTGGCGTTATACCTAGGCTTTGGTGGGGATTACTCATTAGTGATAGAGTCTGTAGTACTCTAGAGTGAGTCTGTTTGTATTAACAGATATGAGCCTGTATTTGTTAGCGAATATAAAATGTTTTATATTGTGTTGATTTATCGGTTGAGTGTCTATGAATACGGGTTGGTACGGAAAGTACAACTGTATCGATAGGGGTTTGTAAACTCTTAAATAAGGTAAACCAATATAGTATAGTTTTGTAGAGGGTAAATGAAACAATTTTACCCAAACTATATTTTAATATAAAAGAAATAATTTCATGAAATTATTATAGTATAACTAGAATGTTTGGTTGCTAATATTATAATCAAAACAAGATTATAAAAATTGAAATGGTCTATATAACCAAATAGAAATTATATAAGTATATATACATATGAGTTGTAACTAAAAGTGGATTCAAACCATAATTTGAAAATTTAAATCCTAGAAATTTTGGAAAATGTTTTAAATGAGTTTGAACTAATTATTTGGGAATTTTTAAAATCTTAGAGATGTTGGAAATGTTTTCTAAAGTGGTTTGTGAAGAATAATGGTGTATTATTTTTAGAGTGGTGCGTAAGCTGGAATGCCGGAAGTAGCCTCATCAGCGAAAACGACTAAAACCAGAGATAGGAGGCAAGGCCTGTAGGGTTGGCAAACCCATAGGGTGTAATTGACTGCTTTTTCTATCAATACTGATACCTTCAGTTGTTTTGGCATTCCAGAGCGATGCACTTGGTCTTAGCAAGGCCAGTTATGTTTTTCTGTAATACCCCTGCTAGACGGATATGATGCTTCAGAAGGATAACTCTGATCCTTGTGTAGGAGGACCGTTCTCGTAGTACCGAGGGAACCCTTGTGGAATCCTACAAAACAAACGAGCGAGCCTTATCGAGTTTTGATTTTAAACTCGTATTGTTGTGGTGCACAAAATAGATTCGAAGATAGTGTCCTCCTCGTCAGGGGTCAATTGCTCCCGTCCCGATTGCTCGAGCATCTGCACATGTGCTTGCGTAATTTTTTTTGATCCTTCGATAAAAAGATTTATTCTCCTCATAAAAAAGAGGAGGTAGAACCAATAAAGATATCCTTTTCGATTCATATCTAGAATTGAATACCTCCTTCAAGAATTTTTTTGATCCAACCTGTAGGAATCAATAGAAAAGGCAAATCCCCTATGATACACCAGTTGCGGCTTCCCTCCAAGCCATACATACGACTTTCATCGAATACGGCTTTCTATAGAATTTTATATGTGTCTATGAGATTGAGTATGAAATTATGTTTACTAACTTTTAATTGAGTATCTGTTTCCCTCCTTTTCCTGTTGGATTTGGAAATCCTGTATTTTTCATATCCATACGATAGAGTCCCGGGTTACCGAAATAGTGTAATGGAAAAAGAAGTGCTTTAAATCTTTGCTATTTGACTCGGACCAGTTCTGAAAAAGTCGAGATATTTCGAATTGTTTGTTGACATGGGCAAAGTAAGGGAAGAGGATTTTTTCAATGATCATGTCTGAATTATGTAACGACCCACCATTTTGGACCATTCAAATCGACAATAAAAACACACATGTCTGACTTGAATAATTCAAAACAATAGATTGTAATATCATTTGGAGCAAATAAGACCAATGATAGAACCACAGACGCTGATAAATCCTTATAACTCGCAGCGGAAATAAAATAACCATATTAGTTCATGAAGCTACTACAACACAGAGTCACGAAACAAGTACAAAATCCAGAGTCTGAAAAGTAAATACAATAGAAATCCCTATACATAAATGTCCACTAGTACATAAGCTGAATAGAAATACTAGATGGAAAATAGATAAAAACTAGATAGGTAGATAGTCTTCAGCAAATCCTAGCTCCACAAGGTGAATCCAAAGCTGAAATACTCATGCTGTCCCAAGCATACATAAAAACACAAACACTCGAGTCAGGACATACAAACTTATCAATGTAAACCAACTCAAGTGAACTGCAATAAAATGCACAAGTAACTTAAAGGATGCTTGGGACCGCCTATCCTTTAAGGATCCATTAAACTATTTACTATGTAGTAATATACGCTATTATAATAATGTCTAAAGTAAAGTTAACTTACTTAAAAATAGCGTTAAAGCTTTACATTTTCCACATATATAGTGCCAGTAGTCTATACAGTACCGTAGTCTCTCCTGATCGAGAAGCCACCATAGGATACTCCATAGGTACGACACAAATCAAAACTCGTATATGGTGCGCTAGGGCAGGTGACATGGCACAACGAGGCAATGCTTGGGTAGATATACCAATTACGCATCCGGACTAGTGGTAACACATAACAGCCACTACCGCACACCTCGAGCCACACTCCAAAAATCAAAGATGCACACCATATCAATCATAAAGTAATAGAACGACATTCAAAGAAGTGTGTCCGACAAGAGAACTACCTGATTGGCCCAGAATTGCTCCTGTTTTAGCCACCGTATGCCAACTCACGGGAGACGGGTCCAGTATATATACCTCAATAGAACGTCGCCACTATCCTACTTTATTTTGGAATCTCCACCGCTTACACGGTTGTTAAAGTGGTTTTTGGAGTTGGCAGAGAGTATGGCAACTTCCGATCCCGGTCTCTTTAACAACCAAACGTTATTATAACCCGTGGTTATAAATTTAAAAATGATTTATATTTCAAATCAAAACATATTCATTTAAACCATTTAAATTCAGTGTTAACATCTTTCAAAAAAAAATATTCATTTCCAAAGTTATAGCATTTCTAAGTTCATTCAATTATAACAATTTAAAAAAACACATTGTATCATAACATTCGTAGCACTTGGAATATGTGATAATACATATAGTAGCAGTTCAAAATTATTGTCCTTCTAAAACAGCAGGCTTAGAAAAAATTACTATAAATATAATAGTATTTCAGAAATATTGTCTTTTTAAACAACAACACTTAGAAAACGTTATTGCAGATATAGTAGTATTTCGAAGAACAGTATATTTCAGAAATGGTAGCACTTAGAAAAACGCTACCTTAAAATCACAACATTTTGGAAATGCTCCCAATACAAATCTAAGATCTATTATAACATTTCAGAAACATTATACTTTCAGTTTTCACCATTTTAAACTTGTAAAGCATATCTCACGTTTCAGAAATATTTATTTGGATATCATTGAACTTATGATTAAATAAAATAAAATTTTATAAATAAAATATCCAAATTAAACTATAATTCATTTATTAAGTCAAAAGTACATTATTTTACTTAACTTTTTATCTTAGCAAATAACTTAATACTTTATTTTAAAAATACCCATTTCATAAATAAAAATATATTCTTATTACTAAGTTAAGCTTAAAATTTCCATTCGAAAGCTAAATTTTCAATTATCAAGTTAAGTCATATTTTAAGTTACATTTTAAACCGTTTATTTACTTATACATTTTTAATTTATAGAAAATCACTATAACATTTATTTAAATCATTTAAATCCAATTTAAGTTAAAATTTCATATTTTAAATTTCAAAAATACTTGATAATTTTCAAAAAATATTTAAAATTTACCACGGGTCTGTATAATATTTTCTAACCTAGGTCAAGTAATACGGATATGTATCATTTCAATCCGTAATATATAAAATCCCGGGTTCTATCATTTCAAACCTGCAATCCCAAGTCACATCAAATAAAAATCGCTCAAGCCTATCATTTCAGCTCATAACGGTTTTTCTCTATTCTAAAGTCCGTTCGGGTATGTATCATTTCAACCCATAGTGATTCAATACTAACATGGAATTTGCAGTGTGAAAAGTAGCAATAAATAAACAGCATAACATGGCATATCATATCAAGTGATGTAACATGCCTAATAATCAGGTTATAACATCATGAATATCATATCACAGGCATGTATAAATTACTATCAACATATCATATCATCAACTACAATTCACATGTCATTTTTTCACAATTATATAAGTACGAATGTCGAGAGTGATAACTCACCTTCTAAAGCTGGAGATAACAATTCCAGACGCACGAACAAACTTCGAAAAACACGACAAAGCACGAAATAGATTTGAGTGGATGAACAGCCAAGATTCAAATTCTTGTACACAAACAAATACAACATATATAAATATATAAATCAACACATAAATATAAATCAAAACAATGTGAAAATGTGAATCAAAATGAAGCAAAGTAGACTCCACCAAGGCAAGTGGCCTCGGCCACTTAGCAGTTTGGCTAGACACATTACAATATGGCTCGGCCATGACTTGATTTGTGGCATATAGGTTTGGCTATGGTCACACAAACACGGCTAGGCAAGGGTATGTGAAGGGATGGCAAGGCATAATCATGTAGATGGCAAAAGGTCTAGGGTCAAGATGAGTTTGGGTTCGACCCTACGGCTACATGGCTCGGCCCTATGGTTGCTAAAGCTTGGATCAGGTCTAGTCACATCTGAAAGGGGTACGACCATGATGTTTCACGGCAAGCCAAAGGAGGAGGTGGAATGATAATGGTGGTCGATGCAAGCAAATAGGAAGGTGGTGATGTAGAGGCTCGGCTAGGGTTTGTGGAGCATGTTTTGATGATGGATTGAATCTAGGGTTCACGGCATGGGGTATGGAGATGAGATGGTGATGAAGATGGCCGGTCTAAGGTGATGGATGTGGAGGTGATAGTCGGCTAGGGGATGAGCATGATGGCCGAGCATAGCATGAAGCAAAACAAAAGAGAAAGGAAAAAGAAAAAGAATGAGAAGTAGGCATGAAAATTTACTGTAAAAGTTCGTAGTCAGGAAATGAAAATGAGAAGAGAAATGAATGAGAAATGTTTTGTACGTGAATTGAAAAGAAGGTGAGAAGTTTTTTTGTGCGGCTAGAAAAGTTGTGAACGGCTAGGGAATGGAAAAGGCTTTACTTAATATTCAGGAAAAGTAACTTAAGTCTTTTAGAATTTTCAAGCCCAAAATCCAAATAAAAATCAAATAAAAAGTCCAAACAAAATAGAAAATAGAAATAAAATATAAAATAGAAATGAAGTAAAAAATATAGAATAGAAAATAGATAGAAAAATGCGGAAAATAATCACGTGTAAAACACTGAAATTTATCAGATTTACAAAGTATGAAACAGAATTTGACGAAACAAAATGCAGAATCAAAATCTGAATCAAATTCCTCTTCAAAGAAAAAGATTAGAAATTTAAAATTAAAATTTAAAAATTTCAACTGAAAGTCAAAGTTTGACCACCGTTGACCAAAATATAAAATTTTCAGAAAATCTTTATTTTATTCTATTTGGAAAATAAATTATAAACAAAATCCAAAATTAAATTGGAAAATTCCAAAATTCCAATTTTTAAATGATTTAAAAATCAAAGTTTTAAAATAAATTGAATTAAAAATATTTATTAAAATTATGGGTTGTTACAAATTATGTCATGCATGAACAGGCTCTTGAAGATCCTATATAATAAGTGATTGGGCACGATCCAATGTTTTATCTATCCCACTTACTTATTTATAGTATGGAAATGGATTCATTTCCTCTGCATCGACCTCGATCCATAATATGATACTATCAGAGTGAAATAAGAGATCTAAGGAAGAACAAAGGCTAAACTTTATTAGTAACAAGTAAAGACTTTGTATGTAAGAAAATCGAGATTTTGTGGGGAAGAAACAAATAAAATCAAAAAGACACGAGAAAGTCCAAAAAGCCCTTGATTATGATCAAATTTTTAAGCTTGTTTGGATATTGAGCATTTATCTGTAAGAATTAAATTGTTTGCACTGAATATGAGTAAGTGTAACTTCAAAAATGGGACCCAGTAAATCCTTTATCAATTACATAGAATCATTCTATATTATATATGTGGATGGATCCAATTCTTTCAGGGGATGGATCCATAAGAATTCACCTATCCCTATAACAAAGAAACCTGACTTGAACGATATTTTATTAAGAGCAAAATTGGCCAAAGTGATGGAGCATAATTATTATAGAGAACCCGCATGGCCCAATGTTCTTTTATATATTTTTCCGACAGTAATTCTAGGTACTATTGCATGTAATGTCGGCTTAGCAGTCCTAGAACCATCAATGGTTGTGAACGGACAAATCCATTTGCAAATCCTTTGAAAATATTGCATGAATGATGCTTTTTTCCTGTATTTCAAATACTCCACACAATACCCAATAAATTATAAGGTGTTCTTTTAATGGTTTCAGTACCAACAGGATTATTAAAAGTACCCTTTTTTGAAGAATGTTAATGAATTCCAAAATCCATTTCGTCGTCTAGTAGCTACAACAGTCTTTTTGATCGGTATTGCGGTAGCTCCTTGGTTAGGAAAAGGAGCAACATTACCTATTGATAAATCTCTAACTTTAGATCTTTTTCAAATTGATTCAACTTTGAAATACCACTATGTTGGTATCTCGGGAATAGTCGCTTCTAAAATGGATCCTCCCTAGATACATGAATTTTATTATGATTTATTTCGCGAAAATACGAATTGTGTGTCGAAGAAAAAATATGAAGTTTTATCTTTTAATAAAAAAAAGAATATGAAAAAAAAATTAAAATGAAAACTTATTCTTAGGTAAATGGATTGCAAAATGTTTCTATAGAGTGTCCAATATCCTCTTTACATCTTTTTATGAAAATATTTAATTCTCATAAGATCCTTATGACTGTTACTCTAAAGGTCCAAACAATTATAGGCCCTACGAGCTAGTTCTAATTGGTCAATAAAAATACATTTCAATGGAATTCTTTTTTGTTTTTCCTTATCTTAGTTAATCCATTTTGAAAGGTAAAAGGAGGTAGAGTAAACCTATTTTTATTTTACTCGAAATGAATGTTCCTTTCCATCGCATGTGGAAAAGGAATAAATACGTTAATCAAATTACGAGAAGCTTCATAAAGTGCTCCTTATGAGTTAAACTTCTATTTGTCCATATTTCTAGGAAAATTATTTCTTGTTTTTCATTTCCGTTTCCATAAGAATAAATACTATGATTTTCATTTCGAAGAGGGGATACAACATCTATAGGGTTTGTGGGGTTCATACGGTATCCGCGGTCTCTATTGGGTTGTAATCCAATATGCAAATTAATTAGTTCCATTAGGTTAGCTATTTGATGTGTTGTGTCAACTATTGTCACGGAAGGCAGTGAGATAATATCTTGAGCAGTTTCGTATCTAGAACCTCTAAAGCAAATGGATGCGACTCTAACTACAAACGGATTACTTCTCAATTCAAATGTATTAAAATTTCATGTACCGATTCCTCAATACCTACTATCATAGAATATTCATGTGGCACTTTCTCAGATTTAGCACGTGTGATACTTGTTCTTTCTATTTCTCCAAGTAAAGCCCGTCGCATGGCAATACCATGGTATCGGCTTGCCCTTTCATGAGCGGGGACAGAATGAAACAACCATAATAAAGACGCATACCGTATACTCTTGATTCAGCACATTTCCCCTATAGTGTTTGAGTGGATCCTGCTATTTCCTCTCGAACCAAACTAATATTATTATTTGATTAGATCATTGAATCGTTTATTTCGCTTGAAATCCATTTAATTATTTTTTTTACACACGTCTTTTTTGGGAGGTCTACATCCATTATGTGGTATAGGTATTACATCACGTAGGAAACTTAATAGTATACCACTTCTACGAATAGCCTGTAATTCTGCGTCTCTTTCGAGACCAGGACCATTTATCATAACTTCTGCTCGTTGCATACCTTGATCAACTACAATACGAATAGCATCTAAAGCGGCTGCTTGCGCTGCATAGGGTGTTCCTCTTTTTATGCCTTTGAATCCAAAAGTGCCAGAGGAGGCCCAAGAAACCACTCGACCTCGTACATCTGTAATAATTACAATGGTATTGTTGAAACTTTCTTGAACATGAATAACTCCTTTTGGTATTCTACGTTCAGTCTTACGTAAATTAATATGCTCATCCCTATGCGAACCAATTCTTTGTATAGGTTTTGTCATATCTTATCATCTCATAAATATGAATAAGAAATATATGTTTGCACAAAAAATGGGCAAACACCTCCAAGTCGTATTATTTAGTTGATTTTATGTGGTTTTCAATGATTTGGGCGACTTATGCAAATATGTAAAAAGCAGGGACTGAACTGTAGAAGACACACAGATTTATATTGGTTCGGCCAGAACGTGCCTACATCCACTTTATATGTTATTATCCTTTTTCTTTCAGATTACAAGTACAAAGCTTTGTATACAAGTATATGAAAGTTGTTTGAAAGTTCCTTCCGTGCTTGAGCTCTCAAACTTGTCTGCCATTGTTGTACCCCTGCCCCTCTATTTATAGAGTGAGGCTGGGGGTAGAGGTCCTGGAAGTATATAGCTGCTGGTGGGCCTGGGCTGGAGCGATCTGGCCTGGCAATTTGGTTCGGTCGTATCTTCTTGGCCTTGATTCGGCAGTGGTTAAGATGGTTCGATTGGTGGTAGGAGATGGTTGGACCGGTGGTTCATTTGGTAGTGTATGGAATGATCGTTGATTCGGTGAACCGGAGGTTTATTCGGCAGGCATGGTTCGGTGGTAGGTGGACATGAGGTTTTTTTCGGCAGGCATGGTTCGGTGGTAGCTCGGTGGAGTTTGGTTCGGCACGAAGGTGGTCCGGTAGGTGTGGGGAAGTGTGTTGGTTCGGCAGGGATTGGATTCGGCAGGTAGATGGTGAGTGAGCTTGGACCGGTAGTTGATGGAGAGGGAGTTTGGACCGGTAGTTGATGGAGTGGTGAGAGTTGGTTCGGTGTTAGTTTGATTCGGTGGTGGGTTGGCCTCTGGTTCGGTAGATAGGAGGTATACTTGGTTCGGCTAGGTAATGGAGAAGCCGTGGTTCGGCATGGAAGCTAATGCCTCTTGGTCTCGTGATCTCATGGGTGAGAATTTGCCCAACATTTGCCCCCCAAAGTGGGGCACGTGCTTGCATGGGTCGCGCTTTGTTTCAATTTGGGTACTTTGGATAGCTTCATTAGGCGTGGAGTGCCGAACCGGTTGGTCCGGTTGTCCTGCGCTCGCCTATATATAGGGGCTACATCCCCCGGTTATTCTTTACCGAATCAGAGAGAAACCGAATTGATTGAGTGCCGAATCGACCTTGTGCCGAATATACATTGTGCCGAATAGACCTTGTGCCGAATCAGGTACACTTTTTGCCGCCGAATGAGCTTAAGTCTCTAGCGCCGAATGAACTTTGTGTTGAGAATGCCGAATGAAATTTTAAACCTTTAATACCGGATGGACTTTATGCCGAATGGGCTACGCCGATTGAGCTTTCATATTTGAATCTTGAGTGGAACCCTAGACCTATATACACCTGCTCGCTTTATGTACTTGCTTTCTTACATTTCCATACTTCTTGTTTTAATAACGTGCTTTTGCTTTTGCCGCAGATAAATGTCTCGCAAAGCGGAAACTCGATCAGATAGAAAGAAGTCCAAGGATAGAGAAGAGTCTTCTTCCGTGCCCCCAGCCCAACCAGGGCCGGTGCAACATGGACCTGCCCCGAGGTCGTTAGTGGATGGGTATGGTCCCCAGGAACTTCTGGTCTCCCCTCCTGACTGCTTTCCTAGCTCCGTGAAGGAGGAGCAACTCGATGTTATATCTCGTTCCTTCGGGATAGACAGAGCGCTCATGGTGCTGTCGGGGGCTGGAGTTATGCCATATGACCCTCCTGAAGGGTATTTTGCGTATAGTAGGTACCACCGTATGTGCGGGGCCATTCCTCCCATCAACGCCTGGGTAGTCAGCTTCATCACTTATCTGAAGGTGGCTCCATTCCAACTCCAGCCCAACTCTTACGCCATCCTGGTGTGCTTGTACGCTATCTTTCAGGAGATGTATGGGCGCGCTCCTTCCAACCGGGAGATACGGTATCTGTACAATCTGAGGGGATACAGGAAGGGATCCCCATATAATAGCTTGGAGTCTGCCGTCTCTTTTAAGCCGGTTCTGGACCTCTATTCGAAGTACAGTATGTTCAAGAAGGAGTGGTTCTTCGTCAGAGATGACTCCGTCTCTATCCGTCGCTTCACCTCCGGATGTAAGTCAAAGTTTTATTTACATTCCTTGTCTTGGCCGCAATTCTTTTCCTTATGTGCTTTCATTTCTTGCTAGTGACATGTGGCTTTGTGGTTGTGGAGAACGATCGCCTAGTTCAGATGGCAGCTGAGATAGAAGCTATTTCAGAGAGAGACAGATCGGCTGCCTACCTGATCAGGAATGCTAGACTCTTGATGTACAACTTGATTCTTCCACATCAGTCCGTGGTTAAACAGAGAGATACGGCGGAAGAGAAAGCTGCCCAGACTACAAGAGGGGCCACGAAGAAGAGTGGTAAGAGGAAAACTTTTACAAAGCCTCCGGTTGTCGGGGGTAAGAAACATAAGGAGTCTGACGGCCCCTCTCCTATCACTTGCCCGATTATCCCGGAGGAGGAAGATGTGGAAGAGGATAGAGGCGAGGGCGAAGGAGGCGATATAGGAGGAGAGTCAGAGGGTGGAGGAGATGGCGATGGAGATGGAGAGGGCAATGGTGATGGCGACGGACAGGGCGGTAGTGGCACTGGTGCCTTAACCTCCGGGCAAGTGGGGGAGCTTCAGGAGTGGACGGATGAGGCTCTCCGTCAAGCTTTCGGGGAATCGGAGGGAGAATCGGATTTGGCGGAGAAGGCGAAGAAGACTGGCAAGGCCGGGGCTGGCGCCGATCCATCCCCTAAGAGCTCCTCAGCTAGGGTGACTCCGGCGGTGCAAGGTGAACTTTTGACTTCTGCAGATTCCATTTACGATAGGGACTTAGGAATATTTTATGGCTCGCTCCCGTCCTGGGACGAAATGCAGGACTTATTGCAGGATCCTCCTTCTCTGCAGGGTTGGTATAGTAAAAGCGTCTTTCTTGTTCCTTTTTTTTAACTCGATATATCTCTTGCCTCATGATTTGATGCATGCTTGCAACATTTATTCCAGGGGCAGGCCAGGTGGCCAAAACGTCAGATGTTCGACACCGCCTGAACAATTCAAGTTGATGAGAGCTTCTGCTAAGCCGAAGCCTCTTACTGGTCGTCCTGGGGACGTGGTCAGCTACCGCCCTCTCCTTGGAGTTATCGAGGAGGATATCCAGCAGAGGAAGAGGAGGCGTTCCTTGTTTGATTCACCATTTGGTCCTCAGCCTCCTACTCAGCCTTCCCGAGATACCACGGAGGAGACCACGGAGCTTGTTCCCTCTCCGCATCCTTCCGAGAATCCTACTGTTATCCGCATAAAACGTCCCGACGTGCCTCGCAATCCCTTTGCCGGCCACCCGGATTTGGACCCAAGCTCTCAGGATATTTTATTTGACGAGGCCACGGGCGAGCATCTTCTCCCCCGCAATCCCATGGTTCGGGTTCTTGATGAGGCTAAGTCCCTAGATCTGGATCTGCTCACTACTCGGATAGCTGTTATGGGGGACGAAGCCAACGCCAACATCGACCGGGTCGCGAAGGAGGCCAAGAAGTTAATGGAACATCACGCCCGATTGGCCAAGGCCGGGGAGGAGATAGGGAGTGCCAATATAAGGTTGCGGTTAGTGGTTGCTGATCAGGCCAAACAACTTGCCGACCAGGCTATTCAAATTTCGCAGCATGAAGCCGACTCCCAATGACTGAAGAAGGCCATGGAAGAGGCTAGCAGAGCTGAGTTGAGGACATGTACTTCCGCACTTGGAAGGAGGGCAGCTTATCCTGGATGGATGACTATCCCCGGGTTATGGCCAAGTTATATCTTCGGGCTTTAGAGGAGGCCAGGGTTGATGCGAGTAAGAAAGGTGGAGCGGCCTTTAGTCTGAATGTAGTCACTGCTCAGTTTTCGAAGGAAGAGCAGGTGGCGGTAAAGGAGGGGATGCGGCTGCTTGCTGCGGAGGAAGCGGATGTGCAATTGGAGGATGAGGATCAAGCGGCGGACGCTGGTGAGTCTCTCTTCTCTTTCTCTTTTCTTTTTAGATTTTCATAACTTGATCGCTTACTGTTTTTTTAATGGACTCCTCTTCTGAATTGGACAGGTGGGACTTCCGATCAATATGCTGGGAGCTCCGACCCTGCGGCTAAGTAGGCTTGGAGAGTTGGTAGGATGAGGGCGAAGCGTGGACGCAGCTGGTTCCTTGTCCGGATTCGACCACCTTTTGATTTCCTTTTATCGCTGTTTATGTTAGTCCAAAACATTGATGTGACTGTAATAATATTGTTTGTGGTGAATGACTTTATGTAATTTCATAACACAAGCTGATTCCTTTATGTTGGAATGTTATCGCTATTTTGTTGTGTTGTGTAAGTGATGTAACTATGCATGTTACTAGTGACTTGACTGTGCCTGATGCCAAGTTTTTTGATTAAAGTATAATTCTCTCATTTTGCAACGTAAATGTGATGTGTGAATATGAACTGCAGCTATGCATTAATGTATAAAAGTAGAAGGTACCGCCCTTCATGTTTCGGCTGTGGACGTCAACTTTGTGCGCCCTGTAAGACTAAGCACGGAATGCTGGTGAGTGTCTCGTCATCCGATTGTAAGTTTATGTTCCCATTAGCGAGCGTTCCCTATTTCATGTCCTGTACTTTCAAGCACCGTTACGGAGAATAGGAGAAAAGTTTTAAATGAAATGGAAATATAGGAAAAGTAGAATTTCCAGTCACGGAAGGCCGTCGATGTGCTTAAGTTTGTGGCAAACGGGTTTTGTAGTCACTTTCCCTAGCTGTGGGTCTTGGAGACATTTGTCACCCATCTTACGCCTCTGCGGGGAGTTTTCTTTTTTGCCACAGCCGCACTTAAGACACATCGAAGCCGATCGCGCACAGTAACTACCCGGGCCATTATGGCCCGTAATCGCGGGTATTATTCGATTTACTGTGGCCGGCTAGCGTGGGGGCCGATCGTCAACTGTGAACTGCCCCTGGCTCGCCACACCTTATGTTGGGGCTTGTGATCGGTTCACAGTTGCCGGCGAGCCGAATCGCTGTAATGAGCTGCCATGGCATAATCGGCCTTCTCGGTGGCTTATACTCGGCTTATTACAGTCGGCTTTAAGGGCCGAGGCAAACGATGAGTTAACTCGCGGTAGAGGGATACCGGAGCAAAGTGTCTCATTGGCGAGGGCATAGGATCGTAGCGTACCTGTTAGATTTTGTCCAGGTGGAGTTGTGTTGTGGAGCTCTGAATTGAAGTGTCATCTGCAAAGGATTTTGTTCAACAGCAAAGGATAAAGCTTAACAAGTAGCCAAGATATAAAGGAACAAGTTAACGAGAGCCAAGTTTTTTAAAGTGGTTCGGCACGAACATGCCTACGTCCACTGATTCTCTTTGTTAATTCACTTTATATGGGCTGTACAAGTTAAGAAAAGTATCGACGGAGGTGTCGGATGTTCCATGCCCTCTGGAACACCTCTCCGTCCACTGTTGACAAAATATAAGCTCCGTTGTGGAGACTTTATGAATTACATATGGTCCGTCCCAGATTGGATCCAGCGCTCCTGGGCGCAGAAAAATTCGCTTGAGGACAAGATCTCCTTCTTGTAAGCTGCGATGTTTGACTTTGGAGTTGTATAGTGCTGCCACTTTTTGTCTGTGAGCTGCTGCTTTGAGTGCTGCATCATTTCTTCTCTCCTCAATTAGATCTAAAGACATGTGGAGGAGTTCTTCGTTTTCTTCGGGGTTGTAGTGGATCCTACGATGGGAAGGCGCAATGGTCTCAACTGGAAGCATTGCCTCCGATCCGTATGCCAAAGAGAAAGGAGTGTGTCCTGTTGATGTTCTGAAAGATGTGCGGTAGGCCCAAAGTGCCGTAGGAAGTTGATCCACCCAAGCGCCCTTTGACTTTTCAAGCTTCTTCTTGATCAGCGTTTTGAGAATTTTGTTGACAGCTTCGACTTGGCCATTTGCCTGGAGATAGGCCACGGATGAGAAGCTTTTGTGAATCCCGTGCTCTTGGCACCAGTCGGTGAATTCCTCGCTGTCAAACTGAAGTCCATTGTCTGATATGATTTTGAGTGGTACTCCGTACCTGCACAGAACATTTTTGATCAAGAAGTTAATGATTTTTGTCGAAGATATTTTATTTAGAGGTTCTTCTTCCACCCATTTGGTGAAATAGTCGACTGCTACTATAGCATATTTAGCTCCGCCTAGGCCCATTGGTAGTTCACCAATCAAGTCAATTCCCCATACTGCAAAGGGCCAAGGGCTAGTCATTTGAGTGATCTCATTTGTCGGTAGTCGAGGAATTTTGGCAAATTTCTGACATCTGTCACATTTTTTGATGAAGTCTAAGGCGTCTTTGTTCAAGGTGGGCCAGAAATATCCATATCGGAGTATCTTCTTTGCCAGAGTCTGCCCTCCAGTGTGATCTCCGTAACTTCCCTGATGGATATTGGATAGAATTTCCTTGGCTTCTCTTCCAGCAACGCACCTCAATAAGGGGTTAGAGAAGCCGCGCCGATAGAGGATGCCTTCTTGTATTGTGTAGCGGGAAGCTTTCCTTAGAATTTTATTAATTTCATTTCGCCCGTCGGGTAGGGTGCCGTTTTGTAAGTATTCTCGGATAGGGGTCATCCATGTTTCTTCTTCGGTTGCAGCTATCAGATTTACTTGCTCGAAACTTGGGGTTAGTAGCCTTGAGACAGTTATCGCTCCAGAAGTGGTATCATCTCCCATGCTAGCTTGCTTTGCCAGCTCGTCAGCCTCTTGATTTTCTTCTCGAGGAATGTGTTTGATCGAGTAGTGATCCAATTGATTGAGCAGCCGCTTGGTCTTTTTCAGATATGCCGTGAGCCGCTCTCCTCGAGTCTGGAACTCCCCTAGTATTTGATTTACGATGAGTTGCGAATCACTGTGAAGACATAAGGAACTGACTCCGATCTCCAGGGCGAGCTCTAATCCGGCTATTACTGCTTCATATTCGGCATCATTGTTGGTGGCAGCGAATTCCAGCCTTAGTGCATAACGCAGCTTTCTTCCCCTGGGAGTGACGATCACAACGCCTGCCCCCGAGCCTTGTTCGTTCGATGCTCCATCTACAAAGAGACTCCACTTGATGTCCTCTGTTATTTCAGACTGCTCTCTGTCTTCGTTGACAGTGAATTCGGCGATGAAATCGGCTATGGCTTGTCCCTTGATGGAAGTGCGAGGATGGTAGGTGATATCATATTGGCTTAGCTCGATGCACCACTTGAGCAGTCGCCCAGAGGTGTCGGGACGATGGAGCACTTGCCTCAATGGTTGGTCGGTTAGGACTCTGATGGGATGAGATTGGAAATAGTGTCGTAGCTTCCTTGATGTGATTAGTAAACAGTACGCCAGTTTCTCGAGTTTGGGATACCGGGCTTCTGCTCCCGTGAACCTTTTTCTTATGAAGTACACTGGCCGTTGTGTGCGGTTTTCTTCTCTTACCAAAGCGGCGCTAAGAGCATGGGATGACACAACAAGATATAGGTATAGTTTTTCGCCTTCATTCGGAGTCGAGAGTACTGTTGGCCATTGGAGGTGCTCGATTAGGTTAAGGAAAGCTGCTGAACATTCATCGGTCCACTCGAATTTTCCTTTGTCTCTCTTCAGGGCTTCAAAGAAGGGAATGCATTTGTCGGTTGCTTTAGAGATGAATCGGCTTAGGGCGGCCACCTTCCCGTTTAGGCTTTGCATTTCTTTCCGAGTGGATGGTATCTTGATATCTTACAAGGCTCGGACTTGTTCGAGGTTTGCTTCGATCCCTCTGGCATGGACGATGAATCCCAAAAACTTTCCTGATGACACCCCGAAGGAGCACTTTAGAGGATTCAGCTTCATTCCATATTGGCGGAGTACTTGGAACATCTCGTCCAGGTGGCTCACATGATCGTTGGCTTTTCTTGATTTAACCAGCATGTCATCCACATAGACCTCCATAGTTCATCCCACCAATTCCGCAAACATCTTGTTGACGAGGCGCTGGTAAGTAGCTCCGGCGTATTTAAGTCCAAATGGCATTACCTTGTAGCAGTATAATCCTTGGTCAGTGATGAAGCTAGTATGGTCTTGATCGGGGGCATGCATAGGGATCTGGTTATATCCTGAGTATGCGTCCATAAAGGATAAGAGTTCGTGTCCGGCAGTGCTGTCCACGAGTTGGTCGATTCGAGGGAGTGGGAAGCAGTCTTTCGGGAAAGCGTCATTTAAGTTGGAGAAATCGATGCATGTTCGCCACTTTCCATTAGCTTTCTTTACCAGTACCGGGTTGGCGATCCATTCCGGGTAGATGGCTTCACGTATGAAGTCACTGGCAAGTAAGTTCTTTACTTCCTCCTCGAGGGCTGCTGATCGTTCTGCCCCCATGCTTCTCTTTTTCTGTTTCACTGGTGTCTTGGTAGGGTCGATGTTCAATGCGTGGCATGCTATATCCGGGGAGATTCCAGTCATGTCAGCATGCGTCCACGCAAATACATCTAGGTTGTGGCAGAGAAAATCAATGAGTTGATCCTTTAATTCTGCTTTTAACTGAGATCCGATTTTCAATAGTTTACTTGAGTCATGCTTGTCTACAGATACAAACTCCATAGCCTCTGCAGGCTCGACGGTAGCCTCCTCCTCTCCGTCCCTGGGATTGAGTTCGTTGAAGGGATCTCTTGTATATCGAAGAGGAGGGGCTCTCTTTAGTTGCTATGCTTCCAAGCCTTTCTTGCAGAGAGCAGTCTCTGCATTCTTCCCTTTATCTCTCCTGCGATTATTGCGAAGTTCGATCACATAGCAGTCCCGAGCGGCGTCTTGATCCCCTTCTACTTCTCCCACTCCATTATCCGTTGGGAACTTCATCTTCAGGCACCATGGGGCAAGAACAATTTGGAAGTCGGACAAGGCTGGTCTTCCTAAAAAGGCATTGTAGGCCGAGTGGTTGTCTATTAGCACGAATGTTTGTTTCCGAACGGCGGAGCGGGGATGACTTCCCAATTCAACAAAGAGATCCAATTGTCCGAGGGGCATCTTTGCTTCTCCAGTGAAACCGTGTAGCGGTTTGTTGCAGGGAGACACGTCCTTCATTGACAGCTTCATTTTGTCGAAAGCATGCTTGAACAGAATATTCACTGAGCTTCCAGTGTCTACTAGGATTCGAAAAACTTTAGCTGGGCCGAACCAGGCAGAGATGACCATAGGATCCATATGAGGGTATTGCCTTCCTTCTAGGTCGCGCCCACTGAATGTGATGTCATTATTTTCCTTCCGCTTAGGGTGGCGTTCTTCCATAACAGAATTGACGCAGTCTCCCTCGCTTCTGAGTGAGTTTCCATATCTTTCCATTTCTGCCCAGCTCTTGTCGGCGATGTGTGGCCCTCCTGATATTGTATGGACCACTATCTTCTCTTGGCTGGAACCGATGGTGTTGCGATTTCCTCCGTCTGTCTCTGGGTGGAGCTGCCCTGGGTTTTCCTTGGCGGGAGCTGAAGTCCTGTCCTGGCCCTTTACTTAGCGTTCCAGCCTCTTTCTCCTGATGTGTTCTTCAATTAGGTCTCGGGAAATGGCGGCATTCATTGGTATCGTGCCCATGAGACTCGTGGAAACGGTAGAATTTTCCGGACTGGATTGCGCGATCTGACTCTTTCTTGTACGGGGGGCGCTTGTATGTGAGTTCGTCCTGGGTGGCCAGGAAGACGTTCTCGACTGTTTCATTCAAGGGAGTGTAAGCGTCAAATCTCGATCCTGGTCGGTACAAGCGCTTTTCTCCCTTCTTGCCCCCTGCATTGTCTCTGGAGTCGTTTCTCCGAATGACCCCCGCTGCAGCGGGGGCGTTTCCATGAGCCGTCTTAGCCTGTGGTCCTATCTGCCTTTCAGTGGCAGCCTCTTCGAGTCTCATGTACTTCCCAGCTTCATGGAAGAAATCGGGCAAGGTAGCTGGTTTTTCTTTAGTTAGTCTTCTAGCAAACTTGGTATCTGCGTGCACACCACTACAGAGGGCCATTAGGGTAAGTTTCTCATCGGCATCTTGGACTGCGGCCGCTGCGGCGTTGAACCGGGTTAGATATTGTTGCAGTATCTCTCTGGATTTCTGTTTGACAGTAGATAGAGAATAAGCATCCTTGGGTTGTTCCACATGAATGCGGAACTGGCTAATGAACTTTTTTTTCAACATCTCCCATGAGCTGATAGATCCTTGGGGTAGATGGCAGAACCAGGAGGTAGCTAGGTCTGCTAGGAATAGCGGAAAGCATTTACACAACACTCCTTCCGTTGCTCCGCTCATGAGCATATGCTGTGTGTATCTCTGCAAGTGTACAATGGGGTCGGAAGTTCCCTTGTACGGTTCCATCGTCGGCATTTTCCATTCTCGAGGGGTGATGGCGGTTTCGATGTCGCGGGTGAAAGGGCTGGTCACCCTAGCGCCTATTCCTCGATCCCTTTGTTCCCGTCGGACGCATTCCCTGAATAATCGTGCCATTCTTTCATCAGAATTTGGAGCGGACAAAAATGAGCTTGGTTCTTCCCTGCGGGATCGATCTCGTCCAGATGACCTGTAGGGATGGTATAGTCTATCACTTCTGACGTTATCCAGTGGCTGCCTTTGGCTGCTCAGATGCATGCTAGGACCAGCTATAGTTGGCCCCTGCCTTGATCTTCCCCTGTGGGGTTCTGTTTCGAGCATTTCCATGGGGTCAACTTCGGGCTGGGTTCTAGCTCGGCTCCATTCAGCGGGGTTTATATGATTAGGTGGCATGACTGGCTCAGCTACATCCGACCCTCGCCTGGTGCCTCCCCCATTGGGTTCGGTTCCAAGCGCTTCCTCGAGTCGGAGTTCGGGCTGAGTCCGGGCGCGGCCCCTATCATTGTTGTTCCTGTTGATAGCTTCTTCGAAGAGGGAAGACCTTTGTTGTCTCCGAGATCCTCCAGATTGAGACTCACCCTATGATTCAGTGTTGCGGTTGGATTCTTCGGCATCCCTCAATCGTGACATGAGTTGGTTCACCAAAGCTTCTTGTTGGGATACGAAGCGGTTAGTCACTTCAACTACAACTCTGTCTAGGTCTGCCCTAGTGATTGCTGCCGGTTGTTCCGCGGCAGGGGCTGTCGGAATTGCCTAATCTACATTTGGCACTGCTGTCGCAGTGGGTTGATTCTCTTGATCTGGATCCACTGGATCTGGAGCGCTGCTGGTTGCAACGTTCTTTCCCTTGTTGGCGTCTTTTCTCGGCCTGGAAGTCATGTTTCTTAGGCAATGAAGGGTGCTATTGGGAAAGAAGGTTGAATGAGGGAGGCTGAAGCTTCGAGTTCCAAGTTCTCAGTGAAAGCACCAAAAATGTTTGCACAAAAAATGGGCAAACACCTCCAAGTCGTATTATTTAGTTGATTTTATGTGGTTTTCAATGATTTGGGTGACTTATGAAAATATGTAAAAAGCAGGGACTGAACTGTAAAAGACACACAGATTTATAGTGGTTCGGCCAAAACGTGCCTACGTCCACTTTATATGTTATTATCCTTTTTCTTTCAGATTACAAGTACAAAGCTTTGTATACAAGTATATGAAAGTTGTTTGAAAGTTCCTTCCGTGCTTGAGCTCTCAAACTTGTCTGCCATTGTTGTACCCTTGCCCCTCTATTTATAGAGTGAGGCTGGGGGCAGAGGTCCTGAAAGTATATAGCTGCTGGTGGGCCTGGGCTGGAGCGATCTGGCCTGGCAATTTGGTTTGGTCGTATCTTCTTGGCCTTGATTCGGCAGTGGTTAAGATGGTTCGATTGGTGGTAGGAGATGGTTGGACCGGTGGTTCATTTGGTAGTGTATGGAATGATGGTTGATTCGGTGGACCGGAGGTTTATTCGGCAGGCATGGTTCGGTGGTAGGTGGACAGGAGGTTTATTCGGCAGGCATGGTTCGGTGGTAGGTGGACAGGAGGTTTATTCGGCAGGCATGGTTCAGTGGTAGCTTGGTGGAGTTTGGTTCGACACGAAGGTGGTCCGGTAGGTGTGGGGAAGTGTGTTGGTTCGGCAGGGATTGGATTCGGCAGGTAGATGGTGAGTGAGCTTGGACCGTTAGTTGATGGAGAGGGAGTTTGGACCGGTAGTTGATGGAGTGGTGAGAGTTGGTTCGGTGTTAGTTTGATTCGGTGGTGGGTTGGCCTCTGGTTCGGTAGATAGGAGGTATACTTGGTTCGGCTAGGTAATGGAGAAGCCGTGGTTCGGCATGGAAGCTAATGCCTCTTGGTCTCGTGATCCCATGGGTGAGAATTCGCCCAACAATATATAAAAAGATAAGGAGATATCCATTTTATGTTAAAACAAATCTTTTATTTTTACATAACCACTCTTTGAGAAACTTTAGAAAGATTATCCTTGTCTCTCTTTATGTCTCGAATTGGAACGAATCACTATAATTCGTCTGCGCCTACGGATCAGTTGACATTTTTCATAAATTTTACAAACTGAAGCCCTTATTTTCATATTTCTTACGCCTTACTTTAATTTAAAATCTATTCCTTAGAAGAAAATAAGTCTCTTTATTTTTGCTTCAAATTGTATCTTTGATGAAAGAGATTTTTTCAAAAAAAAAATCTATCTAATCATTCGAATCTTTGTTTCGAAGTCTATAAATTATACGTCCCACGGTTGAATGAATAATATTGCCCTTTTTTGGTTCTACCCCCAGCCAGTGTTTGTATCAAACTACATCGTATCTTCCCCGAAATATAACCTAGAATTAGATCTTCATTATATAAAATATAAACGGATTCGGAGAGCATACCATTAAGAAATGATTCAGTAATTAAACCTTCATGAATAATTTATTTTTCATTCCAGGAAACCTTTTTGAAGTATCAACTAACGGAGGAAGAGTTATATAACACATTTCCTCTCTGTTTCACAAATAGGAAGTTAGAGATAAATTAGGATACCAAAAGAGGATCACCATATATAAAACAAAATTTCTCCTCCAATTTTTTCTAGTCTAGCTTCTCGATCTGTCATTATGCCTCGAGAAGTGGAAAGAATCACAATTCCCATTCCACCTAAATCTTAGGAAATTTTTATAGTTGGAATAAATTTGTAGACCGGGTTGACTTATACGTTTTAAAATCGTTCTATATATTCCTTTCCTATTTCTTTTTGGCGCAGGGTTGAAACAAAGAAATTTTTATTGCTTTCCTAATATTTCTAACATTTTCAATAAAACCCTCTCGTAGGAGCATTTTAACAATATTTTCGGTTATATTTGTGGATACTATTTGAACCGTTCCATTTTTACTCATGTTATCATTTCTTGTAGAAGTTATTATATCAACAATAGTATCTCTGCCCATGATGAATTATAATTATTGGTGCTTCCTAATTTTGATATAATTAACGGTTTTTATTTGAATAATTCAAAGTATTCACTATTTTATTTAATTTGTAATTTATTATTAAATAAATTATTAAATTTAGTAAAAGTATATGCGTGAGACACAATCTATGAATTGGGTTTATTTTAGATATCCTACTAGAACAATATCCTAATTTGATCTATGACTATGAGTCTTTATAATACCTCGGGAGCTAATGAAACTATTTTACTAAAATTCAACCGTCTCATTTCCCAAGCAATTGCGCCAAAAACTTTAGTTCCTTTCGGATTTCCTTCTTGAACAATGACAACTGCTGCATTTTCTTCACAACATATTATCATAGCGTTTTCACGTTTGAGTTCTTCACATGTATGTACAATTACAGCTCTTATTACTTCTGATCTTTCCAGAGGCATACTAGGCATTGCGTCTTTAATTACAGCAACAATAACGGCACCAATATGAGCATGTCTATGATTACCAGCTCCTATAATTCGAATACACATTAATTCTCGAGCTCCACTGTTATCTGCTACATTCAATAAGTTTGAGGTTGAACCATATCATTTGTATTTTTATTTTTATTTCAATGCAAAGAACGAGGAAAAATAATAAATAGTATTTGTCTAGAAATAAAGAAACTCGTGGTTGTTTTTTATATTTAGTTCTACTTCCCTATTCTGAAATAACAAATTGAGTTTTTATAGGCATTTTTCACACAGCTTTTGAAATTGCTGCTCTGGCTACAGGTTCTGAGACTCCACCCATTTCGTAAAGTATTCGATCGGGTTTAACAATAGATACCCAATATTAGGGAGATCCCTTTCCTGACTCTATACGTGTTTCTATGGGCCTTACTGTAATAGGTTTATCGGGAAAAATACGTACCCATATTTTTCCACCACGACGTATATATCGTGTCATTGCTCTTCGTCCTGCTTCTATTTGTCTAGCGGTAATCTAAGCTGGTTCAAGTGCTTGAAGAGCATATTTGCCAAAGAAAATATGATTACCCCGGCAAGATATTCCTTTCATTCTCCTTTATGTTGCTTACGAAATCCAGTTCTTTTAGGGTTATGGTTGATGGTTTTTTCCCACCTCTACTACATAACGAGACATGAGAGTTTCTTTTCATCCATCTCCTCGCATATGAAATGATTCGATAATACTGCAGATGCACATGTATTTAATAACCAATACATTAATCTAAGTAATAAGATTTAAAAATATTAAATTTCATTTATTAGATAAGAAGCTGCATATATAGTTAGATTTGTCAATTTCTAGATATGGATAATGTTTATTTTTTATACCGAATCCTAATTTTTTTTTACTTTTATTTTAATTAACTATTGAATCAAGAAATACTGGAATTCAATAAATAAGAAATAAGGGTTTCGCGGGAGAATATCGACTCTTTCCTTTTCCTGCTTTATTCGTAGGATCAATCAACAATCACTCCAAGTAAAAAAAATTGTTCTTGGTTTATTCCGCCATCCCGCCTACTCAATCATTTGGATTCTTTTAAATAGAATCCTATATAATCATAGGTTTCATCCTTCTTATAGCTTCTCTATTAATGATTAGGCCTGAACTCTGCAATGAAGTTCTTAATAAAATCTGTTTCTGAGTTAATCACCTCAGTTTCTATTAACCGGAAGCTCTTTTTTATTTATATATTGTTTATCATTTATATATCAATCAGTACAATATTAAACAATATAAAAACAATATGAAATTAGTGCTTTATTGCACTGCCTTTTATTTATATGAGGTTCATAGACCATACATATTGGAATTATATATCATTGATACTCTCTTTCTATCACCCTTACAATTATCCGCATCCCTTTGTTTTATTTTTATTTCAAATCCACAATCATATTTTTTCTGTTATGGAACAATTCTAGTTGTTACAAATATATGATTTATTCGGTCATATAGTAACTGTTTTTGGGATCTCGAAAATATGAAGCAATAAGCTAGTTATTAGCTTTTAATTTTTTTATATAGTAGTTATAGTTATTGAATTAATATTAGGGATCGGTCTTTTTTTTATTCTACTAAAAAATATAAAGAAAAACTAATGAGTCACACACTAAGCATAGCAATTATAAAAAAAATGGTTAATTTCTTTTTTATTCAACCTTATAGAATTCGATTTTTTTTTGATTTAACAGAAAAACAGAAAAAGTTTCTAGTTTTTTGTTCTATATATTACTATATTACCGAATAGAATGACAAGATTAATAAAGGTCTATTATTCTTCATCCACAAATATCCAAATTTTTAGGCCTAGTACTCCATGGATAGTTCGAATTGTATAGGGACAATGATCTTAGCGCGTATTGTTTGTAGAGGAACACTACCTTCTCTGATCCATTCGACATGTGCAATTTCTTTTCCATTAATACGTCCTGCAATTTGAATTTCAACTCCTTTTGTTCTGTTTATTCAGTTAATTCAATTGCTCTTTTCATTGCCTTTCGAAATGAAACTCTATTTCTTAATTGATAAGCCATGTATTCTGCAAGAATATTTGGGTCTCCATAAGGTTTTTCTACTCGTGTGATAGCAATGTTGATTCTTCGGTTCATAGAACTAAATTCTTTTTGTACATTCATTTGTAATTCTTCGATTCCTCATGTCCGGCCCTCCATTAATAAATTTGGGAATTCAATATGAAATATAACCTAGAATAAATCAATTCTTTATTGAATCTCTGTATGCGTAATTCCAATTTCTTCGATGTAATTAATTAAAATTAAATATTACATGACATTATTATAATATTTTATAACTAATTAATTAAATTGACCATTATTGATAACTTAAAATATACTTACATGTGCGGCGTATGCTTTATCATCCTCATGCCAGGCATACCTCATTGAACCCTCGTCGTCGGTCTGCATGACGACATGGATATATGCACATACGTCCATATACGAGATTGGAGCCCCACACACTCTTTCCTACAATAATTGGTGTATATTATTGTTGTTCATACAAATTTATACAAAAATGTAACAATTGTTCGTAATTGCAATTAATCAATTTAGCAGGTCTTCGCGGTGATGCTGAATGATTTTGAGCCACCGTGATGTGTGACTGGATTTTTCAGCCTATTCGTCGAGTTCCTGTCTAACTCAGCCAACAAATTAAAAATTAAGATTATATTTTACAGGTATAAATCATGTATTCTCTACTAAACAAACTAAGGTGATATCTGATAGATGTACCCTGAATTCATCGCTTCTCCACTATGCGACCCAAGCATCCATACGCTGGCGCCTATCCAGCTTGGTTTCTTTTCAGATTTTCTAATGGTAGACATCGTATCCCGGAAATTCTTTGCAACCTTAGAGTTTCAGTGGCACTGGCAAAGAGAAACGTCCTCTTCTTGTAGGTCACCGCTCCATGTATGTTGAAATAAATATAAGTTATACCTTAATACTTAGTCAACAAATTGTAAAATGATTATATATAATGATAGATACACTTACCAGGAAGTCCTGCCAGATGCTCTCCCATACGTGTGATGGGATCCTACTTCATTTGGGCCAGCATGCAGTCATAGGGCTCATGTATGCCTGCTTAGAAATGCTGAAAACTATATTCAAAGGCTCAAGCTCAAAACCACTGCATTAAATATGATACAGACAAATCATGACTACTATATCATACAAATTATATATAATGCCGAAGTAAATTTAATACTTACGATCTATACAAGTGACTGCTAAGGTCGTTTGGATGATCCTAAAGTCACCGATGTTTCTCATCAGATATTAATAATATACGATAAAATGATGCTTTGTTTCACCGAAATGCGTTGCTCTTCGGATGCTCCAATAAAATAAGCTTCTTATCATATGCTTCCGCACCCATTAGATGCATCAAACAAAATACATTGACCAAAATGCATCATTTTATTGGGGTTTCAAATTGGACCATTGGGTCCTAATGCATAACAGTCCAATTTTAAACCATTATTTTCCTAGTTACATAAATATCCAACCGCGTTTAATTCTCCACCATCCCAAACTCGAAAATACCAACCTAGATATCATCTTCCAATCGCTAACTGAGGTAATTTTAATTTTAACTCACATAACTATCTTCTACATTTGTTTATTCTACTATTCGATATCATGTATTTTATTTGCAGTTATTTTCGAATTAATAAACTTGGTACTTTATTTAATCGGCCAAATTGTACAAACGTTACATAATTAAAGAGCCTTACAAGCGTAGAAGAAAAGAAGAAATACGCTCTCAAAAACACCCATACAGATATCCTAACAATGTTGCAGTAACATAGCACTACGTGACAAACACCCTCGACGGTTGTTGAAAACAAACAAGATAACGGCAATCCAGAAGCTTGAGTTGAAATTTTTTCTCCTTTCTTGCACCATTTTCCAGCTAAATCTGCTTCTAACGCCAATCAAAATTTCAATCAGTAATCAAATCTGCAAGCAAGATCTTGAGTTAAAAGCAGCATCCTCCAGCAGCCTCAAGCTATACATATAATGTTAAATTTCAACACATTATGCAAAGGAAAAACGTACTATAAAGTATGATTTTCATAACTGGAAAAAAATTGATATCAACTAAAATATGTAAATGTAAAATATTTGTAATAAATAATGATTACAAAATAGTCCATATCTTGTTTAGCCGCTACTGGTTTCAAGATTTGAAAGTGAACGAGCATGGGTTAAACATATAAAAACGGAATAACTTTAACTATCAAACATAATTGCGTCAAAAATATACACAACTCATAGTAATGCGATCCAAAATATAAATTAGTGCTACAACGAATTGATTTCATTCTATTAATCAATTGAACCAACATTACAGTTTGAATAAGAATGTTATCTTAAACTTTTTTTTTGAAACCATTACGTATATTATCTATGTGTCGTAAATCCATTAAATAACAAACTTTCATTTAGCAATGTTTTTCAATCAAATTACCTAATTTTTTTAAATATGTCTTACATCACAAACATAATTAAAGTTACACAACCTCATCACAGATTTTGGTACAATATTACTAAATAAAAAAATCAAAATTAAAATACACCTTAAAAGACAAATTTTATTTTTCAATAACGATAATTTCTTGATAATTTAAATAACCATACATATCATATCCAAGATATCTCCCATATCAAAATTCACAACGTACTTAACATATATATTATAATAAACATGTAAATATTTTAACCAAAACAAGTTGTTTTCAAAAATATAGCGAGTTTAGATTATTTTCTAAAACTAAATCATTTTAAAATTTTAAATTATTTCAAAAAATAAATAGATCATTTAGATATATCTTTCAACATCGAAATAGTTTCGTAAGTCATTCTTACTATTTAGAAGAAGAAATTTGATACTACAACAAATGCAGATTATCACAAAAAAATCATTGATAAATAGATTAAGCAGATCTGTAATTCGAGTAAGATACTAAATCAACGACTTCTACGTGACTCATATAAAAAAATATAAAATTTTCCAATAATATCATTTAAATTGTAGGTCTGAATGGATAACCCAAATTGATTTAATCGAGAATAAATAAAATAACTTAGCGAAATGCATGCACAGTTTATGAGAATGTAACGACTCGGAATTTTTTCCATTTGGTTTTGAACATTTAGTTTATTTTAAATGTTGAATTAGAAATATTAATTGATTTTAAATATAGAAATTTTGGTTGAATTGGTAAATCTGAGTTAAATTTCAATAATAGTGATTTATCGTAATATGGAAATGGTGAATAATTGAGATTTGAGTTGAATATGAATCGAAATGATTTCCAATGTTAATATAAATTCTATTTGAATTAGAATTGAGTTAGTAAGTTTTTTAAACTGGAATTTCAAGTGATTTAACAAATTTTAAAATGGCCGATTTAATCGACGCGTTAAAATAGCGATACGGAGCACATTCTTGGAATTCAACGTAATTGGTTACATTAGATTCGTAATAATGTATTATTATCAGATTTGAAATTTCGTAGCGTTTTAGAGTTATTATTTGGTCGTGCAAAACTAAAACACGGAGAAATGTATTTAAGTAAATTTAATCAAAATAATTCCATTCAAAAACCTATCTTCAAAATACGATGGAATTGGCTTCCGATATATATTCCATTGTGTTCGGGATAAGGGTAAAATATTATAAACGTCAGGCGGCACGCTTCGTTTGGAGTTCATCTGGTACGCGGATAGTAAAAATAATATACATACATACACACACACACACACACATTCATACAAACATACGCGTATTCACACTCAGAAAACCCTAGCCGCCAATTTACATTTAATGGCCAGTCTTTCTCCTCGATTATCTCCAATCCCTCAACTTTCATGAAAAAATTTCAACTACAATGCCGTAACATCAAGACCATTCCATCCAATAGTGGAGATCATATATCGTCGACGACCGAAGGCGCTAGAGGGCCACGTTTTCTCGGCATTTGGAGGCGATTTTCATGGCACTGGTGGGGGCCGAGCCCGATGGGATTTGGGGTCGAGGTGCGTGGTGAGGTTAGTGGACCGTCGTCTCGACGAATGATGGAGGAGTGGCATTTAAATGCTTGCGCGCATGATTTGGGTTCTCAACCTAGAGCACGAACGAAGGGGAAGAGAAGGAACGTGCTGCCAGATCTGGATCTCTCAGGAAGCACCGGCCAAGATTAAATCTGGGTATTTAAATAAAAAGAGGAAATTTATTTACATAAATTGTATTCAAACCTTTAAAAATGTGTCTCTTCTTCATACGAGGTCCGATTGACACGAAACAAGCAGCGATGGAATCATTGCGATGAGCACAACAATCTAAAACATAATTGCAGATAATTGGAGCGAGCTAAAATTTTAGGTTAAATCGAACGTCGTTCGATTTAATTTGAAATTGAAATGTTTGGCAAATTGAAACTCAAGGTGAGTTAAACTCATTCATTTGGTTAATCGGTAATGTTTTATAGAAAATAAAATTTATTTATGCTGTTTGAATTCTTGAAATTAATGGTTATTGAAATTGATTAAGATGAAGAAATATCATCTTGATATGCTATTAGATTGGTTGAACCAGATCTAGGATCACAATATGGCATCTCGAATTTCTATTAAACTATTTGAGTTTATTTTTAAAACTTATTTCCAGTATTGAATCATGTATGGAATTGGTAATTGATTGTTTTAAATTCCATTATTCAATGATAATGTAAACGGAATTAGAAATATAGTGGTGTGATATATTTGGCCAAATAAATACTGTTGAATAATAAATGGAAGAGTTTTATTATGAACGGCCTTGGTTAGGAGAGTAAATTCTCATTCTGCTACTAGATAAATTTGCATTTATTTTAAGTGCCAGTGGATTTACACTGGATAATTGATGTATTAACAATTGATTGTTAATTATGGATTCGATTTATATATATGTCTTTTATTATGTAAATGCATGTAATCTAACTTAGAAAGTTAACGGTAGCCTATTAAGTACCATTGTGATCGTTAAGTCTCTTTCTGAATATGGAAAGTTATGGGTTTTTGGTTAACTTCAAATTCTATAATTTGGAGTAAATGTTTTATTAAATTATTATATATATATATATATATATATATGAATTTTTATTTAATTATTATTTTACAAATGTTTATAAAATCCTTTATTTAATAAGGCTTATTACGTTTTAAAGTTGATCGTTTATTTGATTTTGTTTAAAGGAATGAATTATTTTATTTTTAGTGATTTAGAATTACATAATTATTACATTAACAATAGTTATTAAAAAGTTAATTAATTTCATTAAAGGTTAATTTAAAGTTAATTACTTATATTAGATTTTAAAATGTTAAAGGTTAAATTATTTTATTATTAATAAATGTTTTAAAGTATTTTTATATCGTCAAAATGGTTAGGATATTTTTGTGATGTTAAAATCTTAATTATTATAATTATATACTAAATTGTTTATAAAAGAAAATCTTTTTGCAAAATAATTTTGTTAAAGAAGTTTGTAAATTTGGAAGAGGTTTGAAATTTGTAAAGGGAAGTTTTACAAATGGTACGAGATTTGTAAAAGAGTAGTTTCCTAAATTAAACTTAGAAATTTATATAGAAGCCTGATAAATATTTTTGAGATATTTATAAAATAAAGATATTGGAAAGTAATAGTATATTTTCATAGCGTAATTCAAGGGCAAAGATTGTTTACAGTTTGGGATGTTTTCGTTGGGATAGCGACATAACCATTGTACAAACTGCGATCTACGATTGATTTCATGGTGTAAGTCGAGAGGCAGCGATGGCCTGCAGTTAAGTTTGTATTTACCTGTGATAGAGACGTATCCATTAAGCTGCGTTCCATGGTCGATACCGAAGGGTACTTTCCATATCTATTTTAAAAAGTTTTCAAATATTTTGAAAGGCATGATTTGTGAATATACTTTTTTCGATGAAATAAGTATATGAATGTTTTAAAAAAAGGAATTCAGATTTTTTCGAAATTAAATTAAATGAGGCTTAGTGATTTTCAGTGGGAATGTGATCTATGTTTGGAATGTTTATTTATTTTAAATAACCGACGATCAAAATCTTGGTCCAATACGTAATCCTTCTTAATTTTGGTGGTAGGGAAATAATTTTCTACCTAACACCAACGAGTTTTAACTCTGGAGATATCTAGGGGAAACACAGGAATTATATGGTACAGTTACTATCGGTGGTGCTATACTGAATGTATAAACTCGTTGTTCTTCTAAGATAAATGATAAGGAGATCCTTCCACTTAAACGGTTAGGGGGTGATCCCCGTTCTTATGTATTGCAAGATTATTTTCTAAAAAACCGATATTGAGCATTCCGAAAATCGACGATTGATTTATGGAGCGCCGGAAAGCGGGAGAGTGTACCCGTAAGAGATGACCCGAAAACGTTACTCCAAAACCACATATGGTTCTATGGAGGAGTTTTCTTGTTATATTGGGATGTGGAAATCCATGTGTGGTTTCGAGACCGTTGTATATGGAAATTCGTGTGTGATTCCATGATCAATTTGAGATGTGGGAATCTGTATGCGAGTCCAAGGCCATTGTGGTGTAGGAATCCATATTGGATTCCATGATCTATTTTTGGAGCGGTGCATAAGTTGAAACGTCGGATGTAGCCTCATCAGTAGAAATGACTAAAACCAAAGATAGGAGGCATGGCCAGTAAGGTTAGCAAATCCATAGGGTGTAATTGACTCCTTTTTCTAGCAATACCGATACCTTTAGTGGTTTTGGCTTGCCAGAGCGATGCACTCGGTCTTAGCAAGACGAGTTATGTCTTTCTATAATACCCCAGCTAGACGGTATGATGCTTCAGAAGGATAACTCTGATCCTTGTGTAGGAGGACCATTCTCGAAGTACTGAGGGCACCTCCGTTGAATCCTACACAATTAGCGAGCGAGCCTTATCTAGTTTTGATTTTATACTAGTATTTTTTTTGGTGTACATAGTACGAGCATCACAGCTACTTGATTATTATTAGTTTGACCCATGGACATTATTATAATATCATTGGATTTTATATAGAAATGGTTTGGGATCGTAAGGCAAAAACCCGACCGTGTTTATGTACAGTGTGTCTTACGATATCTTTACTTGGAAAAGGTTTTATGACTTAATAAATCAAATTGAGTGTGTTTTCTCATGCTGGTTTACCAGACTGATCCGTGTGCTATTATTTTATAATAATGCTCGGGTCAGACCGAGCAAGTTATTGGCTTAAATTGGATTGCTTGGGAGCCCAGGAGACGAGCTGGAGACTGAGTCGTATTCTTGTACTTGTTTATTCCGCTATAGTATTTGCTTGAAATTATAAGCAATTGTGAGGACAGACCATTATTTATTGATTTGTGTACTCTGATTTGAGGTATGTATATTACAGTTTCATTTGTGTAAAGAGCTATTGATATTATAAATTATTCAGTCCAATGTGAGATTCTGTATTTGTTTAGTTTCTACTATTTTCTACCTTCTTTCTTTCCCATAACTATCTGTCTTTTCGACACTCGATTATTCGATGTACTATACAATGAACGTATTGATGTCGATTTTCGAGGGTCGAAAAGTCAAGTCGCTACACATGGTATCAGAGCTTAGGTTGGCAATATACCTAGGTTTTGGTGGGGATTACTCATTACAGATAGAGTAAGTAGTACTCTAGAATGAGTCTGAGTGTATTAATAGATACGAGCCTGTATTTGTTAGTGAATATAAAATGTTTTATATTGTGTTGCTTTATCTGTCGAGTGTTTATGAATTCGGGTCGGTACGGGAAGTACAACTGTATCGATAGGGGTTTGTAAACTCTTAAAAATGTATACCGATACATTATTGTTTTATAGAGGGCAAATAAAATAATTTTACCCAAGCTATATTTTAATATAAAAGAAATAATTTCATGAAATTGTTATAGTGTAATTGGAATGTTTGGTTGCTAATATTATAATCAAAACAAGATTATAAAAATTGAAATGGTTCAGAGAACAAAATAGAAATTCTGTAAGTATAATTATAATACGAGTTGTAACTGAAAGTGAATTCAAACCGGAATTTGAAAATTTAAATCCTAGAAATTTTGGAAAATGGTTTAAATGAATTTGAACTAATTATTTAGGAATTTTTAAAATCTTAGAGATGTTGGAAATGTTTTCCAAAGTGGTTTGTGAAGAATAATGGAGTATTATTTTGAAGATATTTCTGAATAGAAATTGTTTTAAAATGGGTTTTGGAAGTACGAAAGCACTGAACTCGCTTCATTTGCTGAAAAATAATTCTGGTGATGACAGTCGCATCATTAGTGTTCATTTTCAAATTTCCAAGTGACGGATTGCTACTGTAGTGATTCGCTATGATTATTTCCTTTGGACTTGTTTGGTAAACAAGTTTTGTTTTAGAAATACCAAAAGGGAGTTGTTTTATAGAAAATCAAGTTGCTTTAAAATTCCCCAAGTATGATTTGATATACAAAAGTGGATATATATATGTGTGTGTGTGTGTGTGTGTGTATGTATGTATGATTTCAAAATGGTTGGAAATAAACCGGGTGATTGAATTATGGGATTCCCATTTAAATGATTTGTGAAGTCAGGAGAAAATCAGTTATTGAAATTATAATTTGGAGTTGATATAGATAAGAAAGGAAGGTGTGAATTTTAATCGTGGAATTAAAGTTTAACTTGGGTAAGTTAAAATGAATAATATGGGTTAAGTTTTAACCTAAGATAAGTTAAATAAAATTAAATTGGATTTGCATTGAATTGAATATAATGTTTGAAATGTAAAATGATTGTATAACTATAAGTTATGATTATTAAATGGAATGGATACACTTAAGCTATAAAGCGATATATATATATATATATATATATAAAATCCAGAGTTATTATTACAAGATGTGAATGGACTCAAGTAAGCAATATGAGATTTTAAGTAAATAAGGTTTTAAACTGATTAACTGAGAAATGCAATGGTAAAACAAAAATGAAAATGGTTTGCTATTATGATAAAGAAATGGAAATTTAATAATTTGAATTATAAATGGAGGATGAATTGGAATTGATTAAGTTGAATATAAATCACTTGAAAAGTGAGGTAATTAAGTGAACTCCTGAAATGAGTCAAATGAAATTGATAGTGATGGAAATGAATTAATGGAATGATTCCCAAGTAATATAGTATAAATTGGATATACTAAGTAATTGGAAGCGAATAAATTGAATGAGAATCAATTTAAAATGAAATGGAATTTGATTTCAATGGAAACTTAAGTTAAGTGATTATTTATGAAATGATTCATAAATAAATTAACATGGATTGGAATGTTGTTTAATATAAAATGAAGCGAATAAAGCTTGGTGAATAACTTGAATGGGAATCAATGGAAAATAGATAAATTGATTTAGAATCAATTTAAATGGATAAATTGGAGCTTAATAAGATGGATACGGATATAATAAGTGTGAATGTGAATAGAATGCAATTGAATGGTGTCTGAATAAATTTATAATTGAATAAATGGTATGAATATCAATTTGAATGTGTATAATTTAATGTTTGAACTCTGTAATTGCATATGCATTCTAAATTACATGATATGACATGTTTGCTTTATGAAACTTGTATTTAGATTGGTTAAATGAGTGTAATGTTATAAAAATTTCATGAAACTTATGTGCCTCATTTGTGTAAGTATCGGTATGGGGTGCTGTTTGGATATCTATTGGTTGTGTAATGCATATAAATTAAATGAACTCGCTTAATAACGCTAATATAAGGTACGACTTCGCATTAAAAGTGAAAATGAGATAAATATTGATATATATTGTGTTTCCGTCCGTTTGCATCGATGTATATTACATTTTTCATATTTGTGATATTATAAAAGGCTCTTCATACATGGGAGACTCTATCAAAAAATTTGAAAGTCAGGGTGTTAGAAATTTTTTGTTAACTAAATTTGATTTGAAATTTTTGCTTGAAATAAGGGAATTTGATGAATAAATAGAAATTAATAGATTTGGGCGAGTCTGAAAGACTTAGGAAATGGAAATAATAGAATTTTAACCAAATGGGTTGTAACGACTTGTAAATTTTAATTATTTTATTAATATATTAAAGTGAAATTTTGTGATTTTTAAATAATTGAACTTGGAAATAAAAAAAATTAATATTTGAATACGTCTACTTAAACACAGCTAATGGTAAATTTTCATCAGATAATACGAAAGTTAATTTTATTGTGTAATTTTATTTCAATTCAAATCGGTTAGAATTTGATGGTAATAAAATGTTTTTCAAACCTGAATATTTTTCACAATAAATTTGTAAATTATCTTCTGAGTGAGGCGTCATATTTTGTTTCGTCAAATTCGGACTGCTAATACTCCGTTTATCTTAATTCCGACATTTTAACAGCATTTTGGTATCGATTATCGACTTTTGATAGGATGATCGTACCACTGATATCTGTATACTGTTTTGATCATCTAGTCGTGCTGATCTCTGTGGTATATTCAATTCTGTGTTTTGAAGTCCGGTTTGCAGCAGAATCCACAAAAAGGGTAACCGTATCAGTACCGGTTTTTGTGACTTCGGGTTCTTATGACTTTCTGACTTCCTAATTCATTCAATTTTCCATCGTATAACTCAACAACCATTTACATTTCATATTCCCATAAAAATTTATTGTTATGACCATTCATTATACCATTGTTTAAAATTTGTTCCATTTTGTTTCTTTCACCACCACTCTCTTCGTTCTATCTTTGTTTACAAAGGAAAAAAGAAAGCAATATGCGTTTTTCGTTCTCTTCCATTTTTCTCTGCTGTTTTCATCTCAAATCTCAATTCTACTTTGCACGCAACTCCTCTCCACCGTGCATCACAACCCACATCTCCTCAGCCACCAAAAACCAATCCAACCTAAGTCCAGCATGCAAGATCATTTCCACGCCATCGAACACTTAGCCTCTTCACCTGACCGGACCTAAGCTCGCAGCTCGTCCCCTTTGCCCCCACGCACAGCAGTTCGGCTACACAATGATAGCTCGACAAACCGCCGGTCCCACACGCATGCAACTCCCCTGAACCCCACCACTTTCTTCTCCTTTGCCGAGCATCATTTTTCTGTCAAGGTAGATATATATATATATATATATATATATATATATATATATATATATATATATGCTCTGTTAAATATGTAAGTTATATTTGTTTTTTTGTTTCTTTCTTTTCTTTCTTTTATTTGGAGATATATATGTATATTCTATACATATGTTCGGTTTCGGTTTATACATATATAAGTTTTAAATAATTTATATATTTATAATCGACCCTTTATATGTAAGTATATTTGTTTTCCTGAATTTGTCATATGCAAAGCTGTTTTGTTCTTTTGTTTTTATTTTACAGTTTCTTATATATATTAGTATATATATTCTTATAAAGCTATAGTACAGTACAGTTTAGCTGTTGGGTTAGTTTATGTATTATATATATAGTCTACATATACTGCATAAGTTTATATCAATTGTTAGTCATCTATGTATAAGTCTACACATAATATGTGAGTTTCTTTTAGGTGTAATATAAATTTTCCTTGAGTATTTATATCAAAGGATTATGCAACATGTCTCTTCTTTTGTTTTGCATTGATGTATGTTTGTGCTACATATATTTATTAAGAATATAGGTCTGCATATATGGGTTTCTAAATATCAAGTCCTCATGTATCTGTTTGTTATACATATCAAGTCTGGAAGATTTGTATTCATATGTTGTGTAGTATTATACAATAGATTCAAATGGTATATATTATAGCTAGTATGGTAGGTTTATGTAAGTGTTTTCTTCATTTTTATTTGTATATATATGTTATTGGTCAGTTTATATTTTAGTTATTTATATATGCTGTTTTAAAATATAACTTGTATGTAAGTTTTATTGGTTTACGTATATATATTTAATATAGCTTCCATATGTATAGTCTATTAGCTTATTATAAGTGTGATATTTTTGTTTTATAAAATGTTGATTTTTAAAATTGTTTTCTATAATATAAGTGTGTGTAATGAATGATGATACTTGTTGTAATGTGGGTTTTATAATTTTTGATTTTGAATATATTAATAATGTATATATGTTGGTATTAATATATGTGTTTTAGTTTGAATGATAGAATTTGAATACATATATATTCAATATAAATGTGTTTGTATTTAAAATATGATTTTATATTTATAGTTATATTTATAGTTATATGTGAGTTCACTTATAACAATTATATTCATCGATCGAGTTCTGATTTGATTTCTTCTATTCCTATTCATCAGCTTTGTTCATCAATTCGTGCCAATCTAGCTTTGCTTTGGAATTCATGCTTGGATCTATAACTCACTTCGTTATCAAACTTCTCTAGCCTCAAAAGGTGAGAAATCACTCACGATTAACGTTCTTATATTTATTAAATTTGATTTCAATTGAAACGACAATTGAAATATAACGCCATTAGTTTTTTACATTGCTATATATATGCTATCTGTTCACCTGTGACATCTGACACCCTTATCTGTTATTTATATTAATGATATATGCATGTTATATTATTATCATATATGTTATCACTCTACAAGTTCCCTGTTAGTATAGAATTCCCTATGGGTTAAAATGATACATACTCGAACGATCTGTAGAACAGGAGAAAATCATTATGGTTTGAAATGATAAACCTAAGCGATTTTCATTGAATTGAATTTGGGATTCTGGGTTGAAATGATATATATCCGTATATATTTAAATTGCGAATTGAAATGATAAATATCAGTATCACTTTACTATAAGATAGAAAATTATATACACACACTGTTGATCAATGTATGTGTATATATATATATATATATATTGAAATAATTTCCAAGGTTTGAAATTGAATTTATTTAAGAATTTTATTCAAATAAGGTTGATTTGAGATTTAGTAAATTTAGGATTTTAAAGATATGATTTTATAACTTGATTTTGATTTAAAGTGATTTAAGTGAATATTTTAAATTTACATAAATTGAAATGGTATATTTAGTTTTATTCAAATTTGAAATTTGAAGTTTTAGTTAAATGTTATTTGAATGATTAAGTAAATATTTCAAAATAAATAATAGTAAGGTGAATTTGATATATATATATATATATGGAATTATCAAATCTTGTTTTGAAAGGTTTGAATATTTAAAGCTTTGAAAATATTGAAATTGAAATGGTTTATTTTGTGGTTAAAAATCTGTATTTGAAATCGATATAATTTGAAATGGTTTACTGAGAAATTGAAATAAATTGAAATTGATGATTGGAGATTTGATTAACTTTGAATTTTGGAATTCGAATTGATTTGGAATTGATTTGTGAAATTTAAGGAAATAATATTTTTATATAAAGTATTTTTTTAAATTATATTTAAAACTATTTATATACATTTACTTTATAACTATTTTTGGTATAAACTATTTTAAAATACTAATTATTTTAACATAAACTATTTTAACTTATAACTCTTTTATATAAACTATTTTACTTTATGAACTATTTTATTAAATATACTATTTTAATACCTAAACTGTTTAAGTGGTGGAAGTTATGTTTTCAAAGTTAAATTTCAAAGTATTATGCTTTGAAAGTGATATAAGTTCAAGTATTTGGTTTCGAAAGTGTTATAACTCTGAAAGTGCTATGATTTTGGAAAAGGATATATTTGAAATAGAAATGATATCGTATTTGGTTTTGAAATGGAAATGGTATTTTGGTTTTGAAGTATAAAATATTTGAAATGACCGCGGTGTTATAATAACGTTTGGTTGTTAAAGATACAGGATCGGAAGTTGTCATACTCTCCGCCAACTCCGAAAACCACTTTAACAACTGTGTACACGGTTGAGATTCCAGAATGAAGTAGGATGGTGACGACGATCCTATATGAGGTATATACGTGCACCTGACTCCCATGAGTTGGCATAAGGTGGCTAAAACAGGAGCGATTCTCGGGCCAAGTGAGGTCATTCCTCCGATTGGATACATTCCTTCGATACTATATTCTGACTTTATGATTGATTTGGTGGCCATACTTGATTTTTTTTATTTAGGAGTGTGTTCCAAGGTGGGCGGTAGTGGCTGTTATGCGTTACCACTAGCTCGGATGCGTAATTGGTATATCTACCCTGGCATTGCCTTGTCACCTACCCCATCGAGACCACCACGAGTTTGTTTTGTACCATACCTATGGAGTGCCCTCTGACGACTCCCAGTACGGGGGAGATTACGGTACCGTATAGACTATGAGAATATATAAAATGTGTTAAGGTGGAAAATATAAAGCCTTGACGCTATTTTAATAGTTTACTTTACTATAGACATTATTATAATAGCGTGTAGTATCTACGTAATAGATAGTTTAATGGATCCTTAGAGGATGGTTATCCCAAACATCCTTTGAGTTACTTGTATTTCAGTTGATATTTCACTTGAGTTGAATTTATTGATATAAGAATGTTAATCCTGACTCGAGTGTTTTGTGTTTCTCTTTATGCTCGAGTCAAACTAAGTGTACCAATATTTGAAACTCACCTTTGGAGTTGGAGCTTCGCTTGTAGATCCATCTATCGATTCTTCTTTCAATTATTCAGTTGATTCCAGTGATGCATTCAGATTTTGTATTTGACTATTGTATTGAGACATCTATGTATTTGAGACTTTTATTGTATCTTGTTTAACTCTGTTATATATATAGTAGCTTCATGAACTACTATTCATTTTTTACGCTGCATTATTGTTATATTACTCCATGTCTGTGATTCTGTGATTATTTTTACTGTATATGCTGAGTTTTGCTAAATATAAATTAACAATCTGGTATTTTGAGCAATTCAAATCTGGCGTGTGTGGATGCGAATGGTTGAAAATTTCAGGATGTTATAGCTGGTATCAGAGCTTTGGTTTTAGGCACACTTAGCATGTGTAGTAGATTTAATTATAGTATCACTTTTGTTCGAGCATAAAAAATTTCCTGGATCTGGGATATATGCCGACTTTCAATATCTAGTCGTTTTGCCTAACCTTTTAGGTAGGAGAGCGTATCCGTGAATTCATTTATCCACCTGTACTTCTCTTTCTTCGCCAAGTTACACTACCTATGAATACTTCGAGATCGAGTGAAAAGTCCTTTCATGCAAATTCATACCTAAAGGATTTTGATTCGAATGAGCTAACCAAGTTGTCCCGCAATTAATATACTGGACTCCGGTTAGGTCTAAGCGATCAAAGTTCTTCCATATTTGAACAGAATTATCATGTATGACTTGTTGTCCATAATTAGTATCCGCATTGGTTGTTTCTTTCTATCCGGAGCAAAGTCTTCTTGTTCCTTAGTCTAGGCCCAAAGTGACTATCGGTTGCTTGGCCTTCTTGTTGGTGCAGCTTATGCGATAACGAGGTGCGTAGCGTAACATTTCAAACAGGCACCCGACCAGTATATTAATTTTAGCTGTGTGCCGGTATATTAATTGGGCTTAACCCAATCTCTTTGAATTTCCTTTGAATTTTTGAACTTTCCCCTCGGTTCCAAAATCCATCCTTGTCTCTCCCTATTCATTTTTCTTGATTTTGGAGTATCCAATAACTCCACTTCAAATGATCTCTATAATAACTCAGCGGTATCGCCAATCTTCGAATGATTTGTAAAAGGGTGAAACTCCTTTACAACAAGCATTGATTCACCGGAGATTTCCATACCCCAGTTTAGATGCTGCTATCTCTTGCTATGCCGGATTCTATCTCTCGCGATCGAATGTCAGTTTGCGTCAGAATTGTGCATCGATCATATCCTGAAATCACGGCTGACCCGGTTAAGATCGCTCGCGATTAATATCAATATATCTATCTTTTTCTTTAACCTTCTCATCTTCATTTCGAACCTATCTTCGAACTGAAATTCTCTTTGTTAGAGTCCCCTTGTACTTGAATCTCTAACTTTTTTTTGAAATCCATTCTAGAATTATCGTGTGAGGGAGTGCATTTGTAATTAATATTTAAAATGTTTTATGTATTGTGTTGTTTGAGTTGTTGATGACGATTTGGCTTTTCGCTCGATTTATCTGATCAACGCTATCGGTAGGAATTCCATAACACCTGAAAATAGCAAACTAACACAATATTGTTTCAGTTTTGGTAAATGAAATAATTTTGTATGATTATATTATATATTAGTATAAATTTCTCTGAAATGGAAAAAGTTAATTGAATCGGTTTTGATTTTATTTATTATTTTTAAACCTTTGACTATTGCCAAATGATAAATAAATGAACATGGTTATAAACTAATTCGAAATTGAAATGAATTTAAATTAAGAAATGAGAATTTGATTTCTGATAATTCAAACTTTGGTTTTTTTAAATTATATATTATTGAAATTATTTTCGAATAGAAATCGTTCCCAAAGAATTTTAAATGTTTAAATCAGTGCTCTTCTCTTCTGTCGTTGGAAAATAATTTCGATGATGGCGGACACATCATCGATATTCATTTTCGAGTTTTAGAGCGGAGAGAACATTCTGTAGCTTTACTACACTTTGTTTTGAAAAATGGAATTGATTTTAATTTCTTAAATATGACTTGATTTATAATATATAGGTAGATATTTATAAAATTTGATTTGGTATGTATAGTATCTATGTATGTTTATCTTAAAATGGTTTGAAGTTAATTGGAAATTTAATTCTTAATTTTCTTAAAGGATGATTTCAACTATAAAATAAAGCAAAAATTTTGAATAAATATTTAAATTTTAAATAATTGAGTTGGAAAAATTTTCTTATATAATACCCAATTTCATTCTAATATAACTTACCTAAATCATTCAGAAGTTGAATATGTAATTAGATAATATACAACATAAATGATTTTATAAATAAAATTTGAGTGGTTGTAATAAATATTATACACTTAAATTTTAATTATAAAAATACTAATTGAGATAAATAGAATAATAAGTTAATTGAATAATAAATGAGATAGATAAAATAAATACTGTTTTGAGGAATTAATAAATTGAAATAAGATCAACTTAATGAAATACCGTGAATTTAAAATCAATTATTGAATATTAATTTATTTAGATTGAAATTTATATGGTTTAAATTAATTGTTTTATTTTGTATTTCAATCAATTTTTCTTTCTAGTTGTTTCTACTCTCCTTCCTTGTAACGTCCCGCCTTTTCGCACGCTTTAAATCGACACACTTACCAATTCAAACCATACGGAAGGACGGATTGTTATGGGTAAATAAGAAAAACAAGAAAGAAATAAAAGAAAACAGAATCTCACAGCGGAAGGATAAAATATAATAATAAAATATACAGTTTATAAATCTGTTTACAAAACATTTATATAATACATATCAGAGTTACACATACCAATAACAATGCAGCGGAACAGTGTGTAGTGCACTAGTATAAAAATAATAATATACATCTTCGTCTTCGTCCTCCAGAGCTAAATCTTCAAATCCTGAAACGCTCGAACTGACCCGAGCGAATTTGAAAAGACAAAAACACTCGAGTCAGAACTAAAAGATCTTATGTGAGTTAAATTAACAGAAATAAATATGAGTGCAGTAACTCAAGAGATGCTCCGGATTTACATCTCCTAAGGATCCGTTAAACTATTTACTATATAGTATATTGCGCTATTATAATAGTGTCTAATTGTAAAATAAACTTACTTTTTAATAGCGTTAAGGGGTTACCCATATAGCCCTTAACACAAATAATGCCAATGGTCTATACAGTACCGTAATACCTCCTGATCGGGAGGCTACCAGAGGATACTCCATAGGTACGACACAAATAGAAACTCGTACAAGGCACGCTAGGGTAGGTGACACGGCACAACTAGGCAATGCGAGGGTAGATATACCAATTGCTATCCGGGCTGGTGGAAACAAGCAGCGCGCAGCTAACGCCTACCTCGAACAAACACCCCCAAAATCAAAGAAATCAATAGTGGCCACCGAATCAATCCAAAGTCAGAGTACAGTATCGAAGGAGTGCGTTCGATCAGAGGAATGACCTTATTGGCCCGAGAATCGCTCCTGTTTTAGCAACCTTATGCCAACTCACGGGAGTTGGGTCCACATATTTACCTTATAGGAAACGCCGTCACCAACCTACTTCATTCTGGAATCTCCGCCGCGTACACGGTTGTTAAAGTGGTTTTCGGAGTTGGCAGAGAGTATGACAACTTCCGATCCCGGTCTCTTTAACAACCAAACATTATTATAACACCGCGGTCATTTAAAATAATTTAAACTTTAAAACCAGAATAAAATATCCACTTTAAACCCATATAAATACGATATCATTTATATTTTTAAAACCCCAAATCAATACGATATCATTTAGACCCAAAATCATATAATGTCATTTTATTTTCCAATATATATTCTTTTCCAAAATCATAGGGTTTTCAAAGTAAAATATTTAGAAATCAAAACTCCTTAATATAATATTTTCAAATCATACTACCTTGAAAATCATAACTTCGAAACAAATTTCCATCTCTCAAATGGTTAAATATTAAATTACTTTATAAAACACAATAGTTTCTTTAGATTTCACAAATCAATTTTCGAATATCGATTTAAACTTCCAAATAACATTTCAATTCTTATGTTTCAAAGCTTTAAATATTTCACCATTTCAAAACAAACTCATTTGACAATCCCATATATATTAAATTCAATTACTTATTATTTAGACTTGGAATATTTACTTAATGAATTCAATATAATTTAGGGAAAACCTTTAACTTCACATAACTGGAAAATCTTCCAATTTATTATATATTCATTTAAATCAACCCGATATTCATTTAGATCACACTACACAAAAAATCAAGTTATAAAATCATATCCTTTAAAAATTCTAACTTTTTATTTAATTCCAATTTAACTTAATATTCATCTTACAACCTTATTCTCATTTAAGTCAATGAAACTCCATAAATTAAATTTTAAATAAATGCTTAATCTTATTTGATCTTAAAATCAAACTTTATTTTAGACTTCAAATCAAATTTATACAAAGCTTAAAAACCGGAAATTACTATATATATAATAACCTTTATCAATATCCAAATCAATATCCCATAAACCATATATATATATAACTTTACAAAACCATAGAAAATCATTTCAAAATATTTATATATATATATACACCGCGGTGCCTATATAAAATTTTCTACCCTATGGTCAAATGATACAGATGTTTATCATTTCAATCCGCAATTTAAAATAAAAATGCGGTTGTATATCATTTCAAACCGCAATCCCGAATGAATGAAATGCACAATAACTTGCAGTTTATACAATATAAAATACAGCATCCATTCATCCAAACATCAATCATCAACCATTTTTTCAATCATCATTAATTTAAACATCCATCAATATATAGCATATAAAATATAACAGGGAATAAATAACAGGTATTAACTAACAGTTTATATTCAGTAATAAATTTAATAACTGTTTAATTAGCAGTTTAGATGCAAATAAATAAATTCTAACTGTCAATTTATATGCAATAATAAAAATTAATTAACAGTTAAATTAAATAAATGTGATTTAACAGAGATAATTAATAAAACATGCCAAACAGTCATAAATGAATTTCTACTCATATCTAAAATCAATTTAACAAACATAAGAAATCTTAGAAGTTGTGAGTGGGTTAAAACACTCACCTTTGGGATTTAAATCGAATTTAAATCCGATTTAAACCCAAAAATTCGACGGTCTCAGAATCCGTCCAAACCAGCGTCAACAGATCCGAAATTTTATTACGATCCTAACAAAAAAAATCTCGTGTAAATCGGACACCGTATGCAGAAGTTATTCGAATAAAACGATTTGAAAATTAAATTAAATTAAAACAAAGTAAATAATCCTAACCTATGCCACGTCAAACCCCATCTCCCTGAAGCTTGCTCATGCAAACAGCACGAAGAAACCCATTTTGACCGTTCCATTGACTGTCGCTATCACCTCACCCACGGCCATCAGAGGCCGGCCGTCTTCCCATCCTCCACGTCACGACGAGCCGCACCCCCCAGCCCTCGCTTTACCTCCGGCCGCCCCTAACGTCACGCGCCGCCGCGGTAATTTAGGGTTTTCGAAACCCTAATCGCCCAAAATCCGCTGCCCTAGTCACCAATAGCGGCTGCGACCACCGCCAAACGATCCCCCCTGCCGAGATCTACAAAACCCATGCCTCAATTTTGCCAATCGCTGACTCGATAAAAACCCCCAATTTGAACTTTGACCGTGATTTTAGGACGATTCGAGCATCGTATACAGAAACGAACATCACCAGTAGATTCGTGTCGATGAAATCTACAACATATAATTTTTTGAGATTTTTCTGAGAACTTTAATTTTTGACTTTGGATTTGATTTTTTGAAATTGAACATGGATCTAGGGTTTCTAGCCATTGGAAGAAGAGAAGGAACTGATGAAATGAATGCACAAACAAATGAGAATAGATGGGCTAGGGTTTATAATTTGGTTTATATAGATAGGCTAGAAAATAGAGTAAATGGATCCGATAAACAAACGTGCTAACGCTAACGTGGCTCAAAAAGCCCGTTTTGACCCCGGAACGAAATTGGGTAAACCCATATATCAAAATAGGTATTTTAAAATATTCTGAACGCGATGGAAAATGTTTCACGTCCAAATTCGATCGTATGAAGAAGTTATGCTCAATTCAATATTTCCAAATTGATTTCAAATTGATTTCAATTAAATCGATTTTAAGGCGTTTTGCGTTCGTACGATCAAACGACAAGTCCGATTGCTACGAAACTCGAAACCCTACAATAATTCACTGTTATGGATCCGATGAAACTGGTTTCGTCGAAATCCGAGTCCGTGACAAAAATGGCTATTTTTATATTAATTAAATAAATTAACAAATCGATTAAATCCAATTTTATATTTTAAATTCTAAAATTGACAATCTTATCATCTTTGTATTACTCAAACATTTACAATGATTTTAAAATTTTAAATGTCCATATAGAGAAGATAAATTTATCAATTCCAAATGTTAATCTCACTCTTAATAATTAACTACATTTAATTTACAAAATTATAAATAAAATCCTAAAAATTCCATTTAGTTAAATAAATTAATTATTATTCCATTCATAATTTCAAATAGAAGTGTCAACCATTGGATTTAAGATTATCACACAAATATTTCACGTTTTCAACTTAATTTCCAATTAACGTAAAATTTCATTATTAAATTTTAAATAAATTGCAATAAACCCAAATAAATACATAAAGCTTGATTCCTGTTTAAACATTTAACTCATTTGATTGCAATTAACCTCTTTATGGTAAATTAAATTCCGATATATTAATGAAACTTAATTTCCATTCTTTATTCACAAATCATCATATTTATGAAGAACATTTACTTTATTCTCCATTTATTACCTTAATTTATTTAACGTAACATTTTATTTATATTTATTGCAATGATTTCCAAAACAATTGAATGAATTAAATATATATGTATTACCCATAATAACTTGTGGTGACAACTCTTGATCACCTTTTATAAGTTTATTATTTACAATCCAAAAATCGACATTTACTATATATATACGAATTAATTAATTAAATGTTTCCATTTCATTTTCCTATACTAAATTTATTACTAAGTGTATTTACTCCATTCCAACAAGTTGGAATTACATTCTTACTATAACAATCATTTCCCTATTCACTTTTATTAATAACCCACCATCATTGCATTTATTGTCTTTTATTGATTTAATCAAATTACCCCATATTCCTTTAAATTCATACTAACGAAATAATCAATTACTATTAAATGCATATTTATTCATCAATCAATTTGCTATTTACTTTTCTTTCTTTCCATTTGATAAATAACCTAGTATGCATTTGCATACATTCATTTCATTCCATTCATTTATGGGTATTGCATTGAAATTCAATTTATTAGCTAATACCAACATTATTACCATTAGTTACAATTGGATTCCCAGTTTATTCAATACCCTGAATAAATAACATATATATTAATCAAATTCTTACATTTTTTCTCATATTCCATTTAAAATCAAATCATAACATTTAAATGATTCTATTGAATTGGAATTTCATTCAAGTCATAAATTATTAACTTGCACTAATATGATTCCTTAATTTATTTCAGTTACCATTTAAAATCTTTTATTGCATTAAATCAATTTAATACTTTCATAAATTTCTCATATTAAATTTTATATCCAGGTTGGAATCTTTTCCTACTAAATTCATTTGAATTTCATTCCAATTTCTATAAATAGGATTTAAGTCACCTTTTACATAATTTATTTTAGCCTTCATTTTAACATTTATTTATCCCCTTTATTGTTTCTACTAAAATAAATTACAAAAATCCTATTAAATAAACAAATTTAAATTATCGAAATTTACGGGTCGTTACATTCCTCCTTCCTTTTTGGGGACGAAAAGTTTTGAGTGGGGGAGAGTGTAAGGACTCGTAAATTTTAATAATTTTAATAATATATTTAAGTGAAATTTTGTGAATTTTTAAATAATTGAATTTGAAAATAAAAAAAAATTAATATCTGGAATACGTCTACTTAAATACAGCTAATGGTAAATTTTCATCAGATAATATGAAAGTAAATTTTCTTGTGTAATTTTATTTCAATTCAAATCGGTAAGGATTTGATGGTAATAAAATGTTTTTCAAACCTGAATATTTTACACAATAAATTTGTAAATCATCTTTTGAGTGAGATGTCACATTTTATTTCGTTAAATTCAGACTGTTAGTACTCCATTTATCTTACTTCTGATGTTTTAACAGCATTTTTGTACGGATTATCGACTTTTGTTAGGATGATCGTACCACTGATATCTGTATACCATTTTGATCGTCTCGTCGTGCTGATCTCTGTAGTACATTCAATTCTGTGTTTTGAAGTCCGGTATGTAGCGGAATCCGAGAAAACGGTAACCGTATCGGTACCGGTTTTTGTGACTTCTGGTTCTTGTGATTTTCTGACTTCCTAGTCCATTCAATTTTCCATCGTATAACTCAACAGCCATTTACATTTCATATTCCCATAAAAATTTATTGTTGTGACCATTCATTATACCACTGTTTAAAATTTGTTCCCTTTAGTTTCTTTCACCACCACTCTCTTCGTTCTATCTTCATTTGCAAAGGAAAAAAAAGAAACCAATATGCATTTTTCATTCTCTTCATTTTTCTCTGCTATTTTCCTCTCCAATCTCAATTCTACTTTGTGCGCAACTCCTCTCCACGTGCATCACAACCCACATCTCCTCGGCCACAAGAAACCGATCCAACCCAAGTCTAGCATGCAAGATCATTTCCACCCCATCGGCCTCTCAGCCTCTTCATCGACCGGACCCAAGCTCGCAGCTCGTCCTTTTTGCCCCGCACGTAGAAGTTCGGCTACACAATGGTAGCCCGAAAAACCGCCGATCCCACATTCATGCAGCTACCCTGAACCCTACCACTTTCTTTTCCTTTGCCGAGCATCGTTTTTCCGTTAAGGTGTGTGTGTGTGTGTGTGTGTGTATGCTTTGTTAAATATATAAGTTATGTAAGTTTGTTTTTTTTTGTTTATTTATTTTCTTTTGTTTGTTTGGAGATATATATGTATATTCTATATATCTGTTCGGTTTTGGTTTATATACGTATAAGTTTATGTAAGTATATTTGTTTTTATGAATTTGTCATATGCAAAGCTATTTTGTTCTTTTGCTTTTATTTTACGGTTTGTTATATATATTAGTACATATATTCATATAAAGCTATAGTACAATATAGTTTAGCTGTTGGGTGAGTTTATATATTATATATATAGTCTGCATATACCATATAAGTTTATATCAATTGTTAGTCATCTATGTATAAATCTACACATAATCTGTGAGTTTTTTCTTAGGTGTAATATAAATTTTTCTCAGAGTATTTATATCAAAAGATTATGCAACATATCTCTTAGGGTATATGAGCTTTATATTAGCAACTTGTACATGTTTATAAGCACATAAATTCTATGGTACTTGTATTTTTGAATATAAAGCTTTCTCTTCTTTTGTTTTGCATTGATGTATGTTTGTACTACATATATTTATTAAGAATATGGATCTGCATATATGGGTTTGTAAATATCAAGTCTTCATGCACTTGTTTGTTATACATATCAAGTCTGAAAGATTTGTATTCATATGTTTTGTAGTATTATACAATAGATTCAAATGGTATATATTATAGTATGTTAAGTTTATGTAAGTGTTTTCTTCATTTTTTTTGTATATATATGTTATTGGTCAATTTTTATTTTCAGTTATATATATATATATGCTGTTTTAAAATATAACTTGTATGTAAGTATTATCGGTTTACGTGTATATATATATATATATATATATATATTTAATATAGCTGCCATATGTATAGTCTGTTAGCTTATTATAAGGGTGATATTTTTGTTTCATAAAATGTTGGTTTTTAAAAATAATTATATAATATAAGTGTGTACAATGAATGATGATACTTGTTGTAATATGGGTTTTATAATTTTTGAATTTGAATATATTAATAATGCATATATGTTGATATTAATATATGTGTTTGTAACACCCGAATATTTTCAACCATTTGCATCCGCACATGTCGGACTTGAATTGCTCAAAATACTGCGTTTTAAATAAAATTTGGCAAACCTCAGAATATACAGCAAATAAAAATCACAGATCACAGACACAGAGTAATAATAGTGCAGCGGAAGTAAAAGAAATAGTAGTTCACAAAGCTACTATATAAATATATCAGAGTTACATAAGATACAAGAGAAGAAATAAAGTACAATAGAAGTCTAAATATGATAACCAAATACAAGCTGAATTCAACACTGGAATCAACGGGATGACTGGAAGTGAAAATAAATAAACAAGACAAGCAGATAATCTCCAGCGATTCCAATCTCTAGAGAGTGGGAATCCAAATTTGTGACTAACTCAGGCTGACCCGAGCATAAATAAAAAATACAAACACTCGAGTCAGGACATACATACATACTTATACAATGTAAACCAACTCAAGTGAACTGTAGTAAAGATACAAGTAACTTAAAGGATGTTTGGGACCGGCCATCCTATAAGGATCTGTCAAACTATTTATTATGTAGTAATATTGCGCTATTATATTAATGCCTATAGTAAAATAAACTTACTTTAAAATAGCATCACGGGGTTACTCATATAGCCCAGACACGTAATAGTCCCAGTAGTCCATCCAATATCTGCATATCTCCTGATCGGGAGACTACGTATAGATACGCATGGGCTACGGGAGAAAACCAAACTCGTAGTAAAGGTTCGATACGGTAGGTGACACGACACACAAGGCAATGCCAGGGTAGATATACCAATTACGACACTCGGGATGGTGATAACGCAGCAGCCACATACGCCCACCGCTGAACACATTCCCAAAAATCAGAGGGGCGCCCAAACAATCACAAGTAATAGTATGATATCGAAGAAATGCATCCGCTACGAGGTGCTACCTCAACTGGCCCGAGACCGCTCCTGCTTTAGCCACCTTATGCCAACTCATGGGAGTTGGGTCCATGTAATATACCTCAATAACATTGCCACCATCCTACTTCATTCTGGAATCTCCACCACATACACGGTTGTCAAAGTGGTTTTCGGTATCGACGGAGAATATGCCCATATCCGATCTCGGTCTCTTTGCCAACCAATCGTTATTATAACCCATGGTTATAACTTAAAATAATATTTTATACTTCAAATAAAATATCATTTCAAACCAAATCTTTATCAAAATAAAGATTAAATCAAATCCAAACCATTTCAATATATCAACATACCATATCTTTCAAATTCAATTAAATAAATATCAAGTCATTCCTAACCATTTCAATATATTAAATTATCATAGCCTTTCAAAACTTCCAGTCAAAACATTTTACTATATTAAATATCATATCTTTTCAAAACTTCATTTTCAAATCATTTTAATATCAAAATATCATATCTTTTCAGAACTTCATTTTCAAATCATTTTAATATCAAAATATCATATCTCTTAGAACTTCATTTTCAAATCATTTTAATATCAAAATATCATATCTTTCAAAACTTTATTTTCAAATCATCATATAAGTTCAAATCCAAATATTCAACTTTAAATACCTTTGAATTCAAGATAACATTCATTTATTATTCTTTCAAATCACCTTTAAATAGTTTATATTCCAACTAAATTAACTGATTTAAACCGTTTAAAAGTGGAGTTATTATACTTTCAAATTAAGTATTCAATTTCTAAAAATAATAAACTTCAATTTAAACCATTTAAACATTATAAAAATCATATTTTAACATTCAAAAAGTTTATTAACATACCTTTAACATATGATTTTTATAAAATAAATTTCTTATAAATAAATCAAAGTTTTTAATAAATTTACTTAACAAATTCAAGTGTATAATTTCCATTCCTTCATATATGCAATTTATTAACGCTTACATTTTTTTATTTCCATTTCAAAAATTAAACTAAATTTCCAATTGATTTAATTTAACTAAAACCTTTAATTAAACAAAATTTAACATTTCCAAGTCAAGTTGTATTTTAAAATTACACATTTAAGCATTCATTTATTTAACCATTTAAATTCATAGAAAAATCAATAGTACTTTAATAAATCATTTAAATTCAATTTTAAATCAAATTATCATATTTACCATTTTCCAAATATAATTAAATTTCCATTTTATTTATATAACTTAAATATCATTTTTAACCAAAATTCCAAATTTCCAAACTTAAATTATATTTCAATAATCCAATTTAACCAATTATTTATTTAACATTTTCCACTTATAGAAAAATCATAAATCCTTTATTTAAAACACTTTAAAATCTATTTAAATCAAATTAACATTAATTATCATTTTAAATCACTAAATTTTTTTTACTTATATAACTTAAATGTCATTTTAAAAGCCAAAGTCCAAATTTCCAGATTTAAGTTATATTTCAAAATTTTAGTTTAATCATTTAATTATTCAATGTTTTTAACTTATAGAAAAACCAAAATTTCTTATTTAAACAGTAAAAATCCAATTTAAATCAAATTTTCATAAATTTACACTTTTAAGAATACTTAAAAATATTCAAAATACTTTATAAAATACCCACGGGCCTGTATATAGTTTTCTAACCAAGGTCAAGTGATACGGATATATATCATTTCAATCCGCAGTTTAAAAAGAAAAATCTGGGTTCTATCATTTCAAACCCGCAATACCAAGTTAAAACAAAATTAATAAAAACCATTTAGGCATATCATTTTAGCCCATAACGATTTTTTCCTATTCTAAAGTCCGTTCGGGTATGCATCGTTTCAACCCATAGTCAACCTAATCTACAGGGAACTTGTAGTGTGATAAACAGATATAAATGAACAGTTAACAATATATAACAGTAACATATGAGATGACATGTAAATAACAGGTTTAACATCATATATAAATAATCATAGGCAGTTGTAACATAATATATCATTCTACGCATTCAATTGTTGTCGCTTCACATTTGCATAAGTATAAATGTCAGGTGAGATTCACTCACCTCTAAATGTTGGAGATAACAAAACCAATGACACAAGGGAATCAAAAGCACGATGACAAGACTACGGACTTGAGTGGAGAGCGAATCCAATGCTAAAGAGCTTGTGTTACAACCCAGAACAAAATCAAACAAACTATAAATTTCAATGCAACTTGAAATGGAATAACTTTGAATTAAAAAGAGATTTGAATGCAAAGTCTTTTGCCCTGCTTTCTCTACTATTTTTCATGGCCTAGGGATGTTATTTGGCTCTAGTTTGCACAAGTTTGGCTCAGGTTTGGTCATGTGAATGCACGGCCAAAGTGGTGAAACATGGAGGGGAAGTTACATAGTGAAAAGGTGAAGGGTTTTAAGGCAAAACATGGTTTTTTGTTCACCCAAATGGGCTCGACCATAGGAGGTATGGGCACAGCCAGAGGTGCATGGGTCAGGTCAGGGTTGGAGGGGTGTGTGGTGGTCTGGTCAGAGGTGGTGGAGGTGGCCTAAGGTGGTGGTGGTGTTAGAAAGTGAAGTGGTGAACAAGTAGTGGTCAAACTAGCATGCTTTTATGGCTTATGTTGGATTTTTGAGGGGTTTGGTCACCATGTGGGCTCCGCCATGGACAAGGCCTGGAGTATAGGTGGTGATGTTACGGAAGAAGTGTAGAGAGTAGTGGACGTGGATATGAGGGAGAGGCCAAGCAAAAGATTGGAGAAAATAAGGCAAAATTAAGAAAAGAGAAGAAAAAGAAGAAATAAAAGTGGCCATTACCTAAAATTTTGTGCTAGCCGTGAATGAAGATAGAGATGAAAATTTTTGTGTGTGAAATGAGGATGGAATTCACGGATAAACAAAGTAAAAGCACGGCTAAAAGAAGTAAACGAGGAGTTGTGGCAAGTGAAGAGTTTTTGGAATTGAAAAGGCTTAGGTTATAAAAGCTTTTTAAAACTCTTCATATTTCTTTTTCTTATATTCAATTAAAAAAATATAATTCAGCAAATACTTTTAAAAATCGAAACAAAGTGAAAAAATGAAAATAAATAATAAAATTTAAAGAAAATAGAAAAAGAATAAAAGAAATTGCTTAAAAATTCAAAACAGGGTTCAAAAATTAAAATTAAAACATCACTGGCTTTGGAAAAATATCTACTTCATTTTAAAAAAATTATAAAGAAAAATTTTGAAATAAAATAATTTATTTATCATTTCTAAAATGAGATAAATAAGTAAATTTAGAGAAAATAGAAAAAGAATAAGGAAATTGTTTATAAATTGGAAACAGGACATGAAAATTACAAATAAAATATCACTGGTTCTAGAAAAATTCTTTCTTCACTTAAAATGGTTTAAAATAAATCTTTGAGATACAAAAAAAGTGGGCATGAGAATAAAATAAGATCTTAAGAAAAATATAAAGATAAATAAAGAATTCCTTAAATTAATTGAAGCTGGAAATTAAAATTTACAACAGGATACAACTGACATTGGAAAATGTCAATTATACCTTTAAAAATGTTTTAAAACCAAATATACACAATACATGTTATTTACCCATATAAACATAAATTAGAACATTACATGACCAAATAAAATATTATTTATATAATTTAAAATAAACAATTTTGTTAAATATAGCAATTTACATACAATAGTAAAAAGGGATAACTTCCACAATATAAGTCAGATTTCGATGAAAACGAAAAGTAGTATTCTAAAAATTTTATTTACTTTCATAATAAAAGATAAAATTAAAATTTTCAAACTTTCAAATTTTAAATTTAAAAGTCAAAGTTAACCATATTGACCAAAATACACTTTTTTGGAAAATATTCTTTTTAATTTTGGAATGATAGTTCATCTCAAAATCAAAGTTTATATTTTAAAATAACAAAATTTATCCATGTAAAATAAATAAATAAATCTTTTAAATCAGAAATTCAATTAAAATAATTAAAATATATATTTAAAATAATCACAAAATACAGGGTTATTACACTCTCCCCCACTCAAAACTTTTAGTCCCCGAAAAGGAATGAAGTACGGGAAAGCACAGAAAAGATAGAAATGAAATAACATTAAGACAAGGTGACAAGAAGATTGAAATTATATCTGATAACTGTTGTTATAGGTAAGTTTAACATGGTGGAGATGATCTTTCCATGATCCTCCAGAATCAAGAACTCAAGCACGAAAAAGGTGGATTAAAAATGAATACCAAAGATTATCAAAGATTATAGAAAGATTTCTAAACAGAAAGATTATAGAAAGATGCTTATACTAGTCTGAAGCAAGATAAGCATAATAGAGACAACAGAAGATGGTTTGAAAAACAAAATAAGGAAATAAGTTTGAAACCATGGAAATTTCAACTTAAATAGAAAATAATTTTTTTACACAAGTTAAGTAAATCCTAACTATCTTAAATTTCATTATCTTATCATCCAATCATCTTAAATTAACAATTTTAAAACCATTGATTTTCAAAAATAATCATTTATTATACTCATAATGTACTTAATAAATTTAATTCTTCTTTATTCCTAATTAAAATTAAATTTATTCCTCTCAATATATTTATCGCTTATGTTAAATATACTTAAACTTATTATAACTGCTTTATTATATTATTAGTTCTTCTAACATTATTTTATTGTAAGTTATTCAATTCCCCTTTGTTATATTTACCTTTGTTAATCATTTTATAACTAAAATTTAAGTGTATAACATTTATTATAACAGCTCAAATTTTATTTATAAAATCCTTTTATATTATATTTTATCCAATTACATTGTTAACTTCTAAAATTAAGGTAAGTTATATTTGAATGCAATTGTATTATATAAATAAAACTTTCCAATTAAATCATTTCATGCTTGAATATTGATCCAGAAATTTGATTTTCCTTTTATAATAGAAAGTATTCTTTAAAATAAAATTTAAGAATTAAATTTCCGATTTCTTCAAACAATTTAGAGATAAATGAATGTACATAGTTTATCAAATCAAATTTAAATCATATATCTATATATATTATAATCAAGTCATGTTTTAGAAATTTAAATCAATTTGATTTCCCAAAACAAAGCTGTAGCAAGACAACAGAGCGGTCTCTTCACTTCGAAACTCGAAAATGAATGTCGATGATGCTGCAGCCATCAACGAAATTATTTTCCAGCGACAAAGAGAAGAGCACTGATTTTTAAAGTTTAAAATTATTTCTAACATATTCTTATTCAAAAATACTTTAAATAATATACTTTAAAGCTTAAACACGAGGTTTGAAACCATCGGAAATTAAATCCTAAAATTTCTTGTTTTAAATTCATTTCAGTTCCCAAATCAATTTATAAACAACTATTTATAAATTCATTTATAGAACAATAAATGATAAATCAAGTATTATCATTTCAAATAATCAATTTAAATCAATTTATTAAGTTCCATAAATTTACTTATATATCAAATTTATTTCATTAACCAAAATTTTAAAATAGTATTGTGTCAGTTTGTTCTGTCAAAGCGTTTTAGAAATCCTATCGATAGCGTTGATCAGACGAATCGATCGGAGACCCAAATCAACATCAACAACTCAAACAACACAATATATAAAAAATATATAGATTTACAAGTACAATTCAAAATGTTTGGAAGAATAGATTGGAAACAAAAGACAAGATTAAATAACAGAGTAGGGAGATGGGTAAGCTTAAGTAAATCGCGGGCAACCTTAACCGGGTCAACCGTGACGTAAAGAATAAGATCAATGTGGATTTTTTGAGGTAAATCTACACTCGATCTCAAGAGACAGAGTTTGTAATAACAAAAGATATTAGCATCTAAACAAAGGACAGATATAAATCCCTGGTGAATCGATGCTAATTGTAAAGGGGTTTTCCGCTTTTACAATTCAATTTGAAATTGGCGAGACCACCGACTCACTAAAGAGATCATTCGAAGCGGAGTTATGGGATACTCCAGAATCAAAAGAAGATGAATGGTGAGGGACACGAATGAATTTTGGAACTATAGGGAACGTTCCATAATTCAAAGGAAATTCGAATCAAAGAGGAAAGATTCAAACTCGAACGAAAGTGATTCTGTAAATAATTTACCTTATATTCTAAGTTTTGCCTCAAAGCCAAAGATCTGATACCAAATGTAACACCCGAATATTTTCAACCATTCGTATCCGCACATGTCGGACTTGAATTGCTCAAAATACCGCGTTGTAAATAAAATTTGGCAAATCCCAGAATATACAGCAAATAAAATTCACAGATCACAGACAAAGAGAAATAATATGCAGCGGAAGTAAAAGAAATAGTAGTTCATGAAGCTACTATATAAATATATCAGAGTTACATAAGATACAACAGAAGAAATAAAGTACAACAGAAGTCTAAATATGATAACCAAATACAAGCTGAATATGACACTGGAATCAATGGGATGACTGGAAGTGAAATAGATAAACAAGACAAGCAGATAATCTCCAGCGATTCCAATCTCTAGAAAGTGGGAATCCAAATCTGTGAATGACTCAGGCTGACCCGAGCGTAAATAAAATACAAACACTCAAGTCAGGACATACATACTTATACAATGTAAACCAACTCTACTATACTATAGTAAAGGTACAAGAAACTTAAAGGATGCTTGGGACCGCCCTTCCTCTAAGGATCCATCAAACTATTTACAATGTAGTAATATTGCGCTATTATAATAATGTCTATAGTAAAATAAACTTACTTTAAAATAACATCACGGGGTTACCCATATAGACCCAGACACGTAATAGTCACAGTAGACCATCCAATATATGTATATCTCCTGATCGGGAGACTCCGAGAAGATACGCATGGGCTACGGGAGAAAACCAAACTCGTAGTAAAGGTTCGATACGGTAGGTGACACGGCAAATAAGACAATGCCAGGGAAGATATACCAATTACGAAACTCGGGCTGGTGGTAACACAGCAGCCACATACGCCCACCGCGGAAAACATTCCCAAAAATCGGAGGGGCTCCCAAACAATCACAAGTAATAGTATGGTATCGAAGAAATGCATCCGCTACGAGGTGCAACCTCAACTGTCCCGAGACTGCTCCTGTTTTAGCCACCTTATGCCAACTCACGGGAGTTGGATCCACGTAATATACCTCAAGAACGTCGCCACCATCCTACTTCATTCTGGAATCTCCACCACGTACACGGTTGTCAAAGTGGCTTTCGGTATCGACAGAGAGTATGCCCATATCCGATCCCGGTCTCTTTGCCAACCAATCGTTATTATAACCCGTGGTTATAACTTAAAATAATATTTTATACTTCAAATAAAATATCATTTCAATCCAAATCTTTATCAAAATAAAGATTAAATCAATTCCAAACCATTTCAATATATCAACATACCATATCTTTCGAATTCAATTATTTATCAAAATAAATATCAAGTCATTCCTAATCATTTCAATATATTAAATTATCATATCCTTACGAAACTTCCATTCAAAACATTTTAATACATTAAATATCATATCCTTTCAAAACTTCATTTCCAAATCATTTTAATATCAAAATATCATATCTTTTCAGAACTTCATTTTCAAATCATTTTAATATCATATCTTTCAGAACTTCATTTTCAAATCATTTTAATATCAAAATATCTTATCTTTCAGAACTTCATTTTCAAATCATTTTAACATCAAAATATCATATCTTTCAAAACTTTATTTTCAAATCATCATATAAGTTCAAATCCAAATATTCAACTTTAAATACCTTTAAATTCAAGATAACATTCATTTATTATCCTTTCAAATCACCTTTAAATAGTTTATATTCCAATTAAATTAACTCATTTAAACCATTTAAAAGTGGAGTTATTATACTTTCAAATTGAGTATTCAATTTCCAAAAATAATAAACTTCAATTTAAACTATTTAAACATTACAAAAATCATATTTTAACATTCAAAAATGTTTATTAACATACCTTTAACATATGATTTTTATAAAATAAATTTCTTATAAATAAATCAAATTTTTTAATAAATTTACTTAACAAATTCAAGTGCATAATTTCTATTCCTTCACATATGCAATTTATTAACACTTACATTTTTTTTATTTCCATTTCACAAATTAAACTAAATTTCCAATTGATTTCATTTAACTAAAACCTTCAATTAAACCAAATTTCGCATTTCCAAGTCAAGTTGTAGTTTAAAATTACTCATTTAAGCATTCATTTATTTAACCATTTAAATTCATAGAAAAATCAATAATAATTTAATAAATCATTTAAATTCAATTTTAAACCAAATTATAATATTTTCCATTTTCCAAATATAATTAAATTCCCATTTTATTTATATAACTTAAATATCATTTTTAACCAAAATTCCAAATTTCTGAACTTAAGTTATATTCCAATTTAACCATTTATTTATTTAACATTTTCCACTTATAGAAAAATCATAAATCCTTTATTTAAAACACTTTAAAATCTATTTAAATCAAATTATCGTAAATTTACATTTTAAATCACTAAATTTTGTATTTATATAACTTAAATGTCATTTTAAAAGCCAAAGTCCAAATTTCCAAATTTAATTTATATTTCAAAAATTCAGTTTAATCATTTAATTATTCAACATTTTTAACTTATAGAAAAATCAAAATTTCTTATTCAAACATTAAAAATCCAATTTAAATCAAATTTTCATAAATTTACACTTTTAAGAATACTTAAAAATATTCAAAATACTTTATAAAATACCCACGGGCCTGTATATTGTTTTCTAACCTAGGTCAAGTGATACGGATATATATCATTTCAATCCGCAGTTTAAAAAGAAAAATCCAGGTTTTATCATTTCAAACCCGCAATCCCAAGTTAAAACAAAATTAATAAAAACCATTCAGGCCTATCATTTCAGCCCATAATGATTTTTCCCTATTCTAAAGTCCGTTCGGGTATTATCATTTCAACCCAAAGTGAACCTAATCTACAGGGAACTTGCAGTGTGATAAATAGATAATAAATGAACAGTTAACAACATATAACAGTAACAGATGAGATGACATGTAAAATAATAGGTTTAACATCATATATAAATAATCAAAGGAAGTTATAACATAATATATCATTCTACGCATTCAATTGTTGTCGCTTCACATTTGCATAAGTATAAATGTCAGGTGAGATTTACTCACCTCTAAATGCTGGAGATAACAAAACCAGTAATACAACGGAATCAAAAGCACGATGAAAAGACTGCGGACTTCATTGGAGAGCGAATTCAATGCTAAAGAGCTTGTGTTACAACCCAAAACAAAATCAAACAAACTATAAATTTAAATGCAACTTGAAATGGAATAACTTTGAATTAAAAAGAGATTTGAAAGCAAAGTCTTTTGCCCTACTTTCTCTACTATTTGTCATGGACTAGGGATATTATTTGACTAAGGTTTGCACAAGTTTGGCTCAGGTTTGGTCATGTGAATGCACGGCCAAAGTGGTGAAACATGGAGGGGAAATTACATAGTGAAAAGGTGAAGGGTTTTAAGGCAACACATGGTTTTTTGTTCACCCAAATGGGCTCGGCCATAGGAGGTGCATGGGTCAGGTCAGGGCTGGAGGGGTGTGTGGTGTTCTGGTCAGAGGTGGTGGAGGCGGCCTAAGGTGATGGTGGTGTTAGAAAGTGAAGTGGTGAGCAAGTGGTGGTCAAACTAGCATGCTTTTATGGCTTAGGTTGGATTTTTGAGGGGTTTGGTCACCATGTGGGCTCAACCATGGTCAAGGCCTGGAGTATAGGTGGTGGTGATGGAAGGGAAGAAGTGTAGAGAGTGGTGGCCATGCATATGAGGGAGAGGCCAAGCAAAAGATTGGAGAAAACAAGGCAAAATTCATAAGAAAAGAGAAGAAAACGAAGAAATAAAAGTGGCCATTACCCAAAATTTTGTGCTAGCCGTGAATGGAGATAGAGATGAATTTTTTTGCATGAAATGAGGATGGAATTCACGGCTAAAAAAAGTAAAAGCACGGCTAAAAGAAGTAAATGAGGAGTTATGGCAGTGAAGAGTTTTTGGAATTGAAAAGGCTTAGGTTATAAAAGCTTTTTAAAACTCTTCATATTTCTTTTTCTTATGTTCAATTAAAAAAAATATAATTCAGAAAATACTTTTAAAAACCGAAACAAAGTGAAAAAAATGAAAATAAATAATAAAATTTAAAGAAAATAGAAAAAGAATAAAAGAAATTGCTTAAAAATTCAAAACAGGGTTCAAAAATTAAAATTAAAACATCACTGGCTTTAGAAAAATATCTACTTCATTTTAAAAATATTCTAAAGCAAAATTTTGAAATAAAATAATTTATTTATCATTTCTAAAATGAAAAAAATAATTAAATTTAGATAAAATAGAAAAAGAATAAAGAAATTGTTTATAAATTGGAAACAGGACATGAAAATTACAAATAAAATATCACTGGTTCTAGAAAAATTCTTACTTCGCTTAAAATGGTTTAAAATAAATCTTTGAGATAAAAAATAAAGTGGGCATGAGAATAAAATAAGATCTTAAGAAAATATAAAGATAAATAAAGAATTCCTTAAATTAATTGAAGCTGGAAATTAAAATTTACAACAGAATACAACTGACATTGGAAAATGTCAATTATACCTTTAAAAATGTTTTAAAACCAAATATATACAATACATGTTATTTACCCATATAAACATAAATTAGAACATTACATGACCAAATAAAATATTATTTGTATAATTTAAAATAAACAATTTTGTTAAATACAGCAATTTACATACAATAGTAAAAAGGGCATAACTTCCACAATATAATCAGATTTAATCGAAACGAAAAGCAGTATTCTAAATTTTTTACTTACTTTCATAATAAAAGTTAAAATTCAAATTTTCAAACTTTCAAATTTTAAATTTAAAAGTCAAAGTTGACCATATTGACCAAAATACACTTTTTTGGAAAATATTCTTTTTGATCATATTTTTGGAATGATAGTTCATCTCAAAATCAAAGTTTATATTTTAAAATATTTTTTTATCCATTTCATATAAATAAATAAAGCTTTTAAATCAAATATTCAATTAAAATAATTAAAATATAAAATTAAAATAATGATAAAATACAGGGTTGTTACCGTGTTTTAATTTGAATAATAGAATTTGAGATATATATATATATTCAATATAAATGTGTTTGAATTTTTAAAATATGATTTTATATATATAGTTATATTTATAGTTATATGTGAGTTCATTTATACCAATTATATTCATCGATCCAGTTCTGATTTGATTTCGCCTATTCCTAATGACCAGCTTTGTTCGTCAATTCGTTCCAATCTAGCTTTGCTTTGGAATTCGTGCTTGGGTCCATAACTCGCTTCATTATCAAACTTTTCTAGCCTCTCACGATTAACTTTTTTATATTTATTAAATTTGATTTCAATTGAAACGACAACTGAAATATGCTGCTGTTAGTTTTTTACATTGCTTTATTTATGCTATCTGTTCACCTATGACATCTGACACCATTATCTGTTATTTACATTAATGACATATGCATGTTATATTATTATCACATGTGTTATCACTCTACAAGTTCCCTGTTAGTATAGAATTCCTTATGGATTGAAATAATGATTTGTAGAATATGAGAAAATCGTTATGGGTTGAAATGATAAACCCAAGCAATTTTCATTGAATTTAATTTGGGATTGGGGATTGAAATGATATATACCAGTATATATTTAAATTGCGGATTGAAATGATAAATATCCGTATCACTTGACCATAGGATAGAAAATTATGTACAGAAACCGTTGGTCTATGTATATATATATATATATATATATATATATATATATATATATATTTTGAAATGATTTCCAAGGTTTGAAATTGAATTTATTTATGAATTTTATTCAAATAAGTTTGATTTGCGATTTATTAAATTTGAGATTTTAGAGATATGATTTTATAACTTGATTTTGATTTAAAGTGATTTAAGTGAATATTTCAAATTTACATAAGTTGAAATGGTATATTTAGTTTTATTCAAATTTGAAATTTGAATTTTTATTTAAATGTTATTTGAATGATTAAGTAAATATTTCAAAATAAATAATAGTAAGGTGAATTTGATATATATGGAATTATCAAATCTTTTTTTGAAAGGTTTGAATATTTAAAGCTTTCGAAATATTGAAATTGAAATGGTTTATTTTATGGTTAAAAATATGTATTTGAAATAGATATAATGTAACGACCCGTGTAAATTCGATGCTTAAAATGAATTATATTAATAGGATTTTTAATTTTTTTTTTAGGAAGAAACGGAAATATTATTTATTTATATAAAAGAGAATGTTAAAATTAGATGTATCTAGGTTAATTGAAATTTACAAATTGAATGTTTATTGCAATTAAGTGTAATAGTGGAAATTGTTGCAATTGGATATAAGGTTAGAAATAAGTAACTAAAGGCAAGGATTGAATTCATTAATGAAAATAAAATTTTATTTAGTACAATCCTTTTATTTATTATTGGAAGGTGTTAATTATTAAAAAGGTGAAAATTTAAAAATAGATTCAAATTGTATGTAGATAATAAATTGGAATAATTAAAGTTAGTAATAAATGGAATATCAAAACTATTCATAAAGTGAATATAAGTAGATGTAACAAATGAATAGGAAATGCTAGTTATTCATAAAGTGAAGAAATGGAACCCAGATGGAATAAGAAATTAGATTTAGAATCTTAATTTGTAGATGTGCATATATTTATAAAGGGATTATAGAAGGGTAAAATAATCATATACAAGTATATTAAAGGTTGTAATAGTAGGATACTAGTAAATTCACTCATTTACCTATAAAGATAATTAGGTATGCCTTAATTGTAATTAATAAAATAACGAAAAAAGTAAATGTATTTATTTAGAGTATTAATTTCAATTGGATAAGGATTTTAAGTAATAAGGTTAATGCGAGGTAAGTAATGCTGAATTTAGGTTAATAATAATGAATAGTAATAAATTGAAAATTTGTAGCATATATCATAATTTACCTGCTTCCTTGTTAATGGAATTAGAATGTGTAATAAGTAATAATCAGATAAAGGAATGTTACCCTAATGGAAAAGGAAATAATTAAGTGTTGAGTAAATTATAGGATTGTATTTATTATAAACGTTATTCTAATAATAATGGTTAATTGTGGAATTAATATGGGGAGTATATAAAGAAATAACTAGGGAAGTATACGTTATAAGTTAATTATAACCTAAACTTATGTGCAAGGTTGAAATTGGATCTAATTGGAAACTTATTTAATAAATTGGATTATAGAAAGATTATTTTAAGAAAATATTAAGTACTATAATTAGTAGAATGACTTACATTTAAGATTTGAGATAGAGATTTGTCTAAGGAATTATAAAGTTAAGTAAATCAAGGTGATAGAAAAAATTTGAATTATAGAAGGTGAATATGAATAGTGAGTCAATTGGTTAATTTATAATAGTAGGACTTATTGAGATAAATGAAATCAAATTTTATTTATAATGTTAAATTAAGAATTACGTTGAAATAGGATATTTATGTGATAATTTTTAATCCAAAGGGTAAACCCTTATATTTGAGATTAATGAAAGGAATAAATATAGGTTGATTCAATAAAAAAGGAAGTTTGGAAATTTATCAACAGTTTTGGATTTTATGGAATTGAATATTTATATTGATTTAATCTTGAATAAATTGACATTTAAAATTTGTTAAATCATTTTAAATATTGAGAAAATAGTACTAAATCAATTGCAATAGATATAAATAAACTTTTACGTTAATGTTAATATAAAGTACTTTTTGAAGATAACGTCAAATTCATTTATGGAGATTTAGTTAAATGGGAACTTTGATTTTGAGAAATAAAAGCGTATTAATGTGACTAAAGGTTAGAGTACGATTATTGTATGTTGCCTATTTTGGTAGCTTGTTAATTTACAATTTTGAAATCAGTTACAATAATTTTTAATTGAGTATTGAGTTAATGTTAATTAAAGTAGTATTTGTAACAATGTTAAGACTTTCGTATTGGATAGTTTGTTGTAATATAAGACTTGGAAATAAAGTTATTAACGTATTGGAAAACAATTACATTTGATGAAATTAAATGTTGAAATATTACATAGATAAGAATTTAGATGAAATGGATTAATTTATGAAATAAAATGGTAAGTAATTATAATATTGTTATTAATAATAGACGTTACTTTAAGGATAATTAATGTAGTAACGTAAGGTGAAAATGTAAATTAAAAGGGAAACGTAAAATTTAGTTAAGGTAGTAATTTATGAATTGGGAATAAAATTCAAATGTTATATTAGGCTGTAAATCAATTTGGGAATAAAATTTTATTTAATTGGGGTAAATTGATATATACTAATGTTAAATATATACATAAGATGATGATTGATTTAATAAAGAGAATTGAATACGAATGGTATAAAATTTCATTTGAAATAAGATTTTATAATTTATTGAATTTACTTTAATTAAAGATAAACACTAACTTTTTTGCAATAAATCTTTATTTGATATGGAGGTTTGGTTAATAAATTTGAAGCTAATTGCAATCAGAAATGATAGGAATGGTAAGTTGACCATTTATTCATAATAAGATCTAAAAATCAAATAAATGGATTATTGGAATTTAAATTTGACAAATTGTGAATTCATTTAAATTCGGATCCATCTGTCTATTCCAACTTCGTCTATAAATACCCCGCTAAACCCTAGCTCCGCCTATTCTCATTTGTCTGCGCGTAAAATTTCATCAGCTCCTTCTCCTCCTCAATGGTAGACAAACAAAGCTTAGATCCAAATAAAAATTCACCACCAAATCAAAAGCTAAAATTCAAACTTCTCAGAAAAATCTGGAAGCAAAACGCATGAGGGAGAGAGGGAAAGAAAGGGGGATGACGTGGCGCTTGAAGGTGTTCTTTTATTTCTATTTTTTTTTGAAATTTCAATCACCATTAATGCGTATAACTTTCTCCTACGAACTCCGTTTCACGCAAGATTTTTTTTGTTAGGATCATAATAAAATTCCAGGTCTTTTGACACTGGTTTGGACAGATTTGGAGATCGTCGAATTTTTGGATTTAAATCGGATTTTTAATTCGATTTAAATTCAAAAGGTGAGTGTTTTAACCCACTCACAATTTCTAAAATTTCTTGTGTTTGTTAAATTAATTTTAGATATGGGTAGAAATTTTTTATGACTGTTTGGCATGTTTTATTCACTATTTCTGTTTAAACGCATTTATTTAATATAACTGTAAATTTAGTTATTTATTGCATATAAATTTGATAGTTAGAATTTATTTAATTGCATATTAACTGCCAGTCATAGTTATGTTAAATTTTTATTTCATATTAACTGCCAGTTAAATTTACGTTTATTTTTGCATATAAAATGCCAATTAATAGTTATTAAATTTATTTTGAGTATAAACTGATAATTGATACCATTATTTATCACCTGTTATGTATTGATGATTGTTTGAAATTGGATGATGACCGTGATAAATGGATGTATGATTTGATGGATGAATGAATGATTAATTTTATTAATTGCAAGTTGCTATGCATTTCATTCATTCGGGATTGCGGTTTGAAATGATATATAACCGCATTTTTTATTTATTTTAAATTGCGGATTGAAACGATAAACATCCGTATCACTTGACCATAGGATAGAAAATTATATACAGGCACCGCGGTAAATATATAAAATTATTTTTGAAATGTTTTTCAATGGTTTTGTAAAGTTATATATATGGTTTATGAGATATTGATTTGGTTATTGATAATGGCTTATATATATATAGTAATTTTCGGTTTTTAAGCTTTGTATAAATTTGATTTGAAGTTTAAATAAAGTTTGATTTTAAGATCAAATAAGATTAAACATTTATTTAAAATTTAATTTCTGGAGTTTTATGACTTAAATGAGAATAGATTTGGAAGATGAATATTAAGTTAAATTGAAATTTAATAAAAATTAGGATTTTTAAAGGATATGATTTTTATAACTTGATTTTTGTGTAAAGTGATTTTAATGAATATCAGGTTGATTAAATGAATATATAATAAATTGAAAGATGATCCAGTTATATGAAGTTAAAGGTTTTCTTAAATTATATTGAATTCATTAAGCAAACATTTCAAGTCTAAATAATAAGTAACTGAATTTGATATATATATGGAATTGTCAAATGAGTCTGTTTGAAATGGTGAAATATTTAAAGCCTTGAAACATAAGAATTGAAATGGTATTTGGAAGTTTAAATCGATATTTGAAATTGATTTGTGAAATCTAAAGAAGTTATTTTGTTTATAAAAGTAATTTAATATTTAACCATTTAAGAGATGGAAATTTTGTTTCAAAGCTATGTTTTCAAGGTAGTGTAATTTGGAAATATTATATTCAAGAGTTTTGATTTCTAAATATTTTACTTTGGAAACCCTATGATTTTGGAAAGAATATATATTGGAAAATAAATGATATCGTATTGATTTGGGGTTTTAAGAATAAATGACATCGGGTTTATATGGGTTTTAAATGGATATTTTATTATGGTTTTAAAAGTATAATTTTTTTAAATAACCGCGGTGTTATAATAACGATTGGTTGGCAAAGAGACCGGGATCGGATATGGACATACTCTCTGTCGATACCGAAAACCACTTTGACTAACCGTGTACGCGGTGGAGATTCCAAAATGAAGTAGGTTGGTGGCGACGTTTCCTGTAAGGTAAATACGTGGACCTAACTCCCGTGAGTTGGCATAAGGTGGCTAAAACAGGAGCGATTGACGGGTTAATGAGGTAGAACCTCTGATCGGACACTTCCCTTCGATACTATACTCTGATTTTGGATTGATTCGGTGGCCACCTTCATTTTTGATTTCTTTGATGTGGGGAGTTTGTTCGAGGTAAGCGGCAGCTGTGCGCTGCGCGTTTCCATCGGCCCGGAAGCGTAATTGGTATATCTACCCTGGCATTTCCTAGTTGTGCCGTGTCACCTACCCTACCGCGCCTTTACTACGAGTTTCTTTTTGTGTCGTATCTATGGAGTATCCTCTGGTAGCCTCCCGATCAGGAGGTATTACGGTACTGTATAGACTATTGGCATTATTTGTGTTAAGGGCTATATGGGTAACCCCTTAACGCTATTAAAAAGTAAGTTTATTTTACAAATAGACACTATTATAATAGCCCAATATACTATATAGTAAATAGTTTAACGGATTCTTAGGAGATGTAAATCCCGAGCATCTCTTGAGTTACTGCACTCATATTTATTTCTATTAATTTAACTTACATAAGATCTTTTAGTTCTGACTCGAGTGTTTTGTCTTTTCAATTCGCTCGAGTCAGTCCGAGCGTTTCAGGATTTGAAGATTTAGCTCTAGAGGACGAAGACGAAGATGTATATTATTATTATTTATACTAGTGCACTACACACTGTTCCGCTGCATTGTTGTTGGTATGTGTAACTCTGATATGTATTATATGAATGTTTTGTAAACAGATTTATAAACTGTATATTTTATTATTATATTTTATCCTTCCGCTGCGAGATTCTGTTTTCTTTTATTTCTTTCTTATTTTTCTTATTTACCCCATAACAATCCGCCCTTCCGTATGGATTGAATCGGCATGTGTGTCTGTTTAAATCGTGCGAAAAGGCGGGACGTTACATATAATTTGAAATGGATTATTGAGAAACTTAAATAAATTAAAATTGATGATTGGAGATTTGATTAACTTTGAATTTTGGAATTCGAGTTGATTTGGAATTGATTTGTGAAATTTAAGGAAATTATATTTTTATAAAAAGTATTTTTTTAATTATATTTAAAATTATTTATATATTTTACTTTATAAATTATTTTCATATAAACTATTTTAATATACTAACTATTTTTGGTATAAACTATTTTAATATACTAATTATTTTAATATAAACTATTTTAAGTTATAGCTCTTTTATATAAACTATTTTACTTTATAACTATTTTATTATATATACTATTTTAATATCTAAACTGTTTAAGTGGTGGAAGTTATGTTTTCAAACTTATAAATTTCAAAGTACTATGCTTTGAAAGTGTTATAATTTTAAGTGTTTGGTTTCGAAAGTGTTATAACTTTGAAAGTGCTATGATTTTGGAAAAGGATATATTTGAAATAGAAATGAAATCGTATTTGGTTTTGAAATGAAAATGATATTTTGGTTTTGAAGTATAAAATATTTGAAATGACCGCGGTGTTATGATAACGTTTAGTTGTTAAAGAGACCGGGATCGGAAGTTGTCATACTCTCTACCAACTCCGAAAACCACTTTAACAACTGTGTACGTGGTGGAGATTCCAAATGAAGTAGGATGATGGCGACGATCCTATATGAAGTATGTACGTGGACTCGACTCCCGTGAGTTGGCATATGGTGGCTAAAACAGGAGCGATTCTCGAGCGAATCCTTCGATCGGACACATTCCTTCGATACTATATTCTGACTTTTTGATTGATTTGGTGGCCACGCTTAATTTTTTTTTTGATTTGGGAGTGTGTTTAGAGGTGGAAGGTAGTGGCTGTTATGCGTTAACACCAGCCCGGATGCATAATTGGTATATCTACCCTGGCTTTGCCTTATTGTGCCGTGTCACCTACCCTATCGAGACCACTACGAGTTTGTTTTGTACCATACCTATGTAGCCCCTCTGACGACGCCCAGTACAAGGGAGATTACGGTACTACATAGACTATGGTAATATATAAAATGTGTTAAGGTGGAAAATGTAAAGCCTTAACGCTATTTTAATAGTTTACTTTACTATAGACATTATTATAATAGCGTATATTACTGCATAGTAGATAGTTTAACGGATCCTTAGAGGATGGTTATCCCAAACATCCTTTGAGTTACTTGTATTTCAGTTGATATTTCACTTGAGTTGAATTTATGATATAAGAATGTTAATCCTGACTCGAGTGTTTTATGTTTTGCTTTACGCTCGAGTCAGACTGAGTGTACGAGTATTTGAAACTCACCTTTGGAGTTGGAGCTCCGCTTGGAGATCCATCTATCGATTCAGCTTTCAGTTATTCAGTTGATTCCAGTGATGCATTCAGATTTTGTATTTGACTATTGTATTGAGACACCTGTGTATTCGAGATTTCTGTTGTATCTTGTTTAACTCTGTTATATATATATATATATATATATAGTAGCTTCATGAACTACTATTCCTTTGTTTCCGCTGCATTATTGTTATATTACTTTGTGTTTGTGATTCTATGATTATTTATTTACTGTATATGCTGTGTTTTCGAAATATAAATTAATAATCTGGTATTTTGAGCAATTCAAATCCAACATGTGTGGATGCAAATAGTTGAAAATATCAAGATGTTACATGGGTTTTGAGAAGCTAAGGGGTTGGAGCATTTTTCCTATCTAAGTAATTTCGGGGACGAAATTCTTTTAAGGGAGAAGGAATGTAACGACCCAGAATTTTGATCATTTTTTGAACATTTAATTTATTTTAAATGTTGAATTTGAAATATTAATTGATTTTGAATATAGAAATTGTGGTTGAATTGGTAAATATGATTTAAATTTCAATTATAGCGATTTATCGTAATATGGAAATGGTGAATAATTGAGATTTGAGTTGAATATGAATCGAAATGATTTTTATTGTTGATATAAATTCTATTTGAATTAGAATTGAGTTAGAAAGTTTTTAAAACTGGAATTTCAAGTTATTTCACATATTTTTGAAATCGTTGATTAAATCGACGCGTTAAAATAGCGACCCGAGGTACGGTCTCGGAATTTGACGAAACTAGTTCCATTGGATCCGTAATAGTGTATTATTATTGAATTTCAAATTTCGTAGAGTTTGGAGTCACCGTTTGGTCGTGTGAAGCTGCAACGTATAGATATTAAGTAAATCTAATTAAAATAATTCCATGCGGAAACCTATCTCCAAATACGATGAAATTGGCTTCCGATATATATTCCATTGCGTTCGGGATAGGGGTAAAACATTATAAACGCTAGGCAGCACGCTTCGTTTGGAGTTCGTCTAGAAAAGTAGGTGAATAGTAAAAATAATATATATATATACACACACACACGTGTGTGTGTATATATATGCGTATTCACATTCAGAAAACCCTAGCCGTCAGTTTATGTTTAATGGCCAGTCTTTCTCCTCGATTATCTTCAAATTCCTCAACTTTCATGAAAAACTTTCAACTACAATGTCGTAGAGCACATCGATACCTTTCCACCCAACGGCGTAGATCACATATCATCGACGACCGAAGATGCTAGAGGGCCGCGTTTTCTCGGCGTTTGGAGGCGATTTCAGGGCGCTAATGGGGGCTGAGCTTAATAGGATTTGGAGTGGAGGTGCGTAGTGGAGGGGGCTACGTCGTGAGGTTGGTGGATCGTCATCTCAACGAATGATGAAGGAGAGGCATTCAAATGCTTGCGCGCGTGAGTTGGTTTCTTGACTTGGAGCAGGAACGACGGGAAAGAGAAGGAACGTGTTGCTAGATCTGGATCTCTCAGGAAGAAATGGCCTGGTTTAAATCTGGGTATTTAAATTAAAATAAAAGGATATTTATGTATATAAATTGTATTCAAATCTTTAAAAATGTATATCTTCTTCATAATAGGTCTGATTGACACGAAACAAGCGGCGCTGGAATCATGGCGACGAGCACAACATTTTAGACTAGAATTGCATACGATTGGAGCTAGCTAAAATTTTAAGTTAAATCGAACATCGTTCGATTTAATTTAAAATTTGAACGTTTAGCAAATTGAAACTCAATGTGAGTTAAACTCACTCATTTGGTTAATCGTAATGTTTTATAGAAAATAAAATTTATTTATGTTGTTTGAATTGTTGAAATTGGTGGTTGTTGAAACCGATTAGGATCACGATATATCATCTTGAAATGCTATTACATTAGTTGAACCGGATCTGGGATCATGATATGGCATCTCGAATTACAATTAAACTGTTGGAGTTTATTTTTAAAACTTATTTCCAGTATTGAATCATGTATGAAATTGATAATGGATTGTTTTTAAATTCCATTGTTCGATGATAATGTAAACGGAATTGAAATATATCGGTGTGATGTATTTGGCCAAATAAACACTGTTGAATAATAAATGGAGGATTTCTATTATGAATGATCTTGGTTAGCAGAACAAATTCTCACTCTACTATTAGATTAGTTTGGACATTTATTTTAAGTGGTAGTGGATTTATACTAGATAACTGATGTGTAAACAATTGACTATTAATTATGGATTCAATTTACATATATGCATGTTATTATGTAAATGCATATAATTTAACTTAGAAAGTTAAATTGAATTTAATGGTAGCTTATTAAGTACCATTGTGATCGTTAAGCCTCTTTCTGAATAAGGAAAGTTATGGGTTTTGGTTAACTTCATATTCTATAATTTGGAGCAAATGTTTTATTAAATTATTATTATTATATATATGTGTGTGAATTCTTTATTTGATTAAGATTTTACAAATGTTTATAAAATCCTTTATTTAGTAAGGTTAATTATGTATTAAAGTTAATTGTTTATTTGATTTTGTTTAAAGGAATGAATTATTTAATTTTTAGTGATTTAGAACTAGATAATTATTTCATTAATAATAGTTATTATAAAGTTAATTAATTTTACTTAAAGGTTCATTTAAAGTTAATTACTTATATTAGATTTTAAAATGTTAAAGGTTAATTATTATATTATTAATAAATCTTTTAAAAGTACTTTTGTATTAAAATGGTTAATATATTTTTATGATGTTAAAATCTTATTTTTTATAATTATATACTAAATTGTTTATAAAAGGAAACCTTTTTGTAAAAGAAGTTTGTTAAAGAAGTTTGTAAATTTGGAAGAGGTTTGAAATTTGAAAAGGGAAGTTTTACAAATGTTTTGAGATTTATAATAGAATATTTTACAAAATTAAACTTGGAAATTTATGTAGAAGCCTGATAAATAGTTTTGAAATATTTATAAAATAAAGAGATTTTGGAAAGTAATGGTATATTTTCATAGCGTAATTCGAGGGCAGAGATTGCCTACAGCTTGGGATGTTTTCGCTGGGATAGCGACATAACCATTGGGCAAACTGCGATTTATGATTGATTTCATGGCGTTCGATAGGCTGAGATTGCTTGTAGTTAAGTCTGTAGTTATCTAGAATAGAGATGTAACCATTGAGCTGCGATCCATGGTTGATATCAAAGGGCACTTTCCATATCTATTTTAAAAAGCTTTTAAATATTTTGAAAGGAAATATTTGTGAATATACTTATTCTGATGAAATAAGTATATGAATGTTTTAAATAAAGGAATTCAGATTTTTTTTTGAAATCAAATTAAACGAGGCTCAGTGATTTTCACTGAGAATGTGATCTATGTTTAGAATGTTTGTTTATTTGATAGTTAAATAATATCAAAATCTTGGCCCAATATGTAATCCTTCTTGATTTTGGTGGTAGGGAAACGATTTTATACTTAACACCAAAGGGTTTTGCTATTGAAATATCTAGGGTAAACACGAGAATTATATGGTACAGTGACCATCGGTGGTGCTATGTTGTACGTATAAACTCGTTGTTCTTCTAGGATAAATAATAAGGAGATCCGTCCTCTTAAGCAGTAAGGAGGTCCCCGTTCTTATGTATTGTCAGATTATTTCCTAAAGAACCGGTATTGAGCATTTCGAAAATCAATGATTGGTTTATGGAGCGCCGGGAAGTGAGAGAGTGTACTCGTAAGAGATGACTCGAAACCGTTACCACTCCGAAACCATATACGGTTCTATGGAGGAGTTTTCGTGTTATATTGAGATGTTGAAATCCATGTATGGTTCCGAGACCGTTGGGTATGGGAATCCGTGTGCGATTCCAAGATCTATTTGAGATGTGGAAATCTGTATGCGATTCTAAGGCCATTGTTGTGTGAGTATCCATATGGGATTCCATGATTTATTTTTGGAGTGGTGCGTAAGCTGGAATGCCGGAAGTATCCTCATCAGCGGAAATGACTAAAACTAGAGATAGGAGGCATGGCCGGTAGGGTTAGCAAACCTACAGGGTGTAATTGACTGCTTTTTCTATCAATACCAATACCTTCAGTGGTTTTGGCATGCCAGAGCGATGCACTCGGTCTTAGCAAGACTAGTTATGTTTTTCTATAATACCCCTGCTAGATGGGTATAATGCTTCGAAAGGATAACTCTGATCCTTGTGTAGGAGGACCGTTCTCGTAGTACTGAGGGCACCCCCGTGGAATCCTACAAAACTATCGAGCGAGCCTTATCGAGTTTTGATTTGATACTAGCATTATTGTGGTGTACATAGCCCGAGCATCACAGCTACTTGATTATTATTATTTTAACCCCTAGACATTATTATAATATCATTTGGTTTTCTACAGAAATGGTTTGGTGATCGTAAGGAAAAAACACAACCGTGTTTTGTGCAACGTGGTCTTACGATATCTTTATTTTTAAAAGATTTTATAACTTAATAAATCAAATTGAGTGCATTTTCTCATGTTGGTTTATCAGACTGATTCGTATGTTATTATTTTATAATAATGCTCAGGTCAGACCGAGCATATTACAGATTTAAATTGGATTGCTTGGAAGCGCAAGAGACGAGCCGGAGACTGAGACGTATACTTGTACTTGTTTATTCCGCTGCAATGTGTGTTTGAAATTATCAGCAATTGTGAGGACAGACTGTTTTTAAGGCTGATAATTATTGATTTGTGTACTCTTATTTGAGGTATGTATATTACAGTTTCATTTGTATAAAGAGCTATTGATAGTATATACCATTCAGTTTGCTATGAGATTCTGTATCTGTTTTGTTTCTACTGTTTTCTACCTTCTTTCTTTCCCATAACTATCTATCTTTGCGGCACTCGATTGTTCGACATGCTATACAATGAATGTATTGTTGTCGATTTTCCAGGGTCGAAAAGTTAGGTCGCTACACGTGGTATCAAAACTTAAGTTGGCGATATACCTAGGCTTTGGTAGGGATTACCCATTAGAGATAGCGTCAGTAGTACTCTAGAATGAGTTAGAGTGTATTAATAGATATGAGCGCATATTTGTTAGGGAATATAAAATTTTCTATATTGTGTTAATTTATCGGTTGAGTATTTATGAATTCTGATTGGTACGGGAAGTACAATTGTATCGATAGGTGTTTTAAACTCTTAAACAAGGTAAATCGACAGAGTATTATTTTGTAGAGGGTAAATGAAATGATTTTACCCAAACTATATTTTAATATAAAAGAAATAATTTCATAAAACTATTATAGTATAATTGGAATGTCTGGTTGTTAATATTATAACCAAAACAAGATTATTAAATTGAAATGGTTTATATAACCAAATAGAAATTGTATAAGTATGATTATACATATGAGTTGTAACTAAAAGTGGATTCAAACCATAATTTGGAAATTTAAATCCCAGAAATTTTGGGAAATGTTTTAAATGAATTTGAACTAAGTATTTGGGAATTTTTAAAATCTTAGAAATTTTGAAAATGTTTTCTAAAGTGGTTTGTGAAGACTAATGGAGTATTATTTTGGAGAATTTCTGAATAGAAATTGTTTTAAAATTGATTTTGGAAGTAAGAAAGCACTGAACTCACTTCAGTCGTTGGAAAATAATTCTGGTAATGATGGCCGTATCATCGATGTTCATTTTGAGTTTTTAAGCGACGGAATGTTACCGTAGTAATTGGCTATGATTATTTGCTTTGGACTTGTTTGGTAAACAAGTTTTTTCAAAACCAAGTTGCTATAGAATTTCGAAAGTATGATTTGATATACAAAAGTGGATATATGTATATTTTTGATTTCATAATGGTTTGAAATAAAACCGGGTGATTGAATTATTGAAATTCCATTTAAATGATTTGTGAAGTTAGGAGAAAATCAGTTATTGAAATTATAATTTGGAGTTGATATAGATAAGAAAAGAAAGCATGAATTTTAGTCCTGGAATTAAAGTTTAACTTAAGTAAGTTAAAATGAATAATATTGGTTGAAATTTAACCTAAGATAAGTTAAATAAAATTGAATTGGATTTGAAGTGAATTGAATATAAATTTTGAAATGTAAATTGATTATATAACTATAAGTTATGATTATTGAATGGAATGGATACACTTAAGCTATAAAGTGATATATATATATATATATATATAGATATATATATATATATATATATATATATATATATATATGCATATAATCCAGAGTTATGGTTATAAGACGTGAATGGACTCAAGTAAGCAATATGGGATTTTAAGTAAATAAGTTCTTAAACTAATGAGCTGAGAAATGCAATCGTAAAACCAAAATGAAAATGGTTTGATATTATGATAAAGAAATGGAAATTTGATAATTTGAATTATAAATGGAGGATGAATTGAAATTGAGTAAATTGAATATAAATTACTTGAAAAGTGAGGTAATGAAGCGAAATCCTGAAATGAGTCAAATGAAATTGATAGTGATGGAAATGAATTAATAGAATGATTCCTATGTGATATAGTATAAATTGGATATACTAAGTAATTAGAAGCAAATTACTTGAATAAGAATCAATTTAAAGTGAAATGGAATTTGATTTCAATGGAAACTTAAGTTAAGTGATTATTTATGAAATGATTCATAAACAAATTAACATGGATTAGAATGTTGTTTAACATAAAATGAAGCGAACAAAGCATTGTGAATAAATTGAATGAGAATCAATGGAAAATAGATAAATTGATTTAGAATCAATTTAAATGGATAAATTGGATCTTAATAAGATGGACACGAATATAATAAGTATAACTGTGAATAAAATGCAATCGAATGGTGTGTGAATAAATTTAAAATTGAACAAATGGTATGAAAATCAATTTGAAAGTGTATAATTGAATGTTTGAACCCTGTAATTGCATATGCATTCTAAAATACATGATATGACATGTTTGCTTTACGAAACTTGTATTTAGGTTGGTTAAATGAGTGCAACGTTACATAAATTTCATGGTCATGAAACTTATGTGCTTCATTTGAGTAAGTACAGGTATAGGAAGCTGTTTGGATAGATTTTGGTTGCGTGATTGCAAATAAATTAAGCGAACTCGCTTAATAACACTAATATAAGGTACGCTTACGCATTAAAAGCGTAAATGAGATAAATATTGATATACATTGTATTTTCGATCGATTGGTTCGATGTATATTATATTTATCGTATTTGTGATATTGTAAAAGGCTCTCCGTACAGTGGAGACTCTCTAAAAAATTATCGAAAATTTAGGGTGTTTGAAAATTTCTGAAATTTTGGAAAATTTTCGTTAACTAAATTTGATTTGAAATTTTAGCTTGAAATAATGGAATTTGATGAGTAAATAGAAATTATTGGATTTGGTTGAGTCTAAAATACTTAGGAAATGGAAATAACAGAATTTTAACCAAACGGGTTTTGAGAAGCTAATGAGTTGTTGCATTTATCCTATATTGGCAATTTCGGGAAAGAAATTCTTTTAAGGGGGAAGAAACGTAACGACTCGGAATTTCGGTCGTTTGGTTTTGAACCTTAAATTTATTTTAAATGTTGAACTTGAAATATTATTTGATTTTTAATATAGAAATTTTGGTAGAATTGGTAAGTCTGATTTAAATTTCAATTATAGCGATTTATCGTAATACGGAAATGGTGAATAATTGAGATTTGAGTTGAATATGAATCGAAATGATTTCGAATGTTGATATAAATTCTATTTTAATTGGACTTGAGTTAGTAATTTCTTAGAGATGGAATTTCAAGTGCTTTCAATTTTTTTTGAAATCGTCGATTAAATCGACGCATTAAAATAGCGATCCAGGGCATAGTCTCGGAATTCGACGGAACCAGTTCTATTGGATCCGTAATAGTGTATTATTACTGGATTTCAAATTTCGTAGTGTTTGGAGTTACCATTTGGTCATGCGAAGCTGAAACGCATAGAAATTTATTTAAGTAAATTTAATTAAAATAATTCGATTCGGAAACCTATCTTAGAAATACGATGGAATTGCCTTCCGATATATATTCCATTGTGTTTGAGATAGGAGTAAAATATTATAAATATCAGATGGCACGGTATGTTTGGAGTTTGTCCGAAAAAGTACGTGAACAGTAAAAATAGTAATATAATATATATACACACGTGTGTGTGTGTATGCGTATTCACACTCAGAAAACCCTAGCTGCCAATTTACATTTAGTGGCTAGTATTTCCCCTCGATTATCTCCAAATCCCTCAATTTTCATGAAAAACTTTCAACTACAATGTCGTGGAGCACGTCGAGACATTTCCATCCCACGGTGGAGATCATACACCGTCGACGACCAGAGGCGCTAGAGGGTTGCGTTTTCTCGGCGTTTGGAGGCGATTTCAGGGCGCTAGTGGGGAGCCAAGCTCGATGGGATTTGGGGCGGAGGTGCATGGTGGAAAGGGTTATGTCGTAAGGTTGGTTGATCGTCTTTCGACGAATGATGGAGGAGCGGCACTCAAATGCTTGCGCGCATGAGTTGGTTTCTCGACCTGGAGCACGAACAAAGGGGAAGAGAAGGAACGTGCTGCAAGATCTAGATCTCTCAGGAACCAACGACCAGGATTAAATCTAGGTATTTAAATTAAAATAAAGGGAAATTTATTTATATAAATTGTATTCAAATCTTTAAAAATGTATATCTTCTTCATAATACGTTCGATTAACATGAAACAAGAAGCGATGGAATCGTGGTGATAACCACTATATCCTAGAACAGATTTGGAGACGATTGGAGCTATCTAAAATTTTAAGTTAAGATGAACGTCGTTCGATTTAATTTAAAATTGGAAGGTTTGGCAAATAGAAACTCAAGGTGAGTTAAACTCTATCATTTGCTTAATCGGTAATGTTATAACAAATAAAATTTATTTATGCTGTTTGGATTGAAATTGGTGGCTGTTGAAATTGATTAGGATGACGATATAGCATCTTGAAATGCTATTACATTGGTTGAATCAGATCTAGGATCCCAAAAAGTGTTAACGTGCGCCCCATACAGCATGTTCGCACTAAATGGTTTACTAACCGCTAGTTAACTCCACATCATGAGAATAAAATCACAAATCTTAAAAATATCAGAATACTCATATATCTTGCCTCGTATCATCGGCAAGTGAAAATAAATCTCATAATGGTTTCTCATACACCATAATTATCGCAAGGGGAAAATCTCATCTCAAGACTCGCCTCATCTCATCGACGAGTTAAACAACATCTATAAGTGGTTTTCATCAATTATTACTCCTATAATAGGAGATCACGAACGTCTCAACTCATCAAATATTGGCAAAAACAATTCTAAGATTTGAATTTCACAACTTCTGTCATTTTGGTCTTGGGACAGCGACTTTAATTGAACTTTCAACCATGTAAATTTTAAAATTTGACTAAACCCAAAACATAAAAGTTGAATGTGATTTTCTTTGCTTGAAATCAGAAAAATAATCACCAAAATTGGACTTACGGATCAAAAGATACGGCCAAAACAGTTCTTAGATCAACAATCATTGTTGCTTTCATTTTACCCTCGGGATAACAACAAACAAACATAGTTTTAACCAATAAAACTTCAAAATTTCAGGAAATACAAAACATGAAACTTTTATTAAAAAGTTTAAGCTTTCCATAACATCTAAAATTATTGAATTTGGGTAAGAAATGAAAACGTTATGGTCAAAACAGTTCAGGCGTCTAAATTTCAATACTTCTGTCATTTTGGTCTCGGGATAGCAACAACCAAATGAAGTTTTGGACCAACATAACTTCAAAATTTCAGAAAACTCAAAACATGAAAATTTTAAAAAAAGTCTAAGATTTCCAGAGCTTCTAAGATTATTGAATTTGGATATGAAATGAGTAAGTTATGATAAAAATAGTTCAGGGGTCTGAATTTTAATACTTCTGTCATTTTTGTCTAAGCATAGCAACAATCAAATGTAGTTTTGACCAACATAACTTCAAAAATTTTGAAAACTCAAAACATGAAAATTTTAGAATAAAGTCTAAGATTTTCGGAACATCTAAGATTATTGAATTTGGATATGAAATGAAAATTTTATGCTAAAAACAGATCAGCGGTCTGAATTTCAATAATTCTATCATTTTGGTCTTGGGATTGCAACAAATAAATACAGTTTTGACCAACATAACTTCAAAATTTTAGAAAACTCAAAACATCAAACTTCCTATATTTTCATCTTATTTAACCAAATCTCATAGCAATCAAATTTCCAGCCCAATATTTATTCTCAAACACATTGTTTATTTAAAATAATTTTTTTTTACCTAATTTATCTCCTCTATTTTATTTTATTCTCAATACTAAACTAAAATTGTCATTATAATTTAATATTTCAGGTAATCACCAATACCAGGGTTGTTACAGACTCCCCCTTATAAAAATTGCATCCTTGTAATTTCTAGAGTAAATCTGTATTCAACACTCTTTATTTCATCAAATAATGAAAATTTGAATAGATTAAAATGGAAAATTCTTACCTTCGTCATGAGAAGATAAGAATTCAGGAAACGATCGCTCGATGAATCCTCTGGTTTCCCAAGTGCAATCACTGGGATTATCGAACCACTGAATTTTCCCTAGCGGAATACTCTTGTTGCGAAGGCGTCTAACCTCCAAAGCAAGAACTCTCACAGGATGCTACACAAATGATAGGCCAGAAGAGACTTCTAGCTTCTCTAAAGCACGAGAATCGAACATAGAACTGGATCTCGTAGACACTTCCTCAACTGAGAGGCATGGGATACGTCGTGAACTCCAAAAAACTGATCAGGAAGTGCTACATGGTGAGCAACAGGACCAATATGCTCTGTAATAGGAAATGTCCCAATATAGCATGGTGCCAATTTCCCAATCTGGCTAAAGCATACTACTCCTTTCAGAGGAGAAGCTCGAATATAAACATGGTCGCCCACTGAGAATTCAAGTGGCCTCTTACGGTTGTCTGCGTAAGATTTCTTGCCTCTTTCATTCTCTCAAGAATAATATGGATCTTCTCAGATGATTCTCGAATAAATTCGGGGCCTAAAATAAGCTTTTCCCCTGATTCAAGCTAACAAGATGGAGAATGACACGACCTTCCATATAAGGCTTCGAAAGGAGCCATGTCGATAGAAGTTTGGTAGCTATTATTGTAATCAAACTTAACTAAAGGAAGATGATCCTCCCAGCTACTACAAAAATCCAAGATACAAGCATGAAGCAAGTCTTCCAAGATACGATCACCTGCTCAGTTTGTCCATCAGACTATGGATGATAAGCTGTGCTAAGATGAAGATTTGTTCCCAAAGCTTGCTGGAGACTCCGCCAAAAGTGATTCGTGAAAAGAGGATCATGATCAAACACAATAAATGAAGGAATACTGTGTAATCACACGATCTCCTTAATATACAGCTTTGATAAGAGAGATGCCGTCCTATTAGACTTAACAGGAATAAAATGTGCCGACTTGGAGAAGTGGTCAACAACAACCCAAATGCTGCTATTGCCTGACCTTGAGTGAGGTAATCCATTAATGAAATCCATAGAAACTTGGTCCCACTTCCACAATGGAACCTCTAAAGGCTGAGGAAGACCATTGGGCTGCTGATGTTCGACCTTAATAAGCTGACATGTCATGCAATTACTTACATAACTTTCTATATCTCGTTTCATGCCTTCCCAGTAATAAAGACGTTGCATATCAGCATACATCTTGCAGCTGTCTGGATGAATAGTGTTCTTAGAATGGTGACATTCAGCTAGAATGTCCCGCCTAAGTTCTGGAATAGGAGGCATGACTAGACGGTTCTTCTTTCAAAGACACCTATGAATATCGATGTTGAAATCCCTCATCTCAGTATCATTATGGGATTCAAACTTACCCTTCTGAATAAGAGCAGATATATCGGAGTCTTTCCACTGAGCTCGAAAATCCGATCTAGAAGAGCACGACGAGCTTCCACGCTATATAATAGAATATGAGAGTTGGACGTGGAAGCATGATCACAAATATCACACATGGAAAGAGTCTTAAGAAATTTCCATTCTGCAATCATCATGGAAACAATAGCTGAATGCTTGCGACTCAAAGCATCAATCACTCGATTCCCCTTGCTAGGGGTATACCGAATATCGAAATCATATGAAGTTAGGAACTCGAGCCAATGCTACTGTCGCATGTTGAGCTCCTTCTGGGTGAACAGGTATTTGAGAGACTTGTGATCGATGAAGAGAGTAATGTGCTCTCCCAACAAATAATGATGCCACATCTTTAAAGCGAAGACAATGGCGGCAAGCTCTAAATCATGGGTAGCGTACCGAACCTCGTTTGGACATAATTGCCTTGAAGTGTAGGCAACTGCCCTATCCTTCTGCATAAGAACAGCACCAAGGTCACTATGACTGGCATCGGCATAGACAATAAGATCTTGATTCCCTTCGGGAACCACAAGAAAAGGAGCATTAGTGAGAAGATCCTTCAATCTCTGAAAGGAAGCCTCACATTTATCTGACCATATATGGCGAACGCCTTTCTTTGTAAGGCTAGTCAAGGGAAGCACAATATAGAAAAAGTCTTTGATGAATCGATGGTAATAACCCGCCAAACCCAGAAAGCTACGAATCTCATGAACATTCTCAGGCCTCTTCCAATTCTGGATGGCTTCAATCTTAGAAGGATCGACCGAAATGCCTTTGGAAGAAACAACGTAACCTAAGAACTTAACTTTCTTTTCCTAGCAATGACACTTAGAAAGCTTTGCTTTGAGTTGATGTCGTCGAAGAGTACTCAAAACAATTTTAAGATGTCGAGTATGGTCCACTTCGAACTTAGAATATACAAGAATGTCGTCAATGAAAACAACAACAAACATATCGAGATATTCCGGGAATACTCGATTCATAAGGGCAACGAAATAAGCAGGGGCGTTTGTCAAACTGATCGGCATGACGAGCCACTCATATAAACCATAGCGAGTGTGGAAAGGTATAAGTGGAATGTTATCTTCTGCAACTCGAAGCTGATGAAATCCTGTGGAAAGGTCAAGCTGTGTGAAGACATTTAGCGCCACATAACTGATCAAACATATCGTCGATCCTAGGTAATGGATAGAGGTTCTTGATGGTTAACTCATTAAGCATGCCATAATCGACGCATAGCCTAAGAGTCCCATCGGACTTCGTCGTGAATACCACTACGGCTCCCCACGTTGAAGAACTAGATCGAATGGGATGCTTGGCTTCAAGCTCTAGGAGTTGCTTCTTGAGTTCCTCATTTTCTTTGGTAGACGTCCTTGTGGGGGGACGACTAACAGGCTATGCACCTGGAATAAGGTTCATGCGAAACTTTATAGCCTACATGGGTGGTAATCCCGAAACAGGCTCAAATAAGTCAGGAAAGTCATGAACAATAGGAATCCGAGACACATTATCATCATCATCGTCTTGAGATTCTAGAGAGAATAGGGAAGCTGCAGAATCGCCATCGACATCCCCAAGTATAAGAGACAACTGAGCAAGGGAGTCGGGATGTCGAAGATATAAGACTCTCTTTAAACATAAAATCCTTGCATCGCATCGAACTAGCCAGTCCATACCCAATGTCACATCAAATCCTAGAAAAGGAACACGTGCAGATTCACAAGCAAAGAAAAGCCACAAATAAGAATCTCAACATCTTCGCAAAGCATAATAAGGGTTGCGGATCCTCCGATAGGATTCGCAATCCTCAAAGAAGTAATCAAACAAGAAACATCCAATTGACAACCATCAACGAGTTCTTTCGATACGAACGAATGCGACACACTCATATCGAAGAGCACTCTAATAGAACAACCATGAACAGAATAGAGCCCTTCAAGATAGTGGGAAAAATACCTCAAGACCGAGAAGCACTACCAGAAGCCTTTGCCACATTCAGATTACCAGAACGAGCATCCTTCTTCTTCTTAAGGCAAGTAGAAATCATGTGTCCTTCTTACTTGCAATAGAGACACTTAGGAGGATGAGGACAATCTCGAGCTAGATGATCTCGAGAATCACAGTTGAAGCATGCTAAGACCTTGGCTAAAGCATGTGTGACATGAGGATGAGAACTGGAACTACCTTGCTTCTTCTTCTTAGGAGGGAATAACTTGGATCTCTGAAAAGGGAACCTCTTCTTATTCGGGTTCTTTCCAACTTCGGCTTCATCATTACAATCTTTCTCTTTTTTCACGGCTTTGAGATGAAGGGCCGAATCTACAAGTTCCTTGAATAATAACTTGAGCTGAAGCATAAGTGGCTTCTTCAAATACTTCTTAAGTCCAGATACGAACTTAAGATTCTTCTTGTATGGGGGTGCTGATGAACTCAAGCCCATACTTAGATAGAGACTCGAAGGATGAAACATAATCTGATACAGATGACTTTCCCTGCTTCAACTCGAGGAAGCGACGGGCAAGGAATGCCTTATCGGACTCTAGTATGAATTTGAGCTCGAAACGATCTCAGAAATGCTGCCAAGTGAGGGTAGACTCATCCATCTCTGCAATAAGGAGCTTGTACCAGTCTAAAGCCCGTTCTTGTAGCATACTCAATGCTATAAGAACTCGTTGATGATCGAATATCTCCATGCGAGTGAAGTTGTGCTTGCAATAACGGAGCCAAGCCTGAACCTCAAGAACTATCTCGGAGCCTTTGAACGACTTTCCTCCAAGATGGGTGAAGTCGCTGCACATATGTGCAAATGCAGATTTGCGTGACGTAGAGGAGCGAGATGGGGCAGGAGGCAGAGTGTTCCTAATAAGCTCAAGAATCTGGTCAGTTGACATATGAACTCTTTAGGACGAGAACCACTGGATGGTCCTGCCTCCGAAGTGCGACCTCTTCCTCTTCCAGACATAGCTGAAAGTTATGATAAGATTGGATTATTCACAGGAGTAGATATTAGCAATTCAAAGGCATTTAATAAGGAATACTATGGAATTTAAAATTAACATTCCTAGACATATTCCTTTCTATCTATCCCCCAAAGGAATCAAAAGGTTAAAGACTAGGTCGGGTTTGGTTATAATTTAGGGATGATGTTTACGAGTGTATTATACTTGATGTATGATAATCATGTACACTGTTCTGTGTTTATTACATTTTTTCTGAACCTGGCTCTGATACCAAGTTGTGATGCCCCACCTCGAGACCCACATTAACAAAGAGAATTACATAGTAATTCTATCTGCTAATGCGGAGAATAGGGCTGGTTAAGAGCGACCATCATAGTCTTGCATTAGATAAGAGCTAAGTATGTCATTTTTGGCACTTTTTCCCCTCTCAATTATTCGACATACTTAATTCCAACCTAATACACTACTATGGTCGCTATAGGATCAATTCAAAAACAAAATATAATAATTATATCAATTACAAGTCACAAAACAGCAACATAGAAACGATACATATGAATACATACATCAAATGTAATAAAACATGCCACTAGTGGTATACAACCACAATATATACATACATTCCCCACAAAGAATATATACATCATAAGTTCCAAACAAAATGATTTCTACACAAAAACTATGCCATATCCCAAGTCGATGGTGAAGTCCAAAAGGCAAGCAAGCTATGAGTCCAACTACCTAACCTGCAATTTGGTCTGATCCGAGTAATAAATACACGGGTCAGACTAGCTAGAACTTGATATTAGTATAAGATAAGAGGATTATAAGTTCATAAGGGAATTCTTCCTTTAACTATAAAGGAAAGGTATAAGTATAGTATAATCTCAATGCATAGCATATTGTTACCAAGGGTTGTCGCATGAATAGGTTTAATTCAACATAAGAAATCCATACTTAATGATATTCAACTCAAATGCAAGGAATCATAAAAAATTCATAAGAGAAACTCATCAAAACTCCAATATGAATCTCATGGAACTCAAGATAGAGTTCAAATCTCATAAAAACGAAATCACCCTATACAACATCTCATGTAGCACTAGGCTATCGATGTAACAAAAATATATCACAATGGTGAAATCGTATAAAACTCAGAAAACTCGGATTGGCCAGATCCCCGACTGCAATGCCAAAGCAATGATGCACATGCTAAACTCTTATCCAGCGATATTTATAATTAGGTACCTAACTCGTGGACCCGAAGGTCATACTCGTGGTGATCAAAGTCACATAACTCGTGGTGACCAAAGTCACATAACTCAGATGACCCGAAGGTCTATAGCACTGGCATACTCGTCGATGTGTCACAAACTCTCGGAAAGGAGCTCGAAAAGTGTTAACGTGCGTCCTATACTGCACGTTCGCACTAAACGGTTAACTAACCACTAGTTAACTCCACATCATAAAAATAAAATCTCTAATCTTAAAAAACTCAGAATACTCATATATCTTGCCTCGTATCATCGGCAAGTGCAAATAAATCTCATAATGATTTCTCATAAACCATAATTCCCGCAAGGGAAAAATCTCATCTCAAGACTCGCCTCATCTCATCGGCGAGTAAAACAACATCTATAAGCGGTTCTTATCAATTAGTACTCCTATAATAGGAGATCTCGAAAGTCTCAACTCATCAAATATTGGCTAAAATAATTATAAGATCTGAATTTCACTACTTCTGTCATTTTGGTCTTGGGACAGCGACTTTAGATTGAACTTCCAACCATGTAAATTTTAAAATTTGGAAAAACTCAAAACATTAAAGTTCAAGGTGATTCTCTTAGGTTGAAATCAGAAAAAGAAACACCAAAACTGGACTTATGGATCAAAAGGTACGACTAAAACAATTCTTAGATCGGCAATCATTATTGTTGTCGTTTTGCCCTAAGGATAGTAACAAACAAACACAGTTTTGCCCAAGAAATCTTCAAAATTTCAGGAAAAACAAAACAGAAAACGTTTAGTAAATGGTTTATGCTTTCCATAGCATCTAAAATTATTGAATTTGGATAAGAAATGAAAAAGTTATGGTAAAAACAGTTCAGGGGTTTGAATTTCAATACTTCTGTCATTTTGGCCTCGGGATAGCAACAATCAAATGCAATTTTAGACCAACATAACTTCAAACTTTTAGAAAACTCAAAACATGAAACTTTTTTAAAAAAAAGTCTGATCATTCCGAAACTTCTAAAAATATTGAATTTGGATATGCAATGAATAAGTTATAATAAAAACAGTTCAGGGGTCTGAAATTCAGTACTTCTGTCATTTTGGTCTCGAGATAGCAACAATCAAATGCAGTTTTGACCAACATAACTTCAAAATTTCAAAAAACTCAAAAGATGAAACTTTTATAATAAAGTCTAAGATTTTAGAAACATGCAAGATTATTGAATTTGAATGTGAAATAAAAAACTTATGCTAAAAAGAGTTCAGAGGTTTGAATTTCAATAATTCTGTGATTTTGGTCTCGGGATAGCAACAATAAAATGCAGTTTTGACTAATTCAACTTCAAAATTTCAGAAAACTCAAAACATGAAACTTTTAGAACAAAGTCTAAGCTTTTCGAAACATCTAAGATTATTGAATTTGGATAAGAAATGTAAAAGTTATGCTAAACACAGTTCAGGGGTCTGAATTTCAATACTTCTGTCATTTTGGCTCGTATAGCAATAATCAAATGCAGTTTTGATCAACATAACTTCAAAATTTCAAAGAACTCAAAACATGAAACTTTTAGAACAAAGTCTAAGCTTTTCGAAACATCCAAGATTATTGAATTTGGATTTGAAATGAAAAGTTTATTCTAAAATTCGTTTTCAGCCAGCAAATTTTTGAGCTTGCACTCACCTTAAAGATTTAGCAGCGTAGTTGGTAGCAAGTTGTGACCTTTGGTGATGAATTGATGCCCTAAGCATGTGAAATAACTGAAACAAGACATGCACAACAAAGAAAATTTGTTACAGACAAGATCATCTCAAGTTCTAAGAATTTAGATGAAATTTCTTTCGGTACTGATTGTGATTGCCTTTTCTATTCTTGATTTAAGTGGATTTCTTCTTAAATCTGCAGCAAAAATGAGTTGAAATTGATTTTTAGTGAAGAGAAGCCATTGATTTCTTTTGTTTTTAGGGAAATTTGATTTGGAAAAGAGAGAAAATGAAACTACGTACGGTACAAAGTTTCTCCAGTCAGAAAGTTCTAGTGAGGCTAATGGATAAACTTTCTACCCAAGTAAGCCTATATGCAAAATACCTAGAGGAAAAAAAAACAAGGATATGAGCATATTTCTCTTAATTAAATCTATATTCACACTTTTTCTTCATTTTAAAGTCATATAAAATGTATACATCCTATTGTATTGAAATAAAATAGTTATTGTGGCAAAAAAAATTTAATTTAACAATAAAAAGATAATTTTAACAATAAAACCTCATTTTTAACAATATTTAACAATTTATACAATTTTAGCATAAAACACCATGTTTAAAGTATAACATGTTCAAAAATTATTTTCTTAGTCAAATAAATTACAATAAATTGTTCCAATTTTATTTTATCAACAAAATACTATTTTGAAACCACATTCCATCTTTTATATTACTAAATCACAAATTTACTTCATTTCCCCCATTTTTAACAATAAATGGTTAATATTGGCATTAATTTCCAATACTATTGCATTTACCCAAATAAAATTGCAAATTCATTGTTTTCATCTAAATTCTCAAAATAAAGTTTTTAAAACTTTATTTTCATCAATTTATATTTATTTCAACAATTTAATGTTGAAATTTTTCTCTTGATTAATTTATTAACTCAAATTAACAAAATTCCATATTTTCATCTTATTTAACCAAATCTTCTAGCAATCAAATTTCCAGCCCAATATTTAGTCCCAAACACATTGTTTATTTAAATAACAAATTTTTACCCAATTATCTCCTCCATTTTATTTTATTCTCAATATTAAACTATAATTATCATTATAATTTAATATTTCAGGTAATCACTAATACCATGGTTGTTACACAATATGTAATCCTTCTTAATTTTGGTGGTAGGGAAACGATTTCCTACATAACACCGAAGAGTTTTAATTCTGGAAATTTCTAAGGAAAACACGGGAATAATATGGTACAGTTACCATCGGTAGTGCTATACTGTACGTATAAACTCATTGTTCTTCTATGACAAATGATAAGGAGATCCATCCACATAAACAATTAGGGGGTGATCCCCGTTCTTATGTATTGTCAGATTATTTCCTAAAGAACGGATGTTGAGCATTTTAGAAATGGACGATTGGTTTATGGAGCGCAAGGAAGCAGGAGAGTGCACTCGTAAGAGATGACTTGGAGCCGTTACCATTCCAAAACCATATACAGTTCTATGGAGGAGTTTTTGTGTTATATTGTTATGTTGAAATCCATGTATGGTTACGAGACCATTGGGTATGGGTGTCCATATGTGATTCCAAGATCTATTTGAGATGTGGGAGTCTGTATGTGATTCCAAGGCCATTGTGGTGTGGGAATCCATATGGGATTCCGTGATCTATTTTTGGAGAGGTGCATAAGGTGGAACGCCAGATGTAGCCTCATCAGCGGAAACGACTAAAACTAGAGATAGGGGGCATGGCCAATAGGTTGGCAAACCCATAGGGTGTAATTGACTCCTTTTCTAGCAATACCGGCACCTTCAGTTGTTTTGGCATGCTGGACCGTTACACTCATTCTTAACAAGAACAGTTATGTTTTCCTATAATACCCGAGCTAGACGGGTCTAATGCTACAGAAGGATAACTCTGACCCTTGTGCAGGAGGACCGTTTTTGAAGAACTGAGGGCACCTCCATGGAATCCTACACAATTAGCGAGCGAGCCTTATTGAATTTTGATTTTATACTGGTATTGTTGTGGTATACAAAGCACGAGCATCACAACTACTTGATTAGTATTATTTTAACCCTTAGATATTATTATAATATCATTGGATTTTTTATAGAAATGGTTTGGTGATCGTAAGGCAAAACCCTACCGTGTTTATATGCATCGTATCTTATGATATCTTTATTTTGAAAAGGTTTTATAACTTAATAAATCAATTTGAGTGTGTTTTCTCACGTTGGTTTACTAGATTGATCCATTTGTTAATATTTTATAATAATGCTCGGGTCAGACCGAGCATATTACAGATTTAAATTGGGTTTCTTTGGAGCCCAAGAGATGAGATGGAGACTGAAACCTATTCTCGTACTCGTTTATTCCGTTGCAATGTTTGTTTGAAATTATAAGCAATTATGAGGATAGACTGTTATAACTGTACAGGTGATAATTATTGATTTGTATACTCTGATTTGAGGTATGTATATTACAGTTTCATTTGTGTAAAGAGCTATTGACATTATATATTGTTCAGTTCGCTGTGAGATTCTGTATTTGTTTAGTTTATACTATTTTCTTCTTCTTTCTTTTCCATAACTATCTATTTTTCCGGCACTCGATTGTTCGACATGCTATACAATGAACATATTGATGTCGATTTTCGAGGGTCAAAAAGCAGGGTCGTTACAGAGAAATAGGTCAGATCTGAAAGAAAAACAGTGGATTATGCACTTTGGGACCAAAACTTCATGTATATAGTGGTGTGATATTTTAATTTGGTTCTTCAAAAAAATAAAAACCACTTCGATCTAAGCGTATTCTTTCTATGATAATTACATCTTTATGCCTTAAATTTATTTATTACTTTATTTGGTCACTTTAATTAGCCTTTACATCAAAATAACATACACTTTTTATTTTACATGTATGGTCCACGTGTTGAAAATTTCCAAAACAATTTGGAAAAACAAAATATTCGATCTAATTTACATAAAAGAAAATTCTAAAATCAATTGAATGCCAAAATATTAGGAAATCACAACTGCAACTCATATGGACGAGGGCTACTGGTTTATTTTTTATTTTAAAGTACATCGAACAACCAAAAGTTATGGATGAGGGATCCAAATTGGAAATATAAAGTGTTTTAATTTTCTTAATTATTTTCTGTTTACCTAGAATCATACTTTAAAACTAAATTTGTATATTTTACTAAAGATACATAAATGTGCTGCTTTGTGATTTAAAATTTCCATACTACGTAGTCGATCTTGCATATGGATAATAAGGGCCTATTTGGTTTGAAAGCAAAATTTTAAGTTTTTCGATTTCAACGTGCACTCAAAAAAGTATGGAATAGGAGGATTGCGTGAAAAGAAGTGTAGAGTGTGGAATGACGTGAGGAGGGAAAAAAAGGAAGGAAAATTGTGGGAAACCAAAAAAAATCATTTTTAATTATATGTTAAAGTCATTTTTCAGATTGATCGGTTTTTGAAATCTAATGCAATTTAACATGCAAAAATAAAAAACTGAACATTACAAGCTAAACGATCCCAAAGATTTTAGGTTTCGTGTATTTTGGGTATGATTCATGTTTCTTAGGGGTTGGATTTGTGGCGTTGAATTTATCCGTTCTTTGTAAATCTCAACTATTAGTTATTTTCATAAAAATTAAACAAGATTGCCATGGGCTGTTGTCGCTTATTACCCGACTGTGTATGTAATCGCTACTTGATTGGTCAAATTGGGACCCACTTTTTATTTTAAATTAGAAAATAAAACAGGAGGGAGCCAATCAGAGCTCGAGTGAGATGACAGTCGCTCTGCGAGTGACCTAGCACAGCTCAAAACTATATTATAAGGACCAATGATTCGATTTCAAACACATCGGTTTGGGGGTCATCTTTGTTTTGTTAATGCACAATAAATCGAGATGAATTCTTCTGCACCAATCCCACGAGGCGGCGACATCTTTTTACAATCTCCATCCTTTATTGGTAACCAATTAGTTAAGGAAAATGTTATCACGTGCCCTTAGAGCATATGGTTAAGATTGTGAATTTATTGAAGTAGCCCTCTTGAATTCCACATATCAACTTTTGTTTGAGGGTAAAATAGGTATTTAACTTAGTTTTTTCAGTCTTTTAGTCTGAAACAATCATAGCTAACATGTGCTCTAAGAGCACATGATAATAAAACCCATTAATTAATTTGTATAATGAGTAAAATATTATGTGAGAGAAAAATCTGCTGCCATGAGTTGAATGAATCGTTTGCATTAAATAAAACAACTTGTTGAAGCAGACAAAATTAAATAATCGGTGAATTTAACATATTTGCTTTTCATTAACCAAGTTGTGTAAACTAAGCTCCATAGTGAATAAGGAGAGTCGAGAGTAGAGTATGATATATATATATATATATATATATATATATTATATCACAAATCTTGCAAAGCATTCCAGACACTGACCATTTCTTCTTCTTCAAAAGACTTCTTCTCCTTCTGTCTCACTTCATGTTGTTTCTGCTCATGAGCTGTGATATTTACGCTATCGCTCGTTTTGACTACCTCCTCAGGAAACGGAAAATTAAGCTTGGCACGAGCACCTCTGAACTCAATGGCAGCCTTATCGTACGCTCTGGCTGCATCCTCTGCCGTTTCAAATGTTTCCAGCCACTTTCTTACTGCTTTTCTTGGGTCCCTTATCTCTGCTACCCATTTACCCCACGGCCTCTGCCTTACTTCTCTGTTCTTGTTTGTCTTATTTCGTCTCTTTCTCGGGTGTTGCTGCTACACATTTGCTTGCTTTGATATGATGTTGACGTGTTACTGCCTGTAAAGATTGCATCCGATGCATCCCTCGATCCCATGTCGGCTGCATGTTTCCTTCTGTGGATAGCTTGTGAATATGGCGCTTGTGGAAGCAGAGGCTTCTAATTCGGTGCTGCATATGACATGTAACAGCATGGATACTATGATCGTGTGTTCTTGCTCTTGTGTCAGCCCGGATGGAATCGGGTCCACTTTGCACTCTCTTTGGGTGCTATTGAGGAACCCATGCCCTGTTTCTAGAACCATTTTATTTTGATTTTTGTAAAAATTAAGAAATGAATTATAGCAGAAGAACGAGTCTGATACATATGCCCTGTTTCTAGAACCATTTTATGTGAGCTTATACTTAGTTTTGCTTCCAGAACAGAACAAAGTTGCGTGGATTCTTCAGGTGCCATTGCGTAAATCTTTGTGCATCCTTCTGCGGACTGCGCTTTTAATGCCAACTTTAGGCCATCCTTTTTAATTTATTTTTTGTTGGTAGCCATTGGTCAATTATACTTCAACACTATCAACCACTAATAGCATATGGTGTTAAAAAAAATTCCAATAACAAATCCAATGGAGTATGGATAGATATAAATTTGACAAACTCTAAAACAATAAACAAAATGAAAATCCCACGGCGGAATTCAAACACATTTTATATAGATACGTACATACCATTTATTAAACCACATGTTGTGTAGAATACACCACAATTTATACATTTTATTGCATCAATTACTAAATAACATCTTTATAATTATAATACAAAAGATATACCAATCTCATGTAGATACGACTCCTCTCAGGCCATCTGCTCCTTTCTTCATTGTTACCTTCACACCACCAAATACACATTTACACAGATCAAAAGAAAATGGTTTCAACTATGTTTGGACTGCGCTTAACTATATACGTCTTGGCCTAAACTAAGAAATCTAGAGGCTACTGCATAGGAAAAAAATGTATACATACTTCTTTGAAAGATCAAGCCACGTAGTTCTAATTCCTGCATCCAAATCACTACAAAAAACACTACTTATTGCGATGTCCATTTCTAACGGTCATCGACGGCTCTTCGTTTTTTCGGACAGTTACAGACAGCCAGTAATCATCGTCACATTACTAAAAATAAAATAAAATAGCCGCCCCTAGCCGTCGACGACCGTTGCAAAAACACTGGCCGGAAGTCATCGCAAAACACCCGTCGACGGCCGTCGAAAAGTCACGAATACTTCAACCCCATGCCGACACATCATCTTCATTATCTTAAACCCAAATTTCCTTCACAATTCTCACCTCCACCACCTCCTTCAACTCCTCCACGCCGTCAACAAGCCTTCACGCCTCCAATACTATCTCAATTTTCAATTTTCAAGTCTCTCCATTAGCTATTTCTCTTCAAGAAGTTTAATTATTTAAATGTTAAAAATAATAATTCGTTCAGTGTATATGTGCGTTAATTGGTGTATATGTGATGATTAATTAGTGCATACGCGCATTAGAACTACTTTGGATTAATTAGAGTTGATGCTCTAGATTTAGTGTATGCATTTTTAAGATGATGAAAACGACGATTTAGTGTATGCGTTTCTTAGGATGTAAAAAATTATTGTAAAAATTGTTGCATAATACGCTTTGCTTTTTACAAATCCCTTAGATAGTTTTTGGCTCAATTTGACAAGTATTGTATATGATCATTATATGGATATTCGTTTTTATCATAGAACGGACAGTAATATGATAAATTCCATATTCTGAGGGCATTTTCGATGGCTTGCGACGGCCGTCGATGGCTGTGAGCAATTGAAAATCCCTATTTCTCTTGTAGTGACTCAATGCGGCCTTTTCAACTACAACGACTATGATATGTTCACAGACTCTTTCAAAACGGAATCAAGTGCCGAAAATGGGGTTAAGCAGCGGAGGAGGACGAAGAAAAGATACAAGGGAGTGTGGCCGAGAAAATCAGGTAAGTGGATAGCAGAGATATTCGACCCCACAACAAATGGAAGGAAGCAACTTGGCGCCTTTTCCACTGATGAGGATGCAGCTAGAGCTTTTGATCAGGCAGCAATCTAGTTAAAAGGTGTTGCTGCCAAGTTCAATTTCCCACTCCCCATTCATAAGGTGGATGCTTCTGCTGTGGAGCAGGACAACCAGTCTTCAGATGGCGCCATTAGTTAGCAAACTGTATCTACGCATTAATTCCTCTACGACTATATTAACGCATTCATATCGCATGATGTCACATAATTTATTTTGAGTACGATTTCGATCAATTAATTTTTTTTATAAATAACGGGTGAATTTCATTTGATTAAATGACTCAATTATAGATTATTTATTTATTTAATATATTGCAAAATTTGGTTAATTATAATGTTATGTTTTGAAACATATTATTGCTTGAAGCATGGGTTTGCTTTCCCATTATAATCATCTTTTAATTCTGTTTTGACTAAGAAAATAATGTTACTTTTTACAACCTGTTATAATTTGATTTAGAGAATGTTGTGACGTTCATGATTTGTTTCCAAGTACTTAAACAAAAAATAAGATTAACCTACACATTTTAAATATCAATACATTCACATATAATTTAACTGATGGATACATCATGTTTTCAATAATTACTTTCATGTATACCAAATGTTATCTACAAAATAATACCCCTTTTTGTGTTATGATAAAAAATGGATGGGTATTTGTTTTACATATGAATATATTAATATCCCTTGAAGAAGACAAAATCTGTTTTAGTGGTTTGATGGCGGTATTTGTTTTCATAGTAACAGTGAAGTGTCGGCTATAGACAATAAAGTTAAATTTTGTACATTAAGGATTATATTACTAATGTAGATAAAAATGAAGATTACATCTTTAAAAGACTAGGGTATCACACTCACTTGCTATGGTTTCCTAATAGTTGATTCTCATGATGCATATAATTAAGGGTATCACCGTGCTTTAAGTGTTATTTTATATTAGATGCCCATAAAATACTTAGATATTTAATTAGCGTTATACTTAAAAAAGTATTTTTGACTAAAATAACCAGGTATATTCCCTATGATAATAATAATTTTTTGACACATTTTATTGAAAACATATGCAGAGATAAACTAGGGAATATCAATAAGGTTGTACATAGTATAATGGTTGTGATAATTAAGGGAGAGCAATTTATATAATTGTGCACTTATCATTATAAGTTAAGGGAGAATGTTAAAACTTGAATTTTGATGTGTTGATGATAACATTTATACGATGATGCTACAAATGAGTTTATTGAGTCTTTATACATCAAAAGTAAGCTTTGCGAAGTCACAGCTTAAGGTCATAAGCCTAGGAGCTAGAGATATGCTATATAATGACATATACAAGCACGAACACAATATACACATGCACAAAATCCTAAAACGAAGCCAAAGCACCTACGAATGAGTACATGAGCGTTCAAAGTCAATGAATATGAGATTATAGATCAATTGGAGCACAAATATGTTGAATAAACGGTCGGAGATGGACAAAAGAGAATAGAAGTTAAGTATGTTCTTTATTGAGTCTATGTCGATAGATTAGATTCGGTAAATCCTCACAAATGGTCTCCAAAGCACTCTACATTTTCACACACACCCCCCTCAATTATCATTTTAGATTTTTAGGAGTTTTCTAAAAAAAATTAAAAATTTTAAACTTAAGGAAAAGAGAGAGAAATGTAAAGGTATAATATATGTTGTAGGTTCAAAACAACAAGACTTTCCACAGTTACTGGATAGTGTTGTAGATAAGTGGCATCAGAAGTATTAGTTTGAAAGCCTATAATGGCCACATTTTGAAGGAATACTTCATGTCTTTTCATCAATTCTCTTTATTTCTGACTTTTGTTAAAGGTTATAACTCTCCTAATGGGCATCTCCATACAACTATTTAAGACCCTCATGATCCCTAGATCAAAATCTAACCAATTTTACAATCAAAGTCATATTCTCCTTCTCTCACATTGCTCTTGAACTTTGAGTTCATAAATTTGTTTTCATATAATAATCAATTTTCACTCAAATCTTCCATAATCATCCTAATTAATATCCTAACATCTACACGTCCACTCTAACATCACTTGTGAGGGTTATATGACTATTGTACTAAAGTGGGATATATCTGTGTTGAAGACACAACTACTATCAAAATTACTTTCTATTAAAAGTATGAGAATCCAACATGTTGTAAATCTAAGAGGTCGGTCAGGCGAGTGATCGCTTGTGTTCAAATTCGAGAGGTCGGTCAGGCTAAAGGTCATCTATTGTATATACCTGTTCCTTTAAGCTAAGATAGAGCTAATTAGTGAAATCTGCAAGTGACCATAGAACTAGGATGAGGTTCAGAATAGTAAAACAAATATGTTTATGCTTATTTTTATTTATTTTACTTTTATGTTGCCATTTCATTACTTTGTAGCTAACTTAATATTTTTCCTTATCCACCATACAAATAAGATTATATCGTATAGTTTGGCATTGGGCCATTCTGTCTACCCAACTTTAAATTTCGATGTAAGCAAGTCAGAGAGTTAATTGCCAAAAATTTAATATGGAAGAGGAAGTGAAGTATGTATTCATATTTTGGATATTCTTTCTTTTTAATCTTTTCCTACTTTTAAATTTATCTAATATATAATAAGTTTATTGTAAATTTGAACCATTTACGTTTTCATGATAAAGTGCCTTAATACCTAAAAAATTCTAGTTAGCCATTTCAGTTATATATAGGTTTCACTTTTTTCTCATTACTAGCTGATTGTATGGATAATTTATTTCAATTCTCTAGCCAGGTAACAAGGACAATCATACTAATTAATTTGTTAAGACAAGTGAGAAAATCGAGAATGTGCAATGTGCATTTTTATAATGTAATATATATATAAATAATATATTAAGTATGCATATGTGTGTGTTTTCTCTGTTAGTTCTTGAGATGATGGTTTTGATGACATCAACCTTAGAATAAGATTATAAAATATAAATACTAACATTATAGTTTAGAAATATACGTATATGCAGGATTTAACCATGCAGGTACCAAGAATGAAGACTGTACAATATAGAGATTTAAAATATCAAGATTGAAGACTCATGAGTATTAAGAATATCAAGACTATCAAGAGTTCAAGATTTCAAGAATAAGTAATTTAATTAGGAATTTTGTTAAAACTCCTAGAAAAGCGCTGGCATCTTAAAATCCAATTTAGTAATAAAATGGAATCCACTTCGAGCCTGTTAAGGGCATGGAACCCTATGTAGGATGGAACCTACGAAAAATCTAGTGGAACATTGTTTTGTATCCACTAACTTTTATTCAAAATGTTTTTACAAAATTATATCTTGTTTTCAAAATGTTTTCAAAACCTTCCTTTTAAAAGAATCAAAAACATCTATCCGGATTTTAAATACTTTTAGCCTCAAAATAATCTTTAATTTCGAAATCAAATTATCCTTAGTTTTAAACTATCTTTTAAATAATAATATATTGAACTTTTAATATTTATACTTAGATTAAAATATAAATTTATAGTAAAATTTTATATATACCAAAATATTATACTCTATATTTATTTATGTATTTTAACTATAGTTAAGAATATTTATAAAAGTTTAAAATAGTTTTAATATAAGATAAAAGTTATTTTCAAAGAAAAACAAATCATCAAAATTTCCTTTGGCATGTCGACATACCCAAGATACCCATATCGACATAGTGGCAGTTGGTTTCAAATTTTAAATTTCAAAAGAAGTGTCTATTCGTCATATCCTTTCACGAATGTACATGGTTGTTGTTCTTCTATAAAAGGGTTGTTTTCAACGAATTTCTAATCATTTTTTTCTGGTTTTCACTTCTCTTCTTCTTCCACATTTCTTTATACACATTCTTACTATTACTCTGCCGAAATCACCATTGAATCTAACTAGATCATTTCTGGTTTGATTCTCTATCACTATCTCAACAAGATCCTCAGTGCTATTCAGAGTTATAGACTTCTTTGTAATCAATTTAGCGAGAAAATGTGTGATTGTAGCTTTGAAAATCAATCAAGTGAGAAAATGTGTGATTGTAGCCTTGGAAATCAATCAAGTGAGAAAATGTGTGATTGTAGCCCTGGAAATCAATTGGGTGAACTTGTTGCCCGTGAAATCAAGTATCTCTACCCAGAGGATTGTGAATCTGGAGAGGTGTACCTCATGGCCTTAAAATCGAGGGTGTAATTGTAAAAATTGCTTTTGAAAGGAAATCTGTACTTGTGTGCGGGACTGGATATAGGGTAACTCCGAACCAGTATAAAATCTGGTGTGTTCTTTCCTTTACTGCTTTTACTTTATTTCTGCATCTGTGTTTATTTCTGTGATCATATCTATGTCTGAATATTGCATACATTTGTGTTCTAATTAACATAAACCCAAAAAGGTTTAGTAATTCCTTAAAACACAATTCACCTCCCTCTAGTGTTTATCCTAGCATTAAGATCCGTAATCCGCATTTCTAACATTTGGTATCAGAGCAAGGTTTTCAAAGTTTCATAATTTGATTTTTGAAAAAAAAAATTAAATTGCTATGTTTGTTAATACTAGTTTAGAAATATTCAGATCATCATTGTCTCATGAGTCTGCATATAATCAATATTCAAATACAAGTTGTCTACTAAGATTGTTTGATGTGCATGAAACATGCTTTATGGGGTTTGAGAAATCAATCCACAACGGACAAATTGTGCAGATCAAAAAGAATAAATGGATACTTGATAGTGGATGCTCTAGACACATGACTGGCAATCCAGATATGCTGAATGATATAATATACAAAGACAGAGGACTGGCTAACTTTGGAGACAATTCAAAAGGATATGCGATTGGCATCGGCAAAGTCGGTAACTCTGAAACTCTTATTATTTCTAATGTTTTGCTAGTTAAGAATCTGAAACATAATCTGCTAAGTATAAGTCAACTCTACGATAAAGGATATAAAATTAAATTTGAAAAAGATAAGTGTCACATTGAAGATAATAATTCAACCATAATATTTGAGGGAATTAGGAAAAAGAATATTAATATTCTTAGTATGAAAGTTTCAGATGATAACCAGTGTCTTTTGGCAAATACAAGTGACCCTTGGATTTGGCATAAGAGATTTGGGCATTTGAATTTCAAACTCTTATCTAGACTGTCAAAACATGATCTAGTAAGAGATCTCCCTAAAATGAATTTTAAAGTAGATAGTCTGTGTGGTTCATGTCAATTAGGAAAACTTAGAAAAAGTTCCTTTAAATTAAAAGATATATTTCAACCTCAAAACCTCTTGAATTACTTCACCTTGATTTATTTGGTCCATCTCAAATTTTGTCAATAAATCATTGTAAATATGTTTTTGTAACTGTAGATGACTATTCTAGATTTACATGGACAATATTTTTGAAACATAAAAGTGATACTTTTGAATGTTTTAAGAACTTTACAACAAGGATTCAAAATCAACTTTCTCTAAAAATTATAACCATCCGTAGTGATCACGGTGGTGAATTTGAAAATGAAAAGTTTGAGAAATTCTGCAATAAAAAGGGAATAACTCACAATTTTTCATTTCTAAGAACATCACAACAAAACGGAGTAGTAGCACGTGAAAATAGGACAATTCAAGAGTGTGCGAGAACTATGCTTTCAGATAGTAAATTACCAAAGTATTTTTGGGCAGAAGCAGTTGCTACTGCCTGTTATATTTTAAATAGAATTTAATTAGACCTTTAACTTATAAGACATCTTATGAACTTCTTCACTTAAAGAAACCAAAGGTATCTTATTTTAGAATTTTCGAAAGTAAATGTTTTATTTTAAATACAAAAAATAACTTAGATAAATTTGATCCTAAATCCGACAAAGGTATCTTTATCGAATATTCTAATAGAAGTAAAGCATACAGAGTGTTTAATTTAAAAACTAACACCATCGAAGGAACAATGCATGTTTCAATCAATGAAAATCTCAAAAATTTTGAAGATTCAAATGATGAAGAGGATTTAATCACTCAAAATCAAAAGTCAATTGAAACTAATAATGAAATTAATCATCCTAATAAAAGGATTAAACTTTTAAAAGATCATCCTATTGAAAATGTACTTGGAGATATGCAATCTGTTGTTAAAACTCGAAATCAACTAAGTCAAATGAGCAATGTAGCTTTTATATCAACTATTGAACACAAAAATTCAAAAGAAGCATCAACTGATGATTCATGGATTTTGGCTATGCAAGAAGAATTAAATCAATTCACTAGAAATGATGTTTGGGAACTTGTTTCTAGACCTGAAAATAAAACTATAATTGAAACTAAATGGGTTTATAAAAATAAAATGAATGAACAAGGAGAGATTGTTAGAAATAAAGCCCGGTTAGTCTCTTAAGGTATTGTCAAGAAGAAGGAATAGATTTTGATGAAACCTTTGCTCCCGTAGCAAGATTAGAAGCCATTAGGATTCTACTTGCTTTTGCAAATCATAATAATTTCAAATTATTTCAAAAGGATGTTAAAAGTTCCTTTTTAAATGGATTCGTAAAAGAGGAAATATATGTTGTACAACTACCACTTTTTTAAAATGAAAAATTACCAAATCATGTTTACAAACTTAAGAAAGCTCTATATGGTCTAAAACAAGCTCCTAGATCCTGGTATGATAGACTAAGATCTTACTTATTACAATCAAAATTTGAAATTGTAAAGTAGATAATACTCTTTTTATTGAACTAGTACAAGTTTATGTAGATGATGTCATTTTCGGATCAACTAATTTTGAAATGAATAAAGAATTTTCTGAAATAATGACAAAAGAGTTTGAGATGAGTCATATGGGTGAATTAAATTTCTTTTTACGATTACAAATAAAACAATTAGATAATGGTATCTTTATTAGTCAAGAAAAATATGCTAAAGACCTAATTAGTAAATTTGGTTTGACTACTGCAAGTGGAAAACCCACTCTCATAGCAACCAATGAGGACCTTAGTAAAGAAGATCTCTCGAAAGATGTAGATCAAAAATTATATAAAGGAATGATTGGATTACTACTCTATATCACTGCTAGTAGACCTGATATCATGCATAGTGTTTGTCTCTGTGCAAGATATCAATCCCAGCCTAAAGAGATCCACTTAAAAGCCGTAAAACGTATCATACGATATGTTAAACACATCTCTGATTATGGCTTATTTTACCCAAAAAATGATTCTTTTGACTTAATATATTACTGTGATGCTGATCATGCTAGTTGTAAATCAGACCGAAAAAGCACAAGTGGAACTTGTCATTTTTTGGGGCATTCTCTGATTTCTTGGTTTAGTAAAAAGCAAAACACAGTTTCTTTATCAAGAACTAAAGCAGAATATATTTCTGCTGCTTTGGCTTGTTCTCAAGTAATATATATGCAACAAACTTTAAAAGGTTATGGTTTAGATATCTCAAAATCACCAATTTATTGTGATAATACCAGTGCGATAAATTTATCCAAAAATACTACTCAACATGCTCGAACTAAACATATTGATATAAGACATTATTTTCTCAGAGATAATATAAATAATGAAGTAATTACTCTCGATTATACTAATTTCGAGAATCAAATTGCTGAGATATTAACAAAACCCTTAAATGAATCTATTTTTACTAAATTAAGAAGAGAATTAGGCATTTGTTCAATAACTGAAATGTAAAAATATAAATAATAAAGTATAATTAAAAATTAAATCAAATAGTAAAAATTTCAAGGACCATGTCGACATCCTCCCTCTGCCCATGTCGACATACAACGATTTTTTATTTTTGAAATTTTTTCCACCAAAATTCAAATAATTGGTTATATATTCTTCTTATTTTTGAAATTTTGATCATTCTCTCTGTTCTCTCTCTGTTCGAACTTCTGAAATAAATTAAACCATGACCTCCTCTTCCAAATCAAACAAAAATTCAACTTTTCATTCCCATCTCCTACTTCTGGACCGTTTCAACGAACAATGCTCGCACGAGTGACGAAAACGGAAGATTCTCTGAAAAATGCATTAGGATTAATGACTGAAATTCAAGTGGTGCAACTTAGAATGGCCAAAGAACAAGGAAGGCAAGGCAAAATCCTTAGAAATTTGCAAAAATTTCTAATGGAAAATCATGCTAATCCGATCTTGATTGACGAAGATTCTTCAGGAGATCAAGTGCAAGAGGACAGCGAGGAAAAGAAGAAGAAGCCTTCATGGAAGAAGAGCACGCTGAAGAAGACGACAAAGTTGTTTGTGTTGGCGAAGTGTGCTTTGACAAAGATGGAAATCTTGTCGAACAATGTGGAAATTTCTCTTTCCACTATCCAAATTGTTCGGTTCATAGATCTCTCATTTTCAAAGACACTCATTAGTTTCTTTTCTCTTTTTCCTATTATTGTATGTTCTTTCTTACGTTCTCTACAAAAATGTAAATATAACTATATAATAAATAATTTGTGTTCTTATATGTGTTCTATTAAAAGTACTATTATATGGATACTTAGTTGGATAGTTAGTAGTTTAGGACTAAGTTTTAAGTTTTAGAGTTAAGTGTTGATTATTTATGATAACACTATCATTATAATCATATGTCATAGAATATTAGATTAAGGGGGAGTTATATAGTTTGGAGTTAGTTTTTTTTGTTGATGACAAAGGGGGAGAAGTATAAAATAGGATATACATAGGCATAAATTAAGGGGGAGTTATTAATTTTAGGGGGGATTATTAGGATAGAAGTAATATTTTATGAACAAAGGTTGTCATCATCAAAAAGGGGGAGATTGTTAGTCCATGAGATGATGGTTTGATGACAACAACCTTAGAATATGATTATAAAATGTAAATACTAACATTATAGTTTAGAAATATATGTATATGCAAGATTTAACCATGCAAGTACCAAGAATGAAGACTGTATAGTATAGAGACTCATGATATCAAGATTGAAGACTCATGAGTATGAAGAATATCAAGATTATCAAGAGTTCAAGATTTCAAGAATAAGTAATTTAATTAGGAATTTTGTTAAAACTTCTAGAAAAGCACCGGCATCTTAAAATCCAATTTATTTGTGGAATGAAATCCACTTCGAGCCTATTAAAGGGATGGATCCCTAAGTAGGATGGAACCTACGAAAAATCTAGTGGAACATTGCTTTGTATCCCCTAACTTTTATTCAAAATGTTTCTACAAAATTATATCTTGTTGTCAAAACCTTCCTTTTAAAAGAATCAAAAATATCTATCCGGATTTTAAATACTTTTAGCCTCAAAATAATCTTTAATTTCAAAGTCAAATTATCCTTAGTTTTAAACTATCTTTTAAATAATAATATATTGAACTTTTAATATTTATGCTTAGATTTAACTATTAAATTATAGTAAAATTTTATATATACCAAAATATTATTCTCTATATTTATTTATGTATTTTAACTATAGTTAAGAATATTTATAAAAGTTTAAAATAGTTTTAGTATAAGATAAAAGTTATTTTCAAAAAAAACAAATCATCAAAATTTCCTTTGGCTTGTCGACATTCCCCAAGATACCCATATCGACATAGTGGCAGTTGGTTTCAAAATTTAAATTTCAAAAGAAGTGTTTATTCGTCATATCCTTTCACGAATGGACATGGCTGTTGTTCTTCTATAAATAGGGGCTGTTTTCAACGTATTTTTCAGGTTTTCACTCCTCTTCTTCTTCCACATTTCTTTATACACATTTTTACCATTACTTTGCCGAAATCACCATTGAATCTAACTATATCATTTTTGGTTTGATTCTCTATCACTATCTCAACAAGATCCTCAGTGCTATTCAGAGTTATTATAGACTTCTTTGTAATCAATTTAGCGAGAAAAGGTGTGATTGTAGCCTTGGAAATCAATCAAGTGAGAAAATATGTGATTGTAGCCTTGGAAATAAATTGAGCGAGAAAAGGTGTGATTATAGCCCTGGAAATCAATTGGGTGAACCTGTTGCCCGTGAAATCAAGTATCTCTATCCAGAGGATTGTGAATCTGGAGAGGCGTACCTCGTGGCCTTGAAATAGAGGGTGTAATTGTAAAAATTGCTTTTGAATAGTACAAATTCAAGCTCTCACTATACATATACAATTTTGATTCTAATTACATCACAATTCAATTTACATAAATTCCTCACTACACATCACTCACACTCGTAGTTTATCTTCAACTTCATTCCAGTTAGAATCCAGCATCTGAGCAGTCTGCAAAAATATTCACTAACGCAGTAAAATTGAAAAAGAAATATTTTTGCAATATAAAATAAAATATGGATTAAAAATATTATTTGCCTCGGTTATTTGGGTTGTTTGTCATCATTCATATTTGAATTCATCATACACGAACAATGTGACATGCACAGTGTATCATTGTACATGCCACAAGGCCGTGCACACCGATATACACTTGATAATGCTACAAGGACAGGTGAGCACAAGGTCAAACCCAAATATAAAGACAGGTTCAACTCAGGTGCAATATATTTAAAATTTCATCATGAGCACAAGGTCAAACCCGAGTTTTGAAACTGGGTTCAACACAAGGTCAATGCACAGACTTCAACTCATGCACTAGTCAACGGCAACAAGCTAATACATATATACAAGCAACTGAAGGCAACATGACCATATGATCAGTACGACCAAGTATCATACTCGAGAATAACTCAATTCAATTGTAAGCATGTGCAACAGGACAGGTCAGTGGACAGGACTGCAACAAGTATAACTGATATATGGTGATACAGTCAACAACTACTCAAGGCAACAGTGCAGTGCAACTGCACAACTACAAGCGTGTAGAAGCAAATGATATCAAGACTCAAGTATGTATACAGAGAGTATACAACATGACAATGCATGCACAAATATGCAAACAAACCAATGAATGACCAAGTGCATCAGGAATATGCAATCGTCTCAAGATCATAATACTACAGAAAGCATATGCACGGGTCAAACAAATGGATGCAACAGTGGTATGGTGAAATCCAAGAACTCAACAATCTCTGGACAACATAAATGCTCAGTGCAAGCTACACAAACCTCAAAGACCAGTGATGCAAACATGAACCACAATAATATGCAAACTCAAGCTTACAGAGAACAGATCAAATGAAGCATGTACACATAGTATGAAGAACACTAAGGTTCAAGTGCAAAAGAAAGAAAGTGCCAAAGAAGTCAATGCCGTGTAAATCAATGCTACAGGGATGAACGAAATTCAACAGTGCAGAGATGACCAAGTCAAAAATAAAGTGTGTGCAATTTTTGAAAAATTCAAAAATCAAATCCAAGTAAAAGAGGAAAGTTTCTGCCGTATCAACCAAGAAAAAATCGAATGCTGCATAATCAAAACTGTGTGTATCAAGTTGTCACGATATCAGGAAAGCAAGAATTAGGAAAGTGTCGAATTGATACGAACAAATTCTAGGGTCTCAGAATTCATATAAATACATCACACCCAAGTTCATCATAAGAAGGGGAGTGGAAAAATCAATCAAATCCAAATATAAACCCACAATCATCTTCGGTAAAATCATCGATCAATTGGAGTTCAATCGAGCATAACAGAAAAGCAAAAAGGGAAGTCACATACCAAATTGAAGTCGAACTCCAGAAGCCCTAATTTCACAAACCCTAATTGCAAGCAAAGCAAAGGAACGAGAGCGGCCGACATCATCTCAAGAGACGATCAACAAATAAAGCAAGAGAACCAAGTTCAATCAAGCATTAATAGTCGCGATCGTCTATATTTTCTGAAAGCCCTAATTTGGACAAAGAACGGACGAAGATTAACGAGGCCGCCATTTTCTTCACAAGCCAGAGAAAAGAGAACAGGCTAGAGAAATAAAAGGGGGCCAGTGTTTTGTTTATTATAAGGGGTTTTATTTTTTAGGGTTTTAGTTTTAAAATTGTTTTTAAATTTAAATTCTCTTTTAAGGTTGTCAAATCTTGGTAAATCACCACCTACATTTTAGGTTGTGTCAGATTGTCTAGTTAGAATTAGTTCAGTGAGCAGGGTTTGCGAGTTTGCAAACCTCTATAGGCGGTAGCAGGGTTTGCAAGTCTGTTAGAGTGTTTGTAAGCGGGAGACTGTTTAATTCTAATAGAAATCTGGGAATGCAGCAGTAGGCAGGGGTTGCCGAAGCTGGATAAATTTTGTGTGTGATTTACTTTTCAGCATATTTACTTCTCTGTAGTTTAATTCAAGAAAATTTGCTACAACCCTATTCACCCCCCTCTAGGGTTAATCTAGATCCTACAAGTGGTATCAGAGCACGGTATTTTTCTTTAACTCTAGAGTCGTGAATCCACCAAATAATGCTTTCTCTGAGGGACAATCTATTGCTAGGCCACCCATGTTTAATGGGAATGATTATGCTTATTGGAAATTTAGGATGGGTATTTATCTTAGTTCTGTTGATTATGATGTTTGAGACATCATTGAAACTGGCTATAAATCTCCCACTATAACTGTTGGTTATACTAAGATTCCTAAACCTAAGGATAGGCGGGATGCTAACGATAAGAAATTAAAAACTACAAATGCTAAAGCCATGAATGTTCTGATCTGTGCTCTTGATAAGACTGAATTTAATAGAATTTCTCATTGTAAAATTGCACAGTAAATTTGGCATACCTTGGAGGTGACACATGAAGGAACTTCTCAAGTCAAGGAGTCTCGTCTAGCTCTATTCAGCAATGAATACGAGAACTTTGTGATGGACAAAGGCGAGAGCATAAAGGACATGTTTGGACGCTTTTCAACTTTGGTGTACAATGCTAGAGCGCTTGGGAAGGTATTCACTGAGGTAGAGCTTGTGAGGAAGGTGCTACGAGTCTTACAGATGAACTTTGAGGCAAATGTCACGGCAATACAAGAATCGAAAGATCTGAGTAAACTAAGCATGGAGGAGTTGATCGACAACTTGATGACATATGAGCTTGAGCTAAAAGAACAGGAGGAACGCAACAACTCCGAATCAAAGAAGAAGACGATTGCCTTAAAGAGTAAAGAAGAGAGCGATGAAGAAGATCCAATTGAAGAGCTTACAATGGCTATCAATAATCTTAGAAAATGGTCAAGATTCAGGCCACGCAAGAAGAAAACAAGTGGTAATAGGCCAAAAGATTCTGACAATTCCGATAATGAACTGACGTGCTTTAACTGCAAGAAGCCTGGCCACTTCAAACAACAATGCCCACTTCTCAAAAACAACAAAGGAAAGAAAAAGAAGAAGAAGGCCTTTGCAGCGACTTGGGATGATGAAGAAGGAGAGGAAGTTTCGAATAATAGCTCAGAGGAGGCTAGTTTGTGTCTTATGGAAAAATCAGATTCAGAAGCAAGCTCAGAGGAATCTAGTGAGGGAGGTGACTATTCTTATGAAGAACTTGCTTTGATGTGTTGTGATCTTACTAAAATAGTTGATACTCTTGAATCCAAAATTGAAAAACTGAAATCTGATAGGATAGAACTTGTCCATGAAAATTCTAGGTTAGAAATTGAACTTGAAAATATTCAAAACCTAGACTGTAAAAAATGTAAAATTTTAGATTCAGAATTATCTAGACTTAAGAATAGCATTGAGAATCTTTAAAAAGAAAACTTGAGTCTTAAGGAAACCATTGACACTAGCAAAAAGGATTTTATAAATAGGTGCACCTCACTTGTAGCTGAAAATACAACACTAAAAACCAAAGTCCAAAATCTTGAGAAATCTCTGAATAACTTTTCAAGAGGAGAAAAATCATTCAACATGTTATTGGGAAATCAAATTTTTGCGAACAACAGAAAATGACTAGGCTTTGGGAAAACATAAGCTGATGATAATGCAAAAGGTAAGAGTGTCTTTGCTAGATGTGAAATAATTGGATATCGTGTTGAAAATTGTAGGTATAGGAACAAGAACACAAAATTTATATAAGTTTGGGCTCCTAAGAATTCTACAAACAAATTTCATGTCTATTGGAACAAGAATAAAAGGACTAAACAAGTATGGGTTCCAAAGGGATTGTTTATTCAAAATGCTTCTGCCACTAACAATCATGGACCTATAAAAACAAATAGGTCACAAAAATCTTTCATCGTGTAGGTATGGTGGCAGGCTAAGGAACAACAACAGTGTTCTTTGGATTTTGGCTGTTCCAGAAACACAACGAGCAACAAAGCAAAAGTTCCTTAGCCAAGTACAAAGGTGACAGAATCACAATGGGCAACCACGAAAAATTATCGTAAAGGTAAAACAGGTGAAGGTATATTTATTTCATCGATATATTAAATGTGATAATCTGCACCGCATTCTAAATGAAATCAGCCAATATTGAGATGTTGTAAAGATGATGATTTTGATTCTGACTTGTTCAACATAGTTGGCCAATTATATTCTCTAGATTCTTGGATTTACTTCATATATATTAGTTTGGATTAAAAATAGTGTTTTGTTGGATGATAATATTTTTGGTTATAATACGGCTAACTCTATATTCATGGTTTTCTGATTATTTACACGGCTTCAATCCAAATTCAAGAGAATGCCATTTAAAATGCTGTTTGAGTTTTTCATGGTCTGGTCTATCAAATTTAATTAGTGGTGTTTTGAAGTGAAAGAGAAATTCAGATGCAGATCATACTGGTAATCTAGTTGACAGAAAACTTACTAGTTGAACGTGATTTATAGTGAGACATTTAGTAACTACATCGTTTTTCAAAGAAAATATCTGCATATTTTTCATTACAAATAATTTTCAAATAGCAGAATTTTTTTTCCTCATATAACCCCTTCGAGAAAATCATTTTTGACCATATTTTCAGATTAGTCATATTGAAAAAATTATTTGATTTTAAATGGCAAATTTTGACTAATCCGACTCCCTACTAATTATCAAAAAGATAAATAGTGATTGAAAAGGTGATAAGTGTTGATATTTAACATACATTACTCAAGACAGTATATTGAAAAATTTCTTTAGGAATTCAAACAAGAGTTATAAAAACTTTTTGTTGGGTAAAGATACCATGACCATTTCTATATCTATTATATTTCTATCAACCATTGTTTATCAAAAATTCAATATAGTTTGTCGATATGTGGTACTATAATCAGGGATCATTCGTTTTTCATTTTACATTTCTTAAGTAAAAATAAATAAATACCAAAGTATTCACTCTCATTTAAAAGTCCTCACGGTTATGCATGAGTGAATTACTTGGAATTTGTTATGTGCTTCCATGCTCATCTAAAAGTCCTTACGGTTATGCATGTATGGAACGCATATTAAAATTGATTTATTAAATAAACAAGTTGATTCTAATCCCATTTAAAAGTCCACACGGTTATGAGTGATTAGAAGATACTTGAATTCATTTTTAAAAAAATAAATAAATTGGAATACTACTAATCTCATTTAAAAGTCCTAACAGTTATGCATGATTAGTAGATATTCAAATCCCTGATATAAATGTACCACAAGTAGATGCAACTATATGGTTTTATATGATGACATCATTACCATTATTTCTAAAAGTGGAATATGCGCCTAACAAGAAGTAGTTATGATTTTTGTTTGATTTTTATTGAAGTTTAATATTTATATTCAAATTGAGTTTTAATGTTGGATTAATATCGATCACTTTATCTCTATTTTTTCTAACACTATTATTCTTTTGCTGATAACAAAAGGGGGAGAGAAAAGTTAAGATTTTGTCAAATAAAATCAAGCAAAGGTCAAATAATTTTCCATTTATATCTAGGCTCATTTGTATATTTCTATTTGTATGCATATATGTAGGGGGAGCATCGTGTAGAGGGGAAGCATTTAAATAGGGGGAGCATCGTGTAGAGAGGAAGCATTTAAATAGGGGGAGCAATTAGAGTATATCATTGATCAAATACATTTAACACAGTCAAAATCTTAAATATATGTTTGTTATCATCAAAAGGGGGAGATTGTTGAATATGCGCTTATATGATTTTTTTTTGATGATAATAAACATATATATATATATATTCATTTAAATGTATTTGTTAATGTACTATTTTATTTTTCATAGATTAAATAAATATATGTTGAATAAAATAAATTACACAGAATTTGAATTCAAACAGAAATTTTATTCAAATAAATATTTATTACAATTTTGAATAGTACAAATTCAAGCTCTCACTATACATATACAATTTTGATTCTAATTACATCACAATTCAATTTACATAAATTCCTCACTGCACATCACTCACACTCGTAGTTTATCTTCAACTTCATTCCAGTTAGAATCCAGCATCTGAGCAGTCTGCAAAAATATTCACTAACGCAGTAAAATTGAAAAAGAAATATTTTTGCAATATAAAATAAAATATGGATTTTGAAAATATTATTTGCCTCAGTTATTTGGGTTGTTCGTCATCATTCATATTTGAATTCATCATACACGAACAATGTGACATGCACAGTGTATCACTGTACATGCCACAAGGCCGTGCACACCGATATACACTTGATAATGCTACAGGGACAGGTGAGCACAAGGTCAAACCCAAATATAAAGACAGGTTCAACTCAGGTGCAATATATTTAAAATTTCGTCATGAGCACAAGGTCAAACCCGAGTTTTGAAACTGGGTTCAACACAAGGTCAATGCACAGACTTCAACTCATGCACTAGTCAACGGCAACAAGCTAATACATATATACAAGCAACTGAAGGCAACATGACCATATGATCAGTACGACCAACTATCATACTCGAGAATAACTCAATTCAATTGTAAGCATGTGCAACAGGACAGGGCAGTGGACAGGACTGCAACAAGTATAACTGATATATGGTGATGCAGTCAACAACTACTCAAGGCAACAGTGCAGTGCAACTGCACAACTACAAGCGTGTAGAAGCAAATGATATCAAGACTCAAGTATGTATACAGAGAGTATACAACAACAATGCATGCACAAATATGCAAACAAACCAATGAATGACCAAGTGCATCAGGAATATGCAATCGTCTCAAGATCATAATACTACAAAAAGCATATGCAAGGGTCAAACAATTGGATGCAACAGTGGTATGGTGAAATCCAAGAACTCAACAATGTCTGGACAACATAAATGCTCAGTGCAAGCTACACAAACCTCAAAGACCAGTGATGCAAACATGAACCACAATAATATGCAAACTCAAGCTTACAGAGAACAGATCAAATGAAGCATGTATGCATAGTATGAAGAACACTAAGGTTCAAGTGCAAAAGAAAGAAAGTGCCAAAGAAGTCAATGCCGTGTAAATCAATGCTACAGGGATGAACGAAATTCAACAGTGCAAAGATGACCAAGTCAAAAATCAAGTGTGTGCAATTTTTGAAAAAGTCAAAAGTCAAATCCAAGTAAAAGAGGAAAGTTTCTGCCGTATCAACCAAGAAAAAATCGAATGCTGCATAATCAAAACCGTGTGTATCAAGTTGTCACGATATCAGGAAAGCAAGAATTAGGAAAGTGTCGAATTGATACGAACAAATTCTAGGGTCTCAGATTTCATATAAATACATCACACCCAAGTTCATCATAAGCAGGGGAGTGAAAATTCAATCAAATCCAAATATAAACCCACAATCATCTTCGGTAAAATCATCGATCAATCGGAGTTCAATCGAGCATAACAGAAAAGCAAAAAGGGAAGTCACATAACAATTTGAAGTCGAACTCCAGAAGCCCTAAATTTCACAAACCCTAATTGCAAGCAAAGCAAAGGAACGAGAGCGGCCGACATCATCTCAAGAGACGATCAACAAATAAAGCAAGAGAACCAAGTTCAATCGAGCATTAATAGTCGCGATCGTCTATATTTTCTGAAAGCCCTAATTTGGACAAAGAACGGACGAAGATTAACAAGGCCGCCATTTTCTTCACAAGCCAGAGAAAAGAGAACGGGCTAGAGAAATAAAAGGGGGCCGGTGTTTTGTTTATTATAAGGGGTTTTATTTTTTAGGGTTTTAGTTTTAAAATTGTTTTTAAATTTAAATTCTCTTTTAAGGTTGTCAAATCTTGGTAAATCACCACCTACATTTTAGGTTGTGTCAGATTGTCTAGTTAGAATTAGTTCAGTGAGCAGGGTTTGCGAGTTTGCAAAACTCTATAGGCGGTAGCAGGGTTTGCGAGTCTGTTAGAGTGCTTGTAAGCGGAAGACTGTTTAATTCTAACAGAAATTTGGGAATACAGCAGTAGGCAGGGGTTGCCGTAGCTGGGTAAATTTTGTGTGTGATTTACTTTTCAGCATATTTACTTCTTTGCAGTTTAATTCGAGAAAATTTGCTATAGCCCTATTCACTCCCCTCTAGGGTTAATCTAGATCCTACAGAATTAATTTCAAAGGTAAATATGGAAAAATATTATATCATGCCTTTGTGATTTTTTTATTGTTATATTTTTTACATTTTTAGGTTGAGCGGTTGACCATCCTACCCTTAACTAGGGCTGTACAAAGGTTGGATCAGACCAAATACTTCACTCGACTCGTCAGTACACCAGAAATGCCATTTGGCAACAGCTTAGAGCCGTTGCAAACGAGTTTCGCAATGGCTTAGAGTCGTTGCAAAATTAGCAGTGGTAAAAATTTAGCAACGGCCCTTAGCCGTTGCGAAATTAAATTTAGCAACGGCTAAAAGCCGTTGCTAAACCTTGTTGTACATGGTTTGTTAATTTGGTTTTGCAACGGCTCAAAACCGTTGCTAATTTTAATATTTTTTTACAAATATACATTGCTTTTTTCTGCCCTCTTACAGTAGGAGTTAATTCATTATCATACTCAATACAAACATTTGAAAATTTAACATAATATCACAAAAGAAAAATCATTAAACCAAATATTTTTCATAGATTCAGCACAAAGACCAAACTTAACAAATCTTTTAATTCTAATGTTCAACAATACATTACACTACATGGTTAAGCGACAACAACAACAATATTAGAGTATACAGTACATAGTTTGGCAACAACAACAAAATGACTAGAACAACAATATTACATCATTGCCAACAATACTACATTATCATACTCAATATTACAGTATACAACACTCAATACAAATGGAGGTATCTTTCTGGACAAAAGAGCTTATTGCAATAATCAAACCTGAAAAACCTGCTCTGTAAACTTCTTAACCAAAACTTCTTACTTGTCTCCGTTCACACATATTAAACACGGTCTCCAATTCCTACTTCCCACATTTCTTTCCACAGCAGTGTGCACATACAACATAACTACAGTCATTTACATCTCACAACCTTCCAACCACATTCTCGCCAACATCCCACAAATTCCTACTGCCATAACTTCCCTTGCATAGCCAAATACTACCTTCAATCCCCACAGCATCACAACATTTTCCACTACCCTACTACCATCAACATCATAATCGTGCCTCTGTAAACTTACATCAGTTCACACTGTTTCCACTTCGTATCCACTAACCACTTCACTTCTTCGACAAGCACTGTGCCTGTGCCTTCATACTTCAACAAAACCAGCCTACCCAATACATTCCCCTCCCCCATCTTCTACTACAATTTTGTGCACACTGCATCCAGCAACTATACTTCAGACAAAATTCACCAAAAACACCACATACCATTACCATTTACACCTGACCTTCCTGTACTCATCTTCCAACTAGCATCACACTCTTCAAATTCTTCAACTCTTATTAGAACGTCAATTTCCATATTTCCAAAGAAAGTCTACCATAAACATTGATGGATAGAGACGCCTAGACCAACCAATATGCATTGAAGAAATACAAAAAGCAGTTTTCTTTGTTCACGACGATAAAAGTCCAGGTCCTAATTTAATAAATGCTAAATTTATGAAAATTCATTAGGAAAATATTAGAGGGTTGGAACTCACATCTGCTAAGCTTTGCTGGTAAAGCAGAACTGTTACATACAGTCATCACTCCAACTATTTTATATTGGTTATTTATATACCAAATCCTAGATCAGACTATTGAAAACATAAATTAATACTTTATGCTTAGACTTTTTCTGGGCAGGTAAGAAATGTAAAATAGCATGGAATACTTTGTATAGACCCAAAAATGAATGGGGTGGGACCTATATAATTTTTACAGAGTTAAAGAAGGCAGCTTGTATGAAGTTGATGTGGGTATATCTTACAAAAAATAATCTATGGACCGAATGGACGAAGGCAAAATACTGTCATGGTAAACATTTTTAGTCAATGGAAATCGATAATATTGCATCTTGCATGTGGAAAAATATACCTGGGTAGAAACAAAGTGGAGATAAATTCTTCAATTAAATTATTCCTAATGCCGAAAGTACTTCGGTATGGCATGAACCGTAGATAAACTGTAAACGCTTAGTCGATCTGGAACAGGATAGATACCATATTTCTATCTCATAAAAAATAACCAATCAAGTGGACATAAAAACAAGTATATAATTCTACTTTTCATACGATGTTTGTCTGTTTTTATCCGTGATCGTGAATTTTTCATCTGCATCACTGAGTATGATACCATGTCGTGTTAGATTCAACCTGAGAAAGATGAATCCACTACTGTATTTCTCTTTTGTACCGCAATATACTACATAACATTGAGCTTTTCTACTGATTAAAGACAGAATGCGTTGTACTCAACCTACTAATTTCAGTCAATCAATTTTTTGCTCATGTTTGTGTAAATAATATCTCACCAACAAATTTAGGGTACAACACGCTCTTGAACAAAACAATAGGAAAGATGATTAATGTAATTAGCTAACGAGCTAAGGATATATTGAAATGAAGCGTAGTTTGCCAGCAATAGTACCTGATTATTAAAAGTTTAGGAGTATAGTTTGCCTACAAGTACCTCACTATTAAAAAGTAGCAGCCTGTCATTAAATATAGTTTGCCTGCAACTGCAAGAGTATAGTTGGCCCGCAAGTACTTGATTATTAAAAAGCAGCCTGCCATCAAGTATAGTTTGCCTGCAACTGCAACCATATCGCACCAACAAATTGGTAATTCTAGTAAAGATTAAGAAAGCAAACTAAACACATTATCAGAAACTAAACATGTTTAGAAGGTAAATTTTAGTTCAATAAGGAATTATTAGCATTAAAAGAAGTGAACACTGCAATGGAACTTATAATCCATCATGACCACTTCTGAGATAATATCATCAATTTTCTATACTAACAAAAATAGAAGATTAGAACCAGCAGTGAGGAAAGAACCAAAGCTGTCCGATTGCTATGGAGCAAGAATGCGACTTCATATTTTTTGGTATCAACTCCTCTAAACTTTGTGAGACTGGCAATAATGTCAATGCATATTTGCATAGGGGGTTAACTAGCTGCACCAATATGCAGAAAATAAATACAACGGGTTTTTCATGTAACTCGTTTAGAAAATGTAATGGTTAACAAAAGTTGTACCGTTGTACAAATAGCAATCTTGGAGGCAACCAAATATTTTGGGTTGTTAAGAGTAAATTCAAAGAGCGTGCTTTCACCAAACATCATGTATCCTATAATTGCAGTCCCACCCATCATTATGGCAGTAAACAAGAAGCCGTGGAAGAAAGAACAAATGGATTGAGTCTAGTAAGACTACAGCAGTGAAAATTAATGTTTTAACACTTGCCTTGTAAAGAGAACCGATGAATACTGACTTCGTTTCTTCAAGGAGCAATAGAGGTTAGGAAAAAACTGCATGACCTGAAAAGCAGTATTCATATAAGCCAACAGCAAATGGAATCCCAAACCAATTTATTAGCTTGCCACCTTCATTTTTGAAACCAGTCTCATCTACAATTCCAACCCAGCATAATGTTGATACCACTATGACACTTGCAACAACTCCTCCAGCTACAACATTTTATAATATAGATCGATGAAGCCAAGAAGTTATAGCTGTTCATAGCTACATATCTATGTAATATTGCAGTGATGTTTATCCAAATGTAATCAGTAACTGAGAAGGTTAAAGTCGCGAAGCCAAGCAGTTGGAAGAACAATTAGAGCAGTAGCAATTGCGAATATCACATTAGAGTTGAACTGCAGTCCAGCTATATTTAAATATGCGTTAGGAAAGAGTGATGACAATGTATCACTCTCTAATATTATGAACTGCAGTGAATTTTGTCTGAAGTATAGTTGCTGGATACAGTGTGCACAAAATTTTGTCTGAAGTATAGTTGCTGGATACAGTGTGCACAAAATTTTGTCTGAAGTCCAGCTATTTTCTTTATTTTCAATGATTGATGAGACTTGACATGGCTAGCTAAGTTTGAGATAACTTAGAAAATCATTGTAACAGGAGGAAGAACTGATACCTTCATGGAAGCTATTGCGCTTCACTGTCTTTCAGCTTATGCTCCCGTTCCTTCATCAAAACCGACTTTGTCTCCAAAGCAAATCTAAAATTTTTAATTTTTAATTTTAAAAGGATCAAATTTTTACTCTGAAGAAGTGAGTAGCAAGATCAAGGGATACATTCTTCTTGCATTATCAAACTTGAACGAAATTATAGTCGTACAAGTTGAAACAAACATGGACATTGATATACAAAGAAACTTCATACTTGATAAAAGTAACGCATTATCAAACTTGAACTAAATGGAATTGGCAGCCAATGATATCCCAACCCAAAAGATTAAAAACACCGAACAAAGCTAAACTGCACAGAGTAAAACAAATTTAACAGATGACATACGAAGAAATAATAACAATAATAACAACAATACGAACAAGGATTCGGCCAAGTTTAACCAATCACAGATACCATCTGCTATTGGCAAATAATTAAAGGATACTAAATCAAATAACCATAGTAAAAGTACTGACAATCCTAATTATAAATAAACAAACTCTCACATGTCCTCATTTAGTAATTAAAAAGATGATACAAACGTGAACATAAAATAATTCCTGAAATCGACTTGGATACCAATCAGAAATAACAGGACAAGCAAACCCAAATTCTAGCAGTAGTAGATGGATCTGAAAACATGGCGATTTATAATTCTTTGATTGCTCCAAATAGTAGTCTACCAGCAATAAAAACCATAGTATTAGACCAATGACCCCGAATCATTTGGCAGGCATACATATCACAAATGAATATAGCAGAACCCGAACAAGACAAACTAGTAAAACAGGAACTCTAGAACTACAGAAGGCAATGATGCAATTAATAATGCTTCATGAAACCAGTTTGCGTCACACTTAAAAGAACAATTAAAAAAACCTAAAGAAGTCAAAAAAGATCTCCACTACTTTAAATCGTTGCTTTACTTTAAATTCCGATATAAAGTTTATACTCCACGATTTACCATTTGAATCAGAAAATAGTATCAAAAGAAAACTAACCTTATTATTCAATTTCAAACATCCGGTGATGATTCGCAGTCTCCTTTCAAATCTCAGGTCGATGATGATTTCGATCTGGAAGATGAAATCAGAGGGGGACGATTAGGACAAACAAAGGGAAATGAAAGAGGGGAGCGATTAGCTAGGGCAAACGCGGAGTTGGAAAATGAAACTAAGGGGCGTGCTGTTTTGGGAATGGGGGGTTACGTACGCAAGCGGTTCAAAACGAATATAAAAAAAAGAATTAAGAAAACTTCGCAACGGCTTTGAACCGTTGCAAAAATAAAACGGCCCTAAGCCGTTCTTAAACGTTTTACAACAGCTCAAAACCGTTGCAATTTAGCAACGGCTCAGAACCGTTGCGATTCTTCCACTTAGGGGGTTACAAATCTGCCAATATGGTGTAGTGCGTATAAGTATGGTTAAAGATAGTTCAATCCGGACTCAACCCCACAAGAGGTAGGGTATAAGTTGAATTGAATTATGTGTTAAGTCAGATTATATAAATCTAACAATAAAAGTGAGAATTCTGAAAAATGAACCGAAATAACATATTGAAATATTAACTTAAAATAGTGAATTTTGACTATCATAATGCCTTCAAAAGAAGTGATTCACTACAACATATGTTTCATTCGAATTTCACAACAAAATATATCATCTAGAATTTATTCATTACATATTTAATTAAAAGTTTCATTTTAAATAAATTAAAATGCTCTTAGAATATTCGTCAAATTACAATCTACCAAGTGAATTTGACTATTCCAGTTTTTCTTTGGCTGACATCGAGTATGATTTTTTAAGTAAATTTGTTCTATTATACTTATTTTATTTTAGATTTTAGCTACATTAGTTTATTTAAGTGGGGTTGCGTTGAGTGAAAATATGATTGGATTGAATAAATTATCACACCCGATCCGTATATAGTGCGAGTTGTAATTTGCAATCCGTATGTTATCCAAACTAGGATGAGTTGGATGGGTCAACCAAAGTTGTGTGCACCCCTACCGTTACATAGTTAGACTGTTATATTAATGGTAACTCGTTACTATATCATTACCAGTCTATCAGTTACCATTTTTGAGTGTAACGATATATCAGATTAATCGGTATGATAATGGTAAGTTTACCATTTTCTACGGTAAATCATCGTTAACTTTTCTTCAATATCAGCGGTAACTGTAATTTTACCAGTCAATTTATAACATGTATATATTCATGTAATATGCTTTATTACTGACATTTAGAACCAAACAAATGATTTAAACTTAGTTTAGTAATCAGGTGAAATAATGTTAAATATACTTTTTTCTCTCTCATTTATGTTTTTTATTAAGTAACACTATAAATTGTATAATGAAGCAGTATTATAGTGTAAAAACATTTCAAGCAATTGAGTTTTTTAAACAAACAGTATTTTACCATTACCGGTGTAATAGTTAGCAGATTATCGGAATATCAGTCTTGGGTATATCGGCCTATTGTTAACGATAAAGGTAAACAATTTAAGCAGCCTCCAAATGCTTATTGCAAAACCCAGCTGTCCAATGGAAACAGGATGATGAAACGACCCATTTGGTTGACGAAACAGCAAATGCGTCCGAATGCCTCCGAAATTGTAATGGACCACGATGCGAAAGCATCGGAAGGCACAGCTTTCTGAAGACGCCCCACAACAAATAATCGGCTTCTTAGATTCAAAACTAAGAATAACTGAAGCGAGGTACACAAGTATTCAAACTAACAACAACTCCACGTCAACTCTTCAAATTTATACATTCGAGACATCCCGAACACATGCTCGCCTGTTAATGTCAGCGTCGTACGGTCGCTTAAAATTAGCTGTTCGGGCAAATACTGTAGCCGACACGCCTATATATATACATACGCCCATTCTCGACTTCAAATTCTCTTTTTGACTTGTTTAAAACCTCTGGATCGCAGTCGGAGCATGCAAAACCCATCAGTTGTGCCTAATACCGTGGAAGAGCATGAAAACAGGATAATAGTGGAAGCACTGACCCACGTCTTATCCGGCACCGTACCCAAAGCGGCCGGTGCATCAACGTCGTATTCCAGTCCGATTATCCTGCCAGCAGTGGCCTGCACTCAATGCTGCCTTTTCGACTGCAACGGCTGTGATCTGTTCACCGGCTCTTTTGAAACGGAATCAAGTGCCGGAAATGAGGTTAAGCAGCCAAGGAGGGTGAAGAACAAGTACAAGGGAGTGAGGCAGAGAAAATTGGGTAAGTGGATAGCAGAGATATACGACCCTGCAAAAAAGGAAAGGAAGTGGCTTGGCACCTTCGCCACTGAAGAGGATGCGGCCAGAGCATTTGATCAGGCTGCAATCCAGCTAAAAGGTGCTGCTACCAAACTCAATTTTCCACTCTCCACTCACAAGGTCGATGCTTGTGCTGCTCCCCAACTTTCTTTGGAGCAGCACAGTCAGTCTTCAGATGGGCCACCTTAAATGGAAGAAAAAAAATTGCAGGCATGGTAAAATAACATTTCTTCAAATATATGTGAGTGTGCATCGGGTACGGCCATGAGGAAAGCTCACAGAGCCCTTGGGCATAGGAATCACAATCAGGTGGGTTGAGGTGGGTTTCTTGTACCCAGACCCGCTCCGGGTTTCGTAGACCATAGCCCGGACCCGTCCCATAGACTCGGTGCGGGTCCGAAATTTTGCCCCGAACGAGAAACCCGTACCGGTCAGGATAGACCCGTTCCGTCCAGACACCCAATAACATTTTTTGTATTCATTCAAAATTGTGTACTAATGGACATGTATTTATTTATATTTGTTGTTACTAAATAATACATTAAATACAAATAACAACGTGTTTACAATGATAACGGAAGATAATAAAAATGTGATGTACAAAATAGTTACAATTTTTTTTAATCTATTACTGTATAATTATCAATAATGCAGCTTAATACTATAAAAAAATTATAGCTTATTGATTGAAACATTATAATATCTATGTCATAATCACTTATATACATACATACATACATATACATATATACATACATACATACATACATACATACATACATATATAAAGATTAGCAATTTATCATTATAATACTAAAGGGATTTCATGAGATCTCAAGAGTACGGATCGGGTTGGGGCGGGTCAATCAAGCCCCGATCCAACTCTAGACCCGCGGCTCTCAAGAATGGGTCACGGGTCTACCCGCCCTGATGACCAAATGAGGTGAGTCTGGACGGGTCAAAGCAGAGGCGGGTTAACCGGATTTGGACCCTAAAACCGCCCCATTGTCATCCCTACTTGGGCTATGGTAGTCCACCGGGCCAAGGCAACAAAATAGACATTCTGTTGTTGTAATAAATTGTCGATATATGAATTTTTTTTTTAAAAATTTGTTAACTGATGCGTAGTTGATGTCAAGTGAATTGAAATAGGATTAGGTGATACAGGTTCAATACTGGTACGAGGCAACCATTTAGTTTATTTTTCCTTTTAAAATTGACATATGTTGTGGGTTCAAATTGAATTATTAGCTTGGGCAACCAACCTTTTGGGCTGACCATGCTGTGTGTTGGTACACTAAACAAAAATAACCTATTACAACGCCCTTTTTACAACGGGCATTGGCTGCCCGTTGCAATAGAATGCTATTACAACGGTCCATTCAGACCCGTTGTAATAGATGCTCTATACAACGCCCTTTTTACAACGGGTAATGACTACCCGTTGTAATAGAGTGCTTCCACGTCCGTTGTAACAGATGCCAATTTTATAACGTTCACAGAATGCCTGTTGTAATAGATGCCAATTTTACAATGGTCACAAAATGCCCGTTGTAAGAGGTGCCAATTTTATAACGCTCACAACGTTCGTTGTAATAGGTCCCAATTTCAGAACGGGCTAAAAAGGCCCATTGTAATATGTGCCAATTTTACAACGGTCATAAAATGCCCGTTTTAACCGATGCCAATTTTACAATGATCACAAAATGCCCGTTGTAATAAATGTTTGTTGCTAATTATTGACAATCAATAATTAATAATTATAATGCTTTCTTAAAATTAATATTTAGTAATTAATCATTAATAATATTATATTAATTGTATGTTACTAATTACTAATTATAATATTATATTACTAATTACTAATTACTAATCATTAATAATATTATATTATTTATTAATATTTAATAATTAATCATTAATAACATTATATTAATCATTTATAACTTATGGTAATTGATGATTATTAATAAATAATCACTAATTACTAATTATTATATATAATCAGTATTCCAACAGGCTTAATTTTACTTTGCAGTTATTAATAAGTAATATCGAGTAATTAATATTAAATGCATAATAATTTATAATGAATAATAAATATTAATAATTTATGATTTATTGTTTATTACAAACAATGGTTTATAATTGATAATTTACAAATTAAAAATTATATTCAATAATTTATGTTTTATGATTAGTAAATTACTATTAATAATTTTTCAATACTAATTTACAAATAATAATTGATTAAAAAAAAATGTGTGGCAGTAAAACTTAAGTTTTAAAGCCCATCGTATGTTTTCTTTCTTTCCCTCGCTGTTAAAACTTTATTTTTCGCTAACCCTAAATCCCAAATCAAACGGTCCTTCCCAAGATCTAGAAAATTTATTTCATTTCACCTACACCACCCTGCCCACTTCTTCAACGTCCTTCCTTTAAACATTTATTTCATTTCACCGAAACACTCGAACTTCAGAAAGTAAAATTACAAACAATTCGCAATCAATTGAATGTTTGAAGAGATTCGATTTGTTTCGTTTTTATGTTACGTGATGGAGGTATGATTTCGGGTGATGCGAATTGAGACAGAAGGCGGATTTTGGGTTGAGTTCGCGGCTGAAGTCGATGATTTGGGACTTTTGTGGTCGCTGGTGGTTCGATTGGAAGTTCGATGTGAGGTCGGCTGCGTTTCAGGTGCTGATTTTGGCTTGCTGGTTGTTGTCGTTTGATGATGAAGTTGCGATGTAGGTTGGGTTGTAGGAAGACATCGCTGATGGATGCAGGTGGATGTGGTATCAGGTTGAACCGAAGGAGAAGTCAAGACAGGTAGAAGTGCACTTGTTTGAAATGTATGTATGCAGTGACATATGTGTGATGTTTCGGGCTGGCTGTTGGAAGTAGGTATCGGTTGAGTTTCGATTTGGGTTGCGGAGATTCTATTTGGGTTTGTTTTTTTTGAATCGTTGGTGATTTGTTCGGAAGTTGATGGCGATGCGAATTGTGACTGGAATATTGTTTGTTGGTGGTTCAAAGGCGAGAGGGTCGGTTGGGGTTGTGGTGTTGGTTTCGGCAGTGGATTTTAGACGTGTTTGAGGATGAGCTGTTGTAGATGATGGGTTTGTATTGAAGGTGAAGTGAACAAGCAGTGGTATTGATGGTCACTTGTTGCGGAAGGAGGCTTTGAATCGAGGACAGTGCAGTGTTGGGTTTTGTGGAAGGTCGAGGTTTGGTGGAGCAGTGGGAAGTAAGCAAGGAGGTGGACTGTGATGTACAGGTGGAAGTGGCAGTTAGAGGAGGTTGACAGCAGCAGGTGGTATTGTGCAGGGTAGTCACTGTTGTACAAAGTAGTAAATAGTGTAGTTTTGTGACTATAGCGTTGCTATTGTTTGCGGCAGCAAGCTATACAGAGGATGGAAGTGGTTGTAATGGTAGATCAGTGATTGCTGTTTTGCACAGGTGAATGTGATATGGGGAGATGTAAGTGGCAGAGAAGTAGTAGAGAGGTCAGCGGATGTTGTATTGTGACTATTGTGTGGTCAGTAGTGAGGAAGTGCAGAGAGGAGAGGTGGTTGAAGGGATTTGAATGAAGAGTAGTTGTGTAGAGTGGTTGAACTGATGAATGTATGTATGTAGCACTGTGGTGACTGTTGTTTGTTTGGGCGGTGAGAATGCTGCCTAGTGGATAGAGAAAAGACAGTAAGTTGTGGTCTAGAAGCTATTGAATGGTGTGTGACAATGGTTTGCAAGAGGAATATGCAAGTAAGTGGTTGTGATGTGGTTATGCAGCAGTAGAGAAGTGATGTATGTGGATGTCTGGTTTGTTGCCGAGGTTGAACAGTGGCGGAGATGCTAGGAGATAGAGGCAGTGGATAGAATGGTGGATTCAGGGAGGTAACTGTGGTGAGGCAGTAAATATGGCAGAGTGGTAGTTGTAGAAGTGGTAGTGTTGAAGAGTGGTGTCAACAGGGAACATGTGATGGTCAGGGGGATGACAGTATGTAGGAAGAATGTGATATGACAGTATGTATGATGAAGATATAAAGGTTTGTGAAGCAGTAGAGAAGGGTAGTAGAAATTGGGGTTACTGAAATTGTCGGTAATTGTCAGGTGGTGGAGATAGAATCAGTGTGTATATGTACTAAATGTAGTGGAAGAGCAAGTGTTGTTGTGGCAAAAATGATAAGGCGGTGTGAATGTATGTGATGATGTGATGCTTGTGGCATTTGATGTGGTGGTGCTCGTGTGGTTTGCAGGTCAGTTGTAATGGAAGCAAATGAGAAGATGATGGTAGGTGGAATGCAATCAGTGAAATGCAATGAGGTCAGTGAATGTATGCACAACAAGGCAGAGTTGAAGTAGAAGGTGGAAACAACAATAATGATGGAGTGTATGTTGTGAAGGCGGTGTTATGGTGAGGAGTGGAGATGGCACTGTGGTAAATTGTAAGTGGTTCATGGTGGTGGTTCAGAGCTGTAGTGGTATTACTGATGTGGTTATTGCTTATATATATAGTGGTTACAGGCGGTGTGATGCTGAATGTAGGTTGAAACAAAGGCGAAATGTGTTGTTCTCTGAGGATTGTGGCTGTTGGCAGTTTGTTGTCAGTGTGACAGAGGTCGAGGAGGAGACTGTGAAGTATGATGTGATGATCAGCGAGGAGGGTAGGGAGTTGAGAAGAGGGGAAGAGCTAATGACATGGATGTACTGCATGGATGCTGCTGCATTTTTTTTTAAATTTGCATTTATTTTGCAACGGTCAAAAACCGTTGCAATATTATGTATTACAATGAGCATTGTCCGTTGCGAAATCCATATTACAACGTGCATTTCCCGTTGTAAAATATGGTCGACCTATTACAACGAGGCCTTATACAACGGCCGCATACCCGTTGCGAAATCCATATTACAACGGGCATAGCCTGTTGTAAAATGGCTGTTTTGTTGTAGTGGTACACAGAATTTGTTTACAGTTGTGTTGTATTTTTTGTAAGATTTTTTTTCCAAAGAAAAGATATAAAAATTAAATGCATGAAACCTTGTTATTTAAAATTAGGTTTGTGCATACAAACGCTACAAGAGTACACCATGTTTCGCGACGGCAAATAGCCGCCGGAGGCCATCGTGAAGCGACGATAAATGATGTCACATTTTTAGTCGTCGCAAAAGGAAAAAACAACGGCTACAACAACGGCTTCGTCGGTAATTTTTTTATGGCTAATTGGACACATGGCATGAAATAAATGAACTAATTTGATGTCACCAGCCATACCTAACCTGTACCGATGGTCATCGCTAGCCGATGCTAATCTGGGTATTTTGTTTTACAAAGCAACTGCTATATGGCCATTCACCTTCACACATATATTCATCTCTCTATCCACCTCATATACAACACATATATACTCAATTTCACAGTTACAATCATCGCATAATCCCGTACATATAAAGCAAGTTTATGCCGTAGAAATAAATTTTTAAATCAATGTTCTATCAAACAACACTACCATACCTACAAATCATCATGTAAATCAAACAAAACAACCATCAAACATCCATCGATTAAACATCCACAACAACACAACCCTCAAACAAGTATCAAATCCATCAACATACGTCAAATAAGTACAAAACAAAACAATCAAAATCCATCACAAACACAACTATACCTACTCATCATCGTTATTTCTCGACTTACCTCCAAGAAGCCCCTGCTCTGTTAAATATGCTGCAGTCTGCTCATCTAGCAGCATAGTCAACCCTTCGGCAGGAATCCGATCATTCAACTTTACTATCTGCTGTTTGAGCTGAGCTATACCTTCTTTGGCCTGTGATTTCTTATAATCAGCTTGGGACATCTTCGCTTGTAAATTAGTTAATAGCTAGTTATAATTTATGCTTAATATTAAATGAAATTTATACATTAGTTAATGAACCAGTTGAACTCAATAAATATTACCTCTTGATTGTCGTAACTGTACCACCTATTTTGTGTGGATGGGTTGATCACAACATCGAAAATCTTGTCCTCCTCCTCGGTAGTCAACTCCTCTCGGCCAGTGGACTGCATCACTTGAGCTCGCTCCATTTCAAATCTTTCTTACGATTTGGAATGGAATTTTACCACAATAAATACTCAATTTACAACTTACGTAATGCGAAGTAAAAGAAAATTCAAGCATGTTTACCATTATGGCTTGGGATTTAGGGTCCATCCAAGTATACGAAACCGAGTTGTTATCATTTATGTGCTTGACGGTATGAGTACGCATGAAGACCTTCGCATATGGAGGCTCAGGTTGCTTCTCCTTAGCCTGAAATTATTATAGGATCGATTTCACCCTAGAGGGGGTGAATAGGGTGAGACTGTTAATTATAAAAATTATTGCGGAAGCTTATAAAATTATTTCAACACAGATATATCAAAATTATAGCAGCACAGATAATAGCAGAATAATAAATGTAGAAATAGAATGACACAGAATTTACCCAGCTTTGGCAAAACCCTGCCTACGTGCTGCCCCCAAGGTTTCTACTAGAAATTAAGTAGTCACACGCTTACACACGTAAACTCGCGACACCCGCTACTGACTAACCTAACTCTACGCTCAAAACCCTGCCACTACTCAACCACTGAGTTGCGAATTCTCAAACTACGCCACGTAGTTTGTCCCCTAGTCACACGACTAGTAATTACAACAGTTTAAAAGCAAAACACAAATTAAAAAGCAATTAAAAACAAAAACCCCTAATTTTATGCTAAAGCTTTATAGGTCGTCCCAATAAAAATCAGAAGAGCTCCCCTTTTCTTTTTATTATATCAGCCGTATTTCTTTGTTCTGTAAAACGGCGGCTCGTTGCTTCTTCCTTGTTCGATCAAAGTTAGGGCTTTGGAGAAATTTGAAGATGCCGACTTTAATTAGATCGATTGCTTAATCGAAATAGATGTTTTCCAGTTCGTTGCTTTCGTTGATTGTTTGGCTCTTTGAATTGTCTTCGGCTACTTCAATTCGATCAAGTTCGAATTTGATTCTGGTATGTAATTTACTCCTTTTGCTTTACTGGTTTTGGCTTACTTGAACTTGATTGATTTTAAAGCCGATGATGATTGGGTTTTTATAAGATTCGAATTCCTAATTTTGTGTTCGTATGATAGTTTGCTTGACTTCGTCTCGACCATTTGATCATGTTTTGATGTTGATGATTTATCTGACTTTGTCAATTTCATATAATTGTTACTTGATACTTGTGTTCCTGATTCATGACTTGGTCAATTTACTTGGCCACCACGGTTTCGAATTTGAACAGTGCTGATGTTGATTTCGATCTTCGTTTCCTTTGACTCCGGTCAGTTGCTCATGGCTTCAACTTGATTTTTGACGCTTCGGCATTAACTTGTTTATGTGATGATTTCTGACCTTTGTGGTTGAACTTGTTGCTGTGGGTTTCTGACTTAGTTCGATGTTGACTTCGGCACTGATTAAATTCATTGCTGTAGCATACTTGACTTGTTTTGATAAATTGCTGCTTGGATTTTTGACCCATGGCTTCTTCTGTCAACATTCTAATTTGTTACATTATTTTTATAACTACCGTATATAAATATTTCTTGTGTTAATCTTCTCACTGTTCTTGTGCATTCATGTGCTTGATGTTCACTTATTGTTCGAGACAGTTTGCATTAATCTGTACTCTATTTGAGCTGAGCATTTCGACTTGTTCAGGTCCATTGATGATGCTATGTGTTTGTTGTATAAGTTGGCTGCTGTGTTGATCTTGCTTACTACCTGGTCGACACTTGCAGTTCACTAGTCTTGGCCTTAGTTCCTGTTCATAGCATATTGAACTGTTCGAGTTGTTTTGTTGCATTCATTCTTCACTTGTACTGTCTGGTTCATATTGCATTGCTTCATCATTGATTGTTGACAGTTGTGTGTTTTGCATATGAGGTTGTACTTGCTGTGTGGTTTCAATCTCGATTTCTTGCATATTGATGTTGAGCCACTTAATGGTTCTCTGTCTTGTTCAATACTGATACTTTCATACTGTGTATCACTGCACACTGCATGTTATATTTTTGGTGCTTGGTTTTGTGATATGAAATGCTGGTGGCTTCACCTGATATTGTCACAGACCACTTGGTCCCTGTTGCATACATGTCGAACTCATTCCTGCTGTGGCAGTTCCATCTGGTTCATTTTGATTTGGATTGTCGTGTCATTTACTTGTTCTCTCACTTTGTCTTGTTCAACATATGTGTTAAGCCTTCGACTTTGAACTGTTTGCATATGGGATGATATGTGTTTGTGTACATATTTTATTTGGTTCATTTGTGTTAGCGTATTGGCTTTGCTGTATGGTAAGTGGTGCACTGTGCTTCGAGTGTGCTTGCATCTGCAGTGTTGTTTCATTGAGTTTGGTCATTCATTGAAGCTTGTCTGCACTTATATTTGCAGTGGGTTGTACTATCCACTTCATTTGATCCTTGTAGTTTGATTTGTGCACTAACTTGAGTTCAAGCCCTTTTCATACCGCTGGTTGATCAAAACTGCCACTTGATTTGAACTTCTTGCTATGATATTGAACTTGATCATTTCATGAACTTGCACCTGTGTTGAATCCAGCTTGGAGCTCGGGTTTGACCTTGTGCTGATATTGTGACATTATTTTTATTGCACTCGAGTTGAACCCGGCGTTTTGGGTCTGTCCTGTGCTCACCTGTCCCTGTAATTTTACCGAGCGTATATATTGGTGTGCACGGCCTTGTGGCATATCCAGTGATACACTGTGTATGTCACAAGTTGTTTGTGTATGAAGGATTCAAAATTAAATGATGACGAACAACCCAAATAAATGAGGCAAATATTATTTTCAACATCCACAGTTTATTTTATACTGCAAAAATATTTCCTTTTCAATTTTACCGCGTCAATATTTATTTTTGCAGATTGCTCAAATGCTGGATTCAATTTGGAGTGAAGTTGAAGATAAAATACAAGTTGAGTGAATGAGTGATATGTAGTGAGGTCAAATGTAAATGTGAATCGTAATGTAATCAAAATTGCACTGTAATTGAAATTGTATATATATAGTGAGAGCTTGAAATTTGTACTATTCAAAAATTATAACAAAAATTTGTTTGAATAAAATTTCTGTTTGAGTTCAAATTCTGTGTTATTTAATTTATTCAGCAAATATTTATTTAATCTATGAAAAATAAAATAGTACATTACCAAATACATTTAAACAAATATATACATATATATATATATATATGTTTATAATCATTAAACAAAAATCATATAATCGCATATTCAACAATCTCCCCTTTTTGATGATAACAAACATATATTTATGATTTTGAAATATATTAAATGTATTTGATGATTCCATTTGCTCCCCCTATTTGAATGCTTCCTCTCTACACAAAGCTCCCTCTTCATATATGCATACAATATGCAAATGAGCCTAGATGCAAATAGAAAATATTTGACCTTCACTTAATTTTATTTGACAAAATCTTAACTCTTCTCTCCCCCTTTTGTTATCAGCAAAAGAGTAATAGTGTTAGAAAAAAATAGAGATAAAGTGATCGATATTAATCCAACAATAAAACTCAATTGAATATAAATATTAAATTTCAATAAAAAATCAAACAAAAATCATAAATATTTAGTTAGGTGCATATTCCACTTTTAGAATGATGGGAATGATGTCATCATATAAAACCGTACAGTTGTGTCTATTTGTGGTATATTTATATTAGGAATTTGAATATCTACCAACCATGCATAACCGTTAGGACTTTTAAATGAGATTAGTAGTATTCCATTTTTATTTTATTTTTAAAAATAATATGAATTCATGTATCTTCTAACCACGCATAACCGTGATGACTTTTAAATGGGATTATAATCAACTTGTTTATTTTAAAAATCAATTTTGATATGCGTTCCATAGATGCATAACCGTGAGGACTTTTAAATGAGCATGGAAGCATGTAACAAATTCCAAGTAATTCATCCATGCATAACCGTGAGGACTTTTAAATGAGAGTGAATACTTTGGATTTTATTTTAATTTAATTTATTATTATTATTATTAATACATATATATATTTTATTTTAAAAAAAATGTAAAATGAAAAACGAATGATTCCTGTTTAAAGTACCACATATTGACAAACTATATTGAATTTTGATGAGTAATGGTCGTTAGAAATATGATAGAAATAGAGATTGTCATGGAGTTTTTTACCAACAAAAGTTTTATAACTCTTGTTTAAATTTCTAAAGAAATTTACTAATTATACCGTCTCGAGTCATAATATATGATAAACATCAACATTCATCACTTTTTCAATCACTATTTATCCTTTTGATAATTATTAGGGAGTCAGATTAGTCAAAATAGTCATTTAAATCAAATTCAAAAATAATTATAAAATCAATTTTTCCAAATGACTGTTTTGAAAACATGGTCAAAAAATGATTTTCTAGAAGGGGTATATGGAAAAAATTTCTGCTATTTGAAAATTATTTGAAATGAAAAATATGTAGATATTTTCTTTGAAAAACGATGCAGTTACTAAATGTCTCAGCAAATCACGTTTCACTGGTAATTTTCCAATCAACTAGATTATCAATGTAATCTGCATCTGAATTTCTTTTTCAGTCAAAATTATCATTAATTGAATATGATAGACCAGACCATGAAGTGTGCAACAAAATATCTCAAAATCAATTTTAACAGCTTCTTAAATGACATTCTCTTGAATTTGAATTGAAGCCGTGTAAATAATTAGAAACCGTGAATATAGAGTTAGCCGTATTATAACCAAATGTATTATCATCTAATAAAACACTATTATTAATCCAAACTAATATATATGAAGTAATTCAAAGACTCTACAGATTTCTATAGTGTTCTTGGCATAAGAATATAATTGGCCAATAATTTGAATAAGTCAGAATCAAAATCATCATTATTTCATCATCACATTATTGGCTGATTTAACTCAGATTACGGTGCAGATTATCACATTTAATATATCGTTTAAATAAATATACCATTACCTGTTTTACCTTTACTATATTTTTCGCTGTTTTCCATTGTAATTCTGTCACCTTTATACTAGTCTAAGCAACTTTGCTTTGTCGTCCGTTGTGTTTCTGGAACAGTCAGAATCCAGATAACACTATTATTGTTCCTTAGCCTGCCATCACACCTACACGATGAAAGAAATTTGTGACCTATTTGTTTTTATAGGTCCATGATTGTTAGTGGCAGAATATTTTGAAAAATAATTTTGCAAAGACCCATAACTATTTATATATGTTCCTTTTGGCGCCCAGATTTATTTAATTTTGAGAGATTTTGTATTTGTGCCTTTTGGAACCCAAATTGGTATAGTTTTCACGTGTTTGGATCTATACCAACAACTATTTTGATTGTGTCCAAATTTTCTACAAAATGTGCACATTGAATTTACTTGATTAATCTCATTTCTAACATTTTTTGATTGATTATATCAAAGTCCTTGTCTAACTGTATTAACAGTTTGCTTCCCTAATAGCATATTCAACGATGTTTCACTTTTCCAAAATTTATCTAAAGTCGTTGATAATTGTTCGACTTGTGTTTTTAGAGATTCATTTTCGTTTAAAAATTGTGTGCACTTTTTAATAGAGTTCTCTCTCCTAGTATTTTCACTTTCTTTCAAAATTAGAATTTCATTTTCAAGTGATTTTATATTAATTTCTGGTTTTTTAATTTCTTCTTCAAATGTTGGACACTTATCACGCTTAGGGATCCTACTTTGATAGGTTTTAACTAATTGGTCGAGTTGTTTAACTCTATCAAAGTATCCTTTTGCGATTCAAGTTTGGCGTACTTCTCCCTAAGTCGTTCAAAACAGCCATTTACTTCGTGGAACTATATAAGTAATTCTGAGTGAGTGAGTTTTGATACCTTGCTTGGTTCCTCATCGTCGCTGTCAGTTATATTACCTTGAAGGCACATATCTTCTTTCTCATTCTCACTGCTAGTACTTTGATTATCTTCATCACTTGTATTCCACGTGGCTGCAAAACTTCTCCTTTTCGATTTCTTTTCAAAGTCGCGTCGATTTTGAGGACAATTGGGCTTGTTGTGTACGGGTTGGTTGCACTTATGACAGATGATCTTCTGTTCTTCTGGATTGTCTAATATTTTATTTATTCTGCTTTTCTATTTTCGATTTAGAGCTAGATTTCCGTATTTGTAATTCCGCCTTTTGAATTTCTTTATTATCAGCTCCAATTCTGCTGCTCCATCATCATCATCACCATCACTTTCTGTTGTTCCTTTAAGAGCTATTGGTTTCTTTCGAGTGTCACTTCCTTCACGCTCTTTCTTGAATTTTATTTCTAGCTCATAATAGGTGAGATGTCCAATGAGTTCTTCAACTTTCATCTGTTTTAAATCTTTTGATTCTTGAATGGAAGTCACTTTGGCTTCAAAACTTCATGGAAGGACTCTGAGGATTTTTCAAACTATCTCCAACTCTGTGTATGATTTTCCGAGAGCTTTTGATTTGTATACGATATTGGAAAGTCGTCCATACATCTCTTTGACATTTTCTTCCTTCGCCATTGTGAAGTTCTCGTATTCGCTGCTTAGCATGGCAAGGCGAGATTCTTTGACTTGAGATGTTCCTTCGTGAGTCACTTCTAGTGCGTGTCATATTTCCTGCGCAGTTAGACAATGTGAGACACGATTAAATTCAAATTGATCCAATGAACAGATAATAGAATTCATAGCTTTAGCATTATCATTTTGTAATTTATTTTCTTGTTCTGTCCATTGATCCTTTGGTTTCTCTATTTTCTGATTATCTACAATTATAGTTGGTGCTCTATAACCTGTCTCAACAATATTCCAAGCGTCAATGGTTTTCAGAAAAAATTTCATTCTATTTTTCCAGTAGGCGTATTCACCATTGAACATTGGTGGTCTAACTATGGACTGACCCTCAGCAAAAGCATTATTAAAAGAATCCATTTTAAAAATTCAAATTTTTAAAACAAAAATTGGTTTTTGAAAAAAAAAACGAATTTTTAAAACAAAAATTGGTTTTTGAAAAAAAACGAATTTTTAAAACCAAAAGTTGACTTCTATTCCTAGCTCCGATACCACTTGTAAGATCGATTTCACCCTGGGGGGGTGAATAGGATTATACTGTTACTTATAAAAATTATTGCGGAAGCTTATAAAATTATTTCAACACAGATATATCAAAATTATAGCAGCACAGATAATAGCAGAATAATAAATGCAGAAATAGAACGACACATAATTTACCCAACTTCGGCAAAACCCTGCCTACGTGCTGCCTCCAAGGTTTCTACTAGAAATTAAGTAGTCACATGCTTACACACGTAAACTCGCGACACCCGCTACTGACTAACCTAACTCTACGCTCAAAACCCTACCACAACTCAGCCACTGAGTTGCGAATTCTCAAACTACGCCACGTAGTTTGTCCCCTAGTCACACGACTAGTAATTACAACGGTTTAAAAGAAAAATACAAATTAAAAAGCAATTAAAAAAAAACCCCTAATTTTATACTAAAGCTTTATAGGCCGGCCCAATAAAAATCATAAGAGCTCCCCTTTTCTATTTATTATATCGGCCGTATTTCTTTGTTCAGTAAAACGGCGGCTCGTTGCTTCTTCCTTGTTCGATCAAAGTTAGGGCTTTGGAGAAATTTGAAGATGCCGACTTTAATTAGATCGATTGCTTAATCGAAATAGATGTTTTACAGTTCGTTGCTTTCGTTGATTGTTTGGCTCTTTGAATTGTCTTCGGCTACTTCAATTCGATCAAGTTCGAATTTGATTCTGGTATGTAATTTACTCCTTTTGCTTTACTAGTTTTGACTTACTTGAACTTGATTGATTTTAAAGCCGATCATGATTAGGTTTTTATAAGATTCGAATTCCTAATTTTGTGTTCGTCTGATAGTTTGCTTGACTTCGTCTCGTCCATTTGATCATGTTTTGATGTTGATGATTTATCTAACTTTGTCAATTTCATATAATTGTTACTTGATACTCACGTTCCTGATTCGTGACTTGGTCAATTTACTTGGCCACTACGGTTTCGAATTTGAACAGTGCTGATGTTGATTTCGATCTTTGTTTCCTTTGACTCCGGTCAGTTGCTCATGGCTTCAACTTGATTTTTGACGCTTCGGCATTAACTTGTTTATGTGATGATTTCTGACCTTTGTGGTTGAACTTGTTGCTGTGGGTTTCTGACTTAGTTCGATGTTGACTTCGGCACGATTAAATTCATTGTTGTAGCATACTTGACTTGTTTTGGTAAATTGCTGCTTGGATTTTTAACCTATGGCTTCTTCTGTCAACATTCTAATTTGTTACATTATTTTTATAACTATTGTATATAAGTATTTCTTGTGTGTCAATCTTGTTACTGTTCTTATGCATTCATGTGCTTGATGTTCACTTATTGTTCGAGATAGTTTGCATTAATCTGTGCTCTATTTGAGCTGAGCATTTCGACTTGTTCAGGTCCATTGATGATGCTATGTGTTTACTGTATAAGTTGGCTGCTGTGTTGATCTTGCTTGCTACCTGGTCGACACTTGTAGTTCACTAGTCTTGGCCTTAGTTCCTGTTCATAGCATATTGAACTGTTCGAGTTGTTTTGTTGCATTCATTCTTCACTTGTACTATGTGGTTCATATTGCATTGCTTCATCATTGATTGTTGACAGTTGTGTGTTTTGCATATCAGGTTGTACTTGCTGTGTGGTTTCAATCTCGATTTCTTGCATATTGACGTTGAGCCACTTACTGGTTCTCTGTCTTGTTCAAAACTGATACTTGCATACCGTGTATCACTACATACTGTATGTTGTATTTTTGGTGCTTGGTTTTGTGATATGAAATAATGGTGGCTTCACCTGATATTGTCACGGACCACTTGGTCACTGTTGCATACATGTTGCAATCATTCCTGCTGTTGCAGTTCCATCTGGTTCATTTTGATTTGGATTGTTGTGTCATTTACTGGTTCTGTGATAACCCAGATTTTGAATAATAGTTAATTAAATAATTAACTGATTTTTTTACTATTGAGATACTGATTTTATTTAAAAAAATATATAAAGAAAATTTTTGGTAATTTATATAATCTGAATGTATATAAATGGATTTGAGTTGTAATAAATGTTGGATTATAAATATCTAAAATTTATAACTCTTGTAGTAAATAAATAAAAATATAAATAGATTCATGCAAACTTTATGATATTAAATTGTAAGTGTATACATATGTAAGTATATAAATGCGTGTGTATATTTTGTGAATAGAAAATGTTCATTTATTATTCAATATACTGAATTTTCAAGGGATATTTAAAATTAAAATCCTATATTTCAAAACACTAAAAATAAATATTTGATAGTTCAAAGGTACGATGTTTTAAAATAAGATTTATCAAAGGTCCAATACACTTTCTTTTATACTTGAACATAATGTAATTTGTATATATTAAAAAAAAGGAAAGAGTTTTAAAAAAAAAACATAAACATATATTATCAAAACATAAGTAGCTAACAAAATAAAGGGGTTTTAACATTTGTGGCTTGAGGGCCATGCATAATTACAAGTGGCATACTTCATTTCTTTTAAATAGAATTTTAGATAATATGAAGGCCAGAATGTTTTCTGTTCAAAAGGCATTCTTCTTCATTCTTTTTATTTATTTTATTTCAAAACAAAATCTGAATACAAACCTGAGAAGGAAGAATTAAGATCCAATAACAACTCATCTTCTTTTGAAACCCAAACCAAAATTAAGCAATAATAAGAGAATAACAATAAACTTCATCAAGCTTTCAACTGAGCAGAGCAAGAAAAAATTTTCAAATTCAAGTGCAACTCATAGTCCTGATCAAAGAATAAGCTTGCAGTTTCAGAAACTTTGTTCCCCTGTTCAGATCTCATTTCAGGTGAGTAAACTTCACCTTTTATGCCTAATCTGCTTTATTATCTGATACAAGTAATAAATAATGACATCATTATTGTGTAAATGTCCTGCATGAATGAAGAAAATGTGTTTCTGGTCTGGATATACAAATTGAATGTACTAGATGAATGCATGAATGTCTCTGGTTGTTATCACTAGCCAAATTTACTTCAAAAAAAAAAAATTAATTCTCTTCAATGAATTACTGATTGCTCATGATGTCTTAAAGAAATATGTTTGTAAACATGAAATCTTATTTTTTTTAATAGTTTCCAGCTTTCAATTTATTCCAGTCTCTGTTCTTCAACAGGGTGGGTAAATATATTTTTTTTTTAAAAAGAAAATTAAAATAAAACAGTTTAAATCTGGAACTAAACTTACTGCATATGATAAATCTGTGGATAACATTGGTTTGCATGGATGTTTTTCAGTTGAGTAAGGTTTGATATGTGTATATGAATGAGAGTAAACTTTTATTTTGAAAAGCAAGCAGGTAATAGTTTGTTGCATATGAACTTCTGTTGCAAGCATATATAAGTATCATTTTAGTAAATTTCTGGTTTAAGTATGCATGTTTGGTTCCTGGGTATTCTTCTGCTTATGAGTTCAGAGTTTAAAAAGAAAATTTCAAATCTTTCCATCCATTTTCTGTTAGCTATTGGAAATCAGATAAGGATATGTTGTTTAAAACTTAATCTAAGCTTTGAAAATAGAATTAAGTAAGGAAGATTAGAATATCACTTGGAAAAGAGAATAACAGCAAGGATTTTGATAAATGTTAAAATCGCAAACTCTACAATCTTTGATTTTTTTCCATTATAACCTGAATCTTTGACTTAAATCAGGATTTTTAGGAGTTAATTAATAATTTTTTAAACTGAATCTTGTGAGATACTGGATTTGTTTAGAAATTGAATATTGGGTCTTTTCTGACAATCAGCAGAGAATGGTTGGTCAAGTCCGTTACTGGAGGTGGTGGTGAGGTCGTTGGTCATGACAAAATAGTAGGTGGTTTTTACTTCCACCGTGGTGGTGGCAGTTCGACAGAGTAGGGTTAAAACCCAATTTACGGTCGAATATTGTAATGGAAGCAAAACTGAGCCTTGGTTTGATCGAGTGGCATCAGATTTTGGGGATAGAAGCAGGGAATGCTAGGGATGATGTATTGGGGTTGTCGCGACTTCCGTGATCGGAGACGTGAGGTATAAGGCGATTTCTGGTGAAGCTTTTGGTTCCTGTTTCAACTGACAAGCTCGATCTTTATTTCATGCTTGTGTCAGAAATTTGGGAGCTTGGATCGATAATACAGGCGATAGTGGATGTGTAGGAGATGTAAGCGATGGTCTGAGACTCGCCGTGGATGGTGCATGGTGCACAGCGATTGTTTCGTGTGCTTGGGTGATGGGATTTGTGAAGACTCGGAGTGGCTCTCGTGCAGGAGGCTGTTTGACTCGAGGAAAGATTTCGTGCTCATGTGGTGTGTAACAACTGTTTTTAAATTTACCTTAGTTAAAAGAAAAATTGTAGAAGAAGAGTAGGAACTCGAAGCAAGTCTCGAGTAAGAGTCGGTTTGAACCCGAAGTAGGCGATAACATATTTTAATCGTGTTTTAAACAAAAGTTTTAAAATGAACGGTTTTGAAATTTTAAATGAAGTTGCTTTTAAAAATTTATTAAGTAATTTCTTTCCATTTGAAATGTTTTCTTTAGCCCTTAATTAAGGAATTATATGTCGGATAATTTAAAGTTTGTGAAATTAAAACTTTAAGATAGATTAAACTTAATTTTTTTTTATGAAATCAAGTGTTAATCAATTAAAAGGTAAATGTTTTTTTAAGTTTATGTGATTAGATAATTAATGAAGATGATGATTTGTCTTAGAGGTAATTAAGATTTTGATAATCAAATGAAGTAACTAAAGTGTCGTTGATAAATTAAATTTGATTAAAATCTTTTTAAATATAAGGGTTTAAGAGATTATTTAATTAATTTTTATGACTAGTTAGAATAATTAACTAAAGGAATTAATTAGTGATTAATTAAAGTTCATCACTTATGAATTAATTAGGTGAAATTACTTGGTGAAGTAATTAATGAAGAGTTACAGAACGTAATTAGAAAAATAAAGGATGAATTAATTAATGGTTTAAGGTAAATTAATTGAGGATAATTAACCCATGGTGTAATTACTTGATGGAAGTAATTAAAAATAACTTACTTAGGGAAGTAATTAAGAATTAGTTACTTAGGGTAATTAATCAAAGGGCTGATTAATTAAGGAAGTTAATTAATTTGTGATATTAATTAAAGACAAAATACTTAATGTAATTGAAGAGAATAATTTAGAGATGATTCATTAATCGGACTGTAATTAATCAATGTTAGGTAAAGGTAATCTAAATGATTAAAGATTAGTAATTAATTTAGTTAGAGATAAATTAAATAAATTTTTAAGTGATAAATAAATTAATTAGAAATGGTATGACTAAAATATTTTGCTTATGGATGATTGAATGATATTTCAATACCTTGGATTATTTGTTATTCCTGGTATGTGATCGTGATACTATGTGAATGAAATGTTTCTGTATTATGATATGTTGGGTTGAACGGTGATAATATGGTTGTCTATGGCAAAATACTATATAAAGGGACATCCAGTGATTAAAAGTAACTTGTATTCATTTGAATAATTTGGGTTAAGGTGACATTGAATTCGAAGAGACCGGAGTCGGGTATGAGTTAATACCCGAAACCACTTCGATTCTTTACAAATTGATAAGTGGAATTAATATGTTGCAATGGAATGATTTAAGTGAATTGGACCAGATAATCTAAGTTCTGTCACTTAGAAATTGACGTGTGAAAAAAAAAATGATGTCTATAACAACTTGTGAAGTGTTGATTGATATAAGTTACCTCGGGTTTATATAAGTTGTATGCTTTCGTATTCCTTGTTTGATGAGTTTACTCACGCTGGTTTCCAGCCTGACCCGGGTGTTACTTTGATGTAATGCTCGGGTCAGACCGAGTATTACAGATTTTCAGGTAAGGACGTTCTAGAGCTCAGGAGGCGAGCAGGATGGCAGGGATGTATGGAGAGTTTTCACTGTGATATTGTAGTCTCTGGACATGTAACAGTCCATTTTTTTTAACAAGTATTTTTCACTTGTATTTTTAAAAACTTTGGGGTTTATTTAAAGTGATTAAAAATAATAATAAAAAAAAATAAATTTGACCAAATTTTTAATTAAATAATAAGATCTCTGAAATTTTGACATGGTTAAGAATTAACTTTAATTTGGTAATTTGGGTTTTTGTCGAGGATGGTAGATAACTTAATTTCTAGCAAAATCAAGTTTTAATTAAGAAAACATTAATAGCTTAGGTGGTTAAGACATCTGGGCTATTCACGACAGGTCACGAGTTCGAGTCTCAGCATGGTCAGAATTTCGAATTTTTTTTGTGTATAAATGAACTGGGAAATTACGCGTTAAAAAGAGCACGTAAATTTAGGGAATAAATACTATATATATATAAGATTATATATAAGAAAACGTACAGAATTTTAATCCGTTATTTTTCTCTTTCCAGTAAAATTTACTTCCCAATTTATATACATATATAATTTGATTTAAATCATTTCCTTAAAATACTAAATATGGAAATTTAAAGTTGTGAAACGGTTAATTTTGTTAGAAGACAACTCCATTTGAATTTTAATAAAAGGAATTTTGTATATATATATAATATGTGAAAACCAATTAAGTTTGTTAAGTAATAATTTTGAAGAATTTAGTGTATTAATGAACTGTTAAATTTCGCGTTTAAAGGACGCGTAAAAATTTATGGTATAAGTAACAAAATAAACGTATAAAATTTAAAACGTTATTTTTATATAAATCTTGGGTGTTTTATATTACGTCAGTTTGGCGTATTTTAAAAATCATATTTCAACATCCATATGTATTTAAAATTTCGTATCAATGGTCTGTATACAAAATCAACGCTTACTTTAATCACGCATATAAAGTATAGAATCCAAAGCTTTGTATAACTGGCAATTAATATTTTCGCAAGCCTTATCTCAAATCCAGAGGAATAACGTGCATATCCAGGCATCAAAGAAAAAAAAAGCACGCAAATCTGAATTTAAAAGAGAAACGTCCAAATCTGTTTGTAACTGTTCTTTAAAATATAATGATAATAATCAACTCTTTCATTTTTTGATTTAAACATACCATATATTTCTTCTTAAATCACGCATATATCATTTGAGAGAAAATCAATTTTGCATTCCTTTGCGCGATACACAAAATTTTATTCTTTTAACATTTTTGGCATTTGCCTCTTACCTTTTTGTTTCTTGAGCATGTCACTGTATTCATTTATTTACGCAACCTAAATGGACCAATATATTTGATTGCCTAAAATCAACTCATGCATTCAAATTTAACCTTGCCTATCTTTTCAAATTCTCACATTCCTATTTATATCTCTCTGTTTCCACTGCCTTTATTTTGCAAGATAAAAATTTTCGTTCCTATAATCACGCATATAAAGTAAAAATCATATTTAAATATCTTTATGGATTAAAATATCAGTTAGTGATTTTTATAACAAACGTTACTTTTGTTTTAACTGTCAAAATTTGTTTTAAACTTTTGTATATACCTTTTCATCCAAATATCTTTTGCCTAAAATCAATCTCTTGCCTAATATCAGTTCTTCCAAATGCCGTTTCTTCAATCTACAATCACGCAACTATTAAATGAAAAAAAATGTTGAAATCAAAATTTATAAACTGGCAATGAATATCACGCATATAAAATCAAATCTTTTCATTAATTGGCAGTTTTAAATCACGCAGCTTTTAAATTTAGAATTGGACAAATGTATATCTTGCCGTTTCTTTCTTTAATCACGCAGGCTATATTTATTGCATATAAGATATTGGAAATATTAATCACGTACATAATCTTCCATCTTATCTCTCTCGGCCTTTCATCTAAAAGAAAGAAAGATCGATGCATGCATTTAATCTGGATTTTGTATAACTGGCATTTTTAATAACGTGCATATCCTCTGTTAATTTTGCCTTGTTTTTTTCGTATCTGATTTGCTCCTTTGCCCAACATCAATTTTTCTCTCTTGTCATTTCTTCTCTACAAAATCACGCAGTCTTATCCATTCAACAAAAAGAAATCTTGCAACAAATATAGTAACTGATCAAACATAATTGTGTAAAACATTATTTCGTTGCCTATTCAGTGCAAAGCAAATTTTAATTGCTTATTGATTATCCACTTTAATCAACGCATGCATTTAATCAAATTTTTGTATAACTGGAAATAAATCACGCGCAATGTTCAAGAAAAAAAATCTTGCTAGATTTCACAAGCCTTAACCGTGTGTACAAAAGAAAAGATAACGTTCAAACATGGAGAACTGGAAAGTAATCACCCATTTTTCGCTTGCCTCTTCACCTTTAATTTCGCATGCCTCTCTGTTTATTTTCAATCACACCTTCGTATCCATTTAGTCCTTGATCTCATTTATTTCCTGCCTTGTGATTTACACTTACCATCTTTGCATAATCTCACTGATTATATAAAGCCTTGTACGCATATTTTTTTCTCCACAAATCTCAGTTTTGCCATAGCCTTCTTCGCTTGTTGCTTGCTCCAGGTATGGCATCATAACTTCTCTCTGTTTCCTTTTCTTTTGTTTCTCTTCTATTCTGTGATTCTCATTTGATATGCTCGGCCACTCCAACCCATCTACTTCACCCGATCTAGTTGACAAACTTTGGAAATTTATGAGTCATCACATCTGTAGAAATCTAATATGTGTGTGCAAAGAGATGGTGTAGTTGACCCAGATTTAATTTAATGCTAGCTTAAAGTTTACACGTACTATCACTACGGAAAAATGGGTTATTCATTGTATATATCATACTTAGTTTTGGGTTAAACAAAATAGAAAGTCAACAATGTTCATTGAAAAAAATAGTACTATTTATTTTTCACTTTTTTTCAAGCGACCATTTTCACATGTCTTCTGCTACATATATGTAGCACCGATTTTTTTTTTCATATTGCACTCGCTGAAGACATTTTATCCAGTATAACATTTTACACCTTCATCGCTGTTACAAGGGCAATTCATTCTTTAAATCTAAGTAGCCTTTGAATCTTGGTTATGAACAACCATGTCTTTATTTCAAGGAGAGAGCATGCGTAGGCCTGAATACATATTTCAAGGAGGAAGAGGAACTGAGTGCATGAACGTGTTTTGCAAAGGCATGAAGGCAAATAAAAAAAAAATAAAAAAAAAATAAAAATAAAAAATAAAAATAAAAAAAAGAGGAAGGAAGTAACGTGCAGATCAAAAAATGAACTATCCATGCATTAGTTCGTAGTATAGGCTGGGTGAAAACTTTTGCATGTGTTCACGCAAATCTAGTAGGAAATAGGCAGTGTGTTTTTGCGTGAAGGGAAAAAAATAAGGGAGTGAAGTATTTGCATTTCTTTTGGGTTACAGTGAGCGTGCATTCTTAGTTGATATAGGCTTGGGCCGTGACCTTATGCATACTTCCAGTTGAAGTTTAGTAATGTGGTGGTTGTGCATTTTGTTTAATTAAATAATAGAGTATATATATAAAAGGTAGAGAAAAAAAATTTATTTTTGGGCCGAGTTGTTCGTCAAGTAGGGTGGTGTAGTGGTCGAGCGTATCGTGCCAAATTTCTTTGACTATATTCGTTCCAATTGTTTCAAATATTTGCTTTGACCATAAATTTTAAAAGTCACGTATTCGGTATTTGGATCTTGTTATAGATTTGAATCTAGGCGTGACATCCGGGGAAATTTGATCGCTACCCTCTGTTCGTTTCTTTTCCGGTGGATTTTCGTTTTGAATCAAATTTTTTCTGCAGCCTTCAGGTGAGTTTTTCTCACCAGACAAACATGCCTATATTTCTATGAATTATCGCAAGTGTGTGTGTAAATTATTATTTAACTGTTATCTGTCTGTAATATAACGTAGGATGTTAAACTCCATTTAAATTGACACCTCATCAGTTATTTATCTGTTGTAATATTTCTGCAGTTATATTGTTACATGTTTATTTACTGATTTAAATCATCACTGCAAGTTCCCTATAAATTTAAATCGTTAAGGCTGAAATGATAGGCCTAAAACGATAATTATTATGCATTTATTCAGTTAACTGTTTAATTTTAACTTGGGATTGCGGGTTTGAAATGATAGAACCCGAGGTTTGTAAAATTGCGGATTGAAATGATATAAATCCGTATCACTTGACCTAGGCTAGAAAATTTTATACAGACCCGTGGTTCCTATAATATTTTTCTGAAATATTTTAAAATTATTTTTAAATGGAAGTTTATAATATTGTGGTTTAATGTATTTAAAGGATTTTTATAAAGATTTAAAAATGATTTTTGAATGAGTTAAGATTTTAAATAAATAAATATAACTTATTTGGAAAATTCTGGATTTTTGTTAAGATGAGATTTCAGTTAAGAAATAATTGATAATAAGTTGTATTTGGAATTTAAACTAAATTGATAAGTTAATAACCTATTACAGCATTTAAATGCTGTCTTTTAAAATTGGACTGTTTAACCCATAAACTGTAGGTAGCATTTCATAAGTGCTGCAGAAACTGGAATTTGATTGTTTTAAAATGTATGGAAATTAATTTTGGGAAAAAGGTGTAAATTTTGGAATTTAATATGAAATTAGAAAAATTTTAAGAAATTGATTTTTTGATGGATTTAAAGGAAGAATTTAACTTTAAAATTTGGTAAAGGCAATAAATTCCAAATAAATTGAATAAATTTAAAAAGTATGTATAAAGTGGAAAGTTTAAATCAATATTTGATATTGAAGGAATATATTTTGATTTTAAAGTACGAATACCATTTTAAACTGTAACCACGGGTTATAATAACGCTTGGTTGGCAAAGAGACCGGGATCGGATATGGACATACTCTCTGTCGATACCGAAAACCACTTTGACTAACCGTGTACGCGGTGGAGATCCCAGAATGAAGTAGGATGGTGGTGACGGTTCCTTTAAGGTAAATACGTGGACCCGACTCCCGTGAGTTGGCATAAGGTGGCTAAAACAGGAGCGATTCTCGGATTAATGAGGTAGCACCTCTGATCGAACGCACTTCTTCGTATGCCATTCTATTACTCCTGTGATTGTTTTGGTGCGCACCTTTGATTTGGGAGTGTTGTTCGAGGTGGGCGGTAACTGCGGCTACGCGTTTCCACCGGTCCGGATAGCAATTGGTATATCTACCCTGGCATTGCCTAGTTGTGCCGTGTCACCTACCATAGCGAGCCTCCTACGAGTTTCTATTTGTGTCGTACCTATGGAGTATCCTCTGGTAGCATCCCGATCAGGAGGTATTACGGTACTGTATAGACTATTGGCATTATTTGTGTTAAGGGCTATATGGGTAACCCCTTAACGCTATTAAAAAGTAAGTTTATTTTACAATTAGACACTATTGTAATAGCGCAATATACTACATAGTAAATAGTTTAACGGATCCTTAGAGGATGGGCGGTCCCAAGCATCCTTTAAGTTACTTGCTCTATATTACAGTACACTTGAATTAGCTTACACTATATAAGTATGTATGTCCTGACTCGAGTGTTTATGTTTTATGTTACTCTCGGGTCAGCCTGAATTGCAGTTCAGTTTTCATCCCGGAGCTAGGATTTCTGTAGATCACTTTCAAGCTGCTGGCAAACTTCCTTTCCAGTTCTTTATCTAAAATTTTGAAATCAAGACTAGTGGACATTTGGACTGTTTACTGATAAGTTAAAACTATATTTGGATTTAAGACTATGTAAATTTTACTTGAGTAAGAATATTTATAGTGGCTTCATGAACCACTAAGTATTTTTAAATTCCGCTGCGAGTATTCTGATTCTGTGTCTGTGATTCTGTGATTAATTATTTACTGTATATTTTGAGATTTGCCAAATTTATTTTTTACAACGCGGTATTTTGAACAATTCAAGTCCGACATGTGCGGATGCGAATGGTTGAAAACATCGGGTCGTTACATCTAGTATCAGAGCTTTGGCTCTAGGCAAAACTTAGAATGTATGGTAAATTTGATTTACAGAATCACTTTCATTCGAGCTTGAATCTCTTCCTTTTCGAATTTTTGGAACGTTCCCTGCAGTTCCAAAGTTCATTCGTGTCCCTCACTATTTATTTTTCTTTCGATTCGGGAGTATCCCATAACTCCACTTAGGATGATCTTTATAGTGAATTGGCGGTTTCGCCAATATTCTAATATAGCGGTGAAACTCCTTTACAACTAGCATTGATTCACCGGAGATTTATATTTATCCTCGGTTTAGATACTAGTATCTTTGGTTATTCTGAACCCTATCTCTTCAGATCGAATGTAGATTTACCCCATAAAATCCACATCGATCTGACTCTTTAAGTCACGGTTGACCAGGTTAAGGTTGCCCGCGATTTATATAAACTTATCTGGTTTCTTATTCTGTTATTTAACCATCGGATCTTCTGATTCCAACTTATCTTTAAATCAAAATTCTATTTATTTTGAGTCCTTCAAAATTTGAATCTCTATCCTTCTTTGAAAAATTTATTCCTATTTGGGAAAAATCTAATATTATATATATAAGTATAATTTTCAAAATTTAACTAGTTGTTTAGTGATAATAGTGTTTGGTTTTATTTATTGTTTTGTAAACCATTGGTTTTGTCTTATATAAATAATTGAATATAAACATGGTTATAAATTTATTTGGAAACAGAAATGAATTTAAAATAAGAATTTAAGAATTCAATTTCGATAGTTTCAAACCTTGTGTTTAAAGTCTTAAAAGGATATATTATTATTTAAATAATTTTCGAATATAAATTTGTTTCCAAAGAATTTTAAAGTTTTAAAAATTAGTGCTCTTCTCTTTGTCGCAGGAAAATAATTTCGGTGATGACTACAATATCATCGACATTCATTTTCGAGTATCAAAGTAAAGAGACCACGTTGTAGCTTTGCTTCAAAAATTTAATTGATTTGAATTTCTAAATATGACTTACTTTATAATATATATAGATATATGATTTAAATTGATTTGACATATGCTATATGTATGTATTTATTTATCTCTAAAGGGTTTGAAGTTAATAGGAAATTTAATTCATAAATTTATGTTAAAAGGTGATTCTAATGATAAAATAAAGTCAAATTTGGAATGAATATTTAAACTTGAATAATATAGTTGGAAAATTTTACTTGTATAAATTGCATGCCAATATAACTTACCTAAATCATTCAGAAATTAACTACTTAATTGGATAATGTATAATATAAAAGAATTTTTTTAAATAAAAATTTGAGTGGTTATAATAAATGTTATACACTTAAAGTTTCAGTTACAACAAGACACATAGAGGTAAATAGAAATAAAATAATAATTGAATAATATACAATATCAAATGGTGTTAAAGGAAATTTAGAAATATATTGGAATAGTTATATTAAATATAATCTACTTAATATGTGCGATAAGATATATTAAGTAGAATATATTTAATAATAATCTGGAATAAAGAAAATTAAATTTGTTGAATAAAAGATGATTATTATAAAAGACTATACAAATTTCTGATTTTAGAAAATAATTGGATAATAAGATAATTAATTTGGAAATAGTTAAGATTGATTTAACCTCTGTAAAAATCAAATGAATTAAATCAATTATTGAATATTAATTAATTGAATTTATATGGTTTAGATATTGAGAAAAATATTTGACATAGATGAGAAAAATATTGAGAAAAATAAATTTAATTATAGTTTGGAATAAAGAAGAAACTAAATGGGGAATTTAGTTTATTTTGGGAAATGGTAAATTTACTTTAACAATTAAGTTAAATTATCATTTCAAATTTGGACTAAAATTAAACATTTTAAATTAGAATGTTATAATACCTTATGAAATATTTGGAGAAAAAAAAAATAAATGATTTTTTTTAGCATTATACAAGTAAATATGTAAATAAATAAATGTTAAAATTTTAAGTATAAATAGATGAAATCAAAGATTAATTTAAAATTGAATTTTATTGTTTAGATTAATGATTCTAATTTAAGTTTCAATTTAGTTTACTTTCAGTTGTTTCTATTCCCCTACCTTCTTCCTTTTCGAGGACGAAAAGTTCTAAGTGGGGGAGAGTGTAACAGTCCATTTTTTTTAACAAGTATTTTTCACTTGTATTTTTAAAAACTTTGGGGTTTATTTAAAGTGATTAAAAATAATAATAAAAAAAATAAATTTTACCAAATTTTTAATTAAATAATAAGATCTCTGAAATTTTGACATGGTTAAGAATTAACTTTAATTTGGTAATTTGGGTTTTTGTCGAGGATGGTAGATAACTTAATTTCTAGCAAAATCAAGTTTTAATTACGAAAACATTAATAGCTTAGGTGGTTAAGACATCTGGGCTATTCACGACAGGTTACGAGTTCGAGTCTCAGCATGGTCAGAATTTCGAATTTTTTTTGTGTATAAATGAACTGGGAAATTACGCGTTAAAAAGGGCACGTAAATTTAGGGAATAAATACTATATATATATAAGATTATATATAAGAAAACGTACAGAATTTTAATCCGTTATTTTTCTCTTTCCAGTAAAATTTACTTCCCAATTTATATACATATATAATTTGATTTAAATCATTTCCTTAAAATACTAAATATGGAAATTTAAAGTTGTGAAACGGTTAATTTTGTTAAAAGACAACTCCATTTGAATTTTAATAAAAGGAATTTTGTATATATATATATATATAATATGTGAAAACCAATTAAGTTTGTTAAGTAATAATTTTGAAGAATTTAGTGTATTAATGAACTGTTAAATTTCGCGTTTAAAGGACACGTAAAAATTTATGGTATAAGTAACAAAATAAACGTATAAAATTTAAAACGTTATTTTTATATAAATCTTGGGTGTTTTATATTACGTCAGTTTGGCGTATTTTAAAAATCATATTTCAACATCCATATGTATTTAAAATATCGTATCAATGGTCTGTATACAAAATCAACGCTTACTTTAATCACGCATATAAAGTATAGAATCCAAAGCTTTGTATAACTGGCAATTAATATTTTCGCAAGCCTTATCTCAAATCCAGAGGAATAACGTGCATATCCAGGCATCAAAGAAAAAAAAAGCACGCAAATCTGAATTTAAAAGAGAAACGTTCAAATCTGTTTGTAACTTTTCTTTAAAATATAATGATAATAATCAACTCTTTCATTTTTTGATTTAAACATACCATATATTTCTTCTTAAATCACGCATATATCATTTGAGAGAAAATCAATTTTGCATTCCTTTGCGCGTGACACAAAATTTTATTCTTTTAACATTTTTGGCATTTGCCTCTTACCTTTTTGTTTCTTGAGCATGTCACTGTATTCATTTATTCACGCAACCTAAATGGACCAATATATTTGATTGCCTAAAATCAACTCATGCATTCAAATTTAACCTTGCCTATCTTTTCAAATTCTCACATTCCTATTTATATCTCTCTGTTTCCACTGCCTTTATTTTGCAAGATAAAAATTTTCGTTCCTATAATCACGCATATAAAGTAAAAATCATATTTAAATATCTTTATGGATTAAAATATCAGTTAGTGATTTTTATAACAAACGTTACTTTTGTTTTAACTGTCAAAATTTGTTTTAAACTTTTGTATATACCTTTTCATCCAAATATCTTTTGCCTAAAATCAATCTCTTGCCTAATATCAGTTCTTCCAAATGCCGTTTCTTCAATCTACAATCACGCAACTATTAAATGAAAAAAAATGTTGAAATCAAAATTTATAAACTGGCAATGAATATCACGCATATAAAATCAAATCTTTTCATTAATTGGCAGTTTTAAATCACGCAGCTTTTAAATTTAGATTTGGACAAATGTATATCTTGTCGTTTCTTTCTTTAATCACGCAGGCTATATTTATTGCATATAAGATATTGGAAATATTAATCACGTACATAATCTTCCATCTTATCTCTCTCGGCCTTTCATCTAAAAGAAAGAAAGATCGATGCATGCATTTAATCTGGATTTTGTATAACTGGCATTTTTAATAACGTGCATATCCTCTGTTAATTTTGCCTTGTTTTTTTCGTATCTGATTTGCTCCTTTGCCCAACATCAATTTTTCTCTCTTGCCATTTCTTCTCTACAAAATCACGCAGTCTTATCCATTCAACAAAAAGAAATCTTGCAACAAATATAGTAACTGATCAAACATAATTGTGTAAAACATTATTTCTTTGCCTATTCAGTGCAAAGCAAATTTTAATTGCTTATTGATTATCCACTTTAATCAACGCATGCATTTAATCAAATTTTTGTATAACTGGAAATAAATCACGCGCAACGTTCAAGAAAAAAAATCTTGCTAGATTTCACAAGCCTTAACCGTGTGTACAAAAGAAAAGATAACGTTCAAACATGGAGAACTGGAAAGTAATCACCCATTTTTCGCTTGCCTCTTCACCTTTAATTTCGCATGCCTCTCTGTTTATTTTCAATCACACCTTCGTATCCATTTAGTCCTTGATCTCATTTATTTCCTGCCTTGTGATTTACACTTACCATCTTTGCATAATCTCACTGATTATATAAAGCCTTGTACGCATATTTTTTTCTCCACAAATCTCAGTTTTGCCATAGCCTTCTTCGCTTGTTGCTTGCTCCAGGTATGGCATCATAACTTCTCTCTGTTTCCTTTTCTTTTGTTTCTCTTCTATTCTGTGATTCTCATTTGATATGCTCGGCCACTCCAACCCATCTACTTCACCCGATCTAGTTGACAAACTTTGGAAATTTATGAGTCATCACATCTGTAGAAATCTAATATGTGTGTGCAAAGAGATGGTGTAGTTGACCCAGATTTAATTTAATGCTAGCTTAAAGTTTACACGTACTATCACTACGGAAAAATGGGTTATTCATTGTATATATCATACTTAGTTTTGGGTTAAACAAAATAGAAAGTCAACAATGTTCATTGAAAAAAATAGTACTATTTATTTTTCACTTTTTTTCAAGCGACCATTTTCACATGTCTTCTGCTACATATATGTAGCACCGATTTTTTTTTCATATTGCACTCGCTGAAGACATTTTATCCAGTATAACATTTTACACCTTCATCGCTGTTACAAGGGCAATTCATTCTTTAAATCTAAGTAGCCTTTGAATCTTGGTTATGAACAACCATGTCTTTATTTCAAGGAGAGAGCATGCGTAGGCCTGAATACATATTTCAAGGAGGAAGAGGAACTGAGTGCATGAACGTGTTTTGCAAAGGCATGAAGGCAAATAAAAAAAAAATAAAAAAAAAAAGAGGAAGGAAGTAACGTGCAGATCAAATAATGAACTATCCATGCATTAGTTCGTAGTATAGGCTGGGTGAAAACTTTTGCATGTGTTCACGCAAATCTAGTAGGAAATAGGCAGTGTGTTTTTGCGTGAAGGGAAAAAAATAAGGGAGTGAAGTATTTGCATTTCTTTTGGGTTACAGTGAGTGTGCATTCTTAGTTGATATAGGCTTGGGCCGTGACCTTATGCATACTTCCAGTTGAAGTTTAGTAATGTGGTGGTTGTGCGTTTTGTTTAATTAAATAATAGAGTATATATATAAAAGGTAGAGAAAAAAAATTTATTTTTGGGCCGAGTTGTTCGTCAAGTAGGGTGGTGTAGTGGTCGAGCGTATCGTGCCAAATTTCTTTGACTATATTCGTTCCAATTGTTTCAAATATTTGCTTTGACCATAAATTTTAAAAGTCACGTATTCGGTATTTGGATCTTGTTATAGATTTGAATCTAGGCGTGACATCCGGGGAAATTTGATCGCTACCCTCTGTTCGTTTCTTTTCCGGTGGATTTTCGTTTTGAATCAAATTTTTTCTGCAGCCTTCAGGTGAGTTTTTCTCACCAGACAAACATGCCTATATTTCTGTGAATTATCGCAAGTGTATGTGTAAATTATTATTTAACTGTTATCTGTCTGTAATATAACGTAGGATGTTAAACTCCATTTAAATTGACACCTCATCAGTTATTTATCTGTTGTAATATTTCTGCAGTTATATTGTTAAATGTTTATTTACTGATTTAAATCATCACTGCAAGTTCCCTATAAATTTAAATCGTTAAGGCTGAAATGATAGGCCTAAAACGATGATTATTATGCATTTATTCAGTTAACTGTTTAATTTTAACTTGGGATTGCGGGTTTGAAATGATAGAACCCGGGGTTTGTAAAATTGCGGATTGAAATGATATAAATCCGTATCACTTGACCTAGGCTAGAAAATTTTATACAGACCCGTGGTTCCTATAATATTTTTCTGAAATATTTTAAAATTATTTTTAAATGGAAGTTTATAATATCGTGGTTTAATGTATTTAAAGGATTTTTATAAAGATTTAAAAATGATTTTTGAATGAGTTAAGATTTTAAATAAATAAATATAACTTATTTGGAAAATTCTGGATTTTTGTTAAGATGAGATTTCAGTTAAGAAATAATTGATAATAAGTTGTATTTGGAATTTAAACTAAATTGATAAGTTAATAACCTATTACAGCATTTAAATGCTGTCTTTTAAAATTGGACTGTTTAACCCATAAACTTTAGGTAGCATTTCATAAGTGCTGCAGAAACTGGAATTTGATTGTTTTAAAATGTATGGAAATTAATTTTGGGAAAAAGGTGTAAATTTTGGAATTTAATATGAAATTAGAAAAATTTTAAGAAATTGATTTTTTGATGGATTTAAAGGAAGAATTTAACTTTAAAATTTGGTAAAGGCAATAAATTCCAAATAAATTGAATAAATTTAAAAAGTATGTATAAAGTGGAAAGTTTAAATCAATATTTGATATTGAAGGAATATATTTTGATTTTAAAGTACGAATACCATTTTAAACTGTAACCACGGGTTATAATAACGCTTGGTTGGCAAAGAGACCGGGATCGGATATGGACATACTCTCTGTCGATACCGAAAACCACTTTGACTAACCGTGTACGCGGTGGAGATCCCAGAATGAAGTAGGATGGTGGTGACGGTTCCTTTAAGGTAAATACGTGGACCCGACTCCCGTGAGTTGGCATAAGGTGGCTAAAACAGGAGCGATTCTCGGATTAATGAGGTAGCACCTCTGATCGAACGCACTTCTTCGTATGCCATTCTATTACTCCTGTGATTGTTTTGGTGCGCACCTTTGATTTGGGAGTGTTGTTCGAGGTGGGCGGTAACTGCGGCTACGCGTTTCCACCGGTCCGGATAGCAATTGGTATATCTACCCTGGCATTGCCTAGTTGTGCCGTGTCACCTACCATAGCGAGCCTCCTACGAGTTTCTATTTGTGTCGTACCTATGGAGTATCCTCTGGTAGCTTCCCGATCAGGAGGTATTACGGTACTGTATAGACTATTGACATTATTTGTGTTAAGGGCTATATGGATAACCCCTTAACGCTATTAAAAAGTAAGTTTATTTTACAATTAGACACTATTATAATAGCGCAATATACTACATAGTAAATAGTTTAACGGATCCTTAGAGGATGGGCGGTCCCAAACATCCTTTAAGTTACTTGCTCTATATTACAGTACACTTGAATTAGCTTACACTATATAAGTATGTATGTCCTGACTCGAGTGTTTATGTTTTATGTTACTCTCGGGTCAGCCTGAATTGCAGTTCAGTTTTCATCCCGGAGCTAGGATTTCTGTAGATCACTTTCAAGCTGCTGGCAAACTTCCTTTCCAGTTCTTTATCTAAAATTTTGAAATCAAGACTAGTGGACATTTGGACTGTTTACTGATAAGTTAAAACTATATTTGGATTTAAGACTATGTAAATTTTACTTGAGTAAGAATATTTATAGTGGCTTCATGAACCACTAAGTATTTTTAAATTCCGCTGCGAGTATTCTGATTCTGTGTCTGTGATTCTGTGATTAATTATTTACTGTATATTTTGAGATTTGCCAAATTTATTTTTTACAACGCGGTATTTTGAACAATTCAAGTCCGACATGTGCGGATGCGAATGGTTGAAAACATCGGGTCGTTACAGGACATGATTGTTTTGTCCAGTATTTATGTATTTGTGCAACTCTGATGTATTTAAATGTAAATTAACTGATATAGGTTTCTTTGTACAACTGCTATTTTATTTGATATTATATTTGATCCGCTGCGAATGTGAGGTTTCTGTGTCTTGTTTCTGTTTTCTTCTTCTTTCTCTTTTCTTCTTTTCTTAACTATCTGGAAATTTTCGGGATCGAAATTTTCGGGTCGTTACAGGTTCTCTCACTTTGTCTTGTTCAACATATGTGTTAAGCCTTCGACTTTGAACTGTTTGCATATGGGCTGATATGTGTTTGTGTACATATTCTATTTGATTCATTTGTGTTAGTGTATTGGCTTTGCTGTATGGTCAGTGGTGCACTGTTCTTCGAGTGTGCTTGCATCTGCGGTGTTGTTTCATTGAGTTTGCTCATTCATTATAGCTTGTCTGCACTTATATTTGCAGTGGGCCGTACTATCCACTTCATTTGATCCTTGTAGTTTGATTTGTGCACTAACTTGAGTTCGAGCCTTTTTCATACTGCTGGTTGATCAAAATTGCCACTTGATTTGAACTTCTTGCTATGATATTGAACTTGATCATTTCATGAACTTGCACCTGTGTTGAATCCAGCTTGGAGCTCGGGTTTGACCTTGTGCTGATATTATGACAATATTTTTATTGCACTTGAGTTGAACCCGGCGTTTTGGGTTTGACCTGTGCTCACATGTCCCTGTAATTTTATTAAGTGTATATATCGGTGTGCACGGCCTTGTGGCATATCCAGTGATACACTGTGTATGTCACAAGCTATTCATGTATGATAGATTCAAAATTAAACGATGACGAACAACCCAAATAACTGAGGCAAATATTATTTTCAACATCCACATTTTATTTTATACTGTAAAAATATTTCCTCTTCAATTTTACTGCGTCAATATTTATATTTGTAGATTGCTCAGATGTTGGATTCAATTTGGAGTGAAGTTGAAGATAAAATACGAGTTGAGTGAATGAGTGATATGCAGCGAGGTCAAATGTAAATGTGAATCGTGATGTAATCAAAATTGTACTGTAATTGAAATTGTATATATGTAGTGAGAGCTTGAAATTTATACTATTCAAAAATTGTAATAAACATTTATTTGAAGAATAAAATTTCTGTTTGAGTTCAAATTCTATATTATTTATTTTATTCAACAAATATTTATTTAATCTATGAAAAATAAAATAGTACATTACCAAATACATTTAAATGAATATATATGTTTATTATCATCAAACAAAAATCATATAATCGCATATTCAACAATCTCCCCCTTTTGATGATAACAAACATATATTTAAGATTTTGAAACATATTAAATGTATTTGATGATTCCATTTGCTCCCCCTATTTGAATGCTTTCTCTCTACACAAAGCTCTCCCTTCATATATGCACACAATATGCAAATGAGCCTAGATGCAAATAGAAAATATTTGACCTTTACTTAATTTTATTTGACAAAATCTTAACTTTTCTCTCCCCTTTTTGTTATCAGCAAAAGAGTAAAAGTGTTAGAAAAAAAATAGAGATAAAGTGATCGATATTAATCCAAAATTAAAAATCAATTGAATATAAATATTAAATTTCAATAAAAAATCAAACAAAAATCATAAATACTTTGTTAGGCGCATATTCCACTTTTAGAATGATGGGAATGATGTCATCATATAAAACCATACAGTTGTGTCTATTTGTGGTATATTTATATCAGGAATTTGAATATCTACCAATCATGCATAACCGTTAGGACTTTTAAATGAGATTAGTAGTATTCCAATTTTATTTTATTTAAAAAAAAAGAATTCAAGTACCTTCTAACCACGCATAACCGTGAGGACTTTTAACTGGGATTAGAATCAACTTGTTTATTTTAAAAATCAATTTTGATATGCGTTCCATACATGCATAACCGTGAGGACTTTTAAATGAGCATGGAAGCACATAACAAATTCCAAGTAATTTACTCATGCATAACCGTGAGGACTTTTAAATGAGAGTGAATACTTTAGATTTTATTTTATTTTATTTTATTATTATTATTATTATTATTGTTTTTAATATATATATATATATTATTTTAAAAAAATATAAAATGAAAAACGAATGATTCCTATTTAAAGTACCACATATTGACAAACTATATTGAATTTTGATGAGTAAAGGTCATTAGAAATATGATAGAAATAGAGATGGTCATGGAATTTTTTACCAACAAAAGATTTATAACTCTTATTTAAATTTCTAAAGAAATTTACTAATTATACCGTCTCGAGTCATAATATATGATAAACATCAACACTCATCACTTTTTCAATCATTATTTATCTTTTTGATAATTATTAGGGAGTCAGTTTAGTCAAAATAGTCATTTAAAATCAAATTAAAAAATAATTATAAAAATCAATTTTTCAAAATGACTGTTCTGAAAACGTGATCAAAAAATGATTTTCTAGAAGGGGTTATATGGAAAAAAATTCTGCAATTTGAAAATTATTTGAAATGAAAATTATGCAGATATTTTCTTTGAAAAACGACGCAGATAAATTTATACATACCATCACGTCGGCCATATAACATTCTTAATATGTAGTGGGATGTCATCCCAATAAGTCCAATATCCCGGCATCTGACTCATGAATGCCTTCCTAGAGACGGCCAGAATATAGTCGGAAGGCTCCAGTTCGAAACCTCTGTATTAATTTTGACATACACATTTAATAAAATATAAATAATATACCTACACTAAATATTAATGGCGCTATAATAAATTTGATATTTAGCATCCACTCTTCAGAATAATGGCCGCCCTTGGGAGTAAATCCATTGTGCCGCTGCCACCCTCGCCAACAATAGGAGAAGGATAAGCCTGAGATCTAGAAGATCTCCTGTGGGACATATCTACCACAAGCATATCATTTCATAGAACGAAAATACATGTCATTTTATTTTTAGAAAACATGTATGATTAATAATCACATAAAACTTCCACTAAAACTACAAAAATGGAACAAAATCTCCTAAATACACACACACACACGTGTGTGTGTGTATATATATAGAATTAATAAAACAGAATAATATATAGCTCACAACATAGTCATCGTCATTAATAATGGCAGAAACTCAAAATATGAATTATACAACAAGCGATACAAATATTCAAAATAATCAGTCCTCGTCGTTTTCTGATTCAGACTCGGTCTCGTAATTTATATCGTTTTCCTCTATACTCTCAAATACTTCCATTAAAACATTTGATTCATCATTCAAATACCCTAAATCAGTATGACCATCAGTTTTTGTTATTTCATTATTTAGCTAAAGATCCGCTAGATAAGCTACATCAGCTTGAATATTATTTCCATCAAACATAAATCTTGCATTTGTTTTAAAAATAGCCGACCAATCCACTTTATCTCTTTTTAGAGATGAATATGGAGCAAAATAAATTTTTAATGTCATCCGGCACGATACCCGAAGCACTGACCCCCGTCTTATTCGGCACCAAACCCGAAGCAGCTGGTGCATCAACATTGTATTCAGGTCCTTTGTGCTGACAGCAATGACCGGCACTTGATGCGGCCTTTTCAACTGCAATGGCTGTGATCTGTTCACCAACTCTTTTGAAAAGGAATCAAGTGCCATAAATGGGGTTAAGTAGCATTGGAGGGTGAAGAACAGGTTCAAGGGGATGAGGCAGAGAAAATCGGGTAAGTGGATAGCAGAGATATACGACCCTGCAAAAAGGGGAAGGAAGTGGCACCTTCGCCACTGAAGAGGATGCGGCTAGAGCTTTCGATCAGGCTTTAATCGAGTTAAAAGGTGCTACTACCAAGCTTAATTTTCCACTCTCCACTTCTAAGGTCGATGCTTCTGCTGTGGAGAAGGACAATCGGTCCTTCAGTGATGCCATTAGTTAGTATACTGCATGTGCGCATTAATCCTATGTGCCCAAATTAGCGCGTCCATGTCGCATGATATTACATAATTTATTTTGAGTAGGAGTCCGATCCAATTAATTATTTTTATAAACAACGATTGATTTGATTAAATGATTCGATTATTAGTACTTTATTTATTTATTTATTTAATATATTGCAAAATTTGGTTAATTATAATGTTATGTTTTGAAACATATTGCTTGGGACATAGTTTACTTTTCCATTATAATTGTCTTTTGATACTGTTTTTAATAAGAAAACGGAAGGACCCGGTTGATCTATGCTCTTGGCTATGGTGATTGGAAGGGTTAGCTTGGAGGAAGAAGATGAGTTCTGGAATGGAAGAAGATGATTTGGCCTTGTATACGAGCACAATGGTATATATGCATTCAAGAACAATTAAAGCAGTTCAAAAACAAGAAAAATACTGTTGTATGATGGAAAAAGTTAAGAAGCTGAATTTATGTGTAATTTGTAGAAAATTGAACAGATGAATATTATGTGAATTTGACAAGATTGTATCTATTTTGCACAAAAACAATGGAAACTTACAGTTCAAACAATTAAAACGCAGTTCAAAGAAATATATCAAAATGGAAGAAAGTATAGAGGAAAATGAATTTGAATTTGGAACAGGATTAAAACTTGTAGTAATGAACAATGAAAAGTAATGAATTACAAAAGATTGTAATTGGTATTAAAAATCACAGTGCAGGAATTAAAGAATTTGGGTTAAACTACTATAAAAAAAAAATGAAAACAAGAATTGAAAACGATAATTGTAGGAACTTAACAACAAACAGAGAATTGAAAAAATGGCAAGAAGAGCATTATGAACTAAAATTGAAATAGAGTTGGTAACTAGCAATTTAAATAAACTAACTAATGAGATTTGAAAGGAAAGCTAATGCTTTAAAGAAATGGCAACCAAACTAAAAATTGTACAACTAAAGATTGAAGAAGATAAATGCTTTCAGTTTTTCCACACTCCACAAAATGACCATACCAGTGCATATATAGACATACTTGCATACAGTTTACTTGACTCAACTCGGCCCATTAACCACTCTGGTTCAAACACATATCAAGCATACAACTCAACACAGATTTACAAAGACTCAGGACCCCCAACATAATAGAGAACAAGACCAATGTGGTATGTAACAGTGTGCACGTGCACATATGCACACACTAATACAACCTTATATCTCCTTCCTTAAGCCATGACTGCAGCATTTCCTGCATCAAACACTCCTCTGCATCCTTCAGCCATCAACTCTGGTGATTCCCTAGATGCCACCGACGAACTTTGCCTGAAAACACTGCCTGTTGCTTCTTTCTGAAGACAACTCTCATTCTCATCTTCCTTTCCAAGCAATGCATTGCTGTTTTTCTCAAATAAAATTCTAGCCATTAGTGCTTGGCTTTTACACCTCCCTTCCACTTCAGAAAGAGAACTTGTCTCAATGTCTAGTGTGCGGAACTTCTTAATCAATGGCCAATAATCTTCCCATGTAGCCTCTTCCTCAGGCCTGTCTTTCCATTTGACCAAAATTTGTACTACCATATTATTGTTTCTTGGAATCATTCTTCGATCTAAAATCTTTTCTAGTTGCTCAATTATTTCTTCTATAAAACTGGATACATCCTCTTTTATAACCACACCATCACTGTCTTCTTCTTTAATTGGGATACATGAAATACATTATGAATTTTAGCATTTTCGAGAAGCTGCAATTTATATGCCACGGTGCCAATCTTCTCCAACACCTTATAGGAGCCATAAAATTTAGGAGAAAGTTTATGGGTTTTATAATTTCTGGTTGTGATTTGTTTATATGGTTCCAACTTCAAGAAAATCTAATCACTAACTTCAAACTACCTGTCAGTCCTTCTCAAATCTGCATACTTCTTCATTCTTTCTTGAGCCTTCATCAAACTGTCTTTAAGGAATTGTATCATAATGTCTCGAGTAAATTACGCCTCCTCCACCTATTCAACTTTGGCAGTATTTGGTATACATGACAATAATTTAGGGGGATCAATGCTGTAGGCAATTTTATAAGGCACTACTACAAAACAGGCCATTTGCATCGGTTGTTTACCCCCCTTTTGCATCAGTTCAATATCCAATGCATATGCAACCGATGCAACAGGCTTAACAGTTTTGCATCAGTTCTAAAACCGATGCAAAACGGTCCTTTTTGCATCGGTTGTTACTAACAAAATATGGTTGGTTGCTTGGACACAGCCCTCATGTTGCATCGGTTGTAATGAAAACCGATGCAACAAAGGAACTTGTTGCATAGGTTGTTGTTGGAAACCGATGCAACATAAGAGTCTTTGGGTTTAAAAGGCTTATTTATTGCATCAGTTTTTTATAACAACCAGTGCAAACTAATCCTTCTGTAGCATCAGCTATTTATACCTGATGCAAAAAAGCCATTCACAAAAATCATTATTACAGTACTCAAGTAGACAATATATATATATATATATATATATATATATATATTATTGATTATAACAAACAATTATTGCATGCAATATTACAATCATTCAAAATTAAATTTGATGGCAAATACAAACTGAATAACATAATACCAAAATAAACATATATCAATTATAGTGTTCATAATCTATACAAATTAATCTATACAAAATAATGGTTCATGCATTCATTTTAGTAGCATAATTCAGATCTTTGGTACAATCATTAAGTGGTATAGTCTTAATTCAGATCTTTAATTAGTACAACCATTAAGAAATAGTATAGTGAAAACCTTAAAAACTTCATGGAATCTTGAAAACCTAAATTTTTAGGCTTCAGCTCAAATTTTTGCAGATTTGCATTAAAAGAGAACACTAATTTCATTAATCAGGTTATCCAACAAAAATTCAGTATACTAACTTGAATACAGAATAAACTGAAGTATAAATCTAATTCAAAGTCAAATTTAAACGTCAGCTTTCACCTTATTTTTTCTGTCAGTGAAAAGTTAATCAAATTTTACAAGTAAAGTCTTGGAAATAAATGAAGAAGAAAAGTTCAGTAAGATTTTCTTGTTTAGCGCTTAATTTTGTAATTATGAATCAACAACTTCTCAGTTTAGTTAATTTATAAAACAAGTTATAAATTACTAATCAGATCCGTTCCAAAGTTTGAGCTGCTTGGATTAAGTCTTTTTTGGATTTGAGGCGTTGGAGTAATTCTTTTACCCCAAAGGGTAGCCTAGTGGATAAGAAATCTACAAGGAAACCGTTTGACACAAGTTCGAGTCCTGACGGTGTAATCCTCTTTGAATTACCTAATGTGGCGTCGATGCATACTTCCTCGGGATGGATTTATTAGGCACATTGTATCGCAAATATGAATTTGCATGTAAATAAAGCACATAGGTGGGAATTTTTTTTTAAATATGTGCGTCTTCTCTCAAATATGACAACTTATATGTTTGTTTTAATCACTTCGGTGTCATCAACGGCTACAACAACATTCAAACAAACAAGAAGTATAATTTAATACTCATCTGTGATGTTGAAACGTCTAAGGAAGCAGTGACCACTGGTAGCTTATAATATAATATAATGTCTAATTTTTCAGGAGTTGCTAGGACCGGATAATCTTTTTCTTCTATTTGGCTTCATAGCTCTGGTGTCACTTTTGTTTGTAATATACTACGTACCTGAGACGAAAGGATTGAGCTTAGAAAAAATCGAATCCAACATCTTGAACTAATGGTGTCTCAGCTTCTATGATGTGTAATATGTATTGATATCTTCAAAGAGTTGCATGTATACTTGAATCCTGTCAATTGTCAATTATACGTGCATATATTATCGTGAAATTATATAGTATTCTGAAGTTGCTTTAATGTGTCTTTCACTTGAGCAATCTTATCACCGTGCGTTCTTACATTATCAAGTACTATCATAACTACTACGTGAATATGTTAAACAGCTAAAAGTATTTACTTTTTTATTTAATAAAAAATTATTGGAAGATTATAAAATGTAAAATTTTTAGTGGTGATAGTACTTTTATTTTAAATAGTTTTGTTGATAGTATTGGTTTTGAAATTATATTAATGGATGATCAGACAAAAAATATGGTGGAGGTTGTAAACCAATGTTAAGATTATGATTATAAATGTTGGGTGTTGTTCAAAATTTCAGAAGCATACGTTACTCTACAAGGTGAATTAAAATCCAATTGGACATTTTAAAACCCGATTGGACCTCAACATAGTGTATCAGTACGATATTCAATGATGTGCAGCTATTGCATCAAAGTGTATAGTATTTGTTGTTTACTTTGTGTCAGGGGTCGACGTGAATCTGTATTTATAACGTATGTAGATGCTTTAGCTGTTGTAAGTTACAGTAAGAAAATAAAATATAAGTACTCTGCCAAAAAAAGCCTTACACAAAAACTCCAGTTACAGCTTGTGCAAGACCATCTCCTTCCTAAACATCAAATGAACATATTACGACTCTAAGCATGATAAAACATAGCAATACAAATGTTATTTACATACCGATGCTTTTGAACTCACCTTATAAAAGTCTACAGATGCTTTCGAATCATACTTGCATTCTCTTCTCTCGAAATACTGGTAAGAGAAATATTAGTTGAGAATAGTTTTTCATTATTATGCACAAAAGAGACATCAGCTAGATTACAGGATGATACCTCCATAGCCTTCCTTTCCTTTTCTAAACCTCCTTTGACACAGAAGGCTGCACCCCACTGTTAAATTAACAATCATTACACATTAATTAAACCAAACCATTTCAAATCCTTATTTAGTAAAGCTACCGTACATAATCTATGGTTCTTTACATGATCACCAACATAGCATCAAGTACTCTTAGTTATATATTTAGATGGAGAGTTTTCAGGAGGCAGTAGATAATTCAATTGTACAACACAGTGTTTTGTCAAGCTATTCTAGTTGCAAGCAACAAACAAGTTCGAATCAATGTAGGATTCATCGTGTTGGTCATTACTGAAACAACAAAAGCTTACATAAAGATAAACATGTGCAACACTATTTTACAAAAAACTGTAGAAGTTTATAAAAAGCGTACACAAATTTCGTCTTCTTTTTCTTCCAAGGTACAAGTTCTTGCTGGATGCTCAGGTGTACCCCTGTGATCTATGCATGCTAGAGAAAGGAAAAAAGAAAATGATGGTAATGTAATTCACTAAACTCGATATTGCTTAGTTAAGGCTTAAACTTCAATTACAAAAAATTACCAAGATCGAACACACGCGTATAGCTCTTGATATATCCAATGATTTTCTCATAAAAATCAAAACCAGGGTTCCAAACTAATGATCCATAGCCAAATACCCACAATACCATTTTCACTCTGCTTTCCTGTATAATTTCATCGAAGGTTTAAATTTCAAGGTAAAATATACTAGAAGAGTTAGCACTTGAGTTTTTTTGTAGCGGTGTGAGGGGTTCTGGGAGTACCTATTATAACTGTAAATAGAAGTACTGGTTTTGACAGGTTGTTATAAGGTGTTTTATTAATCGATTGGGACATGCTCCTAAGTTAATCATGCATGATTTTATGATTCAGATTACAAACAAAATTATTTATATATTTGTATAATTAGCATAAAACTAAATTGCATTGCAGAAAACATTATCAAAACTGAAAACATTAACAAATATTTATGTAAGCTCAGTTTTAGAATAACCATTTCTCCTCACCACTTCTATACTCTACTTTGTAATCAAATCCATGAAGTTTAGCCAATCATTTACCTTGTACTCCTATATGTTTCTGCTATGTCAACAGATTTTTTAAACTCTAGTGATCAGTTTTAATTACAAATTGCCTTCCCATCAAATATTGTGACCATCTTTTAGTAGCTATGATGATAGCAAGAAGCTCCTTATCATAAGTAGATAAAGTCAAATTCCTACCATGAAGAGCTTTACTCAAATAAGCTATAGGATTTTTATTTTGGATTAGAACTGTTCATATTCCTTGGCCACTGACATTATATTCCAACACAAAAGGTTGAGTAAAATCAGGCATGGCTAAAACTAGAGGTGATACCAAGCATTGCTTCAACTATTCAAAAGCCTTTCTTGCATCATCACTCCATATAAATGCATCCTTCTTCAACATTGTGGTGAGTGGTAGAGCAATTACTCCATACCCCTTTATAAACTTGCGGTGATACCTTGTAAGTCCTAAAAATCCCCTTAAAGCCTTTAAGTTATGTGGTAATGGCCAATCAAGCACAGCCTGCACCTTGCTAGGATCAACAGATATGCCTTCAATAAAGATAACATGCCCTAGATATTCTATGGAGTGTTTGGCAAATTGACATTTGGAAAGCTTGATCACCAAGGCATTTTGCCATAAAATATGGAAAGCTACCTCAAGATGTTTAATATAGTCAGTCCATGTTTTGCTATAAACAAGTATATCATAAAAAACTACCAAAACAAATTTTCTCAAACAAGTTATGAATATGTCATTCATAAGGGATTGCAAAGTAGAATGAGAAATTATTAACCCAAATGGAATTACTACAAACTCATAGCGGCCATCATGAGTCTTGAAAGCAGTTTTATGGATGTCAGCCTCTTGCATCCTGATTTGATGATATCCTGACCTTAAGTCTAGTTTTGAAAAATATTGGGATCCAAGTAGCTCATCAAACAGTTCTTCAATTAGTGGTATAGGAAACTTGTCCTTGATTGTCTGAGCATTTAATCTTCTATAATCAATACACAATCTCCATGTACCATCTCTCTTCCTTACCATAGCAACAGGGGATGAATAGGATCTATGACTTGGTCTAATAATCCCAGATTCCAACATCTCTTGAATAACCTTTTCCAGCTCATTCTTGATGTGGTATGAATGTCTATATGATCTTAGGCAAATGGGTTTGGAATCAGGTACTAGAGGGATTCTGTGGTCATGTGGTCTGGGTGGTGGAAGTTTTGGAGTAGAGAAGGTGATTATTAGGTATTGTTTAAGAGTGTATCTGTTTTTGGTGGAATTGATGTAGTAAGATTTTCTGGGGAAATAATCTAATAGTACCATCATTGCCACTTGTCCATGTATACAATCCTTACTCAATTTCTTCTTATCGATAATTTTGAACTCTTCTTACTTTAAGCCCTGCCATATGTATGGCTTGTCATTGTATACAAACTTGACTTGCAACTGCTCTAAATTAAGTGTAATTGTACCCAAGCTTTTCATCCATTATGCTCCCAACACCACTTGATATCCATCTAAAGGAAACAGAAGCAAGTCTACTATCATAGTACACCCTTGACACTTGAGTACAACATCATTACACACTCTTGATCCAATCAGTTTCTTTCCATTGGCTACCATCACTTAAAATAGTATGGTTTCATCAATTTTTATTCCCAGTTTTCTGGCCAAATTCTCATTAATAAAGGTATGGGTGAATCCACAGTCAATCAAAATCTGAACTGGTTTACCCTGAATACTTCCTTTAACTTTGATAGTGGATAAGGCAGGAATTCTACACAAAGCTTGCAGATTAATATATAGTATTTCTTCAACTGGGATGTCTGATTCTGGACTGGACACACTGTCAACACTGGAATCTTCAACCTCCTGCAAGGGCATCATTCTTTCCAACACATAAACCTAAGGAGTCTTACAGTTATGATCCCTTGACCATTTCTTTACATCCATAATAGAGATTTTGCCTCCTCATCTCTATAATTCGATTGGGAGTGAGTCTTCTACTCTTTGCTAAAGCTTCTAACTTAGTGTCTTTGGAGTTATTAACTTGGTTATATGAAGAGTGGGAAGTGGAGTCTTATGATGATCTGGGTTGAGACGGTTGGGTGTTTTTGGTAATTGTGGAGCTAGTGGTAGGGTACTTAATTATTCTGGTTTGAAGGCATTTACTCTCAAACAGTTTTGCAAAAGATACTACTTCCCTGAAATCAACTGGCCTTGATGTAAGCACATCATATCTGATTTCTTCTTTTAAACCTCCAATAAACCGGTCAAGAAGGAATTTTGGTGGCATAGTTTCCATAACAGCTTGCAACTGGTCAAATTTGCTCAAATAGGACCTAACTGTTGTATGTTGTTTGAGCTTAGATAATGTTTCATATGGCCTCTCTATTTCCTCAAAATTAGATCTAATTAAGATCTCTTCCTTGAAACTGGCCACAATTCATGATTAGTCAACGTATTAGTATACCAGTTGTAACAATTGTTAGGGAATTTGCGATTCGAAACGGATTTGATGGCGATATTGAGGAAGAGAATGTTGTACTTCCAACTTCAAGGATCTATGGAATAGATTCTTTCAGACAATAGTTCAACCCACCAGGTACATACGGGTTATCGAACTATCGACTTTCAGGATTCAATGAAGCCCTATAACAGCGTAATCGAATTCAAAGTTTGTACGACTTTGATCCGACCAAGAACACTTCAGAAACTGTATCTGATGATGCAATTCCTATAGAGTAGAATGAAGAGGAAGAAGAAAACAATTCTGCAATGGTTTCTGAATTCGCAACACCTTGGAGGCGTTACAAAACAGAGCAGCGGATTAATGGCGTCGCAGAACTGTTTGGGAAGAAGAAGAGGATCGAAAACTGTTTTCAACTTTTTCTGGGCGTCGCTATTTATAGACGTGAGGAGGTGTCTATTCGCCAAGCGTCACGACCGTTTGCAACGGTTCGTAACTGTTGCGAACAGATACAAACGTAAACGTCGCTACCTTTTATATTTGCAACGGTTCTCAACAGTCGCGTCCATTCATTTTGTAACGTTTCAGAAAACGTTACAAATTCCCGCTCTTTATTCAAATTCAGATTTTCCGGTTCTGGGTCCTTAACGGGCTGAAATCTGGCCTGGTACTGTTCTTATTTTGATCCAAAAATATTTTCGGATCCGAACCCGAAACCCGTACCCGTAGCCGGCCCGGTTCGGGCAGACGGACGGCGGCGGCGCGCGTGTGGTGTTGCATGACTTCTCTCCTCACAACAAAGCAAACATGTGGGAGCCCCAAGGCCCCAACATCCACTTGAGAGAGCTATACTTATACAAGTATATTCTCCTCTTTTCTACAATGTGGTACTTCTCTTCTTCCTCTCTACTTCTTCTCTTCCAAAACCAAAAACCCAAACCCCAAAGCTTTTGAAAATTTCACAACAATCTCCCCCAATTTTCAAAATAAAAAAAATCAATAAATAGGACGGCTGAATCACTAGAGTGACTTCCTGCATACTCAAGTGGGATCAAGCCTATGTAGTTCTAAGATCAAGTTTTGCATCATCGTGAAAACCAACACATAAATAAAAGGTATCTTTTGGATTTGAACCTTTACTTAGTGTAAACCATTCAAAGCCGTATCGAGATTCTATGGTGAACGAATCTTGAACCAAGTATCCCTAATGATAAAACCGGAACAATCACACATGTTGATTTCCTTAGGTAAAGTGTTCTGTATTGCTCGGCACGTTAATGGCCATGTGCTTAAATCCTGGTTCATGAGTCTACTTAGGAAGCGGTTTTACTTTCCTAGGAAACGGCCTGATTTCCATACTCATATAGGTAAGTCTCTTAAGGTGTTTCTGCGATACACCTTTTAAGGTTTCTAGACTTATTAAGGATATATATATATATCCATCCTTTGTTCTTGCAGAATCCAACACTAAATATTATGGGATTATCAATTTAGTGTTCCATAATCATTCTCTTAACTTGTTGGTACCCATTAAACTTTGTCTATCCTTTTCAAGACATAAGTTGGGTTTCTGTTAAGGATGATCAACCTTCATTCACAGACCTTAGTCCCATTTCTTAAGACTTTATAGAAACCATTGCCTTTGGAAGACCTTTTGTAAGTGGGTCAGCCAAGTTTTTCTTCGTTTCTTTGTAGTCAACAGTTATAAATCCTCTTTTGAGTAATTGTCTCACCATTTGATGTCTTAGACTCACATGTCTAGACTTTCCATTATATGTCTTATTAGACACATTGTATATTGTTGCTTGATTGTCACAGTTAATCAAAACAGCTGGAGATGGCTTCTTCCACAAAGGGATTTCCATTAATAAAATCCTAAGCCATTCCGCTTCTTTACATGCATCTGCTAATGCAATCAATTCTGACAACATTGTTGAGTCAGAAATACAGGTCTGCTTCTTGGAAACCCAAGACACAGCAGCGCCTCCTAATGTAAAGATCCATCCAGTCGTAGACTTGGATTTGGATTCTACATTGTTCCAGGTTGCATCACTATATCCTTCTATTACAGAAGGATATCCTTTATAAGATAAACCATAATCAATGGTTCCTTTCAAATAAGCTAAAACTATGGAAATGGCTTTCCAATGTTCGAAACCTGGATTACACGTAAATCGACACAATATACTTATAGCATGCGCGATGTCTGGTCTAGTGCAATGCATAGCATACATAAGACTCCCAATAACACTGGAAATACTCTAGTTGAGAGATAGTACGTCCAGTGTTCTTTTCTAATTTAATACTAGGATCTAAAGGAGTTGGTGCTGGTTTGTCATCGTAATGACCATACTTTTGTAGGAATTTCTCTATGTAATTGGATTGAGTTAGTAATAACTTCCCCTCTTTCCTAACAATTTTAATTCCCAGAATTACATCAGCCTCTCCTAAATCTTTCATATCAAATTTAGAAGACAGAAACTTTTTAGTTTCAATCACACAGGATATATTGGAACCAAATATTAGCATGTCATCAACGTATAAACATATTATAACAATACGGGTGTAATCCGATTTGCTATAAATACATTTATCAGTATCATTAACAATGAATCCATATGACAGTGCAACTTTATCAAACTTCTCATGTCATTGCATGGGAGCTTGCTTCAGACCATAAAGAGATTTTACTAATTTGCAAACTTTCTTTTCTTGGCCTGGGGTTTTGAAACCTTCAGGTTGTTCCATATATATCTCTTCTTCTAAATCTCCATTTAGAAAAGCAGTCTTTACATCCATTTGATGTATGACTAATTTATAAATTGATGCAAGTGCAATTAAACAGCGTATAGAAGATATGCGAGCAACTGGAGCATATGTATCAAAATAATCTACTCTATGTCTTTGCTTATATCCCTTAGCAACTAATCTGGCTTTAAACTTATCAATGGATCCATTTGTATTCAACTTTTTCTTGAATATCCATTTACATCCTATAGGTTTAGCACCAGGAGGTAAATCAGTTAAAACCCAAGTTTGGTTTAACATTATGGAATTCATTTCATCATCGATAGCTTCTTTCCAGAAATTTGAATCTCTGGAACTCATGGCTTCAGAATAAGTTTGGGATCATCATCAACGTTCATTACATATTTAGTCACATTAAGGACTTCGTCCTTACTGCCTTCTACAAGATATCAAGATATGTAATGAAGTCAAGACCATAGTCCTTCTCTATTCTCGCTCTTTTACTTCTCCGTTGTTCAGTACTATTATCTGGTACCGACACTTACTCGCTGTTTTGAGCAGGAGCATAATCATCGTCATTGATATCATTAGTCATGCTACGTTCTGGACTAGATGATCTCAATGGGATCTCAACAGTTTGATTTTCAAAAAGTTCTACATCTACAGATTCTATAACTTCTAGGGTGTCAAGAATAAGAAATTTATAAGTTATACTATTAAGTGAATATCCTATGAAAACACATTTAAATGCTCTATTTCCTAACTTTAGTCGTTTAGGGTCTGGTTTTCTAACATAAGCTAAGCAACCCCAAACTTTAAGTCTAGTTAGGTTAGGTTTCCTATTAAACCATAATTCATAAGGGGAAATATTATTCTTTTTAAGTGGTACTCTATTTAAAATATAACATGCAGATAACATAGCATCACCCCATAGGTTATAAGGTAAATTAGAACTTATGAGCATGGAATTAACCATTTCTACTAAAGTTCTATTCTTCCTTTCAGCAACACCATTTTGTTGTGGTGTATATGGGACAGTACATTGGTGAATTATACCTTGTTGTTTACAAAACAAGGTGAATTCATTTGAGAAATATTCACCACCACGATCTGAATGTAATATTTTAATTTTAACTCTTAATTGTGTTTCGACCTCTGCTTTGTAAAATTTGAATTTATCAAAAGCCTCATCTTTAGTTTTCATTAGATATACATATGCATATCTAGTATAATCATCAATGAATGTTATATAGTATTGGTTACCACCATAGGTGATATGACTTTTTAAGTCACCTACATCACTATATACCAAATCAAGCAAACCAGTTTTCCTTTCTACGGATTTAAAGGATTTCCGGTGTATTTTTGCTTGAACGCATATTTCACATTTAGAGATGGTATCGAAATCACAATCAGAAATTAATCCTAATTTATTTATATTTCTAATGGAATTATAATTAACATGTCCTAATCTACCATGCCATAAATTAATAGAATCAACAATATAAACAGAACATTTCTTTATTAGATTCAACTTAATCATGCTGTTACAAGAGTATCCATGTCCAATGAATTTACCATTCTTAGACAACACTAGCTTATCATGCTCATACACCATCTTGAATCCTCCTTTGTTAAGAAGGTATCCAGAGACCAAATTCTTACACATATCAGGTACATAAAATACATTGACTAATGTAAGAACTTTTCCAGAGGTGAGAGGAAGTTCTATAGTGCCTTTTCCCAGAACTTTACTTGGAACCTTATTTGCTCCAGTAACTTCGTCGGCTTCTCCTTTATTTTCTTCGTAACTCTTGAACAGATTACGGTCTTTGCAAATGTGAATGGTTGCTCCAGTATCGAACCACCAATCATTATCATTGCCACCAACGGAGTTTGCCTCTTGCACTACAGCCACAAGCGAGTCTTCGACCACATTCACTTTTTGTTGTTTCTTCCGCAGACGGCAGTCTCGGGCATAGTGGCCGGCTTGTTACAAAAATAACAAGCACCTTTCTTTTTGTTGTTAGTTTTGGAATGATTTTTCTTAAACCGTGTCTCATTCTTTGGTTTTAATTTATCAGTAATTTCAACATTATTTGCCTTAGAATGGGACTCAGTTTGCGGATTATCATCTAGATCGCTTTTGCGAGAGTCTTCTTCAATACGTAGATGACGCTGTAAACCGTCTAAATTATAATCCGTTTTCGCATGCTTCATCTTTTTCTTATAATCATTCCAACTATGCGGAAGTCTAGAAATTATAACTCCAACAACAAAAGATTTAGGGAGATCAATTCCAGCATCTTTAAGTTGATTCACCAACAGTAAGATTTCGCTTACTTGTCCAATTATGGACTTATTGGTGACCATTTTGAAATCCATAAAATTAGAAATAAGTATTACTTGCCTCGGATATGCGGTACTTATTCTCCAGAGCAGTCCAGAGTGCCTTCGCTGCTTCCAAGGTCCTATGAGCATTGTAGACTGGGGTAGATAGCGCATTCAGAATATGGCCTCTGCATAGGAAATCGTCCTCTTTGCGCTTTGCACGTTTAGCTTTTAGAGCAGCATCATCCTTATCAGTTTCCTCCGGGATTTCTTCCAAGTCTTCTTCCAAGATGTAGAACAACTTGACGATGACCAGGAAAAATTTCATCGTCTCTTGCCAACGAGTGAAATTGTCGCCATCAAAACGCTCCAATCGAGTTAAATTCTGATTCATAACTTGTAGAGTGCTCGAACCTTCCATGGTTGAAGACTATTGTCTGAAATATTGTTGGGGAATTTGCGGTTCGAAACGGATTTGATGGCGATATTGATGAAGACAATGTTGTACTTCCGACTTCAAGGATCTATGGAATAGATTCTTTCAGACAATAGTTCAACCCAACAGGTACAAACAGGTTATCGAACTATCGACTATCAGGATTCAATGAAGCCCTATAACAGCGTAATCGAATTCAAAGTTTGTACGACTTTGATCCGACCAAGAGCACTTCAGAAACTGTATCTGATGATGCAATTTGTATAGAGCAGAATGAAGAGGAAGAAGAAAATAATTCTGCAATGTTTTCTGAATTCGCAATACCTTGTTGGCGTTACAAAACAGAGCAGCGGATTAATGGCGTGGCAGAACTGTTTGGGAAGAAGAAGAGGATCGAAAACTGTTTTCAACTGTTTCTGGGCGTCGCCATTTAAAGACGTGAGGAGGTGTCTATTCGCCAAGCGTCACGACCGTTTGCAACGGTTCGTAACTGTTGCGAACAGATACAAACTTAAACGTCGCTACCTTTTATATTTGCAACGGTTCTCAACGGTCGGGTCCATTCATTTTGTAACGTTTCAGAAAACGTTACAAATTCCCGCTCTTTATTCAAATTCAGATTTTACGGTTCTGGGTCCTTAACGGGCTGAAATCTGGCCTGTTACTGTTCTTATTTTGAACCAAAAATATTTTCGGATCCGAACCCGAAACCCGTACCCGGCCCAGCCCGGTTCAGTCGGACGGACAGCGGCAGCGCGCGTGTGGTGTTGCATGACTTCTCTCCTCACAACAAAACAAACATGTGGGAGCCCCAAGGCCCCAACAACCACTTGAGAGAGCTATACTTATACAAGTATAGTCTCCTCTTTTCTACAATGTGAGACTTCTCTTCTTCCTTTCTACTTCTTCTCTTCCAAAACCAAAAACCCAAACCCCAAAGCTTTTGAAAATTTCACAACAATCTCCCCCAATTTTCAAAATAAAAAATAAATAAATAGGACGGCTGAATCACTAAAGTGACTTCCTACATACCTAAGTGGGATCAAGCCTATGTAGTTCTAAGATCAAGTTTTGCATCATCGTGAAAACCAACACATAAATAAAAGGTATCTTTTGGATTTGAACCTTTACTTAGTGTAAACCATTCAAAGCCTTATCGAGATTCTATGGTGAACGAATGTTGAACCAAGTATCCCTAATGATAAAACCAGAACAATCACACATGTTGATTTCCTTAGGTAAAGTGTTCTGTGTTGCTCAGCACGTTAATGACCATGTGCTTAAATCCTGGTTCATGAGTCTACTTAGAAAGCGGTCTTACTTTCCTAGGAAACAGCCTGATTTCCATACTCATACAGGTAAGTCTCTTAAGGTGTTTCTACGATACACCTTTTAAGGTTTCTAGACTTATTAAGGATATATATATATCCATCCTTTGTTCTTGCAGAATCCAACACTAAATATTATGGGATTATCAATTTAGTGTTCCATAATCATTCTCTTAACTTGTTGGTACCCATTAAACTTTGTCTATCCTTTTCAAGACATAAGTTGGGTTTCTGTTAAGGATGATCAACCTTCATTCACAGACCTTAGTCCCATTTCTTGTGACTTTATAGAAACCATTGCCTTTGGAAGACCTTTTGTAAGTGGGTCAGCCAAGTTTTTCTTCATTTCTATGTAGTCAACAGTTATAACTCCTCTTTTGAGTAACTGTCTCACCATTTGATGTCTTAGACTCACATGTCTAGGCTTTCCATTATATGTCTTATTAGACACATTGTATATTGTTGCTTGATTGTCACAGTTAATCAAAACTGCTGTAGATGGCTTCTTCCACAAAGGGATTTCCATTAATAAAATCCTAAGCCATTCCGCTTCTTTACATGCATCTGCTAATGCAATCAATTCTGACAACATTGTTGAGTCAGAAATACAGGTCGGCTTCTTGGAAACCCAAGACACAGCAGCGCCTCCTAACGTAAAGATCCATCCAGTCGTAGACTTGGATTTGGATTCTACAGTGTTCCAGGTTGCATCACTATATCCTTCTATTACAGAAGGATATCCTTTATAAGATAAACCATATTCAATGGTTCCTTTCAAATAAGCTAAAACTCTGAAAATGGTTTTCCAATGTTTGAAACCTGGATTACTCGTAAATCGACACAATATACTTATAGCATGCGCGATGTCTGGTCTAGTGCAATGCATAGCATACATAAGACTCCCAATAAAACTGGAAATACTCTAGTTGAGAGATAGTACGTCCAGTGTTCTTTTCTAATTTAATACTAGGATCTAAAGGTGTTGGTGCTGATTTGTCATCGTAATGACCATGCTTTTGTAGGAATTTCTCTATGTAATGGGATTGAGTTAGTAATAACTCCCCCTCTTTCCTAACAATTTTAATTCCCAGAATTACACCAGCCTCTCCTAAATCTTTCATATCGAATTTAGAAGACAGATACTTTTTAGTTTCATCCACACAGGATATATTGGAACCAAATATTAGCATGTCATCAACGTATAAACATATTATAACAATACCGTTGTAATCCATTTGCTATAAATACATTTATCAGCATCATTAACAATGAATCCATATGATAGTGCAACTTTATCAAACTTCTCATGCCATTGCATGGGAGCTTGCTTCAGACCATAAAGAGATTTTACTAATTTGCAAACTTTCTTTTCTTGGCCATGGGTTTTGATACCTTCAGGTTGTTCCATACATATCTCTTCTTCTAAATCTCCATTTAGAAAAGCAGTCTTTACATCCATTTGATGTATGACTAATTTATGAATTGACGCAAGTGCAATTAAACAGCGTATAGAAGATATGCGAGCAACTGGAGCATATGTATCGAAATAAGCTACTCCATGTCTTTGCTTATATCCCTTAGCAACTAATCTGGCTTTAAACTTATCAATGGATCCATTTGTATTCAACTTTTTCTTGAATATCCATTTACATCCTATAGGTTTAGCACCAGGAGGTAAATCAGTTAAAACCGAAGTTTGGTTTAACATTATGGAATTCATTTCATCATTGATAGCTTCGTTCCAGAAATTTGAATCTCTGAAACTCATGGCTTCAGAATAAGTTTTGGGATCATCATCAATGTTCATTACATATTTAGTCACATTAAGGACTTCGTCCTTACTACCTTCTACAAGATATCAAGATATGTAATGAAGTCAGGACCATAGTCCTTCTCTATTCTCGCTCTTTTACTTCTCCGTTGTTCAGTACTATTATCTGGTACCGACACTTCCTTGCTGTTTTGAGCAGGAGCATAATCATCGTCATTGATATCATTAGTTATACTACGTTCTGGACTAGATGATCTCAATGGGATCTCAACAGTTTGATTTTCAAAAAATTCTACATCTACAGATTCTATAACTTCTAGGGTGTCAAGAATAAGAAATCTATAAGTTATACTATCAAGTAAATATCCTATGAAAACACATTTAAATGCTCTATTTCCTAACTTTGGTCGTTTAGGGTCTGGTTTTCTAACATAAGCTAAGCAACCCCAAACTTTAAGTCTAGTTAGGTTAGGTTTCCTATTAAACCATAATTCATAAGGGGAAATATTATTCTTTTTAAGTGGCAGTCTATTTAAAATATAACATGCAGATAACATAGCATCACCCCATAGGTTATAAGGTAAATTAGAACTTATGAGCATGGAATTAACCATTTCTACTAAAGTTCTATTCTTCCTTTCAGCAACACCATTTTGTTGTGGTGTATATGGGGCAGTACATTAGTGAATTATACCTTGTTGTTTACAAAACAAAGTGAATTCATTTGAGAAATATTCACCACCACGATCTGAATGTAATATTTTAATTTTAACTCCTAATTGTGTTTCGACCTCTGCTTTGTAAATTTTGAATTTATCAAAAGCCTATCTTTAGTTTTCATTAGATATACATATGCATATCTAGTATAATCATCAATGAATGTTATATAGTATTGGTTACCACCATAGGTGATATGACTTTTTAAGTCGCCTACATCACTATATACCAAATCAAGCAAACCAGTTTTCCTTTCTACCGATTTAAAGGATTTCCGGTGTATTTTTGCTTGAACGCATATTTCACATTTAGAGATGGTATCGAAATCACAATTAGAAATTAATCCTAATTTATTCATATTCCTAATGGAATTATAATTAACATGTCCTAATCTACCATGCCATAAATTAATAGAATCAACAATATAAACAGAAGATTTCTTTATTAGATTCAACTTAATCATGCCGTTACAAGAGTATCCCTGTCCAATGAATTTACCATTCTTAGACAACACTAGCTTATCAGACTCATACACCATCTTGAATCCTCCTTTTTAAGAAGGTATCCAGAGACCAAATTCTTACACATATCAGGTACATAAAATACATTGACTAATGTAAGAACTTTTCCAGAGGTGAGAGGAAGTTCTATAGTGCCTTTTCCCAGAACTTTACTTGGAACCTTATTTGCTCCAGTAACTTCGTCGGCTTCTCCTTTATTTTCTTCGTAACTCTTGAACAGATTACGGTCTTTGCAAATGTGAATGGTTGCTCCAGTGTCGAACCACCAATCATTATCATTGCCACTAATGGAGTCTGCCTCTTGCACTACAGCCACAAGCGAGTCTTCGACCACATTCACTTTTTGTTGTTTCTTCCGCAGACGGCAGTCTCGGGCATAGTGGCCGGGCTTGTTACAAAAATAACAAGCACCTTTCTTTTTGTTGTTAGTTTTAGAATGATTTTTCTTAAACCGTGTCTCATTCTTTGGCTTTAATTTATCAGTAATTTCAACATTATTTGCCTTAGAATGGGACTCAGTTTGCGGATTATCATCTAGATCGCGTTTGCGAGAGTCTTCTTCAATACGAAGATGACGCTGTAAACCGTCTAAATTATAATCCGTTTCCGCATGCTTCATCTTTTTCTTATAATCATTCCAACTATGCGGAAGTCTAGAAATTATAACTCCAACAACAAAAGATTCAGTGAGATCAATTCCAGCATCTTTAAGTTGATTCACCAACAGTAAGATTTCGCTTACTTGTCCAATTATGGACTTATTGGTGACCATTTTGAAATCCATAAAATTAGAAATAAGAAACCTTTTATTACCTGCCTCAGATATGCGGTACTTATTCTCCAGAGCAGTCCAGAGTGCCTTCGCTGTTTCCAAGGTCCTATGAGCATTGTAGACTGGGGTAGAAAGCGCATTCAGAATATGGCCTCTGCATAGGAAATCGTCCTCTTTGCGCTTTGCACGTTTAGCCTTTAGAGCAGCATCATCCTTATCAGTTTCCTCCGGGATTTCTTCCAAGTCATCTTCCAAGATGTAGAACAACTTGACGGTGACCAGGAAAAATTTCATCGTCTCTTGCCAACGAGTGAAATTGTCGCCATCAAAACGCTCCAATCGAGTTAAATGCCGATTCATAACTTGTAGAGTGCTCGAACCTTCCATGGTTGAAGACTATTGTCTGAAATATTGTTGGGGAATTTGCGGTTCGAAACGGATTTGATGGCGATATTGATGAAGACAATGTTGTACTTCCGTCTTCAAGGATCTATGGAATAGATTCTTTCAGACAATAGTTCAATCCACCAGTTACAAACGGGTTATCGAACTATCGACTTTCAGGATTCAATGAAGCCCTATAACAGCGTAATCGAATTCAAAGTTTGTACGACTTTGATCCGACTAAGAACACTTCAGAAACTGTATCTGATGATGCAATTTGTATAGAGTAGAATGAAGAGGAAGAAGAAAACAATGTTGCAATGGTTTCTGAATTCGCAACACCTTAGAGGCTTTACAAAACAAAGCAGCGGATTAATGGCGTCGCAGAACTGTTTGGGAAGAAGAAGAGGATCGAAAACTGTTTTCAACTGTTTCTGGGCGTCGCTATTTATAGACGTGAGGAGGTGTCTATTCGCCAAGCGTCACGACCGTTTGCAACGGTTCGTAACTGTTGCGAATAGATACAAACTTAAACGTTGCTACCTTTTATATTTGCAACGGTTCTTAACGGTCGCGTCCATTCATTTTGTAACGTTTTAGAAAACGTTACAAATTCCCGCTCTTTATTCAAATTCAGATTTTCCGGTTCTGGGTCCTTAACGGGCTGAAATCTGGCCCGTTACTGTTCTTATTTTGATCCAAAAATATTTTTGGATCCGAACCCGAAACCCGTACCCGTACCCGGCCCGGTCCGGTTCAGTTCGGTCGGACGGACGGCGGCGGCGCGCGTGTGGTGTTGCATGACTTCTCTCCTGACAACAAAGCAAACATGTGGGAGCCCCAAGGCCCCAACATCCACTTGAGAGAGCTATACTTATACAAGTATAGTCTCCTCTTTTCTACAACGTGAGACTTCTCTTCTTCCTCTCTACTTCTTCTCTTCCAAAACCAAAAACCCAAAACCCAAAGCTTTTGAAAATTTTACAACAATCTCCCCCAATTTTCAAAATAAAAAAATAAATAAATAGGACGGCTGAATCACTAGAGTGACTTCCTACATACCCAAGTGGGATCAAGCCTATGTAGTTCTAAGATCAAGTTTTGCATCATCGTGAAAACCAACACATAAATAAAAGGTATCTTTTGGATTTGAACCTTTACTTAGTGTAAACCACTAAAAGCCTTATCGAGATTCTATGGTGAACGAATCTTGAACCAAGTATCCCTAATGATAAAACCGGAACAATCACACATGTTGATTTCCTTAGGTAAAGTGTTCTGTATTGCTCAGCACGTTAATGGCCATGTGCTTAAATCCTGGTTCATGAGTCTACTTAGAAAGCGGTCTTACTTTCCTAGGAAACGGCCTGATTTCCATACTCATATAGGTAAGTCTCTTAAGGTGTTTCTGCGATACACCTTTTAAGGTTTCTAGACTTATTAAGGATATATATATATATATATATCCATCCTTTGTTCTTGCAGAATCCAACACTAAATATTATGGGATTATCAATTTAGTGTTCCATAATCATTCTCTTAACTTGTTGGTACCCATTGAACTTTGTCTATCCTTTTCAAGACATAAGTTGGGTTTCTGTTAAGGATGATCAACCTTCATTCACAGACCTTAGTCCCATTTCTTGTGACTTTATAGAAACCATTGCCTTTGGAAGACCTTTTGTAAGTGGGTCAGCCAAGTTTTTCTTCATTTCTATGTAGTCAACAGTTATAACTCCTCTTTTGAGTAACTGTCTCACCATTTGATGTCTTAGACTCACATGTCTAGGCTTTCCATTATATGTCTTATTAGACACATTGTATATTGTTGCTTGATTGTCACAGTTAATCAAAACTGCTGTAGATGGCTTCTTCCACAAAGGGATTTCCATTAATAAAATCCTAAGCCATTCCGCTTCTTTACATGCATCTGCTAATGCAATCAATTCTGACAACATTGTTGAGTCAGAAATACAGGTCGGCTTCTTGGAAACCCAAGACACAGCAGCGCCTCCTAACGTAAAGATCCATCCAGTCGTAGACTTGGATTTGGATTCTACAGTGTTCCAGGTTGCATCACTATATCCTTCTATTACAGAAGGATATCCTTTATAAGATAAACCATATTCAATGGTTCCTTTCAAATAAGCTAAAACTCTGAAAATGGTTTTCCAATGTTTGAAACCTGGATTACTCGTAAATCGACACAATATACTTATAGCATGCGCGATGTCTGGTCTAGTGCAATGCATAGCATACATAAGACTCCCAATAATACTGGAAATACTCTAGTTGAGAGATAGTACGTCCAGTGTTCTTTTCTAATTTAATACTAGGATCTAAAGGTGTTGGTGCTGATTTGTCATCGTAATGACCATGCTTTTGTAGGAATTTCTCTATGTAATGGGATTGAGTTAGTAATAACTCCCCCTCTTTCCTAACAATTTTAATTCCCAGAATTACACCAGCCTCTCCTAAATCTTTCATATCGAATTTAGAAGACAGATACTTTTTAGTTTCATTCACACAGGATATATTGGAACCAAATATTAGCATGTCATCAACGTATAAACATATTATAACAATATCGTTGTAATCCGATTTGCTATAAATACATTTATCAGCATCATTAACAATGAATCCATATGACAATGCAACTTTATCAAACTTCTCATGCCATTGCATGGGAGCTTGCTTCAGACCATAAAGATATTTTACTAATTTGAAAACTTTCTTTTCTTGGCCTAGGGTTTTGAAAACTTCAGGTTGTTCCATATATATCTCTTCTTCTAAATCTCCATTTAGGAAAGCAGTCTTTACATCCATTTGATGTATGACTAATTTATGAATTGATTCAAGTGCAATTAAACAGCGTATAGAAGCTATGCGAGCAACTGGAGCATATGTATCAAAATAATCTACTCCATGTCTTTGCTTATATCCCTTAGCAACTAATCTGGCTTTAAACTTATCAATGGATCCATTTGTATTCAACTTTTTCTTGAATATCCATTTACATCCTATAGGTTTAGCACCAGGAGGTAAATCAGTTAAAACCCAAGTTTGGTTTAACATTATGGAATTCATTTCATCGTTGATAGCTTCTTTCCATAAATTTGAATCTCTGGAACTCATGGCTTCAGAATAAGTTTGGGATCATCATCAACGTTCATTACATATTTAGTCACATTAAGGACTTCGTCCTTACTGCCTTCTACAAGATATGTAATGAAGTCAGGACCATAGTCCTTCTCTATTCTCGCTCTTTTACTTCTCCGTTGTTCAGTACTATTATCTGGTACCGACACTTCCTTGCTGTTTTGAGCAGGAGCATAATCATCGTCATTGATATCATTAGTCATACTACGTTCTCGACTAGATGATCTCAATGGGATCTCAACAGTTTTATTTTCAAAAAATTCTACATCTACAGATTCTATAACTTCTAGGGTGTCAAGAATAAGAAATCTATAAGTTATACTATTAAGTGAATATTCTATGAAAACACATTTAAATGCTCTATTTCCAAACTTTGGTCGTTTAGGGTCTGGTTTTCTAACATAAGCTAAGAAACCCCAAACTTTAAGTCTAGTTAGGTTAGGTTTCCTATTAAACCATAATTCATAAGGGGAAATATTATTCTTTTTAAGTGGTACTCTATTTAAAATATAACATGCAGATAACATAGCATCACCCCATAGGTTATAAGGTAAATTAGAACTTATGAGCATGGAATTAACCATTTCTACTAAAGTTCTATTCTTCCTTTCAGCAACACCATTTTGTTGTGGTGTATATGGGGTAGTACATTGGTGAATTATACCTTGTTGTTTACAAAACAAGGTGAATTCATTTGAGAAATATTCATCACCACGATCTGAATGTAATATTTTAATTTTAACTCCTAATTGTGTTTCGACCTCTGCTTTGTAAATTTTGAATTTATCAAAAGCCTCATCTTTAGTTTTCATTAGATATACATATGCATATCTAGTATAATCATCAATGAATGTTATATAGTATTGGTAACCACCATAGGTGATATGACTTTTTAAGTCACCTACATCACTATATACCAAATCAAGCAAACCAGTTTTCCTTTCTACGGATTTAAAGGATTTCCGGTGTATTTTTGCTTGAACGCATATTTCACATTTAGAGATGGTATCGAAATCACAATTAGAAATTAATCCTAATTTATTCATATTCCTAATGGAATTATAATTAACATGTCCTAATCTACCATGCCATAAATTAATAGAATCAACAATATAAACAGAAGATTTCTTTATTAGATTCAACTTAATCATGCCGTTACAAGAGTATCCCTGTCCAATGAATTTACCATTCTTAGACAACACTAGCTTATCACGCTCATACACCATCTTGAATCCTCCTTTGTTAAGAAGGTATCCAGAGACCAAATTCTAACACATACCAGGTACATAAAATACATTGACTAATGTAAGAACTTTTCCAGAGGTGAGAGGAAGTTCTATAGTGCCTTTTTCCAGAACTTTACTTGGAACCTTATTTGCTCCAGTAACTTCGTCGGCTTCTCCTTTATTTTCTTCGTAACTCTTGAACAGATTACGGTCTTTGCAAATGTGAATGGTTGCTCTAGTATCGAACCACCAATCATTATCATTGCCACTAACGGAGTTTGCCTCTTGCACTACAGCCACAAGCGAGTCTTCGACCATATTCACTTTTTGTTGTTTCTTCCGCAGACGGCAGTCTCGGGCATAGTGGCCGGGCTTGTTACAAAAATAACAACCACCTTTCTTTTTGTTGTTAGTTTTGGAATGATTTTTCTTAAACTGTGTCTCATTCTTTGGCTTTAATTTATCAGTAATTTCAACATTATTTGCCTTAGAATGGGACTCAGTTTGCGGATTATCATCTAGATCGCGTTTGCGAGAGTCTTCTTCAATACGAAGATGACGCTGTAAACCGTCTAAATTATAATCCATTTCCGCATGCTTCATCTTTTTCTTATAATCATTCCAACTATGAGGAAGTCTAGAAATTATAACTCCAACAACAAAAGATTCAGGGAGATCAATTCCAGCATCTTTAAGTTGATTCACCAACAGTAAGATTTCGCTTACTTGTCCAATTATGGACTTATTGGTGACCATTTTGAAATCCATAAAATTAGAAATAAGTATTACTTGCCTCGGATATGCGGTACTTATTCTCCAGAGCAGTCCAGAGTGCCTTCGCCGTTTCCAAGGTCCTATGAGCATTGTAGACTAGGATAGATAGCGCATTCAGAATATGGCCTTTGCATAGGAAATCGTCCTCTTTGCGCTTTGCACGTTTAGCCTTTAGAGCAGCATCATCCTTATCAGTTTCCTTCTGGGTTTCTTCCAAGTCATCTTCCAAGATGTAGAACAACTTGACGGTGACCAGGAAAAATTTCATCGTCTCTTGCCAACGAGTGAAATTGTCGCCATCAAAACGCTCCAATCGAGTTAAATGCTGATTCATAACTTGTAGAGTGCTCGAACCTTCCATTGTTGAAGACTATTGTCTGAAATATTGTTGGGGAATTTGCGGTTCGAAACGGATTTGATGGTGATATTGATGAAGACAATGCTATACTTCCGACTTCAAAGATCTATGGAATAGATTCTTTCAGACAATAGTTCAACCCACCAGGTACAAACGGGTTATCGAACTATCGACTTTCAGGATTCAATGAAGCCCTATAACAGCATAATCGAATTCAAAGTTTGTACGACTTTGATCCGACCAAGAACACTTCAGAAACTGTATCTGATGATGCAATTCCTATAGAGTAGAATGAAGAGGAAGAAGAAAACAATTCTGCAATGGTTTCTGAATTCGCAACGCCTTGGAGGCGTTACAAAACAGAGCAGCGTATTAATGGCGTCGCAGAACTGTTTGGGAAGAAGAAGAGGATCGAAAACTGTTTTCAACTGTTTCTGGGCATCGCTATTTATAGACGTGAGGAGGTGTCTATTCGCCAAGCGTCACGACCGTTTGCAACGGTTCGTAACTGTTGCGAACAGATACAAACTTAAACGTCGCTACCTTTTATATTTGCAACGGTTGCGTCCATTCATTTTGTAACGTTTCAGAAAATGTTACAAATTCCCGCTCTTTATTCAAATTCAGATTTTCCGGTTCTGGGTCCTTAACGGGCTGAAATCTGCCCCGTTACTGTTCTTATTTTGATCCAAAAATATTTTCGTATCCGAACTCGAAATTCGTGCCCGGCCCGGCCCGGTCGGACGAACGGCCGCGGCGCGCGTGTGGTGTTGCATGACTTCTCTCCTCAAAACAAAGCAAACATGTGGGAACCCCACGGCCCCAATATCCACTTGAGAGAGCTATACTTATACAAGTATAGTCTCCTCTTTTCTACAATGTGGGACTTCTCTTCTTCCTCTCTACTTCTTCTCTTCCAAAACCAAAAACCCAAACCCCAAAGCTTTTGAAAATTTCACAACAACCATTGTAAAGCTTCCTTCTTCAAGGAAAAAGAACAGATTTTTACCCACTAGTGATCCTCGGTGTGATGAAATCTAAAGTATTGCTCCACTTATCTCAACCAATCTACAACTCCATCTTCTCTTGAATAAGTGGGAACATTCAACTTGATAATACGGTAAGGATTATGGTTTTGACGAATAAAGCAGCCTGGGTATTGATTTCTGGGTTGTTATGGTGGCAATTGTTCTTGAGGATATCTTGGAGGGGTATTGAATGGCGGAACTTGTCTTGGAGGTATTATAGAGGTTATGGGTTGTTGATTAAAGGTTCTTGGCAGTGAATATGGGGGTTGTGGGAGCTGTGGTAGAGGTGGTGGATAAGGCTGAAATGGTGTTGGTTGCTAATAGGTTGCTGGTGGGTTTGGTGGAAATGGATTCTTGGCATTGCGATATTCATTAACAAAAGCAGTTAACATATTATGTACTCCTTCAAATTTGACGTATAAATCCCTGGTTGATTGATCGAATTTCATGTCCAACTCTGGATAGTGTATTCGAGATTTTGATGGTTTGTTGCAAATTTCAAGCAGTGATTTCTAAATTCCTCAGAGAATATGTGGTGCGGTTATTGATTTCTTCTTGTCGTAGCCAAGCATTATCTGGATTTTGATTTAGGGAAGAATCCAGATCTAAATAGAAGGCATGCTCAGGATTGAATGTGAGATTACTGTTTAACTACGATGACCGCTCTGATACCAAAGTGGAAGGGTCTGGCTGATCTAAGCTCTTGGCCATGGCGATTGGATGGGTTATCTTGGAGGAAGAAGATGAGTTCTGGAATGGCAAAAGAGGATTTGGCCTTGCACACATGCACAATGATATATGTGCATTCAAGAACAAATAAAGCAGTTTAAAAACAGGAAAAATACTGGTGCATGATGGCAAAAGTCAAGAAGCTGAATTTATGTGTAATTTCTAGAAAATTGAATAGATGAATATTATGTGAATTTAACAAGATTGTATCTATGAATTATTTAGAAAAATGATGAGCAGAGGAGTATACTTTGCAAGAAAACAAGAATTAACATGCAGTTCAAAGAAATATATCAAAATGGAATAAAGTATAGAGGAAAATGAATATAAATTTAGAATGGATTAAAACTTGCAGCAATGAACAAGGAAAAGTAAGGAATTACAATAGATTGTAACTGGTATTGAAAATCATAGTGCAGGAATTAAAGAATTTGGGTTAAACTACAAAGAAGAAAATAAAAACAAGAATTGAAAATGATAGTTGCAGGAATTTAACAACAAACGAAGAATTGAAAAAAATGGCAAGAAGAACATTATGAACTGAAATTGAAATAGAGTTGGTAACTAACAATTTAAGTAAACTAACTAATGAGATTTGAAGGGAAAGCCACTGATTTAAAGAAATGGCAACAGAACTAAAAATTGTAGAACTAAAGATTGAAGAAGAAGATAAATTGAACGCATGCTCAAGGAAAAGCTCAAGGATAAACTAAAAGTAGTTAAGCATGCTCAGAAATAATGTGATAAAAACTTAAAACTGTAGTTGTGTCTGAATTATATATATTTATTGTTGTTATTCACTTATGAGGAAAAGCTAAAGTTTCGGTATAAAATAGTGTAAATAAATAAAATATTATAAGTTGGAGTATTGCTTTTACTTATTTTTTTATTTTTTACTTACAATGTAAAATCAATAAAAAATATTGACAAATGGATAAACGAAAATTTTCTGAAACAATATGGGAAAAGGAGTTGGACAAAACACCAAACCATACATTTTTCTGTTGAGTTGTGCGGTATTGAAAACACCAAACTACAAAACAGCAACTTGCCATTTTCAATTAAGAATGAGATATTCTGTATTCTGTGTTTTGCGTTTTCAACATTCATAACAAAATATGTGGATAATGGAAGATAAATTTTAAATTTTAGACCACTACGACGAGAATGAAGGAACGACGGAGGAGATGGAGGAATGGCAGAGTGAATAGATTGTTTTCCATTTTTTGGTTATTTCTCAAACATGAAAAACAAATTAGATTTTTTCTATTTTACATATGTTAGCATTATTTTCAAATTTATTATTTTCGAAAAATACATGTGTCATGTCATGTGCACGTTTTTTGGGACCTTGTTTTCGAAAAAACCTCTATATGGGAAAGCTATTCAATCAGTTGTGAATGTTGTTTCGTCTTTATCATCTGCAGAAAAAATAAGAAAAGGAGAAAGAAAGCTAGAACTAGAATTAAAAGCTTAAGTGATATCCCATCTGCAAAGAAAGTGGAGGACGCTACAGACAAAGAATTCAGTGAAAAATACATCTCCAAAAATGATAAATGGAAAAAGCTTCTAAAAGTTAAAAATGACTCTACGTGCAAAAAGAAGGAAAGAAGCTGGAAGTACAAGAGGATGAAGATAGTAATAGTGATTCACTTTAACTACCCACATATCCTTTGAGTATCCTTATTATTTACACTTCATATTTTTATTAATGTCGATAATCTCATGGAATGCTAGAGGTCTTAATTCTCCAATTAGAAAATTAGATGTTTCTAATTTAATTATGTCTGAAAAACTAGTATAATAGGTCTATTAGAACATAAATTAGATAATGATAAAATTATAGACTATCATATCAGACATCTCCCCAATTGGAGAAGTATTAATAATAATCGAATGGTAGAGTGGGGTAATGGTATAATTTTAATTTTATAGGATGATAATATTTGGAATTTAGGTAGTCGCATCTTAAACTTTCAATGTATCCACTGCTTATTTTCTAATAAAGGTGTTCTTGTTTTAGATGTTACTTTTATATATGCATCAAACTTTGAAAATGAAAGTTTTGATTTATGGAATCATATTGAGAACTTGAATAAAAAAAATCTCATCCTTGGATCATAATGGGTGATTTCAATACAATCATGCATATATATGATAAGAGGTAGCATACCAGTCCCTTTTAGTAAACTAGAAGTTATTAATAAATTCTTCTTACGTACTGGAATTATTGAAGCAAATATTATAAGAAACAAATTTACTTGGAAGTCTGGTAAATTTAGAAACATTCACTGCAAGCTTGATAGAATTTTAATAAACCAAAAGTTTGCTAATATTTTTCCTCATTACAAATTCTTCACACTTCCTCAAGCTACCAGCGATCACACCCCTATTCAAATTTTTGTCACTTAAAAAAACGATTGCAAGAAAATTATTCCATTTAGATTTATGGATGAGTGGGTCTATGAAGATGATTATATGTAACAACTCTGGTTTTGTGATTACCTGTAAAGATAAATTATAATGATGGTTTTAATTTAAAATGGAGGAATAAAATAAATTTTTAGATGTAAAATTTGTTAAAATTGTTCTTTTTAAAATAAACAATGGGTTTTGGTGTAATAAAATGGAGATTACGAAGTTTGGCTGTAAATAAAGTGAGAATAATAAAATTATGTTTATTTGATGGTAATTTCATTTAAATAGGGATAAATAAAATTAATTCAACATTTATTTGTTGTAAATAAATATAAAATGAAGAAAATAAAGTTTTGAAAACTTTAGTATGTTATTTTGGGATAATAATGAGCATTGAATGGTTTTAATTTGATAAAATGCAATTATTGCGGAAATAATGGTCAAATGGTAATTTTTGTTAATTTTAATGTTGTGTTAAAAATTAAATATGGTTAAGAATGTGAATAAAAATGTGTAATATTGAAAAAAAAATTTGGATGTAAAAATATTTTTATATGGTTTGTGATGTTTAATTAAATAAGAAAATATGATTTTTGGGGTTTAATTGATTTAATTATCATGTCATCACATTTCTTTTTACAAGTTAAAAAGTGTCATTTTCAATAATAAAAATGAAGGGTCAAATGATTGTGGTTTTGTTGAAAAGATTAGTTAACGAACTTATTTTTAGTGTACTCACATTAATTTTTAGGTGTCTTAACCTATGAGATAACGGTGTTTTAAAATGGTATAAAATGTGATTAGAGAATGCTTAATTTACAAGTTGGTTTATTTAAATTGAGGGTTTTGGGCTTTAAGTTTATATTAGTCCATTTAGACACTTAGTGAATTTGTTAAGTAGGAGAAACAACTCCTTCTCCTATACGTTCAGAAATTATCAAACAGAGACAAACTTCCCAATGCAACCCTAGTTGAGAGCAAAGATTATTGTTTTAAAATCAAATAAATCGAAATAAAATCCAGTAAAATCCAGGTAAACTTCTCAATCATATCCTCATCTTATTCTGAATTTGTAGATTTGATTGTTGACGGAAATTTCAATTTCCGTGTTTTTGGGTAAATTAAGTTTTAGGGTAAAAATTGAGGAAGGAGAAGAGCAATAGGAAGGCTATAAGGTTTCTAGCACCAAATCAAGGCCAAAGCTCCTTGCTTTACTTGCTAAATCTACTAGTATGCTGCAAATAAATCCTAAGGTGAGTTGAAAACTCACATTTCTAGTTTATATTGAGATTTCAAGGTAAGAAATTTCAATTGTATTTGTTGCATGTTCATTTGCGATTTGCTGTTAGTAAATTGCACATATCTTTTGCGTTTTAAATCGAAATTAGGATTTTTTTGATGTTCTGGAAAGCCTAAAAAGGGTTTGACAACTTTTATGTTGAAAACTTTCGAAAATACTGATCATAGATGGTCGAAAAGCATGATGTAAACTTGCTTCCCTGTCACTGCAAAACCGTAATTTTCTGTGCTAAGTGTCATTGGTAATTTAAGCATATCTTTCACATATGATGTCCAAATTTGACGATTCTTGATGTTATGAAAAGCATAGATTGTCTACTATAACTTTTTCGTTTTGAATTTTGTGAAATTTTGAAGTTTACATGGTCTAAAGTTCATTCTAGTCTCGCTGTCCCGAGACTAAAGCGACAGCCGTAGTGAACTTCACATCTGAAAATTGTTTTCATCATAACCTTTTCATTTCTTATCCGAATTCGATAATTTTTAAAGTCCTGAAAATCTTAGAATGTCCTCTATAACTTTCATGTTTCTTGATTTGTCAAATTTTGGGTTGAATAAGAGCGAACTGGCTAAACAAGCCGCTGATTTTTGTTTTCCCCGTGTATTCACTTCTGGACATTGGTTCGACTTTGAGACGTCGCAGTTTCTTCATCTCTTATCGGAACTCAGTGATCCTTTTTGCAGTTTAAAGTACAAATGTTGAACTTTATTTCTACATATTTTTAGGTCATTTCGACCATGTTAACTTGTATATATCTGTTGTTGAACTTGCACTCACAGCATGTTTTTATCGGAATTTTATAAGTTTAAACTTCCGATATTTTTCTGTATTTCTTGATGATTCTTTCTGGATTTCGTACACGGGTTTTATAAATGAGTTTTGAAATGGTTTTCAAGTAAATTGGTTTTTGGAATAATTATTATACATTATTTTCAAGTATAAAATTTTAGTATCTCTATAATAAGATAGATTGCAAAAGCGGTTTATAAAGTGGTTATAAAAGCTCGTTTTCTCCAATTTATTATTTCTATAAAAAATTACACGTTTTTGCAAAGTCGAGCGAATGAGAAGGAGAGTTAAATGATTGGGTAAAACGCGTAGTATGGGATACGTGCGTTTATCCTTTCGGTTAATTCCTAACTTGTCCGTTTGATCGTTTTCGCCTACGGGTCTAGTTTACCTATGATATGAGGTGAATCTTTTACTGCTTTGAGTGTGAAATTTACTAGCGGTTAGTAAACCGTTTAGTACGAACGGGTGGTATGGAACACACGTTAACACTTTTCGGGTTCCTTTTCGAGAGTTTGTGACACATATTGCCAGTTAGTGGTGTCCAGCACTGGGCCTACGGACCTTCGCCACTACGTTTTGTTGCCTACGGGGTTTGTGCCTTCGGGTTTGTTGCCATATAGTATCACTTTTGGAGTTGGTCCTTCGTCACCGCTTGAGAGATACTTGGGTTTGTCGCCTTTGGGTTTGTTGCCCTATAGTATCGCTTTTGGAGTTGGTCCTTCGTCACCGCTCGAGAGATACTTGGGTTTGACGCCTTTGGGTTTGTTGCCCTATAGTATTGCTGTTGGAGTTGGTCCTTCGTCACTGCTCGAGAGATACTTGGGTTTGTCGCCTTTGGGTTTGTTGCCCCATAGTATCGCTTTTGGAGTTGGTCCTTTGTCACTGCTTGAGAGATACTTGGGTTTGTCGCCTTTGGGTTTGTTGCCCTATAGTATCGCTTTTGGAGTTGGTCCTTCGTCACCGCTCGAGAGATACTTGGGTTTGTCGCCTTCGGGTTTATTGCCCTATAGTATCGCTTTTGGAGTTGGTCCTTCGTCACCGCTCGAGAGATACTTGGGTTTGTCGCCTTCGGGCTTGTGGATCCTTGTTTATACAGTACTGAGCACGTGCATCTTTTGTTTCATTGATATTTATATTTCCCTAAAGTATCGCCTTTCGGAGTAGGTCTTTTGAACCACTCGATACATAGCGATTACCTTGTGGAAACTTGTGTTACCTTTATTGGTATTTGTGATTTGCCTTTTGGCTTGATTTGGGATATTCATATCCTTTGTTTATTTGAGTTGCCGATGATATGAGGCTTGTTATGATTCATCTTTTGCTAGATGATCGAGTAATCTCTTTTAGAGATATTTGTGGTACTTTATGACCTTGCATGTTCATTATCATTGAGCTTATCTAACTGATTTGTTTAGCTAGACTGACCCATATATTTTATACTTGGGTCAGACCGAGGTGTTTCAGGTTAGGTACATTTGGACTTCGCATATTCTGCTTCCGCATGGACTATTCTGCTATATCCTTTTGTTATAGCTTTTTGTGTGGTCCTTTTTTTGTTGTAACTCTAATATGCATATTCTTTTGACTCGCCCGTATAATGTGGTTGCTATACCACTTGACATGTATCATTTTGTATACTCTGTGATGTATTTGTATATGTGTATATGTATGTGATAATCTACTGTTCTCTGATGTGATTTACATTTGAGTTATTATATTTTGTTCTGTTAGATCTTATAGCCATTATAGTTTTGTATTAAGTATCTATTGGATATGTCGATCCACATAAAAAAATGCTACATTTATCGACGTATTCAGTAGATAGTTAAGACAGGGCTATAGATGGTCGCTCCTATCCAACTCTATTCTCCGTATTAGCAAACGGTATTACATCGTAATACTCTTTGCTAATGTGAGTTTCGGAGTGGGGCGTTACAGCTTGGTATCAGAGCTAAGCTCAGAACAAAATATGATAAACACAAAACAGAAGCACATATTACAGTACATCCAAGTATAATACAAGTGATAACATAGTTTTCCACTATCGTATTCCTCAATCGTGCCTTTAGTTTTGTTTTCATTTTCTTAGATTGGATAATAAGTTTGAAAACATTATATGGGTTTTAAATATCACTATTTTTTTAAAATAGTAGAAATTAGACCTCAGATGGCTTAGATTTAAGTTATGTATTTTGAACCTCAGTGATTAGAGTTGTGCAGCGGAAATGGTGTGACCGTTTTCGCTGGGCACATTTAATGCTTTGCTTTTAGTAAATGCTTATTTGGTTGATAATTGCATGAATGTGTGTTAGCATAGTAATTGTTGAAATAATATTGAGTAGGTGATATAATTGAGAGTTAGAAACCTACTCAATGCAAATGATAAGAACTTGCAATGTCTTCAAGTTGTAGCTACCGCAAGAATTATTAGAAAGATTAAATTTTGAAAATGATATTTAATCCATAAGTGGTATTTATCCAAAGGTTAAAATGAAATAAAAATTTAATGTTTAGGAATTTCATGGATGCATTTTAAAGAAGTAAAATTACTAAAAGAATTTTTGGGAAAGAAAGCATCCATGTGAATGGAAAATCTTTCTAACAAGAGATATACTTATGTATATAACTTGATTGTTTTATGAATTGATTGTATGGATGTATAATTAGGAAATGTTTTATGTTTTGAAAATAAACATTGTTACAACCAAGTTTAAGATTCCTTAAGAAATCAAAACAGGTTTTATAATTTCTTGTGTCAATTGGCCAATAAGTATTTTAAGAATTCTGGTCGATGCGTCTGATCAGCGTTATCGATAGAGATTTCTAAAGGCTTACGAGGCGATGTGATACATGCTTTTGAAATGGCAATAAATAATATTTACTAATGGATGCTGAATGCAAAAATATATAGATATTGCAAAGATTTTTAAAATTTTAAATTGCCATTTGAGATAAGTATTTTATATATACTTAAGGACTTATGAAAATAGTGTGACATAGAGGGCAATGGAGAGGCAATGTTGATTTTGGTCAACTTTGCAGTCCTTGATAATGTCATTCACTATAAATGTATTAGTTAGATGTTATCATTTTATAAATTAGTAATTGGAAAATTTGAATATGGCTTCATTTAAATAATTGTTTAGCTTTGTGGATTAAGAGAAAACTGAATACAAAAGATTCCTTTATTGTAAAATGCAAAAATTTTGTGAAAATCTAGAAATAATAATAAATAGAGCAACAAGATAAGATTTATAATTGTGAAAGCATTTATAAAAAAAAATCAAAATCAATATGTAGTTCCAAAGTTTAGTTTGGATAGATAATTGTTTCATATTAATATAAGAAAGTAATCATCTTAATTAAAATATGAGTCTTCTTTTAAAAGACTTATTTGTTAATTGGGAAAAAGTTTTCTTTGTAAACTATTTTGAAAGTTTGTTGTATGTATTGTAGTGTAATTCTAGATGTCTTCGCTTTACGGAGAAAAAGATCACGTAATAAATGTTTTAGAGAAAAGATTTTTGATCTAAAATTGTGTAGTTTGAATTTAATAATGGTTTGAAAATTTTGACAATAAAAGGTCTTGTGTCGGAAAATTTTGATTAAAAATGCTGTTTTAAAACAGCGATAACATATGATTTACGGATCCAAATGAGTCCATTCTTTTTGAAAAAGAGAGTGCTTTCAGTAAGCTAGAAATCATCTTTGTATCATTTTCGAAAATTTTGCAGTTTAGTTATTCAAAAATGAGTTTGAAAACTGAGGGACATCTCTGTCCTCTTTTATAATTTCTGAGTTTAAAGCTAAATGTGAATTGGGCATAACTTTCAAACCATAAATCCGATTTTAATGATCTTTATATCGTTGGAAATCATGGACTGAGTAGAATAACTTTTATTTTATGAGTATTTTGAGATTATGAGTTTTACTATGTCAAAAGCCTGAGTCTTTGTAGTAGACCTGAATTTGACAATTTGAAGTTTTGAGTTGTTTTATTTAAACTCTGATTTTAATGCTTCATATATTTATAAGTGCATGCTAATATGTTTCAATAAGTTAAGCGCAGGTGCAAGAGGATATTTGAATGATTAATTAGCAAAATAGTAAGTATAAAAGTAAGCATGCTCACATTTTAAATGCTAAAAATGAAAGGTATGAATTGCTAGGTGTCTACGTGTTAAAAATATATATTGTGTTCCAACCTTTTGGTCGATGTATATCTATAATTCATATTTATGAAATTGTAAAAGGCTCTCCATGCAAAGGAGATTCTGCCGATTTTTTTCGAAAAATTAAACATTTAGAAAAGTTTTGAGAAAATTTAATTAGTGAATATTTAGAGCCATCAATGAAGGTCTAATAAGTGTCCTTTTAAATCATAAAGTAAAATGGTTTAAAATTTGATAAATTTAGTGGAAAAAAATATTGCTTATTGTAGTATATTTGTTTTTGGAATTAGAGTATGGAACAACTCTAATTTAATTTACTTTAATTTAAAGTAAAGATGATTGAATTGAAAATTTAAGTAAGAGACTTTGAAAAAATTTCAAATATTGAAGTTTGAATTTCGTGTATAAAATAAAATGGATTTGAGTGAAAACTCTTATAAAAAAAATTTGAGAAAATTTCTTGTAATCCATTCTTGTGTGTCTTGCCTTAGTGCAATTCTTGTGATGACTTGCATTCATGCTGTCATGTATTATGATGGTAACCTGAAATGCCACCTACCTTTTGTTGAATCCTCTTTTGATGATTGTGCTTATTTGTGTTACTCCTTTAAAGGAGCAAAGTGCGTTTCAATATATTCGAAAAGTTGGCTCCTAGTTATATAGGACCATCTACTATTACTAAACGCCTTGGTTCGATTGCTTTCAGGCATCATTTTCTGTTCAGTTTTAGGTATTAATGATATGTTCCTGGTAACCCAATTTCGTTGTATCTTCGAAATTTAATCTTGATTGTTAATTCTCTTCTGCTGCATGATCACGAGTCTCACCGACTTGTGTATTGTGTCGAATTCTACTCGTGTAGTTGTTTCGAAGATTAAACACCTTCGAAATAAGAATGTTCCGCCTTTTGAAAATTTAATAGTCTACAAATCCCTATGATTGTACTTAGGAAACCAGAAAATTTATTGAGTAATCTTATCCTGGCATTAATCTTCCAATGTTGAGGGTGAGAATTCTAAATCAAGCTTGTCTATTTTTCCTTTGCTAAGATGGAATAAATTGTGTTGAATACAGCTCTTCTCTAGGAAATTGCGAGGACTCAATTTGTATAAGGAGAGGAGTCTGTAACAACCCTGGTTTTGTGATTACATGTAAAGATAAATTATAATGATGGTTTTAATTTAAAATAGAGGAATAAAATAAATTTTTAGATGTAAAATTTGTTAAAATTGTTCTTTTTAAAATAAACAATGGGTTTTGGTGTAATAAAATGGAGATTAAGAAGTTTGGCTGTAAATAAAGTGAGAATAATAAAATTATGTTTATTTGATGGTATTTTCATTTAAATAGGGATAAATAAAATTAATTCAACATTTATTTGTTGTAAATAAATATAAAATGAATAAAATAAAGTTTCGAACACTTTAGTATGTTATTTTGGGATAATAATGAGCATTGAATGGTTTTAATTTGATAAAATGCAATTATTGCGGAAATAATGGTCAAATGGTAATTTTTGTTAATTTTAATGATGTGTTAAAAATTAAATATTGTTAAGAATGTGAATAAAAATGTGTGGTATTGAAAAAAAAAAATTGGATGTAAAAATATTTTTATATGGTTTGTGATGTTTAATTAAATAAGAAAATACGATTTTTGGGGTTTAATTGATTAAATTATCATGTCGTCACATTTCTTTTTACAAGTTAAAAAGTGTCATTTTCAATAATAAAAATGAAGGTTCAAATGATTGTGAAATCTATGTTTTACCGTTTTGTTGAAAAGATTAGTTAACGAACTTATTTTTAGTGTACTCACATTAATTTTTAGGTGTCTTAACCTATGAGATAACGATGTTTTAAAATGGTATAAAATATGATTAGAGAATGCTTAATTTACAAGTTGGTTAATTTAAATTGAGGGTTTTGGGCTTTAAGTTTATAACAGTCCATTTAGACACTTAGTGAATTTGCTAAGTAGGAGAAATAACTCCTTCTCCTGTATGTTCAGAAATTATCAAACAGAGACAAACTTCCCAATGCAACCCTTGTTGAGAGCAAAGATTATGGTTTTAAAATCAAATAAATTAAAATAAAATCCAGTAAAATCCAGGTAAACTTCTCAATCATATCCTCATCTTATTTTGAATTTGTAGATTTGATTGTTGAGGGAAATTTCATTTTTGTATTTTTGGGTAAATTAAGTTTTAGGGTAAAAATTGAGGAAGGAGAAGAGCAATAGCAAGGCTATAAGGTTTCTAGCACCAAATCATGGCTAAAGCTCCTTCCTTTACTTGATAAATCTACTAGTTTGCTGCCAATAAATCCTAAGGTGAGTTGAAAACTCACATTTCTAGCTTAGATTGAGATTTCAAGGTAAGAAATTTCAATTGTATTTGTTGCATGTTCATTTGAGATTTGCTGTTAGTAAACTGCACATATCTTTTGCGTTTTAAATCGAAATTAGGATTTTTTTTTGATGCTCTGGAAAGCCTAAAAAGAGTGTGACAACTTTCATGTTGAACACTTTCGAAAATACTGATCATAGATAGTCGAAAAGCATGATGTAAACTTGCTGCCCTGTCACTCTAAAACCGTAATTTTCTGTGCTAAATGTTATTGGTAATTTAAGCATATCTTTCATATTTAATGTCCAAATTTGACGATTCTTGATGTTTTGGAAAGCATAGATTGTCTACTATAACTTTTGCGTTTTGAGTTTTGTGAAATTTTGAAGTTCACATGGTCTAAAGTTCATTCTAGTCTCGCTGTCTCGAGACTAAAACGACAGCTGTAGTGGACTTCAGATCTGAATTTTCTTTTCATCATAACATTTTCATTTCTTATCCGAATTCGTTAATTTTTAAATTCCTGGAAAGCTTAGAATGTCCTCTATAACTTTCATGTTTCGTGGTTTGTCAAATTTTGGGTTGAATAAGGGCGAACTGGCTAAACAAGCCGCTGACCTTTGTTTTTCCCGTGTATTCACTTCCTGACATTGGTCCGACTTTGAGACGTCGCGGTTTCTTCATCTCTTATCGTAACTCGGTGATCCTTTTTGCAGTTTAAAGTAAAAATGTTGAAATTTATTTCTACATATTTTTAGGTCATTTCGACCATGTTAACTTGTATATATCTGTTGTTGAACTTGCACTCACAGCTTGTTTTTATCGGAATTTTATAAGTTTAAACTTCCGATATTTTTCTGTATTTCTTGATGATTCTTTCTGGATTTCATACACGGGTTTTATAAATGAGTTTGAAAATATTTTTCAAGCAAATTGGTTTTTGGAATAATTATTATATATTATTTTCAAGTATAAAATTTTAGTATCTCTATAATAAGATAGATTGCAAAAGCGGTTTATAAAATAGTTTTAAAAGCTCGTTTTCTCCAATTTATTATTTCTATAAAAAATTACACGTTTTCGCACTGTCGAGCAAATGAGAAGGAGAGTTAAACGATTGGGTAAAACGTGTAGTATGAGATACGTGCGTTTATCCTTTCGGTTAATTCCTAACTTGTCCGTTTGATCGTTTTGGCCTACAGGCCTAGTTTACCTATGATATGAGGTGAACCTTTTACTGGTTTGAGTGTGAAATTTACTAGAGGTTAGTAAACCATTTAGTGCGAACGGGTGGTATGGAACACACGTTAACACTTTTCGGGTTCCTTTTCGAGAGTTTGTAACACATATTGCCAGTTAGTGGTGTCCAGTACTGGGCCTACGGACCATCGCCACTACGTTTTGTTGCCTTCGGGTTTGTGCCTTCGGGTTTGTTGCCCTACGGTATCGCTTTTGGAGTTGGTGCTTCGTCACCGTTTGAGAGATACTTGGGTTTGTCGCCTTTGGGTTTGTTGCCCTATAGTATCGCTTTTGGAGTTGGTCCTTCGTCACCTCTCGAGAGATACTTGGGTTTGTCGCCTTTGGGTTTGTTGCCCTATAGTATCGCTTTTGGAGTTGGTCCTTCGTCACCGCCCGAGAGATACTTGGGTTTGTCGCCTTTGGGTTTGTTGTCCTATAGTATCGCTTTTGGAGTTGGTCCTTCGTCACCGCTCGAGAGTGTAACGTTTGCGATTTTTCGTCCATGAACGCCGACATCAATACGTCCACTGTATCAACCGTCGAGCAATCGAAGGCCGAAAAACCGTACCGTTATGGTTAAAGAAGAAGAAAGAGGTAGAAGAAGAGAGAAAAGGTAGAACATAGAACGGAAAAGAACAGAAAACAATATCAGAATCTCACAATCGCAGCGGAACAACATATAATAGATAAATGAATAATCTTTAAACAAAGAACTATATTAGTTATTACATTTCATTACATTTCATTATATCAGAGTGTACAACAACAAACAACATCAAACAGCAGAAAAGAAATACTATATACTAGTAATACGCCAATGCCATCCATCTTGCCTCCAGCAACTCCTGAATTCCAGAATATCCTGATAAACCTAACTCTTGGCTGCCCGTGTGGAAATTGGTGGGCACCAAGAATTTAGGAAGGAAAACAATAAACTCCGAGTCAGTCATGTGACTGGTGTGAGAACTCAAAACAGTTTATTTTCTTTAAAATCAAAATAGAGGAATATTTTTAAAGTCAATTCGCAATGCTTTTAAAAATGAGACTACCATAAGACCTCCCACAACACACACAATGCAAACGCAGACTTGGAGGAGATTTCTTCTTATGTTAGTCAAAGATGCTTGATACGCATTAAAAAGAACATTTGATATTATTACTAGTGCATAGTGTAGAACAAATTATTTCGAAAGTAGAATATAAATCTTAGCCATCATAGGTACCGTTATATTATGCCTACTATAGCTACCATATTAGATGGCAGGTTCTACAACTAAAACTGCACAAGTCTCGTATTGTTTCTTTGGATTTCCAACAAATGGTCAGGCCAAGGAACTTCCCATTTCCACATGAGAACGCCTCTGGAAGGATGTCCCCGAGAACCGAACCGGATCGCTGCCAACACAAGGCCGGGTTACCCCTAACTGGGTAACTACTGACACGAGTATGCCATCCCCCGGTCCTTTGGGACCTTTATCCGAGCGCTCGTAATCAACATCACACCATAATAAATAAAGTGTTTCAACATGAGTAAGTATCTAGGCTCCATACCATGATACCACCCTTTTCCAGAAGGAAATGCACATACCCTAAAGGGATCTACCCCTCATAACCTTGCTGCACCTTTCCTGTTTTGATCATTCCGGGGTGTGAGGCTCGACGAAGTCTCGTCCACAAAGCCACACTTTATACAAAAGCTGTGCTTTGGGTCAACAAATGATCATAGAAACGATCACAAAGATAAGTGATCAAACAAATGATCATATCACCAATGATCAAACAATGATCATTTCACAGCAACACTCAGCATGCCACATTATCAAATTGGGAATATATCGCTAATAACCATCAACTACATAACCTCTGAGCTCGTACGTCTCAGAGAAGGGTGTTAAGCTAAGAGAATAAATTCTCCGCCACCAACAGAAATATATTTGAAAGAAATCAGCTTTATATCTCAATTTGTAATGTCAGACATACTATCCATACAAGTCTGTTCCGGGCTCGAACAGAACCGAAGGCACTTACAAAGAAGTCCTTGCAATCTGGATATCCACAATCTTGATCAGATTCCCCATCACATACGGAGAACTCTATACCGGAGCAACTCGGTGCAGAGTCAATCGACATGTCATCCTATCGCTCTCGCAAATATCCGGTCTTCAACACCGGTCATCAAATGCAATTTATAACGATGTATCACATATTCGGAATGGGTTATACGACCCCAAGGTCCTTTCCCGGCTAACCCGAATAGTGAGCGCTTATTCAAAAATAAGTGTGGCATTTAAATTCAAACAAATCACAACAAATACCTTTCAAAGGTAAATATTGATAGCCGGTTATTGAACTATCAATGGATATGCACAACATCACCAGATTCCAAAAAAATTTCAAATTATTTATTTCCCAAAAATATCTTTACAAGATATATGTTTTCAATACTTCAAAAATAAATCAATAGTTATTTTTAAACAAATTCCACTTTCTTTTATAAATTCCATAGTGAATTTATATTTCACAATATCTACTGATATACGATTTTCAATAGGTTTCAAATATTCATTTTCAATTTATCTTCAAAAAGATAAATTCTCAAAATATTTACTTTATATTGGAAGACATTTCCATACTTATTTAATAAGTAATTCACAAATCTTTTTATTTTCTACACTTGGAAAATATTCAATATACTTAAATCGAAATTAAGTATATATATTTCATTCTTTAAGGAAATCATTCTCTTAAACATATTTATTTGGGCCAAAACGAATGTTACGTAAAACATCGTTACGACAACCCAAAATCACCAGTATAGGGATTCGAAATTAAAATAGATATATAAATCCCAATACTATACAAAACATTTCCTTTCGGAAATCATTTACTATAACAACAGTGTTATAGTCCACCATTTCCTTCTAGTTCTCGAAAACGTCTATTTCAACAATGAATGTTGGAATCTATGGTTTCGAATTTTAACACATTTAAAAACATCGTTAGATCGTTTTAATTCTACTTAAAACATCACATCCAAAACATTTTCTTTAACATATTATTCACTATTCAAAAACGTGAATATACTTCGTTAATCAACTTCATTTCTATTCATTTTATTTTAAAGGATTATTCACTGTCTAAAACGTGAATATAACTCCATTAATACGTTACAACAATTTACTTATCAAAATAAGTCGTTTGCGAATTTATAAAACAACGTTTATAAATTCCATTTCTATTTGTTTTATAACAACTTCCTTTTATAAATCTCCTTTATTAACCTATTCAATTTATAACTCAATTATAAACCAAAAGTCCATATTATAAGTTAAATGCTTATAATTTATTTGTTTGCAAAATCGTTCCTTTAAACTTCATAATTATAAATCTTATAACTTATAAGATTCATTTATTTATCCAAAACCATTATTTTAATAATTTTACAAATTTTATAAACCTACTGCTTATAAAATTCCATTTATAACTTCACCGTTTATAATTCCATAAATTTCATTCATTTATGAAATTCATTCACATTCATTCTAACACTTATAAAAACTCATTTTATAATTCCAATACTTTAATTTGTAAATATCAATTTATAAATCGCTTATATAAATCAATTTATACTATTATTTTAAAACATCTTTAAACTCCTTTATAATTTCACCATTTTGATTTATAAAATAATCAAATTTCATAAATCCTATATTTAAACTTTTTATAATAAATTCAAAAATACCAATTTAAACTATTTTATAAAATCGTTAACCCCATATTTTCAAAAGAATCAACTTTTAACTATATTTCTCACAAATCCTAATTTTTATAACATTAAAATTATAACGTTATTTATTAAAAATGGATCAATTCCAAAAATATTTTATAAACATATACTTTCAAAAATCACTTTAAAAATCCTTTTAAAATTCCAAAATTTGGCCCAAATGATGCTACATACCAAATAGTCAATCACGACAACAACGACATCATATATCTGTATATGATAATCAACGAATATCAAAATATCCATAATCAAATAAATACTGTTGAGGAATCCAGTTGGATCCCTCCAACCTGTTTTCCTGCATCCAAAGATGTTAGCACAATACTAATTCCGTTCCAGTACGAAATTATCGCGGTATATAGGATTTAAAATATTATCTGCTTAATAGGCGGCGCAATAGGGTCTCATCCGCTATATACTGCGGGAAATCAATTCCAAGTACATAAATAATACCAATTTCACTGTTTATGAAATATTCGCGGTATATGTTTTTAATAAATAGCATCCGCTTACTAACGGCGTATAATGTCTATTTTAACAATCAATACATAACAATCATCATTCAAACGTACGTTCAAGAATTTTAAATCTAACTATTTAAAATTAAAATTGAAACCGATTCGATTGAGTGAGAAGTTCTCACCTTGATTTCAATTTCGTTTCAGCGATTTATTTCGAATAAAATTAAACGTGCATTTAATTTTACCCGAAATTTTCGCTTGCTCCAATCAACTCCAATCCAGCTCCATAGCGTAGTGCTCGTTCATACGAACCCAACGGAACTGGTTTCGTGCGTTTTCGACCTCGTAGCAAAAAGTTATAGCATTTCAAACATTACACGATTTTAATATTATTCAATTTACAATAAAAATTTTCTTTATTTTTCTAACCCTTGCATCACAACCGTTCATTCTCAGATCCAAGCCCCGCGCATCATCTTCTCCCCAACGCGATACGTACGCGAGCCGTAACCCAACATGCTACTTCTAGGGTTCAAAACGCACGCTACCACAAACGCTTCCACACCGATCAAGAGCCGCCGTTCGAACGGCCAAACCCTCGCCTACCTCCACGGCGAAAACCATAGCACTCGGTCGCCTCTCCCCCTCTATTTTCTTGCGCGAACGGTTTCTGTTTGAGCTGGAATTGCCAATGATTCACTCAACGATTCCCGATCATAACCGTATAGATTCGAAGCTCGTTGCGTGCTCTTCAACTTTGATGTTGAACGTTCTTTGAATTGATGAATGGATTAGAAGAATTTAAGGGACGAATATGGTGCGTTTCTGGCCGTGTATATTGAGGCCAGCGGCTACGAAGAAGAAACCCTAGGGTTTTAATTTTTTTGTAAAAATGAAGATTCTAGGGGCTTATATAGAAAATTTTCCAATTTACTATTCACCCGGAATTTCCGAACTCCAAACGAAGCGTGCCGGTTGGCGTCCCTAAGGTTTACCCCGCGTTCCGAACACAATGGAACGTGTTTCAGGAGCTAATTCGGTCATCTGTGCGAGTTATGGCAATAAACGTTCAATTTAAAATTAAACCGATTAAACGATTTTCCAGGCGTTTTAGCTTGCACCGGACAAACGGTAAATCCAATTGACACGAAATTTGAAACCGTACAATAATATCACATTACGGATCCGATGGAACTGGTTTCGTCGAAATCCGAGACTGTTTGAAAAATGACTATTTTAACTCGCCAAATTAATATTAGAAACAATTTCGATGCGTTTCGAGCTGCCACGGTCAAACGACAACTCCGATTGCTACGAAAATCGAATAAAAGTTTCGTCCAATTCTGAGAATGTTCGAAAAATGGCTAATTTCACTAGTCGATTAAATATTAAAATATTCAATTTTCACAAATTAACTTTTGATTCGATTTTAATAGTTCTATAACATCATTCTAACTTCAATATGATAAAATAAAATTTTACAAATCAATTTCAATCATATTTAACTAAATTTTCAATTATTTCTGTATTCTCACATATTAAATTATCGATTTAATTATCCAATTAAATCCAATTATTCGAAATAAAATTTATTCGACTTACAAATTTCACTTATTAATATTTAAAAATTAATTAAATATACAAATTTTAATTAATAGAAATTCTGGGTCGTTACATACTTCCCCCCTTAAAAGAATTTCGTCCTCGAAATTACCAAGTAAGAAAAATTACAGAATCTATTAACTTTCCCAAAATCCATAGTTAAACTTCTTACAATACTTTACTAAGTTTTCAAATCATACTTAGTTATCTTTTCAAAAACAATTACTATCGTTTAACTTTCAATTCCAAATCAAAGTTATAGTTTTCAAAACTTTCCAATTTTTCTCAAAAATATTCTAACGCCTTAAATTTTTAGTAAAATTCGCCAGAGTCTCCTTTGCGCGGCTCGATCCGAAAAAAAATGACAGTATATATATCACAAATATACATCTCATCAAGTGATGAGGCATCCCGCAGGGAAAAAAATGTAAAAGTACGATATTTAATCCGAGATATGTACCTTATATTTTATTAGCAAGCATATACGGCTAATATAGCGCGAAAGCGAGCTCCAAGTGCGAAGCAAACGCGATCCGCACCTACTAAACACTCAACAAACAACATGAGAACATGTATATAGACAATAGTATCGATATACAACATATAGCAACATCTATATATGCCAACATAGCAAATGCAGTAAAAAATATATATTCAACCGTCAACCAACTATCATCCAACTAGCATTCATAACCAATAAATATTCATTCATATTCTCATTAATATTCAATGAAATGGTTTTCATTTTAATCACATTTGATTTATTAACAGTGGATGTTTTTACTAACATTCATTTTCAATTAGTTTATATTCACTAATTCATATTCAAGTTGGTTCACTTCCAAATCAAATTCCATTTTATTTAAGATTCACTTAACTTCCAATTGAATTCCAATTACTTTAGCTTTCAATTTCATTAATACTTAATGAATTATATACAATCAACTAACAACCATATAACAACCAATGTATATTAATTACAACCAAATTCCTTTGCTTATATTCATTCAATTTGGTTTAACACCATCACTTTCAATTGGTTCAATTAAATTGATTTTCATTCAATTATTCAACTTCCAATAACATTAGATTTTAATGAATTAACACTTACATTCATTATTCCATATCAACTATTTACATTCAATTGATTAACATTCAATTCATTCGTTCAATTCAATTTCAAAAGTTGAATTTCATTTATATAACTCAAGTTCACATTTATCACTTAACTTTATTAATTTACTTTGGTACCAAAATCAACTTCATTCAACATCTCTTAAGTTATATTTCATTTTATAAACATCACTTTGCTTTACTTAACTTAAATTCCCACTTATAAATAAATTCAGATTCCAATTCTAAGTAAATTTTCATTTAACTATAATTCATTTTTTTTATTTACAACTCATATTCATAAATATATCCATATAGTTTCACTTCTTATATATATAAGTCTATTTCACAATGGTAAATCACTTTAATTATAATTCAATTCTTATAATTCTTTTGCTTATACAATTATTCTCTTATTTAGATTATTCAAACATCTTATTCAACAACCAAACAATCAACTTATATACTTTAATAATTCAGAAAAATTATTCCTTTACATATAAAATATACTCATGGTAAAATTATTTCATTTACCCAATTTAAAACAATACTGTGTCGAATTGTTCTATTCAAGTGTTTATAAACCCCTTCGGCATAGTTGTGCATATCGTGCTGACGAAGGTTCATATGCCACTCAATAAACCAATCATCACAATATAAAACAATTTTATATTCACTAACAAATACGCTCTCGTAGCTATTATTACACTCAACTCATTCTAGAGTACTACTGACTCTATCTCTAATGAGTAATACCCAACAGAGCCATGGTTGTCGCTTAACCATATGCTCTGATACCAAATGTAGCATTTGCGATTTTTCGTCCACGAACGCCGACATCAATACGTCCACTGTATCAGCTGTCGAGCAATCGAAGGCCGGAAAACCGTACCGTTATGGTTAAAGAAGAAGAAAGAGGTAGAAGAAGAGAGAAAAGGTAGAACATAGAACGGAAAAGAACAGAAAACAATATCAGAATCTCACAATCGCAGCGGAACAACATATAATAGATAAATGAATAATCTTTAAACAAAGAACTATATCAGTTATTACATTTCATTATATCAGAGTGTACAACAACAAACAACATCAAACAGCGGAAAAGAAATACTATATACTAGTAATACGCCAATGCCATCCATCTTGCCTCCAGCAACTCCTGAATTCCAGAATATCCTGATAAACCTAACTCTTGACTGCCTGTGTGGAAATTGGTGGGCACCCAGAGTTTAGGAAGGAAAACAAAAACTCCGAGTCAGTCATGTGACTGGTGTGAGAACTCAAAACAGTTTATTTTCTTTAAAATCAAAATAGAGGAATATTTTTAAAGTCAATTCGCAATGCTTTTAAAAATGAGACTACTATAAGACCTCCCACCACACACACAATGCAAACGCAGACTTGGAGGAGATTTCTTCTTATGTTAGTCAAAGATGCTTGATAAGCATTAAAAAGAACATTTGATATTATAACTAGTGCATAGTGTAGAACAAACCATTTCGAAAGTAGAATATAAATCTTAGCCAGCATAGGTACCATTATATTATGCCTACTATAGCTACAATATTAGATGGCAGGTTCTACAATTAAAACCGTACAAGTCTCGTATTGTTTCTTTGGATTTCCAACAAATGGTCAGGCCAAGTAACTTCCCATTGCCGCATGAGAACGCCTCTGGAAGGACGTCCCCGAGAACCAAACCGGATCTCTGCCAACACAAGGTCGGGTTACCCCTAACAAGGTAACTACTGACATGAGTATGCCATCCCCCGGTCCTTTGGGACCTTTATCCGAGCGCTCGTAATCAACATCACACCACAATAAATAAAGTGTTTCAACATGAGTAAGTATCTGGGCTCCATACCATGATACCACCCTTTTCCAGAAGGAAATGCACATACCCTAAAGTGAGCTACCCCTCATAACCTTGCTGCATCTTTCCTGTTTTGACCATTTCGGGGTGTGAGGCTCGACGAAGTCTCATCCACAAAGCCACGCTTTATACAAAAGCTGTGCTCTGGGTCAACAAATGATCATAGAAACGATCACAAAGATAAGTGATCAAACAAAATGATCATATCACAAATGATCAAACAATGATCATTTCACAGCAACACTCAGCATGCCACATTACCAAATTGGGAATATATCGCTAATAACCGTCAACTACATAACCTCTGTGCTCGTACGTCTCAGAGAAGGGTGTTAAGCTAAGAGAATAAATTCTCCTCCACAATAGAAATATATTTGAAAGAAATCAGCTTTATATCTTAATTTGTAATGTCAGACATACTATCCATACAAGTTTGTTCCGGGCTCGAACAGAACCGAAGGCACTTACAAAGAAGTCCTTGCAATCCGGATATCCACAATCTTGATCGGATTCCCCATCACATATGGAGAACTCTATACCGGAGTAACTCGGTGCAGAGTCAATCGACAGGTCATCCTATCGCTCTCGCAAATATCCGGTCTTCAACACCGGTCATCAAATGCAATTTATAACGACGTATCACATATTCGGAATGGGTTATACGACCCCAAGGTCCTTTCCCGGCTAACCCGAATAGTGAGCGCTTATTCAAAAATAAGTGTGGCATTCAAATTCAAACAAATCACAACAAATACCTTTCAAAGATAAATATTGATAGTCGGTTATTGAACTATCAATGGATATGCACAACATCACCAGATTCCAAATAATTTTCCAAATTATTTATTTCCCAAAAATATCTTTACAAGATATATGTTTTCAATACTTCAAAAATGAATCAATATTTATTTTTAAACAAATTCCACTTTCTTTTATAAATTCCATAGTGAATTTATATTTCACAATATCTACTGATCTACGATTTTCAATAGGTTTCAAATATTCATTTTCAATTTATCTTCAAAAAGATAAATTCTCAAAATATTTACTTTATATTGGAAAACATTTCCATACTTATTTAATAAGTAATTCATAAATCTTTTTATTTTCTACACTTGGAAAATATTCAATATACTTAAATCTAAATTAAGAATATATTTCATTCTTTAAGGAAATCATTCTCTTAAACATATTTATTTGGGCCAAAACGAATGTTACATAAAACATCGTTACGACAACCCAAAATCACCAGTATAGAGATTCGAAATTAAAATAGATATATAAATCACAATACTATACAAAACATTTCCTTTCGGAAATCATTTACTATAACAACAGTGTTATAGTCCACCATTTCCTTCTATTTCTCGAAAACGTCTATTTCAACAATGAATGTTGGAATCTATGGTTTCGAATCTTAACACATTTAAAAACATCGTTTGATCATTTTAATTCTACTTAAAACATCACATCCAAAACATTTTCTTTAACATATTATTCACTATTCAAAAACGTGAATATACTTCGTTAACCAACTTCATCATTTCTATTCATTTTACTTTAAAGGATTATTCACTGTATAAAACGTGAATATAACTCCATAAATAAGTTACAACAATTTACTTATCAAAATAAGTCGTTTGCGAATTTATAAAACAACGTTTATAAATTCCATTTCTATTTGTTTTATAACAACTTCCTTTTATAAATCTCCTTTATTAACCTATTCAATTTATAACTCAATTATAAACCAAAAGTCCATATTATAAGTTAAATGCTTATAATTTATTTGTTTGCAAAATCGTTCCTTTAAACTTCATAATTATAAATCTTATAACTTATAAGATTCATTTATTTATCCAAAACCATTATTTTAATAATTTTACAAATTTTATAAACCTACTGCTTATAAAATTCCATTTATAACTTCATCGTTTATAATTCCATAAATTTCATTCATTTATGAAATTCATTCACAATTCATTCTAACACTTATAAAAACTCATTTTATAATTCCAATACTTTAATTTGTAAATATCAATTTATAAATCTCTTATATAAATCAATTTATACTATTATTTTAAAACATCTTTAAACTCCTTTATAATTTCACCATTTTGATTTATAAAAGAATCAAATTTCATAAATCCTATATTTAAACTTTTTATAATAAATTCAAAAATCCCAATTTAAACTATTTTATAAAATCGTTAACCCCATATTTTCAAAAAAATCAACTTTTAACTATATTTCTCACAAATCCTAATTTTTATAACATTAAAATTATAACGTTATTTATTAAAAATGGATCAATTCCAAAAATATTTTATAAACATATACTTTCAAAAATCACTTTAAAAATCCTTTTAAAATTCCAAAATTTGGCCCAAATGATGCTACATACCAAATAGTCAATCACGACAACAACGACGTCATATATCTGTATATGATAATCAACGAATATCAAAATATCCATAATCAAATAAATACTGTTGAGGAATCCAGTTGGATCCCTCCAACCTGTTTTCCTGCATCCAAAGATGTTAGCACAATACCAATTCCGTTCCAGTACGAAATTATCGCGGTATATAAGATTTAAAATATTATCCGCTTAATAGGCGGCGCAATAGGGTCTCATCCGCTATATACTGCGGGAAATCAATTCCAAGTACATAAATAATACCAATTTCACTGTTTATGAAATATTCGCGGTATATGTTTTTAATAAATAACCTCCGCTTACTCACGGCGTATAATGTCTATTTTAACAATCAATAGATAATAATCATCATTCAAACATACATTCAAGAATTTTAAATCTAACTATTTAAAATTAAAATCGAAACCGATTCGATTGAGTGAGAAGTTCTCACCTTGATTTCAATTTCGTTTCAGCGATTTATTTCGAATAAAATTAAACGTGCGTTTAATTTTACCCGAAATTTTCGCTTGCTCCAATCAACTCCAATCTAGCTCCATAGCGTAGTGCTCGTGCATACGAACCCAATGGAACTGGTTTCGTGCGTTTTCGACCTCTTAGCAAAAAGTTATAGCATTTCAAACATTACACAATTTTAATATTATTCAATTTACAATAAAAATTTGCTTTATTTTTCTAACCCTTGCATCACAACCGTTCATTCTCAGATCCAAGCCCCGCGCATCATCTTCTCCCCAACGCGATACGTACGCGAGCCGTAACCCAACATGCTCCTTCTAGGGTTCAAAACGCACGCTGCCACAAACGCTTCCACACCGATCAGGAGCCGTCGTTCGAACGGCCAACCCCTCGCCTACCTCCACCGCGAAAACCATAGCACTCGGTCGCCTCTCCCCCTCTATTTTCGTGCACGAACGGTTGCTGTTTGAGCTAGAATTGCCAATGATTCACTCAACAATTCCTGATCATAACCGTATAGATTCGAAGCTCGTTGCGTGCTCTTCAACTTTGATGTTGAACGTTCTTTGAATTGATGAATGGATTAGAAGAATTTAAGGGACGAATATGGTGCGTCTCTGGCCGTGTATATTGAGGTCGGCGGCTACGAAGAAGAAACCTTAGGATTTTAATTTTTTTGCAAAAATGAAGATTCTAGGGGCTTATATAGAAAATTTTCCAATTTACTATTCACCCGGAATTTCCGAACTCCAAACGAAGCGTGCCGGTTGGTGTTCCTAAGGTTTACCCCGCGTTCCGAACACAATGGAACATGTTTCGGGAGCTAATTCGGTTATCTGTGTGAGTTATGGAAATAAACGTTCAATTTAAAATTAAACCGATTAAACGATTTTCGAGGCATTTTAGCTTGCACCGGACAAACGGTAAATCAAATTGACACGAAATTTGAAACCATACAATAATACCACATTACGGATCCGATGGAACTAGTTTCGTCGAAATCCGAGACTGTTTGAAAAATGACTATTTTAACTCGCCAAATTAATATTAAAAACAATTTCGATGCGTTTCGAGCTGCCACGGTCAAACGACAATTCTGATTGCTACGAAAATTAAAATCCGATAATAACAAACTATTACGGATCCAATGGAACTAGTTTCGTCCAATTCTGAGAATGTTCGAAAAATGGCTAATTTCACGAGTCGATTAAATATTAAAATATTCAATTTTCACAAATTAACTTTTAATTCGATTTTAAAAGTTCTATAACATCATTCTAACTTCAATATGATAAAATAAAATTTTACAAATCAATTTCAATCATATTTAACTAAATTTTCAATTATTTCTGTATTCTCACATATTAAATTATCGATTTAATTATCCAATTAAATCCAATTATTCGAAATAAAATTTATTCGACTTACAAATTTCACTTATTAATATTTAAAAATTAATTAAATATACAAATTTTAATTAATAGAAATTCTGGGTCGTTACAGAGAGATACTTGGGTTTGTCGCCTTAGGGTTTGTTGCCCTATAGTATCACTTTTGGAGTTGGTCCTTCGTCACCGCTCGAGAGATACTTGGGTTTGTCGCCTTCGGGTTTGTTGCCCTATAGTATCGCTTTTAGAGTTGGTCCTTCGTCATCGCTCGAGAGATACATGGGTTTGTCGCCTTCGGGCTTGTGGATCCTTGTTTATACAGTACTGAGCACGTGCATCTTTTGTTTCATTGATATTTATATTTCCCTAAAATATCGCCTTTTGGAGTAGGTTGTAACGACCCGCTATTTGGACTATTCGCATCCGCACATGTCGGACTTGAATAATTCAAATACCGAATTGTTAATTTAAATTTGGCAAAACTGAGATATACAGTAAATAAATAGTCACAGAATCACAGACACAGAGTAATAATATGCAGCGGAAGTAAAAGAAATAGTAGTTCATGAAGCTACTATATAAATATATAAGATACATCAGAGTTTACAACAGAATAGTAAGTCGATACATCAAGTACAAATCAGAATACATCACTGGAATCATCGAATCCTGAAAGCAGAATAGATGGCTGGATCTTCAAGCAAAGCTCCAACTCCAAAGGTGAGTCTCGAATACTGGTACACTCAATCTGACCCGAGCGTAAAGCAAAACACAAAACACTCGAGTCAGGATTAACATTCTTATATCAATAAATCCAACTCAAGTGAAATAGCAATCGAAATACAAGTAACTCAAAGGATGTTGGAATCACCATCCTCTAAGGATCCGCTAAACTATCTACTATGTAGTAGTGTACGCTAAATAGATAATGTCTATCAGTAATATAAATATCAAAATAGTGTTAAGGCGTTACCATTATCCCCCTTAACACATTTTATATAAGCGTTATAGTCTATACAGCACTGTAAACTCCACCGTAAACTGGTGGGCTATCAGGGAGTACTCCATAGGTATAACACAAGCAAATTCATAGTGGTCGCAAATATGGGATACAAGTATGACAAGGCACATGAGGCAATACCCAAGGTAGTGAAACTACCGTTTGCCTGATCCGGACTGGTGAGAACGCATCGCCGCAACGATCGCAACACCGTGAAACAACACTCCTGAAATTCCGAGGGTGCACCAATCAATCACAAGTAATGAGTAGTAGTTACGAAGAAGTGTGTTCGCTCGAGGTGGCTAACCCCATTTGGCCCGGCACGGCTCCTGATTTTAGTCATTTCCAATTTGACACAAGTGTCAAGGCTATCCATTATCATTCTCTTTCTTCAGTCATCACGTACATCATTCCAACCACTTCATTCTGGATCACCACTCCGCGTATAGTTATTAAAGTGGTTTTCGGTTTAGATAGAGAGTATATCCATAACTGATTCCGGTCTCTTTAATAACTTTCGTAATTATTACACCGATTGGTCATTTAACAAATTTCAAAAACCAAATCAAATTCAATTTCAATTTCAATTCGTAAACCCACATTTCATTTGTCTTTCACTAACAATTTCCAAAGTTTACGTTTCGAAAATTCCAAATAACCATTTCAAAGTCTTACAATTCAATTTCGATTTTTATTTAAAACAATTCAAATATTGATTCAAGTTCGTATATAGGTTTCATTCCGAAATCATTTAAATTAATTTAATTTAACATTCAAATCAATTCAAATTCATTAATCGATTTCATTCAATATTCATTAAGTAAATTCGTCATTCAAAACAATTTCCATTTAATTTCCAATTTATTAAATCAACTACTTACGTTCAACTTCATTATATCAAAACATCAAATTGAAATGAATTAAATTCGTCAAATCAATTCTTTAAATTACAAGTCTTACGTTAATTTCAATAAATCACGTTTTTATTTCAATAAATCACATTTATTTCTTGTTAAAAAAATTCAATTTCACTTATTTCTTTTCATAGTTACAAATTCAAAACTCAATTAAATAAGAAACTAGATTTCACATATTCGAGGAGTTCAATTTCACTTATTAACTTACTTAAATAATTTTTCAAAAACTTAATAAATAAAGCAACTCAATTTCATTTATTAACGAAGTTCAAATCCATTTATTCAAAAGTTCAATTTCTCTTACCAAAGAATTCAATTTTTATTCAATTATCAAATAATTAAATCTTATTCAATTATTAAATAATTTCAATCTTAATTATTAATAATTTCAAAACTTAATAATTACAAACTTAATTATAATTCCAACTTGATTATAATTTCAAATTTAATTAGTAAATGATCTCAAACTTAGTAATTTCAAAACTCAATTATTAGTAATTCCAAATTATTTATTAATAATTCCAAATTTAATTATTAAATAATTAAATTTCAAACATCGTTCTTTCATCAATTTCTACGTTAATATTTGTTTTAGATTTCAATCTTACATTTTCCTTTCATAAATTCAAATTGCAACTTCATTCAAAACCATATTATTTATTCAAATAAAATCTTTATTTTATTTTTAAATCAAATTATTGACCAATCGGATTTTATTTAATTCTCTATCCTAAGTCAAGTTCATTTGGGTATATATCATTTCAACCCGATTCCAATTCCAATTCAAAAAATCAAGCATAATAAAGGGAACTTGCAGTGTGATAATTGGGATGGTGTCAAAGTAAATAAACAAGCAATAACAACAATCCAATAATTAATTCAAATAATCCCGATATAATCATATTAATTCGCATTGTTATTTGTGCGAATTAATATAATTATTTCTAGAATCTACACTATCATTTCATGTAGATTAAAGATTATTACATTACGGTTTTTCTCTTGTCTTTTAATTTCAATTTCAGTTCATCAATTTAAACAACATACATTCAATCGTTCAAGGTATAATTAATCAAATCCTTCGTGTCAATTAATTTAACATTTAAAGGGGTCATATTACTCAAATTAACTAATCAAATTCAACACATATGTCGATTCAAAATTTTAAACTATCCTACGACAAATTTCAATTGCATAATATTTATCACTTTATACATTACAATTTAACATCCAAAATAACAACCAACAATCAATCAATTATCAGCCAAACAGAATTATCACCGTATAATTTACAGATAACGGTGTCAGATGTCAAAGGTGAACTGATACAACAGTGCAATAAATAACAGCAGTATATTTCAATTGTCGTTTCAAATTGAAATCAAATTTAATAAATAAAAGAACATTAATCGTGAGTGATTACTCACCTTTGGAGGCTAGAGATAACAGAAGATGATACGGACACGCACACGGATACGGACATTGAAATTGAATTGCGCATCCAAGCAAAGCAAGATCGGCACAAATTTAATGATCAAAGCTGATAAATCGAAATTGACGAAACAAATCAGAATTGGATCGATGAGAATAACTCAAAATAGCTCAATAAAATAGAAATATATAAACTATTATTATTATTAGTATTATTCTTAAAGTCGATATTTTAAAAAAAAAAAAAAACTTGTATAGACTAACAGATTACACTTGAAGATCCATATCTATAAAAAAAACATTTAACATATAAATTACTGTTTTAAACAAATATAACTTTTATATTCGAAGCTAACATATAACTGCACCGTCATACTTATATACATTGTTTTATATAGTTTGACAACTTAATGCATGGACAACTCATTTTATTATAACTTGTTCTAACTTTATATGTATAACAACTTATACTTAAATATTGTGACTCATATATAACCATAGTTACAATATAATTTTAATATTTATACAGTCAAAGCGACTCAAAAGCACGTAAAATATCAAAATATATATCTTATCAAATAGCTCAATCATAACAGTACATACTATATATACACACACGTAACATTTATCTACAAACCATTGGAAATTTCTTTCAACAATACTTGAGCAATACTGCACTTACAAAACTAATACGCTACACATCAGCACAGGGAAACGAGAGAAAAGAAATTGCATATGGCTTGTAAGCACACATATATTTTTATATGTATAAATAAATTTACATAAAGTAGTTATAAAATAAATTATACACTTATACACAACCCATTTATACAACGGATAGAAAACCCAACTTTAAAACCCAAAGCCTGCATCATATTCGAATCAAAATGATGCCTGACGAGTTTGTAAGGCATGGATTCATATTGTTACGTTATAGCTACGGCATATAAACAAAAAGTAGGCAACCATGCAACATAGGGGACCAAAAATAAATACAACAAAATGGTGGAGGTCATCTTAAAAATTGAAGCAAAGAGGCAACCAACAAAGCAATGTCAGGGACGTACAAACTAAAGTGAAAATTAGATGGTACTATTCACAAAGAAGGGATTTGCATTAAAGTCCAAGGTAATGTGTTCAATTGCACATAGAAGAAGGTTAGTTGCTTCATATGAAAAATCACCTTTTACACTTTAATTTTAAAACCTTCCTCCTGAACCAGATATATTAAAACATCATAAACATGTAACCAAACTTTTATAACAAGCACAACAAATACGTATCCATACCCAAAGCAAGAAGAAGGGAAAAGTTGTAGTGCTCGGGACGAGGAGTTGGAGGTGAAGAGAGCTTCTGTGCTCGGCCAAGCGCGGCTCCTATTCTCAGCTAAGCGTTGGAAACGCGGCGAGTCAGAGATGAAAGAGAGGGAGGTGAAGACTGATGCGACGGAGGGTGAACGGTGAAGGTGGCTGAAGATGAGCTAAGCGTTGGCGATCGAGGTTACTTCAGGCGGGTCGGACTGGAGAAGGAGGGGGAAAGATGAGGAAGCGCAGTCGAATGGGACAGGGGTTGATGTGATGCTTGGGCGGAGGAGTTAGGTGCTAGGGAGGCTATCATGGCTTCAGGGACGTGTGCATAAATCTATGGAAGTGGAGGAAGCACGCATGCGAGAGGTGTCCGAGCATGCTTACAATCGTTCATTTTATTTCTTTTGAAAAGAATGAACAGAGAGCAGAGAAAGTGAAATAGAAGTGAATAAGGACCGTCATAATTGGAAAGCTTGAGAAAAATAAGAAGTCAGTGTTCAAATTGGAACTAGAGAGAAATAGTTAAGGCCAACGCATGAATTCAAGGGAATAATAAAAGCAGAAGGCTATTGGGTTTACATTAGAAAATGAATGGGTAATACCAGAAGACTCAAATTTCGGAACCGATACGGAGGGCGCTACGCAAAGTGCAACGTACACCGGACTTCGAATTTGGCGATCGAATATACCGTAGAGGTCAGCACGACGAGACGATCACAACGGTATACAGATATCGGTGGTTCGATTGAATTTAAAAAGTTTCAAATTTTCTACTACGGAAAATGCATAAAATTCGCAGAAAAATAAGGACGACGGAGCCAAAGATGTCCGAATTTGGAAAAACGACAAACTGACAACTTGCTCAAAAAATGTTTTAGAATTTTTCTGTGTAAAAATATTTTGGTTTTGAAAATGTTTTATTTTCATCGCTTTTTAACTGATTAAATTGAAGTAAATTTACGCGCGAAATAAACTTTATATTTTCGGACGAAAATTTACCAGTTGCTATGTTTAACTAGACGCATTCCAAATATCAAATTTATATTTCAAAATTTTATTTTTATTTTTATATTAAATTTCACGCAAATTCCATTAATTAAATTAATTTAAAACCGTTAAAATATCCGGGTTGTTACACTCTCCCCTACTCAAAACTTTTCGTCCTCGAAAAGAAAGGAGGTAGGAGAATAGAAACAACCAAAAGAAAATAAGCTTGAATTACATTATAAACAATTAATTTAAACCATATAAATTTCAATTTTAAATCATTTATATTCAACAATTGATTTTAAACTTAAGGAATTTCATTGACTTGGTTTATTTTCAATTTATCATTGTTGGTTACAAAATTTATTCCAAACAACAATTTATTTTATTAATCCATTTACTATTCAACTAGCCTAGTATTCTCTTTATCTCCATTAACCATTTTAAAATTAAACTTAAGTGTATAACATTTTTATACGCACTCAAATTTTGTTTATAGAGACAATTTATATTGTATATTATCCAATTTTCTTAAATTAACAATTTCAAAGATCATAATTTGAATAGTCATTTATTATAATCGTTTTATTTGACAAATTTAATTCTTCTTTATTCCAAATTATTATTAAATTTATTCCACTTAATATCCTATTACATATATATTAAGTATATTTACATTTATTATAACAACTCAAATTTATTTAAAATTTTCTTTGATATTATTTTCTATTGTATAATATTCAATTACAAAATTAACTTTTTGAAAATTTAGGTAAGTTATAAATAATGCAATTGAGTATTATCTAAACAAAATTTTACAATTCAGTTATTTCAAGTTAAATATTTATATATAAAAAGAATTTGGCTTCATTTATGGTTGAAAAATACCCTTTAACAAATTTTAAGAATTAATTTTCGATTAACTTCAATAATTTAGAGATAAAATAAATAAATATATATATATATATATATATATACACATTCATACATAATATATCAAAACAAATTTAAAATTTTAATATATATTATAAGTCAAGTCAAGTTTAGAAATTCAAATCAGTTTATTTTTCACAACAAACTGTAGCAAGCTACAGAATAGTCTCTCCACTTTGAAACTCGAAAATGAATGTCGATGATGCGGCGTCATCACCGAAATTATTTTCCAGCGACAAAGAGAAGAGCACTGATTTTTAAACATTTAAAATTCCTTGAAATGATTCCTATTTGAAAATATTTAAAATACTATACACTTGATATCTTTCAAGTCAAAGTTTGAAATCACTAGATACTAAATTCTCAAATTCTAATTTAAATTCACTTCAAATTCCAAATCAAATTATAACTAAGTTTTTATAAATTCATTTATTTATTTTATGAAATAGCCAATGATTATTAAAACAATAAATGAAAATTAAATTTTATCATTTCGGACAACAATTCATTAACAATTTAATTTCAGAAAATTATACTTATATATAATATAATCATACAACTATTTAACTATTTTATTATCCAAATTCGAAAATACTATTGTGTCAGTTTGCTCTGTTCAAGTGTTTTGGAAATTCTATCGATAGCGTTGATCAGACGAATCGATCGAAAACCCAAATCAACATCAACAACTCAAACAACACAAAATAAATATATATTTTAAATATTGATTTACAAATACAATTTCTCACTTGACGATACATGAATGGATTTTCAAAGCAATGACAGAGATTCAAATTTTGATGGACTCAAATTCAAGAGAATTCTGATTCGAATACAAGTTCGAAAGAAAAGATAAGATGATTCAATTAACAGAATCGGGAGATGGATAAGATGTTGAATTCCGAGGTGAATCAACATTTGATCTCAAGAGATAGAATTCAGGCATAGCAGGAGATAGATAGCATCGTAAACCGAAAATACAAAAATCTTTGGTAAATCGATGTCTATTGTAAATGAGTTTCACCCATTTACAGATAAATTTGGGATTGGCGAGACCGCCGACTCACTATAAAGATCATTTGAAGTGGAGTTATGGGGTACTCCAGAATCAAAAGAAAATAAATAGTGAGAGATATGAATGAATTTTGAAACCGTGGAGAACGTTCCAAAATTCAAAGGAATTGAGTTAAAAGGAAGAGATTGAAACTCGAATGATAGTGATTCTGTAAATACATTTACCCTATATGCTAAGTTTTGCCTAGAGCTACCAAAAGCTCTGATACCAACTGTAACGACCCGCTATTTGGACTATTCGCATCCGCACATGTCGGACTTGAATAATTCAAATACCGAATTGTTAATTTAAATTTGGCAAAACTGAGATATACAGTAAATAAATAGTCACAGAATCATAGACACAGAGTAATAATATGCAGCGGAAGTAAAAGAAATAGTAGTTCATGAAGCTACTATATAAATATATAAGATACATCAGAGTTTACAACAGAATAGTAAGTCGATACATCAAGTACAAATCAGAATACATCACTGGAATCATCGAATCCTGAAAGCAGAATAGATGGCTGGATCTTCAAGCAAAGCTCCAACTCCAAAGGTGAGTCTCGAATACTGGTACACTCAATCTGACCCGAGCGTAAAGCAAAACACAAAACACTCGAGTCAGGATTAACATTCTTATATCAATAAATCCAACTCAAGTGAAATAGCAATCGAAATACAAGTAACTCAAAGGATGTTGGAATCACCATCCTCTAAGGATCCGCTAAACTATCTACTATGTAGTAGTGTACGCTAAATAGATAATGTCTATCAGTAATATAAATATCAAAATAGTGTTAAGGCGTTACCATTATCCCCCTTAACACATTTTATATAAGCGTTATAGTCTATACAGCACTGTAAACTCCACCGTAAACTGGTGGGCTATCAGGGAGTACTCCATAGGTATAACACAAGCAAATTCGTAGTGGTCGCGAATATGGGATACAAGTATGACAAGGCACATGAGGCAATACCCAAGGTAGTGAAACTACCGTTTGCCTGATCCGGACTGGTGAGAACGCATCGCCGCAACGATCGCAACACCGCGAAACAACACTCCTGAAATTCCGAGGGTGCACCAATCAATCACAAGTAATGAGTAGTAGTTACGAAGAAGTGTGTTCGCTCGAGGTGGCTAACCCCATTTGGCCCGGCACGGCTCCTGATTTTAGTCATTTCCAATTTGACACAAGTGTCAAGGCTATCCATTATCATTCTCTTTCTTCAGTCATCACGTACATCATTTCAACCACTTCATTCTGGATCACCACTCCGCGTATAGTTATTAAAGTGGTTTTCGGTTTAGATAGAGAGTATATCCATAACCGATTCCGGTCTCTTTAATAACTTTCGTAATTATTACACCGATTGGTCATTTAACAAATTTCAAAAACCAAATCAAATTCAATTTCAATTTCAATTCGTAAACCCACATTTCATTTGTCTTTCACTAACAATTTCCAAAGTTTACGTTTCGAAAATTCCAAATAACCATTTCAAAGTCTTACAATTCAATTTCGATTTTTATTTAAAACAATTCAAATATTGATTCAAGTTCGTATATAGGTTTCATTCCGAAATCATTTAAATTAATTTAATTTAACATTCAAATCAATTCAAATTCATTAATCGATTTCATTCAATATTCATTAAGTAAATTCGTCATTCAAAACAATTTCCATTTAATTTCCAATTTATTAAATCAACTACTTACGTTCAACTTCATTATATCAAAACATCAAATTGAAATGAATTAAATTCGTCAAATCAATTCTTTAAATTACAAGTCTTACGTTAATTTCAATAAATCACGTTTTTATTTCAATAAATCACATTTATTTCTTGTTAAAAAAATTCAATTTCACTTATTTCTTTTCATAGTTACAAATTCAAAACTCAATTAAATAAGAAACTAGATTTCACATATTCGAGGAGTTCAATTTCACTTATTAACTTACTTAAATAATTTTTCAAAAACTTAATAAATAAAGCAACTCAATTTCATTTATTAACGAAGTTCAAATCCATTTATTCAAAAGTTCAATTTCTCTTACCAAAGAATTCAATTTTTATTCAATTATCAAATAATTAAATCTTATTCAATTATTAAATAATTTCAATCTTAATTATTAATAATTTCAAAACTTAATAATTACAAACTTAATTATAATTCCAACTTGATTATAATTTCAAATTTAATTAGTAAATGATCTCAAACTTAGTAATTTCAAAACTCAATTATTAGTAATTCCAAATTATTTATTAATAATTCCAAATTTAATTATTAAATAATTAAATTTCAAACATCGTTCTTTCATCAATTTCTACGTTAATATTTGTTTTAGATTTCAATCTTACATTTTCCTTTCATAAATTCAAATTGCAACTTCATTCAAAACCATATTATTTATTCAAATAAAATCTTTATTTTATTTTTAAATCAAATTATTGACCAATCGGATTTTATTTAATTCTCTATCCTAAGTCAAGTTCATTTGGGTATATATCATTTCAACCCGATTCCAATTCCAATTCAAAAAATCAAGCATAATAAAGGGAACTTGCAGTGTGATAATTGGGATGGTGTCAAAGTAAATAAACAAGCAATAACAACAATCCAATAATTAATTCAAATAATCCCGATATAATCATATTAATTCGCATTGTTATTTGTGCGAATTAATATAATTATTTCTAGAATCTACACTATCATTTCATGTAGATTAAAGATTATTACATTACGGTTTTTCTCTTGTCTTTTAATTTCAATTTCAGTTCATCAATTTAAACAACATACATTCAATCGTTCAAGGTATAATTAATCAAATCCTTCGTGTCAATTAATTTAACATTTAAAGGGGTCATATTACTCAAATTAACTAATCAAATTCAACACATATGTCGATTCAAAATTTTAAACTATCCTACGACAAATTTCAATTGCATAATATTTATCACTTTATACATTACAATTTAACATCCAAAATAACAACCAACAATCAATCAATTATCAGCCAAACAGAATTATCATCGTATAATTTACAGATAACGGTGTCAGATGTCAAAGGTGAACTGATACAACAGTGCAATAAATAACAGCAGTATATTTCAATTGTCGTTTCAAATTGAAATCAAATTTAATAAATTAAAGAACATTAATCGTGAGTGATTACTCACCTTTGGAAGCTAGAGATAACAGAAGATGATACGGACACGCACACGGATACAGATATTGAAATTGAATTGCGCATCCAAGCAAAGCAAGATCGGCACAAATTTAATGATCAAAGCTGATAAATCGAAATTGACGAAACAAATCAGAATTGGATCGATGAGAATAACTCAAAATAGCTCAATAAAATAGAAATATATAAACTATTATTATTATTAGTATTATTCTTAAAGTCGATATTTTTAAAAAAAAAAAAACTTGTATAGACTAACAGATTACACTTGAAAATCCATATCTATAAAAAAAACATTTAACATATAAATTACTGTTTTAAACAAATATAACTTTTATATTCGAAGCTAACATATAACTGCACCGTCATACTTATATACATTGTTTTATATAGTTTGACAACTTAATGCATGGACAACTCATTTTATTATAACTTGTTCTAACTTTATATGTATAACAACTTATACTTTAATATTGTGACTCATATATAACCATAGTTACAATATAATTTTAATATTTATACAGTCAAAGCGACTCAAAAGCACGTAAAATATCAAAATATATATCTTATCAAATAGCTCAATCATAACAGTACATACTATATATACACACACGTAACATTTATCTACAAACCATTGGAAATTTCTTTCAACAATACTTGAGCAATACTGCACTTACAAAACTAATACGCTACACATCAGCACAGGGAAACGAGAGAAAAGAAATTGCATATGGCTTGTAAGCACACATATATTTTTATATGTATAAATAAATTTACATAAAGTAGTTATAAAATAAATTATACACTTATACACAACCCATTTATACAACTGATAGAAAACCCAACTTTAAAACCCAAAGCCTGCATCATATTCGAATCAAAATGATGCCTGACGAGTCTGTAAGGCATGGATTCATATTGTTACGTTATAGCAACGGCATATAAACAAAAAGTAGGCAACCATGCAACATAGGGGACCAAAAATAAATACAACAAAATGGTGGAGGTCATCTTAAAAATTGAAGCAAAGAGGCAACCAACAAAGCAATGTCAGGGACGTACAAACTAAAGTGAAAATTAGATGGTACTATTCACAAAGAAGGGATTTGCATTAAAGTCCAAGGTAATGTGTTCAATTGCACATAGGAGAAGGTTAGTTGCTTCATATGAAAAATCACCTTTTACACTTTAATTTTGAAACCTTCCTCCTGAACCAGATATATTAAAACATCATAAACATGTAACCAAACTTTTATAACAAGCACAACAAATACGTATCCATACCCAAAGCAAGAAGAAGGGAAAAGTTGTAGTGCTCGGGACGAGGAGTTGGAGGTGAAGAGAGCTTCTGTGCTCGGCCAAGCGCGGCTCCTATTCTCAGCTAAGCGTTGGAAACGCGGCGAGTCAGAGATGAAAGAGAGGGAGGTGAAGACTGATGCGACGGAGGGTGAACGGTGAAGGTGGCTGAAGATGAGCTAAGCGTTGGCGATCGAGGTTACTTCAGGCGGGTCGGACTGGAGAAGGAGGGGGAAAGATGAGGAAGCGCAGTCGAATGGGACAGGGGTTGATGTGATGCTTGGGCGGAGGAGTTAGGTGCTAGGGAGGCTATCATGGCTTCAGGGACGTGTGCATAAATCTATGGAAGTGGAGGAAGCACGCATGCGAGAGGTGTCTGAGCATGCTTACAATCGTTCATTTTATTTCTTTTGAAAAGAATGAACAGAGAGCAGAGAAAGTGAAATAGAAGTGAATAAGGACCGTCATAATTGGAAAGCTTGAGAAAAATAAGAAGTCAGTGTTCAAATTGGAACTAGAGAGAAATAGTTAAGGCCAACGCATGAATTCAAGGGAATAATAAAAGCAGAAGGCTATTGGGTTTACATTAGAAAATGAATGGGTAATACCAGAAGACTCAAATTTCGGAACCGATACGGAGGGCGCTACGCAAAGTGCAACGTACACCGGACTTCGAATTTGGCGATCGAATATACCGTAGAGGTCAGCACGACGAGACGATCACAACGGTATACAGATATCGGTGGTTCGATTGAATTTAAAAAGTTTCAAATTTTCTACTACGGAAAATGCATAAAATTCGCAGAAAAATAAGGACGACGGAGCCAAAGATGTCCGAATTTGGAAAAACGACAAACTGACAACTTGCTCAAAAAATGTTTTAGAATTTTTCTATGTAAAAATATTTTGGTTTTGAAAATGTTTTATTTTCATCGCTTTTTAACTGATTAAATTGAAGTAAATTTACGCGCGAAATAAACTTTATATTTTCGGACGAAAATTTACCAGTTGCTATGTTTAACTAGACGCATTCCAAATATCAAATTTATACTTCAAAATTTTATTTTTATTTTTATATTAAATTTCACGCAAATTCCATTAATTAAATTAATTTAAAACCGTTAAAATATCCGAGTTGTTACATAGGTCTTTTGAACCACTCGATACATAGCGATTACCTTGTGGAAACTTGTGTTACCTTTATTGGTATTTGTGATTTGCCTTTTGGCTTGATTTGGGATATTCATATCCTTTGTTTATTTGAGTTGCCTATGATATAAGGCTTGTTATGATTCATCTTTTGCTAGATGATCGAGTAATCTCTTTTAGAGATATTTGTGGTACTTTATGACCTTGCATGTTCATTATCATTGAGCTTATCTAACTGATTTGTTTAGCTAGACTGACCCGTGTATTTTATACTCGGGTCAGACCGAGGTGTTTCAGGTTAGGTACATTTGGACTTCGCATATTCTACTTCCGCATGGACTATTCTGCTATCTCCTTTTGTTATAACTTTTTGTGCAGTCATTTTTTTGTTGTAACTCTAATATGCATATTCTTTTGACTTGCCTGTATAATGTGGTTGCTATACCACTTGACATGTATCATTTTGTATACTCTGTGATGTATTTGTATATGTGTGTATGTATGTGATGATCTATTGTTCTGTGATGTGATTTACATTTGAGTTATTATATTTTGTTCTGTTAGATCTTATAGAAATTATAGTTTTGTATTAAGTATCTATTGGATATGTCGATCCACATAAAAAAAATGCTACATTTATCGACGTATTCAGTAGATAGTTAAGACAGGGCTATAGATGGTCACTCCTATCCAACTCTATTCTCCATATTTGCAGACGGTATTACATCGTAATACTCTTTGCTAATGTGGGCCTCGGAGTGGGGCGTTACATTATAAAAATGTCATCAATGAATGCTTGACATTTAAAATTCAAGGCACTTCCCAATATAAATTCTTCAAATTTTTGCAAATTGCTAAGGGTCATATAAAAAACTGGAACAAAAGCAGAAATAAAATTGAGCTTAAAGATATTACAGCTGAATGTGAAAAACTACAAAATGCTCTTGATAATGATTGCTCAGACAGTAATGTTATCAATAACTTTTTTCAGGCTCAATAATCTCCTCACTTCTCTCCATATTCATTCAGTTAATATGAGGCAAAAAGGCTAAAGTTGACTGGCTTACAAATGGGGATGAAGCTAGCAGATTTTTTTAATGCAAAAATGGAAAATAGGAAAAATAGAAATATCATTGGTAAACTTATCGATGCAAATGGTAATGCTTTAAAGAATTCAACTAATATTGAGAGAGAAGCCATTAATTACTTCACAGAGTTATTTAACACTAATGGTTATATGACATCTATTATCAATGTTAAATTTTCCTTAAAAGAAATTAGTCTGGAAATTTTATTAGCTCCTGTTAATTTATTACATATTGAAAATATTATTTTCAATGCTAATAATGATAAAAGCCCTGATCCTGATGGATTTGGTGCTAAATTCTATAAAACCCACTAGCCTGATATTAACTTTAGTATTTTTAAAGTCATTTTTGAATTTTTTAAGACAGGGAAGTTCTAAAAATTTTCAATCATACTTTCATAACCCTTGTCCTAAAAATAAATAATCCTAATGGAATGGAAAATTACAGGCCAATTTCCTGTTGCAACATCATTTATAAAATTATTTCTGCAATTCTTTGCAACAAGTTAAATCGTTTTTGAAATTTTTAATATCAGAAAATCAATGTGGTTTCATTCTTGGTAGGCTTATTACTGAAAAAACACTTTGCTTGCACATGAGCTAATTAGAAACTTTAACCTGAAAAGCAAAAGTGTTATGTGTATTAAAATTGATTTACATAAAGTTTTTGACAAAATAAATAGGCATTTTATAATTCATATGATGAGTATAACGAGTTTTAATAAAAAAATTGTGATCTTATCAAAGAATGTATTGATAATGTTACATATCTGTGATGATTAATGGCTCCCTTAAAGGTTATATTCATAGCAATAGAGGAATCAGACAAAGGGATCCCCTTTCTCCTTATCTATTTACTATTGTGATGGAATATTTCACCATTCTAATTGATTCTGAATAAAGCAAGGGGAATATTAAAGCCATAAATAGAATCAAACCATGTATTACTCATCTTTTATATACTGATGATTTTCTTCTATTTGCCAATGCAGATATGAATAATGCTAATTTTATTGCCGGCATATTTAAAAAGCTAGAATTATTTTATGGACTCAAAGTTAATGAGTGCAAAAGTAAAGTTTATTTCAGCAAAGGATGCAAATGCAAGAAAGAAATCTTAAACATTCTCAAATTTAATGAAGGTAATTTTCCAGTCAAATACTTAGGCCTGCCTTTGAGTATAGATCAGCTAACTGATAGGGATCGGTCAAGGTTATATGAGATTATTCAAAGTAAACTTGAAGGATGGTCTAGCAAATTATCATCTCTAGCTGGTAGGCTAGAACTCACCTATACTGTCATCATTGCAATTGTTTTATACTGGATTCAAGCTCATAATATACCATCCATGGCAAATTGCAAAATTGAAAAAAATATGCGCTAATTTTATTTGGCAAGGAAGACAGCAAAAAATTGCTTGGGACAAAGTATGCATGACTAAAAATTCTAGTGGTTAGAAATTAGAAGCATTAGAGACTTGAGAGAAGCGGCAAAATACAAGTTATTTTGGAAATTCGTAGATGGTAAATCCCTTTGGGCTAGATGGATGAGGGATAAATACCGTAAAAACAAAAACTTCTGGACTGCTAAAGTTGAAAATTATCATTCCTATAAATGGAAAAATATTCTAAGCTGTAGGGTGAATGGTAAAAGGCTAACAGGAAGAAAATTTAAAGATGGCGGTTCTACTATTTTATGGTTTGACCCTTGGATATTTGGAAATTTTCTTATTGATTTTCTTGGCTGGAATAACTTGTTTTTACTTGGTGGTGCTAATGATAAATTCAGAATATTATTCATAATCAGAACTGGAATATAAACACACATCAAGCTGCTATTATTTTAAGAACAGGTATTGGGAAAATTACAATTGATAATAGCCTTCAAAGAGACACTTGGATTTGGAAGCTTTGTTCAAAAGATGCTTTCTCTTTTAAAAAGGTATGGAATTTTGTGAGGGGTGAAGAACTGAAGTTTATTGGAGTAAGGTCATCTGGTGCAAATCAAATTGTCCAAAAATGTCACGTTGTTCTTATTTTTCCATACTCAATAGACTTCCCACATTGGAAAGATGTGCCAAATGGACTAAGAATGCTAATAAAAATGGTCTTTTATGCAAAAATGGAGTGGAAAATGAAGACCATCTTTTATTTGGTTGTGCTTATTCAAAACATATTTGGTTTATTGCTAAAAATGGTCTAAGTTTCAATCAGCATCATTCAATACAAAGCATAAGCGAAAGCATTCAATATATTCAACACAACTTCAAGCCTAAGTCAAAAGAGTTTATAAGAGCTTCTATTATGCTAACTACTGTCATCATTATATCTGGAAAGAAACCAAAGAATACACCACAAAAATGAGAATGGCAGCATTCAAATTTGGAATAATATATTTTCAGACTTTTAAATTCTTAGCAGAAAAGCTAACAAACAGAATGATCACAAGGATACTAATATCTTTACTGCAAATAATATTGATGACTATGAGAATCGAGTAGAAGATTTCTTACTTAGAGAGAAATACACGACATATATCCATTGTGGAAGTCATAAAGATTGCCAATGTCACCTACATGCTACTGATAAGGTCAATTCTCACTCGAGCAAGAAAGCAACCCCCTGGACAGTCTTCCTGGAGGTGGCCATTCTAGAGCTGCAGGAAAGACTATTACCTGCAAGGGAAGTAAACACAAAATTTTCAATAACAAACTTAATGTAGTTTATTTTATGAATAGTAATCGTAGTTTATTACGTGCTGCAGATCTGAAGAATTACCGCACGTCTCGCAGTGTTCCCAAGGAGATAGCGATGCTGTTTATTGAAGATTACAAACAAATGAAATTTAATGCCAGCAAAAAGGAACGCTTTTTCTACAAGAGCTTCTTAAATAACAAGGGCTATCACTTATCTTGTTGGAACATGGGAGAAAGCAGTAAAGCCTCTGCAAATTTTTCTCAAAATGGCAACAACTCCACTAATCATCACTATTCTACAGAGAATCTGGAGAATAGCAATGAGTTAGGGAAAGAGGAAAAAACACAACTATCTAACCGCAGTTATCCAGTTGAGGGAAACATCGCTCTGGAGAATAACATTTGGATTTGGAAGAAGGAGCATAGTAAGCTCAACAATTTGTGTATCTCAAGAAACAAATATATTAATTTTGAGGAAGCAGATACAAAACTTGCTCTTTCGAGACTTATAAGCTCGGACTAAAGCTTATTGATCTACGTCGCATAGATAAGAAGGATCTGAGTCCTCCTTGAGACTATAAGTTAGGGAAAGTGTTGAGAGATTTGTGATTTTCTTTTCTGCCATTTCCGAGGTTTTTCGATTTTCTTCGAAGCTCTGAATGGAGGCATGGTGTTTGTAACCCTAAAATGATTAGGGTTTGTGTAAGTTTGTATCGTGTATAGTACTCGGGTATACTTACCCGCTCGCACTACTATGGACTGGGCTCTTATTTACCTATTTCAAAAAAAAAATTTATCGTACATTAGTACACAAATTTTGTTTACACTTATGTTGTATTTTATGAAAGATTTTTTTCTGAACAAATGACTTTGAAAATTAACATGTGAAACATGGTTATTTTAAATTAGATTTGAGCATACAAATGAATACAAATACTATTTCAACCAACTTATATATCTGAAATCATATTTGGATACACATATCTGTATTAGAAAATAGAAAATAGTAAGCGGGTATTACATTTTTATTTATGTGTAGTTGACACATTTAAAAACACTAAATCCCAGTACGGATTACAATTTTTAGTTTTGATTTTTCATATAAACACAAAAGCGCATGATGCATGAATTTTTTGAAAAATAACCAAATTGAAAAATGAAGTTAACATACAAAATCGAAAAAAAATTAAAATGGAAAACAAATTTATTTTGTTTTCCATGTTTTGAAAAATAACAAAAACATGAAAAATAATTCATCTCTCCACCATCCCTCCATCCCTTCGTCTCCTCTACAATCCCCTCCGTCGTTCCTCCATCATCATCGTAATGGCTTAAATTTTCAAATATTTTCCTTCACTCTTCCCATATTTTGTAATAAATTTTAAAAATGCAAAACACAACTTAAAATGAAATCAAACGAACCCTAAATTTTTATTCACCATGGAAGCATTTCGATAATTATATATAAACACATACAAAGATTCATATAATCTAAACTACTTATCTACATTCATATAATCTAAATTATTAAATAAATAAAATAGGAAGCATCAATAAATCATCACATTAGAATACAAAAATTATAAATATTTATCCTAAAAAATTCAAAGGATAATTTTAAGATGTTGATATCATCATATCCACATCTACATCTGTTTTTCTAGACCGATATTTTCTGCTCTGAAGATTTTTGTTAAGCACAAACACGTTCCAATTTAATTTCTAAAACACCAACTTATAAAATGAGTAAATTAGTTTAAAGGAAGAAGTTAAATAAATTTTAATCTCCACGGATGGTAATAATTAACTTTCGTCTCAAGGAAAAGCGTGCATTCTATTCAAATTTTCATAATCGTTTCTGCTTTTTCACTCACTTTTCCTCTGAAAATTATTTTTATCAGTCTTTCCTCCTTCACCAAACAATGTCAACTGAAACCGAAATCACTTTTCTTTCGCAAAATAATTTACAAACGCAATCAACTTCGGAAGCGAAGTTGGTGGACTTAAATCCATAGATTTCAACAAAACCTGAACCAGTAATCAATGAATCTAGGGTTTCCAAAACTAGGGTTTCGAATGCTTTGCCTAAAGAATCAAAGACAAGACGAAAAATTAGGGCATCAATCATTGTTGATTCGAATTCTTCTCCTGAAGAAACAAAGATGAAGATAAAAATTAGACAGCAAACATTGTGAATGAAGACGAAATGAAGAAACAGAAGCTTTTTGATGAAATCGTCAGTAGGAAAGGAACGATAACAGTATAACATGATTTTTTCCAAAACAAAAGATAGTTTTAAAATGATAGTTGAATATATCATTTTTATTGATCTGATTTTTTTTAAAAATAATAGATAGTTTTAGAATGATAGTTGAATATGTCATTTTAATCATAAATAGTTTTAGAATGAAAGTTTATGCTGAATTGATGGTAGTCATATACATATTCTTAGAATGCTAGTTGAATATCACTTTTTTCATTACATGCATTATGTTGAAATGATATATGAAAATAGCATTCCAATTTTTGATAAGTGTTAGATGATAATTAGATTGATAATTACAGAATGATAGTTGAATATATAACTTTATTTGTGTATGCGTTATGTTGGAATTATAAATGATATATGCAAATAGCATTTCGATATCTGGTAGATGTTACATGATAATTAGAAGGGTAGTTATAGAATGATAGTTGAATATATCATTTGATTTGTTGCATGCATTATGCTGGAATGGTAGATGATAGACGAAAATAGCATTTCAATTTTTAGTTGATAATTAGATGGATAGTTATAGAATGATAGTTGAATATATCACTTTATTTGTTGTATGTGTTATGTTGGAATGATAAATGATATATGAAAATAGCATTATAATATTTGATAGATGTTAGATGATAATTAGATGGATAGTTATAGAATAATAGATGAATATATCATTTGATTTGTAGCATGCATTATGTTAAAATATTATATGATAGATGAATATAGCATTTCAATTTTTGACTGATGATAAATAGATGAATAGTTATAGAATGATAGTTTAATATATAACTTGATCATGCATTATGTTGAAATGATACACGATAGATGAGAATTATATTTCAATTTTTGATAGATATTAGATGATAATTAGACGTATAGTTATACAATGATAGTTGAATATATCATTTGAATTGTTGTATGCATTATATTGAAATATTATATGGTAGATGAACATAGCATTCAATTTTTAACAGATGGAAGATAATAATAAGATGGATAGTTATAGAATGATAGTTTAATATATCACTTGATTTATTTCATATATTTAAAATGAAGAATGATTGATGAATACAATATTTCAATTTTTGAACTGTAAAAGCATGCATTGAAAAGAGTAATGAAAGACAAATATAGCATTTAAAAAAATGATAGATGAATATAGCATTACAAAATTATTCATTGATGGTTGAAAAAAATGATAGATGAAAATAAGCATGCACTAAAAAAATGACAGATGTAAATAACTTTATAGTTTGTTAAATACAAAATTATTCATTGATAGTTTTTTGTACAGGAATCCAAAGGTAAAAAATCAAAGAAAGTAAAAAGAAAAGAAGAAAAAAATTCAAGGAAAAATCTGAAAAGAAAATTCAGTATAGATACAGTTTGCTTCCAATGATAAAAAAATTCAGGAAAATAAAGGAAAGAGGAGGTTATCTTGTAAATCAGCCGAATTATCTAAAACAAACCCCCTTTGAAAAACTAATGTTTGTGTTTTTCAAAGAAATTTTAACCATATTTTCTTTTACAAAATTATCAACAACATTAGATGATATCATTGACACATTTTCTATCGATGAAGAAGCTTTTAAGGTTGGGAATATTTTTTTTAAAAATCAAACCTGAAGATATTTCAATTCTTTTTAGCTTACCATTGTCTGGAACTGATATTTTTCCATTACTAAAATGAGTTTACAAAGCATTCCAGATATTTGTAAAGATTTTTACTTAGAAATTTTGGTACAATAGGTCATATCACAAAGGATCTCACGATTTCAAAGCTAAACAATGTACGACAAACAAAACAATTTCATAATGAGATTGATTTTCCAAAATTGATTGTTATTCTTGCAAAGATAACCTTCTTCTTTTTGAACAACCGAAGATACTTACCATGGGGGTACATTCCTTATATCCTTGATCGGCAAAAAATGAACTCAGTTCTTGGCCGATTTCAATCCATCATTCGTTGATTAGAGCTTCAACAACTTTCAAAACAAAGCTGAAAAACATGCCCTGTTGTTCCATGCTCCCAATTGTAAGTACAACATTTTAACTTTATGTTAATGTATCTATCTCTATAACTTAAATTATATACATAATATGTTTTAACGAGTAATATTTTATTTGTAGTTTTTTCGATGTGAGCTTGTAAATTTGATATCTCCAAATGCAACATATTGTACTACCTTACCCAGATTTAGGAGGTGGAATATCAAATGCTTGAAAATGGGTGATTTCAAGAGAAGCTCTCAAGAACATGAACAGTAGAAAGGTATCACATCTCACACAAGTACAAGTAATATATAATGATAAATAAATATATTATAGCATAGTGTATGATACCAGTTGCTATTATACAGCCATAAATTGAATGATGGTTACATATATTGTTACTACAGAATAAATTTTTTTGTTGTTGTTACTACTGAATGATAGTTAGATATATTATTATATGAAAAACGATAGTTAAATATAGCATTAGTTCATTCATTGACTATTGCTCATTCATTACTATTTTATGTTATTATATAGATTTTCATTGAAATAAGAAATCTGATTGAAAATGAAAAGGCGTTTCTTGAACAAACAAGCCAATGAAAATTTGTTTTGTTGGATACCAATGAGAATGTTGGAATAGAAAAAAACAAAACTTGGAAGCAACATGAGAAAAGCACGTCCAGTTGCTGCAGCAGTACATTATAAATGCGGAAAAAAAGTTGAAGAATACTGAAGAGGAATTAGAAAAAGAGAGACAAAAAAGAATAGACAAAGAAGGCGTTATAATACAGTTTGAAAAAGAAATCAAGATTTGAGAATCAAAAGCAAGAGAGGAAATAAAACCACCAACATTTAGTCTTATTATAACTTAGCAAATTAAGAAGATGCATAAAGAAAAAGAACAACAAGATCAAAAGAAATCCTCAAAGGCAGCATAAAAATCCCCAAGGTTGCATGAAAAAGCACCAAAGAAAACAAGGTCATTAATTTTAAGGCTTAAAAAGCGTTCAAGAAAGAAAAAAAATTGATCCTGATTGCCAATATGAAATTGTTCATTACAGAAAAACAGAGAAGAAAAATAATGACAATGCAGAACAGAAGGAGCAAATTGAAACAGAAGAAGGTGAAAAGGAAAGTACAAGTGAACAAGATGAGATGAACACAATGAAGAAACCTATTATGAAGAGAAAATTGAAGCAGTTAAACAAGTCAAAACAAATAGCATTAGTATTTGTAAACTGCAGATAAATATATAAAATGGGAGAATGATGGTCAAAACTAGCATTCATATTTTTATGTGTATATAAATGTATATGATGAGAGAATGATAGTTAAAACTAGCTTTCAAAGTTTCAAAGTGCATATAATTGTATTAAATAAGAGAGTGACAGTTAAAAACGGCATTGGTATTTGTAAAGTGCATATAAATGTATCGAATGTCCAAAATGACTGTTTAAACTATCGTTTGCATTTTCAAGTGCATCCAATGTATTCAACATGCAAAGTGAAAACTAGCATTCATATTTCTGGTTCAAAAATATAGAAAAAGGTTAATTATTCCATAAACTTACAACCTTCTTTGTTTGGTTAATCAACTTATTGATTTGCTTTATTACAAATAAGAGATGTATGAGCACAATTACTACTTTACTACAATGATGGTAATAAGTATAAGATTTTCATTATAAATGTTAAGAATTAATATAAAGTATTCTAATACATAAGAATATGCAGAACGCTTTAGTACATGAACATGAAGTTGTGATCAATGACATAGTCATACTAACAATAGTTGTTATTGTGAAGGATGAATTTACAGAGAAGTTTTTCTCCCTCTACATTACATAAACCATTGAAGCTTACTGATGCTTAACTATGAGAAAATGTAGTGGAGTCATTATGACTCAACCAAATCAAAGACCAGATCAACAAGGACATCAAACCCTAGCTTTAACCAAGCCCTGATTCTTGTAAGAAAATATAATTTTTAAATCACTCTAACATTAATATACATCACTAATTTTTCTTCTTCCAGAAAGATAAAACTGAACTGATGTTCACGAAGAAATGTGCAGAAGTAGGAATACTCTACAAAGAATTTTACAAACCTAAGGTGTTGCAACCAAAAAGTCCACCACAAGATTATGATTTGTAAGTAACTAATTTCATTTCTTCTCTTGTCTTTTAAGTTTGTATATTCATCCACCATTTATTTTATTTTTAAAATACAGTGGAATACGTCTAATGATCAAAATGATAGTTAAATCTAGCATTGAAATGTTTAAAGTGCATAAAATTGGGCCAAATGAAAAATTACAGTTCAAACTATCATTTATATTTTTATAATGCTAATAAAATTACCAAATATCCAAAATGATTGTTTAGACTAACATACATATTTTTAAAGTCTATTGGAATAAACTGAACATGCAAACCGATAGCCAAAATGTCATTTGTATTTTTAAATTGTAGTGGAATGCATTAAATATGCAAAATGATAGTAAAAGCTAGCGTTGATAATTGATAGTTCATTGGACAACATATATTGAACAAAAAGATTATTTATAAGGTGCATCTTCTAGACGCAGGCATGGTGTCCCTATGAATGTATTGATTAATACTGTGATCAAAATATAATGCTATATTTTAGAATTCTAGAGTAAAAAATGCTATCTTATTTTAGCATTAGATATACTGTAATATTAATTAATATTTCTATATCTAAACCAGACTTGATTGTGCATTCTTTGTGATGGAAAAAACGAAAAAAACTTGACATGGATGAGATGCCAGCAAAATATGTTTAGGACACAAGTAGAAAACCAAGAGCTGTAGTGGTATATGACATACTCAATGATCCACAATATAGTTGGTCGGTGTAGAAGTCCTACAAACACTCTACATAAGACTAGCTGTTGCACTTAAACTTCTTAGAACTTTGGATTTTATTTGAACTGGATCACTTCTTGTAATTAAACTGAGATAGATTCTTATATGTTTTCCAATGCTTGTATTTTGTTCTCAGTGTATAAACCGTTGTGATGGATTTGAACTTCTAAATTTGAATTTGATTCAATTATAATTGTCTGTTTTCCATGCAAGAACTGCAATTGATAAACTATGGATATATTTAAGTGTCATTTTTATGTGCTTTTTGATGCTTGTACTGTGTTTCTGAAGTGGCGAATAATGTTTATACTGAAATGCTAGATAGAACTGGCATTATGCGAAAATACATCTTTCAATGATTGAACTGTGATGAATAAAGTGTGAATTTTCCATCTAGCATTTTTATATGCTTTTTATTGTTTGTACTATGTTTCAAGTGTGATGAATACTGTTTATACTGTAATGCTAGTTATAACTAGCATTTGACTGAAATGCTAAATACAACTATCGTTGAATTGAAATGTTTATATGCTTACCCATCATCCCTAGTTAGACTTTTCATGTGCATACTATTAACTAACGTCTATTCTGCAGATTAATGGAGCATCACCTTTGTAGTCCATTTTTTTACGCTTGCCCCTGTTCCATTTGGGTTATGTTACTCAATTACTAAACTATTGAGATTCTTCAGTTTGATTGAATATTATTTCAGCAGTTTCTCTTCACCAACATTCTATTGTGATTGTACAACTAATATACAATGCTATTTCTTTTTAATTTTTTTGTTGCAATCTCCACATCCATTACCAGAGTTTTATATATATTAATTGGTACTTGAATTTTTAACTGATATTCACTTCAGCCTTTCATCATCTCATCATCAGTTCATCATCAGTTCGACAGCTCATCATAGAACCATTTATGTAAGCTCATGAGCTCATCATATAAAGATTAGATCATCATCATCAGATCCTTCATTCTTGCACAATAGCTCACTCGGTTCTATACAATGACAGGTTATGGTTTTTAATATTCAAATTGTATTTCAGGTGTGATGCATACTGTTTATACTGAAATGCTAGTTACAACTAGAAGTCGACTGAAATGCTAGTTACAACTATCAGTCGACTGAAATGCTAAATACAACTAGCATTGAATTGAAATGTTAATACTGAAGTGCAGCTCATGCAATGCTTTAATTCATATTAAATATTTTACAATATGAGTAAATAATAGATTCCTAAAAAAAACTTCACCAACAATGGAAAATATAGGAACAACTGATATAAGAAATTAAAATAAAATAAACAAAACATTTCACATTTTATTTTCTAATGATTTCACATAGTATGACTTCATTCTTCTATAAGCTTTAGCAGCTTTTCACTTAAAAAACTACTCCATTACACTAAAAAATACGGAAAATTTTTAACTTTTTAAAGAAGCAAGACAATTCCTTTTGTTGTGGCCATCTTCATTATAGTGACTGCATTTGTTTCTTTTACATTGAGGATATCCAAATCCATCACGCCTCTTCGTAAATGGTCTTCCTGCACCACGAACCTCTTTAGGAGGCCTAATCAAAACATCATTTTCAGTTGTAACTGACTTGTCAAAGTCTAGAATTGGATAGATAGCATTAGCATATGAAGATCTGAAAGCATTAACAGTAAAATAGTTCTCCACATAATCATAAACTGATAACCTAGACTTGTTAATACACTTACTTGCATGGGCACATGGAAAACAAGTAACTCTCCATTGATTACAACTACATAAAGATTTTGAAGATCAACTACCAGTGACTTAGGAGATTTAACTTCAAACACAAATTCGGAAGACTTATAAACATCCCAGCCAAAGCCATCATCAACTAACTTAGACAAACGTTCCTTCATAAAATGACAAAGATTCGTTGTCCACAAACGACATTCCTCTCTTCGTCAAATATTATGGCGGATTCGAAACCCTAGGAGCCGCCATCTTCTTCCTCAATACTTTTCCTGCGATTATTTCTTTTTCCTCCTGCTCGGTTTCTTTTCAACGTCCTTCATCCATGTTCTCCTCTATTCCATCTGCCGAACAGGGATCCCATCGTCCCAATCCAGATCCACTGACTACATCGCATCCTCCGGGATTCGAACCCCTAGTCTCCGCCGCCAACACCATTCAAGCCGACGATGGTTTTACACCAGTGATCTCCCGTAAGTGGAAATGTAATCTCAAATTTGCGGCTAATAATAACTGTTATCAAATTGAGAAGAGAACTAATCAATCTTCAAGTGAAACTGCAAAATCCAATTCTCCAACAAACCAGATTAGAACATCTGTCCCGATGGTTACTGAGGCTCATAACTTCTCAGAGTAAAAAAACTGGTTCTGTTAAATGGAATTATTCATCCACTTCCAGTAAAGCGTGGAATGAGGTTGTTAGAGGCAATAATATTCCTATCTATGTTCCTTTGAAATTTTACAACCCTCGGGAAATTAATTCTATGAAATGTGCAAAAATGTCTACTGAAGTGTTTTTGGATGCCAGAAAGCAATGGAGTAACGCCATAGTGATTTATGTAGTTGGCCCTAGACCATACTATCCTTATTTTAAAGACTACATAATTAGAGTTTGGAAACCAAAAGAGGATTTCTCGATTTTTTCAATGGAAAACGGATTCTATGTGATTAAATTCAATAAAGAACAAGATTGTGTGAATGTTCTAGAAGGTGGACCATATTATTATAATAAGAAACTTATGATGATCAAAAGATGGCATCCAGGGATGCAACTCAACAAAGAACTTCTTCATACTATCTCGATCTGGATTCGTCTACCCAACTTGCCTCTCGACTTTTGGACAGAAGAGGGGATAAGTCGTATTGCCTCCGTTATTGGTTCTCCTATCAAACTTGATAAATTCACTGAAGGTATAATTAAGATTGCTTATGCTAGGGTTTTAATAGAAATTGAAAACTCATTTAAATTCCCTAATAAGATCCCTATACTAAATGATAAAGACGAGATTATATGGCAAGAAGTTGTCTACGAATGGAAGCCTAGTACGTGCCCTAACTGTTCGAGTTTCGGTCATGTGGAAACACACTGTCAATTTAGCAAAGTATGGGTTCAGAAAGCAAAACAAGACACAGTAGAAGGAATTTCAGCGATGAATATTGATACAAATGATTTCATCCAAAATGACAATGCAACATGCAAAGAATCAGTTATGCAACAGTCAATCTTGACTACAGTTTCCAATCAAGTCCAAAACCATCCTAAGGCTACAGATCAAAAGTATGTTAAAAATATTCAAACTGAAATCATGAGTTCAGAACCTAATCAAGATGATATTCTCAATTTACAAACAGCTCAGCCAACTAATTCTAGTCTGAATATTATTACATCAGCAGATAACAGTAAGTCTGAAAATATACAATCTCTAAATGTTATTAGTATCTCAAACACTAATGAGAAGAAACAGTCCACAGTTTTAAATTGCAATTCTTCAAAAGAAGATGTAGCTCTTATGATAACAGACCCTTCAGAAAATCAAACGGAAGACTTTACTAACCCAGATCCATTGCCTCTCATCAAATCAAAAGTAGGCCGCAAAACTAGACCGGAGGAAGCCCCCTTCGAATTCAAAGCTGCGCCAAACTCTGAAGTTATGGATAACCCTGCATGGGCAAATATGGTTAATCAAATAAAAGAAAAACATAAAAAATCAAAGAAAGCTAAGACTTTGGGAAAAGCTACTCTCCCAGAAGAAAGTAGCAACTAGAATAATAATAGCTAATGCAGTTCCTTTTCTGGAACATTAGAGGGATGAATGCCCTCTACAAGCAAGTGGAAGTGTTAAATATTATTAATTCCAATAAGTTTTCTCTTATTGGGATACTTGAAAACAAACTATCTAATCAGTCTACAGAAAGTTTAATAAATAAAATTGACAAAAAATGGAAATTTTCTCACAATATTTCTGAAGAACTAAGAAGTCGAATCCTTATCATTTGGGATTCTACGGTCTGTCTACTATTGTTTTACATACAAGTGACCAATTCATTACAAGTATTCTCTACAGTGCAAATAACTTCAATATAATATGCACTGTTGTCTATGCTTTCAATGAAGAGGAGAAGCGTAAACCACTATGGGATTATCTAGTGGCCCAATCCAAAAATGTCAACTTGCCGTGGCTAGTGGCAGGTGATTTCAATTCTATTCTTTATAGTAACGACAGGATGAACAATGGTTGTTATAATTCTGTTGGAGATCATAACTTCATTGATTGCATTACCCTATCGAAGCTAGTGGAACCTAATTTCTCAGGAAACTTTTTTACGTGGAGAGGAGGAAATTCTTTTTCTATTCATAGTAAGATTGATCGTGTATTTGTTAATCCTATTTGGCTTGACAAAATTTACAAATTTGGAATTTGTTTTGGTAATCATTCGCTGAGTGATCATACCCAGATTTTAATCAATCTCCAAAAGCAAAATATGACTAAGAGGAAGATACCTTTCAAATACAAAAATTCTTGGCATAGCTATGATGATTACCACCAAGCAATTCATGAAACTCTGGAAACTTGTAGTGTAGGCAATCCTCTTTTCAAAATGATCTGCAAATTGAAAACAGTGAAATATAAACTGAAAAAATGGTCTAGCAATTTAAGAAATATGATTGCTTTAATTAATAATTTGAAAGATCAAAACAACAACATCTACAATCAATTAGTTATCAATCCTCTCGATGAAAATCTCTTGGAATCTTACTCTACTAATTGTGATTATCTACACAAGTTGATGAGGAGAGTTGCTGTAGACAATGAACAAAAAATAAAATTTAATTGGCTTACTAAAGGGGATAGACCGACGGAGTTTTTCTACAGTAAATTTCTGACAGTAAGCATAATAGAAAAATCAATTTCTCAGTTGATAGTAATGGACAGTGGGTCTCAACATCAGGAAAAATAGCTGAAGAAGCTATTAGATATTTCTCAGATTTATTTCATTTTCCACAAGCCTTAAATCAATTTCCTAACATTACATGTAAGAAAATCCTAACAGATGTTGCTAGATTCAACTTGTACAGATCTTTTCAAATGGAGGAAATAAAAGAGGCTGTTTTTCAAATTATTGAAAATAGTTCTCCCGGACCAGATGGTTTCAACTCTAAATTTTATAAAGTTCATTGGGATAGCATTAAAATGGATATCTTTGAAGCTATGAATGGTATTCTACAATCTGGTAAAATCATCAAAGAAATTAATCATACTTTCATTTGTTTAATCCCTAAAAATCCAGAGGCTACCAATATCTCTGACTTTCGACCAATATCTCTATGTAATGTTATTTACAAAATTCTAGCCAATCTTCTATGCAATCGAATGAAAGTATACATGAATGAGTTAATATCATATAATCAAAATGCTTTCATCCCAAATAGATCAATTTCCGAAAATTCTCTTCTTGCTTATGAAATGGTCAGAAGCTTTAACAGGAAAAATTCTAATAATGTTTGTTTGAAAATTGATTTACATAAGGCCTATGACAAAATCAACAGAGAGTTTATTCATCATATGTTGATCTCTATGGGATTCCCACTCTCCTTTACCAACCTCATATATGAGTGTATATCCACTCCATCGTTTTCCATTTTAATTGAAGGGTCCCCTTATGGGTTTATAAAGAGTTCGAGAGGTCTTTGACAAGGGGACCCACTATCCCCATATTTATTTTCTATTGCCATGGAATTCCTGTCTTTGCAATTGGAACTAGAATTCCTTAAAGGAAATCTCAGCCCTATTTATCAAGTGGAGCCAATTATTACTCATTTATTGTATGCTGATGATATTCTCGTTCTTGCGAAAGCTACTACTAATAATGCAGAAACCATCCACAATGTATTTCAGAGGATGAAAAATCTTACTGGCCTTGAATTAAATTCAGGCAAAAGCAGTTATTTTAGGGGCAAAATTTAAGCAACACATAGTTGATATAATTAAAATCAAGCCAGATAACCTGCCAATCAAATATTTAGGAATTCCTCTTTCAAATAATTCTTTGAAAGCTAGAGACTTTGGTTTGCTCATAGACAAAATCAATAAAAAATTCAGCAACTGGCACAACAGATTTCTCAACATTAGTGGTAGGGTTGAACTCATAAATACTGTTATTCACCCTATGTTACTTTTCTGGCTACAAATTGCTCAATTCCCTGCATCTATTATAAATAAAATCAATTCCTTGTGTGCAAATTTCTTATGGAAATCAAAATCTCACAAAATGAGATGGGAAGAGGTTTGCAAAACCAAAAGTGAAGGGGGTCTGGGAATCAGGAAAATTGACGATATAGCTAAAGCCACTGAAGCTAAGTTGCTATGGAACTATATTAGTTTAGATTCTTTATGGTCAAAATGGATGCATATATTGTAAAAAAGGAAATTTCTGGGTAGCCAGAATGGATAATAATGCATCACACACATGGAAAACTATAATGCGTGCTAGACAATGGTGCAAGGGTCATATAGACAGAAAAATTGTTAATGGTGCAAACACTGATATATGGTTCGACCCATGGCTTCAGGGTTCCAGTCTTATTGACACTTATGGATGGAACACCATGAGCACTTTGGATGGGTGCTACAAAACAGTTTCTAGGCTAATCACTAATTATAGCTGGAAGCAAAGACTCAACTTCATCCCCTTAAGCTCACAGGATGAGGTTAGAAAAGTTATCATACATCAAAACATGAATAATGATTTCTGGTGGTGGCTGCCTACTAAGCATGGTAAATTCTCTTTAAAATCTGCATGGGACATAGTTAGAACTAGACATATCGAATTTGACTGGTCCACCGTTGTATGGGACAAGGGTTGTACCCCAAAAATGTCTACATGTTCTATGTTGGCCATAAGGGACAAATTGCAAACAAAGTACAGAATCAGTAAGTGGTCCCCTAACATCGATCAAAAATGTGTGCTGTGTGATAATCAAAACGAAGATAAAAATCATTTGTTTTTTCAATGCACTTATTCGAGGAACGTTCTGGATGCTTTTATGCCTAAGCTTAACATAAAGATAGATATGAACTACGATATCAATTTCTTACTGAATCTGATTCTTCAAGCTCAGGAAAAATATAAATCACCGATAAAAAGCATTCTTAGTATTTTCCTTACTACGATCATATGGAATATTTGGTGTGAAAGAAATATTCGTGTTTTTAAAGGTCTTGAACAACCTTTCAGATTGAGAACCAAACAAATACTTATTGATAGCAAAACTCTCACCCATCAAAGATTTCAAGATTATAATCTAATCGAAAAAGAAAAACTTATCATTATGAATTACGACCCAGAGCTCGGAATCCTTGATTGTTTTCGCCCTCCCTGACACAGTGCTGATGCTGGTCTATTTCTGGCTCTAGATCCTTTAAGGTGGACTGCTATCTTATTCGTCGCTGCCATTTTCTCTGATTGATTTAGAGATTTCTTCGATGCATCTGGATCTCTTATTCTCTCACCTCGTTGTGGCAGGGTAGAAAAGTCTAATCGTCATTTTGTTTGTTGTTTTTGTTTTTCAAAATACTGTCTTTTTGTATTTTGTTTGTTTTGTATTTTCTTGTGCAAGTTGTTTCGTACGGATGGTTTTGGGTGTTTGTTACCAAGTTTTACTCCTCCATCTGTTTGACAGCTTGGCACAGAATTCGGTGTGTTGTAATGTTAATATACGGAAATGATATGTACTCTTTTTCCTTTTCCAACGCACCCATTTAGGTTAGGGGGGTTGAAAGGTTTTAACGAGGCATATCACAGAAGTATTTGTTCTTTTTGTTAATAAAGTACCTTTTTCCAAAAAAAAAAATAAGAAGTTATTGGCATAACTCTGTCTTTCAAAATCCATGAGTTGAAACTTTCTGCGACGTTAGAAGAATATTCACCATAACACTTTCCTTGAAAAAATAAATCCGCCCAATGGTCAAAATGTTTGTCTCTTAGAAAATTTTCTACAAACGTACCTCAAATATCTTTAAATTTAGAAAGATGTCGCTCAAAATGATACATATTAGAAGGTCTAGCGCAAAGTTAATCACCTTTTGTCGCCTTAACAAAAGTACCATATTTTGTTTCATATGAAGTAAATAATAACTATGATATGAAGAAGGAAATATTTTTGGAACACCTAGAATGAGACCCCATTGACGATCAGACATAAAAACTAAAGACCGATATTCATGAAGCATTTCTTTCAAATGGGACAAAAACCAAGACCAATTAGCTTCGTTTTCATGTGAAACAAAACCAATTGCTAAAGGAAAGAAACCTACAAAATAAATAATTAATGATTGCTCAATAGTAAGAAACATGAATTATATTAAACATTAAAACCTGTATTAAATGTTAATATTTTCTATTATACACAATTGAATAGTTTACTTTTCAACCATTTACCCTTCAAATTATATCATCCCATTCTTGGTTAAAAAAATCTTTAAGGTATCGTAAAACTAGATGTTTTATTTTATCTCTAAATATATCTTCAAATAAGTAATTTTTGGATGGAAACTCTTTACCCAAACAAAGTATATTTCACTTCAAACCATAATTTATCAAAGCATCCTTTATGTGGAGACTCGGACAATCTAGTCCAATTTCCAACAAATTTTTTTTGAAATCAAATAAGACTCTTTGATAAAGCATTTGTCTGAAATAAATATTTTATCATACTATGTTATCCGGCCTTTTGGCCCAGCTATATTCAGACCGACTGGACAAGTTAGACTAGACAATCATCGAGGAAGACAGCCCAGAGAGATGATTATTAGGCTCATAGATCAATCGTGCATAATGATATGAAGCGATGATCAACCAAGGTCGAAACTTGGTAAGATCAATATAGAGTGACAGGAAGGCCCCATGAGGCTACGTTTCAAGTTTTAAGTCATTTGGAGTTTGTATGATCAAGTTATGGGCAAATTACTTAACCTATTAAAAGGGATCGCCCATATTCAGCTTTCACTACATATTGCAATAATGATCGGTCAATACTTCAAAATCTACAGATGCTATCGACATGAAACTTAGAGTATAAGGTAATTAGGGCATGTAGAACAACCGATAGGGATCGCATGGTATTTGTAGCAAGCTGGAGGTATCGGTACCTATCGCTCTAGAGGGATTGGTGAAATCAGAATTCAAGCAAGACTACTTCATGAAAAATACAATATCTCACAAACTGTACATCAGAATTAAACGAAATTTGGAGAGCAAGTAGCAACCATCATGGGCATCCCACATAGGATCACAGCCTATTTGGATGCATTTATAGGGATAGGTATTGATCCATAATATAGGCCCTGATGGGCCACAAATTTTTAGGTAGCCTCGTCTTAGTCTCCCGCACCTTCTGCCAAAATTTCAGTCCGATCCGTGCACGTATTCCCCTATGAATATAGAAGGCATGGAATTAGAGTAGGGATCATGCTTTTTCTGTTGATGCTTTGCCATTTTTATTATTCACTTTTGTACTAATAGATCCCAGCTGATCCAAACATTCTTGTAATCAAAATCAATTGGAAGATCAATAAAAATATAAAGTGGACGTAGGCTAAGATTGCCGAACTACTATAAAATTTTGTGTGTTCCTTTATGATTTTTTCTTTGTTTTAATTTCATTCTTCATTTGATCTCTACTAGATTCTATTGGGTTTTAATGCCCATTTTTGGCATAAACACATTATATCCTTCAAAATAGTAATTTTCAAAAATACATCCTCCAAACTATTTCCACCAATAATCTAATTTCTCATCTAAAAGAAATCTTATACATATATATATATATATATATATATATATATATATATTAGTTGAGAAAATAATCCATTTAGAACAAAGCATCTTTTGAGGAAATAACCCTCCTGAAAAGTATCTTCAAAATAAAACTTTTCAACCATATAATATCTAGTATAAAGAATGTTTCAATAAAACATTATTTTCTCTTAAAATAAGAGCTTCCATTGGCCACTCTCGAACAAGTTACTCTTTTGAAACCTTTATCAAAATAGTTTTGACTCTCAAAACATCTCGTTGAATACTCTTCAAAGCTCAAAGTAAATATTTTAAAATATTGTTTAACAATAAAATTTCTTCCCAAAACATCCCTCAACAAAATACTTTTCCAAGGCGCTCTAAATCATAATGAGTTTACAATATACCTTCTAATATATATCTTTCAAAGGGATTTACTAGATTAAAATTATCCCAATCTCATTACAATATTCCCATGAAAATAAAAAATTAAATCGAAACATTCTTTCATAAAAGTACTTTCAAATATGACACTTTTTAACAAAAAAAAGACCCTTTCGTTCATTAACAAAGTGTCTCTAAATCATAATACCATTATAAAAGTACTTCTCAAAGGATGCTTAAAACAACGAGAGGTTTTCACACTAAAATGTTCTTTAAAAATTAGTTCAACCGCCTATAACTAAATAAAACATCTTTTTACTAAAATAATTCTTATATAAAATATCTTTACTATGTTCTCTTTTCCTTTTGAAAATATCTTTATAAAAATATTTTATTCCCAAATCAAGTATTTTATTCTCATGGAAGTTTCCACAAATCACATTCATGACCAGAAACTACCATTTTTCTCTTTTTATTAAAATATCTTTATAGAGGTATATACTTTATAAAATTTTCAAGCAACTATTTTTCACTTAAAAATATGGTTCCTTTTTATTAAGTTCGGGCTTCAATTACAATTTAATATCAGGTGTACAAGTCGCTCAAATTATAACCAAATACTTAACCTCTCCTATAAGTGTTCTTACCTCTCCTATAAGTGTTCTTACCTCATGCCTACTTTATTTATCTTCCACACAAGGGTCCTCATAAATAAACATCCTTTTAGTGAGAGGTATTGATGGTAATATACATGCACACAAAGCATACAGTCATTAATCTAAATGCTCTCTCATTCTATATTGTAACCTAAACCCATGCCGTAGTGCAGTGCCCGCACATTCTGGATTCAGAACTAAACTTAAAGACGGTGCATTTTATCCACTTCCCTTTCATCCTATGATTGATCGGGCATAGAGGAACAAGCAGCAGCTACTGATTGTAACTGAGGAATGGACAAGCAACCGTTACTCAAACGATACTCCCAAAGGTTGAAGAATATAGGTAATGTGGTTCTAAGCAGACCCAAGATACTTTAGCCTAGAGCCAAACTCGATTAAAACCAAGAATTTCTCCAAGAAAATGCCAAGATGAATCCAAGCACCATTCTTTACTGGCCCAACACTTCAAATTCAGTGATTCCAAGCAAACCATTGTCGACTCCAAGCAAATAGCAGATTTTCTCGAGTCCGACTCTAAGTTACTTACCACTGATATATCAATACCGGTCCATCTTGCTTTGCTCATATCTTGGGGTATGCATACATCATTCACAAGTTAACAGGTAGCTGTAATTTAAAAATGAACCGGATTGATGGTAACTGAAGCATCTCCCTCAATCGAAGCCTATTCATCGAAGCCGTTCAGTGTGGAGAATATTCGAGGAGATTCAATGTATTAATAATATCAAGTTTACTCAGGGAAAACTGATCTTGGACTACATCTCATGAAATTTGAGCGATATATGAATTCCGCCAGAGCGATATGTGCCAATGAATGAAAACGCTTTCCTATGCTCCTCGAAGGTGTACCAATATTACGGTTTATGCAATTATCGACCAAATTCATCTCCTCATTCAATCAACCAGATCAAAAGTTTGTCGAATAGTTCAGAATGCATGCGACCAACACTAAGGATTCGATGTCATTGTCTAATTTATTCCAGATGCTAGGTGAACCACTCAAAGATTTCCTATAGAGATTCAATGTCATCATCGTCATCATTAAAGTAAGAAATCCCAATGATGATATCATATTGATGATTTTGATGAAGAGAATCGACCCCCAAACAGATTTTGGCAGCTAGTTAGCTGGAGAGCCTCCTACGACCTTGGATTATTTCTGTTACAAAGTGAATAAGAACCTAAGCAAGGAGGAGATAGAGAAGACTATGAGAAAGAACAATGCAGACCCATTGTCTAAGGATTCAGATTCCAAGAGATGACCCAAAATCTCAAAATTTGACTCATATTTTCCTTTGAACGATTCATTCAAAAACATCAACTAGGATACTCACGACTCAAAGCAATACTAAAAACTAGCCTCAAAAGAGTCCACTGAAACCCAAAAGAAATCAGGGAGCATCCGCTACCTATCAATAAAGAATTTTGATTATTAATTAGACCGTTGACGGTCAACTTCCAACTGAGAAAGGCTTAGAAAAAGGGGAATAGTGAGCATACGACATTGCTTTACTTATCAATGAGATTTATTCCTATCTTCTTCGAATTGGTTCTATTTCAATTATAATTATGTTGTGAACAATGACCAACTTGAATTAAACTACTTGCATACGATGCAGGTATCCATGTAACTAGAGTTGGGTACCAACCAACCTCCATGGACCATGATCGGACCTTCGAAGCATCCGCATGATTCGACCGCTGATCAGCTACCGTATGCCCTTGACTTAGGGGCAAGGACTCGAAATGGAAAGTGTGTGTGACTCGACCATCCACTTCCTACTCTATGCTGCAGTATTATAGAACATCTATGCCTTACTCAAAGCCCGACAAGGTCAGGATCCAGCAAAAAGTAGACATGACCGATCGTCTACCCATCAACTTCCACGCCTGACATAGGGACTAAAGAAAGATTTAGAGTGGATGCAACCCAACCATCCACTCCCCAGCTCATACTTGAACCTCGCCAAAATACTTGTGCCTTTGCCGAAGCTCAACATGACCAAGGTCCAACTACAGTAGACGTGATTCGACCGTCCACACATTAACTCCTGCCCTGAACATAGGAGGTAGTTCGAAAGCTTGATTTAAAGTAGGCATGACTGACTGCCTACTCATCAACCACCGCCCTCAACACATGGACAAGACTACAGCTTGAGGTGGATGTGACCAGGCCGTCCAATCCAAGCATAGGTCTGATCCAACAATCCATTGCCTACTCCCTTTCTTGACTTGACAAGAGGAGCTATAACCACCAAGCAGATACGAATCGATCATCTCACTTGCCAAGTTCTATTTTTGATGCGGGGGCAGAATTCCATTCCATAAATGAATGTGATTCGACCGTTCATTCGATAACTCTTACCTCGACTTAGCAGATGGAGTATAAAAAACGGGTGCGATTGACCACCCATCAAACAACTCTAAGTCCCAAGAGTGTGGACTGGAGTATAAATATTAATTAGGCGGATATTGACTGCCCACGAAACAACTCTAAGTCGCGAAAGTGCAGGCTGGAGTATAAACATAAATCGGGCAGATACCGACTGCCCCACAAAACAACTCTAAGTCCCCAGTGTTGGATTATAAACATAAATCGTGTGGATATTGATTGCCCACAAAACAACTCTAGGTCCCCAGAGTCCGGACTAGAGTATAACATAAATTGTGCGGATACTGATTGCCCATGAAACAACTTTAATTCCCTATAGTGTGGACTCGAGTATAAACACAAATTGGATAGATAACAACTACCCGCAAAACAACTTTAAGTCCCTGAGTGTGGACTAGAGTATAAACATGAATGAATAGATGAGTGGATTTCGACTGTTCTCTATTCCACAAAATGATTCTAAGTCCCTAGATTGCAGACGGGAGTATTAACATAAATGAATAAATAAGTGGATTTCGACCATTCTCTATTCCATAAGCTCCGGCCTGAAATTAACACGAGGAGTATAAATTCACAAAGGATGGAATTCGACCATTCGACTTATGACCTTGCCAAATCAATGCTGGTAGCAGGAGTATAAATTACGAAAAGCTGAATATGACAGCTCACTATAGCTCCGGCTTTGTGTTTTTTACGACTTAAGGCAATGGCCGCAAGGAGGCCATAATACAAAACTAATCAGAATGACGTTTGTTGTTACGGGCGACTGACAATATTGTGTTATTGGGTCGATGGTTAATAACGATCCACACCAAACACAAATAGATGTGACCCGAGTGTCCCTCGAAGAACTATGATCACTAGAGTGCGAATAAGAGAATAAACCATGAAGACTTGATCATTAATTCTCCAGTATCCTCATTCGATCTGTCAGGAAGAGTACGAAACCAGAGGAGCATGACCCGACTGCACTTGAGCCAACTCTACCCATAGATCTGATTAGAGAATATGAATCAAAGTGGAGGTGGTTGACCTCCAGTACCCAAATCATGCTTGAAATCCGATGGAGCATCGAAGTATTCCTCCTGAAAGGGAAAACCAGAATACAATCCAGGATAGACGAGATTCAGCCTTCCATCAACTAACCCGATCCAATGATTCAAAGGTAAAGGGAGTAAAGCTAAAGTGGACATGGCTTTCTTTCCTCCTTATCGATTTATGCCCCAGACTTAGGGCACGAGCGAGAAACAAGACGAATGTGAACCAACCACTTATAGATCAACTCTGTGTCTTTCGAGCTTAGGCGGGAGTATAAACATGGCTAGGATGAGATTCGACCATCCATGTAGTACATTTATCAACCAGAGACTAGGAGTAGAAGTATGATTGTCCAAAGACTGGTTACGATAGCTCGATATTGTGACTTATATTCAGTGTTTACAATGACTCGAGGCTACGACTGAAAGGATGCCTAGAGATAGAATCATCGAACCGATGCCCAAGCTCATAGGCAACTGACTATCATTCCAACCTGAAGTATGGGCAACTGATCGCCAGTACATTGAATAGAAAGCACGTTACTCGAATACACAAGACGATTCAAACTCAAAGCAAGAGCCAGCTATGTAGCTGCACATAACTTGAGGCTAACCTACTTGACATTTGCTTCAACATGCTTCTAAGCCTGATCTTTAGCCATTTGCAAATAATTAGCATTTAGAGCCCTTCACTATCAGACTTAATAATACATGACAATACTCTGGGATTCGATCGGAGTAACCGTCATCATTGACCATCCCAACTAGATTTCACGTTGATTGATACGCGAAATAGTTACATTTGAACTCAAAAAATCCAAGACTGTACCCGTTGAGTTGATAGTTGACATTACAGTCAGCCATCGTGACCCATCATGGGTCCTGAAGATTGGATCACAGCTTAGTGAAACAACGATGAAGGAATTAGCTGGCTTTCTCTGAACGAATCTCGATGTGTTTGCTTGGACCCTTCTGACATGCATGTGATCTCACCGACTACCGGAGCCATGCACTGAATATCGACTCGGGGCATGTCCCGATGAGACAAAAGCAACATGTCATGGATTCGAAGAGATCATCTGGACTTAAAGTGGAAGTGGATAAACTCAAAAACAACAGATTTACTCATGACACCCTCTACCTGAAATGGATATCCAATCTAGTTCTTAGGAGAAAAGCTGATGGAAAGTAGCGGTCATGTGTCGACTACTCAGACTTGAACAAGGCATTCCCGAAAGATAGTTTTCTACTTTCGAGGATCGACCATCTAGTAGACTGAACCACTGGATATGAACCGCTTTCGTTTATGGATATGTACTCCAGGTACAACCAAATCCTGATGCACGCCCTCGACCAGAAGCACATCAGCTTCATTACCGATCTAGGGTTATATTATTATGTTGTGTGCCATTTATACTAAATAATGTTGAAGCTACTTATCAGAGACTGGTCAATAGGATGTTCGAAGACTGGCCGGGCAATTATAGGAAGTATATATAGATGATATGCTTGTGAAGTCACGACGATCAAACGACTATGTCGATGACTTAACGGAGATGTGCAGTTTTATCCGAAGATATGGAATGAAACTAAGTCCCTTGAAATGCTCTTTCGGCGTTGCATCAGGGAAGTTCCTAGTTTTAATTCTCAACTATCGTAGAATTGAAGCCAACCCTAAGTCAATTCATCTCCTGGGCCACCGACAAGTGTACTCTCTTCTTCAACCTAATCAGCAAATGGAAAAGGAATTTCGATTGGACATAGGATTGTAAAGACGCATTCCAAGCTTTGGTGAACCAGATAAATAGACCTCCCATCTTGTCAAAGCTGGTGGATCATAAAGATTTATGCATCTATTTAGCCATGTTGGAACACGCCATAAGTGTTGCAATGCTATGTGAAGAGAACCAGATCTAAAGATCACTTTGTTATGTAATCAAGCGATTGATCGGTACTAAGAGATAACTACTCGAAGCTAAAAAAAGCTCATGTAATGCCTATTGATTTCATAACAGAAGCTCCACTCTTACTTTCAGGCTCCTTTAGACGTCTGGAAGTTTTCTCAAATGGAATTTCGAGCTAAACCAATTCAATATTACTTATCTCCATCGGAGAGCTATCCCGAGACGTACATTAACAGACTTCATCTTTGAATTCACTACATCAGATGATGATTCGAAGAGTAGTTGAGAACTGACCAACCGATGGAAAACTTACACGGATGCAGCATCCAATGACCGATGTTCTGCCGTCGGAGTTGTGTTAACGACTCCTAAGGAACGATCGATCTGCTATGCCCTTAAACTCGACTTCCCTACAACGAATAACAAAGCTAAGTATAAAGCCTATTTCCAGCCTCAAACTTTCTAGAAAAATGGGAGTAGAAACTTTACAAGCCAGGGGGCAGCCTCTTGCTACTTATCTCAGCTGGGTCCAAAAGCTACTGGCCGACTTCGAGTATTACACCATTACACATATCCTCAGAGAACGAAATGAAAAGTCGAGTTACTGGCCAAGCTGGTCAGTTTTGGGGATGCATAGAAAATAGACTTTTCTCGGTTGAATTAACATCCCAAGCATTAACAGATGGAAATCGAGTAGATCTTGGAGACGGAGCCAGAAAAGGAGTCATAAATGACTCCAATCAAAGACTATCTATAATGGGGAATTCTTCCCAAATGGAGGAATGAAAAATGATAAATCCTCCTCAAAGCGTCATGTTGCATCATCTAAGAAGGAGTCATGTATAGAAAGGGCTTTCTCTATTCTCCAACTTCGGTGTATCACCCATGAAGATATCAAATGAGTCTTGAGAGAAGTCCATGAAGAAGAATGTGGCAATCACACTAGGGGGAAAACCTTGGTAAAGAAAATACTTACTGGCCAAATGTCGATCGAGATGCAGTTAATCATGCTAGACAATGCGACGAGTACTAGATGTCTGCAAAAATTCTTAGGGCTCCCACCAATGGAAATTACACAAATGATCACTCCATAGCCGTTTACCACTTGGTGCATTAACATCATCAACTCCTTGTCGATTTCTAAAGGTGGTGTGAAATACGCCATCATAGCAGTGGATTACTTCACCAAATATGTTGAAGTTGAACCTTTAGACACGATCACAACAATATAAAAGTAATCAACTTCATTATCCAGAACATCATCTGTCGTTTTGGCCTTCCATGAACCACTGTAACTATTAATGGAACCCAATCTGATAGTGTTAAATCCAAAAACTTCTACTGATGGCATCATATTAAAAAGAGAATTGCGGTAGTTGCTCACCATCAAGCAAATGGACAGGTTGAAGCTGTGAACAAGATCATAAAGTCCATTTTGAAGAAACGTTATGTTATGGGCTTACAGAACCACCCACGAGTCTACGATTGGCCATACTTCATTCACCCTTGCTTACAGCTCTGAGGCCATCATCGATATAGAACATGAAGTCCCCTCTCATCAAGTGGCCGATTACAACCCCTATTTCATAAAAAATATAAACAAGGAATTGCAATCGAATTGCAATTAAACTAGAAGGAATTAGTGATGACTAATGAGTATATAAAACGCATCTGGGAGCCAATGACAAGAACGTGTACCTGAACTTGCACATGTATATTCAAAAAGTTCCATTTCTTGAAATTGTCAGAAATTGGATTCTCACATGGGAAAGTAGAGAAAGGATTGGATCGGATAACCAAGGCATACTTACTTGACTAATCAGCTCAATGGAACTAAGTGCAGACGATTACCGAAAGATTCTACTCTAGAACTAACATCGTTTGACAACAACCAAGCGTCACGACGAACATAGAGAGATCCAATTCTCCATAAAGCAGCTCAACAGCAACAAAAGGATAACGACCATTCGAGACACCGAGTGAAATCCTCTCCAATGATCCTTACTTGAAATCAATTCAAAGCGCGTCATATATGCTACAAGTCGTACAATGAGGGGCAAGTGTTATCCGATCTTTTTGTCCGGCTATATTCGGACTGATTAGAAAAATTAGACTAGACGATCATCGAGGAAGACAACCTAGAGAGATTATTATTAGTCTTAGAGATCAAGTGCAGGCAATGAAGTGACGATCAACCAAGGCCAAGAGATATACTTTCTAGAATATTCTATGTATGGAATAATGTGTCCCATAGGTGGGGAATCAGTGCCTATCCCTTTCCCCAAGAGATCGGTACATATCCTCAATTTTGTCCAAACTTGGTAAGATCGATATGGATGACAAAGAAGGCCCCATGAGCCCACATTTCAAGTTTCAAGTCATTTGGAGTTCGTATGCTCAAGTTATGGGCAAATTACTTCACCTATTAAAAGAGATTGGTATAAAAGAGATCGTCCGTATTTAGCTTTCACTATATATTGCAACAATGATCGATCAATAACTCAAAATCAACAGACGCTTTCAACATGAAACTTTGAGTATGAGCTAATTAGGACATGTGGAACACTCTATAGAGATCGCATTGAATTTGGAGTGGGTTGGGGGGATTGGTGCAAATTAGAATTCAAGCAACATTACTTTATAGAAAATGCGATATCTCACAAACCGTAAGTCGGAATTACGTGAAATTTTAGGAAGAAGTTGTTAACATCATGTGGCATCCCTCACAAATATCGCAGCCCATTTCGATGCATTTATATGGATCGGTATTGATCCCTATTGTAGGCCCAGATCATAGGCCATTTAAGTATAAAATCATTTTTATCATTGTTTATTATAAACTCAACTTTTATTTTGTTAAAAAACAATAATAATCCTCTTAAACTGATAATATATATCAAAACAATTTGACGCAATCTCATTACTTCAAATCTTTTCAAACATTATATTTTATCTCAAAAATAGTAATTTCATTAAATTGCCTTTCAAATCAACAATATTATTATTTTACGCTAAAGTAATCATATTCATTTTGAATCTCTTTAATATACCCCAAAATCAGTTCATTTCTATTTATTTCAAAGTAATGTAATCTTCCCAAAAACCATATTATTATTATTTATAAAATCTCACTTTGTTAAATGATAATAACAAACATTTCAAATTAAGTTTAAAATATATTCTTTGTTATAGTTTATGGATTTTCCCAAAATCCATGAATAATAACCTTATTGAATTTCCCTAGTTAATTTCAATGTATTTTATTCAAACTTTATTTTTTACAAATATCACACAAAAAATATAAATAATCACATTAATCAATAATTTATATTATTTTATCTTTATTGAATAATTTCACTTATTTTATTCGAATGAATAACGGCCATATTTTAAATGCATAATTAATTACAATTTAAAATCCAATAATACAACAACTAACAATAAACAATCAACCCGTAGCTTAAGATGTCAAAAATGTCCAAAATATCAAACTACTATCAATATATCAAATCAAGTCAATAATTATAATTTTCCATCATGAGAAATCTATTTATAATTTAAATTAAATTAATTAAATTAGATAAACCATACCATGTGCTTTTTTTAGCAGTCTCAAAACTTAGGAAAACTAAAACCATATCGTCCAAAATTTCACCGCGAACCCAGCAGTAGAAACTAGTTCTTATGCGGAAGATTTTCAAGTTATAAGAAATATTATTAAAATAATAATCAGTAAACATTTAATAATATTTAATTAAATTAATAATCATGGGCACCTCTTTTTCGCATATAGCATCATGGAAACACACCCATCAAGACACCTTTAACCACTAATTGTCGCTGCCTTACCATGAATCACGACCTAGACCACCACCAAATGCTTGCATGCACCATTCCCTACAAATATAACCGCCCTCGATGCCTTCTGCCTGCCCCAATCTGCCACCAACTAAAAGTTAGGGTTTTCAAGCCTTAATTCACAAATTCTGGCCGCCTTGGACGTCAATTTCAAAAATTGAGACCACCGTTCGATTTAGCACGACGAGTACTTTCAGCTGCAACTGGCCGATTTGTCCAATTTTCCCCCAATCAAAAAGCCTCTTTTTGCCTAGGGTTCCACCATTTTCTAATTTTGACCATGATTTTTTATCAACTCGAGAACCGTTACGATGAATAGACACCACGCTCATCTCCAACCGTCGAAAGCTATCCAACCGTGTTTAATTCGATATATTTTGGACACCTTGAGTTTTAATCGCTTTTTAATTAATTTGCTAATCACCATTGGCATAAAATTAAGAAATTTTGAGATGATGACTAGGGTTTCATAGCATCACTTATATAGCTATTAGACTGGGTTATGGGCTACATATCTTGTTTGACCCGAAATAGCTACGTATGTTGTTTAAACACTATAACGTCTCTACTTCGCAAACCGTAACTTGAATATATCAAAACTATATATCATTGATCATCTCGACAAGCCCTCCGGTTATAAATATGATTTCCAAATTCACCCTTTAATTAAATATTCATATTTAATTAATTTAATATTTTACAATGTTGAATTTGTGATTCGTTGTGTTCCAAGACTGAATTTTAATTCCATTTGAGCTAGGGGAGTTCGCCCATGCATAGACTTGGTAGGGGAAGCTTTGATATGGAGAATTGGCTAGGGTTTTGATAAGATAAAGGAAGAGAGTTGTTAAGAAAGAAAAGAGGATCTGGATCCTAACTTATATATGTAATCTCTCCTCTATAAATAGATCATAACTCTCATTCTTCTACTCACTTTTTAAAGCCTTCATTATTATACCTCTTGATGAAATTAATCCTTCCCTCTCCTCCGTTTTCAAGCTCCAATCAAATTAAAATAAACATGATTCGATATTTGGTGCTCTGAAATTCGAAAGATAGCACATTCGGAATAGGAACTTTATTCAGGAGTTTATTTCCTTTAAGGTGTGGTCCTTTGGAATTAGTGTCAGGAAATAATCCGTTCTATGATTATATACAAATATTCTATTACTTATATATCATATTGTTTTGTTAGTTAGTTGACGATTCCCGTATATCAATACATCATCACATTTAGAACAGTTATATGTATATATGCTTATATAATTAAAAAAAGTTATAACATATACATGGCTTGATACTCACAGCTTAAAATAGAATAAAATTATTTTTTAATTCAAATTAATTTAATATACATTATTTTATTTTATTTTTCCTAGGAAAATCGGTTTTATAATTGTTGTACCACTAATAAAATCACTAAAAAAAGGTGTGGGGCTGAAATACCACTACAGCTACAAAGAAATGAGAAACAGGAGTGGTGTTGAGAACACTAATAGTATAAAGGGCAACACGCATGAGAATATAAGATAAAAACTCATATAGAAAATGCTAATCATCTAAAGCTTTGAAAGAATTGGAGCCTGAAGACACAATCGATTGAGTCAAACCAGCAGCTTCCAATAAAGGTCTGATAATATTACTCGAAGAGGTATGAGAACCTAAAGTGTAAATCCTGTCTCTATCCCTACTATCGTCTAACAAAAGCTCCATATTATGATCACCCAATTGTCCTTCCACCATTAAAATCAGCACTTCCTCCACAGGGTTATAGCGTAAACAACGGAGGTCTCGAATATAATTAGAGATAAATTTGAAAATTTGCTTCTTAATAGGCTCATAACACATACTAGAGATGTGAATCCAAACATCATCACCTGAAAGCCACTCAACCTCACACCGAGGGACTTCTGACACCGGGGCAGAGAGTAAGGGAGAGACAACTATACAAAACAAATATATTATTTAAATAATATAAAATTTATAATTTAAAAATTAAATATTATACTACACAAATTATATTTAAAAAAATACATATAAATAGTTTTACACCCAAACTATATTCTGCGTAAAAACAAAATTTTAATATATATATATATATATAAACATTACTTAAATATTATTCAATTCAAATCACTTAAATAAATCTACAAAATAATTAAATATATATTATAAAATATAATTTAAGTTTTATAAAATCAATTTCAAACTTAATAAACTATCGACTGCAATATATATATATATATATATATATATATATATATAAATGCCGAAATTAAAATTTAAAATTGATTTTATATTATAAAATATAAATTCAAATTTCAAATGCTAAAATATCTTCTTGATTTTTTATATAACATCAAAACACAAAATTATAATTTCAAAAGGATTTTTTATATAATATTGTTATTTATTTCCATTCAAAAATTCAAATTTAATAAACCAAAAAAATTCAATCTTGCTTTGAGCATTATTAGGTAAGAGCGTATATGTGTGTGTGTGTATTTAAATATATATATATATAATTACTTTTTTCTTCAGTTTTACAACAAAATAAATAGTTAAACTTTATTATATATTTTAAAAGTTTTTCATATATCTATATATATAATTATAATGTGTGTATATATATATATATATTCAAAATTCACACTTGTATATATTTTTAATTATTCAAAATAATATATGTATATATATATATATTTATATACAATGTTTTGTATAAATAAATTAAAGCATGTAATCATATAATTGGATGATATATTTGTATTATAGATGAGCTAATACGTCCGTTGCATTGTAAATCCCAGCACTTTAACAACAGACGTGTTAAACCTTGTAGGGATTGACATGTTACACATGCGCGCGCACATACATATATATATACACACTCACTCACATATACGTATGTATATGACACACATATATATAATATTATATCTACTAAATAATACAAACTATATTATAAATATAAATTAGATATTGATTTTATTTAAAAGAAATTTGGAAATATTATAAATTAGACATCATAGGCCCAATAAAAATCTAAAATGGAAAATATTTTGAAATTCATTTCTTCTAAGTTGATTGACCTAGTGTCAATAAATTGTTCATTGAGTTTAATTCTCAATGAAAGCACAAAAAAGTGTTAGTTCAAAAGTTGGGCCTAAATTATGTTCGATTTACATGCAAGTAGGCAAGTTCAAATATGCTTAGCCAATGTAATAAATCCTTAGCAAAGTATGATTATACTCCAATAGTCAAGAGAGTCAATATGCAAACAAGAAAATGTCAAAATCCTTTATTACAATGTTTAAATTACAATTTGACCTAAGCGGCCATGAATGTCCTAAATTCAAGCTTCACAAGTCTTGAAAGTTATAAAATGAAAGTGAGGAAGAAGATTAAGTCGGAATTCACCCCATCTTATTTGGGAATGTAAGCCTATTTATAGATAAATTGCTACCTTTGATTTTTGATATGTGTCATCGGCTAAACTTGGATGGATGAGATTTTGCTGATGTGGCAAATTGTTATAATGACATGTGGTATGGTATGTTTTTCTTCTTTTGTGATGGTATAACCTAACTAACAGCTGCCATATGGCCATTTTATCATTTGTGCTTGATGTTTAATAATATGGTAACGACAATTTTGAGCACTCTATAGTACTACCGCAAGCATGTGACAGTCGTATTCTTTTAACAATCCATGACATCATGGTTAGTATGGTATAGCTTACTACTTCTTGGTATTGTTAGCATTAATATTGTCATGTGATGACTTCCCATTATAGCATGCGAAAGCTTTTGTAACGACTTGTAATTGACAATCAGAAGATCGTAAAATATTTTTATTTTATTCATGAGAGGTCGTGACTATATAATTTTAGGATATGACTCATATGGACATTTTACACATCTTTGATTTTCCCCGAAATTCTATATGACCACTTTAACCCTAAAAACCTTGTTTGGTCTCTAACTTTTGATGTGAGTTGAATTAGTGTCGCAAACCAGTTCCATTGCTTTAGAATGATTGTTTTTCATTTTGTAGAGTGGTCATGGTCATAATATGAAAACAGACTTACGGTTAGGAAGTTATTCCTGTTTTAAGTTTAGACACTTAATGGCCTTCATTAGTGAGTAATTAGTTATGCTCATACTTAGGACCATTAATCTAATTCGAGATTAGAACAAATAGGAGGTTATAGAAGCTGAGTTAAAAAAATTACCTCTTTCCCAAATCAGTTCGAAACCCCCCGCCCCCCTCCCCCCCGTTAATCCTAATTTCATCCAAAATTACACAAATTACTCTCTGATCTTTGCTAAATCACTAATTAGAGAGAAGATCATCAAATAGAAGTTAGAGATAATCATTTTGGTTGATTTGCATTACTTTTTGTTGCTATCCACATCGAATTTTGGCTAGAATTGTTTAGTTTTGGTAATTGATTAGTCATTTATGCCCTTTAACTATCTTTTACATGTTATAACATGATTTTTGAACTTAAAATATTTTCTAGTTTAATTACAATTACCATATGCTTATGACCTAAATTTGTGAATCAATGAAATGGTTTCCAATAATGATTTTGTATTTCTACTTGTCCATATGCATATGCATGCAATATGTAGATCTAGATTAGAATTGGCTTATTTATCACATTTTTATATATTTCGTGTTGTAATGGATTTATATGCATGTTATTATATGGTTGTATGTTGTGTTTTAATGTCGTTTGCTAGTATTTTGGATACTTGGGAAGGTATTTGGTGAATTTGGCAGATCAGAAGCAAAGATGGTCGGAATTGGACAAAATTGATGGGGAGGGTCTGGAGTATAGTGGAGGCCAAAAATTCAAGTCGCATGTCCAAATTCACTATGTAGATAACTTAGTACCAAGTTGTTCATGTCGGTATCGAGTAATCTCTATTGATCATATGGGTCAGCGGTTGTCGGGGATCTCTAAAGCATGGCTAGTAAAGGTGGAACACCATAAGATGCAGGAGATTGTCTAAGTCAGATGTTATACCGACTTGTTTCTAGAACTTGAAGATGAAGGCTAGCATCGCACTAAGTTGTATTGATGGATGGGTCGGGGTCAGAAGCACTTGGGAATGGAAAAATAGAAGCAAGGAAGGAGAGTTAGCCAAAAATTGGTTAAGTAAACAAGCTGGCATTGAGCTATTCAATTCAATACCAAGTTGTTTTGGTGATTGTAGTGGGATCAAGCTTGTATAAGGAGGAAGTAAGGGACTCTCTAGATCAAACTGGAGGTGTTGGCTTCTCGGTTGAGGATTGGATGGCAATTAACAGCATGGTAAAACTTTGTATCTTCAGGTGGTGACTCATGAAAGGTATAGGTACCAAAGATTGCAGCTCGATAAAGGAGGGAGCCATGGAATGACAAAAACGTAAGGGTTCCTGGATAATGGAAACTAGGTTGAGCAGAAAAGAGGGCAAAGGAATCATTGGTACTCGAAGTGTTTTCTATTGTACTCGAAGCAAGGGTATTATAAATGAGGATTCCTATGGATCATTGGAGTGGATCTATATACCATGGACCAGTGGCTTTGGGTCTAGTATCTAGCTTTAGGCTACGTGACAAGTATTTAGCATTGGGCTTCAAGATACGAGAGTAAACTACAAACTGATATTTCCATTAGTCCCTGGTAGTAAGGAGGGCATATGAGTTATCATATACTCAGAGTACATTGAGTGATAGTGACGACTGTTTGATGGTTGTTATGATTGCTTTAGTTGCTTAATTTATCATTTGGAGATATTATTGGGAGTAGCTATTGGAGATAGGAATATTAGTAGATCTGATATCCTTACTTGTGTAGAGTACCTTTTGATATTTGTAGAGTAGCAAATTATGTTGTTATGTGCTAACTTTTTGGTTGCAGGGACAGGTCGGGTATGCTTCATGTACCTTTATTCCTTACCATCGTTACCTGTATGGTCTTTTCATACTCAATTAATGCTCACACTAGACTGTTGTCTGATCCAAAATTTTGTGCTTTGTTTCTTACTATCTTGGGTACTTATAAATGACTAGACTAGACAGGAGGTCTAGATGACGTTGTAGTTGTGCGAAGGATGAGATGGATGGTGTTATCTCGTATTATATACATTTATGGATTTTTATGCTTTTCTGTTGCGCAACATTATGGAGCCTTGGTAGTTCTTATTTAATCTTCTTATGAGAAGGCGGTTGTTGAGGCTGATTTTGCTGAATAAACTCTACTTCTTTTGATGTATAACTCTATGGATCTATTACTACTGATGATTTATTCACTTAGTTATTACTATCTCTTCTGTTATATCTATGATATTATATTTTAACCATACAATGTGAGATGTATGACAAGTTATATGATGTATTTGTTTCATTCTCAACCCCGATGATTGTCCTATACTGACCAGGCACGGCTGCAGCACATGATTTTGATATTATTGGTGCAAGTCGTATAAAGTGATTATCGCATTTGGTATTAGAGCTTTGGTTACATGTTTAACCTAAGTTGATGCTATGATCTAGTAAAGATAAGGAAGGATTTATCACCCTAGACTGGATCGAGAGTGTATACATATATATGGGAGAGTGCGTCTTGTTGTATATTTTGGTTTTCAAAGCTATATAATATATTATATAATTTGCATGCACACATGTACCATAGACATAGTTTTCCTTATGAGAGACTGATCATTCTTCTAACAGATTAAGAATGAGGTGGCATGTAAAAAATACTATGAGGAATTCTGCTTCAGAGTTGAGGAAGGAGCAACGTTAGGAGATACACCTGACTTGCAAGTGATGTTAAATGCTATGATAGCAACTATAATGAGAAATGTTCAGGCAATTTCTCCTAGTGTGACTGTTGATAAAGGTGCTCCCATGCAAGTGCTGTTGATAAAGGTGCTCCCATGCAAGTGCCTAGGCCTGATTTTGCCAAGTTGAGTAATGACTATTCTACTCTAGGAGGAAAACCATTCCATGGAACGGAGTCAGCCATAGAAGCGCAGGATTTGTTGGATAACTGCAATGGCATCTTTAGTTATATGGATATGGATAATGCTATGAAGAGGAAGCTGGCCTCTAGATAGCTTTAAAGGAAAGCCATGAATTGGTGGATCGCCATTACCATTGGTACCCCGAAGATAAGTTTACTTGGGACCAGTTCAATACAAAGTTTGAAGAAAAGTTCATTTCGACTAATTAGAAGTTGGTGCTATTTAGGAAGTTTGCTGATCTTAAGTAGTGAGAGATGTTAGTTTCTAAGTGTGCTGTAGAGATTTATGCTTTATCGAAGTATGGGATGTCATTTACCGACACTCCATTGAGGAAAGATGAAAAGTTCATTATTAGTCTGGATGATTACCTTAAAGTGAAGCTGGTAGACCACATTGATAAGCCATTTGAGAAGATTATTGAGAAAGCTTGTCATCGTGAGAACTTGTATCCTCAGTCTAGGACAACCGTTGTCATTTCTGCTAATAAGAAAGAGCCAAAACAGTAACAAAGCAGTGTAGGCAAGAAAAAGTGGAACAAAAAGAGGAAGCAATATCTAGGGGAAAAATGGCTAGAAGAAAGCTAAGTGGGAACCCACTTACTATAGGTGCATGGAAAAAGGTCACTTGATTAAAGATTTCAAGGTGAATAAGAAGAAGAAATGTTATAATTGTGATAAACCCAGGCATTGGAAGAAGGATTGTATGGAACCGGTGAAGGATAAACTGGTTGCGAAAGCATACGCTTTGGACGTTATTCTAACTTCATCGAGTGCTCCCTTAGCGAAGGAGAAGGAAAAGGGAGTCATTGTCCAAGGTATGCTCTCCACTAAGGATGTTGCCATTCATGTTTAGTTTGATATCAGGGATTTGCTTCTTTATATGTAGTGATTTAGCAGACATATTGGGATTAAGAACCGAGATAGTGGACTGACCTTTAATTATGACAACATTATTGGAGACTCTACTTGCCTTTGCACAGTTTATCATGGCCTAGTGTTATCGAGTCATGAATGCTCTTTTGTTTGTGATTGCTTCGTCTTGGTTTTTTTAGGTTCAGGATTATCTTGGATATGGATTGGCTTAAGAAGTATGCGGCAATAATGGATTGCAAGAAATTATTGATGACAATCGAAGATGAGGAAGGGCGTACGGTATTTAGTGGTTGCAAACTAGAGGATGGGGTAATTGGTTAGCTTTCTATATTTGCTTGAAGTTCTATAGGATGGGTTGTCCTTTGTGCCTACGGCTAGAGAGCATCCTGATGTATTTGAGGTAGTGACCGGATTATCATCGCATGGAGAGATTAAGTTTTTGATAAACTTAATGAGAGAAGCTAGACCTATAGTTATGCCTTTGAGGCATATGGCACCCAGAGAGCAGAAGGAATTAGAGGTGCAAGTGAATGACCTATTATGGAGAGGTTTCATTAGAAGGAGTATATCTAAGTGGGGTGCACCTGCAATGTTCTCAACTAAGGCGGATTGCTCTTTGAAGTTGCGTGTGGATTATCATGAGTTGAATAAAGTGAAGAAGAAGAACAAGTACCCACTCCCATGTACCGATGACTTGTTTGATCAGCTTTACAGTGCGAAGGTGTTCTTTTAAATGGATTTGGAAACAAGGTTTCACCAGCTTAGAGTAGCGAAGGAGAGCGTTCCTATTACGAAGTTCGTACAACATCTGGTTTTTATAAATGATTGGGTATGCCATTTGGATTGACCGATGCTCTGGCACACTTTGTGGATCTCATGAATCAGGATTTTAGAGATCAGTAGAACAAGTTCGTACTTATGTTTGTGGATGATATTCTGATCTACTCCAGAACTGAAGAAGGGCACAAGATGCACTTGAGGATTATGCTAAAGGTGTTGAGAAAGCACAAGTAGAGAGCAAAGTTTTTAAGTTTCACTTCTAGAAAGGACAAGTGAGATTCTTGGATCATGTCATTTCTGGATAGGGTATAATAGTGGATCCTTCAAAGGTGGTGGTGGTCCAAAGTTGGAACCAGGCTAAGAATGCTACGGATGTGAGGAGATTCCTAGGATTGGAGGGATATCATACATGCTTCATCAATAACTTCTCAAAGGTAGCGGCACTACTAACCAATTTGACGAAGAAGAATTAGGATTTTGAATGGGATGCAAAATGTGAGCAGGCATTTGTGATTATGAAGTAGAGGTTGACGAGTGCACCAGTGTTGACTATCCAAGCGAAAATGAGGAGTTGACGGTTCATAAAGATGCCTGTGGTACTGTACTAAATGTAGTGTTGATGAAAAAGGAAAAAGTTGTTTCCTATGCTAGTCGACAGCTAAAGCCGCACTAAATGAATCATCCAACTCATGATTTGGAATTGGCAGAAATAGTTTTTGCTTTGAAGATGTGGAGGCATTATCTGCTAGGAGAAAGGTTTGAGCTATTTACGAACCACAAATCCTTGAAGTACCTTTTCTCTCAAAGGGATCTCAACCTTTGTTATCTATGGTAGTTGGAGTTCTTAGCCTCCTATGATTTTAGCATTTCCTATACAACAGTTAAAGGAAATGCGATCGCCGATGCATTGAGTAGAAGACATGCTAGTTTGGAAGCAATGTTCTTGGAATGGAATCGGATTAAGTACATTGTTGGATATGATTTCTAGCCTCACTGCGAGCTAAAACCAGAGATGTCGGAATGTTTTTCGATCAGACCTACTCTAATAGAAAGGATTAGTGCTAGTCAAAAGCGAGATGCTAGGCTGGTAGAAATCATAGCAAAGATAGTAAAAGGAGTTGAATCAGAAGACATGAAGCAATACGAACTCAACCGAGATGGTTGGTTTCATAAGGATGGGAGATTGTTTGTTCCTGGTATTAATGGATTGGTAGCTGAAGTTCTACGAGAGTGTCACCATTCTAGGTTGACTATTCATCCCGGTGGTAACAAGATGTACTGAAATATGAAGCAGACTAATTATTGGGAAAGCATGAAGAGGCATGTTAGGGCATTCATCTCAAAGTTTATGAACTGGAAATTGGTAAAGGTAGAATAGAAAACCTAGTGGATTGTTGCAATCGCTAGATATTCCTGAGTGGAAATGGAAGCAAATGTCAATGGATTCTATTGATGGACTACCATGGACTCGAGCAGGATACGATAGCATTTGGATCATGGTTAACCAGTTGACCGAAATCGCTAGATTCATATCTGTCAATTTAAGTAAAATGACATCCAAGCTGGCAGAGTTACATGGTAAATGGATAGTATGATTTCATGGTATGCTATTGAGCATTATGAACGACCGAGACCCATTTTTCACTAATGGGTTTTGGAAGAGCTCACAAGAGGCATTAAGGACCAAGCTCCATCTTGGTACAGGTTATCACCTGCAATTGGATCGGCAAACCAAGAGAGTAAATAATATACTGGAAGATCTTTTGTGAGCATGTATTTTAGATTTTGAAGGATCATGGGATGATTATCTATATCTGGTAGAGTTTGCATACAACTATAGTTATCAACATAGTATTAGTTTGGCTCCTTATGAAGCATTGTTTGGTCGATCGTGTAACGCTCCTTCATGTTGGTGGGAAATGGGAGAGAAACTGATATATGGACCAGATATGATTTGAGAGACTTCAGAAAAGATTGAAATAATTCGGCAATGAATGAAAGCTGCTCAAGATCGAAAAAAGAGCCACGTCAATAGGCGACAAAGAGATTTGAAATTTTTGTCGGAGATATGGTATTCGTGAAGATGGTCCTTGAAAAATGTAATTCATTTCGGTAATAAGGGGAAGTTGGCACCGACATTCGTATGTCCTTTTCTGATAGTAGAGATAATTGGAAAGCTATCATATAGGGTCGACTTACCTCAAGAAGATGACTGGCGTGCACAATGTCATTCATGTCTCCTATCTACAGAAATTTGTGCACGACTCAAGCGTGACGATTACAACGGATCAACTTGAAGATGTTAAGGTAGAACCAGAAGTTTCAAGATCTCGTAGGCCGGTTCATATTGTTGGACACAATATGAAATATGAGAAAATCGGTAAGGCTAGTAGAGGTACAATGGAGCGGAGGTGATGATGATAGTTTGTAAAAAACTGAGGAGAGCAGGAGAACTATTTATCTGGAGCTCTTTAAATGGTACGATCCACCATTTATCGTGTTCACTTTCACTACTGTATATCGCATTTGATAGGTTAGTATTCTGCATGCTAAGGTAGGTTCACCTACACTACTGGTTGCACGACAGCTTGTCTAATATGTTTGATGGTTGCATATGATTGTGAGGAATGCAAGGTGGTAATGGCTGGTTATTCTCTAAAATTTTGAGAGATGACTTATAGGGACATTTTTCACATCTATGATTTTTTCCGAATTCTTATATGACCATTTTGAATCTAAACACCTTATTTGGGCTATAACATTTGAGAAGAGTTGAATTAGGGTCTCAAACCAGTTCCATTGCTTTAGGATGATGGTTTCTCATTCCATAGAGTGGTCATAATAGGAAAACGAACTTATGGTTAGAAAATTATGTATGTTTTAAGCTTAAATAACTACTGGTTTGTATTAGTGAGTGATTAGTTAAGCTCATACTTAGGCTTATTAATCTAATTTGTGGTTATTATAAATATAGGGCTGTAGGAGCTGAACTAAAACTTTTACCTATTCCCTAAATCAGTTCAAAACTATCATTAACCCTAATTTCATTAAAAATCACACAAATTACTCTCTAATGTTTTCCAAACCACTAATCATAGAGAAGATCGACAAATAGAAGTTAGAGGTCATCATTTTAGTTGATTTCTATTGCTGTCCATATTGGATCTGGACTTGAATTGGTTGATTTTAGTAATTGGTAAGTGGTTTATGCCTTCTCACTATCTTATGCATGTTTGTATAGTAGAATTATATGTTTTAACATGATTTTTGGCCTTAAAATCTTATAGTTTTAGTTACATGTTATCATACGCTAATGACCTTAATCTATGAATCTTTGAAATGGTTTCCAATAAAGATTTAGTAATTCTATGTATTCTTTTTCATATGTGCAACTAATATGTAGGTCTAGCTTAAAATTAGCTTGTTTATCATATTTTTGTATATTGATTATTGAAAAGGATGTACATGCATGTTATTCTATGGTTGTTATTAGCACCAGAATTGGTCACCAACACCCTTGAGAAAGATTTTGTAGAGAGATTAATGAAGAAAGTAAATTAAAATAGAGGACTGTATGCTAAAGTAACTACAAAAAAAGAACACCGGATTTATAGTGGTTCAGCGTAATTGCCTACGTCCACTTTGAGTTTTGATCCTTATTGCTTTCACAAATGATTGAATATAGATACAATCCGTACAATAATGACTTGAATATAAGTACTATCTGAAATGAATGAGTCTTGAAAGCGGCAGAGTCTCTCCAATGTTCTCGAAAAAAGGTCCATTTCATTGTGCCCTTTCCCTTCTATTTATAGACGAAGATGGGTTGGACTTCCCTCACGGGCCTAGGAACAAGGTATCTCGGCCCATGGTAAGTAGCCTCTGCGCACCGAGCCAGGGATGTCGAATGGCAATTGCCAAGCGAGGCTCTGTGCCGAACGACTCATCTGTGCCGATCGAGGGGAGATGCCGAGCGAGGCTTCATGCCGACCGGGGGGAGATGCCGAGCAAGGCTTCATGTTGATCGAGGGGAGATGCCGAGTGAGGCTTCATGCCGAGCGAGGGAGATGCCGAACGAGGCTTCATGCCGATCGACGGGAGATGCCGAGAAAGGCTTTAAGTCGATCAAGGGGAGATACCGAATGAGGCCTTGTGCCGAGCGAGGGGAGATGCCGAATGAGGCCTTGTGCCGAGCGAGGGGAGATGCTGAATGAGGCCTTGTGCCGAGCGATGCCTGAATGCCGAACGACTCATTACCGGGTCAAACATATAGGTAACACTTGCCTCCTAAAGTGTATCGTGTGGACCAACATGATGCGCATTGAACCATGAGCAATCCACGTTTTCCTTTAAGCCCTTGCTCTGACTTCTCAGTAGTGATTTCTTACGATCTTCTGAAGTGGCGAGCGAGGCCTAAATGCCAATCGAAGCCTGAATGTCGAGCGAGGCCTTAATGCCGAGCGAGGCCTTAATGCTGAACCATCGAGATATCTTGACCGGTTCCACTGGTCGATGCCTGTTCACCTTCCCTCTTTCCTAATATAAAAGCCAACACTTCTCCTCTTTCTCCCTTTTACTTTTACCTCCACTCTAACACCCTTACAAACTCGTCTTCCCCCATACTCCTACTAACATCTCAACCTCCCTTTTTATTCCCGAGTCCCATACGTTGCTTCTCAACCTCTCCTCACCACGAACCTGAACAAGTTCAACTCCAAATCAAGTATTTCCCTACGTTTCGAGCCATTTCTTTAGGTATGATTTTTACTTGTCTGATTCTTCTGAACCAGGGGTTTAGCACGAGACCCGAACTCATAACGTTTTTCCATACTACCAACGGTCGTCTAGATGAGGAAGATGAGTCTAAGGCTTAAACATACTTTAGGGTTAGATGGAGAAGAGGAAGGAAGAGGATGTCGGAGGCCTTTAGGAGGTAGGTTCTTGTTGGGTTTCCTAGCGAGGGAATAGGAAGTATGGTTGACCCAGTAGGAACTGGTGAGGTTAGGAAGCGTTGGTCGAGTGTGGCATGCGAGTTGGAGTGATATTCGACTGGCCATTTAGGAAGGTGCTTAGGTTACTTGAAGAAGTGAGTTGGAGTGGAAAGTATGGCTGTGACTCGGTGTGACTTCCGCATGTCGAACGATGGAGAGGGAGAGTCGGAGGGAAGTAAGAGCTGGGTTCGGTGTGCCGAGCGATACGGCTCGGCATGGCCATGGCTCGGTATGACTCCATCTTGCCGAACGATGAAGAGGAATGCAAGAGTGAAGTAGGAGTTTGGTTCGACGTGCCGAGCGATGCGGCTCGGTATGACCACAGCTCAGCATGACTCCCTCATGCCGACGGTGAAGAGGGAATGTAGGAGTGAAGTAGGCAATAATAGTCGAAACCATCCCAACGTGAACATAGCTCATGTTGACTTGACTCACTTTCTCTGCCTAAACATATGACAAAAACAAGTACAAGGACTTAAGAAAACAAACATATCGAACTAATACGGACGAATAATCTCTTTGTTTCAAAAACTATAATCCTGAGTTTAGCTCGATTAAAACAAACAATAACCTTCCACATACAGCGTAGTTGCCGAGTTCAAAGTAGAAACCATCATACGATAAGCTATCAGAGACGGTCAGCGATGATGGTCTTCGAAGCTGATAGTCCAAAGCTTAACTTTATTTCATCAACTTTATGACTTGTAATTCTTCGGCACTTATACTTGAACGGCTGCACTAGTTCACGCACCACATGGGGGAGTATTTTTGTTGTTATGTCTATTGTTGATCGTTTTTCAAGTATAGTTTAAACAGATGTTTCATCAGATCCAACATTCATTAGAGATGTTTGGAAAATCCATCTCTGCCACAGTCTCAGATAGACCTGAGCTAACTTCTCAACAAGAAGTAGTTGGAACTTTGAATCCATCGACTATTCCTGTACAAGATATTCCGAGCCCCACGATCGCATCCGTCAACTTGGCTCCTGATGCCTTGGATGCAGCGATCTTTCTAGACAATCTGGTCGATTCTTAAGCTTCGACAATTAATGAAAGCGCTCTTCGTCGCATATACTCATTACAAGGGATTACTTTTGACGATGTGATGGTTCCATTGGGACAAGATCGTCCTCACTTGCCCCCAGTCGGATATACGGCCTGCAACAAATTTATGTGCTGGGTTGGTAGCGTGCCACCATTCAACTCCTTCCTCCACGGCCTGTTACAGTATATTGAGATCTCTCTGTCATAGTTACATCCAAATAGTCACGCATTCGTATACGGCACGTGCATTCTCTTCATAAGCATGGAGCAAATTCGTCCAGTATAAGCAGGAATGGTTCCACGTGCGCTGTCCCCCAGGCTTTGCAAGGAGATGGGTGGAAGGGAGTAAGTTTCTTTTCTGGATCAATACTTTCATTCGTGAAAATTGCACCTTTTCTAACTCTTTCTCTTCTTTTACAGGTATCAACCCGCGTCCCGAAGGTTTCGGGTACTCTTAGGCCATTGAAGCTATTCGAGTCGTTCCCGTGGAAGACCGGGACATTAGGTCTATCATCACCAACGAGTCGCTTCCAAAATTTAGGCTGTTGGCGGAAGGTCATCGAAAAAGTTTTCCTCGCGGCGTCACCATAACTGGGTCTGCCTTGGATAAAGGAAAAAGGCAAGCTGGGCCTTCAGCACATGGTGCTCCTGATTCACCTGAGAAGGAAAGATTCGAGAGTCTAAAGTGTCAAATACACCTGGTGAGAGTGTCAGTCCCGCTCGGGAGTTGGTAGTTGAGGTTCACGACATCGAAGTAACGCCTCCCCCTTCGAAGGGAAAGAAGAAATTAGCTTACAAATTGAGGAAGAAGACAGTGGGTGGAACCTCTAAGGTCACAATCACTCAAGTGGAGAGAGAGCCTTCTCCTCAACACTTAGGGAATTCTTTGAAAGGCTTGTCAAACCTCACTATTCCTGATGATTTGCTTAATTATGGCTTTAATGATCCGGAAGCCCTTAAGCTTCATTCGCCCACGAGAGGTGATGCAAGCAATCAAGCACAAAACCAAGGAGAAAAAACTCCTATAAGTAAAGATAAAGAAACTGGTCCGTCAGGGGAAAACACTAGGAAACACATGAACACGTATACTTCATCTTGCACTTAAATTTTAGCCATCACTCTACTCTTGCAAACTTGTCATTATTCAACTTCTACGCAGGTGATATGGGACGTACTCACAGACTCGATCGTCTTCGCGGGTCATCTATTTTTTATCATTCTGACCAGGTTTCGAGCCCCGGCAAACGCCAAGACAGAGATGACTCTGAAGACCGAGACTACTGCCCCCGAGAATCATCTTATCAAAGGAAAACATACAGCCTGTCCTTATACTTACAATCCTCCTTCTCAATCAAAGCAAGGAAGGGAGAAGTCTACGTAGAAGGTGTCCCAGCCTGAGTTCCACCGAGATCAACATTCTGCTTCATCTAGCACCAGGCAACCCCGGGAACCCCACAAAACATCTGTAGTATCGAGGCAAACTCCTCCCAATCCTTAGACGATCCGTCGATGGCGGAAAGGCTTACTGAGCTCAAGGAACATTCTTGAAAATATGCTTCGATGGTTTGAAATTTCTCCCGGCAATTCATCACATTCCGGGACACGTCAACTAAAGCGCCATTGCTTGTAACAACGATGTTTACGTTCAACATAACGCCTTTGTCCATTTAGCTGAAAAAGTCTCAGAAGTCTCTATCGAGCGTCAACATGAAATCGATCGCCTGAAGCTCGAAGCTATTCAAGACAAAAAAAATCATTAAAGCTCAGGATGAAGAGCTGTCTTCATATAAGTATCAGCTCGAAGCTGCCTAAAAAAGTGCTAAAGACACAGTGGAGGCCATTAATCGTCTAAAGGCAACACATAAGAAAGAAATTGATGTAGCGGTCCAACGCTGCAGAGCCTTAGCTTTAGAGAATGATTCTGTTCGAAAGGAGAGGGATGCATTCGCCCAACAAGTCAAAGAGTTAGAAGAGCTACTCCTCAAAGAGAAAGAGGAAAAAACTGCTGCTCAGAAAGAGTCGCAACGATATTGCGATGAGATTGTTACTACGCGTCCCCTAAAGACAAAGCTCGATGACGAACTCTCTAAAGTTGAGATGCTGAAGGATGAAACCCATGAGGAGGGCAAAAGAATAACATCCATGGAGATCGATTCTCGTCTTGAGGCGGCAACGGTGGCTAGTAGGGAGGAGATCAAGTGCTTGTTCGACCCGCTTATAGCGGAATACAATGCCCGTGTCCTCATGCGTCGAGACTTAACTTTTCTTGGTGAGGGTTACCTCGAATCTCTAGCCGAGGCATGAGAAACTCTGATAAAGATCAAAAAGGTTGAGCCGGGCAACGAGGAGGTTAACGAGGAGGCTTTAGTAAAGGAATTTCTCAGGGGGAATGAGCCTTCAGACTTGTTTGCGGCGAAGGCTCTCTACAGCAAAGGTTCCTCCTCGTCAAAAGGAAAGAATGACATTGTCGGTCCATTTGGAACTGAGTCTCCATATCCTCCCCCTACTCAATCGGCTGGTCGGCTAGTACTTGATCCGATCGAGCAGCACATTGGTTATGACCCGGACCTGGCCTTGACATTTATGTTCTATCTCCCATTCCAGAGGGTGAGACTTCTCGGACGATTGAGAGTCAGCAAGAAACCAGTATATAACTCTTCTTCTGAAAGTTAAAAGAGCCGTTGTTTTCGGCGGGAGGTTATTGTATTCTAACGTTTGTCTCTTGTGATTTTGCGTAGGCCGCTCTGACCCTAAGCCAACTCCAAGGAGCGATGACGCAAAGGAGGATAAGGAGAAGGCGAGCGAGGCTATTCATGCGGGAGAGACTCCCGGTCCTAATGCTCAAGTGATTGAGGCTCTTGACGAGGACAAATCTGAAACTTCATCACCCGTCAAAGAAAGTTATGAAGTTGAGATTACAAGCGCCTTCGGACACACTTCGAAAGTGAGCATGAAGGAGTAACATGCGGAAGAGAAAAAATATGAAAGTTGAGATCAAGGTCGAGCCCCAGGTTGTGGAACTAGACGATCCGTTGAATAGGCCTTTTAAGGTCATTCTCTTTGGTGGGTCCAGGCCAATGGAAGTTCCTCTTCCTCCTTCGGATGTTACTTCCCCAGTGAGCAAACCGTCCAAACGAAAACGTATAGGGGAGGAGTCATCCAAGAAAATAAGGAAGGAGAAGAAACCAAAGAAGTAGTTGTTACTCTCGTTCAACGAGAGTTGGCTTAGATTATGTAATTATTTCTATTTATTTCCATAATCTATGCAGATAGACTTTTGACTCCGAGTTTTGGAGGAGTTGTAGTAGGACCTCATTTTGGATTGATAAATAAAATTTAGTTCCTTTGTCTTTCAAACGACTTTTATTGTTCAGCTTACTATATAACTGTGGTCAAGATCCAAAATCTTGTGAGTTATATAAATCCCAGTTCACATCCATATGACTCAGAGATTTTTTGGAAATCGTAAATACTCTGTTTCATGCTATGGGTACTTAGAATATTTTTAGTCCGCACTCTGGGGACTCAGAGTACTCCAGTCCGCACTCCGGGGACTTGAAGATTTCAAGTCGTTTATACTCTGGTCCGCACTCTGGGGACTCAGAGTACTTCAGTCCGCACTCTGGGGACTTGGAGATTCAAGTCTTTTATACTCTAGTCCGCACTCTGGGGACTCAGAGTACTCCAGTCCGCACTCCGAAAACTTGGAGATTTCAAGTCGTTTATACTCTAGTCTGCACTCTGGAGAATCAGAGTACTCCGGTCTACAATTCGAGGACTCGGAGATTTTAAGTCATTTATACTCTAGTACGCACTCTAGGGACTCAAAGTACTCCAGTACGCACTTCGAGGACTTGGAGATTTTAATTCATTTATATTCTAGTATGCACTCTGGGGACTCAAAGTACTCTAGTCCGCACTCCGAAGACTAAGAGATTTTAAGTCATTTATACTCTAGTCCGCACTCTGGGGACTCAAAGTACTCCAGTCCACACTCCGGGGACTTGGAGATTTTAAGTCATTTATACTCTAGTCCGCACTCTAGGGACTCAGAGTACTCCAGTCCGCACTCCGGGGACTTGGAGATTTTAAGTCGTTTATGCGCGTTCGTACATCATACAAAACAATGTAGCTCTAGTTTTACACCATAGAATTATCATACACGAAAACATAAATAATTCATGGAAAAGATGGCTTCAAGCCTTTATTAATGAAAACAAATTAAATTGTCTTATTACATGCCGAAAAATAAGAATCAACAAAATAAAAACATACTATAAATAATTGCAACAAAGATACAAAAGGAATAGACTAAGTATAACAAAGTCGTAGATGTTCGCTATTCCATGCTTGGGGGAGTGTCGAGCAATCAACGGTCGCTAGCTTGAAAGTTCCCTCTCCAAGCCTCCCCTCAATGACATATGGACCTTCCATGTGGGATTCATATACGATGGGATCGGAAAAACTCGTTTCAAAATGAGATCGCCCACATTAAAGGTTCTCGATCAGACCTTTTCATTATAATATCGAGTGACTCGGTGTCTATATGCAGCGCCCTTAAATCAGCTTCTTCACATTTTTCATCAACAAAGTCCAGTGATTCCAATAAAAGATCCCGATTCGTCTTAGGGTCATAATGAGTTACTCGATGCGAAGGAACTTCAAGTTTCATAGGTATAACAGCCTCAGTGCCATATGCCAATGCGAATGGAGTATGGCCAGTCACGGACTTGTGGGTGGTTCTGTAAGCCCAAAGTGATGTTGGAAGTTCATCCACCCACTTGCCTCTAGCCTTTTCCAAGCGCTTTTTCAGTATGGACTTGATTACTTTGTTCACGGCTTCAACCTGTCCATTGGCTTTTGGATGAGAAACTGCTGAAAACATTTTTTCAATGCCATATTTCTGACAAAATTCTTTGAATTCCTTCTTTCAAATTGAATTCCGTTGTCTATAATGATAGTCCACAGGAGGCCAAAATGGCATATAATGTTTCGTACAATGAAATTAATGACCTTCTTGGTGGTGATCGTGGCTAAGGGCTCTGCTTCCGCCCACTTGGTAAAGTAATCGACCGCAACTATTGCGTATTTCGCACCACCTTTGGATATGGGTAAAGAACCGATTATATCAATCCCCCACATTGCAAACGGCCAGGGACTAACCATTTGTGTTAGTTCCGTCGGCAGAGCTCTCAGGAATTTTGCATACTTCTAGCATTTGTCACATCTCCTAACGTAGTCTGCAGCATCCCGATTTACAATTGGCCAATAATATCCATAGCGGAGGATCTTCTTTGCCAATGTCTGCCCCCTAGTATGGTCACCACATTCTCCTTTATGGACTTCCTTCAAGACTCATTTTATTTCATCATGGGAAATGCATCGGAGTAAAGGGCCGAGAATCCCCTTTGATACATTATTCCGTTCTGTATCATATATCGCGAAGCTTTACGTATGACTTGTCATCTTCCGCTCTTTCTTTCGGGCAAGACCCCGTGTAACAAGTACTTCTTAAATGGGGTCATCCATGACTCCTTCTCGATTTTAGTTTCTAACACGAAATCTATCTCCATCACGTTTATACTTGGCTTCATTCTTTGTTGCTGGAAAATCAAGCTTCAAAGCATAACAAATTGATCGGTTTTTGGGAGTCACAAGAACTATACCAGCCCCAGAGCAACGGTCGATAGATGCCCAATCGATGTACAGTTTCCAACGAATGGGGGGATAACATCATGGCTGTTTGGTTCGTCTGACATGGTGAATTTAGCGATGAAGTCTGCTAGCGCTTGCCCTTGTATGGCCCTTCTTGGCAGGTAGGTAATATCGAACTGACTCAACTCAATATTCCATTTTAACAATCTTCCAGAAGTTTCTGGTCGTTGGAGTACCTGACGCAAGGGCTGGTCAGTATAAACATTGATCGAGTGTGCCGGAAAGTACGGACGAAGCTTGCGTGATGCAATCACCATCCAGTAGGCCAGTTTCTCAATCATAGGATAATTTCTTTCTGCCCCCGTTAAACGTTTACTGACATAGTAAACTAGCTTATGGACACGATTCTCCTCGCGAACCAAAGCCGTACTGGTAGCATGCTGGGATACAGCCAAGTACACATACAATACTTCATGGTCTATAGGCTTCGACAGCACCGGGTGGCTTTCCAAATGTCTCACCAAAGCTCAGAATGCGTCCTTACAGTCGGGCGTCCATTCGAAATTTCTATTTCCTTTCATTATTATATCAAAGAAGGGAATACATTTATCTATGGCTCTGGATATGAATCGACTTAGCGCGGCTATTTTCCCGTTTAGACTTTGCACTTGCTTTATTGTCTTGGGCACTTGTATGTCCCGAATGGCTTGAATCTTTTTCGGGTTAGCTTCAATTCCCCATGCATTAACAATGAAACCCAAAAACTTCCCTGACGCAACGCCGAAGGAACACTTCAAAGGATTGATTTTTCATTCCATAATATTTGAGTATATCAAACATCTCCGCTAAGTCTCGAATGTGGTCATTTGACTGACGTGACTTCACGAGCATGTCATCCACATAGACTTCCATTTTTTTACCAATCTGGTTTTTAAACACTCGATTCACCAGACGCTGATAAGTCGCTTCCGCAGTTTTTAATCCGAATGGTATTACTACATAGCAATATAGCCCGATATTTGTTACAAAACTGGTGTGTTCTTGGTCTGGAATGTGCATCGGGATTTGATTATATCCCAAGTACGCATCCATATATGACAATAACTCGTGTCCCGCTGTTGAGTCAACCAGCTGGTCACTCCTGGGTAAAGGAAAACTATCCTTGGGGTACGCTTTGCTTAGATTGGAGTAATCTACGCAAGTTCTCCATTTCCCATTTGCTTTCCTCACTAGTACAGGGTTAAACACCCATTCAGGGTAGAGGGCATCACGGGCGAACCTATTGGCTTTGAGTTTATGCACCTCCTCTTTGAGAGCAGTGGACCTCTCCGGGTCCATGTCTCTCCTTTTCTGCTTTACCGGTACGTACCTTGGGTCTATGTTCAACATATGACTCGTAATAGCAGGAGAAATCCCGCACATATTAGAATGTGTCCAAGCGAAAACATCCTGATTCGCACGGAGGAAATCAGCAAGATCCTCGGCCATCGAGGGGTCGAGTTGTGATCCAATCCTAAGTACTCACGATGGATCATCTCGGCTAACTGGAATGTCAGTTGTCAGTTCAGCCGGTGCCGCTTTTGCTTCCCTGGCTTCATCATCATCATCACTCGGATCTATGTCTCTATAGATCCGAGAATGTTGCCCGAGCCAGGGCTCGGGCACTACTTGTTAATTGTCAGTGTTCCGGATGCTGATAGAGTTGTCTGCAACCTTTCCTTTCTCTCTCTGCTGGGCCTCTCTCAGCGCAGCCACATAACATGCACGATCGGTCGCCTGATCGCCATGCACCACACCAACTCCTTTATCTGTTGGAAACTTCAAAGTTAGACACCACGGGGCCAAAGCTGCCCTAAACTCTGCCAGGGCCGGTCGACCCAGAAACACATTGTATGGAGAATCAACATCCAAAACTATGAAAGGTAGGATTCGCACCCTCCTACGTTCACCTTGTCCCAGTTCAACTGGCAATTCAACATACCCCACTGCATCCGTCGTTGCACCATTAAAGCTATGGATACGGGCTTTAGAAGGTTTTAAATCCTTCGTCTCCATCTTCATTTGGTCATATGCCTTTTTGAAGATGATGTTAACAAAACTTCCACAATCAACTAAAATTCTCTACACAAATGCTGGTCCGATTGTCATGGATATGACAAGGGTCAACGGTAGGAGTCTCCACCTGGTCTGCATCTCGGCTCCTGAATACTATATCGTCCGTCATAGCGGGGGTCCCATCCTCCACATTCGAACAACACTCATAATCTGCATGCCTTAAGGAATTAGCATACCTCTCCATTTCCTGCCAGTTCCTATTTGTAGGATGAGGTCCACTGACTGTAGTGTTTATGACTAGTCTACCTACAATTCGGACAGGTTCCTCTGGGTGGCGTGGAGCCGGCCCGCGTCCAGGGTCTGATGTTCGTTGCCTACCTTCCTGTGGGTTGTTGACAAACTCCTGCAAATTTTTCTGCCTAATCAGCTTTTCTATGGCATCGTGGAGGTGTCTACACTCTTTTGTATTGTGCCCGTAAGTCTCAAGGAAGCGGCAGCGCTTCCCAGTCCGCTTTTTTTCCTCTGTTGACTCCTTTGGGCGTGGTTTTATGTATTGAAAAGTATTACAAGTTGACTGGTAAATATTCTCCAGAGATGCACTCAGAGGAGTATATTCGTTGTAAGTTGGAATCCTTGGCTTATATTTTCCTGCTTCTCTTTTCTTTCCAGGATTTCCCCTTCCAGACCCTTTAGATTGCCCGGGCTTGTTCTGGACATTGACCCGAACCATCCCTGAATTGTCACCGGAATGTTTCACATCGATGTTGCTCTTCACAATCTCCTGAACAGGCCCTGGTGCCTTATCTCGCTTTTTCCACTTGGCTTCCTCTCTTCTTATGAACTAATGAGACTTTGAATAAAAACGCTCTAGCGTAATCGGAGGCTTTCCTACCAACCAATATCCAAACTCTGAATCCGGATCCACCCCTCGAATTACAGCCATCAGAATCGCATGGTCATTAAGGTTTCTAACTTCAGTAGCCGCAACTTGAAACCTCTGTAAGTACTCCTTCAACGACTCCCCTGGAGTCTGGATTACACTAGATAGGGACATTACGTCCTTGGGACGAGTGGCATGTATCCTGGACTGTTCTACAAATTTCGTCCCCAATTCGGCAAAGTTAGATATAGACGAGGTGGAAGTCGAGTGAACCACATGGTCGCAATTCCGGATAAAGTTATTGGGAAGCATCTACACTTAATTGCATCATTTGCTCTAGCTGAATCCATCATCCATTCATATCTCATGACATGCTGTCAGAGATCAGTTTTCCCTTCGTAGGCCGAGATAGTAGGCATGCTAAACTTCCTTGGGTACTCGGCTTGTAGAATAGTATATGTGAATAGAGTATGACTCTTGGATATCCCCCAATCTTCATGGTTCAAGCCTTGATTTTCTCTCATCAGCTGTCTGACCATAGCCGATAGGTCTGGATTTGTATGGAAGATGGAAGGTTGGAATCTGTTCTACGAGACCTTTCGGCTTGATGTCTCATCTGTTGGCAATCTGCCAAACGTATATCTTGGAAACCGGCTTTATTAGGGTCTTGGTGAGCCGGGCGGCCAGTTTCCACACGTGCTCTAGATCCTAAGTTTTCTGTTCCAACTTGGGTGTGGTCTCCAAGGTGTAAGTGATCTCTAGTTGATCGATCAGCGGCATCTGCTTGTGTAGTTTCAATTTTGTGGCGTCTACACCTGAGAGGTTCATCGGACGAAGTCGGGCTATCAGATGAAGAATAAGGAACGGGGCTACCTCCAGCATTCTGATGTTGTTGCTGAGTAAGCTGAGTCATGAGGTTAGCGTTAGCTTTAATCTGCTTAATAAGTTGTCATCTGCTTTCCATGAGTTCTCTCATCAACTCGTTGAACTATGTTCTGGTGACAACTTCCATTTGATTTTGGGCGGTGGTTCCTACACCTAGATTTGCTTGTTGATTGCTAGGTCCTATTTGTTGTATGCTAGCAGTCTCGTTGACATCCGCGTTATGAGAGGCTGATCTGGTGTGTGGTATTCCCATAGTAGAGTTATTGATAGGAACTCTGAGTAGAATCAACGGACGTTCTGTGAATGACTTAGATCTCCTTCGGGGGATTTATTCAATCCACTAGCTACAAAGCAGATCCTAGCGGCCTGAGAATTCGATTTATCAATGAAAGCACTAAAATGTTAGCACCAGAATTGGTCACTAACACCCATGAGAAAGATTATATAGAGAGATTAATGAAGAAAGTAAATTAAAACAGAGGACTGTATGCTAAATTGACTGCAAAAACAAGAAAACCGGATTTATAGTGGTTCAACGTAACTGCCTACGTCCACTTTGAGTTTTGATCTTTACTGCTTTCACAAATGATTGAATACAGATACAATCCGTAAAATAATGACTTGAATACAAGTACTATCTGAAATGAATGAGTCTTGAAAGGGGTAGAGTCTTCCCAATGTTCTCGAAAAAAGGTCCATTTCATTGTGCCCCTGCCCTTCTATTTATAGACGAAGATGGGTTGGACTTCCCTCACGGGCCTAGGAACAAGGTATCTCGGCCCATGGTAAGTAGCCTCTACGCATCGAGCCAGGGATGCCGAACGGCTATTTCCGAGCAAGGCTCTGTGCCGAATGACTCATCTACGCCGATCGAGGGGAGTTGCTGAGAGAGGCTTCATGCTGACCGAGGGGAAATGCCGAGCGAGGCTTCATACGGATCGAGGGAAGATGCGAGCGAGGCTTCATGCCGATCGAGGAGAGACGCCGAGCGAGGCTTCATGCCAAGCGAGGGGAGATGTCGAATGAGGCTTCATGTCGATTGAGGGAAGATGCTGAGCGAGGCTTCATGCTGACCGAGGAGAAACACCGAATGAGGCCTTATGCCGAGAGAGGGGAGATGCCAAACGAGACCTTGTGCCGAGCGAGGCCTGAATGCCGAACGACTTGTTATCGGGTCAAACAACCGGATAACATTTGTACATTATGCTTTAATGTTGTTTGCTAGTGTTTTTGATGCTTAGGAAGATAGTTTGATGAATTTAGCAAATCAAAAGCAAAGATGGTCGGAATTGGATGTAATTTGAAGGAGTGGCTCTGGAGTATTGAGGAAGCCAGAAGTTCAAGTCACATGTCCAAATCCACCAAGTAGACAACTCGTTACCGAGTTGCCAATGTCAGTACCGAGTTGTCCCTATTAATCATATGGGCCAGTGATTGTGGGGGATCTCTAAAGCATAGCTAGTAGAGGTGGAATATGGCAAGATGCAGGAGATTGGCTAAGTGTTGGATGTTATACCGACTTGCTTCTAGAACTTGAAGATGAAGGTTTTGGCATGGGACCGAGTTGTTTGGTGGATGGGTCCGGGTTTGAAGCACTTGGGAATGGAGTACAAGATGCAAGGAAGGAGAGTTAGACAAAAATTAGCTAAGTAAACAAGTCGGTACCGAGCTATTGAAGTCGGTGTCGAGTTTTTTTGAGATTGTAGTGGGGGCAACCTTGTACAAGGAGGAAGCAGGGGACTCTATAGACCATGCTAGATGTATTGGCTCGCTCGCTTGAGGATTAGATGATGATGTAACATCATGGTAAAAGCTTTTTATCTTTGGTTGGTGACTTGTGAAGGGAATACGTACTGAAGATAGTGGCTCGATAAAGGAGGGGGCCGTGGAATAAGGAACATGGAAGGGTTCTTGGAAAATGGAAACTGGATTGAGCCGAAAGGAGGGATCGAATGTGTTTGCTAAGGAATCGTTGATACTCATAGTGTTTTATGGTGTACTCAAAGTAAGGTTATTATAAGTGGGGGCATCCATGGATCATTGGAGTTTATCCGAATACCCTGAATCAGTGGTTATGGGTCTAATGTCTAGCTTTGGGCTACTGACATGTATCTAACTGTGGGCTACGATATATGTGACTACACCGAAAACCAGGATTTCCATTATATTTATGATATTATATTTTATCCATGCACTATGAGATATAGGACAAGTCATATGCTGTATTTGTCTCATTCTTAACCCTGATATTGTCCTATATCAATCGGGCATGATTGCAACGCATGATTTTGATATTTATTGGTGTCGGTGGTATAAAGCAATCGTCACAGCTTTATTCCATTACATGCGATAGCTCTTGCAGTCTTAGTCCTCGATACTTTTTATGATTGTATGTGATAGCGCTTCTTGTCTTAGTACTTGATATCTCTTCTTGTATTAGCCCTCGATAGGTCTTTATAATGTCATGCAATAGCTATTGTTTACCTTGAACCTCGATAACATTGATGCCTTTAACATGCGATAGCTTTTCATAAATAGCACTCGATAGCTTTTATATTTTTGGAATGCGATAGCTTTGCCTTTAGTATGACTTATCACTCGATAGCTCCCTATTATAACATGTGATTGCTTTTCTCTTTAGCACACTTAGCATGCGATAGCTTCCTATTATGTCATTCGTTAATTTTGCCTTTTAGAAATCAATAGCTTTATTGCGTGTTTGACCTTCGATAGCTTGTCGCCTTCAAATTCTTGATAGACTTTTGAAATTTTGAATGTAACAAGAAGTATACAACCAAATACTTATCATAATAAATTATTACTTGTTATACCCATATTTCCTAAATCCAATTTAAGGCAAGGAAACACCAAGATCAGAATGTGATGCTCTCACAATAAAATTTGGACTGCGAAAAGGAAAGCAAAGAATAAAGCAACGTCAAAAGAATACTGTGCTTGGAAACTACAGCATGATGGAAAAGTTTCAAACTGCGCTGATCGTCCTAATCCCAGTATTACATTACGATACCAAGCCCAAAATCGAATACAATCATAGGGTGTAGTAAATAGCCTATAACCAAGATACGTAGAACTCCGGTGTAACCAAAATCCCAAAAAACTTAAATATGGCTCCATGTCACAAGAAGTTATATGGATGGCGTCAAAACATAACACACCTCGTTTAAAAAAGGAACATGCCATCAACAACATACTGAACTCATAGGCCAATATTTATGGATAAATTCTGCTAACAATCTTGCATTAAAGGAAAATAGGGATGCGTCGCCTCATTTTCTTTTAACACCAAAAAAGTAAAGTGACATAACACACCGCCATCAACACATGAATATGGAGAGAGGATTGTTCTGCACCAAAAGGAATGAATAAACCCCATATCATTCCCAAAGAACTCTTCTAATACTTCCAAAAATGGATCTGCATTGCACTTACTGGGTGTTACCTAAGCAGTATCACGCGGGCGCAAAAACAATCCAAAGATTGCATGCAGGGACACTCAAATAGTGCACCAGCACATATCCATGCTAACGATTAAATGAAAAATATATTTGTCTTCCTCATCGATAACCCATGCAGTCCATCGCTCAGAGCAGCTCGGCATAGAGCAACACAAAGCGATTGCCTTCAGAAATGGTAGCCCGATCACCCTAACCAACCTTGTAAGTATCACCTATGATTAAGGAAGACCAAAGAAGCAACCAACCCTTGAGGCAAAAGTAATAAAAGCGGCATAGTTCGATTCGAAGAAAAAAGGACATCAACCTGTCATACTCACTCTCAGAGGTAATGCTTGGGTCATTCACCCTCCAAAGAGAGGGAATTCAGAGCCCATTTAAATTTGGAACTATAACATCCCCCACTTAGAAGTCCAAAACTAACGGTTACGGATGCTACAGTCGTTAATAGTTATCAATCTTCGACAACCAAATACGGTAATGTTAGATAAATTGATATACCATAAACATAATGATATGGAAAAAGTCTAAAAATTTCAAAACAACTTTCTCATTCCATTCCAGAACCCATTTCAACATTCTTTACATAATCCCACAATGTTAAGCACGTTCAAAAAATATAATTATTACAATATACTTCAAGAGCGACATATGAAGATGCCCCCTTGGTGATCAGAGTATATAATAGGCAATAAACAACTTTTCCTTGACAAAACAACATGTCAGAATCATATGAAAAAGAATTCAAATAACTACATGCCTCCTGCACGACTTTGGAAGCTTATTCGTCTTAAGAGGTGCCTGAAAACCTCAAATCTCAAGCTACTCAAAATCAATTGAGTACTCAAGAGCTTAAGGAAAAAACATAAACTTTGAGTCAGACATAAAACCTAGTATGAAGAATAATCTACCATCTCAAATTATATAGATATATAGTGAGACCACGCCGCTTGGCGGAACGGGTTTCCCCCTTACTGGTATCTTAAAAACTTTTATAAACCACTTTCTGTGCTCCTGCATCCACATTGGTTAAATCAATTTTAAAAATTATTATGTGGTGATATGAATAACAATTGAATCAATTCTGTATTACCAATCCCCATTCATTTTGACAATCTCTCATAATCATAGTTTCTAGGATTACTATTAACCTGCTAGTTTTCGTGGGCTGAATAATAACCGAATTAAACATTTATGGACTCCCTTTCCACTTATATATTTTTCATGGGATTACCATAAACCTATTGGTGACTCCAATATCTTTTCTTATATCCTAGTTTTCATGGGATGACTAGGAATCTATTGACTAACTATCAATATCTTTCATTTATCCTAGTTTTCATGGTCTAATTAGGAACCTATTGACTATTTGTCGATATTTCTTTTCCTTATCTGGATATAGCTTTCATGGGCTAACTATAAACCTGTCAAACTAACTTCTTCAATTATACATAGTTTTCATGGGCTAACTATGAACTTATTGGCCCTTACCAATATCATTTCCGTTACACAGTTTTCATGGGCTTACTGTGAACCTATTGGCCCCTACCAATATCTTTAATTTATATTCACTAATTGGTCAACTTAACTAGTTATTCTGCCTTTTCCCAAAGTACCTGTTTGGGTCCATTACAAAGTGAATATATACATATATATGAAGAAGTAATTATAATAACTTGTTTAATCCATTTACACTTCTTCAAAAACGTTATTTCAAATTATTTTGTTTAATAATATGCCATGGTTTTAATTTTAAATGAGATTGGGTTATCTGTTTTGAAATTTATACCGTCGAAACCTTCTTTCGACCTCACTGGATAGCCTCCTTTGAAAGCATATATTTCTTTTTAAAACATTAGACTCCTACCTTTTAAAGCACTTTAAAATCCTTCTTTCGAAACCTTTCGAATATAATAAAATTTTACTTATTAATTATTAGAAACATAGCTTCGAAACCATTGAAAGTATCTCTTCCTAAAGTATAGAAAGTCCTTCATTCGACATCATTGGATTTACCTTTAAAAATATCGTTTGGGTTAAAGTAAATATAAACGAAAGTATCTCTTTCGAAACTATTCTTTACCATATAAAAATATTAGAGAATTTATGATGGGGTCGGAACCATCCTTTTCAACAGAGTCGAAAGCATATATATATATAATACTGGAGGATAGCTTCGAAACCCCTTCCAAAGCCATTTCCTTTGAAACCTATAACCCTTTTGAAAGCATTTAGGAAGCGGCTTAATATAGCCTTAAAACAAACAATACCTTTCGATAGCATTGCTGACTTCAATACACTTGAAAGGTAAAAGAATCGGTGGTAGGGTTTCGACCGTGTCAGAACTTCTTCTTTCGAAAGCATTGATTTATAATTAAAGGAACTCCTTTAAAACCCCTTTTTCTTTTAAATCAAACATGGAAACCCCTTCGAAGACCATTATAAAACTCCTTCTGAAAACAAAATATCGACTATGCCGAAAACTTAGTAAAAGAAAGACAGACGCTTAATTTTTTAAACAAACTAAGATATTGACTCCATCGGAAGCATGATTTCGACATCATACCTTCCGCCTTTCTCCAATCCACTACCTACCCCCTAATTGATACCCTGTGTATTGGTTATGGCTTAATGGGGTTTTGACTTTGTTGATGGCAAAAGGTAATGGGCGAAAGGTATTTTCTTGGTTAAATGCCAAATTAAGCAACTTATATCAACTAACATGCCTACGTGTAAACTTCATATTAGTTGTCTTAACTTTTCCAATGCTTTTCAAAACTAACCGCCTTAATACTTTGGATAAGTATCAAGCTTAGAATTTTACAGATAAAACCTTCCATTGTAAATAAAATTAAATCATTTAGATCCTCTTCTTAAAGTTATTTAATTTGTATATCAAATCACTTAAGAAAAATTCCCAAAAATCATCAAAATTCACTTTGACCATGTTATATAACATATCAAAATTTCAAACCCAAATTCTCAATATATTCTGTGAAATAAATTTATAAACCCAACATGCTATATTTTCATCAAAAAATTCATAATAATCTTTCCAAAGCTTGGAAAATTATAAAAATTAAAACCCAACTCTAGAATTATGTTTTGCATAACATATAATTTTTCCATGCATTTGAACATTAATATCACATGATTTTAGTCTGAAACCGTGTTAACCATCATTTAAACAATCTGTTTAAATTTAAACAAACCATTATTCAATCATATCATCATAAAACATCTTATATTCAACAAATAAAGATGGAAATTATTGTTCACCTTAATCTTTGAAAAGGAAAGTGGATTGAGATGCATTTGATTCCCCCTTATTTAATTCTTTTTCTTCTTCCTTGAATATCTTCTTCTTTTATTCCAGTTAATGGTCGGCCTTCTTTCTTTGTTAACATTTTTTTATTTTTGTGATAGAGTGATAATAAATGCGAATGGCTTAGGGGACATATATATATATATATATATATAAAGGCGAGAGTCATAGGAGGCTAATAACTATTATGCCCTTATATAGTTTATTTAGTCTATAAGCCATCCTTTAATCCCATTTTTATTAATAAGCATGACCACTTAAATTTATTCAAATATCAATCCCCTTATCACTTAACCTTTGTATTATTCTATTTAATTTATCTAATTAAACATCCTAAATATTGTTATTTAAAAATTAGGGATGTTACAAGCTCCTGTGCTTTAAGAATTTCGTCTTCGATATTCAATAAGGACTAAATAACAACCATCTATAACCACTCCTAACAACCATACTAGTCTATCTGACTAGAGACCATCTATACAAGTCTAATATAGACATACCCTCAAAAAAGATCAGGATAAGTATCTCGAATTCTACCCTTTATCTCCCAAGTACAGTCTTTCTCGTCATCACTCCACCAAACTTTCACTAATTTGACCGTCTTGGATCTCAATCTTTTCTCATCCTTCGCCATAATCCAAACTGTTTGTCTAACAATTGTCAAATTAGGCTTATCAACTAACCCAAGCATGTCAGAGGAATAGTAGTTTTTGGACCATGCACATACTAGCGAAGATGAGATACATGGAATACATTATGGAAACTTATCATATTGCTTGTTAACACTACTCTATATGTGAGCTTTCCAATCCTCTCTATAATCTGCAATGGACCAATATATTTTGGTGTCAACTTCCCTGACATTTCGAACCATATTACTCCCTTCGTCTATGATACCTTAACAAATACTCTGTCTCCATCTGGGAACTCTTGGTCTTATGCCTTTTATCTGTGTAATTATTTTTCTGGATTGAGCTTCCTTTATTCATTCTCGGATCAACTCAATCTTCTCTAACGCCTCTCTAAAAAAATCTAGACCTAAGACTAATCTGTCTCCAGTCTTTGACCAACATGCTGGGGATTTGCATGGCCTTTCATACAAAGCTTCAAAAGGCGCCATTCCTATACTAATTTGATAACTATTATTATAGGAAAATTCAATCAAATGTAGGCATTCTCCCCTAGATCCACTAAAGTCTAATACACAAGCTCTCAACAAATCTTTGAGTACTTTATTGACTCACTTAGTCTGTCCATCCGTCTGTGGGTGATATGTTGTACTCATCTTTAGCTTGGTACCTAATACCCTCTATAGGCTTCTCCATAATTTGCTAGTGAATAATGTATCTCTTTCGCTGACTATGACACTTGGAATTCCACGAAGTCTAGCTATGTTCTTCATGAACAACTTCCCCAAAACATGTGTTGTCCTGGTTGACTTGACTGGAATAAAATGGGCGCTCTTGGTCAATCTGTCCACTATAACCCATAAGCTTTCATTTCCCCTGTTCGTTCTTGGCAACCCATCAATGAAATCCATGGATGCGGAATCCTACTTCCAAATTGGAATCTCTAAAGGATGAAGTAACCCGCTAGGCATTTGGTGTTCAGCTTTCACTTGTTGACGGTTGACACACTGCCTAACCCATAAGCCAACATCCATTTTCATGCCTTTGCAATAGAAGATCCTCTTCATACCTTGATACATCTTGGTTCCCCATTATTAATTGTAAAGTTCGATCAATGAAATTCTCCTAAAACCTCTTTTTCTTAAGTTCTTTACATTTACAACACATTAGCGTCCCTTCTTCCTCAACCGTCCTCTCTGGTCGATGCCAAAATGTTTAAGATCATCGATCTCGGATCCCATCTCGAATCTTCTAATCTTCTCGGCTAATTTTGGACACTCTTTCTCTTTAGAAGCTATTCTCTCGATCGGTACTGGTCAAACCTCTAAACAGGCCAATATAGTAATACCCTGACTAGAATTAGTAGTCAATCTCGACTTTGTACTACACGTAGTCAAAGCTTCTAAATCCTTCCATTCTACCAATATAGCTAACACTACATTCTGATGTTTCTGGCTAAGAGCATTTTCTACCTTATTTCCTTTCCTGGGAGTATATTCCATACCAAGGCTAAGAGCATCTACTACGTTATTTCCTTTCCCGGGAGTATATTCTGTACCAAAATCATAAGCTACTAGAAACTCTATCCACCTTTATAGTCGCATATTCTACTCCTTCTAAGAGAATAAATATCTTAAGGACTTATGATCAGTGTATAGCTCAAATCTCTCCCCTAAGAGATACTATCTCCAAATCTTCAATGCGAAGATCACCGCAGCTAACTCCAAATCATGCATGAGTAGGGTATCTCACCTCGTGCGGATTAAATTATCGAGAAGCATAGGCAATGACTTTACCATTCTGCATCAACACAGCTCGCAATCCCGATCCACATGCATCAGTGTACACCACCAACCCTTGATTTCCATCTGGAACTACTAGCACCGGTGCATTGGTCAACAAATGCTTTAACTTAAGGAACCCTTCCTCACATTTGTCGGACCAAATAAACTTCACATCCTTTCTGGTCAACTTAGTCAAAGGTGTTGCTATCAGTGAAAAATATCTAATGAATCTTCGGTAATAGCCAGTAAGTTCGAGAAAAATTCAAATCTCGGTTACCATCTCTAGTCTCTTCCAATTATTAATAGCTCGATCTTAACAAGATCTACTGCCAAACCCCCCTTTGAAACTATATGACCAGGAAACTTGACCTCTTTCTTCCAAAAATGACATTAGGAAAACTTCTCCTTTAGCAGATGTTGTCTAAGTGTCTCAAGCACTACTCTCAGATGATCTTCATGCTCTCTCACATCTTTCAAGTATACCAAAATGATCTGTGAATACTAATACAAACCTATCTAAATGTTCTCAAAAAATCCAGTTCATCAAGTCTACGAAGAAAGAAGGTGCATTTGTCAACCCGAATGGCATCACTAACCATTCATATGAATCATACCTAGTTCGAAATGTTGTCAAAGGAATACTATCCTCTTACACTCTCAAGTAATGGAACTCCGTTGCCAAATCCAATTGGAAAACACTCTGGATCCACTCAACTGATCAAACAGATCATCTATTCGCGGCAAAGGATACTTATTCTTGATCGTCCTTTCATTCAGCTTACGGTAGCCGATGCACATCCTCAATGATCAATCTGACTTCTTTACAAAAACCGCGGCTGCTCCCCAAGGTGAAATGCTTGATCTAATAACATTCCTTCCTTCTAGATCCACTAGCCGCAACTTCAATTCTTTCATCTCAGTTGGTGTCATTCTGCTAGGTGGGCTATTGACAGGTTTAGTTCCTGGTACAAGATCTATCTGAAACTCTATAGCTTGTTTCAGTGGTAGTCCTATGATCAGCTCAAATATATCTACAAACTCTTTTGCAACTCGAACTTGACATAGCTCTTCCACTGCTTCCAAGACACTTATCATAACACATACACTTCGGTCGAAATTCTCTACTGAGAAGATGATTCTGTTATAATTATTTGGATGCCTTAATGATATTTTCCCATCCTGGCAAAATATCTTAGCCTCCTATCTACCCAACCAATCCATACCCAAAAATGATCCTGAAATCTATGAAATCATAAACATACAGACTATATGCAAACATATGACCTAACAAATCAAGTTATAACCATCACATCTCATCCCTAGAGTTGCATACCCTCCCATTGGATTCACAACCCTTAAGGAAGAAATAGAGAAGTGGGTTTTAAGCATAACCTATTAACCAAATTCTGGGATGTAAATGAATGTGATGCACGGGTATCAAATAGTATCCTAACTGGAATACTTTGAATCAAAAATATACCTTCCATCATAGTCTTTCCCTTATCTGCTACAGTTGGTCTTGAAGAAGACGATGGTCCAATTGCAAAAACCTTTCCATTTTCTGCCCTAATTGGCTCTGGACACCGGTTCTTGTAATGCCCAACTTGATCGCAGTAGTAGCACTTAACATGCTTCTTATCCGAGGCCTTCTTCTTCCTCATTCCTAACTAGCATTCATTTGCAAAATGACCCTTCTTGTTACATTTGTAGCAGACTAAATCAACTTTTGACTTCTTGGCTGAATCTCCCTTCTGGACTCCTTTCTTTTTGAAGAACTTCCTCTTCTTTCCCTGAGGACCCTGGGATTCAATTGGCTTTTCTCTAGTGCAAACAGAAAACATCTCCTCATGTCGAATAGCCATCTCCCCCACCACATTACAGGGATCACAGATATTAGTCAGGGTTGCCCTAGCAAGCTCAGGCCTCGGTCGCCGAATGAATCTTTCATTCCTTCCGATGTCAGTGTCTATATCAGTGTATCATATCGAGATGTATCATCAAATCTATTTGCATACTCGATAACTGACATGTCTCCCTGAACTAAATCTATAAATCTTCTCATCAATGTTGACTTGGCAACTTCAGAAATAAACCTTTATTCGAATCTCCACCGAAAATCAACCCAAGTTAACTATTCCTCTGATACTCCGGTAGTCACACCATTCCACCAGTGAAGTGCTGACTCTTGCAATTTCCTAGAGGCCCACCTTCTCTTCTATTCATCTTCTAAACCCAAATCAAAAAATATTCTTTCGTAATGCAGTAGCCAATTCTTCACTTCAATAGCATCCTTCGTTTCCATAAATGGCTTTCCAACCAAGCTGGTGTAGTCTCTGCTCAGCTTAGCATAATTATTCCCAATATTACCAATAACTCCAGTAGCAACACCTTCTTGCATCAAATTAGCAAGGAACCGATACATCGTCCCTGCATCTACTGGAGGATTTTCCACACCTACACTGGCTTTCGAATTTGGATTAGCGTTAACCTGTCGACCTTGGTTCCTCCGGGTATTAGGTCGACCATTTCCATCATTTATGGTGCTTCCTCCATCTAGATTTACTATTATGTTTCCTACTTTTGTATCTTCTTTCTCGTAAATCTGTATAAGAGCCTTAGTAATATATAGAAGAAAGGTCTAAGACAAAAGGGGAATTACATACTTATATATATATATCAAATATAAGTATGTTACGATCATGTTAATCAAAACCACGATTATATTTCTGATTCATTGGATTATGTTTTGAAAATCTTTTTAGGTTTAAATTACTTAAGTTTTCATAAAACTATGCTCTGATACCAACTTGTAACATCCCTCACTCTGAGACCTAAAACTAACGGCTACGGATGATGCAGTCATCCATAGTTATTAATCCTTGATGACAAAATACGGTAATGTTAGATAAATTGATATACCAGAAACAATGGATACGGAAAAAGTATAAAAAAATTAAAAATAACTATCCCATTCCATTCCAAAACCCCATTTCACCACTGTTTACATAATCCCACAACGTTAACCGCATTCGAAAAAATATAATTATTATAATATACTTCAAGAGAGATATTGAATATGCCTCTTGGTGATCAGAGTATGTAATAGGCAATAAACAACTTTGTCTTAACAAAAAAACACATCGGAATCATATAAAAGAGAATTCAAATAACTACATGCTTTTGCATGACTTTGGAGTTTATTCGTCTTAAGGGGTAACTTAAAACCACAAATCTCATACTACTCAAAATCAATTGAGTACCCAAAAGTTTAAGGGGAAAACGTAAACTTCGAGTCAGACATATATTGCCTGGTATAAACAATAATCTACCATCATAAATTATTTAGATATCTAGTGAGACTGTGCCGCTTGGCGAATCAGGTTACCCCTCAATAGTATCTTAAAAACTTTTATAAACCATTTTCTATGTTCCTGCATCCATAATGGTTAAATCAATTCAAAACATTATTATGTAATGATATGAAAAAATGATTGAATCAATTCTAGATTACCCATCTGTGATAACCTGAATTTTGGAGTATCTATTAATTAATAATTAGCTAGGTTAATTATTGGAAATACTGAATTTGAGATTGAACAAATGAATCTGATCAAATAAATATTTATATTTTTAATTGTGTTATATATATATATACATAGATTATAAATAAAATTATTATATACAAGTTGAAATTGTATTTGTTTAAATATATGTATATATAAAATTGATTTGAAATTTAATTTGAATTTGGGTTTGATATAGAATTTCAAAGAATAGATATATATCTTAAAAATATTTTGGATTTAAAAATATAGTATATATGATTTTATTTCTTTTATATAATTGGTTTTACGTTGTTTTCTTAAAATTTTTATTTATATGAATTAAAACAATGTTTTTACTTAATAAAAATATATACATATAAGTTTTATAAATCATTTAAAAAAAGATTATTAGCTCTAGGTAAATACACTTGTAAATTAAGTATATATATAATTTAACAAATGCAATCAATTAATTCATGCTTGTGACAAATGTTACATTCTTAGACAAGTGTCAATTGGTTTAATTTAAGATTAATAAAAATTATACAACATATTTAAAAAAAATATAGAAATCGGTTTCATATTCTTCTTTCTCTCAATTTTCATTCTTCTTCAAATTTGAAAATGCAAATTAGTAAACAAATTCACAAACTTGAGAAGATCAAAGCAAAACATATTCAAAGCAATTTTAAACTGGAAATCTCAATCTTGGAAGCAATGGCAAACATAATGATTCAAACTCAAAACATCAAGTAATCAAACAAGCCTCAGTTTTGATAGAGACAATTCAGACCAGCATTTCTTTCATCTGTTTTCTGTTCAAGTCATATTGAGGTGAGCAAACTTTAATTCTTTTAAGATAAAATCATCTGTAAAATGGGTGCATGCCTCAATTGATGGTGAAAATAACTTAATTTGATGTGCATGAATGGGATAATGATTGTTAGAGCAACTCTGAATTGCATGCCTGAGAGCACATATGTGTATCTCTGCTTATCATGATTAACTAAATATGTTCAAAGAAATTTAAATGTTTCCCTGATTTCTTTTAGCATACTATGATTAAAGAAATTTAGATGAAATGGTTTAATTCAAATTAAAAATATTAAAAATAATATATACAGTTCCAGGTTCATTCCAAAAACAGGATTCTCTGTTTATACCTGTGAGTAAAATTTGAACTTAAACAGCTTTAAATTGATGTATGTGGGAATGTTGAATGAAAATGGTGTGGTACATGTTTAAATTTAAGTATGCATGCATGTTTAAAATGTGAATACATGTATTTATGAAATGAATATATTGGTATGTTGGCTGTGGTCATCTCTGTTATGTTATACAGTTAGAATTTAGATAAGGAAATTCCAATCCTCCTCATCTAATCTTTGTTAGGTTTAGAAATTTAAACAGATTTTGTTTGTTTAATCATAACAAAGGTTTTAAAATTTTATTTATATGAAGTAAGTTTGTAAATTATCTGGAAAACAAAAGGAACAGTGAAAACTTGATCTTATCAAAATTCCAACATGAATAAATTATAGATTCAAGTTTATAAACGGATGAACATATAAAAACTAGGATTTTTAAAATGAAAATCTAGATTTCTAGTTGAATATCGAGTGAGATATTCGAAGTTAATCGGAAATGTTGTTTTGAGCTTTTCCTGATGATCGTGTAAGCTGGAAGGTTAGGGATTGTGGCCAGGGAAAGGTGATAGGCTGGAGATGTGGAAAAAAAATGTTCGACTAATTTTCTGATCATCATTGATGGCCGTAGGGATCGATTTAGGGTTTAAGGAGATGAGTTGTTCAGGATTGGAAATCGGACGATTGTAACGTCAACAATGGATCGGAGTATATCGCATCATTGGGAAATGACTTAGGGAGGATGGGCGGTGTTCTGATCAAAATTCTGTAGCCTCTGATGGCCGGAGGCATTAGAGCGAGGTGGATTTTGTAGACCAATGCGCGTTCCAGTTTGGGTACGGCTCTCATTTTTCGAGTTCGTCGGAGATTCATCAATATGAGTGATCTGGAGATATAGGTGGATGATCGCCGACATGTCGAAGAAGGCAGGTTTGACCGGAGCTCAACGGAGTTCAGGTGCACGTGCACGTATCCAGGTTAGTATCCGTTGAATAGGATGAGTGGGAAGATGAGGTTAACTCGGGAACAAACTCGAAGCAAGTAAGGGTCAAGTTCGAAGAGAAGGGGGTAGAAGGTTGCTTTATAAAAACTCGGGAATTTCGGGTGTTTTACTCGGGTTTTGGTGATGAAGTTCAGTTTGAACAAAATAAATACAGATTTAAAATTTAAAAGTGTTTATATTATGTACAACCTTTGCTTTAAAGTTTGTTTTAAAATGAAACTTGGTTTTACAACTGTTTCAGTTGTAGAAGAAGTGTTCAGGTTTTAAAAAAAAGCAAAAGTTTGTAAAGAATCATGTTTTGAAATTTTTAAAAAACAACGTAAGTCAAGTTTTTTTAAAATATTATAAAAATAATTGTTTTCAAATATGTAATTTATAAAAGGGGATTTACTTCATGAAGTAATTGGTGGATAATTACCTAATGAAAGTAATTAAGGATTAATTACTTAGTGTAGTTAATTTGGTTAATTAATTAATATGATTAAGTAATGAATGTGGTTAATTTATGATTAATTACCAAATGTAATTAATTTAAAAGTGTGATTAATTAATAAAGTAATTAATAATTGTTAAGTAAAGTAATTAAGACTTTGATTACTTGTATTGAAGGAGTTTAATTGATAGTTAAGGTTTATTAATTAATAATTAAAGAATAATTAATGCTTAATTAAAGATTAATTAATTGGTTTATAGGGTAATTAAGGAATGAATTACCCAATTGTAATTAATGAGATGAATGTGATTGAATTAACTTGTTAATTTAAAGATAGTCGCTTGGAAATTTATTAAGTATAATTACTTAATGAGATTGATAAGAGAAATTACTTAGTAAAGTAATTGGTGGATAAATTACAGGATATAATTAATATAAGAGAAATTACTTAGTGTAAAGTGATAAAAAAATTAATTATATAGAAGAAGTAATTACTAGTGGTCCGGTGGTTAAGACATAGTGGAGTTGCTACATATGGTTGTAGTGGCACCGGTTCGAATCCCAGCGGCCACAATAATGAAACATAGTGCACGGCCACTTATAAATCTGGCTAACCGAAGGCCAGGGAAAACATAGTTTCCTTGGCCCCAAAGTTTTTTGTCAAGTTCTAGTGGTCCAGTGGTTAAGACATAGTGGAGTTGCTACATATGGTTGTAGTGGCACCGTTTCGAATCCCAGCTGCCACAATAATGAGACATAGTGCACGACCACTTATAAAACCGGCTAACCGAAGGCCAGGGCAAACATAGTTTCCTTGGCCCCAAAGTTTATGTCAAGTTCTAGTGGTCCAGTGGTTAAGACATAGTGGAGTTGCTACATATGGTTATAGTGGCACCGGTTCGAATCCCAACGGCCACAATAATGAGACATGGTGCACGGCCACTTATAAAACCGGCTAACCGAAGGCCAGGGCAAACATAGTTTCCTTGGCCCCAAAGTTTTTTCAAGTTCTAGTGGTCCAGTGGTTAAGACATAGTGGAGTTGCTACATATGGTTGTAGTGGCACCGGTTCGAATCCCTGCGGCCACAATAATGAGACATAGTGCACGACCACTTATAAAACCGGCTAACCGAAGGCCAGGGCAAACATAGTTTCCTTGGCCCCAAAGTTTTGTCAAGTTCTAGTGATCCAGTGGTTAAGACATAGTGGAGTTGCTACATATGGTTGTAGTGGCACCGGTTCGAATCCCAACGGCCACAATAATGAGACATGGTGCACGGCCACTTATAAAACCGGCAAACCGAAGGCCAGGGTAAACATAGTTTCCTTGGCCCCAAAGTTTTGTCTAGTTCTAGTGGTCCAATGGTTAAGACATAGTGGAGTTGCTACATATGGTTGTAGTGGCACCAGTTCGAATCCCTGCGGCCACAATAATGAGACATAGTGCACGGCCACTTATAAAACCGGCTAACCGAAGGCCAGGGCAAACATAGTTTCCTTGGCCGCAAAGTTTTGTCAAGTTCTAGTGGTCCGGTGGTTAAGACATAGTGGAGTTGCTACATATGGTTGTAGTGGCACCGGTTCGAATCCCCGCGGCCACAATAATGAGACATGGTGCACGACCACTTATAAAACCGGCAAACCGAAGGCCAGGGTAAACATAGTTTCCTTGGCCCCAAAGTTTATGTCAAGTTCTACTGGTCCAGTGGTTAAGACATAGTGGAGTTGCTACGTATGGTTGTAGTGGCACCGGTTCGAATCCCAGCGGCCACAATAATGAGACATAGTGCACGGCCACTTATAAAACCGGCTAACCGAAGGCCAGGGGAAACATAGTTTCCTTGGCCGCAAAGTTTTGTCAAGTTCTAGTGGTCCAGTGGTTAAGACATAGTGGAGTTGCTACGTATGGTTGTAGTGGCACCGGTTCGAATCCCAGCGGCCACAATAATGAGACACAGTGCACGGCCACTTATAAAACCGGCTAACCGAAGGCCACGGCAAACATAGTTTCCTTGGCCCCAAAGTTTTGTCAAGTTCTAGTGGTCCAGTGGTTAAGACATAGTGGAGTTGCTACATATGGTTGTAGTGGCACCGGTTCGAAACCCAGCGGCCACAATAATGAGACATGGTGCACGGCCACTTATAAAACCGGCTAACCAAAGGCCATGGCAAACATAGTTTCCTTGGCCCCAAAGTTTTGTCAAGTTCTAGTGGTCCAGTGGTTAAGACATAGTGGACTTGCTACATGTGGTTGTAGTGGCACCAGTTCGAATCCCAGCGGCCACAATAATGAGACATAGTGCACGGCCACCTATAAAACCGGCTAACCGAAGGCCAGGGCAAACATAGTTTCCTTGGCCCCAAAGTTTTGTCAAGTTCTAGTGGTCCAGTGGTTATGACATAGTGGAGTTACTACATATGGTTGTAGTGGCACCGGTTCGAATCCCAGCGGCCACAATAATGAGACATAGTGCACGGCCACTTATAAAACCGGCTAACCGAAGGCCAGGGCAAACATAGTTTCCTTGGCCCCAAAGTTTTCATTTCATATCAGTTTTCAGTTTCCTTGGCCCCAAAGTTCTCAAAAAAAGTTTTTCAATGTCTTCTCTCCCGTCAACCCTTCCCATCCCCCCTCCCTTACCTTCAACTGTTCACGTCCTTCCTGTCAACATCCCTACTGTCCTTTCTTCGTCCCCCTCTTCTGACCGGCCTCTTCCTCATGTTCCTCCTCCCCCTGACCTGGCATCTACCTTGCCCTCCTCTTCCTCTTCTCTTCCTCCTGATGATCTTTTTCCTCCTCTGCTTCTTTGTCCTCAACCACGTTCATCCATTCCTCCTCCATCAGTTATCCCTTCTTCTTCTTCGTCCTCACTTTTCACAACAAAGCCCAGGAATGCAGGGACTTATGTCCCTATTCATTTTGATCTTCATTATTCGGGTACTCCTCTTTATCCCCCCGTGGAGATTATTAATGAGGGAGTTAAGTCTTGGTCTGACTGTTTAGTGGGATTTTTCCTTGCTGGAACTGTTCATTTTATGGCAGTTAAAGCCTTCCTTGATAAGGTTTGGAAACTTAAAGTCTCTTATGAGATATATTTTGATAAGATTAATTACTACTTCAAATTCTCTAATGAAGAAGACAAGCTGACTATCCTAAAGAAAGATCCTCTCTTCATTCATGGACAAATGTTTATCATTTCGAAATGGAACCCTACCTTTGCTTCTGCTCAAGCAGCGGTTAGAACTGTTCCTGTTTGGGTTCATCTACATAGAATCCCGATATTAGCGTGGACTCTTCTTGGCATCGATTGGTTGGCGTGTCATATAGGAAGATTAATATGCTTTGATGAAAATACGGAGAAACTGAAAAGATTTGAGTATGCGAAATGCCTAATTGAGATTTCTCCTGAGAGAGAGCTTCCTGATAGTTTATCTGTCGTTGATGGTTCTTGCCCTGATGTTCTTCTTGATTATGCCTGGAAGCCTCTTATTTGTTCTCATTGTAAAATATTTGGACATGCTACAGTTGACTGTGAAAAACTTATTGCCTCTGGTAAATCTGATGAAATGGCCAGTAAGAGATCGTTTGATCAAGTTGAGAATGGAGACAAGAATTTAGACAAGACTGGACCAGCAATTTTACATAAAAGAAGCGTGCAGGTCAAGGGTAAAAGGAAATTAAAACCTCTTCAGAAATTATGGAAAAGGGTGAATAAGAATGATAGTGAGAATACTACAATTCATTCTGTTGATTTGGTGCAACAGGCTGTTATGGATCTAGTTGTGACATCCCCCAAGGTGAAGTCAGTGGAAATGAATCTCTCTGCAGTTCTTGTTGATGATAATTCTCAACCTGAATTGATTGTGATGGTTCCCCTTTCTCACCTGAGCGATCCTGGTGTAGTTTCTTGTAATGTTGGATCAAATGCGGTAGTCAATGAAACTCCTCCTTTATCTAATCCTATTTCTTCTTTTCAATCTGTTTCAATGCCTGTAGTGGATAACCTTCAGACTTCTGATGGTGTATCTACTCATAATAACTTTTCTATACTTCAGACCTTATCTGAAGAGTTTGATGAGGATACTGAGGTCATCATAACTCATATTGATCATAGTATCATCTCAAAAAGCAATCAAATTCCCACATCCCCTGTTACTATCAATACTAGCAACTTGAAGGTGCACAATGATATGCACAGTGCTGTGCACAATACTGCTCATCTTCCTGACCAACCTCCTATCATTCTTCCTCAAGCTCCTTCCAATTCTCCTTATTCATCATTATCTCTTCCAAATCAAGTCTTTTCTGACATTATCTCTATCCAAACAAGCAATTCACCTCAATCTCCTTCTTCCTTGCAATCATTAGCTGAATGCTCAGTCTCTTCCATTCAAAATAAAAGGGGAAGGCCTAGAAAGTCTTTCAAAAATAATACTACTGACCTTGATAAGGGAATTCAGTACTCCATTGACCAAATTTCCCCTTCAATGCCAATCTCATCAGATCTTAACATTTCTTCATCTGGTGTTAGAACCAGAGCCAAATCTCAATCTGTTTTATGATTGATAGAATAGCATTCTGGAACATAAGGGGTGCTCGCTCCTTGTCAAAACAACTGGAAATTTAAAACTTCATATCTTCGTTCAAAATTCAAATAATGGCAATTTCTGAAACAAAATTAAATCATATCAAAACCCTCAAAGCCTCTCAAATCATTAATAGTGACTGGAATTCTATTCACAATCTTTCTCAAGCTCCTTATGGCAGATTGTTAATTCTTTGGAATCCTGCCATTTTCTCTATTACTCCCCTCTGTGTTCACAGACAATATATTCACTCTATGATCTCCCACATTCCTTCTTCCACCATTTTCCACATGACATTTATATACGCGGAAAACAATTGTATGCAAAGTCAATCCTTTCTTGACTCTCTTCCCTCTATTCAAACTTCTACTATTCCTTGGTTATGTATTGGAGATTGGAACTGTATGCAGTATTCTACTGACAAGTTTGGTGGTTCTCCACTTACATATCAACAGAATAGACCCCTCAACAAGGCTATATTTGATTCAAATCTCCTTCCTATTGTTGCCAGTGGTTGTCCATATACTTGGAATAACTCCAGCAAAACTGGCAAGCTCACTTTTTATAAACTTGATAGATCTTATCAAAAAATTTCTTCTGTTCTTGTCTGGCCTAAACTTAACTGCATCATTCCTCCTCCTTCTCTTTCTGACCACTCTCCTCTTATCTTAGACTGGGGAAAAGCTTATAAGAGAAGACATCCCTCATTTTCATTTTTTAATAATTGGACAATGCATCAGGATTTTATGAAAATTGTTACCAACTGTTGGTCTACTAAAGTCTATGGTACTCCTATGTACATTTTGCAGGCTAAGCTCAGGCATTTGAAAGATACTCTCAAACCGTGGGCTAAAGACAAATTTGGAAATGGTAACAATCTATCTCATTCTATTCGAGCTAATTTACTTAAAGTTCAAAAGGATATTCTGGTATGTTTGGACCAGTCTTTGCTTGCTAACCTTGTATCTCAGGAACAGTCTTTAAACATTCTCCTTGCGAATACCCTTGTGGAAGAAAATAAGATGGCTTACCAAAAAGCAAAAATCAAGTGGAGCATCCATGGTGACAAAAACACTGCACTTTTTCATGAATCTTTAAGAACCAACCGTACTGCAGCAAATTTTTCCAACCTCCTTGATAAGAATGATGTGTTGTGTTCTTCTCCTGATGATATGCAAAATGGTTTTTTGGATTATTTTCAAGATATTCTTGCTTCCCCCATCAACCCTCATATTAACAGTCATTTATTTGATAACATCTCCATTCCTGCCTTATCTCATCAGGCTTCCAATTTTCTTATACATGAAATTACTGATGAAGAAATAAAAGAGAATATATTTGCGATGAATGATACTAGTTCTCCTAGACCAGATGGCTTTAATGCCCATTTTTACAAAGTTGCTTGGTCTATTATTGGCTATAATGTTATTAAGGCAATTAAGAACTTCTTCATGCATAGTAAAATGATTTCTGGAATTAATTCCACCAAGATTACTCTTATTCCAAAATCTAACCAGCCTTCTTTTGTTTCTCAATTCAGACCCATTTCCTGCTGCAACGTTATTTATAAGTGCATCTCAAAGATTATGGCCACTAGGATGAAGTCTGTTCTCCCAGAAATTATATCTTCCAATCAGAGTGCTTTTCTTCCATCCAGAGACATTACTGATAACGTTCTTCTCGCTGCTGAATTGTTGAAAGGTTATGATAGGCTAAATATTTCAAAAAGATGTGTGCTCAAACTTGACATTCAAAAAGCTTATGATACACTCCAATGGAAGTCTATTATTTACATCCTTCACAAGATGAACTTCCCAATCCCATTCCTTTCATGGATATACACATGTGTTTCCACCGTTAAATACTCTTTAAGTTTTAATGGCAATTTATTTGGCTACTTCCAAGGTACTAGGGGAATTAGACAAGGTGACCCCTTGTCTCCTTACATATTTGTTTGTATCATGGAATTATTCACATCCCTCACGAAGAAGTACTTGGCTATGAAGACTATTGAATATCACCCCTTATGCAAAAATACGGGAATCTCCTCATTGCTGTTTGCTGATGACCTACTTCTTTTCACCAAACCTACCTACAAATCAATTCATGGAGTTCTTCTTATTTTGGATGATTTCAAGTCTCTTACTGGCCTTAGTATTAACAGCAACAAATCCAAAATTAGGATTGCTGGAATCACTAACTCTGAAAAATGGCATATTTACAGTTTGTCTGGTCTCAATCCAATACATCACAATGATGAGTACTTAGGTGCTCCTATGTTTTCATCTAAAGTCAAGACCAGCCAATGTCTCAAACTTTATGAAAAAATAACTGCTAAAATTTCTTCATGGCCTATCTCTAAGTGCTCTATGGCTGGTAGGCTAGTTATTGTCAAATCTATAGCCACTTCCATGTGCCTTTACTATGCTAGAATCTTCATTTTCCCTGCCAAATTAATCTCCATGATTAACTCTGCCCTTAACCACTTTCTTTGGCATGGTAATCCTTTTTCCAAAAAGGCTATTCCTATTGCATTCAATAAGATTTGCACTCCTCTTATATATGGTGGTCTTGGTATCATGAACATTAAGCAATGGAATAGAGCTGCTATCTCGAGGTGTATAGATAGGATTTATAGTTTTGATAATAATTTATGGGCTTCTTGGGTGAGGATGAATTTAATCAAAAACAATCATTTTTGGACTATGCCTATTCCTGTGGATTGTAGTTGATCTTGGAGGAACATTCTTAGGTTAAGAAGGGTTTTTATTCATATTTTTCAGGCTGGTCTTCTTCATATGAATAAAATATCTTTCTGGTTTGATCCTTGGTCTCATGCTTGCTGATTTGATTTGCTACAACATCAAAACCATGACTGGTATTTCTGAGCAAGCTAGTGTTTCTTCTATTTGGTCTGAAGGTGCGATGCTTCTGCCTTCATCTAATTTTACCTCTGTCAGGGCCTGCTAGGAAAATATACAAGCTAAATCCTATTCTTGTAATGATTTGCATGCTAAGTGGTGTCATAAGCCTCATCAAATTAGTTTAGTCTACTTCAATATGCAACCTTCCTCTCAATATGCTATCTTTCCATAGAACTCTAGAGTGTGGAATCATGGTTCTATTCCTAAAGAGAATTTACTGCTTTGGAAGATTATTAATAATGGGTTACACACGCTTGATAAAGTTAAGGTGATGGGTACTATTCTGGTTGATACTTGCCTCCTCTGCCATAATTTCAAGGAGACTGTCCACCACCTATTTTTTGAATTGTAATTTACCTTCTTCATTTAGGGTTCCTGTATGCAGATGATAAATTTTCCTAACCCGATCAGAGACTCTAAAATGGAATGGTTTAGCATCTTCAAGACTACCAGATGGAAATAGCATAAAAGTTCAATGCTGCTGCGTGTTTTGAAAAAGTGTCTGACTGTTATTTGGATGGAGAGGAATAGTAGGGTGTTTTCAAGTGTTTCTACTTCGAAGCATTTACTTGTCAACTCCATCTTTTGTAATTTTAGTCAGTAGTATTTTTGTTGCTGTATTTTCTTTCTTCTGATCTTATGGTTTGCCATGGATCGATGTAATTCTTTTTTCTAATATGTGGTAGGGGCTATTTAACCCCGCTGGCTTTGCCAAAAAAATTACTTGTTGAAATTAATTAAGGATAATATAATTAATTAAGGAATTAATTAATTAAGGTAAGTAATTACAGGATGGTTAATTACTGTTTATGATCATTAAGGCTGATTAATGGAAATAATTAATTAAGGATCATTAATTAATCTTTAATTAATATAATAAATAAAGTATTTAAAGATTAATTGCTGTAAATGATTAAGGATAATTAATTTGTGCAATTAATTAAAGGATAATTACTTTTTGTAATTAAAGATAATTAATTAAGATTAGTTAGGATGGATAACTAAAAATTGATTAATTAACAAATAAGTAAAGGCAATCTAAGTGAATTAAAAGATTAGTGATTAATTTGATTATAAATAAATTAAATTAATTTTTTAAAATGATCCATCTTGTTTATGAATGATTAAATGATGATTTAATGCCTTGAGTTGATTTATATCTCTGATATAAAATGTTTTGTGATATGATCTATTGGGTGGACAATGATAATGTGGTTATCTATCGATGATGAATTGCTGTGTAAGAGTGCCATCCTGCATTTGAAGTTGAATTGTATTTTACTTAAATTACTTAGGTTAGGATGACTTTGGATTCGAAGAGACAGGAGTCGGGTATTAGTAAATACCCGAAATCCACTTCGATTCTGTATAAGTTTTGATATGTGAAATCAAAAGACTGGAATGGAATGATTTAGGTGAACTGGATCATTTTATTTTAAGTCTGGCACTTAGAAATTGGTGTGTGAAATAAATGATATCTATGACAACTTGTGAAGTTGTAAATTGATATAAGTCACCCCGGGTTTATATAAATTGTATGCTTTTATATTCCATGTTAGATGGGTTTACTCACGCTGGTTTCCAGCCTGAACCGGGTGTTACTTTGGTGTAATGCTCGGGTTAGACCGAGTATTACAGATTTTCAGGTAAGGACGTTCTGGAGCTTAGGAGGCGAGCTAGATGGCAAGAACGTATGGAGTGTATTCCGCTGTGATTTATTGTAGCTTATTTGGGACAAGTTGTTATAACTGTCAAGTGGTTGTATAAATGAATGTAACTCTAATGTATAAAATATAAGTGTACTGATACTGTTCTTCTTTGTAAAACTGTTATTTATATGATATTATATTTTGATCCGCTGCGAATGTGAGATTTCTGTGTTTTGGTGTTTCTGTTTCTTCCTTTTCTTCTATCCCTTCTTCTTTTTCATAACTATCAGGAATTTTGGGGATCGAAAATTTCCGGGTCGTCACATTTGGTATCAGAGCTAAAGGTTAAGCGAGAACCTTGCCTCTGGTGGGATATTCATTAAGGATAGGGTCAATAGTACCCTATAATGAGTTAAGTGTATAAATATAAGAGAGCGTGCTTGTTATTTTCTTATATAAAGGTTTTAAAATGGTTTCAAAAGTAAATGAATCTTATATAAGTTTATTAAGAAATAGATTATCTATTTTATTAAGGAAATTGGTTGTTGTATTAATTAAATTAAAAGTAATAGTAAGAATTAAGTGGTAATAGGGATACAACCAAATTTAAATGGAATAAAGAACAAGTTTGAAATGGATTCAAACTGAAATTAAAATTTTGAGTTTGGAAATGAATTTTCATAATAAAGATAATAGTGAGTTGGATTCCAGTTGCAATAATCTTGGTCATTATCATAAATGGTTATTGTGTTTAATAATGGGATGATTGTTTCCAATGAACAATAGAATGTTTTAAGGAAGTAACCATTTAAAGAGAGTAACTTATAAATTTGAATGGATTAAGTAAATTGAATTCAACTTGGAAGAAGTTAAATAAGTTTGAATGGACAACCTGATTTGGAAATTTCAAGATGAAATTAAAATTTAACTTGGAAAGTTAAATGATTAATTCTAATTGGGAGTTCTGTGATCTCAATATGGGTTTGAGATCTAGAAATTGGAAATAGATGGATGTTTAAAAATAATTTGAATGATACCATCCTGTTGTTATTAATAATCTTTAAGCTGAAATTGGATTTGTTTAAACGAATGAAGAAATTGGGTGTGGAAACATATCCATTATTAAGGTAAAATGGAATCATTTTGGACTTAAGATTTGAATGTTGAAGATAAGACTTCAAAGGTTTGGTTTCAAAATTGAAATTTGATGATAAATTGAATTTCAAAGATTTAGTTGTATAAAAGGGATTTGAACTATCATTTGAACTTTGGAATAGGATAAAAATGAAATTGGATTCAGAATTAAATGGTTTAAAGATATAAGTCGATTTGATTTGATCTAAAGGATTAAATCAACATTTAAAAATTTAACTCGAATTTATATAATTCGGGATGGTTTAAATTTGGAATTTGAATTGAATTAGTTCAAATTGAATTGATTTCAATTAATTGGAATTGTGATTGAAAATGGACAAGTTTAAAATTCAAATGGAAAATTTTGATTGGATTAATTTGGAATGAAATCGAAGTTGAATGAGTTCAAATTCAAATGGGAATTGGGAGAAATTCAAACTGGAATTGATATGAAATGAAATTGTTCAATTTGAAATTTATTTGAATTAATTGAAATTGTGATTAAGGTAGAATAAGTAAATTCAAATGGAATTTGATTTGAATTTAGAAAAGAAATTGAGCATTAATTCAACTTGAATTTGGATTAAATCAATTTTAATGGAAATTGAAGTTATTTAATTTGGAATTGAGTCAATTTAAATGAAGGTGGAAATTTAAATTGAATTGAGTGGAATTGGAGGTTGGGAATTGAACAGTTTGACTCTGGACTATTTTCAAAATAAATTGTTTTAGTACAAATCTATTTTTCCCAAGCTATTTATTTTATATATATATGTATGTATGTATGTATGTATGTATGTATGTATGTATGTATGTATGCAACCTTTCTTTTTAAACCCTAAACTATTTTATACTATTTAACTATTTTACAACTTTTATATAAACTAATTACTGTTTTTCAACTACTTTATAACTAATTACTATTTAAAATTATTTTGAAATTATTTAAAATTTCTATAACTATTCGACTATTTTCTAACTATTTTACAATTGCTTAACTATTTTGCAGCTATTTTACAAACTAATAATTATTTTTCAATCACTTATATATTTTTAACTTTTCAAGCTATTTTCTAAATTTAAACTAGACAGAGTTTAAACTGTTTATGATTGAGTACCCAATTGAGATAAGAATAGACGTGTTAATCCAAATGGGATTGAAACAAATGTGAATAAGTAAATAGGAATATGAGGAAATGTGAATAGAAAAGAGAAATTGATTTGGCTAATAATCAATGAGATAAATGAGTAGGATGTACGTATATTATTCTATTCGCATAGTGATTTGATCCAGATTCGAGCACAGAATTTCGAGATAATTATGTTGATTCGAGTTGGGATTTTTCACTCGATTTTCGACGGCGAACCTGGATATGGATTGTTGATTGATTCTGGATATTCTCTATCATAGTTAGGCTATGCAAGGAGAATGACGGTTTCTGATCAAGAAACCAGATCTGTGTCCGCACTAGGAAGTCGGGTGGACGATACTAGTTCGGAAGTGAAATTGTATGATCGAGTGAGAGATCAGATTTGATATAGCGTACGCATGATATGTGTACATCATACGGATTTCAATGATATTGATATTGGGAAATTTGTGGATAAGAAATGTAAAATGGTTTTTGAAATGAAAAGTATATTTTGTGAAATATACAATGAATAAAAGTGGAAATTGGATATTTCTATCGTAAAAATTTACTTTATGGAAGTAAGTGATGTGGCAGGTGGTTTGTAAAGAGCAATTCAATTTGAATATTTGATTTGGAATAAACAAAGTTATATATCTTTATTATATAAGATATATCTTCCCTTGTTGAATCTATAGCCGGAAGAAAGGATTTTGAAGGTGTTTGAAGTATAAAGGGGTTTTATATAAGTGTGAATGATCCAAAGTTTTTAGAAATTTATATATATCTATATATATAAAGGATCTTATGAGGATTTTGGAAAAAGGTTTTGGGAACCTTTGGATTTGTAAATGCAACGACCCGACTTTCGACTCCCAGAAAATCGCATCATCTTGAAGAAAGAAAGGGATAGAAGAAGAAAAGAAAGAGAAAGAAAGAAACAACAACATCAGAGAACTCACAGCGGAACGAATAAAATATAATAAATAACATAAAATATTACATAGTATCTCATTACATCAGAGTACACAACTTAAACAACAGATAATAGACAGTTATAAACTTCTGTCTAACTATACAACTCAAGTATACAAGATACAGACACAACATACATAGCGGAATCAATATATATCTACACGTCAAAGCCTCCTGCTCCATATCTCCTCCAAAATTCGTCAAGCTAACCTGATCCACTTGACTACTTATACATAATATGAGTACCCAAGAGTTTAATAAAACAGAAAATAAACACTCGGGTCCGACAGGGGTCTGGTGTGAGTAAACGGGTTAAAATTGCTTAACTTTAGAAAAACCTTTGAGAAGAAAAGGTATCACTTAAGACTTCCCACACATAAACATGGAAAAGTTTTTACCTTACGCTAACCAAACTTGATAGGAAATCCAGTGATATTATAATAGTGTCTAGGGTTTTCAAAATAAAATACAGAAATAGCTGGAATGCTTACATCTCACGTTCCAACATAGTTGGGCACAATCAAAACCGTACAGGCACTTATTGGATTTTGGATTCCATCAATAGCAGGGCTACTGGGGTACCGCCCGTCACAGTACGTGGCCTAGATCACCATACCGAGAAGTACTCCCACTCCCCTGCAACACAAGGCCGGAATCATCCCTTACTGGACAGTCCCGAACAAGACCACCCCGTAGTTGGCGTGACCAACCACACACTAAGCCGAAATAGAAAGGGACCTCTAGACAGGGGTAAATCTCCCTCTCAAGTGGGGGCTACCCACGAAGCCTTGCTGCACCTCCCCTGTTTTAGCCATTCCCGGTTGATGAGGCTTGAGGTTACGATTACCTTTAAAGAACACATTTATCTTAGAATGCTCATCGTCCAACTGACAATGTTCTGAAAGAATTCAATCCATACAAGTTCGTTCCGGGTTCGAATGAAACCGAAGGCACTATCTCGTTGCACTCGTTTTGGAATCACCCTCAGAGTCAACGACCATAGCCCTTGCACTCTGATTTACCATCTCGAATCTATAAGCACTATTCCGTCAAACTCATTACGGAATCACCCACAGAGTTATACTGACGTATAGCCCTTTCACCTCGAGTCCTCACTTGCTCCATTTGGATTGACGACCTAACGTTTAATTGGAATCGATGTGGTTTTCGAATCCCAAATATGGATATCCGATCCCGGTCTCATCGAAACCAAACGCCATTTTAATGTCCAAGTTGTACTTAAGGGTTTAAACAATTTAACTTATATTTAGGATGATATAAACAAATAGATGGATCATATTATCACAATAGATAATTCATAACAACATTCATCTCCACAAAGCAGCATGTCACATAACAGAGATATCCAGTATCGACCAATATTAACCAAAATCAAACATCCAATAGCATCACGAAAATATTGATCAGCCAATATTAACTAATTAACCCATATTAATCAATCAACCCATGTTAATCAAACATCCAATATCAACCATCCAATATCAATCATTCATTCATAACAGAATTGATTAACTCTTAATCACTTGGATTACTTAAATCCTTCTGCATTATTTATTATTCCAAATAAAATAAATTAATCATCTCTAATGATTTCCTTAATTAATCTCCCTTGATTAATTAAATTCAATTGCATTTAAGTAATTGTCCTTAGCCATATTCAGTAATTAACCCCTTTAATTACTATCATTAATTACAAAAATTAATGATCATTCATAATTAATTAACTATAATTAATTACATTAATTCTTAATTAATTACAATTAATTAGTCATACTTAAATTAATTACTTTTAATTAATCGACCTTGATTAATACCATTAATCCCACTAATTAATGATCCTTATTAATTAATAATACTTTAATTAACTAATTAACTTATAATTAATCAACTCATTAATCATAATTAGTAATTAACAATTTGTAATTACTTAACTTAAATTAATTAATTTCAAATTTAATAATTTTAATCCTTGATTAATTAATTCAATTAATTAATCTTTAATTACTTCATTAAGTAATTATTAACCAATTTAAATTAACAATTAATCCTTAATTAATTACTTTATTAATTAATTACAATTTTAATTAATTACTCTTGGTGATTGATCTTAAATTAATCACATTAATTAATTAATTAATTAATTACATTAATTAATTAACTAAAATAAATTAAGTAATTAATTCTTAATTACTTACATAAGTAATTATCCCTAATTACTTCCATTAATGAATCTTAATTACTTTCTTAAATAATTAATTCCATTATTAAATAATCCTTAATCCTTTAATTGATTATTTCATAATTAATTATCTTTAAACAATTATATTAATCAATTCTTTAATTGATATTATTAAGTGATTAACCTATAATCACTTCAACTAATTATTCCATGAGTAATTATCATTAATTACTTCCATAAGTAATTAACTTCCTTAATTGCATTCACAATTAACCATTAATTACTTTATTAAGTAATTACACTTAATTAATCCATAATTAAGTGATTGTTTAAAATTAAATAAATAATTAACTAATTATTTAAAATTAATTAAACAATTAATTAATTAACTAATCTTCTTATAATTAAAGAAAAATCTTTAATTAATTAAGAAAAACATAAATTTTATTTAATGTCTTACTTGTTAACAATTATACTTAATTAAGTATTCTTAAGTCATATTCAATAATTTAACCTTAATTATCTTTATAGATAAATTATTTGAATAAATTTAAATCCTATTAATTCAAAGACAAATTATTAAACTTGATTTACAAAATCCTAATAATAGCCTTACTTGAAATAAAAGTATTTATAAATCATTTCCAAATTTAAAAACACTTTAAATTATCAAGTTTAAACTTACCTTTACAATATAATTTGAAATCTTGTTTTTAAAACATTACTTTTTAAATTTACTTTAAAACTTTAGATTTAATGATTAAATTCAAACTCTCTTTTTAAATTAAAATTCAAACTTTTATTAAGTAAAATTATTTTCAAAGAAATCATCTCAAACGTTTAAAATTTGAAAGTAAATTCAATTTACAATTTAAAGTTTGATTAACATAATTTCAAAACAAACAAGTTCTAAACTTTGAAAATTCGTTTTACTTTAAGACTTGTCTATGGTTTAAAGCTTTGTTCTTTAATTACTCCAAGTTAAAACTGCACTTATTTTATTACAGTACAACCAGAAACACTACACCTAATAGCTCGAGGCTAACCCTTAGCTTTCCCCATGCTACCCCCGAGACAACCAACCTCCATTCCACTCCGAGTCAAGCGCGATAAAACACGAGAGCAACCCAGGAAAAACGCGAGCTCCACTCGAGTTCAACTCGTCTTCTCCAGTACTCATCTCCCAGCCCAAACTGTGCACGAACACGGTGCACGTGTCCATCGTCCTCCGGCGAACTTTGGTCGCCGCGACCATCGGTGACTGTCGCACCTATGCATGCGAACTCAAATCAAACCCTAGATCCAACAAACAATACGCGAATCAAAAAATGATCCTTCGAACCAACTGCAGAAAACAACGAACAACAAAAACCCCCACGGTCGACCGTCTCGTCGTCGATGATCATCTCCGTCCACACCATCGAACGCCACGGTCCATGAGCTACAATCACCCCAAACGCGAACAAACCCGGTTCACTACTCAAGACGAAAATACTTCGGCAACCAAGCCGAACAACCCACAAGCTTAAACCCTAGTTCTATTGATTCCCATCAATCCATTACTTAAAAAAAATATTCTGTATTTTTTCCATGATCTATAGCCCATATACAAACTTCGGTCAAAATCCTAGCTACCATCATCATCTGGATCTTCGATAATTCACTAAAACCCAATTTACGAATAAACCCCAAATTCTCCCTCCGTCAGGCTTTCGCCCATTGCGGAAAATTCCCTATTTACACAACTAAAAATCATGATACAAGTATTAAAAATCATGATTTTCCATTGCTATTCCAATCATGCAATCAAAATTAAAGATTAAGTTCATAAATTTTTAGCCCAAATTGATTTTTACTGTAATTTTGAAACTTCTGAACTATTATTTCATTCTAAAAACTTATAAACATTTTTAGATGAAAAGTCATATGATTACAAACAACTTCTCTTCACATCAAGATCTAATAATGTTTGGATTAAAAGATTTTGAATTTTTCTTTTAACAGATCATTTACAGTAGTTCAACAGAAATCATACTGGCATGTATACAAACAAACAAGCTCTTACAACATATAAGTGCCAATCCATATAAATTCAAGCTATAGGATTTTAATACAAGTAAATAACAACACATGCATGACAGTAAAATAAGATTCAACTGTTTTTTAGAAAAAAAATATTTACTCACCCTATTGATTAGAGAGGCAGAGCATATTTTGGTGAATTCTCCAGGTTCTTGAATTACTGCAGATCAATTTTGTTTGCTGTTGAAAAGTGATCCATGCATGCCTCAATTTGTTGCTTTAAAATGATTGGAACTTGCAGTAGATCATCCATTTGTATTACAGGTTGAAGTCCATTTCAATTTGCAGGTTGATTCTTTGTTTTAATTGCAGCTTTAGTTTGAATTGCAGGTTGAAAATGTAGTTTCATGTTTGAATTGCTTTTTGAAGGTTGCAGATTCACTTTTGCTTTCTTTTGGTTTAGATTTTCAGATTTGAGAAATAGTTCAGGTTTTTGAAAGAATGAAGAAAGAAAAGAAAAGAGTTTGAGCTGAAAAATAGGAGTGGAAAACAAATTTCTCTTCAAACAAAAACTTTAATATAAATTTTAAATTGTAAATAAGAGTAAATGTTGCCACATGTTTACATTCTTACAATTGTCATTACCATGAGGTTCTAAGTTTACAAGTGTTAAATCCTTGCATAATTGTATTTAAAACCTTATTACAAAGATAATTATATTTTATATTTAATTTAGCAAATACTTACATATGTATATGTATAAGTTTACCTTTAAAAGAAAATGTTTCAAAACTAATATAAATAATTTCTTTGTATTCTAAAAATCTAAAACAATTATACATATGCATTTATAACCATTTTAAAATTTAAACATTTTAAAAGAGAACAAAATAAAACTTGTTTAAATCCTTTTTAAACTACCATATTTTAAAACAACAATTATCTTACATTTTGAAAACAAATGAATTAATTCTAAATTAACTGTTGAAAATATAAATTAAACAAAGCTTTAAATTACCATATTCATTCATATATAAATTATTCATGGATTAAAATTCAATTTCAAAACAATATCAAACTATAACATATACATACATATATGTTACAATTTGAAACTTCAATCTTTAATTTAAAACAAAAGCTCTTCTATTCACAATATATATCAATTGTATATATTATAAACAGAATAAAATTTTAATTAGCTTTTGAAAAACAATTCTTATCAAATTTAAATTGTCAGAAAGATATAAATTACAATTATCAGATTAAATATTTATTAACCATAAAAAGAATAAATTAGCCAATTTTTAAATTAAAATTATAAAGAAAATTATCAAACCAGTTAAATTATTAATACAAATTATTAAATTTATATTGCCCAAAGTTCCGGGTCGTTACAATCCTCCCCCCTTAAAAGAATTTCGTCCCCGAAATTTAAAAGCAAAGGTAATTTAATAACCCAGCAAAGATTTTAATTTCAACTAAGCAAGCATACTTAACAACCAGTTACTAACATCCATAGCAATCAAATAAACAAACAAACTTAACTAATTATTCTAACACAAATCAGAATAAATCTCTAATACTATCTTGAGTTTCCCAAATATAAATCACCGGGAGACTTTCTCAACAAAAGCCAACAAACTGACTACACAACCAAATTCCAAAGCTCCACTCATCTCTAGATCCTTCAATCTGGACAGAACATCAGACTACTCTCAAATCCAGCTCAACACCCAACTCCAACTGAACTACAGGTTCAACAACCAATGATGAATCATACACGTACTCTCTCAGAGACACGTGTTACAGAATGAATTCCAGCTATCCAAACTGGCAATTCAATCTTATCCTATCAAAAATACAGATAAGAAACCCTCAAATGCCTCAGCACCAACCAACCAATCTTATCCAATATCTGTTCTCTTAACCAGAGAATTCTAACAACACTGAAGTCTCCAACTTCGAATTCCAAAACTCCTTATCTCATATCTGTAAATCAACAGATAATCCAAGGCTACCAAACTTTTTCCAATCAGCTCAGCCTATGCTGATACTTCCAGAAACAACTAGACCCAAGCAAACCAATTCCTGGATCCTAACCAACAGAAAAATCTTCCAAAATCCATCGAAATCCAGAACACATGCTCTACTCCAAAGCAATAGCAAACGGAACTTTCTTCCTTCCTTGCACAGCTGCTACTTCGCTTCCGCTACACAACTCTGATTCTAAAATAGATAAGAATATCTGTTGATGAACACGAGTACAAACTTATCCAATATATCCGGGAAAACTTTGTTCATCAAATCCATAAAAATCTGAGTGACTCATCTGACTCGGTCACACATCCTTAAAACAGAATCCTATTCCAAAAGCTAGATCAGTCCAATTTCAATTCCAAAAATATCTGAGTTGTTACACCAGCTCTTCCTCAAGGGTCATTCTACAACCAGGCTAACTACCAAAATCTCTTCTGGAACCAAAACAAATATGGAACTCAACTCCAGATGCAGGCAAACTTCTGATTACATCAGTAGCTCCTATTTCCCATAAGAACCCTCATCCTCAAACAAAAGATTGCTCAAGAAAAATTCCCAAATTATTGCAAGTCACTTTTGCGATCCTACCTAGTTCGGATTCCAAAGAAACTGTCCTCTCTTTACTAATTAGAACAGCCTTAAACTTTTTCCAAACAAGGTTAACCCTTCAAGAAAACATCACCACCTTCAGCCCGGACTGCTGAAAGAGAACCACAAAGATTCCTGAACTATCGGAGAAACAACCAACACTACTGCTTCCAAACTCTACCTCGATGATACTGCGAAGCCAAAAGATCTCCTTGACAGCACATTGAACACTTCGAGTTGCACTGCTACCACAGCTAACCAAAATCTTCTAATCCTAAGGCTTCTCAACTCCAAAACCAAAAACATCAACAAACCACACAACGGACATCCGAGAAGGCAGACAACCCTTCAAGAAACTCGGACTCCAAACCAAGCATACACAACTCGCTTACCTTAAGGAATAACAATGAGACCATGCCGAAGCAAAACAACTCATAGACCTTAGTCTCATATTCCGAAATAGCCAATCTCCTTGCTGAAGATCCAAACAACTTATACACAGATGAATCATCTCTATGGCAGATAAAAATACTCCTCACCTACTTCTAAAACTGCTTCAAGAGAAAACATCTTCGGAAAATATCCATACTGCATCTCGTCACGCAGTTATCAAGATACCATCACTTACTTCTGCACTTCCGACAAATCCAAACTCAAGAATAATTCGCTCACCCGAGCGAAATCCAAACTTACACTTCAAAGACAAACTCCGAATCTTCAAAAGATTTCCTTCGGATATCAGAGAAATCCTTACTCCAAATTACAAATCTTACTCGAGACGGTATTAGGTCTACAGTCTCGACAAATACTTCCAACCTCAAACATATGGACCTCTTCCATTAGTGGTAGTTGTGTTACACACACAAACCACTACTCCATCTATCTACCTCTAAAACTTATGTTGGAAAATCCGAACAGATAACCCAACAAGTTTAGGCAGATATATATATATATATATATATATATATATATATATATATATATAATTATAAAAATTACAAGTACGCTCTCTCAAGAAAGACACCACTACAGAGCCTAGGTATTCACTCAGCCTAACGCTCTCTAAAGAAAGACACACTTCAGAGCCTAATGCTCTGGTACCAACTGCGACAACCCGACTTTCTACTCCCAGAAAATCGCATCATCTTGAAGAAAGAAAGGGATAGAAGAAGAAAAGAAAGAGAAAGAAAGAAACAACAACATCAGAGAACTCACAGCGGAACGAATAAAATATAATAAATAACATAAAATATTACATAGTATCTCATTACATCAGAGTACACAACTTAAACAACAGATAATAGACAGTTATAAACTTTTGTCTAACTATACAACTCAAGTATACAAGATACATACACAACATACACAGCGGAATCAATATATATCTACACGTCGAAGCCTCCTGCTCCATATCTCCTCCAAAATTCGTCAAGCTAACCTGATCCACTTGACTACTCATACATGATATGAGTACCCAAGAGTTTAATAAAACAGAAAATAAACACTCGGGTTAGACAGGGGTCTGGTGTGAGTAAACGGGTTAAAATTGCTTAACTTTAGAAAAACCTTTGAAAAGAAAAGGTATCACGTAAGACTTCCCACACATAAACATGGAAAAGTTTTTACCTTACGCTAACCAAACATTTGATAGGAAATCCAGTGATATTATAACAGTGTCTAGGGTTTTCAAAATAAAATACAGAAATAGCTGGAATGCTTACATTTCACGTTCCAACATAGTTGGGCACAATCAAAACCGTACAGGCACTTATTGGATTTTGGATTCCATCAATGGCAGGGCTACTGGGGTACCTCCCGTCACAGTACGTGGCCTAGATCACCATACCGAGGAGTACTCCCACTCCCCTGCAACACAAGGCCGGAACCATCCCTTACTGGACAGTCCCGAACAAGACCACCCCGTAGTTGGCGCGACCAACCACACACTAAGCCGAAATAGAAAGGGACCTCTAGACAGGGGTAAATCTCACTATCAAGTGGGGGCTACCCACGAAGCCTTGCTGCACCTCCCCTGTTTTAGCCATTCCCGGTTGATGAGGCTTGAGGTTACGATTACCTTTATAGAACACATTTATCTTAGAATGCTCATCGTCCACCTGACGATGTTCTAAAAGCATTCAATCCATACAAGTTCGTTCCGGGTTCGAACGAAACCGAAGGCACTATCTCGTTGCACTCGTTTTGGAATCACCCTCGGAGTCAACGACCATAGCCCTCGCACTCTGATTCACCATCTCGAATCTGTAAGCACTATTCCGTCAAACTCATTACGGAATCACCCACAGAGTTATACTGACGTATAGCCCTTACATCTCGAGTCTTCACTTGCTCCATTTGGATTGACGACCTAACGTTTAATTGGAATCGATGTGGTTTTCGGATCCCAAATATGGAAATCCGATCCCGATCTCATCGAAACCAAACGCCATTTTAATGTCCAAGTTGTACTTAAGGGTTTAAACAATTTAACTTATATTTAGGATGATATAAACAAATAGATGAATCATATTATCACAATAGATAATTCATAACAACATTCATCTCCACAAAGCAGCACGTCACATAACAGAGATATCCAGTATCAACCAATATCAACCAAAATCAAACATCCAATAGCATCACCAAAATATTGATCATCCAATATTAACTAATTAACCCATATTAATTAATCAACCCATGTTAATCAAACATCCAATATCAACCATCCAAGATCAATCATTCATTCATAACAGAATTGATTAACTCTTAATCACTTGGATTACTTAAATCCTTCTTCATTATTTATTATTCCAAATAAAATAAATTAATCATCTCTAATGATTTCCTTAATTAATCTCCCTTGATTAATTAAATTCAATTACATTTAAGTAATTGTCCTTAGCCATATTCAGTAATTAACCCCTTTAATTACTATCATTAATTACAAAAATTAATGATCATTCATAATTAATTAACTATAATTAATTACATTAATTCTTAATTAATTACAATTAATTAATCATACTTAAATTAATTACTTTTAATTAATCGACCTTGATTAATACCATTAATCCCACTAATTAATGATCCTTATTAATTAATAATACTTTAATTAACTAATTAACTTATAATTAATCAACTCATTAATCATAATTAGTAATTAACAATTTGTAATTACTTAACTTAAATTAATTAATTTCAAATTTAATAATTTTAATCCTTGATTAATTAATTCAATTAATTAATCTTTAATTACTTCATTAAGTAATTATTAACCAATTTAAATTAACAATTAATCCTTAATTAATTACTTTATTAATTAATTACAATTTTAATTAATTACTCTTGGTGATTGATCTTAAATTAATCACATTAATTAATTAATTAATTAATTACATTAATTAATTAACTAAAATAAATTAAGTAATTAATTCTTAATTACTTACATAAGTAATTATCCCTAATTACTTCCATTAATGAATCTTAATTACTTTCTTAAATAATTAATTCCATTATTAAATAATCCTTAATCCTTTAATTGATTATTTCATAATTAATTATCTTTAAACAATTATATTAATCAATTCTTTAGTTGATATTATTAAGTGATTAACCAATAATCACTTCAACTAATTATTCCATGAGTAATTATCATTAATTACTTCCATAAGTAATTAACTTCCTTAATTGCATTCACAATTAACCATTAATTACTTTATTGAGTAATTACACTTAATTAATCCATAATTAAGTGATTGTTTAAAATTAAATAAATAATTAACTAATTATTTAAAATTAATTAAATAATTAATTAATTAACTAATCTTATTATAATTAAAGAAAAATCTTTAATTAATTAAGAAAAACATAAATTTTATTTAATGTCTTACTTATTAACAATTATACTTAATTAAGTATTCTTAAGTCATATTCAATAATTTAACCTTAATTATCTTTATAGATAAATTATTTGAATAAATTTAAATCCTATTAATTCAAAGACAAATTATTAAACTTGATTTACAAAATCCTAATAATAGCCTTACTTGAAATAAAAGTATTTATAAATCATTTCCAAATTTAAAAACACTTTAAATTATCAAGTTTAAACTTACCTTTACAATATAATTTGAAATCTTGTTTTTAAAACATTACTTTTTAAATTTACTTTAAAACTTTAGATTTAATGATTAAATTCAAACTCTCTTTTTAAATTAAAATTCAAACTTTTATTAAGTAAAATTATTTTCAAAGAAATCATCTCAAACGTTTAAAATTTGAAAGTAAATTCAATTTACAATTTAAAGTTTGATTAACATAATTTCAAAACAAACAAGTTCTAAACTTTGAAAATTCGTTTTACTTTAAGACTTGTCTATGGTTTAAAGCTTTGTTCTTTAATTACTCCAAGTTAAAACTGCACTTATTTTATTACAGTACAACCAGAAACACTACACTTAATAGCTCGAGGCTAACCCTTAGCTTTCCCCATGCTACCCCCGAGACAACCAACCTCCATTCCACTCCGAGTCAAACGCGATAAAACACGAGAGAAACCTAGGAAAAACGCGAGCTCCACTCGAGTTTAACTCATCTTCTCCAGTACTCATCTCCCAACCCAAACTGTGCACGAACACGGTGCACGTGTCCATCGTCCTCCGGTGAACTTTGGTCGCCGCGACCATCGGTGACTGTCGCACCTATGCATGCGAACTCAAATCAAACCCCAGATCCAACAAACACTACGCGAATCGAAAAATGATCCTTCGAACCAACTGTAGAAAACAACGAACAACAAAAACCCACACGGCCGACCGTCTCGTCGCCGATGATCATCTCCGTCCACACCATCAAACGCCACGGTCCACGAGCTACAATCACCCCAAACGCGAACAAACCCGGTTCACTACTCAAGACGAAAATACTTCGGCAACCAAGCCGAACAACCCACAAGCTTAAACCCTAGTTCTATTGATTCCCATCAATCCATTACTTAAAAAAAATATTCTGTATTTTTTACATGATCTATAGCCTATATACAAACTTCGGTCAAAATCCTATCTACCATCATCATCTGGATCTTCGATAATTCACTAAAACCCAATTTACGAATAAACCCCAAATTCTCCCTATTTACACAACTAAAAATCATGATACAAGTATTAAAAATCATGATTTTCCATTGCTATTCCAATCATGCAATCAAAATTAAAGATTAAGTTCATAAATTTTTAGCCCAAATTGATTTTTACTGTAATTTTGAAACTTCTGAACTATTATTTCATTTTAAAAACTTATAAACATTTTTAGATGAAAATTCATATGATTACAAACAACTTCTCTTCACATATCAAGATCTAATAATGTTTGGATTAAAAGATTTTGAATTTTTCTTTTAACAGATCATTTACAGTAGTTCAACAGAAATCATACTGCCATGTATACAAACAAACAAGCTCTTACAACATATAAGTACCAATCCATATAAATTCAAGCTATAGGATTTTAATACAAGTAAATAACAACACATGCATGACAGTAAAATAAGATTCAACTGTTTTAAAGAAAAAATATTTACTCACCCTATTGATTAGAGAGGCAGAGCATATTTTGGTGAATTCTCCAGGTTCTTGAATTACTGCAGATCAATTTTGTTTGCTGTTGAAAAGTGATCCATGCATGCCTCAATTCGTTGCTTTAAAATGATTGAAACTTGCTGTAGATCATCCATTTGTATTACAGGTTGAAGTCCATTTCAATTTGCAGGTTGATTCTTTGTTTTAATTGCAGCTTTAGTTTGAATTGCAGGTTGAAAATGTAGTTTCATGTTTGAATTGCTTTTTGAAGGTTGCAGATTCACTTTTGCTTTCTTTTGGTTTAGATTTTCAGATTTGAGAAATATTTCAGCTTTTTGAAAGAATGAAGAAAGAAAAGAAAAGAGTTTGAGCTAAAAAATAGGAGTGGAAAACAAATTTCTCTTCAAACAAAAACTTTAATATAAATTTTAAATTCTAAATAAGAGTGAATGTTGCCACATGTTTACATTCTTACAATTGTCATTACCATGAGGTTCTAAGTTTACAAGTGTTAAATCCTTGCATAATTGTATTTAAAACCTTATTACAAAAATAATTATATTTTATATTTAATTTAGCAAATACTTACATATGTATATATATATAAGTTTACCTTTAAAAGAAAATGTTTCAAAACTAATATAAATAATTTCTTTGTATTCTAAAAATCTAAAACAATTATACATATGCATTTATAACCATTTTAAAATTTAAACATTTTAAAAGAGAACAAAATAAAACTTGTTTAAATCCTTTTTAAACTATCATATTTTAAAACAACAATTATCTTACATTTTGAAAACAAATGAATTAATTCTAAATTAACTGTTGAAAATATAAATTAAACAAAGCTTTAAATTACCATATTCATTCATATATAAATTATTCGTGGATTAAAATTCAATTTCAAAACAATATCAAACTATAACATATACATACATATATGTTACAATTTGAAACTTCAATCTTTAATTTAAAACAAAAGCTCTTCTATTCATAATATTTATCAATTGTATATATTATAAACAGAATAAAATTTTAATTAGCTTTTGAAAAACAATTCTTATTAAATTTAAATTGTTAGAAAGATATAAATTACAATTATCAGATTAAATATTTATTAACCATAAAAAGAATAAATTAGCCAATCTTTAAATTAAAATTATAAATAAAATTATCAAACTAGTTAAATTATTAATACAGATTATTAAATTTATATTGCCCAAAATTCCGGGTCGTTACAGGAAAGGTTTGATTTTTGGGTAAAATCAATATTGAAATTTGAAAAGCCTAGTTTGAGAATTATCGATTTTGGGATAATCGATTTTATGTAAAGGAGCCTTGTATGAGATCATGCTAGGTGTATAATTTGAAAGATACTATATGAGTATAGTATAAAGTGTTTTGATGATGGCTCTGGGGAAAAAGGCACTCCCTTGAAATGAACTTCTCAGGAGTGCCACCGGATGGTGCTGCCTTGAGCCCCAAGGGGGGTTCTAAAGTTGATCCTGTGAGGAGTCCAGACAAAACTAGTTCATGGGGATTATGAGAAGTGTGTACCATAGCGAAAATTGTGTGTGCCGCTGAGAGCCAACAGTCTACGTTTGATTTTATATCGGTAGACTGCGACCTATGGTAACATAGCGAAAGTCGTGTGTGCCGCTGAGAGCTAACAGTCTGCGTTTGATTTTATATCGATAGACTGCAAGCTATGTAGGAGTGGAGAATTTTTATTTTGACAGCGAAAATCGTGTGTGCCGCTGAGAGCCAATAGTTACATGGACTTTTGCTGCGATGGCAACGTAACCCTGGAATGTAACTGCGATCTGTTGTGGGTTCCATGTTGTAACTGAGAGGCGCGGAGTGTCTACATTTACATAGACTTTTGCTGTGATGGCAACGTAACCCAGGATGTAACTGCGACCATGGATGGGGGTGATGATTTCCAGAGCATTCTCACCAAGAATATTTCCTCTATTTTCAAAAGTATTTTCTATATTTTCAACAAATTATTTTTCAAATATTTTTACTAGGTGTTGAAAACGGGTTTATCAAGTACTTCTAGATTTTCAGTCTTACGCCTGATCAATGTATGACCGAATTCCTGTAAGAACGAGGACGGACTTGTTGAAACATCGAGTTATAAAAGTATTTTTATAAAACTATTTTGGTAAAATTAAATAGATTTTCAAAGTTTTTAGAAATGGTCAAAGGATAATTTATCTGATTTTAAGCATTTTAATAAATTCTGGCTTTGTTCCTTTTCGAGGACGAAAAGACTTAAAGGGGGAAGAAATGTGATAACCTGAATTTTGGAGTATCTATTAATTAATAATTAGCTGGGTTAATTATTGGGAATACTGAATTTTAGATTGAACAAATGAATTTGATCAAATAAATATTTATATTTTTAATTGTGTTATATATATATATATATATACATAGATTTTAAATAAAATTAGTGTATAAAAGTTGAAATTGAATTTGTTTAAATATATGTATATATAAAATTGATTTGAAATTTAATTTGAATTTGGGTTTGATATGGACTTTCAAAGAATAGATATATATCTTAAAAATATTTTGGATTTAAAAATATAGTATATATGATTTTATTTCTTTTATATAATTGGTTTTACATTGTTTTCTTAAAATTTTTATTTATATGAATTAAAACAATGTTTTTACTTAATAAAAATATATACATATAAGTTTTATAAATCATTTTAAAAAAATATTATTAACTTAGGTAAATACACTTGTAAATTAAGTATATATATAATTTAACAAATGTAATCAATTAATTCATGCTTGTGACAAATGTTACATTCTTAGACAAGTGTCAATTGATTTAATTTAAGATTAATAAAAATTATACAACATATTTTAAAAAAAATATAGAAATCAGTTTCATATTCTTCTTTCTCTCAATTTTCATTCTTCTTCAAATCTGAAAATGCAAATTAGTAAACAAATTCACAAACTTGAGCAGATCAAAGCAAAAACATATTCAAAGCAATTTTAAACTGGAAATCTCAATCTTGGAAGCAATGGCAAACATAATGATTCAAACTCAAAACATGAAGTAATCAAACGAGCCTCAGTTTTGATAGAGACAATTCAGACCAGCATTTCTTTCATCTGTTTTCAGTTCAAGTCATATTGAGGTGAGTAAACTTTAATTCTTTTAAGATAAAATCATCTGTAAAATGGGTGCATGCCTCAATTGATGGTGAAAATAACTTAATTTGATGTGCATGAATGGGATAATGATTGTTAGAGCAACTCTGAATTGCATGCCTGAGAGCACATATGTGTATCTCTGCTTATCATGATTAACTAAATATGTTCAAAGAAATTTAAATGTTTCCCTGATTTCTTTTAGCATACTATAATTAAATAAATTTAGATGAAATGGTTTAATTCAAATTAAAAATATTAAAAAAAATGTACAGTTCCAGGTTCATTCCAAAAACAGGCTTCTCTGTTTATACCTGTGAGTAAAATTTGAACTTAAACAGCTTTAAATTGATGTATGTGGGAATGTTGAATGTAAATTGTGTGATGCATGTTTAAATTTAAGTATGCATGCATGTTTAAAATGTGAATACATGTATTTATGAAATGAATATACTGGTATGTTGGCTGTGGTCATCTCGGTTATGTTATAAAGTTAAAATGTAGATAAGAAAATTCCAATCCTCCTCATCTTATCTTTGTTAGGTTTAGAAATTTAAACAAATTTTGTTTGTTTAATCATTATAAAGGTTTTAAAATTTTATTTATATGAAGTAAGTTTGTAAATTATCTGGAAAACGAAAAGAACAGTGAAAACTTGATCTTATCAAAATTCCAACATGAATAAATTATAGATTCAAGTTTATAATCGGATGAACATATAAAAACTAGGATTTTTAAAATGAAAATCTAGATTTTTAGTTGAATATCGAGTGAGATATTCGAAGTTAATCGGAAATGTTATTTCGAGCTTTTCCTGATGATCGTGTAAGCTGGAAGGTTAGGGATTATGGCCAGGGAAAGGTGATAGGCTAGAGATGTGGAAAAAAAATGTTCGACTAATTTTATGATCATCGTTGATGGCCGTAGGGATCGATTTAGGGTTTAAGGGGATGAGTTGTTCAGGATTGGAAATCGGTCGACTGTAACGTCGACAATGGATCGGAGTATATCGCATCATTGGGAAACGACTTAGGGAGGATGCGCAGTGTTCTGATCAAAATTCTGTAGCCTCTGATGGCCGGAGGCATTAGAGCGAGGTGGATTTTGTAGATCAATTGCGTTCCAGTTTGGGTATGGCTCTCGTTTTTCGAGTTCGTCGGAGATTCAACAAGATGAGTGATATGGAGATATAGGTGGATGATCGCCGACATGTCGAAGAAGGCAGGTTTGACCGGAGCTCAACGGAGTTCAGGTGCACGTGCACGTATCCAGGTTAGTATTTGTTGAATAGGATGAGTGGGAAGATGAGGTTAACTCGGGAACAAACTCGAAGCAAGTAAGGGTCAAGTTCGAAGAGAAGGGGGTAGCGGGTTGCTCGATAGGAACTCGGGAATTTTAGGTGTTTTACTCGGGTTTTGGTGATGAAGTTCAGTTTGAACAAAATAAATACAGATTTAAAATTTAAAAATGTTTATATTATATTCAACCTTTGCTTTAAAGTTTGTTTTAAAATGAAACTTGGTTTTACTACTGTTTCAGTTGTAGAAGAAGTGTTTACAGGTTTTTTTTTAAAAAAAGCAAAAGTTTGTAAAGAATCAAGTTTTGAAATTTTAAAAAAACAAGGTAAGTCAAGTTTTTTAAAAAATTATAAAAATAATTTTTTTCAAAGATGTAATTTATAAAAGGGGATTTACTTCATGAAGTACTTGGTAGATAATTACCTAATGAAAGTAATTAAGGATTAATTACTTAGTGTAGTTAATTTGGTTAATTAATTAATATGATTAACTAATGAATGTGATTAATTTGTGATTAATTACCAAATGTAATTAATTGAAAAGTGTGATTAATTGATAAAGTAATTAATAGTTATTTAATAAAGTAATTAAGAATTTGATTACTTGTATTGAAGGAGATTAATTGATAGTTAAGGTTTATTAATTAATAGTTAAAGAATAATTAATCCTTAATTAAAGATTAATTAATTTGTTTATAGGGTAATTAAGGAATGAATTACCCAATTGTAATTAATGAGATGAATGTGATTGAATTAACTTGTTAATTTAAAGATAGTCACTTGGAAATTTATTAAGTATAATTACTTAATGAGATTGATAAGAGAAATTACTTAGTAAAGTAATTGGTGGATAAATTACTGGATATAATTAATATAAGAGAAATTACTTAGTGTAAAGTAATAAAAAAATTATATAGGAGCAGTGATTAAGGATTAATTACTTGTTGAAATTAATTAAGGATAATATAATTAATTAAGGAATTAATTAATTAAGGTAAGTAATTAAAGGTGGTTAATTACTGTTTATGATCATTAAGGTTGGTTAATGGAAATAAATAATTAAGGATCATTAATTAATATTTAATTAATATAATAAATAAAGTAATTAAAGATTAATTACTGTAAATGATTAAGGTTAATTAATTTGTGTAAATAATTAAAGGATAATTACTTTTTGTAATTAAAGATAATTAATCAAGATTGATTAATTAAGATGGATAACTAAAAATTGATTAATTAACGAATAAGTAAAGGCAATCTAAGTGAATTAAAAGATTAGTGATTAATTTGATTATAAATAAATTAAATTAATTTTTTAAAATGACCCATCTTGTTTATGAATGATTAAATGATGATTTAATGCCTTGAGTTGATTTATATCTCTGATATAGAATGTTTTGTGATATGATCTGTTGGGTGGACAATGATAATGTGGTTATCTATCGATGATGAATTGTTGTTTAAGAGTGACATCCTGCATTTGAAGTTGAATTGTATTTTACTTAAATAACTTAGGTTAGGATGACTTTGGATTCGAAGAGACAGGAGTCGGGTATTAGTAAATACCCGAAGTCCACTTCGATTCTGTATAAGATTTGATATGTGAAATCAAAAGACTGGAATGGAATGATTTAAGTGAACTGGATCATTTTATTTTAAGTCTGGCACTTAGAAATTGGTGTGTGAAATAAATGATATCTATGACAACTTGTGAAGTTGTAAATTGATATAAGTTACCCCGGGTTTATATAAATTGTATGCTTTTGTATTCCATGTTAGATGGGTTTACTCACGCTGGTTTCCAGCCTGACCCGGGTGTTACTTTGGTGTAATGCTCGGGTCAGACCGAGTATTACAGATTTTCAGGTAAGGACGTTCTAGAGCTCAGGAGGCGAGCTAGATGGCAAGAACGTATGGAGTGTATTCCGCTGTGATTTATTGTAGCTTATCTGGGACAAGTTGTTATAACTGTCCAGTGGTTGTATAAATGAATGTAACTTTGATGTATAAAACATAAGTGTACTGATATAGTTCTTCTTTGTAAAACTGTTATTTATGTGATATTATATTTTGATCCTCTGCGGATGTGAGGTTTCTGTGTTTTGGTGTTTCTGTTTCTTCTTTTTATTCTATCCCTTCTTCTTTTTCATAACTATTTGGAATTTTCGGGATCGAAAATTTCCGGATCGTTACACCATCCCCGTTCATTTTGACATCTGTCATAATCATAGTTCTAGGATTACTATTAATCTAATAGTTTTCGTCGGCTGACTAATAACCAGTTAAACATTTATGGGCTCCCTATCTACTTATATAGTTTTCATGGAATTACTATAAACCTATTAGTAACTCTAATATCTTTTCTTATATCCTTGTTTTCATGGGCTTACTAGGAATCTATTGACTAACTGTCAATATCTTTCTTTTATCGTAGTTTTTATGGGCTAACTAGGAACCGATTGACTATTTGTCAATATTTCATTTCATATCGGGGTATTGTTTTCATATGCCAACTATAAACCTGACAAACTAACTTTTTCAAGTTTACATAGTTTTAATGGGTTAACTATAGACCTATTGCCACTTGCCAATATCATTTCCCTTACATGATTTTCATGGGCTTACTATGAACATATTGGCCCCTGCCAATATCTATAATTTATATTTGCAAAGTCGATAATTTTCTCTTCAACATTGTTGCATCTCTTTTAGGGAGACAGTTGAGTTTCCCCATCTTTTGATCTCCTCTTATGTCCCTGAACTTATGAAGTCTCGTTTCTTCACTACTGGATCAACTTAACTGGTTATTCTGCCTTTTCCAAAATAACCGGTTTGGGTCCATTACATAGTGAATGTATACATATATATATGAAGAAGTGAGTATAATAACTTGGTTAATCCCCTTAACCCATTTATACTTCTTAAAAAAATTATTTCAAATTATTTTGTTTAATAATATGCCATGATTTTGCTTTTAAACGAGATTGGGTTATTTGTTTTGAAAACTATACTTTCCCTTCTTTTCTTCCAATTAATGGCCGACCTTTTTCTTTTGTTTACCTTTCTTTTTTTTGTGAAAAAGTGATAATGAATGTGAGTGGATTAGGGAACACGTATATATAAGGGTGAGAATCATAGAAGGCCAATATCTATTATGCCCTTATATAATTTATTTAGTTTATAAACAATTCTTTATGCCCATTTTATTAATAAGCACAGCCGCTTAAATTTATACAAATCTCAATCCCCTTATCGCTTAACATTTACATTATTCTATTTAATTTATCGGATTAAATATCCTAAATAATGGTATATAAAAATAAGGGATGTTATAGGGACCTCCTATTGCATATTAAAGCATTCCCGCTTCAATTTCAGAAATTCCAACCTCGATTTCAAATTTCCTGCCAACTCCCAAAAATTAACCGCTCAAAGTATGGCTTCCCACCAAAGATATGCCAACAATCTATGCCTACAAAACGAACGGTGCAGATGGATGACATATGACATCATCCAAACGTGGGAACTAATGCATATGATGAAGAAAGTGATTGTGGGAATCCTTATGCATCTTCTATACTATAAATATAAGATGGTCAGGAATTGAAAGGGGATCCTTTTTGAGAAAATAAGTAGAATTGTATCTTCTATTTTTTCTCTCATCCATGTAAAATTGTATCAATGAGGAAATATATAATCGAAGATTTGATCCATGGACATAGGATTTCAAAAGAATCTAAGCCACTTAAAATTTATATGTCTTTTATTTCTATGCACTATTACTTAGTTATTTCATTTCAAATTCCTCTAAACTTTAATACACAAGTAGAATATAAATCTAATTTGACATTTTTAACTAACAGTTAAAGTGCAATTACTTGATTGTGTAAGCTTCCAACAACATATTTACTACTCAAAGGCAAATTTAACATTCACTTAAATTTGTTGATTCTAAAATTTTCGAAGTAATTAAAGCTTCAATTACTTCACGATCATCTGAGGTGTTGTGAGATGAAAAAAATCTCATCGACATCACTCATTTTAGTTTAAAAGAAAATAAGTAAATAAATGTTCTCCAAATATTTTCTTGGTCTGTTCCGCATGTTTTCTCATGTAATTCCATAATTGAATTATTAAACCTTTAATCTCGTAATAAATACTCAACTAATAATTTGCTAAAATATGGAGGTGTGACATGCATAATTGATGGATTTGGTTAGAATGTATTATTAATGTTGTTATATTTGGATAATGTTGTATTTAGGTAATTTGTACTTGAGTGATGCATTTATTTGTAATATTGGCGTTGTTTGCTTAATGAATTTAATAATTATGCTTATTTATGACATTGTTGTAGTCTACTGGCATAGTTTTGTGTTATTCAGTTTGGGTTTTGTTGAAATATTATGGACTTATGTAGACATGTGAGTAAGAGTAAGAAAAGTAGTAGAATTACTGCAAAAATATTCAAGAAGTGGCGTTCGTATGGCATTGGCAGGACATTGGTAAATCCATATCTAGCACTTTGGAAAACTGTTAGTAAGGTTGGATGAGTAGTCATTAGCTAGTCGTCTTTTCAGCATGGGAAATGTGGTGTTGCCTTAGCATTGGTGAAGTGTCATCAATCAGTCGTCTATGTAGCATCGTTGAGCTGGCATTGACCTGATGTCAGTAAAAAGCATAAGTGACATGGTTATGTCGTCGGGAACCTACCCTATGGTTGGTGTCGATAAGGCATTGAAAAATAAACTTTCGACGAGCTTTTTACCGATGTTAAAATTAGCATCGGTATAGAATTTACCGTTGCTAGGTTATTGCTATTTTGACATTGGGCAAAGGTATGATTCTTGCAGCGGTTAGTTTACAACATTTTTTAATATATTTATACCTTTTGCATTACAAATATGAATAAATTAAATAGGAAATTAAAATTAAACTAATAATCTACATTACATTTAATAAATTTAATTCCTAATATACAAAATGTATGTGAATAAATTTAATATAAATTAGTTAAATTAAAATCAAAACAAAAAATTATTTTAATAATTATTACTAAATCGTAGTGTACACAAATTATCTATGTAAACACAAAATAAGATTTAGTGCAAATTAATGGATTTTTTTAAAATTTCTTTTTTAACTCAACCGTCAATAATATATTTAAAGGTGAATTTGTTAAAGTTTATTAATCAAACTGGCTGACCGTAAAAATGTTTGTGGTAGTATAGTCATGATAAATGGAGTTTTTAAAGGCTAAATTATTCTGTCTACTGTTTCTCCTCATTTTCTCTCCGCTTAGCGATTCCTTAAGCCGTTGTTCTCTCTTTACTAATTTGACTCGATAAATTAAGGATGTTGTTGAAACAACCAGTAGATTAGATTTATGGGGAATACATATAAATAGTGGGGATTAGAGGATGAAAAAAAGGAAATATCAGAGGAAAATAGGGAGGGATCCATCATTTATCTTTGCACCGAAACTTTTCATCGGTTTTGTTGGCGGTTGATGTAGCATTTTTGATAAATTAATTTATGAACATTTCAAAGTCTACTACAATGAAATCTACATCATTATTCACTCCTTTCTACCTTCCTTCCTTATTTCAACAATATTCAATTGCCAACGAAGAGAAGACTTATGCATATATACATATTATATATCACTTATATAAATAAATAAAATCTTTATATTAATCTATTAAATAAAATTTTGATGTTATATAAAATTTAATTAGATTGAATCTAAATTAATTTAGACTTGATATGGCCAATAAGATCTAAAATGGTAATTTTTTTTAATTCACCCATTTAACCCACTACGTGCTGGCCCAGTTTTAATAATGGTATCAGATCCCAATAGCATATGTGGTTTAAAGTGGCAGTATGAAAGCTAACTTATTAAATACTACCCATTTAATAAGGTAGCTAAAAGGGTAGTTTCTAAGGTTGGGTTTGGGTAATCAAGTAATCTTCTCTACTTGGCTACTAGCATGGCATGAAAGAATGAGGTAAGCCTAAAGGTTATCCTCAATATAAAGGCCCTAACTGATTTTGGGCCTTAGGCTTATTTTCAAAATATATTTTGAAAATAAAATTAAATTTCAAATTTAAAAGTTCAGATATAAAATAAAAAAAATGGCATTTTAAATTTAAACTAAGTCATGATTTTATAAATATATAAATAATTTTCATAATTGTTTTCGAAAAAAATTATTATTTTCGAACTCGTTTATAATTAACTAGATTAAATAAATAAATAAGCAATTAGAAGTTGTAATTAAATCAAATAACATACATATTGATATATATAACATTTTTTTAAAATTTTAAGGTAATATATATATATATATAATTAATTATAATTCACTAAAATCATTCTAATTAAATAAATTAATTAGATATTAATTAATAAATAATACAATACACATATAAGATATATGTGTATAACTATAAATGTTATAGTTTACATATTCAATCTATAATATCTATAATATTTAAAATGAATAAAATAAAACTAATAATTTTTAATTAATTAATTAATTAATTAAGACTTAATTAACAAAATTAATATAAAATTATTAGTAAGATTATTATATAAGTTAATTAAATTATAAAATGTTATACAAGAATTAAACTTATATAGTATGAATGTATAATAAAAGGTGGAACAATAAGTGATCCAAATTTGATTTAAGGAATAAATACATAAGTATAGTACGTATATTATGATTTCAGATGTGTTTGATGCTTAAATCACGAGCGTATTTCATAAGAAATACATTATTATATAAGTCGATATCACTTAATTAAATACATTAAAGATTATGGTTCTTTAATATAAATGTTGTCCTCTACCTTTTATATATTAATGAATTACTTGCATACTCTATGGTTGTTAAGCGAACTCAAGCTAGAGATTTTATGCAAAGTAATACTAATACATAAATTAGAGAGGTAAGATAACTATATGTATTTATTGAGAAAACTCAATATACATATACTATACTTAGGCCAAGGCAAAATGGTAAGTAAAAGCAAATATTATCTTTTAGTTTATTGAGAACTCAAGGTCAAAACGAGATTAAGATAAAGACCGTGGGTTAAAAGTTTTATATGATACAACCGATAAAGTATTATCCAGCATTTGCGACATATGATTTGTTGAGTAGACTTAAGATTGAGAAATAGAAATATAAAATATACTTACCATTAAATTTTTGCATGCTATCAATTCAATACTCATATAAATTCCTAAGTAAACAACTATTAATTCGTTTGTAACTTGGTCGCTTACATGTTCATTTTCTTTAGGCTTTGTATTGTCTTCTATTAGTTTATAGCTCCAAAAAAACAAGTATATAGATATTTCATATTTGATCCATATTTAATCATATATAAATGTAATATGGTGAATGGTCGCAATTCGTAATATATGAAACCTCGATGAAATTATTTCATTCGAAGTGAGAGGTAAACCGTAGTGCATGATCATGTATTCAATATAACTGATTACAGTCAGGATCTTATTGTGCTAGATGTAACACTAGACCAAGAGCTACAAGATCGATCTAAGAATTCAATCGTTGAAAAGTCAATTTGATTGGTTTAAGTAAAATGCAACTTATTCGATATCCTTTATGACAAGAATGTCCAAATGCCTTTTTGCAAAGAGTTTGTTATGATCTTGTAGTAAGGGTTTCTTTTTAAATAGCTCTACCATTTGGAAAGGAAAGCGAATGTATGAGAGAAGATGTAACTTAAGGCACGATTGGATGAAGAGAGTAAATGTTCATTTCTTCTTCATGGAGAGATATTGAAACCAAGAATTGTATAAAATAATATTAGATACTTAACATGAAATAAGAAATATGATATCTTTTCCAAATGTATTTTCACATAGAATATTGTTTTATATGATATCTATTTCTTTGAGTCTAAGATATTTAATCTAAAACTCTAGACTGTAAACTAGTTCAACTTTATGAAATAAATAGCCCATATTAGGTATTGAATAAAACTTCATATTTCGTATGCTATTATATTAATGATGGAAATAGTGGGAACATACTAAATAATACTTCTTAGTGGACACATCAAGTTATGGAAAATTGTTTTTGTAAACATACAAAGTATTATTTATGAAATAACAATTATTTTCAATATTAACTGAAAACATACATAGTTCTATCTGAATATGAATGATTTGGATACTCATTATAAAACAAAACTACAATAGTGATATTTGTTTTCATAACAAAAGCGATGCATTGTAAATACGAAAGTCAATGAGATTTTGTCAATTATTCTATAATTATGGACTAGGCCACATTTTTAGAAATAATTATTTAGTTATATGATAATGAATCATATGGAACTAGTGAACTATACCACAAATGATAAAGGGAAAAACACTCATTCAATGGGAGCACATAAGAGTTGGTGTACTCTTGGGATTGGTACATATTAATGTATGCAATCATATGTCTAATAATACGAAAATTAGTGCATCATACTTTGTTAAATTCATCATTGAATTACCACATACATGAACACGTGTATTAGATATACATGTCATATGCCTATACGAAGCTCATAGAATATAAAATGAAAGTAAATAATATAACATGTAAAAGAAAATAATATGATTCATTTGATTAAACAGGTAAGTGTAATAACCCGAGATTTTTGACATCCTGAGTTGTGAATATTAATTTATAATATTCAATAATATTGTACTTTAATATACAATATTCCCATTTATAATAATGAAATAATATACCAATTTTTCAATACCAATATAATTTGAATTTTTAGATCTGTATTAAAATACAGATTGATTTAATGGAATTTCTTATATGTGTATATTTGGTTTTAAAAGGTAAAATATGTATATTTTGTTTTAGATAAAATATATGTATTTTTTTAGAGGCAAAATATGTATATTTCATTCTAAAGATAAAATATAATAGAGAATTAAATTAATTGGAAAAAAAATCATATGCACATATTTTTTACATATAAGGACAACAAAATTTATATGTATATAAAATTTGGATAGAAATTCATAACAATAAAATTGATAATAAAGTAAAAAGGGTATTTTTGATTTTGAGCATATAAACAATATTGTTTATATTAAATAAAATGAACTTTTCTAAAATAAATTATATACAGTATGTATAAGAAAAGTTGTATATATGTAAAGTTAAGTTTAAAAAGAAATTTTATAATATTTAAATAAATAAAAATGTTATAAATTAAAGGATGTGTATAAGAATCACTTAAGTGTAACTAAGAAAAACTATATATATACATAGATAACTAGTGCATTTAGTTTATTTGAATATAATATACTTCTATATTATCAATAAAAAAATGTATATATGGTTACATATATACGTAAAGGCTTAAAAATAGTTTTATATCACTTTGTAATCCTTGTTTTAAAGTAACATATATATAAGGTATATTAACCAAGAGGTTATTTTAATTTACTAGTTCTCACCTTTATTTTAATATATATGAGTGACAAATGCAATACTACTTTGTCAATATAAATTTGGGCTGTCTATCTTCATAAAGTACATATATATACCTTAAGTATTTTATGGTCTATATAACATATACAATAATAAGAAGACTTCAAAATTATTACTGCTAAGATCAATGCAAGTTAGCAAAACAGTTTTAATAAAGCAAAACAATGGGTAATTAATCAAAGAAAACATATTAACAATTGGCAGTTAAACAACTGATTGGATATTGTAATAATTATCTTTTCTTTTCAAATTTCTTTCACCATTAAAGTAACCGTCTTCTCAGCCACCAAAGATCATCTCAGTCTATCTTTTGATGTTGCAAGCTTGTGTATATATATGGGTCTTTGATCAGTGTTGTTGTTTTAAAAATTAAAACCTGTAGCTTAAGAAAGAAAAAGCCTCTATTCAAATTGTATGCAAACAGGAAACAAAATTTAAAAGAAAAAGAAGAAAAGCAAGCACCCTATAACCAAGTATGGAAATTTATAAAGGCAGAAGCATCTCTGTTTAAATTCAAACCCAAGAGATTTTCAATAACAAGTTTCTATATTTAAAGATTTCAAATTCAATTTAAAAGCTTTTGGAATCAAAATGTGGAAGGTGAGAAACTTAAATTTCCAAACTTAGAAATAACTTGGCTTACTGCTCTATTAATTGTAAACTATTATACCTGTTCCTACTTTAAAAATCTATATCTCTCAATCCAGTTCGAATTTGATGATGTTGTGAACTAGGAAAATGTTTATTTTCTAGTATAGTTTGTGTTAAAAATAGTTTCTGAATAAAATTATGCTGTGTAGTTAATTAATGGTAGGATTTATAGTGAATAACCTATTTTGGTGAAGATTCAATATTTTTAGATCAAGAATTCAAACATGCAATTGCGATTCTTGTGTGGAAATATGAATTTTAGTGGTAAAATTATAATTTTTAGTGTTTTAAATCTCAAGAAATTGTTAGATGATCGGATTTCGTTCTAAAATCATTTTCTGACGATCTCGTCATCGAGAGATGACGCGGCCTAGTCTTGAGGGTGTAGGTGGACCTAGAGGAGGTGTCTACCATGGCGGAATCATGGACTTGGGCTTGGATTGGGAGAATGAGTGGACTTTAGGGTTTAAGGGTAGTCTCGGCTTTTGGTGGCGTCGCAATTGTTTCGAGAAGTGGTGGTGCGACCAGAGTTCAAGAGGTTTGGCTCGGAGGTGGCTGCTTGGGTGAGCTTTCGATCGAGGTAGGTGGCGTGCAAAGAAGTGGTCGATCGACGTTGAGGTTTGTCGATTTGTAGGGGTAGGTTGGTTTTTTGGGTTCTGGAGGGTTGAGAAGATGATAGATTTTCGATCAGAGAGGGTTGCTAGCATCGGCAAAGTGGCGATTTGGATCGGGGAGTGATGAGTGGTTGGGTGGTGGTGTCACGGTAGTGAGATGGTCAGAGGTGAGGGTGTGCACGTGCACAGTAAGCACGTAGGGGTTCTAGGGCAGGATGAATCGATAGAGATGGATTGGGTACGATCCAGGTTGTGTCGTGTTCGAGTGCAAGTCAATGTTTCGTATGGTTGATGTTTGAGTTGATCGCAGATGTTCTCTCTGCTTCGGGGCATCGGAATTCAATGGATTTGAGGTGGCTTTGGGTTGTTTGCCTGGTAGGTGAAAACAGGAGAGAAGAGATAGAGTAGAGGTGGGTAAGTTTTTGGGTCCGGGCTTCGGCCCGTTTGGGTTGTGCTAAAATATAGGATCGGGTTGTTTTTTTGGTCTTTGGTTTGTGGGCTTCAGGCCAATTGGTTTTATGTTGATTTAAGAAAGATTTATTAATAAAAGAAATTTGTTATAAGGTAAAAATAAAATCCATAATCCATTTGTCTTTCCAAAGTTTATAACAGACATGTTGATTTAAAGTAAATATTTTAAAACCAATTTTCTTTAATGTTGAATGTTTATTTAAAGTTTTATATAGACAAAGGGATTTGGAAATAATAAACTTGATTTACTTTGAAATTATTTAATTAAGGTCATTTAAGTAAATTATTTTATCATAAATTAGTTAAGCTTTTAAAATCAATTCTATTTATTTATACTTAAGTTTTATTTGAATAATTGGAGTATAATTAAGATAATTAAGGGAAAATATAATGTTTATACTTTTGAATTAGCTCAAGTTCTTAACTGATTTTATATTTATAATAATTATTTAATTTCACATATAATAAAGTGTTATTAAGTGGATGGTTCGTATCGATGGATGTTACGTCGTCGTACGATCCGTTGTAGAGTTAAATAAGTAAAAATTTACAAGCTTGTGCAGACAGAATTAAATTACCGTTTGATAATAAATGTCATTGTATAATTCTTTACGGCTATCTGTTAAGATGTTCCTAAACAAAATAATGTGTTTATTATAGATTATTCAAATTGTTTGACTTTTACGTAGCGCAAACAGACACCATTCCGCAAATTATTTAATTTGACTTCTGTGGGTGGTTTAAGCTATCAATCCGATATTTTCTATGTTTGTTGTAAATATTTACTAGAAATGATAAATCTCTGATCTGCTTATTCATGCATATATATGTTATTTGCCTGTTAGTTATATTTGAGTATATAATGTGAATCGATCTATGGAAGCTGATTGATTTTGAATAGCTGTATTGACTGTGGATTGTAGCTTGATAAGTACCATTGAGATTGATAAGCCTTATTCTATTTGAGTTGATATTTGAACCTAGTTTTGTTTAAAAAAATGAATATTATCTTTAATGTTGTTTTTAAAAGAATTGATAAATATTTTGGAAATGACAGAAGAAAGTTAATTTATTATTTTGGAAATCTTTATTAGGGTATAATTTTATTTATAAGTGATGAGTTATTTAAATTATTTCAAGTATAAAACTATTTTGTAGTAATTTTTAAAAGTTAATTTTTAATTTTATTTTAGAGTAATTAGTATTTAAGTATATTTTCTTTAAAATAAATCTATTAAATATTAATGATGTTTTAAATGATATATTGTATAGTAAACTTTCTTAAAGAGTATTTTTATTTAATAAACTTGAGAGCTGAATTTGAAAATTTTATAAGTATGATCTGGAAAGAAATTGTTTTAAATGTATATTTACCCAGTAAAATAAGCTTTCTTAGTAAATTTTAATCTGTTTGGATTTTGAATGTGAACAAGACTTAATGGTTGGAATGGGAAAATAACTTGGTTGAATTGATTGATTATTTTGATAGTTAAATAACCAACTATCAAATCTGGACAAAACTTAACTTTGGAAATATCTAGAGGAAACTCAGGAATTATATGGTATGGTTACCTTTCGAAGTGCTATACCGTACGTATAAACTCGTTTGTTCTCAAGGATGAATTATAAAGAGACCCGTCCACTAACTGTTAGGAGGTGAACTCCGATCTTATATTTCATATGTGTATTTCCTAAAGAACCAGGGTTGAGTATACCAGGAAATAGCGAACGTTATCACGAAGAGACCGAGATCAGATTTGTAATCCGAAAACCACTTGACACAACGAGTACGTTTTCGTGATGAAGACTAGAGGTTAGAGTCGAAGATGGAGCAGTGAAGTGCAAGGGCTAATCGCTACTAATCCTGAGGGTGATTCCAAAATGGATGTAGTAGGAATAGTGCCTTCAGTTCCGTTCGAACCCGGAACGAACTTGTATGGATGAATGCTTTCAGAGTATCAAAGGGAGGACGGTGAGAATTCTAAGTGATACGTTCTTAAAAAGGTAACGCTGAGCCTAAAACCTCATTAACCGGGAATGACTAAAAATCAGGGGATATGCAGCAAGGGTAAATAGGTAGCATCCAGTTAGGGTAAGGTCATCCATGTCGAGAGGTCCCTTTTGATTCGGCTGTGTGGGCGGTTGCTGATCCCAACAGCGGGGTGATCTTATTCGGACTATCCAGTAAGGGGTAGCTCCGGTCTTGTGTTGCAAGGGAATGGAGGGGTCCTTAGTATGCTGATCTAGACCAGGTACCGTGAAAGGTGGTACCCAGTGCCTAGTCATTCATTGGAAATCCATTCTCCCTACGTTCCCTTTACGGATTTGATTGTAGAGCCCACTTTATGGCTAGTATTGTTGAAATTTAATAAATAATAATTTCGGCTATGTGAATAAGTATTTTTATTTAGACACTATTATAATATCAAAGGATTTTATAAGAAATGTTTTGGTTATCGTAAGGAAAAAACCCGACACGTTTATTTATGGTGTGGTCGTACGAGATACCTTTGATTTGAAAGGATTTTTCAACTTTAATTAATCAAGTTGAGTGTGTTTCTCACGCTGGTTTACCAGATTGACCCAGGCTTGGTGTTTTTCCTATATGCTCGGGTCAGACCGAGCATATTTCCAAGTTTAGCTGGTAGACTGGAAGCTTCAGGAGAGGAGCTGGAATCAGAAGACGTATTCACGTAGATGCTTATATTCAGTTGATTTGGTTGTATTGTCAACAAGCTGTAAGGGCAGGACTTCTGTAAACTGTCCGAGTTGAATGGTTGTAACTCTGATTTAAGTCTGTATATGTTATTAAAGTAACAGTTTGGTTTCATGTAAAGACTTGATTATATTATATATCATTCGTTCCACTGTGAGATTATGATTTGTTCTCTTTTTCTTCTATCTTCTACCTTCTTTCTTTTTTTCACTATTCGTTTTCCCATGCGATTTGGCTGACAAGTGTAGATAAAATCAGTTTAAATAGGTACGGAAAAATGTTTGTGACATTATGGTATCGGAGCCTAGGTTGAGCGAATACCTAGGTTCGGGTGGGTTGCTCATTTGGGATAGGGTCTATATCAACCTGATTGAGTCTGAGTGTGTGTGTGTATATACGAGAGCGTGTATTTGTTAGTTATATAAAAATGATTTTTATATTGTGTTAATTGATCGGTTGAGTGGCATATGGATTCTGGTCAATACGAGTAGCTAACGTTATTGATAGGGATCTCTAAATACTTAAACCAGGCCAACGGACACAATATTGTTTTGATGGGCGAATGAAATAATTTTACCCAGATATATTTTCTATATAAAAAGGTATGATTTTTAAATATATGGCATTTAAAATGATTGGTCGTGATAATAATTATCTATCACATTGGTTTTGAGTGGTCTTAGCCGTCAACTTTGAGTATTTTCATTTGTTGTCCCTTTTGATTTGAGTATACCTTAGAAATGTGAACCCTTTAGGATTTGAATCTTAGGAAAAATGGATTTTATCGAGTTTTATTTGCAAAAGGGATTTTTACTAAATTCTATTTACTAGAGGAATTTAGAAAACTTTTAAACCAATATTTTGGAAAAAAATTCCACCATTAAAGATAATTTCATAATTATGGATTTCTAATAAAAAGATATTTGAGGATTTAAAACATTATAACACTTTACTTTGTTGTATATAAATATATATATATAGATCTATAAATTGAAGGAATAGATTGTTTATAAACTTACTGTATATATGTATATTTTTCTCTACCTTATAACCACTTTCAATATATATGCTTAAATTATTTTTAGAAAAATGACTTTACAAATTTTTGGGTGATAAATTTTTTAAGGAGGAACAAATTTTGAATTGTAAACCTTGATGTGCTCTTTAGCCTATAGAAGTCTAACCTTAGGATCTCACCTTTGAGTTTTGGAATTAATTGTAGAGAACTCGTAGCATCAGTCGAGGTGGAGTTTTGGCTAGGGCTAGGAGGGATGGTGATTTTGACTGGGTCAGGAGAATTCGAGCGGATCTTAACGATCCATCCTTATATAAAGAAGAGCCGGTAAAGCCTGTTGAGCAACCTCAGCGTCAGCTTCAAGAAGAAGACCCCATGGAGGAATTCGACAGTGAAGAAGAGTTTGAAGTCGAGGGTGAAGATGAAGAGTTTGTTGATGAGGAAGAGTTTGAAGTAGAGGAGGATCTTGAATCAGAAAATGATGACGCAGTCATTTAGGAGATAGGTGAAGTAGTTGAGGAGCTAGTTGCTGAGGTAGATTTCCTTCAGAGAGAGCCTAGTCCAGAGATTGTTTGGGTTTCGAACAATTATGTGGAGTCTAGGGAATTGTCGGGACCCGAAGGGGAAGACTCTGGTAGTAAGAGTCCATAGTTAGTGTTGGGTTGATTTCTCTTGGTAGTGTGTGCTTTTTGTATGTGTCTATGACCCTTGGACGTCATGGATATTAGGTGTTAAATGTTTGGTAGGGTGATACATATATCTATATATATATGTATGTATGTTTGTAAGGATGATGATAAGACTTGTAGAAATATTTTGACTGGTACTAGATGTAATGTATATTTTGATATGTTGGTATGAAAACTATGTATTTACTGGTGTAGTATGGGTTGTCATTTGTCAGTTCTAATGTGTGTAGATAGTTTTAGTAGCTTAGCTATGTAATTTCAGGACGAAATTCTTTTAAGGGGGGAGGAATGTGACAACCCGTAATTTTTGGCATTCCCGGTTGTGAATATTAATTTATAATATTCAATAATATTGTATTTTAATATACAATATTCCCATTTATCAATAATGAATAATATACCAATTTACCAAAACCAATATAATTTGAATTTTCAGATCTATATTAAAATATAGATTAATTTAATGGAATTTCTTACATGTGTATATTTTGGTTTTAAAGGGTAAAATATGTATATTTTGTTTTAGATAAAATATGTGTATTTTGTTTTAGAGACAAAATATGTATATTGTATTTTAAAGATAAAATATTATAGAGAATTAAATTAATTGGGGAAAAAATTCATATGCATATTTTTTTTACATATAAGGACAATAAAATTTATATGTATATAAAATTTGGATAGAAATTCATAATAGTAAAATTCATAATAAAGAAAAAAGGGTATTTTTGATTTTGGGCATATAAACAATATTGTTTATATTAAATAAAAGTGTTTCAAGTGAACTTTTCTAAAATAAATTATATACACTATGTATAAGAAAAGTTGTATATATGTAAAGATAAGTTTAAAAGGAAATTTTATAATATTTAAATAAATAAAAATGTAATAAATTAAAGGATGTGTATAAGAATCACTTAAGTGTAACTAAGAAAAACTATATATATACATAGATAACTAATGCATTTAGTTTATTTGAAAATAATATACTTCTATATTATCAACAAAAAAAATGTATATATGGTTACATACATACATAAAGGCATAAAAATAGTTTTATATCACTTTATAATCCTTGTTTTAAAGTAACATATATATATATATATATATAAGTATATTAACAAAGAGGTTATTTTAATTTACTAGTTCTTACCTTTATTTTAAAATGTATGAGTGACAAATGCAATACTACTCTGTCAATAAAAATTTGGGCTGTCTATCCTCATAAGAGTACATATATAGCTTAAGTATTTTATGGTCTATATAACATATATAATAATAGGAAGACTTCAAAATTATTACTTCTAAGAGCAATGCAGGTTAGAAAAATAGTTTTAATAAAGCAAAACAATGGGTAATAAGTGATAAATCTTTAATCAAAAAAACATATTAACACTTGGCAGTTAAACATCTGATAGGATATTGTAATAATTATCTTTTCTTTTCAAATTTCTTTCACCATTAAAGTAACCATCTTCTCAGCCACCAAAGATCATCTCAGTCTATCTTTTGATGTTGCAAGCTTGTGTATATATATGGGTCTTTGATCATTGTTGTTGTTTTAAAAATTTAAAACCTGTAGCTTAAGAAAGAAAAAGCCTCTGTTCAAATTGTATGCAAACATGAAACAAAATTTAAAAGAAAAGGAAGAAAAGCATGCACCCTGTAACCAAGTCTAGAAATCTAAGAAGACAGGAGCATCTCTGTTTAAATTCAAACCCAAGAGAATTTCAAAAGCAAGTTTTCAGATATAAAGATTTCAAATTCAATTTAAAAGCTTCTGGAATCAAAATGTGGAAGGTGAGAAACTTAAATTTCCAAACTTAGAAATAATTTGGCATATTGCTCTATTAACTATAAACTATTATACCTATTCCTACTTTAAAAATCTATATCTCTTAATCCAGTTCGAATTTGATGATGTTGTAAACTAGGAAAAAGTTTATTTTCTAGTATAGTTTGTGTTAAAAATAGTTTGTGAATAAAATTATAGTATGTAGTTAATTAATAGTAGGATTTATAGTGAATAATCAATTTTGGTGAAGATTTAATATTTTCAAATCAAGAATTCAAACATGCAATTAGGATTCTTGTATGGAAATATGAATTTTAGTGGTAAAATTATAATTTTTAGTGTTTTAAATCTCGAGAAATTGTTAGATGATCGAATTTTGTTCTAAAATCTTTTTTTGACGATCTCATCGTCGAGAGATGACGCGGCCTGGTCTGGAGGGAGCAAGTGGACCTAGGGGAGGTGTCTACCATAGCGGAATCATGGATTTGGGCTTGGATTGGGAGAACTAGTGGACTTTAGGGTTAAGGGTAGTCTCGGCTTTGGGTGGCGTCGCGATGGTTTCGAGAAGTGATGGTGCGACCAGAGTTCAAGGGGTTTGGCTCGGAGGTGGTTGCATGGGTGAGCTTTCGATCGAGTAGGTGGCGTGCGAAGAAGTGGTCGATCGACGTTGAGATGGGTCGATTTATGGGGGTAGGTTGGTTTTTGGGTTATGGAGGGTTGAGAAGTTGATCGATTTTCGATTAGAGATGTTGATGGCATCGGCAAAGTGGCAATTTGGATCGCGGAGTGATGAGTGACTGGGTGGTGGTGTCGTGGCGGTGAGATGGTCAGAGGCGAGGATGTGCACATACACAGCGTGCACGTAGGGGTTCTAGAGCAGGATGAATCGATAGAGATGGATTGAGTTCAATCCAGGTTGTGTCGTGTTCGAGAGCAAGTCGGTTATTCGTATGGTTGATGTTTGAGTTGATCGAAGTTGGTTCTCTCTGGTACGTGGCTTTGGGTTGTTTTCCTAGTAGGTGAGAAGAGGAGAGAAGAGATAGAGTAGAGGGGGGTAAGTTTTTGGGTATGGGCTTCGGCCCGTTTGGATTGTTTTAATATTTAGGATCGGTTTATTTTTTATAGTCTTTGGGTTATGGGCTTCGGGCGATGGCTTTTGTTTTAATTGAAGCAAGATTTATTAATAAAAGAAATTTGTTATAAGGTGAAAATAAAATCCATAATCCATTTGTCTTTCCAAAGTTTATAACAAACGTGTTGATCTAAAGTAAATATTTTAAAACCAATTTTCTTTAATGTTGAATGTTTATTTAAAGTTTAATATAGACAAAGGGATTTGGAAATAATAAACTTGATTTACTTTGAAATTATTTAATTAAGGTCATTTAATTAAATTATTTTATCATAAATTAGTTATGCTTTTAAAATCAATTCTATTTATTTATACTTGAGTTTTATTTGAATAATTGGAGTATAATTAAGATAATTAAGGGAAAATAAAATGTTTATACTTTTGAATTAACTCAAGTTCTTAAGTGATTTTATATTTATAATAATTATTTAATTTCACATATAATAAAGTGTTATTAAGTGGATGGCTCGTATTGACAGATGTTACGCCGTCGTACGATCCGTTGTAAAGTTAAATAAGTAAAATTTTACAAGCTTGTACAGAAAGAATTAAATTACTGTTTGATAATAAATGCCGTTGTATAATTCTTTATGGCCTATCTGTTAAGATGTTTCCAAGCAAAATAATGTTTTTATTGTAGGTTATTCAAATTGTTTGACGTTTGGTCAGCGGAAATAAACATCATTCCGCTAATTATTTATTTTAACTTCTGTGGGTAGTTTAAGCTATTAATCTGATATTTTCTGTGTAATTGTTGTAAATATTTACTAGCAATGTTAAATCTCTGATCTGCTTATTCATGCATATATATGTTATTTTCCTGTTAGTTATTTTTGAGTGTACAATGTGAGTCGATCTATGGAAGCTGATTGATTTTGAATAACTGTATTGACTATGAATTGTAGCTTGATAAGTACAATTGAGACTGATAAACCTTATTCTATTTGAGTTGATATTTGAGCCTAGTTTTGTTTAAAAAAATAAATATTATCTTTAAAGTTGTTTTTAAAATAATTGATAAATATTTTGGAATTGACAAAAGAAAGTTAATTTACTATTTTGGAAATCTTTATTAAGGTATAATTTTATTTATAAGTGATGTGTTATTTAAATTATTTCAAGTATAAAACTATTTTGTAGTAATTATTTAAAAGTTAATTCTTATATTTATTTTAGGGTAATTAGTATTTAAGTATATTTTCTTTAAAATTAACCTATTAAATATTGATGATGTTTTAAACGATATATTGTATAGTAAACTTTCATAAAGAGTATTTTAATTTAATAAACTCGAGAACTGAATTTGGAAATTTTATAAGTATGATTTGGAAAGAAATTGTTTTAAATATATATTTACCCAGTAAATAAGCTTTCTTAGTAAATTTTAATCTGTTTGGATTTTAAATGTGAACGAGGTTTAATGGTTGAAATGGAAAAATAACTTGGTTGAATTGATTGATTATTTTGATAGTTAAATAACCGACTATCAAATCTGGACAAAACTTAACTTTGGAAATATCTAGAGGAAACTCGGGAATTATATGATACGGTTACCGTTCGAAGTGCTATACCGTACGTATAAACTCATTTGTTCTCTAGGACGAATTACAAGGAGACCTGTCCACTAACGGTTAGGAGGTGAACTCCGATCTTATATTTAGTCTGTGTATTTCCTAAAGAACCAGGGTTGAGTTTACCGAGAAATAACAAACGTTGTTTCGAACAGACTGAGATCGGATTTGTAATCCGCAAACCACTTCAATTAAACGAGTACGTTTTCATGATGAAGACTAGAGCTTGGAGTCGAAGATGGAGCAGTGAAGTGCAAGGGCTAATCATTACTAATCGTGAGGATGATTCCAAAATGGATGTAGTAGGAATAGTGCCTTTGGTTCCGTTCGAACCCGGAACAGACTTGTATGGATGAATGATTTCAGAGCATCATCAGGAGGATGGTGAGCATTCTAAATGATATATTCTTAAAAAAGTAACGTCGAGCCTTGAACCTCATCAACCGGAAATGACTGAAAATCATAGGATATGCAACAAGGCTAAGGGGGTAGCACCCAATCAGGGTAATGTCATCTCTGTATAGAAGCCCCTTTTTAATTCGGTTGTGTGGGCAGTTGTAAATCCAAACCGCGGGGTGATGCTATTCGGACTATCCAGTAAGGGGTAGCTCCGGTCTTGTGTTGCAGGGGAATAGAGAGGTCCTCGATATGTTGATCTAGACCAGGTACCATGATAGGTGGTACCACAGTGCCTAGTCATTCGTTGGAAATCCATTCTCCCTATGTGCCCTTTACGGATTTGATTATAGAACCCACTTTGTGGCTAGTACCGCTGAAATTTAATAATGTAACAATTTCGGCTATTTGAATAAGTATTTGTATTTAGACACTATTATAATATCAGAGGATTTTATAAGAAATGTTTTGGTTATCGTAATGTAAAAATCCGACATGTTTATTTATGGTGTGGTCTTACGAGATACCTTTGATTTCAAAGGATTTTCAAACTTTAATTAATTAAGTTGAGTGTGTTTCTCACGCTGGCTTACCAGATTGACCCAGGCTTGGTGTTTTTCCTATATGATCGGGTCAGACCGAGCATATTTCCAAGTTTAGTTGGAAGACTGGAAGCTTCAGGAGAGTAGCTGGAATCATAAGACGTATTCGCGTAGATGAATATATTCAGTTGTATTGGTTGTGTTGTCAACAAGCTATAAGGGCAGTATTTCTATAAACTGTCCGAGTTGAATGGTTGTAACTCTGATTAATGTCTGTATATGTTATTAAAGTAACAGTTTTAGTTTCATGTAAAGAATTGATTATATTATATATCATTCGTTTCGCTGTGAGATTCTGATTTATTCTCTTTTGCTTCTATCTTCTTTATATCTTCTACCTTCTTTCTATTTTTCACTATCCGTTTTCCCGTGCGATTTGGCTGACAAGTGTAGATAAAAACAGTTTAAATCGGTACGAAAAAATGGGTTGTGACAGTAAGTATATTAGAAAGAGTTACAAATGTATCTTGAAATAAATAAAGATCCAATCTCAAAATCATTCCTCCATATGATAAATAATTATGTATCGATAAGGAGTGATCATACATTGTTGAAAAAAATACAATTAATGACTAGTGAAGTTGAGTTAATATTTTACTGCAAGGTTATGTACTTAAGAGTATTACATAAGGTTAAAATTAATTTCATATAAAAGATTTGTTTACAAAATCATACAAGATAAGGGTTTATAAGAAATCCTAACTTCCTAGGTCAAGGAGTTGACAAGTTGTGCTAGTCAAAAACCTACACGTAGTAACTGCTCACGAGGGATCTAGTGCGGACCTTCCAAAAGGAGTTTGGGAATGATTGACATTGGGTAACCAATTTATGTTTTGAATATAAGTTACGTAAACTAACACTAAATCTATTATATATAAGGCAATTCATAAAAAATTTATAAATTCCCATTCCATTGCAATGAGAAACAATTGTTGTTTTAAGAAACACCAACTTCGTGATGAAAGAATTTCTTTAGAAATTACTGGTAGTAAAATGGTTTTGGATAACGATCCAAAGATAAAGCTCATTAAGAGGGATGAAATGAAATTAACTAAATCTAGATCAACACAACGCATTGGTTAGTCTAATAAATATTCTTCCACATTAAAGAGAAGCTATGAGTTTCTTATCAATGTCGAGAATAGATATTCTTGAGTTATCAATAAAACCATTAAGAGTATTGGCTCTGCCATATGGTAAGATGAACAAATCCGAAATAGATTCTAAGTTCATTATCGAAATATGATTTTGATAGTTATATCCACAAGTATATGATCCATCAGCCGTGAATGTGTCTTCTATGACCCGGTGTAGAAGCGGGAACAAAGGCTATATTGAACGTTACTCCTTGGATGGGTACTTTAGCAAGCGTAGTAATGGAACCAAATGCTTAAATTGACCACCACTCCTTGGAAGAGTGCTTTATCTAGGTGTAGAAGCAAGACTAAAGGCTTTAGATTTACTATTGCTTTTTGGATGAGTGCTTTGGGCAGACATAGAAGCCAGACAAAAGGTCAAAGAAGTGGTCTTCAATTCGAAAGATAGCACCTTCAGAATTGGAATTTGATTCAGGAGTTTATTTCAACGCTTCAGGTGTTGTCCTTTGGCATCAGTGGAAGGTAATTACCCGATGTAATATTGATAATCTATTATTTATATGTCATATATTGTTTTGTTAGTTAGGTAGCAATTCCCTTATATCAAATATCGTCACATTCAGTTGTATGTTTATATGCTTATATAATTAAAAATATTATAACATACACATGGCTTGATACTTATGGCTCAAAAAAAAAATTTAAATTAATCTAATACATACATACATACATACATATATATATATATATATTGTAGGTAAAATAAAGTATTACTATTTTTCACGAGTAAGCTGGTTTTATAGTGGTCATACCATTATACAAATCAAAAATAGGTGTGCGGAAAAAAACCTCCGCAACTAATAAACCAAACTAATTACATCATAGGAGTCAGGCCAACATGCCTAAGCAACTAAAGAAATCATGTGGTCCTCTTACGTAGAGGAAGAATCATCCTCATCACAAGACGAGTCGATCCCAATGATATTAACATACTCACTATAAAGTAGCGCAATCCTAGGATCAAATACAATAAATTTATCATCATAAGTAAAAGTTCTATCCCAAGTTTCATCCTTTAAAATCTCACTATTGTAGTCCCCATATTTGCCATCAATGGTAAGAGAGAGCGTCTTATCATAAATGTGATAACAGAGCAATTTATGCTCACCTTCCTAAGGAGATACAAACTTATAATATATGTTAGACATCAGGCAGTATTGAAACATAGTAATCTCAATGACCTAGGCTTTCTCGTAGAATTCCAAGTGATATTGTTGAAAATAAAGCTTTTGCTAGCAATTGGCGAGACATGATCCAAATCATCATTAGAAAGCGCATGTTAGGGAACCCAAACTTGCTTCACAACCTTAAGGAGGGGATCTTCTGAGGAGGCTTCATTTCAACTCCTACTACTTCAAGGATCGACAAAGGGTTAATGGAATGCTTGGATTAATCGATAAGATGACCAAAAGATTTTCAATTTTAGCATATCGACGATTTCTGCTTATATCCAATGTCAACCATAGCAACAACTCCAGACGCCGTTTCAACTGGAAGAACAACCGGTAATAATCTATCAGGCTTGATCTCTATTAAGGGTCTAGTATAACGCAATCTATCTCTTTTGACCCTACATTCATCAAAGCATACTAAATCAATTATCAAATTCGACAACCAATTGATACCAATCATGGACTGAAAGACAGATGGTATATTTGAGAATTGTACCCAAACCAGAATAGGAAGTACTTGTTCACATGCAACATTGATGGAAGGAAACCATTGATTACAATGAAAGGCTTTCTCATAATGATGACCAGATTAGCTTCAAGAATCCGAAGCCTATCCTCGGGGCCAGTGAAGTCAAAGTAAAACAACGAGTCATCATATCGCAGAGTAATTTTGCCTTTCAATTTCCAAATTTCTTTAGGTATGTTTTTACATCTGACAATGAAGGATTGTCATCTAGGAAAAAGAGAAATAATTTCTCATGCCCAAATAAAGAGCCAGCCTTAATCACATTAGAAGAAGGAATATTTACACCATTCACAACTTGTAAATTAAATTGTCTTGGAGAGAACACACCTGTGTTACGCGGTTAGATAAGACCATAGCTTTGGCAAAGCAGCAGCAGGACATTTCATATATTCCACGGGAAATAGAGCAGACCTAACCTTCATAGGATTAGAAACAGATTCCACAAATGAAGCGGGGATATTAGAAGTAGGATCAGAACCAAATTCCACAACAATAGGGCCATTTTCAAGAGCAGTAGTTCCAGAATATTAAATATCATCTACACAAATTATATTTTAAAAAATTTCATGTAAGTAGTTTTACACTAAAATATTTTTCAACATAAATATAAAATTTTAAGATATATATATAACCATTGTTTAATATTATTTAATTCAAATCACTTATATAAATCTACAAAAAAATTTATCATATAGGATAAAATTTAAATTTTGTAAAATCAATTATATACCCGATAAAGTTTCACCTGTAAAATAATATATATATATATATATATAATTAAATATTAATGTAAATGCTAAAAGTAAAATCAAAATTGCAAATTGATTTGAAATTACAAAATATATATATTAAAATATTCAATGCTAAAATATCATCTAGATATTTTTATAAAACATCAAAATACAAAATTATAATTTTAAATATTTTTATATAATATTATTATTTATTTCCGTTTGGAAATTTAGATTAAATCAAATTAAAAAAATTAAATTTTCCATTAGCGTTATTAGGTAAGTATGTGTATATATATACACACACACATATTACATATATGTATGTGTATATATGTATATGTATATGTATATGTATATGTATATATATATTTCACTCATATATATTTATATGAATTTTTATTTATTATTAAACAACTTATAAGTGTGTGTGTGTTATACATAAAAAAATTATTTTTTCTTCAGTTTTGCAATAAAATAAATAATTTTATTTTATTATATATTTTAAATGGTTTTCATATATATATATAATCATATATGTATATAGATATATTTTATAAATTTCACTTTAACATTAAAATTACTTAAATAATATATACACACACACACACACACACACACACACGCACGTTATATATTGTAGACATAATTCATAGCATATAAGCATACATTTGGACGACATATTTATATTCTTTATGAGCTAATACGTCCGTTGCTGTGTAATTCCCAGTACTTATACATGGGCATGTTAAACCCTACAGGGATTACCATATTACACATGTGTGTATACACAAACACACACACACACACACACATATATATATGTATGTATGTATGTATGTATGTATGTATGTATGTATGTATGTATGTGTATGCATGTATGTAAGTGTATGTTTATGGTTCACGTGTATATATAATAAAATATCAATTACATAATATAAATCATATTATAAATATAAGTGAATAATGATTTTATTTAAAAGAAATTTAGAAACGTTCTAAATAAATTAGACATAAGGCCCAATAAACATCCAAAATAGAATATATTATTGAAATTCATCCACTTTTTCTGTTGCCGACTGGCCGAGTTCCAAAAAGTTGCTTCTTGAGTTCAATTCCCAGTGAAAACACCAAAAATATTAGTTTAAATGTTAGGCCTAACTTATGTTTAAGTCACATGCAAGTGGGTAAGTTCAAATATTCTTGTGCAATGTAGTAAATCCTTGGATGAGCATGGTTATAGTCCAATAGTTAAGAGTGTCAATATGCAAATGAGAAAATGTCAAAATCGTTTATTATTATGTTTAAATTATAATTTGACCTAAGCGACCATCAATGTCTAAAATTTGTGCTTTACAAGTTTTGAAAGTTATAAAATGAAAATGAGGAAGAAGACAAAATCAGAATTCACCCTTTCATAGTTAGGAATGCATGCTTATTTATCAAGAAGTTATTCTCTTTGATTTATGACATGGGACATTAGCTAAACTTGGATGGCTAAGATTTTTCTGATGTGGCACATTGTCGTGACTATAGGTGGCATGGTATTTTTTGCTCCTTTTGTGATGGCATGCATAACTACCAACTGCCACATGGCTATTTGATCATTTATGCTTGATTTTTAGTAATCCGATAACAACAATTTTAAGCACTCGATAATAGTATTGCAAGCATGTGATAGTCTTATTCCTTTAACACTAGATGACATCATGGTTAGTATATGATAGCTTGCAACTTCTTCATATTTGATAGCATTAATGCTGTCATGCGATGACTTCCCATTATAGCATGCGATAGCTTTAATCCATGGTATGTGATATCTCTTCCAATCTTAGTCCTTGATAGCTTTTGTGATAATATGTGATATATCTTCTGTTCTTAGTCCTCAATAGCTCTTTACGATGGCATGTAATAGCTCTTCTTTACCTCGAGCCACGATAACATTGATGCCTTTAACATGCGATAGCTCTACAAAAATAACACTTAATAGCTTTTATATTTTTGGCATACGATAGCTTTGCCTTTGGCATGATTTAGCACTTGATAACTCCTTGTTATAGCATGCAATATCTTTACTTCTTAGCACACGATAGCTTCCTATTATGTCATGTGATAACTTTACCTTTCGAAAATTGATAGCCTATCGTTTTTTGACCTTCGATATCATGTCGCTTTCAAATTCTTGATAGCCTCATTTCTGTTTAATCTTTGAAAATCTAGACATGTATACAGCCAAATGCTTATCATAATAAATTATTACTCTTTTTTGTTTAAATGAAAATAAGTAAATAAATGTTCCCTAAATATTTACTTGGGCTCCTCCACACGTTTTCTCATGTAATTCCATAATTGAATTTTTAAATCTTTAATCCCATAGTAAATTCTAAACTAATTATTTATTAAAATATGGGGTTGTGACATGTACTGTTGGTAGGTTTCGTTGGGATGTATTATTGATGTTGTTGTATTTGGATGATGTTGTATTTAGGTGATTTGGACTTGGATGATGTGTTTATTTGTGATATTGATTTTGTTTGGTTGGTGAATTTAGTAGCTATGTTTATTTATGACATTGTTGCAGTCCACTGGCATATTATTGTGTTATTTAGTCTAGTTTTTGTTGAAATGTTTTGAAGTTATGTAGACGTGTGATTAAGAGTAAGAGAAGTAGTAGGATTGTTACAAAAATGTTCAAGGATTGGCATCGGTATAACTTTGGCGGGATGTTGGTAAATACGGATTTAGCAGTTTGGATAAGTGTTGGTAAGGTTGGATGAGTAGCCATTGGCTAGTCATCTACAACACCCAGTAAAACCAACCATAAAATGAATAAAATTAAATAAAGTAAGGTTGGAAATGGAAATTTATAAAATTTGAAATTTTAACAAGAAAGTTATTCCATTGTGTTCATGATGAAATTCTAATATGTTTTCATATATAAAATGCTAAAAACGGAGCTCAAACGAAGAAGTTATGAGCGTATGAAGTTCTCAGATGTAAACAAATTTATTTTGAATTCAAATTCAATATAACATTTAAATTTAGGGTTTGAATTTTTAAAAATTAACTGTAGGTTTACTTGAAGGTTAAGTAACCGTTAAGTTAAACAATTAACCTTAAAATTTAATCAGGGAATAAAATAAATAAGCAACGGAAACAAATCAGCGTACTCCAAATAGGAGTAGAGGTCGATACCTTCGACCCCAAGCGATCGACCCCTAGCGGTTGACTGGTCTATGAAGGATGGTCGACCCCTATTCAAGGGGGAGGCTAGGGTATTTCAATGTTTAAATGCTTCAGATTTATACCTTTTCACCTAACTCCATCTTACGATTCTGGTGCATTTTAACTCCTATAAATAAGATCCTATCCTCTCCACTTTTTATTCATAAATATTTGGAAAAAAACGCAAACCTCTGACATTTTATCTTTTTAGTTAGATTCAAAAATTCCATTAGAGATTCAAATAAGGATTCGAATCCTCTTTTAATTATTCTTTTAATCTATTTTCTTCTCCTCCAAACTCTCTTAATCGAACAAAATTATATATATACATATCCTTCATTGCGTGCATATATCAAAAAAAGGAGATCTAGCAAAAGTTGCTTCGGCATTGCAATTCCTTAGAAGAGAAGCTAAGGATAATCTATGAGTGGAAAACTAAGTATTTTCATTTCAGTAATCGATTAGTATGTATGTATGTGTGTGTGTGTGTGTGTGTGTGTGTGGATTTGAATGTAGCTTAGGGATTTTGGGATTGCGGAAACAAAATAAATAAAATCCTCCAAAATTCCTTTTTATTTTAAAATGTCGGTTCTAGATGAAGATTCTCAATTATTTATGTTATTTGATGGAATTTATATTATTATGCAATTCTTGATAATTTCATAGTCTATTCCACTTTTCCTCCTTCTTTGATTCAAATTGTGAGTTTTCAGTAATAAAATAAGGGTTTAAAGTACGAATTCTATTCGTAGTTTACACCACTTATTCCACACAAAATCCCTTCGTTTATTTTTGTGTAAAAAAGGAGTTGAATAGAACATGAAGTTGGGATTGCAATTACTGTTTAGGATATTTCATTGGACTGACGTAATAAATTGGGTTTCTATTTTCACAAGTCTATGTATTGTTGTTTTTGATAAGAATATTTAATCCCTTGTTATGGATATTGAAATCTTGAGAATTTGTAGGAAAATGACTTGTATTAGAATTATGGTTAATAGAATTGACATTTAACATTAGTTTAGGGCATATAACTGCACGCTATAATTGATTAGACACAAATATATTTATTTATATTAGTGTAATATTAAGTGCTGCTTTAAGCCCAACAAGTGAGAAAGAGAACTAGCCCTGAAAGCAGGCAACCATGAGAGGTAGGCGGAAGGAAGTGCTTCTAATCGATCGAAGCAGAATAGACTCCCCTCGCTAGTAGACATTCCCCTTGGTCTTATATTCCATTTATGAGGATGGGGATAGGGATTTGGTGCCTCAAAACGCATAATTATAGTATAAAATTGCGTAGTTAATTAGGTAGTAGTTGTCATTAATTTCCCTTTTAGGAAGGTAATTGAAATTTTAAGGTGTGATAAGGAGATTCCTTATGAGGGCTTAATTATGAAACAATGAGATGAGTATTATGTATATGGATAGTTTTTAAATCATGGTAAGTTATAAGGATGCGAGGTCAGTAGAGTTGCACGATAGAAATCTGCCATTCACTTTGAGGCCACCAGCAGTTGTGTACACATCCTATTGATGTGAGACATTTCCTATGATAAATATTTATGGTGAGGCGGGGTTAGTTCCAAATTTTGTAGGGTAAACCTACCCAGTTAATCGAGCTTCCAGATCTTACGAATAGTCGAACTAATGCGAGAGACCATTATGAGTATGGACCATAATATGAAGGGTCTGCTTTGGGATCTTGAGGTATTAAGTGGTTGATTGAGGGCCCACCTTTTTTCCCAAATAAAGTACTAAATGACCAAGGGATGTTTATTAGGTACGTAGGGTGGTATTTCGATAAGGGTCCGCTTCGAAATAAGGTGTTAAGTGACTGTCTAAGGGTCCGACTTTCCATATAGAAGTATTAAGTAGCCAGAAAAGTACCATGTGATGTCAGCTAGATAGTCACCTTTGAAGGGTCTACCTTCGGAATATGTATTAAATAATGAGGTATGCCTCAATTGAGTTTTTAAATGGCCAAAGTCTGTCTATTTTCCTATAAAATGTATTAAGTGGCTTGATACTATCTCTCGTATTGTAAGATATTTATGACGTAGGATTTGGGTTATGAGATTAGAATTCTGCTCCGGGAATGGAAGGTATTAAGTGGTTGATTATGGACCCACTTCCTTTCCTTATAAGAAGTATTAAATGATTTTATATATGTTAGACATATTCTTATTTTTAAATATACCGCTTAGGTACCGAAATGGCAAGACTCAAGGTTTATATTCACCAGATATTTGTTGTTTTGACTCCTTCGCCATTACAACACAGATTAGGATGGAGTGATGACGGTAACAATGCTTGAAGGTGAAGCGGCTTAAGCTTTTGGCGGTAATTATTATCTTTTGTGATATTTTGATGTTGTACCCATGTATTTGGACAATGATGTAACAGATCATATGTGATGGATTTATGATATTTTGTATTATGACATTTCAAACAGTTTTGAAATAATTGGGTACAATTTGATATTACATTTTATTCAATCCCCTCCGAGTTCTGAAAAAATAGTTATTGCTTTGTATTATTACTTCTTTTTCCAACCAATAGCCAGCTTTAGAATGGATCTAAGTTTTGATAGGCTTTTTCTAGATCAAAATTTAGAATGGATATTCGATCATTCTTAACATTTTAGATATCAAATATGTTGCACTTTATGTAAACCGATCAAGATGACATTTCAACGATCGAGTTCTTAGATATATCTCGTAGTTTATGGTCTTGTGTTACATTAACACAATATGATCCATTTGAAATCATTCAAGTTGAATACATGATCTTAACATACTGTCTATTGGCTTACTTCGAATGAACTAACTTTATCGAAATATTGTACCCTACAAACTATGATTATTCACCATACAACATTTATATGTGAAAGTATACGGATCAAATATCCATAGTCTTGAATTGCATTTAGAGTTCAAAAACTCATAAAATGCAGTACACGGTCTAAACCAAATAAATATATATGTGACCGACTTACGAATGTATTAAGCAGTTGAAATTAGGCACTTGCATGGGTATATAAACATTATATAACATGCAATTAGAATTATTGGTAAGTATATATTATATTTCTATTTGTCAACTTTCAATTCAATTTATATATGTGTGTGTGTGTGTATATATGTTAATTGATAAACATTTTATCAATCATATTAAATGCATAATGTAGATAATTATAACATTTTATAGCATATGTTCTTATAATATTAGAAATGTTAAATGTTATCATTTCCTTTTTCTAATAAGGCTCCCACTAGTCTTTATATTTCTCCAAACCCTAAGATGAAACATAGAAGTCTTACAACTTCATAGTGGGTGTTAGGACTCCATTGTTTTGGTATTCTGACCTTGAGTTTGCTCAACAAATCATAACCCCACAAATGATGGACAACTCCTTATCGGTTGTATCATATACAACTTCTAACCCATTTCCCCCCTATTCTAATCTCATTTTGACCTTGAGTTTGCTCAACAAATCGAAAGAGATTATTCACTCATACCTACCATATCATGATGACCTATTTATAGTATATGTACCTTGAGTTTTCTCAACAAATACATATAGTTATCTTACGTCATCTGTTCAATATATTAACAATACTATGCATGACATCCCTAGCTTGAGTTTGCACAACAACTAAGGAGTATGTAAGTAATTTGTTAATATAGATATGGTGGAGGAAACATTATATTAAAGATTCATAATCTTCAATATATATAATGAGTGATATCGACTTATAGAATAATATATTACTTATGAAATACCCGAGCGATTCAAGTGTCAGACACATCAGAAATCACGGTATATGTATATTTACATATGTATTTATTTTTCAAGTCTGTTTGGATTTCTTAAATGTTCCACATTTAGTTTTTACACATATCATATAAGTTTTATTGTTATATAACTTTTATATTTCATATTACTTATACGATAGTCTTGCATAATATATCATTAACTAAATCTTGTCTAATTAATTTCAATCAATTGACTCTTTGATTAATTTTAAATTAGTATTCCGATATAACTTTTATATATTGGACATATCTACTATAACATTTATAGTGTATACTATAACCTTTATAGTGTAACACACATATAACATATATATGTGTATTTTATTTAATTAATTAACCTTTAATTGATTTATTCAATTAAACAATTTTTATTAAATTTATTAATTTCAAAATTTATCTTGTATACAAATATGTATACTTATGTTATCTTAAACATTTTAAAATAACATAACATATATCAACATATGTAATACATGCATATATGCATTAATTAATTAACATATTTAATTAATTTGTTTTATTAATATTAATAATAAATTTGAAATTTGAAATTATTATATAAATATTTTCAAACATTTTGAAAATATCATTATCCTTTCAAACATTTTGAAAACTTATGTAGTATTATAATTTTTATAATAAACATGTTTTATTTTAAATTTAACTATTAAATTTAAAATCTTTAACATTAATTTTCAAAATGATTTTGAAAATTAGCCCAAGACCCAAATTAAGTTGGGCCTTTTCTATTAGGAGCCATCTTTGGGCTCGCTTCACCTTTTGGGCCAGGCCGGTAACCAAGTAGGATAGGATACTTGATTACCCAATTATAATCCTAGACATTACCTTTCTAGGCACTATACTAAGTGGACAAGCTTAATTAGTTAGCCCTAATATGACAAATCTAGACCGCATAGGCTATTGGGATCTGATACCATTGTTGGAACTGGACTAGCCCATAATGGAAGTTATGGGTGAATTTTATTTTTTTACCCTATTGGATGTTTTATTGGGCCTATGAAGTCTAACTGAATTGGAACATTTCTAAATTCATTTAAATAAAATCACTTATTTTATTTAAATCCACATATATTAAGATATGAAATTAATTTTATTTGATTTAGTTTATATATAAATGTATCATACACATATATGAGTGAGTGCATGTGTAACATAATAATTCGTGAAAGGTATAATATGTCGATATGTAGATGTTGGGATTTACATCGTAATTGACATATTAGCTCATTTTATATGTCATGTATGTTGTCCAAATATATGCATGTATATGTGTTAGAAAACACAAACACAACATACACGCGCGTGCGCGCACACACATGTATGTATAAATATATTATATATAATATATGAACTTAAAACATTTATATATATACAGAAAGAGAGAGACAATTATTAAAAATTATTTATAATTCAAAATTAACTTAGTTTTTCAAACATAAAAATTTTAGTATTTTAATTTGTATATATTATGAATAAAATAATGTTTTCATCCACAAATAATTAACATAAAATTAATATAGTGATGAAAATTCAAATTTTATAATTTTTGAAAATCTAAAATCATAAAATAGTGCTTAGGAAAATCTGTAGATTTTTCAAAGTTCAAATATTAATTTTAAAAACAAATACATTGATTTCGGCAATAATTACTTAATATAAAATAATATATTATTAAAAATTAAAATTTCATAAATTCTAGGATAACGAATGAAAGGTTATGAAAATTTTTGAAGAATTTTTCAATTAAATTATTGTTCTTAATAAATCATAAACAGTTTTTGCGAAATAATATTAATTATTAAAAGTAATAAAATTTATTGAAAAATTCCTAAAAAAATTTCTATATGTTTCTGAATTGATATAATATTTAAAAGAAAATTGAATTTTTAATATAATAATTATTTTATATATAATAAAAAATTCAATAAATGTTAATTCAAAACTATGAATATAATTAATTTTTGAATTTTTAAATTCATATTATATATAAATAAGTGTACTAAATTTTTTAAATCATATATATATATATATATATATATCTTATATAGGATGTTCTTATGAGAGAGAAATATACACTAATATATATATATATATGAATTTATTAATAAATATATATAAAACAATTATAAATGTTAAAATTTGATTTTTTACACTAAACAACATTTGTCTATGCATAAATCGTATAATAAACAAATTATGCACATAACTATACCGATTTGTGACAACCACATCTATTGACAAAAATCTCATTTAACTAAACATATAACAGCAATATATTTAAAAAGATATGAAATTGCTCATTATAGGATCATATAATATAATTTAATTACTGTAATTTGAATTAAAATTACCAATTTAATGATGCCTTTGAATCTACGTTGAAGCAATGATTTCTCTTCCTTTACTGCTCTTGATTCGTCAAATTGTAAGTCCGGAATCATTGGCCTCTAACTATCGAATATTATTATTTTAATTTGAAATATATTCAAGAATTTTGAAGTAGAGTGAGAGATATGTTTTAACCAGCTATGTAGAAGGTAATGGAAGCCAAAAAGGTTAGTAATTGTTTTTAGAGATATGTAGACACACACACACACACACACACACACACACACACACATATATATACATAGGGTTGTATTAGAGAGAAACGAGAAAAACGTTTTTACCCTTCTCCCTTTATCTCAACCCATTATCTCCAAACCAATTTCATATGTTTTAGCCACCACTAGACCTTCCCAAAACCAAAATTTTGCAGCCCTAATAATGGGCTTAAAACCATCTAAGCCCAAGCCAAAATACTATGCAATTAAATCTAATTTAATCGCTTATCGATATTGTATACCGATCGATATACTTATAGTTGTTATAAATATATAACATTATTTATTTCTCAAATCATATTCAAATTTTATAATTAATATTTCATAAATTTTAATTAATTTACTTGGAATTTCAGTTTGTACTCCAGTTTCATGTATCTTTGGATAGTCCTTTACAATTTTATATATTTCTTCACTTGACCAAATCTTTGGTGGTAGCATTCCCTCTTCTCTATTAGCTTTAAAAAATTTCGTCTCTCGTCTAAAAATATGATTAAGATAGAGAAAACATCGATGGAAATCAAACCATGAAATTTTCTTCTCATACTGTAAAGAAAATGCCCGTGTTTCTTCAAAGCAATAAGGACAAGCTAGACGACCGGCCGTACTCCAACCTGAAAGCATTGCATATGCAGGAAAATTACTAATAGTCCATAAAAAAGAAGCGAACATATGAAAAATCTTTTTTTTTTTGAAATGTTATATGTTTCAACTCCTTCATTTCATAGTGTTTTCAACTCTTCAATCAATAGTTATAAATAAACATCGATTTCGTGTGTCGGATCATCGGGGCAAGGGATGACAATAGTGAGAAACATATTTACTCATCCACGGAGATAAATTATAAGAATAACAATAATAGGCAAAGATAAATATTTACTACCATACCGAGAGAATGGTGAATATCCATCTGTACATAAATTAAACCTGATATTACGACACTCTATAGCAAACGTGTGATACGTTTTACCGTAATGTTACCATGCTTCTTTATCAGATGGATGTGTTAAAGTTCCCTCTTCCTGTGTTCTCACACTATGCCACTGTATATGACATGCCTTAGCTGAAGATTCATATAACCTTTGAAGTCTAGGAGTGATGGGTAAATAATTCATTCTCTTGTATGGAATTTCCTTTCTTTTCTTTTTTCTTGGTTTTTATTTTTCCACTTTATATATTTTGTTGTTCCTAAGGTTAATGTCATCTTTCCAATACAACATGCAACCTTTTATGCATGTATCTATCTTTTGGTAGGACAGATCGAAAGCTGACATAAGTATATTCACTTTATAATGACTATCGCACATCAGATTATTGGATGGCATATGTCGTTTTGCAGCTTGTACAACTGCTGAAAATCAAGCTTCTATAAAGTTGAATTTTGATTTCATAGTGATGTATTTAGCGGTTACTGATAATTCAGTTCATTTTTTACAACCATTCTACAACGACCTCTTAGCAGCATCCAATAAATCATAAATTCTTTTCGCTCCCACATTCGGTTCTTCTTCGATATTTACGTTTTCATCATCAACTTGAATGGTAAGGAATATCAGTTGTGCGGCATCTTCCACCGTATCTTCTATTGGATTAGTCATAACGTAATCGTTCCTTGGCACTACAAGATTAGTTGTAGGTGTAACATGTTCTCCGTGATAATCCTACAAATAATAATTGGTACAAAACCAGCTTTATACAAATGTACTTTAACCGTATCTGGTTTCCAATGCTTCAAATGTTGGAACTTACTACACGAACAACGAAGTTCTTCATTATTTCGATTATTAGATGTAGCGAATCTAATAAATTCGTATACACCATTGTAGAAATGTTCTTTCATCGAACCTTTTATAGCAGTTCTAACTTCATACATCCAAGAACGGTCGAGAAAATAATATAACACTATTCCTAATTTAAAAATATATGTTAGTAATTTCGACAACACCTAAATTGTCTAAAACAAAATTAAAGCCTTTCGAGACTAAAGACTTCATACACTACACTTCTGTCAAATTTCGATAGCCCTTCAATTCTCTTCTCTTTTACGCATAACTTTGTATCCAAATGGTATATTGTTATTGTTATATTTTCTAAAATAAATTAAAGTCTTTTGGGACTAAAGGTTTTAATTTTTTGTTGTTGGATTTGTTAAAATAATACTTAACTTTTTACTTTCAAACTAAAATTTCTTATTTCTTAATTTATTATTTCACTTCACTTCATTGCTCAATTTTATAATTCATTCAATTATTTAAATATTTTATTAACTAAATTTGAAACTTTTATTATACACTTAATTTTGTGCTAAATAAAACATTGTTTTAAACTATAACAAACATTTGTGCAAACTTTAACACATTATATTCATTTCTTAGTTTTTAGAAAAATCGATTTTAGTACAATAATTATTTCAAAAAAATCTATTATTTTAAACTAAATTTTATTATGTCTTAATATATTATTTCACTTCACTTCATTTCTTAATTTTATAATTCATTCAACTATTTAAATATTTTATTAACTAAATTTGAAATTTAAAACATATTTAAAAATTAATTTAACTATTTTAAATTTTGAACCAATTTTGTAAAATAAAATTCGAAGTTTGCACTAATTTTAATCAATAATTATACACTAATTTTCGCACTTATTTTAATCAATAATTATACACTAATTTTAAAACATATTTCACAATTCGTTTAACTATCCAGCGACATATTAATCAATAATTATGCGCTAACTTTTGCATGAATTATAACAAAGATTGTTTTAACTATACTAAATATTTTCGTAAACTTATCAATAAGCATATCAATAACTAAGTATACACTAATTTTTGGATTATAAATAAACTTTAATTTTTGGTGCGAAAAAATTAAAAGTTTTCAGGTTCGTGGGTTTTTGATCTATTCACATAGATCTGCGTCGACTAGCGACGGCTAGCGTCGGCCGCTTATTCTAGCCGTCGATGCCCGACGCAAAAGACTAGCGTCCATTTTAGTAGAATATTTGTTTCAAATTTTTTTGTTTCAAACTAAAATTAATTATTTCTTAATTTAATATTTCACTTCACTTCATTTCTTAATTTTATAATTCCTTCAACTATTTAATTTATTAACTAAATTTGAAATTTTAAAAAACATATTTTACAATTCAGTTAAATATTTAAATTTTTAATTTACCCATTTTGTAAACTAAAACTTGAAGTTTGCACTTATAATAACCATTAACACTTAATATTAACACACACTAATTGATTAAAAAATATTATTTATGTTTAACTGTACCAATCTAGGAGCATATTAATCAATAATTGTACATCAATTTTCGCGTAAACTATAACAAACATTTTTCTGAACTATAATAAATATTCGCGCAAACTTATCAATAAGCATATGAATCAATAATTATACACTAATTTTCGTGTAAACTATAACAAACGATGTTCTAAACTATAACAAACATTCGCGTAAACTTATCAATAAGCATATTAATCTGTAATTATACGCTAATTTTCATGTAAATTATAAGAAACGTTATTCTGAACTATAACGAACATTCGCGTAAACTTATCAATAAGCATATTAATCAATAATTATACACTAATTTTCAGATTTTAAATCAATCTTTAATTTTTAGTTACAAATTAAACAATCAAAGCACTAATAAATATCCCAAAATCAACTAATACGCAATAATTATCAATTTCGAACCCATAATCAACTAATTTTCAAAATTAGGGTTTTAATTTTGTCCCCAAATCAACTAATACAGTATTATAATCAACTAATACAGAATAATCAATTTCTAATACGAATAAACCAATTTTCGAAACTTGGGTTTTAATAGTACATAGATTAATTGAAACTGGAAAGTAAGAAGATACCGGCGAGCTTTGGAGGGTTTAGATAATCAAGGCGGCTGGCGGCGGCTAATGTAGGTAGGTGGCGACGAAAAGAATATTTGCGTCATCTTATTTTTTGGTGGAAAATGATAATGTTTTCCAGTTCGTGGGCTGTATACCATGATTCCGTGTCGGTTAACAACTGTCGTTTATTTTAACCGTCGTCAGCAAAAATCTACTGCTATACGCAACCTTTATTGTAGTGTATCGCTCTAAGATCGAATGCTAACTGCGATCGAACCGTGGTGTGGTTGAGTCTTAACGTTGGTATGCATACAAACATAGTATTTAGGTGTTTTATAACACACAAATATAGTACTCAAGTGTTTTACAATATAGCTTTGCATATATCGATTGACTAATTGGCTGTCCTGCATTGGCTATGTCATTGATTATGATATGGCAAATTCTATTTTAACAAAGGTAATCACTTAGTAGTCCGCCTAAAATAAATAAAACTTTGAAGACTAAAATAATCTTCGAAAAGCTGCGTACTTTCTTTCTTCTCAATTCCTTTTTCTTACGTTAGTTTTTTATTGTCTAAACAACCGCTTCTTCAAAACCCCAGTTTCTAAATCACTGAAGAAAAAATTCAATTTTTTACAACTAAGTTATATTTTGGGTTTATAAACTTTTTTAATTGTAGTCTTGAAGAAAATATGAACTTGATTTATAAATCAGTGAAGAAAAAGTTCAATTTTTTACTACCAAGTTATTTTTTGTGTTTACAGAATTCACTAAGAAAAAGTTTAATTTTTCACTACTAAGTTTCTAAATCAGGGAAGAAAAAATTCAAAACCTAGTTTCTAAATCAATGAAGAAAAAATTCAGTTTTTCACGTTTAACGTGATGGTTGGTAGGGAGCTACTAAGTTATTTTTTGGATTTACAGACTTTTTTAGTTTTTAGGATTAATAAGTAAATACTCGGGTTGAAATAGAATTTGCCTTGTGATATAGACATGTATCAGGTATTAAATTAGTAGCTTAAGTTAACTACATGTGCTTTTGTTACTTCACTAACTTTTATACCTCATATAAAATATGTTATTTAGCAACTTAGGGTATATATGACAAGAAGACTCAAGCATTATAAACGAGGCATATACAGTAATGGAGACAATCGAGAATGACATTCGTCATTTTTAATCTAAAATCTCCTGACGCTCATGAATTATTTTCATATCAGGTAGATATTAATTTATGTTATATATCATTTTCCAAGTGGATTTTGACAGGATTGATCTTGCAAAACTCGTTTTTTCTAATTGTATTCTAATGATATTTGAAAACTTGCATTTCATTTATTTGAATAACCAAGTTAAAGTTAAATCTAAGGGATTATCATTTTCTGATAACTATGGTGTTTAATCGAATATAAAACTTATAATTCTTGTAAATGAAATACGATTTTATAAAATATTTTATTTATTTATTTGTGACGATCCGTTGGTTTTTGCACTTGGGTTGTACTAGGATTATATTGTAAGGTTGGTCGATTAATGTTTCTTCTTTTCAATATTAATGTTTTTCATCAGTGGAGTTTTTTTCTAAAACCATGCGGTTTTGGTGGCTTGACGGTGTTGACGTATGGTTGTCTGATGACAATTGAGAAAAAGAAAATTTAAAAAAATGTCTAATGACTGCATATAAAGCGCAGTCAACGAAGGATACACAAAGGTTTACACAATGGCACCTGAAGTGTTCAAGTATAAACTCGCGACTTGGTCCTACATCTATCCATACCCACTGTCCGCGTTAACACGTTAAACCCAAAAAAAATTCTACCACGTGTCAATCACAATCAGCAAACAATGCTAGCTTATCTTGAAGTCCACAAGTAAGTCACATTTTGCACGTGTTTCGTGCGCAAAACATAGAAACAATATAAAAGAAGCCAAAAAACGACGAACCAGTACAGAGGAATAAGGCAGAGGCCGTTGGGTAAATGGGCAGCGGAGGCAAGGGACCCAAGAAAAGCAGTAAGAAAGTGGCTGGGAACGTTTGAAACGGCAGAGGATGCGGTCAGAGTGTCATATCCTGGAATTTCATGCAATTTAAAATGCGATAATTTCCTTTACAAATTATTTAAAATTGATAAAATTGTTGTTTCCAAACAATTTAATAACGAATTGTTTTTAAAATATAGATTTTAAATAGATTTTTAATAGATTTATTATTTTCTAATTTAATAAATGTTATCTAAATGTGTGTATATATGTGTATTTAAATTATTTTTAAATAGGATAATTATTTACAATTAATAATGTGGTTGTTTAAAATTGATATCTATATTTATTTGAAGGGGAATTAATTTAAAAGGACAAAAATTTGTATATTTTTTGCCTCAATGACACGACCTCAATATTTTTAGCACAAGGACAAACATTCTTCTAAAAATTATTCACAAGGACGAACATTTTTCAAAATTATTTATAAGGACAACAAAACTGCTACCGAGCTAAAACTGATGCCTAAAAACTACTACCGATAACTACAAACTGATACCTAAAAACTGCCGTCAATAACTAAAAACTGATACCTACATAAAGTTGTCCTTAAGGATAAAATATTGAAGGTCTGTCCTTGAGGCTAAAACGCTGTGAAATTTTGTCCTTGACAATAATTTTCTGTATTTTAAAAATATTTTTGATTTTAAATTATATGAATGAGTTTTTATTTAAAATAAGATTGTTTTATACTATTTTCTTTAAAGGAAATTTATTTATATAAATTTGGAAAAGTATTTATTTAATAGTAAATGAGTACAAAAGCTTTTAAATTAGCATTTAAAATTGGATTAGATAATTTTATATGATTTTATTTAAATTATAATTGGTTTATATTATATTTTCTTTTAAAGTTTTATTTATATAAAATTAAGAAAGGCATTTACAGATTAATAAAAGTACTTATTTAATTAGGAAATTTATTTCATTTTCTTTTAAAATAATTTATAAATAATATAAAAATAAGTTATTACAAGTGTAATTAAATCAAGAGAGAGATGTAACATGCGTTAAGTAATTAATAAGGTAAGAGAAAAGTACCATTTCTTTTTTTTCTTTTTATTTTAATAAACAAAAAAAATAACTCTATTTAAACTACTAATCTTCCTCTTCATTTTCTTTTTTTTTCTATTTTCCTTTCAAAAACCAGAAGAACCAAACCTGAAAACTCTTCTCGGATCAAAAACAAATGCAAACCAAAAATCAAAACCTGTAATTCATTTGCAAATCATTTTCAAGATCAAAAAGTAAAGCCTGCAACATCATCTTCAACCTGAGTATATAAAGCAAACCTGTAATTCAAGCTTTAATATCAAAGCAAGTAAAACCTGGAAATCAAAAGAAAAGAAAATTGGAAGCTTTCAGTTTTCAACCTGTAATAACTCAAGAATCATCTCAACAATCAAGCAGTAGTTTCAATCAAAGACCAAGTAGATCTGATTCAATTTCCAGTTTTCAAGATTTGCAAGAAGAAAAAAATTCCAATCCCTCTCTGTTCATCCAAAAGAGGTAAGTAAACAACTTTTATATTTGCTTAAAATTTATTGCATGATATAGGAATTTGAAAAATGATGTGAAATGATTTGTATGAGTAGAAATTTGCTTCGCATGTTGATAAATCTGTGCAATATATCTGTGTATGTCTGAGGGCAAGATAAAATTTGCTTTGTTTTTTTTACAAGTTTAAAAATCCTTCAAAATTCAAAATCTTTTTATCAAAGTCATATTAGAGGATGTTGTAAACTAGGAAAATGTTTATTTTTGCATGAATTTTAAGTTAAAAATAATTTCGTGGATGGTTTATGCTGGAAAGTTGACAAATGTTAGGTTTTATAGTGAATTACAAATTTTTGTGAAAATTTGATATATTTAAATTATGGATTTGAGCATGCAAACTAATTACTTAGGTAGAAATACGAATTTTAGAAGATAAATTATAATTTATAGTGCACTATAACTCGTGAGATTGTTGAGTGTCCTATTTTCGTTCAAAAACTTATTTCCGTCGATTTTGTCGACGAGAAGAGCTGCGACATGTTCAGGAGTTGATGGTGGACGGTGTGGTGGCGTCGACCGTGACTGATTTTCGATTTGGGTCTTGTTTTTGGGTAGGACGAGGATTATAGGGTTTTGGGGTCTTCATTTGAATCTTGGGAACGCGATGATCTGAGAATCTATAGGGGTGACCGGAGTTCCAGAATTTTGGCATGTAGGTGTCTGCATGTATGGTTGTTCGAACGATGTAAGTGGCATGTGAAGTAAGTGTTGGACATGAGCACAGTTCGTCAATTTTGGTGTCAGGATGGGTTTTCCAGTTTTCGGTGAGTCACTTGTTTGATCGATTTTTTCGATCAGATGGTCGAGGGACTTCGGCAGGGTGACTGTTGGAGTCAAGAGACGATGGGTGGTCGGGTGAGCCTGTCGCGGCAGTGAGATAGTCACAGTTGAAGTTGTACATGTGCACAGCGTGCACGTGGAAGTTCTTGGCTGTGTGGAGCAAGCGAGGTGATCGGGCTTGGCTCTGGGTTATGTTTGAGAATCAGGCGATGATCGATTGATGATTGATGAGTGATCGAAGATGATCTCCGATGAGGCAGCGGGATTTTGTTTTTATGGATGGATGTTATTGCCTGGAAGGTCAAGAGTGAGGGAGAGAGGGAGTTAGGGAGGATGGAGGATTGATTATCTTCTTGTTGCTTTGGTTATAATCTGATTTGGGCTTCGGGCCGTATGCAGTTATTATATTTTAGTGTGGGTTGTTTTTGTTTTTTTGGGGGTAGTGGGCTTCGGGCCAATGTGTTTGTTTTAATTAAAGCAAATTTTTGTCAATGATAGGAATTTGGATATAAAATAAAAAAAAATTCGAAATCAATTTACTTTCCTAAAATTTATAATAAACATGTTGTTTTAAATTAAATAATTTAAGAACCAATTTACTTTAATGTAAATGTTTATTTAAATAGTCATAGAAATTTGCAAAATAAAATTGTTTTGCTTTGAGATTTTTATTTTAAATTTGGGTATTCAAATAAGTTATTTTATCATTAAGAAATCAAGCTTTTAGAAATAATTTATTTATAAATCCTTGGGTTTTTATTAAGTGAAGTTCATTGAAATAATTAAAGGAAATAAATATTTGTACTTTGAAAATAATTCAAGATCTTAAATGATATTATATTTAAAATAGGGGCATTTCACTAGAAGGACAAACTTTGTAGTCCAATTAGTTTCTAGGACACACATCCATGGAAATTAATTTTAAGGCCAAATTCAGCAGAATAATTACTTTTAAGGACAAAGTCAGCAGTCCGATTACTTTCAAGAACATAATTTCATAGGTTTTTAGGTCTTAGAAACTAACTATTTTCATTTTGTCCTTAAAAGTAATTATTTCAATTGTATGTCCTAAAAACTAATTGCACTTGCTAAAGAGGCCTTTGTGGCTAATTTCCACTTTAAAATAATTATTTAATTTCACATTTGATAAAGTGTTATAAAAGAGACGGTTCATATCGACGGATGGTACGCCGTCGTACGACCAGTTGTGAAGTGGGATAAGAAATTTTAAGTTGGTGTAGAGTTAATTTAATTATCAAATTAGAAATGAATGATACCAGGTAATTAATAAACGGAATGTTTTGTCTGATAATTATTTAGATTTTGATAATTACTAGAAGTGATTAAGGATCATTAATGACTGTCACTAATTAATTAAAGATTAATTAATGTGAATGGTTTAGGATAATTAATCTATGTGATTAATTAAAGGTTAACTACTTAATGTAATTGAAAATAATTAATCAAGGATGATTAATTAAGATGGATAATTAAAAGATCATTAATTAATTGATTCGTAATTAATTAATGATTAAGTAAAGGTAATCTAAGTGATTAAAAGATTAGTAATTAATTTAATTAGAGATAAATTAAATTAATTTTTGAAAGTAATCAATATTGCTTAATGAATGACTGAATGATGTTAAATGTCTTGAATTGGTTGATATCTTTGATATGAAATGTTTTATGACATGATATGTTTGGGTGAACAGTGATAAGGTGGTTATCTATCAATGATGAATTGCTATGTAAAAAGTGACATCTTGTATTTAAAATTGAATTGTATTTGATTTAATAACTTGGGTTAAGATGACATTAGATTCGAAGAGACCGGAGTCGGGTATCAGTAAATGCCCGAAACCATTTCGATTCTTTATAAATTGATATGTGAAATCAATAAGCTGGTATGGAATGATTTAAGTGAATTGGACCATTTAATATAAGATTTGGTACATAGAAATTGGTGAGTGAAATAAGTGACGTCTATAACAATTTGGGTATTTGTAATTGATACAAGTTACCCGGGTTATATATAAGTTGTATGCTTTTGTAATTCATGTTTAGATGGGTTTACTCACGCTGGTTTCCAGCCTGACCCGGGTGTTACTTTGATGTAATGCTCGTATCAGACCGAGTATTACATATTTTTAAGTAAGGATGTTCTGGAGCTTAGGAAGCGAGCTGGATGGGAGTGTATCCGCTGTGATATTGTAGTTTATCTAGGACATGTGCATTGTATATGTCCAGTGTTTGTGTATATGTTGTAACTCTGATATAGAAAAGTGTAATTTGACAAGTACAGTTTTTTTTTGTAAACTGATATTATTGATGTTATATTATATTTTATCCGCTGCGAATGTGAGGTTGTGTTTTGATATTTCTGTTCTTCTTCTTCCATCTCTTTTCTTCGTTTCTCTAACTATCTGGAATTTTCGAGATCGAGAATTCCGGGTCGTTACATTTGGTACCAGAGCAGAAGACTAAGTGAGAACCTTGGCTCTGGTCGATGTACTCATTAAGGATAGGGTCAATGGTACCCTTGAATGAGTTGAGTGTATATTTATTTGAGAGCATACTTGTTATTTTCTTATATAAAGATTTTAAATGATTTTATATAAGAATATATTTTGATATATAAAGCAATATTTCTTTTTAATAAATATTAAGGTAATTGGTTGTTAAATCATTTGAATTAAATATAAATGGTAATAGTAATACAACCAAATTGAAATTAAATAAAGATAAGTTTGGATCGATTCAAACTGAAATTAAAATCTTGAATTTGGGGAAAAGTTCCAGAATAAGATAATGAATTGGTTTCTAGATATGATAATCTTGGTTATTATCATAAATGATTGTTGTCATTAATAATAAAATGTGTATTATTGAGTAAGAAAAATGAAATGTTTTAGGGAAGTAAAATATTTAGGCAAGTGTGACTTATAAATTGGAACTGAAGATGATCTAAATTGTGAAGTTTTAAAACTAGATCCAGAAATTTGAAAATTTGTTTTAAAGTAATAAAGAAATAATAAATAATATTATTTAATATATTTAAATGAAAGGGTCCTATTTCAAACATGGGTAGTTTTAAAATTTAAAGGAATTTTTTTTGAATTAAAAAAACCAAAGGTGGTTTAAAATTTAAGGATAACTTGGTGGGTAAAGGAAATAATATGTATAAACGAATAATATAAATAATATCAAAAATGGTTTGAAATAAACTCTAAATGTTGAATTTTAAATATGAAATAAGATGTGATACCCAAAGCTATAAGTTTTTGAACTTATAAGTGGGTAGATTATTAATGTGAAGTTTAGAATTTGAAATGGGAATTGGGATTAATTTAAACTGGAATTGATTCGAAATTGAAATGGATTCAATTTGAAATTAGTCCAAATTGATTTGAATAATTTGTAATTGTGATTAAAGTTGAATAGGCTTAAAATTCAACTGGAATTTGATTTGAAATTAGAAAGAAATTGAGATTTAACTCAACTGAATTGGGGATAAATCAAGTTCAAGGGAAACTGAAGTTATTCAAATTGAAATTGAGTCAATTTAAATGGAAGTGGAAATTTAAATTGAATTGATGGAAATGGAGATTGGGGATTGAACAGTTTGGCTCTGAACTATTTTCAAAATAAATTATTTTAATATAAATCTATTTTTCCAAGCTATTTACTATATACAACCTTGCTTTTTAAAGCCAAATTATTTTATACTTATTTTACAATTATTTTTGGAACTATTTGACTATTTTACAATTGTTTTATAAACTAATTACTATTTTACAACTTTTTTGCAATTATTTAAAATTTCTATGACTATTTGACTATTTTCCAACTATTTTACAATTACTTAACTATTTTACAAACTAATAATTATTTTTCAACTACTTATCTATTTTAAATTCTTCAAGCTATTTTCAAATTTTAAGCCGGACAAAGTACAAATTGTTTATAATTAAAGCAATAATCCGTTTGGGATTGAAGAAATTATGGATAAGTGAATAGAATTAAAGGAAATGTGAATAGAAAAGGAGGTTGATTTGGCTAATAACCAATAAAGATAAATACGTAGGATGTACGTATATTATTCTATTCGCATAGTGATTTGATCCGGATTCGAGCATAGAATTTCGAGATAGTTTATCGATCCGAGTTGGGATTTTTTCACTCGATTTTCGACGGCGAACCTGGATATGGATTATTGATTGATTCTGGATATTCTCTATCATAATTAGGCTATGTAAGGAGAATGACGGTTTCTGATCAAGAAACCAGATCTGAGTCCACACTAGGAAGTCGGGTGGACGATACTAGTTCGGAAGTGAAATGGTGTGATCGAGTGAGCGATCAGATTGGTATAGCGTACGGATGATATGTGTACGTTGTACGGGTTTGAATGAAATTGATACTGGGAATTTGTGGATAAGAAATGTGAAATGGTTTTTGAAACGAAAGGTATATTTTGTGAAATAAATGATGAAGTAAAGTGGAAATTGGATATTTCTATGGTAAAATTTTACTTTATGAAAGTAAGTAATTTGGTAAGTGACTTTATAGAGTAATCAAATTTGAATATTTGATTTAGAATAAACAAAGTTATATATCTTTATTATATAACATAAATCTCCCCTTGTTGAATCTATTGATGGAAAGAAAAGATTTTTGAAAGTGTTTGAAGTATAAAAGGGAATTTATACAAGTTTGAAGTGATCCAAAGATTTTTAAAAGTTATACATGTGTGTGTGTGTTTGTGTAAAGGATCTTATGAGAATGATTTTGAAAAAAGGTTTTTGGAACCTTTGAATTTGGAAAGGCTTTTTGATTTTTGGGAAAAGTCAATATTGGAATTTGGAAAGCCTAGTTTGAGAATTATCGATTTTGGGACAATTGATTTTGAGAAAGGAGATTTATATGATATTCATACTGGGTGTATGATTTGGAAGATACTATATGTGTATAGTATAAAGTGTTTTGAAAATAACTCTGGGAAAAAGGCGCTCCCTTGAAATGAACTTCTCAGGAGTGCCATAGGGTGGTACTGCCTTGAACCCTAAAGGGGGGTTTCTAAAGTTGATCCTGTGAGGAGTCCGGACAAACTAGTTCCTGAGGATTATGTGTAGTGTGCAGCGAAAGTCAGAGGCATTGACGCCTATAGAGGCATTTGGGTTATGCTGTGACGATAATGCAACTCGATGTCACTGCGATCTACTGCAGACCATAGCGAAAGTTGTGTGTGCTGCTGAGAGCCAACAGTCCACGTTTGATTTTATATCGGTAGACTGCGACTTATGGTGACATAGCGAAAGTCGTGTGCGCTGCTAAGAGCCAACAGTCTATGTTTGATTTTATATTGTTAGACTGCGACCTATGGTGACATAGCGAAAGTCGTGTGTGCTGCTGAGAGCCAACAGTCTACGTTTGATTTTACATCGGTAGACTACGACCTATGTGGGAGTGGAGAAGTTTTATTCTTTTGGCAGCGGAATTCGAGGGCGTTGAGGCCTAAAGTTATATGGGTTTTTGCTGTGATAGCAACATAACCCCGGTTGTAGCTGCGATCTATAGCGGGTTCCATGTCGAGGGGCGCGGATGCCTACAGTTATCTATGGGTTTTGCCGGGATGGCAACGTAACCATCGGGTTAACTACGACCGTGGATGGGGGTGATGATTTCCAAAGCATTCTCACCAAAGATATTTCCTCTATTTTCAAAAAAACTTTCTCTATATTTTCAATAAAATTATTTTCCAAGTATTTTCACTGGGTATTGAAATGGATCTGCTAAGTACTTATAGATTTTCAATCCTACGCCTAATCAACGTATGACCGAATTTCAGTGAGAACGATGATGGATGTGTTGAAACATCGAGTTTTAAAAGTATCTTTATAAAAACTATTTTACAATGTTTTAAAATGTTTGAAATTTTATCAAAGAGTAATTTTTTCTAATAATAATCATTTGAATAAATTCCGGCTTCGTTCCTTTTCGAGGACGAAAAGATTCTAAGAAGGGAGGAATGTGATATCCCGAAATTTCATGCAATTTAAAATGTGATAATCTCCTTTATAAATTATTTAAAATTGTTGTTTCCAAACAATTTAATAATGAATCATTTTTAAAATATAGATTTTAAATAGATTTTTAATAGACTTATTATTTTCTAATTTAATAAGTGTTATTTAAATGTGCATATATATGTGTATTTAAATTGATTTTAAATAGGATAATTATTTACAATTAATAATGTGTTTTTTTTAAATTGATACCTATATTTATTTGAATTGATTTTAAATTGGATTTTAAATTGAATTTGAATTTGGATTTAAAATTTGAATTTAAAGGATATATATCTTAAAAATATTTTTGGTATTAAATTATATGAATAAGTTTTTATTTAAAATAAGATTGTTTTATATTATTTTCTTAAAAGGAAATTTATTTATATAAATTTGGAAAAGTATTTATTTAATAGTAAATGAGTACAAAAGCTTTTAAATTAGCATTTAAAATTGGATTAGATAATTTTATATGATTTTATTTAAATTATAATTGGTTTATATTATATTTTCTTTTAAAGTTTTATTTATATAAAATTAAGAAAGGCATTTATAGATTAATAAAACTACTTATTTAATTAGGAAATTTATTTCATTTTCTTTTAAAATCATTTATAAGTAATATAAAAATAAGTTATTACAAGTGTAATTAAATCAAGAGAGAGATGTAACATGTGTTAAGTAATTAATAAGGTAAGAGACAAGTGTCATTTCTTTTCTTTTTTTAATAAATAGAAAATAACTCTATTTAAACTCCTAATCTTCCTCTTCATTTTCTTTTTTTCTATTTTCCTTTCAAAAACCAAAAGAATCGAACTTGAAAACTCTTCTCAAATCAAAAACAAATGCAAACAAGAAATCAAAACCTGTAATTCATTTGCAAATCATTTTCAAGATCATAAATAAAGCCTTCAACACCATCTTCAACCTGAGTATAGAAAGAAAACCTATAATTCAAGCTTTAATATCAAAGCAAGTAAAACCTGAAAATCAAAAGAAAAGAAAATTGGAAGTTTTCAGTTTTCAACCTGTAATAACTCAAGTATCATCTCAACAATCAAACAGTAGTTTCAGATCAAAGACCAAGTAGATCTGATTCAATTTCCAGTTTTCAAGATTTGCAAGAAGAAAAAAAATTCCAATCCCTCTCTGCTAATCCAAAAGAGGCGAGTAAACAACTTTTATATTTGCTTAAAATTTATTGCATGATATAGGAATATGAAGAATGATGTGAAATGATTTGTATTAGTAGAAATTTTATTTGCATGTTGATAGATATGTGTAATATATCTGTGTATGTCTGAGGACAAGATAAAATTTGCTCTGTTTTTTTTTACAGGTTTAATAATCCTTCAAAATTCAAAATCTTTTTATCAAAGTCATATTAGAGGATGTTGTAAACTAGGGAAATGTTTATTTTTGCATGAATTTTAAGTTAAAAATAATTTCGTGGATGGATTATGCTGGAAAGCTGACAAATGTTACATTTTATAGTGAATTAAAAAAATTTGTGAAAATTTGATATATTTAAATTACGGATTCGAGCATGCAAACTGATTACTTAGGTAGAAATACGAATTTTAGAAGACAAGTTATAATTTCTAGTGCACTATAACTCGTGAGATTGTTGAGTGTCCGATTTTCGTTCAAAAATTTATTTCCGTCGATTTTGTCGACGAGAAGAGTTGCGACATGTTCTAGGAGTTGACGGTGGACGGTGTGGTTGTGTCAACCATGGCCGATTTTCGGTTTTAGTCTTGGTTTTGGGTTGGAAGAGGATTATAGGGGTTGGGGGTCTTCGTTTGAACCTTGGGAACGCGATGATCTGAGAATCGATAGGGGCGATCAGAGTTCCAGTATTTTGGCACGTAGGTGTCTGCATGTATGGGTGTTTGAACGATGTAAGTGGCATGTGAAGTAAGTGTTGGACGCGAGCGCAATTCGTCGATTTTGGTGTCAGGATGGGTTTTCTAGTTTTCGATGAGTCGCTTGTTTTATCGATTTTTTCGATCTGAGGGACTTCGGCAGAGTGACTTTTGGAGTCGAGATATGATGGGTGGTCGGGTGAGCCTAACGCGACAGTGAGATAGTCGCGGTTGAAGTTGTACACGTGCACAGTGTGAACGTGGAAGTTCTTGGCTGGGTGGAGCAAGCGAGGTCATTGGGCTTGGCTTTGGGTTGTTCGAGAATCAGGCGATGATCGATTGATGATTGGTGAGTGATCGGAGATGATCTCCGGCGAGGCAGCGGGATTTTGTTTTTTAAGGATGGATGTTATTGTCTGGAAGTTCAAGAGTGAGAGAGAGAGAGGGAGTTAGGGAGGAAGGAGGATTGATTATCTGCCTGTTGCTTTGGTTTTAATCTGATTTGGGCTTCGGGCCATATGCAGTCATTATATTTTAGTGTGGGTTGTTTTTGTTTTTTTGGGGTTGTAGGCTTCGGGCCAATGTGTTTGTTTTAATTAAAGCAAGTTTTTGTCATTGACAGGAATTTGGATTTAAAATAAAACAGAATCTGGAATCAATTTACTTTCCTAAAATTTATAATAAACATGTTGTTTCAAATTAAATAATTTAAGAACCAATTTACTTTAACGTAATTGTTTATTTAAATAGTCGAAGAAATTTGGAAAATAAACTTGTTTTGCTTTGAGATTTTTATTTTAAATTTGGGTATTTAAATAAGTTATTTTATCATTGACAAATCAAGCTTTTAGAAATAATTTGTTTATAAATCCTTGGATTTTCATTAAGTGAAGTTGATTGAAATAATTAAAGGAAATAAATATTTGTACTTTGAAAATAATTTAAGTTCTTAAATGATATTATATTTAAAATAATTATTTAATTTCAAAATTGATAATGTGTTATAAAAGAGATGGTTCGTATCGACGGATGGTACGCCGTCGTACGACCAGTTGTGAAGTGGAATAAGAAATTTTAAGTTGGTGTAGAGTTAATTTAATTATCAAATTAGAAATGAATGATACCAGGTAATTAATAAAAGGAATGTCTTGTCTTATAAATAATTTAGATTTTGATAATTACTAGAGGTGATTAAGGATCATTAATGAGTGTCATTAATTAATTAAAGATTAATTAATGTGAATGGTTTAGGATAATTAATCTATGTGATTAATTAAAGGTTAACTACTTAATGTAATTGAAAATAATTAATCAAGGATGATTAATTAAGATGGATAATTAAAATATCATTAATTAATTGATTTGTAATTAATTAATGATTATGTAAAGGTAATCTAAGTGATTAAAAGATTAGTAATTAATTTAATTAGAGATAAATTAAATTAATTTTTGAAAGTGATCAATATTGCTTAATGAATGACTGAATGATGTTAAATGTCTTGAATTGGTTAATATCTTTGATATGAAATGTTTTGTGACATGATATGTTTGGATGAACAGTGATAAGGTGGTTATCTATCAATGATGAATTGCTGTGTAAAAAGTGACATCCGGTATTTAAAATTGAATTGTATTTTATTTAATAACTTGGGTTAAGATGACATTACATTCAAAGAGATCGGGGTCGGGCATTAGTAAATGCTCGAAACCACTTTGATTCTTTATAAACTGATATGTAAAATCAATAAGCTGGTATGTAATGATTTAAGTGAATTGGACCATTTAATCTAAGATTTGGTACTTAGAAATTGGTGAGTGAAATAAGTGATGTCTATAACAATTTGGGTATTTGTAATTGATACAAGTTACCCGGTTATATATAAGTTGTATGCTTTTGTAATTCATGTTTACATGTGTTTACTCATGTTGGTTTCCAGCCTGACCCGGGTGTTACTTTGATGTAATGCTCGAGTCAGACTGAGTATTATAGATTTTCAAGTAAGGACGTTCTGGATCTCAGGAAGCGAGCTGGATGGCAGGAACGTATGGAGTGTATCCGCTGTGATATTGTAGTTTATCTGGGACATGTGGATTGTATATGTCCAGTGGTGTATATGTTGTAACTCTGATATAGAAAAGTGTAATTTGACAAGTACAGTTTTTGTTGTAAACTGATATTATTGATATTATATTATATTTCATCCGCTGCGAATGTGAGGTTGTGTTTTGATATTTCTGTTCTTCTTCTTCTATCTCTTTTCTTCTTTTCTCTAACTATCTGGAATTTTCAGGATCGAAAATTCCGGGTCGTTACACAGAGCATACGAAAATGTTAAATTTGGATAATTCAAATATTTTTTGAGGAGGAAAGAAATTGATTAATTGATTCAATCAATTAATTAATTTGGCTTGCATATGGAAAGATATAAGAGGATATTTTGGAAGGAAATTGATTAATTAGGCAATTAATCAGTCAATGCATTTGTTATATGAATAAATAAATGATTAGGCATGAAGAATCAATCAATTAAAGGAAAGATATGGAAACCAAAATTACGCCATCTATTCGTACTAAAATCAAATCATGCAATTTGAAAAGATATTTGGGTAATAGAGAAATTGAATTTTTTTAATCTCCAAGCAACCCTTTATTTTCAAATCTATTTAAATGAAGGAATTTCATCTTAATATGCATGTCAGTGTGTAGGAGCATCCACATTATTTTTCTCTCTTTTGTACTATTTTTCTTCAGTGAAATAAAAGAAGTTGTTGTGTCTCTGTGGACGTAGAATATTCATATCTGAACCATGTCAAATCTTCTGTGTCTTTTATTTCTGCTATTGTGTCTGTGAGATTGCATAATTAATTTTTTAAGTTCCATTGATAACTAAATAGACAATACTAGATCCTGATCAAATAATTCGCTTCCACTCAAATTAAAATAAATCCCACTATAGGTATCAAAGCTAGTGTTATTGTTCATGTTCGGATATTAATGGCTACTTCTAGTAAGTATGTTGGTAGATCTAATATCAATTATGGAGTAACGCATTTTGATGGAAATGGAGATTTTGGTACTTGGAAGATGAAGATGGAGGCTGCATTAAAGAAGGAGAAAACTTATAAGGTTATTTCTGCGCTTGAGAGATTGAAAGATATTGATGCAGCTGATTTGGAAGAGATGGAAGATGAAACTCTCACAACAATTCAATTGAGTCTTTCAGATGAAGTTCTTAGAGATTATCTCAGAAGAAGACGGCGAACGAATTATTGGATGCATATCAAGACAAGTCGCTCACTAATTGGATTTTTCTTCAGCAACAACTCTATTCGCTCAAGATGAAGCCTGTAGCCGATCTCATGGAGCATGTAGATGCTTTAACAACTTTGATTATGAACCCGAAGGCAGCAAAAGTTGATATTACTGATGAGGCTCAAGATGTGATCTTCTTATGTTCCTTGCCTAAGGAGTATACTCCTGCTTTTGCTAATTCCATGATTTATGGCCGCAGTAAAATTAGCCTTTCTGATGTAAAAGCTGGTCTTTATAATGAAGTATTAAGATGTAGATTGGCGAGCACTGGCTTGGATAGTTATACCAAAGGCTTAACTGTTCAGAGAGGCAGAGGCCAAAGCAGGTCGAAGAAAGGTAGAGGACGAAATTCTTCGCAGTCTCAGTCTAGGGGGCCTCAAAAGTTGACTTGTCATTACTATAAGAAAACAGTGCACTTTATAGCACAAATGTCCCAAGCTTGAAGGTAGAAAAAATATCTAAAGCAAGCCTCGGCTTCTACAGCAGAGAAATCAGATATAAAAAATGACATTGATGTATTTATAGCTTCTGGCACTTCTGTGAATAGCAACTTATGGCCGATTGATTCTGACGCATCCTATCATATGACACCTGATACAAACTGCTTTTCCACTTACTGTGAAATTGATGGAGGAGAAGTTCTGATGGGTAGTGATGCTTCTTGCCATATGGTTGGTGCTAGTAGCGTGAGGATTAGGATGTTTGACGATATTATTGTATGATCACTGATGTTAGACATGTACCTGACTTGAGGAGGAGCTTGATTTCTGTTCGGGCATTGAGTAGACTTGACTTGAAGATTATAGTGGAAGGAGAGAAAATGAAGACATCGAAGGGTTCCATGTTTGTTATGAGAGGGGCGAGGGTAGAAAATCTTTATCTATTAAAGGGAACAGCTATAGTTGGTGAATCAGCTACTGTTACATCTGTTTATTCAGATTCTTCCAAATTATGGCACTTACTAATGGTCACATTGGTGACCGTAGCATCAATGAGTTGAGAAAATGAGGATTGATAGATGGAGTTCCTCATTCAAAACTTGGTTTTTGTATGTTCTTAGAAAGCAGACGAAGATTTCTTTTGGTATAGGAGAGCATAAAGCAAAAGCTGTCTTGGAGTATGTTCATATAGATGTCTAGGGACCTTCCCCTTGTCAGCCTTTAGGTGGAGCCAAATATTTTGTTTCTTTATAGATGATTTCTCTCGTAAGCTATGGGTTTAATTTCTTCAGTTAAAGAGTGAAATGTTTGCCAGTTTTCGAAAGTGGAAATCTATGTTTGAGAAAAGTCAATAAACCGAAAGTTTGCAATTCAGATGATGGCGGTGAATTTGTATCATAGGAATTCATCGATTATTGTGAGTCTAAAAGCATTGAGAGGCATTACACTGCACCAGGAGACCCTTAGTCTAATGAAGTTGGAGAAAGTATGAATTAGACATTGTTGGATAGAACAAGATGCCTCAGACTTACTGCTAAATTGGAAAAGGGATTTTGGGATGAAGCTTTATCTATGGCGGCTTTCCTCATTAACTACACATCTTCTATTGTCATAGATATAAAGATCCCTAAAGAAGTATGGAAAGGAGAGCATGTTAGTATTTATTTCTAAGAGTGGTTGGTTTCCCAGCTTATGCGCATGAGAGTAATGGGAAGCTGGAACGTAGAGCTCACAAGTGTTTTTTTCTAGGTTATAGGGAGGAACGAAGGGATATAGGCTGCAGTGTCCTATTAGCAAGAAGATTGTTACAAGTAGGTATTGACTTTTGATGAGAAGACTACGTTGAAGGTGGAGCCTTCCTCATCAGATGATGATGAGAGGACGTGTGAAGAATATCATATACAAAGCAAGTCATCCATTGATTCTTTCCATAGACATTCAGATGATGTTTGTGATGACACCGTGGTTGATAGGGATAATACCGATGTTGGTACTAAGGATCAGAATCAAGGTGGTGCTCATTCAGAACCTAGGCTTGTCAGACAAAGAAGAAAGCCTAAGTGGTTTGATGAGTTTGTTGGATTGAGCATCGAAGACATTAACTTCGATGATATGGAAACATATGTTTTGAATGTTTTCCATGATGAGACCTATGATTATAGAGAAGCTATCGCATCAGTTAATAGTTCCAGTTGGTTAGTTGCTATGGAGGAAAAGATTGAATTATTGCAAAGAAATCATACTTGAGATTTGGTGCCTCTTCCTATCGACAAGAGAGCTACTGGATGCAAGTGGATCTATAGAGTTAAAGACGGTGAAAATGGTGATCTCAGATACAAGGCAATATTAGTCGCAAAGGGGTATGTTCAGAAGAAGGGGTAGAGTATCATGACATCTTTTCTCCAGTAGTTAGGCATACTTCTATTTGTATTCTCTTTGGCATTGGTTGCTCATTATGATATGGAATTAGAGCAATTAGATCTCAAAACTGCATTCTTGTATGGTGATATGGATGAGGAGATTTATTTAAAGCAGCTTGAAGGGTTCATTGATAGTAATAGATCAGATTATGTTTGCAAACTCAACAAATCTCTATATGGACTGAAGCAGTCTCCTAGACTATGGTATAAAAGGTTTGATAAGTTTATGCTTTCACAGGGATACCCCAGAAGTTTCAAAGACCAATGTGTTTATTTCAGGAGATGTGATGGTGATATGATTTATTTATTGTTATATGTTGATGATATGCTGATTGCATCTCGGAGTATGGTCGGAACTAAGGAGTTGTAAGCGAAGCTCAGTAGAGAGTTTGACATGAAGGATTTGGGAAAGCCACAAAGAATATTGGGTATGGAGATAAGGAGGGATAGGAAGCAGAGAGAGTTAAGGCTCACTCAGGCAAAGTACATTGAGAAGTTCCTCGCTCGATTTGGAATGGAGAAAGCCAAACCGGTTAGCACACTATTAGGCTCTCATTTTAGGTTGTCAAAAGATTTATCTCCCTCATCAGAAGAAGAAAAAATATATATGGCCGATATACTTTATTCTAGTGTTATTGGTAGTCTTATGTATGCGATGATGTGCACAAGACAAGATTTGGCCCATGTAGTGGGTGTTGTGAGTCGACATATGTCTAACCCAGGCAAAGAGCATTGGCATGCAATGAAGTGGATTCTTAGATATCCTCAAGACACTTCTTCGGCGGGATTGCTATATGGTGGACTGGATGGTGACATCACTCTTAAAGGATAATGTGATTCTGATTATGCCAGGGATAGAGATGCTAGAAGGTTAGTGTCGGACTATTTTTTTACACTTGGCCGAGGCTCGATTTCATAGAGATCAAAGCTGCAATCTTTCGTAGCTTTGTCAACTGCTGAAGCAGAGTTGATATCAATTGTGGAAACAAAAAAGGAAGGATATACTTACTTCAGTTGTTGGATGATCTTTCAATGGTGCAGCGGACAGTAGAGCTATTTTCAGACAGTTAGAGTGCGATTCATCTTGTAGAGAATCAAGCTTATAGTTCACGGACGAAGCACATTGATGTTAAAGGTTTCTTTCTTATGCTTGAGGAAGAATGAAGCAAGATCAATTTGTTGAAGGTGAGTACTTTGGATAATCCTTCAGATATGATGACAAAGTCATTTCCAAAGGACAAGTTCGAGCATTGCTCAAAGTTGATCTGTTTGATTCTTGTTACTTGAGCGCCAAGGGGCTCAAGACAAACAACTTGTATGTTGACTGTTTGATGATGAGGTGATGAAGAGAGATTGTTATATTTGAATCAAGGTGGAGTGCTAAATTTGGATGATTTAGATATTTGTTGAGGAGGTAAGAAATTGATTAATTGGTTCAATCAATCAATTAATTTGGCTTGCATATGGAAAGATGTGAAAGGATATTTTGAAAGGAAACTAATTAATTAGCCAATCAATTAATTAGTCAATGCATTTGTTATATAAATAAATAAATGATTAGGCATGGAGAATTAATCAATCAAAGGAAATATATGGAAATCAAGATCACTAAAATCAAATCATGCAATTTGAAAAGATATTTGGATAATCAGAAAATTAATTTTCTCAATCTCTAAGCAACCCTTCATTATCAAGTTTATTTAAATGAAGGAGTTTCATCTTCATATGTATGTGAGTGTGTGACAGCATCCACTATTATTCTTTTCTCTCTTTTGTACTCTTTTTCTTTAGTGGAATAAAAGAAGTTGTTGGGTCTCCATGGACGTAGGATATTCATATCCGAACTACGTTAAATATTTTATGTCTCTTATTTCTGATATTGTGTCTGTGAGACTGCATAATTGATTTTTTAAGTTACATTAATATCTAAATTGACAATACTAGAGCTTGATCAAATAATTTGTTTTCTCTCAAATTAAAATAAATCTCACTACAGATAAGGCTGCTATTGAGTTTAGAGGTGCTCGTGCCAACCTTAATTTTCCATTTCCTGAGCAAGTAGTCAAAACAAGCGATAACTTTAATGTCATGGCTCATGAGCAAAGACAACATGATGTGAGACAGAAGGAGAAGCAGTCTTCTGAAGAAGAGGACGAAGTAAGAAATGGTCCAGTCACACATGACTTAGTACATCGAATTTGGTTTACACAACTTGGTTGATGCAAAGCCCGCAAGTTAATTATAGGAAATCATAGATTATTTGTAGAAGATTTGAAAATTTGAAAGAAAATGATCTTGATCTACAAATGTTTTTGATGAATGATACAATACAATACACGTTGAACATGATACGCTATTTATATATGTAATATTTTGTGTATTGATGTGGAGATAATCGGCCCAGACTCGCATCTATAAGTTAGAAATGTTGTAAACCACTGGATTGCAACTGAATGGTTGTGATCTTCTCTTCAGATAGATGCGATGATATATGCCGAGAATAGCTGCTGCATTGTATTCATTCTCCAATACCCCCCCCCCTCAAACCCTATTATGGCTAGGGTTTTCTGCGATTTTTCCAAAATTCTCTTCCACTTGGGTTGCATGAAAATATGATGAAATTTAGTTGGGTGAATCACAGAATGAGAGTGGATCGAGGAATACTAGATGCAAAAATGAAAATTTTGGTCGATTGTCATTCAAAGGTGGCAATTGATCAGAGAACCAATAGCAAATACTTCATTACATCAACGATTTTGGCCTATGAAGTTGAGATCCTCTTGAATGTTGTCAACTTGGTTGTTCATATGCTTTCTAGTATGTGAACTGCCATCAAGGCTTTCGACCTTCAGCCTTTCTTTGAATCGAGCGAAGTTGTTCTTTGAAAAAGGATTAGTCAATATGTCGACGGTCTAGTAAGTGGCAGGTATGTGGTTAACATTCAGTTTCCCACTTGTTACTTGTTCACGAACAAAATAGAGATCCAACTTGACATGTTTAGTTCTTGAGTGTAATACTGGGTTAGCAGTGAGATGCATTATAATTAGATTATCACACCAGATAGTTGTCTTGCAGTCAGTTTTGACTTATAGTTCTCCAAGTAGGGACTCTATCCACATAACTTATGCGATAATATTTTCTATGATTATAAACTCATCCTTAGTGCTAGATCTGGAGACAATAGTCTGTCTTTTTAGCACCAAGAAATATGGTTGTTTCCTAAGTATGTACAATACCCAGGTGCAGACCTCTTGTCATCTGGGTCTATAGCCCAATCAACATCAGTGTAGCCATTGATACTGATTGTCTTATTTGCTTCCAAAGTTAAGCCAAAACTTAAAGTCCCCTTGAGATACCTTAGTATCCTTTTAACTGCTTTTCAGTGATCATCTATTGAATTTTTCATATATTGGCTTGCTTTATTTACACTATAAGTGATGTCAGGTCTTTTGATAGTAGCATACTAAAGTGCACCAACAATGCTTCTATATTGACTGTCATTGGATATAGCTTGCCCTTTGTATTTATACAAGTGTATGTTACTGACCATAGGAGTGGAAATTGGATTAGCTTCATGAATTTTTGCTTTGTGCAAGATCTCTGTTATGTACTTTCTTTGATTCAGTCGAATTATTGTGTTTGATATTCTTTTGACTTCTATGTCTAGGAAATAGCTTAGACTGTCAAGGTCTTTGATAGTGAATTCTTGATTGAGATGCCTTATTAGACTATTGATTTCCTGCTGCCTATAATAATAAAGTCATCAACATATATTAGTACATATATTATTATGTCTTTTCTAAACTTTGTAAATAGAGAGTTATCATAATTTGTCGGATAGTAGCCAAATCTGATCACTGTTTCCTTTAGTTTTTCAAACCATACTCTTGGTGCTTGTTTTTTAATCCATAGATTGCTTTGTGCAGTTTGCACATGATCATCCTTCCCTTTCTGCTTGAAACCTTGTGGTTACTCCGTATACACCTCTTCTTGTAAATCATAATTTAAGAATGCATTATTTACATCTAATTGTCTGATGGTCCAATTTCTATATAAGGCAATTGTAATAATAATTCTATTAGTAGTAGGATTCACAACTAGTGAAAAAGTTTCATTCAAGTCAAATCCGCTTTGTTGTGAATAGCCTTTAGCTACTAGTCGTGCCTTATATTTAGAAATAAAACCATCTGCATTTCTTTTTAATCTATAAGTCCACTTGCATCCTACAATATTTTTGTCTTTTGGTTGAGAACAAGATCCCATGTCTTGTTCTTCATTGAGACCTCATATTCTTCAAACATCGCAGTTTTCCAATTTTTTATTTTGCATGGCTTGATCATGTATGATTGGCTCCTCTGCATCTAGGTCAGCATTAAAGATCTTTGGTTTGAATAAGCCACTTTTTGATCTGGTTATCATGTGATGTTTATCCTATTTGTGATTTGTTGTTGACTAGTTCTCTCACTTTTTGATTTCATGTTTGAATCTGTGCTTTGTATGTTGTCTTGAACCAGATGAGGAGTAAGTTGCATTACATTCTTTAATGAGATAATTAACCAAGTATACTAGCTGACCTTGTTTGAACATCTGCTGGATCATGTATGGATTCTGTGCTCTGTGAGTCGAAACAAGTTGCTCTTTGATTGATGATGCTCTGAACAGGTTCTCTCTGAGCCTGTATGCAACGACCCAGATTTTTCGACATTCGATTTGGAATATTTAAATGGTTATATATATTGAATTCAAATTGTAGATTGATTTTGAATATGGAAATTTGGTATTTCATTTACAAAATAAATTCAAAATTTAAATATAACGATTTATTGGATAATTTAATTATCGAATTTTATAATTGAATATCAGTTAAATTGTTGTATCTTGAGTTTTAAGCCCGATAAAAATAATTTAAAGGCATGTAAAATTTATATTAATAATGAAGATAATAAAAAAATTTAAAAATTGAATTTAAAAGTGATCTGTTCAATTTAAAAAATAGTTTGTTCAAATTGACATTTAAAAATAGCGATCCGGGCACGAAATTTGACGAAACTTGTTCCATTGGATCCGTAATATTATATCATTATTAGATTTAAAATTTCTATTGTTTGGTCGTACGGGATGGAAACGCGTTGAAATTAATATTGAAATCTAATATAATAACTGGGTCCAAAGAGCTATTTTCTCCATATGATCGAATTAGGACTCGAAACGTTTTCCACTGCATTTGGAATAGGGATAAAACATTACGAACGCCTAGTGGCATATCTCGATAGGGGTTCGAGATTTCAAGTTACGTAAAACGAAACGTTTTGAATTTAACTAATATATTTATATATTCTAGTCAAAACCCATCCTTTCGCTGCAACCCAGGACTCTGACCTCACCTATTAAAACATGCAAACACATTCAAACATGCTAGCCCTTCTTGTTTTAAAGCTCGAGCCTTTCTTTCCATTATCTTCAAATCGAACAGAATGAAAAGAAAAGAAAAAACATAGATCGATTCGAAATAAAAAGAGACGAAGTCAAATTCGAAGGCCTTAGACGATAACATGGTCAAGCACGCGCGCGAGAAGGAAACATGGTGGTTGGTGGCGAAGGTGGTGGCACGGTCGGGATTGGCGGCGAATAGTAGAGGTCGAGGTGAAGCGATGGGGATTGGTGTGAGAGCTTCCAGCAACACGAGCATGGGGCGAGGTGCTAGGGAGTGCCTTGCGTCTCGAGTTGATAACTAGGGGAGAGGCATGTAAATCTCGTGTGGTCAAGTGGAAGGCGCAAGGCTGGGAATTCGATGAGGTGAACTGTGTTGGTCAGCGACGTGGGTTTGTTTTTGAACAGTGGGAAGTCACCTGGGTAAGATGGCCGAAGTCGAGCAGCGTTGGGGTTGACTTCGATGAACTCGCTGCAGCTTACAGTGATGGGATGAAGAGGAGGGTTAAGGTATTTAGTCTAAGGTAATAACTGCATTTAAAATTCAATGTAAATTATATATATATGTCGTATAATCTTATTGTTTAGGTGTTTAATAATTTTAAAATCTATCCGTACAAGGTCAAAAATATCGAAACAAGTAGCACCGAAAATCATATCGGAGAATATCATGCAATGAATCTGGTTTGTGATTTTCGAAGTCCGTTGGAATTTTAAATTAAATCGAATAATTGTCTATTTAGTTTGAAAACCTACATATTCGACAAATTAAATCAAGGTGAGAAAATTATCACTCATTTGGATTATCAATTGAATTTTAAAAATAGTTAAAATTAATTACCGAATGCCTGGTTGATTTAATAATTATTATCCATTGAATGGTATTATATATAGTAGTATTTTGAGTGATATTCCCGCACATTATAGCGGTTGAGACCCTATGCGCCCACATAATAGCGGATGACCCTATATACCGCTATATCCCCTTCGAAGTGGGATTGGTATTATTTTAGGTCGTATTAACATCTGTGGATGCAAGGAATATAGGTTAGAGAGATCCAACCGGATTCCTCAAATATGTTGTTTATTTTCATATATAGTGATATATGACTTGTGTAGAATAATCTATTATAGATTGTTGTAGTAATTAGCATTATTGGATGCTTTTGTAGCCCTGGCTTGAATTTTGATGATTTAAATACTATAAATGTATTTTTTTTAAATGTATGGAATTAAAGGGAATTTGATATAAAAATATATACATTGAAATTGGAGTTATTTTAAAGAAATTGAATCAGAAAAATATATTTGATTCTTGGGTATACTTAACTATTGTGATTCACTACAAGAAAATTTACCTTTTATAACAGCAATAGATAACGCTTTATTCCTTAGCGTTATTGTTCCCCTTGATTTGTTTTAATTAGAATTGGAGCGTAACGCATTGAATGAAGGGACTCATATTTTCTATCGTTTCCCCAACTTATTTTTCCCTTCCCTCTTACTCATTTTTGTGGCCGTTATTTCTTAAATTATTTTTCCATACCCTCTTACTCATTTTCGTGGCCGCCATTTCCCAAATTATTTCCCTTCCCTCTTACTCATTTTCGTGGCCGCCATTTCCTAAATTATTTTTCCGTTCCCTCTTCCTCAAATTATCTCCTCCAATCCTCGATCTTATTTTCTTGGCCATAATATCGTTGCCATGCTTATTCGCACCTCCTTTGATATGGCAGTCTTCCACCCCGCCGCAACCCTCCCCGCCGTTTTCCTCTACGTCGTCCTCTCATCGATTACCATCTCATCCTCAAACACAACCTCCCTACCACTTTCGAAGATGCTGAACAATCCCTTCTCTACTTGACTACGTGGTGATTCAGTTTGCCTCTATTCCATAAGAAAAGGTCACAATCATGTTACAGGCAAGTAGAAACCCTGAATCAAGTAAGTAATTACTAGCCCTAATTTTCTAATTTTTGTAAGTTTTGTAGTTGATAAAATCTATTGATAGACCCTTTGCATTGATCAACCCTATATGAAATTTTTTTGAAGTCGATGGTTGTTGATTCTTTGACATTGCATTTGAATTTATGTAACCTTGCTCTTAACAAGTGGATTGATTTGTGTGTCCATTTGGTCATTCGGGTGTGTATATCTGTTATTCCTCTTTAGCATTTAGTAGATTAAGATTAGCTATACCTTGATTAAACCGGAAACTAAAACAACTCGTCTTATGTGATGGACTTGGCCTAAGATCAAGATGACAGCATCGTACAACTTGAATGACCATATATACTGATGAAAAGAGGTCAAATAAAGCAAATAAGAACAGACCATGTTGGTTATATGTTTGCTCAAAACTCACTAGATAAACACTCAAATAGGATATTACAACCAAACTACTTAGCCATGATGAATGGAAAAGAAATTAGGGTAGGTCCTTGTACAACCTATGAACCTTGGATATGATTCAGAATGAACCATAATTTGAGTGAAGTTAGTTCGGGTACGAGTTTATTGGATATGTTATGAGTTTATTGGATATGTTACCGATGATTGTGAATTATAAATCAGAAACAAAAAAGTCACTTCTCCTTAATCTAATCAACAATGTATTCGCTTTAATTTTTAAACTACAAATACTCTAACTCGCTGGTTGTATAAAAACATTTTGAGAGGAAATCACCAAGAACTAATAATAATAACAACAATAAAAGTCACTTCAGTTCACTTCAAGTTCTATTTCCTAAATGTCATCTCTATATGTCCTAAATCATTCAAGTTCACTTCAGTTGAACTCTTTGTACGGCTTGCGGTATTGTACTTTTTTCTACTAGCTTCTATCTGAAGCATCTGAAACTATGATTACTAACCTATGATTGCCAAGAAAACATATATCTATAGATATTTCAGTTTACTATTTCATTGATGCCAATTAAACATGAAACCCTATTCTTTATTCTCAGACTATTTTGAGATTCTGAGTTTCATTTGTTGAAGTTACTTTTGCAAATTTGTTAATATGTGTTGACTTTGAATTACACCCCCTACTGAATTTAACTTTCAAGTTGTGATAGACTGCCCACATAGTTTGTGGCACTTATAAGTGTAAACACTTATGAGTTACATTATTTTGTTGAGTGCATGTTCGTGCACACAGCTAAATTGTGTCCATGCGTGTGACGCCCCACCTCTATACCCACGCTAGCCAAGAACACTACGGAGTAATGCCGTCAACTAGCATGGAGAATAAGGCTGTTGAGGAGCGACCATCCGTGTAATTGCTTTGCGCGAGCACCGATATGTCAGATAGTATATAACATGGATTTCATCTCAAGAGGAAATCCGACATACCGACGCAAACTCAAAGCTACTACACAGTGGCTATATATAATCTTCGGAAACAAATATAGAAATAAACATAACACAAATCAGTCACAGGCAATTCATATCACAAAGGCGGAAATAGATATGAATATTACACATAAAAGTGTATATCATAGTAGTGGTCAAATAAGATCCACGACATCACAAAAGAATAGATACAAGTGCTAGACAAAAGAATACATCTATGAGTCTATATCTCAAGTGTATACAACAAAATAAACTACTAATCTAAGTAGTTAGCCAAAAGTCAGAGTAATGATCCTGGATGAGAAGTCAAGCAGAAGCACCTGTAACATCTCGGTCTGACCCGAGTATTATTTAATAAGAAAATAATAAACGGATCAGTCTAGCTATAAATATCAGATGAAATGATATAGAATAAAAAATATGACTAAACGTATAATAATCACAATGCCAAGCTGTGATATATAAGTAACTGAAAAATCAATAAGAAAATAATCGATATCGCAAAGATCTACTCAAGATAAAAAGGAATGTCATACTCCTAATTTCATTCACCAAGCCACAATAATTGATAAATCAAATCAATAGAAATCACGAAAATAGGTGAAGCATAAATTCCAGAATTCAACACACGAAATCCAGAAATCACAAGAAAAGGATGGCCAATCCCAGAAAAATGAGCCGGAGCTCCTCCAGACAGGGTATAGTCCCCCATTGCGGACTTTGAGCCGAAGCTCCTCCTGGTGAGTCAAAAACTCCTCCTGACAGGGTATGGTCCCCCATTGCGGACTTTGAGCCGAAACTCCTCCTAGTGAGTCAAAACTCCTCCTGACAGGGTATAGTCCCCCATTGCGGACTTTGAGCCGAAGCTCCTCCTGGTGAGTCAAAACTCCTCCTTACAGGGTATAGTCCCCCATTGCGGACTTTGAGCCGAAGCTCCTCCTGGTTAGTCAAAAACTCCTCCTGACAGGGTATAGTCCCCCATTGCGGACTTTGAGCCGAAGCTCAATAAAAACGACGTACAGTCCTCCACGTGGACAAAGAGACATCGCACAATGCTAGTCTAAACCATAAAATGATCGTCATGATCAAAGAGAAGTGCCGATTACAGTAAGCTAGTAAATATATGCGCTTAGCTTCATGTCCCATAACCACTAGCTTAACTTGAATATTTACGAACAAATTGTAGATCTCCACTAGAAAATTGTCACAAGAGTTTCAATCGAACAGGTCCAAGAATTAACCGACGAAGTATATGCAAGCGTTTCATACCACTCGTTTTACTAAGTCATTTAATTAGATTTCTCATACGAGTGAGGTAAAGGTTTGTATATACTAATGGATTGGAAAACGGTTTAAGAAAACGAGCTTTGTAATAAAATAGTGTTGAAATCATTTGAAGAAAGAGTTTTGATATTTACTACTAGTATAGAAAACCTTTATATTTTTAAAGTGACAAATCACAAAGAAGATTGTAGGAACAATCAATCACTAAAATGCACATTCGAAGACGTGAATGAAAATCCAAAGAAATCGATACCGAATCCATCAAAGTGGATATATCCTAAATTCCAAAAGAAAATGTCATCAAAGTCGATAATAAATGATAGCAACAAATAGGAAACAACACGAATCGATTAAAGTTGGAAATTCAAGCAAGTAGGCGAAATAGGCAAAATATCATCAGGTCGGTCGGCCGGCTACAGAGCTCGGTCGACCGGACCAAAAAAACAGAAATGCAAGGGGTAGTAGGTCGGTCGACCGGACCCTGAGTTCGGTCGGCCGGACCTGTAACCTGCACTTCCTAACAGAGGCTGGGAAGTGCTCGGGGTAGCAGGTCGGTCGACCGGACCCTGAGTTCGGTCGGCCGGACCTGTAGCCAGCACCCCCCAAGCCCATCTAATGAATGCCAAACTCCCCCATATTGCTATCGGTCGAGCATCGGCACTAAGGGTTTACGCCAATCGACTACCCGGCCATATAAGCTCTTCGGTTCAACACCAAAACATGATCAAAACATCAAAGCTATGATTTTTAAAGAATTGAACCCAAAACACTAAAAATTGAAATATTCACCAAATCAATCCAAACCAAAAGCAAATGCACACGAATAAGTGTTAAAAATTCATACCTAACAATCGAAGATAATTATATACTAAGATGTGAGATAAAAATCTCACCTTTGAACCCGAAAACAATGAATGAGAAGCTTGAAGACGAAGGAAGATCAACCACACTTCAATCTCAACACAAGAAGCTTGAATCTAAGCTTAAAAGAGAAATATTTCCTAAATTAGGTTTAGGAATTTTCTGAAATCAAAGAGAGAATGAGTTGGAGAGGAAGAAGGAGATGCTTACTAATGGGTTCTCTTTGATTTTGGAGCAAGAACTTGAGCTAGCAAGAGGAACTAGGACTTGGAGTTTTAATTTCCACTCTCTTCCACCATTGTTGCTTAAAGCTTAAAGTGTTAGGAATATAAAATGAAGTAATGAAGAGGAGAGGGTTGGAACTGAGTTAAGTGGGGTTAATGGGCTCAGCTCAAACCAAAGCCCTAAGTGAAAAAGTGGTAAAAATCAACTTTCTCCAAACATATCGAAGCTTATACTCAAAAAGGTCGCAAACGTCATTTTGAACTCAATGGGGGAGGTCTCGAGTCCCAATTCGAATGTTTGCAAAAAGTAGCTTTTCGGACCAAAATCCGACGAACGATAAAATATTTAAATAAAATATTTAAATATAAAATCGGTAAATATGCGGGTTGTTACAGACTCTCCTCCTTAAAGAAATTGCGTCCTCGCAATATTTAAGAAGAAAATAAGAAGTAACAACCATGGAAGCATATCAACACAAAAGAAAATTTGAATCAAGAAGTCCACCATAAAAGCACGAAGGAGTAAATCCGAAAGTTTTCGTTCGATGAATTCTCAAGATTTCTCAAGAGCAATCCTTAGGATTTGAGAACCATTGAACTTTTACCAAAAAGAATATCTTTATATCGAAGGCGCTCAACCTCCGAAGCAATAATGCGAATAGAATGTTGCTCAAAAGTCAAAATTTGGTGAAACTTCAATCTCCTCAACAACACCGGGCACAAGAATAAAAACCGGAATCCCTAAGGCATTTCCGTAGATAAAAGACGTAGAGAACGTCAAGAATAGCGGAAAATTGAGCTGGTGCAATGACGTAGTATAATAACAGTACGCCCGAGAAACTAGAAACTCAAATAATTTGGAACATCAGCGTAGTACAAAAACGGTACGCCAAATGAACCAAAGCCCGAATAATTTCGGAACACCAACGTAGTACAAAAACGGTACGTCCAATGAACCGATAAACCGGAACAACGATGTAGTATAATAACAGTACATCCGATGAACCGAACACCATAAAAGAACACCGGACACTAGTCCATAAAAGGAATGAGATAAAGCTCAATAAAATGAAGTATATCAAAACGTCCAATGAAATTAATAAAAAGATAATTCCATTCAGACAACATCAAAGAATCAACAACTTGTTGCCTACGACAAAGCGCATTGGCAACACGATTTCCAGAATAACAAGATCATAAGATGCCAGGAACTCAAGTCAACATGAAGTTCCTTATGGGAAAATAAATATTCCAAAGATTTATGATCGAGGTGGAGAACAAATTTCTTCCCCAAAAATGGTGATGCCAAATTTTAAAAGTAAGACAATAGCCGCGAACGCTAGATCATGAGTGACATATCTAGTCTCGATAAGCTATAATGATTTAGAAGCACAAGTGATAGCACGTTCTCCCTTGCAAGAGAACGGCATCCAAACCAATACGACTAGTATCGGTACAAATAGCAAAGTCTTGGTTCCCTTCGGAAAACACAAGAATAAGAGTATCGGAAAAGAATTCTTTCAAATAATCTTCTTTCCCAAAAACTAAAACTTTCAAAATTACAATTAACTTATGTAATCATCTTTTTAGAAAATTTTACTTATTTGAAGTGAATTTTACTGTGTTTGATTGTCTCATCAAAGCGTTTAGGAAATTCCTATCGATAACGTTGATCAAGCGCATCGACCAAAATTCTTAAAGCACTCAACGGGCAATAAAATCAAAAAATCGTCTTCTAGATAATAAACATGTTTCTTAAAAACTTTTAAGAACATTCTTCGTTCGTTTCAAGAAAAAAAATCCAATTTTACTTGTAAATAAATCTTATGGAAAAGATTTGCAAAATTTTAAATTACTATTTTTATCCAAAATCAATAAATACAAGAATGGTCTCATCCAAATATTCATAGAATATTCGATTTATAAAATGGATGAAATAAGCTGGACAAACTGAATGACATAATAATTCATTCATAGGAATCATAACAAGTGCGGAATGCGGTAAGTGGAATGCCAACTTCCGCAACTCGTAGCAAATGAAAACTGGTGGTAAGGTCAAACTGAAAAGACCTTAGCACCACACAAAAGATTACTTAGGTGATAATCCTAAGACAAGCTCAAAGATTCCGGAAAATTCACAACTACCCAAATGAGAGAAATAACGCTCTACTCAACATGTGAGCTTAAAGAATAAAATGATGCCATCAATTTTTAATTCAAAATCATAAAGGAAAAATAGAAATCTGCTTAACAGATTGAAAATGTCGAAGATGAATAGTCCACACGGGACAAAGGATATGGCTTCGTAATGAAAAAGCCAATCCTTTAACACAAATCAATTCCGAAGCCTAAGTAAAAATATCGGCTCGGAAAGAAAAATCATATAAAATAATTTCGACATCAATAGAAAACAAATTGAGTGTTGCGGATCTACCATCCGGATTCACAATTCTCAAGGAAGTCATCAAGCCCAAAATATTTTCAAAGAAAAGAATCAACAAGTTCTTTTGATATAAAATAGTGAGATGGAACCCATATCAAAAAGAACTCGAATAAGAAGATCGCGAAATAAAATAACGCCATCAAGGATTGAATATAAAATACCTTGACTAAGAGAAGAGTTGCTAGGGACTTGCAGCTTTCCTTCTCTCTTGCTTTGACGCTTGGGACACGAAGATATATAATGATCCGCACTTTTGCAATAGCGGCAAGAAATAGGCCTTGGACACCTATTTATATAGTGGTCCCTAGAGCCACAATCGTAGCATTCTTCGCGATTAGGGATAGGAGTATTTGCTATAGAATGTAGGATCTAGATTAACCCTAGAGGGGGGGTGAATAGGGTTATAGCAAATTTTCTCGAATTAAACACAGAGATATAATTGCAGAAATAAATATGCTAAAAAGTAAATCACATACAAAATTTACCCAGCTTCGGCAACCCCTGCCTACTGCTGCATTCACAGATTTCTATTAGAATTAAACAGTATCACGCTTACAAACACTCTACTAGACTCGCAGACATTTGCTCCACGCTCACAAACACTCTACTAGACTCGCATAACCTGCTCGCAAACATTTGCTCCACGCTCACAAACACTCTACTAGACTCGCACACCCTGCTCCGCCTATAGAGTTTCGCTTACTCGCAAACTTTGCCTCCCGCCTATAGAGCTTCGCTTACTTGCAAACTCTGCTCCCGCCTACAATAGAATTTTGCAAACTCGCACACCCTGCTCACTGAACTAATTCTAACTAGACAATCTGACACTACCTAAACCCTAGGTGGTGATTTACAAAGTTTTGATTTGAAAAATAAAAACGATAATTAAAAGACAATAGAAAATAACCCTTAACCCTAGTTAACAAAATAATAAAGCCTAATTTAAAAATAAACCCTCTTTTATAATGCCGGCCCCTTTATCTTTAGCCCATTTGACTTTGCTCCGTTCCTTTTTTGCTGTTGCTTGTGAAATTATGGCCGATCCTCTTTCGTTCCTTTTTGCGAATTAGGGTTTCTGCAAATTGCCTTTACTCCTTGCGATTTAAACTAGGGTTGTGCAAAATTAAAGACGCCGACTTCGTTGATCGTTCAGATGGTTGTTGTCGTGATTGCTTTGACGATCATATATTTCTTCGATTTGCTTACGGCTTCTTCAATTTTGGATCGAGTTCGTTCTGTTCTTCGGTATGTACTTTTCTCTTTTTGCTTTGCTGTTCGATGCTTGAACTCGATGAAAAAAATGCCGATGATGATTAGGGTTTTAATAGGATTTGATTTCCTATTTTTGCGTTCGACTGATTGCTTCAAAAGTTCTTGCTTTGCCGTTCGATTACACTTTGATGCTGAGGATTAATCTGACTTTGTCAATTTCGTATTTCTAGTAGCTTGATTCACACGGCTTTGAATTGATTTCGTGATTTGTGATATTTGACTTTGTCACACATTGAAATTTTGATCACGGCTTTGATTTTGACTGGTTCACAATTGGCTTCGGCCTTGACTCGTTCATCTTGAAATAGTTTTGATTTCTAAAGTTACGGCTTTGACTTTCTCAAAGATGTATACTTGATACACTGATCTTGTAGTTGTACTTTTGTAATTTGTTGTCATTTGCAACCGGTCTCTGTGCATTTCTCTGCTCGACTTCGACTTGGTTTTTGAGTATGCGAATCCACTACTCTGTATTAGCTTCGGCCATCACCATTGCTTTTTTGTTTTCTCTGCTGCATACCACTGCATTTCACTGCACTGTTGAAATTTGTGTCTGCATTTGTTATTTCTGGAGCTCGATTTGCACTTGCTCATCATGTAGCTTGTTGGTCTTTATTTGAAGTCGTGGCATTCATGTTTGACATATATGCACTGCTTTATTCTGATTCACTTGCACTTGTTCATATGAGAGTGCTCATTGTTGTTTGTACCTGTATTTGCCATACTGTACATATATTCTTGGCTCTGGTTTATTGTTGTTGTTTAAGTTAGTATGTTGCCCTTTTACTTGAACTTGGTCTGGTGCAACTTGTTTCATTATCTGTTGCATTCATGAGAGTGACACTGTACTCTATTCATGCTTGTTACATTCAGTTTGCATTTGAGTTTGTAACTTGGAGTCTGCAACTTGATTTGTGCCTTGTCCATTCTCATGTATTCATGTTGCTGGACTTGAATACATCTGTGCAGTCCATTGTATCTTTTGTGCATTTCTGTCCACTGAGTTATTGCAGTTTCACTTGTATACTTAAGTCAGTGCTGTCTTTGATGTTGTACTTTGGTCTATTGGGCTGCATTTGTGTATGTTTGATCATTTTTGCTGTCCACTGCAGTTTGTAGTGATATTGAGCATTGCATATTTGAAGTCTTGTATCATTTCTTGGTCATTGCACCGATTCTTGATGGCATTTGGTTCTGCACCATATTGTATGCAGTGTTGCAGTTGTTTGTATGCACTTCAACACTTCAGCATTGCATTGTTTCCACCTCTGACCTGTTGGTTCATTGTGATGTTCATTTTCATTGTTGCCTTGTTGACTGTGTTGTTGCATTGTATTCTGGTCAGTGGTGCTTTGAGTCAGTGCTTCACCACACTTGTTGTTGCAGTATTCATGTTGTTGTTGGTGGCAATCTTGTATGCTGCTGTTTGCATTTGGTCTTGATCATACTTGATGTCATGATTTTCCTGGTTTCACTTGTGTACATTTTCGAGTTGTTCACTGCTGCTTGTACTTGTAGTCTTGGCCAGTTGACTGTTGCTTTGAGTTGTTCATTGCTTGGTCTCTGTTGCCTTGAATTTCTGGTTGGAGCTGTGCACACGAGTTGGCGAGGCAGTGCACACGTATACGAATGTACACGTGTGTACTGCAGCCACTCATAGTTACCTGTCCCTGATAAAAAAATACTGATATGCACAGATATTGCACAGTCAAAAAATGATGACGAACAACCCAAATAACTGAGGCAAACAATGTTTTCAAAATCATCATTTCTCTCAAATTTCAAAAATATTTCTCTTTCAATTTTACTGCGTTTGAAAATATTTTTGCAGATTACTCAGATGCTGGATTCAAACTGGATTATAGTTGAAGACAAAAATATGAGTGTGAGTGATATGTAGTAAGGTTGTGATGTAAATGTGAAATGTCATGTATAGTAGTCAAAATTGTATATGTATAGTAAGAGCTTGAAATTGTACTATTTAAAATTGTAATAAATATTTGTTTGAATAAAAATTTCTGTTTGAATTCAAAATCTGTTTAACTTGTTCTGTTTGAATTCAAATTCGAATTCTGTGTAATTTACTTTTATTCAACAAATATTTATTTAAACTATGAAAAACAAAATAGTACATTACCAAATACATTTATATGAATGTATATATGTTTATTATCATCAAACAAAATCATATAGCGCAAAGCGTATATTCAACAATCTCCCCCTTTTGATGATAACAAACATATATTTAAGATTTTGAATATATTAAGTGTATTTGATAATTTCATTTGCTCCCCCTATTTGAATGCTTCCTTTTTATGTGATACTCCCCCTACATATATGGCTCCCCCTACATATATGCATGCAAATAAAAATATGTAAATGAGCCTATATGCAAATTGAAAGTTATTTGACCTTTGCTTGATTCTATTTGTCAAAATCTTAACTTTTCTCTCCCCCTTTTGTTATCAGCAAAAGAATGATAGTGTTATAAAATAGGGATGAAGTGATAGACATGAATCAAACATTTAACTCAATTAAATATAAATATCAAATCTCAATAAAACTCAAACAAAAATCATAATTACCCTTGTCAAGCGCATATTCCACTTTCAGAAGTGATGGAGATAGAATCATCAAAAATTCATATAGATATGTCTATTTCTGGTATATTTATTTCAGGAAATTTGAATATCTACTAACCATGCATAACCGTTAGGACTTTCAAATGAGATTAGTAGTATTCACAATTTTTTTTTTTTTTAAAAAAAAAAATGAAATCAAGTATCTTCTAACCACGCATGACCGTGAGGACTTTTAAATGGGATTAGAATCAACTTGTCTATTAAATCAATTATTTTTAATATGCGTTCCATACATGCATAACCGTGAGGACTTTTAAATGAGCATGGAAGCACATAATCAAAAATCCAAGTAATTCACCCATGCATAACCGTGAGGACTTTTAAATGAGAGTGAATACTTTGGATATTTATTTTTATTGCTAAATATAATAAGTTGAAGCACAAATAATTTTCCTTCACAGATTTAAAGATATTGAAGAACGAATGATTTCCTTTGTAAACTACCACAAATTTACATACTATGTGTAATTTTGATGAGTGATGGTCGATAGAAAGATGATAGAAATAGAAATGATCATGGAATTTTTACCCAACAAAAAGTTTTTATAACTCTTGTTATGAAATTCTAAAGAAATTTCCTAATTGTATTTTCTCGAGTTTTAATATATGATAAATATCAACACTCATCACTTTTTCAATCACTATTCATCTTTTCGATAATCATTGGGGAGTTAGATTAGTCAAAAAATTTGTCATTTAGAATCAAATTCAAAAATCAAATTTTTAAAAAAATGATCAGTCAATCTCTATAATTCCCAAATCTAATCGTAATTTGGAAAATCTGTCTTCGGGGAGAGGTTTTGTGAAAATATCAGCAAGTTGAGTTTCAGTTGAAATATATTCAATGCAAATGTCTTCTTTAGCAATGTGATCTCTAAGAAAGTGGTGTCTCGCATCAATGTGTTTTGTGCGAGAATGATGAACAGGATTATTTGACAAATCTATAGCACTCCTACTATCACATTTTAATGGGACTTGTTTATAGACTAAGCCAAAATCAGAAAGAGTTTGCATCATCCATAGAATTTGAGCACAACAACTTCCCAAAGCAATATATTCTGCTTCAGTGGTGGATAATGCAACACAATTCTGTTTCCGACTTGACCATGAGACTAATGAATGTCCTAGCATGAAACATGTCCCACTAGTGCTTTTTCTGTCAACTAATGAACCAGCATAATCAGCATCGGAATAACCTACTAAATCAAAATTTTCACAAGAAGGGTACCATAGTCCAAATTTGTGTGTGTGTGAAAGATATCTCAAAATTCGTTTAGTAGCTTTTAAATGAGATTCTTTGGGATTAGCTTGAAAACGTGCACACAAGCACACAGCAAACATAATATCAGGTCTAGAAGCAGTAAGATAGAGAAGTGAACCGATTATCCCTCGATATTTCTTTTGATCAATTGCAATTCCTTTCTCATCTTTGTCCAACTTTGTTGATGGACTCATAGGAGTTCTCAATGATTTGGAATTTTCGATTCCAAATTTCTTCAATAGCTCCAACACATATTTGGATTGTGAAATGAAAATACCATCACTGCTTTGCTTAATTTGAAATCCAAGAAAGTATTTCAATTCGCCAACCAAACTCATCTCAAATTTAGCTTGCATGACTTGTTCAAAATTCTCACACAAGAGCTCATTAGTAGCACCATAAATAATATCATCCACATAAATCTGAACAATCAAAAAATCACTTTCTTTATGTAATAGAAACAGTGTCGTGTCAGCACTACCCTTTTTAAAACCATTTTCCAAAAGATATGTACAGAGGCAGTCATACCAAGCTCTTGGAGCTTGCTTAAGACCATATAATGCTTTTTCTAGCTTATACACATGATTTGGAAATTCATGATTTTCAAAACCGGGTGGTTGTTCAACAAAAACTTCTTCTTTTAAATCGCCATTCAAAAAGGCACTTTTTACATCCATTTGTTTAAGTTTGAAACCCTTGTAACATGCAAAACTTAGCAAGATTCTAATGGCTTCTAACCTAGCAACTGGAGCAAATGTTTCATCAAAGTCTATGCCTTCTATTTGGTTATAACCTTTTGCAACCAACCTAGCCTTGTTTCTAATTACATTTCCTGATTCATCAAGTTTATTTTTAAACACCCATTTAGTCCCTACAATTGGATAGTCATTAGGTCTAGGAACTAATTTCCAAACTTTGTTTCTCTTAAATTGATTAAGTTCATCTTGCATTGCTAAAATCCAATTTTCATCATTAAGAGCCATTTCAACAGAATCAGGTTCAATCTCAGAAATAAAACCACTATGACAACAAAATGCACACAAATTTTTATTAAATGAAGAACGAGTACGTATACCTTCCGTAGGATCACCAATAATTAATTCAGGAGGATGATTAGGTTTGAACCTTAATTTATCAGCATCAACAGTCCTTCTTTCAGTTTTCTCACTAAATGTCCCTTCTTCAGTGCCTTCAGGATCTACCCCATCGTCAACCATCTTTTCAGTCGTTCTATATTGGTCAGATTCATCAAATTTCACATTGATTGATTCAACAATTGTTTTTGTTCGTTTGTTGTATATTCTGTAAGCCTTGCTCCTTGTTGAGTATCCCATGAAATCATCAGCCTTAGATTCAAATTTTCCAAGTTGATCACCTGTGTTAAGAATAAAACAAGGACATCCAAATACACGAAAATAAGAAATGTTAGGTTTTCTTTCATGCCACAATTCATAAGATGTTTTGCCAAGTATTGGTCTAACCATTACTCTATTCATTACATAGCATGACGTATTTACTGCCTCTGCCCAAAAGGTTAGAGGTAGATTATACTCACTCAACATGGACCTTGCCAATTCTTGCAATGTACGATTTTTTCTTTCAACCACCCCATTTTGTTGAGGTGTTCGTGGAGCAGAAAATTCATGTTTTAAACCATTTTCTTCACAAAAACTTTCGAATTCCAAATTTTCAAATTCGCCTCCATGATCACTTCTCAAGTTTTTAATTGAAACTCCTTTTTCATTTTGAACAAGCTTTGCAAATTTTGAAAAATATTCAAAAGATTCAGACTTTTTGGCTAAGAAATAAACCCATGTAAATCTAGAGTAATCATCAACTAATACATAACAATAACGTTTTCCATTTAAGCTTGCAATTTCATTTGGTCCAAATAAATCCATGTGAATTAATTCAAGAACCCTTGATGTGCTAACAATGTTTTTAGGACGAAATGATGATCGACTAAGCTTGCCCAAGGAACATGCTTTACACACTTTGTTATTTTTAAATTTCTGATGTGGTAACCCCCTGACTAATTCTTTTGTTTCAAGTTTTTCTAAGAGGCTCATGCTAGCATGACCAAGTCTTCTATGCCATAAAAATGCTTCTTCATCTGTGACTACCAAACATCTAGACAGATTTAGATTATCAAATGAAAGTGAGTAAACATTTCCTTTTCTATTGCCCATAAAAACAATGTTATTAGAATCTTTATCAATGATTTTGCAAGTATCACTATCGAAGACAACATTCATACCTTTGTCACATAGTTGGCTAATAGAAATAAGATTGTGATGCAAATTCTCAACATATAAAACATTAGTTAAAGAAAAATTATCGTTACCTACTTCACCTTTACCAATGATCTTACACTTACTGTTGTCTCCCATGATCACATTTCTGCCTTTAAAATTTTCTAGACTAAGGAACTTCGATTTGTCACCTGTCATATGTCTAGAACAACCTGAATCTAGAAACCATTCTTGTTGCTCCTTAGCCCGCCAACAAATCTCACTAGTTTCCTCTGAGCTGGCTTCTGAATCTGATTTTGCCATCAAACATATATTAGCTTCCTCTCCTTCTTCACCATCCCAAGTTGCTGCAAAGACTTTGTATACAAAAGTTAAAAAACGTTTAAACATATCTCTAGAGTTAAAGTAAAAAATAAACCGGGCTCCGATACCACTTGTAGGATCTAGATTAACCCTAGAGGGGGGTGAATAGGGTTATAGCAAATTTTCTCGAATTAAACACAGAGATATAATTGCAGAAATAAATATGCTGAAAAGTAAATCACACACAAAATTTACCCAGCTTCGGCAACCCCTGCCTACTGCTGCATTCACAGATTTCTATTAGAATTAAACAGTATCACGCTTACAAACACTCTACTAGACTCGCAGACATTTGCTCCACGCTCACAAACACTCTACTAGACTCGCACAACCTGCTCGCAAACATTTGCTCCACGCTCACAAACACTCTACTAGACTCGCACACCCTGCTCCGCCTATAGAGTTTCGCTTACTCGCAAACTTTGCCTCCCGCCTATAGAGCTTCGCTTACTTGCAAACTCTGCTCCCGCCTACAATAGAATTTTGCAAACTCGCACACCCTGCTCACTGAACTAATTCTAACTAGACAATCTGACACTACCTAAACCCTAGGTGGTGATTTACAAAGTTTTGATTTGAAAAATAAAAACGGTAATTAAAAGACAATAGAAAATAACCCTTAACCCTAGTTAACAAAATAATAAAGCCTAATTTAAAAATAAACCCTCTTTTATAATGCCGGCCCCTTTATCTTTAGCCCATTTGACTTTGCTCCGTTCCTTTTTGCTGTTGCTTGTGAAATTATGGCCGATCCTCTTTCGTTCCTTTTTGCGAATTAGGGTTTCTGCAAATTGCCTTTACTCCTTGCGATTTAAACTAGGGTTGTGCAAAATTAAGTACGCCGACTTCGTTGATCGTTCAGATGGTTGTTGTCGTGATTGCTTTGACGATCATATATTTCTTCGATTTGCTTACGGCTTCTTCAATTTTGGATCGAGTTCGTTCTGTTCTTCGGTATGTACTTTTCTCGTTTTGCTTTGCTGTTCGATGCTTGAACTCGATGAAAAAAATGTCGATGATGATTAGGGTTTTAATAGGATTTGATTTCCTATTTTTGCGTTCGACTGATTGCTTCAAAAATTCTTGCTTTGCCGTTCGATTACACTTTGATGCTGAGGATTAATCTGACTTTGTCAATTTCGTATTTCTAGTAGCTTGATTCACACGGCTTTGAATTGATTTCGTGATTTGTGATATTTGACTTTGTCACACATTGAAATTTTGATCACGGCTTTGATTTACTGGTTCACAATTGGCTTCGGCCTTGACTTGTTCATCTTGAAATTGTTTTGATTTCTAAAGTTACGGCTTTGACTTTCTCAAAGATGTATACTTGATACACTGATCTTATAGTTGTACTTTTGTAATTTGTTGTCATTTGCAACCGGTCTCTGTGCATTTCTCTGCTCGACTTCGACTTGGTTTTTGAGTATGCGAATCCACTACTCTGTATTAGCTTCGGCCATCACCATTGCTTTTATGTTTTCTCTGCTGCATACCACTGCATTTCACTGCACTGTTGAAATTTGTGTCTGCATTTGTTATTTCTGGAGCTCGATTTGCACTTGCTCATCATGTAGCTTGTTGGTCTTTATTTGAAGTCGTGGCATTCATGTTTGACATATATGCACTGCTTTATTCTGATTCACTTGCACTTGTTCATATGAGAGTGCTCATTGTTGTTTGTACCTGTATTTGCCATACTGTACATATATTCTTGGCTCTGGTTTATTGTTGTTGTTTAAGTTAGTATGTTGCCCTTTTACTTGAACTTGGTCTGGTGCAACTTGTTTCATTATCTGTTGCATTCATGAGAGTGACACTGTACTCTATTCATGCTTGTTACATTCAGTTTGCATTTGAGTTTGTAACTTGGAGTCTGCAACTTGATTTGTGCCTTGTCCATTCTCATGTATTCATGTTGCTGGACTTGAATACATCTGTGCAGTCCATTGTATCTTTTGTGCATTTCTGTCCACTGAGTTATTGCAGTTTCACTTGTATACTTAAGTCAGTGCTGTCTTTGATGTTGTACTTTGGTCTATTGGGCTGCATTTGTGTATGTTTGATCATTTTTGCTGTCCACTGCAGTTTGTAGTGATATTGAGCATTGCATATTTGAAGTCTTGTATCATTTCTTGGTCATTGCACCGATTCTTGATGGCATTTGGTTCTGCACCATATTGTATGCAGTGTTGCAGTTGTTTGTATGCACTTCAACACTTCAGCATTGCATTGTTTCCACCTCTGACCTGTTGGTTCATTGTGATGTTCATTTTCATTGTTGCCTTGTTGACTGTGTTGTTGCATTGTATTCTGGTCAGTGGTGCTTTGAGTCAGTGCTTCACCACACTTGTTGTTGCAGTATTCATGTTGTTGTTGGTGGCAATCTTGTATGCTGCTGTTTGCATTTGGTCTTGATCATACTTGATGTCATGATTTTCCTGGTTTCACTTGTGTACATTTTCGAGTTGTTCACTGCTGCTTGTACTTGTAGTCTTGGCCAGTTGACTGTTGCTTTGAGTTGTTCATTGCTTGGTCTCTGTTGCCTTGAATTTCTGGTTGGAGCTGTGCACACGAGTTGGCGAGGCAGTGCACACGTATACGAATGTACACGTGTGTACTGCAGCCACTCATAGTTACCTGTCCCTGATAAAAAAATACTGATATGCACAGATATTGCACAGTCAAAAAATGATGACGAACAACCCAAATAACTGAGGCAAACAATGTTTTCAAAATCATCATTTCTCTCAAATTTCAAAAATATTTCTCTTTCAATTTTACTGCGTTTGAAAATATTTTTGCAGATTACTCAGATGCTGGATTCAAACTGGATTATAGTTGAAGACAAAAATATGAGTGTGAGTGATATGTAGTAAGGTTGTGATGTAAATGTGAAATGTCATGTATAGTAGTCAAAATTGTATATGTATAGTGAGAGCTTGAAATTTTACTATTTAAAATTGTAATAAATATTTGTTTGAATAAAAATTTCTGTTTGAATTCAAAATCTGTTTAACTTGTTCTGTTTGAATTCAAATTCGAATTCTGTGTAATTTACTTTTATTCAACAAATATTTATTTAAACTATGAAAAACAAAATAGTACATTACCAAATACATTTATATGAATGTATATATGTTTATTATCATCAAACAAAAATCATATAGCGCAAAGCGTATATTCAACATAGAAGTCTCTTGCTTCGCCCTCTTGTTAGGATTAGGACTTTCGAACGTAATAAAGGGATGCCTCTTCTTGGTGTTGTTGGAGTTCGGTTTGGCACTCCCAACCTCGACATCACTTTCTCTATCGGCCTCTTCAAGACGAAGAGCGATATCAACAAGCTGATCAAATGAAACCTCAAGTTTCAGGAGTAATGGGTTCTTAAGATTCTTATTCAAGCCATAGACAAAACTCTGATTTTTCTTCAATGGGGTGTTAATGTATTCAACCTCGGATTTGGAAAGAGATTCGAAAAATGCGACATAGTCTGTCACAGAAGATCCACCTTGAACAAGGTCAATAAAACACCGGGCCAAAATTACTTTTTGGCCTCCGGCACAAATTTCAATTCGAATCTTTCCCGGAATTGCTCCCAAGTGAGATCCGCTTCAACGATTTCAGAAATTAAGAGCTCATGCCAATCTAACGCTCTTTCTTGGAGCATGCTAGAAGCCACTTGGACTCGATGTAGATCAATAAGGTTCATGCGAGTAAAGATACGATCGCATGATTTGAGCCAAGCTTCAATTTCTATAACACTCTCGGATCCCTTGAATGGCCTTCCACCCAAATCGGTATATTCTCTGCACAAGCGTGCGAAACCGGATCTAGGATGAGTAGCCTCTAGATTGGGTCCGGCTGCTTGAGCATTCTTAACAAGATCTAGGAGCTGCTGGGCAGACATAAATACTCCATCCTAGGGAGTAGCACTAGATTGACCGGCGCTGGGACGGCCTGGTCTAACCATTTCTCTTCCTTTAGAAAAGAAAGAAGGAGAAAAAGGTTATTCACCAAATGAATATCAAGCAATCTTGATAGATAAAACAAGGAATCATAAGGAAAATAGGATGAATCGGTACAAAGACTCGAATTAATTCCTAAAGCACGATGCCTAAGATGGACTTAGGACGATGATCCTTGTTATAATATTCCATATTGTTCCGAAGTTTGGCTCTGATACCAAGCTGTGACGCCCCACCTCTATACCCACGCTAGCCAAGAACACTACGGAGTAATGCCGTCAACTAGCATGGAGAATAAGGCTGTTGAGGAGCGACCATCCGTGTAATTGCTTTGCGCGAGCACCGATATGTCAGATAGTATATAACATGGATTTCATCTCAAGAGGAAATCCGACATACCGACGCAAACTCAAAGCTACTACACGGTGGCTATATATAATCTTTGGAAACAAATATAGAAATAGACATAACACAAATCAGTCACAGGCAATTCATATCACAAAGGCGGAAATAGATATGAATATTACACATAAAAGTGTATATCAGAGTAGTGGTCAAATAAGATCCACGACATCACAAAAGAATAGATACAAGTGCTAGACAAAAGAATACATCTATGAGTTTATATCTCAAGTGTATACAACAAAATAAACTACTAATCTAAGTAGTTAGCCAAAAGTCAGAGTAATGATCCTGGATGAGAAGTCAAGCAGAAGCACCTGTAACATCTCGATCTGACTCGAGTATTATTTAATAAGAAAATAATAAACGGATCAGTCTAGCTATATATATCAGATGAAATGATATAGAATAAGAAATATGACTAAACGTATAATAATCACAATGCCAAGCTGTGATATATAAGTAATTGAAAAATCAATAAGAGATTAATCAATATCGCAAAGATCTACTCAAGATAAAAAGGAATGTCATACTCCTAATTTCATTCACCAAGCCACAATAATTGATAAATCAAATCAATAGAAATCACGAAAATAGGTGAAGCATAAATTCCAGAATTCAACACACGAAATCCAGAAATCACAAGAAAAGGATGGCCAATCCCAGAAAAATGAGTCGGAGCTCCTCCAGACAGGGTATAGTCCCCCATTGCGGACTTTGAGCCAAAGCTCCTCCTGGTGAGTCAAAAACTCCTCCTGACAGGGTATGGTCCCCCATTGCGGACTTTGAGCCGAAGCACCTCCTGGTGAGTCAAAACTCCTCCTGACAGGGTATAGTCCCCCATTGCGGACTTTGAGCCGAAGCTCCTCCTGGTGAGTCAAAACTCCTCCTGACAGGGTATAGTCCCCCATTGCGGACTTTGAGCCGAAGCTCCTCCTGGTGAGTCAAAACTCCTCCTGACAGGGTATAGTCCCCCATTGCGGACTTTGAGCCGAAGCTCCTCCTGGTGAGTCAAAACTCCTCCTGACAGGGTATAGTCCCCCATTGCGGACTTTGAGCCGAAGCTCCTCCCGGTGAGTCAAAAACTCCTCCTGACAGGGTATAGTCCCCCATTGCGGACTTTGAGCCGAAGCTCAATAAAAACGACGTACAGTCCTCCACGTGGACAAAGAGACATCGCACAATGCTAGTCTAAACCATAAAATGATCGTCATGATCAAAGAGAAGTGTCGATTACAGTAAGCTAGTAAATATATGAGCTTAGCTTCATGTCCCATAACCACTAGCTTAACTTAAATATTTACAAACAAATTGTAGATCTCCACTAGAAAATTGTCACAAGAGTTTCAATCGAACAAGTCCAAGAATTAACCGACGAAGTAAACGCAAGCGTTTCATACCACTCATTTTACTAAGTCGTTTAATTAGATTTCTCATACGAGTGAGGTAAATGTTTGTATATACTAATAGATCGGAAAACGGTTTAAGAAAACGAGATTTGTAATAAAATAGTGTTGAAATCATTTAAAGAAAGAGTTTTGATATTTACTACCAGTATAGAAAACCTTTATATTTTTAAAGTGACAAATCACAAAGAAGATTGTAGGAACAATCAATCACTAAAATGCACATTCGAAGACGTGAATGAAAATCCAAAGAAATCGATACTGAATCCATCAAAGTGGATATATCCTAAATTCCCAAAGTAAATGTCATCAAAGTCGATAATAAATGATAGCGACAAATAGGAAACAACACGAATCGATTAAAGTTGGAAATTCAAGCAACTAGGCGAAATAGGCAAAATATCATCAGTTCAATCGGCTGGCTACAGAGCTCGGTCGACCGGACCAAAAAAACAGAAATGCTCGGGGTAGCAGGTCGGTCGACGGGACCCTGAGTTCGGTCGGCCGGACCTGTAACCTGCACTTCCTAACAGAGGCTGGGAAGTGCTCGGGGTAGCAGGTCGGTCGACCGGACCCTGAGTTCGGTCGGTTGGACCTATAGCCAGCACCCCCCAAGCCCATCTAATGAATGCCAAACTCCCCCATATTGCTATCGGTCGAGCATCGGCACTAAGGGTTTACGCCAATCGACTACCCGGCCATATAAGCTCTTCGGTTCAACACCAAAACATGATCAAAACATCAAAGCTATGATTTTTAAACAATTGAACCCAAAACACTAAAAATTGAAATATTCACCAAATCAATCCAAACCAAAAGCAAATGTACACGAATAAGTGTTAGGAATTCATACCTAACAATCGAAGATAATTATATATTAAGATGTGAGATAAAAATCTCACCTTTGAACCCGAAAACAATGAATGAGAAGCTTGAAGACGAAGTAAGATCAACCACACTTCAATCTCAACACAAGAAGCTTGAATCTAAGCTTAAAAGAGAAACATTTCCTAAATTAGGTTTAGGAATTTTCTAAAATCAAAGAGAGAGTGAGTTGGAGAAGAAGAAGGAGATGCTTACTAATGGGTTCTCTTTGATTTTGGAGCAAGAACTTGAGTTAGCAAGAGGAACTAGGGCTTGGAGTTTTAATTTCCACTCTCTTCCACCATTGTTGCTTAAAGCTTAAAGTGTTAGGAATATGAAATGAAGTAATGAAGAGGAGAGGGTTGGAACTGAGTTAAGTGGGGTTAATTGGCTCGGCCGAAACCAAAGCCCTAAGTGAAAAAGTGGCAAAATCAACTTTCTCCAAACATATCGAAGCTTATACTCAAAAAGGTCGCAAACGTCATTTTGAACTCAATGGGGGTGGTCTCGAGTCCCAATTCGAATGTTTGCAAAAAGTAGCTTTTCGGACCAAAATCCGACGAACGATAAAATATTTAAATAAAATATTTAAAGATAAAATCGGTAAATATGCGAGTTGTTACAATGCGCATGTGTGTAGGCATACAACTATTTATGGTTGTATGCATTATTCAAGAACAGTAATAAATCCAATATTTAGTTCGTAAACAAACGTTGATTTCAATGAATTGAATGTTAACTGAGACAAGCATAAAAAGGTGGTTTCTCGTAATTGAAGTGACTCATATTATAATATGGACAATGCTTACATAATAGAGTACATAATAAATGATAAATTAATCGGGATTATCATTTAAACTAAATATTGGTAGTGTTCCTCCTCTCATTCAGCTGATTAAGTTCTTTTTACTCCCATGAATCTCTAACTCATACTTTCTAATCAGATGACCATTTTTTTGATTTGATGCTGCAAACAACGATTAAAGTTACATTCTTCCCCTTCCTTCGCACCACAACAGACAAGGAGTGGTAAAAACCTATATATAACGACATTGCAAATTATTTTGTTACTGCTTTCTGTAAATCATGTTAATTTATCTTTTTTCATTCCCTATAACAATAATGCATTTTACTATATGTTTTCAATCCTTTCATTCCTTTCATATGTTGTCTGTCCATGCAAATCCAGTCATGCTTTTATCGACCAAAAGAGATTTAAGACTTTAATGTTTTCTTACATGTATGTGCAGCTTTAATATAAAGTAAAACAAGGTCTTTTATTTTTTTCTTTATTATCTGCTTATCACTGCTTTGCTACTTGGCATGATTAAATATTGGTTTTGTTTACTCTGTTCCCCAAAAAAGTACCAAGCATGCAAATATAAACTATATCCTACCCGTTTTGAGCAGTAAGTCACCCTGCGCTAATATAAAAAAACCAATTACCCAAGGTACGTCCATAGTCTATGATAATTTTTATAAAATTTGAAGCATTTTTTTCCTTTGTACACAGGAGTATTGGTTGGGCTTGTGTTAAAAGTTACTCACCTTTTTCATATATACATCATAAGATTTGGTTAAATGCTTCAACAAAACGATTGCATTCCCCTATCTTTAAATACATAGTATATATTCAAATATACACTCCCCTGTCTCATATTAAAATTTTCACCTTTTACTTTCACCCGTACAAAACCACAAACTTTTTTAAACTACAAATGTATCAGTGAATATAATTATTATAAGCATGTACATTCAAATATATAACCAGTTTGGGATTATATTGATGTAATAATCACTTTAATTGTAAAGTCAACATGTGGAATTGATTAAGTTTTTGGACTACATATGAAAGGTTACAAAGATATTTTTGTATAGTGACACTTTAACTTATATTACGATTCTTTATTTATTACTTAGGAAGGATGTACATGCATAAATAAACATAAATAAACCATTGAAGTTCAGACCATCATGATTCGCTGTACAGACCTATGTTTGCAGATACGGCAGTTTTTAACTAATGATTTGAAATAAGAAGTGGTGATTTTTCCTTCTTTTTTTGTTCACTAGAAAGAACTAAAATCATATAGCTATTTTTCTTTTGGTGTAGGGGGAGGACGTGCTTAGGATTGAACTTGGCAAAAAATATGATGTTGATATTTCTGCATCGACTAGTTTGGTAGGAAAGTGACATTTTGATCCAGTTAAATTGCTAAAACACAAGCAGAGGGCCTATAGCATACCAACAATGTAGACTGTTCATTTTGCTAACCAAAGTTGCAGATCATTCTGGTAAACCATGAAAAGATGCTTTTGATAATTTTTCTTTGCCACCCATTATATGATTTTGCAAATATGTAAAACAGATTTAAATTTCAACCAATATTGCATATTATGCAAACATATGAGCGAAAATAAATAAGACACAACTGTGGCCTATGCATAGGTCTCATATATTGCATCTATATGCATGTTGATTGGCATAACTAATAATTTTGCTAGTGAACATAAGAAAACCATTTTTAATACATGAACATGTGACCTAAATGCTTATTCTAACTAAATATACATTCGTCTTTTATCCATTTCCTTTTCAAGGTTAGGTACAACTTTAGTGCTATTTTACAGTGCAGCAAACGCGGGCTGTTGTAATGCAACATGCAACAAGACATTATCTTCATCCATCTAAGAAAAATTTGATGTCTAAAAATGTTATGTAAATCTTCATCCATCTAATAATAGAAGGTCCTTCGGTCTGCATACAATAAGTTGTTCCATATTATACAGTAGGTCAAATATTAAAGTAGAAAAAATTAACTTTTGCGGAAAATAAACTTTCCAGATCCAGATCTAAGCATACAGTAAATAGAACAATATTGATAATATTTGGAAGGATTGTTTTAATGTTTGTACTCTGTAATATTTGGAAGGATTGCTTTAATGTTTGTACTTTGTAATGTTTGTACACTTATTAAATTGACATTAGTTTCTGTTTCTTTGTGTTAACTTGGCTGCAGACTTATGTTTTATTCAATAGTTATGCACTTGCTTTAATGTTTGTACACTGTAATGAAAAATATATCACATTTCTTTCTGAGCATGCTCTTGTGTTATATTTGTTGATTATGATCTTTATTTGTTTATGAAGATTTAGTTTGATTGCTATTATTAAAATGTAATATATAGGCATAGCTCTTGAAAAGTGTATCTACGATTTTTATAGCGGCATATATGAGCTGTAAAAGAATTTATCAATACTATAACATGTTGATTTAATAGCGTGAAATGACCGCTATTGAATAAATATTTTATAGTGGCAAAATGGTGTTATAAAGATTTCCAATTCCGTTGAGATTTAGCTGTATTATAACGGCTATAATGAGCTATTGAATAAATATTTTATAGCGACAAAATGGTGTTATAAAGATTTCCAGTTCCATTGAGATTTAGCTGTATTATAGCGGCTATAATGAGCTATTGAATTAACGTACCATAGCGGCGAATTTGCGTTATAAAACTAAGCTCAACCATAGCGGCATATTTTGTGTTATAAATATTCAACAGTTTTTTATAACATGTCGATATACAGCGCTTATCAAACCGCTATGTTTGTGATTAATAGCGGCTATATGCCACTATAAAAGACACTTTTTGTTGTAGTGATTTTTGAGAATGAAGATTTTAAAAATGTCTTATATAAGGAATTTGTAAATGATATCTGGGAATATAAAAAGGAGATTAAAATCACTATCTAAAAATAGATTGGAAGTATAAATGGGATTTATAAGAAATGAATTTATATAAGGGAATTTTATAAGCAAGAGTTGTTTTATAATAAATGAAATTCAAAGGAGTTATGAATTTATAAATGATGCGTATAAATAAGGAGATGATGGTCAGTTGAGAAATTAGAAATATAGAGTTATGATGTGAATCTATATCAAAATATAAAATCATTGGGAAAGAAATAGTGGAATCTATTTTTGAATGTAAGAATGGATGATAAAAATTGAGATATAATCAATGTGATACGAACCGAGAGGAATCTATAAATTGAATTGGAACCGTTGGATTTTTAAAATAGATTTTTGTCGAGGAATTAAAATTGTTTTAAATGGGATTTTAAATTACTATACTATGTAATTGAACTTATTATTTATAATATTCCATATAGTTAGTTATTCTAATATTTAATATTTATTGAAATAAATTCTAAATTATAAATCAGCCTTGTAAATTTATTATTTATTTGAAAATGATATGGAAATGAGCTATCAGTGTTATCTAGAATGCTGATATTATAAATTTACTTAAACATATTTTTAAAATAAACTATTAATCTTTAAAAATACTTATTTTGTATATATAGTTTTAAAAAATGGGTATTAAATTATAAATCCTCCCGATATTACAAACAAAGTTATTTAACGTATATGATTTTATTTAGGGAAAATTTTATAATAAAATTTTTAGGAACTTAAGGGAGGTTCTGAGATACAAAAATATGAAAATTCGGGGTTGAATCTGAAGTCATAGAGAAGTAATAAATAGATAGTAGAGATTACAAGTGGATATAATCAAATTTTGAGAAGGGAAAGGAATAAATGTAAATTCCGTAGACTTATGAGATAAGTAGCGAAAGATTCCTTTAAGTATTGTTATTTTGAAAGAATTTTGGAAAATAGGACTTATAATATTTTCCAAAGTATAAAATGGAAATTTGGAAATGTTTCTAAGTGTTGAGATGGTTGGAAAATATTCGTTGAGGGATTAAGTTTTTTAAAGTGTTTTCAAATGTTGAAAAGGATTGATATATCTTATAAAGATGTTTTGAAAATAGATACTTTGGGAAAGTAAAAAAGTTATAACAAGGCCTAGTGACTTCTTATGGATGTTTTATTGATGGTTAAATAACCTATTGTCAATATTGGCCAATTTTCGTTAATCGTCTCGAAGAGACCGGGATCAGATTTAGTTATCCGAAAACCAATTCGATCCAGTTTTGAACGTTATGAATGAATACAATGAAGATGATGAAGACAGTGATTCGATTTGTCCAGACACAAGACAACTTATATGGATGAACACTATCAGAACATCATCATTAGAGGATGATGAGCATTCTAAGTAAAATTGTTCTTGAAAGGTAATGCTTAGCCTCAAACCTCATCAACCGAGAATGACTAAAACAAGAGAGATGTAGCAAAGCTAAGTGGATCGCACCCAATTATGGTATGTTATCACTTTTCTGGATGTCCTCAGAAACCTATTATTTATGAATATGGTTATGCATGGAAGGAGTGCTCGATAGTGAGGGTAGGAACACCCGAGGTGATAACATAATCAGTCTATCTAGGTTAGGTGTAGGCCGGTCTTGTGTATCAGGGATCCCGACGTGGTCCTCGGTACATTGTTCTAGAGGTATACTGTGATGGGAGGCATCCCAGTCATTCGTTGGAATCCATTCTCCAATACGAGCTTATGGATTTGTTTGTAGAGCCTAGTACGATGGAATTTAATTAATGTAACAATTTTAGCTATTTGAAAATGTATTCGTACTTAGACACTATTATAATATCATTGGATTTTGTATAAAATATTTTGGTTATCGTAAGGTAAAAACCCGACATGTTTATGTGTGGTGTGGTTTTACGAGATACCTTTGTTTTCAAAGGATTGTGAAGGTAATAACAATTCAAATTGAATGTGTTTTCTCATGTTGGCTTTCCAAACTGATTCGAGTGTTATTTTACTATAGTGCTCGGGTCAAACCGAGTATTACAGATTCAGATTAGGATGCTATGGAGCTCAAGAGACGAGCTGGATGATTTCTGATGTATATCACGTACTTTTTTTATTCCACTGTATGAGAACTAGTTATTATAACTATCTAGACTGATGTATTTATTGTTATACTCTGATGATTGTAAGTATATAAACTGTTATAGATTTTTTGTATAAAAATCTATTGTTATATATCATATTTTTTTCCACTGTGATTGCGAGATTCTGTTGTCGTTATTCTATTTTCTTCCTCTACCTTTCTTCTTCTTACCCTAAAGATTCATATTTTCGTCCAATTTGAGTTGAGTTGATGTGAAATATTGTCGACTAAAAGGGGTACGGAATTGCAGGCCTTTATATTTGGTATCAAAGCTTAAGATTAAGCAAGAACCTTTACTTTGATGGGGATTACTTATTAAACATAGAGTCAGTAGTACTCTAGAATGAGTTAAGCGTAATAATAGATACGAGCGCGTATTTGTTAGTGAATATAAATGGATTTATATTGTGTTGATTTATTGGTTGAGTGGTATATAAATTCTGTTCAAATAGTGGGACGCCACTAAACAATAGGAGTTTCTAAACACTTAAACACGATTAACCAGCACAATATTGTTTGAAAATGGGTGAATGAAATAATTTTACCCAAATTATATTTTTATATTAATGAAATAATTTTCTAAAATTATTATGGTATATTTGAAGTGTTTGGATGACAATATTTTAATTAAAACAAGATTATAAAATCTAGAGTTGGTTATATATATAACCAAATGGAAATTGAGTATGGATTATACAATTGACTTAAAACTAAGACATGATTAAAACCAAGACTTGATTAAAACCAGAGTTTGAAAAATTAAATCCTAGAGATTTTTGGAAGTGTTTCCCAAAGTATTTTGAAATAAATAATAGTATTACTATTTTGGAGATACTTTTGAATAGGAGAAAAAGTTTTTTTAAAGGATTTCGGAAAGTGAAAATAGCAATGAACTCACTACAGTCGCTGGAAAATTATCCTGGTGATGACTGCAACATCATCAATATTCATTTTTGAGTTTCTAGGTGATGGACTGCTACCATAGAAAATTGATATGGAGATTTCCCAATGAAAACAAATGATTGTTTTGAGAATTGCAGGGGAATTGTTTTGGATAAAAATCAGGCTGATTTTGAAATTCGAAGAAGGTGGTTTGTTAAACCAAAAGGAGTACATATGTATATTTGATCTCAAAGAGATTTAAAGTAAATGTCGGGTATTGGAATTTTGGAATCCTTATTAAATGTTTTAGAAAATATCAGAAAATGAGTTATGAACTTATAAATGGTGAATGATTTTAAAGAAAGATATGGAAATTGAGTTTTAAGAAATAAAATTTAGCTTAAGCAAATTAAAATAGAATTGTATGAATTGAATTTAACTTAGGGAATGTAAAATAAATTTATTGTGAATTGAGATAATAAATTTCTATATGAATATAAACAACGAAGTGGAAAAGTTAGAAATTGAAATTGAATCCTTACTTGATTTAAATTGAATGGATTAAAAATAAAATGGGTGGGAGTGAAATTAGTTTGAGTATGAATAACTCGAGTTTGGTTTTGAATGTTGGTTAAAGGAATTAAAATGTAAATAAAAAGGTGAGTTTGATTTGAATCATATGGAATTGAATTAAATTATGTAATTGTGAGTTATAAAGTAACTCTATAACTATAAGTCATAAAAATTGGGCTGGATTAGAAATGATATTGAATTGAAGTAAATATAAATTTTGAATCGTAAAAACGGACATAAAGGAAAATTTTGAATGAGATAGAATTCAAGCGAAGAATTGGAATTGTGAAAAAAAGGATTGGAATAACCTATAAAATTTAAGTTAACGGAATAAAAATATATTTAAGCTATAAACAAGCGTATAATCTCAAGTTAAAAATAAAATGTGACCGTGATCGAGTATAAAATTGATGGAAGGGTAGAAAATAAGTTGTGTGACTTATAAAATTGAAAAGCGAGATAGAAAACCCAAAATAAAATTTGTTGATATTTTGATAAAGGAAATTAAATACAAACTTGAATTATAAAAAGGAATATAAACTCAAGAAAATTACAAGAAGTGATTTTTGAGATGAAAATCAGATATTGAGTTATAAATTTGAAGTGAATTAATTAGAGAATTGATTAGTTAAATGAATATGAAGATGAAATTTAACTTATATAAGTTAAAACTGGAGTGTGAATTAATAATGGATATAGGGAATAGAACTTGGGTTGTAAATATAAATTCGACAAATTGTAAACGAATTTAATACAATTGGAAATATTGTCGAATAAAATAGAATTGGATTGAAATAAAGATGGCTTGGGTTATAAGTAAAGTTCAATTTAAATGAAAATAAAATTGAATATGGTTGTGAGAGTTGTTTAAATAAATTCGAGCTTGGAATTAAAATTGAAGCAAACAAAATGAATGAATGAATTAATAAATTAGTAAAGGAAATGGAAGTTGGTCGGAAGAAATAAACTTAAGTTATAAGGTGGAGGTAATATAAAATAGTTAACTTAAGCCAACAATTATGGATGGAAGTTAGCTCGAATAAAATTGTTGAATGGACATTTAATAAATTAGCATGAAATGATTCCGATTTTAATAAAATGAATTTGAATATAATAAATGTGGATATTAGTGAAACGTAAATGAATTGATGAGAATCAATTAGAAATGGAATAAAATTAAATGTAAATGATTGGAATCAATTTAAAATGGTGATAAGCTAAAATGATTATTCTATTAAATGAATACCACCGAATTTGCATAGAAAAAAATTGGTCGTTTGATGTAAACGAAAATAAATTAAATTCTGCGAATGAATGGAAGGTGAATAAATTGATTTTTAATTAATTTGGAATGAAGACTAATTTGTTTAGTACAAATGTGAAGTGAATGTAAGCAAATTGGGTTGTAAATCATTTCAGATTGAATGAAATAGTATATGAATTGATTGAAAGCAATTAAATTGGTATCCAAACCTTGTAAATTGCTTATGATATGTGTTTAGCATGCTAGTTTATGAAACTTATGTGTTTACACTAATTAAATAAATGAAATGTCATGGAATTTCATATATTTTGTACTTACGGGTTTAAATTGAGTAAGTATAGATACCCAGAGGGATTACTTGGCTCGATTTGGGTTGCGAGATGTGCTGTAGAAGTAAATGATTGCTTACTAATGCTTGAAATGCTTAAATAAGGTATGTTTTCGGATTAAATACTGCGCAAATATAGAATATTGTTATATATTTTGTTTTCCAACCTTGTGGGTCGATGTGTGTGTGTGTGTGTGTGTGTGTGTGTGTATATATATATTTATCCCTCTTGTCGTATTGTAAAAGGCTCCCTGTACAAGGGAGACTGCCAATTTTTTTTGAAAATTTAGGGTGTTAAAAAATTTAGGGTGTTAGAAATATTTTCATCTTTGAATTTTTTTTTGTTAACGATGAATTGATTTCGAATATATAATTGAAAATAAAGGATTTTGGGATTAGAATTGAAGACTAATTGTTTGGGTAGAACTAAAAGATTAGAAAGAGTTTTCACTAAGTGGGTTTTTAGATAAGTTAATGGGTTTGGAGCATTTTCCTGGCTTTGCAATTTTGGGGGCGAAATTCTTTAAGGGGGAGGAATGTAACAACCCAGATTTTTTGACGTTTGATTTGGAATATTTAAATGCTTTTAAATATTGAATTTGAATTATAGATTGATTTTGGATATGGAAATTTGGTTTTTCATTTATAAAATAAATTCATAATTTAAATATAGAGATTTATTGGATAATTTAATTATCGAATTTTATAATTGAATATTGGTTAAATTGTTGTATCTTAAGTTTTAAGCCCGATAAAAAAATTTAAACGCTTTTAAAATTTATATTAATAATAGTAATATAATAAAAGTTTTAAAAATTGAATTTAAAAGTGATCTATTTAATTTTAAAAATAGTTTTTTCAAATTTACATTTTAAAATAACGATTTGAGGCACAGTCTCGAAATTCGATGAAACTAGTTCCATTAGATCCGTAATATTGTACTATTATCATATTTTAAGTTTCGTAGTGTTTGGGGTTATCGTTTGGTCGTACAGGCTGTAAACACGTTGAAATTAATATCGAAATCTAACATAATAATTGGGTCCAAAGACCTATCTTCCCCATACTATCGAATTAGGACTCGAAACCTTTTCCATTGCATTTGAAATAAGGGTATAACATTACGAACGTCTAGCGGCACGTCACGATAGGGGTTCGAGATTTTAAGTTATGTATAACGAGACGTTTTGAATATAATTAATATATTTATATATTCTAGTCAAAACCTGTCCTTTCTCTACAGCCTAGGACTCTGACCCCACCTATTAAAACACACAAACACATCAAACATGCTACTCCTTCTCATTTTAAAACCCGAGCCTTCCTTTCCATTATCTTCAAATCGAACAGAACGAAAAGAAAAAAACTCGGAATCGATTCGAAATAAATAAAGAGACGAAGTCGAATCGAATTCGAAGGCCTTGGATGTTAGCGTGGTCGAGCATGCACGCGAGAGGGGAAACGTGGCGATTGGTGGAGGGTCTCGTGAAGGTGGCGACGCAGTCGAGATTGACGACGAAGGGTGGAGGTCGAGGCGATATGGATTGTTGCGAGAGCTCCCAACAACATAAGCGTAGGGGCAGGTGCTAGGTAGTGGGGAGTGTCTTGAGTTGACAGCTAGGGGAGAGGCGCGTAAATCTCGCATGGCCGAGCGGAAGGCACAAGGCTGGGCATTTGATAGGGTGAACTACATTGGTCAGCGACGTGGGTTTGTTTTCGAACATTGGCAAGTCGCCCGAGGAAGATGGCAGAAGTCGAATGGTGTTGGGGCTGACTTCGACGAACTCAAGGCAATGCACAATGATGGGGATGAAGAGGAGAGTTAATGTATTTAGCCTAAGGTAATGAACGTATTTAGAATTCAATGTAAATTATATATATATGGTATAATCTTATTGTTCGGGTGTTTAAGAATTTTAAAATCTATCCGTACGAGGTCAAAATTTTTGAAACAAGCAGCACCGGAATGGTATCGGAGAATATCACACTATGAAACCGTTTAGGATTTTCAGTGTCTGTTGGAATTTTAAATTAAATCGAATGATGTTCGATTTAGTTTAAAAACCTAGATATTCGGCAAATTAAATCAAGATGAGAAAATTCTCACTCATTTAGATTATCAATTTAATTTTAAAAATAGTTAAAATTAATTATTGAATGCCTAGTTGATTTAATAATTATTATCCATTGAATGATATTATATATAATATTATTTGGAGTGATATTCCCGCATACTATAGCAGATAAGACCCCATGCGCCCACATAATAGTGTATGACCATATATACCGCGATATCCCCCTCGAAGTGGGATTGGTATTATTTTAGGTCGTATGAACATATGTGGATATAGAGAAAACAGGTTGTAGGGATCGAACTGGATTCCTCAAATATGCAATTTATTTTTCTTATATAGTGATATGTAACTTGTGTAGAATAATCTATTATAGATTATTGTAGTAATTGGAATTAGTGGATGCTTTTGTAGCACTGGCCTGAATTTTGATGATTTACATACTGAAAATGTATTTTTTTTTAAATGTATGGAATTAAAGGGAATTTGATATAAAAATATATATATTGAAATTGGAGTTATTTTAAAGAAATTGAATCACAAAAATATATTTGACTTTTGGGTATACTTAGCTGTTGTGATTTTTTTTTAAGTGGAGATTTTAAAAATGGCTTATATAAAAGAATTTATAAATGGTATATGAGAATATAAAAAGGAGATTAAAATCAATGTCTAAAAATAGATTGGAAGTATAAATAGGATTTATAATAAATGAATTTATATAAGGTAATTTTAGAAGTAAGATTTTTTTTTTATAATAAGTGAAACTCAAAGGAGTTATGAATTTATAAATATGTGTATAAATAAGGAGATGATGGTCAGTTGAGAAATTGGAAATATAGATTGACGATGTAAATCTATATCAAATTATGAAAATCGTTGGGAAAGAAATAGTGGAATCTATTTTTGAATGTAAGAAAGGGTGATAAAAATTGAGATATAATCGATGTGATACTAATTGAGAGGAATTTATAAATTGAGTTGGAACTGTTGGATTTTTAAAATAGATTTTTGTCGTGGAATTAAAATTGTTTTAAATGGGATTTTAAATTATTATACTATGTCATAGAAATTATTATTTATAATATTCCGTATAGTTAGTTATTCTAATATTTAATATTTATTGAAATAAATTCTAATTTGTAAATCAGCCTTGTAAATTTATTAGTTATTTGAAAATAGTTTGGAAGTGAGTTATCAATTTTATCTAGAATGTTGATATTTTAAATTTACTTAAACATATTTTAAAATAAATTATTATAAAAATACTTATTTTGTTTATATAGTTTTAAAAGATGGGAATTTATTTATAAAACCTCTCGAGATTGCAAACGAAGTTATTTAACAGATAAGATTTTATAAAGGACAAATCTTATAATAAAATATTTAGGAACTTAAGGGAGTTCTGAGATATTAAGAATAAGAAAATGCGGGGTTGAATCTGAAGTCATAGAGAAATTATAAATATATAGAAGAGATTACAAGTGGATATAATCAAATTGTGAAAAGGGAAAGGAATAAATGTAAATTCCGTAGACTTATGAGATAAGTCGCGAAAGATTCTTTTAAGTATTGTTATTTTGAAAGAATTTTTGAAAATAGGACTTATTATATTTTCCTAAGTATAAAATGGAAATTTGGAAATGTTTCTAAGTATTGAGATGGTTGGGAAATATCCGGTAAGGAATTAAGTTTTTGAAAGTGTTTTCAAATGTTGAAAAGGATTGATATATCTTATAAAGATGTTTTGAAAATAGATACTATGGGAAAGGAAAAAAGTTATAACAAGGCCTAGTGACTGCTTATGGATGTTTTATTGATAGTTAATAACCGACTACCAATATTAGCCAATTTTCGCTAATCGTTTTGAAGAGATCGGGATCAGATTTATTTATCCAAAAACCGCTTCAATCCGGTTATGAATGTTACGAATGAATACCGTGAAGATGATAAAAATAGTGATTCGGTTTGTCCAAACCTAAGACAACTTGTACGGATGAATGCTATTAGAACCTCGTCATTGGAGGACGATGAGAATTCTAAGTAAAATTGTTCATGAAAGGTAATGCTTAGCCTCGAACCTCATCAACCGGGAATGACTAAAACAGGGGAGATGCAGCAAGGCTATGTTGGTCGCACCTAATTAGGGTATGTTATCACTTTTCTAGATGTTCTCGGAAACCTATTATTTATGAATATGGTTGTGCATGGAAGGAGTGCTCGATAGTAAGGTTGGGAACACCATGGGTGATAACATATTCGGTCTATTCAAGTTAGGGGTAGGCCGATCTTGTGTAGCACGGGATCCCAGCATGGTCCTCGGTACATTGTTCTAGAGGTGTACTGTGATGGCCGTTACCTCAGTGGCCCAGTCATTCGTTGGAATCCATTCTCCAATACGAGCTTACAGTTTTATTTGTAGAGCCCAGTATGCTGGAATTTAATTAATGTAACAATTTCAGCTATTTGAATAAGTATTTGTACTTAGACACTATTATAATACCAGATTATACGGTATATTATCAGACATTATTTGTATTATCAAATATTTCAAATATTTGTACTTTGACACTATTTCAAATATTTGAAAACAAGGCTTTGTCCAATTTGAATACCGCATGTCTAGAGATAAATATTCTCCTACTTTTATCTAAGCATTTTTAACCCTTTTGATTATTAGCATAACCCAGAAAAGTACAAGGAGAAGACCTAACATTTAATTTATGAGCATTACAGGGTCTAATATATGAAAAACATAAATACCCAAACACCTTGAGACTGTGATAGTCTGGACTAGTGTCAAATAATATTTCTATTGGATGTTTTAAATATAACACTTTTGATGGCAGTCTGTTAGTTAAATAAACTGTTGTGGCAAAAGCATCTGGGCAAAAATTTTGTGGCATAGATGCTTGGGCCAATAGTGTATGCGCAATTTCCACAATTTGTCCGTGCCTTCTTTCAATAAGTCAATTTTTCTCTGAAGTGTAGGGGCATGTTGTCCTGTGATTAATTCCCTTTTTCAGAAAATACTCCTCTAATGGAAAGTACTCAGTCCCACCATCAGTTTGCATGATCTTAGCTTTGCAATTTGTTTGACTTTCTGCCTATGTTGTGAACTGCATGACTGCACCATGAGTTTTAGACTTGGATTTCAAAAAATATATCCACACATATCTAGAAAAAACATCCACAAATGATATATAATACTTATATCCATAATCCGTATATATTGGGGTAGGTCCCCATAAATCAGTAGCAATTAATTCTAAAGGCTTACTATATTGAGTTTTAGAATCTAAAAAAGTAGTTTATGACTCTTGCCCATTTGGCGGTATGTACATATATATGGTAAAGAGATCATTAAAAGAAACATTGTTTTTATTCAATACATGCTTAACAATAGTAGCATTTGGATGTCTAAGTTTACAATGGCACTTATCAAATATCTCACTGATTTCTTGCTATTTGAATTCAGAGTTATTACACCATTTTCTTTTAAAATCTAGGTTTCTTGAGTTATCCACACTTAACTTGTACAGTCCCTTACACTGTTTACCCTACAAAAATATTTCTTTAGTTAGGATGTCCTTAACTAAGCAGTAGTGTAGATAAAACTCAAAATAAACATTATTATCTCTTGAAAATTGTGACACACTTAGTAAGTTCTTCTTAATGTGTGAGACTCTCAATAAACTGTTTAAGAATAATTGTTTTCCTCTCATGATATATGACTTACCAATGTGTAATTGCAACAGATTTGCCATTACCCATATGCATAGAATTCATACATTTGTATTATTTTCTTCCAAGATTTGAATTGCTCAAATTATTAGTGATATGGTTAATTGCACCCAAGTCAAGATACTAATCTTCATCTTGAATGTGATCTGACTTAGCAGTTTCTATTTGAGAATTTTTTATGAGACGACCCGACTTTCCACTCCCGGAAAATCGCATCATCTTTAAGAAAGAAAGGGATAGAAAAGAGAAGAGAAAGAAGAGAAGAAAGAAACAACACATCAGAATCTAACAGCGGAACGAGTAAACTATATTAATAACATAATTATTACATAGTTTACAACAACATCAGAGTACACAGATATACAACACATACTAGACAGTTATAAACACCTGTCTAGTTATACAACTCAATACAACAACTCAAAGAACTACACACAGCGGAATACTATATACATATCTACACGCAGAAGCCTCCTGCTCCATTGCTCCTCCACAATTCGTCAAAGCTAACCCGAATCCTAACCTGAATTCCCTTGGCTACTCATAAAAATTTGAGTACCCAAGAGTTTATGAAAAACAAAAATAAACTCCGGGTCAGACATGGGTCCGGTGTGAGTAACAGGTTAAAGTTGCTTAACTTTCAAAAATCTTTGAAAAGAAAGGTATCACGTAAGACTTCCCACACATAAACATGGAAAAGTTTTTACCTTACGCTAACCAAAACATTTGATAGGAAATCCGATGATATTATAATAGTGTCTAAGGTTTTCAAATAAATAAGAAATAGCCGAAATTGTTACATTTATTAAATTCCAGCTACATAGGTATACAATCAAAACCGTTGGCACTTATTGGATTTTGGATTCCATACAATGGCAGGGCTACTGGGGTACCGCACGTCACAGTACGTGGCCTAGATCAACGTACCGAGGATCACTCCCGACCCCCTGCAATACAAAGCCGGACCCATTCCTTATTGAATAGTTTCGAACAAGACAACCCCGTGGTTGTAGCTAGCAACCACCCACACAGTCGAATATAAAGGGACTTCTAGATAGGGATCAATCTTGCTCTCCAGTGGGTGCGACCCACGAAGCTTTGCTGCACCTCCCCTGTTTTAGCCATTCCCGGTTGATGAGGCTTGAGGCTACGATTACCTTTATAGAACATATTACTTAGAATGCTCATTGTCCACCTGACGATGTTCTGAAAGCATTCAATCCATACAAGTTCGTTCCGGGTTCGAACGAAACCGAAGGCATTATCTCGTTACACTCATTTTGGAATCACCCTTAGAGTTAACGACAATAACCCTTGCACTCTAAACCACCATCTCGAATCTATAAGAACTAATTCCGTCAACTCATTACGGAATAACCCACAGAATTATAATGACTCATAGTCCTTACACCTCGAGTCTTCGCAAACTCCACTTTGAATTCACGACCTAACGTTATTTGGAATCGATGTGGTTTTCGGATATCCAAATATGGAAACCCGATCCCGGTCTCGTCGAAAACCAAAGCGTGTCTTTTAAGGTCCAAGTTGTTTTAAAGGTTTTAAAATAATTCAATTACAGTATCTATATGCACACAGATAGATAACTTATAAATCATAATTGATAATCAATATTATCACATAACAGGTAATTCACATCATCAATATCATATAGATATACCATATATCATCATCACAATAGATAACCTATGTTATCATCACAATACAATCAACATCCATACTACACAATATTATTTATCTCACCACTGAGATCTTAAAGCATCCAAGACAATCAAGTTCAACCATTCATCCATAAGCAATGATTTACTCATTATTCTATAATTAATTTAAAATGAATTAAATCAACTATCTCTTAATTAATTCAAACTGGATTAAATTAATTACATCATCTATAATTAATTTAAAATAAATTAAATTAATTACTTTATCAATATAAATCTTGCTTACTCAACTATTTAATTGATTACAATCAATTAATCAATCATAAATTACTTTAATTAATCACTCTTGATTAATTACCCTTAATTACATTCATGTCATTATCCTTAATTAATTCCACGAATTAATTATCCTCAAATAAACAGTAATTAACCTTTAATTACTTCAATTAATTAATTAATCATAATTAATTATCCTAATCCTTAATTAATTACATTAATTAATTACCTATTATTGATTAATTAATCATAATTAATCATCCTTAATTACATCATTAATTAAATAATTAATGATCCTTAATTATTTCTTAAATTAATTACCTTAAGTAATTAACTAACTTAATTACACTATTAAACCAAATTAATTATCCTTAAATTAATTTATTAATTAATACCTTGATTAATTATAAAATAATTAACCCAAATTACTTCATACTTAAACATCTCCATTTAATTACAATCCTGTAATTATTAAATAATTACTTAAGTAAGTAATTACCAAATCATTAATTACATGAAGTGATTATTTATAAAACTCAAGTGTTTAAAATTAATTAAACTTAATTAATTAAAATAAACAATCTCACTAAATTAAATTAATTACATTAAGTAATTAATTTTCGTAATTACTTTGTTAAGTAATTACACTCAAACCATTTAAAATTGATTATAATTAAATTAATTAATCTAATTAATTATAAAAATTAACTACATTAATTAATTGTTAAATAATCATGGTTAATGTCCTTCATTAACCATCCTCAAATTATTTTATAAAGTAATTAAATTAAATTAATTACCATTTAAATTATCTTTAATCATTCATTAATTAAAATTAATTATTAAATTAATTAACCTTAATTAAAAACTTAATTACATAACTATTATTCATTTATCATTAATTAATAACTTAATTAATGATCTTAATTCCAAATTGATTAATCATTAATCAATTATTAATTCCAAATTTAATTAATTAATCACATTAATTAATTAACCTTAATTACCTATTAATTAATTTTTAAAACATAAATCTTAATCAAATTTTCAAAATAAAACATAACTTAATTATGTTAAGACAATATTATTCAAAACAAAGTACTTTTTGAACTTACCCTTAAATTTCAATTTAAATTCAGGTTTAAAACTTATCAAAGTTTTAAATAAATGAACCTTTTAAATTGCCAATCAAACAAAAGCTATGGAAGTTTTAAAGTTAAAGTCATTTCAAAACTTTCAATAATTTAAATTTCCATTTCAATTTGAAACTTCAAATTTTAAATCTTCTTTAAAATTTAAAACTGCACTTCAAATTTTAAATTTGAATTTCCAGATTTTAAATAATTTTAAATCTACTTACATTTTTAAAATCTTATTATTAAAAATGTTTAAACTATCTTATCAACATGATATAGTTAATAAAGTTAAATTTTTAAACTTGAGTTTCTGTTTTAAAAACTGGAATTTAAATTCAAATGAGAAATTAAACTTGCATTTAAATTTGAACTTAAATTTTTCTCAAACCATAAACTGCAGATTTAAAAAGGTTTAAATCTAGATTTGCAGAAAACAGAAAAACAGGTTTCAACTCAAACCTGGAATTTAAATTCAAATTAGTAATTCAAACTTAAATTAAATTTTTAAACCTAAACCTTATTTAAAACCTATAACTACAGATTTTAAATTTTGACAAACCCAGATTTGAAAAAGGTTTAAAACCCAAATTTTTAAAACAAAACAAGGTTTTACTGTGTAATCTGTAAACTACAGGTTAACCCTAGACCCCCTTAATTTTACTTCGAGTTCCACATGCTACTGCTTCGGGTTCTTTCGCTACTTACTTCGAGTTAAATCTCAGACCAACCCTGCAACACCAAAAACTAAACAGGTCACCAGAAAACATGTCGCACCACCTCTGATGATCATCAGTGATGAATCCAACAACCTCTAGAAACCCCTCAATACCCTAACTACAACCCCAGGTTGAACAAAAATTGAAGCATTCAAATTGTAGCTCTGAAACCCCCAAATTCACAAACCTAGAAAAATTATTACAGGTTTCTATTCAAACCTGTCAACGACCATTTCGAGTTGCTCCGACCACCTGCAGTCCATCCATTCCAACCTCGAACTCCTCCACATACCCACTTCATAATCCCCAAGTACCACAATACTCGGTCAATTCTACAACTCAAACTGATTCAGAGCTTAACCCAATTCAAAAACTAGGGTTCATACTCTGAAACCAAAACTGTATCTTCCCTAAACCATAAAATCCCTATCTATGATTTTTCTAAGATTATATAATCCTTATCCTATAACTCAGAAAGAATTTTGAGTTATCTTAAACTACAATTTGCAAGAAATTTGACAAATTCATATTTTGCTCAAGAACAGGCAGTAAATAAAACCATACTCTAAAATCCCTATTACTTGATCTAAAATCAAGTTCCAGTAAAAGTTTTTTTTTTAGTTTATAAAACTGGATTTCAATGTTTACATGACTGGGTTTAAATCAAGATCAACATATAATGGGATTTCATGTGTTTACAGAGATGATACCCTGTATTTAACTCACCTAAAAACTTAAAAATTAACTTAAGAAAATAAAAACACATTACTTTATAAATCTGAATTCTAATTTCTGAGAAGCAAACTTCTTTTGATTATTCTAGCACCCAAATACTATCTCAAACTAGATCAATTATAGGGGATTCTTTTATTGGAAGATGATCTGGGTATACTGCAGTATATAATAAACATGCATACATAATCACAATCAAACACACAAACAAAATTTTACTCAAGCAACCTGATTACAGTTAAAAATTTAAATGTTACTCACCTAATTGATGAATGCAGAAAACAAATGCAAAGCTCCTATTGATCATTTGAATTGCAGAAATAAGAAACATGCAGGTTTGCTCTGTTGAATTCTGAGTTGCAATTTGATGAGATGCTCATGATCACAGCCTAATTACTTGCATGTAGGAAATAGATGGTGCTGAGTTGATCTTTGGTGGAGTATGCAGGTTCTCTGATTTGAGATTTGCAGATTGATCTTTATGAAGAGGAATATGCAGATTTGAATATGTTTATGATTATGCAGATTTGATCTCTGATTGTAAATGCATGATTTTTTTAGAATTGAGGAAATGCAAATTTGAGATTTGAAAATGCAGATTTATGAATGCAGATTTTGGTGAATTGTATATGCAGATTTTTAAAATGAATATGAAGATGGGTTTGATTTAAGAAAATGGAAAAATATGCATGAAGATGTAAACTTAACTAAATGCATTTTCAGATTTTATGGAAATAAAAGAAAATAAAAACAAAATTAACACTTGTCTATTTTTTTAACACTTGTCAAATGAATGCATAAGAATCAAACACTTGTTTTCTTAAAGATAATTAGTTTTTAATTACAAATGTATGTAACATTAGCTTAAATTAAGTTGTTAGTTTATATGTATAAATTTATAAATGAAAAAAAAAACAAATCATGTTTATAAACTTATACAAATAAAAATTAAAACAATTTAGATTTTATACTTTTGAATTTAAATTCAAACCAGATTCAAAACCAAACAATTTCAAATTAAGTTATAAATAAAAATTCAATTTGAAATAAACATTACAAATCTTATTCAAAATTTATTTATAAAGTCAATACAATATAAATATTGTTTTTATATAAATCCCTTTTTACTAAATTAAAATCATTTTTCAAGTAATTATACTTTTATTAAATAATCCATTTTATTAAGTCATGAAATCAATTTGTTGAATTTATTCTAAATTTAAAACTCAAGCTAATTTATTTTAAAACATTTAGTATTTTTCTTATCAATTTTAAAAATCATATATTTATGAAATAGTTATTAAAACTCAATACTAATTTAAAATCAAAATTTCCAATTTATAATGCATATATTAGAATTTTAAAACATGATTCAATTATTAAGTTTAAACCAAAAATCATTTATTTAAAATATGAACCATATATTTATATTGTAAATAGAAATCAATTTATCATTTAAAAGATAAAATAACCAATTTAAATAATTATTAAAGAAGATTATTAAATTTATCTGAATAATTATTATCAGAATATCAATATCAAATTAATTTTTACTACAGATTATTAAATTGATATTATTAAAAATTCCGGGATGTTACAATCCTTCCCTCTTAAAAGAATTTCGTCCTCGAAATTTAAAACAAAGGTAATTTAATAATCTTATTAAATTTTAATTTTAAACACAAGCATATATCAAACCTATGCTAACAACCAAAACAACCAATTCAAACAAATCTAATTATCCAGACAAAATCTGGATGAAATTCTATCGAGTTGCCCTAGGTGTGTGTGTGTATATATATATATATATATATATATATATATATATATATATATATCCACCGGGATACTCGCTCTAGAAAATCCAAACAAACAATACTATGAAGCTACAAAGCTCCTATACAACTATATCTATAACACTAGACAAAATATCAGACTACAAATGAGTCTGACTCAACAATCAAAACTCCAGAACTACTGGTTCCACAACCAAAGATAGATCACGCACGTACTCCCTCAGAGATACGTGTAACTCATCGAATTCCAGTTATCCAAACTGCAATCCAATCCTGTAGATCAATCACTTAATCTCCAAGAACACAGAAAAGATCCAAAACACTTCAGAGCAAACTCCTCAAACTTGCCCAAACTCATAGCTCACTTAAGATCATAGAAAACTTATCCAAAATTAAATCTCCGACTATAGAGTCCAAATCCCTTCGACTCTTATCCACAATATCTCTTCAGACAATCCTGGGCTGCCCACAACCTTACTGATCAGCACAACCTTTGCTGATGCTTCTAGAAACAAACTAGACCAATCAACACAACAAAATGATCTCCTCAAGATCAACCAAAACCAAGAACTCAAACTCAACTCCTCAACATCAGAAAACAACAACTCACTTCTCCTGTCCGGGAAAGGAAAAAAACAGATACACTTCCAAACTTCTTCCGCTGCTCAACTCTGATCCGAAGAAGAGAATGCTGAAGAAGAATGCAAGCACAAACTGGACAACACACCCCAGAGTTATGGTTCAACAAGTCCATAAGAAAAATTCAGAAGTTCCTCCAAAACTCCGAGATGCTACACCAACTCAATCTCCATATGTGAACCAAACTCTGACTTCCTGAAGATATTCAGAAAAACTCAGATAACTCTAGAGAAACTCAAACAATCGCAAGTCACTTTTGCGAACCACCAAACCAAATCCAAGGAAAACTGTTCTCCCTAACCAAATAGAACAGCTTAGACTTAACCAGCCAACCCATCGAAGAAACGGGTCCACTCAACTGCTTCTGAACTCCACTTCAGAAAAACCGCTAAGCCAGAAGATCTCTTGCCAACAACGAGAACATTTCGAACTACACTGCTGCCACAGAAGCCAAAGAATTCCAAATCAAAGCTCTCCGAGAAACTCGGACTTCAAAGCAAACAGAAACACCGGCTGAACACAGCCACAACACTGAAGCAGACTCACTTCTTTAACTTGTTCCAAAGAAAACATCTTCAGGAACATCCATAGTCACTGCATCTCATCACGCAGCTACTATTCCTTGAGGTATCAAAATACCATCACTCACTTCTGCCAACCAACAGATCCTAAATCTACTCATACAACTTTAGAAATGAATCTCCGAACCTTCACAGGTTACCTTCAGAGATAAATGAAGTTCTTCATCACTACAGAACTCACTCGAGACGGTATTAGGTCTACAGTCTCGACAAAACACCACCAACCTCAAACATTCAAACTCCAACCAATGGTAGTCGTGTCACACACACTACTACCCCATCTACCTTCATAACTTATATTGGAAAACCTGAACAGGTAACCCAACAGATAGGTAGAAATAAATATATATATATATATATATATATATATATATATATATTAAAATTACAAATACGCTCTCTCGAGAAAGACACCACTACAGAGCCTAGGTATTCACTCAACCTAACGCTCCCTAAAGAAAGATACACTTCAGAGCCTAGGTATTCACTCAGCCTAATGCTCTGATACCAAGTGAGACGACCCGACTTTCCACTCCCGGAAAATCGCATCATCTTTAAGAAAGAAAGGGATAGAAAAGAGAAGAGAAAGTAAGAAGAAAGAAACAACACATCAGAATCTAATAGCGGAATGAATAAACTATATTAATAACATAATTATTACATAGATTACAACAATATCAGAGTACACAGATATACAACACATACTAGACAGTTATAAACACCTGTCTAGTTATACAACTCAATACAACAACTCAAAGAACTACACACAGCGGAATACTATATACATATCTACACGCAGAAGCCTCCTGCTCCATTGCTCCTCCACAATTCGTCAAAGCTAACCCGAATCCTAACCTGAATTCCCTTGGCTACTCATAAAAATTTGAGTACCCAAGAGTTTATGAAAAACAAAAATAAACTCCGGGTCAGACATGGGTCTGGTGCGAGTAACAGGTTAAAGTTGCTTAACTTTCAAAAACCTTTGAAAAGAAAGGTATCACGTAAGACTTCCCACACATAAACATGGAAAAGTTTTTACCTTACGCTAACCAAAACATTTGATAGGAAATCCGATGATATTGTAATAGTGTCTAAGGTTTTCAAATAAATAAGAAATAGCGGAAATTGTTACATTTATTAAATTCCAGCTACATAGGTATACAATCAAAACCGTTGGCACTTATTGGATTTTGGATTCCATACAATGGCAGGGCTACTGGGGTACCGCCCGTCACAGTACGTGGCCTAGATCAACGTACCGAGGATCACTCCCGACCCCCTACAACACAAACCCGGACCCATTCCTTACTGAATAGTTCCGAACAAGACAACCCCGTGGTTGTAGCTAGCAACCACCCACACAGCTGAATATAAAGGGACTTCTAGACAGGGATCAATCTTGCTCTCCAGTGGGTGCGACCCACGAAGCTTTGCTGCACCTCCCCCGTTTTAGCCATTCCCGGTTGATGAGGCTTGAGGCTACGATTACCTTTATAGAACATATCACTTAGAATGCTCATCGTCCACCTGACGATGTTCTGAAAGCATTCAATCCATACAAGTTCGTTCCGGGTTCGAAAGAAACCGAAGGCATTATCTCGTTACACTCATTTTGGAATCACCCTCAGAGTTAACGACAATAACCCTTGCACTCTAAACCACCATCTTGAATCTATAAGAACTAATTCCGTCAACTCATTACGGAATCACCCACAGAGTTATAATGACTCATAGTCCTTACACCTCGAGTCTTCGCAAACTCCACTTTGAATTCACGACCTAACGTTATTTGGAATCGATGTGGTTTTTGGATATCCAAATATGAAAACCCGATCCCGGTCTCATCGAAAACCAAAGCATGTCTTTTAAGGTCCAAGTTGTTTTAAAGGTTTTAAAACAATTCAATTACAGTATCTATACACACAGATAGATAACTTATAAATCATAACTGATAATCAATATTATCACATAACAGGTAATTCACATCATCAATATCATATAGATATACCATATATCATCATCACAATAGATAACCTATGTTATCATCACAATACAATCAACATCCATACCACACAATATTATTTATCTCACTACTGAGATCTTAAAGCATCCAAGACAATCAAGTTCAACCATTCATCCATAAGCAATGATTTACTCATTATTCTATAATTAATTTAAAATGAATTAAATTAACTATCTCTTAATTAATTCAAAATGAACTAAATTAATTACATCATCCATAATTAATTTAAAATAAATTAAATTAATTACTTTATCAATATAAATCTTGCTTACTCAACTATTTAATTGATTACAATCAATTAATCAATCATAAATTACTTTAATTAATCACTCTTGATTAATTACCCTTAATTACATTCATGTCATTATCCTTAATTAATTCCATGAATTAATTATCCTCAACTAAACAGTAATTAACCTTTAATTACTTCAATTAATTAATTAATCATAATTAATTATCCTAATCCTTAATTAATTACATTAATTAATTACCTATTATTGATTAATTAATCATAATTAATCATCCTTAATTACATCATTAATTAAATAATTAATGATCCTTAATTATTTCTTAAATTAATTACCTTAAGTAATTAACTAACTTAATTACATTATTAAACCAAATTAATTATCCTTAAATTAATTTATTAATTAATACCTTGATTAATTATTAAATAATTAACCCAAATTACTTCATACTTAAACATCTCCATTTAATTACAATCCTGTAATTATTAAATAATTACTTAACTAAGTAATTACCAAATCATTAATTACATAAAGTAATTATTTATAAAACTCAAGTGTTTAAAATTAATTAAACTTAATTAATTAAAATAAACAATCTCACTAAATTAAATTAATTACATTAAATAATTAATTTTCTTAATTACTTTGTTAAGTAATTACACTCAAACCATTTACAATTGATATAATTAAATTAATTAATCTAATTAATTATAAAAATTAACTACGTTAATTAATCGTTAAATAATCATGGTTAATGTCCTTCATTAACCATCCTCAAATTATTTTATAAAGTAATTAAATTAATTACCATTTAAATTATCTTTAATCATTCATCAATTAAAATTAACTATTAAATTAATTAACCTTAATTAAAAACTTAATTACATAACTATTATTCATTTATCATTAATTAACAACTTAATTAATGATCTTAGTTCCAAATTGATTAATCATTAATCAATTATTAATTCCAAATTTAATTAATTAATCACATTAATTAATTAACCTTAATTACCTATTAATTAATTTTTAAAACATAAATCTTAATCAAATTTTCAAAATAAAACATAACTTAATTATGTTAAGACAATATTATTCAAAACAAAGTACTTTTTGAACTTACCCTTAAATTTCAATTTAAATTCAGGTTTAAAACTTATCAAAGTTTTAAATAAATAAACCTTTTAAATTGCCAATCAAACAAAAGCTATGGAAGTTTTAAAGTTAAAGTCATTTCAAAACTTTCAATAATTTAAATTTCCATTTCAATTTGAAACTTCAAATTTTAAATCTTCTTTAAAATTTAAAACTCTACTTCAAATTTTAAATTTGAATTTCCAGATTTTAAATAATTTTAAATCTACTCACATTTTTAAAATCTTGTTATTAAAAATGTTTAAACTATCTTATCAACATGATATAGTTAATAAAGTTAAATTTTTAGACTTGAGTTTCTGTTTTAAAAACTGGAATTTAAATTCAAATGAGAAATTAAACTTGCATTTAAATTTGAACTTAAATTTTTCTCAAACCATAAACTGCAGATTTAAAAAGGTTTAAATCTAAATTTGCAGAAAACAGAAAAACAGGTTTCAACTCAAACCTGGAATTTAAATTCAAATTAGTAATTCAAACTTAAATTAAAATTTTAAACCTAAACCTTATTTAAAACCTATAACTACAGATTTTAAATCTTGACAAGCCCAGATTTTAAAAAGGTTTAAAACCCAAATTTTTAAAACAAAACACGGTTTTACTGTGTAATCTGTAAACTACAGGTTAACCCGAGACCCCCTTAATTTTACTTCGAGTTCCACATGCTACTGCTTCGGGTTCTTTCGCTACTTACTTCGAGTTAAATCTCAGACCAACCCTGCAACACCAAAAACAAAACAGATCACCAGAAAACATGTCGCACCACCTCTGATGATCATCAGTGATGAATCCAACAACCTCCAGAAACCCCTCAATACCCTAACTACAACACCAGGTTGAACAAAAATTCGAGCATTCAAATTGTAGCTCTGAAACCCCCAAATTCACAAACCTGGAAAAATTATTACAGGTTTCTATTCAAACCTGTCAACGGCCCTTTCGAGTTGCTCCGACCACCTGCAGTCCATCCATTCCAACCTCGAACTCCTCCACATACCCACTTCATAATCCCCAAGTACTACAATACTCGGTCAATTCTACAACTCAAACTTATTCAGAGCTCAACCCAATTCAAAAACTAGGGTTCAAACTCTGAAACCAAAATTTTATCTTCCCTAAACTATAAAATCCCTATCTCTGATTTTTCTAAGATTCTATAATCCTTATCCTATAACTCAAAAAGAGTTTTGAGTTATCTTAAACTACAATTTGCAAGAAATTTGACAAATTCATATTTTGCTCAAGAACAGGCAGTAAATAAAACCATACTCTAAAATCCCTGTTACTTGATCTAAAATCAAGTTCCAGTAAAAGTTTTTTTTTTTAAGTTTATAAAACTGGATTACAATGTTAACATTACTGGGTTTAAATCAAGATCAACATATAATGGGATTTCATGTGTTTACAGAGATGATACCCTGTATTTAACTCACCTAAAAACTTAAAACTTAACTTAAGAAAATAAAAACACGTTACTTTATAAATCTGAATTCTAATTTCTGAGAAGCAAACTTCTTTTGATTATTCTAGCACCCAAATACTATCTCAAACTAGATCAATTATAGGGGATTCTTTAATTGGAAGATGATCTGGGTATACTGCAGTATATAATAAACATGCATACATAATCACAATCAAACACACAAACAAAATTTTACTCAAGCAACCTAATTACAGTTAAAAATTTAAATGTTTCTCACCTAATTGATGAATGCAGAAAACAAATGCAAAGCTCCTGTTGATCATTTGAATTGCAGAAATAAGAAACATGCAGGTTTGCTCTGTTAAAATCTGAGTTGCAATTTGATGAGATGCTCATGATCACAGCCTAATTACTTGCATGTAGGAAATAGATGATGCTGAGTTGATCTTTGGTGGAGTATGCAGGATCTCTGATTTGAGATTTGCAGATTGATCTTTATGAAGAGGAATATGCAGATTTGAATATGTTTATGATTATGCAGATTTGATCTCTGATTGTAATGCAGATTTTTTTAGATTTGAGGAAATGCAAATTTGAGATTTGAAAATGCAGATTTATGAATGCAGATTTTGGTGAATTGTATATGCAGATTTTTAAAATGAATATGAAGATGGGTTTGATCTTTGTTTGATTTAAGAAAATGGAAAAATATGCATGAAGATGTAAACTTAACTAAATGCATTTTCAGATTTTATGGAAATAAAAGAAAATAAAAACAAAATTAACACTTGTCTATTTTTTTAACACTTGTCAAATGAATGCATAAGAATCAAACACTTGTTTTCTTAAAGATAATTAGTTTTTAATTACAAATGTATGTTACATTAGCTTAAATTAAGTTGTTAGTTTATATGTATAAATTTATCAATGAAAACAAAAACAAATCATGTTTATAAACTTATACAAATAAAAATTAAAACAATTTAGATTTTATACTTTTGAATTTAAATTCAAACCAGATTCAAAACCAAACAATTTCAAATTAAGTAATAAATAAAAATTCAATTTGAAATAAACATTACAAATCTTATTCAAAATTTATTTATAAAGTCAATACAATATAAATATTGTTTTTATATAAATCTCTTTTTACTAAATTAAAATTATTTTTCAAGTAATTATACTTTTATTAAATAATCCATTTTATTAAGTCATGAAATCAATTTGTTGAATTTATTCTAAATTTAAAACTCAAGCTAATTTATTTTAAAACATTTAATATTTTTCTTATCAATTTTAAAAATCATATATTTATGAAATAGTTATTAAAACTCAATACTAATTTAAAATCAAAATTTTCAATTTATAATGCATATATTAGAATTTTAAACAATGATTCAATTATTAAGTTTAAACCAAAAATCATTTATTTAAAATATGAACCATATATTTATATTGTAAATAGAAATCAATTTATCATTTAAAAGATAAAATAACCAATTTAAATAATTATTAAAGAAGATTATTAAATTTATCTGAATAATTATTATCAGAATATCAATATCAATTTAATTTTTACTACAGATTATTAAATTGATATTGTTAAAAATTCCGGGATGTTACAATCCTTCCCCCTTAAAAGAATTTCGTCCTCGAAATTTAAAACAAAGGTAATTTAATAATCTTATTAAATTTTAATTTTAAACACAAGCATATATCAAACCTATGCTAACAACCAAAACAACCAATTCAAACAAATCTAATTATCCAGACAAAACCTGGATGAAATTCTATCGAGTTTCCCCAGGTGTATATATATATCCACCGGGATACTCGCTCTAGAAAATCCAAACAAACAATACTATGAAGCTACAAAGCTCCTATACAACTATATCTATAACACTAGACAAAATATCAGACTACAAACGAGTCTGACTCAACAATCAAAACTCCAGAACTACTGGTTCCACAACCAGAGATAGATCACACATGTACTCCCTCAGAGATACGTGAAACTCATCGAATTCCAGTTATCCAAACTGGCAATCCAATCCTGTAGATCAATCACTTAATCTCCAAGAACACAGAAAAGATCCAAAAAACTTCAGAGCAAGCTCCTCAAACTTACCCAAACTCATAGCTCACTTAAGATCAGAGAAAACTTATCCAAAATTAAATCTCCGACTATAGAGTCCAAATCCCTTCGACTCTTATCCATAATATCTCTTCAGACAATCCTGGGCTGCCCACAACCTTACTGATCAGCACAACCTTTGCTGATGCTTCTAGAAACAAACTAGACCAATCAACACAACAAAATGATCTCCTCAAGATCAACCAAAACCAAGAACTCAAACTCAACTCCTCAACATCAGAAAACAACAACTCACTTCTCCTGTCCGGGAAAGGAAAAAACAGATACACTTCCAAACTGCTTCCGCTGCTCAACTCTGATCCGAAGAAGAGAATGTTGAAGAAGAATGCAAGCACAAACTAGACAACACACCCCAGAGATATGGTTCAACAAGTCCATAAGAAAAATTCAGAAGTTCCTCCAAAACTCCGAGATGCTACACCAACTCAATCTCCATATGTGAACCAAACTCTGATTTCCTGAAGATATTCAGAAAAACTCAGATAACTCTAGAGAAACTCAAACAATCGCAAGTCACTTTTGCGAACCACCAAACCAAATCCAAGGAAAACTGTTCTCCCTAACCAAATAGAACAGCTTAGACTTAACCAGCCAACCCATCGAAGAAACGGGTCCACTCAACTGCTTCTGAACTCCACTTCAGAAAAACTACTAAGCCAGAAGATCTCTTGCCAATAACGAGAACATTCCGAACTACACTGCTGCCACAGAAGCCAAAGAATTCCAAATCAAAGCTCTCCGAGAAACTCGGACTTCAAAGCAAACAGAAACACCGGCTGAACACAGCCACAACACTGAAGCAGACTCACTTCTTTAACTTGTTCCAAAGAAAACATCTTTGGGAACATCCATAGTCACTGCATCTCATTACGCAGCTACTATTCCTTGAGGTATCAAAATACCATCACTCACTTCTGCCAACCAACAGATCCTAAATCTACTCATCCAACTTTAGAAATGAATCTCCAAACCTTCACAGATTACCTTCAGAGATAAATGAAGTTCTTCATCACTACAGAACTCACTCGAGATGGTATTAGGTCTACAGTGTCGACAAAACACCACCAACCTCAAACATTCAAACTCCAACCAATGGTAGTCGTGTCACACACACTACTACCCCATCTACCTTCATAACTTATATTGGAAAACCTGAACAGGTAACCCAACAGATAGGTAGAAATATATATATATAAATATATATATATATATATATATATATATGTATATGTATTAAAATTACAAATACGCTCTCTCGAGAAAGACACCACTACAGAGCCTAGGTATTCACTCAACCTAACGCTCCCTAAAGAAAGATACACTTCAGAGCCTAGGTATTCACTCAGCCTAATGCTCTGATACCAAGTGAGACGACCCGACTTTCCACTCTCGGAAAATCGCATCATCTTTAAGAAAGAAAGGGATAGAAAAGAGAAGAGAAAGAAGAGAAGAAAGAAATAACACATCAGAATCTAATAGCGGAATGAATAAACTATATTAATAACATAATTATTACATAGTTTACAACAATATCAGAGTACACAGATATATAACACATACTAGACAGTTATAAACACCTGTCTAGTTATACAACTCAATACAACAACTCAAAGAACTACACACAGCGGAATACTATATACATATCTACACGCAGAAGCCTCCTGCTCCATTGCTCCTCCACAATTCGTCAAAGCTAACCCGAATCCTAACCTGAATTCCCTTGGCTACTCATAAAAATTTGAGTACCCAAGAGTTTATGAAAAACAAAAATAAACTCCGGGTCAGACATGGGTCTGGTGCGAGTAACAGGTTAAAGTTGCTTAACTTTCAAAAACCTTTGATAAGAAAGGTATCACGTAAGACTTCCCACACATAAACATGGAAAAGTTTTTAACTTACGTTAACCAAAACATTTGATAGGAAATCCGATGATATTATAATAGTGTCTAAGGTTTTCAAATAAATAAGAAATAGCCGAAATTGTTACATTTATTAAATTCCAGCTACATAGGTATACAATCAAAACCGTTGGCACTTATTGGATTTTGGATTCCATACAATGGTAGGGCTACTGGGGTACCGCCCGTCACAGTACGTGGCCTAGATCAACGTACCGAGGATCACTCCCGACCCCTTGCAACACAAAGACGGACCCATTCCTTACTGAATAGTTCCGAACAAGACAACCCCGTGGTTGTAGCTAGCAACCACCCACACAACCGAATATAAAGGGACTTCTAGACAGGGATCAATCTTGCTCTCTAGTGGGTGCGACCCATGAAGCTTTGCTGCACCTCCCCTGTTTTAGCCATTCCCGGTTGATGAGGCTTGAGGCTACGATTACCTTTATAGAATATATCACTTAGAATGCTCATCGTCCACCTGACGATGTTCTGAAAGCATTCAATCCATACAAGTTCGTTCCGGTTCGAACGAAACCGAAGGAATTATCTCGTTACACTCATTTTGGAATCACCCTTAGAGTTAACGACAATAACCCTTGCACTCTAAACCACCATCTCGAAACTATAAGAACTAATTCCGTTAACTCATTACGGAATCACCCACAGAGTTATAATGACTCATAGTCCTTACACCTCGAGTCTTCGCAAACTCCACTTTGAATTCACGACCTAACGTTATTTGTAATCGATGTGGTTTTCGGATATCCAAATATGGAAACCCAATCCCGGTCTCATCGAAAACCAAAGCGTGTCTTTTAAGGTCCAAGTTGTTTTAATGGTTTTAAAACAATTCAATTACAGTATCTATATACACACAGATAGATAACTTATAAATCATAACTGATAATCAATATTATCACATAACAGGTAATTCACATCATCAATATCATATAGATATACCATATATCATCATCACAATAGATAACCTATGTTATCATCACAATACAATCAACATCCATACCACACAATATTATTTATCTCACTACTGAGATCTTAAAGCATCCAAGACAATCAAGTTCAACCATTCATCCATAAGCAATGATTTACTCATTATTCTATAATTAATTTAAAATGAATTAAGTTAACTATCTCTTAATTTATTCAAAATGAACTAAATTAATTACATCATCTATAATTAATTTAAAATAAATTAAATTAATTACTTTATCAATATAAATCTTGCTTACTCAACTATTTAATTGATTACAATCAATTAATCAATCATAAATTACTTTAATTAATCACTCTTGATTAATTACCCTTAATTACATTCATGTCATTATCCTTAATTAATTCCACGAATTAATTATCCTCAACTAAACAGTAATTAACCTTTAATTACTTCAATTAATTAATTAATCATAATTAATTATCCTAATCCTTAATTAATTACATTAATTAATTACCTATTATTGATTAATTAATCATAATTAATCATCCTTAATTACATCATTAATTAAATAATTAATGATCCTTAATTATTTCTTAAATTAATTACCTTAAGTAATTAACTAACTTAATTACACTATTAAACCAAATTAATTATCCTTAAATTAATTTATTAATTAATTCCATGATTAATTATTAAATAATTAACCCAAATTACTTCATACTTAAACATCTCCATTTAATTACAATCCTGTAATTATTAAATAATTACTTAACTAAGTAATTACCAAATCATTAATTACATAAAGTAATTATTTATAAAACTCAAGTGTTTAAAATTAATTAAACTTAATTAATTAAAATAAACAATCTCACTAAATTAAATTAATTACATTAAGTAATTAATTTTCTTAATTACTTTGTTAAGTAACTACACTCAAACCATTTACAACTGATATAATTAAATTAATTAATCTAATTAATTACAAAAATTAACTACGTTAATTAATCGTTAAATAATCATGGTTAATGTCCTTCATTAACCATCCTCAAATTATTTTATAAAGTAATTAAATTAATTACCATTTAAATTATCTTTAATCATTCATTAATTAAAATTAATTATTAAATTAATTAACCTTAATTAAAAACTTAATTAAATAACTATTATTCATTTATCATTAATTAATAACTTAATTAATGATCTTAATTCCAAATTGATTAATCATTAATCAATTATTAATTCCAAATTTAATTAATTAATCACATTAATTAATTAACCTTAATTACCTATTAATTAACTTTTAAAACATAAATCTTAATCAAATTTTCAAAATAAAACATAACTTAATTATGTTAAGACAATATTATTCAAAACAAAGTACTTTTTGAACTTACCCTTAAATTTCAATTTAAATTCAGGTTTAAAACTTATCAAAGTTTTAAATAAATGAACCTTTTAAATTGCCAATCAAACAAAAGCTATGGAAGTTTTAAAGTTAAAGTCATTTCAAAACTTTCAATAATTTAAATTTCCATTTCAATTTGAAACTTCAAATTTTAAATCTTCTTTAAAATTTAAAACTGCACTTCAAATTTTAAATTTGAATTTCCAGATTTTAAATAATTTTAAATCTACTCACATTTTTAAAATCTTATTATTAAAAATGTTTAAACTATCTTATCAACATGATATAGTTAATAAAGTTAAATTTTTAAACTAGAGTTTCTGTTTTAAAAACTGGAATTTAAATTCAGATGAGATATTAAACTTGCATTTAAATTTGAACTTAAATTTTTCTCAAACGATAAACTGCAGATTTAAAAAGGTTTAAATCTAGATTTGCAGTAAACAGAAAAACAGGTTTCAACTCAAACCTGGAATTTAAATTCAAATTAGTAAGTCAAACGTAAATTAAATTTTTAAACCTAAACCTTATTTAAAACCTATAACTACAGATTTTAAATTTGACAAACCCAGATTTTAAAAAGGTTTAAAACCCAAATTTTTAAAACAAAACACAGTTTTACTGTGTAATCTGTAAACTACAGGTTAACCCGAGAACCCCTTAATTTTACTTCGAGTTCCACATGCTACTGCTTCGGGTTCTTTCGCTACTTACTTCGAGTTAAATCTCAGACCAACCCTGCAACACCAAAAACTAAACAGATCACCAGAAAACATGTCACACCACCTCTGATGATCATCAGTGATGAATCCAACAACCTCCAGAAACCCCTCAATACCCTAACTACAACACCAGGTTGAACAAAAATTCAAGCATTCAAATTGTAGCTCTGAAACCCCCAAATTCACAAACCTGGAAAAATTATTACAGGTTTCTATTCAAACCTGTCAACGGCCATTTCGAGATGCTCCGACCACCTGCAGTCCATCCATTCCAACCTCGAACTCCTCCACATACCCACTTCATAATCCCCAAGTACCACAATACTCGGTCAATTCTATAACTCAAACTGATTGAGAGCTCAACCCAATTCAAAAACTAGGGTTCATACTCTGAAACCAAAACTGTATCTTCCCTAAACCATAAAATCCCTATCTCTGATTTTTCTAAGATTCTATAATCCTTATCCTATAACTCAGAAAGAATTATGAGTTATCTTAAACTACAATTTGCAAGAAATTTGACAAATTCATATTTTGCTCAAGTACAGGCAGTAAATAAAACCATACTCTAAAATCCCTATTACTTGATCTGAAATCAAGTTCCAGTAAAAGTTTTTTTTTAGTTTATAAAACTGGATTTCAATGTTAACATGACTGGGTTTAAATCAAGATCAACATATAATAGGATTTCATGTGTTTATAGAGATGATACCCTGTATTTAACTCACCTAAAAACTTAAAACTTAACTGAGGAAAATAAAAACATGTTACTTTATAAATCTGAATTCTAATTTCTGAGAAGCAATGATTATTCTAGCACCCAAATACTATCTCAAACTAGATCAATTATAGGGGATTCTTTAATTGGAAGATGATCTGGGTATACTGTAGTATATAATAAACATGCATACATAATCACAATCAAACACACAAACAAAATTTTACTCAAGCAACCTGATTACAGTTAAAAATTTAAATGTTACTCACCTAATTGATGAATGCAGAAAACAAATGCAAAGCTCCTGTTGATCATTTGAATTGCAGAAATAAGAAACTTGCAGGTTTGCTCTGTTGAAATCTGAGTTGCAATTTGATGAGATGCTCATGATCACAGCCTAATTACTTGCATGTAGGAAATAGATGATGCTGAGTTGATCTTTGGTGGAGTATGCAGGTTCTCTGATTTGAGATTTGCAGATTGATCTTTATGAAGAGGAATATGCAGATTTGAATATGTTTATGATTATGCAGATTTGATCTCTGATTGTAAATGCGGATTTTTTTTAGATTTGAGGGAATGGAAATTTGAGATTTGAAAATGCAGATTTATGAATGCAGATTTTGGTGAATTGTATATGCAGATTTTTAAAATGAATATGAAGATGGGTTTGATCTTTGTTTGATTTAAGAAAATGGAAAAATATGCATGAAGATGTAAACTTAACTAAATGCATTTTCAGATTTTTATGGAAATAAAAGAAAATAAAAACAAAATTAACACTTGTCTATTTTTTTAACACTTGTCAAATGAATGCATAAGAATCAAACACTTGTTTTCTTAAAGATAATTAGTTTTTAATTACAAATGTATGTTACATTAGCTTAAATTAAGTTATTAGTTTATATGTATAAATTTATAAATGAAAACAAAAACAAATCATGTTTATAAACTTATACAAATAAAAATTAAAACAATTTAGATTTTATACTTTTGAATTTAAATTCAAACCAGATTCAAAACCAAACAATTTCAAATTAAGTTATAAATAAAAATTCAATTTGAAATAAACATTACAAATCTTATTCAAAATTTATTTATAAAGTCAATACAATATAAATATTGTTTTTATATAAATCTCTTTTTACTAAATTAAAATCATTTTTCAAGTAATTATACTTTTATTAAATAATCCATTTTATTAAGTCATGAAATCAATTTGTTGAATTTATTCTAAATTTAAAACTCAAGCTAATTTATTTTAAAACATTTAATATTTTTCTTATCAATTTTAAAAATCATATATTTATGAAATAGTTATTAAAACTCAATACTAATTTAAAATCAAAATTTCCAATTTATAATGCATATATTAGAATTTTAAAACATGATTCAATTATTAAGTTTAAACCAAAAATCATTTATTTAAAATATGAACCATATATTTATATTGTAAATAGAAATCAATTTATCATTTAAAAGATAAAATAACCAATTTAAATAATTATTAAAGAAGATTATTAAATTTATCTGAATAATTATTATCATAATATCAATATCAATTTAATTTTTACTACAGATTATTAAATTGATATTGTTAAAAATTCCGGAATGTTACATTTTACATCCAACTGATTGCTTGATTCTTGTTCTATGTGTGCCATGTTTGCATTGTAGCTTGAGTTTCTTTGAGCATTTTGTACCTAACTAGGAACAAAATTAAGATTTAACCTGAAATAACACTTTGCTTCTGTAGGCCCAAGTTTTTCACATATTTGACATTTTGGTCTATTATTGTTGTTCCATCTATCTCTTCCTCTAGATCTGTTTGTGATCCACCTCTTTGAGTGGACTGTTCACCTCTGTTGTTGTTTTGACTCTTACCCCTGTAGTTAGTAGCAAAGTTGGCCAAGAAATCAGACTCTTGTGGTTTCTTGATGCCAATTGTTGCTTCATGTGACAATAAGATAGAATGCACATCATCAATAGATGGTAGATTTCTCTGAGAAGTTATAATTGCTACAACTGCTTCATATCCATAACCAAGCCCATTAAGGATTGTCATAATTTTCTCTAAATCATATATTTTCTTATTTGCAGCTTCTAAAGTATTATAGATTGACTTAATTTTGAAAAGATACTCTCTCATACTATGACTATCTTTTTTGATATTGTGGAATTGCCTTTTATAAAACATCAACTTTGATGCAGACTGAGATTTGAAAACTTTCTTTATTGTTGTCCAAATTTCACTTGCTGTCTTTCAGCTTATCACATGTTACAATAGATTTGCATTAATTGATGATAACATCCATGAACATATAAGTCTATCTTGTATGTGGTGTCTTACATATTCTTCATTACTGATTATCTTGTTTTCTTGGTCAGTGATAATCTTTGGGGGAATTGATATATATGGTTCCTTGAACGAAGCCTTCAAGGTCATATCCTTGAAGAGCAGTTTCAACATGTAGCTTTTAGAAGAGATAGTTTTCTTCATTAATATAAACAGTAACAAGTTGACTCTGAGGACTGATTATGGTTCTTATGATTTTCTCTGCATTTGATGCGGTTTTTTGAGATTCACTGCTATTGATTGGTGTTTCAGTAGCTCATCAGCCATGATGATCTTGAATTTGCAAAAGACAGAACTGAGGGATGAAACCAGAAGACTGCAATTCTTGACTGGATGGCAGAATCAAGAACTTCAAACTAGGAACAAACAGGTTTGTTGCAACTAGAAAAATTCAAATGATGGTAAATTCTGATGGATTTTTTTTAGGATGGCACTTTCTTTGATTTTTGTGTTGATGAATTTTGAATTCTGGATTCTGTTTTCTGAGATTTTGATTGATGTTCTTCTTTGATTCAACAAGGAATTTTTGCAGCCAAAATTTAATGGAACCGACGAGGAAGAAATGGATCTTTGTTGGATCTTCTTCTCAAGTGACGATGTTTAAATTTGATGAGAAGAACACAAACTCAGATGATGATTTGATTGCCTTTTTCTAATGAGTTTGCTTTGATAGAGATGCCTTTGATACTGTTAAGCATAGGAAGCTCTGATACCGTATAGAAAATTACAAATTATTTGCACAAGATCTGAAAATTTGAAAGAAAATGATCTTGATCTTTATTGAATGATCAAATACAAATGTTTTTGATGAATGATACAATACAATACAAGTTGAACATGATAAGGTAATCATAAATGTAACATTTTGTATATTGGGCTGGAGACAATCCGTCCAGACCCGCATCTATAAGTTAATTGTAAACCACTGGATTGCAAGTGAATGGCTGTGATCTTCTCTTCAGATAGATGCGATGATATATGCTGCATTGTATTCATTCTCCAATATTAATTCACTGATTAATTAGTTTTTGTCTGCTTCAACAAGTTGTTTTATTTGATATTAATTATGATTCATTCATTCTTCACATGTCAAATATTGTTTGTGAATAATCTTTTTCACTATCTATCAATCAGTTGCATTATATACTCACCGTTTTTTTAACACTGAAAAATCCAACACTTAAAAAACATGCACCAACGGCAGAACACGCAAAACCTAAAATCTATTTATCCATTCCACACCTTTTCTCAAATTAAAACTGTTAGAAACTTCACAGAAGCCGATAGTGGAAAACTAAAAAATGGCAGTGGACTAAGGATATGTATTTCCATACATCATGTATGCCTCCCCAAGATCACTTACATGTGAGTATGGAAACTTTAAATCGCATAAAGCATCACATTTACGTATCTTTAGTTATATTAGTTTTAAACTGTGATCCCCATCCCTTGTGCCTAAAAATACCTCTATTCGAGCAATTTACCAAAGTAGGTGATCACAGTATGGCTGTGGTTACACGAAAAGAATTAAGGAAACTAAAAAACTTTATATGTTCAATTTGGATCCCAATACACATAACAAAACCTACCCAAAATCTCTCTTTACATTAGTTCCTTGCCTAAAAGCGTATTCAAGAATGCTTTTGCTCACTTAATTTTTGCACAGAACAAGTCACAAAGCACTCAAATGTGCCTTGTTTAAAGCAGTCACAATGCCAAACAATGGAAATTGAACCAGCCAGCTTGACTATTTCATAAAACTACATTGTGTTTTATTTTATTTCAGAACGAGATAAAACAGCAGACCTCTCCTATTCACACGCGTTTTAATTAGATGCTCCAACGTTATAAAATCAAATAACATATCGTATATACACATGCATATCTCTTCCATTCACGCATGAATTCCAGAATCAAAGCAATCCACATTTCTTATCTCTTCGCTAACTCTCTTAAACAAAAAAGAAAATCAAGCATGAATATCTCCAATTCAACTCAAAACTCACATATAATACTTATATTTCACTATCAAAGCACTAAAGACTGTTTTTGAAAGAGAAAACAAGGTTAAATATGGAGAGAAAAGACTCGGACAAAGTATATAAGCAAGGAGGCAGTTTGACTTGAACTTAGGCCCAAGAAGGAAGAAGCGATCTTAAGGAGCAAGCTTTAATTGAAAGTGACTTTACTCACATAACTACATCAATATCACTTGTTATATGCGCACTATAACAAAATGACCATATTATAACTTTTTATTTATAACGTTCATAGTTTGACCTTTGTAATAAATGTCTTTGACAATTGGTATTTTCAGAAAATTATAGTAAAACTGTTTTTAACAAATTTTAATATTTTGCAGCTATAATGCTTGTTTTACCAACTTTGTAAACTAGGCATTGTAAATATTAATTCATAACAATAGTTATTTATACTTGTTGTACTTATGGATTGTAAGTGATCGTGCATATTTAATGTTCATCGTAATCAATCATGCGAAAAATCGTAAAAGCATAACAAAGTTTAATAAATATATTTAATAATTAATAATTGATAATTAAAAATAATAATTAATGACTAAGAAGTAATATTTAATAATTACTATCAAATAATTAATAATCAGTAATAAATATTAAAAAATTGCTATTAAAAATTTATTATTATTTAAAAATAAAAAATAATTAATAATATTCAATAATTAATACTATAGGAAAATGGGCTGAAGGAAAACACATCATGTTTTTTTGCTTGAGAGACGCATAGATTTTTTTTCTTTTTTAAGGACGCGGGTATTATAATTTCGGCTGAAGGAAAAACTTGAATAAAAATTAAATCGTGCGTCTTTTTCAATCTCGTTCCTCTTCAATCTCGACCTCAAATCATGCCGACTATCAAAAATTAAATTGATTTTTGCTTCTCCTCGAATAAAATTCCCCACTCCGTCTTCCCAAACTCAGTGTTGCTATTCACCTGAAGATGCCGACTTGAAGATGCATCTCACTTCACCATTTTTCTCAGATGAAGATCGAGATCGTCGCTCTTCCATTCTAGATTGCTTGAGTCGAGTTCGCCATTCTCGTTGTGTTTTGTGATATCGAAAATAGAAGACGATGCTGTGAGCGCTTTGAGTTTGAGTGCATCGCCACCTGCTTGTGAACGCTATGGAGTTCTAACACGATTTTGATCTTAATTGGATGTTTGACATGTATTGGAATTATTGATGATTGGTAATGTTTTTTGATCAGTTTTTTATTTCTGCGTGTGATTACTGTATCTTTCATATTATTATGCTATATGAAACTAGCATTTCTGTGCATGCTATGCAATTTAGTCTTTTATTGTTTTATTATTTTATATTTGATGTGGAATGTTGCTCTTGTTAGTTTCAGATGGTGTATTTAATGTTGATTGTATTTCTGGTAAGCTTCAAGCTGTTGTTCATAACTATAATGATATATTAAACTATCATTTTGCATATTGTAAACATGACATTGGACTTCATAACTCAAATGCTATGTTAGACTATCATTTTGTATGTCTAAAGTATGCTAGTGGACTTTGTGATTAAAATGCTACATTGGATATCATTTTGCATACTGTAACTTTGATATTGGACTTCGTAAGTAAAATGCTATATCAAACTATCACTTTGCATATTTTAAATGAGATTGTTGACTTCATAACTTCAATGCAACATTAAACTATCATTTTGCATATCATAAACATGGTAGTGGACTTTGTGATTAAAATGCTACACTAAATCCCAATTTGCATATTGCAATCATAATATTGGACTTCATAATTAAAATGCTACATTAAAGTATCATTTTGTCTATTTTGAACATGATAGTTGACTGCATAACTCAAATGCTACATTAAACCATCATTTTGTATATCATAAACATGGTAGTGAACTTTGTGTTTAAAATGTTACATTAAAAAACACAGATGCTATATGTAGTTATCATTTTGTATATTCTATTCATGGTAGTTCTTTTTAGAAATACTTATTTCATTTTGTATATTCTATTCATGCTAGTTCACTCTAAATATACTTATGCTATATTCAAGTATCATTTTGCACCTTTTTTGTCATTATTTAGTTGAAATATGCTTATGCTATATCCAACTATCATTTTGCATAGTCAGATAATGATACTATATTTAAAAGTACAAATGCTATATTAGTCTATCATTTAGCATATTAAACCCAATCTACTGTGTCTCAAATATAGAAATGCTATATCTAAATATCATTCGAAATTCATGGTACTTTTTAGACTGTTTTCTTCTTCTTCTAGATTCTGCTTTTCCATTCGTTTCTTAGATCTTAAATTTGCAGCTCTAGATTCAAAGGTCGAATAATTTCTGACATAGGTTTGGGTTGAGGCGACAAGTTAAGTTTTCTCGATTTTGGAGAAATCGACGTCGACAACGGAAGATCCAATTCAATTCGAACATCGACAAGAGAGAGGCTTGGACGATGGCGGCTTGGACGACAACGACTTCAGATGACGATTGCTTGGACGGTGGCGGTTAGGGTAAGCAGTAGCTGAAGGTAGACGGCAGCTGGGGTAAACTTGGACGAAAGCGGAGGAAACAGTTGAAGTCGGAAAATTGAAAAAAGCGCCACTGTCCTTCTGCCTAAATTCTAAATGTTGCGTCTTTGGTTTAAAAATTGGTTTAAAGTTTTTCCTTTAGACTAATTACCTCTTAATACTAATTATTTAATAATTAATAATTAACACTTACTATGAAATAAATAAGAAGTGACGATTAAAAATTAAAAATCAATAATTGGTAAATAATACTAATATTTTATATTTACTATTTAATCATTAATGAATAATAAGCAATCTTTAATGACTAAGCAGTAATATTTACTATTTTTTATTTAATTTTTAATAAGTATATCTAGTATTTAATAATTATAAAACGTTAAATAATTTCAAAATTCGAAAAGAATTAATGTTACGTTGCAAATTATTACTTCCATATGCTTCTAGAGGTTTTCTTCAATAATTAACTTCCTTGACATGCATATTCTTTTTCGGACTCTAAGCAATGAAAATTTTGATTCTAAAAGCACATTTGGCAGCTACTTATATGCTTATAGGTCACTTATTATAATTCAAGTACTTGACAACTTTTTATGAGGAGCTTACCAAAGTAACTAAAAGTTAAAATATAAGAATTTTACTTATTTTAACTTAAAAATCAAATTATATGCAAACAATTCTACTTATAAATCACTGTTTAAAACTAGCTAAATTCAAAAGATCATTACAGAAGTTTCAAAATAAGTTATTACGAATCAGGCTGCGGGTTTATTAGTTCTCGGCTACTCTCTGCCTTTTACCTCTGTTCTTTTTTTCCAATCTGCCTCAAAACTCCCCAAACTCTCCCTCTTTTTTTTTTTTCCTTTCTCATTCCCAACTCATCCTGATAAATTCACGCAACAACCAAACCACATCCAACTCCAAATCAGTCGCCGCTGCCTCCGCGCCCTCAAATTCTGAAAATGGGTAAAATTCTAGAAATCGGTAACGGGTGCGAATCGTAAATTTGCAACCGCAATCGCATCCAAAATGAAGCCCTTCGCCCCCACCAACAACATCCTACACCACGGTGATCCTGACGCTGCTAAAACAAGGCATCGATCAGTCCTATTTCTGTTACTAATAAAGGACATGGAGAAGTAGTTCTAAATCGTGGCTATTATGAATATCAGCTTTCTGTTTATGGTGGTTGGTTGAAAGATAGAGTTTATGATAACGAATATTGGATCAAAATCGGTTCTTGTTCAAGAGAGCTAAAGCTTGTGGAGGAATGGCTAGATATGGAAGAGATGCTGCTGCTGGTATTTTTGTGCCTGAAACTGCTGATAGTTTTTTTTTTTTTTTTTGATTGATGTTTAGTTTAACCTTCCCTTTTTATTTTATAATATTCATGTTTGATTTAGAAATTCTGATATTTTGAGATTTGGATTATGGTATTGGTTAATTATGAGATATAACTTGCACGGCTGGTTTAAATTGAATTATAAGCAACTTAAGAAAATCTTGACTTATTGGATAAACTTCTATACTGTGATAGGACATTGTTTAATTAAACTGTTGATATTTGGCTAATGAAATATTCCAAACGCATGGTTAGAATGTTATATACGTGCATTGGTACTGACTTTTTTTTCTTTTTTCTAACGCTTCTTTGTTTTATTTTCAGTGAGAAAAAATAGTTTATACTTCATTCTGTGCATTATATACGGCTTTAGTTTCACAAAGAATTTATATCCAAATTGTTATACATCACCAGACAGTTGCTACTATGAAGGCTCTTTTGGTGCAATTTCCAATTAAAGCTTGGACGTAAGTTGCAAGAAATGGATTCAAGCCTCCTAATGAAGTTTATATTAAAGAAAGCAGATTCAATTTAACCGCTATTTTACTCACAAATTTAACTGATTGAACATTATGATGAGGGTTATTTTAAACTGACATTTTTGAGGGAATTTTTTTGTTAACTCTCAATGATTAGCATAAGTTGTGACGAGCATTTGCATTAGACGTCTTAATAATATCTTATCTGACAAATAATAGTAAGTTAAACATCTATTTCAGTTACAAATTTGCATCCATGGCCACCAACTTGGTGAAATCAACTACATATATGGTTAAGAACAAATATTTAAGCTTGAGATATTAACCTTTAGGTCTATAATATGCCATCTGAATAAAAGCTAGTGTTTAATTAACCTCGATTCATGGTGTAAACTGTAATAAACTACCAGTAAATGTATTTTTAAATTTTGTTGATTTATTGCTCAAATCTTCCAAGCATTGAGAATCAATGGCAATGTTGTATCTTCCTCTGTAATAGCCAGTGCAACCCATCTTGGATCTTCCCAAACCCTATAGAGATTAGTTTTTTAAACTCATACAACACTAGCTCAGCCCGATCCAGTATACAATTGTTTTATGTTGGTGATGATAGTTTATGTTGTAGTAATTGTGCCTACTGTAAATAATAAAATGCATGTAGATACATGTAGAAATTGCAGAAGAGTTTGTCAGTTTTGAAGCTAATATTATATATGGTATATGCATGCTGAATTTAATATCAAGAAAAAACATTGAAGCCAAGTTCGGAACTTGATATTAGGTGTGCCTCGCATTGTAAATGGGGTGCGTGCGTGGATTGAATGGAAAAGTCCCACATCGCAGGATATTTGGAATAATCGTGTACATATGAGATTGGTGGCACGTAACATTAGGGATTCTTTTTGTTACAATGAGTTGCCTAGACCAGATTATATGCTCGATGGAGGCGGTGAAGGGATGTTCAATCGGGACGCTGACATGTGAAATTTCGGCCATTGACTCGGTAGGAGAAAGCCTGGGCAACTAGTCTATATTGCTGAAAATGGTATTTTGTTGTAGTGGTGTATACTATGTGATTTGCTCATTATATTGTAATACAGTTGAAATAAAGTGAATATGTATGTTCACATGACATCTTTATATTGTTTTAAAAAAAGACGTTTAAAAAGTGAGTTTTTCGCTTATACCCTTGTCGTTAAACTCGTTAAAGTGACATTAGTATATGTTAGCATGTGTGGAAGTATTGTTTACTTGAATATGGACATTGGGTTGTGTATAGTTTTGGCATCAGAAAATTAGATTATATGCACGATATGGAGGCGATGTAGAGATGTTCAATCGGGATGTCGGCATGGAGACTTCGACCGTTGACTCGGTAGGAGAAAGCTTGGGCAACTAGTCTATGGCTAAAAATGGTATTTTGTTGTAGTGATGTATACTATGTGATGTGCTCATAATTTTGTAATATAGTTGAACTGAAGTGAACATGTATTTCACATGACATCTTTATCTTGTTTAAAAAAATGACGTTTAAAAAGTGTGTTGTTCGCTTATACCCTTGTCGTTAAACTCGTTAAGGAGAAATTAGTTTATGTTAGCATGTGTGGAAGTATTGTTTACTTGAATATGGACATTGAGTTGTGTATAGTTTTGGCATCAGAAAATTAGATGGTACTGCAAGCTAATGCTTTTAAACAAGTAATTCTTTAAACATTGCAAGTAAACAAATCACATTAGAAAATAGCATTAGGAGGGTGCAAATGACTTTGAGAATGAAAATGTACAAAAAACATAGGCTATGTAGATTAGTCTTACATTTAAAACTTAGGTTGTGAAGTATTATGTTTAAGTGAATATTTTAATTTAAAATTGCAGAATTGACTAACATTTGATTCTGTGTAAAAACCGTCGGATGTTATGGAGTGGTCAAAAAATATCCAGGACTGGAAACTTAATTGTCAGTTCACTGGAGTACAACTTTTTTTTTATCAACTTATAAATATCAGATTTTATGCACACATGCGTATGCAAATGTATATGGAAATTCTATTTGGATACAATTTATAGTCATAAATGGTGATGCACGAGATTTTAAGCATCTCCTTCCGATTTCTATCTCTCATATAAAGACCAAAGAATGCAACGGTCTAAATCTATTGTGTCACTAATTGTGTTTTATTTTGTGTTCAAATAGTCAACTTTATATATAAGCGTTCAATGACACTCCTATTTTGCAGTACCCCTCCAGCCTTTTAATTTTCACCACACATTTCGATTTAAATAATGGTTGTTTCTCTCTAGACCTATATTCCGTCAATCCAAGAATTGAATTGCTTAATATATCGTACGTGTACTCATAGGTTAAATATTGTTACTTGTTATAATTGTCCACACGGTAGGTTTTAAGAAAAAGCATTGGTACTAAAATAACGTGATAAAAACTCAAAACTACATCCTTTTGTTAACCATATGTTTATTTTTGTTATTCACCGATGAGGAAATGCCAAAAAGTTCAGTATAAAAAAGTATAGATAAATTAAAATATTATAAGTTGGACTATTGCTCCTACTTAATTCATTTATTTCTTACAATAGTAAATCAAAAAAGTATATTAACAAATGAGCGAAGGAAAATTTTCTAGGAACAAACTGAGGAAAATGAGTTGGAAAAAGACACCAAATTATGCAATTATTCATCGAATACACACACAATTACATTTTCTTTTTACAAAAACTTACAATAGAAGTTGAAAGACTATAGAAAACCGAGCACCTTTATTTCCTTTTTATAAATAAATAATTTACACTTTGAAAATGAGTAATGTTATCTTCTCAATGTTTTTGTTAGGTGGTCATCAAGAACAACACTTGTTATATATAAAAATGATATCAACAATAAACACACTACTCGATGGCAGTAAGAGCATATGGAAACTACTACAAAACTTTCATATAAAGCCTGAAATTGTTTGGTCTTTAAAAAAACCGATTCAAGACTAAAATACTTAGTTTAAAATTTCAATTTGGAGACATAGATTCAGTCACAAATTGATTTATAAATATTAAGACCGTTTAGAGACCAAATCTCAATCTTTATTTTGGTTTTTAATTCAGTTTCTAAGAAGTCTTAAAACAATTAAACATTCAAAGTTTTATCCTACGCAAATCTAATGGTTGACGTTGGTAATGCATGTGAATGCAGTTAAAACTTATTACAATTCACATAACAACCCACATAATGTGAATTGTATCACCGTCCTTATAAAGAAGAATTTAAGTTGTATCATCGTCCTTATAAAAAAAAAATTGAGTTTTATTTAATGCTAGTTAGCACAAACCTAATTAGGCAACTCTCAAACTTAATCATTTTTTTGTACATCGTCCTTGTAAAGAAGAATTTAAGTCATATTTAATGCTAGTTAGCACAAACCTAATTAGGCAACTCTCAAACTTATTAATTAAAAATAATATCATGAGATATTTGTTAAATATTCCTTTCTATACATGTTTAAGAACTATCTTCTCCTTCCACTCTTCAAACAATAAAATAACACTAATTCTACTAACTTAACCAACTTAATATCCATTCTACTAATCAAAACGTACTCGTTTAATGTTTCAAATTAGTGGTTGGATTATAGAATTAACCTACTATTACTAGTTAGCTAATGGATAATAAAAATTGGTTGGATAGTTGATTAAAAAAATAAAAATAAATAAAAAGATCTATCTTAAAAACTTCTTAACCAAATCTAAGCACAACCTTAAATGTTGCTGGATTCAAATTATAAGTTTCATATATGTTCCTATAGAACCCAAACTAACTATTCTTACCACATTACTAATAGGCTCAAATACGTATTTATTTATAAAACCAACACTCAATTACAAAATCATCTGAATCAGCTAATATTTAAATTTCAAAAGTATCGAATGTAAGAATTTAGTTTTCTAATTGATTCTAAATTATTGAATGATTTTTTTCGAAATTAAACAAAAATCAAATAAATCTATTCCGCTAACTAATTACAAAGATAAATGGTAAGCGGCTGAGGGGAATTGAAGATATGGGACAAAATGGAAAAAAATATATTAAATTTTATTGGTTTGGGAGTGTTGGGGAGATGTAGTAAAACATAGTCAACTCATTACATAAAAAAATTTCTCATCTTTCCATCCCTCCTTCTCACAATTTCACTTTCATTTTATCTTCCTTTTTATCTTATGATCCTATACTCAAGCAAACTTAAACCAACCTCCCTTGAAATAAGGCATCACCCACTGATGTCCACCACTGGTTGTCTCAACACAATATCGCAAACTCCAACAATTTCCTTATTTTATATGAAGTGACAATAAAAGTTTAAAATTTTAGAATTATTTAAAATAATTTCATACTATATTTTGAAATTTGATTAAAACATTAGGTCTTATACATCCTTCGAAGAAATTATTAGAGTCTTTAATAGAAAAAACAACATCCTTATCAACTTTTTTTGATGGTAGGATGGAGGTTGAGATGGAGATAGAAATTGAGTTTGAGACGGAGATAAAGATGGAGTTTCGATGACGATTGCTTCATAAATTTCTAGTTAGAACATTAGGGAATTAGAGTTAATGGTTGAAGTAGGACAGAATGAGATCGATAATTCTATGATAGAAAGAAGAAAGGAATATATATAATAAAATGGGTAATTCAGTAATCTTAAATAGGTTTTATAAGGAGATAATTGATATTTGAAATATTCCATAGCCACATCCTGTTGATAAAATTGTACATGTAAATATCTGTGTAATAATTGTATATATCTATGTGATGTGTACTTTTTTCCTTTATAAGGAGATAAATTATAAGGAGAATCATATATATCTGTGTGATGTGTACTTTTTTCCCTTTATCCTTTCTCTCTCATTTGTTTATTAGATTAAAAACTGAGAAACCTGGTAAATAATTGTGAAGCTCGCGTTTTTGATATTTGAAAATGAAGGTAAACAACTAACATAAATAAAAATAATTTTTTCTAAAAACTACTCCAATAGCTACCGTAAGAGATCAGATTTTAAAGGGCTTTTCTTCCACAATCTCCGATCCTCTGCCAATTCTTTACCCTCTTCCATCTTCTAATTCCAAAGAGAAGTCTCCCGATAAAAATGATGAGGGGTTCCAACTAGTAAGGAACAGCGAGGGTACCTAGATCGCCCTCACCATCTTTAAATCTCTAAGATAGGCCCAGTACTCAAATGCAAAACATCAGAAGGCCAGAAGGAAACAAGAAATAGGTCGTTCATGGATGCAAGAATAAAGATAGCTAATACATATGCAAATTTGTAACCCCACCTCAGACTAGAGAAAACACAGAAGAAGAAAAAAGTCATCTTCTTGGATGGATAGTTCGAGAATGGAGGTCTTCGTTCCAATTTTGATCTAAATTATGTTGCACCAATCACCGTTAGCTACAAAAAGGCGGTGGTAGTGAAAATGGGGATCGGTAAGAGTACCAATACCAAATATGAAACTTTTGTAATTGCCTATGTATTTGGTCACCGCCCTTTCTATCATTATTTCAAGGGTTTCGTTTCAAGATTTTGGAACTCGCCTGGTAATTTCCAAATCTATGCAAGAAATAAAGGCTTCTTTATCATTAAATTTTCAGATGTGACTGATTATGAAAGGCTATCAATGGTGGTCCTTGCTTTATTAATGGAAAATTTATTATCTTGAAATGTGGAGTAATAAATTAGTTTTTGATAAAGATTTTCTCTCTACCAGGCTACCTGAATTAAATTTGAAACTATGAGATAAAGAAGCATTTAATGCTATTACTAGTGTAGTCGAGATTTCATTGAAGCTGGATGAACCAACATTTAAAGAAACTTGACTTAGTTGTGCGAGAATTCTGGTTGAACTTAGAGCGAATGTAGATTTACCATAAGAAGCCTATATCACAATGTATGATGGTGAAAATTTAATGCAGAGTGGATTCCACCAGGATGCATGATTTGCGGCTATTTCGGACTCTCCATAGAAAACTGGTTGACAAAAAAAGCGTGGAAGGAGAAAACAAGTGCAACCACAACTATAAACTTAGATGAAGATGTGCCAATTTCAGACAATATGAATCTTGAAAAAACTACATATTCAGGAAACCCAAACGTCTCACAAAAAATGTAGTATCTGAAACAATGGGTTTCGAGAATAATGCAAACTTAGCAAAGAATACAGTTCCTAAAAAGATGATAATTGGCAAAGATACAACTTTAGAATGCCGCGAAAGATCTAAATGGTGGAAATTTTGAGTATGCTACTCAGGAAATAATGCAGTTTTTGAAAAGATGGATTTTAATAAAGACGCAACTTCACAAAAATATGTTGTTAATTAGCAAAATTGTGAAAACATTGGGCATATGGAGATGTTCAAAATTAAACAATTTCTGCCCCAACAATTATGATAGACAAATGCTTGAATAACGGTATATAAAATCAATAGTGGACTATGCAAGACTCTCTTGATTAGAATGAAGAAAGTATCCAAAAAGCATAAAAGCATCGAACAAACGACAACGGAATAAAAGGGATTACAATGAACATGTCATTGAGCATCCCCTGGTAGGATAACTCAAGTTTAGTTACATACAATGAATGCACAAATATGGAAATTTGCTAAAATATTGAAAATGTTACTAAGTCTGCACCGAGTGAAGCATGTGCTTAAGCATCAGCCTCAACCCATTCAGCTGAATCCATTCCAAAGCAACTGTTACGGAATACAACTAGGCTATTAATTGCTTCAGTTTCTCCTACAAACAAAGGCAAAAGGAAAAATGTACAGACTAAAGAATATAAATGGCATCATTTCCACCAATAATGCAGGTCATAGTGAAGCAAGTGATATCAATGAAAAATACTATCTTGAAAAATCCAAAATGAGAACAGCCGAAATTACAAGATTAAAAGTCATGCAAAAAAAGAGGAAAACAGACAGCAGTGAGAGTCGATAGCGGAATTTGCAGTAATTTAACTGCAAGACGTATCCTTTAGCACGCTTTATTAAAATTTTAAGCTTCTAACTAGTATAACCGCACAACGGTGGAGAAACCGACCGTTCGATTGTATAACTTTGGTAAGAAATATACATTTAAATTTTTTGTTAATATTACTTAAACATTAAGTGATAATATGTTGGAAAAGAATAAATTGAGATTTGAATCTGAAAATATGAATTTCAAATTTAAATATTAATCAAAGCATTCAAAATTGTCAATTTGAAATTGAAATTTTAGAATTTGAAAATCATAATAGATTTGAATTTGGAATCTTTGATGCAAGAAGTAAAAGGAGGAAGGTTAGGAAAACCGCGATGAGACAAGATCCACGTTTTTAGAAAAACCGCGATGAGACAAAATCCACATTTTTTTGGCTTCAGAATAATTGATTTTGGCCGGTGACAGTAAGCAAACCTTCCTAACGGTCGGTTTGATTATTTTTCCAATGTTTATGATTGCTTGGAATATTAGGGGTTTAAATTCCCCAAAAAGAAAATTGGATCTAGCAAATTTGTTAGACTCTAATAAACCCAATATTATTGGTATATTGGAACATAAAATGGATAATAACAAAATCAATGGTTATCATACTAGAACATTAAGCAATTGGAGTGTTATCGGTAATAATCAATGAGGGTAACGGTAGAATTATAATATTATGGAACTATAATATTTTGGAAAATAAGTCGGTTTTTCATTAATTTTAAATATATACATTTTAAATGTAAAACCAAAGGAGCATTTCATCTAGATATAACATTTATCTATGCTTCCAATAGTGAAAAATGAAAGAATCTGGCTTTGGAATCATTTGGAACAATTTAATAAAAGCACTAAATACCCGTCGATAATACTAGGGGATTTTATATTTTTTTACATGCATTTCATAAAAGGGAAGGAGTATCGGTTCCTTTTAAAAAACTGGAAATAGTAAATAATTTCATATTAAAAATTGGTTTAATAGAACCCACTATTTTTGAAAATAAGTACACGTGGAAGTTGTTCTTATTGAACTTTAGAGAAGAATAAAGAATATGATGCATAATTAATTTTATTGCAAATTTTTTCTCTAGTTCTACAAGCTCTTTGTATATGATTATATATAGCTTAATTCTACCAGTCGTTGTTTATTTCCTAGATTATAATTGCTTAATTATACTAGAGTTACAACAAAGTACCAAGTATAGCTAATAGTTGTATAATGGATGCTATGCTTTTATTTGTTTCATGTTTTAAACCTCGATGAAATGTTCTGAGGCTGTAAATCTTATTCCTCAACCCTCCCCCTCAAGTTAGGTTCGAATAAATTTATAGAACCCCTTGTCAAGTATGTTCAGATGATTGGTTTTGCCGAGTGCTTTTGTGAAAATATCTGCCAATTTCTCTTTGCTTTTGACAAATGGAGTTTTTATTTTCCGCAATTGCACTTTTTCTCTAACAAAGTGACAATCTACATATGTATGTTTTGTCCTCTCATGGAAGACATGATTGGATGCAATATGACGTGCAATTTGATTATCACTGTACATTTGCATAGTTTTTGTTTGCTTTATCTTCATGTCACTAAGTAATTGCTTAATCCAGACAAGCTCACTTGTCGTGGATGCCATGGCTCGATATTCTACTTCTTTAGTTGATCTAGCTACAACATTCTGCTTGTTATTTTTCCAAGTGATTAAGTTACCACTTACAAACGTACAAAACCCTGTGGTTGATTTTCTATCATAGCTTCCAGTCCAATCTGCATCAGAAAAACCAACCACATCGTTAGAATTGTTTTTCTTCATCCAAATTCCTTTACTTGGAGTGCCTTTAAGATATTTCAATATCCTATCAATTGCACTCAAGTGGCTGGTACATGGAGCATGCACAAATTGATTTATGATGCAAACTGCAAAAGTAATATCAAGTCTGTTTACTGTAAGGTAAATTAATTTGTCTACCATCCTTTGATATTGTCCTATGTCAGATAATGGCTCACCATCTTCAACTCCAAATTTTATAGTCGTCTCCATTGGAGGGTTGGCTGGTTTTGCTCCTAATTTACCAGTCTCTTTTAACAGATCAATGACATATTTTCTTTGGGATAGAAATGATCCTTTACTTGAGTGGGCTATATCCATTCCCAGAAAATATAAAAGTGTTCCTAGTTTTTTGATGTCAAATTCTTTTTTTAAATATTGTTAACGCTTTCAATTTCCTCACAACAACATAAACAAGAATAATAGTAATGGTATTTTCTGAGTTTTTGGTAAACATAGAGGAATCAACGGTATTTAAAAAAAATTAATCTGTAAAAGAAAAAAGCTTAGCTTGGCATGCCATGCTCTTGGAGATTGCTTTGGACTATAGATCGCCCTTTTTAATTTACATACCAGTGATGAGTTCATCTCACTTTCGTAGCTCGGAAGAAGAGTCATATGGACTTCCTCTTCTAAATTTCCTTGAAGCAATGCATTTTTTACATCCATTTGAAACAAATTCCATCCCAATATGGTGGATATTGACAGCAAAATTCGAACCGTATTCATTTTCACTACTGGTGCAAAAGTTTATTGGTAGCAATACCATATGTTTGGATAAATCCCTTGGCCATTAACCTAACTTTGTACCTTTCAATAATATCATCACTATTGTATTTGATTTTTGTATACCCATTTGCAACCTACGGGTTTTTTTAGTTTTTTTTGGTAAATTAATAATATCCCATATGTCATTTTTTTCAAAGGCTTGAAGTTCTTCATTCATAACCTTACACCAAATTGGGCTTTGACTGGCTTCACTAAAGTTGGTTGGTTCCAGTTAGTTAGTGATGTTACTTAAGCAGGCTCGATATGAAAGGGATACCTATTATATGAAATAAAATCTTGTACTGGATACAACACACCTGTTGGGATACATAATCCCTTCATTTGACGAGAGGTCGGGTTTGTCTATAGATCTTCTTATGACATTTTCTTCTTGAGTTGGTTTTTCATGAGTTTGTTTTTTCTCTTGACCGATTTATCTCTTCTTCTCCCCTTGAACGAATTGGACTTGTTTCTCCGATTTGTTCGTCATTTGTATGAACGATCAACCTGTTCTTGATTTTTTTTCTTCAGGAAACTTGAAATTAATTGAAGATAATATGATCGGTTTATCTTGTGTATTTCCTTGTTCACTTGTTTGAGAATATGGTTCATTTTCAAAAAAGATATGTCTCGTCAGATATAAATTTTATGATTTTTTGGATCATAACATTTATATCTTTTTTGGGATAAGTTATCCTAAATATATGGCTTTAACATCATTTTTGTCTAACTTATCCTGTCTTTTTATGTGTACGAAACATGTACACTCAAAATCTATTATATGATCAAGATTTATATTCCTATTCTTAAGAATTTATAAGGGACTCATATTTTAAGCATGACACTTGGCAATCTATTTATGAGGTAAGTCACAGTTAGCATAACATCCGACTAATAAGATTTTGGAACGTTAGTTTGAAAATGAAGTGATCTAGTGACTTCATGTAAATGTCGATTTTTTCTTGCTGAAACTCCATTTTGTTCAGGTGTATTAATACAAGCAGTTTGGTGTAAAATTTCTTTTTGTTTAAAAAATTATATAGAATCTTTGTTTACGTATTCTGTCCCATTATCATATAGAATTTCTTTTAATTTTTGCAATATATTGATTTTATATAAAACTGTAAAATTCTTGGAAACATGAAAAAACTTCTTTTTTTACTTTTAAAAGGTAAACCCAAGTAGTGCGAGAAAAATCATTAATAAATATCATAAGAATCAACAGGAGATGGACCTCAAACATTTGAATAATTAAATCAAAGCATTTTTCTGACTTATTAGCAGATAAAGAAAATGGCAATCTAGTTTGTTTTGAAAGCTTACAGATATCACAATTTTTGAAATCTAATCTATAACAAAAATGTTTATTCAAAATTTGCTCTGGTGGACGACCAAATCTCCAATGCAGTAATTTATCATGATCTGCTAAATTTAATGACACTTAACATTTGTTATTGCTTTCATCAAGATAATGAAGGCCGTTTTTCTAGACATCCCTCACTAATCTTCTTCCCTGATTCTCGGTCCTGAAATGTCACTTTATACGGTGAGAATATGACATTGCAATTCAATTCATGGATTATTTTACTAATTGATAATAAATTTAAATTAACATGTGGTAAATATAAAATATTTTTCACATCTTTTGTAGGGAACTTTGTTGTACCAAAACTATGAATTTGAACTTTATCTCCATTAGCACTCTTTACACGTAGAGGGTCTTTATTCCGCGTAACATTGGTTAATTTATTTTTGTCCCATGTCCTGTGATCAGTAGCACTTAAGTCAATTATTTATCTATTTTTATTTTGATGAATTTTTGCAATTTCAAAATTGTTGTTGACTTTCGATGAATTAAAAATAGCATTAGAATGAACAAAACTTGAAGTTTGTTACTGTAACAAACTGCTCAATTGAGTTAGCAGTTGATTCAGTTGCATCGTTTGAGTCACAGAAGATCCTGCTGCATTGGAGGGATTATTAGTCCATTGAGCCGATTCCGATCCATCTCCTTCTACCTACACTTTGCTAAAACCATCGAATTTTTTCTCCTTTTTTGTGCCGCCCTAATTACCTTCTCTGTAGCCTTTCTCTTTGACGGGTCAAAGGTAGGGATGGAGGAACCAACAACCATCACGGTTATGCCCTGCTTTCTTGCAGTAGTCACACTACTTGGTGCTCAAAGCTCCCTTCCTTCTTGTGGTATCCTTGAAACTAGGGTTTGAGTGTTTTATCTGAATTGCCTTGTTCTCTTGATTTTCCAACTGTCGTGGGTTCATGAGGACCTGTCGAGATTTCTCTTGCTTAATTCTTACCACTACATCATCAAAACTTGGCATCTTAGCTGATGCCAAGACTTGAGATTCGATCGATTGATAGCTTGGATTAAGAGCTCCTAGGTATGTGAAGATTAAATCTTGTTCAGATCATTTTTGGATTTCAACTGGGTCTATTATTGGTGGGAGATAGACATTAAGCTCCTCCCATTTTGACATAATTTCGGTCACTAGTTCGTTATTACTTTGGTTACTCTGTTTAATTTGGGCAAGCTTTTGTTTCAGGCTAAAGATTTGAGCAAAAACAATTTGTTGGCCACACCTTCTTTTGGCTTTGTCTCAAACCTCATGTGATGTGCGGGAGTACACGAGTGCATCTAACATTTGGAGTTCCATTGTGCTGAGAAGCCATGACATGATTAATTAGTATGTTGTCTCCCTTTCTTCTATTTTTTCTTTCTCTTTGGGAGTTGGCTTATTTAGTTCCGCTGCTTTGATTTCTTCTTCTTTTTTTGGAAAATAAGGTATTTTATTAATGAAAAATGACATATACTTTCATGACATGCCTCATTATAACCTAACAATCCCCTTAACCTAAGTGGGTGCCTTGTCAGGAAAAGGAGTACATATCATGTCCAAATATTAACAGTACAACAAAACATAGGCCCTGAATCAAGTTGACTAATAGATAGAGGAGTAAAAACTGTTTGTGGACGCACTCAAAACCTTTAATATGTGCAACTTGAGGGCAAAAGCAAAAAAAAAGAGGCAAAATACAATTCGAAAAACGAAAGGAGGAGTATAACCCACACAAAAAAACCACACCAATAAGGACACTTGTAGGGCCCAAATATTCCTCACAATCGACAAAAAGGTGGAGCATTTACTCACAAACTTCTAGATAACATAAATGAAACTCAGATCTCATATAATTAAAGGAAACGATAATGTCACCCGAGCTTCACGAAGGCAGCAAATCCAGTTTCCACCTAGACTATGCAACCAGAATACAATCAACTTCGAACTTATGGAGGCTAGATCTCAATTCTCGGGGTAGTTTTGAAGTCGAAGTTAGATAAGATAAGTACCAAATCTAAACTAAACTTCTCCATCTCCATTGAATCTTGAAGTAAAATTTTGCAATCTTGTGTAATAAGGATCTTTCTTACTTTAACTTGCATTTCAATTCCATTAAATATATGTGAATTGCATTTGCACCATAAATTCCAAATTAATGAAGTGAAAGCAATATTTATGATATGTTTATGTAGCTTATTACTATGCTAAATTTGATGCATAGACTCCTGAACTTGATTGATCTCATCACTGTTACCTAGATTTATTTTAAGTTTCTGCATAATATCATCAAGAAGTTGTTTAAAGTACGAACGCTTGAAGAAAAGATGATCCATGTCCTCATTGTGGTTAGAACATAGAACATGTAGACGATTTATGCTACTATTCCATCTGCTTATCTTGTCTTCAGTGTTCAAATGATTTAGTAAGGCCAGTAAAGAACAAGTCGACATTTTAGGGGCACATTTGCTATCCCATATGACACTGGACCACTGACTTCCCTGTGTTTGCTTCTAATATGCTCCCATGCCGAGTTTACACTAAATTGGCCATTATTGCTGGTTACCATGACCAGTGATCATGGTTCATCTGTTTATCTATTTCAATATTGCAAAATGTATCTCGATAATGAATAGGAATAAATTCAAGATGACTCTTACATTCATTACTGGCTATTAAATTGGATAATTTTCTGTTGTTGCCTCTATATATCCATGGAACTACAGCTAGAATTTTCAACTAATGAGCATCCATTGAGCCATGAATCTATCCAATATAAGTAGACTCACCATTTACGATATTTCTATTAATTAAACCTATGCACTACTTTCTAGCTTTAAGCAAAAGTTTCCTAGTATGTGATGAATAATTGTCTATGGTAGCTGACCAAAAATTATCACTGCTGCAGTATTCATTAAACATCCACTTGGCCCAAATAGATTTTTTTTGAAGAAAATTCCATATAAGTTTAACAGCCACTGTGTTTGACATATCCTCAATTTTTCTAATACGTAGCCCACTTTCATTCTTGGTTTTACAAACATCATCCCATGACATTTTATGAACTTTGGATTACCAAATAAAGTTTGCTCAAATTGAATTGATTCTATGAATAACAGTCATAGGGAGTTGAGAAAACTGTAACAAAAAATGAATCATTGGATGAATGACTGTTTTCACCAATTCAATTCAACCACTGATATTAAGCAATTTACTATTCCAATGGTTGATAATTTTGTTTATTTTATCAATTAAGCAACCAAAATCTCTTGCTTTGAAGATATTGTTAGATATAGGAATGCCTATATAAATCACTGGCAAATTACCAATATTGATATTTAGGATGTTTTCTATCTGTTGCTTGTTTTTGGATCCTTTGCTAAAATAAACAATAGATTTGTTTCATTGACATCAAGGCCAGTAAAGCATTTCAAACTATTGAGAGTGTGCATGATGCTTTCTGCATTTACTATGTTAGCTTTGGGTATAATCAAAATGTTCTCCGCATATAGTAAATGAGTAATTATGGGATTTATTTTATGAATAGGGGAAAAAAAAACCTCATATGTACTCTAAATTGAGGTTGATTGAGAGGAACTCCATGGCTACAGAAAACAGGAATGGTGATAGGGGTCACCTTGCCTTAATCCCTTCGAGCTTTCAATGAAAACAAAAGGGGTTCCATCAATTAACACCAAAAAAGAGTAGAAATACATTCATATAACAAACAAACAAAAGTAGTAGTCAAACCCATGGCCAGCAGCATATGATGAATAAACTCTCTATTAATTTTGTCATAGGCTTTGTGCAAGTCAATTTTCACCCAAATGTTGTTGAATTTTTTTCTATTAAATCCTCTGATCATTTCATAAGCAAGAAGAGAATTTTCCATAATTATTCTCCGAGGAATGAATGCATTTTGATTATATGATATGAGGTCATACATATAAGGTTTTAGCCGACTACACAAAAGATTGGCTAAAATCTTATAGGATACATTGCAAAGCGAAGTTGGTCTAAAATCAGATATATCAGTTGCATTCGGTTTTTTAGGGACGAGACATGTTGAACTAACAGTAGTTATTTGATATGTGCAGCAATTGATGTTGTTGCGGAACTTTTAATTAGGATTTTACTTACTCTGATACCATGTTGAATTTTAGTGGAGAAGAGAGAATATGATGAGTAATTAATTTTATTGCAAAAAAATTTCCCTGATTCTGCAAGCTCTTTGTACATGATTATATATAGCTTAATTTACTAGTCATTTCTTATTTCCTTAATTATAATTCTACTAGCCGTTGCTTATTTTCCAAATTATAATTCTACTAGCTGTTGCTTATTTCTCAAATTATAATTCTACTAGTCGTTGCTTATTTCCTAAATTATATTGCTAATTACACCAAAATCACAACAAAGTACCAAGTATAGCTAATAGCTGTATAATGGATGCAAGCCTTTAATTTATTTCTATTTCCAGCTTAGATGAAATATTCTGAGGCTATTATTCCTATTGCTCAAAAGTTCTATTAACTTGTAAGCCAATTTTAAATGAAAACAGAAGGTCAAAATGAAGACGAAAAGATTCACGAACTAGGAAACATGATTAAAAAGGCTAAAAGATTGGACTCGAGAAGTTTGATGGAAACTAGGGCTAAGTAGACCACTTGATACCGAAAGGAACCTCTCAGTACCAAGAGGTTTTCTTCCACTTGGAAACCTCCTAATCTCTCTACATTTCGTGTACCACTTTGACCTATCATCGTCAAGTACTTCTCTTGCAGAATAAACAAGCAACCTCGAGGATTGGTGAGAAAAATGCAGGAAAAGACAAGAGATATCGGATGATTCATTTGAAGGAACTAGATCTTCAAGAAAAAGAGTTCGAAGTGCACCGAATTAATGTTAGAAAGGTAAGGCAAGTGAAAATGTTGAGTTTTCACCAACAAAAGGCTCTCGGTACCAAAAGGAACCTCTCAGTACCGAGAGCTCTACTTTGGGCTTTGAGTTGGCGTTGTCCTTCCTGTACACTTGGACTTGTATCTAGACTTTATTCTACGTGGGCTTCTAAGTTTATTGATGAGTTTCTCTATAAATATTAGCCCTATAACAACTAAATAGGAGATATGGACTCTACGACTTGTTCACTCTTATCTTTTTCCTCAAATATACTCTAGAAACTCCATTGTAAGTCAATGATCCACAAGATCATTGTCAGATTCGATAAAAATAATTGTAATTCAAAGAGAAAACAACCAAGAACAAAGATTAAAATAGGCGTAGGTTGGAGAATTACTCAAACCACTGTAAAAATTCATGCATCTCTTTTTTACTTTCATGCTATTTTTGCTTGTTTGATTAGATATATACATTTTTTGCGCTTCCATCTGATAATGTTGTTGCCATTGACTCAAAAATATATATTGTAAACTAGATAGGATTTTAATAAATCAGGAATACATTAAATATTTTCCTAATTTTAGTTGTAACATTTTTCCTTGGGCTTCAAGTGATCAACCCCAATATGGATCTTTTTTTCTAAAAATAATTTACATAAAATTAATTTTCCTTTTAGATTTGTAAATGGCCTGTTATTTGAAAATAACAACAAAGATGTAGCTAAAAGTATTCTTGCTATCAAACTTCAAGGCACCGTATAAATTTTATAAATTCTTACAAAAAGCTAAGGAAAATTAAAAAAATTAGAATAAGAATAAAAGTAAAATAGAAGTAAACAAAATCAGAGAGGAATGCAAGTGTTTGCAAAAAAAATTTGAGGGTGATAGCTCAAACATTAATCTAATTAACAGAATTTTCCAAACTCAAATTGCAAAAACTCTTCATGTGCAAGCAACAAACATCAGGCAAAAAGAAAAAGTGAACTAGTTAATTAATGGGATGAAGCAGCAAACTTTTCTATGCCAAAATGTCCAATAGATTATCAAAAATGACATGCGAAAATTACCTGAAAATAATGGAAATGTGATTAATAAGGGCTCTCAAATAGAGCAAGTAATTATTAATTACTTTAACTCTTTATGTAATTTTGATTTTTATATGCTATAATTTCCAAGTATAGCCACCAAGTATCTGCTGAATAGAAGCAGTCAAGATATATTGTTAGCTCTCATTTGTATCGGTGAAATCAAAAATATTATTTTTAATTTAAATAATGATAAAAGCCCTTATCCTGATGGTTTTGGGGCTAAATTTTATAAAATACACTAGTAGGATATAAAAGCTAACTCACACGAAGCAATAAATGATTTTTTTGGGTTTTGGAATTTTTTTGAAAAGCATTAAACATACCTTTACTACTCTTATTCTAAAAGTTAAAATTCCAAATAAGTTGGGAGATTATAGGCCAATTGCTTGTTTCAACTTCTTTTATAAACTAATTACTACAATTTTACACAATATAATAAAAATCTTTTCGAAATATTTTATTTTTTGAAATCAAAGTGCTTTCATACCATGATGACTAATTGCTAGAAATGCACTTTTAGGATGTGCAATGATAATAAATTTCAATCAAGACAAAATAAATAAAATGTGTTTCAAAGTCGATTTACATAAAGCTGGTAACAAAATTAATAGAAATTATATTTTACATATGCTAAATTAGTTAAAGTTTCATTAAAAATTCTGCAATCTTATTAAACAATGAATAAATAATGCCACTATTCCATTCTTATCAATGACTCTTCCAATGGTTTTATTTATAGCGATAGAGTAATTAGTCAGGGAGATCCTCTTTTCCCTTATAGATTCACCATTGCTACAGAAATTTTTTCTTTAGAAATGGAACTTGAGCAAATACATAGAAATTTAAGACCCGCTAATTGAATAAACCATCTACAGCACATTAATTATGTGCGAATGATTTATTATTATTTTTAGATGTAGATGAAATAAGTGCAAATATCATTGTTAATATTTTTGGAAAATTGAGACTTTGCTAGGCTACAAATCAATGAATTAAAAGGAAAATTTATTTTAGCAAATGAGCTGCATAAGGAAAACAAAAATTCTAAACATTTTAAAATTCCAAGCGGGAACTCTACTAGTTAAGTACATGAGGATTCCATATAGTATGAATCAACTCAGTGATAGGGAATTGCGACGACCCGACTTTCTACCACCAGAAAATCGCATCATCTTTAAGAAATAAAGGGATAGAAAAGAGAAAAGAAAGAAGAGAAGAAAGAAACAACACATCAGAATCTACACAGCGGAACGAATAAATCATATTAATCACATAATACTTTACATAGTATCATATACATCCGAGATACACAGCTAAAACAACACATACTAGACAGTTATAAACACCTGTCTAGTTATACAACTCAATACAATAACTCAGAGAACACACAACGGAAAAACTCTATAGCTATACGTAGAAGCCTCCTGCTCCATTTGCTCCTCCAGAATTCGTCAAGCCAACCTAAAAGCCTAACCTGATTCCCTTGACTACTCGTAAAAATTTGAGTACCCAAGAGTTTAAGAAAAACAGAATAAACTCCGGGTCAGACATGGGTCTGGTGTGAGTAAACGGTTTAAATTGCTTATCTTTAAAAACCTTTTTGAAAGAAAAGGTATCACGTAAGACTTCCCACACATAAACATGGAAAAGTTTTTACCTTACGCTAACCAAAACATTTGATAGGAAATCCGATGATATTATAATAGTGTCTAGGGTTTTCAAATAAATATGAAATAACCGAAATTGTTACATTATTAAATTCCAGCTACTAGCCACAAAAGTGGGTAATACAATCAAAACCGTTGGCACTTATTGGATTTTGGATTCCATACAATGGCAGGGCTACTGGGGTACCGCCCGTCACAGTACGTGGCCTAGATCACCGTACCGAGGATTACTCCCAATCCCCTGCAACACAAAGCCGGACCCATTCCTTACTGAATAGTTCCGAATAAGAAAACCCCGACGGTTGTAGCTATTCAACCATCCACATAGTCGAAATAAAAGGGACCTCTATACAGGGGTAAATCTTACTCTCCAGTGGGTGCGACCCACGAAGCTTTGCTGCACCTCCTCTGTTTTAGCCATTCCCGGTTGATAAGGCTTGAGGTTACGATTACCTTTATAGGACATATCACTTAGAATGCTCATCGTCCACCTGACGATGTTTCGAAAGCATTCAATCCATACAAGTTCGTTCCGGGTTCGAACGAAACCGAAGGCATTATCTCGTTACACTCATTTTGGAATCACCCTCAGAGTTAACGACAATAACCCTTGCACTCTAATTCTCCATCTCGAATCTATAAGTACTAATTCCGTCAAACTCATAATGGAATCACCCACAGAGTTATACTGACGTATAGCCCTTACACCTCGAGTCTTCACTTGCTCCACTTTGATTCACGACCTAACGTTATTTGGAATTGATGTGGTTTTCGGATATCCAAATATGGAAACCCGATCCCGGTCTCATCGAAATCCAAAGCATGTCTTTTAGGTCCAAGTTGTTTTAAAGGTTTTAAAATAATTCAATGCAGTATCTATACACACACAGATAGATAACTCTCAAATCACAATTGATAATCAACATTATCAAATAATAGGAAATCCACATTATCAATATCATAATAGATAAATCCATATATCAACATTCCAATTGATAACCTATATAATCATCCTAATGCAACCAAGCATTCATATCACGCAACCATACTTATCTCATTACTGAGATCACAAATCATTCAAGACACTCAATGTCATCCATTCATTCATAAGCAATGATTTACTCATACCACAATATAATTAATTTAAAATGAATTAATTTAACTATCTCCATCTCTAATTAATTTAAAGTGAATTAAATTAATTACCTAATCACTTAATTACCTTCATCACAATAAATCTCGCTTAAATAAACATTAGTTAAATCAATTACTAAATCACCATCCTAAATAATCAACGATGATTAATTTACTCTTAATCAAGTAATTAATCCTTAATTATTCTCATTAATCATATCAATTAATGAACCTTAATTAATTAATCATGCTTAGATTAATTGCTTTTAATTAATCAACTTAAATACAGTAATTAACTATTCTTAATTACTTCTTAATTACTTTATAAATACTTTGATTTATTACCCAAGTAATAAATCTTTAATTTCTTTAACAAGTAATTACCCATTTAAAAAAAATTACTTCCCAATCAGTAATTTACCTAAGTCAGTTACTTCTGTAATTAATCAATTACTTATCTTAAGTAATTAACCTTATCAAAATTTATTAAGTAATAATACTTAACCATTTATCAAGTGACCATATTTAATTAATTAACAAATTAATTAACCTACTTGATTTCACTCATCTCATAAAACAAAATTGAGTAATTCATCCCTAATTACTCATTAACCCAAATTAATCTTCAATTATCAGATTAATTATCTCCAACTATTAATTAATAAACCTTAATTATTAATTAATCCTTTAATCAAAAGTAATTAATCACTAATTACTTTTATAGTTAATTAATTAAACTTGATTAACTAATTAATTATCTCTTAATCATTAATTTATAAAACTTAATTATTAATTAACAACCTTAATTACAAATTAATTAATCCATAAATAAAATTAATTAATTCTTAATTAAAATTAATTAACCTTAAATAAAAATAGTTAATTAATTCTCAATTAACTTTCATTATAAATTAATAATCCTTTAATTATTAATTAAGAAAACCCAATTAAAACTTAATAAAACCTTTATTAAGTATTAATTGATTACTATTTTAAATTAACTCTTAATTACTTAGTTAATAAGTAATTACAATTTAATTAATCATTTGTTATTAATTAAATCATCATCTTAATTAATAGTTAATTAAATAAACAATTATACTTAATTAATTACTTAATTAACCCCTTTTAAAATAATAATTAAATAAATGAATTAACTTAGAATTCTTTAATTAATCAACTAATTACAAATTATTAATACTTAATTAATTATTTCAAGATAAAACATTATCTTAAATAAATCATAAATTAAATTAAATTGCAAGAAATCATTAATTACTTTCTCTAATAATTAATTAACAAATCTAATTTCAAGTTCATAAATTATCTTAATCTTTAATTGTAAATTAATAAATCATTTCCACTAATTAATTTAAATAAAACATTTACTTCAATTTCCTTTTATATTTCAAAATAAGATTTGAAATAATGTTAAGATTGTTACTTAAGTTATTTAAAACATTATACAAGTTATTTATAAAACAATTAAACTCAAGGCAAGCTTTTTAATTTAATTTAAACAATTTAAAGATAAAACTTATTTTATATTTAAACTAAATATCAGGTTAAACATTAATTTGGGTTCAACCCATATATATTCTTGAATTCAAGTACAAGTGCATCTTCTTTTTAAAACAAAACTGCCCTCTTTTAAAATTAAAAACTATTTTAATTTAAAATCAAAAACTGTTAAAACAAATGGTTCCCTGCAACTCAAAACACCTGAAACCACGCGAGTTCCCCGAGCCACATCCAAATGTACTCGAGCTATTCCCCGATTCTTCTCCCTTATTACCCAACTAAATCCTGAAACACAAACAAAACAAACCCAAATGTTCTGACACCTACCCCCCTCTCGTGCAACCTGCACCGCTGCTGGACCTCCTCTGGCTAACGTCGAACCCACCGCCGAGTCATTCCACCACCCTACAAGCCTCCACGACCAACCAAACCTCAAAATCTATCCCAAATCGAATTCGAACATTCTTGAGGTACAGAACCCAAACCCCCTCATCAGAAAAACCACATTTCCACGACTCCGATCAACTACAAGGCCATAACTCCGGCCATGGTCCACTGATCCACCATGCATGCTCCTTCCCAAAAATCATACAGCTCGATGCAATATTGGGGATGCAGAAATCAATTTACAGACAGCTTCTAAAACTAGGTTTAATTTAAATCCCTTTCAGAATCAATCTCCTTAATGATTTAAAAATTCTTTTACTATTTTTCCTATATTCTCTGATGCAAACACTAACTCCATGAAGAATTTCAAGCCATCCAAATGCAAGGATCATTAGTTAAAGGTCAAAACTCAATTCGCAGGAAACCCCCAAATACTCCCTCACCACAATTTTAAAAATTATAAAGTTCTTCCCAAAATTCATGCTTTCAAATGCAAATCTAGATCGTAAAGTTATCTCATCAAATTTTATCATTTGGTTTCAACATTTGTTAATAAATTGTTACTGCATAGTTTGGGTTTCCAGGTAAATTTCAAAAAAATCAGAGACTTTGTTCTATTTTTTTTAATTTATACTTAAACTAACTTATTTGATTTAAATCTATGACTTAACAATTGTTTAAATAAAATAGCTTAAAGATTTGATTTTCTTTTCTCAGATTCTAAAGTAAAGTACAGAGATGAAAATGGAACCAGCATACACAATTTCAACATAACAAATCTCAGATTAGTTGTTAAATATTTTTTTTTCTATTCCTATTCTCTGTCGTTTTAAACAGAGAAGATCATCAAATCATACATGCACAGTTGGTTCACATCCATACACATAGGTTATACATTTATATACACACATGCAAACTTCAATCATTTCCAGAAATTTGTCAAGCAAAAGATAATTAACCACTTAAGTTATAGTTAAAATGTTTACTCACCTTTTAAACAAGATGCAGAGAGTTGATAAAGCTGAAACTTGTAAAATAGTTTGAACTTGAAACTTGCAGAAATGCTTCTAGTTTCTTGCTTACAGCTTCAGGTAATACCCCTTTGAGACTTGCATGCAATTTGAAAATTTGATGCAGACATGAATTGGAACTTGCACCACTTTGCAATCATGATGCAGATTTGGGTTAAACTGTGGTGCTTTCAGGTTAACAAATTTACAGAATTTGTTTTTTGAAGATTGATCAGGTTTTTTTTGTTTTTGAGGAATTGATTTCAAACTTGAGAATGCTTCAGGTTTTTGAGTAAACAGGGATTTATATTTGAATTGGAGGAATAGATGCAGATTTGGAAAATGGGTTTCAGGAAAACAGAATCTGTAATTCAGGTTTTAGATTTTGGTTTAAAGGATTGTTTTGAAGAATCTCTGATTTTTGGAATGAGTAAATGTTGCATTGATAGTTCAAGTTTCTCTTTTTAGACATGAACACAAAATGTTTAAAGAAAAAAGGAAAACGGAGGAAGATGGTGATTATATTGGTAAGTTTCAGATTTTAATAAAAAGAAAAGAAAATACAAATATTATGGCACTTGTCTCTTTTTACATTAAAGGTTGTAACACTTGTTATCAAAGTGTTTAAGAATTAAACATTTGTCAATATTAATTTCTATTCTAATTTTAAAGAAATTTAAAAGCATTTTAAAATTATTTTCCTAACTACTAATGTGTTTCTTAAATTTAAAAATACTTTTCCAATTAAATATCTAATAAACAAATACACTTATACATTTATAAATGTATGTTAATTTATATAAATTATAAAATATAATCTTTGAAAAGAACATAAAATAAAATCAATGATAATTTAAATAAAATTACAAAACATTGCAAACTTATTTTTAAAAATGCTATTTCAAAAGCCTTACATTTATTTTATTAAATAAACACAAATCAAATTTGTTTAGATAAACTTGTATAAAAGAAAAATAAAAAAAATCTTATTTCTAATTAAAATATTATCTATATATTTTAAAACCAAATTATATATATATTATTTATTTTAAGATGTATGTATTTCTTTGAATTCAAGTTTATATTCATTTCAAAGTCCAATTTAAAAATCAAATCTAAAATAAATTTAAATCAATATAAACAAATATTTTAAAATAAGCTCATTATTATTTACAATAATATATCCTATTTTGAAATCAATTTAAAATACACAGATTTTAATACACAGATATAAATGTATTTAAACACACTTATAAATTTTAAAACAATAAATCAATTTAGAATTTATTTACACAATAAAATAATTAATCTTAATATAAAACCAATTTATAACCATAATTAAAATATTATATTATTATTTACTTGGTTATTTATCTTTGAAAATAACAATTTATCAATTTCAAATAAGTTAAATTTGAGAGATTATCAGCATTTTAAACTCCTATTTATTCCGGGATATTACAATCCTCCCCCCTTAACAGAATTTCGTCCTCGAAATTTAAAACAAAGATAATCCAAAGTTTATTTTATTTTCAACCAATTCAAACATTCATAACAGCCATACACTATCAATCAAACAAACAATTTCATCCAAACAACCAATTCAATCAAACAACACTAGCTATCCGGACACAGATCCGGATAAACTTCCTAAATTATCTCGAGTCTCTCCAGTACAGACACAGGGATACTCGCTCTATTAAATCCAAACTAGGTATACTTATAAGCTACTGAGTTCCTACTCAACTAGATCTATAATCTACCCAAGATACCAGACCATAGACAAGTCTGATCAACATCTGAAACCTCACAAAACTACTGGCCTCAAAAACCAGTGATGACCACACACGTACTCTCTCAGAAACACGTGAAATAATTTGAATTTCAGTCCTCCAGACTGGCAATTCAACTCTTCGATCCAAAACATTGATCTCTACAAAAACTCAGAAGAATCCAATATACCTCGGAGCTCACCTCAAATCTCATTGCTCCCTTTACCAGAGAAATCTCAACAACATCGAAGTCTCCAACTTTGAATTCCAAATTCTTCCGTTACTTAACCTCAAAACTTCCCGGATGATCTGGGCTGCCTATAGATCCTTCCCTATCAGCTTAACCTTCGATGATGCTTCTACAAACAAACTGGATAAACTCAACAAACTGATCCTCACAAGATCTATCCAAAATCAAAACCAAACTCCACTATCAATAGTAGAAAACAACTTCTCCCATCCTGAAGAGACAGAACAGAATCACTCGCCAACTTGCCTCAGATTTTGAAAAATAAATTCAGAAGAAACTCTCTAATCCAAAATACTGCAACATCCAGTTGCTTCTACACAAGAACAACAGCCACCATGCTTCCGCTGCACAACTCTGATATGGAGCAGATAAAAAATGCCGTCAAAAGAACACAAGCACCGACCAAACATCACATCTCGGAAATAAGGTTCAATAGAAATTCCAAAAGATACAGAGCTGCTTCACCAAACAACCAACCTAGGAAACAATCGTCTACCCAGCTGAATTACCGTTATCACTCCTGACATCAAGTCGATTCAGAACTCAATCTCCAATGCGGGAAATCTCTAACTCTTCTGAAGATATATTCAGAAAAATCTTCAGCAATTCCACAACTTCTACATCCTCTAGAAATGCCACAAATCCAAGCAAAGACTATCTGAGATAATCATCAAACTATCGCAAGTCACTTTTGCGATCAACTAATCCAATATCCAAGATACTGTTCTCTCTCCACTAATCCGAACAGTTTATCCTTGACCAACCAATCCATCGAAGAAACAGATCCTCACCGGTGCTTCTGAATTCCACCTCCAGGAAAGGCTAAGCCAAAAAGATCTTTCTGCTAAAACACAGAACACTCCCGAGCTGCACTGCTAATACAGATGCCAAAGACTTCTTATCCAAAGTTCTTTGAGAAACTCGGACTTCCAACTAAACACAAACACCCTGCTGAACTCAGCTACAACTCTGAAGTAGACACACTTCCTAAACTTGCTCCAAAAGAAACATATTCAGAGACATCCATAGTCATTGCATCTCATCACGCAGCTACTACTTCCTGAGGTTGCCAAGATATCATTGCTCACTTCTGCCCAGCCGACAAATCCAAATTCTCAAAAGTCTGCTCACACGAGCGCAAACAACTTACTCTTCAAAGATGAACTCCGAACCTTAACAGGTTTCCTTCAGAGATCAAAGAAATCCTTACTCCAAATACATAGATTACTCGAGATAGTATTAGGTCTACAGTCTCGACAAATACACTTCCAACCTCAAACATTCAAACTCCAACCATTGGTAGTCGTGTTACACACACTACTACCCCATCGACCTTTATAACTTATGTCAGAAAACCCGAACAGGTAACCCAATAGATTGGTAGAAATATATATATATATATATATATATATATATATATTAAAAATTACAAATACGCTCTCTCAAGATAGACACCACTACAGAGCCTAGGTATTCACTCAACCTAATGCTCTGATACCAACTGCGACGACCCGACTTTCTACCACCAGAAAATCGCATCATCTTTAAGAAATAAAGGGATAGAAAAGAGAAAAGAAAGAAGAGAAGAAAGAAACAACACATCAGAATCTACACAGCGGAACGAATAAATCATATTAATCACATAATACTTTACATAGTATCATATACATCAGAGATACGCAGCTAAAACAACACATACTAGACAGTTATAAACACCTGTCTAGTTATACAACTCAATACAATAACTTAGAGAACACACAACGGAAAAACTCTATAGCTATACGTAGAAGCCTCCTGCTCCATTTGCTCCTCCAGAATTCGTCAAGCCAACCTAAAATCCTAACCTGAATCCCTTGACTACTCGTAAAAATTTGAGTACCCAAGAGTTTAAGAAAAACAGAATAAACTCCGGGTCAGACATGAGTCTGGTGTGAGTAAACGGTTTAAGTTGCTTAACTTTAAAAAACTTTTTGAAAGAAAAGGTATCACGTATGACTTCCCACATATAAACATGGAAAAGTTTTTACCTTACGCTAACCAAAACATTTGATAGGAAATCCGATGATATTATAATAGTGTCTAGGGTTTTCAAATAAATATGAAATAGCCGAAATTGTTACATTATTAAATTCCAGCTACTAGCCACAAAAGTGGGTAATACAATCAAAACCGTTGGCACTTATTGGATTTTGGATTCTATACAATGGCAGGGCTACTGGGGTACCGCCCGTCACAGTACATGGCCTAGATCACCGTACCGAGGATTACTCCCAATCCCCTGCAACATAAAGCCGGACCCATTCCTTACTGAATAGTTCCGAATAAGACAGCCCCGACGGTTTTAGCTATTCAACCGTCCATACAGCCGAAATAAAAGGGACCTCTAGACAGGGGTAAATATTACTCTCCAGTGGGTGCGACCCACGAAGCTTTGCTGCACCTCCCCTATTTTAGCCATTCCTGGTTGATGAGGCTTAAGGTTACGATTACCTTTATAGGACATATCACTTAGAATGCTCATCGTCCACCTGACGATGTTTCGAAAGCATTCAATCCATACAAGTTCGTTCCGGGTTCGAACGAAACCGGAGGCATTATCTCGTTACACTCATTTTGGAATCACCCTCAGAGTTAACGACAATAACCCTTGCACTCTAATTCTCTATCTCGAATCTATAAGTACTAATTCCATCAAACTCATTACGGAATCACCCACAGAGTTATACTGACGTATAGCCCTTACACCTCGAGTCTTCACTTGCTCCACTTTGATTCACGACCTAACGTTATTTGGAATTGATGTGGTTTTCGGATATCCAAATATGGAAACCCGATCCCGGACTCATCGAAATCCAAAGCGTGTCTTTTAGGTCCAAGTTGTTTTAAAGGTTTTAAAACAATTCAATGCAGTATCTATATACACACAGATAGATAACTCTCAAATCACAATTGATAATCAACATTATCAAATAATAGGAAATACACATTATCAATATCATAATAGATAAATCCATATATCAACATTCCAATTGATAACCTATATAATCATCCTAATGCAACCAAGCATTCATATCACACAACCATACTTATCTCATTACTGAGATCACAAAGCATTCAAGACACTCAATGTCATCCATTCATTCATAAGCAATGATTTACTCATACCACAATATAATTAATTTAAAATGAATTAATTTAACTATCTCCATCTCTAATTAATTTAAAGTGAATTAAATTAATTACCTAATCACTTAATTACCTTCATCACAATAAATCTCGCTTAAATAAACATTAGTTAAATCAATTACTAAATCACCATCCTAAATAATCAACCATGATTAATTTACTCTTATTCAAGTAATTAATCCTTAATTATTCTCATTAATCATATCAATTAATGAACCTTAATTAATTAATCATGCTTAGATTAATTGCTTTTAATTAATCAACTTAAATACAGTAATTAACTATTCTTAATTACTTCTTAATTACTTTATAAATCCTTTGATTTATTACCCAAGTAATAAACCTTTAATTTCTTTAACAAGTAATTACCCATTTAAAAAAAAATTACTTTCCAATCAGTAATTTACCTAACTCAGTTACTTCTGTAATTAATCAATTACTTATCTTAAGTAATTAACCTTATCAAAACTTATTAAGTAATAATACTTAACCATTTATCAAGTGACCATATTTAATTAATTAACAAATTAATTAACCTACTTGATTTCAGTCATCTCATAAAACAAAATTGAGTAATTCATCCCTAATTACTCATTAACCCAAATTAATCTTCAATTATCAGATTAATTATCTCCAACTATTAATTAATAAACCTTAATTATTAATTAATCCTTTAATCAAAAGTAATTAATCACTAATTACTTTTATAGCTAATTAATTAAACTTGATTAACTAATTAATTATCTCTTAATCATTAATTTATAAAACTTAATTATTAATTAACAACCTTAATTACAAATTAATTAATCCATAAATAAAATTAATTAATTCTTAATTAAAATTAATTAACCTTAAATAAAAATAGTTAATTAATTCTCAATTAACTTTCATTATAAATTAATAATCCTTTAATTATTAATTAAGAAAACCCAATTAAAACTTAATAAAACCTTTATTAAATATTAATTGATTACTATTTTAAATTAACTCTTAATTACTTAGTTAATAAGTAATTACAATTTAATTAATAATTTGTTATTAATTAAATCATCATCTTAATTAATAGTTAATTAAATAAACAATTATACTTAATTAATTACTTAATTAACCCCTTTTAAAATAATAATTAAATAAATGAATTAACTTAGAATTCTTTAATTAATCAACTAATTAAAAATTATTAATACTTTATTAATTATTTCAAGATAAAACATTATCTTAAATAAATCATAAATTAAATTAAATTGTAAGAAATCATTAATTACTTTCTCTAATAATTAATTAACAAATCTAATTTCAAGTTCATAAATTATCTTAATCTTTAATTGTAAATTAATAAATCATTTCCACTAATTAATTTAAATAAAACATTTACTTAAATTATCTTTTATATTTCAAAATAAGATTTGAAATAATGTTAAGATTGTTACTTAAGTTATTTAAAACATTATACAAGTTATTTTTAAACAATTAAATTCAAGGCAAGCTTTTTAATTTAATTTAAACAATTTAAAGATAAAACTTATTTTATATTTAAACTAAATATCAGATTAAACATTAATTTGGGTTCAACCCATATATATTCTTGAATTCAAGTACAAGTGCATCTTCTTTTTAAAACAAAACTGCCCTCTTTTAAAATTAAAAACTGTTTTAATTTTAAATCAAAAACTGTTAAAACAAATGGTTCCCTACAACTCAAAACACCTGAAACCACGCGAGTTCCCCGAGCCACATCCAAATGAACTCGAGCTATTCCCCGAGTCTTCTCCCTTATTACCCAACTAAATCCTGAAACACAAACAAAACAAACCCAAATGTTCTGACACCTACCCCCCTCTCGTGCAACCTGCACCGTTGCCGGACCTCCTCTGGCTAACGTCGAACCCACCGCCGAGTCATTCCACCACCCTACAAGCCTCCACGACCAACCAAACCTCAAAATCTATCCCAAATCGAATTCGAACATTCTTGAGGTACAGAACCCAAACCCCCTCATCAGAAAAACCACATTTCCACGACTCCGATCAACTACAACGGCCATAACTCCGGCCATAGTCCACTATCCACCATGCGTGCTCCTCCCCAAAAATCATAAAGCTAGATGCAATATTGGGGATGCAGAAATCAATTTACAGACAGCTTCTAAAACTAGGTTTAATTTAAATCCCTATCAAAATCAATCTCCATAATGATTTAAAAATTCTTCTACTATTTTTCCTATATTCTCTGATGCAAACACTAACTCCATGAAGAATTTCAAGCCATCCAAATGCAAGGATCATTAGTTAAAGGTCAAAACTCAATTCGCAGGAAACCCCCAAATACTCCCTCACTACAATTTTAAAAATTATAAACTTCTTCCCAAAATTCATGCTTTCAAATGCAAATCTAGATCATATAGTTATCTCATTAAATTTTATCATTTGGTTTCAACATTTGTTAATAAATTGTTACTGCATAGTTTGGGTTTCCAGGTAAATTTCAATAAAATCAAAGACTTCGTTCTATTTTTTTTTAATTTATACTTAAACTAACTTGTTTGATTTAAATCTATGACTTAACAATTGTTTAAATAAAATAGCTTAAAGATTTGATTTTCTTTTCTCAGATTCTTAAGTAAAGTACAGAGATGAAAATGGAACCAGCATACACAATTTCAATATAACAAATCCCAGATGAGTTGTTAAATATTTTTTTTTCTATTCTTATTCTCTGTAGTTTTAAACAGAGAAGATCATCAAATCATACATGCACAGTTGGTTCACATCCATACACATAGATTATACATTTATATACACACATGCAAACTTCAATCATTTCTAGAAATTTGTCAAGCAAAAGATAATTAACCACTTAAGTTATAGTTAAAATGGTTACTCACCTTTTAAACAAGATGCAGAGAGTTGATAAAGCTGAAACTTGTAAAATAGTTTGAACTTGAAACTTGCAGAAATGCTTCTAGTTTCTTGCTTACAGCTTCAGGTAATACCCCTTTGAGACTTGCATGCAATTTGAAAATTTGATGCAGACATGAATTGGAACTTGCACCACTTTGCAATCATGATGCAGATTTGGGTTAAACTGTGGTGCTTTCAGGTTAACAAATTTACAGAATTTGTTTTTGAAGATTGATCAGGTTTTTGTTTTTGTTTTTGAGGAATTGATTTCAAACTTGAGAATGCTTCAGGTTTTTGAGTAAACAGGGATTTATATTTGAATTAGAGGAATAGATGCAGATTTGGAAAATGGGTTTCAGGAAACAGAATCTGTCATTCAGGTTTTAGATTTTGGTTTAAAGGATTGTTTTGAAGAATTTCTGATTTTTGGAATGAGTAAATGTTGCATTGATAGTTCAAGTTTCTCTTTTTAGACATGAACAAAAAATGTTTAAAGAAAAAAAAGAAAATGGAGGAAGATGGTGATTATATTGGTAAGTTTCAGATTTCAATAAAAAGAAAAGAAAATACAAATATTATGACACTTGTCACTTTTTACATTAAAGGTTGTAACATTTGTTATCAAAGTGTTTAAGAATTAAACATTTGTCAATATTAATTTCTATTCTAATTTTAAAGAAATTTAAAAGCATTCTAAAATTATTTTCCTAATTACTAATGTGTTTCTTAAATTTAAAAATACTTTTCCAATTAAATATCTAATAAACAAATACACTTATACATTTATAAATGTATGTTAATTTATATAAATTATAAAATATAATCTTTGAAAAGAACATAAAATAAAATCAATGATAATTTAAATAAAATTACAAAACATTGCAAACTTATTTTTAAAAATGCTATTTCAAAAGCCTTACATTTATTTTATTAAATAAACACAAATCAAATTTGTTTAGATAAACTTGTATAAAAGAAAATTAAAACAAAATCTTATTTCCAATTAAAATATTATCTGTATATTTTAAAACCAAATTATATATATATTATTTATTTTAAGATGTATGTATTTCTTTGAATTCAAGTTTATATTCATTTCAAAGTCCAATTTAAAAATCAAATCTAAAATAAATTTAAATCAATATAAACAACTATTTTAAAATAAGCTCATTATTATTTACAATAATATATCCTATTTTGAAATCAATTTAAAATACACAAATTTAAATACAAAGATATAAATGTATTTAAACACACTTATAAATTTTAAAACAATAAATCAATTTAGAATTTATTTACACAATAAAATAATTAGTCTTAATATAAAACCAATTTATAACCATAATTAAAACATTATATTATTATTTACTTGGTTATTTATCTTTGAAAATAACAATTTATCAATTTCAAATAATTTAAATTTGAGAGATTATCAGCATTTTAAACTCCTGGAAATTCCGGAATATTACAGGAATGCACAAGGTTGTATGGTGTAATACAAAATAGACTAAAGGGATGGTCATGTAAATTGCTGATACTAGCTGACAAATTAGAGCTTACTCACACAGTCATCACAGTTTGTCATAATGTATTGGTTACAAACACACAACATTCCATCGAAAGCAATTCATAAAAAAAGAAGACATGTGCAAATTATATTTGGGGAAAAAACACCATAAAGTTTCATGGGACACGGTATGCAAATCTGTAAAAAAAAATGCAGGTTTGAGTTTATGAAACTTTAAAGACTCGAGTGAAGTTTCAACCTCAAATTATTCTAGAAATTCTTGGAAGGAAAATCATTACAGGCCTAGTTGATGAAGGAAAAATATGTTAAAAATAAGAATTTTGGACCATGCTATTGGAAAATCACTACCATTCACATGGAAAAACATTTTAAATTGCAAAGAAATGAGAATCAAGTTGATTGAAAGAATAGTCAAAGAATTAAAGAAAAACAAGTTTTTGGTTTGATCCATGGATCAATAGAAAATCACCTGTTAATCTATTGGGATGGTATACCATTTATCAACTAGCAGGTGACCCACGCTACACCCATGGACAGCCGAGTAAAGGTAGACAGTCGTTGGTTTGTAGTTATATTTTGGATTTTGTGTAAGTCAATTTTATTTAGTTATAGTCTTTGACATGTGAGCTAATATGCGAGTTATGTACCAACTGATAGATACATATTTTTTCTAAAATTTATATTACTTAGGTAGTAGCTAACGGTCCTAATATATTTATAGATTTAGTAAAATATAGATAATGTTAATAATTTTTATATGTTGTATACATAATTTCTACTACAATGTACACTTTTAAAAGGGACTATAGATCTGATTGGAAATGTTTTCATATTTAGTTTGAAGAAGAAAATAGTAATGTTACTAATGTGTGTTGCATACTTAATTTTTACTGCATTTTATGGTGGAATCGGGCCATACCATAGTAGAAGAAGTGGATGAATTCTATTTTTTTTAAAACCATTTTGGATCTTTGTTGGGCGTATAAAATCTAATTCATTTAGAATTTCTCTATATTCTTTTAAATTAAATCATGATTTTATTTTATTTTGTTAATAAAGTTTTCTTTGCATCATATTATATGATATTTAAATATGTATATCGTACACACATATGTGTGTACGTGCATGTGCAACATAATAAAGTATACGTGATTTGACATGCCCATGTATAAATGTTAGGATTTATACTACAATGAACATATTAGCCTCTCTGGTATTCTATGTGCTGTTTAAATGAATATATCTATGTGTGTGTGTGCATCAAAATTATATACATATATTTATGTAAAATTACACTTATATTATGTGGAAATAATAAGTATAATAATTTATATATATTATTATAAATATATTTGAACAAATATTTGTTTATACTATATAACTAATCATTTAATAATTAATAAAAATAATTTTAAATTTTTTTATTCAAATTGTTGTTGCGAAGTTGAATATAAAATCAATTTTTTATATATTTAATTATAAATATACATACACATGTGTACATGCATGTATATATATATATATATGTATATATGTATATATATGTATATGTGTGTGTGTATGTATTTTTTTTTAATAATACCCGACTTTGAGCTCAAGGTAGAAAGATTAATTTTTTTCTGAATTTCTAAAGGATTTTTAATTAAATAATAAAAAATAATTTTTAAATGGATTTAAATAAAATTATAAAAATCATTTCTAAGATCTGAAAATTATGTAATATTTTTATGTTAAATTTTATAATTAATTTCAAATTATATTATACACATACACACACACACATATACATACATACATACATACATACATACATATATATTTGTATATACATAATCAATTTCAAGTTAAGTAAATAGTTATATCATTAATTAAATATAAATAAATATATATTAAAATTGAACATTCATTGCTACTGAATTAATCTTGTGCAATTTTTTTTTGTATATTTTAAATTGTTTATTATATGATTTTTATCCTTAAGATATAACATATTAAGTTATAAAATCATATATATTATATTATTTAATTAAAATATGATTTTTTTTTTAAATTTTGGTCCGTGAGTTTAATGCTAATATGTATACAATTTTTTTATGTGATTAACATATATATAGATGCACCAATATATTCAACCATCCAATATGTAATAGAACATCGACAACACGCTAGATTCGTAATATAATCTAATAACCTATAATATACTACAATTATTGATTGTAATATTAAATAAATTAGTAAATATGTTGAATGCATTTCACCAAGCCCTAGAGATCTCACTTTGAAATGATGAAATTGCTCCTTTTATCAAATTCCCAGTTCTAGAGTTGTTATCTCCCGATCCGCTTTACCGTCGACGATCGAATCAAAGAATTTTGATGTGATTTGAGCATGGATTTATTTTAGGTTTAAATGGGATTTGCCGGTCTAAATTTGAAAAGGAAGAAGAGAGAAAAAGCATAAAAAGAATGGTGTAGAGAGTGACTTGTAAAAAGTAAGTCAAATGGAGAGAAAAGTGGAGCTTATCCTTATCTATCTCTTACTAATTCCACTCTAGTAAACCATTTAAAAGCATCCATATTTGACAAATATTTGGCTAGCCTATCCATGCTATTTTGGTCGAAATTTGCATGCCCTATATGGGCCTCAAATCCAGTTTCAACACAAACAATATTTGTTGCATTTAAATTTAAATTTAAATGCGTACTGGTATCATATATCGATTAATATATTTAAATCCATTTTAAATGGATTGTTTAACATTGTCAGCACATCAAATACAAAATTTTATAATTAATATTTCATAAATATCAATTAATTTATCACAATTACAACTTAATTAAATCGGATGATAAAAGGAGTATTCATTGTTTCGGTTGTGTAACTCTTAGGTGTAAGTTTGGTCAGCGATTAATATCGAACAATTCAAATATTAATGTTTACACGTCGCTTAGCAGTTGGTGGGACATTATGGCAAAATTTATTACTTTCTAGGGATAGATAAATCCAATTTTACTTCATTAAGCATTACACGGTTGGAACAATTATTTACAGCAGTCATTGATTCAGATCTCAGAAATGTTGCCTAATATCTCGTTTCGATCTCCCCTCGAAACGAAACAGCAAATCTCGATGTAAATGTCGTTTCTAATATATCGGCCGAGATAGGACAATATCTATCGATATATCGACTGAGATGAGATATTGAAATATCGTCTGAGATTTTGTATTTTTTTTTTGGGCTAAAATTTAAGCTCGTACCTGACCTAAAACAATAATTGAAAAAATTGAAGCTTGTCTGCTATAAGCTCCTGCTATTTCATCAATTAACCCCTCCTCTTTTAATCGATAAAATTCACTCTAAATTTTTTTCCTAGATTGAACAACCCCAAACGAGATATTGGAATGACATTCTGACTCATTTGAAGAATAGCCTTTTAAGATAAATTAATGACTCCTTTTGCTATTAACTTGTAATGGTAAAATCCTGGTTTTATTTTGTTTTACCATTATGAACTTTTTGTATATTTGTATGTAAATAGAAGACTTGAAAAAAATGATGTTCAATCTTTAATATTTTATGTACATTTTGCATGTTATACGAATATATTGTACATTCATGTGTGTTTATATCTTTTATATTTCCAAGTTCATCATTTTGTTTACATGCATGTTAATTACGAATGTATGTATTTTATGTTCTACTTCTGTGTTATTGTTTAATGTTTTGGATATTTTTTATATTTTGTCTAACTATAATTCATGTTTACATATTATGAGTTGTAAGCTACAATCTATTTGTATTTTGTTGTTTTGTTAGTTTAAGCATAATATGATTTATGAGTATGAATGTTTTTTCGTAGGTTAATAATAATGGAGTGAATTTGCAAACCAAGTTTAGGTTATTATTTTTATGGTAGCACTCATAAAAAAAATTGTGTAAGAATATCAATTTTTAACATATCATATACCCCGAGATGGTTCTGAGATGAGCTTTAAGACCCGAGGTGGAATTCTAAGACAAGCACCAAAGATGGACTCATCTCATTCAAGATTTCCCCCGATACAAGATCAAGTCTCTAAAATCTTTAAGACGAAACGTGATCAAAATCCAAGATTTAAAACCTTGACACCAATTCTCTTTGTCAAAACTATACCTCTTTGGGCTTATGGAATATGGTATGGTCAAAATTCCAATATCTCCCATATTCAACTCTATAGTCCAAATGCAAATTCCTTGGTTCAATAATAACAATTATTGTTAGCCGAACTGCTCTAGTCTGAGGCTTTGACTTTGAGTTGACTTCTGTTGACCGTGATACTAACCTCGTATAACTAAGGAGGTGAACCCTCTCTTGAATAGCGTTTCACTTTCAATGTCACCACTCAATCCAACTATAGTCCTTTGATGGACGTTATGCCATGATTTACTATAATCAATGCAGAGCTTCCACATTAAATATCAATTGTATTCTCAAGTCAAGAGAAATATGTAATTTTGTCACATCGATATTTTCTATTTGGCCTTAGTTATATTAACTGATAGAAATCTATTGAGAGTCGTTCCGTAGTTATCTAATAACTATCAGTATATAACCCTTTGGTGCCCCCATCAGCCATGAGTAATATACTGCCAGTATTTGGAGAGCGTTAAATATCCAGTCTCTATATGTCTTGACTAGGAATATTTAAAACAGAATGTTTATTTTATTATGATAAATCACTCATGGTTACAACATATTGTAACTACTATCACTAAACATTCCATTTATGTATTTTCTACTAAATATACTTTTAATTATATTAATTAATTAATATATAACATATTATATCAAGATAAAATAGAAAGAAAACACCTTTTATTTCTAACAAGATTGATTATTGAGTTAGATATGCGTAACAATTACATAGTTGCCCTTAGGGCATAACGCTAGTTTATCAATCTCCCACTTGCTCTTAGGGCCAATTATGGAATCTCAATTTCATCCCTTTAATAATTTTGATGAGAACCGATTGAATTAAGCCGTTGATGAATGGATCTTGTGTATTGTTTAATTATTTACTATATCAATCAACTCTCACTGATGCTGATAAACTAGTTTTATCATGTGGAATTATATGAAGTATGTTTCTCGACTTCTAGCGAGCTCTTGCTATTATATTATTATAATTTAACAATGATTAGTGCTCTTATTACTTAAAATCACCTCTAGCCCAATTATAAATTTTTGTGTATATATATAGGCACACAAAATATTTTTATTGTGGCGCTATTTAAGGCGATGTACTTAGCCTTTTCATTAAATCAATCACAATGTTTTACTTGGAATATTTCCAACTCAAAGCTTCTTAATTAATGTTTGAACATGAATTTAATGTTGACATATTAAACTCAATAGCACTTGTGAAGATTGAATCTGAACACTATTTTATAAAGAGTTCATTGTTTTGTAAACAATTCTCTAGTTCGTAAATACTCAATAACATTCTAAACTATAGTTTAGTGACCTTAATTCGGATTCGATATTTTCTTTATGCATTAAATTCAAGCAAAATACGATATTGTAAACAACACAACATGTATGATGATTCATATTATCAATACATAAGGAATCAATCTTACATATTCCATTTTAAACATTTTAATATGGTATCTTTGATATCGTTTTGGACATTCCCAGCATCCTTTATACTTATTATAAAAGATATAATTTACAAATCCAATATGGAGCATTAAACAACCAAATTATTACCTATTTTAACTTAAGTACATCATTAACAATCAGTAGTACTTTGCTTATTTATTATCTAGAACTATCTTTGTGCCTTTTAGTATTCTTTCTTATTGATACATGCTTCCTCTACACTTTAAACGAAAATCAAACTATTCGATATTTTTATTAAAATATTCGATGCTTATAGAATGATACTTTCATATCATTTTTTGATCATATCCAAAAACCCACAAAAAGTCTATTCTAAGTCATTATTTAGAGTTTTTTATTTCGACGTAAATGTACCAGAGCACAAAGTCATACGAAGCAATAATTTTATAAGTAAATCTAAATTAACTTGAGAACGTTGAATAATGAATCTATTATGCATAATTTCAACAACTGAAATTTATGATTTTATCCTAATCAATTTTGCTCATTTTATTCAACTGCACTAGTCTTGCTCTTGAAGACACATTAGCAACAGATGGATTATATCTTTTCGGGTACAACTACCAAAATTATATTTCGATAATGTACTTGGAATCCTTTTAAATTTGTGCATTATGCCATAGAAGATTCAATATTTTTATGGTTTAATTGACAACCGAGGATCATTTATTCTTGATATTGATAAGAAATTCATAGTTTCTTTTTTAGTATGAAAGAGCACTTATTACACACTCTAATGCGATGTGTTCATTTAGGTTATGTTTATTTCATTTCATCCCATGTAATCAGTTTTATCTTTAGGTCGTATCCAAATCCATTTTACCACCAATAATTTCTGTAAGAAATTCATTCACTACAAAGTTGGCACTTCTTGGAACAACAATTGTTTCTCTGTGCAATGGAATTTCACTATATATAAAATTACGAAGTTGGTACTTCTTGACCAAGTATTCATAAACACTTTGTGAATTTCACTATATATAAAAATTATGTGGTTTTAGTTTATGATACTTATTTTCAAAACATAAGTTAGTCATCCAATGACAATCGTTTCTAAAATTCTTTTAGGGTGATTCATACAAAGTCCCTCATGGGCAATTATTATGTGCAGTCTTTCGGCTCGCACAACCTCCTAACTTCTTGACCACTGATATGTTTGTATTTTTAATAAACCCATGTCTTGTATGATCTTATAAAATTTTCTTTAGATGAAATTAATTGTAATCATGCGTATTACTCTTAAGTATACGACCATATAGGCAGAAGTTAACTTTACTTCACCCACCATTAATCATACTTTGTTTAACAAAGTTCGATTACTTCTTACCTATACATCATTATGTATCATAAGGAGAAGTGACCTTTGAGATTGAATCTTTATTCATTTTTGGTATGTTAGGAACTCCTTTCAATATACTCACATATTCAATCAATTGAATTAATTTAATTTTATATTGCATGTTGCATTATTTATTCCCGTTTTGTGCACTATAAGCTTATCATAGACATACTACATGTGTATCAAATACTTATGTCAATGTCGGTGGTAATTCATCGGTGAATATAACAAAGTACATGGAACCATTTTGGTATTAATAGACATGCAGTTGCATACATTTATATTCAACAATTCAAAGATTTCATAAACTCTTATCATGCCCATAATGAATGGGTGCTTTCCCTTTGGCGCTTTTCCCTTTATTGTTTTGGATATAATTCACTTGTTCCATATGATTCATAATCATAAAATCAAGAATTATTACTCCAAACTGTGGATTAGTCCATAATTTCAAATAAATTTATATACTTTTATATTTTCGACGCGTGAAGAATACCATGAATATTCAAAATATTAATACTAAAATTAAAATGTGTTTATTTTTTAGTTAGCATTAAAAAATAATAATTATTTCCTAAATAATGTTTGGTACATTTTATGGAACAATTTTCATAACTTGATGCGACTAATAAGTGTTATATCGCATGCTCTTACTATTTCCATCATTACTATAATAGTATATGAAATATGAAGCTTTATTCAACCACTTAATATATGCCATTTATTTCAATTACCGTAACTGATTGACAGTCAAGAATTTTCAGATTAAGTATCTTAAATTAAAAAAAAAATCTCATAGAAAATAATTTCCTATGTGAAAATACATTTCAGAATGGAAATCATATTTCTCATTCCAATGTTAAGTATTTATTATTATTATTTTACAATTCTCGTTTTTGATATTTCTTTATGAAGCAGAAATGACTATTCACTTTCTTCTTCCCAATTGTACCTTAGTTACACGCACTCTTATACATTTGATTTCCTATCTAAACGGTCCAACCATGTAGAGGAAATGCTTACTACAATATCATAATGAACTCTTTACAGAACTGCAATTGGTCATCCTTAACTTTTAAGGATATCAAATAAATTACACTTACGTAAACTAATCGAACTGACGTTTCAATGGTCGAATTCTGAGATTTATCTTGTAGCCTTTAGTATAATATTACATTTAACGCAAAAAATTCATTATTGTAATTAATTATATTAAATACACGATCTAACACTATAGTTTACTTTCTTATTTTGATGAACTAATTTCATCAAGGTTTCAAACATCATGAATTGTGATCTTTCACTATATAACATTATATGAGATCATATATGGATCATATATCCTTATCCTTATATTTCTTTTAGATTTCGAAACTTGTAGAAGATAATACACAGTCTTGGCCATGTAAGCTCGTAAGTGACCAAGTTACAAATGTACTTCGTGGTTGTATAATTAGGCACTTGCATGGGTCAACATGCAAAAATTTGTTGGTAAGTGTTTGCAACCAAATTGGCCATAAACACCCTAGAATAGATCAATGTAGTGAAATAAATAAAGAAAATAAATTAAAACAAAGGAATATATCAAATTAGCAAGAAAATCACAGTACAAAACAAGAACAACAAGATTTATAGTGGTTCGGCATTGATTGCCTACGTCCACTTTGAATATTCCATTTATTGATTCACAATTATCTTAATTACAGTAAGAAACGGCAAGAAACAAGAGCATAACGGAGGAAGTTGGTTAGAATAATAATGCTATATAACTAGCACCGTAAAAATCCTTAGAATGAACCCTTAAGCCTGTATCTACAGGTGAAGGTGACCACCAATCTGACGGGAACTTCGGCAACATGATCTCGTCATCAGTATGGGCCTACCATAGGGAGCGCTAGGCCCAAATCTCAATGGAGAGGGATCGATACCGATCTCTTCATATGTTGAATTTGGAGCAGTGATCCTTATGTAGCCTCCTCATGCTCAAATATGGTGGTATCTCAAATGTCATGATGATTGGATGCATGAAGCTCGAATTCTCACTTGATTTGTGGTTCAAATTTACACTAGAGTTATCTCTGCTGATCCATCCCATAGGCTATGCGGATCCCTCTGGTTCCATCGTGCGATACCGAACACTTCGATACACTATCCATTTGTATTCTCCAAATTTCATCACATGACGTCGTTCCTCTTGCTTTAGGATATTATGCCGATCCCTAGTCATTTGCATATACCCCTTGGTCTTCACCATAACATGCCGATCCCTCCTATGTCACAACACTATGCCGATCCCTTTTACGCCAGAATGTTTTGTTGATCCCTTCTATTCTAGGATACTATGCCAAACCAACTTGCTTTATAAATGTATGTCGGTCCCTCCATTTCCTGAATGCTATGCCGACCCTCCGAGTTTTGACAAGTCATGTTGAACTATGCACCACCACCTATACCGGCCCCTCTTTTGCACTATTCATGCCGATTATCCAATCAAATGACATGCTGATCCCTATGTTTCACTTTACTATACCGATCCTTCTAGTATTTTATCTATGTTGACAAATGATTATGCCGATCCTTATTCCATCCAAACTGGTTTCCATATTTTTGACATCCTACGCTGTCTATCTATCAACTTTATTCAATCTGAGCTCCGTATAACTGTCCGAACTCTATTTTTGGGTCCTACGACCATTGCTTCATGATCATTCTTCCTAAAAACAATCGAATTTATCTAACGTGATCTGTTCAATCTAGCCAGGTCAGGGCACCGGGTAACACTTGCCTTCCAAAGTACGTCTTATGAGTAACATGCATGACGTGCTTTGAATCTAAAAAAGTATGAGGTGCCAGAATGGAATCCATCCAACTTCCTGGTTTATCTCTATTCCTCTAACAACTTTCAATAATATATGTATATTGTCGTACTCCATTAGCATATACATTCATGCAGGACTTATAGGCTTATCTTTATTTGATCCAATTTCGAACTTGAGAGTTCCAGGCTTGATTGTAATTTCAAAAATTTGAATGTTGAAATCATTCCCATGCACGTCCACATACACGTTTCTGTTGTTGGCTTCCGGACGTGTTTGAATTTCCACAGGCATTGCCAATTTCTATAATATTCTGTATACTCGCGTCTGCAGTTGAACCTTCATGAAACTGATTGTCATACGTTTTTCAACTGTCCATCATTTCTCTTCTTCCATCTTTCATTTTGTTCATTCATTTTTTTTACATCATTTTTCTTCGTCATCATTTTTATAAATTCTCGTAGATGGATCGGCATCCGACATGTCGATTCGTTGGTGCGTACACGTGAATGGGGATCGACAACTCCTAATGCCGATCCCTCTTCGATTCCTTGACTGGTTCATCCAAGTTGACCAGTTCTCTCTCCTTATACGCACATATATACAAGTATACCTTTCTCCTTTACTTCCTTTCACTTCTCTACTTTCCAACTTTTACTTTATCATTTTCACCTACCCTTGCATACACTTGTTGCTGAACCTAGGATAACAAATTTCTTCAATCCTAGGTCTTAACTTAAACACGAATTCAACATTCTCCTCGAAGTTGCTCCTCCCTCGTCTTCGATCCAAACCTCGAATGCTTGCCCTTCTAATTTAACTTGAGGTATATAGGTACGAAACCCCCATTTAATCATGTAATTAACTTTCTAATCTTGAGCTTGGGTGAGTTTGTGCGTCTGTTAGGTATATAGCATGGTGGGTTGTACTAAGACACGAATAAGAGGAGAAGAAGATGAAGGAGAAAGAAGCTGTGAAGGGGAAAGTCAATGTTTTAGGACTGGGAATGAGACATTTGGATAGGTATCACCAAATGGATTGAATAGCGATGGGATGAAGGGAAGTTAAGTAAGGGATCGGTGAGGAGGTTATATTGGACGAGGGATCAGTATGGGTAGGTTTAGGAAAGGGTTCGGTAGGATATGGTACTGCTGAGGATCGATGTTGTGGTTAATCGATGAGGGACCGGTGGGATGTGTTAGTGGAAAGGGATCGGTAGGTCGTGAAAGTGAGTACTGTGTAGCTAGTTATCACTTAGAATCATGTAATATGGAATGTATTATAATCGGAAATAGATAATAATAGTAAAGTAAATAAGAATAAGCACACCAGGAGTTTTTATACTAGTTTGAACTTTCCGTTCTGCGTCCAATCCCAGGCTTCCTTCTAGGATTTCACTCAATAACCCCTCACTTAACCCAGAGGAATGGGTAAACAACACCTGAACAACCGAACAGGATTTTTCCGCCTCTAATAACCGAAAGAGGACATACCCGTCTGAAAAACCGAACATGACTTCAACAGTTTCAATAAAATTGCTTTGACACTTTGTATTATTGATAACACTGATTTGTCTTTGATAGTACAACCTTCCTATAATCTTTTCCTTAAGTATATATGTGTGTGTAAATATTTAGAAAGGAGAATATTGCTTTGAATCGAAGAATAAGTTAATTGATTCAGAGATTCAAGCAATATATCTAAATTGTGATTGCTTTTCAGAATGCAGAGATTGTAGAGAGTATGATCAAGAAATAAAATGAAATTTGGTGATTTGTAAAGTGAATCTTATGTGTTTATATAGTAGATAAATAGCTGTAACCATTTACGAAGAGTTCTGTCCAAAAGAAGCATCCATAACTCTTTAATTTAGATCGTATCTCTTGGCGAATGGATGTGTCTGTTCAGAAAAAATAGCTACTGGAAAAGTTCAGTCGACTGACCCAAAAATACCAGTCAACCGAATGTTCAAAGTTGGTGCAAAACAGAGGGTGTCTGTGCAATTGTGCAGATTCAGTCGATTGGCCATATTTGGTCAGTCGACTGACCTGACTGTCAGTACACAGTTCTCATATATATTGAAGAATGTGAAGCTTAAAACAACTTTGATTTATGTGGACTACTTGAGGATAGATTTTAACAATTCTAAGACTAAAAACTTCGAAAAATAAACATATTATACTTAGTTTTGTAGTCTTGTCCCCTTTGTATTTTTAACAGCATATCTCTTTCTGTTTTTGTCACTTGCCCATTTAGTCTCATTCATTGATTTGTTTAAGCTCTTTTTCATGAATCAAAACTTATGATTCGACATTCTCCCCCTTTTTGATTGATGACAACCTGTTACATATGATACTATATTTTGAGAAATATATAACGGGAGTTATATATATATATATATATATATATATCCCTGAATATATGGCGCATATTTAATCCCTGCAAGAAATGGTTAGTCGTACAAATTTCTCCCCCTTTGTCATCGAAAAAAGGAAATAACAATAATTCCATCGTTGAGCTAATTATAATTTCAATCACAAAAAAATGTTTTAAATTGTTACTTATAAAAACTCATATAAATAAAATGTTTGGAATAAATAGATAACTTGCTACTATCAGGAAACAACAACATCAATCACATTCTGACTTTGTCTCTTCATCTTCCACTTGTATTCGACTTTTGCTATGGAAGAACTTCCCACAAACTGTCTGCCACCCCCATTGCCGCTTGTGTCGGAACTTGTTTGTTCTTCCGACGTAGACCAAGTAAAGCGAGGAGCTTGGCGTTTTCATGGATCATGGTTTGAAGTTTCCGTAGTGGTGGAAGAGGAACAAGATATCACATCCCATAAAATCCTGAAGAAGCTCTTAATTTTTTCAAATTTTTTGTCAATTTTCTTATCGAGATTTTTGATGCGAGAATCCAAAATGACTAGATTTCGCACAACTAGATCAATGGATTCCCGAGTGCTTGGGATAGAGTTGGTGTTCGAATGTCATCTCTTAATTGTTGTTGCTGTGGAGTAGAAGTTTGTTGACGAGGCCGTGATTGCCGTTCTTGAAAAGACATGATATATAGAGGTCTAGGTGGCAATTTCATAAGATTTATTGTGCGGCTATTTAGAGTTTTAGGAATAGAAGTACCAGATTCTGGAATAGGAACCTGAAGGTTCATAAGTAGCCGCATAATATATTCTCCATAATAAATAATGTTCATACGACCTTGGTTAAAAGACAAGAATTCATCTAGAATAGTCTTAGGCCAATTTATTTGTACATCTCCCTAAATAACCATACAACTCCCTAAAGTTGTTTAGGTACACAAGCTCATAAGAGCCAGTACGAGGAAGAACCGTGTGTAATAAGGCTCGATGCACAATTCTAGCTGTAGGGCGTAAGGCGATAGACTTTAGTTCGATCATGTCATCTTCTAAGAACTGACGACTTACTTCATCTCACTGGCCTATAGGTACATTTAATTCTTCCAATGGAATACAATCAGTTAGAGTATGGAGAATATGACCAATTCGATCCAATGACAGAAATACTTGTCTACAACAAACTAAGCTCCAAACGCAATTATCACGATTACGTGGGTTCTGATGGCCTAAATTCAAATTTGCATAGAAAGTTTTACCAAAATGTGATTTATCTTGATATTATTCTGATTGTGGTCTAGGAGAGACTCTAGACGGCTTCTCCTTGCTAGCTCTTGAATTCTATACGGGGCAAAATCGGGAAAGACAACAAATGAATCTTCAAAAAAGCATGCTTCTTTCATTTTGTTCCACCATTGGAGAGCTATAGAATCATAGAGCCATTGAGCAATTTAAGTATAAATTGGCTCAGAGGATGAGGTAGAGGTATGTCTAGATCTCTTGGGTTGACGTGGAGCTATTGGAAATAATAATGTAGTGAAGGAATTTGAAATTTTTTAGGAGCTAGGGTTTTTTGAAAATTGAAATGAGAAGGTAAAGGTGAAAAGTGAAAAAGGAGATAGTGCCTTCAGTCGATCGGTTGAATATGGTCAGTCGACTGAAACAGTATTCTGAAACTCTCTGTTTCAGATTCGGTCGACTAGCCATATTATTTCAGTCGACTGAATGTAGTTTGAGTGCTTTCTGTTTTATGTTTCAGTTGACTGGCTATATTCGATCAGTCAACTGAATATAGCCTTACAGCTCACTGTTATTAGATTCAGTCGACTGGTTGAAAATTCCAGTCGACTGAATTCTCTTCTTTGCAGCATTTATATTATATTGCTGCATAAAAATAATATATTCAATATTTTTTTAAATAATGCATACAAAGTAGGAATGAAATAAATTAAAAAAATATAGAAATAAAATAAATTATTTGGATGAAGAAGTGGATGGAGACTTCGAGTTGTCTGGTTTATCCTTCGTCTTCTCTTTATATGGTTTCAATGGTGACCAACGGTTTCCATGCTCCTATGAATTCGAAGAGACATGTGGTGGTTGTAGCGACTGATCCCATGGATTCCGATAGAAAGAAGGTGTAGGTTGATGAACCGCAGATGAAGATGACCCGTAGAATTTCCATCCAATCTGCTCTAGAAAACTAAGACGTCTTGAATTCATTTTCTGTTCATAGTACACCTCGCGTTGAATCATTACAAATTCCTCCTGGTAATGATGTAAATCATCATTTTTTTGTTTTTTTTAGGAGAACCAAAGAACAGAAAAACGTCACACCTTCTTCTTCTCAGGAGTATGGCCTGTGCGATATTTTGACGGTCTGATCGATTCGTGATTAGGTATAGGTGTAGGTAAGCTTGACGATACAGATGAAGGTGTCAAAAAATCGACAGAAGAGTAAGCGGAACCATTGATGAATTTTCTTGTGAAGACATTGTGGTAGAGAGAAGATAAAATATGTTTGAAACAAAAATTGATGGAAGGATGAAGTGCAGAACGCTGAGATATATATAGGAGAACAAACAGTTGGAAGTTGATGGATTTACATAAAATATGAAAAAGAATTAGAGGATGAAAACAAAACACAAATTTTGTGGCTGAGAAATTTTTTTTCATAAAAAATAAAAAAATAATAAGGAGAAAACCGTAGTAGAAGTAGTTGTAAAGTAGTAAATGGTCAAGTTGCAGAGACATAAGCTTACCAAACTTAAGGTGCTGAGTTCGAGTACCAGAATATATATATATATATATATATATTTAATTTTTTTAAATTACTTTAGAAATTTTACAATTCTTTTAAAGAAATTATACCCAATTCTCTTCTTAATTTTATAAAAAAAATTTCATTTAGTGGTTTAGTGAAAATATCAGCTAACTGATTTTCAGAATTTACAAATTACAAATTTATTATATCCTTTTCAATATTATCATGAAGAAATTGATGACGAATGTTAAAACATTTAGTTCGTGAGTGATTGACAGGATTTTTTCGATAAATTTATTGCACTGGTGTTATCATAATATATTATAGATTTATTTAATTTTATACCAAAATCTTGTAATGTTTGTTGCATGTAGATTACTTGAGCACATGCTAAAGCTGAAAATATATATTCTGCTTCACATGTCGATACTGAAACACAATTTTGTTTCTTGCTAAACCAAGATACTAAGGATCGTTCAATGAAATACAAGTTCCACTTGTACTTTTTCTATCTGTCCGACTTCCTCTAAATCAACATCACTATATGATACTAATTCAAAAGGACATTCTTTTGGATAAAATAATCCTAAGTCATTGTTTTGCTAAGATAACGAATTATACGTTTTACTGCTCGCGTATATGTTTCTTTAGGATCTGCTTAAAATCGAGCACATAGACAAACACTCATCATAATATCAGGTCGACTAGCAGTTAAGTAAAGTAATAAACCAATCATACTACGATATAGTTTTTGGTCGACACTCTCACCATTTTCATCTTTATAGATATGTATAGTTGTACTCATAAGAGTTGGTTTGGCAGAAGTGTTTTCCATACCAAATCGTTTAATTAGATTATTACAATACTTTACTTGATTAATAAAAATGCCATTTTATAATTGCTTGATTTGAAGTCCAAGAAAATATGATAGTTCTCCCATATGTGGCATTTCAAATTCATTTGTCATGATAGTCGAAAATTCCTTACATAATTTTTCATTTGTTGAACCACATACAATACCATCAACACATATTTGTATAATTAAAATATCTTATTTAGTTTTCTTGGTAAATAAAGTTTGATCAACTTTTCCAATCTCAAAAAGCAGATTCTAGTAGATAGCTTTTAAGTTGATCATACCAAGCACGAGGTGCCTGTTTTAAGCCATATAAAGCTTTCTTAAGTTTATAAATGTGATCTGGAAATTTTTCATCAGTAAAAAGAGGAGGTTGCTCAACATAAATATTTCTTTTATATATCCATTGAGAAAAGCACTTTTAACATCCATTTAATATAATTTAAAGTTATGAAAACATGCAAAAGCCAATAGAATACGTATAGCTTCTAGTCTTGCAACTGGAGCAAACATTTCTTCATAGTCTATTCCCTCTTCTTGATTATAACCTTGTGCTACTAATCTAGCTTTATTTCTAGTAGTGTTACCTTGTTCATTAGCTTTGTTTTTGAAAACCCATTTTGTACCAATGACTGATTGATCACCAGGTTTAGGAACTAATTCCCAAACTTCGTTTCTTTTAAATTGATTTAGCTCTTCTTGCATAGCTATAATCCAATAGTCATCGGTTGAGGCTTCCTTAATATTTTTATGTTCTATATTAGAGAGAAAAGCTATATGGCCCATTTGATTTAATCGATGTCTTGTTCTTACATTAGAATTTACTTCTTTAATTATATTTTGAACATGGCGATCTCTAAGAATTCTTGGAGGAGATCTTACTATATTATCATTATTAACATTGTTTTCATTTTCTGTAGTAATATTAGAATTATTATTTTGAAAAATAATATCATAATCTTCTGAACTATTTGTTAGAATTTTATTTGAATTATTTTCCTAATTTTTAATTGTAGAAGGAATTTTGACATTTTCATCGAATGAAACATGAAGAGTTTCTTCGATTACTTTAGTTCTTGTATTAAAAAATCGATAAGCTTTGCTTCTTTCCAAATATCCTTTGAGTATTCCTTCATTGGATTTTGGATCAAATTTATCAAGCTGATCTTTAGTGTTAAGTATAAAACATTTTGAACCAAAAACTTTGAAACATGATATATTTGGTTTTCTACTATTTAAAAGTTCATATGGAGTATGTTTTGGTAAAGATTGAATAGAAACACGATTCAAAACATAACAGGAAGTTGCAACAGCCTCTGCCTAGAAATGCTTAGGTAAAGTGCTTCCATTTAATAAAGTTCGTGCATATTCTTGTAATGTTTTGTTTTTCCTTTCTACTACTCTACTTTGTTGTGGTGTTCTAATAAAGGAGAAATTATGATTAACTCCTTTATTGTTACAAAAATGTTCTAAAGCTTCATTTTCAAATTCACCTCCACGATCCCTTCTAATATTTTAAACTTTTAAATTCTTTATATTTTGATTTCTTTTTACAAAAATTTTAAAATTTTCAAAAGTATCACTTTTATGTTTCATAAAAATAGTCCATGTATATCTTGAAAAATCATCTACAATAACAAATACATAACTATTGTGATTAATAGACTGAACTTGAGTAGCTCCGAAAAGGTCCATATGTAGTAGTTCATGTGGTTGTGTTGTAGATTTGATTTTCTTAGATTTAAAAGAAGATTTTGTTAATTTTCCTAACTAACATGCATCACAAATATTATCAATTTTGAATTTCATATCAGGTAGTCCTTTAACAAGTTTATTTTTAGCTATTTTATTAATAGTATTAATATTTGTATGACAAAATCATTTGTGCCATAGCCAAGAATCATTCTCTGTGGCTACTAAACACATAGTTGTGTTATAATTTATATTCATATTTAAAATATAAATATTTCCGTCTCTTATACCTTCAAAAATTAAATTTTGATTTTTACCAGAAATATTACATTTATTTTCTGAAAAAGATATATGAAAACCTTTATCACATAATTGACTTATGCTTAATAAATTATGTTTTAAGTTTTTAACTAATAGAACATCAGTAATGAGAGGTGAGTTAGAGATACCGTTATTGCTCACATCGCCTTTGTTGACGACATAACCTTTTGAATTATCTCCAAAAGTGACTGATCCTCCATTTGAGTAGACTATGTTTGTTAACATGTCTTTATTACTAGTCATGTGTTTCGAGCAACTGCTGTCTAGAATCCATTTTCCTCTTTTTTAAGTGGTATTGCAAAAAATAAAGATTAAGCTGGTACCCACTTTTTTTAGGGTCCTAAGAGTTAGGTCTTAGGAAACCAAACCCAAGCGGGTTCAGAATTTTCTTTATAAATATAATTCTCATTTTAATGAACAGTTTCCATAAATGTTTTGATATGCTTATTCCTAATTAAGTTATTATTTGTTTTAGGAATCCATATTTTAATAGTTTTAAAATCTTTAGAAACTGTTTTCTTTAAATCTTTCCTTATTTTTTTAAACTTATTCTTAAACTTCCCAAATTTCTTTGGATTTTCAATTTTCTTATATCCTAATCCCATTTTATTTGAATTAGACCGAGAATTTTCTATTATTTTAGAAATATTTTCTCGTCCGGTATTAAAACTAGAAATATTTTTATTTATATCTTCTAACTTAGTTTTGAGACTAGATTTTTCTAACTCTAATACTTTAGTGTTAGATTTGAAATCATTAATTTCAACTGATAAATCATCGTTTTTATTTTTTTGAATTCCTAACTCCTGAGTTATCGTAGAAAGTTGAGATGTTAAATTAGAATTAGACTCTCGAGATTTTTCAAGTTCTTCTTCAAGAATTTTCTTTTCATCTCTAAGCATACTAATTTCTAATTCAGATCTATTTAGTTTTCCTTGTAACTCCTTATTTTGGTTTTTAGTTTATTTTACAAAATCCACTAGTTCTGAATTAAGTTCAACCAAATCTTCAAAACTTAGTTTACTTACATCATCGTTTGTAGCCATAAAGCATACAATTGCTTACTCTATGTCACTGTCACCATCGCTCTCTGATGAAGAAGAATCTGAATCATCCCATGTTACTGAAAATGCTTTCTTCTTGAATTTGTTCTTCTTGAATTTATTTTTCTGTTTCTTTGGACAATCTTTCTTCATATGACTCTTTTTATGACATTCATAACATTCCATAACAGAAGATGATGGTTTAATGCTATTATTGTTACTAGAGTTATTTTTGTAACTCTTGAACTTGTTATTCTTTTTGAATTTCAAAAACATTTTGAAATTTTTAGCAATAAATGCCATATCCTCTTCATCTGAGTCAGAGTCATCCTATTCTGCTTGAAATGCTAGATTCTTCTTATCCTGTGCTTGAACTTTCTTTGCCTGCAAATTCACTTCATATGACGTTAGATTTCTTATTAACTCTTCTGGTTTCATAGTAGAAAGACCGTTTGCTTCTTCAATAGCTAGGATCTTTCTTTCCCATTCATCCGTTAAAGAGTTTAGGATTTTTGATAGTATATCTAAGTCAGAAATTTTTCTCCTAGTGCCAATAGTGAGTGATATATATATCTTGAAATCTAGAGTACATGTCATTTATATTTTCATTTGATTTCATTTTGAAATTTTGAAACTGGTCTTTCAACATAGAAATTTCGCTTTGTTTAACTTTGTTAGTTCTTTCATGAGTTACTTTTAGAGTTCTCCATATCTCATAAGCATTTGTACATATACTGACTCTATTAAACTCATTTCTATCTAATGCACAAAATAACATGTTCATAGATTTGGCATTTGAAGTAGTATCAGCTTTTTGTGCAGAAGTCCAAGTTGAAAAATCTTCTGTTGGAATGGTATATACATTTTGAGTAATGTTGCAAGTTTCAAAACCATTAGATTGCATATATATTCTCATTCTAGTTAACCAGTAATTATAATTCATGCCATTGAATAGTGGAGATCGTGCAGTAGATTGACCTTCAATACAACTAGTGTTAATGACAGTGCTTGTGCTGGTGTTATTTTCCATATTAGTAAAAAGATTATCAAAAAACCGTGTTATGGTTATAGGATGTCTAGCTCTGATACCAAATGAAAGTGACTACTGTGTATCTAGTTATCACTTAGGATCATGTAATATGGAATGTATTATAATCTAAATGCGGAAACAGATAATAATAGTAAAGTAAATAAGAATAAGCACACCAGGAGTTTTTATACTGGTTTGAACTTCCTGTTCTACGTCTAGTCCCAGACTTCCTTTTGGAATTTTTCTCAATAACCCCTCACTTAACCCGGAGGAATAGGTAAACAACCCCTGAACAACTGAATAGGATTTTTCCGCCTCTAACAACCGAAAGAGGACTTTACCCGCCTGAACAACCGAACAGGACTTCAACAGTTTCAATAAAATTGCTTTGAAACTTTGTGTTCTTGATAACACTGATTTAACTTTAATAACACAACCTTCCTATAATCTTTTCCTCAAGTATATATGTATGTGTTAAGATTTAGAAAGGAGAATATTGCTTCGAATCGAAGAATAAGTTAATTGATTTAGAGATTCAAGTAATATATGTAAATTGTGATTGCTTTTCAGAATGCAGAGATAGTAGAGAGTATGATCAGAAAATAAAATGAAATTCGGTGATATGTGAAGTGAATCTTATGCGTTTATATAGTAGATAAACAACCGCAACCATTCATGAAGAGTTCTGACCAAAAGAAGCATCCATAACTCTTCAATTTAGATCGATCTCTTGGCAAATGGAAGTGTCTGTTTAGAAAAAATAGATGTTGGAAAAGTTCAGTCGACTGACCCAAAACGACCAGTCAACTGAATATTCAAGTTGGTGCAAAATAGAGGGTGTATGTGCAACTGTGCATATTTAGTCGACTGGCCATATTTGGTCAGTCCACTTACCTGAATGTCAGTGCACAGTTCTCATATGTATTGAAGAATTTGAAGCTTAAAACAACTTTGATTTGTGTAGACTACTTGAGGATAGATTTTTAACAATTCAAAGACTAAAAACTTCGACAAATAAACATACTATACTTAGTTTTGTGGTCTTGTCTCCTTTGTAGTTTTAATAGCATATCTCTTTCTCTTTTTGTCGCTTGCCCATATAGTCTCATTCACTGATTTTTTTAATCTCTTTGTCATGAATCAAAACTTATGATTCAACGGGCCATAGTTTCAGTGAGAGGGATCGGTAGGAAATGGTTAAATGAGGGATCAATATGGATTCTTCGGAAGGGATCGACAATGAGGCTAAGGGATCAGTATATAACACTAAGGACCACTCTAATCCAACCTATCTGAAAACTTAACATAAATTCGCCTTGCCGAATTTGAACATGAGATGACAACGGACAATATGACTTCATACTTGGACTATCGAACTTAAGATTGAATGACCAAACTACCGGACTGCTCGATATGGACTAAGTAATAAATCTATTTATAAACTAGGATATAGATTTCATTATTCGATATGCCGATAATCGATCCCAAAGCTATCATGGCCGATCAACTTTCTTACTAATTGAGATGGTCAGCGATGACGGTCTCTTTGGACAAAACTCCAAGTCTCATCGTTTTGTTTTTGCTTTTCTGATTTCAAACTATTTATGCTTGTTTCACACTGCACAAAACTACACCAGTTCACACTTGACACGGGAGGTATAGGTTATTATTTCTATTCTTGGTTGTCTACTGAGTATAATTAACGTAGATTCCAAATGCACGAAGTGTTCAATCAACATGTCTTCTGAATCAGCGGCGAGACACATCGGGTCTGAAGCAAAATCAAGTTCTGCCACTATATCTGAATGACCTTCTTCGAACCACAATGCAGAACAACCAAAAGCATCCATCCTCAAATTAACCTCTTCTCCGATATTCCAATTCTATCAACAAAAACCATCGGCCTGGCTCCTGATGCCTTTGAGGGTGCCATTGTTCTGGTTAACTTTGTTGTCTCACAAGCTTCTCAAATCAGCAAAGCTGCTTTTCATCGATTGTGGTATATCAACGGGATTCCATTCGAAGATGTTTTAGTTCCAACAAGGAAAGATAGACCTCACTTGCCCCCAACCGTATATACAGAGTGTAACAAATTTATGTACTAGGATGGTAGCGTTCCATCTTTTAACTCCTTCGTCCTGAAGATGTTGAGGTATCATGGGATCGTCCATACTTAGTTGCATCTCAACAGCTATGCTTTCATTCACGGGACTTCCTCATATCCATGAATGTTCTATTTCGTCCGCCGACTCCTAAAGACATCAGATTTATCTATAACTTTAAAAAACGATCGAGAGTCCTTCTTACGTCTTCCTTGAACCTTCACCAAACTGTCAAGTCTTGGCGGGCACGTGCAACAAACTTTCATTATTGAAGCATGAGTGATTCTACATGCAATGTCCTCACAGCTTTGCAAGGAGATGGTTAGAAGGATGTAAATGTTTCGTTTTCCTTTTTAAGTTTAATGACTCAAGTCATAATTCTCCTTTGGATATATTAACATCCAAAGCTCTTTCAAGTGTTCGTCCACTTCCGGAGGTGCCACGCTTTCTAGAGCCGTCACCGCCATCCACACCACTCCCGTTGAGGAATATTAGACTCCTTGTAACTGATGAGCTGCTGTCTTTATTCAACATGTTGGAATATGGGCATAGAATCAAACTCCCCAGAAGTAAAGCAGTTCCGAAGATTATTGTTGAATGAAGAGAAGAAACAATCCCCATCGTGCCCCTTGCCGAGGGGACTTGGGAAGGTACCGAAGAGGGTGAAATTAAAGATTCTCAAGCTAATAAGCCTGGAGATGATGATGCAGGCCTTGAAGAAGTGTCGATGACTGGTCCATTGCAAATCGGGCAATCACAGAAACCTCCAAAGAGAAAGAAGAAAATGGTGTACCGACTATGCAAAAGAAAGGCTAGATCAGATCTAGAATTCGTCATTACTCCCCTCAGAGAGGAGTCCTCTTCTCAGTGATTGGAAAGATCGTTAAAAGGATTCTCCAACCTTCAAATATTTGATAATATAATGTCCTATGACTTTCTCAATATTATAATCGAAGGACTCAACTCTCCTACGAAAAGCGGCGAAGGCATCCAATCTTCCAATAGAGGAGAGAGCACTCCGATGAGTAAAGTCACCATTACTGGTCCGTTGGGAGGGAAAACTAGGACACTAACAAACACTCGCACTCCACTGCGCACTTGTTATTAATCTTTCGTAAGACAACTTTTAATATGTTCTTATTTGGTTTTTACAGATTCAATGTCTCAGTCTCGTGCCTTCGATCGTCTTCGGGGATTCTTTTGCTTATCACTGCCTAAGCCGAGACATTGAGCCCACATGACGTAGAGAAAAGGATGCTGGACGAGATAAAGATTATTATCAAGGGATTCCTCTTCCTCATCTAAGCGGAAATCCCAATCCCATGCTTCTCGTCATGACAAACACTCTGACCTTCCTACTCACAACGGAGAAAAATCTTCGTATCACGACCCTTATGCCACAACACCTCACGAATAACATTCAGGCTTGTCTGGTTCAAGGCAGTCGCATGAGCACCGCTCCGGTAAGCACCCACTTGCCATTTTTAACCCACATCCATTGGTTGCTGCTCCCGATTCCACTGCAGTAGAAAAGTAAGCTGAACTTAAAGCTACTTTTTGGAAAATCTGCTTCGATGGTCTCAAATTCCTCCACCCCATACATGTCATTCCTGGACATGCTAAAGAGAGCTCATTAGCGTGCATGAACGCTGTGTTTGTTCAACACAAATCATTTATTCATTTGGTCAAGAAAGTTTCTAAAGTCTCCATAGAGCGTCGGCATGAAATCAACCATCTCAAGTTGGAGGCTATTCATGAAAAAGATATCATCAAGCTTCAAGATGCTGAATTTTTTGAATACAAGACCCAACTTGTAGACGCTGAAAAGAATGCACAGGAGACTGTAGAGGTGGTAAGTCCCTTGGAGGCTTCTCATAAGAAGGAACTTGACGCAGCGCTTCAACGCAGCGACATGCTTGCTTTAGAAAAGGATTCCTTTCAAAAGAAGAAAGGCTCTATAGCTCACCGTGTTGAAGAGCTTAAAGAATTGTTAAAGAAAGAGAGGGAGAAGAAAATTGAGGTCCAAGAAGAGTCGTAGAGATACTGCAAAGAAATCGTCGAGGCGAGGAGCTTGAGAACAAAACTCGATAAACAATTCACCAAGGTTAAAGCTTTGAAGGAAGAAGCCAGAGAAGAGGCCAGAAAAGAAGTGCTTGAACAAGCCAACTTCCAGGTGGAGGTTGCCATCGAGTCCAGTAAGAGTGAGATTAAGGACTTTTTCTATCTGCTAATCATTGAATATAATTCGAAGGTCCTTCTCCACCACGACTTAACCTTTCTTAGTGAGGGTTATCTTGAATCACTTGCCGAAGCCTGGCAGCACATCGTCAAGATGAAGAAGGAAGAGCTGGGAGAAGTAGAATTCAATGAAGAAGAACTTGTGAGAGTATTGCTTCGAGGAAATGAGCCGTATGATCTGGCCGCCGTTAAAATTTAATTTTTTAAGGCTCCCACACTGAGTAAGGAAGGGGAGGATATTGTTAAGTCTTCTAGACCTGATCCTAAGAGTTCCTCTCTCATCCAAGTAGCCGGACCATCATCATCTCATGATATGAAACAAAATCTTGGTTATGATCTGGACAGGCCCTGCTTTGGACCACAGATGTTGTCTCCCATTCTTGAAGGAAGCACTCGGCGACCAGTGAAAGTCAACCAGATCAGACTTCTTAAAATTTGAAAAGTTTTGGTTCTCCATGCATAATGTCTTTCAACTATTGTCCATGCTTTAACAAATTTTTGCAGGTCCTCCAAGCCCTGATCTGACTCCTAGGAGCTGTGCCACCATAGAGCAGTAAGAGAAGACGGCCGAAGTCCCACCTGCTGTTGATAACCTGGGGCCCGATGCTTAAGTCATCGGTGTTCTTGATGAAGATAAGCCATAAGATCCGTCCCTTGCTGATAAATCAGAAGATGTAATGATCATAGCTGCTTTGGAGCGCACAGCTAAAACTAGTATAAGGGAGCAAATCAAGGAGGAGGAGAGGTCAAAGCGTAAAGTTAAAGGCGAACCTGCCGAGGTAGAAGTTGAAGATCCTGATCTTGCACCACTGCAAGTTGATCCACCAGGCGGGACGATTCCCGTTGAAATCACTTCTCCTTTTTCAAGTATTACTGCTAAAGGCGGCGAAGGGTCCCGGAAGAGAAGCTCAACCGACTCCACTCCTAAAAAACCAAAGAGGGAGATAAAGTCAAAGAAGTATTCATTACTTCATATCATTATACATAATTTGAATAATTATTTCTTTCGTTAGTCATATGTGTATGGGTATGAATCCTTTTTTTTTGAAATAGCTTATACTGGAATTTTGAGATTTATGAATAAAAGTTTTTGCTTTCAATTAATCATCGTGTGAATTGTTATTTTGATAGGTTAATTGTTACTTTCCATTCAATATACTTGTAATTTTTTGATTGTAAATTTCCATTAACAGTTCACCATCTCCATTTCAAGGCCTCCCTACGGTCGTTGCCTTGAGTCATAAAAAATGTTAAGCCGGAGTTGTAGTGAGCTACCTTATCCAGTCTTTAGTAGTTTGTATTCCTCCCGTCAATTTCAGGTTAGAGATGGTAGGATAGTGAATAGTCAGAATCCGTTCATCTGTCTATTGGAATTTAGATGCAAGTCAGCGCTTTAGGGACTTGAGAGTTATTTTGTGAGCTGTCGGTTCACGCTCGATTTATGTTTTGGCATTAGTCCACACTCTAGGGACTTAGAATTATTTCGCGGGCGTTCGATTCGCCTTCGAATTTTTATACTACAGTTCGCACTCCGGGGACTTAGAGTTATCTCGTGGACGGTCGGTTCATGCCCAATTTATTTATACTCCAGTCCACACTTCGAGGACTTAGAGTTTTCTCGTGGGCGGTCGGTTCACACCTGAATTGTTTATACTCCGGCCCACACTCTTGGGACTTAGAGTTTTTTTGTGGGAGGTTGGTTGACACCTGAATTGTTCATACCCCGATCCGCACTCTGGGACTTAGAGTTTTCTCATGGGCGGTCGGTTCACGCTCGATTTGTTTATACTTCAGTCCATACTCCAGGGACTTAGAATTTTCTCATGGGCGGTCGATTCATGCTGCTTTCTTTATAATTCGGTCCATATTCCCGGGACTTAGAATTTTCTCATGGGCAGACGGTTCACACCCAAATTGTTTATACTCTAGTCCGCACTTCGGGGACTTAGATTTTTCTCATGGGTAGTCGGATCATGCTCGATTTGTTTGTACTTCGGTCCACACCCTAGGGACTTAAAGTTTTATCATGGGCAATCGATTTACAACGAAATTGTTTATACTCTGATCCGCACTCTGGGGATTTAGAGTTTTCCCGTAGGTGGTCGGTTCACGCTCGATTTGTTCCAATCTCACTATCGGAGCAGGAATTTTTCAATCTCCGTATTATCGGCCGCATTTTTTCCCTACGGCATGTCCCATCCTCTGGTCATTAGTAGGAATTGTTAATGGAGCAAATTATGGAGCTCATCTTGTTCGATCTGATCAGTTATTAGTATGTTTGATTGATTTCAAACTCCGAGAGCCTTTTCACATTTCACATATATCGATATCAATCAGTTTCATTATGCACTTAGCATAAATTGCAACGACTGTCATATAAACGAAGGAAGTTCAAGCCTTTATTCATCAGATAGAAAAGAACAAACTGTTCTATCTTATTACATATTTGGAGAAATCAAATGCTAAAGAAAATATAGAAATGGAATTGAAATGCAAAGGAAATGTTCTAAGTGAAATAGCTTCGCAAATGCTCACTCTTACACGCTCTTGGAAGTGTAATGCCATCGACAATTGCTAACTTGAAAGTTCCCTCTCCAAGCTTTTGTTCAATGACATACGGTCCTTTCCATGTCGAATTCATGTGTGATGGGACCAGAAAAACCTTTTTAGGATGACATCGCCAACTTCAAAGGTTCTCAATCGAACTTTAGTATTGCAATATCGGGCGATTCGATGTCAGTGTGCAGCTGCTCTCAAATCAAATTCCTCGCACTTCTCATCTATAAAGTCCAAGGATTCCAAAAGAAGATTTTGTTTGTTTTGGGGTTAAGTCACTCGACAAGAATGGACTTCGAGTTCTATTGAAATAACAGTTTCGAAACTGGAAGCAAGAGAAAATGAAGTATGGCCAGTCGTGGATTTATGTGTGGTTTTGTAGGCCCAAAGTGCCATAAGAAGTTCATCCACCCACTTGCCTCTAGACTTCTCCAAATGCTCTTAAGAATAGACTTGATAATTTTTTATACTGCAAACCTCTTTTCAATGCGATATTTTCGACAAAATTCATTAAATTCAGCACTATCGAATTGAATCCCATTATTTGTTATGATAGTTCGTGGAAGACCGAAGTGACATATGATGTTCCAAAAAATGAAAATGATTACTTTCTTGTTGTGATTATGGCTAACGGTTCCGTTTCGGCCCATTTAATGAAGTAATCAACCGCGACAATAGTGTACTTCGCGCCGCCTTTAGAGATTGGCAAAGAACCAACTATGTTAATACCCATATAGCGAATGGCATTGGACCGACCATTTGCATGATCTCTGTCAGTGGAGTTCTTGGGACTTTTGCATATATCTGGCACTTGTCAAATCATCTCACATAATCAGCATCCTGGTTTATAGTTGGCCAAAAATATCCATAACGGAGTGTCTTCTTTGTTAGAGTTTTCCTCCCAGTGTAATCACCGCATTCTCTTTCATGAACTTCTTTTATAATATGCTTTATCTCGTAATGAGAAATACACCAGAGTAAGGGAAGGAAAATCCTTTTCTATACATAGTCCCTTCTTGCATAATATACCGCGATGCTTTGCATACGACTTGTCGGTTTTCATTTTTCTTTTAGGCAAGATTCCATGCTACAAGTAATCTTTAAATGGAGTCATCAACGATTCCCTCTTGAATTCTGCTTCCAGTACTCGATCGATTTCCATCATATTTATACTTGGGGTATGTAATATCTCGACCGGAACCACACCCATCTGTTGTGCATTACTAGTACTAGCAAACTTTGCCAATGAATTAGCCTCTCTGTTTTTCTCATGTGGTATATGTGAAAAGTTATAGTGTTCGATATCTACCAACAACTCCTGAACTAAGGTAAGGTACAAGGCAAGTCGTTGGCCCTTAGTCTGATAGTCTCCTCTGACTTGATACACCACCAATTGTGAGCCACAAAGTTTTCAAGAGACTTCACTCCAAGCTCTCTAGCAAGTTTAAGTCCACCAATCAACACTTCATACTCAACCTCGTTGTTTGTAGCAGGAAAATCAAGCTTCAAAGCATTGCAAATTGACTGGTTCTCTGGGGATACAAGCTCAGTCCCAGCTTCGAAACAGTGACCATTAGATGCCCCATCAGTGTACAACTTCCGTCGCATGGTAGGAATTTTGCTGCCTTCTGGAAGCTCATCTAGCATGGTAAATTCTGCTATAAAGTCTGCCAGCACTTAACCCTATATAGCTCTTTGGGGAAGATAAGTAATGTAGAATTGGCTGAGCTCGATGTTCCATTTAAGCAACCTTCCAGACGTCTCAGGTCGTTGCAAGACCTATCGTAATGGCTGGTCAGTGTAAATATTGATCGGATGGCATGGAATTACGGATGAATTTTCTGTGAAGCTGTTAGCAAGCAATATGCCATTTATCTATCTCCAGATAGTTCCTTTCCGCTCTTGTTAATCGCGTGCTGAAGTAATACACCGGCCTTTGATTCCGGTTCTACTCGCGAGTCAAGGCGGCACTTATAGCATGTGCTGAATCTGCCAAATAAATGTACAACTCCTCATAATCTACCGGCTTTGACAAGATCGGGGGTCTCTCCAAATGATTCACAAGAGCTCGAAACACATCTTCATAATTCTGCGTCCATTCAAAGTTTCTCTTTACCTTCCTAATCAAATCAAAGAAAGGACTGCATTTGCCAGTTACCTTGGAGATAAATCAAATTAAAGTAGCAACCTTCCCATTCAAACTTTGCACTTTTTTAATGGTTTTGGGCGCTTGAACATCTCAAATAGCCTGAATCTTTTCTAGATTAACTTCAATTCCTCGAGCATTAATAATAAAGCCCAAGAACATTCCTGACGCAACACCGAATGAGCATTTTAAAGGACTGATCTTTATGTCATAAAATCGAAGGATGTCGAACATCTCTGCCTAGTCTCGAATGTGGTGGTTCGATTGCTATGACTTCATGAGCATATTATCCACATAGACTTCCATTGTTCTCCTAATTTGACCTTTAAACATCTGCTTAACTAAGCGTTGATAGGTTGCTTCATCATTCTTCAACCCAAGCGGCATCACCACGTAACAGTATAATCCAATATCCATCATAAAGCTGGTGTATTCCTGGTTGGAGAAAGGCATTGGGATTGGGTTATACCCAAGGTACGCATCCATAAAGGATAACAATTCATACCCTACAGCTAAATCAACTAACTAATCAATCCTTGGAAAGGGAAAACAATCTTTAGGACATGCCTTGTTCAAATCTGAATAGTTGATGCACGTTCTCCGCTTCTCGCTCGCCTTCTTCACCATCATGAGATCAGATATCCATTCAGGAGAGAGGGTTTCGCGAATAAACCCATTGAATTTCAGTTTATCCACCTCCTCTTTTAGATCAATGGATCTCTTCGGATCCGTGCCTCGCCTTTTCTGTTTTGCCGAAACATATTTCAGATCAACGTTTAATGCATGGCTCACGATGGCAAGCAAGATCCCATGCATGTTAGAATGAGTCTAAGCAAATACATCCAGATTCCCTCAGAGATAATCAACAAGTTCTCTCATCATCAAGGGGTTGAGCTGTGATCCAATCTTCAAGACCCATTATGGGTCATTGCGCCTGACTGTTATATCAATCGTCAGCTCAACCAGTGCCACCTTGTTTCCTTGGCGTCCCCTTCGTCATCCCTCGGATCTATATCTCTATAGAGCCGACTGTGGCATCCCAGCCAAGGCTTAAGTGCATTTGTCAATCTTCAGTAACTTGGATGCGGACAGATTTGTCCATACCCTTTCCCTTCTCGTTACACCGAGCTTCTCTCAACTCAGACACATAATAGGCACGTCTACTCACATGATCATTATGGATCACTCCTACTCTATTATCAGTTGGAAATTTTAAAGTCAAACACCACGAGACAAGAGCAACTTGAAATTCGACAAGGGATGAATGGCCTAGAAAAACTTTGTATGGTGAGTCAACATCCAAAATAATAAACGGAAGGATCCACACACTCCTACATTCACCTTCCCCCAATTCAACCGGCAACTCCACACAGCCAACTGCCTCAGTTTCTACATCATTGAAACTATGTATGCCAGCTTTAGATGATTTCAAATCTTTAGCCTTCATTCTTATTTGATCTTAAGCCTTCTTGAAAATGTTGTTACTGAACTTCCACAATCAATCAAAACTCTTCTCACAAGAGCAGGGCCAATCGTGGAAGAAATGACCATCGAGTCAATTGTAGGAGCCTCTACTCTATCTGCATCTCTGCTTTTGAACACTATATCATCAGTAATCGTGTGTTGTTGCTTGGCAGGAGTTCCGTCCTCCGTATTTGAGCAATACTCAAAATCTATATGCCTCATCGCGTTGGCGTAGCACTCCATTTCTTACCAATTCCTATCTGTAGGATGTAGACTATCGAGTTTGTCACTATTCTTCTTTTGGTCTGTGCAGGCGCCTCAGCGCTACACGGAGCTTGTCCTCGATTGGGGTTAGATGTCCTATGTCCGCCATCCTACGGAGTTTTCATGAACTTCTGCAACTTCTTTTCTCGAATCAAGTTCTCGATAGCATCCTAGAGATGCCTGCACACATTCATGTTGTGCCCGTAACACTCATGAAATCAGCAATACTTTCCAGTCTGTTTGTGCCTCTGTTGACTCCTTCGGATGTGGATTCTTGTATTGAAAAGTATTACAGGTGCATATGCGTTTAGAGGCATGTTATTATCCCGCCTTTTGGCAAGGCGATGATATCAAGGACTTGACTAGAGGCTGAAGATAATCCGTTCTTGAGATCGGTTATCTACAACTTCACAATGGTTATAGGCAAACTTGGTCCGAGTCCGGATCAAGCCACAATCAACATGACACGATACAAAACAACATTCCAAATTTTAGGCCAATCGACGTTCCTATGCTCAAGTTATGGAATGATTTAGATCCATGAGAAACATGCCAATCTCGTATCCATCATTCATATCCATCATCTCGTATCGATCAGCATCGATCCGAAATGACAAGCACTCGACATCCATCATTCATATCCATATAGTTCAAACTCATAATGATGGACTTTGGCACTTCCAAGATCGACCATACTTCACTTAGCCAGCGAGCTGCATTTTTCTTATCGATCACCTACTTGATCGATACGAAGAGCAGAGCCCACAATCGCTAGGAAGATGGAAGCAAGGCATCGATACAAAAAGGAAGCAGTGGATGGATACGAATGAAGCATAGCACAAGATCGATCTGAACAGCAAAGCATTGGACGGATACGAAAGAAGTAGTCAACCCAAAAGAAGTCGATGCAGCCAAATAAATGTACAACACCTTATAGTCTACCGGCTTTGACAAGATAGGGGGTCTCTCCAAATGATTCACTAGAGCTCGAAACGCATCTTTACAATCCTGCGTCCGTTTAAAGTTTCTCTTTCCTTTCCTAATCCAATCAAAGAAAGTAATGCACTTGTCAGTTTCCTTGGAGATAAATCGACTTAAAGTAGCAACCTTCCCATTCAAACTCTACGCTTGTTTAATTGTTCTGGGTGCTTGAATATCTTGAATAGCCTGAATCTTTTCTAGATTAACTTCAATTCCTCGAGCATTAATAATAAAGCTTAAGAACTTTCCTGATGCAAGCATTTTAAAGGATTGATCTTTATGTTATAAAATCGAAGGATGTCGAACATCTCTGCCAAGTCTCGAATGTGGTTGTTTGGTCGCTATGAATTTATGAGCATATCATCCATATAGACTTCCATTGTTCTCCCAATCTGACCTTTAAACATCCGGTTAACTAAGCGTTAATAGATTGCTCCATCATTCTTCAACCCAAATGGCATCACCACATTACAATATAATCCAATATCCGTAACAAGGCTGGTATATTCCTGGTAGGAGAAATGCATTGGGATTTGGTTATACCCCGAGTATGCATCCATAAAGGATAACAATTCACACCCTACAGTTGAATCAACTAACCGATCAATTCTCGAAAAGGGAAAACTATCTTTTGGACAAGCCTTATTCAAGTCTGAATAGTCGATGCATGTTCTTCACTTGCCATTCACCTTCTTCACCAGCGCGGGATTAGATATCCATTCAGGATAGAGGGCGTCGCGAATAAACCCATTGACTTTCAGTTTATCCACCTCCTCTTTAAGAGCAATGGATCTCTCCAGATCCGTGCCTCGCCATTTCTGTTTTACTGGAACATATTTCAGATAAATGTTTAATACATGGCTCACGATAGTAAGAAAGATCACATACATGCTAGAATGAGTCCAAGCAAATACATCCATATTCTCTTGGAGAAAACCAACAAATTCTCTCATCATCGAAGGGCTGAGATGTGATCCAATCTTCAAGACCCGTGATGGGTCATCGTGGCTGACTTTTATATCAATCGTCAACTCGGCCGGTTCTGCCATGGTTTCCTTAGGCTCCTCTTCGTCATCCCTCGGATCTATTTCTCTATAGAACGGATTGTGGCTTCCCAACCAAGGCTTAGGTGCATTTGTCAATCTTTGGTAACTTGGATGCGGATAGATTTGTCCACACCCTTTCCCTTCTCCTTACGTTGAGCTTCTCTCAACTTAGCCACATAACAGGCACGTCCAGTCGCCCGATCACCATGGACCACTACTACTCCATTATCAGTTGGAAATTTTAAAGTCAAACACCATAGGGCAAGAGCTACTTGAAATTTGGCCTGGGACGAATGGCCTAGAAAAATGTTGTATGGTGACTCAACATCCAAAACAATAAACGGTAGGATCCACACTCTCCTACATTCACCTTCCCGCAATTCAACTGGAAACTCCACACATCCAACTACCTCAGTCGCCACACCATTAAAACCATGTATGCGAGCTTTAGATGATTTCAAATCTTTAGCCTTCATTCTCATTTAATCATAAGCCTTCTTGAAAATAATGTTTACTGAACTTCCACAATCAATCAAAATTCTTCTCATAAGAGCAGGGATAATCATGGAGGAAATGACCATCGGGTCAATTTTAGGAGCCGCTAGTCTATCTGCATCCTTGCTTTTGAATACTATGTCATCAGTCATCGTACGTTGTTGCTTGGCCGGTCTTCCGTCCTCTATATTTGAACAATACTCAAAATTCACATGCCTTATCGCGTTGGCGTAGCGTTCCATTTCTTGCCAACTCCTTTCCGTAGGACGTAGCCCTCCAACAATCATTTTATCACTAATTTTCTTTTGGTCCGCGTAGGATCCTCAACGCTACGCGGAGCTTGGCCTCCATTGGGGTCAAATGTTCTATATCCGCCATCCTATGGAGTTTTCATGAACTGCTGCAACTTCTTTTCCTGAATGTACTTCTCGATAGCATCTGGAGATGCCTACACTCATTCGTATTGTGCCCGTAACATCATGAATTCGACAATACTTTCCAGACTATTTTCGTGCTCTGTTGACTCCTTCGGATGTAGCTTCTTATATTGAAAATATTACTGGTGGATTCTCCAGGGATGCGTTTAGAGGCGTGTATGTTATCCCACCTTTTGGCAAGGCCATGATATCGAGGACTTGATAGAGGCCGAAGACAATCCGCTTTGGAGATCAGTTATCTACAAGTTCACGATGGGTATAGGCAAACTTGGTCTGAGTCTGGATCGAGACACAATCAACATGACATGATAAGCAGAGCTATGTAAAGCAACATTCCAAATTTTAGGTCAATCGAAGTTTGTTTGCTCAAGTTATGAAACGATCAAGATCCATGAGAAACATGCCAATCTCGTATCCATCATTCATATCCATCATCTCGTATCGATCAGCATCCATACGACATGAACGCAACTCAAGCACTCAACATCCATCATTCGTATCCATATGGTTTAAACTCATAATGATGGACTTCGGCACTTCCCAGATCGATCACACTTCACTTAGCCAGCAAGCTGCTCATTTCCTATCAATCACCTACTTGATCGATACAAAGAGCAGGGCCCACAATCGATAGGAAGATGGATGCAAGGTATCAATACATAAAGGAAGCAGTGGATGGATATGAATGAAGCAGAGCACAAGATCGATCTGAACAGCAAAGCATCAGATGGATACAAAAGAAGTAGTCAACCCAAAAGAAGCGGTCTCACCACTATCCACAAATCATGGGTCTCTATATAACACGCATGCCACATCATCAATATGAAGGTATCGATACAATGGCTTCAGCCAATTTATATTTGTAACAGTTATCCTACTTTTTGGCAAAGCCGTGATACCAAAATGTCGATCGAAAACAATGGACAGTTCATCTCAAAGATTGGTTATACTTTGCTTTACTATGGATATCGCTGAATTTTTTCCTTGTCCGGATCAGGCTACAATTGATGGGACATGACAACCAAAGCCATAGAAGTCAGCATCTCAAATTTCAAGTCAATCCGAGTTCGTACGCTCGAGTTATGATCGATTCAATTTGGAGGAAACGACCCAGATTTCATATCCATCGCCATTGTTGATTTCGTATCCATCAGCGAACTCCAGTTCGAATCGATCACTTTCATATCGATCAGGCTCCAGCGACTTCGAATCCATCGGCATGCCTCGGTTCATATCGATTGAGTTCGAATCCATCGGCATGCATCGGTTCGTATCGATCGAGTTCGAATACGTCGGCATGCCTCGGTTCGACTCGATCTCATTCGAGTCCATCGGCTCCTCCTTATTCGAGTCCACCGGCAGATCACCTACTTCGTATCAGTCAACTCCCATGAGTTCGTATCCATCAGGATTGGTCATGTTCGAATCCTTCGAGTTCGTATCGATGGACTTCGTACCCATCAGCAGATAATGCACTTCGTAACGATCGGCCAGTGTCTTCTTCATGTCCATCATAGAAGCATCCCTTCGAATCCATCTGATCAAAGCACTTCGTATCCATCAGGTCACCCTGCTTCGTATCCATCAGTGATTCGTATCCATCGACAGTTGCAGTTCGAATCCATGAGTAAGGCATCATTCGAATCCACTGAGTCACCAAACTTGATGACGTGTCGTCCCTCGATACGAATGGAGCGAAATATATGGAGTCGATGCGGTCAACTCGGAGTGAAGACCAAATCGAGGCAAAATGTACGTACCACGTCATCACAAGCCCACGTGAAGAGATCGATTCGAAGGCATCGATTCGAAATGATAGAGTCGAACCAGACAGCCACTCAAGAATGCTCATTTCGTATCGACTATATCTACCAATCCACTGATCCAAATGCCATGAAATTTTCACAGGAGCTTGCACACATGCGAAGGAAGGTCTCCACCAAATTTCAGCTCGATTGGACGTCATCAGTACGAACGTACGTTTCGTATCTATCCAAGCTCGTCGATACGAACTATCATTTCGTATCCATCATTTCGACTCGCATCGATATGAAAAACTACTTGTCAACCTTTTACATCGATTCAGGAGAGGATCGATACAAGAGGATAGTCAAAAACAACCATCAAGCGTTGTCACAACTTAAATTTCAAATCGGTTCAGGAGAGAATCGATACGAAATCCGACAACAAACTAACTGACAATGACTCGTGAACACACAACGTTAACGAGAGTCAAATTAGCATATGTGCATATATATCGTACTAATATTCGATTTTCAACATTCACAGGGATCGAATACTCATCTCATTACGATTACGGCGACAAACGGCCAATCACTGTTACACAGCAATCAGTTATATCAACGCAAGGTTACAGCGATACGGAGTACAACTTTCAACGAAAGAAAGCAATGATTGTGCAGAGAGGAATTGCAGCTTTTCAAAGCACGTCATGTTTCCACAAGACGTACTTTGGGGGGCAAATGTTATCCCGCTTTTTGGCAAAGCCGTGATACCTAAAGATCGATCGAAAACAAAGGACAGTTCGTCTAGATTGGTTATACTTTGCTTTACTATGGATATCGCTGAATTTTGTCTGAGCCCGGATCAGGCTACAATTAATGGGACATGACAAACAAAGCCATAGAAGTCAGCATCTCAAATTTCAAGTCAATCCGAGTTCGTACGCTCGAGTTATGATCGATTCAATTTGGAGGAAACGGCCCAGATTTCGTATCCATCGCCATTGTTGATTTCGTATCCATCAGCGAACTCCGGTTCGAATCGATCACTTTCGTATCGACCAGGCTCAGCGACTTCGAATCCATCGGCATGCCTCGGTTTGTATCGATCGAGTTCGAATCCATCGGCATGCCTTGGTTTGTATCGATCGAGTTCGAATCCGTCGGCATGCCTCAGTTCAACTCGATCTCATTCGAGTCCATCGGCTCCTCCTTATTCGAGTCCATCGGCAGATCACCTACTTCGTATCGGTCAACTCCCATGAGTTCGTATCGATCAGGATTGGTCATGTTCGAATCCTTCGAGTTCGTATCGATGGACATCGTACCCATCAGCAGATAATGCACTTCGTAACGATCGGCCAGTGTCTTCTTCGTATCCATCATAGAAGCATCCCTTCGAATCCATCTGGTCAAAGAACTTCATATTCATCAGGTCACCCTGCTTCGTATCCATCAATGATTCGTATCCATCAATGGTTGCAGTTCGAATCCATGAGTAAGGCATCATTCGAATCCACTGAGTCACCAAACTTGGTGACGTGTCATCCCTCGATACGAATGGGGCGAAATATATGGAGTCCATGCGGTCAACTCCGAGTGAAGACTGGATCAAGGCGAAATGTACGTACCACTTCATCACAAGTCCACGTGAAGAGATCGATTCGAAGGCATCAATTCAAAATGATCGAGTCGAACCAGACAGCCACTCAAGAATGCTCATTTCGTATCGACTATATCTCCCAATCCACTGATCCAAATGCCCTGAAATTTCCACAGGAGCTTGCACACATGCTAAGGAAGGTCTCCACCAAATTTCAGCTCGATTGGACGTCATCTTGATCGATACGAAATGACTTCGTATCGATCACAGATCGACTCGAAACTTTCTGAGGTTGGTCGCGTGGGCCCACTCACGTGCCGGAAAAAGTCTCCTGAGATTTGAGCAAAATCTCAGCCTCCTACGCCTATAAATAGAGCCCCAGAGCCTGCAGAAAAAGCATATCTTTGGACTCTGAAACGCCCAGACTCTGCCGGATTGAGATCTCCATCATCCTACATCATAGTTTTGCTGTTGAATTCGAATTTCCAGTTGTAACTTGCTGTTGATTGCTGTAACAACTTGTAATCGTTGAGACAAAATCAATAAAACTGCAAAAAAATTCATAGTGGACGTAGGCAACACGCCGAACCACTCTAAAATGCTTGACTACGCATTTACATTACTGTTGATTGGAGTTTTTGTTAGATAATAATCATTTTCAATTTACATTCTTTATTATTATCTCTTCAATGACTCCCGAAGAGTGTTGTGACCAATTTTGGTGCAAACACTTTGGTGCTTTGACTGAGAAAACCCAGATTTTCTCCTGCTCTTTGGATCTGTCATCGATATAGGATTAAATAAATCTAAGAGAGATCCAGATAACAAATCCTAGTTCCTTCCCTTCTATTCAGATTTGCATAAAGTCTAGGAAAGGAATTCAACTTTCAAGATGGTTAGCACAAGGACCACCTCTAACGCTATCAATCAAGAGGAACAGGATAGACAGAATCCTACGCCACTACCTCCCTCTAACCAAGTCGCCACTAGACACTCAGAACCATCAGGTCCGGTTACTAGGCAAGAGTTCCGGTTGCTACTCCAAGAGCTGACCCAGAGTCGGCAACAACTAACAGAACAGCTACGCGCTAACGCCGAGCTGATCCACCAATTGGATCGCCAGAAGCGAAAGAGATCCAAGAGAGACCATGCTTCTCGCTCCTCCAGTGAAAGTTCCTCCTCTTCTGATTATCATAATCAATCTCCACGACCCCAGCTAAATGGGAGTCACATACAAACTGCTGGAAATCAACCAGCAATGACTGTTGGACAACTGAGAGTTGGTCCATCAGCCAGTTTCCAAACCAGGCCCTCCTCCCGAGGAGGTGCCATTCCTCACTGCACCGTAGAATACCGCGCCACGAATGCCGCAGATGAACCAAGGGTCAATGCCCCAAGTCAGTCAAACCCGGACAGTTGTCAGCATGGGCGTACCCCTGAACCGTACGTCCCAGAGGACTATGAGCCAAGAAGGCAAGATTTGGACCGCCAACAGCATCCGGTCCAATTCAAGGATGCGGGATTCAATCACATTCTGACACGAGCCGCACATAACATACAAATGCCGGATCTTCCGACCATGATACGTCAGATGATCTGTGTTAGCCAGGGTCTCACCAATGACGATTGGTGAATTTCCCGAAGTCACACTTCTTTTACGGACGATATTCTTACCGCTGAACCCCCATGGCGATTCAGGATCCCGACTCTACATATGTACGAGGGAAACTCCGACCCCAACCAACATATTCTGAAATACGAATGGTCTATGAGCGCTGCCAGAGCTGACGATCCAGTGAAGTGTCGTAGTTTCCCTATATCCTTGGGGGACATCGCTACCATGTGGTTCACTCGACTGCCACCTTGATCCATTTCCTCCTTTGACCAGTTGGCCACAAAATTTGTTGAGCAATTCCGCATGCACATCGCAAGACCGAAAGACGTCAACACTCTGTCTAGCGTCACCCAAGCTCCTGGAGAGACCCTCAGACACTACTTAAAGAGATTTCATACTGCATGTGCGGAGATTAGCAATCCGAACGATAACTCCATCCTTATGGCGCTGACTAAGGGGATTGACCCCGACTCTGAGTTTGGCAACTGGTTGGCTGGAAAACCACCTGCATCATTGGACCGTTTCCACACCAAGGCGGCTCAATTCTTGAGAAGGGAAGATGCGAAACAGTCTAGGAAGCAAAATGATGCAATGCCAAGCACGGAAGGGATCCAAAGCAATGTCGCAATCAAACAGTCCGGTGAGAGCTCCAGAAAAGTTCAGTTGAACGTTAAAAATAAACAAGCTCGGCGGAGAGAGAGCGTGAATCAAACTAGAAAACGAGATCAAAATCTTGGCCCACAGCGCAAGAATCCTATGTTTGACAGTTATACTCCTTTGAATACATCACTGGAGAACTTGTATTTACAAACCTGTAATACAATTCAGTACCAAAAACCTGCACCAAAACCGTCGTCAAACAGGCAAATCCAGACGGGAAAATTTTGCAAGTTTCATGAAAGCTACGGGCACAATACGAATGCATGTCGTCACTTACAAGATCTCGTAGAAAAGTTGATTAGAGAAAGGAAGCTGGAACGGTTTGTTCGGGCACCGCAGCCTGGAGAAGCGGGCCCATCAAATCAAAATAATGAACCCAATCGACCGAGACATGAGGACTCTACCCGCCCCGGCGGGAGATTGGTGATAAACGCCGTCAGTGGCGGACCCGCTTTGTCAGGAGCCTAGAACGACGAGGATCTTCGTCACTGTTACACATGACAGGCTCTATTCAATCTATGAATACTTCGCAATTTCCTTTATATTCTGAAGTTCGAATTTCTAATAAGGCACTGACTTGCCATGTTTTTCCGTTCCAGCAATAAATTACAATCTCTTCAAGCTAGAGTTGTGATTCACTGAATGCAACATTCAACAATCACGACACACGAAGAGCTAAGTTCCATCAAACAATGGAATTTATTCAAATAGCGAGTGACTGTGATACGACCGGCTACTCACTAAGTGAAACCTCAGCTCGGGGGCAAGCCATCACATCAAAGGCTGGACTGGACCGACGCACGACAGTCCTAAAACTAACTCCATATTCCCAGAGTGCGAATTAGAGTATAAACATCAAATAAATCGTTCCCAGAGTGCGAACGGACTCCAAATTCCCAGAGTGTGAATTGGAGTATAAACATCAAATAAATCGTTCCCAGAGTGCGAATGGACTCCAAATTCCCAGAGTGTGAATTGGAGTATAAACATCAAATAAATCGTTTCCAGAGTGTGAGCGGACTCCAAATTCTCAGAGTGTGAATTGGAATATAAACATCAAATAAATCGTTCCCAGAACATGAACGGACTCCAAATTCCCAGAGCGTGAATTGGAGTATAAACATCAAATAAATCGTTCCTAGAGTGTGAACGGACTCCAAATTTCCAGAGTGTGAATTGGAGTATAAACATCAAATCTATCGTTCCCAGAGTGTGAACGGACTCTAGGTTCCCAGAGTGCGAACCGGAGTATAAATCCATCGTTTCCGGAGGGTGAACGAATTCCTAAAAAGCCCAAATAGGTGTGACTGACCATCTAACGGCTGACTCCAAGTTCCCAGAGTGCGAATTGGAGTATAAACATCTATTCTAGGTTCCCGGAGTGCGAACCGATGCATCAATGCCAACTCCAACTTCTCAGAGCGTGAATTGGAGTATAAACATCAATTCCAGGTTCCCGGAGTGCGAACCAAAAAATCAATGCTAACTCCACATTCCCGGAGCGTGAATCGGAGTATAAAATTCCAGGTTTTCAGAGTGCGAACCCAAACATACATGCTATTTCCAAATTCCCAGATTGTGAATTGGAGCGCAAATACCAAGTCAAAGTTCCTGGAAGTGCGAACTGTATTACAAACATCGATAACTCTCAAATTCCCAGAGCGCGAACCAGATTATCGATCATAAATTATGCAAAGTACCCGAGTGTGGACATGTGCTCAAGATTTGCAATCGGTGCGATCGACCATCGAAATACAAATGCTGTTCCCCGGAACTGGGGGCAAAAAGCTTAAGTGTTAATCACTAACCGAAGCAATACAATGTCCGAAGTTCAACTCATTCATCAATCACGACATGTGATCAAGATTTTCAGACTTGGCAAATAAAACGAACTCTACTTGACGGTAAAAACACCACAAGTACACCGGACTGAAAGCCAAACACTGCAAATACTTAAGCACAAAAGAAATGAGAATCAAAACAAAGAAATTGAATTTTATTTCAACTAACTGTATGTGAAGATTCATGTACAAGTTATTCCAAAAAATTCCTACTAGCAGGGGGCCAAGCCTGCATCTATACATAGCCTATGAAAGAAAAGTGCCTTCCTAACTGCCAAAAATGCACCAGAGGGGATCGTCTACTTTTTCTTCTTCGGTTTTTTCTTCAACGCGGAATCACTGGAACCACTAACAATCTTTCGCTTCGACCCCGTACCCTTTGGCGGATCTTCCTCTAACGAAGGCATGATATCGATATATTCCTCCGAACTTGAACTTAAAGGAATATTCTCTTTTGGAGGAGTCGGAGGAGTCGGGTCTACCACCGGGGGAGGAATGGGCGCGCTGGTTCCGACAAGCGTGTCCCCAGAAGATGTCACCATAAGAGGAGTGGGGCCAACCGCCGTCGTAACACACTCAGAATTACCACTGTGTGCTGCCGCTTCCATCTCTGCATTAATTTGAGCCAGTATCTCAGCCTCACGAGCAACACGAGATTCACGAGACTGTGACGGTACAATAGAAACAGGTGGGAACGCGCCGAGAACAAATGGCATGTCAACAAAAGGGTCACTATGCTGGCTCAAGAGTTCATTCATCATCTGTTCGTCGAAAGTAATTGAACCCCCCTGTGTCAACTCGGTCGGCGCGGCTGTCGTCGTGGCAATCGAGTCAGTAGTAATGGCCTCTAGTTCTTGATGTGACTCTTGGACTGTAGGAGGCGCTGTCGGTGTAACTTTTCTCACTGGACAAGAAAGAAATGAAGTTGTGAGAACACGCTTCAATACAAATACTTCAGTTGAGACACATAGTAGATTTGTGCAGAGTACCTTCCTCAACTTGACTCGTGGCCGACTGAACAGCTTCAGAAGAATGCTCCCTTATGGGAGATAAGAATGGCTGCTCAGGGTCATAGCCTGGGACCAGCTGCGGCTCAGTCGCTGGCGTTGGCTCCGATCCAGATGAAGTAATCATCTCTGAACTTGTAGCTGGGTGCGCGACGCCAGACCCCTCATCAACTTCCATGTGTTGGGTACCCAGCCTCTCTCTCACATGAGAGATCATGAAATCGTGTAGAACCTTCTTCTCATCATCAGTCAATATACGGTTCTCCAACTCAAACTCATCAAAAACTTCGCCTGGCTGTGATGCTTTCTCTTCTTCGACTAATAAATTCCAGGCGTTGAACAAATGTGTCGGATAATCATCAAGCCACGTCAAATTTCCGTGCCTCGGCATATTAGCATTATAAGTAATGAGAAGTTCTTCTATCTCTGTCTCTAGCTTAATCTCTACTTGACGAAGTTTCCCATCGATTTTGGCTTCCGTCTCGCGGACCTTTTCCATGGCCGCATCTCTTTCCCTTCGAAATTCCACCGCCTGATCACACGCTTCCTGTGCGGAAACGTTAGCAGTGTCCCTCTCTTTCATAATCTCTGAAACTTTGGCCTTGAGCTCGTTTAGCTCTTTCAAGGCCGCATCCCGCTCGGCAGTTACGATGGTGTTTCGGTGGCCCATGTCCTCCACCGTAGCATAATGCTCACGCTTCATCCTATCCATCGCTGCCTGAGCTTCATCATCTTTTCTAAGAGCTTCAATCTCTGATTTTCGAGAGGACTCGGCCTCATTGCCGAGTGCCTGAATAATATGGTCCTTTTGACCAAGTTCCTTCTCCAACCTCTCAATCGTGGTCGCTCGGTCAAAGGCCTCCTTTGACGCTTTCTTTGCGGTTTTAGACCAGTCCTGATACTGGAAGAATATATCTGATAGGTAATCATGCATCATAGGAGCAACTGTCGCCGGTATCCTTTTTAGATGCGGGGGGAAGACAAAACCATCGAAGCTAATTTCAGGAAAATCTTTCTTCAGCTGAGCAAGCCTAACTGCTCCTTCCCCCGAAGGCTCCATTAATGTCTGCTCTGTTGACGGGGAGGCCGCGATCTCCATTCTACGATGAGTATCAGGCCTCGATGATTGGGAAGACGGCTTGGGCCGTGGAGTTTTTTGAGGCCTCGAAACATGAACCGGAGGCGGTGCGGGAGCTCTAGGAGGTGGCGTGCGAGATCGAGACCGACGCCTATAATCTTTGTCTCTTTCAGAGCGCTCATGACTCGAGCGCCCATAGTCACACTCTCTATCTCCTTCTCTCATATATGATTCGTAATATGAAGAGGACTTGCGTTTGCTGCGAAGACTGCCAAGCATCGAGCCTCTACCAGACATGGTATCTGCGAAGAAAAAACATAAAACGAAATTAGTAATCTCTCACAGTGAACGCATTACACTTAGAAATCGTGTAGTGCCGTGCAGTGTGAATGTAGGTGCAACCCCCCGACCAACCAGATGTGTCAACCGGACTAGTGGGTAGAGACTCGCTTAAAACTAAGGCTTCTAAAAGTTCGTCCAACCCGACATCATGCTGCAAGGACACATTGTCCGGAATTGGAATATCGACGAGCCCTTCATAAAGATTCCCAGTTCTTGGGGGAGACATCTCCGAAATTCTAATTCCGGAGGCGGGTCGAGCCGTGACAACCGATTTCCATCTTCCCTTTTTAGGTGACTCAACAACGGCTGCCTTACTTTTTCTTTGCTCTTCGATATCCTGGGTTGCATCCGCAGATTCACCCAATGGCTCCTCATCAGTATGAATTCTCTCAGAGTCAGCCTCCTCAATTATGACAACTTTAGGTTTTCTTCGTTTAACTCGTTCTTTCGAGGCGGTTCTTAATGCACCGTCGAGCATTATACTTTGTCTCCGCTCAATCAACCCAAGGATTCTGAGATTCCTATCCGTCAATAGCAACTCAATGTTCCTCTCCTCACTTGGGATTTCTTGATTGACTCGAACTATCTCCTTGAAATGTTCACCTTCGAGTCATTGGATTATGGATGAAAAGGAAAAGAGTTGTGAGTTCGACTTCAAATACATTAGTTTTATCAACTACCCGAAAAAATAGCAATACTCACGTCTAAATAGCCATCGCCTAGCAAACCCTAGTGGGCACCTAACATAAAACCATTCCGTCCTGAAATAGCTCAATCTAGTCCAAGTCCCTGTGATCACTTGGCAGTTTCTTACCGCCTCCAGGAATGTGAAAGAGGGACTATCGGCCCGACTCTTGAAGTTAAACAAGTATCTGATCTCAATCGGGAGTGGTGGTCGATAGAGATACTCCATAAATGCAATGAACAAGCTATTGAGTGACGCATATCCGTTCGGATGTAGCTAAGATGGGGCGATCCTCAAAAACGATAATACTTCTCTTATATACTAGTTAAACGGAGGGAGTGTCCCAGCTGCGCACGCGTGGCGATTGAATGCGGTATATCCCTCCGGTGGATTGTGCGGTCTATCATTTGGTCCCGGCAGTAATACGTCGTCCATCGACAGACCATGCCTTAAACATATTCTTCCTAGCATGTCTTCCAAAATGTTGGATGGAATAGAGTCTGATGGGCTACTAATGAAGGATGCGTCAGGTAACTCGTCCGGAGCTGGACCGATAACTTCAATTTCAATCTCCGGTACTTCAAGCACGGGAGGGACTGAACTCTGAGTTTCTTGCGGCTGTGAACTTGAAGTTTCCATAACTAGCTAACTCATGAGAAATCATCGTTAGATGCTAAAGAGCCCGTGCATTCCCCGGTGTAAAGTGCATGAAAGTGTCGTGCAGTGCACAGCATTACTTGAACAAATTCTACAGAATAAACTGAAATGTATGAACGACAAAACTCTGAAAATGAAACCGGAAATGACCGTCATCGCTGACCGTCACAACCGTGCTATCCAGACGCAAGCGGTTGATCCAAGTTAAAGTTCGTTATATTTTTGTTAAGTTACGGTTCCATCGACGAGCTTCGAAAGGTAGTCCAATATGCAGTTCTACGGTCAAGTTCGGTCATGCAAGGAAGAAGCTCATCAGAGTCAAGTATTCTAATGCGCAAAAGTTCTCTAAGTTCGTCTAATTTCAACTTGGAATCGGTCGCCGCAGTTCAAATTCGTATCGGGTCAGAGATATGTCATCGACCATTTTCGAATCGTTACATTCGTATCGATCAGGTTCGAATCGATACATTCGTATCGATCAGGTTCGACTCGATACATTTCGTATCGATCAGGTTCGACTCGATACATTTCGTATCGATCCAGTTCGAAATGTTACGTTTCAGATCGATCGAGGACACGCCGGTTCGCATCGATCTGAGAACACTGGCTTCGCATCGATCGCCGCTCTCAAATTCGTATCGATACGAAATCATACAATCTGGATCGATTCGAAAACTCCTATTACAGATCGACACGAAACGAAGGCGGAATTGTTCCTCCACAACTCCTTCTTCTCCAAAAAGGCCTCAACTCCATGGTCGCGTTCCATCCCCAATCTTGCTCTCACTCGTCCAAATCTCAAATTCGTCGAAACCGGTCGTAAAAGCAGGAAGGATGGTTGAGATTACGAGTGTCATCATTCTGAACATGATTCTATCCATTAATTGCCTGATTTTAATGTTTAATTTTGAAGGACTGAAGGACTGAATCGATTCGAAGGCTAAAACAGCTCTTTCTCTTGGACTCTCTATCGATACGAAAGCAAAAGAGAGCAGTAAAAGTAAAAAAGTGAAAAATGGCTAAGTCCTAGCTATTTATACGAAGCCTAGAAGGAACTGGGTCGGTTCGCCTCCCAGTCCACTCAACCGGTCGCAACCGGTCAAACACTCGAGTCGAATCGAACACCCTGTTCGAATCCATCGGACCAAGGCTCTCTATCGATTCGAAATGGACAGTAGATCCATCCATACAACACAAGCGGCAAGGATGGCTGAAGATTGTGAACTCCATCAGCTCAAAGCCCTCGTTCGCATCAACAAGTTCGCAACTCCATCCCCTGCATATCGATACGAACAGCAATTTTGTATCCATCAAAACCTATCGATACAAACAGCAATTTCGTATCCATCATTTCTCATCAGTACGAACGTACGTTTCGTATCCATCCAAGCTCATCGATACGAACTATCATTTCGTATCCATCATTTCGACTCGCATCGATATGAAAAACTACTTGTCAACCTTTTACATCGATTCAGGAGAGGATCGATACAAGAGGATAGTCAAAAACAACCATCAAGTGTTGTCTCAACTTAAATTTCAAATCGGTTCAGGAGAGAATCGATACGAAATCCGACAACAAACTAACTGACAATGACTCGTGAACACACAACGTTAACGAGAGTCAAATTAGCATATGTGCATATATATCGGACTAATATTCAATTTTCAACATTCACAGGGATCGAATACTCATCTCATTACGATTACGGCGACAAACAGCCAATCACTGTTACATAGCAATCAGTTATATCAACGCAAGGTTACAGCGATACGGAGTACAACTTTCAACGAAAGAAAGCAATGATTGTGCAGAGAGGAATTGCAGCTTTTCAAAGCACGTCATGTTTCCACAAGACGTACTTTGGGGAGCAAATGTTATCCCGCTTTTTGGCAAAGCCGTGATACCTAAAGATCGATCGAAAAGAAAGGACAGTTCGTCTAGATTGGTTATACTTTGCTTTACTATGGATATCGCTGAATTTTGTCCGGGCCCGGATCAGGCTACAATTAATGGGACATGACAAACAAAGCCATAGAAGTCAGCATCTCAAATTTCAAGTCAATCCGAGTTCGTACGCTCGAGTTATGTTCGATTCAATTTGGAGGAAACGGCCCAAATTTCGTATCCATCGCCATTGTTGATTTCGTATCCATCAGCGAACTCCGGTTCGAATCGATCACTTTCGTATCGACCAGGCTCAGCGACTTCGAATCCATCGGCATGCCTCGGTTTGTATCGATCGAGTTCGAATCCATCGGCATGCCTTGGTTCGTATCGATCGAGTTCGAATCCGTCGGCATGCCTCGGTTCGACTCGATCTCATTCGAGTCCATCGGCTCCTCCTTATTCGAGTCCATCGGCAGATCACCTACTTCGTATCTGTCAACTCCCATGAGTTCGTATTGATCAGGATTGGTCATGTTCGAATCCTTCGAGTTCGTATCGATGGACATCGTACCCATCAGCAGATAATGCACTTCGTAACGATCGGCCAGTGTCTTCTTCATATCCATCATAGAAGCATCCCTTCGAATCCATCTGGTCAAAGCACTTCATATCCATCAGGTCACCCTGCTTCGTATCCATCAATGATTCGTATCCATCAATGGTTGCAGTTCGAATCCATGAGTAAGGCATCATTCGAATCCACTGAGTCACCAAACTTGGTGACGTGTCATCCCTCGATACGAATGGGGCGAAATATATGGAGTCCATGCGGTCAACTCGGAGTGAAGACCGGATCAAGGCGAAATGTACGTACCACTTCATCACAAGTCCACGTGAAGAGATCGATTCGAAGGCATCAATTCAAAATGATCGAGTCGAACCAGACAGCCACTCAAGAATGCTTATTTCGTATCGACTATATCTCCCAATCCACTTCCCAATGCCATGAAATTTTCACAGGAGCTTGCACACATGCTAAGGAAGGTCTCCACCAAATTTCAGCTCAATTGGACGTCATCTTGATCAATACGAAATGACTTCGTATCGATCACAGATCGACTCGAAACTTTCTGAAGTTGGTCGCGTGGGCCCACTCACGTGCCGGAAAAAGTCTTCTGAGATTTGAGCAAAGTCTCAACCTCCTACGCCTATAAATAGAGCCCCAGAGCCTACAGAAAAAGCATATCTTTGGACTCTAAAACGCCCGGACTCTGCCGGATTGAGATCTCCATCATCCTACATCATACTATTGCTGTTGAATTCGAATTTCCAGTTGTAACTTGCTGTTGATTGTTGTAACAACTTGTAATCATTGAGACAAAACCAATAAAACTACAAAAAACTTCATAGTGGACGTAGGCAACACGCCGAACCACTCTAAAACGCTTGTCTACGCATTTACATTACTGTTGATTGGAGTTTTTGTTAGATAATACTCATTTTCAATTTACATTCTTCGTTATTATCTCTTCAACGACTCCCGAAGAGTGTTGTGACCAATTTTGGTGCAAACAATAACCTTGTTCGAACAATAACTCCACGACTATAACTTCAAATACAATGTGATTTTCATAGCAAGTTGCACAACACATAGGGAACATCCATGATCAATGGCAGCCCAGTTGGAGTAGCTTCTGATTGATACAAAGCGATGCTGGATCGATCAAGGATCTATCCCAAATGACCCTGAAGCGATCATGTGGGCCCTTCTCGACATGAGAAAGAGTATTCCAAGATCTAAGGCTGATATTTCCAGCTCCACACCTATAATTATCACCTCCATTGCTGCTAAAAAGTGACTTTTATGCTACTGCTTGAGTTGAACTCCATTGTACCACAATGGTTAGATATACTATTGTAAGTCAATTTCTAACTAGTAATAAACATCAAACACTTCAAAGTCGACGTAGGAAATAATGCCGAACCACTATAAATTCTTGTTTTTTTCTTATTACTGATTATTTTCTTGGTGCGATTGTTAGATTAGCCTTATTTTTCAATTTACTTCTTCATTCTAATTTCTTCAATTACACCCGACGAGTGTTGTGCCTATTTTTATTACAAACGCTTTGGTGCTTTCACCGAGAAAACTTGGTTTTTTCTCTGATTCTCTGGATCATCTGCTGCTATTGGAATGCGAAAGTCTAAGGAGGAGATCCAGATCTATCTTCCAATGGTTCCTTCTATTCTATTCTATTCAGATTGTTCTAGATTTAAGAAGAACTACATTCAACATGGTGCGTACTACCAGAACCGCTTCCAACGACGTTGATCCAGAAGGAAGGATAGGGAGAATCCCGCGTAGTTGACTACTACAGGCTAAACATCAACAGGAGCTCCAGATCCATTCGATCCAGCAACTAGAGAGGAATTCCAAATCCTCATGCATGAGCTCACTTAAAGCCATTAAGAACTCACTCAACTGATCCGTGCCAACATGGAACTTATGAACCAGTTGAATGAAGAAAGGCGAGGGAGACATAGATGGTAGCATACCTCTTATTCCTTGTCTGAAAGTTCTTCATCATCTCACTTTTGTCACAGATCTACACGTCGCCGGTTAGATGAGAATTACGCGGAAGCTTCCAAGCACTCAAATGCTGTGAAATCAAGATAGATGGAGACAGGTCCATCTACAGGGCATGAAGCTGGACCTTCCTCCCGATGAGGGACACTTTCTTATAACACTACTCATGACAACGTAGCTACTACTATAAATCTAGGTGTTAAGATCCAGAACCAACTAGATATAGCCCCTCATCACCACACTCATGCCCAGGATCCTTACTTTCATAGAGCCCGGGAGACAAGGAGGCCTGGAACGAACTGTAAACAACGACTGGACCATTCTCATTACATGGAACCCGACCATGCCTTCGCCCAGAATTTCTAGATGGTTGATATTCCAATTATGGTATGCCAGATGATTAGAGAAAGTCAGGGCCTCACATATGATGATTGAGGAATTTCTAGAAGTCACACCCATTCACCAATGATATTTTACAAGCAGGGCCACCCCATCAATTCAAGATGTCAAACTTGCCAGTATATTAAGGAAACTGGGATCCCAACCAACATATTCTAAAATATGAATGGCTCATGAATGCCGCTTGAGCTAATGATGGGTTAAGTGTAAAAGCTTCCCTATCTTCTTGGGGGTACTGTGACTATGTGCTACCACCAAGGTCTATTTCATGTTTTGACTAGTTAGCTACTAAGTTTGTTGAGCAGTTTCGTATGCATGCTGCAAGACCGAAGAATTTTAATACCTTGTCCAGTGTTATTAAAGCTCCAGGAGAGACTCTTAGGCATTATCTAGAAAGGTTCCACACTGCTTGTCGAAGTCAGGAATCCCAACGACAACTCTACTATGATGGTATTGCCTAAAGGGATCGATCCTAATTCCGAGTTTGGTACTTGGTTGGGTGGGAAACCCCCTGCTTCGTTGGATCGCTTCTATGCAAAGGCATCCTAGATTTTGAGGAGAGAAGATGTTGGATGGTCTATGAAGTAGGACGTCGCTGGGCCCAGCAATGAAGGCATCCAAGGTAATGTTGCAGTGAAGCAGACCGAGGAGAGCTCCGGTAAAGTACAGTTAAATACTCAAAATAAACAAGGTCAGCAGAAGGGCGATGAAGGTTAAGGAAATAAGAGAGACGTTCATCATGTAGACCCAGAGCTCCTATGTTTGATAGATATACTCTCTTGAACATATCACTAGATAACATTTATCTTCACACCTGTAATTCAGGGCAGTACAAGAAGCCAGCTCTGAAACCATCATCGGAGAAGCAGATTCAAACCAAAAAGTTTGGAAGATTTCATGATTGCTATGGCCATAACACCAATGAATGCCGTCGTTTGCAAGATATCATTGAAAGGTTGATTAGAGAAAGAAAGTTAGAGCAGTTTTTTCGGTCGCCGTAGGATGGTGGTACGGGCCCATCTAACCCCAATCAGGGTCAAGGCCAAGCTAGGCCTGAGGAACCCACGCGTAATGGGGGGAGGTTGGTAATTAATACTGTTAGTGGTGATCCTTATCCAGCTGATTGGAGTTGAAAGGTCATGGAGTCATATGCTAATTTGATTAGGCACGTGGACTTCGAGTGTTGTAGTAGTACCGATGAAGGGGCCCTCTCAAAGCAATAGAGGACGATGGCAGATGGCACCATTTTCGAAAACCGTGATGCCGATAGAGTCGTGGCCCCATGATTGATCTATTGGTCATTTCTGCCAAAATAGGTCATGTTTGGATGAAGAGGATCTTGGTTAACAGTGGAAGCTTTGAAATATACTTTTCAAGCGTGCTTGCGATCAAATGCTGATGGAAGCAAAAGATCTGAAACTATGTAAGCCACGCATACATGGTTTCAATGGAAATGCAACTATACCAGTTGGAATGGTGGATTTACCTGTTGAGTTTGGCATTGGTGATCGTCGAAGAATTCGGATGTTATAGTTTGTGGTGTTGGATGTGCATTCCCCATATAATGCTTTTCTAAGCCGATCGGCCCTTGCGGAGTTTAGTGCAGTCATTGCCCCATGGTGTTTGAACTTGAAGTTTCCTACTGATAATGGGGTTGGGGTTATTCATGGTGATTAGGTGTCTGGACGTGCCTGTTATGTTGTAGAGCTGCAGGAAGCATAATGAAAAGAGAAAGATAAGGGCATGGAGGAATCCCTCTGTGTCCATTTTTCGATGGATTAACAGTTAAGGCCTAGACTTAGGCTCGGGCGCCACGATCAGTTTCCTAAGGATCTTAATCTTGAAGAGAACGATGATGATAGGGAAGTGAAATAATACCAGGCTTCCCTGGCGGAGTTGACAATTGATGTTCTGATCAACGATGATGATGATTCTAGAGTGGTAAGGTCGGATCTCAGCTCGACCCTTAGACGAGACAATAATTAGTTGATTTTATCCAGGAAAACCTTGATGTATTTTCCTGGACTCATTCAGACATGTGTGGAATCTCGTGGAACATCGCGAGCCATACAGTAATATCGACCCACGGCATGTCCGGTGAAACAGAAAAGGCACGTTATGGATCCAGAGAGATCTGCCGCACTAAAGGAAGAAGTGGATAAACTCAAGGCTAATGGGTTTATTCGTAATGCTTTATTCCCAAAATGCGTATCAAATCCAGTGCTTGTCAGAAAATCAAATGGAAAATGGCGAACATGTGTGGACTACTCTGATCTGAGTAAAGCCTTCCCCAAACATGGTTTTCCGCTTCCCAGAATTAATCAACTGGTGGATTCAACAGCCGTACGTGAGCTCTTATCTTTCATGGATGCATATTCCAGCTAAAATCAAATCCTGATTATCTTCTTAACCAGGAGTATACTAGCTTTATCACTGATCTAGGACTTTATTGCTACAAGATGATGCTGTTTGGACTCAAAAATGCTGGAGCAACTTATTAGAGGCTCGTGAATCAAATTTTGCAGACAAGATGAGGAAGACAATGAAGGTGTACGTGGATGATATGCTCGTGAAGTCGCGTCTATCCAACAGCCACATCGGTGATTTGGACACGATGTTCAACATACTCCGACAGTGTAGAATAAAGCTCAATCCATTGAAGTGTCATTTCGGAGTTGCATCTGGAAAATTTCTTAGGTTTATTGTCAACGCCAGAGGAATTGAAGCTAATCCTGAAAAGATCTAAGCGATTCAGAATCTTGAAACTCCGAGAACCATCAAGCAGGTGCAAAGCCTTAATGAGAAGGTGGCAGCCTTAAGTAGATTCGTTTCTAGAGCCAAGGACAAGTGCATTTCCTTCTTTGATCTGATCAAAAAAGGGAAATGGAATTTTGAGTGGACAGAGAAGTACGAAGGCACATTCCAAGCACTAGTGCAACATCTGGCAACACCTCCCATCTTGTCGAAGCAGTTGATCACAAGAGGTTGTATGTCTATCTGGCAGAATCAACAAATGCAATCAGTGCTACATTAGTTCTAGAAGAGGATTGGATCCAACGACCGGTTTATTATATCAGCAAACAATTGATAGGGGCAGAAAGAAACTACCCAAAGATAGAGAAGCTGGCTTATTGTCTTGGTCTGGCCTCGAGAAATCGCCTCCCATATTCCCAGGCTCATCCGATCATTGTTTACACCGACCAACCGTTACAACAGATCTTGACACGACCTTAGACGTCTGATAGGTTGCTCAAGTGGAACATCGAGTTGATTTAATTTGATATCACTTATACCCCAAGGCGAGCTATTCAAGGACAAGTTCATGTGGACTTTATAGCTGAATTCACCATACCAGAGGAATCTCCCTAAGACAGTGACTCTCCCAACTATATATGGAAGCTATACACCGATGGTGCATCAAACGGCTGGTGCTTAAGCATTGGAGTAGGGCTCGAAACCCCAATCGCTCACTCTTTCACGCTCTTGGAAGTGTAATGCCATCGACAATCGCTAACTTGAAAGTTCCCTCTCTAAGCCTTTGTTCAATGACATACGGTCCTTTCCATGTCGAATTCATGTGTGATGGGACCGGAAAAACCTTTTTTAGGACGACATCGCCAACTTCAAAGGTTCTCAATCGAACTTTAGTGTTGCAATATCGGGCGATTCGATGTCAGTGTGCAGCTGCTCTCAAATCAAATTCCTCGCACTTCTCATCTATAAAGTCCAAGGATTCCAAAAGAAGATTTTGTTTGTTTTGGGGTTAAGTCACTCGACAAGAATGGACTTCGAGTTCTATTGAAATAACAGTTTCGAAACTGGAAACAAGAGCAAATGAAGTATGGCCAGTCGTGGACTTATGTGTGGTTTTGTAGGCCCAAAGTGCCATAAGAAGTTCATCCACCCACTTGCCTCTAGCCTTCTCCAAATTCTCTTAAGAATAGACTTGATAAATTTTTTTATAGCTTCAACCTGTCCATTTTCCTAAGGCTGAGCGACCGCTGCAAACCTCTTTTTAATGCGATATTTTCGACAAAATTCTTTAAATTCAGCACTATCGAATTAAATCCCATTATTTGTTATGATAGTTCATGGAAGACCGAAGTGACATATGATGTTCCAAAAAATGAAAATGATTACTTTCTTGTTGTGATTGTGGCTGACGGTTCCGTTTCGTCCCATTTAATGAAGTAATCAACCGCGACAATAGTGTACTTTGCGCCGCCTTTAGAGATTAGCAAAGAACCAACTATGTTAATACCCCATATAGCGAATGGCATTGGACCGACCATTTGCGTGATCTCTGTCAGTGGAGTTCTTGGGACTTTTGCATATATCTGGCACTTGTCAAATCATCTCACATAATCAGCATCCTGGTTTATAGTTGGCCAAAAATATCCATAATGGAGTGTCTTCTTTGTTAGAGTTTTCCTTCCAGTGTAATCACCGCATTCTCTTTCATGAACTTCTTTTATAATATGCTTTATCTCGTCATGAGCAATACACCAGAGTAAGGGAAGGAAAACCCTTTTCTATACATAGTCCCTTCTTGCATAATATACCGCGACGCTTTGCTTACGACTTGTCGGTTTTCATTTTCTTTTTAGGCAAGATTCCATGCTACAAGTAATCTTTAAATGGAGTCATCAACGATTCCCTCTCGAATTCTGCTTCCAGTACTCGATCAATTTCCATCATATTTATACTTGGGGTATGTAATATCTCGACCGAAACCACACCCATTTATTGTGCATTACTAGTACTAGCAAACTTTGCCAATGAATTAGCCTCTCTGTTTTTCTCATGTGGGATATGTGAAAAGTCATAGTGTTCGATATCTACCAACAACTCCTGAACTAAGGTAAGGTACAAGGCAAGTCGTTGGCCCTTAGTCTGATAGTCTCCTCTGACTTGATACACCACCAATTGTGAGTCGCAGAAGTTTTCAAGAGACTTCACTCCAAGCTCTCTAGCAAGTTTAAGTCTAGCAATCAACACTTCATACTCAACCTCGTTGTTTGTAGCAGGAAAATCAAGCTTCAAATCATTGCAAATTGACCGGTTCTCTGGGGTTACGAGCACAGTCCCAGCTTCGAAACAGTGACCATTAGATGCCCCATCAGTGTATAACTTCCGTCGCATGGTAGGAATTTCGCTGCCTTCTGGAAGCTCGTCTAGCATGGTAAATTCTGCTATAAAGTCTGCCAGCGCTTAACCCTATATAGCTCTTTGGGGAAGATAAGTAATGTCGAATTGGCTGAGCTCGATGTTCCATTTAAGCAACCTTCCAGACGTCTCAGGTCGCTGCAAGACCTGTCGTAATGGCTGGTCAGTGTAAATGTTGATCGGATGACATGGAATTACGGATGAATTTTCTGTGAAGCGGTTAGCAAGCAATATGCCATTTATCTATCTCCAGATAGTTCCTTTCCTCTCTTGTTAATCACGTGCTAACGTAATACACCGGCCGTTGAATCCGGTTCTACTCGTGAGTCAAGGCGGCACTTATAGCATGTGCTGAATCTACCAAATAAATGTACAACTCCTCATAATCTACCGGCCTTGACAAGATCGGGGGTCTCTCCAAATGATTCACAAGAGCTCGAAACACATCTTTATAATCCTGCGTCCATTTAAAGTTTCTCTTTACCTTCCTAATCAAATCAAAGAAAGGACTGTATTTGCCAGTTACCTTGGAGATAAATCAAATTAAAGCAGCAACCTTCCCATTCAAACTTTGCACTTGTTTAATGGTTTTGGGCGCTTGTATATCTCAAATAGCCTGAATCTTTTCTAGATTAACTTCAATTCCTCGAGCATTAATAATAAAGCCCAAGAACATTCCTGACGCAACACCGAATGAGCATTTTAAAGGATTGATATTTATGTTATAAAATCAAACGATATCGAACATCTCTTCCTAGTCTCGAATGTGGTCGTTAGATTGCTCTGACTTCATGAGCATATTATCCACATAGACTTCCATTGTTCTCCTAATTTGACCTTTAAACATCTGCTTAACTAAGCGTTGACAGGTTGCTCCATCATTCTTCAACCCAAGCGGCATCACCACGTAACAGTATAATCCAATATCCATCACAAAGCTGGTGTATTCGTGGTTGGATAAATGCATTGGGATTTGGTTATACCAAGGTACGCATCCATAAAGGATAACAATTCATACCCTACAGTTGAATCAACTAACTAATCAATCCTTGGAAAGGGAAAACAATCTTTAGGACATGCCTTGTTCAAATCTGAATAGTCGATGCACGTTCTCCACTTCTCGCTCGCATTCTTCACCATCATGAGATCAGATATCCATTTAGGAGAGAGGGTTTCGCGAATAAACCCATTGACTTTCATTTTATCCACCTCCTCTTTTAGAGCAATGGATCTCTTCGGATCCATGCCTCGCCTTTTCTGTTTTGCCGGAACATATTTCAGATCAACGTTTAATGCATGGCTCATGATGGCAAGCAAGATCCCACGCATGTTAGAATGAACCCAAGCAAATACATCCATATTCCCTCAGAGATAATCAACAAGTTCTCTCATCATCAAGGGTTGAGCTGTGATCCAATCTTCAAGACCCGTTATGGGTCATCGTGCCTGACTGTTATATCAATCGTCAGCTCAACCAGTGCCACCATGGTTTCCTTGGCCTCCTCTTCATCATCCTTCAGATCTATATCTCTATAGAGCTGACTGTGGCATCCTAGCCAAGGGTTAAGTGGATTTGTCAATCTTCAGTAACTTGGATGCGGATAGATTTTTCCATACCCTTTCCCTTCTCGTTACATCGAGCTTCTCTCAACTCAGACACATAATAGGCACGTCTACTCGCATGATCATTATGGATCACTCCTACTCTATTATTAGTTGGAAATTTTAAAGTCAAACACCACGGGACAATAGAAACTTGAAATTCGACAAGGGATGAATGGCCTAGAAAAACGTTGTATGGTGAGTCAACATCCAAAATAATAAACGGAAGGATCCACACACTCCTACATTCACCTTTCCCCAATTCAACCGGCAACTCCACATAACCAACTGCCTCAGTTGCCACATCATTGAAACCACGTATGCCAGCTTTAGATGATTTCAAATCTTTAGCCTTCATTCTTATTTGATCTTAAGCCTTCTTGAAAATGTTGTTTACTGAACTTCCACAATCAATCAAAATCTTCTCACAAGAGCAGGGACAATCATGGAAGAAATGACCATCGAGTCAATTGTAGGAGCCTCTACTCTATCTACATCTCTGCTTTGGAACACTATATCATCAGTAACCGTACATTGTTGCTTGGCAGGAGTTCCATCCTCCGTATTTGAGCAATACTCAAAATCCATATGCCTCATCGCGTTGGCGTAGCGCTCCATTTCTTACCAATTCCTATCTGTAGGATGTAGACTATCGAGTTTGTCACTAATCTTCTTTTGGTCTGTGCAGGCGCCTCAGCGCTACGCAGAGCTTGTCCTCAATTGGGGTTAGATGTCCTATGTCCGCCATCCTACATAGTTTTCATGAACTGCCGCAACTTCTTTTCTCGAATCAAGTTCTCGATAGCATCCTAGAGATGCCTGCACACATTCATGTTGTGCCCGTAACACTCATGAAATCAGCAATACTTTCCAGTCTGTTTGTGCCTCTATTGAGTCCTTTGGATGTGGTTTCTTGTATTGAAAAGTATTACAGGTGCATATGCATTTAGAGGCGTGTTGTTATCCCGCCTCTTGGCAAGGCGATGATATCAAGGACTTGACTAGAGGCTGGAGATAATCCGTTCTTGAGATCAGTTATCTACAACTTCACAATGGTTATAGGCAAACTTGGTCCGAGTCCGGATCAAGCCACAATCAACATGACACGATACAAAACAACATTCCAAATTTTAGGCCAATCGACGTTCCTATGCTCAAGTTATGGAATGATTAAGATCCATGATAAACATGCCAATATCGCATCCATCATTCATATCCATCATCTTGTATCGATCAGCACCGATACGAAATGACAAGCACTCGATATCCATCATTCATATCCATATTGTTCAAACTCATAATGATGGACTTTGCACTTCCAAGATCGATCATACTTCACTAAGCCAGCGAGCTGCACTTTTCTTATCGATCACCTACTTGATCGATACGAAGAGCTGAGCCCACAATCGCTAGGAAGATGGAAGCAAGGCATCGATACAAAAAGGAAGCAGTGGATGGATACGAATGAAGCATAGCACAAGATCGATCTGAACAGCAAAGCATTGGACGGATGCGAAAGTAGTAGTCAACCCAAAAGAAGTCGATGCTGCCAAATAAATGTACAACACCTCATAGTCTACCGGCTTTGACAAGATAAGGGGTCTCTCCAAAATGATTCACTAGAGCTCGAAACGCATCTTTACAATCTTGCGTCCGTTCAAAGTTTCTCTTTCCTTTCCTAATCAAATCAAAGAAAGTAATGCACTTGACAGTTTCCTTGGAGATAAATCGACTTAAAGTAGCAACCTTCCCATTCAAACTCTACGCTTGTTTAATTGTTCTGGGTGCTTGAATATCTTGAATAGCCTGAATCTTTTACTTCAATTCCTCGAGCATTAATAATAAAGCTTAAGAACTTTCCTGATGCAAGCATTTTAAAGGATTGATCTTTATGTTATAAAATCGAAGGATGTCGAACATCTCTGCCAAGTCTCGAATGTGGTTGTTTGATCGCTATGAATTTACGAGCATATCATCCATATAGACTTCCATTGTTCTCCCAATCTTACCTTTAAGCATCCGGTTAACTAAGCGTTAATAGATTGCTCCATCATTCTTCAACCCAAATGGCATCACCACATAACAATATAATCCAATATCCGTAACAAAGCTGGTATATTCCTGGTAGAAGAAATGCATTGGGATTTGGTTATACCCTGAGTACGCATCCATAAAGGATAACAATTCACACCCTACAGTTGAATTAACTAACTGATCAATTCTTGGAAAGGGAAAACTATCTTTTGGACACGCCTTATTCAAGTCTAAATAGTCGATGCACGTTCTTCACTTGCCGTTCACCTTCTTCACCAGCGCGGAATTAGATATCCATTCAGGATAGAGGGCGTCGCGAATAAACCCATTGACTTTCAGTTTATCCACCTCCTCTTTAAGAGCAATGGATCTCTCTAGATCCGTGCCTCGCCATTTCCGTTTTACTGGAATATATTTCAGATAAATGTTTAATGCATGGCTCACGATAGTAATAAAGATCCCATACATGCTAGAATGAGTCCAAGAAAATACATCCATATTCGCTTGGAGAAAACCAACAATTCTCTCATCATCGAGGGGCTGAGCTGTGATCCAATCTTCAAGACCCGTGATGAGTCATCGTGGCTGACTTTTATATCAATCGTCAACTCAGCCGGTTCCGCTATGGTTTCCTTAGGCTCCTCTTCGTCATCCCTCGGATCTATATCTCTATTGAACGGATTATGGCATCCCAACCAAGGCTTAGGTGCATTTGTCAATCTTCGGTAACTTGGATGCGGATAGATTTGTCTACACCCTTTCCCTTCTCCTTACGCTGAGTTTCTCTCAACTTAGCCACATAACAGGCACGTCCAGTCGCCTGATCACCATGGACCACTCCTACTCCATTATCAGTTTGAAATTTTAAAGTCAAACGCCATAGGGGAAGAGCTACTTGAAATTTGGCTTGGGACAAATGGCCTAGAAAAATGTTGTATGGTGAGTCAACATCCAAAACAATAAACGGTAGGATCCACACTCTCCTACATTCACCTTCCCGCAATTCAACTGGAAACTCCACACAACCAACTACCTCAGTCGCCACACCATTAAAACCATGTATGGGAGCTCTAGATGATTTCAAATCTTTAGCCTTCATTCTCATTTAATCATAAGCCTTCTTGAAAATAATGTTTACTGAACTTCCACAATCAATCAAAATTCTTCTCATAAGAGCAGGGCTAATCATGGCAGAAATGACCATCGGGTCAATTTTAGGAGCCTCTAGTCTATCTGCATCCTTGCTTTTGAATACTATATCATCAGTCATCGTACGTTGTTGCTTGGCCGGGGTTCTTTCCTCTATATTTGAACAATACTCAAAATTCACATGCCTTATCGCGTTGGCGTAGCGTTCCATTTCTTGCCAACTCCTTTCTGTAGGACGTAGCCCTCCAACTATCATTCTATCACTAATCTTCTTTTGGTCCGCGTAGGATTACCAATGCTATGCGGAGCTTGTCCTCCATTGGGGTCAAATGTTCTATATCCTTCATCCTGTGGAGTTTTCATGAACTGCTGCAACTTCTTTTCCTGAATCAACTTCTCGATAGCATCTGGAGATGCCTACACTCATTTGTATTGTGCCCATAACATCATGAATTTGACAATACTTTCCAGATTGTTTCCGTGCTCTGTTGACTCCTTCGGATGTAGCTTCTTATATTGAAAATATTACTGGTGGATTCTCCAAGGATGCGTTTAGAGGAGTGTATGTTATCCCGCCTTTTGGCAAGGCCATGATATCAAGGACTTGATAGAGGCTGAAGACAATCCGTTCTGGAGATCAGTTCTACAAGTTTACGATGGGTATAGGCAAACTTGGTCTGAGTCTGGATCGAGACACAATCAACATGACATGGTAAGCAGAGCTATATAAAGCAACATTCCAAATTTTAGGTTAATCGAAGTTTGTTTGCTCAAGTTATGAAACGATCAAGATCCATGAGAAACATGCCAATCTCGTATCCATCATTCATTTCCATCATCTCGTATCGATCAGCATCCATACGAAATGAATGCAACTAAAGCACTCAACATCCATCATTCGTATCCATATGGTTCAAACTCATAATGATGGACTTCGGCACTTCCCAGATCGATCACAATTCACTTAGCCAGCAAGCCGCTCATTTCGTATCAATCACCTACTTGATCGATACAAAGAGCAGGGCCCACAATCGATAGGAAGATGGATGCAAGGTATCAATACAGAAAGGAAGCAGTGGATGGATATGAACGAAGCAGAGCACAAGATCGATCTGAACAGCAAAGCATCATATGGATACAAAAGAAGTAGTCAACCCAAAAGAAGCGGTCTCACCACTATCCACAAATCATGGGTCTCTACATAACGCGCATGCCACATCATCGATACGAAGGTATCGATACAAAGGCTTTAGCCAATTTATATTTGTAACTATTATCCTACTTTTTGGCAAAGCCGTGATACCAAAATATCGATCAAAAACAAAGGACAGTTCGTCTCAAAGATTGGTTATACTTTGCTTTACTATGGATATCGTTGAATTTTTTCCGAGACCGGATCAGGCTACAATTGATGGGACATCACAAACAAAGCCATAGAAGTCAGTATCTCAAATTTCAAGTCAATCTGAGTTCGTACGCTCGAGTTATGATCGATTCGATTCGGAGGAAACGTCCCAGATTTCGTATCCATCGCTATTGTTGATTTCATATCCATCAGCGAACTCCGGTTCGAATCGATCACTTTCGTATCGATCAGGCTCCAGCGACTTCGAATCCATCGGCATGACTCGGTTCGTATCGATCGAGTTCGAATCCATCGGCATGCATCGGTTCGTATCGATCGAGTTCGAATCCGTCGGCATGCCTCGGTTCGACTCGATCTCATTCGAGTCCATCGGCTCCTCCTTATTCGAGTCCATCGGCAGATCACCTACTTCATATCGGTCAACTCCCATGAGTTTGTATCGATCAGGATTACTCATGTTCGAATCTTTCGAGTTCGTATCGATGGACTTCGTGCCCATCAGCAGATAATGCACTTCGTAACAACCGGCCAGTGTCTTCTTCGTGTCCATCATAGAAGCATCCTTTCGAATCCATCTGGTCAAAGCACTTCGTATCCATCAGGTCACCCTGCTTTGTATCCATCAGTGATTCGTATCCATCAACGGTTGCAGTTCGAATCCATGAGTAAGGCATCATTCGAATCCACTAAGTCACCAAACTTGATGACGTATCGTCCCTCGATACGAATGGGGCAAAATATATGGAGTCGATGCGGTCAACTCGGAGTGAAAACCAGATCGAGGCGAAATGTACATACCACGTCATCACAAGTCCACGTGAAGAGATCGATTCGAAGGCATCGATTCGAAATGATCGAGTCGAACCGGACAGCCACTCAAGAATGCTCATTTTGTATCGACTATATCTCTCAATCCACTGATCCAAATGCCATGAAATTTTCACAGGAGCTTGCACACATGCTAAGGAAGTTCTCCAACAAATTGCAGCTCGATTGGACGTCATCTTGATCGATACGAAATGACTTCGTATCGATCACAGATCGACTCGAAACTTTCTGAGGTTGGTCGCGTGGGCCCATTCACGTGCCCGAAAAAGTCTCCCGAGATTTGAGTGAAGTCTCAGCCTCCTACGCCTATAATTAGATCCCCAGATCCTATAGAAAAAGCATATCTTTGGACTCTAAAGCGTCCAGACTCTGCCGGATTGAGATCTCCATCATCCTACATCATACTTTTGCTGTTGAATTCGAATTTCCAGTTGTAACTTGCTGTTGATTGCTGTAACAACTTGTAATCATTGAGACAAAATCAATAAAATTGCAAAAAACTTCATAGTGGACGTAGGCAACACGCCGAACCACTCTAAAACGCTTGTCTATGCATTGACCTTACTGTTGATTGGTCTTTTTTGTTAGATAATACTCATTTTCAATTTACATTCTTCATTATTATCTCATCAACGACTCCCGAAGAGTGTTGTGACCAATTTTGGTGCAAACACTTTAGTGCTTTGATTGAGAAAACCCAGATTTACTCCTGCTCTTTGGATCTGTCATCGATACCGGATTGAATAAATCTAAGAGAGATCCAGATCACAAATCCAAGTTCCTTCCCTTCTATTCAGATTTGCATAAAGTCTAGGAAAGGAATTCAACTTTCAAGATAGTTAGCACAAGGACCACCTCTAACGCTATCAATCAAGAGGAACAGGATAGACAGAATCCTGCGCCACTACCTCCCTCTAACCAAGTCTCCACTGGACACTCAGAACCATCAGATCCGGTTACTAGGCAAGAGTTTCAGTTGCTACTCCAAGAGCTGACCCAGAGTCGGCAGCAACTAACAGAACAGCTACGCGCTAACGCCGAGCTGATCAACCAATTGGATCGCTAGAAGCGAAAGAGATCCAAGAGAGACCATGCTTCTCGCTCCTCCAGCGAAAGTTCCTCCTCTTCTGATTATCATAATCAATCTCCACGACCCCGGCTAGATGGGAGTCACATACAAGCTGCTGGAAATCAACCGGCAATGACTGTTGGACAACTGAGAGTTGGTCCATCAGCCAGTTTCCAAACCAGGCCCTCCTCCCGAGGAGGTTCCATTCCTCACTGCACCGCAGAATACCGCGCCACAAATGCCGCGGATGAACCAAGGTCGATGCCCCAAGTCAGTCAAACCCGGAGTCGTCAGCATGGGCGTACCCCTGAACCGTACGTCCTGGAGTACCATGAGCCAAGAAGGCAAGATTTGGACCGCCAACAGCATCCGGTCCAATTCAAGGATGCGGGATTCAATCACATTCTGGCATGAGTAGCACAAAGCATACAAATGCCGGATCTTCCGACCATGATACGTCAGATGATCCGTGATAGCCAGGGTCTCACCAATGACGATTGGGGAAATTCCCGAAGTCACACTCCTTTTACGGACGATATTCTTACTGCTGAACCCCCACGGCGATTCAGAATGCCGACTCTACCCATGTACGAGGGAAACTCCGACCCTAACCAACATATTCTGAAATACGAATGGTCGATGAGCGCTGCCAGAGCTGACGATGCAGTGAAGTGTCGTAGTTTCCCCATATCCTTGGAGGACATCGCTACCGTGTGGTTCACTCGACTGCCACCTCGATCCATTTCCTCCTTTGACCAGTTGGCCACAAAATTTGTTGAGTAATTCCGCATGCACATCGCAAGACCGAAAGACATCAACTCTATCTAGCGTCACCCAAGCTCCTGGAGAGACGCTCAGACACTACTTAGAGAGATTTCATACTGCATGTGCGGAGATCATCAATCCGAACGATAACTCCATCCTTGTGGCGCTGACTAAGGGGATTGACCCCAACTCTGAGTTTGGCAACTGGTTGGCTGGAAAACCACCAGCGTCATTGGACCGTTTCCACGCCAAGGCGGCTCAATTCCTGAGAAGGGAAGATGCGAAACAGTCTAGGAAGCAAAATGATGCAGGGCCAAGCACGGAAGGGATCCAAAGCAATGTCGCAATCAAACAGTCCGGTGAGAGCTCTGGAAAAGTTCAGTTGAATGTTAAAAAGCCCAAATAGGTGTGACTGACCATCTATCGGCTGACTCCAAGTTCCCGGAGTGCGAATTGGAGTATAAACATCTATTCCAGGTTCCCGGAGTGTGAACCGACGCATCAATGCCAACTCCAACTTCTCAGAGCGTGAATTGGAGTATAAACATCAATTCCAGGTTCCCGGAGTGCGAACCAAAAAGTCAATGCTAACTCGAAATTCCCGGAGCGTGAATTGGAGTATAAAATTCAAGGTTTCTGGAGTGCGAACCCAAACATACATGCTATTTCCAAATTCCCAGAGTGTGAATTGGAGCGCAAATACCAAGTCAAAGTTCCTGGAAGTGCGAACTGTATTACAAACATCGATAACTCTCAAATTCCCAGAGCGCGAACCAGATTATCGATCATAAATTATGCAAAGTCCCCGGAGTGTGGACATGTGCTCAAGATTTGCAATCGGTGCGATCGACCATCGAAATACAAATGCTGTTCCCCGGAACTGGGGTCAAAAAGCTTAAGTGTTTATCACTAACCGAAGCAATACAATGTCCGAAGTTCAACTCATTCATCAATCACGACATGTGATCAAGATTTTCGGACTTGGCAAATAAAATGAACTCTACTTGATGGTAAAAACACCACAAGTACACCGGACTGAAAGCCAAACACTGCAAATACTTAAGCACAAAAGAAATGTGAATCAAAACAAAGAAATTGAATTTTATTTCAACTAACTGTATGTGAAGATTCATGTACAAGTTATTCCAAAAAATTCCTACTAGCAGGGGGCCAAGCCTGCATCTATACATAGCCTATGAAAGAAAAGTGCCTTCCTAACTGCCAAAAATGCACCAGAGGGGATCGTCTACTTTTTCTTCTTCGGTTTTTTCTTCAACGCGGAATCACTGGAACCACTAACAATCTTCCGCTTCGACCCCGTACCCTTTGGCGGATCTTCCTCTGACGAAGGCATGATATCGATATATTCCTCCAAACTTGAACTTAAAGGAATATTCTCTTCTGGAGGAGACGGAGGAGTCGGGTCTACCACCGGGGGAGGAATGGGCGCGCTGGTTCCAACAAGCGTGTCCCTAGAAGATGTCACCACAAGAGGAGTGGGGCCAACCGCCATTGTAAAACAATTAGAATTACCACCGTGTGCTGCCGCTTCCATCTCTGCATTAATTTGAGCCAGTATCTCAGCCTCACGAGCAGCACGATATTCACGATAGGCAGCGGTGGACTGTGACAGTACAATAGAAACAGGTGGGAACGCGCGGAGAACAAATGGCATGTCAACAAAAGGGTCACTGTGTTGGCTCAAGAGTTCATTCATCATCTGTTCGTCGAAAGTAATTGAACCCCCCTGTGTCAACTCGGTCGGCGCGGGTGTCGTCGTGGCGATCGCTTCAGTAGTAATGGCCTCCTGTTCTTGATGTGACTCTTGGACTGCAGGAGGCGCTGTCGGTGTAACTTTGCTCACTGGACAAGAAAGAAAAGAACTTGTTAGAACACGCTTCAATACAAATACTTCAGTTCAGACACACAGTAGATTTGTGCAGAGTACCTTCCTCAACTTGACTCGTGGCCGACTAAACAGCTTCAGAAGAATGCTCCCTTATGGGAGATAAGCGTGGCTGCTCAGAGTCATAGCCTGGGAACAGCTGCGGCTCAGTCGTCGGCGTCGGCTCCGATCCGGATGAAGTAATCATCTCTGAACTTGTAGCTGGGTGCGCGACGCCAGACCCCTCACCAACTTCCAAGTGTTGGGTACCCAGCCTCTCTCTAGCATAAGAGATCATGAAATCGTGGAGAACCTTCTTCTCATCATCAGTCAATATACGGTTCTCCAACTCAAACTCATCAAAAACTTCGCCTGGCCGTAATGCTTTCTCTTCTTCGACTAATAAATTCCCGGCGTTGAACAAATGTGTCGGGTAATCGTCCAGCCACGTCAAATTTCTGTGGCTTAGCACATTAGCATTATAAGTAATGAGAAGTTCTTCTATCTCTGACTCTAGCTTAATCTCTGCTTGACGAACTTTCCCATCGACTTCGGCTTCCGTCTCGCGGACCTTTTCCAAGGCCGCATCTCTTTCCTTTCGAAATTCCACCGCCTGATCACACGCTTCCTGTGCGGAAACATTAGCAGTGTCCCTCTCTTTCATAATCTCTGAAAATTTGGCCTTGAGCTCGTTTAGCTCTTTCAAGGCCGCATCCCGCTCGGCAGTTACGATGGTGTTTCGGTGGCCCATGTCCTCCACCATAGCATAATTCTCACGCTTCATCCTATCCATCGCTGCCTAAGCTTCATCAGCTTTTCTAAGAGCTTCAATCTCTAACTTTCGAGAGGACTCGGCCTCACTGCCGAGCACCTGAATAATACGGTCCTTATGACCAAGTTCCTTCTCCAACCTCTCAATCGTGGCCGCTCGGTCAAAGGCCACCTTTGATGCTTTCTTTGCGGTTTTAGACCATTCCTGATACTGGTAGAATACATCTGATAGGTAATCATGCATCATAGGAGCAACTGTCGCCGATATCCTTTTTAGATGCGGGGGGAAGACAAAACCATCGAAGCAAATTTCAGGAAAATCTTTCTTCAGCTAAGCAAGCCTAACTGCTCCTTCCCCCGAAGGCTCCATCAATGTCTGCTCTGTTGGCGGGGAGGCCGCGATCTCTATTCTACGATGAGTATCAGACCTTGATGATTAGGAAGACGGCTTGGGCCATGGAGTTTCTGAAGGTCTCGAAACATGAACCGGAGGTGGTGCGAGAGCTCTAGGAGATGGCGTGCGAGATCAAGACCGACACCTCTAATATTTGTCTCTGTCAGAGCGCTCATGACTCGAGCGCCCATAGTCATACTCTCTATCTCCTTCTCTCCTATATGATTCGTAATATGAAGAAGACTTGCATTTTCTACAAAGACTGCCAAGCATCGAGCCTCTACCAGACATGATATCTGCGAAGCAAAAACATAAAACGAAATTAGTAATCTCTCACAGTGAACGTATTACACTTAGAAATCGTATAGTGCCGTAAAGTGTGAATGTAGGTACAACCCTTCCGACCAACCAGATGTGTCAACCGCACTAGTGGGTAGAGACTCGCTTAAAACTAAGGCTTCTGAAAGTTCGTCCAATCCGACATCATGCTGCAAGGACACATCGTCCGGAATTGGAACATCGGCGAGCCCTTCATAAAGATTCCCAGTTCTTGGGGGAGACATCTCCGAAATTCTAATTCCGGAGGCGGGTCGAGCCGTGATAACCGATTTCCATCTTCCCTTTTTAGGTGACTCAACAACGGCTGCCTTGCCTTTTCTTTGCTCTTCGATATCCTGGGCTGCATCCGCAGATTCGCCCAATGGCTCCTCATCAGTATGAATTCTCTCAGAGTCAGCCTCCTCAATTATGACAACTTTAGGTTTTCTTCGTTTAACTCGTTCTTTTGAGGCGGTTCTTAATGCACCGTCGAGCATTATACTTTGTCTCCGCTCAATCAACCCAAGGATTCTGAGATTCCTATCTGTCAATAGCAACTGAATGTTCCTCTCCTCACTTGGGATTTCTTGAAAGACTCGAACTATCTCCTTGAAACGTTCACCTTCGGGTCGTTGGATTATGGCTGAAAAGGAAAAGAGATGTGAGTTCGACTTCAAATACATTAGTTTTATCAACTACCCGAAAAAATAAGAATACTCACGTCTAAATAGCCATCGCTTAGCAAACCCTGAGGGGCACCTAACATAAAACCATTCTGTCCTGAAATAGCTCAATCAAGTCCAAGCCACTGTGATCACTTGGCAGTTTCTTACCGCCTCCAGGAATGTGAAAGATGGACTATCGGCCCGACTCTTGAAGTTAAACAAGTATCTGATCTCAATCGGGAGTGGTGGTCGATAGAGATACTCCATAAATGCAATGAACAAGCTATTGAGTGACGCATATCCGTTCAGATGTAGCTGAGATGGGGCGATCCTCAAAAACGACAATACTTCTCTTATATACTGGTTAAACGGAGAGAGTGTCCCAGCTGCGCACGCGTGGCGATTGAATGCGGTATATCCCTCCGGTGGATTGTGCGGTCTATCATTTGGTCCCGATAGTAATACGTCGTCCATCGACAGACCATGCCTTAAACATATTCTTCCTTGCATGTCTTCCAAAATGTTGGATGGAACAGATTCTGATGGGTTACTAATGAAGGATGCGTCAGGTAACTCGTTCGGAGCTGGACCGATAACTTCAATTTCAATCTCCGGTACTTCAAGCACGGGAGGGACTGAACTCTGAGTTTCTTGCGGCTGTGAACTTGAAGTTTCCATAACTAGCCAACTCACGAGAAATCATCGTTAGATGCTAAAGAGCCCGTGCATTCCCCGGTGTAAAGTGCATGAAAGTGTCGTGCAGTGCTGTGCATTACTTGAACAAATTCTATAGAATAATCTGAAATGTATGAACGACAAATCTTTGAAAATCAAACCGGAAATGACCGTCATCGCTGACTGTCACAACCGTGCCATCCGGACGCAAGCGGTCAATCCAAATTAAAGTTCGTTATATTTTTGTTAAGTTACGGTTCCATCGGCGAGCTTCGAAAGGTAGTCCAATATGCAGTTCTACGGTCAATTTCAGTCATGCAAGGCAGAAGCTCGTCGGAGTCAAGTATTCTAATGCGCAAAGGTTTTCTAAGTTCGTCTAATTTCAACTTGGAATCGGTCGCCGCAGTTTAAATTCGTATCGAGTCAGAGATATGTCATCGACCATGTTCGAATCGATACATTCGTATCGATCAGGTTCGAATCGATACATTCGTATCGATCATGTTCGACTCGATACTTTCGTATCGATCAGGTTCGACTCGATACGTTTCGTATTGATCCAGTTCGAAACGATACGTTTCGTATCGATCGAAGACACGCCAGTTCGCATCGATCTGAGAACACTGGCTTCGCGTCGATCGCTGCTCTTGTATTAGTATCGATATGAAATCATATAATATGGATCGATTCGAAAACTCCTATTACAGATCGACACGAAACGAAGGCAGAATCGTTCCTCCACAACTCCTTCTTCTCCAAAAAGGCCTCAACTCCATGGCCGCGTTCCATCCCCAATCTTGCTCTCACTCGTCCAGATCTCAAATTCATCAAAACCGGTCATAAAAGCAAGAAGGATGGTTAAGATTACGAGTGTCATCATTCTGAACATGATTCTATCCATTAATTACCTGATTTTAATGTTTAATTTTGAAGGATTGAAGGTCTGAATCGATTCGAAGGCTAAAACAGTTCTTTCTCTTGGACTCTCTATCGATACGAAAGCAAAAGGGAGCAGTAAAAGTAAAAAATTGAAAAATGGCTAAGTCCTAGCTATTTATACGAAGCCTAGAAGGAACTAGGTCGGTTCGCCTCCCAGTCCACTCAACCGGTCGCAACCGGTCAAACACTCGAGTCGAATCGAACACCTTGTTCGAACCATCGGACCAAGGCTCTGTATCGATTCGAAATGGACAGTAGATCCATCGATACGAAACAAGCAGCAAGGATGGCTGAAGATTGTGAACTCCATCAGCTCAAAGCCCTCGTTCGCATCAACATGTTCGCAACTCCATCTACTGCATATCGATACAAACAGCAATTTCGTATCCATCAAAACCTATCGATACGAACAAAAATTTCGAATCCATCATTTCTCATCGGTACGAACGTACGTTTCGTATCCATCCAAGCTCGTCGATACGAACTATCATTTCGTATCCATCATTTCGACTCGCATCGATATGAAAAACTACTTGTCAACCTTTTACATCGATTAAGGAGAGGATCGATACAAGAGTATAGTCAAAAACAACCATCAAGCGTTGTTTCAACTCAAATTTCAAATCGGTTCAGGAGAGAATCGATATGAAATCCGACAACAAACTAACTGACAACGACTCGTGAACACACAACGTTAACGAGAGTCAAATTAACATATGTGCATATATGTCGGACTAATATTCGATTTTCAACATTCACAGGGATCGAATACTCATCTCATTACGATTACGGTGAAAAACAGCCAATCACTATTACACAGCAATCAGTTATATCAACGCAAGGTTATAGCAATACGGAGTACAACTTTCAACGAAAGAAAGCAATGATTGTGCAGAGAGAAATTGCAGCTTTTCAAAGCACGTCATGTTTCCACAAGACGTACTTTGGGGGGCAAATGTTATCCCACTTTTTGACAAAGCCGTGATACCTAAAGATCGATCGAAAACAAAGGACAGTTCGTCTCAAAGATTGGTTATACTTTGCTTTACTATGGATATCGCTGAATTTTGTCCGAGCCCGGATCAGGCTACAATTGATGGGATATGACAAACAAAGCCATAGAAATCAGCATCTCAAATTTCAAGTCAATCCGAGTTCGTACGCTCGAGTTATGATCGATTCAATTTGGAGGAAACAGCCCAGATTTCGTATGCATCGCCATTGTTGATTTCGTATCCATCAGCGAACTCCGGTTCGAATCGATCACTTTCGTATCGATCAGGCTCCAGCGAATTCGAATCCATCGGCATGCCTCGGTTTGTATCGATCGAGTTCGAATCCATCGGCATGCCTCGGTTCGTATCGATCGAGTTCGAATCCGTCGGCATGCCTCGATTCGACTCGATCTCATTCGAGTCCATCGGCTCCTCCTTATTCGAGTCCATCGGCAGATCACCTACTTCGTATCGGTCAACTCCCATGAGTCGTATCGATCAGGATTGGTCATGTTCGAATCCTTCGAGTTCGTATCGATGGACTTCGTACCTATCAGCAGATAATGCACTTCGTAACGATCGGCCAGTGTCTTCTTTGTATCCATCATAGAAGCATCCCTTCGAATCCATCTGGTCAAAGCACTTCGTATCCATCAGTGATTCGTATCCATCAACGGTTGCAGTTCGAATCCATGAGTAAGGCAACATTCTAATCCACTAAGTCACCAAACTTGATGACGTGTCATCCCTCGATACGAATGGGGCGAAATATATGGAGTTGATGCGGTCAACTCGGAGTGAAGACCGGATCAAGGCGAAATGTACGTACCACTTCATCACAAGTCCACGTGAAGAGATCGGTTCGAAGGCATCGATTCGAAATGATCGAGTCGAACCAGACAGCCACTCAAGAATGCTCATTTCGTATCGACTATATCTCCCAATCCACTTATCCAAATGCCATGAAATTTTCACAGGAGCTTGCATGCATGCTAAGGAAGGTCTCCACCAAATTTCAGCTCGATTAGACGTCATCTTGATCGATACGAAATGACTTCGTATTGATCACAGATCGACTTGAAACCTTCTGAGGTTGGTCGCGTGGGCCCACTCACGTGCTGGAAAAAGTCTCCCGAGATTTGAGCGAAGTCTCAGCCTCCTACGCTTATAAATAGAGCCCCAGAGCCTACAGAAAAAGCATATCTTTGGACTCTGAAATGCCCAGACTCTGCCGGATTGAGATCTCCATCATCCTACATCATACTTTTGCTGTTGAATTCGAATTTTCAGTTGTAACTTGTTGTTGATTGCTGTAACTACTTGTAATCAATGAGACAAAATCAACAAAACTGCAAAAAACTTCATAGTGGACGTAGGCAACACGCCGAACCACTCTAAAACGCTTGTCTACGCATTTACATTACTGTTGATTGGAGTTTTTGTTAGATAATACTCATTTTCAATTTACATTCTTCGTTATTATCTCTTCAACGACTCCCGAAGAGTGTTGTGACCAATTTTGGTGCAAAAAGTAACCTTGTTCGAACAATAACTCCACGACTATAACTTCAAATACAATGTGATTTTCACAGCAAGTTGCACAACACATAGGGAACATCCATGATCAATGGCAGCCCAATTGGAGTAGCTTCTTATTGATACAAAGCGATGCTGGATCGATCAAGGATCTATCCCAAATGACCCTGAAGCGATCATGTGGGCCCATCTCGGCATGAGAAAGAGTATTCCTAGATCTAAGGCTGATATTTCCAGCTCCACACATATAATTATCACCTCCATTGCTGCTAAAAAGTGACTTTTATGCTACTGCTTGAGTTGAACTCCATTGTACCACAATGGTTAGATATACTATTGTAACTCAATTTCTAACTAGTAATAAACATCAAACCCTTCAAAGTCGACGTAGGAAATAATGTCGAACCACTATAAATTCTTGTTTTCTTCTTATTACTGCTTATTTTCTTAGTGCGATTGTTAGATTAGCCTCATTTTTCAATTTACTTCTTCATTCTAATTTCTTCAATTACACCCGACGAGTGTTGTGCCTATTTTTATTACAAACACTTTGGTGCTTTCACCGAGAAAACTTGGTTTTTTCTCTGATTCTCTAGATCATCTGCTGCTATTGGAATGCGAAAGTCTAAGGAGGAGATCCAGATCTATCTTCCAGTGGTTCTTTCTATTCTATTCTATTCTATTCAGATTGTTCTAGATTTAACAAGAACTACATTCAACATGGTGCGTACTACCAGAACCGCTTCCAACGCCGTTGATCCAGAAGGAAGGATAGGGAAAATCCCACGTAGTTGACTACTACAGGCCAAACATCAACAGGAGCTCCAGATCCATTCGATCCAGTAACTAGAGAGGAATTCCAAATCCTCATGCATGAGCTCACTTAAAGCCATCAAGAACTCACTCAACTGATCCGTGCCAACATGGAACTTACGAACCAGTTGAATGAAGAAAGGCGAGGGAGATATAGATGGTAGCATACCTCTTATTCCTTGTCTGAAAGTTCTACATCATCTCACTTTTTTCACAGATCTACACGTCGCCGGTTAGATGAGAATTACGCGGAAGCTTCCAAGCACTCAAATGCTATGAAATCTAGATAGACGGAGACAGGTCCATCTACAGGGCATGAAGCTGGACCTTCCTCTCGAGGAGGGACAATTTCTTATAACACTACTCATGACAACGTAGCTACTACTATAAATCTAGGTGTTGAGATTCAAAACCAACTAGATATAGCCCCTCATCACCACACTCATGCCCAGGATCCTTACTTTCATAGAGCCCGGGAGACAAGGAGGCCTGGAATGAACCGTAAACAACGACCGGACCATTCTCATGACATGGAACCCGACCATGACTTTGCCCATAATTTCTATGTGGTTGATATTCCAATTATGGTATGCCAAATGATTAGAGAAAGTCAGGGCCTCACATATGATGATTGGGGAATTTCTAGAAATCACACCCGTTCACCAACGATATTTTACAAGCGGAGCCACCCCATCAATTCAAGATGCCAAACTTGCCAGTATATTAAGGAAATTGGGATCCCAACCAACTTATTCTAAAATATGAATGGCTCATGAATGCCGCTTGAGCTAATGATGGGTTAAGTGTAAAAGCTTCCCTATCTTCTTGGGGGTACTGTGACTATGTGCTACCACCAAGGTCTATTTCATGTTTTGACTAGTTAGCTACTAAGTTTGTTGAGCAGTTTCGTATGCATGCTGCAAGACCGAAGAATTTTAATACCTTGTCCAGTGTTATTAAAGCTCCAGGAGAGACTCTTAGGCATTATCTAGAAAGGTTCCACACTGCTTGTCGAAGTCAGGAATCCCAACGACAACTCTACTATGATGGTATTGCCTAAAGGGATCGATCCTAATTCCGAGTTTGGTACTTGGTTGGGTGGGAAACCCCCTGCTTCGTTGGATCGCTTCTATGCAAAGGCATCCTAGATTTTGAGGAGAGAAGATGTTGGATGGTCTATGAAGTAGGACGTCGCTGGGCCCAGCAATGAAGGCATCCAAGGTAATGTTGCAGTGAAGCAGACCGAGGAGAGATCCGGTAAAGTACAGTTAAATACTCAAAATAAACAAGGTCAGCAGAAGGGCGATGAAGGTTAAGGAAATAAGAGAGACGTTCATCATGTAGACCCAGAGCTCCTATGTTTGATAGATATACTCTCTTGAACATATCACTAGATAACATTTATCTTCACACCTGTAATTCAGGGCAGTACAAGAAGCCAGCTCTGAAACCATCATCGGAGAAGCAGATTCAAACCAAAAAGTTTTGAAGATTCCATGATTGCTATGGCCATAACACCAATGAATGTCGTCGTTTGCAAGATATCATTGAAAGGTTGATTAGAGAATGAAAGTTAGAGCAGTTTTTTCGGTCGCCGTAGAATGGTGGTACGGGCCCATCTAACCCCAATCAGGGTCAAGGCCAAGCTAGGCCTGAGGAACCCACGCGTACTGGGGGGAGGTTGGTAATTAATACTGTTAGTGGTGATCCTTATCCAGCTGATTGGAGTTGAAAGGTCATGGAGTCATATGCTAATTTGATTAGGAACGTGGACTTCGAGTGTTGTAGTAGTACCGATGAAGGGGCCCTCTCAAAGCAATAGAGGACGATGACAGATGGCACCATTTTCGAAAACCGTGATGCCGATAGAGTCGTGGCCCCATGATTGATCATTGGTCATTTCTGCCAAAATAGGTCATGTTTGGATGAAGAGGATCTTGATTGACAATGGAAGCTTTGAAATATACTTTTCAAGCGTGCTTGCGATCAAATGCTAATGGAAGCAAAAGATCTGAAACTATGTAAGCCACGCATACATGGTTTCAATGGAAATGCAACTATACCAGTTGGAATGGTGGATTTACCTGTTGAGTTTGGCATTGGTGATCGTCGAAGAGTTCAGATGTTATAGTTTGTGGTGTTGGATGTGCATTCCCCATATAATGCTTTTCTAAGCCGACCGGCCCTTGCGGAGTTTAGTGCAGTCATTGCCCCATGGTGTTTGAACTTGAATTTTCCTACTGATAATGGGGTTGGGGTTATACATGGTGATTAGGTGGTTGGACATGCCTGTTATGTTGTAGAGCTGCAGGAAGCACAATGAAAAGAGGAAGATAAGGGCATGGAGGAATCCCTCTGTGTCCATTTTTTCACGGATTAACAGTTAAGGCCTAGGCCTAGGCTCGGGCGCCACGATCAGTTTCCTAAGGATCTTAATCCTGGTGAGAACGATGATGATGGGGAAGTCAAATAATACCAGGCTTCCCTGGCGGAGTTGACAATTGATGTTCTGATCAACGATGATGATGATTCTAGAGTGGTAAGGTCGGATCTCAGCTCGACCCTTAGACGAGACAAGAAATAGTTGATTTTCTCCAGGAAAACCTTGATGTATTTTCCTAGACTCATTCAGACATGTGTGGAATCTCGTGGAACATCGCGAGCCATATATTAATATCGACCCACGACATGTCCGGTGAAACAGAAAAGGCACGTTATGGATCCAGAGAGATCTTCCGCACTAAAGGAAGAAGTGGATAAACTCAAGGCTAGTGGGTTTATTCGTGATGCTTTATTCCCGAAATGCGTATCGAATCCAGTGCTTGTCAGAAAATCAAATGGAAAATGGCGAACATGTGTGGACTACTCTAATCTGAGTAAAGCCTTCCCCAAACATGGTTTTCCGCTTCCCAGAATTAATCAACTGGTGGATTCAACAGCCGGACGTGAGCTCTTATCTTTCATGGATGCATATTCCAGCTAAAATCAAATCCTGATTATCTTCTTTACCAGGAGTATACTAGATTTATCACTGATCTAGGACTTTATTGCTACAAGATGATGCTGTTTGGACTCAAAAATGCTGGAGCAACTTATCAGAGGCTCGTGAACCAAATGTTTGGAGACAAGATGAGGAAGACGATGGAGGTGTACATGGATGATATGCTCGTGAAGTCGCGTCTATCCAACAACCACATCGGTGATTTGGACACGATGTTCAACATACTCTGACAGTATATAATGAAGCTCAATCCATTGAAGTGTCATTTCGAAGTTGCATCTGGAAAGTTTCTTAGGTTTATTGTCAACTCCAGAGGAATTGAAGCTAATACTGAAAAGATCTAAGCGATTCAGAATCTCAAAACTCCGAGAACCATCAAGCAGGTGCAAAGCCTTAATGAGAAGGTGGCAGCCTTAAGTAGATTCGTTTTTAGAGCCAAGGACAAGTGCATTTCCTTCTTTGATATGATCAAAAAAGGGAAATGGAATTTTGAGTGGACAGAGAAGTACGAGGGCACATTCCAAGCACTAGTGCAACATCTGGCAACACCTCCCATCATGTCGAAGCAGTTGATCACAAGAGGTTGTATGTCTATCTGGAGGAATCAACAAATGCAATCAGTGCTACATTAGTTCTAGATGGGGATTGGATCCAACGACCGGTTTATTATATCAGCAAACAATTGATAGGGGCAGAAAGAAACTACCCAAAGATAGAGAAGCTGACTTATTGTCTTAGTCTAGCCTCGAGAAATCCCCTCCCATATTCCTAGGCTCATCCGATCATTGTTTACACCGACCAACTGTTACAATAGATCTTGACACGACCTTAGACGTCTGATAGGTTGCTCAAGTGGAATATCGAGTTGATTTAATTTGATATCACTTATACCCCAAGGCGAGCTATTCAAGGACAAGTTCATGTGGACTTTATAGCTGAATTCACCATACCATAGGAATTGCCCTAAGCCAGTGACTCTCCTAACTATATATGGAAGCTATACACCGATGGTGCATCAAACGGCTGGTGCTTAAGCATTGGAGTAGGGCTCGAAACCCCATAAGGCCGATCTATATGCTTTGCTTTGAAGTTTAAATTCTGTGCAACTAACAACGAAGCTGAGTATGAAGCTTTGCTTGCTGGACTAAGGCTTGCCAAAGATTTGAGAGTCATTGCTGTGGAGATTTGCTGTGATTCACAACTGGTGGTGTGCCAGGTTCGAGGAGAGTATCAAGCTAGAGATCGAAGATTTGCTTCCTACCTCGACAGTATTATGCTTTCCACCGTATACCCCAAGAACAAAATCTGAAGGCCAATTCTTTAGCAAAACTGGCCAGCACTGGCAAAGTACATCAGATGGGACTCGTCCCCGTAGAGACGCTTACTGCTCCAAGTATTGATCAGATGGAAACATACTGGGTTTATGAGGAAACACCCAAGAGGGATTTATGAATGACTCCAATAAGAAACTATCTTAAGCATGGAACATTACCCGACCGCAAGAGTGAGAAAAGACAGGTTCTCCGAAAGGCTTGACGGTTTGTTATCCAAGATGGAGTCCTATATAGAAGAGGATTTTCTGTTCCTTTACTCTGGTGTATCGCCTACGATGAAATCAAGCGAGTGTTGCATGAAGTGCATGAAGGAGAATGTGACGATCACATTGGAAGGCAAGCCCTTGCAAAGAAGATATTCATATATGGGTATTACTGGCCAACTGTAAATCGAGACGCATCAGATTATGCTAAGAGATGATAGGTGCCAGAAACATACTAGAATTCCGAGAGCCCCACCATTTAAGATTACTCAAATGGTCAGTCCATGGCCGTTTGCAACTTGAGATATTGATATAATAGGGTCCTCGCCTCTAGTCAAAGGTGGTGCGAAGTAAGCCATCGTTGCAGTTGACTACTTTACCAAATGGGCAGAAGCTGAGCCCCTTGCTACTATCACGATAAAGAAAATTATCAACTTTGTTGTGCGCAACATCATCTGTCGCTTTGGCCTCCTACAAACAATTGTAACTGACAATGGGGCCCAATTCGATAGTGTTGAGTTTAAGAATTTATGCCGCTGATTCGAGAAAAGTTCTCGGTAGTAGCTCACCCTCAAGCGAATGGATAGGTCGAAGCTATCAACAAAGTCATCAAGTCCATTTTGAAGAAACGATTGGAGGAGACTAGAGGTAAGTGGGTCGATGAGCTCCCCATGGCCTTATGGGCATATCAAACTACCCACAAGTCTGCAACCAGCCATACTCCATTCGCACTTTCTTACGGTTATGAAGTCATTATTCCATTTGAGCTAGAGGTACCTTCTCACTATGTGACTTATTATGATCCAAAGACGAATGTCATCCTACTTGCAGAGTCTCTGGATTTATTGCATGAGAAGCATGAAGAGGCTGCTTTGAGGGCAGCCTCACATCGTAACCGAGTCGCCCGACTATACAATGCCAAGGTTCGACCTAGAACCTTTGAAATTGGCAATCTGGTACTTAAGAGAATCTATCCTGTCCCTTAGCACATGAAACCGACATGGGAACGACCGTATGTCATCGAATAAAGGCTTGGAGATGGCACATTCAAGCTATCGACCATTGATGGTCTCACTCTACCGAGGACATGGAACAGTAAGAGTCTCCATCGTTATTACATGTAATGGCTTTCATTCATTTAGTCTGGTTTCCTTTTGAAGTTTGATTATGCTATTTCGGAATTTGTACTTGTAATAAGGCAAATGATTTTGACACGATTTCCTATTTCAACAATAGAGCAAATACTCATCAAGCCAAATTAGTGATTCCTAAATGCATCATGCAACCGTTATGATGTATGAAGAGATGAGTTCCATTTTACGATTGGACTCATTCAAATGGAGAGTGGTCGTGATCCTAATGGTCACTCACTTAATGAAACCCCAAACTCAGGGCCAAACAACGATCAATTAAAAGTGAGTTGAAACATGAAAATTCTCCAATAAACTTCAGCTCCCAGAATGAGAGCTGAAGTATAAACTCTAAAATTAGGACGTGAATCAATCGTCCAGCTCAAGGAGGATGGATCCGTCCATCCTCGACCTCGCTTGCATGGTTCGAGGAGGATGGATCAGTCCATCCATGACCTCGCCTCCTTAAATGGCTTGAGGACGACAGATTCATCCATCCACGACCTCTCCTCTTTACATGCTCAAAGAGAATAGATTCGTCCATCTACAACTTCACTCACTGGATTAAGGAGGATGTGATCCAACCATCCACAACCTTAACCAACTCCTTATTCCCAGAGCGTGAATAAGATTCTAATCCTTAAATAGACTTGACCGACTGTCTGTCAACTAACTCTAGATTCCCGGAGTATGAACTAGACTTTAAACATTAAACAGATGTGGTCGACCACTTACAAATTTTTTTTATCCCCAGAGTGTGGACGTAATTCTAAACAATAAGAAGGCACGATGGACCGCTGATATATAAATCTAATCCCTATAATATGGATGCGAATGCTAGAAAATGAGAAAGTATGATCTGACCGCTCAAACTCATGTTACTCCGACTAAGTTAAATCAAAGTTAGTGAAGGTGGAGGACGACTGCCAACTATCTACTTCAACTATCCCCAGAACTGGGGCATAACTCAGGTGCCAGCCGCTGGCCAAGATAGCACAATGTTGGGACTTAACTCAACGTTTGATTATGACCTGAGGCCATGACCTCAAGACTTAAAGATCAAACTCAAGTTCGGTTCAGAGACTAAAGCTTCATTAGTACATTGATTGAAAATGTGAATGCTTAAGTACTTAAACAAATAAATATAGACTTATGCCAAAAACAAAAAAGGAATTTCATTCATACTATTCTTTAGAAAAGAAGTACAAAATCTGTCCAAAGAATCTGTATAAGTGGGGGGTCAAGCCCGCATCTATACATGGCCTACAAAAAGCAAAGGAAAAGAAGCCTATTCTAACTATCTACAAAAGAGGAAGTCAAAATGCAAATCTATGCCTTTGGTTTTCTTGTCCTTTTTAACTTTCGTTGGTGTAGACCTGCTAGAGCTACCGCCTGGACCTCTGTTGGAACCCTTGCCTCCCCGGCTTGCTTAAGTTGGCTTGTCTCCAACTGGGGGAATCGATGCGGTCACCCCTTTGGAGCCCATAGGACTTGAAGTATACCTTGTGTGTGAAGCCGGTGGAATTGTGGCACTTTTGATACCAGAAGAATGAGGCACACTAGTCTCAACCATAGTGCCATCTGGAGAAATCACGAGAATCAGAGCCAGGCCAGGACCTGCCATACCTCCATCAGGTTTAAGATCCTGCTCCATTTTAGCCTTAATTTCCCTTGTTATTTGTTCCTCCCGGTCCACGCGCTCACTTATTGAGATACTGCCAATCGGACCCGAGGAGCCCGTAATAATAACGTCTTCATCCATATTAAAGGGCATCTCAATGCTCGGATCGCTTCGGGGGTTGAGAAGCACTTCCTTCAATTGGTTGTCAAACATACAACCGCTACCATACATCTCCCCAGCTGAAGTAGTGATCGTCACAGTTGTGGCTTCTGTTGTTAACGCCTTCTGCTCGTGATGAACTTCTTGAGTTGCAGGAAGGTCGGCCGCTACGGAACCTAAGGCTTAATCAAGATAAGAGAATATATTAGCAATATCCTCTAATAATGTACCTACATTCTAAAGAATAGGAGAAGTGTTTGGAATACCTTCCTCAGACTGGCTCTTGGGTTGAGCCAACATGCCTTCCGAGCTATGCTCGATGATTGGAGAGAGTCGTGGCTTAACGGGATCATACCTCAGGATGGCTAGGGGGTCAACAGAAGATGTGGGTGTAGGTTGAGAAGTTGGGGGCACTTCAGAAGCAAAGTCATGGTGTTTTCCCCCAGATCTGTCTCCGACCTCTGGGTATTTAGCAACCAAGGCTTCTCTTTAGAGCGAGATAGTTATGCCATGAAGGACTTTGGGCTCGTCTTCCACCAACAATTGAGCTTCCAATTCAAACTCAGCAATAGTTGCAACTTTGCGGATCGCCTTTTCATCTTTAACCAGGTGGTTCTAGGACTTATACAATTGGAAGGGATAGACCTCGCCACGCTAATTCAAGTTGCGATTCATTGTAGACCAAGAGGTCCTTAAATTCACCTTCCATCTTGGCCTTGATGGCTTTTACTTCCCTTTGGAACCTACTGTCCGCTTTTATGGCCTTTTGATTTATGGTGTCCCTCTCTTCTCTAAGCTTCACCACCTCCTAGAATGCTTCCTAGGCAAACTTATTAGCTTCATCTTTTTCTTTGGTGGCTTCCGTTAGCTTTGCCTTTAATTGACAACTTCTTTTAACGCGACATCCCTTTCTTGAATGATCATGGTGTTGCGATGCCCCATCTCTTACACCAAGTCCATATAAGTTTTTCTCATTTATTTTATCGATTTCTTAGCTTCCTTGGTTCTCTGGTCGGTCACCATCTCAGCTTTTCTTGAGGACTCGAGCTCATTGGAGAGCACCTCTATTATCCTGCTTGTGAGAAAGATCACCCTCCAACTTCTCAATTGCCTTGGCTCGTTTGAAGGACACAGCCGAGACCCACCCTGCCATCTTGACCCACTTACGGTATTGACTGTATGCATTGTGCACATATTCTTGCACCAGTTTTTCTATGTCTTTGGGGTTTTCTTCAAGTTGGAAGGAAATTTAAACCATCGAAGCATATATTTGGAAATCCTTCTTTAGTTTAGCAATGAGAATGTCTCCTGCCCTGTTGGCTCTATAGTGATTTATTCTATGATAGCAAGAGCGGTTGTTTCACTTCTGCGGCGCTGTTCGCTGGTTTTTGGAGCATGAGATGGCACTGTTTGGTACAAAGATTCAGAAGAGGGCCTGTTGGGGCTAGAAGGTTTAGAAGGCGCTTTCGGTGGAGGAGATCGCGACCTGGAGCGACACTTACTTTGGTGTGATTTTTCTTTTTCCCTATCATATCACTCACGTTCCCAGCTAGAATGGTAGCCATGGCCATGATCTCTCTCAATCTTGTGACGATATGACTGACAATGCGATTCAGACGATGGGCGTGAAGAGCGGAGTTTATCAAGCATAGAACCTTGTTTCACCATTGTATCTGCAAAAAAGAAGAAGGAAATTAGTCACCGTTGGATATTGAGAGGCATATGATCGAATGCCGTGTAATGCCGTGAAGTGCGTGTATGCACGTGTAAACCCCCCAACCGATCGGTTGTAGCAGGTTGGAATTGACTCTCCTATATCTATTGAATTTAGGCATGCGTCGGTTCTTGAAGGGGAGTTAATCCCCTCCAACCCAAGATCTGAAGGTGATGGTATGTCCTCAGGAATGGGAATATCCGATAGCCCCTTTTGCGTGCTTTCTATCTGTAGGGAAGAAGTCTATGGACTTATGGAAGTAATAGAAAATTGAGTTGACTTAGTAGTTTTTCACCACTTAATTTTATAGACAGGAGCTTTGCCTTTTCTCTTTAATTAAAATAGCCGAGGGTCCGGTGGAGGCATGACCGTGGGCTCATGACCTGCTCCAGTATCCTCATCATCGTGAGGTTTGAGATTTTTATGCCGGACGCTGCCTGAGCTCCCTCGATTGGGGGCACAACAGGATCCCGTCTTCCACCTTGTCTTACTCTGGCTGCTCTTGGAATCCCCATGAGCCCTATGCTTTATCCTTTCTCCAAAAGCCCGACGACGATCAAATTGTTGTCGGTGAGAACTTCATTTGTAACGACCCAACTTCCTACGTCCAGGAAGAAGTATCGTTTTTAAGAAAGAAAAGGGTGAGAAAATAGAAAAGATAGAGAAGAAAGAACAACAACATCAGAATCTCACAGCGGAACGAATAAATTATATTAATCACATAAGTATTTACATAATATATAACATCAATCAGAGTGATACATATAGAACATCACATACTAGACAGTTATAAACACCTGTCTAGTTAATACAACTCAATACAATACATCTCAAACAATAAGACTCAGAGATACCAACACAGCGGAACTATATATATATCTACAACGCTAAAGTCTCCTGCTCCATTGCTCCTCCAGAATTTGTCAAAGCTAATCTGAATCCCTTGGCTACCCGTAAAAATTTGGGTACCCGAGAGTTTATGAAAAAACAAAAATAAACTCCGGGTCAGACATGGGTCTGGTGTGAGTAACAGGTTAAAGTTGCTTAATTTTGAAAAAAATCCTTTGAAAACAAAAGGTATCACGTAAGACTTCCCACACATAAACATGGAAAAGTTTTTACCTTACGCTAACCAAAACATTTGATAGGAAATCCAGTGATATTATAATAGGTCTAGGGTTTTCAACTAAATAGAAAATAGCCGAAATTGTTACATCTATTAAATTCTAGCTACTAGCCACAAAAGTGGGTAATACAATCAAAACCGTTGGCACTTATTGGATTGTGGATTCCATACAATGGCAGGGCTACTGGGGTACCGCCCGTCACAGTACGTGGCCTAGATCAACGTACCGAGGATCACTCCCGACCCCCTACAACACAAGGCCGGAACCATTCCTTACTGAACAGTCCCAAACAAGATAAACCCCGTAGTTGGCTGCAGACCAACTACCCACACAGCCGAATAAAAAGGGACATCTAGACAGGGGAATATCCTTGTCCTGCTTGGGCATGACCCACCTAACCTTGCTGCACCTCCCCTGTTTTAGCCATTCCCGGTTGATGAGGCTTGAGGTTACAATTACCTTTATAGAACATATCTCTTAGAATGCTCATCGCCCGCCTGACGATGTGCTGAAAGCATTCAATCCATACAAGTTCGTTCCGGGTTCGAACGAAACCGAAGGCATCATCTCGTTACACTCGTTTTGGAATCACCCTCAGAGTTAACGACGATAATCCTTGCATTCTGAACCTTCATCTTCACTTTAGATTCACGACCTATCGTAAATTTGGAATCGATGTGGTTTTCGGATGTTCCAAATAAGGAAAACCGATCCCAGTCTCATCGAAATCCAAAACGTGTCTTTTAAGGCCAAGTTGTCTATTTAGTCTTAACAGTGGATTCAATATTATCAATATGCACAGATAGATAATTCACATCTCATAATAGATAATCACATCATCATAAACAGTTAATTAATATCATCATCCAAACAGATAATTAAATATTATCATACTTAAACCATACATCCATATCACATAGATATTATCCATCTCATATCTGAGATCACAATCAACAATACAATATCAATATCATCCATAAGCAATGATTTATGAATCACAAGCTATAAATAAATTTAAAATGAATTAAATTAACTACTTCCATTTTTAATTAATTTAAAATAAATTAAATTAATTACTCATTTCATAAATCTTACTCTCACAATCATTAATTAAATTATAAATTAATCAATCATTCTCTAATTACAAGAAGTAATTTAGTCTTTAATTTATTTCTCAATTGAATTATTCTAAATCATTCATAATAGATTAACATTTAATTACTCCCTTATTAATTATTCCTTAATTTAAAATTCTTAATTACATCATTAATTATATTAATTAATGATCTTCAATTTATATAAAATTGCTTCATTTAATTTAATTATATCAAGTGATTAATCTTTAATTAAACACAATTATTAATCACCCTTGATTAATAACAAACCAGTAATTACTACCCTTAACTACTTATTAATCATCCCATGATTAATTAATTCCATAAATTAATCCTTTGATTAATTACAAAAGAAATTACCCAAATTACTTCACTTGCAAATCATCTTGTATTAATTTCATCAAGCAATTATTATCTAATTACTTCCCTAAGTAATTATACTCCATTAATTACACTAAGTAATTACACATACCAAATCATCAAATGGTTTCTTAAATTAATTAATATTAATTAACTTAATTTAAATCTTATTATCCATTACTTATATATTCAAATTAATCATCTTTGATTTAAATATACTTGACTGCATTCCAGTAGTTTTCCTTAATTTATTTACAGAAATTAATCTTGAATAAATCCATTAATTAATTACATTTATATCGATTTATTACCATTTAATTATCTTGTTGGTTTATTATTCTCAAATAAACCAATTTCTAATCCCATCATTAATTATATTAACGAATGATTTCTAATTACTTTTTCATTTGTTAACTTTATTAAGAATACAAATCTTCAAATCACAAATATTAATCCTCTTGATTAATAACATAAAGTAATTAATCATTCATAATTAATTACTTCTCAATAACACTCTTAATTAATCCCATGATTAATTTCAAGTAATTATATTCCAATTACTACCATTAACAACATCATCTAGTAATTTACCTCCAGTAATTATCCATCAGTTACTTCTCTAAGTAATTTAATTCCAAAATATCAGTTAATTAAACAAAATTAATTAACTCGAATTAAATCAATTTTCTCAATTAATAAGTAATTAATTTCTTAATTACTTCCCAAATAAATAATTTACATTTAAACTATCACAATGATTATTATTGAATTAATTAATCAAATTAATTTTTTAAAAATTAATTACATTAATTAATTATAAATAATCTAGTTAATGATCTTCATTAACACTTATTTAATTATTTTCTTCTAAAATAATTAACTTGCATTAATCATTATTAATTATAATTTTGATTAACCATTAAAATTTATTAATTTAAATAAATATCTAATCTATGGTTCTTAATCACATATTAGTTAATTAATTCATTAATTAACTTTAATTACTACTTTTAAACTTATAATTACTAATTTAATTAATATCAATCATTAATTATTCTTACTTAATTAACTTAAAGGTTAATGCATATAAAATTCTAAAACCTCATTACTTAAAGTAAACTGTCTAATTATTGATTAAATTTCCATTTCCAATATGTTTTAAACATTTATTTCAATTTACTTTCTAAATAAATCCCAATTTATCCTTAATAAAGTTTTAACACTAATTTATTTTTTTATTTTTTTTATTTTTCAAAACCCTTTGTAAACTCACATGTTTAATTACACTTAAACTTATTTGAATAAATTTAAATCATAAAACTTTATTTTATTTCCAAATTCATATCCAAGTCCTGATTTCTATTTTTGGAGTTAACCTATTTTTAATTTTTCCTTAACAGTTTTAAATTTCATTTGAACTCAACTCTAGTTGCAAATACTTTAATTATTAAACACGTCTAAGTTATTAAAATAATTTAAATTTTGGAAACTTTATTATTTTCAACTCTCTTTCAAAAACTAACTTAAATTCACTTTTTAAACTTGATATAAAACAAGGCTTGACTTTGAGTTAAATTTAAAACAAAATTCTCAAAACAGTTAAAAACTGTTACAGGTTTTTAAAACCTGAAATATCACTAACCCGTCCCCCATTCTGGTTTACTTCGAGTAAACGTACGAGTCCCCCCGAGAAAACAACAGCAATGCTTCGAGTCTTCCCCAGGCGCGCAAAAAAATGAAATTAAAAAAAACACAAAGCCTGGAAAAAACACAACCTCACTTCCTTCCTCAACATGTCACCGCCACGTTCGCACAGCTCCGACCTCTTGAAGACTTGCGCTTCCTGCCATAGTATCGTCACCCACCGTGCCTCCTTTTCCCAAGACCACGCCTCGCTCGACGCTACGTCGAAGTCGCGGTGGTCAAAACAATATGCTCCAGTAAAACTAGGTTTACCAGAGAAAAATCATCACCACCGCTACCTCCGACATCATGGCCCCCTCCACCTATTTTTCCTAGATCCACGGCAGCCTCCTCCACCCCCAGACCTAAGCCCGACCCTCCAGATCCACTTGATCGCCCACGGCGACTCTAAATGTTTCAAACAGAAAAACACTAGCTGCTCTCAAAATATGCCACTAAAAATTATGCTTTAACCTTTAAAAATCATGTTATGGTTCACTGATTCACTTTGTATACCTGAATTTATAAAACAAGATATTCAAATTTTTGATATTATTGAGATGCTCAGTTCTTTCTTTTTCTTTTTCGGTTTCCAGAGTCTTATATTTATTATTTTGATTTAAGTAAAATCTTAAACTAATATTGAAATGAAACTTACAGATTTCATTTAAATCCTAAGCCTAAACAAGGACTAATTCAAGAATTTGAATTTAAATGAACAATACTGGAAACAGAGAAATTGCAAAGTTTAAATACCTGCACACAATCATACTTCAGGAATTCAAAAATATAAACACACAATCATACTTTTCAATACAATATTGATCACAACAATTACTTCAAACTAATTTATGCATTAAATTCCTTTTAAAGGTGGAGTTACTTACCAGATATGTGAAAGAACAGAGGCTAGCTTGATAATGAAACAACCTGCAGTTAAAGTGTTTAATTCCTGTAAACTTCTTTTTTGCTTCCTGAATTTTGTTTAAGTTTGAAATAGTTTTACTTTCATGTTTTAGTTTGTATGAACGAATTAGAAAGGTTAAGACTGAGGTATAAATAAAAGTAAGAAGACAGGGATCAAGCAAAGAATTGTACAGGGTATATGCAGACAGGTTTATGCACGGTATATTATTATTATGTTTCATGAAATTGTGACAATACTTGGTACAATACAACAATAAAAATCTTGTTTGTTCAGATTTTAAAACAAAGATATTTTAGATGGAGGCTGATATGAAATACTTTGTGTACTAAAAAGATTTTACATTAATGACTTTTGTTTGTTTGCTTAAGAATGCTTTACTGTCTTCTCTAGCAAGCCTTTACAAACTTTATTTTTCTTTTTGTTTTTATCTTGTTTTCCAGTTACATTCGAACTGATATGAAGATAAGTTAATATATACTTGCATCTACAGGTTATAGTATTATGATGTTTGTACAACAAAACAAAGATATTTTATAGTGTGCTAGAAAGATTTACATTGATTACCTTTGTTTGTTTGTTTAAGAATACTTTACACTGTCTTCCTTAGCAAGCTTCATACATACATTTGTTTTGTTTTATTTCAGCCTGCACACTTTTAATTTGTTCCTCTATGCCTTAAGTCAGTTTTCTACTTGAAGATTTCCTTGTTACTGTCATTTGCTTCTAGATGTTATTTATTTCCCTTTGTACAATCTGATATAATTGTTTTGGTTAGTCAGTTTACAAGCTTGAAGACTCTTTTGTTTCTAATTTTATTATTGACTTGTTATTATATTTTGAAATGTATGTAAATGTTATCATTTTATTTTGTTGTTTGAAAACTAATTGAACTTGATACTTGTTATGTTCTTATAATTTAACCAATGTACTTACTTATATTTCTTTTCCAATTTATCTTGTAGGCTTGTATTTTTATATGTACATTTTTATTTTATTTATTTTATAAAAACACATTTATCACTTTGACACGGTAGATAAATAAATTATCTTTTTATTATAAACTACATATTTTATAATATATGTTAATGTATTTGTTTGACAAAATTATATTAAAACTCATATATACTTTTAAATTCATATTTTTATCAAGCTATACTAAAAAGAAAAGTAAACAAATCTTTTTGTTAATAAATTAAAATTTAAACTTAAGTTAAAATAAGTTTTAAACTATTTAAACATTTATCTTATGTATTTAAAACCCTGTATTTATTTATTTATTTAGCTTTGAAAAGTTTATATTAAATAAAACATAATTTCCAATTCATTAGAATGTATATTAGAATCTGAAACATAATTTATTAGTTAAACTTTAAAACAAATCTCATCTATTTACAATGTATACAAATATATACATATATAAATAGAAAACAAACAATTAATTTTTAACAGATAAAATTTACCAATTAAATATTTATTAAAAGAAAAGTATCAATTCAAGTCTAATTAATAAAGATATATCAAATCAATTTAATATTTAATGCAGATTATTAAATTGATATTGCTAGAAAATTCCGGGTTGTCACATTCCTTCCCCCTTAAAAGAATTTCGTCCCCGAAATTTAAAAGCAAAGGTAATTTAATAATATATTTAAGATTTTAATTAATTTTAAATCATAAGCATATATCAATCACATTCTAACAACCAGCACAACCAATCTACTCAATCAACAAAGCTAACTATACATACAAAATTCTGGATAGAGCTCCTTAGAGTTTCCCAGTATAATACCGGAATACTCGATCTATAGAATCCAAACAGTCTATATTACTAATCTACAGAACTCCTTCGAATCAGAGAAAATTCATCCAAAATCAAATCTACGGCTCCGAAATCCAAATTCCTCGCCTCTTATCCACCAAATTCTTCTGATGATCCAGAGCTGCCTTTAACTTACCGATCAGCTCAACCTTTGTTGATAATTCCTAAAACAATCCGAATCCAAAAACAATCCAGGAGAATAATTTTCTCAGAATCAACCAAAACCAAAAACACAAGCTTTATCATCAGTAGAAAACAACTTCTCTTTTCCAGAAAAGAAAAAGAAATGCACTCCCAACTGCTTCCGCTGCACAACTCTGATCTGGGTAGATGAAAATGCTGATGATGCACATAAGCACAAACTGGACAATACATTACAAAAATATGATTCAACAAATCCAAAATAAAATTCAGAAGTTCCTCCAAAACTTGAGCCGCTTTACCAAATTCCTCTCTCAAGAAACTATTCTACTACCAAGCTGAACCATCGGCACTACTTCTGAAATCCAGTCGATACCATACTCAACTCCTCAGATGCTAAGGCAAACCACGGACCTCTTCAAAGATATCCAGAAAAAGATTTTTGCCATCTCAGAGAATACTTAAATATCGCAAGTCACTTTTGCGATCAACCCAGGCTAATATCCAAAGAAAACTGTACTCTCCTTAGAAATCTGAATAGCTTAAGCTTATCTAGCCAATCCATTGAAGAAATGGACCCACAAAACTGCCTCTTAACTTCACCTCTAAAGAACTGCTGACAAATGACCTCCTCGCGTGCCGGCAGAACAATCTGAGTTGCAACACTGCTACTGATGCCAAAAAAAATTTCTTAATCCAAAATTCCTCGAAAAAAACTCAGGCCTCAAAGCCAAACACAACATTCAGCTGAACTCAACCTCAAAACTAATGCAGACAGACTTCCTTATCCAAAGACCCTTAAGAACTTCTTCGGAAACAATCCATCGCTACTGCATCTCAACACACAACTGCTATTACTTGAGGTTCCAAAATGACATTTCTAGCTTCTGCTCAACCGACAAAATCCAAATTCTACTCATCCAATCTTGTACTACAAAAATGGACTCCAAATCTTAACAGTTTTCCTCCAGAGATTTGGTGAAATCCTTACATCACAAATTTACTCGAGACGGTATTAGGTCTACAGTCTTGTCAGATGTACTTCCAACCACAGGTAGTCGTGTTACACACACCACTACCCAATCTACCCTTATACTTATATTGGAAAACCCGAACAGGTAATCCAACAAATAGATAGAAATGAATATATATATATATATATATATATATATAAATATATATATATATATATCAAAATTACAAATACGCTCTCTCAGGAAAGAAATCACTTAAGAGCCTAGGTATTCACTCAACATAGCGCTTTGATACCACTGTAACGACCCAACTTCCTACGTCCAGGAAGAAGTATCATTTTTAAAAAGAAAAGGGTGAGAAAATAGAAAAAATAGAGAAGAAAGAACAACAACATCAGAATCTCACAGCGGAACGAATAAATTATATTAATCACATAAGTATTTACATAATATATAACACCAATCAGAGTGATACATATAGAACATCACATACTAGACAGTTATAAACACCTGTCTAGTTAATACAACTCAATACAATACATCTCAAACAATAAGACTCAGAGATACCAACACAGCGGAACTATATATATATCTACAACGCTGAAGCCTCCTGCTCCATTGCTCCTCCAGAATTTGTCAAAGCTAATCTGAATCCCTTGGTTACCCGTAAAAATTTGGGTACCCGAGAGTTTATGAAAAAACAAAAATAAACTCCGGGTCATACATGGGTCTGGTGTGAGTAACAGGTTAAAGTTGCTTAATTTTGAAAAAAAATCCTTTGAAAACAAAAGGTATCACGTAAGACTTCCCACACATAAACATGGAAAAGTTTTTACCTTACGCTAACCAAAACATTTGATAGGAAATCCAGTGATATTATAATAGGTCTAGGGTTTTCAAGTAAATAGAAAATAGCCGAAATTGTTACATCTATTAAATTCCAGCTACTAGCCACAAAAGTGGGTAATACAATCAAAACCGTTGGCACTTATTGGATTGTGGATTCCATACAATGGCAGGGCCACTGGGGAACCGCCCGTCACAGTACGTGGCCTAGATCAACGTACCGAGGATCACTCCCGACCCCCTGCAACACAAGGCCGGAACCATTCCTTACTGAACAGTCCCGAACAAGATAAACCCCGCAGTTGGCTGCAGACCAACTGCCCACACAGCCGAATAAAAAGGGACATCTAGACAGGGGAATATCCTTGTCCTGCTTGGGCATGACCCACCTAACCTTGCTGCACCTCCCCTGTTTTAGCCATTCCCGGTTGATGAGGCTTGAGGTTACGATTACCTTTATAGAACATATCTCTTAGAATGCTCATCGCCCGCCTGAGGATGTGTTGAAAGCATTCAATCCATACAAGTTCGTTCCGGGTTCGAACGAAGCCGAAGGCATCATCTCGTTACACTCGTTTTGGAATCACCCTCAGAGTTAACAACGATAATCCTTGCATTCTGAACCTTCATCTTCACTTCAGATTCACGACCTATCGTAAATTTGGAATCGATATGGTTTTCGTATGTTCCAAATAAGGAAAACCGATCCCGGTCTCATCGAAATCCAAAACGTATCTTTTAAGACCAAGTTGTCTATTTAGTCTTAACAGTGGATTCAATATTATCAATATGCACATATAGATAATTCACATCTCATAATAGATAATCACATCGTCATAAACAGTTAATTAATATCATCATCCAAACAGATAATTAAATATTATCATACTTAAACCATACATCCATATCACATAGATATTATCCATCTCATATCTGAGATCACAATCAATCAATGAAATATCAATATCATCCATAAGCAATGATTTATGAATCACAAGCTATAAATAAATTTAAAATGAATTAAATTAACTACTTCCATTTTTAATTAATTTAAAATAAATTAAATTAATTACTCATTTCATAAATCTTACTCTCACAATCATTAATTAAATTATAAATTAATCAATCATTCTCTAATTACAAGAAGTAATTTAGTCTTTAATTTATTTCTCAATTGAATTATTCTAAATCATTCATAATAGATTAACATTTAATTACTCCCTTATTAATTATTCCTTAATTTAAAATTCTTGATTACATCATTAATTATATTAATTAATGATCTTCAATTTATATAAAATTGCTTCATTTAATTTAATTATATCAAGTGATTAATCTTTAATTAAACACAATTATTAATCACCCTTGATTAATAACAAACCAGTAATTACTACCCTTAACTACTTATTAATCATCCCATGATTAATTAATTCCATAAATTAATCCTTTGATTAATTACAAAAGAAATTACCCAAATTACTTCACTTGCAAATCATCTTGTATTAATTTCATCAAGCAATTATTATCTAATTACTTCCCTAAGTAATTATACTCCATTAATTACACTAAGTAATTACACATATCAAATCATCAAATGATTTCTTAAATTAATTAATATTAATTAACTTAATTTAAATCTTATTATCCATTACTTATATATTCAAATTAATCATCTTTGATTTAAATATACTTGACTGCATTCCAGTAGTTTTCCTTAATTTATTTACAGAAATTAATCTTGAATAAATCCATTAATTAAACACATTTATATCGATTTATTACCATTTAATTATCTTGTTGGTTTATTATTCTCAAATAAACCAATTTCTAATCCCATCATTAATTATATTAATGAATGATTTCTAATTACTTTTTCATTTGTTAACTTTATTAAGAATACAAATCTTCAAATCACAAATATTAATCCTTTTGATTAATAACATACAGTAATTAATCATTCATAATTAATTACTTCTCAATAACACTCTTAATTAATCCCCTGATTAATTTCAAGTAATTATATTCCAATTATTTCCATTAACAACATCATCCAGTAATTTACCTCCAGTAATTATCCATCAGTTACTTCTCTAAGTAATTTAATTCCAAAAAATCAGTTAATTAAACTAAATTAATTAACTCGAATTAAATCAATTTTCTCAATTAATAAGTCATTAATTTCTTAATTACTTCCCAAATAAATAATTTACATTTAAACTATCACAATGATTATTATTGAATTAATTAATCAAATTAATTTTTTAAAAATCAATTACATTAATTAATTATAAATAATCTAGTTAATGATCTTCATTAACACTTATTTAATTATTTTCTTCTAAAATAATTAACTTGTATTAATCATTATTAATTATAAGTTTGATTAACCATTAAAATTTATTAATTTAAATAAATATCTAATCTATGGTTCTTAATCACATATTAGTTAATTAATTCATTAATTAACTTTAATTACTACTTTTAAACTTATAACTACTAATTTAATTAATATCAATCATTAATTATTCTTACTTAATTAACTTAAAGGTTAATGCATATAAAATTCTAAATCTTCATTACTTAAAGTAAACTGTCTTATTATTGATTAAATTTCCATTTCCAATATGTTTTAAACATTTATTTCAATTTACTTTCTAAATAAATCCCAATTTATCCTTAATAAAGTTTTGACACTAATTTATTTTTTTATTTTTTTTATTTTTCAAAACCCTTTGTAAACTCACATGTTTAATTACACTTAAACTTATTTGAATAAATTTAAATCATAAAACTTTATTTTATTTCCAAATTCATATCCAAGTCCTGATTTCTATTTTTAGAGTTAACCTATTTTTAATTTTTCCTTAACAGTTTTAAATTTCATTTGAACTCAACTCTAGTTGCAAATACTTTAATTATTAAACACGTCTAAGTTATTAAAATAATTTAAATTTTGGAAACTTTATTATTTTCAACTCTCTTTCAAAAACTAACTTAAATTCACTTTTTAAACTTGATATAAAACAAGGCTTGGCTTTGAGTTAAATTTAAAAAAAAATTCTCAAAACAGTTAAAAACTGTTGTAGGTTTTTAAAACCTGAAATATCACTAACCCGTCCCCCTCTCTAGTTTACTTCGAGTAAACGTACGAGTCCCCCCGAGAAAACAACAACAATGCTTCGAGTCTTCCCCAGGCGCGCAAAAAAAAATGAAATTAAAAAAAACACAAAGCCTGGAAAAAACACAACCTCACTTCCTTCCTCAACCTGTCACCGCCACGTTCGCACAGCTCCGACCTCTTGAAGACTTGCGCTTCCTGCCATGGTATCGTCACCCACCATGCCTCCTTTTCCCAAGAACATGCCTCGCTCGACGCTACGTCGAAGTCGCGGTGGTCAAAAAAATATGCTCCAGTAAAACTAGGTTTACCAGAGAAAAATCATCACCGCTGCTACCTCCGACATCATGGCCCCCTCCACCTATTTTTCCTAGATCCACGGCAGCCTCGTCCACCCCCAGACCTAAGCCCGACCCTCCAGATCCACTTGATCGCCCACGGCGACTCTAAATGTTTCAAACAGAAAAACACTAGCTGCTCTCAAAATATGCCACTAAAAATTATGCTTTAACCTTTAAAAATCATGTTATGGTTCACTGATTCACTTTGTATACCTGAATTTATAAAACAAGATATTCAAATTTTTGATATTATTGAGAAGCTCAGTTCTTTCTTTTTCTTTTTCGTTTTCCAGAGTCATATATTTATTATTTTGATTTAAGTAAAATCTTAAACTAATATTGAAATGAAACTTACAGATTTCATTTAAATCCTAAGGCTAAACAAGGACTAATTCAAGAATTTGAATTTAAATGAACAATACTGGAAACAGAGAAATTGCAAAGTTTAAATACCTGGACACAATCATACTTCAGGAATTCAAAAATATAAACACACAACCATAATTTTCAATACAATATTGATCACAACAATTACTTCAAACTAATTTATGCATTAAATTCCTTTTAAAGGTGGAGTTACTCACCAGATATGTGAAAGAACAGAGGCTAGCTTGATAATGAAACAACCTGCGGTTAAAGTGTTTAATTCCTGTAAACTTCTTTTTTGCTTCCTGAATTTTTTTAAATTTGAAATAGTTTTACTTTCATGTTTTAGTTTGTATGAACGAATTAGAAAGGTTAAGACTGAGGTATAAATAAAAGAAAGAAGACAGGGATTAAGCAAAGAATTGTACAGGGTATATGCAGACAGGTTTATGCAGGGTATATTATTATTATGTTTCATGAAATTGTGACAATACTTGGTACAATACAACAATAAAAATCTTGTTTGTTCAGATTTTAAAACAAAGATATTTTAGATGGAGGCTGATATGAAATACTTTGTGTACTAAAAAGATTTTACATTAATGACTTTTGTTTGTTTGCTTAAGAATGCTTTACTGTCTTCTCTAGCAAGCCTTTACAAACTTTATTTTTCTTTTTGTTTTTATCTTGTTTTCCAGATACATTCGAACTGATATGAAGATAAGTTAATATATACTTGCATCTACAGGTTATAGTATTATGATGTTTGTACAACAAAACAAAGATATTTTATTGTGTGCTAGAAAGATTTACATTGATTACCTTTGTTTGTTTGTTTAAGAATACTTTACACTGTCTTCCCTAGCAAGCTTCATACATACATTTGTTTTGTTATATTTCATCCTGCACACTTTTAATTTGTTCCTCTATGCCTTAAGTCAGTTTTCTACTTGAAGATTTCCTTGTTACTGTCATTTGCTTCTAGATGTTATTTATTTCCCTTTGTACAATCTGATATAATTGTTTTGGTTAGTCAGTTTACAAGCTTGAAGACTCTTTTGTTTCTAATTTTATTATTGACTTGTTATTATATTTTGAAATGTATGTAAATGTTATCATTTTATTTTGTTGTTTGAAAACTAATTGAACTTGATAGTTGTTATGTTCTTATAATTTAACCAATGTACTTACTTATATTTCTTTTCCAATTTATCTTGTAGGCTTGTATTTTTATATGTACATTTTTATTTTATTTATTTTATAAAAACACATTTATCACTTTGACATGGTAGATAAATAAATTATCTTTTTATTATAAACTACATATTTTATAATATATGTTAATGTATTGTTTGATAAAATTATATTAAAACTCATATATACTTTTAAATTCATATTTTTATCAAGCTATACTAAAAAGAAAAGTAAACAAATCTTTTTGTCAATAAATTAAAATTTAAACTTAAGTTAAAATAAGTTTTAAACTATTTAAACATTTATCTTATGTATTTAAAACCCTGTATTTATTTATTTATTTAGCTTTGAAAAGTTTATATTAAATAAAACATAATTTCCAATTCACTAGAATGTATTTTAGAATCTGAAACATAATTTATTAGTTAAACTTTAAAACAAATCTCATCTATTTACAATGTATACAAATATATACATATATAAATAGAAAACAAACAATTAATTTTTAACAGATAAAATTTACCAATTAAATATTTATTAAAAGAAAAGTATCAATTCAAGTCTAATTAATAAAGATATATCAAATCAATTTAATATTTAATGCAGATTATTAAATTGATATTGCTAGAAAATTCCGGGTTGTCACATCATTTATTTCTCTTAACTCAGCCGGCACCGCCTGTAGTATCCTCACTATCTTCTTATACTGTGCTCCTTCGAACCGTGGAATAAAAGATGTAAAAGAAACACAACAATGTTTTCAATATCGATTTATATTATCCAGTTATGTTTATACAACGAAACAAATAATAGCACTTACGTCTTGCCAGCCGTCGTCTGGCAAATCCTGGTGGGCATCTCATATAGAACCACTCCGTTTTGAAATAGCTTAACTTGCTCCATGTGCCTACCACCACTTGGTAGTTTCTAACGTCCTCCAAGGAGGTGAATGATGGATTATTCGCCCGACTTCATATTAAATAAACATCTGATCTCGCCGACAGTCGAAGGACGAAGGAGATATTCCATAAATGTTATGTACAAGCTGTTAAGTAGCGCATATCCGTTCGGATGAAGCTGAGAAGGCACGATCCTCAGATAAAACAGCACGTCCCTAATAAATTATTTGAATGTGTGCATTGTTCCGACCTAGCACATAAATCTATTGCATGCGGTGAATCCCTCCAGGAGATAGTGTGCTCTATCTTTCGGACTTAGTAGTCGGACATCTTCAAAAGATAACCCATGCCTAAGGCAAATTCTACCCAACACGTCTTCAGTACTCTTGTACATGATGGAATCTACTGGATTCACTATCACCACTGCATCCTACAGCTCATCCGGAGCGAAATTCACTATGTCGGCCGGGATATCTGGCATACCTATTCTGGAGGAGGACTTTAAGCTTCTTGCTATTCTGAGCTTCTAGGATCCATATCCATTGAACTCAGTAAAAATCACTATTAGATGGTAAAAAAACCCGTACCCCTCCCAGTGCAAAGTGAGTAATCACGTTGTGTAGTGAGGTGTTGCATAGTACAATAATATTCTACAAGATTAAGAGACGGTAAAGAGACGAGACTTCAAGATTCGACCGGAGCGACCGCCATGCTACCGTCTTAATTATGCCATTTTGACTTTGGAGAACGATCCATACTAAACTTTATTTTTAACAAGTCATAGTTCCATCGACGAGCTTTGAAGGATAGTCATATATGCGGTTCTACAGGAAAGTCTAAATTAGCAAGGCTAAATTCACCTTGGAGTCCAATATTCAAATGTGCAAAAGATATGGAGTTTATACGCATCATGTTCGAGTTCGAATCGTTTCCCTAAAGCAAGCTTTCGTATCGATATCATGTCACTCGTTCGTATCGATCGATGATTCAGACGATAACTTCTTTGTATTGAATGAACATTTGGAACGATGACTTGTTCGTATCTATCACTTCAACCATAGCCTTTTGTTTGTGTCGATGCTCTCTGTATCGATCAGTTCATATCGATTAGTCATCTTCCTTGTCTCATTTCTAGAGGCAAACTTTCATATCGATCCAAGAGTCATAGTTATTTCGTCTCGATCAAGGGAACATAAATTCTGCTTCGCCCGCTTGTGTAGATTGATGGATCGATCCACAATCAATGTCTGTATCCATCAATATGAAATCACTGCTCACCTACCATCGATATTAACTCATGATTTAAACCAGTAGGCCTGAAGCCAATGGCTTCGAGCCTAATTTTTCCTCACCAACCATCTATCCCATGGATCCATCTCGTCTCCTTCTTCTCCAGTTCCCCAATCGCCATTGCCGACTCTGTTAACTTCACCTTAGTTACACTCTGGTGCCAACGACACCTCAGAAGGTGATTACGTTGAGCGAGGGGGCATGAAACTGAAATCTCATCATTATAGCACGATTCTATTAATTATTTACCTAGGTTCGAAAGAACTGGGTTAAGGATTAACGATTTGGGTTTGGGGACTAGAATTCTGCCGTTTTCCTTTCTTTTCCTTTTCTCTAATTGGATACGAAATAGCAAGGTAAAAGAGTATGCTAAGCAAAAAGGTATTTATACTCTCTTCTTATCCAGCATAAAAGGCGATTCGTATCCCCTTTTTTCTCCCCGATTGAATAGGTCAAATGCCCATCAATATGAATTGCAACACATACTTGTGTCCGGATCGTTTTGTATCCATCGATACGAAATGCATCAGAATCCCTATATCTCGTATCCATCGATAAAAAGTGCTCCAATACGTTTATGCTTGTAACTCTTGTATCCATCAATACAAAGAGCACATTTGCATAATAAATCAAACTAATCCATATCCATCATTATGGAATGCGCCATTTGCACCTTCATCTCGATCTCCATCGATACGAAATCTTCTCTACTCTACCCACATCGATCTAGGAAAGGATAGATACGAAGAGGGGCATCAAAACAACCATCATTTGTTGTTACAACTTGGATTTCACATCGATCCAGGAGAGGATCAATACGAAACTCAATCCAAAAAGAACCATCAATCGATGGTAGGAACTTTTTCACCCAAATCTTTAAAAAAAACTTGACAATAAACTATGAACATGCAAGCATGAACGGAAGTAAGGTCCAAATACATACATGTACCTACGTGCTATACCAACATTTTATTCTTGAAGTTAACAGGAATCGAATTCTTACCTGGTGACAACTAGAACAATAACAACAATTAACTAACACTCGATCTTCAACTACAACAGAAACTGCGTAATTAGCAGTCTACAACTCAATATTTATACTGCTGGGAATGGACCAGGAATCATATCTACTGAAAATTGCATCTCTTGATGAAGGACAATGACTATTCAGTGTATCTAATATAGTCTTTTTAGAATGAAGATGACAGCTTTTCAAAGCACGTCATGTTCACACAGGACGCACTTAGGGTGGCAAAGGTTATCCCATCTTTTGGCAAGGCCGTGATACCAAGGATTTGACTATAGAGACTGAAGACAATCCACTCTGGATATCGGTTGTCTAAAAGTTCACGATGGATATAGGAAAATTTTGTCTTGGTTCAAATTGGGACACAATCAACATGACATGACAAGTAGAGTTATGCAAAGAAATATTCCAAATTTCAGATCAATCGAAGTTCGTATGCTTAAGTTATGGAACGATCAAGATCCATGAGAAACATGCTGTTCTCGTATGCAATATTCGTATCCATCATCTCGTATTATTCAGCATCCATACGAAATGAACGTAACTCAAGCACTCGACATCCATTATTCACATCCATATGGTTCAAACTCATAATGATGGACTTCGACACTTCCTAGATCGATCACACTTCACTTAGCCAGCAAGCTACACTTTTTATATCGATCACCTACTTAATTGATGCAAAGAGCAGAGCCTACAATGGATACGAAGATGGAAGCAAGCCATCGATACTGAAAGGAAGCAATGGATGGATACGTACAAAGCAGAGCACAAGATCGATCCAAACAACAAAGCATCGGATGGATACGAAAGAAGAATTCAACCCCAAAGAAGCGGTCTCACCACCATCCATAAATCATGGATCTCCACAAAACGCGCATGCCACGTCATTGATATGAAGGTATCAATATGAGGGCTTCAGCCACTTTATATTCGCAACCTTGATCGATCAATAACTCCACAACCACAACTTCAAATGCAATCTGATTTTCACAGCAAGTTGCACAACACATAGGGACATCAATGACCGATCATAGCCTAATTGGAGTAGCTTCTAATCGATACAAAGTGATATTGGATCGATCGCAAATGACCATGGAGCAATATTTTGGGCCCACCTCGGCATGAAAAAGAGTATTCCTAGATCTAAGGCAGATATTTCCAGCTCCACACCTATAAATAGCACCTCTATTACTACTAAAAAGGGACTTTTATGGTGCTGCTTGAGTTGAAATCCATTGTACTTCAAGGTTTAGATGTTGTACTATTATAACTTAGCTTCTAACTAGCAATAAACATCAAAACCTTCAAAGTAGATGTAGGCAATAATGTCGAACCATTATAAATTCTTGTTTTCTTTCTGTTACTGCTTATTTTCCTGGTGCAATTTTTAGATTAGCCTCCATTTTCATTTTACTTCTTCATTCTAATCTCTTTAATTGAACTCAACGAGTGTTATGCCAATTTTTGGTATAAATAGTGTAGTTATCACACATTGGATTCCTAGGCTTTGATCTTCTAGGATTCCTCTTCCGATCTGGATCCGTTCACCATTTCTTTTCATTGATTCAGCTCGTTTTGAACATTAACCCGAACCTTCCCAGAACTCTTATTAGACCGCTTTATTGCAATGTTGCTTTGTACCGCTTCTCCTCTAGATGCCCTGGCCTCCTCAATTAAGCCACCTCTGAATAGAAGCGTTCCAACGTGGCTCATGGTTTTCCAGCTAGCCAATCATTGATATCATATCCCGGATCAATCCCTCTCTTCACAGCCATTAGTATAGCATGGTCGTTTGGGCTACTGACTTTTGAAGCAGTGGTATGAAATCTTTCTAAGTAGTCCTTCAGCGATTCCTCCAGAGCCTGGATTATGCTGGATAGTGACATCACGTTTTTAGAACGAGCAGCGTGGATTAGGAACTGTTCCACAAACTTTGTTGCCAGTTCATCAAACCTTGAAATCAATCATGTGGATAGTCTCGTAAAGCACATCGTCACGATCGCAAAGAAGGTGTTATGAAAGCATCTACATTTGGTTGCTTCAATGGCTCTCGTTGAGTCCATCAACCATTCATTCCTTATAATGTGCTATCGAGGGTCAGTTTTTCCCTCATTGGCATGCATCATAGGAATGTAGAACCTTCTAGAGTACTCTACATGTAAAACGTTGTCATTAAACGGGGTATGGCTCCTTGAAATTCCCTAATCATCATTCGTCAAACCTTGGTTCTCCCTCATCAGTTGTCTGACCATCGCCGATAAGTCTGCTGTCTAGATGGGTGGTGCCAAGTGTTGGCTGCACTCCACCGCACATGAATGTTCTGATCGATGTCTACGGGCCATTTTACGCCTCGTTGGTCTATCATCCTCTTGATGTGCACTTGAGCATTCATCTCCTCGTCATTCCGAAGAGGTATTTGGTCAGCATTCAAATGAACTCCTATATCCAAGCTTCCAGAAACAGCTCTAGGTCGATTCCCCAAGCACATCTGAGGGAACACTCTTTTGGAGAAGGGATCAGTACCGATCCATAGGGAGGGATCAGCACCTATCCATCTTGGTAGACCATGTTGGTTTGCCAAGAGATGCTCCAACGTCCCCATTTGCTCTCCTTCGAACATGCGATGCCTACGCCTGTGATATTCAAATGATGAGGTTGAACTCTCCGACGCTGAGTAAGAAGCAAGGTCCCTTCTGGTGCTTTGACGCTGCTATTGAGAAAACTGGTTCATTGGGTTAGCATTAGTCTGGATTTTCTCGTTCACCTGTCTATGGCTCTCCATTATCTCCCTCATCAAGTTGTTGAAATCAGCTCTAGTTATAAAATCAATGGGGTTCTCGACTTCAGCAAGATCCATATCAAATTTGCAGGCTGGTTGCTTGGAACTTCTTGTTGAATGCTGGCAGTTTCATTTGCATCAACAGTTTGGGAAGTTGATCTGGTATGCCTCTCCATTCTAAATTTCTTTTCTTAGATTCTAGTAAATCTAAGTAGTATTTGCAAGCTTTTGAAGACAAATCTAGATCTCCTTTGGGGGATTTCCTCAATCAAGTAGTAGCAAAGGGGATCCTAACGTACTAAGAATTAGATTTCTCAATAAAAGAACCTAAATGTTTGCAACCAAATTGGCCATAAACACCCTATAATAGATTTTTGTAGTGAAATAAATGAATCAAATAGATTCAAACAGAGGAATATATCAAATTAACAAGAAAATCAAAGCAGAAAACAAAAACAACAAGATTTTTGTAGTTCGACGTTGATTGCCTAAGTCCACTTTGAATATTCTCTTTATTGATTCACAGTAATCCTTATTACAATAAGAAATAGTAACAAACATTAAAATACTGAAGGAAATTGGTTACAATAATAGCGCTATCTAACCAGCAGTGTAAAGATCCTCAAAATGAACCCCTTGTCCTGTATTTATAGGTGAAGGCGACCAACAATCTGACTGGAACTTCGGCAACGGGACCTCTTCATCCATATGGACTCACCATCGGGAGCATCACGCCTAAATCTCAATAGAGAGGGATCTATACTGATTCCTCCATATGTTGAATTTGGGGAGGAATCCCTATGGTAGCCTCCTCATGCTCGAATATGATGGTATCTCAAATGTCATGATGATTGGATGCATAAAGCTCGAGTTCTCACTTGATCTTTGGTTTGAATTTACACTAAAGTTATCTATGCAGATCCCTCCAATAGGATGTGCCAATCCCTTTGGTTCCATTATGCTCTGCCGAACCATTTGATATGCCATCCATTTGTATTCTCCAAATTTCATCACATGATGTAGATTCCTCTTGCTTTAGGATAATATGCCGATCCGTAGTCATTCACATATAATACTTGGTCTTCACCATAACATGTCGATCCCTCCTATGTCACAACACTACACTGATCCCTTCTGCGCTAGAACGTTATGCAGATCCCTCCTGTTCTAGGATACTATGCCGAACCATCTTGCTTTATAAATGTATGCCCATTCCTCCATTTCCTGAATGCTATGCCGACCCTCGAATTTTGATAAATCATGTTGAACTAAGCACCATCACTTATGCTGACCCTTCTTTTACACTACTCATGCCGATTATCCAATCAGATAGACGTACCGATCCTTCTAGATTTCATCTACGTTGACAAATGATTATGTCGATCTTTATTCCATCTAAACTGGTTTCCATATTTCTGGCATCCTGCGTTGTCTGTCTATCTACTCCATTTAATCCAGACATTATGTTACTGTTTGAAATCTATTTCTAGGTCTTATAGCCATTACTTCCTGATTATCCTTCTTGACAACAGTCGAATTTATCTGGCGTGATTAGTTCAATCTAGCTAGGTCAGGGTACCGGGTAATAGCAAGTGTATTTTATTTATTTTTCATTATTAATCCAGTTTATTTGTAAATTTTAATTGATAAACATTTTATTAATTATATTAATTGCACAAATTTATCAATGTAGATTACTATAATTTCACATAGTGGACGTTCTTACAATATTAGAAAGGTTAAATGTTACCATTTCATTTTTCTAATAAGGCCCCCACTAGTCCATTATCTTTCATCAAATTCTAAGATGAAATATGGAAGTCTTTTGACTTTACTAGTGGAAGTTAGGACTAGTTTGTCTTGGGATTTCGACCTTGAGTTTGCTCAACAAGTTATAGCTCCACAAATGATGGATAACTTCTTATTGGCTGTATCATATACAACCCTTAATCCATGGTCTCTTGTCCGAGTCTCATTTCGACCTTGAGTTTGCTCAACAAATCAAAAAATTATCCACTCATTCCTACCATTTCACGACTGCCTAAATATATTATATGTACCTCGAGTTTAGTCTACAAATATATATAGTTATCATACATCGTCTAATTAATATACCAATAAAACTACACATAACATCTCTAGCTTGAGTTTATTCAACAGCCAAAGAGTATGTAAGTAATTTATTAATATATAAATGGTAGATGAAAACTCTTATATTAAAGATTCGTAACCTTTAATATATTTAATTGAGTGGTATCTACTTATAGAATTATGCATTTCTTATGAAATGACCCTTTGATTCGAGTGTCGGATACGTAGAAATCACATATACACTTTTACTTATGTATTTTTTTAATTCTATTTGTTATTAACTTTTATTATTATACAACTTTTATACTTTATTTAACTTATGTAATATTTTATGTATAACATTGTACAAACTAAATCTTATTTAATTAATTAACGCTTCAATTAATTATTATGTTATTTAATTATAACATTTGCGTTGAACGCATATAATATAACCTTTTTTTAATACACATATATCTTATATATATATATATATTTTAATTTGTTAATTAAATATTAATTAATTTATTTGAGTAATTTTTTTAATTAATTTCGAAAATTCTTTTACACGTACATGTATAACCATATTGTCTTAAACAATTCAAGTCCACATAATATATATCATAATATATAATTTACATGTATATATACATATATACAGTTAATCAACTTATTTATTTAATTCATTTATTATTAGTAAATAATACTTTCCAAATTAATTTTATAATATTTTAGACATTTAAAAATATTATATTATAACTTTATAATATGTGTTTTATTTTAAATTTAACTTTTAAATTTAAAACATTTATTTAATTTTCAAAATAATTTGAAAATTTGTATTATAACATTTATAATATTTTTCCTATTTCAAATTTAAAACTTTTTTTTTAATTTAAAAACAATTTTGAAATTTCTTAAGGTCCAATTCAATTTGGGCAAATCATTGGACTTACCTTATCCTTTCGGGTCAGGTTAGTAGCCAGGTGGAGCAAAAGACTTGATTACCCAAACCCATGTTTAGACACTATATTTCTAGACACACTATTATATGGATAGTCTTTAATAAGATAGCCCTAATACTACAAAATTAGATTGCATAGGCTTTACGACTCCAATACCATTGTTGGAACATGTGTAACACGCTGTAAGAATTAATGTGAAATTAACCAATAAGAAAATAATTAAGTAATAATAAAACCAAATATAATTTTTTTTTTAAAAGTTGTAGTTTGGCCATGAAATTTATGCCATTATGTTTGTGGCAATTTTTTGATCAATTTCCTTATATAATGTTTTGAAAATGAAGCTCAAATGAAAAAGTTATAAGCATTTGAAGTTTTTGAATTTAAATAATTTAAATAGAATTCAAATTCAAACAAATAATTAATCATTAAATTTGAAATTCAAAAATTAAGAGAAATTAGACCTTGGTGGTTAACATAGAAATTAAATTTAATGTCAAAATTAATTAAGGATTAATAAATACACAACAACAGAAATTAAATGGTTCCAAAAATAAGTGAACTGGTCGAGCGCCTAAGGTAGATAGATAGACCGATGAATGTTAGTGGTGACTAGGGTTTCCTACATTTGAATGGTCCATATTTTATTATTTTAAATCGACTTAAATTTGACAGTTCTAGTTCTTTCTAACCACTATAAATAAAGGCCCAGCCCCCTCACTTTTATTCATAAATTATTTTGGAACCAAGCGAAGCTCTATCAGTCTCTCTCCTTAAAGGTTAAGAAAATACTCTAGGGTTTCAGGTAAGAAATTTTTGGTGTTTATTTTTCAATCTCTAATCCTTTTTTCCTCCAATCCCTAAATTTCTAATTTTAATTCGTACTCGTATATAATTCATTTATTGTATATTTCTAAAAGGAAAGATCGGTAAGAGACTAAAGCAGGTGTGTCAAATCCAAAAAGGGAACGAGCTAAGGACTGATTATTAGTGGAAATTTTAGTCTTTCTTATTTTAGTAATTGTATAGCATAATTTGGATTTGATATATGTCATAGGGAATATTGTTTACAAAAACATCACAACAAAAACCCAAAATTTCTCTAAAATGAAATTTCAATTTTAAGTTAGAATCTCATTTATTTTATATTAGAATAATGGAATTGTGTAAGTATTTCAATTTAATGTTTTACATTCTGTTTCACTTCTTCTCTTTTTCTTTGGATCCGATTAAGGGTTTTGAAAAGAATAAACAAGAAATGATGTATGGGTATAGATTTTTATATTCGTAGTTGGTACTACCTATTTCCACAATTTAAATAGAAATTTCCTTTTTCAATTTTTATACAAGAAGTTGAATATTGCATAGAAGTATTTGGATTAGAAGTTTCTATTAATGTTGATTCTGCTAGTTTAGTATAAAATAAGTTTGATATGGATTCTATTTTATACAAGTCTATTGATTAAATAGCAGATATTGAATATATAGTATACTTGTTGATATGGAATTGGACTTGTATGAATTTTGAGTTTTGACATTTAATCGATAGTTTAGCGTGCAATCTTCGAACGCTTAGAAATATTTAGGCTGCATATTTATATAAAATCGTGCAACTGATAGTTGACGATTATTATGGCATTGTGTTATGTTTTTATGCCATTTGAATTTTAAATAAAATGGATACTGGTCTGATGTTAGATTTTATTTTTCCATTATAAGTTTTCTAAATGTGTAGAAAAATAGCTCTGTATATTGTTATTTATACCAACCAATAGCCAACTTTGAAATATGTCTAAATTTCAATGGGCCTTTTATTAATCAATGGGCCAAAGACGCCCCTACGGATTAATTATACTTTCAACCCACCAATCTGTCGATGGTTCGAGGGTGCCTAATAAGTTGCCTTAGCTTAATGATGGAACTAGATGGGATAGGAAAGGGCCAGAAGAGGAGGATAATGTAGCGAATCTCGTCATCAGCGAGCAACATGGCGTCGAAGATATCTCACATTCGCCAAGCACTCGTAAGGCCCGCAAGATTGAATATGTTGAACATCATATTCTAGTATAGAAAGGAGTAAGATAATAGTGTATACAGGCAAAACAACATAATAAAACAAAAGAACCCTAATCAGGTTGTTACATTTAGTGTCAGAGCTTAGGTTACCCGATTAATAGGGATAGGTATAAGCATGAGTGAAGTACTTGTTATTTTTTGAAAGAATTTTTCAAATCTTACTATATATATTATACTTACTTATTTTGAGTGTACACGTAACTCTATAAATTTCGACAATAGAGGTAGTTGTGACCATATTCCAAAAAGATGTACAAAGTGACTGTGAGTTTGAAAAATAAATTGAGTTAAATTTATACTCCTGCCCTGATTTCCCACGGGACGAAGGTCGTGTCGTAAGGCCCAAAAAGTGCATGACCGTGAAATATAATAGCATCACGAAAGCTGAATGGTGTTGACTCCTTTGTTGGACCTAGATTGCTTTATGATTTTGGACTTTGATTGATTATCGATTGGAGACATACATTTCAAAAAGACATAAGAGAGATAAAAAAGTATATGTTGCAAGCATTTGGAAGTAAGAAATGTTAAGAGCAAAGATTAGGTAGGGAAGAAGGGAAGTTCAATAAAAAAGACAATTAATGTTAATTTCTAAATCCAACCTCGTGAAAAATAATTTGATAAAAGGCAATCTAGGTCTAACAAATGCTTGAAATGTTTGAATACGATACACTGGAAAGTTATTATTTTGAAAAGGTAAAGAATTTGAAAATTCATAATATAAAATTTCGTTAAGTCAAAAGTTTATGACTAAAAGGATTTGGTAAAATCGTTTTTGAAATGCTGGTTTAAAATTGGTCGAGTTAAAAAGTTTTTGATAAAGGAATTCTCCATTTTTAAAGTAAATGTAAAATAAAACGCAAGTTGGACTTGATGATTTATTTTCTATTCCATAAATTTGGAAGTTCTTTTTCAATTTTTTTTGAAAGGAATAAATGAAAATGGAACTAGATTAAAATAGTGTAGAAGCCATTTAGGTAGGTGGAATATAAACTGAGGCAATATTTGACAATTTGGATAGAAATAGCATTAGGAATTTACGTAAAATATGATTATTAATCTAGTTTGAGATAATATAGGAGAGAAGAGATAGAAAAATGATAGGATAGAAGTTTATCTTGTCTACTCCACTTTTCATTGTTTAATGTTATAGAAGATGTTTCTTAATGTTTCGAATATAAAAAACCAACCTTTAAAGGAATGAATCTTTGATGTAGAAAGTTTTTGAAAGAGGAAAATAATTTTTCTCCCTTTTGGAATTATGCAATCCTTTTTGAAATTTTGATTTAATAGTAGTTTGGTTTGGGTTAAAAGTCCTATTTTTAAAAGAAGTAAGTCATTAAGGGAAAAAGACTTTAAGAAGGGAAATTATTTGGCTAAGCAATTTTTGAATTTGCGGTAAAGAATAAAGTGACTAATGTTTTACAAATTATGTTCGAATGCTTTTGCGAAGTTGGGTTCAAATGTTTTTGGAAGGTTTTGCTGAAATTGTTATATACAAAATAAAATGAAAACATGGTATTCAAATGCTTTTGGGAATTAGATTCTTTAAACTGTTTTGCAAGTTAGAGATTCATTTGGTAAATATGTTTAAAAGTTTCCATTTGATATGATAAAATTTCTAAATTTCAAATGCCACATACTAGAGTAATGGGGGTTTTTAAGACAAAGGTTTTAGATTAAGTACTTCATGATTTGGAAATTCGGTTTTAAAAATGGTGATGATTAAACCGAACTAAAATATTTTGTGCAGTAGATAGGGATCGCAATCTAGGTATGAAAAGTTAAATGTTTTAAGATATAAATATCTTTGAATAGTTTGTTTAACCTGACCTAGAAATTTAAAATAAGTCTCAAATATATATGTAAAATGTTGGTAAAGTTGCAAAGATATACCTGATCCATAATTGGGTTGTAAATTAGGTTGCGCTATTTAACTTGGAATGTAAATTTCTATGTTTTGATTTATTTGAAGTGGGTTCCATGTAATTTCCATAGATTATCCAATTTCAAAATATGTATAAATTCATGTCATTTAACTTAACAAGGGATATATACTAAAAAGGGACAGAAATGTGTAGGATATAGATATTGCTTTTCGTAATTGACACTGAAAAAAAGTTCCTTGTAACTAAAAATGAAGTAAGGATTCGGCGAGGTGAAGATTCCAGTTTTGGAATCGATAATTATGGAGTTAAAAGATTGAGAGGCAGGATCTGTGTTCCAAATATCCCTTATCTGAAGCGTGAAGTTTTGGATGAGTGTCACAAGTCCAAACTTAGTATCCATCCAGGAGTTAATAAGATGTATCGAGATATTAAAAGACGTTTTTGGTGGAAAACAATGAAGAGGGATATATCTATTTATGTGAGTCGTTGTGCTACATTCCAGCAAATTAAAAGTGATCAAAAGTAAGTAGCGGGTTTACTACAACCATTGGAGGTGCCAAAGTGGAAGTGGGATCAAGTATCTATGGATTTCATAGATGGGTTGACCCGCACTCGAAAGGGGAAAAGCAATTTAGGTTATCGTAGATCGTTTAACTAAGACTGCCCATTTCATTCCAGTGAAATCTTCCCGGATAGCGGCAAGTTTGGACGAATTATATATGAAAGAAATTGTTCGTCTCCATGGTATACCCAGCAGTATAGTGAGTGACCGTGATCTGATCTTCACTAGTAGATTTTGGGAGGCATTTCAAGCCGCATTGGGAACCAAACTGAATTTCAATATTGCTTATCATCCGTAGTATGATGGGCAGACTGAAAGGATTGATCGAATATTAGAAGACCTTTTGCGCGCTTGTATTCTCGACTTTGTTGGTTCTTGGGAGGACCATTTAAATCTGGTTGAATTTTTATATAATAATAGCTATCAGGCCAGTATCGAAATGGCTCCTTTCGAAGCTTTATATGGTCGTCCATGTCGATCACCTACATGTTAGATCGAGTCAGGTGATAGACTCGTTCTTAGACCAGATATGACTAAGGAAGCCATTGAAAAAGTTGAATTTATTTGAAAGAAATTGAAAACATCTCAAAGTCGTCAGAAGAGTTATTATGACCACAGAAGAAGAGATTTGGAATTCTGGGTTGGAGATTCTGTATTCCTAAAAGTGTCTCCAATGCGTGGAATGTTAAGATTTAGGAAAACTGGTAAGCTGGCACCACGTTATATTGGTCCTTTTCCTATATTGGAAAGGATTTGGTCTTTTAGCTTACCGAGTACAACTACCCAACTGCTTATCTGGCATACACGATATGTTTCACGTTTCACATCTTCGGAAATATGTGAACGATCCAGATAGAATTATTGAAGAGGCCGCTCAACAGGATTTGGAGAACAAACCAAACCTGGCAGTGAAGAGAGAATCGATAAAGATCATTGATCATGATGAAAAGCAACTGAGGAATAAAGTTGTGCAACTAATTAAAGTGCAGTGGTGCGGTGATCCAAAGGATTATACTTGGGAAATAGAGGATAGCATGCAAAAGTCCTATTCCAATTGCAGAGTGGATATCTTGTCTTAATCTGGTAAGCCATTTTCTATCTTTTTCTATGTTCTTATACTCTTTGTTTGTCTTTCTCTCTCTTTCAAATTTCGAGGATGGAATTTCCTTAAAGGGGGATCTATAACATCCCCAAATTTTATCAATTTAAAATTAGTAATTTATTTAAATTTCCGAAATTTAATTTTGAATTAATTTGAAAATTTTCAAGATGAAAAGAATTCATATTGATTTATATATATATATATATATATATATATATAGAATGGATTGTAATTCAAATTTGAATTTATATTTAAATTTGAATTTAAATAACTATCTTAAGAAAAAATATTTGGGTTCAAAATATTTACATATGTATATGATTTTATTTATGTATAAAATACTATTAAAACATTCTCTTTTAAAAGTTGTATAAATATAATAAAGGAATGTAATTATATAAATAAGAAAAAAAAGAATATAAAAATTTATTTAAATCTTTATACATGCATAATAAGTGTTAGAGTCATAAGTAAATAAATTTACAAGTGTTAATGAATCAAGGCAAGCGTCATTTTTCTTTATTTCCATTTTTGAAAATTTAATTAAAATAGAAATAAGCCTATAAAAACACTTCATCTCCTCCTTTCCAATTTCTTTCACCGTCATTTTCAAAGACAAAGCCCTGTGCAAATTCTCAAACCAAAAAAAGAAAAAAAGAAATCATCAAGCAAACTATAAAACAAATCAAACAAACCAGAAAACATTTCAAAACAGATCTAAACAAAAGGCTTCTTCTTCAATCTTTGAATCAACAATAAAAGATCAAAAGAAAACCTGAGTAAACAACAAATCAAAGCTTTTCAGCAATCGAAGGAAACATGATTCAAACTTCAACAACTAAAGTAAGAAAGGATCATCACAATACAACAGTGAATTCAAAAAAAAACTTGGAAAAAATTCCCAGATTTCAAATTCAAAATAACTTCCAGCCTTGCTCTACTTTCTGTTTTCAGGCTAACAAGTGAGTAAACTTTTGAATCTGGATTTCTGACTTATTGTTTAAAAAATCATGTTGAAGTATGATTGAATTTTTTTGTGTGCATGTATATTTATACATGAAGATGATATGTGCATGTCTGTAAATAAGGACATGAGTCTTGCTCTAGGTTACAGGAATTTAAAATCCTGTACAAAATTCAACTTATCTTTCTCTGATCCTTGTTTGATCTTAGGATTCAAACAAAAGTTGTTTGTTTTAACATGTCTTAAGTTATAAAAATGAATTCAAGCAAAATAAATTGAAGTTTTATTCTGGAAATGAAATTACAGGCAAAGTTCAAAATGGGTAAAAATTCAAACATCGTGAATTATAATTTCAGGTATACTATCTAAAAGGGTTTCAAAAACAAAGATCTTTAAAAGTGAAACCATATTTTTTAAGCATGAATTCACTGATAAATTCGAGAATGATTGAAATTGGGGTTATTGTCAAACTCTGGCGATCGACGACATTGTTGTCCTCGTGATCATGTCGGGAGCTTGGTGGATGGTCAGAGATCATCAGAAAATTATTGATCGAATTTATAAATTATCTTGGTGGCCGAAAATTGCTAAACTGAGGTTTAAGCTCACGTTTTAGTTAGGGTCAGAATTTGCGTTGCTGGCGTCTCATCGTTGAATCGGAACCGACCTCGTCTAAGCCAATTGAAGCAAGAGGAGTAGGCAATGCTTTGACCAGGACCACGTGACCTCTGATGGCCAGAGGTGGAAGAACGAGGCATTTTTTGTGATGATCGTTTTTAGTTTCAGTTTGGTCGGAAAGCTCGATCGAATTCGACGTCGGTTCACGTTTCTGGGTGGTTTGAAGGGTCGAGGGGATAATCGTCGACTAAACGATGGTCGTAGCATCGACCAGAGGTGATCAAAATGGTATGCAACGTGCACCACTTACTGGAGTGTATCAGTGAGAATGTTTAGGGAAGAAGGCCTTAGGATTTGAAGTAGTCTTCAGGAAATCGAGTTACTGGCTCATATTGTGGCTCGTGTAATTTGATGTTGTGCGTCGGGTTTATCCAAAACTTAAATAAATTTTTAAGTTTGGAAAGCATACGGGTCATTTTGGGAAGAATCTCAAAGCGAACAATGTTCTGGCTCGGGGGTGGACTCGAAGTAACTCTCGGGTTTGCTGAAAGGAAGTAAGTTTTTACTTTAAATAAAAATTCAATTTTTTTTTTAAATTTTTTAATCCATGTCTTAAACAATGGTTTTAATTTAAGTACTTGATTAATAAATGTTTAAGAAAGATATCTTTGTAAGTAATCAAGTTTAATTTATTTAATTGGACATTATTTATCAATTATTTTAAATAAATAATTAAAAGTAAATTAAGATGAAATTTTGATTTTTAATTCTTAATTAACATTAATCCCTTATGTTAATGATAATTAATTATAAAGTTTATTAAGTAAATATTTTAATAATAATTGAATGATTAATTAAGATTCATGATTACTTAATAATTAAAGAATAATTAATTAAAGGGTAATTAATTATTAATTTAAGTTAATTAATTTATAATTAAAGATAAATTAATTAAATTAATTAATTAAGGAATAATTAATTAATGAAGACAATTAAAATTTAATTAATTAATAATCAAGGATTTAATTTACTAATATTTAAAAAAATTAATATTTAATTAATTAATAATTAAGGATTAATTAATTTAAAATTAAGGATAATTCATCATTAATTAAAGATAATTAATGAAAAATAATTATGTGATTAATTGATTATAATCACACTGTTAATTCATCTCATTATTAGATGATTGATTATTATTGAAGTGCCTTGAGCTGATTGATACCCCTGTTATGTGTTTGTGATACTTTGTAATATGAATTGCTTTGTGTTGGACCGTCATATTTGTGATTTGTTTCTGTATGAATGTGAAAACCCATTGACCTGTAAAACGGCAATTGAATTTCGATGCGACAGGGAGTCGAATTCCTGTTGGTTATCCGAAACCCACATCGAATATTAATGATGAATCTTTATGATTGATATATCCACGTTTTTAAATTAGGCGCTCACTATTCGGTTTACACGGGAGAGGACCTTTGTGTCATATAACCCATTCAGAATAGTGATACGACGAAATGGAAAGCATTTGAAGATGGTGGTGAAGACCGGGTGTCTTTGAGAACGATAGGATAACCTGTCGAATGACTCTGCACTGAGTTGCTCCGGTATAGAGATCTCCATATGTGATGGGGAGTTCGATCGGGATTGTGGATTCCCGGATTGCAAGGGCTTCTTCGGAAGTGCCTTCAGTTCTGCTCGAACCTGGAACAGACTTGTATGGTTGTATGTCTGACATTACACTTTGAGATATAAAGCTGATTTCTTTCAAGTACATTTCTATTAGTGGCGGAGAATTTATTCTCTTAGCTTAACATCCTTCTCTGAGACGTACGAGCTTAGAGGTTATGTAGTTGATGGTTATCAGTGATACACTCCCAATTTGGTAGTGTGGCATGCTGAGTGCTGCTGACCATTTTTGATCGAAGCATGGCTTTTGTGATCGAAGCATGGCTTTTGTGAAAAGCATAGCTTTGGGGATGAGACTTCGTCGAACCTCACAACCCGGTAATGGTCGAAACAGGAATGTTGCGGCAAGGTTTTTAGGGGTCGCGCCCCTAGGGTATGTCCATTTTCTTCTGTATAAGAGATGGTATCATGGTATGGAGCCTAAATATTTATCTATGTGGTTGTTTCTATTTGTTGGTGAATCCCGGGATAAAGGTCGGTAACGACCGAGGATGACATACTTGTAGGTGTTACCAAGTCACAGAGGTAACCTGGCCTTGTGTTGGTAGGGAACCGATTTGGTTCTTGGGGGCGTCCCTCCAAAGGCGTTCCATTTGATAGGGAAGTTCCTTAGCCTGACCATTTGTTGGAAATCCAATCATTCAATACGGGCCTTATACGGTTTTAGTTGTATAACCTGCCATTTACTTATGGTGGTCACCACTGTTTAGATGGTAGCTATAATAGGCATACAATAATGGCTGTATGCTGACTAAGATTAATATTATACTTTTGAAATGTTTTCTACACTATGCACTAATAATAATATTAAAAGAGTTTTCTCGTATCAAGCATATTTGACTATCATAAGAAGAAATCTCCTCTAATTTTACGATTGCATTGTGTGTGTGGCGGGAGGTCTTATGGTAATTTCATTTTCCAAAAGCATGAACGGATTTCTTTTATAAATTGTTTTTTATAAACAACTGTTTTTGTTTACTCATACCAGTCACATGACTGACCCGGAGTTTATTGTTTCCTTCCTAAACTCTGCATGCCCACAATTTCCACATGGGCAGCCTAGAAGCAGGTTATCTGTGTTTTGAAGCTAGCTCGAATTAGGAGTCTTTTGGAATATTTTGAAGTCTTTTGGAAGATATCGAATTGTGGAACCTTTTGGCCTTGGAAACCTTTGAAGTGTTTGGAGTTTTTGGAAGATCTTCACACAGTTGAAGTATGTTGGAACTCTCTTGAAGTTGAGACAAATCAGTTTTTGCTTTGTTGTTGTATCATGTATATGAACTCTAATGATTGTAATCAAATATTATGGTGGTGTTGTATCTATGGTGTTGAATAATGATATACATCTTGTTTCCCCTGTTTATATTCATCTAATGTTGTTATAAGCTCCATCCGAACTGGAGTTCGACGTTTGAATCTCTGGCAGTCGAATACAAGTGAGGCATTTGATGTCGATTTTCAATCGCAGGATTTCGAGTCGTGACAAATAGCATAATTTATAATGTTATTCGTATTAGTTATTAGCAACATGGTAATTATAGGACTAGGATTTATGGACATTAATTACAGATTTAATATGCAATAAATTTATAATTAATAAAGAATTAAAAGGAATTAAATAAGGCTTAATTATGGAATTTAATATGGTATTTATAGAAGAATTAAATAGGCATGGTAGGTTTATTGTAACGACCCAGAATTTCAGTCATTTGAAATTCATATATTTAATTGATTTTAAATATGCACAAGTAAATTTTATAAGATGAATAAATTATATTTCGAATATCTCGATTTAATTGGATAATTAAATTGATAATTTAATATTTGAAATTGTGTAAATAATTGGAATTTGGATTTAATATGAATAAAAATGATTTATAAAGTTGAATTAAATCTTATTTGATTTAGAATGATTTTAGCGAACTTTTACAATTGAATTAAAAGTTAAATTGTAAAAATTGAATATTTCAATATTTAATTGACGAGTAAAAATAGCCATTTTTCAAACAGTCTCGGATTTCGATGAAACCAGTTTCATTGGATTCGTGATGTTAAATTACTATAAGATTTCAAATTTCGTGTCAATCGGATTTACAGTTTATCCGGGGCAAGATAAAACGCGTAGAAATCGATTTAAGTGAATTTTAAATTTAAATAATTCAATTTGAAAACCTATCTTTCAAATGCGATCGAATTGGCTCCCAATATATATTCCATTGCATTCGGAATCGGGGTAAAACATTATAAACGCCAGGCGACATGCTTCGTTTGGAGTTCGGAAAAATTTCAAGTGAATAGTGTCGCGTAATTCTCTGTATAAGGACATCATTTTTTCTATTTTGCAAAATATTAGGGTTTAAAACCCTGCCGCCATCAAACATTTCAATTGGTTTCTTTCTTCCTCAATTATCTTCAAATCCATCAATCGATTCAAGAAACTTCCTTCAGCAACATCGTAGAGCACAACGAGATCTATCGATCCAACGGCTGTGATCGAAAATAACGTCGCCGATCGTCGGCAATTTTCATTTGAACGTTCAACATTCATGCACGGTTTTCAACACCAAGGGCAGGTCGAGCTCGTCCATATCAGGGCCGATGGTGGCATGCATAGGGGGCTTCGACGTGAGGTGGTCCAATCGCCTTCAAGCGGCCTGTGGTGGTCGCGAAAATTGGTGGCAAGCGGCGGCTTTTGGGTTCGATTGCATTCAATTTCACGTAAGGGAAAGAAGATGAAAAACACGGCCTGATTCTAAGCAAAGGAAATGAACGGCTGGATTTAAATGTAGGGTTTTAAAATTAAAATAAAAGTTGAAATTATATATTTATAAAATCGTATAAACTTTAAATCATTGTATCTTTGTCGTACGAGGTCCGTTTCGCACGAAACAAATTGCGTTGGGTTCGTATGAATGAACACTACATGATGGATCTGGTTTGGAGTTGATTGGAGCTAGTGTGAATTTTGGGTAAAATTAAACGCTCGTTTAATTTTATTCGGAATAAAACGCTGCAACTACTGTTGGACGCAATGTGAGTACAACTCACTCTTTCTGACTCACTGATATTTTTATATAAGTGAGAATAAATTTATTATATGATGATTGATGATTGTTTGGATGATATATGATATATTGATTGGTATTTGGATATATACCTGCCAAGTGGAGGAGATGACCCTATATGTTCCATTGTATGAGCGAATGACCCTTTGTACGCGCGTCTGCCTCGAAGCGGACATTGCACACATATTCTAATATGTATATTTGTTGCAGGTGATAGGTTGGAGGGATCCAATTGGATTCCTCAACAGTATTGATTAATTTACAGATATTGTGATATATGCTGTTATCATATGATATATGATGTTTCGGTTGCCGTGGTTGTTGTATTTAGTGCTGTTGCAGCATTGGGCCAATTTTTTGTAATCTAAAAATGTTAAAGTGATGATTTTTAAATTTAAAAGGATTTTAAAGTGATTTTGGAAATAAATGTTTTATTGATTTTTGAATTGTAAAGGAATTGAATTTATTTTGAATAAATAAATATTATAATTTTTATGTTATAAAAATTATGATTTTTGGTGAAATACACTTAAGTATGATTTTTGGAGTTATACAAGTTTTAATAATGATTTGTAAACTATTAAAAGAATTGGTTTATTTCAATTATCATTTTTGAATTATTATAAATGGTTTATATATAAGATTTATAAAATTGATATTTTATAAATCAGAAATGATGGAATTATAAAGGATTTTTATAAGTGTTAAAATGAGGTTATAAATGGAGTTTACAAGGGAATAAGATTTATAATTGTGAAGTTATAAAATAAATGAATTTGTAAGATAAATGATTTGTAAGTAATTGACTTATAAATTGGATTTTGGCACGTAATTAAGTTATTAAATGTAATTGATTAATAAAGATAATTTATAAATTGAAGTTTTAATAAAATATGGATGGAATTTATAAACATTGTTTTAAAAATCCGAAATCAGTTGAATTTGATAAGTTAAATATAGAAGTTTATTTAAAGGAATTTTATTCATGATTTTTGACAGTGAATTATCCTTTAAATTTAATGTTGAAATAATTCTTTAATTGAATGTGAAATAGTAATGAATTTGGTTAGAGGAGTATATCCACGATTTTGGACAGTGGATAATTCTTTAATAAATGTGTAGAGATATTAGAATTGGTAAATGAAGTATATTCACGATTTTGGACAATGAATAATATATTGAATAAAATGGATATTTTTGGGAAGTGGAATTTTAAATGAAGTAAAATGGTTTAAAGTTGTTTTAAAATGTGTTAAATATCGAATACATAGATTTCAACATTCATTGTTGAAATAGACGTTTTAAAAGTATAAGGAAACGATGGACTATAACACTGTTATTATAGTAAAAGATTTTCGAAAGGAAATGTTTTTGTATAGTATTGGGATTTATATATCTATCTAAATTTCAAATCCCTATACTAGTGATTTTGGGTTGTCGTAACGATATTTTACGCAACATTCGTTTAACCCAAATAAATATGTTTAAAGTGAACGTTTTCCTTATAGAATAAAATATATACTTAATCGTGTTTTAAGTATATTGAATATCTTCTAAGTGTTGAAAATAAATAGATTTGTGAATTACTTATTATTAAATAAGTATTTGGAAATGTTTTCCAATGTTGAAATGATTTTGAGAATATATCTATTTAAAGATAATTTGAAGTGAATATTTGGCAAATGATTTAATTAATAAAAGATTTATTTAAAAGGGCCTAGTGATTGTTATGGTGTTGAATATTTGTTTGTTTTTTTGATAGTTAAATAACCGACTATCAAAATTGGACAAAATTTTAGTTCCTCGACTTATTGTGGGAACTATTTAGTCGTACACTTAGTACGTAGCCTTCTGTGTAGGCTTGATTATTATTTGTGTTGAGGATGTTGATTCGTATAGTGCGGAGTATTACTCCAATCTATCGAGCTTCCTTCTTGGCCCAAAGGATAGCAAGTTGAAAGTTGGAGACGTGATAATTCTAGGAGACTTAGTTCTGTGTGAGGTTGAGAAACGCTTTTGCGTTGTTGGTGCGAAGTGACCGGGATTGGTTTATCTGAAAACCATTTCAGACCAACGTATATGCGACGATTGTGCAGGTTGCTTTGTGATGATATTGATATTTCGAATTTTCATAGTGAAGGACCGCTTGTTGATCGTTTGGAGCTAAATCCCAATATACATTCAGTAGCAGTGGTCTCTTTATTATGAAATATCCAATGCAAGGACTATTCGCTACTAATCCTAGGGATTTCCCGACAGGATGTGGTAGGAAAGTACCTTCGGTTTGTCCTGTTCCTGGACAACTTGTATGGATGTTTGTCTGACATTGCATTTCTAATGATTACGTACATTGGTTTTTACAAACGTACATCAGTGGTGGCAGAGAAGGCAACTTCTCTTAGCTTAACACCCTCCTTGAGACGTATGAGCTTAAGGGTTGTATTTTTGAGGAAGGCAATTAGTAGTCAAGGGAAATGGCCGTGTGGCATTCAAAGTGATGTGATGTGTGATTGTGAAAGGTAATCGTTACCTAAGGCTCGTTAACCAGAAATGACCAAAACAAGGTTAGATGCGGCAAGGCTAAGTGGGTCACTCCCATTAGGGCATGATCATCCTCTTCTACATATATCTTTGCACGCTATGACGTCGTGTATCTGATTATTATGGTTTGTATGCTAGAGGGCCCTCGGCAAAGGTCGATAACGACCGAAGGATGATATATTCGGTACCATCTAGTTATAGAGGTGGGCCGGTCTTGTGTTGGTAGAGGATCCTTAGTGATGGTCCTCGGTACATTTTTCTAGAAATGTACTGCCAGAAGGCAGTCCCTTCACCTGTTCATTTGTATAGAAATCCAAACTCCACTACTTCCCTGCCATTTTGATTGTATTACCTAATTGGGATGTATGCTGCAATTTAATCAATGTAACAATTTCGACTATAATTAATATTATTTGTATATAGTAGACACTACTATAATATAAGAGGATTTGATATGATATGTTTTTTAGTTATCGTAAGGTAAAAACATGTCCGTGTTTATGTGCGGACTTGTCTTACAAGATACTTTTGTTTTGAAAACTAAGGAAAAGTTTGGTAATTTAATAAATTCGGTTGAGTGTGTTTCTCACGCTGGTTTACTAGACTGCTCTGGGCGTTCTTCCCTTTCAATGCTCGGGTCAGACCGAGTATATTTACAGGTTCAGATTTGGTGCTTTTGGAGCTTCAGCAGGAGAGCTGAAGATCTTCATTTCGTATACGCGTATCTGTTTTGATTATTGATTATCCATTATGCTTAGTTGTTGTTATTATTAGCATTTGTGAGGATATGTTATTAAACTATTCAGGCTGATAACTGTTGATTCTGATTGATGTGTATATATATATACAGTTTCTGTTTTGTAAAGATCATTGTTATGATATTATATATTATCCGCTGCGATGTGAGATTTTGTATTATTTTGTTTGGTTCTATCTTCTCTCTTTCTTCTCTTCTCTTCATCTCTCTTCTTTTCTTTCTCTTGACTTTTCGTCAGTCTGTGTTTTTGGGTCTGACATGTGTGGATTATTGTCGATTCAAATGGTACGGATTTGCGGATCATCGCATTTATTTTGAAACTGGTAAATGAAAAAATGATTAAATAAGGATTAATTAGAGATTGTCAATTTTGACGTTAATGACCAACTATTACCGCTGATGGACATTTATTAGAAACTAAGAAGGATAATTAAAGAAGGTGGGTGATAGTGAATGACATTCTAAGAATGACCATCTTAATTTAGTAAGGAGTATCAGGACCCCAACATCATTTACACCGGTTGATGATAAATGACAGCTTTTAGAAGAAATTTCTTTAGAGTTTTTGGGTTATAATCCCTAGTTGTCTCCTTTAGGTTATTGGAAAAGCATACGATATGATATGAGACATGTTCCTATTTTATCAGTGGGTTAATTTTATGGATCGGGTTAGACCACTAGATAAATATACACATAATGAGGAATAACGTAAATAACGGCATTTCGTAACAACACTTAACTAATGACAAACTATAGGTAAGGATGGAAGTTAATAAGGAAATTGGACTAATAGCTTGGAATATAGGATGCTTCAATCCTAAAAACTTAAGGATTTTAGGAAAAATGAATTTTAGCTTATCGTGTGTCACTATTTAAGGATGACCGTTTAACCCGGAGGAGATAAGATATATAAGTATATGAAGAGAATTTTCTATTGGTCAAGGATAAAGGGATGGTAGCCGAATTTGTTTTCAGATGTTTGATGTGCAAAAGGATTAAGACTGAGCAAGGAAAGCCTAGAGAAATGTTATCCTATAGGAGATTCCAACTTGGAAATGAGAGCTTACATCAATGGATTTCATAGATGGGTTGCCTAGGATTAAAAAAGATAATAATGTCACAGGCTCACTAAAAGTGTTCATTCTATTTTCATTGGAAGTAATAGGACAACAACATCACTAGCATAGTTTATAAACCTGTCACATCATCTAATACTGCTATATGTTGCTATATTGTTTATTTTATTTTGTTCTCACACTGCAAGTTCCTTGTAGTATAGAATCACTATGGGTTGAAATGATACATACCCTAACGAACTTTAGAATAAGGAAAAATCGTTATGGGCTGAAATGATAGGCCTGAGCGATTTTTATTTATTTTATTAGCTTGGGATTGCGGGTTGAAATGATAGAACCCAAATTTTCTTTGTAAATTGCGGATTGAAATGATATATTATTCATATCACTTGACTTAAGTTAGAAAATTTTATACAGACCCATGGTTATTTTATAAATTTTTCTAGAAATTTTTAAGTATTTTAAAATTGTATATTATGATATTTTGATTTAAATTGAATTAAAAACGATTTTTATAAAGTGTTAGTGATTTTTTTTCTACAAGTTAAAATGTGAGATAAATAAATGGTAAAACTATAGTTTGAATATATCTTAATTTAGAAATTCGAGATTTTGTTTAAAAATGAATTCAAGTTAAGTAAATAAAATGGAAACTAAGTTTATATATTGAAATGGTAATTAAAACTTAAGTGTTAAGTTAATTTTTAAAATGCAAAGAATAGAAAATTGTACGCTTGAATTTAATAAGTGAATTATAAAAAAAATTGATTTTATGTATAAAATTTTACTTTATAAAAATCATAAGTTAAAGGGTATTTAAATGAAAATTTTAGTGGAAAAATATGATTTTTATAAGTTAAAAGGGTACAAATCAAAGTTTAATTGTTTCTGAAATTTTATTGAAAATCTGGAAATTGAATTAACAGTATTTCAGAAATGCTATCATTTCTAAAGTTAACTTAAAATATGAAGCAAATGATACCACAACACTTTGTAAGTGCTGTGGTTGATGAAAATAAACTATGGCTGAAATTTAACTAAGTGATACTACAACACTTGGTAAGTGTTGTGGTTGCAGAATGAAAATTAAAATCTGAAACTTATAAAAGGGCTACAGTAGCACTTAATAAGTGCTGCAGTTGGCTGAAATGAAGATTTTTTCAAGTGTAACTGAACTACTATAGCAGTTATAAATGCTGTCTTTGCTGAAATGAATTGTTTCCAAATATAACTTACCGCAGCATTATCTAAGTGCCGTGAAAAGCTGAAATTCAATGTTTTGTAGTTTTTAACTAAATAAATGAGCTTGGAAAAGCCTAAGTTTTCGAGAATTGAATATTTGATTAGTAGGTATAATGAATTCACTTTTAAATAGCTTAAATGGAGTATTTTAATTTGAAATATACCATTTTGAAATGTGATTTGGAATGGTATTTGAAAAAAATGAACGAGGTTTTGAAAGGATATGATATTTTGATATTTTGAAATGGATTGGAAGCGATTTGATCTTGATTCCGATAAAGATTTGAATTTGAAATGATATTTGATTTTTGAAGTATAAAATACCATTTTAAAATGTATAACCACAGGTTATAATAACGATTGGTTGTTAAAGAGACCGGGACCGGATATGGACATACTCTCTGTCGATACCGAAAACCACTTTAACAACTGTGTACGCGGTGGAATTTCCAGAAGGAAGTAGGATGGTGACGACGATCTTATTGTGGCATGAACGTGGACCCGACTCCTATGAGTTGGCTTAAGGTGGCTAAAACAGGAGCGATCTCGGGCCAAAAGGGGTAGCTCCTCTAGTAGGACACATTTCTTCGATACCATTCTATTACTTTGTGATTGTTTTGGTGGCCACCCTTTGATTTGGGAGTGTGTTCCGTGGTGGGCGTAGTGGCTGCTACATTACCACCAGCCCCTGTTCGTAATTGGTATATCTACCCTGGCATTGCCTTGTGTGCCATGTCACCTACCATAGCGAGCTTTGCTACGATTTTGATTCGTGTCGTACCTATGGAGTATCTTCTCGTAGCCTTCCGATCTAGAGGTACGTAGGTACTGTGTAGTCTATTGGCACTATTACGTGTTAAGAGCTATATGGGTAACCCCTTGATGTTATTTTAAAGTATGTTTATTTTACTCTTAGACATTATTATAATAGCGAATATTATTACATAGTTTAACGGATCCTTAGAGGATGGGCGGTCCCAAGCATGCTTTAAGTTATTTGTATATTTATCGCAATTCAGTTGAGTTGGTTTACATTGTATATGTATGTCCTGACTCGAGTGTTTGTATTTTATTTACGCACGGGTCAGCCTGAGTGTTCACAGCTTTGGATTTCTCTTTCTGGAGCTAGGAATCTCTAGAGATTCTGCTTATCTCGTTATTTATATATTTAAGTTTCAGTTGTTTTATTTCAGCTCTTGTATTAATGTACTTCTATGTATTTCTGATTTCTATTGTGTTTGTTTTCAGACTGATATTATGTATTTGTTTTGAGACTTTGTTATAGTAGCTTTATGAACTGCTATGGTATTTTAATTTCCACTGCGAGTTATTCTGATATTTTGTGTCTGTGATTCTGTGATTGATTTTATTTGCTTCAAATTTTATTATAATATATTGTTTTGAATTATTCAAGTCTGACATTTGTAGATTATTGTCGATTTGAATGGTCTAAAATAGTGGGTCGTTACAATTGGTATCAGAGCTTTGGTTTTTCGGCAGACCTTAGCCTACGGAGCAAAAACTCATTAGAGATAGGGTAGGAATACCCTAGAATGAGTGAAATCAACCTCAGAATCATTCTTTGTCAGAGAACGTATTTTCAAACTATAAACTGATTTTTAAAACGATTTTTCAAAGATTATTTTGATATAAAATTTTCTTATTTCAACGGAAATTTTTCTAAACTTCCTTCCTTTCGTATCTACCTTGTTTGTATTTTCTTTATTTAGGATATTTTTTCCAGTAAATTTATCTTTGTCTTCTCTTTACCTTTGTCCTAAAATTCATTCTTGACTTTTCAGGATGAATCGTGGAAATGCCAGAGGTAGGGGTCGTGGTATTGCCCCAGCTCCTCAGCCTGCTGCACCTGTTAGGTTTACTGTTCTTTGTAAGGAATTCTCTCAACTTGATGGAACCAAGTTTACTGGCTCAAAGAGCATTATTGAAGCCCAACAATGGTTACGAAGTTTAGAAAGGATATTTACTAGTCTTGAGATTATTGATGCTCAGAAGCGTCAGTTAGCAGCATGGCAGTTGCAAGAGACTGCCTAAGATTGGTGGGAGTTTGTTACGGCTAACACCGTCGAGGCTGATCTTACTTAGGAGCAGTTCGGGTATCTTCTTATGTTTCTTTGAATTCTGTTTTTTCATCTCTTTCATGCCTTTTCTAAGCTTATCTATCGTCTTTTTAGGGATGCTTTCATTGCTAAGTGGATGCCTGAGGCCGGGAAATCCTAGCTTTATAGGGAGTTCATGGATATAAAGTAGGGAAACATGTCTTTTTCAGAGTATGAGAGGAAGTTCAACGAACTTGCTAAGTTCGGTCCTGGCCTGATAGACACTCCTCTCAAGAAGAATGAGAAGTTCATTGCTGGTGCTCGTCCTGAGTACTATGATCGTCTTATTGCCCATGTTCACAGCCCTTTCACTGGACTTATGGATATGGCTATTCATTATGAGAACCCTACTTCTAAGGGTCCTGCTGTTGTTGGTGCTCCTTTATCTCAGTCTTCCTCTGCTAACTCTAAGAAGAGAAATCCTAATTTTTAGCAGCAGAAGAAGAATTGGCTCAAGAATCTGGGTTTGGGATCTTCATCATCTTCTCCTTCTCAGAGGCAGCCTGTTGACCTTTCTACCATCACCTACTTCAAATGTGATCATAAGGGACACTATGCCAATAGTTGCCCTACTTTAGCTAGTGCTGCTGTTCCTCCTCCTGCTCCGTTGATGAGGCGTGATCTCTGCCATATCTGTCTTCAGCCTGGCCATTTCAGAAAGGATTGCCCTACCCAACAGAAGGGTAAGCCTTCCGATATATTTTCTGTCACCTCTGCATCTTCTGCAGCTCCTGCTCCTAGTGATGACCAAGGTACTCTTCAGGGCACCTTTTCTTTATTTCAGCATTCTATTCGTGTTTTACTTGATAGTGGAGCTTCCCATAGTTTTATTTTTGTTTATTTATGTGATAAGTTTGAGCATCTCCTTTCTCCTGAGTATGCTTTTGTACCTTTATGTGTTTCAAATCCCATTGGAGGCCCCGAAAACCTTAATAGGATTTGTAAGCAAGTGAAACTTCTCTATTCTGATCATCGCTTTAGTGGTGATTTCTATGTTCTAGGCTTCGACGCTTTTGATTTATTGCTTGGAAGTGATTAGCTAGGTAGGCATGATGCCCATATCTCTTGTAAAGCCTGGTCTATTTATCTTGTTGATGATCAAGGAAATCCCTTGATAATTCAGTGCCGCATGCCTTAGGATTTTGCTGGCAGTTTTATTTACTCTTTGGATTCTTCTCCTGGTGATCTTCATTCAACCTGGGTGGTCAGGTTCTATCCCGATGTATTTGGTGAAGTCACTGTTTTACCTCCTAAGCTGGAAATTGATTTTCGTATTGATCTTATTCTTGGAGCTCGACCTGTAGTTCTTCCTCTTAGAAGAATGGCACCTCGCGAGAAGGTTGAGTTGGGAAAGCAAATTGAGGACTTGTTCTCTAAAGGTTTAATCAGACCTAGCCATTCAGAATGGGGAGCAGTGACGGTTTCCGTCGCTAAGTCTGATGCATCCTTGAGGATGTGTGTTGATTATAGGGAGCTGAACAAGCTCACTATGAAAAACAGATATCCAATGCCTCGTATCAATGATATGTGTGATCAGCTTTATGGTGCCACTGTTTTCTCTCAGCTTGATCTTGCCATAGGTTTACACCAACTCAGAGTTGCTGAGGAATGTATTCCCAAGACTGCTTTCCATACTAAGAATGGGTTTTATGAATGGTTATTCATGCCTTTTGGTTTGACTAATGCTCCTGCTTTCTTTGTTGATTTAATGAATCATATTTTTCGTGATATGCTTAATAAATTTGATCTAGTCTTTGTGGATGATATCCTTGTCTTTTCTAAGACCAAGAAAGAGCATGAGTCGCATTTGAAATCTATTCTGGAAACTCTTAGAAATCATCAATTGAAGGCTGAATTTTCTAAATGCCATTTTTGGAAGGATGAAGTCCGATTCCTTGGACATATTGTTTCTAATAATGGAGTTTCTGTTGATCCAGTCCAAATCGCTGCCATCAATGTAATTTTTTCTTTCTTTCTCTTTTTACTTCGTCATTTAATTATTCTATCTTTTCTATTGTTCTTATTTCTTCCTTTTCTGTTTCAAGATTGGAAAACTCCTAAGACTCCTTCTGAGATTCGTAGTTTTCTGGGCCTTGCCGGTTATTACCGAAGATTCATTGAGAATTTTGCTCGGATTGCTGCACCTCTCACTGCTTTGAATCATAAGAATACTAAATTTATCTAGGATAAGAAGCGCGAAGTTTCACTTGATGAGTTAAAGAGCAAGCTTACTTCCGCACCAGTTCTTACCGTTCCGAATGTTGAGGGATTGACGGTATACACTGATGCTAGTTGTGAGGGATTGGGTGCTATTCTCATGCAGGATGGTTGGGTCATTGCCTTTGTCAGCCGTCATTTTAAAACCCATGAGGCTAATTACGCTGCTCATGATTTAGAGTTTCTTGCTATTGTCTTTGCTTTAAAGCTTTGGAGGCATCATCTTCTGGGAGCGAAGTTTGAGCTTTTCACCGATCATCAGTCTTTGAGATATATCTTCACCCAGAAGAATTTGAATCAGAGGCAAGTTCGTTGTCTTGAGTTTCTGGCTTCTTATGACCTCGATATTAGCTATACTCCCGGTAAAGCTAATGTTGTGGCCGATGCTCTGAGTCGGAAGAAGGCTTTGTTGTGTCATCTTGTTGTTTCTTCTTCTCCTCTTTTGGATCGTATCAAGGCTAAGCAAGATGAAGATGAGATGCTTTGATTGATGAAGAAGAGTTTTCGTAGCAGAGTTAGTGGGGTAGTCATGATGGTAGTGGAGCTTAGATCGATGATAGAGGGATTTTGAGGATTAATGGTAGGATTTGTGTCCCGAATGTTGATGGATTGAGGCAAGAGCTACTTTGGGAAAATCATCGATCTAGACTTTCTATCCATCCTGTTGTGACGAAGATGTATCAGGATATGAAGAAGCTTTATCGGTGGAAGGGTATGAAGCGGGATATCTCTATCTTTGTTAGTAGGTGTGCGACTTGTCAGTAAGTCAAGGCCGATCATCAGAAGGCCCCTGGTTTGTTACAGCCCCTTGAGATTCCCAATTGAAAGTGGGAATAGATTTCCATGGATTTCATTCATGGATTACCGAGGACTAGGAGGGGTAATAAGAGTATCTGGATTATTGTGGATAGACTAGCCAAGTCTGCACATTTCATTTCGATCAAGTCTACCCGTTCTGCTTCTAGCCTGTCAGAGATCTACATGAGAGAGATTGTTCGTCTCCATGGTGTTCCTCTCAGTATTATTTGTGATCCAAATCCTATCTTTACCAGTCAATTTTGGAAAGCTTTTCAGGAATCTTTCGGTACTCATCTGAGTTTGAGCACTACTTACCATCCACAGACCGACATTCAAACGGAAAGAGTGAATCAGATTCTCGAAGATCTTCTTCATACTTGTGTGCTAGATTATGGATGATCTTGGGAAGATCATCTCCATCTTGTCGAATTCACCTACAATAATAGTTATCAGGTATAATCTAATCTTATGTTTAAGCTTATCTTAATTCTTTATTTATCTCATTCCATCTTTGAATCCAGGCCAGTATTAAAATGTCTCCATTTGCTGCTCTTTACGGATGACCTTGTAGATCTCCATCTTGCTAGATTGAATCGGGTAATCGTTTGGTTCTTGGTCCTGATTTGGTTTTGGAGGCTTCTGAGAGAGTTGAGGAGATTAAGAGAAAGTTGAGGGTTGCATAGGATAGGCCGAAGAAGTACGCTGATAGGCGTAGGCGGAGTTTAGAGTTTGCTGTTGGTGATCAGGTTTTCCTGAAGGTCACTCCCTTAAGGAATGTCATTCGCTTTGGTCGTAGAGGGAAGCTTTCTCCTAGGTCCATTGGTCCTTTCCACATTGTGGAAAGAGTTAGTTTTTTGGCTTATCATCTGGATTTTCCCGAGAATCTTTCTGGAGTGCATGGCGATTCCACGTCTCACATCTTCGTTGTTATCTTCATGACCCATCTCTTATTGTTCAGCCTTCCGCTCTTGATAATTTGGAATATTGAGCCTAATCTGACTGTCGAGAGGAAGCCACTTCGTATTGTCGACAGAGGTACGAAGAAGCTAAGAAGGAAATCTGTTAGTCTGGTCAAAGTATAGTGGAGTACCTATGATCGAGATTGTACCTGGAAGACGGAAGAGAGCATTCGTGCTTTGAATCCGGAATTGTTTGTTTCAGGTACAATTTGCCTTTCTATCTTGCTTCCCTTATTTTCCTTGTTCATTCTTTTCGAGGACGAAAAGTTTTGAGTAGGGGAGAGTGTAACAACCCTGGATTTTTGAAAGATTTTATTTTTAAAAACATTTTAAAAGTGTAGTGGTAATTTTCCAATGTTAATTGTACTTTGTTTACAATTTTAAATTCTAGTTTCAATTAAATAAACTATTTTCTTATTTATTTTCTATTTTTCCTAAAAATATTTATTTATTTTCTTTTCTACTTTATTTTCTTTTCATTTTCTATTTTATTTACTTAATTTTCTATTGGTTTGTTTTGAATAAAAGAAAGTGGAAATTCAAAGTGACAAAGCTTTTCACATTAATTTGTGACCTTTCATTTCTTTGTCTTTTCATGTGCTTGGCTTTTCATTTTCTAGTTTTAGCAGCGCAATTTCTCATTGTTATTCACGTGAGAAACTCCTCATCACTTCACAATTCACGGCATTCCATTTCTAAAATATTTTGTATGTTTTAATGGCTTCCTTTTTCTTACTTTTCCTCTTCTTTTCCATTGATTTTTGCCTTTGATCTCTCTTGTGTTTGCTCGGCCATTACCACCATCATCTCCACCGACCACCACCATCACCTTCCCTTTATCATCCAAGGTAGCAATCTCCTCCTCTTCCCATGTCTAGATCTGGCCGTGACCACCATATGAAGCAAACACCACAAACTTTGCAAAACACTCCTTGAAATGCCTAGTCGAGCCCATAATTTCACCATCCCCTTCATTTTTGACCTCGGCCATCACTCCTAGAACCACCACAACCTGCTGACTTCACCTCTAGCCATCACTTCAACACTGACCAACCCTATACCTGACCATGGTTGAGCCAAATTTGACCCTAGGCCAAGCCTAGTTGTGCACCAAACCTTCCTCTTTTGCCTTGTCCTTTGACCTTCCCTACCTTGTAACTTCCAAATTCTTCACATCCCCATGCAGCCGTGCTTATGTGATGCCAAACCCAAGCCACTTGCCACCAAAACACAATCATGGCCGAACCTATGATTCCCCTAGGTCGAGCACTTGAGTGGTTAAAGCATGGTCAAGCCATCTTGTTCTTTGTTGCTTCCTATTTCCAATTGTTTCAATGATGTTTTGTGTTGAATATATATGTTTATATTGCCTTGTTTATTTGTTTTTTACAAGATCAATATCTTGGCTCTCTACTTACTTGAATCAAAAGTCGTGTTGTATCATGCTTTCTGTATTTATCTGTGTGTTTTGATTTGCTAACACCAGCTTGAAAAGGTGAGTATTCACGCTTGACATTCATACTTATAGACATGTGAAGTGGTAACAAATGAATGTGTAGAAACATTATATCACGTTATACCTGCCTGTGATATGAACCATATGATGTTTTAGCCTTGTTTATAAACTTTCACATCATCAGATACTACTATATGTTGCTATATTGTTTATTTTATTTTGTTCTCACACTGCAAGTTCCCTGTAGAATAGAATCACTATGGGTTGAAATGATACATACCTGAACGGACTTTAGAATAATGAAAAATCGTTATGGGCTGAAATGATAGGCCTGAGCGATTTTTATTTATTTTGTTTAACTTGGGATTGCGGGTTTGAAATGATAGAACCCAAATTTTCTTTGTAAATTGCGGATTGAAATGATATGTTATCCGTATCACTTGACTTAGGTTAAAAAATTTTATACAGACCCGTGGTTATTTTATATATTTTTCTAGAAATTTTTAAGTATTTTGAAATTTTACATTACGATATTTTGATTTAAATTGAATTAAAAATGATTTTAATAAAGTGTGAGTGATTTTTTTCTATGTGAAATAAATAAATGGTAAAATTATAATTTGAATATATCTTAATTTAGAAATTTGAGATTTTGTTCAAAAATGAAATTAAGTAAATAAAATGGAAATTAAGTTTATATGTTGAAATGGTAATTAAAACTTAAGTGTTAAGTTAATTTTTAAAATGCAAAGAACAGAAAATTGTACGCTTGAATTTAATAAGTGAATTATAACAAAAAAATTTATTTTAGTATAAAATTTTACTTTATAAAAATCATAAGTTAAAGGGTATTTAAATGAACATTGTTGTGTGGAAAAATATGATTTTTATAAGTTAAAAGGGAAAAATCAAAGTTTAATAGTTTTTGAAATTTTATTGAAAATCTGGAAATTGAATTAATAGCATTTTAGAAATGCTATCATTTATGAAGTTAACTTAAAATCTAAAGTAGAGGATACTATAGCACTTTGTTAGTGCTATGGTTGATGCAAATAAACTATGGCTGAAATTTAACTTAGTGCTACTACAGCACTTGGTAAGTGCTGTGGTTGTAGAATGAAAATTAAAATGTAAAACTAATAAAAGGGCTACAGTAGCACTTAATAAGTGCTGCAGTTGGCTGAAATGAAGATTTTTTCAAGTGTAACTAAACTATTATAGCAGTTATAAATGTTGTCTTTGCTGAAATGAATTGTTTCCAAATATAACTTACCGCAGCATTTTCTAAGTGCTGTGAAAAGCTGAAATTTCAATGTTTTGTAGTTTTTAACTGAATAAATGAGCTCGGAAAAGCCTAAGTTTTCGAGAATTGAATATTTGATTAGTAGGTATAATGAATTCACTTTTAAATAGCTCAAATGGAGTATTTTAATGTGAAATATAAACCATTTTGAAATGTGATTTGGAATGGTGTTTAAAAAAAATGAGGTTTTAAAAGGATATGATATTTTGATATTTTAATGGATTGGAAGTGGTTTGATCTTTATTCGGATAAAGATTTGAATTTGAATTGATATTTGATTTTTTGAGTATAAAATACCATTTTGAAATGTATAACCACGGGTTATAATAACGATTGGTTGTTAAAGAGACCGGGATCAGATATGGACATACTCTCTGTCGATACCGAAAACCACTTTAACAACTGTGTACGCGGTGGAGTTTCCAGAATGAAGTAGGATAATGGCGACGATCCTATTGTGGTATGAACGTGGATCCGACTCCCGTGAGTTGGCTTAAGGTGGATAAAACAGGAGCGATCTCGGGCCAAAAGGGGTAGCTCCTCTGGTCGGACACATTTCTTCGATACCATTCTATTACTTTGTGATTGTTTTGGTGGCCACCCTTTGATTTGGGAGTGTGTTCCGAGGTGGGCATAGTGGCTGCTACGTTACTACCAGCCTCTGTGCGTAATTGGTATATCTACCCTGGCATTGCCTTGTGTGCCGTGTCACCTACTATAGCGAGCTTTGCTACGAGTTTGATTTGTGTCGTACCTATGAAGTATCATCTCGTAGCCTCTTGATCTGGAGGTATGCAGGTACTGTGTAATCTATTGGCACTATTACTCGTTAAGGGCTATAAGGGTAACCCCTTAATGTTATTTTAAAGTATGTTTATTTTACTATTAGATATTATTATAATAGTGAATATTACTACATCGTAAATAGTTTAACGGATCCTTATAGGATGGGCGGTCCCAAGCATACTTTAAGTTACTTGTACATTTATCGTAGTTCACTTGAGTTGGTTTACATTGTATAAGTATGTATGTCCTGACTCGAGTGTTTGTGTTTTATTTACGCTTGGGTCAGCCTGAGTATTCACAGCTTTGGATTTCTCTTTCTGGAGCTAGGAATCGTTGGAGATTCTGTTTATCTGGTTATTTATATATTTTAGTTTCAGTTGTTCTATTTCAGCTCTTGTATTAGTGGACTTCTATGTATTTGGGATTTCTATTGTGTCTGTTTTCAGACTGATATTATGTATTTGTTTTGAGACTATGTTATAGTAGCTTCATGAACTACTATGGTATTTTAATTTCCGCTGCAAGTTATTATGATATTTCTGTGTCTATGATTCTATGATTGATTTTATTTTCTCCAAATTTTATTACAATCCGTTGTTTTGAATTATTCAAGTCTGACGTGTGTGGAATATTGTCCATTTGAATGGTCCAAAATAGTGGGTTGTTACATTCCATCAGGGACTTAGTACAATATTTCAGTTTCAATACAAGTGCACTGCAGCAATGTTTATATTTTTTTCTCATTTGAATTTTTGTTAACAATTGGAAAATACAGTTGTAAAAGACCATATTACAACGGAAAAGAATAGTTATAAAAGACCATATTACAACAGAAAAAATAGTTGTAAAAGACTATTGCAATAGGCAAAATAGTTGTAATAATCATCTATTACAACGATTGTTCAAACAATCGAAAATAGTTGTAAACTATACATACTCTATAACAACTTCACATATTGCGACAGTTGCATGACAATTGTTAAAAATCTATTACAACTAGCATCGTTAATTACAAAATAGGTATTTTGTTGTAATATTGGCTCCTCTATATTATGGTAGGAGCGTTGTTGGTTGTCATTGAGTATATAAAATCAAAACCAAATCTAATGGATTAACTGAAAGATATAAAATTAGATTGATTGCAAAAGGTTCCTCTCAACGGTATGGCATGGATTATGAAGAGACATTTGCTTCGGTTGCAAAGATGACTACCATTCGTACTCTTATTGTTATTGCTTCCATTCGAAAATGATCCATTTCACAACTTGATGTTAAATATGCAACCATGAATGGCGATCTTCAAGAAGAAGTTCATATGGAATCTCTTATAAGGGTTCCACATGAATCTGGATATGTTTTCAAGCTTAAAAAGCATTGTATGGAATTAAGCAAGCACCTCGTGCTTGGATTGAGAAATTTTCTATTGTGATTAAATCTCTTAGTTTTGTCTCTAGCTTTCATGATAATGCCCTTTTTGTTAAAAAAATATATTGAAGAATGTATCATACTGTCGTCTTATGTTGATGATATAATTATTATAGAAGATGATACGCATGACATTTCTTCCTTAAGAAAGCAGTTGGTTAAAAAAATAGAAATGAAAGATTTGGGTCCTTTAGAATATTTCTTCGGAATTGAGGTGGTTACTCACAAAAGGTTTTCTTCTTTCTCAGCCAAAATATATCACAAATGTTCTTGATAAAGCTAGATTTGCTAATAGTAATAAGGTCGTTGATACTCCTATGGAAGTTAATGCAAAATACTCTTCTTCGAATGGTATACTATGATTTGATCCCAGTTCATATCATACCATTATTGGAAACTTGGCTTATCTTACCATCACTTGTCCAGATATATCATACACTATTTAAGTTATTTGCCAGTTGTTAGCTTCCCTATAGTTCATCGGGTATCTATTCTTCACATTTTAAGGTGTATTCGAGGTACTATTTTCTATACCCTTCTATTTTCATCTACCTCATCCTTGGAATTACGTGCCTACTCTAACGTTGATAATGGTAGCGATCCCATAGGTCGCAAGTCGATTACTAGCTTTTGTATCTTTCTTGATTATTCTCTTATTATTGGAAGAGTAAGAATCAATTCATTGTTTCTCATTCTTCAACTGAACTAGAGTATTGATTTATGGCATCACCACCAAAGAATTTTTGGTTGCATAGGTTACTTGCAGATATGAAGGTGCCTTGTAACAATAAAAGTGTTATTCAGATATCTCGCAACTCTGTTTTTTATGAGTAGACCAAACATACTGAGATTGATCGTTACGTCACACATTATCGTCTTGAGAAAGGCGTTATTACTCTACCTTCTATTCCCTCTTCCATGTTGATTGCAAACCTTTTTACCAAGTCATATTCAATTTTGCATTTTCGATTTTTAGTTAGCAAACTCTCAAGTTATGCCCCCCACACCGTGAGTTTGAGGGGATACTTTTTGAGAAAGGTATTATATGTTAAGAAATAAATCAATGATATTTCAATATTTAGGCCTACAATAGTTTTCATAATATACCATTACTTAGGCTCTAAGCAATGTGGCTATAAATAGTTGGTTATGAATTGTATAATATTATTAAGTGGTAATAAAGTATTCCTTTCTTCAATAATTCTATTCTCATCTTCAATAGGAAAATCAACGAGCATATTGTAAAATTATAATAATATGTTCCACATTCAGAAATACAAGCAACAACGTCATAATTATGACTTGGACGTAGATTCATAAATTAAAACAACCTTAAAAGGTGATTGAAAATAAAATATTAAAACTATGTGTTGTTGCATTTTTATATCAAATACTAAACTGACAACATGTGCAACATAGGGGTAGCAAGAGCAAGTAGGTAAGAACGTCCTAAACTCAGTCACTAATTGTCAATGAATAATTATGAAATGCCTATTTTGCAGTCATTTAAAGCATACACCAGTAAGTATATTTTAGACCAAACTTTCAATGCAATACACATCCAATTACATCAGAAAATGAACAAGTTCACTAACTTGACATTATTTTATAATGCTCAGTAACCAAGTTGTAAGTAGATGGGTCGAAGAAGTAAATACATAAAAGATTATTGGAAAAAATAAGACTGTATACTTCTAAAAATCCATTAACTCAACTTTAGTAGCTAATTTCAATTTCAAGAATGAGAATCATGATAGAACAAATGTGATGGAACCAAACCAGCCAGCGGCGGAAGAAATGGATGGATTTCAGAAAAAGATTTCCATTTTGAACTTTTAATGAGCCTGCGGAGTCCAAATTTCATTTAAAACTTTTTTAAATTTGGTTTAGTTAAAATCATGTATTCTATTTAAAATAGTTAATGGGAAGTATAAATAAATTTAATTTCAAATGTAATATATCAAATACACCTGATATTTATTTGAAACGGCCCGACTTCCTATCTCCAGGAAATCGCATCATCTATGAAGAAAGAAAGGGATAGAAGAAGAAAAAAAAGAGAAAGAAGAACACAAAGAACATCAGATACTCACAGCGGAACGAATGAAATATAATAAATAACATAAAATATTACATAGTATCTTATTACATCAGAGAACACAACTGATTCAACACATATTAGACAGTTATAATCATCTGTCTAACTATACAACCCAAGTACAACAGATACAGATACAACAAACACAGCAGAAACATAATATATCTACACGTGGAAGCCTCCTGCTCCATTACTCCTCCAGAATTCGTCAAGCAAACCTGAATCACTTGACTACTCATACATAATATAAGTACCCAAGAGTTTAATAAAACAGAAAATAAACACTCGGGTCAGACAGGAGTCTGGTGTGAGTAAACGGTTTAAAATTGCTTAACTTTAGAAAACCTTTGAAAAGAAAAGATATCACGTAAGACTTCCCACACGTAAACATGGAAAAAAATTTACCTTACGCTAACCAAAACATTTGATAGGAACCAGTGATATTATAATAGTGTCTAGGGTTTTCAAGTAAATAAGAAATAGCCGAAATTGTTACATGATTAAATTCCAGCTACTAGCCACAAAAGTGGGTAATACAAACAAAACCGTAGGGTCCCGTAGGAAGAATGGGTTTCCATCAATGGCAGGGCTACTGGGGTACCACCCGTCACCGTACGTGACCTTTATCAACGTACCGAGGAGCCACCCTAACTCCCCTGCAACACAAGGCCGGGACCATTCCTTACTGAACAGTCTCGAACAAGACAACCCCGGCGGTTGTCCGGAATTCAACCGCCCCACACAGCCGAAATAAAAAGGGACTTCTAGACAGGAGTAAATCTTGCTCTCCAGTGGGAGCTACCCACGAGCCTTGCTGCACCTTCCCTGTTTTAGCCATTCCCGGTTGAAGAGGCTTGAGGCTACGATTACCTATATAGAACACATCTATCTTAGAATGCTCATCGTCCACCTGAAGATGTTCTGAAAGCATTCAATCCATACAAGTTCGTTCCGGGTTCGACGAAACCGAAGGAACTATCTCGTTGCACTCATTTTGGAATCACCCTCAGAGTCAACGACCATAGCCCTTGCACTCTAAATCTCCATCTCGAACCTATAAGTACTATTCCGTCAAACTCATTACGGAATCACCCACAGAGTTATACTGACGTATAGCCCTTACACCTCGAGTCTTCACTTGCTCCACTTTGATTCATGACCTAACGTTAAATTGGAATCGATGTGGTTTTCGGATTCCAAATATGGAAACCCGATCCCGGTCTCACCGAAACCAAACGCCATTTTAATGTCCAAGTTGTACTTAAGTGTTTAAACGGTTAAACTTATATTCAGGATGATATATAAATAGATAGATGAATCAAATTATCACAATAGATAATTCATATCAACTATTCATCTCATAACAGCGTATCACATAACAGAGATATCCAGTATCAACCAATATCAATCATCCAATATCAATCACCAAATATTGTGTCACGACCCGACTTTCCACTCCCAGAAAATCGCGTCATGAATTAAGAAAGAGATAGAAGAAGAAAAGAAAGAAGAGAAAGAAGAAACAATACAAGAATCTCAACAGCGGAACGAATAAATTATATTAATAACATAAATATTACACAGTTTACAACCATTATCAGAGTACACAGATATACAACACATACTAGACAGTTATAAACACCTGTCTAGTTATACAACTCAATACAACAACACAGAGAACACTACACAGCGGAATACTAGATATTTATAAGCAGAAGCCTCCTGCTCCATTTGCTCCTCCACAATTCGTCAAAGCTAATCCTGAAACCTCACCTGAATCACCCTTGACTACTCGTAAAAATTTGAGTACCCTAGAGTTTATGAAAAACAAAAATAAACTCCGGGTCAGACATGGGTCTGGTGTGAGTAACAGGTTAAAGTTGCTTAACTTTTAAAAACCTTTTGAAAGAAAGGTATCACGTAAGACTTCCCACACATAAACATGGAAAAGTTTTTACCTTACGCTAACCAAAACATTTGATGGGAAATCCGATGATATTATAATAGTGTCTAGGGTTTTCAAATAAATAAGAAATAGCCGAAATTGTTACAATCATTAAATTCCAACTACTAGCCACAAAAGTGGGTAATACAATCAAAACCGTTGGCACTTATTGGATTTTGGATTCCATACAATGGCAGGGCTACTGTGGTACCGCCCGTCACAGTACGTGGCCTAGATAAACGTGCCGAGGATCACTCCCGACCCTTGCAACACAAAGCCGGACCCATTTCTTACTGAATAGTTCCGAACAAGACAACCCTGTGGTTGTAGCTAGCAACCACCCACACAGCCGAATATAAAGGGATTTCTAGACAGGGATCAATCTTGCTCTCCAGTGGGTGCGACCCACGAAGCTTTACTGCACCTCCCCTGTTTTAGCCATTCCCGGTTGATGAGGCTTGAGGCTACGATTACCTTTATAGGACATATCACTTAGAATGCTCATCGTCCACCCAACGATGTGCTGAAAGCATTCAATCCATACAAGTTCATTCCGGGTTCGAACGAAACCGAAGGCATTATCTCGTTACACTCGTTTTGGAATCACCCTCAGAGTTAACGACAATAACCCTTGTACTCTAATTCACCATCTCGAATCTATAAGAACTAATTCCGTCAACTCATTACGGAATCACCCACAGAGTTATAATGACTTATAGTCCTTACACCTCGAGTCTTCACAAAGCTCCACTTTGATTCACGACCTAACGTTATTTGGAATCGATGTGGTTTTCGGATATCCAAATATGGAAACCCGATCCCGGTCTCATCGAAAACCAAAGCGTGTCTTTTAAGGTCCAAGTTGTTTTAAGGGTTTAAAACAATTTAATTACAGTATCTATATACACACAGATAGATAACTCATACATCATAACTGATAATCAATATTATCACATAACAGGTAATTCATATCATCAATATCCAATAGATATACCATATATCACCATCACAATAGATAACCTATGTTATCATCACAATACAATCAAACATCCATACCACACAATATTATTTATCTCATTACTGAGATCACAAAGCATCCAAAACAATCAAGTTCAACCATTCATCCATAAGCAATGATTTACTCATCACCATATAATTAATTTAAAATGAATTAAATTAACTATCTCTATTTCTAATTAATTTAAAATGAATTAAATTAATTACTTCATCTTTAATTAATTTAAAATAAATTAAATTAATTACTTTACCAATATAAGTCTTGCTTACTCAACTATTTAATTGATTACAATCAATTAATCATTTATTATTAATTACCTAAATTAATCACTCTTGATTAATTATCTTTAATTACATTCATGTAATTATCCTTAATTAATTTCACAAATTAATTATCCTCAACTAAACAGTAATTAACCTTTAATTACTTCAATTAATTAATTAATCATAATTAATTATCCTAATCCTTAATTAATTACATTAATTAATTACCTTTAATTACCTATTATTGATTAATTAATCATAATTAATCAACTTAGTTACATCATTAATTAAAATAATTAATGATCCTTAATTATTCCTTAAATTAATTACTCTAAGTAATTAACTAATTTAATTACTATATTAAACCAAATTAATTGTCCTTAAATTAATTTCTTAATAAATTTCTTGATTAACTACTAAATAATTAATCCAAATTATCTCATACTTAAACATCTCCTTAATTACAATCTGTAATTATTAAACAAATTACTTAACTAAGTAATTTCCAAATCATTAATTACATAAAGTAATTATTTATAAAACTCAAGTGTTTAAAATTAATTAAACTTAATTAATTAAAATAAACAATCACATTAAACTAAATTAATTACATTAAGTAATTAATTTCCTAATTACTTTATCAAGTAATTACTCTCTAACCATTTATAAATGATTATTATTAAATTAATTAATCTAATTAATTATAAAAATTAACTACATTAATTAATTATTAAATAATTATGGTTAATGATCTTCATTAACCATCCTCAAATTATTTTATAAAGTAATTAAATTAAATTAATTACTATTTAAATTATCTTTAATCATTCATTAATTAAAGTTAATTATTAAACTAATTAACCTTAATTTAAAACTTAATTACATTCATTCATCATTAATTAATAATTTAATGAATGATCTTAATTATAATTGATTAATCATTAATCAATTATTAATTCCAAATTTAATTTATTTAATTTAATTAATTAATTAATCTTAACTACCTTATTAATTAATTCTAAAACATAATTCTTAATCAAATTTCCAAAAGAAAACATAACTTAATTATGTTTAAAACAATATTATTCAAAACAAAGTACTTTTGAACTTACCCTTAAATTTCAATTTAAATTCAAGTTTAAAATAGAATGAATTTTAAACTTATCAAAGTTTTAAATAAATTTAAAACTTATTTAAATTTCATAACAAAACAAAAGTTTTAAAAAAATGCAATCATAAGAATTGAAGTTAAATTTATTTCAAAATTTTAGAAGTTTCAAATCATTTATGTTTTAAAAACTTTCAAATTTAAATCTTCTTTTAAATTTGAAACTAAGCTTCATTTTAAACTCAGATTTCCAGTTTTAAAAATTTATCTTTAAATCTTGCTTCTTAATTTAAAACTTCATTATTTAAAATTCCAACTATTTACCAAATTGAAATAGTTAATTAAGTTAAATCTTGAAAACTTAATTTAAATTTAAAAACTGGGATATAAATTTGAATCTGAAATTCAAACCTGCATTTGAATTTACTCTTAAATTTTAATCAAAACATAAAACTGCAGATTTAAACAGTTCAAACCCAGATTTTGAAAAAAAACAGAAAACAGGTTTTACAACCTGGAATTTGAATTCAAATCAGTAATGCAAACTTGAATTGCATTTGAACTTAATTTTTGCTTTTATCATAAATTACAGATTTAAATTTTTAAAACCCAAATTTTTTAAAAAAGTTTAAAACCCCAAATTTTTAAAACAAACACAGTTTTACTGTGTAATCTGCAACTACAGGTCAACCCGAGAAACAAAACTTTTACTTCGGGTTTTCTTCCCATTTACTCAGAGTTTTTCCACCACCAACTTCGAGTCATTCTCCCATTTTCCCACAATCTCCCTGCAATACCCAATTCAACCTGAAAAACAGGTTACAGGTTTCTGTTGCAAACCTGTCAACGGCGATAGTTCACCAACGCGACCACCTGACACCCAATCCTTCCGGCCTCTAACTCCTTCACTTCTCAACTACACAGTCACCATTTATTACATCACTCAATCCACTCTCCCACTTTCACTGTCCCAATCTTTAACCCCCTGTTCAAACTAGGGTTCAAACCAAAAACTGCCCAACTGCAATCAATCTTATAATTATAATACTCATTTCAGATTTTTTCTATGGATCCATGTTCCTTTTACTACAACACAAAAGAATTTTATGATTTCTCATGTATCAGATTGCAAGAATTTTCACTAGTTCATATTTTTGTTCCAGACCAAACAGTAAATGAAATATACACTTAAAAATATTAATACTTGATTCAAAATTCAAGTTTTTGTAAATGTATTAAGTTTATGAATCTGGATTTAAATATTAATGTGTTTGATTTTTTTTTCAAAGTTAACATATACTGACATTGCCTATGTTTTACAGAGTTACATCCTGATTTTAATTCACCTAAAAACCTTTAAACCTTATCTTAAGAAATATACATATTACTTATAAGTTTGGAAACTAACAAACTCTTTTTCATTATCCTAAAACCTAGTACTATCTCAAATAGATCAATTGTAAAAGATCTTTAAGTAAGATGTGCAACTGGAAATATTGCATAGCAACTCAACATGCTTATGAAATCAGAATTTCAACAGATTTACAAACATAGGTTATCTCAAACACCTAATCAAGCAACCTAATATAGTTTAAGGTTTAATTGTTACTCACCCTTATTTGAATGCAGACCAGATGTCCTTTGAATTTGCAGAACACATGCAGGCTTATAAAAATGCAGGCTTGACTTTGATATGCTTCATGTAGATGATGCAGTTGTTAACCTCCAAATGCATGCAGATGAATATGTAGTTGTTAAATCTTCACATGCAGATGCTCTTTCATTCCCAGGTTTCAAACAAGGTGTAGAAAAATGCAGGCTTCACTTTAATTTTGAAATGAAGTGTAGATTTGAATATGCAGATCTTTCTTTGATTTGAGGAAATGCAAATTTGAGATTTGAAAATGCAGATTTATGAATGCAGATTTTGGTGAATTGTATATGCAGATTTTTAACATGAATTTTGATCTTCATTTGATTTAAGAAAATGGAAAAAATATGCATGAAGATGTAAACTTAACTAAATGCATTTTCATATTTTATGGAAATAAAAGAAAATTAAAAACAAAATTAACACTTGTCTATTTTTTTAACACTTGTCAATATGAATGCATAAGAATCAAACACTTGTTTTCTTAAAGATAATTAGTTTTAAATTTCAAATGTATGTTACATTAGCTTAAATTAAGTTGTTAGTTTATTTTTAAAATAAGTTTATGAATTTACAAAGAAATAAAAACAACAATGTTTTACAAATTAACTTATACATATTAAAATTAAAACAATTTAGATTTTACACTTTGGAATTTAAATTCAACTAAGTTCAAAATCAAATATTTTTCAAATTAAGTTATAAATAAAAATTCAATTTGAAATAAACATTACAAATCTTATTCAAAATACAATATTAATATTATTTTTTATAAATCTCTTTTATTAAATTAAAAATCATTTTACAAAATATTCATTTTATTAAGCCATAAAACATTTTATTTAATTTATTCTAAATTTAAAACAAAACCAATTTATTTAAAATATAAACCATATATTTATATTGTAAATAGAAATCCATTTATATCATTTAAAAGATAAAATAACCAATTTACATATTTATTGAAGAAGATTATTAAATTTATCTGAATAATTATTACCAGAATATCAATATCAATTTAATTTTAACTACAGATTATTAAATTGATATTGTCAAAAATTCCGGGATGTTACAATCCTTCCCCCTTGAAAGAATTTCGTCCTCGAAATTTAAAACAAAGGTAATTTAATAATCTCATTAAATTTTAATTTAAAAACACAAGCATATATCAAACATATGAAAACAACCAACAACCAATTCAACCAAAACAACCAGTCAAACAAATCTAATTATCCAGACAAAATCTGGATGAAATTCTATCAAGTTTCCCCAGGTGTATATATATATACATTGGGATACTCGCTCTAGAGAATCCAAACAAACAATACTATGAAGCTACAAAGCTTCTATACAACTATATCTATAACACTAGACAAAATATCAGACTACAAACGAGTCTGACTCAACAACCAAACTCCAGAACTGCTGGTTCCACAACCAGAGATAGATCATACACGTACTCCCTCAGAGATACGTGAAACTCAACGAATCCCAGCAACCCAAACTAGCAATCCAATCCTGTAGATCAATCACTTAATCTCCAAGATACAGAAAAGATCCAAAACACTTCAGATCTAACTTCTTAGACTTACCCAGACTTATAGCTCACTTATGATCGGAGAAATCTTATCCAAAAATTAAATCTCCGACTTCAGAGTCCAAGTCACTCCGACTCTTATCCACAAAACTCTTCGGACAAATCCTGGCTGTCCACAACCTTACTGATCAGCTTAACCTTGCTGATACTTCTAGAAACAAACTAGACCAATCAACACAACGAAATGATCTCCTCAAGATCAACCAAGATCAAGAACTCAAACTCTACTCCTCAATATCAGAAGACAACAACCCCTTCTGTCCAGAAAAGAAAAGCAGACACACCTCCAAACTGCTTCCGCTGCTCAACTCTGATCCAAAGTAGAAGAGAATGCTGAAGAAGAACACAAGCACAAACAGGACAACACACCCCAGAGAAATGGTTCAACAAATACATAAGAAAAATTCAGAAGTTCCTCCAAAAATCCGAGCTGCTACACCAACTCATTCTCCTAGAACCATTCTACTATAAAGCTGAATCACCGGTAACACTCCTGGAATTCCAATCGATAAGAAAACTCAATTTCCAGGTGCAAACCAAACTCTGACTTCCTGAAGACATCCATAAAAACTCAGATAACCCAAGAAAATACTCAAACAATCGCAAGTCACTTTTGCGGTCCACCCAAACCAAATCCAAGGAAAACTGTTCTTCCTTAACCAAATAGAACAGCTTAAACTTCACTAGCCAACCCATCGAAGAAACGGGTCCATTCACTGCTTCTGAACTCCACTTCAGAAAAACTGCTAAGCCAGAAGATCTCTTTCCAACACCGAGAACATTCCAACTACACTGCTGCCACAGATGCCAAAGAATTCCAAAACAAAGCTCTTCGAGAAACTCGGACTTCAAAGAAAACAGAAATTCAAGCTGACCACAGCCACACTACTAAAGCAGACTCACTTCCTTAACTTGTTCCAAAGAAAACATCTTCAGGAACATCCATAGTCACTGCATCTCATCACGCAGCTACTACTTCTTGAGGTATTCAAATACCATCACTTACTTCTGCCCAACCAACAGATTCAAATTCTACTCATCCAACTTCAAAGATAAACTCCGAACCTTAACAGGTTTCCTTCAGAGATTAATGAAGTTCTTCATCACTACAGAACTCACTCGAGACGGTATTAGGTCTACAGTCTCGTCAGATACACTTCCAACCTTACACATTCAAACTCCAACCAATGGTAGTCGTGTTACACAAACTACTACCCCATCTACCTTTATAACTTATATTGGAAAACCTGAACAGGTAACCCAACAGATAGGTAGAAATAAATAAATATATATATAGTTATATATAAAAATTACAAGTACGCTCTCTCAAGATAGACACCACTATAGAGCCTAGGTATTCACTCAGCCTAATGCTCTGATACCAGCTGTCACAACCCGACTTTCCACTCCCAAAAAATCGCATCATGAATTAAGAAAGAAAGGGATAGAAGAAGAAAAGAAAGAAGAGAAAGAAGAAACAATACAAGAATCTCAACAGCGGAACGAATAAATTATATTAATAACATAAATATTACATAGTTTACAACCATTATCAGAGTACGCAGATATACAACACATACTAGACAGTTATAAACACCTGTCTAGTTATACAACTCAATACAACAACACAGAGAACACTACACAGCGGAATACTAGATATCTATACGCAGAAGCCTCCTGCTCCATTTGCTCCTCCACAATTCGTCAAAGCTAATCCTGAAACCTAACCTAAATCACCCTTGACTACTCGTAAAAATTTGAGTACCCAAGAGTTTATGAAAAACAAAAATAAACTCTAGGTCAGACATGGGTCTGGTGTGAGTAACAGGTTAAAGTTGCTTAACTTTTAAAAACCTTTTGAAAGAAAGGTATCACGTAAGACTTCCCACACATAAACATAGAAAAGTTTTTACCTTACGCTAACCAAAACATTTGATAGAAAATCCGATGATATTATAATAGTGTCTAGGGTTTTCAAATAAATAAGAAATAGCCGAAATTTTTACATTCATTAAATTCTAGCTACTAGCCACAAAAGTGGGTAATACAATCAAAACCGTTGGCACTTATTGGAATTTGGATTCCATACAATGGCAGGGCTACTGGGGTACCGCCCGTCACAGTACGTGGCCTAGATCAACGTACCGAGGATCACTCCCGACCCCCTGCAACACAAAGCCGGACCCATTCCTTACTGAATAGTTTCGAACAAGACAACCCCGTGGTTGTAGCTAGCAACCACCCACACAGCCGAATATAAAGGGACTTCTAAACAGGGATCAATATTGCTCTCCAGTGGGTGCGACCCACGAAGCTTTGCTGCACCTCCCCTGTTTTAGCCATTCCCGGTTGATGAGGCTTGAGGCTACGATTACCTTTATAGGACATATCACTTAGAATGCTCATCGTCCACCTGATGATGTGCTGAAAGCATTCAATCCATACAAGTTCGTTCCGGGTTCGAACGAAACCGAAGGCATTATCTCGTTACACTCGTTTTGGAATCACCCTCAGAGTTAACGACAATAACCCTTGTACTCTAATTCACCATCTCGAATCTATAAGAACTAATTCCGTCAACTCATTACGGAATCACCCACAGAGTTATAATGACTCATAGTCCTTACACCTCGAGTCTTCACAAAGCTCCACTTTGATTCACGACCTAACGTTATTTGGAATCGATGTGGTTTTCGAATATCCAAATATGGAAACCCGATCCCGGTCTCATCGAAAACCAAAGCGTGTCTTTTAAGGTCCAAGTTGTTTTAAGGGTTTAAAACAATTTAATTACAGTATCTATATACACACAGATAGATAACTCATACATCATAACTGATAATCAATATTATCACATAACAGGTAATTCATATCATCAATATCCAATAGATATACCATATATCACCATCACAATAGATAATCTATGTTATCATCACAATACAATCAAACATCCATACCACACAATATTATTTATCTCATTACTGAGATCACAAAACATCCAAAACAATCAAGTTCAACCATTCATCCATAAGCAATGATTTACTCATCACCATATAATTAATTTAAAATGAATTAAATTAACTATCTCTATTTCTAATTAATTTAAAATGAATTAAATTAATTACTTCATCTTTAATTAATTTAAAATAAATTAAATTAATTACTTTACCAATATAAATCTTGCTTACTCAACTATTTAATTGATTACAATCAATTAATCATTTATTATTAATTACCTAAATTAATCACTCTTGATTAATTATCTTTAATTACATTCATGTAATTATCCTTAATTAATTTCACAAATTAATTATCCTCAACTAAACAGTAATTAACCTTTAATTACTTCAATTAATTAATTAATCATAATTAATTATCCTAATCCTTAATTAATTACATTAATTAATTACCTTTAATTACCTATTATTGATTAATTAATCATAATTAATCAACTTAATAACAACATTAATTAAAATAATTAATGGTCCTTAATTATTCCTTAAATTAATTACTCTAAGTAATTAACTAATTTAATTACTATATTAAACCAAATCAATTATCCTTAAATTAATTTCTTAATAAATTTCTTGATTAACTACTAAATAATTAATCCAAATTATCTCATACTTAAACATCTCCTTAATTACAATCTGTAATTATTAAACAAATTACTTAACTAAGTAATTTCTAAATCATTAATTACATAAAGTAATTATTTATAAAACTCAAGTGTTTAAAATTAATTAAACTTAATTAATTAAAATAAACAATCACATTAAACTAAATTAATTACATTAAGTAATTAATTTCCTAATTACTTTATCAAGTAATTACTCTCTAACCATTTATAAATGATTATTATTAAATTAATTAATCTAATTAATTATAAAAATTAACTACATTAATTAATTATTAAATAATTATGGTTAATGATCTTCATTAACCATCCTCAAATTATTTTATAAAGTAATTAACTTAAATTAATTACTATTTAAATTATCTTTAATCATTCATTAATTAAAGTTAATTATTAAACTAATTAACCTTAATTTAAAACTTAATTACATTCATTCATCATTAATTAATAATATAATGAATGATCTTAATTATAATTGATTAATCATTAATCAATTATTAATTCCAAATTTAATTTATTTAATTTAATTAATTAATTAATCTTAACTACCTTATTAATTAATTCTAAAACATAATTCTTAATCAAATTTCCAAAATAAAACATAACTTAATTATGTTTAAAACAATATTATTCAAAACAAAGTACTTTTGAACTTACCCTTAAATTTCAATTTAAATTCAAGTTTAAAATAGGATGAAATATAAACTTATCAAAGTTTTAAATAAATTTAAAAATTATTTAAATTTCAGAACAAAACAAAAGTTTAAAAAAAATGCAATCATAAGAATTGAAGTTAAATTTATTTTAAAATTTTAGAAGTTACAAATCATTTATGTCTTAAAAACTTTCAAATTTAAATCTTCTTTTAAATTTGAAACTGAGCTTCATTTTAAACTCAGATTTCCAGTTTTAAAAATTTATCTTTAAATCTTGCTTCTTAATTTAAAACTTCATTATTTAAAATTCCAACTATTTACCAAATTGAAATTGTTAATTAAGTTAAATCTTGAAAACTTAATTTAAATTTAAAAACTGGGATTTAAATTTGAATCTGAAATTCAAACCTGCATTTGAATTTACTCATAAATTTTAATCAAAACATAAAACTGCAGATTTAAACAGTTCAAACCCAGATTTTGAAAAAAAAACAGAAAACAGGTTTAAAAACCTGGAATTTGAATTCAAATCAGTAATGCAAACTTGAATTGCATTTGAACTTAAATTTTATCATAAATTACAGATTTAAATTTTTAAAACCCAGATTTTTTAAAAAATTTTAAAACCCCAAATTTTTAAAACAAACGCAGTTTTACTGTGTAATCTGCAACTACAGGTCAACCCGAGAAACAAAACTTTTACTTCGGGTTTTCTTCCCATTTACTCCGAGTTTTTCCACCACCAACTTCGAGTCATTCTCCCATTTCCCCACAATCTCCCTGCAATACCCAATTCAACCTGAAAAACAGGTTACAGGTTTCTGTTGCAAACCTGTCAACGATGATAGTTCACCAACGCGACCACCTGACACCCAATCCTTCCGGCCTCTAACTCCTTCACTTCTCAACTACACAGTCACCATTTATTACATCACTTGATCCACTCTCCCACTTTCACTGTCCCAATCTTTAACCCCCTGTTCAAACTAGGGTTCAAACCAAAAACTGCCCAACTGCAATCAATCTTATAATTATAATACTCATTTCAGATTTTTTCTATGGATCCATGTTCCTTTTACTACAACACAAAAGAATTTTATGATTTCTCATGTATCAGATTGCAAGAATTTTCACTAGTTCATATTTTTGTTCCAGACCAAACAGTAAATGAAATATACACTTAAAAATATTAATACTTGATTCAAAATTCAAGTTTTTGTAAATGTATTAAGTTTATGAATCTGGATTTAAATATTAATGTGTTTGATTTTTTTTCAAAGTTAACATATACTGACATTGCCTATGTTTTACAGAGTTACATCCTGATTTTAATTCACCTAAAAACCTTTAAACCTTATCTTAAGAAATATACATATTACTTATAAGTTTGGAAACTAACAAACTCTTTTTCATTATCCTAAAACCTAGTACTATCTCAAATAGATCAATTGTAAAAGATCTTTAAGTAAGATGTGCAACTGGAAATATTGCATAGCAACTCAACATGCATATGAAATCAGAATTTCAACAGATTTACAAACATAAGTTATCTCAAACACCTAATCAAGCAACCTAATATAGTTTAAGGTTTAATTGTTACTCACCCTTATTTGAATGCAGACCAGATGCCCTTTGAATTTGCAGAATACATGCAGGCTTATAAAAATGCAGGCTTGATTTTGATATGCTTCATGTAGATGATGCAGTTGTTAACCTCCAAATGCATGCAGATGAATATGTAGTTGTTAAATCTTCACATGCAGATGCTCTTTCATTCCCAGGTTTCAAACAAGGTGCAGAAAAATGCAGGCTTCACTTTGATTTTGAAATGAAGTGTAGATTTGAATATGCAGATCTTTCTTTGATTTGAGGAAATGCAAATTTGAGATTTGAAAATGCAGATTTATGAATGCAGATTTTGGTGAATTGTATATGCAGATTTTTAACATGAATTTTGATCTTCATTTGATTTAAGAAAATGGAAAAAAAATATGCATGAAGATGTAAACTTAACTAAATGCATTTTCATATTTTATGGAAATAAAAGAAAATTAAAAACAAAATTAACACTTGTCTATTTTTTAACACTTGTCAATATGAATGCATAAGAATCAAACACTTGTTTTCTTAAAGATAATTAGTTTTTAATTACAAATGTATGTTACATTAGCTTAAATTAAGTTGTTAGTTTAGTTTTAAAATATGTTTATGAATTTACAAAGAAATAAAAACAACAATGTTTTACAAATTAACTTATACATATTAAAATCAAAACAATTTAGATTTTACACTTTGGAATTTAAATTCAACTAAGTTCAAAATCAAATATTTTTCAAATTAAGTTATAAATAAAAATTCAATTTGAAATAAACATTACAAGTCTTATTCAAAATACAATATTAATATTATTTTTTATAAATCTCTTTTATTAAATTAAAAATCATTTTACAAAATATTCATTTTATTAAGCCATAAAACATTTTATTTAATTTATTCTAAATTTAAAACAAAACCAATTTATTTAAAATATAAACCATATATTTATATTGTAAATAGAAATCCATTTATATCATTTAAAAGATAAAATAACCAATTTACATATTTATTGAAGAAGATTATTAAATTTATCTGAATAATTATTACCAGAATATCAATATCAATTTAATTTTAACTACAGATTATTAAATTGATATTGTCAAAAATTCCGGGATGTTACATATTGATCATCCAATATCAATCAATATATTAATCAATCAACCCATATTAATCAATCATCCAAAACAGAATTGATTATCTCTTAATCAATTTGATTACCATAATCCTTCTTTATTAATTATTATTCCAAATAAATAAATTTATCTTCTCTATTGATCTTCCTTAATTAATCTCCCTTGATTAATTATCTTTTAATTACATTCAAGTAATTATCCTTTACCACATTCAGTAATTAACCTCTAATTACTATCATTAATTACAATAATTAATGATCATACTTTTACTTCATTTATTAATCAATCATAATTAATTACATTAAACCTTAATTAATTACAATTAATTAATCACACTTAAATTAATCAACCTTGATTAATATCATTAATTACATTAATTAATGATCCTTATTAATAATTACTTTAAATTAATTAAATAATTAACTTGTTATTATTCAACTCATTAATCATAATCAGTAATTAACAACTTATAATTACTTATCTTAATTAATTAAATTCTTATTTAATTATATTAACCCTTGATTAATTATTCTAATTAATTAATCATTAATTTCTTCATTAAGTAATTATTAATAAATTTAAATTAACAACTAATCCTTAATTAATTACCTTATTAATTAATTACATTTTTATTAATTACATTTAGTGATAAATCTACAAATTAAACACATTTTATTAATTAATAAATCCCATTAATTAATTAAATAAATAATTAAGTAATTAACTCTTAATTACTTACATAAGTAATTATCTCTAATTACTTCATTAAAAATTCTTAATTACTCTCTTAATTAATTACCTAACAAGTAATTAATCCCATTATTAACCAATCCTAAATTCTTTAATTAATTAATTAATTACTTCATAATTAATTAACTTCAACAATTATATTAATCAATTCTTTAATTGATAACATTAAGTGATTCCATTAATCGCTTCAATTAATTACTCCCACGAGTAACTTCGCTAATTACTTCCATAAGTAATTACTTCCATTCTTAATTATATTCAAATATTAACCATTGATTACTTCATTAAGTAATCACACTTAATTAATCCATAATTAAGTGGTATTAAAATTAAATAAACAATTAACTAATTATTTAAAATTAATTAAACAATTAATTAATTAACTTCTAATATTAAAGAAAAATCTTTAATAAATTAAGAAAACCATAAATCTTGTAACGATCCTGAATTTTGAACAATTTAAATTGAAAATATTTAATTAATTTAAATATTTGAATGATGATTTAAATTGAATTTCCAATATAACTATGAATTTGGCGATTAAATTTTAGAATTTAATCTATTTAAAGTTGAATAAAAATTTGAATTTGACTTTGGAGTTTGAAATTGAATATTAAATTTGTAATCGAAATTCGAACTAATGACTTAGAAAAATAATAATTTGGATTTAAATTTGAATTGGGATTTATGAAAGATGTAAATATCTTTGAAATATGGATTACTTTGTAAACATGAAACAAGACAAAGTAGCAATTAATACAAGATCTCTAGTACACAACACTTTATCTCATCAGCCGAAATGATATGCATAAACTTTTGAATAAGAAACAAAAAAAAATTATAAAGCATTGTACCTTGGTATTAAATGCAGCCACCCTACAAGATAAAAAAAAAGAGAAAAAAAAATGGATTGCGAAAATCTTTGGTTCACATTTCTATCATCTCAGCCGAAGTAAAAGATTGCAAAATCTCTAGTACACTGCTATGTATCCTCTCTCTGCAAAATCGCGTACCTTCAGCCACCCTACTCTGTACGCTTGCCATCGCGTACGCTGTCTTTTCTTTTTTATTTTCGCGCTCCCTCCATCATTTCAGATTTCATACGAAAGAAAAAAAAAGACGAAAATGGCTGCCGTTCCTTTTCGTTCGTCTTCCTTCAACAATTAGGGCTTTTCGAAATCGTGGGTTTCGGCTTCAATTTTGCTCGGCACCTCCTTCGCCTCGCCGCAGCTACTTCGATTCAAACTAAGGTGAGTGATTTATTTCACTCACATCTAGTTCTATCTCCAGTTTGTAGGGTTTAAATACTGTAAATTTTCGTTCATATAAAAAATCTATGAATTTGTCGCTTTATTTATTTTGGCTTTTCGATTTTTCTTCAGTGTTGATTTCCTTTGACTTCGGTATGATTTGTTGGCCACGGCTTTGATTTTTTTTTTGTGACTTGTTAAATTTTTGATAAAACACGGCTTTGAATTCTTGGGTTTTCGTTGTATACAAATGGTTGAGTTCGTCTTGATTTTCTGGCCCCTGTGAGCTTCGTCTCTGGCCATCTATTCTTTGCTTGAGCATTGCACGGTGGTCTCATTTACATGCTGTTACTACTTCGAGCTCACCTGTTGTTTGTGGTCAGTTGCTTCGAGTTGACCTTTGTAGTTGATGTACTTGTGTTCTGTATGTTTCAGTGATCCTCAGTAGAGAGTCTGATACATACCTATTATTTTGTTCTTGCATAGTTTCAAGCATTTCATTCATGTGTACTTTCATGGATTGTAGTCTGCACTGCTGTTCAATTGTCTAATTGCACTTTTGATCATTTTAGTCTGCATTATTTCAACTATAGTTTGTTTATTTCTTCTCTGTTGCACTAGTAATTGTATCTCATTCCATGTTGCTGTCATTGCCCATTTAAACTATACCTTACAGTTGCATTCTGGTCATGATAGCATTATGCATTCTCTGTTGCATACATGTTGGGTTCGTATAAAATGCCATTCTTGCAGTTTTCAAAGTTTTTAAAGTTTAACAAGTTTCAAAGTTTAAAATGTTTAAAGTTAAATATCTTTGAATCGTTTTAACAAATGGGTTAAGTGAGTAAATCTTCAACCTCTGCTGATAGGATATACTATGCATCATGTATAAGTCTTAATTTCAATCTAAGAAGTGTCCATATGTATTTACTGTATGGACATTGGAAAAATATGATCTGCAGTTTCTGTATCTTCTTCACATAACATACGTGGTGCATCGTTTTGCATACCCAACGAGATTAACCTGTGTTTAGCATCCAGCCTGTTTAGAATTGCTTCATAGGTACAAAAAGCCATTTTTACTGTTCTTTGAGTGCCATATTACGTTTACCCATTTGCATACGTTATTGTGTTGCCTAATTGAATTCCATGCTGTATAAAAATTGAATTCACCTCCTTCAAGCCATTCATAATAGTTTGTACTAGCCTATGAATTTATCTTAACTTGATTTATAGTATATGATATTTCACATGTACCCGGGTTAAGACTAGGAATTAGTGCACCTTCTCTAATTATATCCAAAACACGTGAAGATGATGACCCAATTTCAAACAAGAAGTTAAATCTGTAATCAAGTCTTTAAAACTGTTTCAACATGATTTAAAGAAATATACCACCGTCTTCATGTAGTTATACACTGTCTTGATGATACGATGATATGTATGCTTATACACTGTCTTCATGTAGTTATATTTGTTAGCAGTTCCAAAACTGTTGTTAGCTTTGACTTAGACCTGATGCACTTTATTTTTATTAGCACTGAGTTAATTCTCATGTGCGCTACAGTCACTTTGATGCAGTTTCATGTTGTCTTCGAGTTTTGTCCTCTGTTCTTCGAGGCATGTAGTTTATATTTGATGTGCCCTTGTATTCAGGTGGTGGCTGCAGTTATTGTTGCAGTTCGCCCTGGAATTTTAAAATGGGGCTGCAGTTTTCATTTTTATGAAAATTTTGCACTTGTTGAAGTGTGCAGTAATGATTTGTTTGGGAACTTGTTTTCTTGAGTTTACTTGAGTATATGCAAAACCATTTCATTTCGACCTTGCCATGTTGCATGGGTTTTGGTGTTGCAGCTGCGTTGAGTCACTAACTTGACCTCTACAGTTTTGATCGCTGTTAGTATTCACTACAGTGGCGAGGCAGTGCACGCGTGTGTGTACTGCAGCCACATAGCATAGATTTTGTTGTTATTTCTTTGCTTTTGATTCATTGATCTTCTGCGTATTTCATAGACAGTATTGGCGAGGCAGTGCACGCGTGCGTGTACTGCAGCTAATCGGTTTTGATGTTTTTAAATGACATTTCAATTGTTTGAATTGATTTGATTTAAAATTGATGATTTTGTTGTTAATTGCCGTTTTTGGCAATTCTGTTGTTTTCTAAATTTTCATTCATTAATAATCCTCCTATCTATCTGTGTTGAAAATTTAAATCTGCTGATTTATTGTTGTAACACTGTTAAGTGTTATATTTACCGTTATCCGATTTCTTGTTAAAGGGTCGGATAGGTGAATTTATCTTTGACGGTCATCTAATTGATTGTTTGATTATTATTGTCTCTATGCACTAATAACTGAGTTTGAATTAGACTGACCTGTGTATTATTTTCTTTTGAATATAATACTCGGGTCAGACCGAGTATTTTTACAGCTTGAAGATTTTCTCGCAGCAAAGTTAGAGAGAGGGGGATTAAAGCTTTACTTCAGTTTTCAGGATTTCTTTTGTACTTTAAAAAAAAGATATATATATATATATATATATATAGATAGATAATTGTTCCGCTGTATTTAAATGTAATTCATTGTATAACTCTGATATTTGTATATAAAAGAAAAGTTCATTTATAAGAAATATGATTATTATTCTGTGATTCTGTGACTGATTCTGTTTAAATGTTATAAACTAAATAACAATCCGTCATCTTGAACGTTTCTAGTTGGTTTAATTACCGACTAGGGGCGATCAGAGCGGCGGGTCGTGAAAAAGTGGTATCAGAGCTTTGGTTTACACAAAGCTTAGTTTATGATGTTTAATATGAATAGTTACTAGGATCACTTTAAAGAAAAATGTTTTTCAAAATTAAAATAAGTATGAAATTGTTTTCTTTGAAAAATAAAAGGTATTTTGAAAATTCAAATTTTTTCGAAAATTCCCCTCTCTAAAAGTGAGTTTGCGATAGTTTCTTTTCGGTGAGGTCTCCTTAGATTTGAGTTTCGATCGTTCGGAAACTCATTATTGAATTATTGAGATTTAGGGAAAATGAAATATGAGTTAAGTGAATTAATGAATTGGTTTAAATTGGTTTAAATCGAATATTTTGAATATCTCCAAAGTAATAATTGGGAAATAAAATGATATGTCAATTTGATTATAATCAAATGGATTATTGAATTATAACTTGAGAATTTGATTTTGAATTCTTTTGAAAATTGATTTCAAATGTTTTGAAGAATGATTTAGTAAATAAATGGATTATAAGTATTTAACTTATAATATGGACTTTTGGTATATAACTGAGTTGTATAAATTGAATTGAATTGAATTAATAAAGAAGATTATAAATCGAAGTTTTATAAATAGAAATGGAATTTGTAAAGATTGTTTATAAATTCGAAACCAATTGAATTTGATAAATGAAACATAGAAGTTATTAAAGGAGATATATTCGCGATTTTGGACAGTGAATTATCCTTTAAGTTAAATATTGTGATAGTAAAAGTTGGTTGGGAATTTTATTCACAATTTTGGACAGTGAATATATTATTAAATAAATCGGTTATGTCTTGGGAAAATGATTGAATGATCCGACCTTTGCTAATGAGGATTGCAAATTTTGATAGGAAATTTATTTGTCGACTTAACTGTACGAATCAAACTAGTTTTGATGTAAAGCTTATATTTCAAGTTTAGACTAATGCCTAAAATAGTTAATGTGGAAATATGAATCTAATGGAACCAAGTCGATGAGTGGTTTACTAAAGAATTAGTTGATTATTTTTGAAATAGAAAGCGAATGTAAAGTTCAAATGAGATTTAGATTTCAAATTTGATGTTTGTCAATATGAAAATCCATAATAGATTTAATAGATTCAGCGATGAATTTGAATTTGAACGGGCAGAGAATTAAGTTAAGTGGAAAACCTAATATGGGAAATTTGAAGTTGGTTTAAAACCAATATTGTGAAATGTATGCAGAATTCAAACTATGAATTAAGTCGAAGTTGAAAAAGTTAAATGGGAATGTTTTTGGGGAAATAATATTATGAAATGAAGTTAATCCATTTTTAAGCTGTTTTGAAATGTGTTAAGAATCGAAAGCATAGATTTCAACATTTATTGTTGAAATAGACGTTTTCGAGAGAAATGAAAGGAAATGGTGGACTATAACATTGTTGTTATAGTAAATGATTTCCAAAAGGAAATGTTTTTATATAGTATTGGGATTTATATATCTATCTTAAATTCGAATCCCTATACTAGTAATTTTGAGTTGTCGTAACGATGTTTTACGCAACATTCGTTTTGACTCAAATAAATGTGTTTAAAGAACGATTTCCTTTAAGAATGAAATATATACTTGATTTTGGTTTAAATATATCGAATATTTTCCAAGTGTTGAAAATAAATGGATTTGTGAATTACTTATTATTAAATAAGTATGGGAATGTTTTCCAATATGAAATGAAAGGTTTGAAATTTTATCTTTTAAAGATAAAGTGAAAAAGTGAATATTTGAATTTGTTTCAAATGGCTAAGTGTGGAAAATTATATATATCTTGTAAAGATATTATTTTTGGGAAATATGAACAATTAGTTCAACTTGAAAATTTTCAAAATGATTGAATTTTGAGTTAAATTGAGTTTAACTTTGACACCCAAAAACAATATAAGTTGAACTTTGAATTTTGAATGGTTGATTTGGATTGTATGTCTAACATTGTGAATTGATGACATAGCAATTGATCTCTATTATATATATATCTGTTGGTGGCGGAGAATTTATTCTCTTAGCTTAACACCCTTCTCTGAGACGTACGAGCTCAGAGGTTATATATCGGTAGACATCAATTATGTGTTGAGAATTGACGATGTAACGTGAAATCCAAATCGAGTGTGAAGTCGATAATAAATTGAATTATGAATGTGAATTGGGTTTGAAATAACCTTAAATTTTCAAATCGACTTAGAGGAAAATTTGAAATGGATAATGAAATGGAAAATTTTGGAATCCTCTATTTGTTATGGATATGAAATATTGTGGTTTTCAGAATGTATATATGAGAATACGATAAATTCGAAAACCATTAGTTTGGAAAAGAAATTGTTATGGAAAACTTATGTAAGTTCACATAGGTATGATATGTACGAACTATGAAATGAAGTACTATGTATGTATGATATTATGTTTTCCAAACCGAGGATATGGAAAAGTACCTTCCATTTAAAATTGGAGAAGGTATTGGAACTCAATATGAGTGTCCATTTGAAATTCGTAGCTACGTTGAATTTTCATATGTGGAATGTCCATTCGGACTAAAATCCCCCACGATGGATCATCGTGTTTGGGATCGGGAACTAGCGGAATTCGAGGGGCGAGATGCCTATGGGTACAAGCGATTCTACTGGGATAGTAGCGTAACCGCCGGGTATACCGCGATCTAGATGATATGAAATAGCGTAATTCGAGAGGCGAGATGCCTAGGTTTACAAGCGACTCTACTGGGATAGTAGCGTAACCGCCGTGTAAACCGCGATCTGATGGTATAGCGTAATTCGTGGGGCGAGATGCCTATAGTTACAAGCGATTCCACTGGGATAGTGGCACAACCGCCGAGTAAACTGCGATCTATGCAACAACCATGGCGAAATTCAAGAGATGTGAAATCTATAGTTTACAGGCGATTCTACTGGGATAGTAGCGCAATCGCCGGGTAAGCTGTGATCCATGGGGGAACGTGCTTTCCATATCCATTTTTTTAAAAGAATTTTTAAAAGTATTTTCACTGGGAATTGAAGCAAGTATATTTAGTACTTGGAGATTTTTAGTCCTGCGCCTGGCCAGCGTATGCCTAATGTCTGTAAGAACGACAATAGACTTGTTAAATTTCGAGTTAGCAAGTATTTTCGAACTTTAGATGGCAAATCAATAATCTGGAATTAAAAATTGCATAATTCCAACCTAATAAATTAAGGAAGAGGATTTTTGAGATATTATGAAAGTCCACAGCTTTGGAAAAGTTATACTATGTAGATTTTTAACAAGAATTTCAAATTTAAAATTTGGGTTTTGTAAGTTGAAAACTTTAGTAAAAGACTTTTGCGTCTTGATTGTAGAATGAATTCTGTACTTATTTATTTCTTTTTAATAAGTTTCAAACTTGATAAAATTGAGTAGGGTATAAATATTACTGAAATTTTAACAATCATTTTTTCCTTACTTGTAATTTCGGGATGAAATTCTTTTAAGGAGGGAAGATTGTAACGATCCTGAATTTTGAACAATTTAAATTGAAAATATTTAATTAATTTTAAATATTTGAATGATGATTTAAATTGAATTTCCAATATAACTATGAATTTGGCGATTAAATTTTAGAATTTAATCTCTTTAAAGTTGAATAAAAATTTGAATTTGACTTTGGAGTTTGAAATTGAATGTTAAATTTGTAATCAAAATTCGAACTAATGACTTAGAAAAAAAATAATTTGGATTTAAATTTGAATTGGGATTTATGAAAGATGTAAATATCTTTGAAATATGGATTACTTTGTAAACATGAAACAAGACAAAGTAGCAATTAATACAAGATCTCTAGTACACAACACTTTATCTCATCAGCCGAAATGATATGCATAAGCTTTTGAATAAGAAACAAAAAAAAATTATAAAGCATTGTACCTTGGTATTAAATGCAGCCACCCTACAAGATAAAAAAAAAAGAGAAAAAAAATGGATTGCGAAAATCTTTGGTTCACATTTCTATCATCTCAGCCGAAGTAAAAGATTGCAAAATCTCTAATACACTGCTATGTATCCTCTCTCTGCAAAATCGCGTACCTTCAGCCACCCTACTCTGTACGCTTGCCATCGCGTACGCTGTCTTTTCTTTTTTATTTTCGCCCTCCCTCCATCATTTCAGATTTCATACGAAAGAAGAAAAAAAAGACGAAAATGGCTGCCGTTCCTTTTCGTTCGTCTTCCTTCAACAATTAGGGCTTTTTGAAATCGTGGGTTTCGGCTTTAATTTTGCTCGGCACCTCCTTCGCCTCGCCGTGGCTACTTCGATTCAAACTAAGGTGAGTGATTTATTTCACTCACATCTAGTTCTATCTCCAGTTTGTAGGGTTTAAATACTGTAAATTTTCGTTCATATAAAAATCTGTGAATTTGTCGCTTTATTTATTTTGGCTTTTCGATTTTTCTTCAGTGTTGATTTCCTTTGACTTCGGTATGATTTGTTGGCCACGGCTTTGATTTTTTTTTTTGTGACTTGTTAAATTTTTGATAAAACACGGCTTTGAATTCTTGGGTTTTCGTTGTTTACAAATGGTTGAATTCGTCTTGATTTTCTAGCCCCTGTGAGCTTCGTCTCTGGCCATCTATTCTTTGCTAGAGCATTGCACAGTGGTCTCATTTACATGCTGTTACTACTTCGAGCTCACCTGTTGTTTGTGGTCAGTTGCTTCGAGTTGACCTTTGTAGTTGATGTACTTGTGTTCTGTATGTTTCAGTGATCCTCAGTGGAGAGTCTGATACATATCTATTATTTTGTTCTTGCATAGTTTCAAGCATTTCATTCATGTGTACTTTCATGGATTGTAGTCTGCACTGCTGTTCAATTGTCTAATTGCACTTTTGATCATTTTAGTCTGCATTATTTCAACTATAGTTTGTTTATTTCTTCTCTGTTGCACTAGTAATTGTATCTCATTCCATGTTACTGTCATTGCCCATTTAAACTATACCTTACAGTTGCATTCTGGTCATGATAGCATTATGCATTCTCTGTTGCATACATGTTGGGTTCGTATAAAATGCCATTCTTGCAGCTTTCAAAGTTTTTAAAGTTTAACAAGTTTCAAAGTTTAAAATGTTTAAAGTTAAATATCTTTGAATCGTTTTAACAAATGGGTTAAGTGAGTAAATCTTCAACCTCTGCTGATAGGATGTACTATGCATCATGTATAAGTCTTAATTTCAATCTAAGAAGTGTCCATATGTATTTACTGTATGGACATTGGAAAAATATGATCTGCAGTTTCTGTATCTTCTTCACATAACATACGTGGTGCATCATTTTGCATACCCAATGAGATTAACCTGTGTTTAGCATCCAGCCTGTTTAGAATTGCTTCATAGGTACAAAAAGCCATTTTTACTGTTCTTTGAGTGCCATATTACGTTTACCCATCTGCATACGTTATTGTGTTGCCTAATTGAATTGCATGCTGTATAAAAATTGAATTCACCTCCTTCAAACCATTCATAATAGTTTGTACTAGCCTATGAATTTATCTTAACTTGATTTATAGTATATGATATTTCACATGTACCTGGGTTAAGACTAGGAATTAGTGCACCTTCTCTGATTATATCCAAAACACGTGAAGATGATGACCCAATTTCAAACAAGAAGTTAAATCTGTAATCAAGTCTTTAAAACTGTTTCAACATGATTTAAAGAAATATACCACCGTCTTCATGTAGTTATACACTGTCTTGATGATACGATGATATGTATGCTTATACACTGTCTTCATGTAGTTGTATTTGTTAGCAGTTCCAAAACTGTTGTTAGCTTTGACTTAGACCTGATGCACTTTATTTTTATTAGCACTGAGTTAATTCTCATGTGCGCTACAGTCACTTTGATGCAGTTTCATGTTGTCTTCGAGTTTTGTCCTCTGTTCTTCGAGGCATGTAGTTTATATTTGATGTGCCCTTGTGTTCAGGTGGTGGCTGCAGTTATTGTTGCAGTTCGCCCTGGAATTTTAAAATGGGGCTGCAATTTTCATTTTTATGAAAATTTTGCACTTGTTGAAGTGTGCAGTAATGAGTTGTTTGGGAACTTGTTTTCTTGAGTTTACTTGAGTATATGCAAAACCATTTCATTTCGACCTTGCCATGTTGCATGGGTTTTGGTGTTGCAGCTGCGTTGAGTCACTGACTTGACCTCTACAGTTTTGATCGCTGTTAGTATTCACTGCAGTGGCGAGGCAGTGCACGCGTGCGTGTACTGCAGCCACATAGCATAGATTTTGTTGTTATTTCTTTGCTTTTGATTCATTGATCTTCTGCGTATTTCATAGACAGTATTGGCGAGGCAGTGCACGCGTGCGTGTACTGCAGCTAATCGGTTTTGATGTTTTTAAATGACATTTCAATTGTTTGAATTGATTTGATTTAAAATTGATGATTTTGTTGTTAATTGCCGTTTTTGGCAATTCTGTTGTTTTCTAAATTTTCATTCATTAATAATCCTCCTATCTATCTGTGTTGAAAATTTAAATCTGTTGATTTATTGTTGTAACACTGTTAAGTGTTATATTTACCGTTATCCGATTTCTTGCTAAAGGGTCGGATAGATGAATTTATCTTTGACGGTCATCTAATTGATTGTTTGATTATTATTGTCTCTATGCACTAATAACTGAGTTTGAATTAAACTGACCTGTGTATTATTTTCTTTTGAATATAATACTCGGGTCAGACCGAGTATTTTTACAGCTTGAAGATTTTCTCGCAGCGAAGTTAGAGAGAGGGGGATTAAAGCTTTACTTCAGTTTTCAGGATTTCTTTTGTACTTTAAAAAAAAGATATATATATATATATATATATATATATATATAGATAATTGTTCCGCTGTATTTAAATGTAATTCATTGTATAACTCTGTTATTTGTATATAAAAGAAAAGTTCATTTATGAGAAATATGATTATTATTCTGTGATTCTGTGACTGATTCTGTTTATATGTTATAAACTAAATAACAATCCGTCATCTTGAACGTTTCTAGTTGGTTTAATTACCGACTAGGGGCGATCAGAGCGGCGGGTCATGATAAATCTTAATCAAACTTAACTTATTAACAAATCCTATTAAATAAGTATTCTTAAGTTAATTATTCAAATAATTTAACCTTATTTAATTTCATAAATAAATTGTATGAATAAATCAAATTTTAACAAATTAAACAAATTATTCAATTTAGATTTCAAAATCATAATAACAACCTTATTTGAAAATAAGGAATTTTAGAAATCAAATTAAAATTCTTTAATTATCCAATTTAAACTTATCTATTTTAAAATAATTTGAAAAACTTTGTTATTGAAAACTGTACTTCAAATTCTAACTTAAAATTTTGATTTAATAATTAAATTTAAATCTCTCTTTTACATTATAATTCAACATTTAATAAAGTTAATCACCTTTTTAAAATTATCTTAAAACATTTTTAAGTTCGAAAATAAATTCAATTTACATTTTTAAAAAAATTGATTAACTTTTTCTTCTAAGAAACAAGTTTTAACTTTGAAAATTATTTTCCTTTTATAAAGCTCAACTTGATTTATTTATTAAGAATAACATGTTCAGTTTGTAAACTTATCTTTTAATATAAAACTTGAGCATTATACTAGCACAGCTGAAAGTCTCGGGTCAAACCCGAGTAAAACCCGAGCAAGTCTCGAAGCAAACCCAACTCAACAAGGCTTCGAGACCAACCCAGTACCCTCATGAACCAAAACCCGAGTCAACCCTTCTTCCCCAAACTCCTTCTCTTCAACCTGATACATCATTCACTCGTGCACGTTGCACGGTGATCCAAACGACGATGAGCTTGTCTCTGGTCATCACCAAGTCACTAATGACCACGTCGAGCCTCTTGATCAACCAAATCCCTAAAAACGACACCGAAACAAAATCGAGCATCTTAAACCAAAACAGGACACGTGACTCGAACGAAAATCAATCAACGCCGATGAACCCATCACCATTAGACCTCGCCGACCACACCAGAAATCGCCGCAACATTCACGCCACCATCCCCCACGCCGCGGTCGATTCCAGTCAACACCTTAAGTCGCGAAAACCACAATCAGTTAAGCCGAGCCAGAAAAAAACTTAAACCCTAGTTGCTTCGATTCCCATCCATTCACTCCATTGAAAAATTATTTTGCATTTTTCCCATGATCTATAACTTACATACAAGCTACGATCCAAGAATCAAATCAAATTATTAAGTATAATATCCACAGTTCATAAAAATTCCCAAATCATTCAAACCAAAAATTCAACTTAAATACACTATTAAAAATTATAACTTTCCTATTGTAATTCAGTATACATTCAAATCCAGAATTTGAAATCATCAATTTTTCCCCAAATTTTGATTGTCACTGTAATTTTGAAAAATATGAATAAATAATTCATTTAAAATCCTATAACTATTTTTAGGTGATAAATCACTTGATTACAAACAATTTTCATTTACAAATCATAGTCCAATTTGTATTCAAAATCAAGTTATTGATTTTAAAAAGAAGAAACAAACCTGTATATCAACAGTATACATATACAGGCTTTCACTATATTTTTTTATTTTATTTTATTTTACAAACATACATTCAGGTAGATTAAAATGCATTATCAAACTCAAATCCATTTGCATGCAACATTCAATCAAGGATTAAATCAAAACTGTTTTTAAAATAGGATTTACTCACCGTTTTCTTTTAAGCAGAGCAGTTTTGAAGAAATGCAGATTTGAGGTTGAAGAAAAGAATCCATGCATGTTGAAATTGAAGATGAACACCACTTAATCTCAGGTTGATTTGATTTTGAAATGCAGGTCTTGGTTGCAGTTTTTATTTCCAACTTGATTCCATTTGAAATGCAGGTTGATGAGAACTTCAATTTACAGTTTGAAATTCCAGCAGATTTCATTTTGCTTTGCAAATTTTTGCTTTTGCTCTTTGCCCCTTTGATTTTAATTTCAGGTTTTAAATGTAGTTTACTGTTTTGAGAATAATTTCTGGTTTTAGCCATTAATTTGAAAGAAGGAAGAAAAAATGTTTTATGAACTAGATTATGAAAATTAAAGAAAATAAAAATTAGTAGATGACACTTGTTTACATAAACTTACATTTGTCACTTTATTTGCATGATTAACAAGTGTTATAACGATATGTTTACATGTTTACACATGTCTTAAGCAAATTTTTAATTATATTTTTATTTAATTTTAAAGATTATATAACTTACATATTTAAATTCCCTAATTAATAAATGTTTTCATATGTATTTATAAATTTACTTTTAAAAGAAAATATTCTAAAACTAGTTATAATATAAACAAATTCTTATACATATATTTTAAAAATCTAAAATATTCATATTTATACATTTATAACCATTTTATTTTAAGTACTTTAAAAGAAAGACAAAACAAAGCCTTGTTTAAATTTTTTAAACTATCTTTAAAATAAATAACAAACTTATATTTTAAAACAAATGAATAAATCTTTAAATTAACTTTTGAAAACATAAATTAAAACAAAGCTCTAATTACAATTCATACATATATAGATTATCAATAGATTTAAATTAAATTTCAAAACAACATCAAATTATAACATATACTTACATACACATTACAATTTGAAAATTCAATCTTTATTTAAACAAAAGATATTTCTATCCATAATATATATCAAATATATATATATATATATTATAAATAGAATAAAATTTATTAGCCTTGACAAATATCAATATTGCCAAATGAAAATTTTGTTAACCTTTAAAAGATTAAATTTACCAATTCAAATTAAAATTATAAAGAAAAATTATCAAACCAATTAAATTATTAATGCAGATTATTAAATTTACATTGCCAAAAATTCCGGGTCGTTACATTATTTATAAAAGCTAATGTATAGGGAGCGAAACCTTTCATTTCTTCCTCTAAAATAAGATTTAATTAAGAGCATTTGTAACGACCCTCAAATCCGTACCCCCTGAGTCGACACTATTCTACATCAATCAACTCAATTTGAACAGAAATACGAATCATCAGGTTTAAAGAAGAAGAGGTAGAAAAAGAGAAAACAGAAAACAACAACAGAATCTAGCCAACGCAGCGGAATAAAATATAATAGATAATAACATATCTTTACACAAAAAGAATACTATATCTGTTTATACATACATCATCAGAGTACATCAATCACATAACACAATTGGACAGAAATCATAACCTGTCCTCACACAACTGAATACACAGCGGAAATTAAAACAAGTACGGAAGTACGTCTCGTGCATTACAGCTCGTCTCCTGAGCTCCACAGCATCATATCATGTATCCTATAATACTAGGTCTGACCCGAGCATTACCCGAGCATTACAATTAAATAGCACCCGAGTCAGTCTGGAATACCAGCATGAGAAATCACACTCAAATTGATTATTAAAGTTTCAAAAATCCTTTAGAAAACAAAAGCATCTCGTAAGACCACGCCACAAATAAACATGTCGGGTTTTTACCTTACAATAGCTAAAACACTTTTTATTAAAATCCTCTGATATTATAATAGGGTTTATATACAAATACTTATTAAAATAGCCGAAATTGTTACATGATTAAATTCCAGCTACTAGCCACAAAGTGGTTAATACAAATAAAACTCGTAAAAGGCGCGCAGGGAGAATGGATTTCCAACTAATGACTAGGCACTAGGGTACCACCTGTCACAGTACGTGGTCTAGATCACAGTACCGAGGATCACTCCCGACCCCCTGCAACATAAGACCGGGACTACCCCTTACTGTATAATCCCGAGTAAGATCATCCCACGGTTGTGATCAGCAACCACACTACTAAGCCGACATAAAAGGGACATCTAGACAGGGATGACCTCACCTTAAAGTGGGTGCTACCCACCTAACGTTGCTGCATAACCCCTGATTTTCTATCATTCCCAGTTGATGAGGCTTGAGGCTAAGCGTTACCTTTTAGAACGCTTCACTTAGAATGCTCATCGTCCAAATTACGATGTTCTGAAAGCATTCATCCATACAAGTCCATCCCTGGTTCGAACGGAACCGAAGGCACTACTCCTACTACATCCATTTTGGAATAATCCTCAGTATTAGTAGTGACTAGCCCTTGCACTTCACTGCTCCATCTTCGAATCCAAACTCGTTTTTCCCACGAAAACGTACAAACCGGATCGAAGTGGTTTTCGAGAAATAAATCCCGATCCCGGTCTCTTCGAAACGATCAACGCATTTGGCCAATATTGATAGTCGGTTATTTAACTATCAATTAACATTCACAACAACCGTCAAACAATAAATAATTTCCCAAATTATTTATTTATCTCAAAATATGTTCGCAAGATATATTTCCATTTCAATCCTTTTGAAAATAGTTTCAAACTACCTTCCATTTACAGAATAAATTTTCCAAATATTTTCTATTTCCACTGAAATAACCAAGCACAAAAATTTAAAATTTCAAAATAATTTAAAAACACTTGATTGTGAAAAGATGCTTTAACGTTTCAATTTAGAGAAAACTACTTTAATACTTTATATATATATATACACACACACACACACTTTAGGAATATTTAAAATAAGGTTACTTTATAAAATATAAAACTAGATTTTTCCCTTTAAAACAAAATACTAAGTCACCTTTAAATAATTACTACGATAATAGATTTGAAAAATAATTACTTTAGAATTTAAACATTTAGCAATAATAAATTTTCTAAAATATGCTTTTTAAAACAACATTAAAACTTTTATCTTATATTTAAAAATTTGCTTTGAAAACGTACTAGGCTATCCAGGGAAATATACTTATCTTCGCATTCTTTAAAAATAAATCACTATTTATTTTTAAGCAAATGTTCCCATTCCTTTAATAAATTCCCATCGAATTTATTTTTTTCCAAATATCCATAGATATATTACTTTGCTTTTATAAACCCAGTTTATAAATCCCATAGCCACATTCCCCTATGAAAATCCCGGTTTTACACACTTAAATCAATTCCCAAATTAATTTCTAATTTACACCATTTATTCCAAAATCCATTAACTTCAGATTTTATTCCTTAATTATGATTTAAAATACTTTTAACTGAAAATACCAATTTAGATTTCCCAAATTACTTCTTTATCCTTTTAAATAAATTTAAACTTTGAATTTTAAAATAATTCTTTATTCCTTTAAATAATAACACTTAAGTTTACAATTCATTAATTTCTATTTATTCAAAATCCTTTTTTCTTTCATACTCAAAATTATTTATTAGTATTTTAATATCACTTCCATTCCTTTTCATTTCATTCTTAATTTATTCAAATTCGCTATAATTATTTTACTTTAAACTCCACTCTTTTATTGTCTTTCCAAAAATCCAATTTATATATTTTGATAACTCACTGTACCGAAATATATTCAAGCAAACCATAACATTCAATATTCCAATATAATTCATCATAGAATATCAAAATAATCACGACAGAGAATATTAAATAATTTAAATAAATGTTGAGGAATCCAGTTGGATCCCTCCAACCTGTTTCCCTGCATCCACAGACATTAACACAACATAAAATACCAATTCCACTTCGAGGTAGAATATCGCGATATATGGGATTGATATAATATCATCCGCTATTATGCGGTGCATAGGGTCTCATCCGCTATATAATGCAGGAAATTAATCATTCCAAGATGTATTATATACTATAATATAGCACATCAAATCAATTCAACTATTCAACCAATTATTTAAATTCAATCGTTTAAATTTAAATCAAACTAGATGAGTGAGATTGACTCACCTTTGATTTTTGTTTGTTTTGCAATCCAATGCAAATCAGCTTGTTTCCTTTAGGATTTCTGACCTTGTATAACATTATACGGTTCGTTAACATTCGAAATAAGTCGAACCATCAATTACCATTTTAAAAATTTTAATTATCTAATAATTTAGTTTAAACTAATTTTCCTTTTATAAATTTAGCCTCAAACTACAAAATTTTAAATTTAACTAGTAAGTGAAAATATTCATATATGTATTTTTACTTTATTGTTATAAAATTTCTTCCTTCTATGTATTTTGTAAGGCATCAATAAAAATAGAAATATGATAAAATTCCATCTTACTGCTAATTAATTTTATTACCTATATATATAAACATTATTAAAATAACTATGTATACATATACCAGCTGTTTTTAATAACTAAATAATAAAACAAGTTAACAAATTAGTCTTCGTAATATATTATTTTAAAGTGGGGCTATCTATTTCTTTCTTTATGAACTACACATACAGATATTTATAAAATAGTCTATATAGATTTCCAAAAATTTTTTTATCTAAATTCTCCAATGCTTTCTTTAAAATTCTTATTATCATATATAAATTTTTTTCCAAAACCTTTTATCTGTTTCCTGTTTCTGTTTTTATACGTTAAAATTAAACAGCAAGACAAAGATGTATATTTTTTTCTTCTTCTTAAATTAAACTAAAGATGAAATGCTATATCCATGAATTTAAATAAATCTGTGCATAAATATAAATCCTATACCTTACAGGAAAAACGCGAGCCAGGCTTCGAACCTTCAAACTGTCGACTGCCAAACCTACGTCCCTTCCCTGAACGAACCAACCATCCTCAGCTTCTTCGAACGCCGACCGCCTATGGATTCGTCTTGAATTTGCCGAAGTCGATCTGGTCTTCGATCGCGTCGAATGCGTCGCGCCAATGGTGGATGTTGATACCACGAATGAGTCTCCCTTCCCGGTTTCATCGCACGACCCTAGCTTCGCCACGAGATTGCGAACGACCACAGCCTCGACCACTTGGCCCCAATCGTACAACATCGCGGCCTCACCCCGTCATTTCCTTTGTTTCTTGCCACTCACGGTACCTGGATACGAGCCTATCGCGATCCAAGATTTCACCATTCCCTTCTTTCTGTTCTATTCGCCTCTTCCTTTTTTCTTTTTTTAAATTGCAAGTGGGAATTTTATTTGAGATGAATACGAGCTGCCCCCTTTTGAGTTTTCGTTCGAACGAAAACTGTGAAGCAGGACTCCATTTTTTTCTTCTTTGATTCGCTAGGCTAAGTGATTTAAACGAAGGAGGAAGCAAAAGATATTTGGCGTAATGAAGAAGGAATGAGGAAACACTGTACAGGCAGTGATTTGAAAGAGAAAAGTATCGATGTGAAAGGAATACGGCTGGTGGTTGACTAGGATATACATATTTATTTAAATTAAATTCAAATCGTCTCGATAAATGAAACTTACAGTTTCGAATTCCTATCAAGGTGTGCCGCTAGGCGTTTATAATGTTATATGCTTATTCTGATCTCAACGGAAAAGTTTTCGAGTCCTACTTCGATCGTATGGAGAAGATAGCTTTTGGACCAGTTATTATATTGAATTTTCGATATAAATTTCAATGCGTTTACTTATCGTACGCTCACACAACAACTCCGATCAATACGAAATTTGAAATCCGATAATAATTCAATATTAAGGATCCAATAGAACTTGTTTCGTCAAAATCCGAGACTATGCCTTGGAAGGCTATTTTTAAATTCAATTTAAATGATAAAATTTCAAAACTGAACAAATCACTGTTAAATTCAATTTTAAAACTTCTATTATCCTCAGCACTATCAATATAAATTTTACGAGCCTTCAAATTATTTTTAACAGGCTTAAAACTCTAGATTCAACATTTTACCCAACTTCAAATTATTTAATTCAATAGTTTAATTATCAAATAAATAGTGATATTTGAATTCAAGTTAAAAATTAACTTTTAAACATTTAAAATCAATTAAATATTCCAATTTCAAATGCTTAAAAATTCCGGGGCATCACATTCCTCCCCACTTAAAAGAATTTTGTCCCCGAAATTACTAGTTAGGAAGAATGATCCAATACAGGTTTACCTGTCCCAAATCCAATAATTCAACATCCTACCAACTATCTTATTGTAAAAGACCCATTACCATTCTTACTAACTTCTCAACTCTCCCATAGTTTCAAACCATACTATTTTCTCAATCATTCAAATTTCAATTTAAAACCAAATTTTGAATTATCAAAATTTTCTAACTCCCTAAATTTTCGAAAGATTTCGCCAGCGTCTCCTTTGCGCGGCTAGCTTGGTACAACTACAAAATGCCTCTACGGGCTCCCAAATTTCAAAAGAAAACAAAAGCCAAGTGGCTAGATCAAAAACCCAATCAAATTTCATACAGAAATTTAAACACATAACTTTTTGTTGAGCAATTCAAATTTATCTTCTGAAATCACAATCAATTTTCCTTTTTCCTTTACAATACCTGTATATCCTACATAGCAATAATATCCAATCACAACGTTCAAAAACATTTTGTCGACTTCCTTGCAAAATGTCAATATTTATTCATTCAAATATTAACTTAGTATATATTTGTAATAGCAATTTCCAATTAAGAATTCACCATTCCTTTCTTAAGTTTAGTATAAGCATTTTCTATGCTTTTTTATTTATTTTCACTTCACCACTTTAATTTATATCTACTTCTATTCAAATTGGTTCTCCCATTTCTATCTGAATTCAATTTATTTTCAACTTTGAATATTGAATTTTATCTTACATTTATACTGATTCGTGTCATTATTTTAAATTAGTTTCATCTCCTAATTTATTTCAATTTCCAATTTGGAATCGTTTTGCCGCTAATAAAAATTTGTTTTTTTAATATTTTTCTAACTCCCAAAATTTTCGAAATTTGTTGGCAGAGTCTCCTTTGTATGGAGGAGCTTTTGCAATTTGGCAAAAGATATAAATATATATACATCGACCCACATGGTCGGAAAAACAAAAACAATTCATATTTCCTATTTTTATTGCGTAGGCGTACGTTTATTTAGCATTTTAAGCAAGCGGCTTTATTTTAGCATTTCGCGCGATCAAATCCAGCCAAACGGCTATCCGGTACCTGTACCTACTCAATTCAAACATATAAGTACTAAATATATGCAATTTATTAACATTTCACTTACTTTCAATAGCTAACACATAAATTTCACATATAATGCATGTTATATAATTTTCATAAGCACATATAAGGTTCCGACACTTATTACAATTGCTTACAACCAATTCTCAAACCATTTCATTCAGTTTAAGTGATTTACAACTTGCACGCTTATAGTTAATTCATTTTAAGCAAAACAAACTCATATTCATTTCAATTGATTTCAAAATCATCCTATTTCACTTCAATAAGTCATAGATTTTATCTAATCTCGTTTATCGAACGACCCATTTTCTTATGCAATTCGACAATATTATTGTGAATAAATAATTATTTAAGCGTTATAACAATTTTAAATTGATTCCAACTCAATTTACACTTGATTTCATCCTATTTTAATTTTATTCACAATCCTTTCGTTGCATTTTCTTTCATATTGAAATGTTTGATTCTAAACCATTTTATTAACTCGACAACCAATATGTTAAATAATCATCTCACAATTTATTTAAGTTATTTATTTTCTTCAAACTATTCCACCCAATAACTTAAGTTTTTTTATTCAACCAACTTTTATTTAAATTTTTGATTTGATTTTCTTTGATCAAATCCCAACCATTTTACTAATTTATTCAATTAGTTTATTCTTTTATCCATTTTTAAATTTTTATAAGCTACTCACTTACTAATATTCACACTTCTCCATCTATTTACAGTCAATCATATTCACATTTTACTTTTAACTAGGGATTATATATATATATATATATATATATATATATATATATATATATATATATTCTCTTTTTATTTCAATGCTTTTCAATTATTTTATAAGTTTCCGAAGCTTATTTATTCAGTTCACTACTTACTTAGTTTACATTTATTTGTTTGAGTAGAATTATATTCCATTCAATATTATCTATAACTCAACTGAATTCATTTCAATTCAATTTTATTTAGCTTAACTCCAGATAACTCTAGCTACATACCATTCTTTTGAATTTTGTTAAGCAAGGACTTAATTCCATTTAATATCATTCCATATTCAATTTCAGTTCATTTACTTACAATTATAAATTCACTTATTCATTCACAAATTCATTTTCATCCAATAAATTTTACTTCCAAACATTAATTATTTTAAGTCCATTTGAACTAATTCTGCACTTTATTTTACACAATTTTAAATCAAATATCATCCAACATTCAATTTCATTTCATTTGCATACCATATAAATCAATCAGTTACTTACTAATTTTAATCTCAAAACTTTGTTTTATTTAGTCCAATTTGACTAATTTTTCTATTCAAACTTTAAGTTCAACATTCAGTTTCAATTTCCTTTTGCTTACACGTTTAAACTCATTACTAAAAAGGTTCCAAATTCAATTTTGAAAACATACATATCTAAACCAAACTATTCCTTTTCATTTCCAAAATCAAACCAAATTTCACAAACAAACATTAATCCAAAACATCCAGGTAGCAATCCCCCTCTTGGAAACTCAAAAATGAACACCGATGATGTCGCGATCATCATCGGAATTATTTTCCAGCGACCGAAAAGAGTTCAATACTTTTATCTCTTTAAAATCCCTTTAAGTATTTTTAAATTCCAAATCTCTCTAGATTTCAAATCCGATTCAAAAATATTTATCAAATACATATTATTTTTTTCCCAACTTTTTATTAGAATCATTTTCAAATTCAAAGGAATTTAAATTTCCAAATTTTCGAATTCCAAATCCTTTAAATTTTATATTCGAACATTACTTTGGAATTTTATCTTTTTTTAATTATTAACCACATAATAATTCACATTTATAGTTTACATTTACAAATTTCATTTGTATATGAATTTGTTTCTTAGTTTTTATTTATTATGATTTCAATTCCTTATTCAATTATGAATCACATTTACAAATTCCATTTATTTTATTAATTTATTCCTTAATCTTTGGTTATTATTTCAATTTCTTATTCAATTTTCATACAATGATAATAATTTAATATTATCACTTTCTAACAACTAAGCATCCATATATAACTATTACCATTACGAAAAATCATTTCTTTTATATACAAAAATAATTTTGGATAAAATTATTTCATTTACCCTATTTGAAAACTATATTGTGTCGGTTTATCTCATTCAAGAGTTTAGAAATCCCTATCGATGACATGACGTCCCACACATCGACCAGAATTCATAAACACTCAACTGATAAATCAACACAATATAAAAATAATTTTATATTCACTAACAAAACGCGCTCATATCTATTAATACACTCAAGCTCATTCTAGAGTACTATGGATTCTATTTAATGAGTAATCCCCACCAGAGCCAAGGTTATCACCAACCTATGCTCTGATACCAAGTGTAACGACCCGCAAATCCATACCCCTTGAGTCGACACTATTCTACATCAATCAACTCAAGTTGAACAGAAATACGAACCATCAGGGTTAAAGAAGAAGAGATAGAAGAAAAGAAAACAGAAAACAACAACAGAATCTAGCCAACACAGTGGAATAAAATATAATAGATAATAACAGATCTTTACAGAAAAACAAATATCATATCTTTTTATACATACATCATCAGAGTACATCGATCACATAACACAATTGGACAGAAATCATAACCTGTCCTCACACAGCTGAATACACAACGGAAATTAAATCAAGTACGGAAGTACGTCTCGCGAACTACAGCTCATCTCCTGAGCTCCATAGCATCATATCCTGCATCCTATAATACTCGGTCAGACCCGAGCCTTACAGTTAAATAACACCCAGGTCAGTCTGGAATACCAGCGTGAGAAATCACACGCAAATTAACTATTTAAGTTTCAAAAATCCTTTTGAAAACAAAAGCATCTTGTAAGACCACGCCACAAATAAACATGCCGGGTCTTTACCTTACGATAGCCAAAACACTTTTTATTAAAATCCTCTGATATTATAATAGGGTCTACATACAAATACTTATTCAAAGAGCTGAAATTGTTACATGATTAAATTCCAGCTACTAGCCACAAAGTGGGTAATACAAACAAAACTCATAAAAGGCGCGTAGGGAGAATGGATTTCCAACTAATGACTAGGCACTAGGGTACCACCTGTCACAGTACGTGGTCTAGATCACAGTACCAAGGATCACTTCCGACCCCCTGCATCACAAGACCGGGACTATCCCTTACTGGATAATCCCGAATAAGATCACCCCACGGTTGTGATCAGCAACCACACCACTAAGCCGAAATAAAAGGGATCAAGGATGACCACACCCTGAAGTGGGTGCTACCCACCTAGCCTTGCTGCATAACCCCTGATTTTCAGTCATTCCCGACTGATGAGGCTTGAGGCTAAGCGTTATCTTTTAGAATGTTTCACTTAGAATGCTCATCGTCCACCTGACGATGTTCTGAAAGCATTCATCCATACAAGTCCGTCCCGGGTTCGAACGGAACCGAAGGAACTACTCCTACTACATCCATTTTGGAATAATCCTCAGGATTAGTAGCGACTGGCCCTTGCACTTCATTGCTCCATCTTCGAATCCAAACTCGTTTTTCCACGAAAACGTACAAACCGGATCGAAGTGGTTTTCGAGAAATAAATCCTGATCCCGATCTCTTCGAAACGATCAGCGCATTTAGCCAATATTAATAGTCGGTTATTTAACTATCAATTAACATTCACAACAACCATCAAACATAAATAATTTCCCAAATTATTTATTTATCTCAAAATATCTTCGCAAGATATATTTCCATTTCAATCCTTTTGAAAATAGTTTCAAACTACCTTCCTTTTACAGAATAAATTTCCCAAATATTTTCTATTTCCACTGAAATCACCAAGCACAAAACTATAAATTTTTAAAATAATTGATTGTGAAAATATGCTTTAACGTTTAAATTTAGAGAAAACTACTTTAATACTTTATATATATATATATATATATATATATATATATATACTTTAGGAATATTTAAAATAAGGTTACTATATAAAATATAAAACTAGATTTTTCCCTTTAAAACAAAATACTAAGTCACATTTAAATAATTACTACAATAATAGATTTGAAAAATACTCACTTTAGAATTCAAACATTTAGCAATAATAAATTTTCTAAAATATGCTTTTTAAAACAACAATAAAACTTTTATCTTATATTTAAAAATTTGCGTTGAAAACGTACTAGGCTATCCAGGGAAATATACTTATCTTCACATTCTTTAAAAATAAATCACTATTTATTTTTAAGCAAATGTTCCCATTCCTTTAATAAATTCCCATCGAATTTATTTTTTTTCCAAATATCCATAGATATATTACTTTGCTTTTATAAACCCAGTTTATAAATCCCATAGCCACATTCCCCTTTAAAAATCCCGGTTTTACACACTTAAATCAATTCTCAAATTGATTTCCAATTTACACCATTTATTCCAAAATCCATTAACTTCAGATTTTATTCCTTAATTATGATTTAAAATACTTTTAACTGAAAATACCAATTTAGATTTCCCAAATTACTTCTTTATCCTTTTAAATAAATTTAAACTTTAAAGTTTAAAATAATTCTTTATTCCTTTAAATAATATCACTTAAGTTTATAATTCATTAATTTCTGTTTATTCAAAATCCTTTTTTTCTTTCATACTCAAAATTATTTGTTAGTATTTTAATATCACTTCCATTCCTTTTCATTTCATTCTTAATCAATTCAAATTCGCTATAATTATTTTACTTAAAACTCCACTCTTTTATTGTCTTTCCAAAAATCCAATTTATATTTTTTGATAACTCAGTGTACCGAAATATATTCAAGCAAACCATAGCATTTAATATTCCAATATAATTCATCATAGAATATCAAAATAATCACAACAGAGAATATTAAATAATTTAAATAAATGTTGAGGAATCCAGTTGGATCCCTCCAACCTGTTTTCCTACATCCACAGACGTTAACACAACATAAAATACCAATTCCACTTTGAGGTGGAATATCGCGGTATATGTGATTAATATAATATCATCCGCTATTATGTGGCGCATAGGGTCTCATCCACTATGTAATGCGGGAAATCAATCATTCCAAGATGTATTATATACTATAATATAGCACATCAAATCAATTCAACCATTCAACCAATTATTTAAATTTAATCATTTAAATTTAAATCAAACCAGATGAGTGAGATTGACTCACCTTTGATTTTTGTTTGTTTTGCAATCCAATCCAATCCAGCTTGTTTCCTTCAGGATTTCAGACCTTGTATAACATTATACGGTTCGTTAACATTCGAAATAAGTCAAACCATCAATTACCATTTTAAAAATTTTAATTATCTAATAATTTAGTTTAAACTAATTTCCCTTTTATAAATTTATCCTCAAACTACAAAATTTTAAATTTAACTAGTAACGGAAAATATTCATATATGTATTTTTACTTTATTGTTATAAATTTTTTTCCTTCTATGTATTTTGTAAGGCATCAATAAAAATAGAAATTTGATAAAATTCCATCTTACTGCTAATTAATTTTATTACCTATATATATAGATATATAAACATTATTAAAATAACTATGTATACATATACCGGCTGTTTTTAATAACTAAATAATTAAACTAGTTAACAAATTAGTCTTCCTAATATATTATTTTAAAGTGTGGCTATCTATTTCTTTCTTTATGAACTACACATACAGATATTTATAAAATAGTCTATATAGATTTCCAAAAAAACTAATTTATCTAAACTCTCCAATGCTTTTTTTAAAATTCTTATTATCATATATAATTTTTTTTCCAAAACGTTGAGTGTGTTTCCTGTTTCTGTTTGTATATGTTAAAATTAAACAGCAAGACAAACATGTGTATTTTTTTCTTCTTCTTAAATTAAACTAAAGATGAAATGCTATATCCATGAATTTAAACAAATCTGTGCATAAATATAAATCCTATACCTTACAGGAAAAACGCGAGCCAGGCTTCGAACCTTCAAACTGTCGACTGCCAAACCTTCGTCCCTTCCCTGAATGAATCACCCACCCTCAGCTTCTTCGAGCGCCGGCCCCCTATGGATTCGTCTTGAATTTGCCGATGTTGATCTGGTCTTCAATCGCGTCGAATGCGTCGCGCCAATGGTGGATGTTGATATCACGAATGAGTCTCCCCTCTCGGTTACATCGCACGACCCTAGCTTCGCCGCGAGATCGCGACCGACTACAGCCTCGACTACTTCGCCCCAATCGAACAACATCGCGGCGTCACCCCGTCATTTCCTTTGTTTCTCGCCACTCACGGTACCTGGATACGAGCCTATCGCGATCCAAGATTTCGCCATTCCCTTCTTTCTGTTCGATTCGCCTCTTTTTTTTTTAAATTGCAAGAGGGAATTTTATTTGAGACGAATACGAGCTGCCCCCTTTTGAGTTTTCGTTCGAACGAAAACTGTGAAGCAGGACTCTATTTTTTTTCTTCTTTGATTCGCTAGGCTATGTGATTTAAACAAAGGAGGAATCAAAAGATATTTGGTGTAATGAAGAAGGAATGAGGAAACACTGTACATGTAGTGATTTGAAAGAGAAAAGTATCGATGTGAAAGGAATACGGCTGGAGGTTGACTAGGATATTCATATTTATTTAAATTAAATTCAAATCGTCTCGATAAATGCAACTTACAATTACGAATTCCTATCGGGCATGCCGCTAGGCGTTTATAATGTTATACGCCTATTCCGAACTCAACGGAAAAGGTTTCGAGTCCTACTTCGATCGTATGGAGAAGATAGCTTTTGGACCAGTTATTATATTGAATTTTCGATATAAATTTCAACGCGTTTACTTATCGTACGCTCACACAACAACTCCGATTAATACGAAATTTGAAATCCGATAATAATTCAATATTATGGATCCAATGGAACTGGTTTCGTCAAAATCCGAGACTATGCCTCGGAAGGCTATTTAAAAATTCAATTTAAACGATAAAATTTCAAACTGAACAAATCACTGTTAAATTCAATTTTAAAACTTCTATTATCCTCAACTTTATCAATATAAATTTTACGAGCTTTCAAATTATTTTTAACAGGCTTAAAACTCTAGATTCAACATTTTACCCAACTTCAAATTATTTAATTCAATAGTTTAATTATCAAATAAATAGTGATATTTGAATTCAAGTTAAAAATTAACTTTTAAACATTTAAAATCAATTAAATATTACAATTTCAAATGCTTAAAAATTCCGGGTTGTCACAGCATTAATTGTATTAAATGGAGAAAGAAACCTTTCATTTTCTCTCTTTAATTTGAATTGATCGATTCATTAAATATCATTAGTTAATAATTTGTTTATGGCAATATTTATTACTATGTCCATATGTATTCTAGCTATACAAATTTTAGTTTTAGATTTAATATTTATATAAGTATACACACATCCATATATATGTATCACATACATATACACACACATATGTATGTGCTTGCATGTGTAACATCGTATCCTATGACGGGTATAATATGCCCATATATAGATGTTGAGATTTATGTTACAACGAACACATTAGCTAATTTTGTGTGTACTATTATTTTTCCAAATATTGCTTGTATAATATGTGAAAACCAGATATAAATATATGTATATGAATATATATTATTGAATAAAACAGCTTCTGCCATAATAAATTAGTGTAAAAATAATTATATGATAGAAATACAAGCTTTGTAATTTAGAAAAGTTGCAAACACATTTTGGACTTAAGATTAATTTATGGAATTTTCTCAATTAAAATAAAATTTATTATTAAATAATTGATAACAGCCCGCAATCTATTCGATTCCAAAAAAACGAGATCAATTTGAAAACTTCAAAAACTTTTTCTAAAGGTACTTGAGACATATTTTTGGCCTAGGAATTTTTTTTGAATTTTCTCAATAGAAATTATATTTTTAATTAAATAAATAGTAGCAGGATAAAATAAACCAATTAAAAAAATTATTAAAATATGTTATAAAATCTGACATTTTTACGAATGTATTGAGACATTTAGGGCTTAGAAAAATCTTCTAGAATTTTCTCAACTGAATTTTTATTTTTAACTAAATAATTTATTGCAGGCTGAAGGTAAATTAATTTATCAAAAATATTAAATTGATTATTAAAAAGCTGAAAATTTTACGGTAAGCTTCATATATGATTCATCAATTAAAAAAATAACTCAAATTTTGAGCATTAATAATTTATACATAATTACCTAATCATAAAATCTTTAAATATTAATAAAATATGCACGTACATATTTAATAAAATATTTTTATATTTTATGATTCATAATAGGTATAAATCATCATTAGAAAATTTTAAGATTAAATATGTACAATACATAATCATATATACAATTGTACGTATTGACATTTGAAGATCTATATACATTTAATCTAGCTCTATATATATATTGATTTTTTTAGAAAATTAATTCAACAATTAATCAATAAACAAAATATTACAACAATCACATAACTAATCTAATTGTAACAAATACAACAACCTACAAAAATCTCACTTAATGTAAACAGTAAATATATCTAAATACAAATAGATGATTTAGATGTAAATAAACTTTTATATGATAAACTTGAAATCAAAATAATAATAAATATAAGTTCATATCCTAATAAGCCTTAGAGTCCATGTCGAAAAATGATTTCTCTTTTTAGGGAAATTCCCAATCCGTCAAGTTGTTAATCCGGGATTGAAGACCTTCTACTACAAAATAGTATTTTTTTTTTATTTTGAATTGGATAAGAGAATTTTTAGGGATGATTCTAGAGGATAGTTACTGCCAATAAAATGATGAGGAAGAACAAGAAGAATGTAGCAGTTTGAAAAATGAATTAGCTTCTAATTAGGGTTTAGAGAATGGTTTTTATATGCATAAGACAAGAGAGCGAATGATATCAGCCACACATCTCAAACCCTAATTGCACGCACATGTAGCTGCCCCTTCCCCTTGTTGGACCAGCCACCCATCCCTCTAAGATGCATGGGTTTGTGAACCCATTTATCCCAATTAAATATACAGAATTATATTTAACTAAATTTGTCATCAATATTTCATAACGATCAACATATTTATAACTTTTTGTAAATATATGCAACAAATTTAATTCTAAAATCATATCCAATTTTATAAGTAATATTTCATAAAAATTAATTTAATTAATTTATAGGAATCATAAAATTAATCAAATTGTTTGGTTTAAAGAGTATTCATCGTTTCGGTTGTGAGACTCTTGGATGTAGATCGGCAATTAACATCGAACTATTCGAACATTAACGTTCACACATCACTTAATAGGTGGTGTGATAATATGCCAAATTTATCGCTTACTCATTTTTGGAAAAATCTTATTTTAATTTAATTAGCATTATCCAGTTGTGACAATTATTTACACTAATTGTTTTCGTCAAAAATACATCACTTGGACATATTGAATTTGTTAATGGCCAAAATTCCAACATCGTCCACATTCAACTCTTTGGTCCAAGAACAGAGTCCTTGGTTCGATAATAACAATTATTATTAAATGAACTACACTAGCTAGAGATTTTGACTTTGGGTTGACTTGTGTTGACCGTGGTACTAACCCCATATAACTGATGAGACGGATCCTCTCTTGAGTAGTGTTCCACTTCCAATAACTCCACCCAACCAAACTATAGTCACTTGATTAACGTAATATCATGATTAGACTATACTAAAAGGAGAGTTTTTGTATTGAAGATTCACATAATTCGAAAGAACTGCTTAATTTATTCGTCTTGATATTTTTTGTTTGACCTTAGTTATAATAACCAACAAAAACTATTGAATGATCCATTCCATGGTTATCCAATAAATATTTGTACGTAACCCATAGGTGTCCCCCAGTAGTCATGACTAAAACACTACCCAACATTTGGAGAGCATTATGAACTATAGTCTCAACGGATATATCGATATCCAAACATGATGCATCTTGACTAGGAACATTTAAAATGGTGTATTTAATTTTATTGTGATAAATTACTCATAGTTAGAATACTTTGTAACTACTATCACAAAACGTACCATTTATGAATTTTTGTTAAATATATTTTTGTTAAAAACCTAATTATTTATAACATGCTATACAATTATATAACAGAAAGAAGAAACATCTTTATTTCGAACGAGAATTGACTCCAGGGTTAATTAATTTACAATAAATTATAGAATTTCCCCTAGGGCATACCCCTAACTCAATCAATCTCACTTGCACCAAGAGCCAATTATGGAATCTCAATCCCATCCCTTCAATTAATTTCTTGAGAACTAGCCAAGCCAGGCCTTTAGCGAATGGGTCTGCTATGTTGTCCTCGGTATCCACCCTTTGAATCATAGCTTCTTTCTTCTCAACGAATTCTCTAATCAAGTGGATCTTTCTTATGTTCTCTTGGTTCCTTTATGATTTAAATCATCGCATTGTCATCACAAACCAATGGACATATGATTCTCGGTATCGGGAATCACACTGAGCTCATTCAAAAACTTACGCATCCAAACTACCTCTTTTGCTGCTTCATTGAGGGCAATGTACTCCGCCTCCATCGTTGAATCAGCAACGGTTTCTTGCTTGGAACTTTTCCAGCTAATAGCCTCTCTATTTAGTATAAAGACATATCAGGACACTAAGTTACTATAATCTATATTTCTTTAAAAGCTCGAATCCGCAAACCCCTTCATAAGGAGGTGTCCATTCCCATATATGAAGAATAAGTCCTTTGTATTTCTCAAATACTTAAGTATACTTCTTTCAGTCGTCCAATGTTTTTCTCCAGGATTAGACTGGTACCGGCTTACGCATCTTAATGCATATGCCACATATGATCTAGTACACAACACAGCATAGATATTGGATCCTATAACTGAAGCATAGGGAATCCTCTTCATATGCTCTTTCTCTTCATCGGTATGGGGGATCGTCCTTTCTAGAAATGGTGACTCCAGATTGCGTTGGAACACTTCCACGCTTGGAATTCTTCATATTAAACCTTTTTAGTACAGTGTCTATGTATAGGGATTGGGAAAATCCCAATAGCCTTTTAGTTATGTTTCTATAGATCTTTACATCAAATATATAGGCTGCTGCTCCTAAACCGTTCATGGAGAAATTTTTAAAAAGTTAAGCTTTCAGTGATTGCAATAATGAAGTATCATTACCAATCAATAATAGATCATTGACATAGAGCACTAAGAAAACGATAATGTTTCCCTATTCCTTTTTGTATATGAAAGCTTCATCTGTTTCCTGATAAAAACCAAACTATTTGATTACTTTATCAAAAAACTTTTTCTAACTCCATGAAGCTTGTTTGAGTCCATAAATGGACTTTAATAACTTGCGAGCTTTGCCTTCACTCCACTGACAACAAAACCCCCTAGCTATGACATATAAACTATTTCTTCTATCAACATTTAGAAAAGTCATCTTTACATCCTTTTGCCATATTTTATAATCATAGAATGCAGCACTGGCTAGGATAATCCAAATTAATTTAATCATGGCTACGGGTGAAAAGTTTTATCATAAACAACACCTTGAATTTGATGAAATCCTTTCGCAACTAATCTTGTCTTATAAGTTTCCACTTCCCTATCTGCGTTTAGTTTTTCTTAAAAATCCATTTGCAGCCGATGGGTTTTATTCCTTCGGATATGTCCGACAAAGTTCAAACTTTGATTTATGCATGGAGTCCATTTCGAATTTCATAGCTCTAAGCCAATGTGCAAAGTCTTTACTCTGCAATGGTTGTTGAAAAGTCAGAGTGTCGTCATCTAAGACACAGTCCTCCTTTTTTCCATCCATAAGAAAACTATAGTATCTCTCTGGTGTGTGGGATTCTCTACTAAACCTTCCAATAGGTTGTGTGTTTTCATATACGGGTGAACTTGTTTCTCCCACTGTTTTGGCATCAGTGTTAGTTTCTAAGTTCTCATCCACATCTACAATTTTGCTGTTAATTTTTTTTAATAAAAATTCCTTTTTTAAAAAGAGAGCGTGTCGAGAAACAATGACCTTTTATTCCTCGGTACTGTAGAATATGTATCCCATCGATTTTTTGGTATATCCTACAAACTTACACAATACTGATTTGCATCTAGTTTATTTAGACCAATGTACTTAACATATGCCAGACAATCCCATACTTTCAAATATTTGAGTTGGAGTTTTATATCAAACCACATCTCATATGGTGTTTTGGGCGCAGATTTAGTGGGTGACAAGTTCAACATATGTGATGTAGTTTCTAGTGCATATCCTTAATAGGATAGAGGTAACTCAGCCTTACTCAACATGGAACGAACCATATCTAATAGGGTTCGATTCCTTTGCTCCGACACACTATTATATTATGGAGTAACCTGAGAGATAATCCCATTATCTTTTAATTTTTATCGAAAATCCCATCCAACATATTTACCTCCTCAATCTGATCAAAGAATTTTAATCTTACGGCTTGTTTGATTTTCAACTACATTTTTGTACTCAACAAACTTCTCAAAACGTCGGATTTATTCTTCATAAGATATATACATATCCTAGTCTTGAGAAGTCATTAGTGAAGGCAACAAAGTAAGAACTATTATCTTTGGTAACTATAGACATTGGGCCACATACATCACTATGTATCAGCTCTAAGAGTTCATCAACTCTTCGATCACTCCCATTGAAGGGGTGCTTGATCATTTTATCTTTGAGACACAACTCATACGTGTCAAATGATTCAAAATAAAGTGACAAAAAACCTTTAGTTTTCAATTTGTGAAGTTGTTTCTCTCTGATATGACTAAGCCTACAGTGCCAAAGACAATTTACATTTATATTATTAGAAGATTCATTCACAGAACACACATAATTAGTATTGATCACATAAATGTCATTTCCAATAACACTAACATAGACCTTGTTTCCATTCAAATTAATTTTCATTACATTTTTTGCACAATAAAAAAATATCCAGTCTTAGATAATCTAAAAATAGATACAATTCGACGAATAATGTTTTTCACAAAATAGAAATTATTTAATATCAATGATAAGCCACTAGGAAAAACTAAACGATAATCCTTTAACAACTTGGAGGCTCATTTCTCCTTTTGTCATGTGGCGCCAATTCCTAAGCCTCTACAATAAATTAAATATATGAGTTTCAAATCCAATATCTAAAACCAATGACATTCTGTTGATTGCAAAACTAGTTTGAATCATAAATATACCAGATGGAGACACAGAACCATTCTGTTTCCTTTCCCTAGCAATCTTCAAGTACTCAGGACAATTCCTTTTCCAGTGACCTTTCTTGTGCAAGTGGTGACATTCACCCTTGTCATCATTCTTCTTACTTTTCTTTTTTTACCACCTCTTTTCTACTTCTTCGAAGCTTTTGTAGATGATGCATTACCCTTCAAAGCCAGTATGACACCTTGATCTTTAGACGCAGACGTAGTTGACCTCAACTTATTAAGGTGCTCCATGAGATTTACATTTAATTGGTTGATGTTATAATTCAATATAATCAATTCATACTGAGAAGTAAGAGAATCAAAGATCAAGTGTACTTGCATTTCATTGCTTATCTCTACGTCTAATTGTACAAGTTTATTAATATAGTCTTTCATTATTAGAAAGCAAATGTCCACTTTCTATCCCTTGTCATTTTGGTGTTGAATAGTTTCTTCAAAAGTTCGTACCTTGCCAAAGGGGCTGTTCACCAAAAAGAGTTTTGACACAATTAAAAATCTCATGGATGGACATGTCCTCATGTTGCCTTTGCAACGATTTGTCTAAGGTAGACAACACAAAAAATTGAGCGATCTTTAGGTCTGATGGCCACTTTAAATAAGCAAGTCATTCTTCAGGGTTCACCTCATCAACGGGTTCAGTTTTGGGTTCACGTGTAATAGAAGTCGAAAGGCGCTCATAAGTTAATGCTATCTTGATTGATTATATCCAGTCTGTAAAGTTAGGTCTAGTAAGCTTGTTGATTTCAAAAAATAGTTTTGGTGTTGACATTTTCTTCGAGTTTAAGTGGTAGATTATTAGGATAAATCATAGTAGATGTTCTTATAATATTAGTAAGGTCAAACTTTATGTTTCATTTTACTGATAAGCTCCCACTTGTATTTTATGTTTCACCAAACTCTTAGTTGAAACATATAAGTCATTTAACTTCACTAGTCGGTATTAGGACTCGTCTGTCTTGGAATTCTGACTTTGAGTTTGCTCAATAAGACATAGCTCCATGGACGATGGAGAACTCCTTACTGGTTGACTATACACAACTCCTAACTGTTGATGCCATGTCAAAATTTCACTTTAGCCTTGAATTTTCTCAACAAATTGAAATGAAGTTATTCATTTATACCTACCATATCGCAACGGCCTAAGTGTAGTATATGTAACTTGAGTTTGTTCAACAAATACATATAGTTATTTTACCACGTCTATCCAATATATTAATAGTACTACACATAACATCCCTAGCTCGAGTTTGGTCAACAACTAAGGAGTATGTAAGTAAATTATTAACATATATATGGTAGAGGACAACATTGAATTGAGTGGTATCGACTTATGAAGAAATGTAACTCTTATGAACTGCCATCATGATTCAAGTGTCGAATACATAGGAGATCATGATATACGTCGCACTACGTATGTATTTATTTTTTAAGTCCATTAATTATTATACATTATAACTATTGTAGTATAACACATATATCATATACACTAATTAATTAACCTTTTACTTAATTTATTTAATAAAAATATTTTAATTAAATTATATTAATTTTAAATTTCAATTCATACACGTACATGTATACTTGTGTTATTTTAAACAATTTAAAACAAAATAACATATGCCTCAAGATATAATACATGCACATGTTCATTAATTAATTAACTTATTAATTAATTTATTTATTAATCTTATTAATAAATTTGAAATTTGAAATTAATGTGAATAGTTATTCAAAGATTTTGAAAAATTAGGTTATATTATAAATTTTATAATAAACATATTTTATTTTAATTTTAATTATTAAATTTAAAAAAGTTGACTTTAATTTTCAAACGATTTTGAAAATTAGTCCAAGGTCCAATTCAAGTTGGGCCTTTTCTAATAGGGGCAACCTTTGCTTCAACTCACGTTTAAGATTAGGTCGGTAACTAGGTAGGATAGGGTACTTGATTACCCAATTTCAATCCTAGACATTACTTTTCTACACACTGTACTAAGTGGGCAAGCTTAATTGGTTAGCCCTGATATGACTTATTTAGACCTCATATGCTATTGGGATATGATACTATTGAAGGAACTGGGCCAGCTTGCAGTGGAAGTAATGGATGAGTTTCAAAAAAAGTTCCATTTTGGATCTTTAATGGGTCTACGAAGTCTAAATTTAATTTAGACTTTTCTAAATTTGATTTAAATAAAATCATGTATTCTATTTAAAATAGTTAAAGGAAAATTTAAATAAATTTAAATTCAAACGTAGAGTGTATCAAATACATCTAACATTTATTTGTAGGAGTTAATGTATATGGAATGAAACCTTTCATTTCTTTCCCTAAAACAAGATTTAATTGAAAGCATTAATTGTATTAAATGGAGAGAGAAACCTTTTATTTTCTCTCATTAATTTGAATTCATTGACTCATTAAATGTCATTAACTAATAATTTATTCATGAAAAGATTTATTACTATGTCTTTATGTATTCTAACTATACAAATTGTGTTTGAGATTTATTAAATTTTTGTTTTGTTTATTTATATATAAGTATATATGCACACACACATACACGTATCATATATGATTATATACATATACATGTGCATGCTTATGCAACATCATAATCCGTGAGGTGTATAATTTGCTCGTATATAGATGTTGGGATTTACGTTGCAAAAGACACATTAGCTCATTTTGTGTGTACTGTAATTTGTCCATATATGTGCTTGTATAATATATCAAAACAAGATATTAATATATGTGCATGAATATATATATATATATATATATATATATATATATATATATATATATATATACGTATGTATGTATATTTATATGTATGTGTATATGTATATGTATGTATGTATGTATAGAAATTTTATTGAATAAAACAACTTCTGCCATAATAAATTATTAAAATAATTACATGATAGAAATACAAATTTTATAATTTAGAAAATCTACAAGCATATTTTTGGGTTAAGATTAATTTATGAAATTTTATCAATTAAAATAATATTCATTATTAAATAAATGATAATAGCCCGCAATCAAATTGATTCTTCAAAAATACGAAATCAAGTTGAAAAATTCTAAAACTATTTTAAAAGGTACCTGAGACATATTTTGAGCATATGTAAAATTTATGGGTTGAAATTATATTTTCTAATAAAATAATTAGCAGTACGTTGAAAATCAATCAATTAAAAAAATTATTAAACTAATTAGTAAAAGTCTAAATTCTTTATGGACGTACCCAAGACATATTTAAGGTTCAAAAAATTTTCTAGAATTTTCTCAGTTAAAGTTTTATTTTTAATTAAATAATTAATTCTAGGTCGAAAGTAAATTAATTTAAAAAAAATATTATATTAAGTTTTAGAAATCTAAAATTTTTTATGGCAAGCTTCATATATGGTGCAACAAATGAAAAAATAAAACCAAAATTCCGAACCATTAATTATTTTATGCATAATAATCAATTCACAAAATCATTAAATAATAATAAAATATTTATATACATATTTAATAAAAAAAATTTGTATTTTATGATTCATTATTAGTATAAATCATTATAACAAAAAAATTAGATTAAAAATGTGTGATATATAATCATATATACAATAATATATATTGACAATTTGAAGATCTGTATACATATAATCTAGACATATGTCTAAATCAAAACTAATTTTTTTTTAGAAAATTAGTTCAATAATAAATCAATAAATAAAATATTACAACAAGCACATAACCAATTAAATTGTAACAACTCATGTACCCATAAAAATCTTACATTATCTAAATAATAAATAGATCTGAATACAAATTGATGATTTGGATATAAATCAACCTTTTTATGATGAACTTGAAATAAAAAAATAATAAATGAAAGTTTCACCTTCTAATGTAGCCTTTGTATTCATATTGAACAATTATTTCTCTTCTTAGACCAATTCCCAATCCATCAGGTTGCTAATCTGGCATTAGGGACCTTCTACTAAAAATTAATGCTTTTTTAATTTGAATTCGATTGAGAATTTTGGGGGATGATTTTAGAGGATAATTATTGCCATTGAAATGAGAAAGAAGAAGATGAAGAAAGTGGTGGCTCAAAAATGAATTAGCTTCTAATTAGGGTTTTGAGATTAGCTTTTATATAGTAGGACAAGAGAGCAAACAATGATCTCAACCACACATCTCAATCCTAATTGCGCACACATGTAGTTGCTCCTTCCCCTTGTTGAACAGATGCATATCCCGTTAAGATGCATGGGCTTGTTAGCTCATTTAACCCAATTAAATATACACAATTATATTCAACTAAATTTGTTATCGGTATCTCATATCGATCAACATATTTATAACCTTTTATAAATATATGAATTTTTTTATTTCTCAAGTCATATCCAAAATTTATAATTAATATTTCATAAATATTAATTAATTTATAACAATTATAAACTTAATTAAATTTTTTGATCTATAGAGAATTCATCGTTTCGGTTGTGTGACTCTTGCGTGTAGATTCGATCAGCGATTAACATTGAACTATTCCAACATTAACATTCACACTTCACTTAGTAGATGGTGTGAAAATATAGCCAAATTTATCGCTTACTCATTTTTGAAAAAAATATCAGTTTAATTTAATAAACCTTTACGTGTTGTGATAATTATTTACACCAATTCTCTTTGTCAAAACTATATCACTTTGGACTTATTGAATTTGGTAATGGTCAAAATTCCAACACCGTTCACATTCAGCTCTATAGTCCAACACAAAGTCCTTGGATCAATAATAACAATTATTACTAACTCCATATAACTGAGGAGACGAATCTTCTCTCGAATAGTGCTTCACTTCCAATACTTCTTCCTGACTCAACTATAGTCACTTGATGGATGCAATGTCATGATTAGACTATAATCAAAGTGGAGTTTTCATATTGAAGATTCATGGTATTCTCAAGTCGAAAGAAGTGGTTAAATTATCCACATTGATATTTTCCGTTTGACCTTAATTATTATAACCAATAGAAAACTATCGAATAAGTCATTTCATAATTATTCAATAACTATTAAACCATAGGTGCCCCCATCAACCATCAGTAATACACTGTCAACATTTGGAGAGCGTTATATACTATAGTCTCAATGAATAAATTGATATTTAGTCTCGATACATCTTAACTAGAAATATTTAAAATGATATATTAATTTTATTATGATAAATTACCCATGATTACAACAATTTGTAACGATTATCACAAAACATACCAATTATGGATTTTTATTTTTATTTTAATTACACATTTAATTATTTCTAACACATTATAACAAAGATATAGTAGAAAGAAGAAATACCTTTAGTTCAAACGAGAATTGATTTCAAAGTTAAATTAATTTACAATAAATTACACAGTTACTTCTAAGGCATACCCCTAACTCTATCAAGATGTTCAAACCATATGCATAACCAGCGTACATGAAATAATAAATATTATATTAGAAGTTCATCTACCATGAATGAACTCAATATAATGTGTGCAAAATATTAAAAGCAATAATTTCAACCATAGTTTTGAGAACTGATCCGTAGGTAGCACTGTGATGCTTCAAGGTCGGAGGTTTTCATGGTTCAACCAGTTGAACCATCGGACTCGTGCATGTTATATTTTGTATAAAAATTAGGGTTAAATATAAAATTATTATAAAACATAGAGCTAAATGCAAAAGTATCTCAAACAAATTTAAATAAAATAAGGACCTAGATGCTAAATCGTCAACTTTGTCAAGATCTATAGATGTGGCCAGTCTTCTTCCTGAAAAAGCTCTTCTTTCCAAGAAACCAACCCAAAAAAATTAAATCGCTGTCAGATCGGTAGAAAATGAAGATTATGGGAAAATTAGTTTTCAAAATTATGAATATTTGATAGTTTAACGCGGTTTCTTGAGGTCCGAGTGCGGTTTGACGTAAATTCCGATTTGATCCACCTCCAAACCATGATGGCTGAAGGTCAACGGTTTTGAAGATCCGACCGAAGGTCCAGTCGGGTCTTCAAAAATGATTTCAACTTTACCGTCAAACTTGCAAACCTATTGGTAAAAAATATTAGTACACCAAATTTGCTTGTCCTGCTATGCAAACAGAATAATCAACATGGCTGCTTAAAAATTATTAGAATATAACCATAAAAACTAAACAAAACATAAGTAAATTTGGTTGAATTGCTAAACAACCCTCAACCACGTGGAAATAGGTAGAATATTTATGCTATCCAAACCATAAATTAACAGGTACAACTGGCACATGTGGATAAAATGAAACAGTATTTACTCTTTCGTTGCATTTTAGTTCGGTACAGACTTAGCATACTGATGCCCATAATCTGGGGATGCTGACGTATTACTATTTTACTGCTAGCTACTTCACTTGAAGATGATATAATTTTACTTAATGTCGTAGTATTGATAATGACAGCTCACCGAACATAGAATGGAGATTGAACTTAACTCTATGCGCAATATTTGAAAAATAGATCATGTTTTCAATATGTTACCAGAATTACTAGCACTATACAAAATTATAAAATTCAGTTCTGTAAATTCTAGCATTCTATTGATTGATGATTTATGAAACCATAGTAACGACCAGAAACACATTCAAAAATGGACAGGTTCAAGTAATGATTTAGATACGAATGCTAATACATACCTTCCTATTGGAAAATGGTATTACAAAATGAAAATCATTATTTCATTTATACTCTCTAAGGATAACTGCATATGAAGAGGATTAATACAAAATAAAATAAGTGGTTCAAACTTCACATGAAACAGTTATGTTTAAATTATTAATACAGTTACCCACACATAGTTGTGCTATGAAATAAATAATATGGAAATTTATTTGACCTAATGTTAAAAGGAAATGGACGTACTAATTCATGGCAACATTGAAGTTATACCAAATAACAAATGAGTACAGTCGATTTTTATATGTCTAGTAAATTGCCTCTCTCACTTGCTTAACTACTCAACATACAGTAGTATAAATTGTAGCTCCACGGTAGGGGGAAAGTAAGCACAATTCCTTAAAATGGTAACAACCTATAACAAAACTACACCAACTTAGTTGACGAACAACATATTGATATGCAACAAATTTGAAATTGTATGAAATAACAATCAAATACAATGAAACCATATCTACATGGAAATAAATCAAAAACAAAGAATCCTCGCTTTAGAGTAAGCAAATGGAAGTATAGACAACTCCCAAACGTCATTTTGTAACACCCGGTAAAATAACGGTAATTGATAAAATGTTATAAAGCTTTAAAATGAAATTTGACCAAACTTTAGAATTTTTCCATAAAACATGCACCGTTATGTTGATGACAATTTTCTAAGCAACTTTTATATTTGAAGTTTTGCAATCAGAGTTCAGATGAAGAAATTATCAACGTTTGAAGTCTTCAGATCAAAAATAATTAAAATGGAATAAAAAGAAATAAATGATATTAACTGCATGGACTCCACTGGTTGACCCCTCAATGGGTTGGCCAACCGATTGAAATGCGGCGGCTACGGTTGAATCTCGACCTCACGGGTTGGATTTAGTTAGTTTACTAATTCGAATACCTATAAATACATACTCAGTTCCTCACTTTTCTTCTCATACTTTCTAATCAGAGCCGCGAGGCACTTCCATTTTCCCTTCTCCACTGTTCTAGAAAATATATGTATGTATGTATGTATGTATGTATGTATGTATGTGCGTGTGTATGAGAGAAAGTCAACAAATAAAAGAGAAGAAGAGGAGTGAGTATATACTATGGAAAAAAGTAAATTTTACAATTATACATATATATTGCATTTAATTCAAATCTCCTCTCAAATCTATAATTACAGTGTACATGTATATATCTTGTTATACATATGTTTGGATTGGAAAGGAAAAGGAGTCAATTAAAGGAATGATTCAGATTTAGGAGATTTGGAAAGCTAAAAGAAGGTGAGTGAGAAATTATATGATTTATATATGAATTTATATTGTTGAATTTTATTTAATTGTGCTTATGCATGATCGGTTGAGTTGTAGGTTTAGAAATAATGTATTAAACTGAAATCTTGTCTACATGTTCAATAAGTTAAGTATTGACGTCAAAAATGAGCGTCAACACCCAATAGAATCTTGTAGAGAGTAAATGATGAATGAAATTAAAACATAGCAAAGAAAGTAAATGAAAACACAGATTTTTATAGTAGTTTGGCAACCTTGGCCTACGTCCATTTTATATTTATATTAATCTTGCACTTAATTATGAAAGTTTGGATCAGTAGGGTCCATTAGTATAGAAATAAAGAACAAAAATGGTGAAGCCTTGGCAGTGGAAAGAATGATTCTCTTTATGAAGAATGGTCGTTGTATTTATAGAGGAAGATGTCCATAGATCGGATTGAAAATTCGGCAGAAGAATCTCCAGATCCATAGAGGCCCACACTAATGATCGTGGGTCCCATCTCAATCGCTAGAACAATCGATATCGATCGTTCATTTGTGCTCCGATGCACGTGCGATTGTTTCTGTGAGATCATCCATCCATCTAGTCCATGTGCTCAAAGTTTGGCATCATTACGACTTCGTGTTAGTGAGATATCGACCGATCTTTATAGTTTAATCATTTTTGCTGAAACGATCCGATTGATCATGAACGATGTATGTCGATCATCCATTTTTTCTTATCTAGGCATGCGATCGATTTTTGGGGCTCTTTCCTTTAATATATTGTAATCCTAAAGTTTCATGTGTGATGGATTTGTTGATTCTGCGACACCGATCGATCACTATTCAGTTGAGCTGTAGAATCGATATGATCCATAGTGATGAATACAGTAGTACTCGATCCATCTTTCGGGAGTAGTGAGTTTTCATGCTTTGAGTGTTCTTTTGAGTTTGCATTTAGCTTCCGCTTTGCTATTGCTTCATATTATCGTATGTTTCTAATTTTTGGACTTCACGATCGTTAATCTGATGCATCAATCCTGATGACTACCGAGTTTGTCCCGCTTGATCGATCCAAATATAACCGGGCCAAAAGAATGGATAACATTTGCCCCCCCCAAAGTACATATTGTTTCAAACATGACATGCTTTGAATCGAACAAGTTAGGTTCGCTGGAAATATATCCATTTCATTTTCTAAACAGTCGTTGTCCTTATGTTGAATTGTCTTTTCCGAAAAGTCGTATCTCTCTCCATTTACTGTGACACGATTGATATCTGATAGTATTAATTCTAGATTGTAATTAGTCAATTGCTATCAGTGCCTGGTTGCATTGGTTTAGTAGGCGTTAGCTATGTGATATGTTTCCTTATCTGATTTTTTAGGATGCACGCGTGCACATTCATGTACATGTATTTTTTGTTGGTTCCCGAATGCGTTCATACGCTCACCGGTCATCGCTAACTTGGTGGAATGCAATTCAATCATTTGCATTTTTTTTATAAATCATTCCCCTTTCTATTTCTGGATGTGGCCATGAGGGGCGGTTGCGATCAGTTTTAGACATGGTTGGGTATTGATGACAAAAGGAATGGTGTTTCTTCGAATATGATTTTGGGTGTAGGACTTCCCTCAATACTCGTTTGAACTCGTCGTGGGCGATACACCGAAGCAGGGGAATGAAAAACCCTTCCTTTACATAATTCCTTCCTTGAAGATGTATCATAAAGCTTTGTGGAGGATCATTCATTTCTTGTTCCTTCGTTCGAGAAAGATTCCCCATTGTAGGTAATCTATGATAGGGGTCACTCATGACTCCTTTTCAGGCTCCATCTCCAAGGTCTAGTTGATCTCCCTTTGGTCAATGCTTAGAGTGTTAAGTACTTCCACTGGGAATAAGCCCATTTTCTACGTATCCCCTGAATTGTCCAGCTTGGCTAGCGAGTTGGCTCTCTTATTTTTTTCTCAAGGGATTTCGGTAATGATGTAATACTCAAAGTCGGCCAGAATCTCCGGGTGCCCAACCGAGATAGGGAGTAAGTCGTTCCCTCCTTAGCTTGATAATCTCCGCTGAGTTAACATACTCCTAGCAGGGAATCGAGAAAGATTTGTAAGGATTTTACTCTTAGTCCTCTAAGAAGTTTGAGCCTCACAATCAAGGCTTATATTTAACTTTATTATTCATTGCAGGGAGGTCGAGTTTCAGGGCGTATTAGATCAATCATTCCTCGAGAGTCATTAAAAAGATTTTTGTGCCAAAACATCGATTGTTGGATGCTCCACCCATGTACGTTTTCCATCGGACGATCGATACTGCACTTCTCTCTAGGGATTCATTTTGTACAATGAATTCAACTATGAAGCCCGCCAATGCATGTCCATGGATAGCACTTCGAGGGAGATAACTGATGTTAAATTGGTTCAATTCTATGTTCCACTTGAGTAGTCTTTTAGATGTCTCAGGTCATTGTAGGACCTATTGTAACGGCTGCACGGCATAGGTGTTACTGGGTTGAGCCTTGAAGTAAAGGAGGAGCTTTCATGATGCAACCAACATGCAGTACATGAGCTTTTCAACCTTCGAGTAGTTTCTCTCAACAACTGCCAACTGCTTGCTTACATAATATACCAATCTCTGGATCTGATTCTCTTCGCGTAATTATTCAGTGCTTGTGGCATGTACTGACATGGCTAAATGGGCGTGTAAGTCTTTGTGATCCAGTGGCTTGGATAGGATGAGAGGCCTCTCTAAGTGATCTACCATAGCTTGAAACGTGGCAAGGAAATCCTGCATCCATTCAAAGTTTCTCTTCCTCTTTTTATTAAGTCGAAGAAGTGAGCACGCTTGTCGGTGGTCCTGAAGGTGAATCGACTTAGGGTGGCAACCTTCCCATTTAGGCCTTGTACTTGCTTGGTTGTCTTTGTACCTAGATGTCTCTGATTCCCTAAATCTTCCTGCGATTGGCTTTAGTTCCACGAGAATTGATGATGAAACCCAAGAATTTACCTGTGGCAACGCCGAAATAGCATTTCTAGGGGTTGAGTTTTATTTTGTATTTTTGGAGAAACTGAACATCTCCGCGAAATCATCGATGTTGTTTTTTCATCGCTATGATCTCACGGGCATATCATCCATATATACTTTCATTGATTTCCCAATCCAATATTTGAAAACATAGCAATATAATCTCAGATCGATTGGTGTGCTCCTAGTTGGGGATATGTATCAAGATATGATTGTATCTGCAGCACACATGCATGAATGAAAGAAGTTCATGTTCAACGGTTAGGTCTACTACATGGTCGATCCTCGGGTTCAACTTGTTTAGGTCTAACCAATCTTCGAATTTGAATGTAACTATTTCGGGTAACAATCGACCTGAAACCCAATTGGGATGGTCAATGATGATGGTCACTCCGGTCGAATTCTTGGACCTCATCATGAGATGCTGAGTTTGATGGTGATGGGTTCTATAAGCTTTTAGCAATTACCTACAATGGTTGAACATTGGGCTTGAAGGAGCGTTGAATCAAATGCCGAGTAGAGTTTAACCTTGTGTTGCATGTGGCTAAATAGTTGGCTATTATTTTGAGTTTGAATCTGCTCATGTATTCGAGTAACGCACTTTCCATTCAATGTACTCGCATTCCATTGCTCGTCATTAGGGTCAGAATGATGGTCTGTTTCCCATAAGCTGGGACATCGATTCGATGATTCTATCTTCAAGCATCCTTTCGTTCGTAGCCTCAAGTTGTTGTAAAACCAAGCATGAGTCACAATATCGAGCTATCATAGTTAGCTTTTGGATGATCACATTTCTACCCCAATCTCAGGTCGATAGATGTTCTGCATGGATGATCAAGTTTCATGCTAGTTGTGTTTATTCTCCCACCTAAACTTCAAAGACCGAGAGTTGACTGATGAATGACCAATTACATTCATCTTGATTCGCGATTGTGCCCCCATAAGTTTGGGGCAGATGTTAATAAGTGGATAGGAAAATCATGTCCACTTTAGCCTTATATTCTTTCTCGTCAAACCGTGGTATTGAGTTAGTTGATGGAAGGTCGTGTCATGCTTATTTTTGATTGTATTCTGGTTTTTCTTCTCCAAAGTAAGACCTCAATGCTCCATCGAATTTCGAGCATAAGTTAGGTACTGGATGGTCAATCACATCCTCTTTTGGTGCAAATGTTGCCATACTTTGGGTGAGGACTAAAATAATAAATGGTCAAGTCACATCCAATCCGTGATTGATGCTCCAACTATCGAACCAAGGGAAAAGACCACTGAGCAGATGGTCAAGTCATGTCTATTCCAAACTGCTCTTCTAATCGAATTATGGTCAGAGCTAGCGAGTGCATGGCCGTATTTCATTTAGTTGGAGCTGGACGGTCAGCCACACCCATTTCGATTTTTGTTCTCTCATCAGATTAAGGGATAAAATTAGCTCGTGAGCGATCAATTCATGCCCATCTGGTTTTATACTCCTCTTGATGGATCGAAGTAGAGTGATAAAGAATGAATGGTCATGTCACACTCATTCATGGTTTATTCTCCAATCCAAGCTATGATGAGCGGAGTTATTCAATGGATGTTCGATACCCCTCTATTTGTGGTTGGTATGGATTGATATTGACCATCATTCTAGTGGCGCGATGTAGAGAGTTCGGATTGATATTGCATATCGATCCAAAGGTATTATATAATCGGTCTCCCATAACTTCGAACGTCATTTCAATTGGTTCAGTATTAAGGTCTCCTTGTATTCATTGCCTTAAGTTATAGAGAACATCAAGCTAGAACTATAATGTTACGCCGTCGTATTCAATGGTTAAGTGTTCATACTTGTACCCCTAGTCTTGGGTTAGCGGAGTTAGTTTGTGGATGGTCGAATACCATCCACGGCGAGTTTATTCTCCTATTGTTAAAATTTATGTAAGAGTTCACGAATGAATGGTCGAATCTCATTCATCTGTTGGTCTATACTCTTATCCCTACTCCGGGGATCAAATTAGTTGATGGGTGGTTAATCACACCCATTTGATGTTTATACTCTAGTCCACACTCTAGGAACTGGAGTTATTTTGAAAAATGGTCGAACCACATTTTCCTGAGCCATTTCTTCTGCCCCGAAGTCAGGAGAAAAAGTTGTAGAGTGGTCAGTCGTATCACATCTACTCTTACTTCAAGTTCTTTCCATCAAATTATGGGAAGGATTTGATTAGCAGATGGCCGGGTTGTATCCGATTTAAACTTGGCCTCTCAAACCGTCCCTTGCATCTAGGGTGGGAGTTGATGCATGGACGGTCGTACCGCATCCACTTTCATTTAGATCTTGCTTCTGTCGAGCCTTGGGAGTGAGATGAGTGTTTTAGCAAACTTCGTGCCCAAGCAAGGAGCGGATGGTCGGGCCGCATCCACTTTGATTCGTGTCTTTGCCTTCAAGCCAGGGGAATAGTTGGAGAGAGGACGATCGAACCACGTCAACTTTCTTAAGGTATTTATACTCCTAACCATGCTCTGAAGGTTGTAGTTTGTTAGTGGATCGTCGAACCACGTCCATCTTTTTGTGATTATACTCCAGTCCATACTCTCGGAACTAGAGTTGATCGATGAATAGTCAGACCGCATCCATCTTTTGGTGTTTATACTCCGTTCTACGCTCCGGAAACTAGAGTTATGATGGGTGGTCAACCGCACCCGTTTTTGATTTATACTCCACCTATCAAGTCGGGGTAAAAGTTCTTGAATGAACGGCCGAAGCATGTTCATTATGGAATGGAATTCCGTCCCCGGCATCGAGGGCAGAACTTGACAGGTGGACGGTCAATTCACGTCCAGTTGGTTACTGTAGCTCCTCTTTTCAAGCCAAGGAAGGGAGTAGGTGATGGATGGTTAGATGATATCCATGCTCGGGTTGGACAGTTAGGTCACGTCGAATTTGCTTCATGCTCCTCCCGGTAAGTCGAAGGAGAGAGCTATTGGGTAAATGGTCAAATCATATCCACCTCAAGCTATAGCTGTTTCCTCGTGCCGAAGGTGGAGGTTGATGAGTAAAAAGTCAGACACGCCTACTTTAAGTCGAGCTCTTGAAATACTCTTTGTGTCTAGGGCAGGAGTTGACGTGTGAACGGTCGTATTATTTTCAGGTGGAAGAGGAAGATGAAGTTGAGAAAAAATGAACGTTACTGGTATTCCTTTTTCTCACTTCTTCATTCATAGGCTAAGACTAATGGGTCAAAGGTTCTAAATCAAAAGAAAATAAAATGATTTAAAATAATTATTTAATACTTAACAAAAAATGTGTACATATATCATGTATACACAAAACAAAATGCACCTTTCTCTCAAGTTTTACATAAGAAAAATATGTAAACTTGCACAATAATAAAACTTTCTACCATATAAAAAGATAAATTTATATTTTTAAAATATTTTTATTATTGAAATCCTTTATTTAACAAAAACACTATTTACTCAAATAAAAGAATAAAACCGTATTTTTAACTTCTAAAATTCCACAAATATACTTTTCTCACATAGAAAAATATTTGAAACAATTTCCATACTTAATTAATAGCTAAAACATATTTTCAAACCAATTTCTACCTTTTTATTTAACCAAACAACTTTTAAAAATCTAATACTTCTCTTAAAAAATTATTAAAAGAAGTAACTTGGTAATAATTAATATAATTATTGCATTTCCTCTAAAATAAAATCATATTCTATTATTATCAAACCAAATAAAGAAAATAATATCATTTTCCATTTATCATCAACCCAAATAAAATAAAGTTTGGAACTTTATTTTCTCATTTTTTTTAATTCCAAAATTCATTGTTTATTCCAAATAAACAATATAAAATCCCAATTTTATTTTAAATCATAATATTAAATTATAACTACCGTTATAATTCAATATTGTTAGGTGATCTCCAAACTAGGGTTATTACGTTATAGACATACATTTCTTTATTTGACAGAGTTTAAGTGAGAACTTTTATTTTAAGTGTTTCATAAAATTTTGAAGTTTTCATGGCTGAATCTTTGAATTTCAAGAGTGGGCCTGCGCGTGAGCTTAAAAAAATGTGGTTGCTGCCACAAAGCAACAACATATGAAAAATAAAATTTCTAATATCAAAATCTGCATGCAATCACAAAGAAAAAAAGACATGCATGATTATTGGAACTTTTTCAATTTAAATAAATATATCAAAATGAATCTTGAAGTACGTGATTAGTTTTCTTACATATGTTAATATTTCAATGAACCACATGTATAGAATGCACTATAGTCTGTATTGTTTCTACCTTTTTAACCCAATATAGCAATACACCACCAAGACTAAACCAATGCTACATCCAAATATTTGTTCTTATATTACAAATAACAACAATAATTTGGATAACAAGTGGGTTTAAATGTTGAAGTAGTGTCGTTTCTAGATTTAAAATAATGCATGCATTTTGTTTATCTCTATATGCAACTTATAATTGCACATAAGTTAAGATTAGGTACTCTCAAAGCATATTTGGACTAAATGGTGGTGATAGCTTGTTTTGGCCACTTTGAAAGTTAACCGCTTTGTTTTAATGCTAAAAATAAAAGGTACGCTTTCAGATTAAATATAGCAATGATAGAAATATTGTTATATGTCATGTTTCCGACCATATGGTCGATGTATATCATATATAGTATAATTGGGAAATTGCAAACGGCTCTCCGTACAAATGAGACTTGCTGAAATTTTTCAAAATTTTTAAAACTTGGAAAATTTTAATAAATTTTCATATGTGAAGAAATGGAAGTAAACAAATGAACTATTCAAATTTAATGTATGATAACTTTGATTCTAATGTTAACTACTTCAGGTTTTGATCGAGTTTCAACTTAATAGTAAAAATTCGAAGAGAGTTAATGTTTGCATGTGTTTTGACGTCTTCCTATAAGAAATTGCGATGACGCAATTTTCATAGGGCGAGGTCTGTAACACCTTGTTTTAAAGCAGTAATATTAAATTAAATTAATTAAAACAGGAGTGCTGGAGTTCGATTTTGATGATTATTATTTTGGAATTTAATTATTATTCAATAAAAGGTCTATTTAATAAAGGATTTTTGCAATTGCAAAAATTTAATTAGTTAATAAATTCCTTTTTTTAGAATATTTGGAAATATGAATAAATGTTTCAATACATATAAAGCATTTTTTAAAGCATGGTTATTTTATATGATTGGTATTGTTGGAAATTAATTTATTTTATATCAGTACTGTGAATAATTAAATGGAGTAAACTAATATTGAATGAGTAGTTATTGAATTATATTTCATAGACGGAAGTGAAAATTTGTTTGAAACTAAAATAAAAATATAATTGTGCACAAATTATAGAAATGAAGGGCTATTTAAAAGAAAGGAAAAGAACATATGAATACATTACTTAAAAGAATCTAAAGCCCGGCCCATAACGAGCAAACCACACCATTAGTTACTCAAAACCCGTTTACACTCTTCCTCTAGTTCGTTATATTTTTGAGAAGCCCTTTAAATCGAAAAGGGAAAAAAACAAAACTAAGTCGTGCATGCATGCTTGAGCACCGATGCCACTGGAGGAGGGAGCCGCTTGGGCGACCAATGGTGTGTCAAGCGCGGCTGGGTTAGGGTGGCGCGGTTGAGGGTGTTGGTTGGATTTCTACCACACGTTGGAGGCATGCGGTTGAAGGATGGCTACCGCGAGATTTTGGTGATGGATGAAGTCACAACGACGAAGGTTGCAACATCGATTTGGAGGCAATGGGAAAAACTTAGCTATGTGCGAGGTGGAGCATGGCCGGCGGTTGTTAGGGTAGTTTAGGCGAGTGATGACGATTTTCATACATATGATGGTCGATGCGTACTGGTATCAAATGGTAGCTATTGCAAGCGGCATAGGAGGTACATAGATTTCTAGCACTTTTGGACTGCAAAGACTTTGTTTGGAATTTTAGGGGAGTAACTGTAACTCACACTTCTATATTTACATAAATGAATATCAATTTTTAGATGCCTTGATATGGTTGTTTGCGATTAGGATGATTGAATTGGTTTGAATGTATTGATAAATGGATGAATTGCTGAGTTAAAACGAATCTATGAATTTACAAATTTTAGAAACTGAACACTGTTAATTCTTATTTGAGTACAAATACCCATTTTATACATAAAGTAGGAATTTGGTAGTGATTGAATGAAATTAGTGAAAATACAATTTCATGCTATGGATTCCTTATCATTGTCCTATAAGAACGAAATGAGATTTCTCCGAGATATTTTCAAAGTTATGTTTTAGGTCCAAATTCGATATTCGATTATTTAACTATCGAATAACAATTATTCAATCAAGAATTTAATTCCATATGGAAAATCAACATTGGTTAACTACCAAGCCACACTAAGCCTCTTTTAACAAATCCTTCCATTAGCTCAAAATACTTTGTAAATATTTGTAGCAAAATACTTTTACAAAGATTCATTCACAAACCCTTATATTTTCAATACTTGAAAAATATCCATATACTCATCTCAACAGTGTAAGTGTATTCGCTAACATTTGAGAAGATTGCCCTTTTCATAACTCTATTATTAATCCACAAAACCATTTATAAAACTCCTTTTATAAATCTATAAACCCATTCTAAAATTATTTTATAAATGTCTAAAACCGTTTATAAATTTTTTTTATCTTTTAACCAATCTTCCTTTACATTTTCCAAATATGTTATAAGATTCCTCTTATTAAAACCCTATATGTTTATAATACTCCATTTATAAATCTTAGGAACAATTACAAATAAGTTCTAATCATTTACCTTTAAACACTACTGTATACTAATAATATTATAATGAATAAATACAAACTTTAAAACATCTTAAAATAATAATTAATAATTTCTAAAACATTCTTAGATAAGCAATAATAATTTATTTCAACATTATTATAAATAATAAAATATAAATTTCCAAAACTTTATTGTTAAATAATTATAACTAATTTCAAATCATATTAATTTTCTAATTAATTAACCCTTCAAATATTAAAATATTTATAACAACCTTAAAACAATATTAGTATAAATATCAACTTTTGAAAAACGCAATTATATTTGAAAATTTATATTTAAATTTCCACATAATTGTTTCCATTGTTATAAATCTATGCTTATAAATCTCTTCCATTTTATGAAACTTTCTTTCATGAAATCCCTTTATTTATGAACCACATTTATAACTCCATTCCTTTATAAATCTCACTTATTCATAAACTCTCATTCAAAAACATAATTTAAACCGTTTTTAACCTTGCTCTAATAGGTATAACTTTTTTTTATAAATTTCTTTCAATTTAAAAATATCATTTAACACATCCCATTTAACCTCACTTTCAATTTCCAGAATAGAGTCAACTATTTTCTAAAATATCATTCCATGTCTTTTAGTAAATCCACCATTTGATTTATTTTCCAATCTATAAAACGATAATGGTTTAATTTTATTTATAAACACTGTTTATAAAGCCATACTTTTATAACGAAAATATGATTTTACAAATCTTTAATTTCTTTGTAAAATGTCACTTTTGTAAATTATCATATTTATAAATTTCACCTTAATAAATAAATTATAATATATGTACCTACGTATATATATATCACTTTATATAAAATGGTTAACAAATATTTATATCAAAATATTTCTATTATCTTTTTAAAACCATATCCCTGGTTATAATAGACCGACTTATTTTCCAAGATTTTAGAAATCTTCATTCATTGTTCAAAAACTCTCCTTAAAATGTTTTATAAAACTATTAAATTATAAGATCCAAAAATAATCATAAGTTTGATTTTAAAATACTTCTCCAAATAATTCAAGGAAATTATTTAAAGGAAATTATTTTCCAAAATCACTTTGAAATCCCCTTTTAAAATCAATCACTATTTTATGGTATTTTAAAATACCAAAATATAAGGCCTAGTGCTACTAAAGCACTAAATAAAAAAATCGTGTCTATATCATCAATTATACCATCCAACGTATCATATGTCAAATTATATGAAAAACAAATCAATGGTGTGAATATTCCTTTTGGATCCCTCCAACTCGTCCCTCTACATCACATACAGTGTATAATCATAAAAACATAAATCAACCGTTTTGAGGTGTGATTCATATACAAAAAGTCATCCGCTCTTATATGGAAACATAATAGGGTCTCATCCACTCTGGAGGCAAGAATATATATCTAAACCAACAATACAATTTTGTGAATTATCCAAACAATCAATAACACCCCACAATAAAATATTCATACCTAATAAATAACTTTTGACTAAAAATATTTATGGTTGACTAAAAAGGTGAGTTTAACTTACTTTGATTTTAATAGTCACCAAAACGATAAGGTTTTGAATTAAAATTGAGCGGGCATTAATTTTAATCCAATTTCCAACTGGATCCAAATCCATCCAACACAATTTCATAGCGCAGTGCTCGCTGACACAATTGTAATACAACTTGTCGCGCTTAATCTGGAACTCGTATGAATGAGTTATGAAATAATTAATGTTTCATATCATTAAATTATAATTAACAAAATAATTAACTTTATTAAATAAAGTTTGAACGTTTTAATCTTCTCTTCCTTCTCTGCTCGTTTCAGCCGTGCCTTTTTATTTTAATTTTTTTTAAAATAATGATCGCTCGACCATCGTTCACGCATCCACCACGACACCGACCATCCATGATCGCCTACCCTTGCTCGCTTCCCTTTGCCGCTACAATCATAACAACACGCGTGCATGAAAACCAATAAACTTCTCACGAACATGAGATGATTTCGTCCTCCATTACTTGACAAAGGGTGATCTATCCATTGATCTTGTAGAGCTCGTCGAGCTCTTAATCTTCCTAGTTGTAGTCGAAGCCTAAATATGCATAGATAGAGAGAAAATGAGGGAGGAAGATGATTAAATTTCGACCATTAAAAATATAAAAGGAGGCGGTCGATAGAAACTAGGGTTTTGGGTTGCAAAAATAAAATTATCAAGTCCTTATATAAAAAAATTCATGGCACTATTCATCCGTGAAAATATTCGAACTCCAAACAAAGCATGCCGCTTAGCATTATATGTGTTATACTCCTATTCCGAACATAGTGGAATATATATCAGATCCAATTCCATTATATTCAGAAGTTAACTTTTTAAAATCGAATTATATTAATAAAAATTTCTTTAATTAATTTCTACGTGTTTCGAACTCGCACCACCAAATGATATGTCCGATCGCCATGAAATTCAACGGCATATAATAATCACCATTATGGATCCAATGAAACTGGTTTCGTCGAAATCCTAGACAGTGCCCCCAGACGACTATTTTTACACGTAAATTAAAACAAGTAATTTCCAAAATTAGTTTAATCACTTTTAAATCCAAATTTAGAAGTTCACAATCCTCCTTATTCAAAAAGAATTTTAATCAACTTTTAAAGTCATTTTCATTCATACTAAATTCAAGATTCAACTATTTAAACAATTCTAATATTAAATTCAATAATTTATTTATCAAATAAATTGCCATATTTGAAATTCAAGTTATTTATCTTATAAAATTAACTTTTTAATATTTAAAATCAATTAAATATTTCAAATTCAAATGATTAAAATGCTAGGTTCAGAATTCCAAGACGTACGAGTTCGAACACCCACTAGTGAAGTTGAAAGACTTATATGTTATATAATGTTATAATGTTATAATAATCTACATTGATAAATTTGTGTATTTAATATGATTGATAAAACATTTATTAATTAAGATATACAAATCAACTGAATTGAAGATTGACAAATAGAAATATAACACAAGCTTACTTACTAATGCTTATTGTATGTTAATGTTTCAGCACGCATGAAAATGCATTATTCTAGAACTTTTAAATATGTTTGTAATTTGGTCATTTACATTTTTATTTTGTCAAGATCGTGTACTGCATTCTATGAGTTTCGAACTCAAGCCATACAATACTATGGATATTTGATCTATATAAAATTACATATAAATGTTATATGGTAAAAGATCATACTTTGCAATGTACAATATTTCAATGAAATTAGTTCATCTGAAATAAGAAAATAAACCATAGTGCAAGATCGAGTATTCAATTTGATTGACTATAATAAAAGACAATGTTGTGTTAAACGTAACACAAGACCAAAATTACTGCATTGATCAAAGAACTTGATCGTTGAAATATCAGTTTAATCATTTTACGTAAGCTACTTCATATTTGATGTTCTAAATTTTTAAGGATAATCAAATTCATTATTGCAAGAGTTCATTATGATATTGTAGTAAGGGATTCTTTTTGAATGGTTCGACCATTTAAAAAGGATAATGAATGTACAAGAGTAGATGTGATTTAAGGTACATTGGGCTGAATAGAGTGAAGAGTCACTTCTACTTCATAATGAAACATCGGAAACAAGAATTGTAAAAATAATAGTTGATACTTAACATTACAATAAGAAACATGATTTCTATTCTGAAATGCATTATCAAATAGAAAATTGTTTTCTATGGGATTTATTTCTTTGACTTTAAGATATTTGATCAATAAACTCTTCACTATAAACTAGTTGCAGTGTATAAAATAAATAATTTTTATTAAGTGAATGATGGATGTGACAACTTCGATTTTTAACGGTCATTAATTGGTAATTAACTGGAATAAATCTATAGAAATACTGATTTACATGTCGGACCGATAGAATTCTGATAATTAAAGATATCTAGATATAAATATAAATTGGTTTAAACACTATATACGAACTTAAGTTATAATATTTTGGGTATGATGAACTTAATTTAATAATCTTCTAATATTATTATTTAAATTTACAAAACTTATCATTCTAAACTAATAAAATAAGCTATCTAACTTAAGTGATATTATTTTAAAGAATTGAGATAATTTCCTAATACAATCATTTTAATGTGCCAAACTTATTCTTTTGAAACAAATTTAAAATGTGCTTTCCAATCAATATTATTTAGGTATGTAAATTGTGAATATGAAACTATGGTTTGGAATTCAAAATAAATATCTTAAAAGTAAATTAGATTTAAAACTCGACATTTTTAAACAATAATATGCATATAGTTATTAATTAAAGTATAAATAGCTTAATCTTAAAATAAGAATAAATAAAGGGTTTTATCAATTTAAGTAAACATTGTAATAAAAAGAAAAAAATATAAAACATAATATAAAAACATAGTAAATATAAAATACATGCGTTAGACATGTGTAAGTTAGGATATGTCATGCAAATACAAGTATCAAATTTATTTGTTTTATATACTTATATATATATGTTCCAATTACTCCTTTCTTTCATTTTCTTTAAATCAAACCAAAAAGTAAAACCAGGAAAAATAATAAAGGAAAACAAATAAACTACTTCAAGTTCCAACTGAAGCAAAACAAGATTTAAATTCAAATTCAAGCACAGTAGTAGATCAAGATTAAGTTACAGCTTCCAATTTCAAAACCATTCTCTGTTCCAACATTTTTAGGTGAGTAAACTTCGCTTTTTGAAAGCCAAACCTACTTTATTTCTTTATGCATGTAAGATTTGATAGTGGTAATGACTTGAATACTAATTGCATGGATGAAATTGTATGAATGTCTGATTATACAAGTTGAAAGTACTCTATGTGTATATGCATGTCTCTGTTTTGCTCAACAGACCCAAAAACAAATCAAAATTTAATTTCACTTCATATAAACCATTATAGGTTATGATGTTTAAAGGAAATATGTTGTATTAACTAAATTTTATTTTTTAAAAATGTTTTTATGTGAAATTAGTAGGTATTTTTACTGGAAACAAAAAACAAAAGTAGGAAATAAATCAAAGCCGAAAATAAATTGTTTTAATTTCAAGTTACACCTATATAAATGGATTTGTCTTGGAAATTATTGATTTTTGGTGAGAATTTCATGATTTTTAAGTGCATGGATGATGGGGTATCGAAAGTTGATCAGATTTTCATCATGGGTCAATTTTCTGGTGGTCGTGAGGTCCAGTAGCCTCGAGGTTATGGCCGAAGGACGGTCATGGGTATGCAGTCTCGAGAAAAATGGTGTCGTAATTTTCTGGGCGTTGGTGACGGCGGTGCGATAGGCTTTATGGTTTAGGTGGCGTTTTAGGTCGTGGCTGTCTTCCTGATGATCACGAGGTCGTGGAGGCATCGGGTTGGACCGGAGCGGGGGGAAAAGGAGCGTGGTTGAGATGACATAGACATATTGATTCCGCTATGTATTAGAATTTTTATTGATTGTAAACAAGGACAAGTTGTTACAACTGTGCAGTTTCTTTACGAACGGTTGTACTATGATATATTGTATGTAAATTAACATTTATAGCTTTTCTTAGTATAAATACTGTTACTGATATTATATTTTGTTCTGTTGCGATTATGAGATTTTGTGCTTTTGTTTTAATTTCTTCTTCTACCTCTTTTTCTTCTTAACCCTAACAGTCTGGGATTTCCGGTACTCGATTGCTTGGCACTCTATACAGTGGATGTATTAGTGTCGATTTTCGAGGTTGAAAATTTCGGGTCACTGCATTTTGTATCAGAGTAAAAGGTTAAGCGAGAACCTTGGCTCTGGTGGGGATTACTCATTTGGACTAAAGTTGGTAGTACCCTAGAATGAGTTGAGCGTATTATATGAGAGCGTACTTGTTATTTTCTTATATAATGATTTAAAAAATGATTTTTTATATAAGCTTATATTCTGATATATAAAGCAATAATTTTTCTAACTATTATATATATTAAGATAATTTATTGTTGAAATTAAATATAATAATAAGAATAAGTGGCAATATATATACAACCAAATAGAAATTTGGGTAAGGATTAACTATGCAAATAAGTTGAACTAAAAGTGGATTCAAAACTGAACTTAAATTCTAGAAAATTCAACAGAATTTTTAAAGTATTGAAATAAGTTACCTTGATTTGATTTTCCAACAAATGAATATGGAATATATGGTGTGTATGATTTCTAGACATGATAATTATCATAAATTGGGTATTGTATCTTAATAAAGAGATGTTTATTTTCCTAAATAAATAATGATAAAGCATAATAAAATGTTTTAAGGAAGTAACAATTTAGATAAGTATGACTTATAAATTGAAAAGGATTTAAATTGTGAATTTTTTAAATCTAAGTCCAGAAAATTTGAAATAGTTCCAAAGAGTTAAAAGATATAATAAATAATATTTTTGAATGTAGGAATCCAATTTTAAAACAAGAATTATTTTGAAAATTTTAAAGGAATTTGTTTTGAATGGTTTAAAAATTGAAAGTATGACTTGGTGTGTAAACGAAATAGATATCTGTGTATATAATGCAAAGTTGATTTGAAATAATATATATATATATTTGGAAAATAAGAATAAAAGCTGGAAATTCTATTAATAAAAGTCTAAATTATAGGATAGGAAGTTCAACTAGAATCCAGCCTAAGAGAGTGATGGCTAAAAGTGAAGAATGGAAGGCAAGACGCAGAGAGCAGAGAGCAGCTACACGTAAGGAATGAGAAGAAGCAATACAGGAGTATGAGAAACATGTTAAGGGAAGGGCTAGATCAGGGCCTTATGATAATGTCACCTCCTACAGATGTTACAATAAGGGTCATTATGCAGCCAAGTGCAGTAAAACAAGGAAGGTATTGAAGGGTACATTCCAACGGTTTCACACTGATATCTTATCCTTTAAGTGTCATAAGAAAGGACATTTCTTAGACCATTGCCCTGAAGTGAGGAAGGCGAAGCGTAAACCAATAGAATCAGCCAGTGAGTTGACTATTTGCTATAATTGTAAGACGACAGGACACATCGCTAGGAATTGTCTCAAGAGATGGAAGAAGAGTAAGGTTGTGGAACGTCCTGCAGGAGGCATGAAGGTTATCCAGATTGATGGAAGGGTAGAAAACTTTTGTGGTAAATGCTATAGGTGGGGTCATTCGGTTGAAAAGTACATGTTCAGGCTTTGCCCATTGGAAGGAAGTCCCTAGAGAGGATTCCTGTAAAGAATACAAAGGCACTGTTCTTCTCCAAACCCCTAGGTGATGGAGAAGGCGTCTAGATTTGTGACTTCTGTAAGACTCTTATTTTTGGATAAATGGATGTAATGTTTGAACTACTAGTGTGTAGTCCATCAATGTATGGAACATTTTATGGCAGTACAATCTAATATAGATTCACTTTTATTTATTTAAGATTGGAATTGAAATTAGTTCAAATTGAAATTTGATTTGAATTAACTGGAATTGTAATCGAAGTAAATTCAAATTGAATTGAAATTGAATCAATTTAATGGAAGTGGAAATTAGAAATTGATTGGAATGGGAGATTATGATATTGAACAGTTTGGCTCTGAACTATTTTCAATCAACTATTTTAATATAAACTGTCTAAAAACTATTTCCTAAAATACTTAGATTTATTTGATCTCTCCTAGCTATTTACAATACAACCTTTCTTTTTAAAACCCAAACTATCTTATACTTATATTACAACTATTTTGAAAACTAATTATTATTTTACAATAATTTTACATCTTTTTTACAAACTAATTACTATTTTACAATTATGTTGCAACTATCTAACTATTCTTTAGATATTTTACAACTAATAACCATTTTACAACTACTTGTCCATTTTTAGACTTTTCAAAGCTATTTTCTAAATTCAAGCTGGTCAGAGTGCAAGATATTTATAATTAAATACCAATTGAGATAAAAATTGAAGTGATAACCCAAATGGAAATTGAAGCAACTATGAATAAGTGAATAGAAATCAAAATGAATGTGAATAAAAAGAAATTGATTTAGCTAATAATCATTGAAGATAAATATATTGGATGTATGTATATAATTCTTGTAACGACCCACTATTTTAGACCATTCAAATCGACAATAAAACCACGCATGTCTGCTTGAACAATTCAAAATAGTAGATTGTAATATAAATTGGAGAAAATAAAACCAATCACATAATTATAGACACAGATAAATCAGAATAACTCGCAGCGGAAATAAAATAACAGTAGTAGTTCATGAAGCTACCCCAAATACAGTCTCTAACACAGTCTCAAAACAAGTACAAAATACTATAGTCTAAGAAGTAAATACAACAGAAATCCTAATACATAAAGGTTCACTAATACATAAGCTGAATAGAAATACTGAATGGAAATAGGTAACAACAAGATACATGGATAATCTCCAGCAAATCCTTTAGCTCGAAAGGTGAATTCCAAAGCTGAAATACTCAGGCTGACCCGAGCGTAAAGCAAAACACAAAGCACTCGAGTCGGGGCATACATACTTATACAATGTAAACTAACTCAAGTGAACTGTAATAAAATGTACAAGTAACTTAAAGGATGCTTGGGACCGCCCATCCTCTAAGGATCCATTAAACTATTTACTATTCAGTAATATACGCTATTATAATAATGTCTAAAGTAAAGTATAATATATTTAAAAATAGCGTTAAGGCATTACCCACTTGACCCATAACACATTTTATAGTGCCAATAGTCTATACAGTACCGTAGTACCTCCTGATCGGGAAGCCACCATAGGATACTCCATAGGCACGGCACAAAAACAAAATCGTGCAGTGCACGCTAGTGTAGGTGACACGGCACAACTTGGCAATGCCGGGGTAAATATACCAATTACGCTTCCATGTCGGCGGTAACGCGTAGCAGCCACTACCGCCCACCTCGAGCCACACTCCCAAAATCAAAGGTGCGCACAATATCAATCATAAAGTAATAGAATGGCATACGAAGATGTGTGTCCGATAAGAGGAGCTACCTCATTAGCCCGTCAATCGCTCCTGTTTTAGCCACCTTATGCCAACTCATGGGTGTCGGGTCCATATACATACCTCAATAGAATGTCGCCACCATCCTACTTCATTCTGTAATTTCCACCGCGTACATAGTTGTTAAAGTGGTTTTCGGAGTTGGCAGAGAGTATGACAACTTTCGATCCCGGTCTCTTCAACAACCAAACATTATTATTACCCGTGCTTATAAATTTCAAAAATGGTTTATATTCCAAATCAAAATAATTCATTAAAACCATTCAAATATGAAGTCATTATCCTTCCAAATCAAATATTCAATTTCTAGAATTTCAGCATTTTCTATGTTCATTCGTTCAATTACAACAATTTCGAGACATTGTATTTTTCAGAAACAGCAGCACTTATAAAGTGTTACAGTAGATATATTAGTATTTCAAAATAGTTCAATCTCAGAAACTGCAGCACTTTAAAAATGCTACTATAGATATATTAGTATTTCAAAAATAGTTCAATTTTAGAAACCGCGGCACTTTAAAAATGCTACCGTAGATATAGTGATACTTCAGAAATATTGTACACTTTCAGAAATGGTAGCACTTAGAAAATGCTACCTTAAAACCACAGCATTTTGAAAATGCTGCCAATACAAAACTATGTTTTATTATAACATTTCAGAGACATTATAATTTCGATTTTTCACCATTTTGGACTTATAAAACTTACCTCACTTTCCAAAATATTTATTTGGATATCAATTAAGTTATGGTTAAATAAAATAATTTTTTTATATAAATAACTGTCCATATTAAACTATAATTCACTTATTAAATCAAATGTACATTATTTTACTTAACTTTTATCTTAACAAATGACTTAATACTTTATTTAAAATATCCCATTTCATAAATAAATATTCTTTTTACTAAGTTAAGCCTAAAATTTCCACTTTGAAAACTAAATTTCGATTTTCAAGTTAAGTCATATTTAAATTACATTTTTAAACCATTTATTTACTTATACATTTTAACTTATAGAAAATCACTATAACATTTATTTAAATCATTTAAATCCAATTTAAGTTAACATTTCTTATTTTATATATTTCAAAAATACTTAATAATTTTTCACAGATATTTAAAATTAACCACGGGTCTGTATATAATTTTCTAACCTAGGTCAAGTGGTACGGATATGTACCATTTCAATCCGTAATTTAAAAATAAAAATCCGGGTTCTATCATTTCAAACCCACAATCCCAAGTCAAATAAAATAAAATAAAAATCGCTTGAGCCTATCATTTCAGCTCATAATGACTTTTCCTTATTCTAATCTCCGTTCAGGAATGTATCATTTCAACCCATAGTGATTCTATACTAATAGGAAACTAGCAGTGTGAGAAGCAGTAAACGAATAAACAGTATAATATGGCATATCATATCAGGTGATGTAACAAATAAATATCAAGTTATAACATCATGAAATATCATATCGCTGGCATACATAAATTACTATCATATCATCAACTACAATTCACATGCCATTATTTTACCATTATATAAGTACAAATGTCGAGAATGATAAACTCACCTTCTAAAGCTGGAGTTAACAATTCAAGACACACGAATAAACTTCGGAAAGCACAACAAAGCACGATTTAGGTTCGAGTGGATGGAGAGCCAAGATTTGAGTCATGTAAACAACACAATCATCACAAACATAAGTATATAATTCAACAAAAAGATTATAAATTAAAACAAAGGGAAAAATATGAATCAATGTGACCTAGAATTGCTTGACCAAAGCCTTTGGGCTCGGCCACCATGCAAATTAGCTAGACCATCTTCATGTTATGCTCGATCATGATGGTTTGTGGCAACATAGGCTTGGCCATGATGGTTTGCATGCACCTATGCTCGGCTCGGAAGCAAGTAAGCACGGCTAGGCTATGGTAGGTGAAAGGGTGGCAAGGAAAAAGTCAAAAAAAGGAAAAGCAACATGGATTTAGGTTCGGCCTTATGCTAATTAGCTCGACTATTGGGCTTGCATGGCTTGGATTGGATCAGATCTGGTCAAGACACATCTGAATAGGCACGGCTATGATGTGGCTCATGACAAGTCAAGGCCAAGGAGGTGGTGTTTGTGGTGATGGCTGAGGCTAGCAAGGAGGAAAAGGATAGTGTAAGGCTCGGCTAGGGTTGTGAGGCCATTAGGTGATGTTTTTGGATCCAAGAGGTCACGACAACAAGGAAAATGGTGGTGGAGGATAAAGGCCAGTCTTAGGTAATGGTGGTGAGGAGGAGATGGTCGGCTGAAGATCATGGTGATGGTGGCCGAACATAGCTTGAGAAAATAAAAGAGAAAGAAAAATAGAAGAAAGAAGAAAGGAGATAGGATATTGAGAAATGTTTGATCAGAAAATGGAAAATGAGAATAGAGATGAGAAGAGAAATTTTGTATGTGAATGGGAGGAGATGAGAAGTTCAAATAACAATAGAAAATAACAATCAAATAAATAGGAAATAGACAATAAAAAGGTCCCACAAAATAGAAAATAAAATTAAAAATAGAAATGAACATAGGAAATAGACAATAGAAAATAACAAATAAAATACGGAAAATAATCGCGTGTAAAAGGCTGAAATTTATCAAATTTACAAAGTTTAAAATAGAATTAATATCAAAATCAAATACAAATTCAAAGAAAAAGATCAGAAATTAAAATTTAAAATTTTCAAGTAAAAGTCAAAATTTGACCACAGTTGACCAAAATATAATATTTTCAGAAAATATATTTTTTATTGTATTTAGAAAATAATTTATAAACAAAATCCAAAATCACATTGGAAAATTCCAAAATTTCAATTTTTAAATAATTAAAAATCAAAGTTCCATATAAAATTAAAATAAAATATTTATTAAAATTATGGGTTGCTACACTCTCCCCCACTCAAAACTTTTCATCCTCGAAAATGAATGAGACACAAAACAAGGAAAGATAAGATAGAAAAGCAAACGGTACCTGAAACAAACAATTCCAGATTTGAAGCACACATGCTCTCCTTCGTCTCCCAGGTACAATTTCGATCATTCGTACTTCACTGCAATTTGACCAGGTTAACAGATTTCCTTCTTATCTGCTTCTTACCTCTTTTGAGAATACGAAGTGGCTACTTCTCGACAGCAAGGTTAGCCTCAATATCCAACTTTCGAGAGTAGAAGGCAGGACAATCAAAGATGGATCATGCAAATATCGACGAAGATGCGAAACATGAAATACATTATGTACTCCAGAAAATTTCTCAGGCAAGTCCAGATGATAAGCTAAAGAACCAATCCTCTCAAAGATATGGAAAGGACCAACAATCTAGGAGCAAGCATCCCTCATCTTCCTCTCTATCCCAAATTATTATTAAATTTATTTCACTTAATATATCTCATCACAAATATTGAGTATGTTTACTCCTATCGTAACTATTCAAGTTTATTTATAATTTCCTTTAACACCATTTTATATTGTATATTATTCAATTACATGCCTAACTTCTGAATAATTAGGTAAGTTATATTGGATGCAATTTAGTACTATACAGATAAAATTTTCCAATTCAAATATTTCAAGTCTAATTATTTATTCAAAAATTTTGACTTCAGCTTATAATTGACATCATCCCTGGATCATAAATTTAAGAAATTAAATCTCCAGTTTATCTCAAACAATTAAGAGATAATTATATATACACACACATTATATATCAGACTAAATCAAATCAAATCTAAAATCATATACATATTAAATCAAGCCATACTTAAAAAAAATTTACATCAATTTTTCTTCCTCTTTTTATATATCTTAAATCAAACAAATTTAAATCAAACAAAAGTGTAGCAAATCTATGAATTTGTCTCTCCTCTTCGAGACTCGAAAATGAATGTCGATGATGCGACCGCCATCACCGAAATTATTTTCCAGTGACATAAGAGAAGAGCATAGATATAAACATTAAAAATTTATATTCAAACATACCTTTACATAATATACATTTTAAAATATTAAAACCAAAGTTTGAGATCACCGAAATTTAATTCTCAAATCCTTAATTTAAATTCCAAATTAGTTTATAAACCATGCTTTATAATTTTATTTATTTATATCTTGTGTCAATCATCATTGGTTTTCAAAACAACAAATGAAATCACATATTATCATTTCAATAAACAATTCAGTTCTCAATAAACAATTTCAGTTTATACTGATTTTCAAAGCTTTAATATTCCAAAATTTCAAAAACTAAATTTTTATAATTCCATATATATCAAATTAAATTTACTATTATTTAGTTTTGAAATATTTACTTAATAAATCCTATATCATTTAAATAAAACCTTTAAACTTCAAATAACTGAATATTACTTCAATTTATTAAACTTGATGTATATTCGTTTAAACACCTTAAACCAAATCAAGTTACAAAAATCATATCCTTCAAAATCTCGAATTTAATAAAATCCAAATTAAATTATTTGAGTTTAATTTTTAAATAAATCCAATTTCAAATCAAACTTATTCACATCTATTAAAACAAATTTTCAACAGATAATATAAATCTATAGAAGTATTATAGATAAATCATATGCAAAAATTCTCATTTACCAAATTTGAAAACAAAATTGTGTTTGTTTGTTCTGTTAAAGTATTTTGGAAATCCGATCGATATCGCTGATAAGACGAATCGATTGAAATCCCAAATCAACATCAACAACCCAAACACAAGACATATAAAACATCAATATTAGTACAAATACAATCCCTCCCTCGATGATTCTAGAATGGGTTTCAAAATAAGGATAGAATTTTAAATTTGGGAGATTCTAATCAAAAGGACACAAAGATAAAATGAGATAGATAAAGGATTAAGACAAGATTAAAACAGAAGATTGAAATTACACCTAATAACTGCTGTTATAGGTGAATTCGACAAGATGGAGATGATCTACCCAATATCCTCCTTAATCAAGAATACAAGCATGAAGAAGGTCCTCGAGAATCTGATTCACTCTTTCCGTTTGACTGTCGGTCTGTGGATCGTAAGCAGTGCTCGGACTCAAACGAGTACCCAAAGATTCCTGAAAAGCTTTCCAAAACTGACTGGTAAAGATAGGATCTCGATCACAAACAATGCTGATAGGAACATCAAGAAGACGAACAATCTTCGTCATATAGATCTCAACCGACAAGAAGGAGAACGGGTAGACTTGACCGAAAATATGAGCTAACTTGGTCAATCTATCCACAAGGAGAGAAAAGAAGAAAGACTTACATTGATCGCAGCGATTTCAACTGGGTCAACAGAAACTCCATTACCAGAAACAATATGCCTGAGGGATCATACTTCCTCCTTCCAGAAATAGCATTTCAAGAATTTATCTTTCCACTGATGACTCCTAAGAGTTTCTAGAACAAAGCTAAAATCAACAAAGAAAGCAGGAGCAGGGTAACAGCAAAATACCCGATAGCTTGCCTTTCTTCTAAGTAAGACAATGGTAATTAAGAAACAAAAGGCAAGATTGGATAGGATAAGACAAGATAAGATTCACTAGAACGAATATCCTAAACAACGAAATTACTAACAAGGTGGATAAGGAAGGAAAGAAGTTAAGAAAATTTGGTTTCAAAACAAGAAAAGTTTATATCAAAATAATCTTTGAAAATCCTTTAAAATCATTTGAAAATCATTTTATACTTTAAAATACGTTCTCTCACAAAGAAATGATTCTAAAATTAATTTCACTCATTCTAGGTATTTCTACCCTATCTCTAATGAGTTTTTGCCCCTTAGGCTAAGGTTTGCCTAAACCAAAGCTTTGATACCATATGTAACGACCCATTATTTTGGACCATTCAAATCGACAATAAAACCACACATGTCTGACCTGAATAATTCAAAACAGTAGATTGTAATATAAATTAGAGTAAATAAAACCAATCACAGAATCACAGACACAGATAAATCAAAATAACTCGTAGTGGAAACAAAATAATAGTAATAGTTCATGAAGCTACCACAAATACAGTCTCAAACGCAGTCTCAAAACAAGTACAAAATACCATAGTCTGAAAGTAAATACAACAGAAATCCCAACACATAAATGTTCACTAGTACATAAGCTGAATAGAAATACTGAATGGAAATAGATAACAACAAGGTAGATGGATAATCTCCAGCAAATCCTTTAGCTCAAGAAGGTGAATTCAAAAGCTGAAATACTCAGCCTGACCCGAGCATAAAGCAAAACACAAAACACTCGAGTCAGGGCATACATACGTATACAATGTAAACCAACTCAAGTGAACTGTAATAAAATATACAAGTAACTTAAAGGATGCTTGGGACCTCCCATCCTCTAAGGATCCATTAAAATATTTACTATGTAGTAATATACGCTGTTATAATAATGTCTAAAGTAAAGTATAATATATTTAAAAATAACGTTAAGGCGTTACTATTTGGACATCATTTAACTTATGGTTAAATAAAATAATTTTTTTATAAATAATTATCCAAATTAAACCATAATTCACTTATTAAATCAAATGTACATTATTTTACTTAACTTTATCTTAACAAATGACATATTACTTTATTTAAAATATTTCATTTCATAAATAAATGTTCTTGGTACTAAGTTAAGCCTAAAATTTCCATTTTGAAAACTAAATCTCGATTTTCAAGTTAAGTCATATTTAAATTGCGTTTACTTATACATTTCAACTTATAGAAAATCTCTATAACATTTATTTAAATCATTTAAATCCAATTTAAGTTAAAATTTTGTATTATATATATTTGAAAAATATTTAATAATTTTTCAAGATTTTCTAAAATCAACCACGGGTCTGTATATAATTTTCTAACCCAGGTCAAGTGATACAGATATGTATCATTTCAATTCGTAATTTAAAAATAAAAAACTGGGTTCTATCGTTTCAAACCCGTAATCCCAAATCAAATAAAACAAAATAAAAATCGCTTGAGCTTATCATTTCAACTCATAAAGATTTTTCCTTATTCTAATGTCTGTTCGGGTATGTATCATTTAAACCCATAGTGATTCTATACTAACAAGGAACTTGCAGTGTGAGAAGCAATAAATGAATAAACAGTATAATATGGCATATCATATCAGGTGATGTAACAAATAAATATCAAGTTATAACATCATGAAATATCATATCACTGGAATATATAAATTACTATCGTATCATCAACTACAATTCACATGCCATCATTTCACCATTATATAAGTATGAATGTCGAGAGTGATAAACTCACCTTCTAAAGTAGGAGTTAACAATTCAAGACACACGAACAAACTTCGAAAAACACGACAAAGCACAACTTAGATTCAAGTGGATGGAGACCCAAGATTTGAGTCTTGTAAACAACAAAATCATCAAAACATAAGTATATTCAACACAAAGATTATTAATTAAAAAAAAGGGAAAAATATGAATCAAAGTGACCTTGAATTGCTTGACCAAGGCCATTGGGCTCGGCCTCCATGCAAATTGGCTAGACCATCTTTATGTTGTGCTCAGCCATGATGGTTTGTGGCAACATAGGCTTGCCTATGATGGTTTGGATGCACCTATGCTCGGCTAGGAAGCAAGTTAGCATGGCTAGGCTATGGTACGTGATAGGGTGGCAAGGTAAAAGTCAAAAAAGGCAAAGCAACATGGATTTGGGTTCGGCCTATTCTAATTGGCTCGACTATTGGGCTTGCATGGATCGGCTTCAATCAGATCTAGTCAAGGCACATCAGAATAGGCATGGCTATAATGTGGCTCACAGCAAGGGAAAGCCAAGGAGGTTCTATTTGTGGTGATGGCCGAGGCTAGCAAGGAGGAAACGGGTAGTGTAAAGGCTCGGCTAGGGTTGTGAAGCCATTAGTGATAGTTTTGGATCCAAGAGGTCACGGCAACAAGGGAAAATGGTGGTGGTGGATGAAGGCCGGTCCTCGGTGATGGTGGTGAGGAGGAGATGGTCGGCTAGCAGATCATGGTGATGGTAGTGGAACATAGCTTGAGAAAATAAAAGAGAAAGAAAAATAGAAGAAAGAAGAAAGGAGATAGCATATTGAAAAATGTTTGATCAGAAAATGGAAAACGAGAATAGAGATGAGAAGAGAAATTTTTGTACGTGAATGGGAGGAGGTGAGAATTTGTATGGCGAAAGGAATGGGAGATTTGAATGGCTAAGGAAAAAGGAAAAGACACATTATACATTTAAGAAAAGAAACATATGTCTTTTGAATTTCCAAGCCAAAAATTCAAATAAAAATCAAATAAAAAGGTCCAACAAAATAGAAAATAAAAAATAGAAATGAACATAGGGAATAGACAATAGAAAATAACAAAAAACTACAGAAAATAATCGGCTGTAAAACGTTGAAATTTATCAAATTTATAAAGTTTAAGACAGATTTTTAAGAAACGAAAAGCAGTACGAATATCAGAATCAAATACAGTTTCAAAGAAAAAGACTAGAAGTTAAAAATTAAATTTAAAATTTTGAACTAAAAGTCAAAGTTTGCCACAATTGACCAAAATATAAAATTTTCAAAAAATAATTATTTCACTATATTTGGAAAATAATTTATAAACAAAATCCAAAATCACATTGGACAATTCCAAAACTTCAATTTTTAAATAATTAAAAATCAAGTTTCCAAATAAAATTGAAATAAAAAAATTAAAATATTTATTAAAATTATGGGTTGTTACAATTCTATTTGCATAATGATTTGATCCAGATTCGAGTACAGAATTTGGAGATAGAATATCGATCCGAGTTGGGATTTTTCACTCGATTTTCGACGGCAAACCCTGGATATGGATTTTTGATTGATTCTGGAAATTCTCTATCACAGTTATGGCTATGCAAGGAAAATGATGGTTTCTGATCAAGTAACCAGATCTGAGTCCGCACTAGGAAGTCGGGTAGACGATACTAGTTCGGAAATGAAATTGTGTGATCGAGTGAGCGATCAGATTTGATATTGCATACAGATGATATATGTACATCATAATGTAAAAATGATTTTTGAAATGGAAAGTATATTTTGAGAAATATATGTTGAATAAGAGTGGAAGTTGGATATCTCTATAACTGAAAATCCTTTTATAAAAAGTAAGTAATGTGGCAAGTAACCTTAAAAAGGGAATCAAATTTGAATGCTGATTTGGCACAAATAAAGTTATATATATTTGTTACATATGATAAACTCCCCTTGTTGAATCTATAACCAGAAGAAAAGATATTTGAAAAATATTTGAAGTATAAAAAGGAATTTATATAAGTGGGAGGTGATCCAAAAATATTTTGTTCAAGTTAAAAGAATAAACTTATATATATAAATGTTTTTATGGAATTGGGAAAAAGGTTTATGGAACCCATTAATTTTGAAAGGCTTTTGATTTTTCGGAAAAATCAATTTTGGGAATTTAGAAAGCCAAGTTTGAGAACTATCAATTTTGAGATATCAATTTTGTGTAAATGGGATTTATATGTGATATGTATAAAGAGTATGTTTTGAAAGATACTGTATAGTATGAGCATGCTATAAGGAAAAAGGCGCTCCCATTTAGAGTTGAAACTCATAGTAGGAGATCCACGGGGTGGTTCTGCCTTGAGCCCTAAGGGGGGTCTAAATTTGATCCTAGAGGATGTTTGGACTAAACTGTAGTACCTGAGGATTGTGGTTTGGGTAGCGAAAGTCGAGGGTTTTGATGCCTACAGAGACATTGGGGTTATGCTGTAACGGCAGTGTAACTCGGTAACTGCGATCTACCGCGTTCCATAGCGGAAGTCGAGGGGAAGTGATTGCCTAAGGTCAACATTTTATTTCGCTGGAAGAGCGACGTAACAACGGTAGACTGCGATCTATGACGACGTAGCGAAAGTCGTGTGGTAGTGAGTGCCTATAGGTTACATTGGGACTCGACTGATGTAGTCTGCGATCCACGTGGTCTGTGTGGTGAAGTTTCATTTGGCAGCGAAATTCGAGGGCATTGATGCCTATAGTTACATGATTTTTGCCATGATGGCAACGTAACCCTGGGTGTAGCTACTATTTGTGGTGGTTCCATGGTGTAATCGAGGGGCGCGAAGACCTATAGTTTTCTATGGCTTCGTCAGGATAGTGACGTAATCATCGGGCTAACTGCGATTCATGGAGGGGATGATGATTTCCAAAGCATTCTCATAAAAATTCTTTTTATATTTTCACAATAGTTTTCTAAACATTTTCACTGGGTGTTGAAAACGGGTCTGCTAAGTACTTATAGATTTTCAGTCCTACGCCTGATCAACGTATGACCGAATTTCTGTAAGAACAAGGATGGACTTATTGAAACATCGAGTTATAAAAAGTATTTTTATAAAACTATTTTGATAATATTATGTAGAATTTTAAAGTGTTATAAAAATTTAAATTAAAAGAGTTAAGAGTTAAAAATGTTTAACGAGTAATTTAATTCATAATCAACATTGTAATAAAATTCTTGCATCGTTCCTTTTCGAGGACGAAAAGATTTAAAGGGGGGAGGAATGTGACAACCTATATTTTTAACGATCGTTAATTGGTAATTAAATGGAATAAATCAATAGAAATACTGATTTACAAGTCGGACCAATAAAATTCCGATAATTAAAAATATCTGGACATAAATATAAATTGGTTTAAACTATATATACGAACTTAAGTTATAATATTTTGGGTGTGATGAACTTAATTTAAAAATCTTCTAATATAATTATTTAAATTTACAAAACTTATCATTTTAAACAAATAAAATATGCTATCTAACGTAAGTGATATTATTTAAAAGAATTGAGATAATTTCGTAATATAATCATTTTAATGTGCCAAACTTATTATTTTCAAAAAAAATTAAAATGTGCATTCTAATTACTATTGTTTATATATGTAAATTTTGAATTGGAAACTATGGTTTGGAATTCAAAATAAATATCTTAAAAATAAATTAGATTTAAAACTCTACATTTTATACACTAATATGTATATAGTTATTAATTCAAGTATAAATAGCTTAAGCTTAAAATAATAATAAATAAAGGGTTTTATCAATTTAAGTAAACATTGTAATAAAAGAAAAAAAATATAAAACATAAGTAAATATAAAATACATGCATTAGACATGTATAAGTTAGGAAGTGTCATGCAAATACAAGTGTCAAATTTATTTGTTTTATATACTTATATATATATCCCAATTACTCCTTTCTTTCATTTTCTTTAAATCAAACCAAAAACTAAAACCAGGAAAAATAATAAAGGAAAAACAAATAAACTACTTCAAGTTTCAACTGAAGCAAAGTAAGATTTAAATTCAGATTCAAGCAAAGCAATAGATCAAGATTAAGTTACAGCTTCTAATTTGAAAACCATTCTCCGTTCAAACATTTTTAGGTCAGTAAACTTCACTTTTTAAAAGCCAAACCTACTTTATTTCTTTATGGATGTAAGATTTGATAGTGGTATTGAATACTAATTGCATGGATTAAATTGTATGGTTGTCTGAGTATACAAGTTGAAAGTACTGTGCGTGTATATGCATGTCTCTGTTTTGTTCAACAAACCCGAAAACAAATCAAAATTTAATTTCTCTTCATAAATCATTATAGGCTATGATGTTTAAAGGAAATATGTTGTATTAACTAAATGTTTTTATGTGAAATCAGTAAGTATTTTTACTTGAAACATGAAACAACAATGGGAAATAAATCAAAGCTGAAAATAAATTGTTTTAATTTCAAGTTACACCTACATAAATGGTTGGAAATTATTGATTTTTGTGATAATTTCATGATTTTTAAGTGCATGGATGATGGGGTACCGAAAGTGGATCAGATTTTGGTCACGGGTCGATTTTTGTGGTTGCGAGGTTCATTAGCCTCGGAGTTATGGCTGGAGGAAGGTCGTAGGTAGGCAGTCTCGAGAAAAATGGTATCGCATTTTTCTGGGCGTCGGTAAAGGCGGTGCGATAGGCTTTAGGTTTTAGGTGGCGTTTTAGGTCATGGTTGTCTTCCTGATGATCGTGAGGTCGTGAAGGCATTGGGTTGGACCGGAGTAAGAGAAAAGGAGCATGGTCGAGTAGCGAAGGTCTAGGTGAAGTAACGAGTTCTCGGGTGATCGGAGGTGGCGGCACGAGATGGTTTTGATGATTGAGTTTTTGTTCCTGTGGTGCCTGTCTCGTTCGATTTTGATTTGCAGGGAGGTTCGTGGTTCTAGGTGGTCAGGGATGGTCGGAGTGTCAACGTCGACATGGTGGCATCGTCGGCGATTGGTCGAAGCAGTTCGATCGGCATGCACGTGCACATCTATCAGTGTATCTGGATTTGGAGTTGTTGTTGTGTTTAGAGGAGAGAAGATAGGAAGGAAAGTCGGGGAAGTTTGGGTTTGGCTTGAGTTTATGATCAGAAGTTTTGGGCTTGGGTTCGAACGTTTTAGAAATTTTTTTCTAACAAAGTTTATTTTTGATAAAAATAAAGAGGGAAAGGTTCGTGGGTTTGGGGTTGGGCCTGCATGCTTTTAATATATATATATATATATATCTATATATGTATGTATGTATGTATGTATGTATGTATGTATGTATGTATGTATATAAAATGAAATTTACACAGTTTTAAAAGGAAGATTTTTAACAAGTTCTAAAAGTAAAAGCATAAAGTAGAAATGGAAATGTATTAACAAAGTTATTTAGTAAAAGGTCTTATAAATAAATTATTTTAACTTAAATTTATTTGGCTTAAATAATTATATTATAAGACCATTATTTAACTTAATTTAATTCCTAAGTGTTTTCAAATAAAATTAAATAATGTAATTAAAAAGATGGTTAAGAAAATAAATGTTTTTAAGCATTAATTAATTTAAAGATCTTATTTATTTTACATGTTAATAATAAATTAGTTCCAAATGTTAATTTAAATAAAATATAAATGGCTTATAAATAAGTTAATAATAATTAAGCATGATTTATAAGTAATTAATCTATTTTGTGTTAATTAAATTAATTGGAAATGATGTGACCAATTAATCTGGCTTATAAATGTTTAATTTGAATTGAATGCTTTGGATTTCTTAATATCTCTAGTATGTTAAATTATGATATTCTGTGATATGAATTGCCTTGAATTAAACTGTGATAAATGTGAGTTATTTATCTATGATGAATTTCTGTGCGAAAATGACATTCTGAAATTTAAATTAAATTATTGTTTTACTTAAACAACTTGGCTTCAAGGATGGCATTGGATTCGAAGAGATCGAGGTCGGATATCAACGGTATCCGAAAACACTTCGATAGTAATCTATGATTCTTTATAGATATGATTTTAAAATTAATAGGCTGAAATGGAATAAATTAAGTAAACTTGGCCATTTAAACTAAGTAACGGTACTTAGATATTATTTTGTGAAATAAGTGTTTCACTATAGCAAGATAAAACTTGTAGTGACGTACGAGTTACCTGGGTTTTCAAAGAAGTCTTTATAACTTTAGTATTTCAAGTTATATGGGTTTATGCACGTTGGTTTCCAGCCTGATTCGGGTGTTACTTTATCATAATGCTCGGGTCAGACGAAGTATTACCGAATTTTAGGTTAGGCGTTCTGGAGCTCAGAAGACGATCTGGATGACAGAGACGTATTTATTCCGCTGTGTATTAGAATTTGTATTGATTTTATTCAAGGACAAGTTCTTACAACTATCCAGTTTCTTTATAAATGGTTGTACTCTAATATATCGCATGTAAATTAACATTTACAGCTTTTGTTAGTATAAATGTTGTTGCTGATATTATATTTTGTTCCGCTGCGATTGTGAGATTCTGTGATTTTGTTTTAGTTTCTTCTTCTACCTCATTTTCTTCTTAACCCTAACAGTCTGGGATTTTCGATACTCGATTTCTTGGCACTCTATACAGTGACGTATTAGTGTCGATTTTCGAGGTCGAAAATTTTGGGTCATTACAATGGATCTCCAAATTTAACATGCCACTATAATAATAGTGGGAAAGTGTCATGTCACACTTATTATCACATCAAGTTATGAAAATTGTTTTCGTAAAATGTACCACACATTAGTTATGAAATAATAACTAATTTTCGATATTGACCGAAAAATAAACATAATTATAATTAAATGTGAATATTATGAATATTCGTTATGAAATAATACAATAATACGGTCTTTGTTTTCAGAACAAAAGTGATGCAATGGAAAATACTGAAGTGTCTAAAATTATTTACAATTATTTTGGAGCTATAGAATAAGCCATAGTTCTAAGAATTTTTTTTAATATACGGCTATGAATCTTGTAATACTGGTTAATTATGTAACGACCTATAAATTTCGACAATTAAAAATAGTTTATTTAATAGGATTTTGTAATTTAAAGTTGGAAGAAATTAAAATTTAAGACTTATAACGGAAACGATAATAGAACGAAAGTTAATAATTTTAATTTAAGTTAATTATTAACAATTTGAAGGAATCCTAACCAATTGAAATGATTTAAAAGGTTATACTAGGTTATAAATTAAATTTAAGAAAACAAATGTAAATATTGAATTAATTAATGAAAAAAAACATAATTAATGGTAACGGAGTAAAATCGTTGTTAGGTGAGAAATTATAACGTTTGGTTGTAAATAATGAACTTATTAATGTGACTAATGGTGACAAACTATTATATGTTGCCTATTTGTTTTGGCTGTTGAATTAAATTGGTAATCAATTATAATTATATGTAATTTAATGTTACATTGATTTGAGATAAGACGATAACTGTAAATGGTGATGAAATAAACTGAATAGAAATGTTAATTTTATTCATAAGGGTATAATTGATTTATATAAAAGAATGAAACTAAGAAAAATAAATTTATTGGGGTTAAATTATAATTAATGTGTAAAATTGACAAAACTCAATATAAATGGAAATATAGTAGTTAACACAAATAAAGATGGAAATTAGAGAATATTAATGTAATGAAATATGAAACAAATGCTACCTATGTTATTAGATTTATGATTGGTTGAATATAAAGGTCGAAATCAAATTAAATTAATTCATTGAAATTAAATTTTATTAATTGGATTTAATTACAGTCGTAATTGAACATTGTAATTTATGGGATATTCAACACTGAATTATGTGTAAATTGTTTTGATTATTATAAATGTCTATGAAATCAAAAATGATAAAAATGGTCAGTTATTAAATTTGAATTATAAAAAAGTGATTTAACTAATTTAAACTTTGTTTATTAATTAAACTGAAATATAGCCATTTTGATAATTGTCTCAAATTTGGATGAAACCAGTTTCACTGATCCATAACAATGAATTATTGTAGGATTTCAAGTTTCATAACGATCAGACTTACCGTTTGATCGTACGGGCTCGAAACGCCTAGAAATCAATTTAATTGAAATCAATTTGAAATAAGCTGATTTTGGGCTAACTACTTCATATGATGGAATTAGGACAACCTGTTTCATTGAGTTTAAAAATATTGAAAATATCAATTTTGATATATGGGTTAACCCACTTTCGTTCCGGAGTCAGAACGGGCTTTTTAGGTCATTTATTGTTCAACGTGCAAATCAGTCTGGTCCGTTCTCTCTGTTTTCAGCTTTGCCTATAAATTGCCTATTATAAACCCTATCTACTTCTTATCTTCATTTGTCTATATGTACAATTTCATCTGTCCAATTCTCTTTCTCAATAGCAAACAAAAAAATTCCGAGTTCAATTTCAAATCAAATTTCAATCAAAAATTAAAACTCCTCAAACTATATCATATTATATATCGATTTGAAGCTCTCTATGAGCGCAAATCAATTATGCTATTAGTTTATCGAACTGGGTTTCTGTGTTTTTGGAATTTGAAGGATAATTTTCGACCGTTCATCGAGGGTTGATCATCAACAGCTGATCGTCAAATTGAGGATACCATTGCGGAGAGATTGTCGTGTGTGGTTCATCTGGGTGGTTCGTAGGTGAGGTTGACGGCTAGAACGCCATTGATAATTTAGTTAGGATCTCATTTATAGCAGCGGATGCTTCTTTTTGTGACCATCGCTGTTCGAGTAATCACGAGCGGGGTCGAGAATGGGGGGTAGGTCGCGGCGACCTTTGGTGGAGGAGCGGTGGCGTATTTATTAGCGACGAACTCTAGCGTGGGTAGGTGATTTCATGCACGACTGGTGTTGCAGGTTAGGGCTTTGGGTAGAACTTCAAATGGTAACCTGTCAGTAGAGTAGGAAGTGAGTAATGTTTGTTTGTTTTACATTATTTAAATTTAAATTTCTGAAGTTCTAACCTTAATAACTTTTACGTACGAGGTCTGGTTCACGCGCGGTTTCTTCCATCGCGATTGTATTGAAATTCTGGACATTTTGTCGTAGGTTTGGATGAATTCGAGGACTGTTTGAATTTTTGACTTAAATTGAATTTTAATTCAATTCAAATTCAAATGTGAGTGTTTTGACCCACTCACAACTTCTAAAATTTCTTATGTTAGTTAAATTAAATTTATAGTATGATTTGAAATTTATTTGTGGTTGTTTTGTATAATTAAATTTCTATTTCTGTTGGTTTGAATTTATTTGAATGTAATTTCTATTTAATTTAATATTGAATTTAAATTTCCAGTTAATTACCTGTTGTTGATTAGTTAATTGTTGAAATTTATTAATTGAATTGGATGATGATTGTGATGGATGTTTGGTTGTTGATATTGGATGTTATGTTTGATTTATATAATGTCATCACTCGGCAAGTTCTCTTAGTTATTATTAGAAAAATCACTATGGATTGAAATGATATATACCCGAACGATCTATAGGTTAGGGAAAAATCATTATGGGTCGAAATGATAGGCTCAAGCGATTTTATCGATTTTATTATTAACCAGGATTGCGGTTTGAAATGATATATAACCGTAAAATTTTAAATTGCAGATTGAAATGATAAATATCCATATCCCTTGACCCTAGGGTAGGGAATTATATACAGACATCGGATTGGTTAAATTTAAATGATTTTAAATCCATAATTTTTCTTGAATTTAGTTAAATGATATTTTGAAATAAAATTTGATTATATAAATCGAATTACTATGAAAATTCAAGTTTTATGTTAAAAATTAGAATTGGTTTGAAGGAATGGTTTAAAGAAATTAAATTGAAATTTTAAAGTTGAATTTGAAGTATAAGTGATGTTTATCGAAATTGAGTTATTAAAATGGTTTGAAATATAACTTTCAAACATATTGGAATTGAATTAATTTAAACTGATATTTCAACATGAATTAGAAGCGATATAGAATTAAATATTGTATTGAGAAATTGAATTGAAAGATTTTAAATTGGGTTTTGGAAGTTGAAAATAAACCAAATGTGTTGAAATAAAATAAATAGTTTAAATTGATGCAAATTTCAAATTCATGTTTTAATATAAACTGTTTTAAACATATATTACTTTAAAGATTCTAAATTTCAAGATTTTCAAAATTTTAAACTATTTTAACCTATATTAAATATATTAAATCATTTTAATACATTTTAAACCATTTAATTTATTTTAAAACTAATAAACCCATTTTAACTTAATCTAATTAATCTATTTTAAGCTATTTAACCTATTTTAATTATATTTGATATATTTAACTATCTCAAGTCAATTTAAAAGCTATCTTTAATCTATTTTTATATTTTAGAGTATTTTAACTATTTTAAAATTTATTTTATTATGTTAAACTATTTATAACTATTTTAACTACTTATAACTATTTAAAATATTTTCTAAATTTTCAGACTTAGTAAAAGGGAAGGGTTTATATTCAAATTCATTGGTTTAAAAGCAAATATGATGAAATAACCTAAATCAACTACGAATATTTTGAAAATATGATTTCAGAAAGTGATATGGTTTGAATTAAATATGATATTTTGATATCAACTACGAATTGACTTTTGAAATGTAAAAGAACTATCCGGTGAGTAATAAGCATTTGGTTGTTAAAGAGACTGGGATCGGATATTGTCGTACTCTCTGCCAATACCGAAAATACTTTAGCAACATTGTACGTGGTGGAGATTCCAGAAATGAAGTAGGATGGTTTGGTGGATGATTTCTGTATAAGGTATGACGTGACCTTGACTCCCGTGATTCAGCTTAGATGTGATTAAAATATGAGCCATGTCGGGCCAAGTGAGGTCATTCCTTCTATTGGGCACATTTCTTCGATACCATTCTGTTGCTTTGTGATTGATTTGGTGGCCACCCTTTGTTTTTGATTTGGAAGTGTGTCCGAGGAGGGCGGTAGTAGCTGCTATGCGTTACCACCAGTCCGAATACCCAATTGGTATATCTACCCTAGCATTGCCTCGAGTGCATGTTCACACGCCCTAAAGTTCCTTCTACGAGTTTCTTTTGTACCATACCTATGGAGTGCCCTTTGATTGCCCTCTAGTTTACGGGGGGAGTTATGGTACTGTATAAACTATGGGAATATATAAAAATGTGTTAAGGGGGATATGGGTAACACCTTAACGTTATTTTCATACTTTTATTTTACGTATTGTACTACATAGTAGATAGTTCAACGAATCCTCAAGAGATGTGAATCCCGAAGATCTCTTAAGTTATTGCACTTACGTTAGACACTAGATAGGAGATGTCAAACCCCGTAAACATCTCTGGTGCTGTCACTCGCATATTTACCGTTGATTTAACTTACATAAGATCTTTTAGTTCTGACTCGAGTATTTTGTCTTTTCAATCTGCTCGGGTCAGCCTGATCATTTCAGGATTTGAAGACCATATTTCTGGAGGACGAAGATTTGTACTACTATTATTTACTATATTTATTCCACTACATTCATGCTATTCCGCTGCATTATTTACCTCTGGTATGTGTAACTCTGATTCTATGTTGTTTAAGTAAAATCAAATGTTTTGTAAACAGCTTCATGAATTGTTATTTGATTATTATATTTTTTCATTCCCTTGCGAGATTCTATTTTGTTTTTTTCTTTCTCTTCTTTTTCTTATTTACGTCAATAACAATCTGCCCCTTTGTATGGTTTAAGTTTAATATGTGTGTCTGCTTAAAATGTCCAAAAAAAAGCAGGTCTCGTAGCTCAGTTGGTATCAGGGCTTTGGTTTAGCGTTAACCTTAGCTTTGTGGGTCTGACTCATATCAAATAGGGTAGTAATACCCTAGAATGAGTCGCTAAGAGTATATATAAGAAAGCGTATTTGTTAGTGTTATAAAATGTTTTTATATTGTGTTAATCTATTCCATTTTGTATTTATAAATTCTGGTCGGTGCATAGTAAGCTATGACATCGATAGGGATTTCTAAACACTTAATTAGACGGACCGACACAATATTGATTTGAAATATAGGCAAACGAAATAATTTTTCCTATTATATATTTTGTATATAAAATAATCAATTTCATAAATGATATAGTTGGTTGTGATATATTTGTTTGTTAGGACGTGAATATAAATATTGATTTGGAAAGAAAAAGATTTACAAATAAAATGAATATAAATTGAAATTTGAGAACTTAAGTTCCGGGTTTTTGAAAATTTCTTTCAAAAGGTTTTGAATATAATATTAATATTATTTAAAAGTGTTTTCTGATATAATATTTCAATATGATTTGAAAGAAATGTTTTAAAACAAAATTTTAAAGGAGATAAGTTCTGTGCTCCCCTCTTAGTCACTGGAAAATAATCTCGGTGATGAGTGCACTTATCATCGACGTTCATTTTCGAGTTTCAAAGTGGAATGACTGTGAAGTAATTTTAATGCGCAGCTGTTTAGATAAATTAACCTTGGTTTTAAATTCCAAATATGGTTTGATATATATATATATATATATATATATATATATATATATATAAAAGATATGATTATATATATTATTTTAAAATAACTGAAATGAGACCCAGTTGTTTAGTTCTTAAGTTTCTGTAATTAGGAATTGAAATTATTGTAATAAATTGAATCTTAACTTTATTAATAATGGGAACTTCTAAAATGAGAATAAGAAATTGAAACTTTATAAACTATAAATGAAATGGGAATGGAAATAAGAAATGGCAATCATCGAACATTTATTTACTAAAATGAAATAAGATAAACTTGTGTAACTTTCAATTGCATTCTTAAAAACATGTGTATAACTTGCCTAATAGTAAAAGTTGAAATGTTTAATAAGGACATGTAATGAAATATTACACAAGTAAAATTTAACAAATGAAAGTGTTCAATGGAATTTCTTTATAAATAAAAATTTTGATATTTTAGTTGCTATAAACTTAGGTTATGATTGAAAATGCCACTTAATTAAATGAAATAGAAAGTGTAGTACTATAAGTAAAGCATTATGAACTTAAGTTAATGTTTGTAGATATTTATAATTAAAGTAAATAATAAAATGAATACTATACTAAATAATTATAACTTCAAAAATTGTTGAAATGATTCAAAAAATTGGTTTAATATTTAATGACATTATATAAGAAAGGATGAGTATAAATTTAAAAGCAAGAAACATAAGTGTGAACTTGGGCACCAACGAATACTAAAATCTAATGGAAATCAAGTATATTAATAAATAAATGTGAACTAAACTATAATAAAATATATGTAAAACTTAAATAATGAATTCATTGATCATTTTAAATAATTGAACGGAAATAACTTATATAAGAAATGAATGTAAAGTAATGAAAAGAAATTTTCATTATATGAACAAATGAAAGAAAAATGAATGAATTTTTGAAGTAACGAATGAATGTAAGTACTGAAGGAATGAATGCGAATTTATTTACAAAGAAACCTATACAGTACTTTAAGAACTGATTTACATATGTTTAAATAATTATATATGAGTCACATATGTAAGAAAATGTAAATAACATATGTAAACAAATGAATGTGAATGAATGAAATAGTCATTGTACGAATGAAACTAAAGAAAGATAGATAATATGAAATGAAATTAATAAGAATTAACTTGATTAATGCTTGGAGTCATTGTTTGTTTAGGTTTATGGGTTGTTTGGGAAAAGATACTTCTAATGGTTTGGATGTATGAATAATCCATTGAGTTTTATCTAAGACTGCTGAGTAAAACGTGATGTAGTGCACCATGATGAGCGAGTTAGGCCAACTGCCGTAAGTCGCCTGCTTCCTTAAGTCGCTGACCTTAAGTCGTCACCTACCTTAAGTCGTAAGTTGTCTGCCTTGATAAGCGACTCAATATAACAAGCCGCATCTCTTAAGTCGTTCCCTGAAGCAGCATTTCTTAAGTCGCATTCTTCTTAAGTCGCTGAATCCTTATGTCGCTAAGTCGCTCCTGAAGCTGTGCCATCCTTTTATGTCGCATGGTGTTGTAACTTGTATTGTGTTGTTAAGTCGTGTGATGTTGTTATGTCGTATGTCGTGTTGTTGAGTTAAGTCGTATGTAGTAATTGAATGTTGAGTTAAGTCGTGTTGTAATTTCCTTATGTCACATGTGATAAGTCGTGTGTGTTGTAACTCGTGTGATGTTAGGTCATGTGATGTTAGGTCGCGACGTCGCTGGTTGAGTCGCATGTGTGTGTGTTGTAATTTCCTATAAATAAGGGTGTGTTGTCATTTGTAAAGGGAGTTGATTTTTGAAATAAATTTGTGTGTGAGCTTTTGCCACCATTGTTGAAGTTGAGTGTGATCTCCTTCTTCTTTCCATCTTCGGGTTATTCGTTCGCGAATCAACAAAGTTGAAGCCAATTCTCGGTATCACTTTCGAGTGATTAACGATCGAATTATAGATCTTTGAACACGGCATCTTGCGAGATCAACGGGGTTGGAGATAGCTAGATTCCGGTATCATCTCGATCAACGGAATTGAGCATTTATCGTTCTATCGGGTTATTTGACACGAAATCATCATTTCGTGAGGAAGATCCTGGATAGGTTGCAACAGTTTGGTATCTAAACTGTTCGAGCCTCGAAGAAGCTGCGTCAATTGGTATCAGAGCTAGATTAGAGAAGGAAACGAGATTGTTTGATGATCATGCCTCCGAGTCGTGCTAATCGCTTTCATAATGTTGAAGATTTGTATAGAAGAAAAGAAGCTGAGCAGATGGAGCAGCGTATCAATGAAAAGTTCAATGAGGGTATTGAAAAATTGGATAAATTGATGAAGGACATGAATCGAAATCAAAAGAGAATGTCATCAGTTTCGAATCAGAGTTGAAACAGGGTTTCACCATCGGTTTCGGGAGAAAGGATAATGTCACCTCAGTCTTATCGAGATAGGAGAGAATCATCAGTTTCGATAATGCGGGACCGCTATGGGTACCGAAATGAAGAGGGAAGAACTCGGCGTGGGTTTGAAAATGAATCATATCGTGATGTTGAAAGACAGGGTAGAAGGGATATGCGTGGTCGTAGGGACGTATATGGTCAAGACTGATATCGAAATACATCTGATTTTGAGGAGGATGGTGATGGAGGAAGTATCCATTATCGAAATCGAGGCCAAGTGCGAAATCAATATTTGGATTCCGGAAATGATCGTAATTGGGAGTCGGGTATGAGGATGGAAATTCCAGAATTCAAAGGTAGTATGCAAGCAGAAGATTTTATTGATTGGTTGTCGGATGTTGAAGAAATTTTGAAATTCAAGGAGGTTCCTGAAAATCGCATAGTCCAATTAGTTGCTACAAAACTAAGGGGAAGAGCTATGGCTTGGTGGCAACAAACTAAACTAACTCGGGAGACAATGGGAAAATCAAAAGTTGTCACTTGGGAGAAGATGAGAAAGATGATGAAAGCGACTTTCTTGCCGTACGATTATCAATCTCTTATGTATCAACATGTGCAGAATTTGAGACAAGGGACGAAGACAGTGAATGATTATGTAGATGAATTCTATCAATTGATTGCAAGGAATGATATTATGGAAACCGAGGAACAACTAACGGCTAGATATATTGGAGGGTTACGAATGCAAATTCAAGACATGGTTAATATGTTTAATCCAATGTCTGTTGCTGAAGCACATCAGAAAGCTCTAGCTTGGGAGAAACAAGGGAGACGAGGAATTGGTGTGTTTGCGGGTTCTAACAACCAGAATAAGGATGCTAGTAGCAGTGCTAATGTTTCCAAGGCAGTCAATAAACCAATTGTCAATGAAGCCGCTAAAGCAAAGGTCAATAACAGTATCAAGTGCTATAATTGTCAGGAGTTTGGCCATAAAAGTAATGAATGTACAAAGCCAAAGAAGAGAGCACTAGTTGCAGAGGAATTTGAGTATGAGAATGTGGAAGCTGAAATTGATTATTCTCAACCATCGAAGTTTGATGAAGATGAAGAAGTTGTGTCAGGAGACGAAGCGTGTAACTTGATGATAAGGAGGTCTTGTTTAGTGCCAAATCATGAGAATGATTCTAGTTGGCTGAGAAGCAATATCTTTCAGTCTACATGTACTATCTTGGGAAAGGTTTGTCGATTTGTTATTGATGCGGGAAGCTGCGATAACATTATTTCTGAAGAAGCCGTCACGAAGTTAGGGTTGAAGACTGAAAAACACCCTAGACCTTATAAACTGGCATGGCTAAAGAAAGATGGAGAAGTGACATTGGGAAGACGAGTATTTGTTACATTTTCTATTGGGAAGAAGTACAAAGATGATATATGGTGTGATGTTGTCGATATGGATGTGTGTCATCTACTATTTGGAAGACCATAGCAATATGATTGAGCTGTACAACATAATGGTCGCACTAACAGTTACAGTTTCATGTTCGAAGGTACTCAAATTACCTTAGTTCCTAAGAAGTGTGAACAAAGTGAAAGAAAGTTAGAGAAGAAAGTGGAATCAACTAGTCTATTATCTACGAGAGAATTTGTTGAAGAAGTGAAAGATAGTGCTGAATTGTTTATGTTGATTGGGTACGAAACAATTGAAGATCTTGAAATTCCTGTAGAGGTTAGACCGGTGTTAAATGAATTTAAAGATGTCTTTCCAGCGGAATTACCCAAGGAATTACCGCCACTGAGGGATATACAACATCAAATTGATCTAGTGCCAGGTGTTGTTTTACCGCATAGGCCACATTATCGTATGAGTCCAAAAGAGCATGAAGAGTTGAGGAGACAGGTGGAAGAGTTTCTTAAGCAAGGGCGTGTTCGAGAGAGTCTCAGTCCTTGTGCTGTACCAGCTCTATTGGTACCAAGAAAGATGGTTCGTGGAGAATGTGTACAGACAGTAGGGCACTCAACAAAATAACTGTCAGATACAGATTTCCTATGCCAAGACTTGATGATCTATTGGATCAACTCAGTGGGTCTGTAATCTTTTCTAAGATCGATCTTAAAAGTAGTTATCATCAGATTCACATAAGACCAGGTGATGAATGGAAGACAACATTCAAGATTCGGGAAGGATTATATGAATGGCTGGTCATGCCATTTGGTCTATCTAATGCACCAAGCACATTTATGAGGGTGATGAATCAAATTTTCAGACCTTACATCAGGAAGTTTGTTGTAGTCTACTTTGATGATATCTTGATATATAGTGCTAGCACAGAGGAGCACATTCAACACTTGTGAAAGGTGTTAACTATTCTTCGTCAAGAACAGTTCTATGCAGAGACGAAGAAATGCGTGTTCATGACGCCAAGTGTTTTATTTCTGGGATATGTCGTGTCTAAGGAAGGGATACAAGTGGACCAGAGTAAAGTAGCCGCAATCAGAAATTGGCCACAGCCTAAAACTATAACAGAAGTCAGACGTTTCCATGGGTTAGCTTCAATTTATCGAAGATTTATACCGCACTTTAGTAGTGTAATGGCTCATGTCACTGATTGTATGAAAGTAAAGCAGTTGTCATAGACGAAAGAGGCAGGATCTGCTTTCGAACAAATCAAGGAACTTTTAACCTCAGCACTAATTCTAATGTTGCCATATTTTCAATTATTATTTGAGTTACATACAGATGCGTCCAAGGTTGGAATCGGAGGAGTGTTGAGTCAGAAGGGTCGTCCAATCGCCTATTTCAGTGAAAAACTTTCTGGAGCAAAGATGAGATATAGTATTTATGATGTGGAGTTTTATGCTATTGTGCAGGCCGTGAAGCATTGGAGACATTACTTGTTCCATAAAGAATTTGTTTTGTATACGGACCATGAAGCATTGAAACATTTACAAGGGCAGAATAAAATTACAGCTAGGCATGCATCGTGGATAGCTTATTTGCAACAATTTACATTTGTCGTAAAGCACAAGTCTGGAGTAACTAGTCGCGTCGCAGATGCATTGAGTCGAAGGAATAATTTACTAACAACCATGCAAATAGAGGTGATGGGTTTTGACTTACTTCCAGATCTGCTTACTTCAGATTCATATTTTTTCTGAAATCCTAGACAAAGTCAAGCAGGGAAGCATGGATGGATATATGCTGGTTGGAGGTTTTCTATTCAAAGGAAATCAGTTGTGTATTCCATATTGCATTCTACGAATGAAAATTATCAAAGAATTACATGAAGAAGGACACGTGGGCCGCGACCGTACTATGCAGTTGATCTCAAAGTCTTATTTTTGGCCATTAATGAGGAAGGAAGTTGAAAAGTTCGTTCAGAGGTGCCATATTTGTCAGGTTTCAAAGGGGACCGCAACAAATGCAGGTTTATATATGTCGTTGCCTATACCTACTAAACCATGGGTGGATGTTAGTATGGATTTGTATTGGGCTTGCCGAGGACACAACGTGGCAATGATTCTATCTACGTGGTGGTTGATCGGTTTTCAAAAATGATACATTTTATTGCATGCAAAAAGACTGCAGATGCAGTTAATGTCGCACAGTTATACTTCAGAGAGATCTATCGTCTTCATGGGTTGCCTGAATCTATTGTATCGGATAGAGACACTCGTTTTTGAGTCATTTTTGGATGAGTCTATGGAGAATGGTCGGGACAAAGCTGAAATTTAGTAGTGCTTATCATCCACAGACGGATGGACAGAAAAAAGTGGTGAATAGATCCCTAGGTAACCTATTGAGATGCCTCATGAATGACAATTTGAAGAGTTGGGATTCCAAGCTGTGTCAAGCTGAGTTTGCACACAACCATGCAGTTAATCGTAGCACTGGGTTCAGTCCATTCCAGGTTGTTTACTCAACAATTCCTAGGGGACCATTAGATTTATCTATAGTACCACATCAGAAAGGAGTGATCAAACGAGCTAGTGATTTCGTGAATGAATTGCAAGAGTGCCACAAGGTTGTGCAAGAACGATTGCTTAAGGCGAATGAGAAATATAAGCAATCTGCAGATATTAAACGATGAAATGTTGAGTTCAAAGAAGGAGATTTTGTATATGCAGTATTGACTAAGGAACGATTTCCTATTGGTACTTACAACAAACTAGCTGCTAGAAAGATTGGTCCTTTGGAAATCGTAAAAAAGATTAATGAGAATGCTTATCAGTTAAGATTGCCGGAACATATCCATACTGCTGACGTTTTCAACGTTAAACACTTGATTCCATATCATGAAAATAAGTATGTTGAAGAAGAGGAAAGTGTAAATTCGGGGTCGAATTCTTTTCAACAAGGGAAGGATGATGCAGCGAACCATGATGAGCGAGTTAGGCCAACTGCCGTAAGTCGCCGGCTTCCTAAAGTCGCCGACCTTAAGTCGCCGCCTACCTTAAGTCATAAGTCGTCTGCCTTGATAAGCGACTCAATATAACAAGCCGCATCTCTTAAGTCGTTCCCTAAAGCTGCATTTCTTAAGTCGCATTCTTCTTAAGTCGCTGATTCCTTATGCCGCTAAGTCGCTCCTGAAGCTGTGCCATCCTGTTATGTCGCATGGTGTTGTAACTTGTATTGTGTTGTTAAGTCGTGTGATGTTGTTATGTCATATGTCGTGTTGTTGAGTTAAGTCGTATGATGTAATTGAATGTTGAGTTAAGTCGTGTTGTAATTTCCTTATGTCGCATGTGATAAGTCGTGTGTGTTGTAACTCGTGTGATGTTTGGTCGTGTGATGTTAGGTCGCGAAGTCGCTGGTTGAGTCGCATGTGTGTGTGTTGTAATTTCCTATAAATAGGGGTGTGTTGTCATTTGTAAAGGGAGTTGATTTTTGAAATAAATTTGTGTGAGCTTTTGCCATCATTGTTGAAGTTGAGTGTGATCTCCTTCTTCTTTCCATCTTCGGGTTATTCGTGTGCGAATCAACGAAGTTGAAGCCAATTCTCGGTATCACTTTCGAGTGATCAACGATCGAATTGTAGATCTTTCAACCAGGCATCTTGCGAGATCAACGGGTTGGAGATAGCTAGATTCTGGTATCATCTCGATCAACGAATTGGTAATTTATCGTTCTATCGGGTTATTTGACACGAAACCATCATTTCGTGAGGAAGATCCTGGATAGGTTGCGACAGTTTGATATCTAAACTGTTTGAGCCTAGAAGAAGCTGCGTCAGAAGGTATACTTAGTTGTTTATTTGTCATTATATGCGATTAAAAGTGTCTAAACCCGAACAAACCATTTATTTTGTTTGATATGGATGAATGGTTGATTACTTTGAATCCTTGTGATGATTGTATGCTTATTTGCAATTGATTGACGTTATGTTACATTGATTTGTTGGTTATAAATTGAAACAACTTAAACATTTCATTCTATACAATTATTAACTCCTTTTGGATTATATAAGTGAAATACAAGTTATGGAAGCAATCGCTACTGCTTTTGGTTCCATAATTTAAGCTTTCTTTGCTCGACAAATAGGTACATTCTCGGATTATGGTTTATAGCGATATTATATTGTTTTCCTGTTGTTTGGGATATATTATTTTGAAAAATATGATATATATTGTTATTTTTTATATTTTTATTTCTCCCAAGCCTCCCCGTACAAAGGAGACTCTAGCGAAATTTTTCGTGAATTCTGGACTTAGAAAATTTTATGATATTTTCCAAATTTTATTAGTTTAAGTATAGAAGGATTTTAACTGTTTATAAGTCGTTATATTTTATTTAAATTACTTAATTTTGTAAATTTATTGTTTATAAATTTAATATTTTGAATAAGATATATTAATTTCTTAATTTCTTCTTTTCCCTTCTTTCTCCTTTTCGAGGACGAAAAGTTTTGAGTGTGGGAGAGTGCAACGACCCATAAATTTCGACAATTAAAAATAGTTAATTTAATAGGATTTTGCAAGATGGGAAAAATTAAAATTTAAGACTTATAATGGGAACAATAATAGAATGAAAATTAATAATGTTAATTTAATTACTAATAATTTGAATGAGAGCCCAACCAATTGAAATGATTTAAAAGGTTATACTTATTTATAAATTGGATTTACGAAAAAAAATGTAAATATTGAATTAATTGATGAGATAATACATAATTAATGGTAATTGAGTAAAATCATTGTTAGGTGAGTTATTATAACATTTAGTTGTAAATAATGAACTTATTAATGTGACTACAGGGTAATGGTGACAAACTATTATATGTTACCTATTTGTTTCGGCTGTTGAATTAAATTGGAAATCAATTATAATTCAATGTAATTTAATGTTACGCTAATTTGAGATAAGACGATAATTATAAATGATGAATGAAATAAAATGAATAGAAATGTTAATTTTATTTATAAGCATATAATTGATTTATATAAAAGAATGAAACTAAGATAAATAAATTTATTGGGGTTAAATTATAATTAATGTGTAAAATTGACAAAACTCAATATAAATAGAAATATAGTATTTAATACAAATAAAGATGGAAATTGAAGAATATTAATGTAATGAAATATGAAACAAATGTTAATTATGTTATTAGATTTATAATTGGTTGAATATAAAGGTTGAAATTAAATTAAATCAATTCATTGAAATTAAATTTTATTAATTGGATTTAATTATAATGTTCAATTTACAGTCATAATTGAACATTATAATTTATGAAATATTTAACACTGAATTATACGTAAACATGTATTGATTCTTATAAATGTCTATGAAATCAAAAATGACAAAAATGGTAAGTTATTAAATTTGAATTGGAAAAAGTGATTTAATTAATTTAAACTATTTATTAATTAAACTGAAATGTAGCCGTTTTGGCAACTATCTCGGATTTCGATGAAACTAGTTCCATTGGATCCGTAACAGTGAATTATTATAGGATTTCAAGTTTAGTAATGATCATACTTACCGTTTGATCGTATGGGCTCGAATTGCACAGAGATCAATTCAATTGAAATTAATTTGAAATAAGATGATCTTGGGCTAACTTCTTGATAGACGGAATTAGGACCTGAAACCTGTTTCACTGAGTTTAAAAATATTGAAAACATATATTTTGATTTATGGATTGACCCACTTTCGTTCCGAAGCTAGAACGAGCTTTTCGGGTCATTTATCGTTCAATGTGTAAATCAATCTGGTCCATTCTTTCTGTTTTCATCTTTGCCTATAAATAGCCCGTTATAAACCCTAGCTACTTTCTATCTTCATTTGTCTGTACGTTCAATTTCATTTATCCACTTCTCAATGGCAAACAAACAAATTCCCAATTCAATTTCAAATCAAATTTCAATCGAAAATTAAAACTCCTCGAACTGTATCATATTATATATTGATTTGAAGCTCTCGACGAGTGCAAGTCAGTTTTGATGTTAGTTTTTCGAATTGGGTTTCTATGTGTCCAGAATTTGAAGGATAATTTTCGGTTGTTCATCAAGGGTTAATCATCGGCGACTGATCGTTGAATTGAGGATACGACGGTGGAGAGATTGTCACGTTTGGTCCATCAGGGTGGTTCGTAGGTGAGGTTGACGGCTAGATCGCCGTTGATAATTTAGCTAGGGTTTCATTTGTATCGGCGGTTGCTTTTTTTGTGACCATGGCTGTTCGAGCGATCACGAGCGGGGTCAGGAATGGTGGGGTAGGTCGCTGCGACCTCTGGTGGAGGAGCGGTGCATATTTATCGGCAGTGAACTGAAGCGCGGGTGGTGATTTCATGCACGACCTTATGTTGCATGTTAGGGTTCTGGGTAGAACTTTAGATGGCGACGTGTCGGTAGAGTAGGAAGTGAACGTTTATTTGTTTTATATTATTTAAATTTAAATCTTTGAAGGTCTAACACTAATAACTTTTACATACGAGGTCCGATTCATGCATGGTTTCTTCCTTTGCGATCGCGCCGAAATTCCAAACATTTTGATGTAGGTTTGGATGAATTTGGAGAATATTTGAATTTTGGGCTTAAATTGAATTTTAATTCGATTTAAATTCAAAGGTGAGTGTTTTGACCCACTCACAACTTCTAAAATTTCTTATGTTAGTTAAATTAAATTTATAGTATGAGTTGAAATATATTTATGGATGCTTTTAATTTGAATTTATTTAATTTGAATTTATTTGAATTTAATTGCTATTCAATTTAATATTGAATTTAAATTTCCAGTTAATTACCTATTATTGTTAATTAGTTAATTATTGAAATTTATTAATTGAATTGGATGATGATTATGATGGATGTTTGGTTGTTGATATTGGATGTTATGTATGATGTATATAGTGTCATCACTCTACGAGTTCCCTTAGTTATTATTAGGAAAACCACTATGGGTTGAAATTATATATACCAGAATGATCTATAGATTAGAGAAAAATCGTTATGGCTTGAAATGATAGAATCGAGTGTCACGACCCGATTTTTCGAATCCCGAAAATCGACATCAATATGTCCACTGTATTAAATGCCGAACAATCGAACGCCAAAAAAATGGACCGTTAGGGTTAAAGAAGAAAAGAGGTAGAAGAAGAAATAGAAAACAATATCAGAATCTCATAATCGCAGCGGAACAATATATAATAGATAAATGGCTGACCTTTATACAAAAGAAACTGTAATTGCTTTATGTACACATCATCAGAGTACAATATCAACAAAAGCACGACACTGGACAGTTATGATAACTTGTCACACAAAAACTGACTACACAGCACACCAAACACAGCGGAAATAAGATAGATATGCGCTACCACCAGCCATCCAGCACATCCTCTGAGCTGCATAGTAGTCCATCCAGAATCTATGCTCTTTAATACTCGGTCTGACCCGAGCATTGTAAAAAAAACAATACCCGAGTCAGTCTGGAAAACCAACGTGAGAAAACACACTCGATTGGATTATTAAAGTTTATGAAAATCCTTTAAAATCAAAGGTATCTCGTAAGACCACGCCACAAATAAACATGTTAGGTTTTTACCTTACGATAACCATTTTTTTATCAAATCCATCTAATATTATAATAGTGTCTATAGAAAGTAAAATAGAATCTAGCTGAAATGCTTGCATCTCATGTTCCAGCAATAATTGGGCACAATCAAAACCGTACAGGCACTTATTGGAGATTGGATTCCATACAATGGCAAGGGTACTGCCCGTCACAGTACCTGGTCTAGATTAGCGTACCGAGGATCCCACCGATCCCCAGCAACACAAGACCGGAGCTACCTCTTACTAGATAGTCCAAATAAGATCACCCCGTAGTTGGGATCAGCAACTGCCCACACAGCCGAAATAAAAGGGACATCTCAACAGGGACGACTTTACCCTAATTGGTTATTAGCCACTTAGCCTTGTTGCACCTCCCCTGTTTTAACCATTCCCGGTTGATGAGGCTCGAGGATATGCATTACCTTTCTAGCACACATTCACTTAGAATGATCATCGTCCCCTTGACGATGTTCTGATAGCATCTGTCCATACAAGTCCGTTCCAGGTCCGAACGGAACTGAAGGTACTACTCCTACTACATCCATTTTGGAATCACCCTCAAGATTAGTAGTGATTAGCCCTTGCACTTCACTGCTCCATCTTCGACTCCAAGCTCTTGTCTTCCTTATGAAAACGTTTAAACCGAATCAAATTGTTTTTTGAGATAAATCCCGATCCCGGTCTCTTTGAAACGATCAGCGCATTAGCCAATATTGATAGTTGGTTATTTAACTATCATATAATATCCACAAACAACCATCAGGCCTTAATAATTTTCCCAAATTATTTACTTCAATATATCTTCGCAAGATATTTTCCTACAAATCAACCCTTTGAAAATAGTTTTCAAATCACTTTTTCTCTCGTGGAATAAATTTCCACCCAATTGTTTTATTTCCACTGAAAATTACCAAGTCTAAATATTTTTGATCTTAAAATAATTTAAATCGCTTTATCCAAAATATATGCTTTAAAACACTTAAAATAAAAACTACTTGAAACATTTTATTTGAAATACTAGTTATGAAATTTTATAACAATTTCTCATGTAAAACTTAAGCCAAAACAAATTTTAAAATAAAAGTTATTCTATAAGGTATAAATATCAAATAATTATCTTTTAAATAATAATACTAGTTAAACCTCTAAAATAATTTACTTATATAATTAACTTAATAAATATTTACTTTTTAAAAAATTAAAACTACTAAATAATAATTTCTTTCTAAAACATTCTTTTAAAACCACTTTGAAACCTCTAACTTATACTTGGAAACCTTTCTTTGAAAATATACTTGGCTTTTCAGGGAAATACACTTTCCTTTCCACACCTATAACAATAAACCACTATTTAATTTTAAACGCATTTCCATCTTCTTATGATCACTTTCAAATATATATACTTCAATTATTTACATTAAGGATACTTGTAACATACCAAAATTCATCAATTTAAAATTTATAAATGTAGAACTTTTATGATTTTTTTTTGAAAAGTTCAAATTATAAAATAAAGAATAAATAAATAAATAGATGATGATATAAATGAATAAGAATTTCAAATTTCTTTTAAGTTTGAAAATTTTGAATTATTAAAAGTTTTTAATCATTGAATTTAACTTTTATTCATATATATAAATATACATGTGTATGTGTGCATACATGGGTAGATTTGAATTTATACATTGAATTGATTTTCAATTTGAATTTGAATTTTAAAATAAAGTGTTTGGTAAAAGAATTTTCATTTATATACACGTATCTATAGGAATTATTTAATATGTATTAAAAATTCAAAACACTTTCTTTTAATAATATGTATTAACATAAAAACAAAAAAACAAAAAAAAATAATGACTTTAATAAATAAAAAATGTAAGTACAAATAAAAGTTAAATGGTGTAAAATACTTTGTTAATAAAAGAAGAAAAAAATTTGTTACAAGTGTTAAATTGAGAATTAACATAGTGACATGTAACAACCCGCATATTTGTCGATTTTTATATTTAAATATTTTATCGATACTCGGAATTTAGTCCGAAAAGCTATGTTTTGCAAATGGTCGAATTAGGACTCGGGACCACTCCCATTGAGTTTAAAATGTCGTTTGCGACCTTTTTGAGTATAAGCTTCAATATGTTTGGAGAAAGTTGAATTTTGCTACTTTTTTTACTTAGGGCTTTGGTTTGGGCTGAGCCACTTATGTATTCAGTCCCAACCCCTTCTCCTCTTCATTACTTCATTCCTCATTTCCTAGTACTCAAGCTTTTATATTAATGGAGAGTGGAAGAGGAAATTAAAACTCCAAACACTAGTTTTCTTTTGCAAATCAAGCTCTAGCTCCAAACTAACAAGAGAACCCATTGGTAAGCTTCTCTTCTTCTTCTCCAACTCATTCTCTTATCAATTTTAGAAATTCCTAAACCTAACATTGGGAATGTTCTTCTTTTAAAGCCTAGAATCAAGCTTCTTGAGTTGAATTTGAAGAGTGGTTGATTCTCCTTTGCTTTCAAGCTTCTTCTTCAATTGTTTGGGTTCAAAGGTGAGATTTTTATCTCACATCTATGCTTATAATTATCTTCGATTGTTAGGTATGAATTCCTAACACTCATTCGTGTGCATTTTCTTTTGGTTTTGATTGATTTGGTGAATATTCCAATTTTTGGTGTTTTGGGTTCAATTCTTTAAAAATCATAGCTTTGATGTTCAAATGTGTTTTTGGTGATGCAATGAAGAGCTCATAGGGCCGGGTAGTCGATATGCATAAATCCTTAGTGCCGATGCTCGAGTGGTTGCGAATTGGTCGTGATTGGCCATTGTATTCGATGGGCTAGGAAGGGACTGGGAACAGGTCCGGCTGACCGAGCTCTGCTGCCGGCCGACCGACCTGCTTCCAAAGTGCAAAGCACTTCTCTGCCTCAGGGTATGGTCGACCGACTGCAGAGCACAGTCGCCCGACCTGCTTCCCGAGGATTTTTCCAAAATAGGGTCCGGTCGACCGAGCTCTGTAGCCGGCTGACCGACCTGGTGCAATTTTGCTATTTCGCCTTGTTGTTTGAATTTCCAACTTTAATCGATTCGTATTGTTTCCTATGTGTTGTTATCATTTATTATGACTTTGATGACTCCTTTTTAGGGATTTTTGAATATCCATTTCGGTGGATCCTTTATCGATTTCTTTGGATTTCCCTTCATGTCTTCGAATGTGAATTTTTGTGATTGATTGTTCCTACAATCAATTTTTGTGTTTTGTCACTTCAAAATATATAAAGGTTTTGAATACTAGTAGTAAATATCAAAACTCTTTCATCAAAACGATTTCAACACTATTTTATTACAAAACACTTTCTATTAAACCGTTTTCCAATCTATTAGTATATATAAAAACCTTTACCTCACTCGTATGAGAAATCTAATTAAACGACTTAGTAAAACAAGTGGTATGAAATGCTTGCGTTTACTTCGTCGGTTAATTCTTGGACTTGTTCGATTGAAACTCTTGTGACAATTTTCTAGTGGAGATCTACAATTTGTTCGTAAATATTTAAGTTAAGCTAGTGGTTATGGGACATGAAGCTAAGCTCATATATTTACTAGCTTACTGTAATTGACACTTCTTGATGATCATGACGATCATTTTGGTGATTTAGACTAGCAATGTGCGATGTCTCTTTGTCTGCGAGGGAGACTAAACCCTGTTTTGTGGAGTTTCGACTCAAATTGGTGGGGTAGCAACCCATGGTCTTCGGGCCGTTTGTGGAGCTTCGGCTCAATTTGTGATGGTTAGCAACCATGGAATTAACGTTTCGTTTGTGATACACGTATTGGCGAGCTTTATGCTCCCGTTTGTGATAGGCCTCCCCCTATTTTGTTATTTCTGGATTTCTATTGATGATTTCTAGAATTTGTGCTTCACCAATGTTCGTGATTTTCATTGATAAGATTTATCAATATTTGTGCATTGGTGAATTTGTGTGTCATTGACTTTTGTGATTGGCATTGATATAATTGTCAATATTTATGGTTTGGTGAACGAAATAAGGAGTATGACATTTCTTTGATTCTTGTGTAGATTCTGTGATATTGATTAATCTCTCGTTGATTTTCAATTACTTATATATATCACAGCTTGGCATTGTGATTATCATGTGTTTAGTCATATCTCTTACTCTATATCGTTTCATCTGATATTTATAGTTAGACTGATCCGTTTATTATTTTCTTATTAAATAATACTCGGGTCAGACCGAGATGTTACAGGTGCTTCAGCTTGACTTCTCACTTGGAATTGATTTCTCTGACTTTTGGATTAACTACTTAGATTAGTAGTTTTTGGATTGTATACAATTGAGATATAGACTCCATTATGTATACTTATTCTTTTGTGTAGTTCTTGTAACTATTCTTTTGTGCTATTGCGGATCTTTTTAGACCGCTACTCTAAAATACACTTTCATGTGTTGGTTATATATTCATATCTTCTTCTGCCTTTGTGATATGAATTATCTGTGACTGATTTATGTTATGCTTATTTCTATATTTGTTCCGAAGGATTTATATAGCCACTGTGTAGTAGTTTTGAGTTTGTATCGGTATGTCGGATTTCCTCTTGAAATAAAATGCATGTTTTACTATCTGACATATCGGTGCTCGCACAAAGCAATTACATGGATGGTCGCTCCTCAACAGCCTTATTCTCCGTGCTAGTCGACAGCATTACTCCATAGTGTTCTTGGCTGGCGTGGGTATAGAGGTGGGGCGTCACAGCATGGTATCAGAGACAGGTTTCGGAACAGTATGGAATATTATAACAAGGATCATCGTCCTAAGTCCATCTTAGGAGTCGTGCTTTAGGATTTAATTCGAGTCTTCGTACCGATTCATCCTATTTTCCTTATGATTCCTTGTTTTATCTATCAAGATTGCTTGATATTCATTTTGTGAATAACCCTTTTCTTCTTCTTCTTTCTTTCTAAAGGAAGAGAAATGTCTAGACCTGGTCGTCCCTGAGCTGGACCATCTAGTGCTACATCCCAAGATGGAGTTTTTATGACTGCTCAACAGCTTCTTGATTTAGTGACAAATGCTCAAGCAGCTGGAGCTAACCCGGAATCTACTCACCCAAAGTCGGGATTTGCACGCTTGTGCAGCAATTACACTAATTTGGGTGGGAAGCCATTCAAAGGTTCCGAAACTGTTATTGAAGTACAGGCTTGTCTAAGGTCATGCGATCGAATCTTTTCTCGCATGAATCTTATTGACCTTCACCGAGTTCAGGTGGCCTCTAGTATGCTCCAAGAAAGAGCATTGGACTGGTACGAACTTCTTATTTCTGAGATTAATGAAGCGGATCTCACCTGGGAGCAATTCCGGGAACGCTTCGAGTTGAAATTTGTACCAGAAGCAGAGAAAGTGACATTGGCTCAAAGATTTATAGACCTTGTTCAAGGTGAGTCCTCCGTGACTGATTATGTCGCCTCCTTCGAGTCGCTTTCCAAATATGGGGTTGAATACATCAACACCCCTTTAAAGAAGAACCAAAGGTTCGTCTATGGCTTAAACAAAAATCTCAAGAAGCCATTACTTCTAAAATTAGAAGTTTCTTTCGCCCAACTCATTGATATCGCTCTTCGTCTTGAAGAGGCGGATATGGAAAATGATGTTGAAGTGGTGGGTTCTAAACTAAGCTTCAACAACAACAAGAAAAGGCCTAATAAATTCAAAGGTCCTTATCCCAATAAGAAAGGGAAGCAAGCAACCTCTGTGGCAAGGACTTCTTCCTTTGGTCGTGGGGAATGCTATAATTGTGGTTTGAAGGACCATTACCAAGCTTCAGGGAAAGAAGGAGGGAAAGTTAAATGTTGCTCAAGCCCCTGGCAACACATCTCGTGGTCAAGGTATGCCTCATTCTATCCTTGATGGCATTATTATGTTTCATGATCAACCCATTCGAGTTCTTTTTGATACGGGTGCATCCCACTCTTTTATTTCAAAAGAGCTTGTTGATACTTTTTCTTTGGATGTTTTGTGTTTAATGACTTCTTTGAGAATTGCGAATCCGGTTGGTGGATTCGCAACAATCAGTTTATTGTGTAAAGATGTCGAGATTATTTTGTGTGATTTTCCTTTCCTAGCCGATTTGCATGTCATGCGTTATTTAGGCTTTGGAATGATTTTGGGAATGGATTGGCTTAACCGTAATGAAGCTCATATCCTATGTCCTGAGTGGACTATTCATCTTCGACATCCTCAATCTGTTAATCAGGTTTCTGTTATTCTTAAAGATTCAGATTCTGCTTTGGTTGCGTCTTTATATTCTTTAAACCCTCGTGATGACGATGATGATGAGGGTGATATTGTTTCTCTTATTCACGTCGTTCGTGAATTTTCTGACATATTCGAGCCCGTTTTAGGATTACCCCCTAAGCGAGCAATTGAGTTCAGAATTAATCTCATTCCTGGAGCTCAACCTATCACTCGCTCTCCTTATCGTATGTCCAATAAAGAAAACGAGGAGATGCGTAAACAATTATCCGAATTGGAGACGAAGCAATTTATTCGCTCTAGTTCCTCGCCTTGGGGAGCTTTAGCTATTTTTGTGAAGAAATCCGATGGAACACTTAGGCTTTGCGTTGACTACCGCAAGCTTAATAATCGTACTATCAAGAATAAATACTCTTTACCTCGGATTGATGATCTATTCGATCAACTTAGTGGTGCTAGAGTCTTTTCGCAATTGGACTTGACTACCGGTTTTCACCAGCTTCGTATTACAGAGGATAGCATTCCTTTGACATCGTTCCGTACTTGTTATGGATCTTATGAATGGCTTGTTATGCCATTTGGTCTATCGAATGCTCCGGCTTATTTCGTTGACCTTATGAATCGAGTTTTCAAAGATTTTCTCGATCGATTTGTTCTCATCTTTATCGATGATATTCTTGTGTATTCAAAAACCGAGGAGGAACATGAAAAGCATCTTCGGATTGTATTGGAAACTCTTAGGAGTAACCAATTAAAAGCAAAATTTTCTAAATGCCATTTTTGGCAATCTCGTGTGAAGTTTCTCGGTCATATTATTTCCAAATCTGGAATTTCCGTAGATCCTTCAAAGATTGAAGCGATTCAAGATTGGAAGAGACCGGAGAGTGTGACAGAGATTCGTAGTTTCCTTGGATTGGCAGGTTATTACCGCCGTTTTATCAAAGACTTTTCTAAGATTGTCATGCCACTCACTAGCTTAACGAAGAAAGGTGTTAAATACATTTGGTCGAACAAATGTGAAACATCTTTTCAGAAACTAAAGGAACTTCTTTCTGATGCTCCTATTCTTTTATTCCCGAGGGGAATCAAGATTTCGTTGTTTATACCGATGCTAGTCGCGTTGGTTTGGGTGCCGTTCTTTTGCAAACAGAATGTGTTATTGCTTATGCTTCAAGGCAATTAAAGCCGGCCGAGACTAGATATGCCACTCATGATTTAGAGCTCGCGGCTATTGCTTTTGCTCTTCGGATTTGGCGTCATTATCTTTTAGGGGAAAAATTTATTCTTTACACCGATCATAAATTCTTGAAATATTTATTCTCTCAAAAGGAACTTAATTTGCGTCAAAAACATTGGCTCGAATTTCTTGCACCATATGATCTTGATATCCTTTATACTCCCGGTAAGGGTAATCGTGTCGCCGATGCTCTTAGCCGTAAACAACAAGCTGTTGTTTCTATGATGATATCCGAATGGAACGATCTCGAGATTTTATCCACTTGCGAAATTCGAGACCGTTTTTCCGATCTATGTTCATCTCTTGTTTTATGTAGCCTTGAGGCTCATCCTTCTCTATTAGACTGTATTCTTGAAGCTCAAAAGCTAGATCTCGAATTGGCTCTTCTTGGCCAAAATATTAAGGGAAAGATTGATATTGAAAGTTTGAAAGACTTTGATATTGATTCTCGTGGCGGCATTCGGAAATTTGGTAGACTTATCGTGCCAAATATTAGTGATCTTCGTAAAGATATTTTAGAAGATTCTCATCATTCTAAATTTACCATTCATCCCGGTAGTAGTAAAATGTACGCGGATATGAAGAGGCTTTATTATTGGGAGGGAATGAAGTCTGATATTGCTAACTTTGTTAAGCGTTGCATGACTTGCCAACTCGTTAAGGCCGAACATCAAAGGCCCGGTGGGTTATTGCAACCTTTAGAAATTCCAATTTGAAGTGTGATCAAATTTCCATGGATTTTATAGACAGCCTTCCCCGTACTCGTTCGGGTCATGATAGCTTATGGGTTATAGTTGATAGGCTTACTAAATCCGCCCATTTTATTCCCATTCGGTCCAATCGGACCGTACCTCTTTTGGCCAAACTTTTTATTAAAGAAATTGTTAAATTGCATGGAGTTCCTACTTCTATAGTTAGTGATCGTGATCCATTGTTTACTAGTGGATTTTGGAAGAGTCTTCAAAAAGCTTTAGGGACGAAGTTTAATTTTAGCACCGCTTATCACCCCCAGTCCGATGGACAAACCGAGCGTGTGAATCAGACTCTTGAATATCTTCTTCGTGCATGTGTTCTTGATTTTGGTGGAAGTTGGGAAGATCATATTTCTCTTGTTGAGTTTTCCTATAATAATAGCTTCCAATCTAGTATTGGTATGGCACCTTTCGAGGCACTCTATGGAAGGCCATGCCGATCTCCTTCTTGTTGGCTTGAGGCCGGTGAGAAGCTGGTTTTAGGTCCAGATTTTATTCGTGATTCCACAGAAAAGATTGACCTTATTCGTCATAGGATGAAAGAAGCCCAAAGTAGACAAAGATCCTATGCCGATAACCGGAGAAGGAAATTAGAATTTTCTGTGGGTGATCTTGTGTTCATTTGTGTTTCACCTATGAAAGGTGATGTACGTTTCAGTCGATCGGGAAAATTAGCACCCCGATATGTTGGGCCATTTCCTATTACCGAACGTATTGGTTCCGTGGCTTATCGCCTTTTATTACCAGCTCAGTTTTCTGTTATTCATGACGTGTTTCACGTTTCTCAATTACGGAAGTGCCTTCGAGATTCCGATTCTATTCTTGAGCCCGGTGTTGTGGAAGAAATTGAAGTTTCACTTAATTTAACTTATGAGCAGCATCCTATTCGTATTATTGTTTCGGAGGTCAAGCGCCTTCGAAATAAAGATGTTCCGCTTGTTAAAGTCCAATGGTCCTCAAATCCTAAGGATTGTTCTTAGGAATCTAAAGAGTTCATCGAGCGATCACATCCGGACTTGCTTTCCCGTGCCCTTTAAGGTGAACCTTTTATTTCAAATTTCTTTTGTGTTGAATATGCTTTTATGGTTGTTACTATATATCTTCTTCTTAAATATTGCGAGGACGCAATTTCTTTAAGGAGGGGAGTCTGTAACAACCCGCATATTTGTCGATTTTTATATTTAAATATTTTGTTTAAATATTTTATCGATACTCGGAATTTAGTCCGAAAAGCTACTTTTTGCATACGGTCGAATTAGAATTCGGGACCACTCCCATTGAGTTTAAAATGCCGTTTGCGACCTTTTTGAGTATAAGCTTCGATATGTTTGGAGAAAGTTGAATTTTGCTACTTTTTTACTTAGGGCTTTGGTTTGGGCTGAGCCACTTATGTATTCAGTCCCAACCCCTTCTCCTCTTCATTACTTCATTCCTCATTTCCTAATACTCAAGCTTTTATATTAATGGAGAGTGGAAGAGGAAATTAAAACTCCAAACCCTAGTTTTCTTTTGCAAATCAAGCTCTAGCTCCAAACTAATAAGAGAACCCATTGGTAAGCTTCTCTTCTTCTTCTCCAACTCATTCTCTTATCAATTTCAGAAATTCCTAAACCTAACTTTGGGAATGTTCTTCTTTTAAAGCCTAGAATCAAGCTTCTTGAGTTGAATTTGAAGAGTGGTTGATTCTCCTTTGCTTTCAAGCTTTTTCTTCAATTGTTTGGGTTCAAAGGTGAGATTTTTATCTCACATCTATGCTTATAATTATCTTCGATTGTTAGGTATGAATTCCTAACACTCATTCGTGTGCATTTGCTTTTGGTTTTGATTGATTTGGTGAATATTCCAATTTTTGGTGTTTTGGGTTCAATTCTTTAAAAATCATAGCTTTGATGTTCAAATGTGTTTTTGGTGATGCAATGAAGAGCTCATAGGGCTGGGTAGTCGATAGGCATAAATCCTTAGTGCCGATGCTCGAGTGGTTGCGAATTGGTCGTGATTGGCCATTGTATTCGAAGGGCTAGGAAGGGACTGGGAACAGGTCCGGCCGACCGAGCTCTGCTGCCGGCCGACCGACCTGCTTCCAGAATGCAAAGCACTTCTCCGCCTCAGGGTTTGGTCGACCGACTGCAGAGCACAGTCGATCGACCTGCTTCCCGAGGAGTTTTCCAAAATAGGGTCCGGTCGACCGATCTCTGTAGCCGACCGACCGACCTGGTGCAATTTTGCCTATTTCGCCTAGTTGTTTGAATTTCCAACTTTAATCGATTCGTGTTGTTTCCTATGTGTTGTTATCATTTATTATGACTTTGATGACTCCTTTTTAGGGATTTTTGAATATCCATTTCGGTGGATCCTTTATCGATTTCTTTGGATTTCCCTTCACGTCTTCGAATGTGAATTTTAGTGATTGATTGTTCCTACAATCAATTTTTGTGTTTTGTCACTTCAAAATATAAACGTTGACTACTAGTAGTAAATATCAAAACTCTTTCATCAAAACGATTTCAACACTATTTTATTACAAAACTCGTTCTCTTAAACCGTTTTCCAATCTATTAGTATATATACAAACCTTTACCTCACTCGTATGAGAAATCTAATTAAACGACTTAGTAAAACAAGTGGTATGAAACGCTTGCGTTTACTTCGTCGGTTAATTCTTAGACTTGTTCGATTGAAACTCTTGTGATAATTTTCTAGTGGAGATCTACAATTTGTTCGTAAATATTTAAGTTAAGCTAGTGGTTATGGGAATGAACCTAAGCTCATATATTTACTAGCTTACTGTAATTGACACTTCTTGATGATCATGACGATCATTTTGGTGATTTAGACTAGCAATGTGCGATGTCTCTTTGTCTGCGAGGCAGACTAAACCCCGTTTTGTGGAGTTTCGACTCAAATTGGTGGGGTAGCAACCCATGGTCTTCGGGCCGTTTGTGGAGCTTCGGCTCAATTTGTGATGGTTAGCAACCATGGAATTAGTGTTCCGTTTGTGATACACGTTTTGGCGAGCTTTATGCTCCCGTTTGTGATAGGCCTCCTCCTATTTTGTGATTTCTGGATTTCTATTGATTATTTATAGAATTTGTGCTTCACCAATTTTCGTGATTTTCATTGATAAGATCTATCAATATTTGTGCATTGGTGAATTTGTGTGTCATTGACTTTTGTGATTGGCATTGATATAATTGTCAATATTTATGGTTTGGTGAACGAAATAAGGAGTATGACATTTCTTTGATTCTTGTGTAGATTCTGTGATATTGATTAATCTCTCGTTGATTTTCAATTACTTATATATATCACAGCTTGGCATTGTGATTATCATGTGTTTAGTCATATCTCTTATTCTATATCGTTTCATATGATATTTATAGTTAGACTGATCCATTTATTATTTTCTTATTAAATAATACTCGGGTCAGACCGAGATGTTACAGGTGCTTCAGCTTGACTTCTCACTTGGAATTGATTTCTCTGACTTTTGGATTAACTACTTAGATTAGTAGTTTTTTTGGATTGTATACAATTGAGATATAGACTCCATGATGTATACTTATTCTTTTGTGTAGTTCTTGTAACTATTCTTTTGCGCTATTGCGGATCTTTTAAGACCGCTACTCTGAAATACACTTTTATGTGTTGGTTATATATTCATATCTTCTTCCGCCTTTGTGATATGAATTATCTGTGACTGATTTATGTTATGCTTATTTCTATATTTGTTCCGAAGGATTTATATAGTCACTGTGTAGTAGTTTTGAGTTTGTATCGGTATGTCGGATTTCCTCTTGAAATAAAATGCATGTTTTACTATCTGACATATCGGTGCTCGCACAAAGCAATTACATGGATGGTCGCTCCTCAACAGCCTTATTCTCCGTGCTAGTCGACAGCGTTACTCCGTAGTGTTCTTCGCTAGCGTGGGTATAGAGGTGGGGCATCACATGACAAGTGTAATTCAATAAAAGAAGAAAAGTAACAAGTGTCCTTTTAAATAATTTCTTTTCTTATGTATTTTTTTTAAGCAAACAAACTTATACAATATCTTTTATCTTTATTTTTATTTCAGAAATTATCATCATTAAAAAGAAAAAAATCTAAATTGTCTCAACAATTAGAAGAAAAAAAAAGAAACCATCAAAACAGAAAAGAAGGAAAAATGCCCTCTTCCTTAATTGAAAAGTAAATCAATTTGAAGTGTGTTCTGGAAATATCAACTATAGTGATACATTCATCTTCAGGTAAGCTTTGTTTTAAAACTTTATAGTTTTAGAATTATGATTTTAATCAAGTTTCAACAACAAATTGAAAAAAACTGCAGATTTTTCATAAAAGGGAAGCCTCTGGTTTAGGCAGTGCAAATCTGGAAAGATTTTTCTTAAAGTAAGTAACATCTGTAATTTTGAATTTGAAGTTATGATCTGTAGTAAGGCAAGACTAATACAATAACTTTCTATCAATTGCAGGGAAAAATAAAATAAAGATCAAAGCTTTAAATCTACTTTAGGTTTCTAGTTGCAGAAATAAAAATGAAAGACTCCTGTGTTACAAATTCAAAACTGTAAGTAAATTCAAATCCTTGTTTTGATATTAATAAATGAATAAACAAGAGCATGCAACAGTGATTAAACAAAAAGTTATAACTTCAAGTTGCAGATTTAAATTTCAAAAACAAGTAGAAAAGAATTGCCAACATCATCTCTGTTTTGAAAGAGCATCAGGGAACTCTCTTGAAAAAAATGTGAGTAAACTCTGTTTTCTTTTAATCATATGTTGTTGTGAGAATGCTTGAATAATTAGGAAAGTTAAAACTTGGTTTGCATGCTAGAATCTTGGGTATATGAATGAGTTGGCATGTGCATGTTGATTGTACAGGGATGTGAATCCCTGATTTGCTTCAGGATATAAAAGCCTATAAAACTCAACTCCCCTCAATATTTTTTTTTCTTTTCTCTTCTGTTGAATCTGGAAACTTTGGAAAAAAAAATATTGTCAAGCTTAAACTCTGGTTACAGAATGAAACACATCCAAATACAATATTCTTTTTCCCTTCTTGCTCCTGAAACATGTTAGAAATTTAGATAAAATGATTGTTTAAACTTGTATTTCATCTAAACAATTAATTAAAGCAAATAAAAACAGGTTTTATCTTCACTGGAAGATGTAAACACAGTCACAAGTCAAAATAGGTGAAAATTCGAACCTCATGGATTTGAATTTCAGTAACACCATTTGAATCACCATCAAAAATAATGATCTTAGAAACAAAAATCAAAATTTTTCATTGCATATTGCTTAGGAAAATGGGAGTTGATTGGAAAATGAGTTTTTGACAAAATCTGATGATCTATGTGGTTATGGGCCTCGAAATGGGGGTGGCAGCGAGATTTAACGATCATAATTATTAGAAAAATATCAATGTAATTTGTAAAATCCAAATTTTCGAACACGAGATTGAAATAGGGTTAAAGAACCCACGTTTGTTCACGTAAAAAAAATGGGTCGCTGATGATCCTCGGCGCATCGAGTTGGACGAGGGTCTGGGGTTAGCTTCGTGGATCACCGGTGGTGATGTGGCCGTGGCGGTGCGAGGCCAGATGGTCGGCGTCGCGTGGTCGGGGTGGTTTTAGTCGAGCAGTTGATTTCCAGTTCAAGGCTGATAGCTCGACTTTGATTTGAGGGGAGATGGGGCACTTCGATGACTGGAGATGGTTGCTGGGTTGGTGGTTGACGTGCGGCGATGTTCGCCAGTGGTCGGAGTCGCCTCCGGTGCCGGTGCACGTGCATGAGGTGGTGGTGGTGTCAGTTGAAATAGTTGGGGAAGAAAGCAGGTAACCCGAAGCACTGCTCGGGGGATTGAGTAGAAAACTCAAAGTCGAGCTCGTGATGTTTTGGAGCTGTATCGAGTAGATTTCCGGACTTAAACAAATTTGTGAAAAAAATTTCTCTCACGGGTCGATTTGAGTGGAAACTCGAAGCAGGGAAGCATTTACATCGGGGGCAACTCGGAGAAGGCCTCGAGTCAAACTTAAAAACAGCAAAATTCAAGTTTTTATGAAAATTTTGAAACATGATTTAAAACTTGTTTTTTTAAAAATAATTATCCAGGATAAATGAAGTATTTTGAAACTTAGATTTTATATAAAAAAAATTGTTCAAAAATTTAACTTGATAAAATACTTGAGGAGTAAATCAAATATTAAAATTTTTTAACTTAAAGACAGAATCCGTTATAATGATTAAATAAAGATTTTAAACAATTAAAATTTGTAATTACTTTATAATTAAAAGTTGATTTAATTAAAGGGTGATTAATTAATGAAAGTAATTAAGATTTAATTAATTGTAAATTAAGTATTTATGAATCAAGATAATTAAATTAAGAAAAATTAATTGATAAAGTTAATTAAGATTGAATCACTTTATAGTTAAGAATAATTAATCATTGATTTAAAATTAATAAAATAATTGTGCGGTTAACACACCAAATCATATTCACCCTAATTGGAGATGATTGGCTATCATCAATTGTTCTGTACTGGATTGATATTTCTATTGTGATACTTTGATTGCTTTGTGACTTGTGATTTGTTCATATATATATGTGAAAACCCTTTCGCCTGTAAACAGCATTTAAAACTTCGATGCGACAGGGAGTTGGATTTCCGTTTTTTATCCGAAACCCACATTGAAACCTAAATGATCACATCCTTGTAATTGATACACCCACATGTTTAAAAAAAATTGAACGCTCACTATTCGGATTAGCCGGGAATGGACTACTTGGTCGTATAACCCATCCCGAATAGTGATTCGACGAAACAGATAACCTTTGAAGACGGTGTTGAAGACCGGGTGTCTTCGAAAACGATAGGATAACTTATCGATTGTCTTTGCACCGAGTTGCTCCGGTATAGGGATTCCCTAAGTGATGGGAAGTCCGATCGGGATTGTGGACGCCCGGATTTGCAAGGACTTTTTCCTTTATTGGACGAAGTGCCTTCCGTTCTGTTCGAACCCGGAACAGACTTGTATGGTCGTGTGTCTGACACTACACTTTGAGATATAAAGCCAATTTCTTTCAAATAAATATCTGTTGGTGGCGGAGAATTTATTCTCTTAGCTTAACACCCTTCTCTGAGACGTACGAGCTCAGAGGTTATGTAGTTGAAGTTATCAGCGATATACTCCCAATTTGGTAGTATGGCACGCTAAGTGCTACTGTGTATTGATGATCATTTGTTGATCATTAGATGGTCAAAGCATAGCTTTTGTAAAAAGGGTAGCTTTGTGGACGAGACTTCGTCGTACCCCACAACCCGGTAATGGTCGAAACAGGAAAGATGCAGCAAGGTTATTGGGGGTAGCGCCCTTTAGGGTATGTGCATTTTCTTCTGGATAGAAGTGGTATCATGGTATGGAGCCCAGATACTTAACTTATGTGGATATCGTAAATATATATATTCCTTTGTGATTTATGTTGGGGCCCCGGATAAAGGTTGGTTACAACCGGGGGATGGCATACTTGTGTAGTAGTTACCTAGTTATAGAGGTAACCCGGCCTTGTGTTGGCAGAGATCCGGTTAGGTTCTTGGGACGTCCCTCCAGAGGCGTACCCATGTGGCCCAGGAAGTTCCTTAGCCTGACCATTTGTTGGAAATCCAATTACCAATATGAACCCAGTACGGTTTTAGTTGTATTACCTGCCATTTACTTATGGTAGTCACCACTGTTTAGATGGTAGCTATAGTAGGCATAGTACGAAATGTCTATGCTGGCTAAGATTAATATTATATTTTCGAAATGTTTTTCTACACTATGCACTAGTAATAATATCAAAGGATTTTTCCCGTATCATGCATTTTTGACTGTCATAAGGGGAAATCTTCCCCAAGTCTGCGTTTGCATTGTGTGTAAGGCGGGAGGCCTTATGGCAGTTTCATTTTCTAAAAGCATTGCGAATTTCTTTCAAATTCTTTTGTTTTCTTTGATTTCAACTAAACTGCTTCTATTTTCAAAGCAACTGTTTTATTTACTCATACCAGTCCCATGACTGACCCGGAGTTTATTGTTTCCTTTCTAAACTCTGGGTGCCCATAATTTCCCCACGAGCAGCCTAGTAGCAGGTCTTCTGTGTTTTGGTACTAGCTGGATCTTGGAGTTGTATGGTTTGGAGACTACTAGTTTGAAGGTTTTTAACTTGGAGATATTTTGAAACTTTTGGATCTCGAGGGTCTCAGTTTGGATGTTCATTATTGCTTTATCTATTTGAAGATTTTCTTGGGATGAAATCACTTGTGGTTATGTTGTGGTGGTTAATTTTTGGAGTTGTGTTGTATATGTATATAAATACTCTGATGTTGGTGTGGTTGTTGTATTGATATTGTGATGTTGTATCTGGGATATTGAAGTTGGCAGTTTATTTTTCGCTGTTTATTTTTCATCTAATTGTTGTTATAAGCTCCATCCGAACTGAAATTCGACGTTCGAATCTCCGGCAGTCAAATACAAGTGAGGTATTTGATGTCGATTTTTGAACACTGAACTTCGGGTCGTGACAAGTGGTATCAGAGCTAAAGGTTGAGTAAGAACTTTAGTTACGGAGTATAACACGTTAGATGGCTCATTAGAGATAGGGTGAAGTATACCCTAGAATAAGTATAAACCGAGACTGAAACCCAAAATTTTCTTAGCCTATTTTCTTTAACTGCTGATATTCCTTAAGATTTCTCGTTCGAATCTCTAAATCAAGCTTCTTACTAATTACAGATAGTAAGAATGAGTGGGCGCAGAGGTAGAGCTAGGAGTCAGGGAAATGCGACAACAGCTAGTCAAGTTTCTCTTTCAGCGGAAGCAGATGTGCGTACTCAACCTCAGCCAAATTTGGCTGATTTGCATAAGAGCTTCACAAGGCTGGGTGGTAGGCCTTTTACTGGCAAAGAATCAATTATTGAGGCCCAGGCTTGGATAAGATCATGTGAAAAGATTTTTAAGGGGCTTAAGCTGCAGGACGATCAAATGCGTCTAATTGCTTCTTGGCAGCTACAAGATGAAGCTTCAGCTTGGTGGGAAACTGTCACAATAGATGAACCTGAAGAAGAGTTTTCTTGGAATCGATTCAAAGAGGTGTTCGAAAAGCGATATTTGCCATCGATAGGAATTTCACGAATGTATCAAGAGTTTCTGGACTTAAAGCAAGGAGCCTTGTCTTTTGAAGAATACTTAAACAAATTCAATGAATTATCCCGTTTCGGACCGGAGTTAGTGAATACGCCTTTAAAGAAAAATGAAAAATTTATTCGTGGGATGAACAAGAAATATCACGAAAGGATGATCGCACACATTAAAGAATCTTTCTCTGATCTTATCGATATGGGATATCGGTATGCCTCCCTGGATATGCAGGAGATTCCAAAGGAAAGCGGAAATTCCAGTAATCAGAATTGGAAGAAGAGAAAGTTTGGGGGTAAGAAGCCACATCAAGGCAAGGACAAGAGGAACAACCAAGGGAATTTGGCCAGAAATGTAACCTGTTACAATTGCCAAGAAAAGGGGCATTATTCAAACAACTGCAAGAACCCGAAGAAGCAAGTCAAGAAGGAACAATCTGTGAAGAATAATCAAGGAGCTAGAGAATGCTATAATTGTCACAAGCCTGGACATATTGTTAAGGATTTCCCAGTGTTGAAACAAGAAAAGGTGGCAAATGTATATGCGATAAAGGAAGACCCTTCAACTTCAAAAGCAGATAAGGGAAAAGGTGTTTTGGAAGGTAACCTTACTATTTATGATAAAGTTGTTAGAGTTTTATTTGACACGGGAGCTACACATAGTTTTATCTCCCAAAAAACCGTAAATGAATTGAAACTTAAACCCAATTTTGTCGACGAGCCCATTTGTGTGAAAAACCCAGTAGGTGGCCCTGCAAACCTTTGTCTACGATGTAGAGACATCCCTATCTCGTATTCATGTTACCGGTTCCCTATCAGTCTCTTTGTTCTTGATTTTAATGAATTCGAAATTTTAATCGGAATGGATTGGCTAACAGAATACGAAGCTAAATTAGATTGTAATAATCGAACGATCTCGATCAAAACAAATCTTGGAAATTTTGTTGAAATCTCTTGTGAGGATCCGAGTCCAAAGAGAGATAAATTAATGTATACTTTGGGATATCCTGAAACCAGTTTGAAGTCTATACCTATTGTTCGGGAGTTTTCCGACGTATTTGAAGAAGTAAAATCCTTACCTCCACATAGAGAAATAGAATTCCGAATTGATTTAGTACCCAATGCCCGTCCTGTCGTACACGCAAGTCGCAGGATGGCACCTAAGGAAAGAATTGAATTAGTCAATCAGACTCGAGATTTATTAGAAAAAGGATTGATTCGCCCTAGTATTTCCGAATGGGGTTCAGCCGTCGTATTCGTGGCTAAATCAGATGGATCTTTGAGATTGTGTGTAGATTACCGCGATCTCAATAAACAAACTCTCAAAAACAAATTTCCTTTACCTAGAATCGACGATCTATTCAATCAACTTAATGGCGCTCGATTCTTTTCTAAAATGGATTTAGCTCAAGGATTCCATCAACTGCGAATAGCTGAGGATTGTATTCATTTAACAGCCTTCAGGGGTCCTAACATGTTCTACGAATGGTTAGTCATGCCTTTCGGACTAACCAACGCTCCTGCGTATTTCGTAGATTTAATGACCCGTGTGTTTCGAGAAGTACTGAACAAGTTTGTCCTGGTATTTATTGATGATATCTTGATTTATTCCAAAACCGAAGAAGAACACGCTGAACATCTCAGAATTGTTTTGGAAACATTGAGAAGGAATGTCTTATTCGCTAAATCTCTAAATGTCACTTTTGGGTCAAGGAAGTCAGATTTCTTGGTCATATCGTTAATGAAGAAGGGATTTCTGTTGATCCAAGCAAAATTTCTGCAATTCTGGACTGGAAGCGACCCACTACTCCTAGAGAAGTTCGAAGTTTTCTAGGTTTAGAGGGATATTATAGGAAGTTTGTCCAGGATTTTTCTAAGTTGGCCAGTCCACTGACTAAGCTAACGATGAAGAATGCTAAATTCAATTGGACTCCAAAGTGTGACGAAGCTTTTCAGGAATTAAAAATGAGATTAACTACCGCTCCCGTTCTCGCTATCGTTAATGGGAACCAAGGGTTATCCGTCTATACTGATGCTTGTGGAGATGGTTTGGGTGCAGTACTAATGCAGCATGGAAAAGTAATTGCCTACGCAAGTAGACAATTACGGACGCATGAGAAAAATTATCCAACACACGATTTGGAACTTTTAGCGGTTATTTTCGCTCTGAAAATATGGCGACATTATCTTCTGGGTAAGAACTTTTCTAGCTTTCTTAACAATATAAGAAATTTAACTTAACTAAATAAACATATTTAATGAACTCTCTTTATTCTAGGTGAAAATTTTGAATTATTCACCGATCACAAATCTTTAAAGTATCTCTTCACCCAGAAAGATTTAAATTTACGGGAACAACGATGGTTAGATTTTCTAGCGTCACATGACCTAGATATTTTGTATACACCTGGTAAAGCCAATGTGGTTGCTGATGCTTTGAGTAGAAAGCACGCTATTCTAGCTCATCTTGTTATCACTCCTACCCTTCTCAAAAAGATTTCGAGACAGCAAAAAGAAGATGAGTTTCTTCGGGGAATTTATAAAAGGATATGCCAAGGTGAAGATACTAGTTTCGAGATGGATAGTAGGGGAATTATAAGATTGAAAGGAAGAATTTGTGTCCCTGATATCCCAGAATTAAAGCGTGAAGTTTTAGATGAATGTCATAAGTCAAAACTCAGTATCCATCCAGGAGTAAATAAAATGTATAAAGATATTAAAAGAACCTTCTTGTGGAAGATAATAAAGAGAGATATATCCATATATGTGAGTCGATGTGCTACCTGTCAGCAAATTAAAAGCGACCAGAAGAAGATAGCGGGTTTACTCCAGCCTTTGGAAGTTCCAAAATGGAAATGGGATCAGGTATCAATGGATTTTATTGACGGATTGCCATGAACCAAGAAGGGAAATGAAGCAATTTGGGTTATAGTGGACCGTCTAGCCAAAACTGCCCACTGCATTCCAGTGAAATCCACTCAGACGGCAGCAAGTTTAGCTGAGCTATATATCAAAGAGATTGTCCGTCTTCATGGTATACCGATTAGTATAGTAAGTGATCGTGATCCGATCTTTACTAGTAGATTTTGGGAAGCGTTTCAGGACACATTGGGTACAAAGCTAAATTTCAATACTGCTTATCATCCACAATCGGATGGGCAGACTGAAAGGACAAATCGAATATTAGAGGATCTTTTACGAGCTTGTATTCTCGACTTTGGTGGTTCTTAGGAAGACTATCTACATTTGGTCGAATTTTCATATAATAACAGCTATCAAGCCTGTATCGAAATGGCTCCTTTTGAGGCTCTATATGGTCGACCGCGTCGATCACCGGCATGCTGGATTGAATCCGGTAATAAACTGGTTCTTGGACCGGACATGATTAAGGAAGCCACTGAAAAGGTTGATTTTATCCGAAAAAAGTTAATAACTGCTCAGAGTCGCCAGAAGAGTTATTACGACCGCAGAAGGAGAGCTTTAGAATTTCAAGTTGGAGATTCTGTTTTCTTGAAAGTATCTCCAATGCGGGGTGTGTTAAGATTTGGGAAAACTGGTAAGTTGGCACCATGATACATTGGTCCTTTTCCTATTTTGGAAAGGATTGGTCCTCTAGCATATCGAGTGCAACTACCTAACTGGTTATCCGGCGTACACGATGTATTTCACTTTTCACATCTTCGAAAGTACGTGCTTGATCCAGACAGTATTATCGAAGAAGCAGCACAACAAGATCTAGAGATCACACCAAATTTATCAGTTAAAAGAGAACCAATTAAGATTGTGGATCGAGACGACAAGCAATTAAGGAACAAAATTGTGAAGCTGGTTAAAGTGCAATGGAGCGGAGATCCAAAGGACTGTACATGGGAGACAGAAGACACTATGCAAAAGTCTTATCCCAAATGCAGGGTGGATATCTCGGCTTAAATTGGTAATCCATTTCTTTATTCTTTTCTGAATTCGTATATTCTTTGATTACTTTTCTCTCTCTTTCAAATTTCGAGGACGAAATTTTCTTAAGGAGGGGAAATCTGTAACATACCAAAATTCATCAATTTAAAATTTATAAATGTAGCACTTTTATGAATTTGTTTTTGAAAAGTTCAAATTATAAAATAAAGAATAAATAAATAAATAGATGATGATATAAATGAATAAGAATTTCAAATTTCTTTTAAGTTTGAAAATTTTGAATTATTAAAAGTTTTTAATCATTGAATTTAACTTTTATTCATATATATAAATATACATGTGTATGTGTGCATACATGGGTAGATTTGAATTTATACATTGAATTGATTTTCAATTTGAATTTAAATTTTAAAAAAAGTGTTTGGCAAAAGAATTTGCATTTATATACACATATCTATAGGAATTATTTAATATGTATTAAAAATTCAAAACACTTTCTTTTCATAATATGTATTAACATAAAAACAAAAAAGACAAAAAAACTAATGTCTTTAATAAAAAAAATGTTAGTACAAATACAAGTTAAATGGTGTAAGTGTTAAATTGAGAATTAACATAGTGACAAGTGTAATTCAATAAAAGAAGAAAAGTAACAAGTGTCCTTTTTAATAATTTCTTTTCTTAAGTATTTTTTTTAAGCGAACAAACTTATACAATATCTTTTATCTTTATTTTTATTTCAGAAATTATCATCATCAAAAAGAAAGAAAAAAATCTAAATTGTCTCAACAATTAGAAAAATAAAGAAACCATCAAAACAGAAAAGGAGGAAAAATGCCCTCTTCCTTACTTCAAAAGTAAATCAATCCGAAGTGTTTTCTGGAAATATCAACTATAGTGATACATTCATCTTCACGTAAGCTTTGTTCTAAAACTTTATAGTTTTAAAATTATGATTTTTAATCAAGTTTCAACAACAAATTGAAAAAAACTGCAGATTTGTCATAAAAGGGAAGCCTCTGGTTTAGGCAGTGCAAATCTGGAAAGATTTTTTTTAAAGTAAGTAACATCTGTAATTTTGAATTTGAAGTTATGATCTGTAGTAAGGCAGGACTAATACAATAACTTTCTATCAATTGCAAGGAAAAATAAAATAAAGATCAAAGCTTTAAATCTACTTTAGGTTTCTAGTTGCAGAAATAAAAATGAAAGACTCCTGTGTTACAAATTCAAAACTGTAAGTAAATTCAAATCCTTGTTTTGATATTAATAAATGAATAAACAAAAGCATGCAACAGTGATTAAACAAAAAGTTATAACTTCAAGTTGTAGATTTAAATTTCAAAAACAAGTAGAAAAGAATTGCCAACATCATCTCTGTTTTGAAAGAGCATCAGGGAACTCTCTTGAAAAAAATGTGAGTAAACTCTGTTTTCTTTTAATCATATGTTGTTGTGAGAATGCTTGAATAATTAGGAAAATGGGAGTTGATCGGAAAATGAGTTTTTGACAAAATCTGATGATCTATGTGGTTATGGGCCTCGAAATAGGGGTGGCAGCGAGATTTAACGATCACGATTATTAGAAAAATATTAACGTAATTTGTAAAACCCAAATTTTCGAACACGAAATTGAAATAGGGATAAAGAACCCACGTTTGTTCACGTAAAAAAAATGGGGTCGCTGATGATCTTCGGCGCATCGAGTTGGACGAGGGTCTGGGGTTAGCTTCGTGGATCACCGGTGGTGATGTGGCCGTGGCGGTGCGAGGCCAGATGGTCGGCGTCGTGTGGTCGGGGTGGTTTTAGTCGAGCAGTTGATTTCCAGTTCAAGGCTGATAGCTCGACTTTGATTTGAGGGGAGATGGGGCACTTCGATGACTGGAGATGGTTGCTGGGTTGGTGGTTGACGTGCGGCGATGTTCGCCAGTGGTCGGAGTCGCCTCCGGTGCCGGTGCACGTGCATGAGGTGGTGGTGGTGTCAGTTGAAATAGTTGGGGAAGAAAGCAGGTAACCCGAAGCACTGCTCGGGGGATTGAGTAGAAAACTCGAAGTCGAGCTCGTGATGTTTTGGAGCTGTATCGAGTAGATTTCTAGACTTAAACATATTTGTGAAAAAAAATTCTCTCATGGGTCGATTTGAGTGGAAACTCGAAGCAGGGAAGCATTTACATCAGGGGCAACTCGGAGAAGGCCTCGGGTCAAACTTAAAAAAGCAAAATTCAAGTTTTTTTGAAAATTTTGAAACATGATTTAAAACTTGTTTCTTTAAATAATTATCCAGGATAAATGAAGTATTTTGAAACTTAGATTTTATAAAAAAAAGTTGTTTAAAAATTTAACTTGATAAAATACTTGAGGAGTAAATCAAATATTTAAATTTGTTAACTTAAAGACAAAATTCTTTATAATGATTAAATAAAGATTTTAAACAATTAAAATTTGTAATTACTTTATAATTAAAAGTTGATTTAATTAAAGGGTAATTAATTAATGAAAGTAATTAAGATTTAGTTAATTATAAATTAAGGATTTATGAATTAAGATAATTAAATTAAGAAAAATTAATTGATAAAGTTAATTAAGATTGAATCAGTTTATAGTTAAGAATAATTAATCATTGATTTAAAATTAATAAAATAATTGTGTGGTTAACACACCAAATCATATTCACCCTAATTGGAGATGATTGACTATCATTAATTGTTCTGTACTGGATTGATATTTCTGTTGTGATACTGTGATTGCTTTGTGACTTGTGATTTGTTCCTATATATATGTGAAAACCCTTTTGCCTGTAAACAGCATTTAAAACTTCGATGCGACATGGGGTCGGATTTCAGTTTGTAATCCGAAACCCACATAGAAACCTAAATGATCACATCCTTGTAATTTATACACCCACATTTTTTAAAAAAATTGAACGCTCACTATTCAGATTGGCCGAGAATGGACTACTTGGTCGTATAACCCATCCCGAATAGTGATTCGACGAAACGGATAACCTTTGAAGACAGTGTTGAAGACCGGGTGTCTTCGAAAACGATAGGATAACTTATCGATTGTCTCTGCACCGAGTTGCTGCGGTATAGGGATTCCCTAAGTGATGGGAAGTCCGATCGGGATTGTGGACGCCCGGATTTGCAAGGACTTCTTCCTTTGTTGGACGAAGTGCCTTCCGTTCTGTTCGAACCCGGAACAGACTTGTATGGTCGTGTGTCTGACACTACACTTTGAGATATAAAGCCAATTTCTTTCAAATACATATCTGTTGGTAGCGGAGAATTTATTCTCTTAGCTTAACACCCTTCTCTGAGACGTACGAGCTTAGAGGTTATGTAGTTGAAGTTATCAGCGATATACTCCCAATTTGGTAGTGTGGCACGCTAAGTGCTGCTTTGTATTGATGATCATTTGTTGATCATTAGATGATCAAAGCATGGCTTTTGTAAAAAGCGTAGCTTTATGGACGAGATTTCGTCGTACCCCACAACCCGGTAATGGTCAAAACAGGAAAGATGCAGCAAGGTTATTGGTGGTAGCGCCCTTTAGGGTATTTGTATTTCCTTCTGGATAGAAGTGGTATCATGGTATGGAGCCCAGATACTTAACTTATGTGGATATCGCAAATATATATATATATTCCTTTGTGATTTATATTGGGGCCCCGGATAAAGGTTGGTTACAACTGGGGGATGGCATACTCATGTAGTAGTTACCTAGTTATAGAGGTAACCCGGCCTTGTGTTGGCAGAGATCCGGTTAGGTTCTCGGGACGTCCCTCCAGAGGCGTACCCATGTGGCCCAGGAAGTTCCTTAGCCTGACCATTTGTTGGAAATCCGATTACCAATACGAGCCCAGTACAGTTTTAGTTGTATTACCTGCCATTTACTTATGGTGGTCACCACTGTTTAGATGGTAGCTATAGTAGGCATAGTACGAAATGTCTATGCTGGCTAAGATTAATATTATATTTTCGAAATGTTTTTCTACACTATGCACGAGTAATAATATCAAAGAATTTTTCCCGTATCAAGCATTTTTGACTGTCATAAGGGGAAATCTTCCCCAAGTCCGCGTTTACATTGTGTGTGAGGCGGGAGGCCTTATGGCAGTTTCATTTTCTAAAAGCATTGCGAATTTCTTTCAAAATTCTTTTGTTTTCTTTGATTTAAACTAAACTGCTTCTATTTTCAAAGCAACTGTTTTGTTTACTCATACCAGTCCCATGACTGACCCGGAGTTTATTGTTTCCTTTCTAAACTCTGGGTGCCCATAATTTCCACACGGGCAGCCTAGTAGCAGGTCTTCTGTGTTTTGTTACTAGCTGGATCTTGGACTTGTATGGTTTGGAGACTACTAGTTTGAAGGTTTTTAACTTGGAGATATTTTGAAACTTTTGGATCTCGAGGGTCTCAGTTTGGATGTTCATTATTACTTTATCTATTTGAAGATTTTCTTGGGATGAAATCACTTGTGGTTATGTTGTGGTGGTTAATTTTTGGAGTTGTGTTGTATATGTATATAAATACTTTGATGTTGGTGTGGTTGTTGTATTGATATTGTGATGTTGTATCTGGGATATTGATGTTGGCAGTTTATTTTCCGCTGGCTCCATCCGAACTGAAATTCGATGTTCGAATCTCTGGCAGTCGAATACAAGTGAGGTATTTGATGTCGATTTTTGAACACTGAACTTCGGGTCGTGACAATACTAAAAATATTTAAATAAAAATAATACTTAAGAAATTCTATAAGAGTTTCTGAGCAAAACTTAAACCAAAATTCGCTTTTAAAATAAAGTTATTATATCAAATATTTATGTTAAAATTCCTTTTTTTTAATGAAACTAATTTACCTTTAAAAATAATTAACTTCCATAATTAACTTAAATAAATATTTACTTTTCACTTAAAAATAATTAAAATAATAAATTTTCTAAACATTCTAAAAGAAACATTTTTAAACTTTTAGTTTATACTTTGAAATCTTTTCTTTGAAAATATACTTAGTTTTCCAGGAAAAACATACTTTCCAACTTTTAAAAATAAAATAACCTTTTATCTTTAAAATGAATTGCACCTTTTCTTATGAATTCCACTGGAACCTATACTTTCTAATTTATCCACTGATAAGTATCCACTTCATTTATAAACCGGTTTACAAATTTCCATTTCTCATTTTCCTTTAAATCACGGTTATCAAAACACTAAATCGATTTCAAATCGATTTCCTGGTTTTAAATTCCCTTTAAAATTTATTACTCGATTTATCCAATTCCCAATAATTATTTACTTAAGAAATTTTCTTTTCATTTCCTTTAAAAATCCAAACTTTATATGTATATATATATATATTTCCATTTCTCAAAATACCCATATTTTATTCAGCCAAGCATAACATTCAATAATTTCAATCCGCAATATAATCAATATAATTTATCAGATCGTCAAATAAATCACATTGCTGAATATAAAATAAATTCATCGTTTTGAGGAATCCAGTTGGATCCCTCCAACCTGTTTCCCAGCATCCACAGATGTTAGCACAATACAAAATACAAATCCCACTTCTAGGTGGAATATCGCGGTTTATGGGGTAATTCGCTATTATGTAGGGCGCATAGGATCTCATCCGCTATATAATGCGAGAAATCAATCACTCCAATATATATATATATATATATATATATATATATATATACTTACTAATACATGTAATATCACATCCAGACAGATAATAAATCATCAATTCAAGCAATCGGTTCAATAATTTAAATTTTTACTATTTAAATTTAAAAAGGTAATCCAAATGAGTGAGATTAACTCACCTTTGATTTTGTTTGTGACCCAGTTCCATCTTGACTTGTTTCTCCATGATTTAAGACCTTGAATAAACATCATATGATTTATTAACATTTTAAATAATCGAACAATCAATTACCCTTTTAAATAAGTTTAATTAACTAATGATTAATTTAACATTATTTGTTTATGATAATTCTTAGTAACCTAATTAAATAGGTAAATTAACCATGTTAGTCTCCATAATTTATTATCTTAAAATAAATTGGTAAGTAAAATAGATTTGTACATTTTTATATAGATGTATTTATATTTACATATTTTTTGTAAATAGCAAAGCAGAAATCTTTTTGATTGCATATGTATGCATATATATAAATCTTAAAAATAAATTGGTTTACATACCTTACTGTAGAATCCCTTTCTGATATATATTCATATATGTATATATTGATTTCAGCTTATAGTAATACCTTAACTGTACCCAACATAGAATTGTTCAAATTTTTTTTCAAGGGTTTGTGAATATACGGTTATCGAAATACTAATAGAAATTGAAATCAAACGATGCTTGTACCTAACTTCCCCCTAAGCCAGGCAAAAGCGTCGCCTCCTTCCCACCCCGATCAACAGCTTCGAGCTACCTTCGCCATGGTCCCTATCTCACTCTAGCCTCGTAAGTACCTTCAAACAGGAGTATTGCCGCCCTAGCTTGAAATGTCGCGTGCGTCCCCATCAGCCCCTCAAACTCCACCTGTTGTCGCGGCTTCCCCCCAAACTCCAACGCGATCCATACAGCCTCCCTATCCCCAGCGCGACCACGCACGACGATGTCGACACGTGATTCGCGTGATGCCCTAGTCTTTCTCTTTTTTTGGACAGCGTTCGAACTGCTTGAAATCGTGAGTGGAGAAGAATGTATATGAACTCAATTTGTGAATTTCTGAAAGAAGGGGGAGATATTTGTTTTTGAAGGGAAAAAGCATACACATTTTTTTTTGAATCGGCTGGGCTTTGATTTGTTCAATCTGCTTTTCAATGAACTAGAGAGGGGTGTTGAGAAAATTTGTTCGATCAAAATTATTGCTACGTGTTTATCAAAAGTAGAACGGGGAGATAGTGGAGAAGTTGGTGTGAAGGAATGGTTTTGCTACAGTACAGAGTGAAAAAGTGTTGATGTGAAATTAATTGACTGGTCAAAATATGTAATATGTATATAAAATACTATTTAAATTTTAAATTTTAAATCGTCTCGATATCGCAACTTAAAATCTCGATCTCCTATCGAGGCGTGCCACCAGATGTTTATAATATTATATCCCTAGTTCTAACGTAATGGATAAGGTTTCGAGTCCTGATTCGATCGTATGGTGAAGACAGCTTTTTTTGGACCTAGTTATAATATTAAATTTTCGATATAGATTACAGCGCTTTACCTATCGTATGGTCACAAGACAACTCCAAACGTAACGAAAATTGAAATCCGATAATAATACACTATTGCAGATCCAATGGTACTAGTTTCATCCAATTCCGAGACTGTGCCTCAGAAGGCTATTTTCAAATATCGATTTAAACGATACATTTTTGAAGCTAAACAAACTACTCTTAGATTTACTTTTAAAAGTTCTATTACCTTCAGTATTGTCAATAAAATTTTTACAAGCCTTTAAACTATTTTTAACAAGCTTGAAACCCCCAATTCAACAATTTTCCCAATCTCCAATTATTAAATTCAATATTTAAATTATTCAAATAATAGCGATATTCGAAATTCGAGTTAACATTAACTTTAGACATTTAAAATCAATTAAATATTTCAATTTCAAATATCTTAAAATTCTGGGTCGTCACATTCCTCCCCCTTAAAAGAATTTCGTCCTCGAAATTACTAGTTAAGTAGTATGGTCCGATACTCGTTTACTATTTCATAAAACTAAGCAGTTTTCAACAACTATCCATAACAATCTCTTATTAAAAACACACTAAACCTCTTTCTAACTTTCCAAACCCATCCATAAGTTTCAAGCAATATTATTTACTAAACCATTCAAATTATAATTTCAAATCAAATTTCAAATTATCAAATTTTCTCAAAATTTTCCTAACTCCCTAAATTTTTTGCCAGCGTCTCCTTTGCGCGACTAGATCGGTACAACTACAAAATGACTCTACGGGCCCCCAAATTTCAAAAAGAAAACAAAAGCCAAGTGGCTAGACCAAAAAATCATCAAATTTCATATTCCAATTTAAATACATACCTTTTGTCGATCAATTTCATTTATCTTCCAAAATCAAAAATCCCAATTTCCTTTTGCTTTTAAAGCACCTATATATCCTACTTAGCAATAATGTCCAATCACAAAATCTAAAATTATTTTATTCACTTTCTTTCCAAAAATTTCAATATCCATTTCATTCAAGTCCGTACGATGTACACATATCAACCATACGCAATACCAAATCCGATCGCGCACCCGATCACACGATTTCACTTCCGAACTTGTATCATCCATCCAACTTTCTAGTGCAGACTCAGATCTGATTTCTTGATCAGAAACCATCATTCTCCTTGCATAGCCCCAAACTACGATAGAGAATTTCTAGAATCAAATCAAATATCCAAATGCAGGGTTCGCAGTCGAAAACCGAGTGAAAAATCTCAATTCGGATCGATATAATTATCTCAAAATTTTGTGCACGAATCTGGATCAAATCATTATGCGAATCAAATAATATACGTACATCCTATGTATTAATCTCAATTGATTATTAGCTATATCAACTCACTTTTATTCAAGTTAAAGTTTCAGTTCATTTGCTTATCCATTTAAATTAATTAGTTTACTTGCTAATTTTATTTTCAATCCATTGTTTTGTTTAGTCCAATCTTGACTAATTTTCCATTTACTTACAAAGTCAAAATGAATTTCAACATTTAGTTTCAATTTCATTTACTTGCAAATGTAAACAAATTTGTCTCCCACTTGATAAATTTTTATTTTAATGGCCATTCCATTTAGTCTAGTCTACTTAGACTTTTTTCCTCAAATTCACCTTTTTATTTAACTTGATTTAGTTATATTCCATTTCAATTTAATTTTTTAACTTCTATGAGCTTTCCCACTTGTTTCGTTTTCACACTTATTTAAATTCCATTTGCTAACCTCCTTTAATTTACTTCATTCAATTGGCTTAACTTCTAACTCATTTGTTTACACACTTACCTTTATTTAACTCTTCTTCAAGTTAGAATTGTATCCTTCAGGTTTAAAATTTTATAATTTATCAAACTTACCTATATTTCATAAGTATCTTATATAAGATTCCAGAGTCTTTTTAATAATTACTCAACATTTCAAAATCATTTTTGAAATCAATTATATATACATAATTCATTTGCAAATCAAATTATCCTTTGAATTTTAAAACCAAACCCAGTTTTTGCAAATAACTCCAATTGAAAACTTTTTGGTAGCAATTTCTCTCTTGGAAACTCGAAAATGAACATCGATGATGCTGCAATCATCACCGAAGTTATTTTCCAGCGACCGAAGAGAGTTCAGTGCTTTTATCCCTTCAAAAACATTTTAAATATTTTTAAATTTCAAATCTCACCGGATTTCAAATCCAATTCAAAAATATTTCAAAAATAATATCACCATTATTTCTCCAAAACCTTTGAAAATCATTTTCAAATCAAAGGAAATTAATTTCTAAAATTTCGAATTCCAATTCCTTTTAATCCTTATTGAAAAATTACTGGCATCTTATTTCAATTTACAAATCACATTTAAATTTCACATTTCAAATTCCATTTTGTAATCTGGATTTATTTCCTTAACTTTGGTTATGATTTCAATTCCTATTTTAAATTTCTACACAACAATGATAATAATTTAATATTATCATCTCCTAAGAACCAAGCAACCATATTTAACTATAATAATTTATGGAAAATTATTTCTTTTATATACAAAAATAATTTGGATAAAATTATTTCATTTACCCTATTTTAAAACAATACCGTGTTAGTTTATCTTGTTTAAGAGTTTAAAAATACCTATCGATGATGCGGCATCCTACATATCGACCAGAATCCATAAACACTCAACCGATAAGTCAACACAATATGAAAACAATTTTTAAATTCACTAGCAAATACGCGCTCATATCTATTAATACACTCAAACTCATTCTGGAGTACTACGGACTCTATTTCTAACAAGTAATCCCCCCCCAAAGCCAAGGTTCTTGCTTAACCTTCAGCTCTGATACCAAAATGTCACGACCCGATTTTTCGACACCCGAAAATCAACATCAATACGTCCACTGTATTAAATGTCGAACAATCGAATGCCGAAAAAACGAACAGTTAGGGTTAAAGAAGAAAAGAAGTAGAAGAAGAAATATAAAACAATATCAGAATCTCACAATCGCAGCGGAACATAATGGATAATTGACTGATCTTTGTAAAAACGAAACTGTAATTGTTTTATATACACATCATCAGAGTACAATATCAACAAAAGCACAACACTGGACAGTTATGATAACTTATCCACACAAAAACTGACTGCACAGCATACCAAACACAGTGGAAATATGACAGATACATGTGCTACGTCTTGCCATCCAGCACATCCACTGAACTCCATAGCAGTCCATCCAGAATCTGTACTCTATAATACTCGGTCTGACCCGAGCATTATAATAAAACAATACCCGAGTCAGTCTGGAAAACCAGCGTGAGAAAGCACACTCAATGGATTATTAAAGTTTACAAAAATCCTTTAAGGTTAAAGGTATCTCTTAAAGCACACTCAAACATGTCGGGTTTTTACCTTACCATAACAAAAACATTTTTATCAAATCCGTTTGATATTATAATAGTGTCTATAGAAAGTAAAATAGAATCTAGCTGAAATGCTTGCATCTCACGTTCCAGCAATAGTTGGGCACAATCAAAACCGTACATGTGCTTATTGGAGATTGGATTCCATACAATGGCAGCTCTACAGCGGTACCGCCCGTCACAGTACCTAGTCTTGATCAGTGTACCGAGGATCCCCTCTGATCCCCGGCAACACAAGACCAGAGCTACCCTTTATTGGATAGTCTGAATAAGTTCACCTTGCGGTTGGGATCAGCAACCGCCCACACGACCGAAATAAAAGGGACATCTAGACAGGGATGACATTACCCTAATTAGTTGCTAGCCACTTAGCCTTGCTGCACCTCCTATGTTTTAACCATTCCCGATTGATGAGGCTCGAGTCTATGCGTTACCTTTTTAGAACACATTCACTTAGAATGCTCATCGTCCCTCAGACGATGTTCTAATAGCATTCATCCATACAAGTCCATTCCAGGTCCGGACGGAATCGAAGGCACTACTCCTACTATATCCATTTTGGGATCACCCTCAGGATTAGTAGCGATTATCCTTTCCACTTCACTGCTCCATCTTCGACTCCAAGCTCTTGTCTTCCACAAGAAAACATTTAAACCGGATCGAAGTGGTTTTCGGGAAATTAATCCCGATCTCGGTCTCCTCGAAATAATCAGCGCATTGGCCGATATTGGTAGTCGATTACTTAACTATCATATAACATCCACAAACAACCATTAGGCCTTAATAATTTTCCCAAATTATTTACTTCAAAGTATCTTCACAAGATATTTTCCTATACTTCAACCCTTTGAAAATAGTTTTCAAATCACCTTTTCTCTCGCAGAATAAATTTCCACCCAATTATTTTATTTCCATTGTAAATTACCAAGTCTAAATACTTTAGATCTTAAAATAATTTAAATCACTTTATCCAAAATATATACTTTAAAACACTTAAAATAAAAACTACTTAATCTAAAACAAATTTTAAAATAAAAGTTATTCTATAAGGTATAAATATTAAATAATTATCTTTAAATCATAATACTTGTTAAACCTTTAAAATAATTTACTTACACAATTAAGTTGATAAATGTTTACTTTTTAGAAAAAAATACTAAATAATAATTTTTTTCTAAAACATTCTTTAAAACCACTTTAAAATCACTAACTTGTACTTGGAAATCTTTCTTTGAAAATATACTTGGCTTTTCGGGGAAATACACTTTCCTTTCCACACCTCTAAAAATAAACCACTATTTAATTTTAAAACACATTTCCATCTTCTTATAATCACTTTCTAATATATATACTTGAATTATTTACATTAAGGCTACTAAAATTATTTAAATAAAAATAATACTTAAGAAGTTTATAAGAGTTTCTGAGTAAAACTTAAACCAAAATTCCCTTTTAAAATAAAGTTATTATATTAAATATTTATGTTAAAATTACTTTAAAAAAAATCATAATACTAATTTACCTTTAAAAATAATTGACGGCCATGATTAACTTAAATAAATATTTACTTTTCACTCAAAATGAATAAAATAATAAATTTTCTATACATTCTCAAAAACATTTTTAAACTTTTAGTTTATACTTTGAAATCTTTTCTTTGAAAATATACTTAGTCTTCCAGGAAAAATACACTTTCTACATTTTAAAAATTAAATCACCTTTTATTTTTAAAATGAATTGCACCTTTTTCATATAAATTCCACTTGAACCTATACTTTCAAATTTATCCACAGATAAATATTCCACTTCATTTATATACCGGTTTACAAATTTCCATTTCTCATTTTCCTTTAAATCACAGTTTTCGAAACAATAAATCGATTTCAAGCCGATTTCCTGGTTTTAAATTCCCTTTAATATTTATTAATAGGTTTATCCAATTCCCAATAATTATTTATTAAGAATTTTTTTTCCATTTCCTTTAAAAACCCAAACTTTGTATATATGTATATATATATATATATATATATTTCTCAAAATACCCATATATTATTCAGCCAATCATAGCATTCAATAATTTCAATCCCTAATATAATCAATATAATTTATCACAAATCATCAAATAAATCACATCGCTGAATATAAAATAAATTCATCGTTTTGAGGAATCCAGTTGGATCCCTCCAACCTATTTCCCCACATCCGCAGTTGTTAGCACAATCTAAAACACCAATCCCACTTCAATGTGGGATATCACGGGTATGGGGTCATTTGCTATTATGCAGGGCGCATAGGGTATCATTCGCTATATAATGTGAGAAATCAATCAATCTAGTATATATATACTACTATATATAATATCACATCCAGACAGATAATAAATCATTAATTCAACCAATCAATCCAATAATTTAAATTTTTAACTATTTAAATCTAAAAAAGGTAATCCAAATGAGTGAGATTAACTCACCTTTGATTTTGTTTACGACCCATTTCCATCTTCACTTGTTTCTCCACGATTTAAGACCTTGAAAACATTATATGATTTATTAACATTTTGAATAATCGAACAATCAAATACCCTTTTAAATAAGTTTAATTAACTAATAATTAATTTAACCTGATTTCTTTATGATAAATAATTCTTAATAACCTAATTAAATAGATAAATTAACTATGTTAGTCTCCATAATTCATTATCTTAAATAAATTGGTAAGTAAAAATAGATTTATACATTTTTATACAGATGTATTTATATTTATATATTTTCTGTAAATAGTAAAGCAGAAATCTTCTTGACTGCATATGTATGCGTATATATAAATCTTAAAAATAAATTGGTTTACATGCCTTACTGTAAAATCCCTTCCTGATATATATTCATATATGTATATATTAAATTCAACTTATAGTAATACCTCAATTGTACCCAACCTAGAATTGTTCTATTTTTTTTCAAGGGTTAGTGAATATACGGTTATCGAAATACTAATGGAACTTGAAATCAAATGATGCTCGCACCTAACTTCCCCCTGTGCCAGGCAAAAGCGTCGCCTCTTTCCCACCCCGATCAACAGCCCCGAGCTACCCTCCCCGTGGTCCCTATCTCACTCCACTCTCGCAAGCACCTTCAACCAGGAGTATTGCCACACAAGCTTGAAACATCGCATGCATCCCTATCAGCCCCTCAGACTCCACCTGATGTCGCGGTTTTCCCTCAAATTCCAACGCCATCCCTACAGCCTCCCTATCCCCGCACAACCATACTCGATGACGCCGGCACGCGATTCTCGTTCGTGCGATGCCCTATTCTTTCTCTTTTTTTTCGACAGCGTTCGAACATCTTGAAATCGAGAGTGGAGAAGAACATATATGAACTCGATTTGTGAATTTTTGAAAGATGGGAGAGGGATTTGTTTTCGAACGGAAAAAGCATACACTTTTTTTTGAATCGGCCGGGCATTGATTCGTTCGATCTGCATTTCAATAAACTGGAGAGGGGACTTGAGAAAATTTGTTTGGTCAAAATTATTGCTACGTGTTTATCAAAAGTAGAACGGGGAGACAGCGGAGATGTTGCCGTGAAGGAATGGTTTTGTTACAGTACAAAGTGGAAAAGTGTTGATGTGAAATTAATTGACTGGTCAAAATATGGAATATGTATATAAAATATTATTTAAATTTTAAATTTTAAATCGTCTCAATATCGCAACTTAAAATCTCAATCTCCTATCGAGACGTACCGCCAGACATTTATAACGTTATATCCCTATTTCGAGCACAATGGATAAGGTTTTGAGTCCTGATTTGATCGTATGGAGAAGATAGATTTTTTCGGATCTCGTTATAATATTAAATTTTCGATATAGATTATAGTGCATTTACCTATCGTATGATCACACGACACCTCCAAACATAACGAAAATTGAAATCCGATAATAATACCTATTACGATCCAATGGAACTGGTTCCAATTCTAAGACTGTGACTCGGAAGGCTATTTTTAAATATCGATTTAAACGATATATTTTTAAAGCTGAACAAACTACTCTTAGTTTTACTTTTAAAAGTTCTATTACCTTATGTATTATCAATATAAATTTTACAAGCCTTTAAACTATTTTTAACAAGCTTGAAACTCTCAATTCAACAATTTTCCAAATCTCCAATTATTAAATTCAATATTTAAATTATCCAAATAATAGCGATATTCGAAATTCGAGTTAACCATTAACTTTAGATATTTAAAATCAATTAAATATTTCAGTTTCAAATATATAAAAATTCCGGGTGGTCATATCGAGCGATTTTATGGATTTTATTATTAATTTGAGATTGTGGTTTGAAATCATATATAACTGTAATGCGGATTGAAATGATAAATATCCATACCGCTTGACCCTAGGGTAGAGAATTATATACAGACACTGGATTGGTTAAATTTAAATGATTTTAAATCTGTAATTTTTCTTGAATTTAGTTAAATGATATTTTGAAATAAAATTTGATTATATGAATCGAATTATTAAAAAAATTCAAGCTTTATGTGAAAAATAGGAATTGGTTTGAAGGAATGGTTTAAAGAAATTAAATTGAAATTTTAAAGTTGAATTTGAAGTATAAGTGAAGTTTATCGAAATTAAGTTATTAAAATGGTTTGAAATATAACTTTTAAATATACTGGAATTGGAGTAATTTAAATTGATATTTCAACGTGGATTGGAAGTGATATGTAATTAAATATTGTATTAAGAAATTGAATTGAAATATTTGAAATTGGGCTTTGGATGTTGAAAATAGTCCAAATGTGTTGAAATGAAATAAATAGTTTAAATTGATGCAAATTTCAAATTCATGTTTCAATGTAAATTGTTTTAAAGATATATTATTTTAAAGATTCTGTGACAATCCAAAATTTGGGACATTTGAAATTGGAATATTTAATTGACTTTAGATATTTAAAAGTGTAATTTTAACTTGAATTTCAAATATCACTATTTATTTGGTCATTTAATTATTGAATTAAATAATTGGGAATTGGTTAATATAGTGAATCTTGGATATTGAGTTTGTTAAAAATATTTTAAAGGCTTATAAAATTTACAGTGATGATACTGAAGATAGTAGAAGTGTTAAAATTGAATTTTAAGGGTGATTTGATCAGCTTTGAAATATACCGTTTAAATCGATATTTAAAAATAGCCTTCCGAGGCACAGTCTCGGAATTTGACGAAACGAGTTACATTGGATCCATAATGATATATTATTATTGCATTTCAATTTTTGTAGCATTTGGAGTTATCATGTGGTCGTACGATATATAAACGTGCTGAAATCTATATCGAAAATTCAATATAACAACCGAGTCCAAAAAGCTATCTTCTCCATATGACCGAATTAGGACTCGAAACCTTTTCCATTTATTCGGAATAGGGGTATAACATCATAAACGTCTAGCAGCATGCCTCGATAGAAGATCAAGATTTTGAGTTACGTTTATCGAGACAATTTGAATTTAAATAAATATATATATTTTATATAATGGTCAACTTTCAGCTGCAAATCTATTCAAATCAGAACTTTATTCTTTCACCTCAGGTCACTGTAGCAAGGTTGGGTCGAACACGTTTCCCTCCTTTCAATCTCATATCAGTCGAATTGAATAAAAAAAGAGAAAAGAATTTGCATCATAAAATCAAAACCAGTGAACTATCTTTTTGTCCATTTTCCATTATACGATCCAACGTCTAATTTCCCTTTCTTCCTTTTGTTTTCCCAGATCTTCAAAAATGGAAGAAATTGATCCTATGAAAAAAAAGAAATGCCTCCCTTCAAGATCGAATCAAATTCCTCTCCCGCCTGCATCTCCGGCTAATTCAAAATCGACCAATGGATAGGATCGCGAGGTAATGGAATCGTGGGAGGATTCACGTTGGGGTTTGTGTCATCATCGGCATGTGAACGTTCAAGAAGGCTCGAGGCAAAATGGTGCGACGTTTAAAATGGTGGGGTGGTCGCATTCATAGATCGCGATGTAGGAGGCAGAGCACGCGCGAAAGGGGTGACCATGGGCTCAGACGATGGGGGGCGAAGGGGAGCCTGGCGATTCGGCGACATCGCCAGATGTAGCTGCGCCTAGGGTTTAGTAATCGATGGTGGAGGGAAAGTTTATGCATGCATGAGAGGCTGAGCAGAGAGTTAGGGTAAGAGCGATGACATTGTTTTCCCGTTCGAGCTTAGATTTGGCAGCGAGGTATTCGAATTTTATTTCTTTCAGTTAATTCTGATTTAATACTCATATAGATGAAAGAAATTTAAATATATATATATATATAGACATATATATATGGTTTAAACAGAAAATAAAAATTAAAAAATATAAATTAACATTCTGCTCATGGAAGGTGGTTTAATTTAAAAAAACATTTTAATTTAATATTACTCAAGTTTAAACCTTTAAATCTAATTAGTAGGTTATTATTTCGTTTATCTGAAAATTTAACAGTAAGATATATATGTAGTTGCTTTTATTCTTCATGTTTCAATTTAAATTTAATAGCTTATGTGTACGAATATTATAGAAAACAAAAGACAAAAATAGTAAAATATTTTGCATTGAGAATATGTAACAATTCTGTTTTTAATTTGATATATAGGTTTGAGAGGAATTTCATTTATTTAGAGTTTTGTGTGTGTGTGTGTGTAAGATTTTGAAAAAAGTAAGGATTTTTAATGTTATGGAGTTTATATGAATATTTGAATTTAAAATCTATATAGATTATTTTACTAATATATGTGGTTTCAAAAAAAAATTAATAAATATACATGTTTTATACTTACTATTTAATTTTTAAATAATGTATGGTGATTTAACTCGTTTTATTAGCTCATTGAATTATTTTAGTTCTAAAAATTAGTTATGGTAGGAAAATTAGTTTAAAATTTAATTGATATTTAAATTAAATAATAAATGGTAATTTATTTTTCGATTAGTTCAAATATTAATAAAATATACAATATTTGTACAAGGTCCAAAATCATGAAGGAAATAGCTGATGTGGAGGGATTGCAAACGGTAAAATCAAAGGTGAGTTAATCTCACTCACATCTGGATTATCGTTTAATTTAAATAGTTAAAATTAAATTATTGATTGATTGCTTGAATTGGTAATTTATTATCAGTTTGGATGTAGTACTATATAACTATATATATATATATATATATATATATATATATTGGAGTGATTGATATTCCCGCGTTATATAGCGGATGAGATCCGATGTGCCTCGCATAATAGCAGATGACCCTTTATACCGCGATACTTCCCTTGAAGGGGGATTGGTATTTTATATTATGCTAACATCTGTGGATGTAGGGAAACGGGTTGGAGGGATCCAACTGGATTCGTCAAAATGTGAATTTATTTCATATTTTGTGATATGATTTATTTGGTAATCCGTGATGGATTATATTGGCAATTGAAATTATTGAATGCTATGTTTGGTTGAATATATTTTGGTATATTGAGATATCGAAAACAATAAAGATTGGATTTGGAAGGAAATTAAAAAGAGAATTTTTAAGTAAAATAATTTTAGCGAATTTGGATAAATTTTAAAGAACGAAATTGGAAAGGAATAAAAAGTTAATTTTATATTCTAATAAATAAATTCCGGGTATGGGGAAACTAGAGATTTGGGATAAATGGGAATAAATAAGCTTTGTGGTCTTAAGCAAATAAAAATTGATATTTCGGGTTTGGATAAGGTTTTAAATCAAAATTAAAGAGTAAATTTGGAAGTAATGGTTTTGGAATAATTTTGGATAAATCAAGCAACGATTTATAAAGAGAATTTGATTCAGCAAATTGTTGTTGAGAATTGATTGAATGTTTTGAAAAGGGCGATTTAAAAGAAGAATGAGACTATGGGATTTATAAACTGAGGTATAAATAAAAGTGATGTATTTACCAGTAGATAAGTTGAAAGTATAAATTCACGGTGGGAATCTATAAGGAAAGGGTAATTTGTTTTTAAAAAAATGTTGGTTTATTTTTAAAAAGTGTGAAAAGAAATTTACGGGATTGGAACATTAATTAAAGTGGAAATAAATCGAGAAGGATTTATGAAGGATAGGATGGTTATATTGGAATGGAAAGTGCATTTTCCTAAAAGGCCAAGTATATTTTCAAAGGTAGATTTCTAAGTACAAATTAGAAGTTTTAAAGATGTTTTTAAAGAATGTTTTTTTAGAAAATTTATTATTCAATTATTTAAAAAGTGAAAAGTAAATATTTATTAGATTACTGTAGTAATTATTTTAAAGGTTAAAATTGTATTATGATTAGAAGATAATTATTAAGTATTTATACTTTATAAAATGACTTTTTATTTTAAAAGTAGTTATTGGTTAAAGTTTTACTTGGAAAATTATTATAGAATTTCATAACTATTATTTTGAATAAAGTGATTTAAGTAGTTTTATTTAAAATATTTTACATGTATATTTTCGGATAAAGTGATTTATTTTGTTCAAAATATAAATTATTAAGACTTGGTGCTTTTCAGTGGAAATAAAACAATTAGTTGAATGATTGTGTAATTTGATAGTTAAATGACCGACTATCAATATTGGCAAATGCGCTGATCGTTTCGAAGAGTTCAGAATCAGGTTTAATTATCCAAAAATCACTTTGATCTGGTTTGAACGTAGCGAATGAATACCGTGAAGATGATGAAGACGGTGATACGGTTTGTCCAGACCCAGGGCAACTTGTATGGACGAATGCTATCAGAACATCGTCATGAGGACGATGAGCATTCTAAGTAAAATGTGTTCTAAAAGGTAGCACATAGCCTCAAGCCTCATCAACCGGGAATGGCTGAAACAGGAGAGGTGCAGCAAGGCTAAGTAGCTAGCAACCAATTAAGGTAAGGTCATCCCTAATACCCCCGCTGTCTAAGCCAGGTACTGTGACGGGCGGTACCCCAGTGCCCCTGCTGTAATGGCCTAAAATTTTCAACCCTAAAATTCGACACTAATGCTTCCACTGTATAGAGTGCTAAGGAATCGAGTGCTGGAAATCCAGACTGTTAGGGTAAAGAAGAAAAGAGGTAGAAGAAGAAACAAAAAACAAAAGCACAGAATCTCACAATCGCAGCAGATCAAAATATAATATACAAATAACAGTATTTACACAAAGAAAGCTGTAAATGTCCATTTACATACAATATATCAGAGCACAGTCATTCACAAATAAACTGGACAGTAATAATAACTTGACCTTGAATACTTCCTACATAGCCTGTTGTTATCCCGCTTTTTGGCAAAGCCGTGATACCAAAAGATCGGTCGAAAACCAAAGACAGTTCATCTCAAAGATTGGTTGCACTTCACTTCGCTATGGATATCGATGAATTTTGTCCGAGCCTGGATTAGGCTACAATTGATAGGACATGACAAGCAAAGCCATGAGAGCCAACGTTCCAATTTTCGAGTCAATCCGAGCTCGTGTGTGCAAGTTATGATCGTTTCAATCAAAGGAAAGAGCATCATGTTTCGAATCCATCTTTAAAGCCTCGTTTCGAATCGATCCTGGTCGTATCGATCAAAGAAGCAGCCCCGCGTTCATGGCCGTCGAAGTGTGTTCACTTCATATCGATCGAGTCGGCAACATTCGAACCCATCGAGTTCGTACCGATGGGCTTCGAATCCATCAACAGGAGGTGTGCTCTGTGACGAGTGGCTAGAGTCCACTTTGTGTCCATCAAGAAGCTATATAGCTCGTATCCATCGAATAAAGGACTGTTCGAAACCATCGACCTTTGTTTATTCGTTCGTATCCATCGATATAACTATCGTTCGAATCCATGGCCCATAACCTATTCGAATCCATCGGAAGTCCTTCGTATCCATCAGGTGCTGGCCATTTCGAATCCATGAACAATCACATGTTCGTATCCACCAGGTCAACAGGCATGGATGACGTGTCATTCCACGGTGCAGAGTAGGCGAGATCTAAGGAGTTGATGCGTTCAACTAGGAGAAAAGACCGGATCGACTCGAAGGAAGCGCGCCAACTCATCACAGAATCACGTGAGTTCATGGAGTCGACGGCATTGGTTCGAAATCATCGATTCGAACCAGACAGGAACCGAAAAATCATATTTCGTATCGACCATATCTCCCAATCTACTGATCCACTTATCATGAAATTTTCACAGGAGCTTGCATGCATGATGAAGAATGTCTCCACCAAGTTTCATCTCAATTGGACATCACCTTGATCGATACGAAATGACTTCGTATCGATCACAGATCGAGTCGAAACTTGGTGGGGTCGGTTGCGTGGGCCCACTCACGTGCCAGAAAAAGTTTCCCAAGATTTGAGGGAGATCTGAGCCTCCTACGCCTATAAATAGAGCCCTAGAACCAACAGAAAAGGGATCTTTTTTGGCCATTCAACATCCAGACTCTACCGGATTTGATTCTACTCGCAACCATCACTGTTGTAAACGATTTACTTCACTATAACCGCTGTAATTGATTGTAATCAACAAGGATAATCAATAAAAAGGAAAAATATTGAAGTGGACGTAGGCCGGAGATAGCCGAACCACTATAAATCGTGTGTTCTTATTTATTACTTCTGAATTGCTGCTAGTTGTTTGCTGAGATCTGTGATTTGTGTTTGAATATTGTCGATTTGTATTCATACACTGGTACTTTCACGATATTTGGGGTTTGTGACCAATTTTGGCGCAAACACTTTGGTGCTTTCATTGAGAGGGACTAGCACCCGCTACACCAGATTCGGAATTTAGATTTAAGAGTTTGAAGAATCCCGATTCAGAGACAATGACTCGATAAAAAAGACAAAGAGCCGATCGGAGCCAACAAGGAGGGAGCCAAGAAGCATCCTCTGGAGCCAGAGGGGGACAGGCTTCGATGTATATCACTAGAGATGAGATGGAAGCTATGGCTAATTCATTACGCGAAAGCATAATGAAGACTCAACAGGAGATGCTGTAGAATTTCCTCGAACAAATGAGGGCGGCGAATGTGCAAAACGTTGGACCAACTACGGCGAATGCAAGTGTAGGACAAGGAATCAGGATTACATAAGCTAATGAAGTTCAGGTTCAAGACCAGAATGCAGGAGCTGAAGGTGATCAACAAGGGCTTAGGGGCAGACCCTCAGGGTCCGATACTGGAAGACCAATAGACGGAGCTCAACAAGCTGGAGCCGATGCTTACGCTAACGAGCCACCCGAAGAGTATGTACCAGAATTCCCTTCAAGGCTCGGGGGGCAGGACAAGAATGTGGCCAGGGGTCAACCCTTTGGACGGAGATGAGAGAATGATTGGTCTAATGCGACGAATCATGAGAGGAAGATTGTCTGGCGGAGGGTTGGAAGAAGTCAGTCGGAGTCCGTTCACTCCAAACATCAGAAATGCAAGGAATACCCCAAAATTCAAACTACCAATGATAGATCCTTATGACGGGAGGTCAGCCCGACCATGCACATCACCAGATATATTAGGCACATGGAAGTGTTAGGAGCATCCGAGGAAGTGATGGCTCGATGCTTCCCTTTATACTTGTCGGATTTGGCTGTGCTTTGGTTCAGGCAACAAGAAACTGGATCAATCAGAACATGGGGCGAGCTTGTAGACTGCTTCATGAGATAGTTTAGGGTCCATGTGACGCGACCCAAGAGTGTGATGACTTTAGCCTCGATAAAGCAAAGGACCGGAGAGTCCATAAAAGATTTCTTATTGCGATTCAATGCAACGGTGGCTTCTGCAGATCGCCCAGATCCATCGATGATTTTGATGGCGGCGGTGGCAGGAGTTGGAGAAGGCACCAAATTTAAAGATTTTCTAAGTAAAGATCCATCGCAAGATCTCGGAGAGTTCTATCACAAAGCTGAAAAGTTCATCCGATTAGAAGAATCACGAGCCGAGAGGCAGGAAACAAATGCCGCGCAAAGCGAAGGAACCTCCAGCGAACAGTCCGGAGTAGATAAAGGAAAGAGGAAACAGGATGACAGATACGAATGTCCTGATAAACGAAAGAAATTTCGAGAACCTAAATTCAGGCAATACACAGATCTAACCGCAGGCCTGGAACGAATTTACACTGATACTCGGGGGCAACTCCCTTATCGAAAGCCACCCAGGAGAGGTCCTACTGAGCGGGAGCACAGAACTGGTAAATACTGCCTATTCCATGAGCTGGATGGGCACACTACAGATGAATGCCGCCATTTGAAAGATGAGGTGGAAGAACATGCCAGGAGTGGTAGATTGTCACAATATGTCCAAGAACGGACAGCGGCGGCAAGGCCTGAACAACTACCACCTCCACCTAACAGGAACGATCCTGGATCGGGATCACGACTCGTCATCCACTGATTAAAGACGACAGGGGCCAAGTCCAGGATTTGGACTTCGGTCGAATAATTTTATTTAGATCTGTTTTTGGAATAAATGGCTACTCCACTTACTCATGTACGGAACCAGAGAGATCCCCAGGCATGCTCTGAGATGGAGATAGACCGATATGCCCAGAGAGGCGATGTTTAGCTTTATCCTGATGTTTGAGATTGAACATCTAGGACCTTAATTTGAATAAATAAATTTGAATTTCTTGAAATAAACCTTTGATCGGAGAGTTAAAGGATGAGCATTAAATGCCAATATAAAAATGATCGCTTTATGACCCTACCCGGAGAAACGGGGTCCGGAGTGCAAGAAGTGAGTTGCTTTGCCGGAGAGCGACAGGATCAACTCACTTAAGCGTTGTTTCCCCTTCACCGGAGAGTGACAGGATGGGATCTAACAAGAGCCCGCAGAGGCTATGATCGGTCTAGAGCGACCATGACATCTCTTAATGTTCAGATACACTGAACCGGAGTGCAGGAAGTGAGTTGCTTCGCCGGAGAGCGACAGGATCGACTCACTTAAAGTTGTTTCCCCTTCACCGGAGAGTGACAGGATGGGATTCAGCAAGAGCCCGGAGAGGCTATGATCGGTTTAGAACAACCAAGACATCACTATATGCCCTAGCTAGGGCCGGAGTGCAATGGGATCTTTCTACTTAATCGCCAAGTCTGGAATGGGCATGTCAAGGATCCAGAGTGACCAACGATAGTCCGGAGAGATTAAAAAACTTCATTCTTGATTTCCACTAAAAGAAATTGATAACGATTTGGCTTCGAACAGCCATAAACTTGATTGATAATACTGTAGCTATGAATAAAACGTGAATTTAATACACTCGATTTAGACCATTCAAAACATACCTTTTACAAAAAGGCATGTTTTGGGGGGCAAGTGTTATCCCGCTTTTTGGCAAAGCCGTGATACCAAAAGATCGGTCGAAAACCAAAGACATTTCATCTCAAAGATTGGTTGCACTTCACTTCGCTATGGATATCGATGAATTTTGTCCGAGCCCGAATCAGGCTACAATTTATAGGACATGACAAGCAAAGCCATGAGAGCCAACGTTCCAATTTTCGAGTCAATCCGAGCTCGTGTGTGCAAGTTATGATCGTTTCAATCGAAGGAAAGAGCATCATGTTTCGAATCCATCTTCAAAGCCTCGTTTCGAATCGATCCTGATCATATCGATCGAAGAAGCAGCCCTGCGTTCGTAGCCGTCGAAGTGTGTTCACTTCGTATCGATCGAGTCGGCAGCATTCGAACCCATCGAGTTCGTACCGATGGGCTTCGAATCCATCAACAGGGGGTGTGCTCTGTGACGAGTGGCTAGAGTCCACTTCGTGTCCATCAAGAAGCTATATAGCTCGTATCCATCGAATAAAGGACTGTTCGAAACCATCGACCTTTGTTTATTCGTTCGTATCCATTGATATAACTGCCATTCGAATCCATGGCCCATAACCTATTCGAATCCATCGGAAGTCCTTCGTACCCATCAGGTGCTGGCCATTTCGAATCCACGAACACTCACATGTTCGTATCCACCAAGTCAACAGGCATGGATGACGTGTCATTCCATGGTGTGGAGTAGGCGAGATCTAAGGAGTTGATGCATTCAACTAGGAGAAAAGACCGGATCGACTCAAAGGAAGCGCGCCAACTCATCACAGAATCACGTGAGTTCATGGAGTCGAAGGCATCGGTTCAAAATCATCGATTCGAACCAGACATGAACCGAAAAATCATATTTTGTATCGACCATATCTCCCAATCTACTGATCCAAATGCCATGAAATTTTCACAGGAGCTTGCATGCATGATGAAGAATGTCTCCACCAATTTTCAGCCCAATTGGACATCATCTTGGTCGGTACGAAATGACTTCGTATCGATCACAGATCGAGTCGAAACTTGGTGGGGTCGGTCGCGTGGGCCCACTTACGTGCCAGAAAAAGTCTCCCGAGATTTGAGCGAGATCTGAGCCTCCTACGCCTATAAATAGAGCCCCAGAACTAACAGAAAAGGGATCTTTTTTGGCCATTCAACGTCCAGACTCTGCCGGATTCGATTCTACTCGCAACCATCACCGTTGTAAATGATTTACTTCACTATAATCGCTTTAATTGATTGTAATCAGTAAGGATAATCAATAAAAAGGAAAACTATTGAAGTGGACGTAGGCCGGAGATAGCCGAACCACTATAAATCGTGTGTTCTTATTTATTACTTCTGAATTTCTGCTAGTTGTTTGCTGAGATCTGTGATTTGTGTTTGAATATTGTCGATTTGTATTCATACACTGGTGTTTTCACGATATTTAGGGTTTGTGACCAATTTTGGCGCAAACACCTATAAATACACAACGGAATCTATGCAATACGTCTCTGCCATCCAGCTCGTTCCTTGAGCTTCCAGCGTCGAAACCTGAAAATCTGTAATACTCGGTCTGACTAGAGCATTACATTAAAGTAACACCCGAGTCAGGCTGGAAACCAGCGTGAGTAAACCTCTTTTAATTTGAAATACGAGAGCTATAAAATGTCTTTGAAAACCAAGGTAACTCGTCCAACATTACGAGTTTTTATCTTGTTATCACCAACCCTTATTGCCAATCCATTATTTAAATTAATATCTAAGTGCTGTCACTTATTGGAAAATAGTTGGATTTGCTTAATTTTTTTTCTTAATTCCATCCTATTTGATTTTTCCAAATCAAACCCATAAGGATTGAAGTAGTTATCAAATCGAAGTGGTTTAGGATATCGCTAATATCCGATCCCGGTCTCTTCAAATCCAAATGCCTACTTCTAAATCAAGTTGTTTTAACAAAACAATTCATTTTCATAATGTCAACTTGCAACTAAAATCCCATCACAATATCTATTCGGATAAACGGCTCACATCTTATACTTAACTGTTCATTCTAGGTTATTCCAATTTAAAACTACTCGTAGACTAGATTACCTAGTCACACAAACTGTTAATTTACTTAAAACAAAGTTAATTAATTATTTTTAAATCAAGTTTAATTATCATTAAACAAATTACAAAATATTTTATTTTATTCTACTTAAGTATCTGGGATTAACCAATAATTTACAAGTATAATTAACTTGAGACTTTTAATAAATTAAAGGTTTGGATCGGCTTATTTTATCATTACCCATTGACTAATTATAACTATTTATTTACTTTAATAAACCTTACTAATTAACAAATAATTAACATATATACAATTACCTTAAATAATTTTAATTCAAATTATTTTATTTATTTCTAGCCATTACTAATCCTGAGGTTAAAGTTAACTTAAGGATTTAAATTACTTAATTATAATAACCACAACTAATTTCTTTGAAAAACCATTTTCTTTCCAAAATCCAACACATTTACTTTTGATATCTCTAAATCCCCAAAATATATTCATCCCAACCATAGCATTCGATAGCTTAAATTTTCAATATCATCTATCACTGGTTATCAAATAAATCACAATCACAGACTATGAAAATAAATTTTCAATATTTTCGAGGAATCCAGTTGTATCCCTCCAACCTATTTCCCTGTATCCATAGATGTTAGCACAATAAAAAAAATACCAAATCCCACTTCGAGGGGGATAATGCGGTATATAGGGTCATCCACTATTATGCGGGGCGCATAGGGTCTAATGTAGGAATCAATCATTCTTATATATATATATATATATATTATCACATCCAGACTGATAATAATTCATCAATTCAAGCAATCGACCAATAATTTAAATTTTACTATTTAAATTAACCAGAAATCAAATTCAAGTGAGATTAACTCACCTTTGACCTTAATTTGCAGATTTGATCCAAACAGGCTTATCTTCCCCCGATTTAAGACCTTGAATAAACATTATACGATTTATTAACATTTTAAAAAAAAAGAATAGTCAATTATCCTTTTTGATAAACTTTTATTTATTAATAATTTTAATTAAAACTAATTTTCCTTTAAAATCCTTTAGTAGCTAAAATAATTAAACAAGTTTATTAAACAAGTTGATCATCTTAATCCCTTATTTTAAAATAAACTAGTTTTTGAATATATATATATATGTATATATATATATATAGATAATTTATATTTATATATTTTCCTTTGAAACCTACACTTATAAAATCAATTTATCTCTATTACTAATAAATAAAATTCATTGAATTAATTTACTCGGTGTCTTTTTGAAATTCCAAAAATGCCCTTGCTTTTCGACGCTTAAACAAAATATCAACGTATACAATAACACAAATAGCCCGTGTGCGAAGCACGGGCATGTACTAGTATAGATTAAAAATCTTATTTTGATATAAACCCTTCGACGTTTAAAATCCCTATATATCTCTAAAATATTTCTGTATATATACATTTAATTAAACAGACTGCTTTAACATTTTTCTTCTGCTTTTTATCAATCTCTTTTTTTTAAATAAAATTTCTTTTGTATCTCACTTTAAGCTTAAAATTTTACCTATACATATATGATTAATAAATAGGAAATACCTCCCTGCCTATCTGTTTACTCGCGACCTCCAAGTCCATGAGCCCACAACCACAGCCTTAGTGTCTCCCAACTTGCCCGAACCCACGTCGCCCGTTACTCGAAACCGCCTTGAGCTGCCGTGCATCCAAAATCAACAAATACGCGAAACAAAATCATGACAAAGACTCAGGCCCCTTCGAAACCAACAAATTTGAAGACGTCGCGCCGTCCCTTTTCTATACTTCTTAAACACTACGAAACCCAGGCCACTGATATACGTCGGCCATGCCTCCTTCGAAAATTGTGATTTGAGAAGACACGAATTAGATTTCGTTGTGGATAAAGAGAGGAGGGAGACAAGTTTTCATTGGTAAAGTTGGGTCGTGGAATTTTTTTTTGAATTTGAGGGGAGATATGATTTTTTGTATTTAGTTTCGAGTGAGGAACGAGATCAAAGAAATGTTTGGTCATGATTTTTGTTTGAAACTGAAATGGAGTGGAGAGGATAAAAAGGAGGGGAATGATTTATTCGATAATTTTCTTCTTTAAGACGATCGGTTGAAAAAAGCAAACTCGATCGTCGATTTAATTTAATGGAGGGAGACAAGAAACGACATTGGCATGCTACAGACAATTGGCTGTAGTGATGGAGAATTGAAAGGAAAAAGTTTATATGGATGTAAATGAAAAGTTCTGATGTGATGTTTGTTTGACCAGTTCAATTTTATACTTGAATTTAAATTTAAATTAGCTTGAAGCCGTAGCTTAAAAACTTGACATCCTACCGAGGCGTACTGTGACGACCCGGAAATTTTAAAGAATTAAATTGGAATAATTGATCGATTTTAAAATATTTAAAAGTTAATTTTAACTTGAATTCAAGATATCAATATTTACTTGTTAATTAAATTATTGAATTATATAGTTTAAATATTGAATCATATAATTTGATATTGGGTAAAACGCTGAATCTAGAGTATTAAGCCTGTTAAAATAATTTAAAGGTTTATAAAATTTATATTGATACCACTGGAGGTAGTGAACATGTTGAAATTGAGTTTGGAAGTGTTTTGTTCAGTTTTAAAAATACATCGTTTAATTAAATAAAAAAATAGCCTTCCGAGGCATAGTCTCGGAATTCGACGAAACCTGTTCATTGGATCCGTAATGATTAGTTATTATCGGATTTCAATTTTTCGTAGCAATCAGAGTTGTCGTGTGACCCTGGCAAATCAAAACGCTTAGAAATATTTTAATCGATTTAATTTAAAATTGAACGTTTCCTTCCGTAACCCGCGCATACGATCAAATTAGCCTCCGAAACATGTTCCATTAGGTTCGGAATACGGGTAAAGCTTTATAATTGCCTCGCGACATTCCTTAAGAGGAGTTCGAAATTTTAAATGGCAATTAACGAGACGTTTTGAGAATTTTATAATATAATATATTAAATAGTCAAAGATATTTTTCTCGCAATCATTCTCAGGAAGCTTCTCCACCCCTTTACATTATCCCCGACCTCTCTCTCTCTCTCTAACCTTGACCAGAATCGAACGCATAAAGAAAAGAAAAAAAATCGTATTATCCCTTCTATCCAAATAAAACCTATGATTTCTATTAGAGTGCGAACCCCATTTCCAAGTCTCCCTTAAACAAATTCGTGCAACCTAATTTGAAGTAACCGAAAAGAGAAAAAGGGGGAGGGGGGCCGTCGCAAGTCGATGGTGTTCAAATCCTCAAAATCGATTGTATCGAAATCACTGCGGGGTTAAGATTTGTAACAACCCGGTATTTTGCGTCAATTATAATCAACAATTTAAACGATTAATATTGACACAAACTTCTATTTGAAGTTTTTAAATTTTGAATTAAAATTAATTTATAAATTGATAAAAGAAATTTAGGACTTTAAATAAAAGTTTTCTTTTATTTTTTATTTTTTTTATTTACTTATTTGGCCTTACCTTTTTTGGGCCGTGAAAAATTTTAAAAACCCAATCCCCCTCTTTATGTTCTTTGACCCGATCCCCCTTTCATTTTCATTCGCGTGCCCTAATAGATCGAGAGGAAATTAATGGCGGCTACGTTCGATCGCTCCCACCCCTTCTTCCCAAATTGGGGTTTCGTTCGTCCTTGGCTTTGCTCGTCTCTGTGATGCTTCAATTCGTCGACAAGGTGAGTGCTACCACTCACATCTAATTCATGCTTAATATAGTGTTTCGGCAATTACACGTTGATTCGATGTTGTTTTGTGAAGTTCTTCTGTTCTCGGCCGTTCGATTATTGTGTATCATTGTTGGTTCCTCCTTGATTTCGGTATTACTTTGAATCTGGTTCCCTGCCCTAATTTGTATATGTATTCTACGACTCCGGTTTTGATAATGTTTGACTTTTATGGAACTGGAATTTTGAAAATTGCTGATTCTTTGATTTCAAGACTCTCTTGCTTGGAATCCACACTATTTAGTACAAACATTTTTGTTTGTTCTGGTATTCTTTGGTGTTACCCTGTTTCACTTGTTCATATGCATTGCTCACTCCCTGTTTTGCGTCCTCCTTGAGGCCTGTTGCATATCATTCTGGCATCCCTCTTGCTGTTTACTTATTGCTGGAGTCAGTGGTTGATGCATTGTGGTGTCTGGTATTTGATTATATGATATTGTGGCTTCGTTGCATTACTTCATGTGTTCATGTGAATGCTTGCATCCTTTGATTGTGCACTTTGGATTACTGTCTTGATTTGAAACAGCAGCCCATGAGTTTTCGAACTCGTTTCGATTGTGTCTTGGGCATTGCTCCGAACTATGGGTTGGAATCCCCTCTGTATTGATTTTGCAATTCACTACCTACTTATTTTTTTTTACTTGTCTTCATATGTGTTCATACATACCTTTGTATGTGTGTATGCATGTGTTGTTAAATTGCACTGCAGTTATTTTTGGGACTTGGTTTGCATACTTGATTTTTTTGCGAAAATAATCTGGGTGGCATTGTCTTGATTTGAGACAGCTGTTTTACGATTCTTGAACTCGTGTCGATTCATTGACTGGAGCATTTCTTTGTTGTTTCACTGCCACTGTCCATTGGTCTTCGATAGTTCGATTAGGTGGTAATCCACTGTAGTAGCCTGTTTTAATGGTGCTTCCCTTGATGTTGCACATGAATATGAACATTCATATCTGCTGCACTGTGCATCTGCACTTATATACTTCATCATTGTGTTGCCACTGCCTGTTTCAATTGCGTGTCGTTTCACTGTGCAGTCTTACTCATTGATTCACTGATCACCTTTATACTATGCAGTCATGTGTAGTTGTGTCACTTGATGTTGTACATGTTGGTTCCCTGTCCTATGCCGTGTAAACTGCCTGTATCCCTCTCTAACCTGAATTGGATTGCATACATATGCACGACATGCAGACATATGTACCTGTTATGGCATAAAACACTACAGGCCCATTCATTTTTATAATCACTAGTTGAATGTGCATGCAATTGAATATAGAACACACAGTTCATTTATGTTGGGTATCATTGAGGTTGTGCACTCAGGTCATGTTCCCCAGACCTGTCACATTATATTGTTGAGGCTGTAGCATTGATTTTTGGAATCTTCACTTCATTTCATTAGTGAGACTTTACTGTCGTTTGCTGCATTTTGTTGTCACTGTAGTTTTGGCTTGGTTTTGTGGTTGTGTTGAATCATGTTAGTCGTGACTTGACCTCTGCATTATTGATTGCCGTCAATAGTTGGAGTTATGATGTCGTCTTGTACCATAGTGGCAAGGCAGTGCACGCAAGCGTGAACTGCAGCCACACGGTATTGAATTTTTGGGTACGACATCACTATAGTGGCAAGGCAGTGCACGCAAGCGTGAACTGCAGCCACACGGTATGGTTTTGTGATATTCTATTTTGTTTTGATTTATTAATCTCTTGCGTAGTTCATGTGCTGTAGTGGCGAGGCAGTACACGCGTGCGTGTACTGCAGCCCTACTCATCTTAATATTTTAATTGATATTTCAATGGTTTGAACTGTTCTGTTATTTCAATTCAATATTCTGAATTGCATTCTGATTTGGTTTAATTACTGTCGTCTATTCATTATTTAATTATTATTGCTTCTGTGCACTAATAACTGAGTTTGAATTAGACTGACCCGAGTATTATTTTCTTTGAATTTAATACTCGGGTCAGACCGAGTATTTCAGGTTGTAGATATTCTGCTTTGGGTTGCTGCTAGAGCTATGAAGTTCTTTCATATCTTTTGGAGTAGTCGTCGTTATTTGTAGTAGTCTGTATGATTGTATAGGAAGATATGTATTCATGTATATTATATACGTTAATGTACTTGTATATGTAACTTCCTGAGTCGACTGTTGTAGTTGTATCATATGTACCGTGTCATATGTACCGTGTGAATGTATTGTAACTGACATCAGTTATTATATATATATATGAGACTTTCTGTTTCATCTATGTTCCGCATTTATATAATCTGTGTTGTTATTTTATATTTACTGTTCTAAACTATTACGAACCATCGTAGTTCGTTTTATACTGGAATTGGGGTATGTCGATGGGAGAAAATAAATCAGAGATGAAAAATGAAAGAATATATATATATATATTTATATATCACTCCCATCGGGATAACCAATACTAGTGTAAGGCCAACTATTGATGGCCGCTCCTCAACAGCCATATTCTCCGTGCTAGTTGACAGCACTACACCGTAGTGTTCTTGGCTAGCGTGGGTATAGAGGTGGGGCGTCACAGCTTGGTATCAGAGCCTGCGGTTTAGAACAAATATAAAACATAACTTGGATGGAACATATGTTACAACTATTTGTCGATGTTTAATCTCTCGTATTTGCATATGATTGTCTTTGATTGTTAGGTATGAATTCCTAACGCTTATTCATATGCATTTGATTTTGATTCTTGTGTTTTCGGCTTTGATTTGATTTAGCCGATGATTGATTTTTGTTCGAATCTCAGCGATTCCGAACTTGATATTTTATGTTTTCCTCTGATTGATTTCCATTCGACTTCGGTCACTTTGTTTTGAGAAATTTCTAAATTCTTGATTTCCAAGACTCTGACATTGTTTGCCGTTGAATTCTTTGTTGATGATGTTGAATCGTTTTGTACTCTATTATGGCCACTAATTGTTGACTTCGGCATTGACTTGATTTTTATTTTTTTGTTGAAGTCATTTATGCATTTATGCTCGTTTGGTTTCATTATTCCATTTGTCAATCGATTCTTCTTTTCCGATTAGTTGTTGTCATCTTTGTCGACTTTGAAAACTTCTATTTCTGGAATTTTTGGATATTCCTACTTTGATGGATTTAGAATCGAATTCTTTGGATTTTATTCACGTCTTCGAAGGTGAATTTTAGTGAATTGATTTGGTTTCCAAATTTAATCGATTCTTGTTAATTTCCCGATTTATTGCTATCATTTATTAGCAACTTTGATAACATTTTCTTCGGGATTTTCGTGAACATACTTTTGGATGGATACAGTATCGATTTCTTTGGATTCTATTCACGTCTTCGTATGTGAATTCTTGTGGTTGATTGTTTCTGCAATCATTTTTGTGATTTGTCACTTTAAAAATATAAATGTTTCAATACTAGTAGTAAATATCAAAACTCTTTTATCAAAATGTTTTCAACTCTATTTTCAATATCAAAATCTTTTCCTAAACCGTTTTCCAATCTATTAGTATATACAAACCTTTATTTCACTCGTATGAGAAATCTAATTAAACGGCTTAGCAAAACAAGTGGTATGAAACGCTTGCGTTTACTTCGTCGGTTAATTTTTGGACTTGTTCGATTGAACCACTTGTGACATTTTTCTAGTGAAGATCTACAGTTTGTTCGTAAATATTTAAGTTAAGCTAGTGGTTATGGGACATGAAGCTAAACTTTTATATTTACTAGCTTAGTGTAATTGACACTTCTCGTTGATCTTGATGATCGCTTTATGAATTAGACTAGCAATTGCGCGATGTCTCTTTCATTGCGAGGTTAGACTAGACACCACTTGTGTGATTCCATTCACACATACCTTTCTGCTTTTTGGTTAGTCTTGACCTCAATCTGTGTGATTCCATTCACACATGCTTAGTGTAATTGACACCCCTCGTTGATCATGATGATCGTTCTGATGGTCAGACTAGACACCACTTGTGTGGTTCCATTCACACATACCTTTCTGCTTTTTGGTTAGTCTTGACCTCAATCTGTGTGATTCCATTCACACATGTGGGGTAGCTCCCCATGGTCTTCGGACCGTCATGTGATAGGCCTCTTTCCCTTTTTCTGTGATTTCTAGATTCCTTATGTTGATTTCTGGAAATTTTATGCTTCACCTATTCTTGTGCATTGGTGAATTCATATGTTATTAATTTGTCATGAGTACAAATTTGGGGTATGTTACCTCTTTGGATCTTTGAGAAGATTCTTGTGATATTGATTATCTCTTATCGGTTGATCTCCTGTTGATCATTATTTGCATACTTATAGTCGTATGTCAGTATGGATATTTCATATTTATGCCATACCCCTCATCGGTTGATCTCCTGTTGATCATTATTTACATACTTATAGTAGTATATCATTATGGATATTTTATGTTATGCCATATCTTTTATTCTATGTCATACTCTGTTCGAGTTTTCATACTCCGTTCGAGTTTTTATACTCTGTTCGAGTTTTTATACTCCGTTCGAGTTTTCATACTCCGTTCGAGTTCTCATACTCTTATCTTGTGATTTCTGGATTTCTTGTGTAGATTTCTAGAATTTGTGCTTCACCAACTTTCGTGATTTCTATTGATAAGTTTTATCAATTCTTGTGCATTGGTGAATTCGTGTGTTATTGACTTGTTATGAATACAAGTTTAGGGTATGATATCCCTTTCTATCTTTGAGAAGATTCTTGTGACATTTTTGATGAACGAAAATTCATTGGTATTATATTTTGATGCCAATTATTTCGATGAAATTTTGACGTATGTCGAAGTTGCTACTGACATTGCTATTTTAATCACGTGTTTTAAAAATTTGTTATTCTTCAAAATATTTCAAAATATAAATCAAAATTGTATTCAAAATTTTTACGATTTGCGCTTTCAAAAGAATGAGGAAGCGAATTAAACGTTTCAGAAAAATCGAGGACTATGACCCCTTTCTTTTACTGATTCGCTTAATTCCGGACTTGTCCGTTTGAGAACGTAAAATGTTATTTATTTAAAATACACAATTTTGCACTTTCAAGGAAACGATGAAGTGAATTAAACGATTTAGTAAAACTCGTGGTTATGGGTCATGTGCGTTTGCTATTTCGGTTAATTTCGGACTCGTTAATTGAAAATTTGTGATTTCTGATTATCGCTTGTGATAATCAGATAATTGATATTTAATTATCGTTTGTGATAATTAAACATTTGCGATTTGAGATTTGATTATCAATTGTGATAATTAAATATTTATGATTTCTGATTATAGTTTTTGATAATCAGATATTTATTGTTTCTAATTATCGTTTGTGATAATTAGATATTTGTGGTTTAATTATCGTTTGTGATAATTAAACATTTGCGATTTGAGATTTGATTATCAATTGTGATAATTAAATATTTATGATTTCTGATTATAGTTTCTGATAATCAGATATTTATTGTTTCTAATTATCGTTTGTGATAATTAGATATTTGTGGTTTAATTATCGTTTGTGATAATTAAACATTTGCGATTTGAGATTTGATTATCAATTGTGATAATTAAATATTTATGATTTCTGATTATAGTTTTTGATAATCAGATATTTATTGTTTCTAATTATCGTTTGTGATAATTAGATATTTGTGGTTTAATCATCGTTTGTGATAACTAAACATTTGCGATTTGAGATTTGATTATCAATTGTGATAATTAAATATTTATGATTTCTGATTATAGTTTTTGATAATCAGATATTTATTGTTTCTAATTATCGTTTGTGATAATTAGATATTTGTGGTTTAATTATCGTTTGTGATAATTAAACATTTGCGATTTGAGATTTGATTATCAATTGTGATAATTAAATATTTATGATTTCTGATTATAGTTTTTGATAATCAGATATTTATTGTTTCTAATTATCGTTTGTGATAATTAGATATTTGTGGTTTAATTATCGTTTGTGATAATTAAACATTTGCGATTTGAGATTTGATTATCAATTGTGATAATTAAATATTTGTGATTTGAAATTTGATTACCGTTGTGGTAATTCCTGATTATCGTTTTTGATAGTTAGATATTTGTGTTTTCTAGTTATCTTTGTTGATAATTAGATTTGCTGATTTTGCTGTTTTAAGATTTCTTTATTCTGATTATCTATTTGATAATCAAACTTTGTTGAGAATTTGGGAATTTCTTTTATGAAATTAAAAGCTTACCTTCTCATGCTCTTATGGTTGTTACCTTTTGTCCATTTATTCCTTAGGATTGCATGGACGCAATTTCTTTAAGGAGGGGAGTCTGTAACAACCCGGTATTTTGCGTCAATTATAATCAACAATTTAAACGATTAATATTGACACAAACTTCTATTTGAAGTTTTTAAATTTTGAATTAAAATTAATTTATAAATTGATAAAAGAAATTTAGGACTTTAAATAAAAGTTTTCTTTTTATTTTTTATTTTTTTTATTTACTTATTTGGCCTTACCTTTTTTGGGCCGTGAAAAATTTTAAAAACCCAATCCCCCTCTTTACGTTCTTTGACCCGATCCCCCTTTCATTTTCATTCGCGTGCCCTAATCGATCGAGAGGAAATTAATGGCGGCTACGTTCGATCGCTCCTACCCCTTCTTCCCAAATTGGGGTTTCGTTCGTCCTTGGCTTTGCTCGTCTCTGTGATGCTTCAATTCGTCGACAAGGTGAGTGCTACCACTCACATCTAATTCATGCTTAATATAGTGTTTCGGCAATTTCACGTTGATTCGATGTTGTTTTGTGAAGTTCTTCTGTTCTCGGCCGTTCGATTATTGTGTATCATTGTTGGTTCCTCCTTGATTTCGGTATTACTTTGAATCTGGTTCCCTGCCCTAATTTGTATATGTATTCTACGACTCCGGTTTTGATAATGTTTGACTTTTATGGAACTGGAATTTTGAAAATTGCTGATTCTTTGATTTCAAGACTCTCTTGCTTGGAATCCACACTATTTAGTACAAACATTTTTGTTTGTTCTGGTATTCTTTGGTGTTACCCTGTTTCACTTGTTCATATGCATTGCTCACTCCCTGTTTTGCGTCCTCCTTGAGGCCTGTTGCATATCATTCTGGCATCCCTCTTGCTGTTTACTTATTGCTGGAGTCAGTGGTTGATGCATTGTGGTGTCTGGTATTTGATTATATGATATTGTGGCTTCGTTGCATTACTTCATGTGTTCATGTGAATGCTTGCATCCTTTGATTGTGCACTTTGGATTACTGTCTTGATTTGAAACAGCAGCCCATGAGTTTTCGAACTCGTTTCGATTGTGTCTTGGGCATTGCTCCGAACTATGGGTTGGAATCCCCTCTGTATTGATTTTGCAATTCACTACCTACTTATTTTTTTTTACTTGTCTTCATATGTGTTCATACATACCTTTGTATGTGTGTATGCATGTGTTGTTAAATTGCACTGCAGTTATTTTTGGGACTTGGTTTGCATACTTGATTTTTTTGCGAAAATAATCTGGGTGGCATTGTCTTGATTTGAGACAGCTGTTTTACGATTCTTGAACTCGTGTCGATTCATTGACTGGAGCATTTCTTTGTTGTTTCACTGCCACTGTCCATTGGTCTTCGATAGTTCGATTAGGTGGTAATCCACTGTAGTAGCCTGTTTTAATGGTGCTTCCCTTGATGTTGCACATGAATATGAACATTCATATCTGCTGCACTGTGCATCTGCACTTATATACTTCATCATTGTGTTGCCACTGCCTGTTTCAATTGCGTGTCGTTTCACTGTGCAGTCTTACTCATTGATTCACCGATCACCTTTATACTATGCAGTCATGTGTAGTTGTGTCACTTGATGTTGTACATGTTGGTTCCCTGTCCTATGCCGTGTAAACTGCCTGTATCCCTCTCTAACCTGAATTGGATTGCATACATATGCACGACATGCAGACATATGTACCTGTTATGGCATAAAACACTACAGGCCCATTCATTTTTATAATCACTAGTTGAATGTGCATGCAATTGAATATAGAACACACAGTTCATTTATGTTGGGTATCATTGAGGTTGTGCACTCAGGTCATGTTCCCCAGACCTGTCACATTATATTGTTGAGGCTGTAGCATTGATTTTTGGAATCTTCACTTCATTCCATTAGTGAGACTTTACTGTCGTTTGCTGCATTTTGTTGTCACTGTAGTTTTGGCTTGGTTTTGTGGTTGTGTTGAATCATGTTAGTCGTGACTTGACCTCTGCATTATTGATTGCCGTCAATAGTTGGAGTTATGATGTCGTCTTGTACCATAGTGGCAAGGCAGTGCATGCAAGCGTGAACTGCAGCCACACGGTATTGAATTTTTGGGTACGACATCACTATAGTGGCAAGGCAGTGCACGCAAGCGTGAACTGCAGCCACACGGTATGGTTTTGTGATATTCTATTTTGTTTTGATTTATTAATCTCTTGCGTAGTTCATGTGCTGTAGTGGCGAGGCAGTACACGCGTGCGTGTACTGCAGCCCTACTCATCTTAATATTTTAATTGATATTTCAATGGTTTGAACTGTTCTGTTATTTCAATTCAATATTCTGAATTGCATTCTGATTTGGTTTAATTACTGTCGTCTATTCATTATTTAATTATTATTGCTTCTGTGCACTAATAACTGAGTTTGAATTAGACTGACCCGAGTATTATTTTCTTTGAATTTAATACTCGGGTCAGACCGAGTATTTCAGGTTGTAGATATTCTGCTTTGGGTTGCTGCTAGAGCTATGAAGTTCTTTCATATCTTTTGGAGTAGTCGTCGTTATTTGTAGTAGTCTGTATGATTGTATAGGAAGATATGTATTCATGTATATTATATACGTTAATGTACTTGTATATGTAACTTCCTGAGTCGACTGTTGTAGTTGTATCATATGTACCGTGTCATATGTACCGTGTGAATGTATTGTAACTGACATCAGTTATTATATATATATATGAGACTTTCTGTTTCATCTGTGTTCCGCATTTATATAATCTGTGTTGTTATTTTATATTTACTGTTCTAAACTATTACGAACCATCGTAGTTCGTTTTATACTGGAATTGGGGTATGTCGATGGGAGAAAATAAATCAGAGATGAAAAATGAAAGAATATATATATATATATTTATATATCACTCCCATCGGGATAACCAATACTAGTGTAAGGCCAACTATTGATGGCCGCTCCTCAACAGCCATATTCTCCGTGCTAGTTGACAGCACTACACCGTAGTGTTCTTGGCTAGCGTGGGTATAGAGGTGGGGCGTCACAAGATTCATGTTCGAAGTCGCTCGGGATGAGGAGAAGGATTCATAAGCTCGATGATAGGCCGAGCGCGATCAAAGTGGAGATTGGACTAGGGTTACGATCTGAGGAGAAGCAAGGGGAAGTCGCGATGTTCAGTGGAGGTAGGGCGGCCATTATCAGTCGGGACTGTAGCTTTTGGGAGTGGACTGCAATTACAAAGGTGAGTAATTTTATCTTTTTAAAATACAAATCCGTTGCTTGTATATCCGGGAATAAGCATGGTAGTATTTACACACACATATATATGCACACATGTATGAGTTTTCTAGAATTGATGTGGTATGCAGGCTATTGTTCTCTGTTTTAAAAAAAAATCACCTAGTGTAATTGATTTGGTATATTTCTTAGTGAAGTAATAAATGAGAAATTACCGAATGTTATAAAGGGTAATTACTTCAGGTAGGTATTTAACGGGAAGTTAATTAAAAAGAAATTTGATAAATGGAAATATTTAAGGTTTAATTATTTTGAGTAATTAATAAGGAAGACAATCACCTTGAGGAAGTAACAAGTGATTAATTACTTGGTGTGATTTATTAAAATAATTAATTAAGAAGTTAATTAATGGGAAAATAGAGAATAGTGAATTTCTGAATGGAATTAATTAAGGTAAATTAAAGGTGGTAATTATTTAAATATAATTAATTAATGTAATTGATTAAAGATCAATGTAAATTAATCATGGTTAATTAATTAATTACCGTGAAAGGTTAGGAATAATGATTGATGAAATAAATTAAAGGGCAATTACTTAATTAAAATGATAATTAGAGGATCATTAAATTATTGACTTATGATCAGTTAATGTTGAGTAAGTAGGGTAATTGAAATGGATAATTTATTAATTAAATTAATTAATAAATCGAGTTGATAAATTAGTAAGTAAAGGTTTGAATTCATTAAGGTTTAAGTTAATTTAGTTGAGTTAATTTAGAAAAACCAAGAGATGGTTTGATAGAAATTTCTTAATGGTATTAATAAAATATAATTACTAGGTGAAATTAATCAAGAGATTAATTAAGATAATTAATAAAGGAGTAATTGATTTATTTAATGAAGTAACTAAAAGAATAGTTAATTACAGTTTGGAATTAATTGAAAATGATTAAAAATTGTGGTTTAATTAGGATAAATAAATCTGATTAGGATAAATTAAAATAAAATTGGAAATTCTTAACGTGTGTAATTAAAGATTTAATCAAAGATTGATAAATTAAGATTAATTAATCCATGATCAATACTTACGAGAAATTAATTAATATAAGTGATTAAGGATAAATGAAATTAGTATAGTTAATTAATTTATGAGGTAATTAAAGACTTCTTATTGATTTTGGTTAAAAATAATTAACGTTGTGAAATGGATTAAAGTTAAATTCTTGAATAAAATTGAAGGATAATTAATCCAGGGTGATTAATTAAAATGAAAATGATAGGATGATGGATTAATTGATTAGAAATCAGTTAATGTTTAATGGAGAAGTGTAAGTGGATGAGATTAGTAATTCAATCAGGATTAATTTAATTCAATTAGAATAAATTGAATCGATTTGTGTGATTAAGCCTTGCTTATGGATGATTGAATGATATTGGGTGTTTTGTATGGGTTGATACCTCTGATATGAAATGTTGTGTATTTCATTTGGATAACTTGGGTTTGGATGACATGAGAATCGAAGAGGCCGGATTCGGGTATTGGGAAATACTCGGAACTACTTCGATTTTTTATAAATTGATATGTGAGATTAACAAGTTGGAATGAAACATTTTTAAGCGAATCAGACTATTTGATCGAAATGTTGGCACTTAGGAAACTTATGTGTGAAATAAATTATGTCTATGAAATATTGTGGATTTTGAAAATTGATTTGAGTTATCCCGGGTTTTATATAAGTTGTTTGCTTTGGTATTCCATGTTAGTTGGGTTTACTCACGCTAGTTTCCATTCTGACCCGGGTGTTACTTTGGTGTAATGCTCGGGTCAGACCGAGTATTACAGATTTTTAGGTTAGGACGTTCTGAAGCTCAGGAGGCCAGCTGGTGGCAATATCGTATAGAGTATATCCGCTGTATTTATATTATTGTTTATTTGAGTCATGATAATTGTAAATATTCAGTGACTGTATATTATGTGAAACTCTGATGTATATTAAATGTAATCGACAGTTATAATATTCTTTTGTATACTGTTATGATTATTATATTTTATCCGCTGCGTTTGTGAGATGTTTGGTGTTTCTATTCTTCTTCTTCTATCTCTTTCTTCTTTTTCATAACATCTGAAATTTTCGGGTTAGAAAATTTCGGGTCGTTACATTTGGTATCAGAGCAAGGTTAAGCGAGAAACTTGGCTCTGGTGGGGATTACTCATTAAATAGAGTCTGTAGCACTCTAGAATGAGTTGAGAATATATATATATATATATATATATATATATATATATATATATGAGAGCGTACTTGTTATTTCTTATATAAATCTTTTAAATGATTTTATATAAAATATATTTTGAGATATAAAGCAATATTTCCTTCTAATAAATATTAAGGTGATTGGTTGTTAAATTATTGAAATAAAAGTTAAGAGTAATATAATACAACAAAATCGAAGTCTTAAATTGGAATTAAATTAAGTAGAAATGGAAATACAACCAAATTAAATTCAATTGATTTAAAAATGAAATTCTAAATCCGGTCCCAAAATTTGGAAATTTTGTTTCAAAGTAATGAAAATAATAAATAAGTATTATTTGGATAACTGGGATTTGATGCAAACAATGGGTTGTTTGAAAATTTATTTGAACTTAAAACCAAGGGTGGTTTAAAATTATTAAAACATGGCTGGGAAGGCCAAGGAATAAATATGTAAATATGTATGGATATACATGATATCAAAGATATTTTGAAATAAACTCTAAGTGGCTGAGTTTTGATTTTTCCCTATGTGTGATGTAAAAACCTAAAGTGATATAAGTTGAACTTATAAGAGGGAAAGAATTTTGAAATTTGAAGCGGGAATTCAAATTTAGTAAGGTTGATTGGATTAAGTAAATTGGAATTTAACTTGGAAAGTTAAATGGTTGATTTGAATTGGGAATTTGCGTGATCTCAAAAAGGTTTGAGATCTAAAAGTTTAAAATGGATGGATGTTTTAAAATAACTTGGATGGTGTTTGCGCCAAAATTGGTCACAAACACCCAATACTGTGAAAGCACCAGTGTATGAATATAAATTAGTGATATTCAAACACAAATAACAGATCTCAACCAATAATAGGCAGCAATCCCAAAAATAAAGAACAGGGACACAAGTTTTATAGTGGTTCGGCTATCTCCGGCCTACGTCCACTCCAATTTTTTCTTTTTATTGACTATCCTTGAAGATTACAAGTGATTACAACAGTTGTAGTGACCAAACCAGAAGAAAATAGTAGTAATGATGCTATGGAATGATTTTAGCAGCGTCTGGGCTTGCTTTTCCTCTCTAAATTTTCCGACCCCTTTTCTGAATGACCAGGGGCTCTATTTATAGGCGTGGAAGGTTGAAATCCCGCCTAAAACATGGGGAGGTTGCCTGGCACGTGAGGGGGGCCCACAGGCCCGTGTTCTCGGAATCCGTGCCCAGTTTGGGATCGATTCGAAGTGACTTTCGAATCGATCAAGAATCCATCCAATTGAGCTGAAATTTGGTATGAACATTCTTCAACATGTATGTAAGCTCCTGTCAAAATTTCATTGCATTTGGATCAACGGTTTGGAAGATATGATCGATCCAAGTTCTAGAATTCGTGCGTCCTGATTGGTTCGAACCCATGCTCTGTCCACTTCGAAACCATGTATTTCGAACCCATTCCTTCGAACCACTCTATTCGAACCCATCTCCCTCGGCTCCTCTCCTTCGAATCCATCGCCCTCGCATCCATCACCAACTTCGAACCCATCACCAACTTCGAATCCATAGCAACTTCGAATCCATCACTTTCCATAGCAACTTCGAATCCATCGCCTTCTACGAATCCACAGCAACTTCGAATCCATCACCTTCTACGAATCCATCATAAACTTCGAATCCACTTCCTTTCTTCGAGTCCATCTTCATTACTTCGTATCCATCATCTTCGAATCCATATCCATCGTTCGAATCCACTGTCTTCGAGTCCATGTTCATCATTCGAATCCACTATCTTCGAGTCCATTGCACTGAAGTTACTCCTTTCGAACCCATCTAGTTCCCATTGGTTCGAACCTGATGGGTTCGAACCTGATGGGTTCGAACCTGATGGGTTCGAACCTGATGGGTTCGAACAACATTCCTCTCCCACCTCGAATCCATCATATTTCCTCCATACGAACTCCGATTAACCTGATATTTGAAACATAGCCTTTCATAGTCCTTATCATCATTTCCAATCAATTTCGTCCCGATCGGAGTTCAACAAAATTTTGACGATATCCATCGTAGCCTTATTCCTAGTCCTGCTATCCATAATTCCTTGCCAATTTGTTGTTATTCCCGTTTTGACCAAAAAGTGGGATAACAGCTTGCCCCCCAAAACATGCCTTGTGATAACAAGACGTGTTTTGAATAGTTCCGAATCCAATATTCGAAGTCCAAAGCCATATTGCCAGAGTATATCATCCTTGACTGCTTCGAGTCGATGTCCAATTCCATATCCAATAATCAAAGCCTTAGCCAATTCCGTATCCATTCGAAGTCGACAACCAAGTTCCAATCCATCCTTATCCAATAGCCAATAACCGAAGCCAGGACCTCTCCGGGTCGATAGCCAAATCCATAACCTCTCCGGGTTGATATCCAAATCCATAACCTCTCCGGGTTCCTGCCAAGCGTGATCCACATCCGACGATCGTGGTCCAGTGTCCCTGGACGTTGAGTTAATCTCTCCGGGTTCTTTCCAAGCGCAATCCATACTTGACGACCTTGGCCCAATGTCCCTGGGCACTGTAAAATGCCATGGCTTAAGTCCTAAGCCGAATCCTGATCTCTCTGGACCCTTGCCGAGCATAGTCCATACTCGACGGCCTTGGCCCAGTGTCCCTGGGCGTTGTAAAATGCCATGGCTTAAGTCCTAAGCCGAATCCTGATCTCTCTGGACCCTTGCCGAGCATAGTCCATACTCGACGACCTGAAAATAATATATGATAATAGAGGGCCTAAGTCCTAGGCCGAATCCTGATCACTCCGGACCCTTGCCAGGCATAGTCCATACTTGACGACCTGAATGAGTATGGACTATGCTCGGCAAGGGTCCAGAGAGATCAGGATTCGGCTTAGGACTTAAGCCATGGCATTTTACAACGCCCAGGGACACTGGGCCAAGGCCGTCGAGTATGGACTATGCTCGGCAAGGGTCCGGAGAGATCAGGATTCGGCTTAGGACTTAAGCCATGGCATTTTACAGTGCCCAGGGACATTGGGCCAAGGTCGTCAAGTATGGATTGCGCTTGGAAAGAACCCGGAGAGATTAACTCAACGTCCAGGGACACTGGACCACGATCGTCGGATGTGGATCATGCTTGGCAGGAACCCGGAGAGGTTATGGATTTGGATATCAACCCGGAGAGGTTATGGATTTGGCTATCGACCCGGAGAGGTCCTGGCTTCGGTTATTGGCTATTGGATAAGGATGGATTGGAACTTGGTTGTCGACTTCGAATGGATACGGAATTGGATAAGGCTTTGATTATTGGATATGGAATTGGACATCGACTCGAAGCAGTCAAGGATGATATACTCTGGCAATATGGCTTTGGACTTCGAATATTGGATTCGGAACTATTCAAAACACGTCTTGTTATCACAAGGCATGTTTTGGGGGGCAAGCTGTTATCCCACTTTTTGGTCAAAACGGGAATAACAACAAATTGGCAAGGAATTATGGATAGCAGGACTAGGAATAAGGCTACGATGGATATCGTCAAAATTTTGTTGAACTCCGATCGGGACGAAATTGATTGGAAATGATGATAAGGACTATGAAAGGCTATGTTTCAAATATCAGGTTAATCGGAGTTCGTATGGAAGAAATATGATGGATTCGAGGTGGGAGAGGAATGTTGTTCGAACCCATCAGGTTCGAACCCATCAGGTTCGAACCCATCAGGTTCGAACCCATCAGGTTCGAACCAATGGGAACTAGATGGGTTCGAAAGGAGTAACTTCGGTGCAATGGACTCGAAGATAGTGGATTCGAATGATGAACATGGACTCGAAGACAGTGGATTCGAACGATGGATATGGATTCGAAGATGATGGATATGAAGCAATGAAGATGGACTCGAAGAAAGGAAGTGGATTCGAAGTTTATGATGGATTCGTAGAAGGTGATGGATTCGAAGTTGCTGTGGATTCGTAGAAGGCGATGGATTCGAAGTTGCTATGGAAAGTGATGGATTCGAAGTTGGTGATGGGTTCGAAGTTGGTGATGGATGCGAGGGCAATGGATTCGAAGGAGAGGAGCCGAGGGAGATGGGTTCGAATAGAGTGGTTCGAAGGAATGGGTTCGAAATACATGGTTTCGAAGTGGACAGAGCATGGGTTCGAACCAATCAGGACGCACGAATTCTAGAACTTGGATCGATCATATCTTCCAAACCGTTGATCCAAATGCAATGAAATTTTGACAGGAGCTTACATACATGTTGAAGAATGTTCACACCAAATTTCAGCTCAATTGGATGGATTCTTGATCGATTCGAAAGTCACTTCGAATCGATCCCAAACTGGGCACGGATTCCGAGAACACGGGCCTGTAGGCCCCCCTCACGTGCCAGGCAACCTCCCCATGTTTTAGGCGGGATTTCAACCTTCCTCGCCTATAAATAGAGCCCCTGGTCATTCAGAAAAGGGGTCGGAAAATTTAGAGAGGAAAAGCAAGCCCAGACGCTGCTAAAATCATTCCATAGCATCATTACTACTATTTTCTTCTGGTTTGGTCACTACAACTGTTGTAATCACTTGTAATCTTCAAGGATAGTCAATAAAAAGAAAAAATTGGAGTGGACGTAGGCCGGAGATAGCCGAACCACTATAAAACTTGTGTCCCTGTTCTTTATTTTTGGGATTGCTGCCTATTATTGGTTGAGATCTGTTATTTGTGTTTGAATATCACTAATTTATATTCATACACTGGTGCTTTCACAGTATTGGGTGTTTGTGACCAATTTTGGCGCAAACAGATGGTATCCTCCTATTGTAAATAAAAATCTTTAAATTGAGAATGAAACTGAATTAGTTCAAAATTTAATTTGGTTTAAATTGGGAAGAGAATCAAGATTGATTCGACTTGAATTGGGTTTAAATAAAATTTAATAGAAATTGAAGTTATTCAAGCTGGGATTGAGTCAATTAAATGAAAATTAGTTGGAAAGTGAACAATTAACTCTTGACTAGTTTTAATATAAATTGTTTTGATATAAACTTATTTTTCTAAGCTATTAAATATATACAACCTTTCTTTCTTAAACCGAATTATTTTATACTTGTTTTACAATTATTTTTGGAGCCATTTAACAATTTTTCAACTATTTTACAAACTAATTCCTATTTTCAACTACTAATTACTATTTTATGGCTATTTTGTAGTTATTTAAAATTTCTATGACTATTTAATTATTTTACAATTAGTTAACTATTTTACAATTATTTTGCAAACTAATAATTATTTTTCAACTTCTTATCTATTTTTAAAAAAATTCAAGCTATTTTCTAAATTGGTCGGAGTTCAAACTGTTATTGATTAAATACCCAACTGAGATGAGAATTGAAGTGATAATCCAAAAGGGGAATTTAAGGAAATGTGAATAGGAAGGAAACTGATTTGGCTAATGATTGATGAAAAAAATACGTGGGATGTACGTATATTATTCTATTCACATAGTGATTTGATCCAGATTCGAGCACAGAATTTCGAGATAGTTATATAGATCCGAGTTGGAATTTGTCACTCGATTTTCAACGGCGAACCTGGATATGGATTGTTGATTGGTTCTGGATATTCTCTATCATAGTTATGGCTATGTAAGGAGAATGACGGTTTCTAATCAAGAAACCAGATCTGTGTCCGCACTAGGAAGTCGTGTGGACGATACTAGTTCGGAAGTGAAGTTGTGTGATCGAGCGAGCGATCAGATTGGTATAGCGTACGGATGATATGTGTACATCGTACGGATTTAAATGAAATGGATATTGGAAAGAGTAATCAAATTTGAATATTTGATTTTTAATAAGCAAAGTTATATATCTTTGTTATATAAGATAAATCTTTCCTTGTGGAATTTATTTCTGGAAGAAAAAGGGGGTTTTGAAAATATTTGAAGTATAAAAGGAATTTTATACAAGTTTGAAAAGATCCAAAGTTTTAAAAATTTATATATAAAGGATCTTATGAGGATTTTGGAAAAGGTTTTGGGAACCTTTGGATTTGGAAAGGCTTTTGATTTTTGGGTAAAATCAATATTGGAATTTGGAAAGCCTATTTTAAGAATTATCGATTTTGGGATAATCGATTTTGTGTAAAGGAGCTTTGTATGAGATCATACTAGGTGTATGATTTGAAAGATACTATAGGTGTATAGTATAAAGTGTTTTGATGATGGCTCTGGGGAAAAAGGCGCTTCCTTGAAATGAACTTCTCAGGAGTGCCAACGGGTGGTGCTGCCTCGAGCCCCAGGGGGGTTCTAAAGTTGATCCTGTGAGGAGTCCGGACAAAACTAGCTCCTGGGGAATTTGAGTAGAGTATACCATAGCGAAAGTCGTGTGTTCCGCTGAGAGCCAACAGTCTGTTTGATTTTATATCGGTAGACTGCGACCTATGGTATAACATAGCGAAAGTCGTGTGTGCCACTGAGAGCCAACAGTCTGCGTTTGATTTTATATCGGTAGACTGCGACCTATGTAGGAGTGGAGAAGTTTCATTTCATCAGCGAAAATTGAGAGGCCGCGGAGAGCCTGCAGTTACATGGACTTTTGCTGTGACGGCAACGTAACCCTGGATGTAACTGTGATCTGTTGTGTGGGATCCATGGCGTAATCGAGAGGCCGCGGAGAGCCTGCAGTTACATGGACTTTTGCTGTGACGGCAACGTAACCCTGGATGTAACTGTGATCTGTTGTGTGGGATCCATGGCGTAATCGAGAGGCCACGGAGAGCCTACAGTTACATGGACTTTTGCTGTGACGGTAACGTAACCCTGGATGTAACTGTGACCATGGATGGGGGTGATGATTTCCAGAGCATTCTCACCAAAGATATTTTCTCTATTTCAAAATGCTTTCAATATTTTCAATAAAATTATTTTCCAAGTATTTTCACTGGATGTTGAAAATGGGTCTGCTAAGTACTTATAGATTTTCAGTTCTACGCCTGATCAACGTATGACTGAATTTCTGTGAGAACAAGGATGGACTGGTTGAGACATCGAGTTATAAGAAATATTTTTATGAAAAGCTATTTTAATTGTATTATCTGGATTTAAAGGCATATATAAATTTTAAAATAAAGGGGAATCCAAACTGGAATTATAAAATTAAACTGAACTCGAGAAAATTTGATAAAGTGTTTTTTGCAATAAAATTGAATCTTGATATAAAATTGGAAGTAAGCTAATTGGCTGAATAATTGTTTGATCTAGTATGTTAATCAAATTTAACTTGGGTAAATAAAAGGATTAAATAAGGAGAGATGGTGTAAAAATAAAATTCAGTTGGCTTGAAAGGGTGATGGTTTGACTTGCAAATAAAATTCAAGTGTGATATGAATAATACTTAACGTAATTTGCAAGTAAATTTGATATAATGGAAGTGTTGTCGAATGAAATGAAAGTGAATTATAATAGACATGGTTTGATTGCAAAAAAATCCAAGTGAATAGAAATAAATTGAGAATGGCCATGTATTAATAAAATAAAATAAGTACGTAAATTAAAATTTTAAAATGGGTTAATTGAGTTAATAATAAATGGATGAAGTCTGATTAGATAAAAACTAAATGAAAGTTGTGATTGGAATTGGATTATCAGACTGAACTTAAATTTGGTGGTATATTAATTCGGAGTATAAATGAGTTAAGTATGTGCTTGGATATTATTTTGATAAATTGAGAAGATGAATTAAAGTTAAAATTTAAATGGATGGGCTAACTGAATTTAATGGAATTTGATTAAATGAGAATCAAATAGAAGTAAACTTAAGTTTGATGTTGGAATAAGTTAAAGTAAATTCACCTAAGTTTAAAATTTATGGAAGTTTGGTTTCGAATAAGGGTGAAAGCCCATTCAATAAAAACTTGGATTGAATTAAATTGGGAAATGGTTATTAATTTATAAGTATTGGATGTGCCAAGCTTAATAATTTGTTTTGAATGGAACAATTGCGAAAATGAAATGAAATGCTATGAATGGTTGGTAAATAAATTAGAAATGAAATGGAATTAAATGCATAATGAGTTGAAATTAATTTAAAGTAGTTATAAACTGAAATAGATACTCTATTAAACGAATATTTTCAAATTTGCATAAAATAAATTGTCGTTTGACGTAAACAAAATAATTAAAATTCTATGGGTCGATAGAGATTAAATTAAATTGATTTTGGAACCATTTGAAGTGAATATGAGCTTGTTTGGATTAAAAATCAATTGAATGTAAGAAATTGAGTCGCAAACCAATAAAATTGAATAAAATGGCTTATGAATTGGTTGAAAACAATTGTATTAGCTTTAAAAATTATATAAATCGCTTATGGAAAACGTTTGGTGCTTGTTGTTTATGAAATGTATATGTTTGGCTATTGGAAGTAAGTGGAATGCTAATGAATTCTCTATATATGGCACTTACATATTTAAACTGAGTAGTACAGGTACCTGAAGGCCGTTTGGCTGGATTTGGATGCGCCAATTGCTAAAATAAATAAGCCGCATGCTTAAAATGCTAAATATGGTACGCCTACGCAATAAAAATAGGAAATATGAACTGTTTTTGTTTTTTCTGACCGTGTGGGTCGATGTATACATATTTATATCTCTTATCAAATTGCAAAAGCTCCTCCGTACAAAGGAGACTCTGCCAAAATTTTCCGAAAATTTTGGGAGTTAGAAAATTTTTAAGAAAATTTTTGTTAAGCAATTAAACGATTTTAAATATGAAACTGAAATAAATTAGTAGATGAAACTACTATAAATCAGTTATAAATGAAAGTTAAAATTCAAGGCTCAAATTAAAGATGAATTGAGTTCATATGGAAATGGGGAAGACTAATTTGAAATAGATATGAAACATATGTGAGGAAATGTATAAAATGGTTTGAAGGGCTATGATTGGATATTATTACCAAGTAGGTTATGCAGGTATTAAAAAAAGGAAAAGAAAGTTGGATTTGATTCCAAAAGATAAAGGTGAATTGCCGACGTAAGGTATGTATTTAAGTTTCTGTATGAAATTGGATTGGGTTTTTGATATAGCCACTTGGCTTTTGTTTTCTTTTGGAATTTGGGAGCCCGTAGAGGCCTTTTGTAGTTGTACCGAGCTAGCCGCACAAAGGAGACGCTGGCAAAAAAATTCGGAAATTTAGAGAGTTAGAAAAAAAATTTGAGAAAATTTTGATAATTCAAAAGTTGGTTAAACTGAAATTTAGATGATTGAGCAAAAAGGGTAATGATTGAAACCATAGAAGGTTTAGGAAGTTGGATAAGGTAATAATGGGTCTTTAATAAAGGATAATTGGTAGGAGGTTGAATTGTGAGTTGGGAGAAGGTAAACGGGCATTGGACCGTTCTTCCTAAATAGTAATTTCGAGGACGAAATTCTTTTAAGGGGGGAGGAATGTGACGACCCGGAAATTTTAACAAATTAAATTGGAATAATTAATCGATTTTAAAATATTTAAAAGTTAATTTTAACTTGAATTCAAGATATCAATATTTACTTGTTAATTAAATTATTGAATTATATAGTTTAAATATCGAATCATATAATTTGATATTGGGTAAAATGTTGAATCTGGAGTATTAAGCCTGTTAAAATAATTTAAAGGTTTATAAAATTTATATTGATAGCACTGAAGGTAGTGAACGTGTTGAAATTGAGTTTGGAAGTGTTTTGTTCAGTTTTAAAAATATATCGTTTAATTAAATAAAAAAATAGCCTTCCGAGGCATAGTCTCGGAATTCGACGAAACCTATTCCATTGGATCCGTAATGATTAGTTATTATCGGATTTCAATTTTTCATAGCAATCGGAGTTGTCGTGTGACCCTGGCAAATCAAAACGCTTAGAACTATTTTAATCGATTTAATTTAAAATTGATCGTTTCTTTCTGTAACTCGCGCATACGATCAAATTAGCCTCCGAAACATTTTCCATTGTTTTCGAAATACGGGTAAAGCTCTATAATCGCCTCGCGGCATTCCTTAAGAGGAGTTCGAAATTTTAAATGGCAATTAACGAGACGTTTTGGGAATTTTATAATATAATATATTAAATAGTCAAAGATATTTTTCTCGCAATCGTTCTCAGGAAGCTTCTCCACCCCTTTACATTATTCCCCGACTTCTCTCTAACCTTGACCAGAATCGAACGCATAAAGAAAAAAAAATTGTATTCTCCCTTCTATCCAAATAAAACCCATGATTTCTATTAGAGTGCGAACCCCATTTCCAAGTCTCCCTTAAACAAATTCGTGCAACCTAATTTGAAGTAACCGAAAAGAGAAAAAGGGGGAGGGGGGCCGTCGCAAGTCGATGGTGTTCAAATCCTCAAAATCGATTGTATCGAAATCACTGCGGGGTTAAGATTCGTGTTCGAAGTCGCTCGGGATGAGGAGAAGGGTTCACAAGGTCGATGATAGGCCGAGCACGATCGAAGTGGAGATTGGACTAGGGTTTAGATCTGAGGAGAAGCAAGGGGAAGCCGCGATGTTCAATGGAGGTAGGGCGGCCATTGTGAGTCGTGACTGTAGCTTTTGGGAGTGGACTGCAATTACAAAGGTGAGTAATTTTATCTTTTTAAAATACAAATCTGTTGCTTGTATATCAGGGAATAAGCATGGTAGTATTTACACACACATATATATACACACATGTATGAGTTTTCTGGAATTGATGTGGTATGCAGGCTATTGTTCTCTGTTTAAAAAAAAAATCACCTAGTGTAATTGATTTGGTATATTTCTTAGTGAAGTAATAAATGAGAAATTACCGAATGTTATAAAGGGTAATTACTTTAGGTAGGTATTTAACGGGAAGTTAATTAAAAAGAAATTTGATAAATGGAAATATTTAATGTTTAATTATTTTGAGTAATTAATAAGGAAAACAATCACCTTGAGGAAGTAACAAGGGATTAATTACTTGGTGTGATTTATTAAAATAATTAATTAAGAAGTTAACTAATGGGAAAATAGAGAATAGTGAATTTCTGAATGGAATTAATTAAGGTAAATTAAAGGTGGTAATTATTTAAATATAATTAATTAATGTAATTGATTAAAGATCAATGTAAATTAATCATGGTTAATTAAATAATTACCATGAAAGGTTAGGAATAATGATTGATGAAATAAATTAAAGGGTAATTACTTAATTGAAATGATAATTAGAGGATCATTAAATTATTGATTTATGATCAGTTAATGTTGAGTAAGTAGGGTAATTGAAATGGATAATTTATTAATTAAATTAATTAATAAATCAAGTTGATAAATTAGTAAGTAAAGGTTTGAATTCATTAAGGTTTAAGTTAATTTAGTCAAGTTAATTTAGAAAAACCAAGAGATGGTTTGATAGAAATTTCTTAATGGTATTAATAAAATATAATTACTAGGTGAAATTAATCAAGAGATTAATTAAGATAATTAATAAAGGAGTAATTGATTTATTTAATGAAGTAACTAAAAGAATAGTTAATTACAGTTTGGAATTAATCGAAAATGATTAAAAATTGTGGTTTAATTAAGATAAATAAATCTGATTAGGATAAATTAAAATAAAATTGGAAATTCTTAACGTGTGTAATTAAAGATGTAATCAAAGATTGATAAATTAAGATTAATTAATCCATGATCAATGACTTACGAGAAATTAATTAATATAAGTGATTAAGGATAAATGAAATTAATAAAGTTAATTAATTTATGAGGTAATTAAAGACTTCTTATTGATTTTGGTTAAAAATAATTAACGTTGTGAAATGGATTAAAGTTAAATTCTTGAATAAAATTGAAGGATAATTAATCCAGAGTGATTAATTAAAATGAAAATGATAGGATGGTGAATTAATTGATTAGAAATCAGTTAATCTTTAATGGAGAAGTCTAAGTGGATGAGATTAGTAATTCAATCAGGACTAATTTAATTCAATTAGAATAAATTGAATCGATTTGTGTGATTAAGCCTTGCTTATGGATGATTGAATGATATTGGTTGTTTTGTATGGGTTGATACCTCTGATATGAAATGTTGTGTATTTCATTTGGATAACTTGGGTTTGGATGACATGAGAATCGAAGAGGCCGGATTCGGGTATTGGGAAATACCCGGAACTACTTCGATTTTTTATAAATTGATATGTGAGATTAACAAGTTGGAATGAAACATTTTTAAGCGAATCAGACTATTTGATCGAAATGTTGGCACTTAGGAAACTTATGTGTGAAATAAATTATGTCTATGACATATTGTGGATTTTGAAAATTGATTTGAGTTACCCCGGGTTTTATATAAGTTATTTTCTTTGGTATTCCATGTTAGTTGGGTTTACTCACGCTGGTTTCCAGCCTGACCCGGGTGTTACTTTGGTGTAATGCTTGGGTCAGACCGAGTATTACAGATTTTCAGGTTAGAACGTTGTTGGAGCTCAGGAGGCGAGCTGGTGGCAATATCGTATAGAGTATATCCGCTGTATTTATATTATTGTTTATCTGAGTCATGATAATTGTAGATATTCAGTGACTGTATATTATGTGAAACTCTGATGTATATTAAATGTTATCGACAGTTATAATATTCTTTTGTAAACTATTATGATTTGTTATATTTTATCCACTGCGTTTGTGAGATGTTTGGTGTTTCTTTTCTTCTTCTTCTATATCTTTCTTCTTTTTCATAACCATCTGAAATTTTCGGGTTAGAAAATTTCAGGTCATTACACGTGCCGCCACGCGTTTATATGTTATACCCCTATTCCGAACATAATGGATAAGGTTTCGAGTCTTAATTCGATCGTATGGAGAAGATAGCTTTTTAGGCTCATATATTGTATTAAATTTTCGATATAAATTCAGCGCATTTACCTATCGTACGATTATAGGACAACTCCAAATGCTACAAAAATTGAAATCCAATAATAATGCACTATTACGGATCCAATGGAACTGGTTCCGTCAAAATTCGAGATTGTCCCTTGGAAGGCTATTTTCAAATGTCATTTTAAACTATATATTTTTAAAACTGAACAAAACGCTTTTAAATCCAATTTTAAAAGATCTACTATCTTTGGTATTACCAATATAAATTTTATAAGCCTTCAAAATATTTTTACAAGCTTAGAATTTCAGATTCAACAATTTGCCCCACTTCATATTATTTATTTCAAAAATTAAACTATCAATGAATTGGTTATATTTGAAATTCATGTTAAAAACAAACTTTCAAATATTTAAAATTAGTTAAATATTCCAATTTTAAATGTCCAAAATCCCGGGTCGTCTCATTCCTCCGCCCTTAAAAGAATATCGTCCTCGAAATTACTGGTTAGGAAGAACGGTCCAAAGCCCGTCAACTATTTTCCTAAAACCAAATAGTTTTTAACAACTTTCCAAGAACAATACTTTTATTAAAGACACACTATCACCCTTACTAATTGCCCAAACTCTCCTGTAGTTCCCAAACAATATTACTTCTTCAACCATTCAAATTATAATTTAAACCAAATTTTAAATTATCAAAATTTCTTAAAATTTTTCTAACTCCCTAAATTTTTGAACTATTTCGCCAACGTCTTCTTTGCGTGGCTAGCTTGGAAAAACTACAAAACGCCTCTATGGACCGAAATTTCAAAAGAAAACAAAACGCCAAGTGGCTGGATCAGAAAATCATCAAATTTCATACGATAATTTAAACACGTACCTTTTGTCGGGTAATTCAATTTTATCTTCTGAAATCAAAACCAATTTCCCCTTTGCTTTTCATTACCTGTATCCTACTTAGCAATAATATCCAATTACAGATTTCAAAATCATTTTATTCACTTCTTTTCAATATTTATTCTACTTAAGTCATACAATGTACATATACCATCCGTATGCAATATCCAATCCGATCGCTCGCTTGATCACACAATTTCATTTCCGAACTGGTATCGTCCACCCGATTCTCCAGTGCGGACTCAGATCTGGTTCCTTGATCAGAAACTATCATTCTCCTTGCATAGCCATATATTACGATAGAGAATTTCCAGAATCATTCAAAAATTCATATCCAGGGTTCACCGTCAAAAATCGAGAGAAAAATCCCAACTTGGATCAACATAAATATCTCGAAATTCTGGGCCAATATCTGGATCAAATCGCTATGCGGATAAAATAATATACGTACATCCTACGTATTAATTTCCAGTTGATTGTTATTTACATCAATTCTTTTTTATTATTATTTTTTCACATGTATTTTGATTTCTACTCACTTATTTACAATTTCCCTTTTTACCACTTTTATATTAACTTAATGCATTTCTTAATTCTAAATTTACTTAAGAATTTCACCATCCATTTCTTAAGTCCAGTACAAATATTATATATACCTCTTATATTTATTTTCACTTTACCACTTAAATTTATTTTCTATTTTCCTTTAACTTAAATTTCCAATTCTACTTGGATTCGATTTACCTTTCATTTTTATTCATCACCAAAACTATCTTTATGAAAATACTTTTTATAACACTTTTGTTTCAAAATTTTAAAACACTTTAAAATCTACATAATATTACCAAAATAGTTTTATATAAAAATACTTTTTATACTCGATGTCTCAACAAGTCCATCCTTGTTCTCACAGAAATTCAATCAAATGTTGATCAGGTACAGGACTGAAAAACTAAGTACTTAGCAGACCCGTTTTCAACGTCTAGTGAAAATACTTGGAATAGAACTTTTATGAGAATATAGAAAACATTTTTGTGACAATGATCTGAAATCGTCAACCCCTACATGGTTGCAGTTAGCCCGATGATTACGTCGCCATCCCGGCAAAATCCATAGAAAATTGCAGCATCTGGACCCCTCGATTACACCATGGAACCGCCACAGATCGCAGCTACACCCAGGGTTACGTTGCCATCATGAAAAAACCATGTAACTATAGGCATCAGCGCCCTCGACTATCGCTGTCAAATTGAAACTTCACCACATAGATTGCAGACTACATCAGTCGAGTCCCAATGTAGCCTGTAGGCACTCACTGCCACACGATTTCTGCTATGTCCTCATAGATCGCAGTCTACCAATGTTATGTCGCTCTCCCAGCAAAATTAAATGTAGAGTTTAGGCAATCACTGCCCCTCGACTTCCGCTATGGAGAAGCAGTAGATCACAGTTACACCAAATTACAATGTCGTCACAACATAACCCCAATGTCTTTGTGGGCATCAGCGCCCTCGAATTTCGCAACCCAAGACAATCCATAGGAACTACAGTTTAGTCTGGACATCCTCTGGGATCAAAAGTTAGAACCCCCCTTAGGGATCAAGGCAGAACCACCCCATGGATCTCCTACTATAAGTTTCAACTCTAAATGGGAGCGCCTTTTTTCCCACAACATTCTCAAAACATTTTATACTATACACATATTGTATCTTTCAAAGCATACTCTTTATATGTCTCACATATAAGCTTCAAAATCGATATCTCAAAATCGATAATCCTCAAACTTGGCTTTCCAAATTCCTAAAATTTATTTTTCCCAAAATCAAAAGCCTTTACAAATCAATTGCTTCAACTCTGACAAGTTTGAAATTTAGAAAATAGATTGAAAAGTTTAAAATAGTTAAGTAGTGGTAAAATAGTTAATTAGTTGTACAATAGTTGTAAAATAGTTGTAAAATGGTAAAATAGCTATTATAATATAGTCGAGTTTTAAAAAGAAGGTATGTATAGTAAGTAGCTGGGAAAAATATATTCAAGATAGTTTATATTAAAATAATTTATTTGAAAATTATTTCAGAGCCAAACTGATTCAGTTTCCCAATTACCATCTCAATTTAATCTTTAATTTAAATCTCCACTTCCATTTTAATTGATTCAATTCCAATTCAATTTGAATTAACTTCGATTCCCATTCTAATTCAAATCAATTCCCATTTGAATTTAACTTATTCAACTCTGATTCAAATTCCAATTAATTCATTTTAATTCCACCTTTGAATTAATTCCAATTCAATTTTCAAATTCTAAAGCATCTTGATTTATCTAGATTCGAGTTAAATCTTCAAATATTGATTTAATCCCTAAAATCAAATTAACCTTTGCTTAACCTATTATAAGGTTCAAGTAAGAGTTCAAATCTTTTTAAACAATTTAATCTTCGGAATCCAATTTACTAGCCAATTTTAACTTTCAACTTTGAAACCAATTCTTAACAATTTCAGTTTGCAAGCTCATATTTAACATTTAAATCTTAAGTTCAAAGTGATTCCATTCCCATAATTATGATTCATTTAGAAAAACAAAATCCTTTAAATAGTTTCAAAATAAAGTTTTAATTCCAATTTATTTCAGTAATGGATATATCATTTCAGTCCACTTCTTATTCCATTCAAAATAATCCAACTCACAGTTTCATAGATTTATAATAACAATAGGATGATATCAGGATAAGTCAAAGTAAATAAACATCCAAATTTATCTAAAACATCCATCAATAGCCTCCATTACCAATTTCCAGAACTCAAATCCATTTTGAGATCACACATAATTCCATTTTCAATTTAACCCATTTAACTTCCCTAAGTTAAATTTCAATTTATTAATACATTCAACTTTACTCAATTTGAATTCTCCGTTACAAATTTTTAAACTTCTTATCAATATCCTTTCCTACTTATAAGTTCAAAACTTATGGCACTTTGGGTTTACATCTCATTCTCAAGGAGATTTTAGATTTCAACACTTAGTATTTATTTCAAACCAACTCTGATATTATGTTTATCCACACACACACACATACACACACACACACACACACACACACACACACATATATATATATATATATATATATATATATAATACATATGTTTGCATACCAAGTCATATTTTCAATTTTAAACCATTCTTGGTTTTTAATTCAAAACAAGATTTCCTTTAAAATTTTCAAAACACTTCTTGTTTTAAAACAAGATTCCTATAATCAAAATATCTAAATAATATTGTTTATTATATCTTTTAAAACTTTGAAACAAATCCAAAAAAAAATTCTGGATTTAAATTTTAAAACTTCACAATTTAAATCTATTTGAGTTTATAAATTTTTACTTCCTAAAACATTTCACTTTGCTCTTTCATTGTTTATTCTGAAAATAAACATCCCTTACTAAGATACAGTCACAAATGTTAATCATCATATTATGAAATCAACACACCGTATGTTACATAATAATTGAACATTACAATCAGGGTAACTTATTTCAAATACTTGAAAGTTCTTTTGAATTGTTTCGAATTTAAATTCAGGTTTGAATCCATTTTAACTTAACTTATTTGCAAATTTATTCTTATCCAAATTCTATTTGGTTATATACATATATATATTACCATTTAAATTTTATAATCTAATTTAATTTCAATAATCAACCAATTATCTTAATATACCTTAATAATTAGAAAAATATTGCTTTAAATATCATAATATAAGCTTATGTAAAAATCATTTTTAAAACCGTTTTCAAAATCATTATATAAGAAAATAACAAGTACGCCCTCATATAGTACTCACAACCCACTCTAGGGTACTACTGACCCTATCTCTAATGAGTAATCCCCACCAGAGCCAAGGTTCCTGCTTAACCTTCAGCTCTGATACCAAATGTAATGGCCTGAAATTTTTGACCCCGAAAATTCGACACTAATGCTTCCACTATATAGAGTGCCGAGCAGTCGAGTGCTAGAAATCCAGACTGTTAGGGTAAAGAAGAAAAGAGGTAGAAGAAGAAACAGTAAACAAATGCATAGAATCTCACAATCGCATTGGATGAAAATATAATATACAAATAACAACATTTACACAAAGAAAACTGTAAATGTTAATTTACATACAATATATTAGAGTATAATCATTTACAAATAAACTGGACAGTAATAATAATAATAACTTGCCCTTGAATACTGCCTACACAGCCCATAAATACACAGTGGAATCTATGCAATACGTCTCTGCCATCCAGCTCATTCCCTGAGCTCCCAGCATTGAAACCTGAAAATCTATAATACTCGGTCAAACCCAAGCATTACAGTAAAGTAACACCCGAGTCAGGCTAAAAACCAATGAGTAAACCTCTTTAAATTTGAAATATTAGAGTATAAAATGTCTTTGAAAACCAAGGTAACTCATCCAACATTACGAGTTCTTATCTTGCTATCACCAACCCTTGCTGCCAATCCATTATTTAAATCAATATCCAAGTGCTTTCACTTATTCCAAAATAATTGGATTTACTTAAAAAAAATTCTTAATTCCAACCTATTTAATTTTTCCAAATCAAACCCATAAGGATTGAAGTAGTAATCAAATTGAAGTGGTTCCGGATATCGCTGATATCCGCTCTTGGGTTCTTTGAATCCAAATGCCAACTTCTAAGCCAAGTTATTTTAACAAAACAATTCATTTTCAGAATGTCAAATTTCACCTAAAATCCCATCACAATATCTATTCGGATAAACGCCTCGCATCTTATATTTAACTGTTCAGTCCAGGTTATAACAATTTAAAACTATTTATAGACTACATTAACAAGTCACACAAACCTTTAATTTACTTAAAACAGAGTTAATTAATTATTTCAAATCAAGTTTAATTATCATTAAACTAATTACAAACCATTTTATTTTATTCTAATTAAATTATGGGATTAACCAATAATTTACAAGTATAATTAACTTAAGACTTTTAATAAATTAAAGGTTTGGATTAGCTTACTTAATCATTACCCATTAACTAATTATAACTATTTATTTACTTTAATAAACCTTAGTAATTAACAAATAATTAACATATACACAATTACCTTAAATAATTTTAATTCAAATTATTTTATTTATTTTTAGCTATTACTAATCCTGAGGTTAAAGTTAACTTAAAGATTTAAATTACTTAATTATAATAACCATAACTAATTTCTTTGAAAACCCATTTTATTTCCATTTTTTCCTTTCCAAAATCCAACAATTTTTACTTTCTCTAAATCCCCAAAATATATTCAGTCCAACCATAGCATTCAATAGCTTAAATTTTCAATATCATCTATCACAGGTTATCAAATAAATCACAATCACAGACTATGAAAATAAATTTACAATATTTTCGAGGAATCCAGTTGGACCCTCCAACCTGTTTCCGTGCATCTACAGTTGTTAGCGCAATAAAAAAATCCCGCTTCGAGGGGGATATCACGATATATAGGGTCATCCGCTACATAATGCGGGAATCAATCACTCCAATATATATATGCACACTATATATAATATCACATCTAGACTGATAATAATTCATTAATTCAAACAATCAACCAATATTTAAATTAACCAGAAATCCAATTCAAGTGAGATTAACTCACCTTTGACCTTTAATTTGCAGATATGATCTAAACTGGCTTGTCCTCCCCCAATTTAAGACCTTGAATAAACATTATATGACTTATTAACATTATTAAAAAATCAAATAGTCAATTATCCTTTTTGATAAACTTTATTTATTAATAATTTTAATTCAAACTATTATTCCTTTAAAATCCTTTAGTAGCTAAAATAATTAAACAAGTTTATTAAACAAGTTAATCATCTTATTCCCTTATTTTAAAGTAAACTAGTTTTTGAAAATATGTGTGTCTATATATATATATATATATATATATATATATATATATATATATGTATGTATGTATGTATGTATGTATGTATGTATGTATGTATGTATGTATGTATGTATGTATGTATGTATGTATGTATGTATATGTATATAATTTATATTTATATATTTTCCTTTGAAACCACACTTATAAAATCAATTTATATAGATTAAAATCTTATTTTGATATAAACTCTTCAACATTTAAAATCTCTATATATTTCCAAAATCCTTCTATATAAATACATTTAATTAAACAGACTTCTTTTACATTTTTCATCTGTTGTTTATCAATCTCTTCTTTTAAATAGAATTTCTTTTGTATCTCACTGTAAGCTTAAAATATTACCTATACATATATGATTAATAAATAGGAAATAGCTCACTGCCTATCTATCTACACGCGACCTCCAAGTCCACGAGCCCGCAACCACCGCCTCAGTACCTCCCCACTTGCCAGAACCCACGTTGCCCATTACTCAAAACTGCCTAGGGCTGCCTGCATCAAAATCGACAAATACCCGAAAAAAATCACGAAAAGACCCAGGCCTCCTTCAAAATGAACGAATTTAAAGACGTTGCGCTGCCCTCCCTTTTCTATACTTCTCGAACACTATGAAAACCAGGTCACTGATGTACCTCGGCCATGTCTCCTTCGGAAATTATGATTAGAGAAGACGCTGATTATATTTCGTTGCGGACGAAGAGAGGAGGGAGATGAGGTTTTCATTGGTAAAGTTCAGCCACGGATTTTTATTTTTTGAATTTGAGGGGAGATACGATTTTTCTATATTTAGTTCCGAATGAGGAACGAGATCAAAGAAATGTTCGGCCATGATTTTTGTTTGAAACTGAAATGGAGAGGAGAGGATAAAAAGGGGGGAACGATTTATTCAGTCATTTTCTTCTTTAGGACGATCGGTTGAAAAAAGAAAACTCTATCGTTGATTAAATTAACGAAGGGAGACAAGAAACGATGTTGGCGTGCTACAGACAATTGGCGACAGTGATGGTGAATTGAAAGGAAAAAGTTGATATGGATGTAAATAAAAAGTTCTGATGTGGTGTTTATTTGACCAGTTCAAACAAGGTATATTTTATATTTAAATTTAAATTTAAATTAGCTTGAAGTCGTAGCTTAAAAACTTGACATCCTATCGAGGTGTGCCGCTAGGCGTTTATAATGTTATACCCCTATTCCGAACACAATGAAAAAGGTTTCGAGTCCTAATTCGATCGTATGGAGAAGAAAGCTTTTTGGACTCGGATATTATATTAAATTTTCAATATAAATTCAGCGCGTTTATCAATCGTATGTGTAACAACCCAGAATTTTCGATCCCGAAAATTCCAGATAGTTAGGAAAAAAGAAGAAAGAGATAGAAGAAGAAGAAGGTCAGAAACACCAACATCTCACATTCGCAGCGGATAAAATATAATAATAAATAATAAAAGTTTACAAAAGAATACTATATCTGTCGATTACATTTTAATACATCAGAGTTACACATATATACAGACATTGGATATACACAATCATCATGTCTCAGATATGCAATATTATAATATAGTGGAAATGCTCCATACATTCTTGCCAACCAGCTCGCCTCCTGAGCTCCAGAACGTCCTTACCTAAAAATCTGTAATACTCGGTCTGTGACGACCCAGAAATTTTTAACATTTGAAATGGAATATTTAATTTATTTTAAAATATTTGAAGGTTAGTTTAACTTGAATTTCGAAATTAACTCGGAATTTGGCAATTTAAATTATTAGATTTAATTTATTGAAGTTGGGTAAAATTTGAATTTTCGATTTTAAGCTTGTTAAAAATAATTTGATGGCTTAGAAAATTTATATTGACAATACTGAAGATAATGGACGCTTCAGCAATTGATTTGGAAACGTTTTATTCAGTTTTGAGGTTATATCGTTTAAATTGATATTTATAAAAAATAACATTTAGAGGCACAATCTCGGAATTCAACAATACCAGTTCTATTGGATCCATAATATTGTATTATTATCGGATTTCAATTTTCATAGCATTCGGAGTTGTCGTGTGACCGTACAGTGGGCAAACGCACTGAAAAGTTTATCGCAATTTAAATTAATAACTGATTCGAAAAGTTATCTTCTCCATACGATCGAATTTGAACTCAGAACCTTTTCCATTATGTTCGGAACACGGTAAAACATTATAAACGCCTAGCGGTACGCCTCGATTGGAGTTCGCAATTTTAAGTCACGTAATCGAGATGTTTTGAATTTGAATTTAAATTATATATATATATTCCCCTATAGCCCAACATATCACTGCCTTTCTTTCAAATCGCTGTCTCCACTCGTACAAGCCAACATTATCGTGTTTCTCCTTCTTCTTTAATGTTTTCACAGCCGAACATTTCAAAAATCAAAATTCAGAAAAGAAACTGAAATGGCCGAGCGAAATCAAACTAAAATCCAGTATTCCTCTACAAAAAAAATTCAATTCCAAGATCCCTCGTTTTCTAAGACAAAATCGTTCCCAAATCAAATCACGGCTCTGTTCAAATCAAGTTCAGTGCAGAGGAGACGATTGGGGGCAGCTCAATTCTGGGGTGGCGCTCGCGTTTGTGTACGCATATAGGGATCGAGATTAGAGGGCAATGGCGTGTATGCTGTGCATGGGTTAGGGTTTCACACTACACAATGTTGGTAACGATTCGCGTAGCAGAGGAGGGTCATGGCGAAGCGCGACGTCTGGTGGCGAAGCATTGGAAGGTGGGGTCTCATGACAGCGGCAATGCGCAATGACATCGCGAGGTGGCGCCATGGAAAAGGATTCGACGGCAGACGAGGTCGAGCAGGCAATGGCATTCGCATTTGCTGCTGGGTTGTCTGGTGTGGCGATCGAGGGTGCTCGAACAGCGAGCAAGGCAAGGTCGCGATTGCGACTGGATGCGTCGATTTCCGAGGTAGTGAGGTATATTATTTTTAGAATTTTATTTTAATTTAAAATATACATATTACAATAAGTTTTATAATCAAAATCTTCCAAGTTTTGGATATTTATATATATGCAGTAAAACAAATTTCTGTTATTATTAAAAAAAAGGAGTTAGATTTTTAAAGTGAATATAGATCATCTTCTTAGTTTATGTAGTTTGAAAAATGGAAGATAGAAACAAAATACAATTTACCAATTTCTTTTAGTACTTAATGTGTTTAGTTAACTTATGTAGTTATTTTAATTGCTAAAGTAATTAGTTAAAAAGGAAATTTAGTTTTAATTTAATTTTTAATTAAATAAATTTATTAAAAGAAATTGGTTTGCAATAAAATCATTGGATAATTAAATTACCAAATCAAATTGATTATTCGATTTATTCGAATATTAATAAATTGTATAAATGTTTATACAAGGTCTAAAATGATGAAACAAGACGAAATAAAAATAGGTTGCATGCATAAGCAAAGGTGAGATCTTCTCACCCAATCAATACCGTCCTGATTTAAATTTTAAATAGTCAGATTTGAAATTGATTGACTGTGTGCTAGGGCGATTGAATTATAATAATCATTCACTGGATGATAATATATATATATAGTAGTATATAGTATATATTGGAGTTGTTGATTTCCCGCATTATGTAGCAGATGAGACCGTATGCACCGCATAATAGCGGATGATATTATATAAATCTCATATACCGCGATATTCCACCTCGAAGTGGAATGAGTATTTAATTATTGTACTAATGTCTGTGAATGCAGGGAAAACAGGTTGGAGGGATCCAACTGGATTCCTCAAATATTTGAATTTGTTTCAATATTGTGTGTTGATTTATTTAAAATCCGTGTGTGATTATATTGTGATTTCAATTGTTGAAGGCTAAAATTTAGACGAATATATTTTTGGTATCGCATGATACTAGAGATAAATAAATTTTGGTTTTTGAAAATTAGTAGAAAATTTATAGTAAATTAATTTCAGAAAAACTGAATAGATTTGAAGAAGGAATTTGTTTCCAAAGATAATAAATTTAGTGTTGAAATAAATTTAGAAATCAATTTTGGAAATTGATTTGGTATTTGGAAATAAATTTAGAATTTAATTCGGTGCTGAAAATGAATATTTAGAAATCGATTTGAAAATCGTATATCAATGAATATTTAGAAGTTTAAAATTCATAATGGAATCTTATATAAGAAAGAGGAATTTGTTTTAAAAATAAAAGTGTGGAAAGGAATTTACGGATTTGGAACGTAAATTTAAAATAAATCCAGAAAGGTTTATAAACTGATTTGAATGAACCATTTTAGATTGGAATGTGTACTTTCCCCTAAAAGCCGAGAATGTTTCCAATATAGTTTATAAATACAGATTGAAGTTGTAAAGATGGTTTTAAGGATAGAATGTTTGAAAAAGAAAAATTATTTACATAGGTTATTTAGAAAAAATTTAATGTAAAATATATTTTAAACTATTATAGAAGTGATTATTTAAAGTTTAAAATTGATATTTATTTTAGAAATTGGATATTTAAATAGTTATATCCTATTCTGTTAATTTTATTTTAAAATTAGTTTGGACTTGAAATTTTATATGGGACCTTAATATAACATTTTCATACTAATATTTAAATAAATCTTTTAAAATATTTTTATCTAAATGTCTCCACGTATATATATTTTGGATAAGTGATTTGAAGTATTTTATAGTATTTGAACTCGGTAGACTTTCAGTGGAAATAAATAATATCGGGAATCTTATTCCACGAGTGAAAAGTGATTTGAAATTTGTTTTCAAATGGTTGAAGTGTTAAAAATATATATCTTGCGAAGATATTTTGAAAATAATAACTGGAAAATTATTTAGATCTTAGTGATTGTTGTGGATATTTATTGATAGTTTAATAATCGACTATCAATATTCGCCTTTAGACGACATTTGAATTTCGATGTGACCGGGGGTCGGATTCCAAGTGGATATCCAAAAACCACATCGAACCTTTGTGATTGTGATAGATCTTTTATTTAAAAGATCAAAGTGAAAATTGTTGTAATTTGTTGAAATATGATTGTAACACTTATTTTAAAAATAAGGGCTCGTTACTCGGATTAGCCGGGAGAGGACCTTGTGTCATGAAACCCATTCCGAATAACGATATGACGAAATGGGATTGCATTTGAAGATAGTGTTGAAGACCGGGTATTTTCGAAAGTGAAAGGATTATCTGTCGAATGTCTCTGCACCGGGTTGCTCCGGTATAGAGATTTTATCATCTTTGTGATGGGGATTCCGGACGTGATTTGTGAATATTCGGATTTGCAAGGGCTTCTTTGAAGTGCCTCGGTTCCTTTCGATCCCGGGACGGACTTGTATGGATGTGTGTCGGACGTTACACTTTGAGACGTAAAGCTGGTTTCCAAAAAATACATTTCTGTTGGTGGCGGAGAATTTATTCTCTTAGCTTAACACCCTTCTCTGAGACATACGAGCTCAGAGATTATGTAGTTGATGGTTACTAGTGATATATTCCCAATTTGGTAACGTGACATACGAAGTGTTGCTGATCATTTGTTGATCAAAGCATGATTTTTGAAAAGTGTAGCTTTGTGGACGAGACTTCGTCAGACCTCACGCCCCGGAAATGGTCAAAACAGGAAAGATGCGGCAAGGTTATGAGGGTCGCGCCCTTTAGGGTATGTCATTTCCTTCTGGAAAAGGGTGGTGTCAGGAATGGATCCCTGATATTTAACCTTTGTGGTTACTACAAATACTTTTCTTTGTGGTTGTTGGTGTAGAGGATCCTCGGATAAAGGTCCCAAAGGACCGAGGGATGGCATACTCGAGTAGTAGTTACCTAGTTACAGAGGTAACCCGGCCTTGTGTTAGCAAAGATCAGGGTAGGTTCTCGGGATGTCCCTCCAGAGGCGTACCCATGTGGTAATAGGAAGTTCCTTAGCTTGACCATTTGTTGGAAATCTAAAGAAACAATACGCTCCCTATACGGTTTTAGTTGTATAACCCGCCGTCTACTTATGGTGGCGCCTTACTGTTTGGATGGTAGTTATAGTAGGCATAGTTCGGAATGTCTATGCTGGCTAAGATTAATATTATACTTTCGGAATATTTTCCACTATGCACTAATAATAATATTAAAAGATTTTTCGTATTAAGCATCTTTGACTATCATAAGTAGAAATCTCCACCAATTCTGCGTTTGTATTACGTGTGTGGCGGGAGGTCTTATGGTAGTTTCATTTTCCAAAAGCATAGCGGATTTCTTTTTATTTTCTTTGTGAAAATAATTGTTTTTAAGATCTCACACCAGTCTCACGACTAGCTTAGAGTTTATTGTTCCCTTCCTAAACTCTAGGTGCCCACAAATTTCCACACGGGCAGCCTAGAGTCTGGTTATCAGGTCATTCTGGAATTCAGGAGTTACTGTGGAGCTCAAGAGGCAAGCTGGATGGCGAGACATATTATCTATACTATGTTGTATCTGCTGTGTTCGGGTTTGTGTGAGGTAAATTTCTATGTAGGCAAGTCATTTATAACTGCCAGTGTTGTGTGTTGTTGTTGTACTCTGATGTTGTATTGTCATAACATATGTAGCCCTTTTGTTTTAAAGATTATTTATCTATTGTATATTGTTCCGCTATGAAATGTGAGATTCTTTTATTGTTCTGTTTCTTCTTCTATATTCTTCTTCTTAAACCCTAACGGTTTGGTTTTTCGGCATTCGATTGTTCGACAGTTGATACAGTGAACGTATGGATGTCGACTTTAGGGCGTCGAGAAATCGGGCCGTTACAAAGTGGTATCAGAGCATTTGGTTAAGCGACAACCCTGGCTCTATTGGATGTTACTCATTAGAGATAGAGTCAGCAGTACTCTAGAATGAGTTTGAGTGTAATAATAGATATGAGCGCGTATTTGTTGATGAATATAAAATTGCTTTATATTGTGTTGATTGGTTTGTTGAGTGGTATATGGATTCTGGTCAATACGAGTAATTAACGTTATTGATAGGGATCTCTAAACACTTGTACAGAACAAATTCGACACGATATCGTTGTAAAATAGGGTAAATGAAATAATTTTACCCAAACTATTTTCGTATATAAAAGTAATAAATTTTCTGTGAATTATTATAGTATATGGTTGCTTGGACGTTAAGAAGTGATAATATTAAATTATTATCATTGGTTATTGAATAGAAATTGAAAACATAACCAAAAGTTAAGAAAATAAAATCCATATACAAATGGGATTTGCAAATATAAATTGTAGATGAGATTTATAATTTGAAATAGAATTCCAGAGAAATATATGGAAATGTTCTTGAAAATATTTGAAATTCGGGAAGTTTTGGAAATTAAATTCCATTGAGTTTGAAAATGAATTTTCAAGGGTTTGGAAAAATGTTTTTGGAGGGATTAAAGCTCTAAACTCTTTTAGGTTGTTGGAAAATAACTTCGGTGATGACTGCAGCATCATCGATGTTCATTTTTGAGTTCCAGGAGAGGAATTGCTGCCAAATGATTTTAAATTGAAAATTGTTTGCCAAAGTTGGGTTTGTTTTGGAAATACAAAGGGTTTTGGATATAAAATTTACTTCAAAATGATTTGAGAAATTGTTTAAAACTCTAGATCCTATTTAAAATAGTTATGGAATAATAAGTTTGAAAACTTAGGAAATTCAGATTAAACTGAAATTGACATGAGTTAATTTGAATAAAGATGAATTTTAGAAGTCTAATAGACTAAAATGACTAAAATGATTGGAATAAAATTATTAAGATGGAAAATAAATTGTGAATGAATGAATAAATTTGCAATTGCAAGTATATGAAAGTGAATTGAATGTTGAAATTCATTTCGAATTTGTATTGGAGTTGGAATTGAATTTGACTTGTATTAAACAATGTGAAATATTGAAATAAAATTACTAATTAAAGGAATGACAAAATTGAATATGATTTGAAATGAATCGAAATTCAATAACTGTAAACGAAAGTAAATATATTAACAGAGGTGAATAAATTGAATTTTTAATCAATTGGAATAATATGGGTTTGTTTAAAAATTAAAAGAATGAATTGAATGTAAGAAAGTGGGTTGTAAACCCTTCAAATTGAATGAAAATGGTATATGAATTAATTAAAAATAGTTGAATTAGTATTAATACTATATAAATTGCTTACGGAAAGTGTTTAGTGTGCATTGCTTTTAGAATTCATGTGTTTAACTATTGCAAATAAGTGAAACGTTGTTAGCCTTCATATATATGGCACTGACATGTTTTAGTTGAGTAAGTACAGGTTCAGAGAAGTTGTTGGGCTGGATTTGATTGCGCAAAAATGCTAATTAAATAAGCCGCTTGCTTAAAAATGCTAAATAAGGTACGCCTATGCAATAAAAATAGGAAATATGAACTGTTTTTGTTTTTCCGACCGGGTGGATCGATGTATATATTTTTATATATTTTGTCAAATTGCAAAAGCTCCTACGCACAAAGGAGACTGCCAAAATTTTTCGAAAATTTTGAGAGTTAGAAATTTTTTGAAAGAATTTTTGTTAGCGACAAACGATTTCAAATTGGAAATTGAAGTAAATTAGCGAATGAAACTAATTTAAAATAATGATATGAACCAATTATAAATGAAAGATAAAATTCAATATTTAGAGTTGAAGATAAATTGAATTCGTATGGAAATGGGAAAACTAATTGAATAGAAGTAGATATGAAAACTTATGTAAGAAAATGTATAAAATGATTTTAAAGGCTATGAATGGATATTATGGCTAGCAGGATATACAGGTGTGTCACAGGGAAATGAAATTGGGATTTGATTTTCGAAGATAAAATTGAATTGCTCGACAAAAAGGTACGTATTTAAATTTCTATATGAAATTTGGTGATTTTCTTGTCCAGCCGCTTGGCCTTTTGTTTTCTTTTTGGAATTTGAGGGCCTGTGGTGCCATTTTGTAGTCGTACCGAGCTAGCCGTGCAAAGGAGACGCTGGCGAAATTTTTCGAAAATTTAGGGAGTTAGAAAAATTTTGAGAAAATTTTGAAAGTTTGAAATTTGAATTGTTAAGAAAAACAATGTTGTTTGGAATCTATGGACGATTTTAGAAAGATAATTGAAGTGATAATGGATCTGTAGTGAAAGGATTTGCTTTGACAAATTGTTGAAAACTATTTGTTTTGGGAAAGTACTAAACGAGTTGAGGATCATTCTTCTTAACTAGTAATTTCGGGATGAAATTCTTTTAAGGGGGAAGGACATAACGACCCGAAAACTTTTAACATTTAAAATGGAATATTTAATTGATTTTAAAATATTTGAAGGTTAGTTTAACTTGAATTTCAAAATTAACTAGGAATTTGGCAATTTAAATTATTGGATTTAATTTCTTGAAGTTGGGTAAAAATTTGAATTTTCGATTTTAAGCTTGTTAAAAATAATTTGATGGCTTAGAAAATTTATATTGACAATACTGAAGATAATGGACGCTTCAGAAATTGATTTGGAAACATTTTATTCAGTTTTGAGTTTATATCGTTTAAATCGATATTTATAAAAAATAACATTTAGAGGCACAGTCTCGGAATTCAACGAAACCGGTTCCATTGGATCCATAATATTGTATTATTATCGGATTTCAATTTTCATAGCATTCGGAGTTGTCTTGTGGCCGTACGGTGGGCAAACGCACTAAAAAGTTTATCGAAATTTAAATTAATAACCGATTCGAAAAGTTATCTTCTCCATACGATCGAATTTGGACTTGGACCCTTTTCCATTATGTTCGGAATGCGGGTAAAACATTATAAATGCCTAGCGGCACGTCTCGATAGGAGTTCGCAATTTTAAGCTACGTAATCGAGATGTTTTGAATTTGAATTTAAATTAAATAAATATATATATATATATTCCCCTACAACCCAACATATCGCTGCCTTTCTTTCAAATCACTGTCTCCCCTCGTACAAGCCAACATTATCGTGTTTCTCCTTCTTCTTTAATGTTTTCACAGCCGAACATTTCAAAAATCAAAATTCAGAAAAGAAATTGAAATGGCCGAGCGAAATCAAACTAAAATCTGGTATTCCTCTACAAAAAAAAAATCAATTCCAAGATCCCTCGTTTTCTAAAACGAAATCGTTCCCAAATCAAATCGTGGCTCTGTTCAAATCAAATTCAGTGCAGAGGAGACGATTGGGGGTAGCTCGATTCTGGGGTGGCGCTCGCGTTTGTGCACGTATATGGGGTTCGAGATTAGAGGGTGACGGCGTGTATGCCGTGCGTGGGTTAGGGTTTCGCACTGCTCATTGTTGGCAACGATTCGCGTAGCAGAGGAGGGTCGTGGCGAAGCGCGATGTCTGGTGGCCAAGCACTGGAAGGTGGGGTCTCGTGACAGTAGCAATGCACGATGACATCGCAAGGTGGCGCCGTGGCAAAGGATTCGACGGCGGACGAGGTCGAGCAGGCGATGGCGTTCGCATTTTCTGCTGGGCTGTCTGGTGTGGCGATCGAGGGTGCTCGAACAGCGAGCAAGGCAAGGTTGCGATTGCGACTGGATGCGCCGATTTCCGAAGCAGTGAGGTATATTTGTTTTTAGAATTTTATTTTAATTTAAAATATATATATATATATATTACAGTAAGTTTTATAATCAAAATCTTCAAATTTTTAGATATTTATATGTATGCAGTAAAACAAATTTCTGCTATTATTAAAAAAAAGGAGTTAGATTTTTAAAGTGAATATAGATCATCTTCTTAGTTTATGCAGTTTGAAAAATGAAAGATAGAAACAAAATACAATTTACCAATTTATTTTAGTAATTAATTTGTTTAGTTAACTTATGTAATTATTTTATTGCTAAAGTATTTAATTAAAATGGAAATTTAGTTTTAATTTAATTTTTAGTTAAATAAATTTATTAAAAGAAATTGGTTTGCAATAAAATCATTGGATAATTAAAATTACCAAATGAAATTGATTATTCAATTTATTCGAATATTAATAAATTATATAAATGTTTATACAAGGTCTAAAGTGAAGAAACAAGACGTAATAAAAATGGGTTGCATGCGTAAGCAAAGGTGAGATCTTCTCACTCAATCAATACCGTCCTCTTTAATTTAAATAGTTAGATTTGAAATTGATTGACTGTGTGCTAGGGTGATTGAATTATAATAATTATTCACTGGATGATATTATATATATAGTAGTATATAGTATATATTGGAGTTGTTGATTTCCCGTATTGTATAGCGGATGAGACCGTATGTGCCCTATAATAGCGGATGATATTATATAAATCCCATATACCGCGATATTCCACCTCGAAGTGGAATAGGTATTTAATTGTTGTGCTAATGTCTGTGGATGCAGGGAAAACAGGTTGGAGGGATTCAACTGGATTCCTCAAATATTTGAATTTGTTTCAATATTGTGTGTTGATTTATTTAAAATCCGTGTGTGATTATATTGTGATTTAAATCGTTGAAGGCTAAAATTTAGCCGAATATATTTTTGGTATCGTAGGATACCAGAAATAAATAAAATTTGATTTTTGAAATTTAGTAGAAAATTTATAGTAAATTAATTTCAGAAAAATTGAATAGATTTGAAGAAGGAATTTGTTTCCAAAGATAATAAATTTAGTGTTGAAATAAATTTAGAAATCAATTTTGGAAATTGATTTGGTATTTGGAAATAAATTTGGAAATCAATTTAGAATTTAATTCGGTGCTGAAAATGAATATTTAGAAATCGATTTGAAAATCGTATATCAAGGGATATTTAGAAGTTTAAAATTCATAATGGAATCTTATAGAAGAAAGGGGAATTTGTTTTAATAATAAAAGTGTGGAAAGGAATTTACGGATTTGGAACGTAAATTTAAAGTAAATCCAGAAAGATTTATAAATTGATTTGACTGAACCATTTTAGAATGGAATGTGTACTTTCCCTTGAAAGCCGAGACTGTTTTCAATATAGTTTATAAATACAGATTGAAGTTGTAAAGATGGTTTTAAGGATAGAATGTTTGAAAAAGGAAAATTATTTACATAGGTTATTTTGAAAATCTTTAATGCAAAAATATTTTAAACTACTATAGAAGTGATTATTTAAAGTTTAAAATTTATATTTATTTTAGAAACGGGATATTTAAATAGTTATATCCTATTCTATTAATTTTATTTTAAAATTAGTTTGGACTTGAAATTTTATATGAGACCTTTATATAACATTTTTATAACTAATATTTAAATAAATCTTTTAAAATAGTTTTATCTAAATGTCTCCAAGTATATATATTTTGGATAAGTGATTTGAAGTATTTTATAGTATTTGAACTCGGTAGACTTTCTATGGAAATAAATAATATCGGGAATCTTATTCCACGAGTGAAAAGTGATTTGAAATTTGTTTTCAAATGGTTGAAGTGTTAAAAAAATATCTTGCGAAGTTATTTTGAAAATAATAACAGAAAAATTATTTAGATCTTAGTGATTGTTGTGGATATTTATTGATAGTTAAATAATCGACTATCAATATTCGCCTTTAGACGACATTTGAATTTCGATGTGACGGGGGGTCGGATTCCAAGTGGATATCCAAAATCCACATCGAACCTTTGTGATTGTGATAGATCTTTTATTTAAAAGATCAAAGTGAAAATTGTTGTAATTTGTTGAAATATGATTGTAACACTTATTTTTAAAAATAAGGGCTCGTTACTCGGATTAGCCGGGAGAGGACCTTGTGTCATGAAACCCATTCCGAATAACGATATGACGAAATGGGATTGCATTTGAAGATAGTGTTGAAGACCGGGTATTTTCGAAAGTGAAAGGATTATCTGTCGAATGTCTCTGCACCGGGTTGCTCCGGTATAGAGATTTTATCATCTTTGTGATGGGGATTCCGGACGTGATTTGTGAATATCCGGATTTGCAAGGGCTTCTTTGAAGTGCCTCGGTTCCGTTCGATCCTGGGACGGACTTGTATGGATGTGTGTCGGACGTTACACTTTGAGATGTAAAGCTGGTTTCTAACAAATACATTTCTGTTGGTGGCGGAGAATTTATTCTCTTAGCTTAACACCCTTCTCTTAGACGTACTAGCTCAGAGGTTATGTAGTTGATGGTTACTAGTGATATATTCCCAATTTGGTAACGTGACATATGAAGTGTTGCTGATCATTTGTTGATCAAAGCACGACTTTGTGAAAAGTGTAGCTTTGTGGACGAGACTTCGTCGGACCTCACGCCTCGGAAATGGTCAAAACAGGAAAGATGCGGCAAGGTGATGAGGGTCGCGCCCTTTAGGGTATGTCATTTCCTTCTGGAAAAGGGTGGTATCAGGTATGGAGCCTTGATATTTAACCTTTGTGGTTACTGCAAATACTTTTCTTTGTGGTTGTTGGTGTAGAGGACCCCAAGTTAAAGGTCCCAAAAGGACCGGGGGATGGCATACTCGAGTAGTAGTTACCTAGTTACAGAGGTAACCCGGCCTTGTGTTGGAAGAGATCCGGGTAGGTTCTCGGGACGTCCCTCCAGAGGCATACCCATGTGGCAGTAGGAAGTTCCTTAGCCTGACCATTTGTTGGAAATCCAAAGAAACAATACGCGCCCTGTACGGTTTTAGTTGTATAACCTGTCATCTACTTATGTAGGCGCCCCACTGTTTGGATGGTAGCTAAAGTAGGCATAGTTCGGAATGTCTATGCTGGCTAGGATTAATATTATACTTTTGAAATGTTTTCCACTATACACTAGTAATAATATTAAAAAGATTTTGTGCATTAAGCATATTTGACTATCATAGGGAGAAATCTCCTCTAATTCTGCGTTTGCATTGTGTGTGTGGCGAGAGGCCTTAAGGTAGTTTCATTTTTCAAAAGCATAGCGGATTTCTTTATATTTTCTTTGTGAAAATAATTGTTTTTAAGATCTCACACCAGTCCCACGACTGACCTGGAGTTTATTGTTCCCTTCCAAAACTCTGGGTGCCCACAAGTTTCCACATGGGCAGCCTAGAGTCTGGTTAACAGGTCATTCTAGAATTCAGGAGTTGCTGTGGAGCTCAAGAGGCAAGCTGGATGGGGAGACGTATTATCTGTACTATGTAGTATCTGCTGCGTTCGGGTTTGTGTGAGGTAAATTTCTATGTAGACAAGTCAATTATAACTGCCAGTGTTGTGTGTTGTTTTGTACTCTGATGTTGTATTGTGATAACATATTAAGCCCTTTTGTTTTAAAAATTATTTATCTATTGTACATTTTTCCGCTGCGAAATGTGAGATTCTGTTATTGTTTCTGTTTCTTCTTCTATCTTCTTCTTCTTAAACCCTAACAGTTTGGTTTTCCGGCATTCGATTGTTCGGCAGTTGATACAGTGAACGTATGGATGTCGACTTTAGGGCGTTGAGAAATCGGGTCGTTACACAGTCTGATCCGAGCATTACATTAAAGTAACACTCGGGTCAGGCTGGAAAGCGGCGTGAGTAAACCCATCTAACAAGGAATACAAGGCATACAACTTATATAAAACCTGGGGTAACTCGTATTAATTTACAAATTCACAATTTGTTATAGACATCACTTATTTCACATATCAATTTTCTAATTACCAAAACTTAGATTAAATAGTCCAATTTACTTAAATCATTTCATTCCAGCCTATTGATTTCACATATCAATCTATAAAAATTCGAAGATGTGAGGAATCCAGTTGGATCCCTCCAACATGTTTCCCTACATTCACAGATGTTAGCACAATACCAATTCCACTTCGAGGTGGAATATCGTGGTATATGGGATTTATATAATATCATCCGCTATTATGCGGCACATAGGGTCTCATCCGCTATATAATGCGGGAAATCAATCACTCCAATATACTATATATTACTATATATAATATAGCACATCAAATCAATTCAATCATTCAATCAATTATTTAAATTTAACTATTTAAATTTAAATAAAAACCCAAAAGAGTGAGATTAACTCACCTTTGACTTTTGATTTGCAATCCACTTCATTCTCAACTATCTCTTCCCGATTTGGACCTTATATAAACATTGTATGGTTTTATTAATATTTGGAATAACCAAACAATCAATTTTCATTTATTTAATTAACTGATAATTTAATTTAACAAATTTTTCCTTAAATAATTCCTTAGTAGCTAAATAATTTAAATAAGTTAATTTAACAAATAAATCTCCATTATTACAAAATTAACTAGCAAATGAAAATAGGTATATATGTATCTCTATTTTATCTCCTTCTTTGAAACTTCATAAAAAAATAACCTGTATACATTCTCAAAGTCTAATTTTAATAAATTCCTGTTATTATTTTCTTCAAAGCCTTTCCCATATATATGTAAAATTTCCTGTTAAATATATATATATTTATTTAATTTAAAACAGGCTGCTAAAAAGTATTTTCTACAGTTATCTATATACACACATACATAAGAAAAATCTTCGTGTATATACTTCCCTGAATAAAAGTTTTCTGTTTTAAAGTTATATATATAATTTGTGCTGTAATTTATATGATTGCCCTAAAAAAACAATGAACAAATGGAATACCTCACTTGCACACTAATTCAACGACGACGAGCACGAAACCCAGACACGGCAGTCACCACAATCGAGAGTGCCAACTTCAAGACAGCCCCTTCCTGCTTCCCAAAAATCCTTCGATCCGGCCATATCCCTCAACGCTCTCTTCCCTTCGATCTCGCGAGCCCTCTGACTGGGGAAAGTCAACCTCACCTCTAGTCAACAACACGGCCCTGCCCCAAACTCACGGTCCCAAATCCACCTCGACATCGAACACTTCACATCGATTCCAAAGCAAGGCCCTCCCCAGAACCGCAACCTCGCCTACCCTCGCGAAACTGTCACGGCCTCGTCCAAGCTGTCGACTGCCAAAACAATATCGCACACGGCAAAACTCATAAAGGACAAAAGCTCTCGTCTGCACAACTCGAAGCAACGAATTTTCTGATTTTATTTAGGAGATAGATTTGATTCGAATAGTTTGCTGCTTGTTTTACAAAGGATCGGCCTTCGAACAAAGGAAAAAAATAACGAGGGATTTAGATACCTTTGATTTCAAAAGATTTTGAAAATTCTAATAATCCAATTGAGTGTATTTTCTCACGTTGGTTTTTCAGACTGACTCGGGTGTTATTTTACTATAATGCTCGGGTCAGATTGAGTATTATAGGATACAGGATAGGATGCAATGGAACTTAGGAGACGAGCTGGATGGCGAGACGTATCACACATACTTGATGTATATTCCGCTATGCAGTGTAAGTTGTATATTGATCTTTGGGAGGACAAGTTATTATAACTATCTTGAATTGTGTTTGTTGATTTATAATGTATTCTGATGATGTAATTTATTAATCAGTTATAGATTCTTTTGTATAAAAACCTATTATTATCTATTATACATTGTTCTGCTGCGATTATGGGATTCTAATGTTGTTTTGTCATTCTTCTTCTACCCATTTCTTGTTTACCTAATGGTTTGTATTTCTGTCCACTTTGAGTATAACTGATGGATATTATGATCTGCTTAAAGGGGTGCGGTTTTGCAGGCTGTTACAGTTGGTATCACAGCCGAAGGTTAAGCGAGAACCTTGCCTCTGGTGAGGATTACTCGGTAGAGATAGGGTCGGTAGCACTCTAGAATGAGTTTAAGTATATTGATAGATATGAGCGTGTATTTGTTAGTGAATATAAAAATTATTTTATATTTTGTTGATTGGTTTATGGAGTTGCTTATGGATTCTGGTCAATATGAGTAATTAATGTTATTGATAAGGATCTCTAAACACTTGTACAGAACAATTCGACACTTTATTGTTTTAATAGGGCAAATGAAATAATTTTACTCGAATTTTTTATATATATAAAAGAAATAATTTTACATAAATTATTATAGTATATATGGTTGCATGGTTGTTAGGAAGTGATAATATTAAATTATTATCACTATTGTGTGGAAATTGGACTAGGAATTGAAATCATAACTAAAAGCAAAGAAATAAATTCATATACAAAATGAAGTTTTTTTCAGAGTAATATTTGAATATGGATTGAAAGGATTTGGAATTCGAAATTTCGGAAGTTAAATTCTTTTGAGTTTGAAAATGATTTTCAAGGTTTTAGGAGGAATAATAGTGATATTATTTCGGAATTTTTTTTGAATTGTTGAAATCTAGTGAGATTTGGAATTTTAAAAAAATATTTGAAAAATGTTTTTAAAGAGCTCTTTTCGATCGCTGGAAAATAGCTCCGATGATGATTGCGACATCATCGGTGTTCATTTTCGAGTTTCCAAAGGAGGAATAGCTGCTTGGAGGTATTAAATTGGAATTATCTGTAAAAAAAACTGGGTATGGCTTTAAAATTCAAAGTATAATTTGATACGCAAATGAATTATATAAGTGATTTCAAAAATGGTTTTGAAATGTTGAGTAATTGTTTTAAAGACTCTGCAATCTTATCTAATGTATTTATAGAATACAAATAAGTTTGGGAACTTATAAAATTGAAGTTTGTTAAAATAAAAATTTAATGTGAAGAAGAGTTAAGATTAAAATAAGTGTAAAAATGAAATAATTTAGAAAAGTAAGTCAATTAAATGAAGTAAATTAAAAGAAGTTAGCAAATGGAATTTAACTGAATCAAGTTAAATAAATAGTGAATTTTGAGGAAAAAGTCTAAGTAGGCAAAATGAAATAGACATTTAAATATATCTATTAAGTTGGAAATAAATTTGTGAATGAATAAATAGATTTACATTTGTAAGTAAATGGAATTGAAACTGAATATTGGAACTTAATTTGAATTGCGTCAACTAAAGTGAAATGGAAAATTAGTCAAGTTAGACCGAACAAAACAAAGGATTGAAAATAAAATTAATAAGTAAACTAATTGATTTAAGTGGGTAAGCAAATGTATTGAAATTGAATATTGGGATGATATTTAATTTAAATTGTGTAAAGTAAAGTGAAATTATAGAATTAATTCGAAGTGGACTAAAAATAATTAAAGTTAGAAATAAAATCCATTAAGATTTAAAATAAATTAGTAGGTGGAACTAATCAAAGAAATGGTTAATTAAATATGATTTGAAATAAGATGTATAGAATTCAATATTTAAAATTAGAGAGTAAATTGAATTCAAGTGGAATTGAAAATGAAATTAAATAAAGATCGATATAAACTTCAGTGGCTAAGTAGGAAAAATAAATATAAAAAGTGTATAAAATATTTATATAAACTAAAGAAAATTGAGAGAAATTCTTAAGTAAAATTGGTATTGGAAAGATATACTTAGTTAGTTAATGAATGAAGATTTAATAAGGGTGTGTGAAATGATAATTGTGAATAAGTGAATGGAAATCAAAACAAATGTTAATAAAAGAGAATTGGTATGGATAATAATCAATTGAGATAAATACGTAGAATGTACGTATGTTATTTTATTCGCATAGCAATTTGATCCAGATTCAAGAAAAGAATTTCAAGATAGTTGTATCAATCCAAGTTGGGATTTTTCACTCGATTTTCGACGTCGAACTCAGGATATGGATTTTTGATTTATTTTGGAAATTCTTTATCATAGTTATGGCTGTGAAAGGAGAATGATGTTTTCTGATCAAGAAACTAGAGCTGAGTCAACACTAGAGAGTTGGGTGGACAATACTAGTTCGGAAGTGAAATTGTGTGATCGAGTGAGCGATCAGATTTGTATTGCATATGGATGATATATGTACATCGTACGGGCTTATGTAAAGCAACTATTGAAAATGTGAAGAAATGAATAAAGTGTTTTTGAAATCTGTGATCGGATATTATTGCTGAGTAGGATACATGTATTTAAAGGCAAAAGGAAATTGGTGTTTTTGAATTCAGAAGACAAATTTGATTTGCCTGACAAATAGGTATGTATTTAAAATTGTATATGAAATTTGATGATTTTCTGATCTAGCCACTTGGCATTTTGTTTTCTTTTAGAAATTTAGGGCATGTAGAAGCATTTTGTAGTTGTTCTGACTTAGCCGTGCAAAGGAGATGCTGGTGAAATTTTTCGAAAATTTAAGGAGTTAGAAAAATTTTGAAGAACATTTTGGTAAGTTAAAATTTGGTTTTAAATTATAATTTGAGTGGTTGGGTAAATAATATTGTTGGAACATATGGATTAGTTGAGAAGTTAGTAGGATTGATAGTGTGTCTTTGATAAAAAAAGATGGTTTGGGAAGTTGTTGAAACTGTTTGGTTTTGGAAAATAGTTGACGGGGTGCAGATCATTCTTCTTAACTAGTAATTTCGGGAACGAAATTCTTTTAAGGGAGGAGGAATATGACGACCTGGAATTTTGGACATTTGAAATTGGAATATTTAATTGATTTTAAAATTTTAAAAGTTTAATTTTAACTTGAATTTCAAATATCACTATTTATTTGGTCATCTAATTATTAAATTAAATAATTGGGAATTAGTTAAAATAGTGAACCTTGGATTTTAAGCTTGTCAAAAATATTTTAAAGGCTTATAAAATTTACAATGATGATACTAAAGATAGTAGAAGTGTTAAAATTAAATTTTAAGGGTGATTTGTTCAGTTTTGAAATATATCGTTTAAATCGATATTTAAAAATAGCCTTCCAATGCATAGTCTCGAAATTTGACAAAATCACTTCCATTGGATCCGTAATAATGTATTATTATTGGATTCAATTTTCACAGCGTTTTGAGTTATCGTGTGGTCGTACGATATAAAACTGCGCTGAAATCTATATCAAAAATTCAGTATAATAACTGAGTCCAAAAAGCTATCTTCTCCATACGAACGAATTATGAATCGAAACCTTTTTCATTGCATTTGAAATAGGGGTATAACATTATAAATGCCTAGCGGCACGCCTCAATAGGAGGTCAAGATTTTGAGTTGCGTGTTTATCGAGACAATTTGACTTTAATTAAATATATATATATTTCTATATAATGGTCAACTTTCAACTGTAAATCTGTTGAAATCAGAACTTTATTCTCTCACCTCAGGTCACTGTAGCAAGATTGGGTCGAACACGTTTCCCTCCTTTCTATCTCACATCAGCCGAATTGAATAAAAAAAGAAAAAAAATTGCATCATAAAATCGAAACCAGCGAACTGTCTCCTTGTCCATTTTCCATTATACGATCCAACGTCTAATTTCCCCCTTCTTCTTTTTGTTTTCCCAGATCTTCAAAAATGGCTGAAACCGATCCTATAAAAAAAAGAAATGCCTCCCTTCAAAATCGAATCAAATTCCTCTCCCACCGGTATCTCTAGCTAATTCGAGATTGATCAATAGATAGGATCGCAAGGTGATGGAACCATAGGAGGATTCACGTTGGGGTTGGTGTCGTCATCGGCACGCGAACGCTCGGGAAGGTGAAAGGCTGCGGCGTTGAGAACGGTGGGGTGGTCGCATTCATGGATCGCGATGTAGAAGGCAAATCACGTGCAAAAGGGGGGCCATGGGATCAGGCGGCAGGGAGGTGAAGGGGAGCCTGGTGATTCAGCGGCATCGCGAGATCAAGCTGCGCCTAGGGTTTAGGGATCGATGGTAGGGGGAAAGTTTATGCATGCACGCGAGGCTGAGCAGAGCGTTGGGGCAGGAGCGGTGATGTTGTTTTCCTTTTCGAGCTAGGATTTGGCAGTGAGGTATTCGAATTTTATTTCCTTCAATTAATTCTGATTTAATACTCATATAGATGGAAGAAATTTAAATATATATATATATATATATCTGGTTTAAATAGAAAATAAAAATAAAAAATATAAATTACATTCTACTCATGGAAGGTGGTTTAATTTTAAAAAACATTTTAATTCAATATTACTCAAGTTTAAACGTTTAAATTTAATTAGTTGGTTATTATTTCTTTTATCTAAAAATTTAACAGTAAGATATATATGTAGCTGCTTTTATTCTTCATGTTTCAATTTAAATTTAATAACTTATGTACACGAATATTACATAAAACAAAAGAAGAAGAAATAATAAAATATTTTACAATGAGAAATATGTAATAATTCTGTTTTTAATTTGATATATAGGTTTGAGAGGAATTTTATTTATTTGGAGTTTAATGTGTGTGTGTGTCCATATACATATATAAGATTTTCGAAAAATAGGGATTTTTAATGCTGTGGAGTTTATAACAAAATTTGATTTTTAAATCTATATAGATTGTTTTAAGAATATATATGGTTTCCAAAAAATAAAAAAATAAATATATATACATGTTTTAAACTTACTATTTAATTTTAAAATAATGTATGGAGATTTAACTTGTTTTATTAACTCATTAAATTATTTTAGTTCTAAAATTTAGTTATGGTAGGAAAATTAGTTTAAAATTTAATTACTAGTTTAAATTAAATTAATAAATGGTATTATTTTTTGATTAGTTCAAATATTAATAAACCATATAATTTTTGTACAAGGTCGAAAATCGTGAAGGATATAGCCGGTTTGGAGTGGATTGCGAACGGTAACATCAAGAGTTAATCTCACTCACATCTAGATTATCGGTTAATTTAAGTAGTTTAAATTAAATTATTGGTTGATTGCTCGAATTGGTAATTTATTATCAGTTCGGATGTGGTGTTATATATAGTATATTTATACACACACACACACACACACACATATATATATATATATATATATATACACATATATTGGAGTGACTGATATTCTCGCATTATATAGCGGATGAGACCCTATGCGCCTAAAATAGCGGATGACCATTTATACCACGATATCCCCCTTGAAGTGGGATTGGTATTTTATATTATGCTAACATCTATGGATGCAGGGAAACAGGTCGGAGGGATCCAATTGGATTCCTCAAAATGTGAATTTATTTCATATTCTGTGGTATGATTTATATTGTAATCCGTGATAGATTATATTCGTAATTGAAATTATCAAATGCTATGTTTGGTTGAATATATTTTGGTATTTTAAGATAGCGAAAAATATAAAGATTGGATTTTAAAGGAAATTAAAAAGATAATTTTGAAGTAAAATAATTTTGGCAAATTTGAATAAATTTTAAAGAACAAAATTGGAGAGGAATAAAAAGTTGATTTTATATTCTAATAAATAAATTCTGAGTATGAGGAAATTAGAGATTTGGGATAAATGGGAATAAAAGAGTTTTTTGGTCTTAAGCGAATAAGAAATTGATATTTCATGTTTGGATGAGGTTTTAAATCAAAATTTAGGAGTAAATTTGGAAGTAATGGATTTTGGAATAATTTTGGATAAACCGAGCAAAGATTTATAAAGAAAATTTGATTCAGCAAATCATTGTTGAAAATTGATTGGCTGTTTTGAAGAGGGTGATTTAAAAGAAGAATGGGACTAAGGGATTTATAAACTGGGCTACAAATAAAAGTGAAGTATTTATCAGTGGATAATTTGAAAGTATAAATTCAAGTTGGGAATTTATAAGGAAAGGGTATTTTTTTAAATAAATAGTGGTTTATTTTTAAAAAGTGTGGAAAAGAAATTTAAGGGATTGGGACATAAATTAAACTGGAAATAAATTGAGATGGATTTATAAAGGATTAGACAGTTATATTGGAATGGAAAGTGCATTTTCCCACAAAGCCAAGTATATTTCAAAGGAAGATTTCTAAGAATTAATTAGAAGTTTTGAAGATGTTTTTAAAGTATGTTTTTTTACAAAATTTATTATTTAATTGTTTAAAAAGTGAAAAGTGAATATTTATTAGATTAATTATGGTAGTAATTATTTTAAAGGTTAAAATTGTATTATGATTAGAAGATAATTATTAAGTATTTATACTTTATAAAATGACTTTTATTTTAAAAGTAGTTATTGGCTAAAGATTTACTTGAAAATTATTATAGAATTTCATTAACTATTATTTTGAATAAAGTGATTTAAGTAGTTTTATTTAAAATATTTTAAGTGTATACCTTCGGATAAAGTGATTTATTTTGTTTAAAATATAAATTTTTAAGACTTGGTGCTTTTCAGTGGAAATAAAACAATTGGTTGGATGACTGTGTAATTTGATAGTCAAATAACCGACTATCAATATTGGCCAATGCATTGATCGTTTCGAAGAGACCGCGATCGAGTTTAATTATCCGAAAACCGCTTCGATCCGGTTTGAACGTAACGAATGAATACCTTGAAGATGATGAAGACGGTGATTCAGTTTGTCCAGACCCAGGGCAACTTGTATGGACGAATGCTATCAGAACATTGTCAAGAGGACGATGAGCATTCTAAGTAAAATGTGTTCTAAAAGGTAACGCATAGCCTCAAGCCTCATCAACTGGGAATGGCTAAAACAGGGGAGGTGTAGTAAGGCTAAGTGGCTAGCAACCAATTAGGATAAGGTCATCCCTGTCTAGATGTCCCTTTTTGATTTCGGCTATGTAGGCGGTTGATGATCCCAACCGTAGGATGATCTTATTCGGACTATCCAGTAAGGAGTAGCTCCGGTCTTTGATTGCAGAGGATCGGGAGGGGTCCTCGGTACACTGTTCTAGGTCAGGTACTGTGACGGAATCCAATCTCCAATAAGCACCTGTACGGTTTTAATTGTGCCCAGCTATACTGGAACGTGAGATGCAAACATTCAGCTATATTCTATTTTACTTTCAATAGACACTATTATAATATCAGATGGATTTGATAAAAATGTTTTGGTTATCGTAAGGTAAAAACCTGGCATGTTTATTTATGGCGTGGTCTTAAAATATACCTTTGATTTCAAAGGATTTTGAAAGCTTTAATAATCCAATTGTGTGTGTTTTCTCACGCTAGTTTTCTAAACTGACCCGGGTGTTATTTTACTGTTATGCTTGGGTCAGATTGAGTAGTATAGGATGCAGGATAGGATGCTATGGAACCCAGGAGACGAGCTGGATGGCGAGACGTATCACACGTACTTGATGTATATTCCGCTGTGCAGTGTAAGCTGTATATTCATCTTTGGGAGGACAAGTTATTATAACTATCCTGAATTGTGTTGTTGATTTATGTTGTATTCTAATGATGTAATGTACTAATCAGTTACAGATTCTTTTGTATAAAAATCTGTTATTATCTGTTATATATTGTTCTGCTGCGATTGCGAGATTCTGATGTTATTTTGTTTTTTTTTCATTTCTTCTTCTACCTCTTTCTTCTTTACCTAATGGTTTGTATTTCTGTCCACTTTGAGTTGAACTGATGGAGATTTTGATCGGCTCAAAGAGGTACGGATTTGCGGGCAGTTACAGATTCTAAATTTTAAGATTTTTAAATTTTTAAACTATTTTAACTTATATTAACTACATTAAATCATTTTAACCTATTTTAAACCATTTAATTTATTTTAAAACTAATTAACTCATTATAACTTATTTTAAATCTAACTAATTTATTTTAAGCTATTTAACCTATTTTAATTATATTTAATCTATTTTAAATCTATTTAACTATCTTAAGCCAATTTAAAAGCTACCTTTAATCTATTTTAATATTTTAGAGTATTTTAACTATTCTAAAATTTATTTTATTATGCTAAACTACTTATAACTATTTATAACTATTTAAACTATTTTCTAAATTTGCAAACTAAGTAAAAGTGAAGTGTTTATATTCAAATTCATTGGTTTAAAAGAAAGTATGACGAAATAACCTAAGTTGGGATTTATATAACATATTTTGAGTGAATATGTTGATTTTGAAATAAGGGTTTAACTTATTTTGAAAATATGATTTCGAAAGTGAATATAATTTTAAAAGTGATATGGTTCGAATTGAATACGATATTTTGATATCACCTATGAATTGACTTTTGAAATGTAAAAGAACCATCTAGTGTGTAATAAGCGTTTGGTTGTTAAAGCGATCGGGATCGGATATTGTCATACTCTTTGTCAATCTGTGCAGTTAAGCGCTCGGCGGATTTAATGCAGTGGAGGTGCAAAAAGTCAAAGCGGGGATACGGTGAGGATACAGCGGGATATAGCGGATGACTCTAAAATAGCATATAAAAATCGTACTTAACGTTTTTACAAATATATAAATGGTAATTAAATGAAAAATTAACATTCAATTGAATTATAATTAATACATAAATAATTTGAAATAAAAACTTGTAAGAATATACTGTAAATAAACGTAAAACTGTTATATAACATAATTGAATTTAGTAGAATATTAGAGTATTTTCATTTCTGAAAATATATTAAAAATTCAATTAGGTAAATTAATTTCATAATTTTATAATGTATAAATGTCATTTTTAATTTATCTCTTTTAAAGAAGATACGGCGGAAATAAGGGAATATAGTGGAATATCGGGATATAGCAGAAATAGCGGGGCTTAAAGCGAGGCTATATGGAAAAATCGTAGCGGTAAAAATCTATTATGAGATATAGCAAGGTTATAGCGGGGTAACAGCAAGGCATTAACTGCACAGCTGCCAATACCGAAAACCACTTTAACAACTATGTACGTGGTGGAGATTCCAAAAATGAAGTAGGATGGTTTAACGAACAATTTCTGTATGAGGTATGACGTGACCCTGACTTCCGTGAGTCAGCTTAGATGTGACAAATGAAAAGGATTGCGAATTAAGGATCTTAAGGCTAATTTAACACTAGAGTGGGGTGAATAGTGTTTAATGGATTCTAAGACTTATATGAACTAATTTAAAATTATGAAACAAACGAATGTAGAACTTCATCATAGAACAATCACAGAATCAAACAAAGATGCAGAAAGTAAGTAAAAAGTGTAAAAGGAAAGAACATTCCGGATTTTATAGTGGTTCGGAGTTACCCTACACCCAGTCGTGTACCAAGACAAACCACCTCATACAGATTTTTATTATACCAATGTCGAGATTACATTCCTCATTTTCTAAAGGCCTTGAGGTATCCTCCTGTCTCATGAGTCCGGGGCAAACTCTCTTGATTTCCAGGCACAACTACACCGTATAGAGAGACTCAATAAAATTTTGATTAAAAATTGATCATATAACTCTGAATAGCATTTTGATTTTCGAGAGAGGGCAGAGAATCGAACAAGAACGAGATTCTAATTTAATTCACTTGAGAATTCGACAGAATTTTGACATGATCTTAAAAATTATGAAAATTATATAATATGGATTTGTGGAGAAGAAGAAGTGAAGAAAATATGAAAATAGATGATTAAAAAATTCGTTTGTGAAGCCTATTTATAAAGCACCAACGGTCATAACCATTCGTGAAAAGATTTAAACGAATAGACACATCTTTTGAAAATTGAAACTTTTGAATTCAACGGCCACCATGTCGACATGGGGTATCCCATGATGTCGACATCCCTATGTAAAAAACAATGTAAAATTTGTTTTTGAAGTTTAAAACAAGAGTTTATTTTAAAACAAAAACAAGTAATATTCTAAGGCTAAAACATCTTTTTCAAAAATCTTTTGAAAATATAATTTAAAGCTAAAATATTTTGAAAAGCAGTTTTGAAAATCATTTTTTGAAAAACCATTTTGAAGTAGTTTTGCAAGCTTCTTCGTGAAGAATATCTCATCACATCAGGACTCAAGAACTTGTACAAAACCAGGATGTTCGTGGGTTTGTAAGCCACTTGTCGTAGGTTTGTAAGATACTTATCGTGGGTTTGTAAGCCATTAAGAAGGTAGAAATGAGTACCATCGCAAATGAAATTCGAAATGAAGATTTCCATGCTATTATGAAGTTTTAACAAAAAAATTAGACACATATCTTGAAATCTTGATCTTGATACTCATGAGTCTTCAAACTTGATTTCTTCATTCTTGATCTTGATACTGTACAGTCTTCAATAATCGGTACCTGCCTTATATATCCTGCATAATAATATTCATATATATCTAGACAATAGTGTTAGTATATAAGGTATAATAAAATAAGTTACAAAGGTTGTTTTCATCCAAACTACTATCTCCAGTTCCTAACAACTAAAACAGGAGCCATGCCGGGTCAAGTGAGGTCATTCCTCCTTTTGGGCACATTTCTTCGATACCATTCTATTACTTTGTGATTGATTTGCTGGCCACCCTTTGATTTTGATTTTGGAGTGTGTCCAACGTGGGCGGTAGTAGTTGCTATGCGTTACCACCAGTCCGGATACGCAGTTGATATATCGACCCTGGCATTGCCTCGAATACCGTGTTCACATGCCCTAGAGCGCCTTCTACGAGTTCGTTTTGTACCTTACCTATGTAGTGCCCTTTGATTGCCCTCTAGTTTACGGGGGAGTTACGGTACTGTATAGACTATGGAAATATATAAAAATGTGTTAAGGGAAATATGGGTAACGCCTTAATGCTATTTTAATACTTTTACTTTACAATAGACATATTATAATAGTGTATTGTACATTTTAGATAGTTTGACAGATCCTTAGGAGGTGTGAATCCCGAATATCTCTTAAGTTATTGCGCTCACGTTAGACACTGGATAGGAGATGTAAAACCCCATAAATATCTCTAACACCATCACACGCATATTTACCGTTGATTTAACTTATATAATATCTTTTAGTTCTAGCTCGAGTGTTTTGTCTTTTTCATCCGCTCGGGTTAGCCAGAGCAATTCAGGATTTGAAAACCTTATTTCTAAAGGACGAAGATGAATATTTATACTACTATTATTTACTATATTCATTCCACTACATTCATACTGTTCCGCTGCATTATTTATTTATCTCTGATATGTATAACGCTGATTCTCTATTGTATAAGTAAAATCAAATGTTTTGTAAACAGCTTCGTGGACTGTTATTTGATTATTATATTTTTTTCATTCCACTACCAGATTCTGCTTTGTGTTTTTCTCTCTGCTTTTTTTTACCCCTTTATATGGTTTAATTTTGACATGTATGCCTGCTTAAAACGTCCAAAAAGGTAGGCCATTACAAATTATATCTCAAACAATTAAGGATAAAGCACCCATTTAGTGGAAGTATTATAAGAGTTGGTGATGTATGCAATCATAAGTCTATTAACACCCAAATGTTTCTATGCACTTCATTACATTCGTCGATTAGTTATCACAGACATGGATATGTATATTTGGTATGCATGTATAAGTCTATGATAAGCTCGTAGAAGATAAAATGAAAGTAAAAAATATAACATGCGACGGAAATGACTCGATTTGATCAAGTGGATGAGTATATTGGAAAGAGTTCTATATGTACCTAATATGAATAAAGATTCAATCTCAAAGGTCACTCCTTCCTATAATACATAATGATATGTTGATAAGGAGTAATCGAACTTCATTAAACAAAGCATGATTAATAATGAATGAACTTGAGTTAAATTCTTTCTATAATGTCTACTTATGAGTAATACTCAAGGTTAAAATTAGTATCATCCAAAGAATAGTTTACAAAACCATACAAGATAAGGGTTTATAAGAAATCCTTATATATCCTTAACCAAGGAGTTGACAGGTTCTGCAAGTCGAAAGACTGCAAGTAATAATTATAGATAAGGGATCTTGTATGAATCGTCCTAAGAGAGTCTTGGAAACGACAGTCATTAGATGACAAATTTATATTGTGAACATAAATATATGTCAACTAATAAAAAATTAGTTTTATATATGGCAATTCATAAAATTTTTATGAATGCATGTTCCCTTGCACAAAGAAACAATTGTTGTTTTATGAAATTACCAACTTCACAGTGAAGGAATTTTTTTAAAGAAATTATTGGTATAAAATAAATTTGGATAAAATCCAAGGATAAAACTGATTATGAGGTATGAAATGAAATTGACCAAACTTAAATGAACATAATATATTAGAACATCTAATGAAGATTCTTGTACATTAAGGAAAGGCGATGAGTTTCTTGTTAATGTCAAGAATAAATAATCCTTGGTGGTTTAATTAAAACTATTAAGAGTGTTGACTCTATGATATGTAGATCCGAAATAGATTCTAGGTACATTATCAAAATATAATTTTATTAGTTGTAGCCAAGGGATATGATCACCTGACCACAAATGTGTTTTCAATAGAAAAACTAATGCAGTTGGAATATAGTAAGCAATATTGATAACAATAAAATCATAAATTTCAATTATTGAAATTAGCGTAATAGATTTATCAATCGATGTGCTCAAGTTAGTTCCTTTTTTACTCATAAAATTATCGCTTAGTATGATTTTATGTTTTGATTTGTATGTATTAAAAAAGAAAATTCTATATAATGATTTAGAGTAAATTATTTACACATAATAACAAAAGTATCTCGAAGTCAGCGGGAGGGATATTGAGTTTATGAGTTTTTAGATATGATCCAAGAACAGATATGAAAGTGTAATTCGACAAGCATCAAAATTAAACTAGTGTTTTGATAGAAATATTAAATATTATGATTATCAGCCAAAATGTAGAGAAAGCGTGTGTTCATAAAAAAGAACATTAAAAGGTTCACAAATATTCCTAAACCATAGGTAACAACGCACTACTAGTTGTTAATGATGTATTTGTGTTAAAATCAGCTTTAGGTGTTTTATGTTGGATCTGGTAAATGGCGACTTTTATGGCAAATATAAAAGATATTGGGGATGTCCTAAACAATATGCAAGGGCACCTTAGTAAAATGTTTAGTACAGAAGATGTAAGATGGATTCCTTATGCATTGGCAATAAGAATTATCATGCATGTTATAATGTTGATCTTCAATTTGGAAGCTACACATTGATTATAGTTAAATAATGGCAAGGCATCCATTGAACGACTATAGTTATGTAGAGTGGAAGTATTGGAAGTGAAACATTATTAAGGAGATGATTCGTTCCAAGGTTATACGAGATTAATATCATGTTCAACTGAACTCAACTTAAAGTCAAAATCTGCAGCCATAACATTTCGGTTAATTATTATTATTACTAAAACACGGGCTTTGTTTTTGGACTATAGAGTTGAAAAAGGATGATATTGAGATTTTGACCATTACCAAATTCCATAAGCCAGGAGTGATATTATAACACCCCATATTTTATTGACAGTTAAATTAAAATAAATTTAATTGATAACTACGAAAACAGTGAAAAATGAATTTTTGCTAATGTTAGAATTTGAGCATGAAACTTATACCATTGTGTTCATGATAATTTTGTGATTAACTTCTATACACAATGCTTTCTGAATGGACTTCAAACGGAGAAGTTATAGCCGTTTGAAGTTTTAGCGCCAGAAACAATTACATATGCGAACATGAAAATCTTATCAATTATAAATATTTGCAATTAATTCATAGGATATTTATAAAAGTAGTAAAAAAATTATTATTTTTGTTATGAATGTAAATTATTAAGAGAATTAGATGTAAGAGGAAAGAATATGGGGAATAATTAACATTGCAATCAGAATCAGCTAAAAAGTGCAACTAATTAATAGGTGAATTCATATTGGAGATTAATATATAACGTGTGTATATATATCAGATCCCTCAATTTAAAGAAGTTTACATATAAATATAATAAATAAATGTTCAAATTCAAATCCGGGTCAAAATAATGCATACTATATATATATATATATATATATATATGTTAATTGAATGGTGGAATTAATTGACATGCCAATTAATGAAACGTTGCAATGTGTAAAATATTAATTAAGATAATTAACTAATAGAGGTGAAATGTTAATCTATTAATGGGGCTATTAACTAGGATTGTAACGTAATCAGTAGAAAATGTCAATTAATAAGGAAAAGAAATAATAGTTGACCTAGATTTGAATGTGTACATGTAGGCAGTATATTGCTGCAGATAAAAATTAATTGAAGGATAAGTTAAGTAGAGGATTAATTAGATAATTAGTGGGTCGCATCTATATAAGAGAGAACGTAATATAATTCGTTTCATCAGCCGTCACGTTCTTCATCCCTCCCTTACAGTAAATAATGGCTTCTTTCTTCATTCTTTTCTCCTATTTCTCTCAAATCTTCACCATATAAATCCAAATAAAATAAATGTGAACAAAATAAAGAAATTGCAACAAAGAAATCAAGAGAAGTCGTAGAATGGCGTGGTAATTTTAGAAGATAGAGATTTAAAGCTAAGGATGACGAGTGAGTGGATTTAATTATATGTCATTTAAGTTTGTGATATATTATCGTTAGATTTCCGTTAAATAATTTTATTCTATATTTATTTCAGTAACTAAATCTGTTAATTAGTTATGTTGAGACTGTATATTGTATAAGAGAGCTTGTATTTAATTAATATTAGACTTGACAGTTCGAGAAAGGCATATGCCTAAAAGTAAGAAATTTACAGTTGTTTACATCTATTTTAAAGTAGAAATCGAACATGTATATGTGTAACATCCCGATATTTTCAACCATTCGCATCCACACATGTCAGACTTGAACTGCTCAAAATATCAGATTGTTAATTTATATTCGGTAAAACTCGGCATATACAGTATATAAATAAATCACAGAATCACAGACACAGAGTAATGTAACAATAAGCAGCAGAAACAAAAGAATAGTAATTCATGAAGCTACTATATATATATATATATATATCAGAGTTAAAACAAGGTACAACAGAAATCTCGAATACATAAAAGTCTCAATACAATAGTCAAATAACAAAATCTGAATACATCACTAGAGTCAATCGAATAACTGAAAGCTGAATAGATAAATGGATCTCCAAGTGAAGCTCCAAAGTCCAAAGGTGAGTCTCGAATGTTGTGACACTCAGTCTGACCCGAGCGTAAAGCAAAACACAAAACACACGAGTCAGGACTAACATTCTTAAATCAATAATCCAACTCAAGCGAAATATCAGCCAAAATACAAATAACTTAAAGGATGTTTGGGATAACCATGCTCTAAGGATCCATGGAACTATCTACTATGTAGTAATATATGCTATTATAATAATGTCTATAGTAAAGTAAACTACTAAAATACATTAAGGCGTTACCCATATCCCCTGGCAGATTTTTATATATTCCCACAGTCTATACAGTATCGTAATCTCCCTCGTATTGGACGTCGTCAGATGGCACCCCATAGTTATGGTACAAAACAAACTCGTAGTGGTCTCGATAAGTTAGGTGACACGGCATAACTAGGCAATGCCGGGGTAGATATACCAATGACACTTACGGGGTGTTGGTAACGCATAGCCACAGCTACCGCCCAACTCGATCCACACTCCCAAAAATCTGAAGGTGCACCTAATCAATCACAAAGTGAAATAATGGTAAACGAAGAAGTGTGTCTGATCGGAGGAGCTACATCACTTGGACCGTCAATTGCTTCTATTTTAACCACCTTTAGCCAACCCAGGGAAGTCGGGTCCACGTATATACCTCAATAGAACTTCGCCACCATCCTACTTCATTCTGGAATCTCCACCGCGTACACGGTTGTTAAAGTGGTTTTCGGTATTGGCAGAGAGTATGACAATAACCAAACCCGGTCTCTTTAACATCAATCGTTATTATAACATCGTGGTCATTTCAAAATATCATACTTCAAAACCAAAAATATCATATCCATTTCAAAACCATATCAAACAATATCCTTTTTCACTTCAAATATATCTATTTCCATGTCATAGCATTTTCAAAGTCATAACACTTTCGAGATTATAAAACTTAGAAATTGTAGCACTTTGGAAATCGCAACATTTTGAAAACATAATACTTTTGGAAATCATAACACTTTAAAAACATAACTTTGAAATCTTAACACATCCCCTTTAAACAGTTTAGATATAAATAATAGCATATAAAATAAAATAGTTTATATTAAAATAATTAGTATACATAATAGTTTATATTAAAATAGTTAGTATAATAAAATAATTAATACACTAAAATAGTTTAAAAATAGTTTATTTTAAAATAATTTATAAATTAAATACAAAAATAGTTTTAAATATAATTTAAAATTACTTTATGCAATAAAATAGATTCCTCAAATTTCACAAGTCGGTTCACATCAACTAGAAATCGAAAATTCAATTTAATCCAATCTAAATTCACCAATTTCAATTCAGTTTCTCAATAACCCATTTCAAGTTATATCGATTTCAAATACAGAGTTGAACCGCAAAATAAAACCATTCCAATTTCAATAGATTTCAAAGCGTTAAATATTCCACATTTTCAAAACTAAATTTGATGATTTCATTTATATCTCAAATTCACTTTACTATTATTTAATTTTGAAATATTTACATAATCATTTCAATAACATTTAAATAAACTCCAAGTTACAAATTTAATAAACCTAAGTATCCCATTTCAATTTATGTAAATTTGAAAATATTCATTTAAATCACGTTTAGTCAAAATCAAGTTATAAAATAATATCTTTAAAATCTCAAATTTAATAAATTTCAACTCAAACTTATTTAAGTATAATTCTTGAATAAATTCAATTTCATAAATTTCTATTTCTCTTTCCGACCTTAATTTATTAAAAATTATTTTAAATTCTACATTTGAAAATATAAATGTTATATAAATACTTAAACATATTATATATTAACTAAATCAACTTTATTAAATTAAATTCTATTGTTAAACTTATTTTTTATATATTTCAAAATAGTAAAATTACAAGTAAATTCTTTAAATTTAAAATTTCAAAACTAACTTATAATTTTCAAATTTTCAAAACATATAATATAAAAATCTAAAATTTAAACCTTTATAAAAATACATCTATATAATATCTTAAAATCAATATTTATTAAACCATATATTTCTTTCCAGAATCGTAGAAATCATTTTCAAAATATTTATATATATACCAACGGTGTGTGTGTATAATTTTCTATCATATGGTCAAGTGATACGGATATTTTTCATTTCAATCCGTAATTTAAATATATACGGGAATATATCATTTCAACCCGCAATTCCAAATTGAATTCAATAAAAATCACTGAGGTTTATCATTTTAACCCATAACGATTTTCTCCTATTCTACAAGATCGTTCGGGTATGTATCATTTCAACCCATAGGGAATTCTATACTAACAGGAAACTTGCAGAGTGATAACATATATGATAATAATATAACATGCATATATCATTAATGTAAATAACAGATAATGGTGTCTGATGTCACAGGTGAACAAATACAGATAATAGCATATATATTGCAATGTAAATAACTAACAGCAATATATTTCTATTGTTGTTTAAACTGAAATCAAATTTAATAAATATAAGAACATTAATCGTAAGTGATTGCTCACCTTCCAAGGCTAGAGAGTTTCAAAACAAAGCAAGCTGCAAATTCCAAAGAAAAGTGAGATAGATACAAACTTTGATGGACAAAGATGATAAATGGGAATCGATGAGAACTAATCAGAATCAGTTGATATAATCGAAATGATATGTATATTATGTTAATATTTTCCTTAAGACAGATGCTCGATTTAAATACATTTTTTTATATGACATATCTACATATTACATTTATAAAAATAAAAAATATACCTCAACAAACAATAATATATACTTATATACACCACTATATATATGTATTGTAACTTTTGTAACTCATACATTTATATAGATTTAAATTCAATATTATTATAAACCTATATATACACTTTGAAATCAGCAACCAATATAAATTCATATATATATATATATATATATATATATAATATGAAAGCTGCAAATACAGTATACTTGAATAATATTATATTTATAACATATGCAACAGATTCAAGATATTATACATGCAGACATATTCAAATACACAACTTATATTTTAAAATCAATCTTTAACTTACACATTATTAAAATTATATCTTTATCTACATATCATTTATATAAACTTTATATATAAAGTTACTTTATCATATAATACTATTATGTAACGTATATATCATATTCATTGAACATATGCAAACTAGCAATATATTTGAACATGGCTGCCAAATAGATATACTGTAACGACCCGAAATTTTCGACCCCAAAAATTCGACACTAATACGTTCAATGTAGAAGTGCCAAGCAATCGAACGTCGAAATTCCAGATTGTTAGGGTAAAGAAGAAAAAGAGGTAGAAGTAGAAATAGAAAACAACAACATGGAATATCACAATCGCAGCGATCAAAATATAATAAAATAACAGCATTTACACAAAGAAAGCTATAAATGTCAATTTACATGTAATATGTCAGATTACAACCATCACGAAATAATCCAGACAGTTATAATAACTTGTCCCAGAATACAATCAATACAAATTCTAATACACAGCGGAATACACTCCATACGTTCCTGCCATCTAGCTCGCCACCTGAGCTCTAGAACGTCCTAACCTGAAAATTTGTAATACTCGGTCTGACCCGAGCATTACAGTAAAATAACACCCGAGTCAGGCTGGAAACGGCGTGAGTAAACCCATATAACTTGAAATACTAAGTTATAAAACTTCTTTGAAAGACCAGGTAACTCATTCATCACTACAGTTTTATCTTGCTAAAGCCAAACACTTATTTCATAAAATAGACCTAAGTTCCGTTACTTAGTTTAAAAGGTCCAAGTTCACTTAATTTATTCCATTCCAGCCTACTTGATTTTACAAATCTATAAAGAATTATGGCGCTTATTAAATCGAGTGGCTCCGGATATCGCTGATATCCGATCCTGATCTCTCCGAATCCAAAGCCATCCTTAAGGCCAGGTTGTTTAAGTAAAGAAAAATTCAATTTAAATTACAAAATGTCACATTCTCACAGAAATCCCGTCACCGATACCAATTCAATAAAGTATCACAATTACCAAAAGTTAAATCTAGGATGTTTCATATCACAAAATGACAGGAATTAACATACTAGAGATAGTTAAGCAATCAAAGTATTCAATTCAAATTACTCTTTTGTAAGCCAGATTAACTAGACCACAGTCATCCAATTAATTAAATTTAAAAATAAAATAAATTAGTTGTAATCTTTCTTAACATTAACTAATTACAAGCCATTTCTATTATTTTAATTAACCATTTGGAATTAATTATTAACTTATAAATCACTTGATACCCTTGATTAATTTAAAACATTTTACTTTCCTTAACCATCCATTTAATTATATTATTTAAACATTATTTAAATAAACTCAAGGATAAATTTAAATAATAAAATTCTAAGCTTAATTAATTTAAGTTAAAATAGTTTATTTATATGACCTTAAAACCAAATAATATTTAAGTAAAACATTTAACCTTAAAAATAATTGGTTAGGAAATTATTTTAGAAAACTTGTTTATTCTCTTTTTTTATCTTTATTTTCTATTTTCCTTGCTCCTTATTTAATTGGGCCCGAACTTTCCCCTCTCTTCTTTTATTCCAAAATTCCTTCCTTATTATTATTTTTTAATTTTCTTCTTCTTATTATTTCCTTTATTTCTTCTCTTCCTTAAATTTCTTTTCTTATACTTCCTATTTTTCCTTATACTTTTACTCTTCTTTCTATTTCTTTATATTTCCTTAATTTTTAATTTCCTCAGCTCATCAATTCCGGCGCATTCCCTTACTTCTTCCTCTTGCCCAATTCTTTTCCTTTGGCCTACTTTCCTTTTGCTTCTCTTTCTTCACTTCCTTCCTCCTTCCCAAAAACATGCACACACCATAGATTGACTCACACATGCAAATGCATAGGCCTTCTGACCACCATCCTCCCCCGCCAACCCTTTGTCCAAGTCAGCTTCGACCCCACAAACCTTTTGACCTACCAAACTCCACTCGGCAACCACTAAAACAGAAATTCGAACTCCTAACCAAATCTTGGAACCACTCGAATCGCACACACGTCCACAAACCCACCTCGACTCACCATCGCCTTACCTCATTGCTTCACCAAACGTTGCCTACGAATGCGCCATGGCCACCAGTTCCTATCTATCCCCTACCACACACCCCAAAATCCCCACCTGAAATGTCACTAAAGATTCCATTATCACCATCAAAAAGCATCATCTTTAATGACGAACATAGGTATATAAACAAAGTGTTAAATTATGATGTTTGAATTTTGACATTTTAAATTCGTTTACCTGTAAATATACTTTCCTTCCTCCGCACTCGAAGATATCAAACCAAATAATTTTAAAAAAACATATTCAAAATCAGTGGGGTTTTCTTTTGGCATCAAAGCCTAAATCAAGTTGTATAAAGAGAATTAGGTTTTTTTGAAGAGGAAGGTTAGCTGTTATTAACCAAAAGAATGAACAAAGCATGTATTTCCTCCTGTAAGTGAACCCCTTCGGTCCAATTCTTAGCCACACATATACACCCAGCAAAACACATATAACATTTAACCCATTACAATCGTTCATTTTCATGCACAAATTGTAAGTCTATATATATATATATATATCTATATATATAATCAGTTGAGAACATAAGTGTTGTACTCACTGTTAAATGTTTTGGAACAGAGGACGTGGGTTTGAAAAGCTACTGGCTTGCTTCAAGTTGATCTTTTTTGAATTTGGATCTGAATTTGATTTTAGCTTACTTCAGGTAAAGCTTGAAGGATTTTGATTTAGTTTTTATTTTCTGGTTCTAGTTTTTCTTCGATTTAGTTTTGATTAAATGAAAGAAGAAAAGAGATAGGAGTAGAGATATTTATACTTGGTTTCTTATTTATATTTTATTTATATATTGAAAATGAGGAAATTGAATTAAACAAGCATTTGTGACACTTATATTTGCATGATACTCCTAGCTTACAAATGTCTTTATGCATGTATTTATATCTACTTATGTTTTATCTTTATGTTTATTTAATTTATACATTTTCTTTTTTATTTATATTTATGTTTACTTAATAAGATAAAATCTTTTATTCATTCCTATTATGAACTTAAGCTATTTATACTTTAATTAATAGCTATATATTTATATACTAGTATTCAAAAATGTAGAGTTTGAATCTAATTTAATTTCAAGATATTTATTTGGAATTTCAAACCATAGTTCTATTCAAAATTTACATATGAATAATAGAAAATAGATAGCACAACTAATTTTCTTAGAAATGATAATTTTTGCAAATTTAACTAATTATATTAGAAGATTATCAAACAAATATTTATATACAGATATATATATATATATCAGAATTATTTGTTCAACTTATAAATCAGTATTCCAATAGTTAAAATCAGTTAATTACCAATTAATAGATGTCCAAAAATCCGGGTTATCACATTCCTCCTCCATTTAGAACTTTTCGTCCCCGAAAAGGAACGAAGCAAGAATTTTAATTATAATGTGAGTTACCAGTTAAATTATCCTTTAAACATTTTTAACTATCTACTCTTTTTATTTAAAATTTCAAAACACTTTAAAAATCTACATAACATTATCAAAATATTTTTATAAAAATACTTTTTATAACTCGACATTTCAACAAGTCCATTCTTGTTCTCATAGAAACTCGGTCATACGTTGATCAGGCGTAGAACTGAAAATCTATAAGTACTTAGCAGACCCGTTTTCAACATCTAGTGAAAATACTTAGAAAACATTTTGTGAAAATATAGAAAACATTTTTGGTGAGAATGCTTTGGAAATCATCAACCCTTCCATGGTCGCAGTTAGCCTGATGATAACGTCGCCATCCCAGCGAAACCATAGAAAACTGTAGGCATCCACGCCCCTCGATTACACCATTGGAACCGCCACGGATCGCAGCTACACTAAGGGTTACATTTCCATCATGGCAAAAACCATGTAACTGTAGGCATCAGCGCCCTCGAATTTCATTTCCAGATGAAACTTCATCACACAGACCATATAGATCGCAGACTACATCAGTCGAGTCCCAATGTAGCCTGTAGGCACTCATTGCCACACTACTTCTGTTATGTCTTCATAGATCGCAGTCTACCGATGTTACGTCACTCTCCATCAAAATCAAACATAAACCTTAGGCAATCACTGCTCCTCGACTTCCGCTATGGTGTGCAGTAGATTGCAGTTACACTGAGTTACACTGTCGTCACAGCATAACCCCAGTGTCTTTGTAGGCATCAGCTCCCTCGACTTTCGCTACGCCAACCACACTCCTTAGGAACTACAGTTGGTCCGGACATTCTCTTAGGATCAAATTTAAAACCCCCTTTAGGGCTCAAGGTAGAACCACCCGTGGATCACCTACTAAGTTTCAATTCTAAATGGGAGTGCCTTTTCCCCACAGCATTCTCAAAACATTTTATACTATACACATAAAATATCTTTCAAAATATACACTTTCTATGTATCATATATAAATCCCATTTACACAAAATCGACATCTCAAAATCGATAGTTCTCAAACTTGGTTTTTCAAATTCCCAAAATTTTCTTTTTTCCTCAATCAAGAGCCTTTCAAAATCAATGGGTTCCGAAAACCTTTTTCCAAATTTCATAAAATCATTTATGCAGATATATATAAATTTATTCTTTTGACTAGAACAAAATATTTTTTCCAAAGATCTTTTGTTTTAGTTATAGAGTCAATAAGGAGAGTTTATCATATATATATATAAAATATATACATACATATTTCATTTATGCTAAATCAAATATCCAAGTTTGATTTCTTTTATAAAGTTATTTACCGCCTTACTTACACTTCATAAAGTGAATTTTCAATTATAGAGATATCCAACTTCCACTTTTATTTATCATATATTTCCTAAAATATATTTTTTCCATTTAAAAAATCAATTTTACATTTGTTTTTAAAAATTTCAATATCTATTTCATTCAAGCACGTACAATGTACATATATCATCCGTACGCAATATCAAATCCGATCGCTCATTCGATCACACAATTTCACTTCCGAACTAGTATCGTCCACCCGACTTCCTAGTGCGGACTCTAATTTAGTTTCTTGATCAAAAATCGTCCTTCTCCTTACATAGCCATAACTATGATAGAGAATTTTTAGAATCAATCAAAAATCCATATTCAGGGTTCGCCGTCGAAAATCGAGTGAAAAATCCTAACTCGGGTCGATATACTATCTCCAAATTCTATGCTCGAATTTGGATCAAATCATTATGCGAATAGAATAATATACGTACATCCTACGTATTTATCTTTATTGATTATTAGCTAAATCAATTTTCTTTTATTTCACATTCATTTTGATTTCTATTCATTTATTCACAATTGCTTCCATTTCCATTTGGGTTATCACTTCAACTATAAACAGTTTGCACTCTGACCAACTTGAATTTAGTAAATAGCTTGAAAAGTTTAAAATAGATAGGTGGTTGTAAAATAGTTATTAGTTATATATAGCAGTAGAATATTTAATTAATTATAAAATAGTTGTAAAATAGTTACATAGTGGTAGAATAGTTAGATAGTTGCAAAATAGTTGTAAAATAGTAATTAGTTTGTAAAACAGATGTAAAATTGTTGTAAAATAGCAATTAGTTTTCAAAATAGTTATAAAATAAATATAAGATAGTTTGGGTTTTAAAAACAAAGGTTGTATAATAAGTAACTAGGAAAAATATATTTAAGACAGTTTATATTAAAACAATTTATTTGAAAATAGTTTTGGAGTCAAAACTGGTTCAATTTCCCTATCTCCCATTCCAAATTTTAAATCATCACAATTTATACAAATTCGAGTCAAATTTTCAAATGTTGATTTAATCCCTCAAAATCAAATTAACCTTTACCTTTAATTTAACAACCTAGGTTTTTAAGAAATTAAATTCTGAGTCCAGCTTTCTAATATTCATTAAATTACTTTTACTTAACTTATTTCAAGGTTCAAGTAAGAGTTCAAAACTTTTTTTAAAACAATTTTATCTTCGGAATCCAATTTATTACCTAATTTTAACTCCTAACTTTGAAACCAATTCTTAATAGTTTCAGTTTGCAAGTTCATTTTTAACATTCAAACCTTAAGTTCAAAGTGATTTCATTTTCATAAGTTCATTCTTTATCTCTAAAAATCAAATTTATTTAAATTATTTCAAAAATAAGTTTAGTTCCATTTAATTTCAGTAATGGATATATATTATCTCAATCTACTTCTTAATTCTTCAAAACAATCCAATTTACAGTTTCACGGGTTATTAATAATAACAGGATGATATAAGGATAACTCAAGGTAAATAAATATCCAATTTATTTAACACAACCATCAATAGCGTCCATTACCAATTTCTTGAACTCAAACTTTTTCGAGATCACACATAACTCCCTTTCTAATTCAACCCATTTAACTTCCCTAAGTTAAATTCAATTCATTTAATCCACTCAACCTTACTAAATTTGAATTCTCCATTTCAAAATTTAATTTTCTTATCAATATCATTTCCCACTTATAAATTCAAAAACTTATTTCTCTTTGGGTTTACATCACGTTTCATGGGAAAATTCAAAACTCAATACTCAGTGTTTACCTCAAATCAACTTTGATATCATGTATATCTACTTATATATACATATTTATTTCATTTGCACACCAGGCCATACTTTCAAATTTACACCATTCTTGGTTTTTAATTAAAAACAAATTCCTTTAAGATTTTTAAAACAACTATTGTTTTAAAATAAGATTCCTTCGTTATAAAAATATTATTTATTATATCTTTCAACGCTATGAAACAGTTTAAATTTTCTGGACTAAGATTTAAAACTTCACAATTTAAATTCTTTTCAATTTACAAGTCACACTCATCTAAATTGTTACTTTCTTAAAACATTTCATTCTGCTTTATCATGATTTATTTAGAAAATAAACATCCCTTTATTAAGTTACCATACCCAATTTATGATAATTATCATATCTAGAAATCAAGCATACTACATATTCCATAATCATTTACTGGAAAATCAAATCAAGGTAATTTATTGCAATACTTTGAAAAAAAATTGAATTTTCTAAGATATAAATTCAGTTTTGAATCCATTTTTAGCTTAACTTACTTGCAAATTTATTCTTACCCAAATTCTATTTGGTTGTATATATATTACCCCTTAATTCTTATTATTATATTAAATTCCAATAATCACCAACAAATTACCTTAATATATATAATTATTAGAAAAATTATTGCTTTATATATCAAAATATAAATGCAAACGACCTAATTTTTCGACTTCCAAAAGTCGGCATCAATACATCCACTGTATCAAATGCCGCACAATCGAATGCGGAAAAAATGAACTGTTAGGGTTTAAGAAGAAGAAGATTGAAGAAGAAACAGAAACAATAACAGAATCTCACATTTCGCGGCGGAACAACATATAATAGATAAACGAATATCTTTAAAAAAAGCACTATATCAGTTTATACATCACATTATCGGAGTTTACAACGACACAACACAACATTGGCAGTTATTATAACCTGCTTACATGAAAACTTGACTTGCACCAATCCATACACAGTAGACACTATATAATAATAAGTGATACGTCTTGCCATCCAGCTTGCCTCCAGATCTCCACAGCAATTTTCTTTAACTACGCTCCAAAATAATGATAACCTGACTCTAGGTTGCCCGTGTGGAAAATTATGGGCACCCAGAGTTTAAAAGGGAACAATAAACTCCAAGTCAGTCATGAGACTGGTGTGAGATCTTAAAAACTGTTATCTTTAACAAAAAAACAAAAGGGGAATAAAAGAAATTCGCAATGCTTTTTGAAAAATGAAACCACCATAAGGCCTTTCGCCGCACACACAATTCAATTGCACACTTGGGGGAGATTTCTCCTTATGATAGTCAAATATGCTTGATATGCAAAATCTCTTTGATATTATTATTATTATTGCATAGTGTAGAAAACCTTTCGAAAGTATAATATTAATCTTAGCCAGCATAGGTACCATTGTATTATGCCTGATATAGCTACCATTTAAGAATGGCAGGTTGTACAATTGCAATCTTAAAGGGCTCGTATTGTTTCTTTGGATTTTCAACAAATGGTCAGGCTAAGAAACTTCCTGGGCCACATGGGTACGCCTTTGAAGGGACGCCCCGAGAACCTAACCGGATCTCTGCCAACACAAGATCGGGTTACCTCTGTAACTAGATAACTACTGACACGAATATGCCATCCCTCGGTCGTAACCGACCTTTATCCGAGGATCCTCAACACAAACAACCATAAAGTAATAAATTTGCAGCATTCACATAGGTTAGATATCTGGGCTACATACCATGATACCACCTCTTTCCAGAAGGAAATGGCATACCCTTAGGGGGCGCTACCCCCATATAACCTTGCTGCATCCTTCTTGTTTCGACCGTTTCCGGGTTGTGAGGTCCAACGAAGTCTCGTCCACAAAGCTACGCTTTTCACAAAGCCATACTTCAATCAACAAATGATCAGTAGCATTTCGTATGCCACATTACCAAATTGGGAGTATATCACTAATAACCGTCAACTACAAAACCTCTGAGCTCGTACATCTCAGAGAAGGGTGTTAAGCTAAGAGAATTAATCCTCCGCCACCAGCAGAAATGTATTTGATAGAAATCAGCTTTATATCTCAAAGTGTAATGTCAGACGCACATCCATACAAGTCCGTTCCGGGATCGAATGGAACCGAAGGCACTTCAAAGAAGCCCTTGCAAATCCGGATATTCACTAACCATGTCCGGAATCCCTATCACAAAAGGTGATAAAATCTCTATACCGGAGCAACCCAGTGCAGAGACATTCGACGAGTAATCCTTTCATTTTCAAAAATACCCGGTCTTTAACACCATCTTCAAATGCAATCCCATTTTGTCGTATCATTATTCGGAATGGGTTTTATGACAAAAGTCCTCTTCCGGCTAATCCGAATAACGAGCGCTTATTTTAAAAATAAGTGTTACATTCAGATTTCAAACAAATCACAACAAATTTCTATTTTGATCTTTTTTAACAAAAGATCCATCATTATCACAAAGATTCGATGTGGTTTTCGAATATCCATTTGGAATCCGACCCTCGGTCACATTGAAATTCAAATGCCATTTAAAGACCAATGTTGATAGTTGGTTATTTAACTATTAATCAATATTCACAACAATCACCAGATTTAAATAATTTTCACAAATTATTTATTTTCAAAATATCTTTGCAAGATATATTTTCACATTCAACCATTTGAAAACAAATTTCAAATTATTTTCCTCCGTGAAATAAATTTTCAAATATTTATTTAATTCCACTGAAAAATTTGCCGATTTCGAATACTTCAAATAATTTAAATTACTTATCCAAAATAAATACTTGGAAACATTAAGAATAAAAATTATTTCCAAACACTTATTTCAATATTAGCTATGAAAATATTATATCAATATCTCATATAAAACTTCAAGTCAAAACTAATTTTAAAATAAAATTTAGTAGATAGAGTATAAATATTTAAATAACTATTTTCTCTATCAAATATCAATTTAATCTTTAAAATAATCCCCTCTATAATTAATTAAATAAATCTTTACTTTAAAAGATTTAAAATAATTACCAAAAATAATTTCTCCAACGATATTCTTTCAAATCCATTTCTAGAACTTTTAATTTATACTTCAAACGCTACTTTAAAAATATACTCGGCTTTCCAGGGAAGAATTCTCTTTCCATTTCAAAATGATTCATTTATAACAATTAATAAATCTTCTCGATTTATTTTAATTTTTAATTTCAAATCCGTAATTTCTTTCCACAACTTAGAAATAAACCAATGTTTATTTTAAAACAAATTTCCCTTTTCTTTTTAAATTCCCATTGTGAATTTAAATTTTCAAATATCCATTGATATACGATTTTCAAATAGATTTCCAAATATTCACTTTCAATACCAAATCAAAATCCAAATTGATTTCTAAATTTATTTTCCAACAACATATTAAATTTTCCAAATCGATTTCCTAAAGATTTATTTTTCAACGTCAAATAAATTTTCCATATTGATTTTAAAGATTTATCTCCAATACAAATCAAATTTTCATATTGATTTCTAAATTTATTTCATACACCGAATCAAATTCCAAATGTATTTCCCAGAATCATTTCAAATACCAAATTAAATTCCAAATTTGATTTCTAAATTTATTTCCTTTTAAAATAAATTTCTTTATCTCTTCCAAACTAGTTAAAATTCGTATTTTAAAAAAATTCTTCAAACTTTTGAATAATATTACTCGAAATCCATTTATTAAACCTTTTTCCCATATCTTGGAATTTATTCAACAGGATTCAAAAATAAAACTTTATCCTTTTAAAATTCCTTCTTTTAAATTTATCCAATTCTCAAAAATAAAATTTTCTGTAGACTTTCTACTTGAATTTCAAAAACCCAATTTTATTTATTTCTGGTATCCTACGATACCAAAAATATATCCGGCTAAACTATAGCCTTCAATGATTTCAATCATAATATAATCACACACAGATTATAAACAATCTACACACAATATTAAAATAAATTCAAATATTTAAGGAATCCAGTTGGATCCCTCCAACCTGTTTCTCTGCATCCACAGATGTTAGCACAACAATTAAATACCAATTCCACTTCGAGGTGGAATATCACGGTATATGGGATCAATATAATATAATCCGCTATTATGCGCCGCATAGGGTCTCATCCGCTATATAATGCGGGAAATCAATCACTCCAAATACATATATAATACCAATTCCACTTCAAGGTGGAATATCGCGGTATATGGGTTTAATATAATATCCTCCGCTATTAGGCGGCGCATAGGGTCTAATTCAATACAACTGATAATAATTTGTCATCCAAGCACACAATCAATCAATTTTAAATTTAACTATTTGAAATTAAATCGAAAATCCGATTGAGTGAGAAGATCTCACCATTGCTTTTGTTTCACAATCCATTTCCATTTTGACCATTTCTTCACTGTTTCAGACCTTGTAAAACAATTATATAATTAATTAGTATTTGAAACAATTGGACAAATCAATTTCTATTTAATAAATTTATTTTAACTAATTTTCCTTTAAATAAATTTTTTTCCTTTAGTAACTAAAATAATTGAATAAGCTAATTAAATAAGTTAACCACTATAATACTTGTTTTTAAAAATTAAACAGTAAATGAAATATATATATATATTCTTTCCTTTTCTTTTGAAACCACATATATACTTATAAAATAACTTATATGGAATCAAAATCCAATTTTTAAATAAACTCTTCAACATATAAAATTTTATTTTCAAAATATCATACATATATTTTCTGCTCAACTATTTAAATTAAAATGTGTATTTGTATTTATATCTGCCCTAAATTTCTTCTCTGTATATAAACATATATATAAAGGAAAGTAAGTCTGCAGCCATACCACACTGTAATAAATTCTCCCTTTCCTGTATATATGTTTTCTCTGGAAAAAAATCCTATTTTAAACCTTTTATAAATTAAATTTTCTTTCATCAATGTATATATATTTATCAATAAATTTCAAATTGAAGAATTAGGTTTTCGATACCTCACAGATCCACGACAGAGCACAACCCATCGTCTGCTCGCGATGTCAACCTATTGACTCGGCGCTGTCGTGCCCCCACCCATTCGAACGAGCATGCGACCATAACCCTAGCCCACGGCCTCCTTCACGATGGATTCCCAAAGCCCATGCCACTCTGACAAAGACGATCCTACAATGCTGCCACTAGAACACGACTCTCCTCCTCACCTTCGATTTCAACCCATCAGTCGAGACTCAAAAAAAATCCTTAACCCTAGATGGAGCTGCCGCGAGAACCACGGGTCGAGCTCACCCTTCCAGATGTCGCGCCATCGATTCAAATGCCAATGGAAGCTTCGGTCGAAACAATTTAGAAATGGGTTCGATTTCGAAAAGAGAGAGAGGGAGCGCTCAGTTTTGATTTTGAATTGGAAGGGGAAGTGTGGCCATAAAATTTTTATTTCGTTCTTATCCGATTTGGGTTTAGATTCCCTTTTATTTTAATTTAAATGAAGATGCGTAACTACTAACTTTTCTTTACTTTTTAAAAAAAAGAGACATGTATTATACAATTGAACACGTGTTTAAGATTCCTGTATGTGTCTGCTCTTGCCATGATGTTCAATGCAAATTTTATTATTTATGTTTAAATTCAAATTCAAATCGTACTAAAAACGAAGAATGAAATCTCGATCTCCTATCGAGGGGTGCCGCTAGGCGTTTGTAAGGTCAAACCCCTATTTCGAACGCCCTGGGAAAGGTTTCGAGGCCTAACTCGATCGTATAGAGAAGATAGCTTTTTGAACCCAGCTATTAAATTAAATTTCGATAGAAATTTTAGCGCGTTTGCTTATCATACGGCTAAACGATCACTCCAAACACTACGAAAATTGAAATCAATAATAATACAATATTACAGATCCAATGGAACTGGTTACATCGAATTCCGAGACTATGCCTCGAAAGGCTATTTTTAAATACCGATTTAAACTATATAATTTCAAAACTGAACAATTTGCTTCTAAATTCAATTCTGAAACTTCCATTATCTTCAGTATTGTTAATACAAATTTTCCAAGCTTTTGAAATATTTTTAATAAGATTGAAAATCAAGATCGATATTTTACCCAGCCTTTAAATAATTAAATTCAAAAATTCTGATTGCCAAATTCATTCTGATATTTGAAACTCAAGTTAAACTAACATTCAAATATTAAAATCAATCAAATAATTCAATTTCAAAGATCAAAAATTCTGGGTTGTCACAATAAACTTACATAAAAATCATTTTTAAAATCGTTTTTAAAATCATTATATAAGAAAATAACAACTACGCTCTCATATATAATACACTCAACTCATTCTAGGGTTCTACTAACCCTATTCAAATGAGTAACCCCCACCAGAGCTAAGGTTCTCGCTTAACCTTCAGCTCTAATACCAAGTGCAACGACCCGAAATTTTTGACCTTGAAAATTCGACACTAATACGTTTAATGTAGAAGTGTCGAGCAATCAAACACTGGAAATTCCAAATTGTTAGGGTAAAGAAGAAAAAGAGGTAGAAGAAGAAACTGAAAACAACAGCACAGAATCTCACAATCACAGCGGATCAAAATATAATAAAATAACAGCATTTACACAAAGAAAGATGTAAATGTCAATTTACATACAATATATCAGAGTACAATCATCAACAAATAATCCAGATAGTTATAATAACTTGTCCCATAATACAATCAATATAGATTCTAACACACAGCGGAATATAATCCATACGTTCCTGCCATCTAGCTCGCCACCTGAGCTCCAAAACGTCCTAACCTGAAAATCTATATACTAGGTCTGACCCGAACATTACAATAAAGAAACACCCGATTCAGGCTGGAAACCAGCGTGAGTAAACCCATATAACATGAAATACTAAGTTATAAAACTTCTTTGAAAAACCAGTGTAACTCGTTCATCACTACGAGTTTTATCTTGCTAAAGCCAAACACTTATTTCACAAAATAGATCTAAGTTTTGTTACTTAGTTTAAGAAAACAATTCAATTTAAGTTTCAAAATGTCACATTCTCACAGAAATCCCATTATCGATATCTACTCAATAAACGTATCACAATTACCAACGGTTAAATCTAGGATGCTTCATATCACAAAATGGCAGGAATCAAGATATTAGAGATAGTTAAGCAATCAAAGTATTCAATTCAAATTACTCATTCGTAGGCTATATTAACTAGACCACAATCATCCAATTAATTAAATTTGAAAATAAAATAAATTAGTTGTAATCTTGCTTAATTAACATTAATTAATTACAAGCCATTTATTTTATTTTAATTAACCATTTGGAATTAATTATTAACTTATAAATCACTTGAGACTCCTGATTAATTTAAAATTTTAAAACATTTTGTTTTCCTTAACCATCCACTTAATTACATTATTTACTTTATTCAAATAAACTGAAGAATTAATTTAAGTAATAAAATTCTAAGCTTAATTAATTTAAGTTAAAATAATTTATTTATATGACCTTAAAACCAAATAATATTTACGTAAAACATTTAACCTTAAGAAGAATTGGTTAGGAAATTATTTTGGAAAACTTGTTTGTTCCCTTTTTTATTTTTATCTTTATTTTCTATTTTCCTTCCTTCCTTAACTATTTCTTTACATATCTTTATTTTATTTGGGCACAAACTTTCCCCTCTCTTCTTTTATTCCAAAATTCCTTCCTTATTATTATATTTTATTTTTTTCCTTCTGCTTATTTCCTTTATTTCTTCTCTTCCCTAAATTTCTTTTCTTCTACTTCCTGTTTTTCCTTATACTTTTACTCTTCTTCCTATTTCTTTATATTCCCTTAATTTCTAATTTCCTCGGCCCATCAATTACGGCCCGTTCCCCTTACTTCTTCCTCTGGCACAATTCTTTTCCATCAGCCCACTTTCCTTTTACTTCTTTTTTTACTTCCAGCTTCCTTCCTCCTTCCCAAAAAACATGCATACATCCTGGATTGACTCACATGTGCAAGTGCACAGGCCTTCCGACCACCATCCACTGTCGTCGACCCTTTGTCCAAGTCAGCTTCGAGCCCACAAACTCTTTGAGCGCCCAAACTCCACTCGGCGACCACTAAAACAGAAATTCGAATTCCAAACCAAATACTGGAACCCCTCGAATTGCACAAGCATCCACAAACCCACCTCGACTCGCCACCGCCTTACCTCATTTCTTCACCAAACTTTGCCTACGAATGTGCCATGCCCACCGCTTCTTATCTATCCCCTTCCACACACCCCGCTCTTCCTCTTGACGACACATTTCAACCACGAACATGAAACAAGCAAACATCAGTTAAAACCCTATCTTCCCCTCGTCTCTACCATTCCTATATCTAGAAGATCGTGCACCATTTTTCCCTGATGGCCCTCGACCTGATGCTCCTCCTCACCCGACGTTGTACCTCGACTTAAGCTAGGTCGTCGGAACTTGACCAAAAGCTCTATCCGTTCAACCCCAAAATCCCCACCCAAATTGTCACTAAAAATTCCATTATCACCATCAAAAATTGTAACGACCCGTTAAATTCGATGATATTAAATGAGTTGATTTAATATGATTTCTAATCTAATTTAGAATGAAATAAAAGTCTTAAGATTTTATTTGAGTAAATGTAGGAATTAAATATAGTAATTGTAATTTAATGTTAACCATTTAATATTTATATGGCAATAGATTTGAACAATGTAAATTTTCATACTTAGTTTTGAGTTAAATATAAGAAACCTATATAAATGTTGAATTAGTGAATATTAATAAAAATATTAACTTGAATGGGATTCATTTATAAAAAAAAATTAGTGGAGATTGTTACATTTGGTTGTAAAATAGATAATGACTAAATAAAAGTGACCGTTGAATAAACCAATGCAATAAGTGTAGATAAGTAAAATTTAATGAATGTTGTCAATAATAAACGTACTTAAAATAGTAATAAATTAATTAAGGATATAAATAGTAAATTTGTGGACGTGGTTGGTAAATATAACTAAATAAAATGAAATAGGTATGCATTTGTGATATGAAATATAAGTCAATGTTAATTTCACCTATAAATGTCAATTTATTTAATAGCAGGGTTTTAAATCAAGTAACGGATTTGTTAAAGTTTTAAATTGGTAATTTATAAAATTTAATGTAAAATTTATTTCAGTTAAGTGACCAAATTTTTAGTTAGGATAAATTGATTTTTCGTAAAAGATTGTAAATTCCAGAGGATGTAACCAATGTTAATTTCTTTAATAATATAACAATTTGGATCTATTGTAGTGAATGGAATTTAATATTCAATCATTTGAATTAAGATTAATAGAGATATTAAGGCAATATGATATAAACCATGCTAATTGTACCGTAAATTGAAATTGATTGAATAGCTAAATCTGTGCATACCCAATTTATTAAAACAGATGGTAAAGTTTTAATTTATTGTAATCCGCAAATTGGAAGTTAAATTCAAGTTATAATAATTGGTGAAATAATACGCAGTAAAATTGTAATTTGACTTAATCAATGATAGGTAAGAAATTTTATTTTAGTATATTGTTAATAGGTATGTATGGAAGTAGAGTTGGCTTATTGTGATAACTATAAATTGTTTACCTATGTATATAATTTAGTGAATTAGATCTAAATCCATTTCAATTAAACGTAATTAATCACTACGTGGATATAAATTTAGTTGATTTCTGGAAAACAATTAGGGAATTGAATTTTACAGTAATGTAAAATTTACCCATAGGATAATGGTTTGACTGAATTTAGAGGAATGGAAAGAAGAAGAAAAAATTAAGTTAATTTCAATAATTGAATAAATGGCAATAAATGGAATTAACACTGAAATTTATAGACTTATCAACTTTTAATTCACATCTAAACATGTTAAATCATTTAAATTGATTAAGAAATATTTAAGCGATAAAATTTGGTCAATTCTGGAATTTAGGTATAAAATTGGATTTTTATCATTTATTTTAATTTATTTAATGAATATAAAAATAGCCATTTTGACCACGGACTCGGATTTCGATGAAACCAGTTTCATCGGATCCGTATCGGTGAATTATTATAGGATTTCAAGTTTCGTATCGATCGGACCTGTCGTTTGATCGTACGGATGCGAAACGCCTTGAAATAGATTTAATTAAAATCAATTTGAAATCAATTTCGAAATTTTGTTTTCAGCATAACTTCTTCATACGATCGAATTTGGACGTGAAACTTTTTCCATCGAGTTCAGAATATTTTAAAACACCTATTTGGATATATGGGTTTAACATATTTCGTTCCGGGGTTAGAATGGGCTTTTTGGGCCATAGTTTGTTCTGTACGTTCATCTATCTGGTCTATCTACTCCAATCCAACCCTACTTATAAATAGACGATTATAAACCCTAGCCTCCATCTTCTATCATTTGTCTGTACGTTCATTTTTTTCATCTCTTTCTCTTCCTCAATGGTTGCCAAACCTAGATCTATCTACAATTCAAAATTTCAATGAAAATTCATAATCTCCAGAAAAATTCCATAAAAATATATGTCATAGTTCTCAGTGTTCGTAATCTGCTGGTATGATTGTTTTTCGATTGGAGCTATCGTTCGTCCAGTAAAACTCAAATCAGTTTCGGCCGTTCATCATCACCGCAACAAACTTCGTCGGATCGATAAAATATTTCTGGGTTTTGACGAGGGAACGTAGGGGAGTTGATCTATGGTAATGGTTCGCTGTTTCGATGGTTGGATGTGGCGCAATTTGCGATTAGGGTTCGGGTTTTAAGCGGCGGCTGCTGCGTTTGGGCGTTGATCATGGGGCCAGGTTGGTCGGAGCTTGGGTCGCGTGGGCTCAGGGAGGGTCGGCAATGATTTAATGGCTGGAGACGAGCTAGGGAGGTGGTCAAACATCTCGGTCAACGGCAAGTTCGTGCGTTTGGGTTTGAATGGGAGCTGCTGTTCGCGTGCGCGTATGTTTCCAGAGAGAGACGTGATGACGTGGACATGTTTGAATCTCAGTGAAATGTGTTCCATTTTGGTTATTTTATTTTTATGATTTCAATCGCAATTATTGCTATAACTTTCGCATACGGACTCCGTTTCACGCGAATTTTTTTTGTTAGGATCGTAATAAAATTCCAGACGCGTTGACGCTGGTTTGGACAAATTCTGAGACGGTCAAATTTTTGGGTTTAAATCGAATTTAAATTCGATTTAAATTCAAAAGGTGAGTGTTTTAACCCACTCACAACTTCTAAAAGTTTTTATGTTTGTTAAATTTATTTTGGATATGAGTAGAAATTTATTTATGATTGTTTGGCATGTTTTATTCAGCATATCTGTTAATTCGCATTTGTTTAATTTAACTGTTAATTTAGTTTATTTATTTCATATTAATTGACAGTTAGAATTTATTTATTTGCATATAAACTGCTAGTTAAACAGTTATAAAATTTATTACTGAATATAAACTGTTAGTTCAATAGTTGTTAAATTTATTGTTGAATATAACTGCCAGTTATTACCTGTTATATATTATCAGATATATATTGATATTGATTTAATTTTTGGATGATGATTGTGATTTGGATGATGGATGATTTTTGATGAATGGATGTTTTATTGTATATCATTAAACTGCAAGTTATCAGGCATTTTTCATTTCATTCGGGAGTGTGGTTTGAAATGATATACAACCGCAAAATTTTATTTTTAAATTGCGGATTGAAATGATAAATATCCGTATCACTTGACCATAGGATAGAAAATTTTATACAGGCACCGTGGTCTATATATAAGATATTTTAAAGTGATTTCTATGGTTTGTATGGAATACGGTTTATAATTTTTAATTTTGATATTTTCTTCTATATATATACATATGAAGTTAGAGATTTTGAATTTAAGCTGTGTATAAATCTCTTAAATAAAAATGGAAAAATTAAGAAAAATGGACTTTGATAATTATGTCATATGTTTAATGTTTAAGTTTGGAAATTTTAAGATATGATATTTATAACTGGACTTTCCAGGATAATTTAAAAATGAATATGTTAGTATAAATTTAATTTAAGAAAATATTTAATTGTTAGAAATTGGAGTTTTTATTTATGGATTTTATGTAAATATTCAAGACTAAATAATAGTACGTTTAATTTGCTGAAAGAAAAATTTCCAACTTTAGTTTTGAAATATTAATACTCCAAATGGATATATATATATATATATATATATATATATAGAAATTGAAGTAGTTTTGGAACTTGAAAGTGATATTTAAATTTTGGTTTAGACTTTAAATAAAGAAACATATTTGTAAAGCCATGGAAATTATTTTTCTTTACAAAGTTACCTTAAAGTTAAACCATTTATTTTATATACCGTTGAATATCCAAACCATTCAAGTTTTAGAAGTTATGGTTTTAAAAGTATGAATTCCGAAATATTATGTTTTGAAAGTATAATTCAAATGTTTGGTTTCTAGATATTTTAAATTTTAAACTAGTATGATTTTGGAAAAGGATTATATTTGAGATAAAATGATATCATATTATTTTGGGTTTTAATTTGATATCGTATGGGAATTTTATTCTGGTTTTAAAGTATAAACTATTTTTAAATGACCGCGGTGTTATAATAACGATGGGTTGGCAAAGAGACCGGGATCAGATATGGACATACTGTCTGGCGATACCGAAAACCCCTTTGACTAACCGTGTACGCGGTGGAGATTCCAGAATGAAGTAGGTTGGTGGCGGCGTTTCTTGTAAGGTAAATACGTGGACCCGACTCCCGTGAGTTGGCATAAGGTGGCTAAAACAGGAGCGATTCTCGGGCCAATGAGGTCATTCCTCTGATCGGACACTCCTCTTCGATATTATACTTTGACTTTGGATTGATTCAGTGGCCACTTTTATTTTTGTTTTGGGGGAGTTTGTTCGAGGTGGGCGGTAGCTGCGCGCTGCGCGTTTCCACCAGCACGGATAGCAATTGGTATATCTACCCTGGCATTGCCTAGTTGTGTCGTGTCACCTACCCTATCGCGCCTTGTACGAGTTTGGATTTCTCCCGTAGCCCGTGTGGTATCCTCTGGTGGCTTCCCGATCAGGAGGGACCATGATATTGGATGGACTACTGGGACTATTACGTGTTAAGGTGGAAAATGTAAAGCCTTAACGCTATTTAAAAGTAAGTTTATTTTTCAAATAGACACTATTATAATAGCGCAATATACTACATAGTAAATAGTTTAACGGATCCTTAGGAGATGTAAATCCCGAGCATCTCTTGAGTTACTGCACTCATATTTATTTCTGTTAATTTAACTCACATAAGATCTTTTAGTCCTGACTCGAGTGTTTTTGTCTTTTCAAATTCGCTCGGGTCTGTCCGAGCGTTTCAGGATTGGAAGATTTAGCTCTAGAGGACGAAGACGAAGATTTATATTATTATTATTATACTAGTGCACTACACACTTTTCCGCTGCATTGTTATTGGTATGTGTAACTCTGATATGTATTATATAAATGGTTTTGTAAACAGATTTATAAACTGTATATTTGATTATTATATTTTATCCTTCCGCTGTGAGATTTTGTTTAGTTTTTTTTCTTCTCTGTTTTTTTTTCTTATTTACCCCATAACAATCCGCCCTTCCGTATGGTTTGAATTGACACGTGTGTCGATTTAAATCGTGTGAAAAGGCGGGACGTTACAGTTGGTATTAGAGCCAGGTTTAGCGATAAACCTTAGCTTTGTGGGGTTTGACTCTTAGTTAATAGGGTAGTAATACCCTATGGGAGTCGCTGAGTGTATATATATGAGAGAGCGTATTTGTTAGTATTATAAAAAGATTTTGATATTGTGTTAATCTGTTCCGTTTTGTATTTATGAATTCTGGTTGGTGCATGGGACGCTATGACATCAATAGGGATTTCTAAACACTTAATAGGACAGACCGACATAATATTTGTTTTTTATAGGTGAATGAAATAACTTTGCCTATTATATTTTCTATATATAAAAATATTTTATAGAGATATATATATATTTGGTTGCTATAGATTGGTTGTTAGGAATAAAATTTTAAATAATAGGTAAAATGAGATTGAAATTAAAATCAATGAAATTTGGAATTTTTAGAACTTAAGTCCGGGATTTTGGAAATTTTCTTTCAAAGGATTTATGAATTATAATAATTTTGGTTATAAGTATTTTCTTATATAATATTTAGTATAATTTGGAAGAATTATTTAAAAAAAATTTGGAGAAAATAAGTTTCGTACTTTCCTCTCTATCGCTGGAAAATAATTTCGGTGATGGCGGCCGCATCATCGACTTTCATTTTCGAGTTTCGAAGGGGAAAGGCCACTGTAGTAAATTCTAATGCAGATTTATTTTGAAATTATCTAAAATTTAATTGTTTTAAATAAAACTAGAGGTATATAAGTTATAAGAATATATTTATCTATTAAAATTTAACCCAGTATTTAATTCTTAAATTTCCATTAATTAATTGTTTAAATTATTTTAGTGAAATAAAAGGTAAGTAATTAATGAATTTAAACCTCTAATTTAGGTAAGAGAATTAATGCAAAGTTATAAAGGGAAGTTTGAATTTTTAACATATGAGGCAAAAATGTAATATTATTGAACATTAAATTTAATTAAAGGATGAGATAATACTTGTATAAGTTCTTTTGCATTTTCTTTAACATATATAACTTACCAAATATTAAAAGTTGAAATGTTAAATAAGTGATTGGAATAGAATATTATACAAGTAGAAATTTTGGAAATAATGAAGTATTCAATGAATTTCTATTATAAATAAAAATTTAATGGTATAAACTTAAGATATAATTGAAATTTTACCAAAATAAAGGTAAGTATTATAAATAGGTGATTTTAAACTTAAGTAAATAAAAATGAAATTCTTTAATAAATTAAGATGGATGTGTAGGGTTATAAACTTAAGTATGATATAAATGCTACTGGTTTAATATTATGGAAAGTAGGTAATAAATAAATGACTGTAAACTCTAGGTTATAAATTAATAAAATCCTGTATTTATAAGAATGGAGGTTATAAGGTTAAGTTTTAAGTGTAATTAAAAAGGGTTACTGTAATTAAATGTAATAGAATGTAAGCATTCAATAAATGATTGAATTTGAGAAGTGCATTAAATGTAATACAAATAAAAGAAACTTACATAACCTAAATAAAATAAAAATGAATAATGGTAAGTAATAAGTAGAAATAAAGAAACAACCACTGAATGAGAAAATAAAATATAAAGTTTGTTAGAAATAAGTGTAAATTATAAAAGGGAAATTTATGTGGTTGAATAAAAGAAAGGAAATCAAACAACTAAAGTATGTAGTGAATTTATATAAGTTAATTTGATATATGGTTGGTTGGGTAAGGAAATTTGAAGTTGTTGGATGAATAAATAATCTATTTTTGTCCCATCTAAGACTATTGAGTAAATGATGCACTAAATAGCTATTTTTCATTCCGTACCATTTCAAGTTTTGAACCCGAACAACTATTGTTTGTTTGATTGAATGATTGTTTGTTTTGTTGTGTATGCTGTTTGTTGAAATTGATGGTTGTTGTATTCATTGTTGTTAGTGATTGAAACCACTTAAATATTTCACTTTATATAAATTGTTAAACCTTTGGATTTTTATAAGTGAAATGCAGGTTATGGAAGCAACTGCTACTGCTTTTGGTTCCATAATAATAAGCGTAAAATTGCCGGACAAATAGGTACGTTTCGGATTTTGTTTTGTAGCGCTATTTATATAATTTTCCCGTGTTAGGATATAATATTTTGGATAATATATGTAATATAATTGTTATATTTTGATATTATATTTTCTTCTAAGCCTCCCCGTACAAAGGAGACTCTGCCAAGATTTTTCCGTAAATTTTGGACTTAGAATTATGTTGAAAATGTTTTCCTAACTTTAATTATTTAAGTATAAAAGAATATAATGATTATAAAACGGGTATATTTCATTTAAGGAAATCAATTTAGTAAATTATTGTTTATAAGTTAATATTTGAAATAATATGTACATTTTTTTATTTTTTTATTCTTCCTTTTCCCTTCCTTTTCCTTTTCGGGGACGAAAAGTTTTGAATGGGGGAGAGTGCAACGACCCGTTAAATTCGATGATATTAAATGAGTTAATTTAATATGATTTCTAATCTAATTTAGAATGAAATAAAAGTCTTAAGATTTTATTTGAGTAAATGTAGGAATTAAATATAGTAATTGTAATTTAATGTTAACCATTTAATATTTATATGGCAATAGATTTGAACAATGTAAATTTTCATACTTAGTTTTAAGTTAAATATAAGAAACCTATATAAATGTTGAATTAGTGAATATTAATAAAAATATTAACTTGAATGGGATTCATTTATAAGAAAAAATAAAAATTAGTGGAGATTGTTACATTTGGTTGTAAAATAGATAATGACTAAATAAAAGTGACCGTTGAATAAACCAATGCAATAAGTGTAGATAAGTAAAATTTAATGAATGTTGTCAATAATAAACGTACTTAAAATAGTAATAAATTAATTAAGGATATAAATAGTAAATTTGTGGTCGTGGTTGGTAAATATAACTAAATAAAATGAAATAGGTATGCATTTATGATATGAAATATAAGTCAATGTTAATTTCACCTATAAATGTCAATTTATTTAATAGCAGGGTTTTAAATCAAGTAACGGATTTGTTAAAGTTTAAATTGGTAATTTATAAAATTTAATGTAAAATTTATTTCAGTTAAGTGACCAAATTTTCAGTTAGGATAAATTGATTTTTTTTTTTTTTTTGGCAAGGCCGACGGGGTTGGATGGTCCCCGACCATTTTATTGCAGCACCAGAAAGAATACAACACAGACAACAATGAGCAAGCTCAGAGAATACAAAGTAAACAAAGCGCTACAAAGAACTGGAAGCTAAAAGAAAAAAAAGAACGAAACAAAAACAACAAAAGGCTATCTTAAGTAGAATGATAATGCATGTGTCAGTGGGGAAAGAAAGCAAGCACAAAGTTTACTAGTACACATACAGCAGCCAAAGCGAAAACATGGCATCAGATAAGCACTGTTCTTATGCCAAGCACACTTGCTCCTATTCCACTTATGCTTTTCTTTGTTCTTCATCAAATACTCAGTAACAACACAAATATTGTACCTGGTTCTGTTATCTCCCCTAACCAGCTCATCAGATGCTTCAACAAGGTTATAAAGAATAAAGATCCTACCATGTGACTCTTCATCCAGGTTGAGTATAACGTTCCAATCAGGTTTGTTGAAGTTAGCTTCCTTGAATGTTAAACAACGGTTTAGCTTATACTCCAGCATGGCAACAATAGATAACTTATGAGCGCCAAAAAGCGTTTTACTTTGGTCAAGTTTGGTGACGTAATTGCCCCCTTGTATGTTCCATGCTCCTAGATAAGTTATCATTGGTGAGCACGTGCTTTAAGCAATTCTATTTTCATTCTCCTCGTCACAGCTTGCGAAGAGGATAAATAGTTAGGTATTTCAATAGATAGCGGAGTATCAACTCTGCCGGTATTACCCTCTGTAGATGATGGTGTAGTCAGTTCGGAGGGAAGCTCGGGAGAGGTGGTAGGAGAGGTAAGGGGAGACAATGGAGGGGGTTTTTTGTAGGCAGAGGGAGGTTTAATGTTGGAGTAGATAAATGAAGGAACTGGAACATGAACACTAGCAATATCGGTTTGGTGACTTTGCTGAGTTGTGCATTTAACTTCACGCATGCATGTTTCGTCATTAGAGTTTGGAGTCTTGCTGAAGGAAGAAAACTTTTTTCTACACTTTTTACTCTTCTTTTCACTTGATTTTAGTCCTTCATGACTCGTACCTTCATTGCTTAACCTGATTTCCATTTTTCCAGAAACAGTAGTAAAATCATTCTGCATATTATCTATTATATCTCTCGACTGTGTGATACGATCAGTTTTATCTTGCTTGGTATAAATGCTGTTACTCACCATTTGGTCTACATGTTCTGTAGAGCCAATATTATTCATTCCTTTGGTATTTTCATTAACTGCTCCGCTTACTCCACTTTTTTCAACCACTGTCATACTTTCATTATCTCTAGTACCTATATTATCATCAACATCCAGACAGTTGAGAATATCGAATTTATTGGAAATCAATAGACTATCAACTAAATCAGCTTCTACACTATATACTTCTTTCAGATTGTTTGGTGCCTCAATAGTTTTATTAATTATTCCTGGAATATTGACAGGCTCAACTTCTCCCCTTTCCTCATTACCCAGTTCATCAGACTCAAAACTAAATTTCTCAATCTCTTTACCCTTTCGCTCTTTCTCCCTAGCATTCACACTTGCATGAATATCTATGTTAACTTTTTCAGGAACTGTTTCATCACTCCCCTCTTCTATTTGTTCCCCATTCTCTTTTGTTACTTCTTTAACTATTTTCTTTCTTATAATACGTTGCCATGTTCTACCGATTTGCTTTTTGATTGGTCTAATATTTTTATGTGCTTGAACCTTCTCAGTGTTTTCCTTCTTGCTTGCCTCTCTATCTGCTTTACTATTTCCTTTATCACACATTGTGTTACTGCTATCATTATTGTCACAATCAACAGTTTTGTGTCCAAACCTGTTGCACATTACACATACATCTGGCCTCCATAAGTACTCAACATAGATTTTCTGCTGACCTCCCTCTACTAGTTTAACCAAGAAGTCATCAGCTAGTTCTTTTTCGGGCCTTATTTCAATTAAGCACTTCGCAAAGCTCAACCTGTCTTGCTTTTCAGTCATCTCATCCATGCATAACAGTTTACCCAAGTGACTACAAAGCCAGTTTATTCCTAGAGGGGACCAAGCAAATATGGGAAGGTTGTACAGTTTCACCCATACTGGGACAGTGGTGACTGATCCAGTAACGTTACTCACATTTGCATCATACGGTTTAATTATGAAAAGTTTATTATTCATGACAATAGGGTCACTCTGCAATATTGTTATTCTATCTTCACTACAAGAGAACTTGAATAAGAAGATAGTACCATCCGATTTAACTGAAACAGCACCTTTAAGTTTCCAAATGAACTTCAACTTCTGTACAACAGCCGTGTACGACAGAGGCTTATCCAGGAAGAAGCCAACTATTGTATCATTCCAGACAGCAGCACCAGCCTCAATAACTTCAGCAGGCGGCACTAAAGCATCATCTTCGTACACTGGTGTCAGATCAACAGGTATATACTTGCCTGCGTTCCTCGGCTTGCGTTTAAACAAAGAAGTCCATATTCGCTCACACGATCCATCAGGGAGGGTGTTAGCGGATAAAGTAGGGTGTTTTGGGTTTGTTGATAGCAGAGGTAGTGGGTCAGGAGGAAGAGGGTCAGGTAGTGAATTGGTTTGGATGGTTGGAGGTGGTGGAGGAGAGAAGCGGACAGGAATGACTTTGAGGGGAGAGGGGACAGTGATGGATACAGAAGGAACTGACAAGATGGGAGGAGGGGGCGAAGGATCTGAAGAAAGAACGGCGTTGACTTCGGAGGGAAGGAGGTGTACGGCTGAGTTGATAGGTAAGGTTGGAATAGTTGAATTGATGGGAGGAGAAAGGAAGGGGATAACAGGAGCGGACATTTCTCACAGTGATTCGTAAACAATGATAAATTGATTTTTCATAAAAGATTGTAAATTCCAGAGGATGTAACCAATGTTAATTTCATTAATAATATAACAAGTTGGATCTATTGTAGTGAATGGAATTTAATATTCAATCATTTGAATTAAGATTAATAGAGATATTAAGGCAATATGATATAAACCATGCTAATTGTACCGTAAATTGAAATTGATTGAATAGCTAAATCTGTGCATACCCAATTTATTAAAACAGATGGTAAAGTTTTAATTTATTGTAATCCGCAAATTGGAAGTTAAATTCAAGTTATAATAATTGGTGAAATAATACGCAGTAAAATTATAATTTGACTTAATCAATGATAGGTAAGAAATTTTATTTTAGTATATTGTTAATAGGTATGTATGGAAGTAGAGTTGGCTTATTGTGATAACTATAAATTGTTTACCTATGTATATAATTTAGTGAATTAGATCTAAATCCATTTCAATTAAATGTAATTAATCACTACGTGGATATAAATTTAGTTGATTTCTGGAAAACAATTAGGGAATTGAATTTTACAGTAATGTAAAATTTACCCATAGGATAATGGTTTGACTGAATTTAGAGGAATGGAAAGAAAAAAAAATTAAGCTAATTTCAATAATTGAATAAATGGCAATAAATGGAATTAACACTGAAATTTATAGACTTATCAACCTTTAATTCACATCTAAACTTGTTAAATCATTTAAATTGATTAAGAAATATTTAAGCGATAAAATTTGGTCAATTCTGGAATTTAGGTATAAAATTGGATTTTTATAATTTATTTTAATTTGTTTAATGAATATAAAAATAGCCATTTTGACCACGGACTCGGATTTCGATGAAACCAGTTTCATCGGATCCGTATCGGTGAATTATTATAGGATTTCAAGTTTCGTATCGATCGGACCTGTCGTTTGATCGTACGGATGCGAAACGCCTTGAAATCGATTTAATTAAAATCAATTTGAAATCAATTTGGAAATTTTGTTTTCAGCATAACTTCTTCATACGATCGAATTTGGACGTGAAACTTTTTCCATCGAGTTCAGAATATTTTAAAATACCTATTTGGATATATGGGTTTAACATATTTCGTTCCGGGGTTAGAACGGGCTTTTTGGGCCATAGTTTGTTCCGTACGTTCATCTATCTGGTCTATCTACTCCAATACAACCCTACTTATAAATAGACGATTATAAACCCTAGCTTCCATCTTCTATCATTTGTCTGTACGTTCATTTTTTTCATCTCTTTCTCTTCCTCAATGGTTGCAAAACCTAGATCTATCTACAATTCAAAATTTCAATGAAAATTCAAAATCTCCAGAAAAATTCCATGAAAATATATGTCATGGTTCTCAGTGTTCGTAATCTGCTGGTATGATTTGTTTTTCGATTGGAGCTATCGTTCGTCCAGTAAAATTCAAATCAGTTTCGGCCGTTCATCATCACCGCAACAAACTTCGTCGGATCGATAAAATATTTCTGGGTTTTGACGAGGGAACGTAGGGGAGTTGATCTATGGTAATGGTTCGCTGTTTCAATGGTTGGATGTGGCGCAATTTGCGATTAGGGTTCGGGTTTTAAGCGGCGGCTGCTGCGTTTGGGCGTTGATCATGGGGCTAGGTTGGTCGGAGCTTGGGTCGCGTGGGCTCAGGGAGGGTCGGCAATGATTTAATGGCTGGAGACGAGCTGGGGAGGTGGTCAAACATCTCGGTCAACGGCGAGTTCGTGCGTTTGGGTTTGAATGGGAGCTGCTGTTCGCGTGCGCGTATGTTTCCAGAGAGAGACGTGATGACGTGGACATGTTTGAATCTCAGTGAAATGTGTTCCATTTTGGTTATTTTTATTTTTATGATTTCAATCGCAATTATTGCTATAACTCTCGCATACGGACTCCGTTTCACGCGAATTTTTTTTGTTAGGATCGTAATAAAATTCCAGACGCGTTGACGCTGGTTTGGACAAATTCTGAGACGGTCGAATTTTTGGGTTTAAATCGAATTTAAATTCGATTTAAATTCAAAAGGTGAGTGTTTTAACCCACTCACAACTTCTAAAAGTTTTTATGTTTGTTAACTTTATTTTGGATATGAGTAGAAATTTATTTATGATTGTTTGGCATGTTTTATTCTGCATATCTGTTAATTCGCATTTGTTTAATTTAACTGTTAATTTAGTTTGTTTATTTCATATTAATTGACAGTTAGAATTTATTTATTTTCATATAAACTGCTAGTTAAACAGTTATAAAATTTATTACTGAATATAAACTGTTAGTTCAATAGTTGTTAAATTTATTGTTGAATATAACTGCCAGTTATTACCTGTTATATATTATCAGATATATATTGATATTGATTTAATTTTTGGATGATGATTGTGATTTGGATAATGGATGATTTTTGATGAATGGATGTTTTATTGTATATCATTAAACTGCAAGTTATCAGGCATTTTTCATTTCATTCGGGATTATGGTTTGAAATGATATACAACCGCAAAATTTTATTTTTAAATTGCGGATTGAAATGATAAATATCCGTATCACTTGACCATAGGATAGAAAATTTTATACAGGCACCGTGGTCTATATATAAGATATTTTAAAGTGATTTGTATGGTTTGTATGGAATACGGTTTATAATTTTTAATTTTGATATTTTCTTCTATATATATACATATGAAGTTAGAGATTTTGAATTTAAGCTGTGTATAAATCTCTTAAATAAAAATGGAAAAATTGAGAAAAATGGACTTTGATAATTATATCATATGTTTAATGTTTAAGTTTGGAAATTTTAAGATATGATATTTATAACTGGACTTTCCACGATAATTTAAAAATGAATATGTTAGTATAAATTTAATTTAAGAAAATATTTAATTGTTAGAAATTGGAGTTTTTATTTATGGATTTTATGTAAATATTCAAGACTAAATAATAGTACGTTTAATTTGCTGAAAGAAAAATTTCCAACTTTAGTTTTGAAATATTAATACTCCAAATGGATATATATATATATATATATATATATATATATATATATATATAGAAATTGAAGTAGTTTTGGAACTTGAAAGTGATATTTAAATTTTGGTTTAGACTTTAAATAAAGAAACATATTTGTAAAGCCAAGGAAATTATTTTTCTTTACAAAGTTACCTTAAAGTTAAACCATTTATTTTATATACCGTTGAATATCCAAACCATTCAAGTTTTAGAAGTTATGGTTTTAAAAGTATGAATTCCGAAATATTATGTTTTGGAAGTATAATTCAAATGTTTGGTTTCCAGATATTTTAAATTTTAAACCAGTATGATTTTGGAAAAGGATTATATTTGAGATAAAATGATATCATATTATTTTCGGTTTTAATTTGATATCGTATGGGAATTTTATTCTGGTTTTAAAGTATAAACTATTTTTAAATGACCGCGGTGTTATAATAACGATGGGTTGGCAAAGAGACCGGGATCGGATATGGACATACTCTCTGTCGATACCGAAAACCACTTTGACTAACCGTGTACGCGGTGGAGATTCCAGAATGAAGTAGGTTGGTGGCGGCGTTTCTTGTAAGGTAAATACGTGGACCCGACTCTCGTGAGTTGGCATAAGGTGGCTAAAACAGGAGCGATTCTCGGGCCAATGAGGTCATTCCTCTGATCGGACACTCCTCTTCGATATTATACTTTGACTTTGTATTGATTCAGTGGCCACTTTTATTTTTGTTTTGGGGGAGTTTGTTCGAGGTGGGCGGTAGCTGCGCGCTGCGCGTTTCCACCAGCCCGGATAGCAATTGGTATATCTACCCTGGCATTGCCTAGTTGTGTCGTGTCACCTACCCTATCGCGCCTTGTACGAGTTTGGATTTCTCCCGTAGCCCGTGTGGTATCCTCTGGTGGCTTCCCGATCAGGAGGGACCATGATATTGGATGGACTACTGGGACTATTACATGTTAAGGTGGAAAATGTAAAGCCTTAACGCTATTTAAAAGTAAGTTTATTTTTCAAATAGACACTATTATAATAGCGCAATATACTACATAGTAAATAGTTTAACGGATCCTTAGGAGATGTAAATCCCGAGCATCTCTTGAGTTACTGCATTCATATTTATTTATGTTAATTTAACTCACATAAGATCTTTTAGTCCTGACTCGAGTGTTTTTGTCTTTTCAAATTCGCTCGGGTCAGTCCGAGCGTTTCAGGATTGGAAGATTTAGCTCTAGAGGACGAAGACGAAGATTTATATTATTATTATTTATACTTGTGCACTACACACTTTTCCGCTGCATTGTTATTGGTATGTTTAACTCTGATATGTATTATATAAATGGTTTTGTAAACAGATTTATAAACTGTATATTTGATTATTATATTTTATCCTTCCGCTGTGAGATTCTGTTTAGTTTTTTTTCTTCTCTGTTTTTTTTTCTTATTTACCCCATAACAATCCGCCCTTCCGTATGGTTTGAATTGACATGTGTGTCGATTTAAATCGTGTGAAAAGGCGGGACGTTACAAAAATTATCATCTTTGATGACAAACACAGGCATATGAACAAAGTATTAAATTATGATGTTTGGATTTTGACATTTTAAATTCGTTTACCTATAAATATACTTTCCTTTCCTCCACACTCGAAGATATCAAACGAAACAATTTTAAAAAAAACACATTCAAAATCAGTGGGGTTTGCTTTTGGCATGAAAGCCTAAATCAAGTTGTATAAAGAGAATTTGGTTTTTTTGAAGAGGAAGGTTAGCTGTTATTAACCAAAAGAATGAATAGAGCATGCTTTTCCTCTTATAAGTAAACCCCTTCGATCCAATTATTAGCCACATATATACACCCAGCATAACACATAACATTTAACCCGTAACAATCGTTCATTTTCATGCACAAATTGTAAGTATATATATAATCAGTTGGGAACATAAGTCTTGTACTCACTATTAAATGTTTTATAATAGAGGACCTGAGTTTGAAAAGCTGCTAACTTGCTTCCGGTTGATCTTTGTTGAGTTTGGATCTAAATTTGATTTTAGCTTGCTTTAGTTAAACTTGAAGGATTTGGATTTAGTTTTTATTTTCTGGTTCTAGTTTTTCTTCGGTTTAGTTTTGATAAAATAAAAGAAGAAAAGAGATAGGAGTAGAGATATTTATACCTAGTTTCTTATTTATATTTTATTTATATTTTGAAAATGAGGAAATTCATTTAAACAAGCATTTGTGACACTTGCATTTGCATCATACTTCTAGCTTACAAACATATTTATGCATGTATTTATATCCACTTATGTTTTATCATTATGTTTATTTTATTTATACATTTTTTTATTTATATTTATGTTTACTTAATAAGATAAAGTGTTTTTTCCATTCCTATTTTAAACTTAAGCTATTTATGCTTTAATTGATAACTACACATCTATACACACACTAGTGTTTAAAAATGTAGAGTTTGAATCTAATTTATTTTCAAGATATTTATTTGGAATTTCAAACCACAGTTCTATTCAAAATTTACATATGAATAATACAAAATAGTTAGCACAATTTATTTGCTTAGAAATGATAAGTTTTGCAAATTTAAATAATTATATTAGAAGATTATCAAATAAATATTTATATCCATATATATATATATATATTATCAGAATTATTTATTCAACTTATAAATCAGTATTTCAATAGTTAAAATTAGTTAATTACCAATTAACAGATGTCCGAAAATCCGAGTTATCACATATACTATAGATTTTTATATATCTAACATGAAAATATTCATATAGATATAGAGAAATAATTAGTAAGCAATAGTTATGAATAAAACTCAACATGTCAGATAATATAAACTTATACTGGAAACATAAACCAATACATATACAATAAACATATATACTTATATCATATTATATAAAAAACAACTGACATAAATTAACATATCATATAAATATATAATGCTCACATATACATAAAAAACAAACTCATATAAACTATTATGCAACCTATTGAAACGTATAACTTCATATAAAATATATAACTTACTCTTCTAAAATATATATGGACTCAAACAGATATATGCAAATCTATTATAAAAAATATATATATACTGTAACTATGTATAATCAATATATGCATATGATCGATTAACCGTGTCAACCTAGACTTTAAGAACAGGATCGATGCAAAATTTCAAATTAAGTTCTCATTCAATCTCAAGAGATAAAATTCGAGCATAGCCAGAGATAACTAGCATCTAAACCGAGGATATAGAAATCTTCGGTAATCAATGCCTGATGTAACGCAGTTTCACCCCTTTACCATTCACATAGTGGAGCTATGGGATGCTCTAGAATCAAGGAAAACATGAACAGGAAGGACAAGGATGGTTTTCAGAAGGAATGGGAAGTTCCAAAATTCAAAGAAAACCCGAGTCAAAGAGGAAGAAATCAAGCTCGAACGAAGTGATTTTGTAATTAAATTTACTCTATAAGTTGAGTTTTTGCCTAAAACTAAAGCTCTGATACCAACTGTAACATCCCGATATTTTCAACCATTCGCATCCGCACATGTCGGACTTGAACTGCTCAAAATATCATATTGTTAATTATATTTGGCAAAACTCAGCATATAGAGTAAATAAATAAATCACAGAATCGCAAACACAGAGTAATGTAATAATAAGCAGCGGAAACAAAAGAATAATAGTTCATGAAACCACTATATATATATATATATATATATCAGAGTTAAAACAAGTTACAACAGAAATCTCGAAAACATAGAAGTCTCAATACAATAGTCAAATAAAAAAATCTAAATACATCACTAGAGTCAACTGAATAACTGAAAGCTGAATAGATAGATGGATCTCCAAGTGAAGCTCCAAACTTCAAAGGTGAGTCTCGAATGTTGTGGCACTCAGTCTAACCCGAGCGTAAAGCAAAACACAAAACAGTCGAGTCAGGATTAACATTCTTATATCAATAAATCCAACTCAAGTGAAATATCAACTAAAATACAAATAACTTAAAGGATGTTTGGGATAACCATCCTCTTAGGAGCCATGGAACTATCTACTATGTAGTAATATACGCTATTATAATAATGTCTATAGTAAAGTAAGCTATTAAAATAGCGTTAAGGCATTACCCATATCCCCCTTAACACATTTTTATATATTCCCATAGTTTATACAGCATCCTAACCTTTCCCGTACTGGGCACCATAAGAGGGCACTCCATATGTATGGTAAAAAACAAACTCATAGTGGTCTCGATATGGTAGGTGATACGGCACAACTAGGCAATGCCAGGGTGGATATACCAATGACACTTCCAGGGTGTTGGTAACGCATAGCCACTGCTACCGCCTAACTCGATCCACACTCCCAAAAATCTGAAGGTGCACCTAATCAATCACAAAGTGATATAATGGTAAACGAAAAAGTGTGTCTGATCGGAGGAGCTACATCACTTGGACCGTCAATTGCTCCTATTTTAACCACCTTTAGCCAACTCACGGGAGTCGGGTCCACGTATATACCTCAATAGAACTTCGCCACCATCCTACTTCATTCTGGAATCTCCACCGCGTACACGGTTGTTAAAGTGGTTTTCGGTATTGGAAGAGAGTATGACAATAACCAATCGCGGTCTCTTTAACATCCAATCGTTATTATAACACCATGGTCATTTCAAAATATCATACTTCAAAACCCAAAATATCATATCCATTTCAAAACCATAACAAACAATATCATTTTTCACTTCAAATATATCTATTTTCAAGTCACAGCATTTTCATAGTTATAATGCTTTCGAGATTACAAAACTTAGAAATTATAACACTTTGGAAATCATAATATTTTGAAAACATAATAATTTTGGAAATCATAACACTTTAAAAACATAACTTTGAAATCTTAACTCTTCCCTCTTAAACAGTTTAGATATAAATAATAGTATATAAAATAAAATAGTTTATAAAATAAAATAGTTTATATTAAAAAAGTTAGTATAATAAAATAATTAGTATAATAAAATAGTTTAAAAATAGTTTATTTTAAAATAATTTATAAAGTAAATATATAAATAGTTTTGAATATAATTTAAAAATACTTTATATAATAAAATAGCTTCCTCAAATTTCACAAGTCGATTCACATCAACTTGAATTTAAAATTTTAATTTAATCCAATCTAAATTCACCAATTTCAATTTCAGTTCATTTTCTCGATAACGCATTTCAAATTATATCAATTTCAAACACAGATTTGAACCATAAAGTAAACCATTCCAATTTTAATAGATTTCAAAGCTTTAAATATTCCACATTTTCAAAACTAAATTTGATGATTTCATTCATATCTCAAATTCGCTTTACTGTTATTTAATTTTGAAATATTTACTTAATCATTTCAATAACTTTTAAATAAACTCCAAGTTACAAATTTAATAAACCTAAATATCCCATTTTGATTTATGTAAATTAGAAAATATTCATTCAAATCACTTTTAATCAAAATCAAGTTACAAAATCATATCTTTAAAATCTCAAACTTAATAAATTTCAACTCAAACTTATTTAAGTATAATTCTTAAATATATTCAATTTCAAAACAATTTCTATTTCTTTTTTCGGCCATAATTTATTAAAATTGTTTTAAATTCTACATTTGAAAATATAAATTTTATACACATACTTAAACATGTTATATATTAATTAAATCAACTTTATTAAATCAAATCTTATAGTTAAACTTATTTTATATTAAAACTAATTTATATATATTTCAAATAGTAAAATTATAAGTAAATTCTTAAAATTTAAAATTTCTAAACTAACTTATAATTTTAAAATTTTCAAAACATATAATTTAAAAATCTCATACATACATACAGTTTTTTGTAACTTATACCTTAACACACAATAATATATACTTATATACACCACTATATATATATATATTGTAACTTTTGTAACTTATATATATATATATATATACAGATTTAAATTCAACATTATTATAAACCTATGTATACACTTTGAAATCAGCAACCAATATAAATTCATATTGTTAACCGGCACCTTGGTCCGGCTACAAAACGACGGTTGAAGATATTATTATTAGCACTAGACAAGGTTCTCACCAAGAGGAGCCTGGTAGCATACGGGTTTGATGCGGTCAACATGTTTGGCATTTAGGTAGGGTTCGGCAAGAATGGTTTGGCACACGTCACTCGGTCTAGATGGCTCGGCAAGCCTCATTCGGCACAAGCCTCGTTCGGAAATTGCCATTCGGCATCTATGGCTTGGTGCGCAGAAGTTACTTACCAAGGGTCGAAGTACACTGTTCCTAGGCCATTGTTCCTAGGCCCATTAGGGAAGTCCAACCCATCTTCGCCTATAAATAGAGAGGCAGGGGCACAACGAAAGGGGCCTTTTTTCGGGAACACTGGGGAGGCTCTGCCATTTTTATACTCTTCTCTTTTTAATTCAAACTTTTATTCATATGATTGATTTACGGATTGTTTCTGTATTCAAGTAATTAAGAAAGCAATAAAGATCAAACTCAAAGTGGATGTAGGCAATTACGCCGAACCACTATAAATCAGGTGTTCTCGTTTTTGTTGTTCTTTCTGCATTGAATTACATTATTCTTCTGTTCTAATTTACTCTCTTCATTAATCTCTCTACATAACACTACTCAAGGGTGTTAGTGACCAATTTTGGTGCTAACACACACACACACACACACACACATACATACATACATATATATATATATATATAATATGTAGGCTGCAAATACAATATACTTAAACAGTATTATATTTATGACATATGCAACAGATTCAAGATATCATACATGCAGATATATTCAAATGCACAACCTATATTTTAAAATCAATCTTTAACTTACACGGTTTTAAAATTAAATCATTATATATATATATCATTTATATAAACTTTATATATGAGCATACTTTATCATATAATACTATTATATAACTTATATATCATATTCAATGAACATATGCAGACTAGTAATTTATTTGAAATATACTACAGATTTATATATATATATATAACTTGAAAATATACATATAAATATAGAGAAATAATTAGTAAGCAACATTTATGAATAAAACTCAACATACTAGACAATATAAACTTATAAACGAACACATAAAAAAAACTTATACTGTAAACATAAACTAATACATATAAAATAAACATATATACTTATATCATATTATATAAACAACAACTGACATAAATTAAAATATCATATAAATATATAATACTAACATATACATTAAAAAACAAACTCATGTAAACTACTATGCAACCTATATAAATGTATAACTTCATATAAAATATATAACTTACTCTACTAATATATATATATATATATATATATGTATGTATATGGACTCAAACTGATATATACAAAATCTATTATAAACAAACGTATATATACTGTAAACTATATATATAATCAATATATGCACAACTGATATATATAAATCATACAGTGACAATCTTGGTAAACTATGTTTATACACCAATATATATCATAGTGTAGAATAGATTTGAACATAAATACATTTGTTAACATATAAAATAAACTATAATATATATATATATATATACATGCAAGCACTTATATAAATAAACTTATACTTGCACAAAAAAAAAGAAGGGCTCGGGTATAGGAAGGTGTAGCACTGACTCAGATTCGACGGCAAAGAGGGGTTGGTCAGTGGAGTTTTAGGCCAAAGGCGAGGCTATTGTGGCATGGAGTAAGGAGGTGCAGGTCACGTGGTAGAAGGGAAGATGCTCGGCACTTTTTGGGATAACGAGGCCGTGAGGGATTGTTTTAATAAGAAAATTAAGCAAAAACAATGGAAGATGCTTATTTTAATAAACTTAGATCCTGTATTAAGTTGAAAAGCAAGATAATAATAGAATTGGCCCATACCAACAGCATTCACTTTCAGTCAGGAACTGATGGTCTCACAATAGTTAGGTGAGGCTGGGACAAGATTATGCTAGTTAGGGTAAATAAGTAGCCAACAGAATAAGAAAAGTAAACTAAACGCAAAAGAAAAGATTAGATTTAGGGTCTAATAAAAGAGTAAGATGTGTTTGGCAGCCCAAAGAATGAAGAGCCTAACGAAGCAGTTCATCACAAAAGAAGCATGTAAAACTTAGTTATTTTAGGCTAGAAGGAAGTACGAGACTTCAATGGGATGTGAGGGTACTCTAGGATGGCTCTCTGGGATAGGCATGGCGAAGTAGTCCTCCAAAGGCAGGTCTATAGGTGTTCCATCAAAAGAGTATGCCTTGACTGCTTTTTGAATGGCAGGACCATTGTAGTCAGTCAAAAGGGGTTAATGTTTGGAGTAGGATATTCGTATGTCCCCATACTTGCAAGTAAGTTTTAGTGGGCCGGATCCAAAAGGATAGTCGCATGCGGATATCAAGCCAGCATCAAAACCAAGAAGCAAGTTCAAGAAAGATTAGAGTTAAACCATCAGTCCAATGATTCTTTCACTATTGAGACATTGGATGAGGGGCACAACCAGTTAGATGTTTAGATTGTTTGAAGTAGGGCACAGCCACTTAGCTCTTTAGAGGTTTTTCGATTAGTTGAGATGTGGCTACGTGAGTCCATAACCACAATAAGAAAAGGTACAGACCAAATAGAATATCTGTATTACAGGCCTAACAAGGTAGTTCTTTACAGAAATAGTAAATCCTCAATTGCATTCCATACAAGATAGACCTTGTTAAGCGGGATTCAGGGAGTAGACAGAATGATTACGTATGTTCCTCAAGGTATGCACTGGGTGGTACATTATGGATGTTCGAGCATTAGTATAGACTAATGCGGACGCAGTTTTATGTTTCCATAGTAGATGATAGAACATCTAAATTATAGGCCTTATGAGGCAGTCCTTTACAGACGTAGTTATAGAACGCTATAGGAGCAAGACGATGGAGTCCTTTGCAAGGAGGATACAGAAGGTACTATGGGTAATACCTAGAACCGATGCGGTCATTGGGCTTATAGCTACATAAAGTAAATGTTACAGTAGGTGACTCCCGAAGTAAATGTTTTTACATAGCGTATGGGACTAATTAATATTTATTTTAACTGAATCCATATATTACTATTTTCAGGCTGCAGTAATAGTGTTTCACGCAACATCTGTTTTGACCCAAATGAGTTTTGGGGATAATTTTTAAAGTGGTTTGTAGGTACACTTATTATTTAAATAAGTATATAAAAGTATTTTATAGTTATAAAGTAGTTTTGAAAATGAGTTCTTTTGAAAAAAATGTACGATAAATTAATGAATTTACTAAGAAATATCTTATGTAAGTAAATATAGAGTAAACATACTTTAATCTATTGGAATGAAATGAATAATGATATAGTTTTCTATGAATCACAAAAAAAGATGTTATGTGCAAGTCATAAGGAATACGTGAAAAAGATGTACAACAAATGGAAAGCACCATATTTTGTATAGCCTATTTCGATAAAATATAAAATAAATTTCTTATAATTTCAAGTAAACATGAAATCCTCCTTTAAAGGATTCATAGAAGGTTTTAGCGTAAATGGTTTCCCATAAGAAAAAGTAATTCCAATACATTAAGGTATAAAACCATTAAGTATAGTAAGTTGGAAACTCCTTCAAGGTTAAGTAATTGGAAGAGTAGGAAAGTTAAGAGATTTTTGATAAAATAATTGTTCTTATCTACTTCAATTTTAGTAACTTTGAAAATCTATGGAAAAAAATGATATTTTGAAAACACGCGAGGACACACTTTTTAAATTCAAGAAAAAAGAAAAATGTTTTAAGAACAAGCAAGACATGTTTTAAAGAACGATGGTTTGGTGGAAAAGTAAATAAGTTTTTGAAAAGATAAAATTTTAAGTAACCAAGTACCTTTGAATTTAATAGAAAACTTTAAAATCACGCTTTCAAAGGCAAGAATTTTGGGATTAAATGTTTCAGAAATTTAGGAGTTTTAATTTCTAAAGGAAAATAGTAAATACCAAACCAAATAAGACTTTTAAATATGAAGTACATAGGTATCATTTCCTTGGTGTAATAGGAAAAGTATATGGCTATAGCAGTAATTATTCTTGGTGGTGATAATGAAAGTTTTCGTAAGGTGTATAGGACACTAGTGAAAACCAAAAAATGTTGCTTCATATGTGTAGACTATAGAAGAATAGTGAAATGATATTAGTAAGATGATAGGACACACATGGTTAGGATAGGTAGACCTTAGTTGGGGAAAAATGAATGCTAAAGAGAGAATTTCTCCTAGCTTAGTTGCCTTTTTAGATAGAGACTGCATAGATGAAACCCTTATCCATTGCAGTAAATGAGACTTAGTTATTTTTTTATCATGGAATAGAAAAGATGAATAGGAATAGAAAAGATGAATAGATATTATTCGTCATGAGTAATACAGCAAAAGTTGGTAATAAGTAATAGGGGGTAGGAGGATATGAGTTACTTGAATTCCTAGAGTAGGACATTTCTGTGTCAGAGTGGACATGGTCTTAGACCTCCTTGCCCTAGATGATAGCTAAGTTTAGTTTCTATTTAAAAGAAGAGCAAAATCAGATGTAAGGTAATTAAAATAAAAGCGGTAAGATCTAAAGAAAGCAATAGAGACGTCAATAGAAATAAATGAGAATTGCAAAAGAATTATACACATGTCCCATAAATTAAGCTTGGGAAAAAGTTTGCAAAGAAAAATCTTCCTTATGTAAACCTCGCTTGGAAATGAAAATAGAGATTTTATAGGATAGCGACATAAGTTCCAAATACAGAGAGAGAGGTATGCAAAAGTAAAACGGAGAAATGTGAAGTTTTTCTGTTTTCTACCTTCTTTCTGGCATAAGAAATCGAGTTCTGAAAATTAGATTTTTCTCAAATTCGAATGTTAAAATTTTTATGGTAGGACTTGGATTAAAAATTCGTTGAACTACAACTCTATTCAGTAGGAATGTGAGAAAAATTGGATGAAAACTGTTTTGAGTTTTCAAAAGATTTCATTCATAGAGAAATTGCAAGTATATTTAGAGTTTGTTCATCGTATTTTAAGTAAATTTTTTAAAGAAAAAAAGCATTCGTATAGGAGGTACCACTTAGAAATTCATGTACATGCATATATTTTGTATTGAATAACACTTTTGCACAAGAATACGGATGGTCGCAAAATTGGATGCACACAAAATGGATGTGACTAATGCGAAAAAATTACATAATTTTACCCTTATCGAATTTCAAGGACAAATTTCCTAAAGGTGTGAGAATGGAACAGCCTACATTTTATTGACAGTTAAATTAAATAAATTTAATTGATAACTATGAAAATAGTGAAAATGAGTTTTTGCTAATCTTGGAATTTGACCATGAAACTTAGACCATTGTGTTCGTGACAATTTTCTGATCAACTTGCATATACAATGTTTTCTGAATGGACTTCAAACGGAGAAGTTATAGTCGTTTGAACTTTTAGCGTCAGAAACAATTACATATGCAAACATGAAAAATTTATCAATTATAAACATTTGCAATTAATTCATAGGATATTTATAAAAGGGTAATAAAGTTATTATGTTTCTAATGAATGTAAATTATTGAGAGAATTAGATGACAGAGGAAAATAAGTGGAATAATTAACATTGCAAATAGAATCATCTAAAAAGTGCAACTAATTAATAGGTGAATTAATATTGGAGATTATATATAACGTGTGTGTGTGTGTGTCAGATCCCTCAATTTAAAGAGGTTTACACATAAATGTAACAAATAAATGTTCAAATTCGAATTTGGATTAAAAAAATATGTGCATATTAAATATATATGTTAATTGAATGATGGAATTAATTGACATGCCAACTAATGAAATATTACAATGTGTAAAATATTAATTAAAGAAATTAAATAATAGATGTGACACGTTAATATATTAATGGGTCTATTAATTAGGCTTATAACGTAATCAGTAGAAAATGTCAATTAATAAGTAAAAGAAATAATAGTTGACCTAGATTTGAATGTGTAAATATAGGAAGTATAATGCGGCACATAAAAATTAATTGACGGATCAATTAAATAGAGGATTAATTAGATAATTGGTGGGATGCATCTATATAAGAGAGAACGTAATGTAATTCGTTTCATCGATCATCACCTTCTTCATCCCTCTCTTACATTAAATAATGGCTTATTTCTTCATTCTTTTCTCCTATTCCTCTCAAACCTTCACCATTTAAATTCAAATAAAATGCATATGAACAAAATAGAGAAATTGCAACAAAGAAATGGAGAGAACTCGTAGAACGCCATAGTAATTTTAGAAGATAGAGGTTTAAAGCTAAGGACGATAGGTGAGTGGATTTAATCATATAACTTTTATGTTTATGATATATTACTGTTAGATTCCCGTTAAATAATTTTATTCGGTATTTATTTCTGTAACTAAATCTGTTAATTAGTTATGCTGAGACTGTAAATTGAATAAGAGAGCTTGTATTTAATTAATATTAAGCATGATAGTTAGAGAAAGGCATAAGCCTAAAAGTAAGAAATTTACAGTTGTTTGCATCTATTTTAAAGTAGAAATCTTGCCTGTAAATGTTAACTTCTTTTTATTCCTTTTTACTTGAATAAAATAGTAAAGAGTAGAATTTGCAAATGCAGACTAAGACAGAAGAATGCCAGATTTATAGGAATTAGATGTAAAATAAGAAAAGCTGAAATGAAACGAGAAAAATAGAAATTTGCAGTATATTATGCTAAAACGAGGAAAAATAAATTAAAAGGAAAATTTTAATAACTTGATAGGGAAGTTGGTGATAGATTAGTTAGTTGGCTTGGAAAAAAGAATACATGTCTGTAGTTTAATATTTAAAAGATAATGATAAATGTAATTGCAAAAATAAAAGAAAGAAAAAGGTAATTAGTGTAAAATAGAGACACTAAAGTATTTTGCACTACCAAAAGTAAAATAAAAGGAATATGTTGAACGGATTATTGTTTATAGCTTCGTTTGGTATTAAAATATGGAAATGGATCTAAGTACAGCTTTCGTAATCAATCAAATAGAATAGAACTAGTTCCTAGAATATAATAACATAAAGTGAAGAATTAAAGGAATTAAAGAAGGAATCAATTTAATTATTAGACAAGACTAGAAGCTATAGACAGAAATGTAAGTAGATCTGCATTTACTATGCAGATAATAAGATAAAAAGAAAAGCAGTTATTATGATAAGTAAATTTGTGACAGTCGGATGTAGTCCGAAGCCAAGATTGTCATATAATTTAAGAGAATTAAAGAGAATTCAATATCACAATAAAAGAAGATAGACTAGAATAGAAAAGAGCGCTTGTAATTATATTTATAATATATAGATTATAGAAGAATATAGTAGTAACAACTGCAAGTAAAATTATAACATAAGTTAAAATTAAGTAACATAAAAGGCTTATTTTAAGACTTAAATTAAGTTAATAAGCAAATAGAGCAGAAATAACAGAAGAGGCTTATTTTAATAAACTTAGATCTTGGATTAAGTTAAAAAGTAAGATAATAATAGCAGTGGCCCATACCAACAGCATTCCCTTTCAATCAGGAACTAATGGTCTCACGATAATTAGGTGAGGCTGGGACAAGATTATGCTAGTTAGGGTAAATAGGTAGCCAACGGAATAAGAAAAGTAAACTAAACGCAAAAGAAAAGATTATACTTATGGTCTAATAAAAGAGTAAGATGTATTTGGAGCAGCCCAAAGAATGAAGAGCCTAACGATGTAGTTCATCACAGAAGAAGCACGTCAAACATAGTTATTTTGGGCTAGAAGGAAGTACGAGACTTCAACAGGACATGACGGTACTCTAAGATGGCCATCTAGGGTAGGCATAGCGAAGTAGTCCTCCAAAGGCAGATTTGTAGATGTTCCATCAAAAGAGTATGCCTTGACTGCTTTTTGAATGGGAGGACCATTGTAGTCAGTCAAAAGGGGTTAATGTTTGGAGTAGGATATTCGTATGTCCCCATACTTGCAGGTAAGTTTTAGTGGAAAGGACCTAAAAGGATAATCGCATGCGGATATCGAGCCAGCACCAAAACCAAGAAGCGAGTTCGGGAAAGACTAGAGTTAAACCATCAGTCCAATGATTCTTTTGCTATCGAGATAGTGGATGAGGGGCGCAGCCAATTGGACATGTAGATTGTTTGCAGTAGGGCACAGCCACTTAGCTCTTTAGAGGTTTTTCGATTAGTTGAGGGGTAGCTATATGGGGCCATGGCCATGATAAGAAAAGAGACAGACCAAATAGAATATATGTATTGTAGGCCTGACAAGGCAGTCCTTTATAGAAACAGAAAATCTCGATTGAGTTCCGTACAAGGTAGACCTTGTTAAGCGGGATTCAAGGAATAGACAAAACGATTACGTATAGTCCTCAAGGTACGCACTGGGTGGTACATTGTGGATGTTTGAACATTACAATAGTCAAGCGCAGACGCAGTTTTACGTTTCCATGGTAAACGACAAACATCTATATTGCAGGCCTTACGAGGCAGTCCTTTGCAGATGTAGTCACAGAATGCTATAGGAGCAAGGCGATGGTGTCCTTTGCGTGGAGGATACGGAAGGTACTATGGGTAGTACCTAGGACCGATGTGGTCATTGGGCTTATAGCTACATATATATCGGTTTTTAAGTTTTAATCTACTAGAGAGTAGATTGGTACGATTCATGCACAGAGGCAAGAGTATTATAAACCCAATGAACCTAATATAACAGTAAATGGAAATAAAACGGTATATGTAGAATTAAGCTTAGAAGTGTATAATTTGTCCACTCATCAGAACTTTAGTTCTAACCCCCTCCTTATAACATCCTACTGGTTAGGTAGATGACAGAGACTTTCTAGCTTTGAGACACTTGTTTAGAAAGTGTTATCATATTGGTGAGTATTTACTTACTATTATATTTTAGTCAGTTCCACTATGAGATATTTATCTGAGCTTTGATGTATTTGTCTTTGCCTATTTGCAGGATACCAGAAACACAACTCGGGCTTCAGTGGGCTTAGATTTTAGCATTTTTGCGGAAAATCTAGACCTATTGGAATTCGGGTTGTTACAAAAATAGTTTTGACGAAGAAAATTTGTGAAAATAATAACTACAATCGAGTGACGCTTAACAAAGTAAAATTGGATTTGACCAAAACCAAGTGATAGATTTGGCCAAAATGTCACATTTCCTGCTAAACGACATGTGAACGTTAATGCTCGAATAGTTCTACATTAATCGCTGACCAAATTTACACCTAAAAATTCAATCGAATCGTTGAAAACTCCTTGACCGCATGATTTAATCAATTTATAATTATTATAAATTAATTAATATTTATGAAATATGAGTTATAAAATTTTATTTCGATTTGTTGAATAAATGTTATTAAATATGTTTATAACAGTTATAAATATATTAACCAGTATACGATATCTATACGTGTTCAAATTAGATTTAAATGGAATATAAATTGTTTGGACTTTAAATGGGTTGGAAGCCCATAGGAGGCTGGTGTTTAGATTGTGGTACATTGAGGTTGGAAGTCGGGTTGTTACATTTGGTATCAGAGCCTAGGTTTAGGATTCTTGGGTAGATAATGAGTGAACGTATTTGTATTTTTGAATAAAATATAAATAAATTATCTACTAAAATCCAAATAGTCCCTAACCATAGATTTTAACGTGTAGAAAGTGTTTAGAAGTAAATTTGTGCATAGTTTGTCGATTGGGTTTAGGATGACCCAAGTATGTTGAGCCCTATGTTAATTACCTATTTATTGCATACAAATAACCCATGTTTTGAGAGAAGATTGGTATCCATATGTTATAGGAAGTGGAGAAGTTCCCTAGGGATAGTAGGGAGAGTGCTTTTATTTTGGAAGGAATAAGAGGTTTTAGTAAGAAGAAAATCCACTTTATGTCTAGCCAATAAAATGAAATTTTGAATTGCAAAATATAACTGTTAATATATTTGAGGAAGCAAATATTAGGTTTTAAAAAAAATAAGTGGTATTAATTTTAAGCAATTTAAATTGGAATATTTAATTGATTTGAAATATTTAAAAGTAAATTTTTAACTTGAATTCAAATATCACTAATTAATTGTTAATTAAATTATTGAATTTAATAATTTGAAATTGGATAAATTATTGAATCTTTAGTTTTAAGCCGGTTGAAAATAATTTGAAGGCTTGTAAAATTTATATTGATAACACTGAAAATAATAGAAGTTGTAAAATTGAAATTAACAGTGGTTTGTTCGGTTTTAAAATTTTATAGTTTAAATTGAATTTAAAAATAGCCTTCCGAGAATCAGTCTCGGAATTTGACGAAACCAGTTCCGTTGGATCCTTAATAGTATATTATTATCGGGTTTCAAATTTCGTAGTGATTGGAGTTGTTGTGTGAGCGTACGAGAAGTAAACGCGCTGAAAATTTAACCGAAAATTTTAATAATATATTTTCTTTATTCCATTCACATCAGCTGAAAATCTTTCTCCATCAACACATTTTCAAAACACTGCTTCAACACGCAACCCATCCCTCGCCTTTTTTTTCAGCCAGAAATCACACCACCCTTTAGCGTACGAAGCTGCCTTCCTCCATATTATAATCGCGTTTTCTTGCTCATATCAGTAGAACGAAATCAAAGAGCTCCTCCCTCTCCTCATCTTTCAGTTGAAAATCGAAATCGTCTTCTGTATAAAAATAAAATAAAATTTGTTCGAAATCAAAATAAATGGCAGCCAATTTCCCAAGTGAATCTCGTCCTCCTATAAATCGATTGAAATCGAACCAGTAATTTGAAACGAGTTCGAACTCGATTTCTGCTGTTCGCTCAGGCATTCGCGTCACTCAGTGGCATCGAGTCACGATGTAGGCTAGGGCATCGGGGTGGCATGGTGATCTCATTCACGCGATTCGAAAGCAGGGTCATCGTGGGGCAGACCGTGGTGACGATGTGGTTTTTGATTCGTGGCAGCAGGAGGGAGGCGACTCAACTGATGACGATGGCTACACGTGCGTGAAGGTGGAGGCAAGTCACAATTCAAGTTGCTGGCTCGTCGTGGTTCGTCAGAAGGCTGCATTGTTCGATTTGGGAGGCGAGTTCGGCGTCGAAGGCTAGGTGGGATTTTCTCTGGTAATTGTCTAGCCTAATTTTCCTACCTAATCTAATTTTAGTTTATTGGAATTATGCAAAGTAAGAAGGATAATTTTTTTTACAGCATAGGTATAGGATTTGTTTTAATTAGGTTTATATGTATATAAAGGTTAAAGGTTTTTTATTTACAGTTTTGATTTTGAAAAGAAATTTTTATTTAATTCATATATGTGAAAGAAAAAAAAAATATACAGTGAAATTATATTACAATAAATGTAAATATATAGATAAGCAGAAAAATAATTTATTACAATAAGTATAAAACATTTTCTGTTTAATATAAATGCTAGAAAGAATATTTTTATTTATTTATTTTCCATTTGGATTTAATGAATATATAAGTTTACATAACTAAATATATGTGAAAACAAGATTTAGAAAACAACAAAATGAATGCAATGAATTTAGATGATTAATTTATCAAATGGAAATTAATTATTCAAATTGTTAGAATATTAATAAAATTATCTAATATTTATTCAAGGTCAAAATCTGAAAGGAAACGGGATGGTTGGGTTGGATTGCAAACAAAAGCAAAGGTGAGTTAATCTCACTCAGTTAAATTTAAATTTAAATGACTAAATTTAAATAATTATTTGGATGATTGAATTGATTGTTGTGTTATAGTATGGTATATTTTGGAATTGGTATTTTATATTGTGCTAACGTCTGTGGATGCAGGGAAACAGGTTGGAGGGATCCAACTGGACCCCTCAACATTTATTTAAATTATTTAATATTCTCTGTTGTGGTTATTTGATATTCTATGATGAGTTATATTGGAATATTGAATGTTATGGTTTGATTGGATATATTTGAGTATAATGAATTACCAAAAATATATAAATTGGATTTTTGAAAGAAAATAAAGGAAGTAAATATAAGCGAAATAATTATAGAAAATTCGAATAAATTAAGAATGAATTGAAAAGAAATAGAAATAATATGAAAATAATAATCAATAACTTCGAGTATGAAAGGAGAAAGAATTTTGGGATAAAACCGAAATTAATGAATTGTAAATTTAAGTTATATCGATTAAAGGAATAAAAGAATTATTTTAAAATATAAATGTCAAATTTATTTAAAAATGATTAAGAAGTAAATTGAGGAATCTAAAATTGGTATTTTCAGTTAAAAACATTTAAATCATAATTAAGGAACAAAATCTGAAATTAATGGATTTGGAATAAAAGGAAGTGAACTGGAAATCAATTTGGAATTTGATTCAAGTGTTTGAATTGGAAATTTAAAGAAGAATGTGAAGAGAAGTATTTCTCTGGATAGCCAAGTACGTTTTCAAAGTATATTTTTAAATATAAGATAAAAGTTTCATGTTGTTTTTTTTTTAAAAGAAGGTATGTTTTAGAAAATTTATTATTTCTAAATATTTAAATTCTAAAGTAAATATTTGCTCAAATCTATTATAGCAGTAATTATTTAAGTAGTGACTTAGTATTTTGTTTTTAAAAGTGAAATCTAGTTTTATATTTTATTAAGTAACCATATTTTCAAATATTCGTATAGTATGTATTTTCAACAAATTATTGAAGTATTTTAACTTACATGTTTTAAAGTATATTTCAAAGTAAAGTGGTCTAAATTATTTTAAAATCTAGTTTTGTGCTTGGTGATTTCAGTGGAGATAGAAAATATTTGGGAAAGTTTATCCTGAAAAAGAAAGATGATTTGAAACTGTTTTCAAAGGGTTGAAAATAGAAGTGTATATTGTAGAGATATTTTTGGGATTAATAAATGATTTGGGAAATTATTTATTGTTTGATGGATGTTTATGAATATTAATTGATAGTTAAATAACCGACTATCAATATTAGACAAAATGCATTGATCGTTTCGAAGAGACCGGGATCGAGATTTATTTCTTGCAAACCACTTCGATTCGGTTTGTACGTTTTCATGGAAAACGAGTTTGGATGCGAAGATGGAGCAGTGAAGTGCAAGGGCTAGTCGCTTCTAATCCTGAGGATATTTCCAAAATGGATGTAGTAGGAATAGTGCCTTCGATTCCGTTCGAACCCGGAACGGACTTGTATGGATGAATGCTTTCGTAAACATCGTCAGGTGGACGATGGGCATTCTAAGGGATATGTTCTAAAAAGGTAACGCTTAGCCTCAAGCCTCATCAACCGGGAATGACTGAAAATCAGGGGTTATGCAGCAAGGCTAGGTGGGTAGCACCCAAGCAGGGTGAGGTCATCCCTGTCTAGATATCCCTTTTATTTCGGCTTAGTGGGCGGTTGCTGATCCCAACCGCGGGGTGATCTCACTCAAGATTATCCAGTAAAGGGTAGTCCCGGTCTTGTGTTGTAGGGGAGCGGGCGTACTCCTCGGTACTGTGATCTAGGCCACGTACTGTGATAGGTGGTCCCCCAGTGCCTAGTCATTAGTTGGAAATCCATTCTCCCTACGAGCCTTGTACGATTTTTGTTTGTATTACCCATTCTGTGGCTAGTAGCTGGAATTTAATGAATGTAACAATTTCGGCTATTTTATAAGTATTTGTATATAGACCCTATTATAATATCAGAGGATTTCTATAAAAAAAATTGTTTAGCTATCGTAAGGTAAAAACCTGACATGTTTATTTGTGGCGTGGTCTTACGATATGCTTTTGTTTTCAAAAGATTTGTGAAACTTTAATAATCAATTGAGTGTGATTTTCTCACGCTCGTATATCCAGATTGACTCAGGTATTATTCAACTGTAATGCTCGGGTCAGACCGAGTATTATAGGATACAGGATATGATGCTGTGGAGCTCTGGAGATGAGCTGGATGACGATACGTACATCCATACTTGTTTTACATATATATTCTGCTGTGTTGAGTAGTTGTGTATCCAGTTGTATGTTATTGATGTTGAGTTGTGATTGATGTACTCTGATGATGTAATATATAAACAGATATATTTGATTTTGTGTAAAGATATGTTATTATCTATTATATTTTATTCCGCTGCGATGGTTAGATTCTATTATTGTTTTCCATTTTCTTCTTCTACATCTTCTTCTTTTACCCAAATGGTTCGTATTTCTGTACAACTTGAGTTGATTTCCGTAGAATGGAGTTGACTCAAGGGGTACGGATTTGCGGGACGTTACATTTACAGTAAAAATAAAGGAAGCATAGACTATGACACTATTGTTATAATAGGTGACTCCCATAGTAAATGTTTTTACATAGCATATGGGACTTATTAATATTTTTTTTAACTGAATCCATATATTAGTATTTTTGGGTTATAGTAATATTGTTTCACGCAACATCCATTTTGACCTAAATGAGTTTTGGGGATAATTTCTAAAGTGGTTTGTATGTATTATTTAAATAAGTACATAAAAATATTTTCTTGTCATAAAGTAGTTTTGAAAATAAGTTCTTTTGAAAAATAATGTACGATAAATTAATGAATTTAGTAGGGAATATTTTATGTAAGTAAATATAGAGTAAACATACCTTAATCTGTTGGAATGAAATGAATAATGATATAATTTTCTATGAATCACAAAAAAAGATGATTTGTGCAAGTCATAAGGAATACGTGAAAGAGATGTACAACGTATGGAAAGCATCATATTTTGTATAGCCTATTTCGATAAAATATAAAATAAATTTCTTATAATTTCACGTAAACATGAAATCCTCCTTTAAAGGATTTATAGAAGGTTTTAGCGTTAATGGTCCCCCATAAGAGAAAGTAATTCTAATACATTAAGGCATAAAACCATTAATTGTAGTAAGTTAGAAACTCTTTCAAGGTTAAGTAATTGGAAGAGTAGGAAAGTTAAGAAATTTTTGATAAAACAATTGTTCTTATCTACTTCAGTTTTGTAAATTTGAAAATCTATGGAAAAAAATGATATTTTTAAAACATGTGAGGACATTCTTTTTAAAGTCAAGAAAAAAGAAAAATGTTTTAAGAACAAGCAAGACATGTTTTAAACAAAGATGGTTTGGTGGAAAAGTAAATATTTTTTTTTTGAAAAGATAAAATTAAGTAACCAAGTACCTATGAATTTAACAGAAAAAATTAAAATAAATCTTTCAAGAGCAAGAATTTATGGATTTAGTATTTTAGAAATTTAGGAGCTTTAATTTCTAAAGAAAAATGATAAATACCAAACCAAACAAGACTTTTAAATATGGAGTAGATAGGAATCATTTCCTAGGTGTAACGGAAAAAGTATAAGGCTATAGTGGTAATTACTCCTAGTAGTACTAAAGGAAGTTTTCGTAAGATGTATAGAACATTAGTGAAAACCTAGAAATGTTATGTGCAGACTATAGAAGAATAGTGAAATGATATTAGTAAGATGATAGGACACAAATGGTTGGGATAGGTAGACCTTAATTAGCAAAAAATGAATGCTAAAGAGAGAATTTCTCCAAGCTTAATTGCCTTTTTAGATAGAGATTGCATAGACTGAAATCCTTATCCATTATAGTAAATGAGACTTAGTTATTCCTTTTTGAGCATGGAATAGAAGAGATGAACAGATCTTATTCGTTATGAGTAACACAGCGAAAGTTGGTAATAAGTAATAGGGGTTAGGAGGATATGAATTACTTGGATTCCTAGAGTAGGACCTTTCTGTGTTAGAGTGGACATGGTCTTAGAACTCCTTGCCCTAGATGATAGCTGTGTTTAGTGTTGTACTAAAAGAAGAGTAAAATCATATGTAAGGTAACTAAAAGAAAAAGGGTAAGATCTAAAGAAAGCAATAGAGACTTCAATAGAAATAAATGAGAATTGCAAAAGAATTATATACCTTTCCCGTAAATTAATCTTGGGAAAAAGTTTGCAAAAAAAAAACATTTCTTATATAAACCGTGCTTGGGAAAGAAAATAGAGATTTTATAGGATAGTGGCATATGTCCCAAATACGGAGAGAGAGGTACGCAAAAGAAAAACGGAGAAATGTGAAGTTTTCTGTTTTCTACCTTCTTTCTGACATAAGAAATCGAGTTCGAAAAATTATATTTTTCTTAAATTCGAATGTTAAAAGTTATGTGGTAGGATTTGGATGAAAAATTCATTGAACTACACCCTTATTCAATAGGAGTATGGGAAAAATTGGACGAAAACTATTTTGTGTTTTCAAAAGATTGCATTCGTTAGAAATTGCAAGTATATTTAGGGTCTCTTCATCATATTTTAAGCAAATTTTTAAAGAAAAAAAGCATTCGTATATGAGGTACCACTTAGAAATTTGTGTACATGCATATATTTTGTAGTGAATAACACTTTTACACAAGAATACGGATCGTCGCAAAATTGGATGTACACAAAATGGATGTGATTGATGCGAAAAATTATATAATTTTACCTTTATCAAATTTCGAGGACGAAATTTCCTAAAGGTAGGAGAATGTAACGGCCCACATTCTATTGACTGTTAAATTAAAATAAATTTAATTGATAACTATGAAAACGGTGAAAAATGAATTTTTGCTGGTGTTGGAATTTGACCATGAAACTTATACCATTGTGTTCGTGTCAATTTTTTGATCAACTTGCATGTACAATGTTTTCTAAATGGACTTCAAACGGAGAAGTTATAGTCATTTGAACTTTTTGCGTCAGAAACAATTACATTTGCAAACATGAAAATTTTATCAATTACAAACATTTGCAATTAATTCATAGGATATTTACAAAATTAGTAATAAATTTATTATGTTTGTAATAAATGTAAATATTGAGAGAATTAGATGTAGGAGGAAAATTTAGGGGAATAATTAATATTGCAAATAGAATCGGCTAAAAAGAGCAACTAATTAACAAGTGAATTAATTTTGGAGATTAATATATAACGTATGTATGTGTGTGTTTATATATATATATATATATATATATATATGTATGTATGTATGTATGTATGTATATGTATATATATATATATATGTCAGATCCCTCAATTTAAAGAGGTCTACATATAAATGTAACAAATAAATGTTCAAATTCAAATCTGGATAAAAAAATATGTGCATATTAAATATATATGTTAATTGAATGGTGGAATTAATTTACATGCCAATTAATGAAATGTTACAATATGTAAAATATTAATTAAATAAATTAACTAATAGATGTGACACGTTAATATATTAATGGAGCTATTAATTAGGATTATAACGTAATCAGTAGAAAATGTCAATTAATAAGTAAAAGAAATAATGGTTGACCTAGATTTGAATGTGTAAATATATGCAGTATAATGCTGCACATAAAATTAATTGAAGGATCAATTAAGTAGAGGATTAATTAGATAATTGGTGGGTTGCATTTATATAAGAGAGAACGTAATGTAATTCGTTTCATTAGCCATCACCTTCTTCATCCCTCTCTTATAGTACACAATGGCTTCTTTCTTCATTCTTTTCTCCTATTTCTCTCAAATCTTCATCATATAAATTCAAATAGAATATGTATGAACAAAATAGAGAAATTGCAACAAAGAAATGGAAAGAAGTCGCAGAACGTCGTAGTAATTTTAGAAGATAGAGATTTAAAGCTAAGGACGATAGGTGAGTGGATATAAATATTTAACTTTTACTTTTATGATATATTATCATTAGATTCCCGTTAAATAATTTTATTCGGTATTTATTTCAGTAACTAAATTGTTAATTAGTTATGTTGGGACTGTAAATTGTATAAGAGAGCTTGTATTTAATTAATATTAGGCTTGATATTTAGTGAAAGGCATAAGCCTAAAAGTAAGAAATTTACAGCTCTTTGCATCTATTTTAAAGTAGAAATCTAGCCTGTAAATGTTAGCTTCTTTTTATTCCTTTTTGCATGAATAAAATAGTAAAGAGTAGAATTTGCAAATATAGACTAAAATAGAAGAACACTAGATTTACAGCAATTAGATGTAAAATAAGAAAAGCTGAAATAAAACGAGAAAAATAGAAATTTGCAGTATATTATGCTGAATGGGGAAAAATAAATTAAAAGAAAAATTTATAATAACTTGATAGGGAAGTTGGTGATAGATTAGTTGGTTGGCTTAGAAAAAAGAATACATGTCCATAGTTTAATATTTAAAAGATAACGATAAACGTAATTGCAAGAATAAAGGAAAGAAAAAGGGAATTAGTGTAAAATAGAGACACTACAGTATTTTACACTACCCAAAAGTAAAATAAAAGGAATATATTGAACGGATTATTTTTTATAGCTTCATTTGGTATTAAAATATGGAAATGGATTTTAGCACAGTTTTCATAACCAACTAAATAGAATATAACTACTTCCTAGAATATAAGAAAATAAAGTGAAGAATTAGAGGAATTAAAGAAGGAATCAAGTTAATTATTAGACAAGACTAGAAACTATAGACAGAAATGTAAGTAGATCTGCATTTACTACACAGATAATAGAATAAAAAGCAAAGCAGTTATTATGATAAGTAAATTTGTGACAGTCGGATGCAGTCCTAAGCCAAGATTGTCATATAATATAAGAGAATTAAAGAGAATTCAATATCATAATAAAATAAGACAGATTAGAATAGAAAAGAGACGCTTGTAATTATATTTATAATATATAGATTATAAAAGAATATAGTAGTGACAATTGCAAGTAAAATTATAACATATGTTATAATTAAGTGGAAAGAACATAAAAGGCTTATTTTAAGACTTAAATTAAGTTAACAAGAAAATAGAGAAGAAATAACAGAAGAGGCTTATTTTAATAAACTTAGATCTTGGATTAAGTTGATAAGCAAGATAATAATAGAAGTTGCCCATACCGACAACATTCCTTTTAGTCATGAACTGATAGTCTCACAATAGTTAGGTGAGGTTGGGACAAGATTATTCTAGTTAGCGTAAATAAGTAGCCAGCGGAATAAGAAAAGTAAACTAAACACAAAAGAAAAGATTAGACTTATGGTCTAATAAAAGAGTAAGAAGCGTTTGGATCAGCCCAAAGAATGAAGAGCCTAATGAAGCAGTTCATTACAGAAGAAGCACGTCAAACTTGGTTATTTTTGCTAGAAGGAAGTACGAGACTTCAACAGGACATGAGGGTACTCTAGGATGGCCATCTGGGGTAGGCATAGCGAAGTAGTCCTCCATAGGCAGGTCTGTAGGTGTTCCATCAAAAAAGTATGCCTTGACTGCTTTTTGAACGGCAGGACCATTGTAGTCAGTCAAAATGGGTTAATGTTTGGAGTAGAATATTTGTATGTCCCCATACTTGCAAGTAAGTTTTAGTGGGCAACCCAAAAGGATAGTCGCATGCGGATATCGAGCCAGCATCAAAACTAAGAAGCAAGTCCAGAAAAGACTAGAGTTAAACCATCAGTCCAATGATTCTTTCACTATCGACACAGTGGATGAGGGGCGCAGCCAATTAGATGCTTAAATTGTTTGTCGTAGGGCACAGCCACTTAGATCTTTAGAGTTTTTCCGATTAGTTGAGGGGTGGCTACGTGGAGCCATGGCCACGATAAGAACAGGGACAGACCAAATAGAATATTTGGATTGTAGGCCTAACATGGCAGTCCTTTATAGAAATAGAAAATCCAGATTGAGTTTCGTATAAGGTAGACCTTGTTAAGCGGCATTCACGGAGTAGACAAAACGATTACGTAAAGTCCTCAAGGTACGCATTGGGTGGTACCTTGTGGATGTTCGAGCATTAGTATAGACAAGTGCGGATGTAGTTTTACATTTCCATGGTGGATGACGGAACATCTATATTGTAGGCCTTACGAGGTAGTCCTTTGCTGATGTAGTCACAGAACGCTATAGGAGCGAGATGATGGTGTCCTTTGCGAGGAGTATATGGAAGGTACTATGGGTAGTACCTTGGACTGATGCAGTCATTGCGCTTATAGCTACATATATATCAGTTATTAAGTTTTAATCTACTAAGGAGTAGATGGGCACGATTCACACACAGAGGCAAGAGTATTATAAACCCAATGAACCTAATATAAATGTAAATGGAAATAAAAGGTATATGTATAATTAAGCTTAGAAGTGTATAATTTGTCCATTAACCAAAACTTTAGGTCTGACCCCCACCTCATAACATCCTACTGGTTGGGTAGATGACAGAGACTTTCCAGCTTTGAGACACTTGTTTAGAAAGTGTTATTATATTGGTGAGTATTTACTTACTAATGCATTTTAGTCAGTTCCGCTGTGAGATATTTATCTGAGCTTTGATATATTTGTCTTTGCCTATTTGCAGGATACCAGATACCCAACTCGGGCTTCAGTGGGCTTGGATTTTAGCATTTTTGCGGAAAATTCGGACCCACTGGAATTGGGGTTATTACAAAAATAGTTTTGATGAAGAAAATTTGTGAAAATAATAACTACAATCGGGTAACGCTTAACAAAGTAAAATTAGATTTGACCAAAACCAAGTGATAGATTTGGCCAAAATGTCACATCTCCTGCTAAATGACATGTGAACGTTAATGCTCGAATAGTTCTACATTAATCACTGACCAAATTTACACCTAAAAAGTCAATTGAATCGTTGAATACTCCTTGACCACATTATTTAATTAATTTATAATTATTATAAATTAATTAATATTTATGAAATATGAGTTATAAAATTTTATTTTGGTTTGTTGAATAAATGTTATTCATAATAGTTATAAATATATTAACCAGTATACGATACCTATACGTGTTTAAATTAGATTTAAATGCAATATAATTTGTTTGGACTTTAAATGGGTTGGATGCCCATAAGGGGCTAGTGTGTTTTTGCCATAATATAATCAGGTAGGGATGGCCATTTGATGGTAAGAAGGTTAGGGTCTTGACAAATAAGAGGAAAGAATGGCTGGGAGAATAGTGGATTTGGATCCTAACTTCTCTCTCTTTTATCTCCTCTACTAATAGATCATAACCCTCGTTCTTTTTCTAACTTTTTGAAGCCACCATTAGCTATACCTCTGGCCGAAATCTATCTTTTCATCTTGTAACGACCCGCTTTTCTATACATTTTAAGTGATAATAAACCACACATGTCCAACTCAAATTGAACGAAAAGGCGAGCTGTGAAGGGCAAAAAGAAAACAAAGACATAGAACAAAATCTTACAAAGGGAATAAAAAATATTATTTCAATGATCTTTACAACGGAAAATTTAAATACATACATCAAAACCTATTTAGCTTCAACAGTTATAAACCTTCGTCCTTTAAAATGTTAAGTACAAACTAGCAAACAAACATAGTTGGAATATAATCTACGATCATAGGTTGATGAAGATCTCCAGCTCTCCTCTAGAAACTCCAAGCATCTTAAACTAAACCTGAAACTTGCTCGGATCTGACCCGAATATTAAAAATACCCAAGTCAGTCTGGTAAACCAACGGTTGAAATGCAAATCATAAATATATATGGCAACGTCGTAGATTAACTTTGGTGCCATACAAAACCTTTAAAAAGAAGAGTATCTCATAAGACCACGCCGTGCATGAACACGGATGGGATTATATCTTATGATAACTAAAACATTTCTTTCAAATCATTTGATATTGTTTCTAATGACATTTCTTTGAAAATCCTTTCAAATAACATATTAAAATAGCCAGAATTGTTACATTTGTTAAATTTGACAGCATATTTAGGTAAACAATCAAGTCTGTTAAAGGAATGTGTTGGAGATTGGATTCCAACAATAACAAGGTGAAGGACTATCTTCTATACAATACATCTCTAGAGGAATGTACCGAGCCATAGCCCCGTTGCCCTTTATCAACATAAGACTGACCTACCTCTAACATAGATAGCATCGAATGTGACATCATCCCAGTCATTCCTAACCTACCCAAGACGTCTCATAGCATACACAACAAACCCGATATATAGAGGGTAATCTAGAAAGGTGACGACCATATCATAATGGGTACGACCCACATAGCCATGCTGCATCTACTAGAAAGTGCTGCTATGGATCGTAATATGGGATATAATCTAACTTATCTACTAATGGAGAATATGAATATAAAAAATAAACAGTAAAGTAAATGACACTACGGATTTTTATACTGGTTCGAACTCCCGTTCTACGTCTAGTCTCAAACTCCTTCTGGAATTTAACTGTCAACCCTTTCTTAACCCGAAGAAATAGGTATTACACCACCTGAGAAACCGAACGGGACTTCTACTGCCTAGACAACAGAATAGGACATCTATCGCCTAAGCAAACGAACAGGACTTCTACAATACGGTAAGTTTTCATGACTAATTGTGCTTTGTAGATAGTTTGGATAAGTCTTTAGAGTACACCCTTTCTATAATCTTCTCTTTTGTGGTATATAGTGTAGCCCATAAAGATTGGAAGTAATTTTAATCATAAATAAATTTTGCTTAAATGTACGAGTGATTAGGATATGTTTATGAAAGCAAATGGCAGAATTTAGATAGCAAGAATATTAGAATAGAATTAGAGAATTAAGATCATGAAAACAACTGAATTCAAGGCTATATATAGAGTTTAAAATGATGTAATTGTCCGTGAAAAGTTTCGGCCAAAAGATACGGAAACAACTCTTGAATCAAGGGTTGTTTATGTTCATTAAAAAGTGGTAGCCATTTAGAAAACTAGTTGTTATGAATATTCACTCGACTGAGGAAAGAAATTCAGTCCTTCGAATATTCAGAAATTTTGAATTTTGAATTTTATTTTGAAAAGACACTTGGCTCAGTCGACTGAATGGGCTGGTTTAGTCAACTAAACCTTTAAACATATTTGTGCACCTATGCATGTTTCAGTCGACTGATAACACCAATTCAGTTGACTAAAACTAGTGTTTTTTGCCATATTCACTTCTTTTTGAAAGCTTTTTGTTTATAAAGTTGATATAAACAATTTCAATAATGTATACATGATTTTGAGTATAATTTAAACCATGTGTGCATGCATTTACCACTTCAGAGAGATTTTAACATTTACTAACTACTAAACTAGACTATAGACAAACCGTTTATAAAATCTGAAACTTCTCTTTGAATTCTTGGTCTTTGATCTATCGTCGAATAGAATATATCTTCTCCTTCAAATATGGTTAGTTCATATAACATCTACTTCATAGTTTTCATGATCAAAACAACAAAATACAAGGTTCTAACATTCTCCTCCTTTTTGATGATGACAACTGTGCAAGTTTAAAAAGTTATAAAAAATTATTAAAGCAATTTAAACTCCCCCAGAATAAATGATCTACCTGTTTAATATCTGCATTTTTCTCCCCATTTTTCATCGACAATAAGTAATAAGAATTGGACAGTATGGTAAACTATGACAGAATGGATGGATATGAATAAGTAAAACAGATACCATGGATAACTTGCATTTTAAACTAACAACAAATGAATTTGAACAACATATTACTTAAGAAACAAAAACAACGTTCGTTCAACATTAAACAACATAAATAGAAAAACAATATTAAAAATACTAAACAAAGAAATTATAAGCATAATAGAAGATAAAAAGGCCTAAACTTCCTCGCTATCGGATTCTTCCTCGGATGTTTTCCAAGTCAAAGGAGCGGGGGGGGGGGGGGGGGGGTTTCGGCAATACTTGTGGAAGTAGAGCCGGTGCAAGAAATTTTCACCCAAATTTTATTTAAGAAGCCCTTGATGGACTTGAGTTTCTTATTGCTCCTAATGATGGTATTCTCGACGTTGACCAATCAGTGATTTAGCTTACTCTGATTCTGTGAAAGAGTGACTAGACCTTGCCTTATAGGAAAGTCATCATGAAGCTCTTGAATCTAGCTGTCTTCTTCTTCCTCTATTTGACGAGAAGGTTGAGAGGAGGAGGAGACGATATGTGCCTCATAGGGTTACAGAATCACTTGTGCGCGATTAGCCACCCATTGTTGGAAGCTAATGATTTGTTGAGGTAAGGGGTGTTTTGGCAAACACATAAGACTTAGTGTCTTAGTGTTTAGCCGCCAACCTTAATAAAATCAGCATTGGATGGTGACATCGTTAGGGTGCGATTAACCCTTTGTTATTTCTTGTAATGGTTGGATTGGTGACTAAACATTAATGCGTTCCCAGGTGTTTGGCGACACCTGAGAATTTTATGGGCTCCATTCCCAAGATTTCTATGGAGCTTGAGAATGTTGTGGCGATGGTTGATGTACGCACTGTTTCGACGAAGACCTGCGAACCTTTAACGCGACTTGTTTCAGAAAACTTAAACATTTAGCATTCACTTTCTATTCAAAGTACAGTTTGTGTTGTAGGTCCAGAGTCTCTCTCTAATAATGATGAATATCATCAATTTTCTCCTTCGTGGATGGAGAATCAAAAAATAAATTACATTTAGTTTGTGTGCCTTGAGGAATATATCCAATATGATGTGTAGCATATGATGTAATTTTAACCAGAATATAAACAGGTGTGGATTTGGTAGAATTCTTCGACGATTCAGAAGAAGGTGTGCTGAAAACAATGGATGATTGAATATATTCTTCCTGTGAAGACATGTTGGTGTTTGTAGAAAGTAACATTAAAAGAATTTACGCTTAGAAAATGTATTAAGGGGAACGATGTGAAAAGGAATGAAGTAGGAGCCTTTATATATAGATGTATACAATATTTTAGGTGAAATAAATCTAAAAAGAAGAAGCAGTATATGTTTATAGCCAAACAAAAATTTAAGGTAGAAAAAGGATGAGAAATAAGAGCTGTACAGGTGATATGAGGAAGATAGTAGTTGGTATAATAAGAAATACTATAGCAGAATGGAAAAACATATAACTACCTTATCAGCAACCTAAGTTAGAGTGCCAACAGCATTAAATTTAAAAAAAAAATTATAAATCATGTAAAGATATAATACCCAATTCTCGACGTAATTTTATAAATATATTTTCATTAAAGGTTTTGTAAATATGCCAGCTATCTGATTTTCTGAAGATACAAATTCTAATGAAATATTGCCTTTTTCTATGTTACCTCTAAGAAAATGATGTCTTATATCTATATGTTTAGTTCTAGAACGATTTATTGGAATTTTAGATAAATTTATTACACTTGTATTATCACAATAGATTGTTGAATTACAGAGATTTATTCCAAAATTTTGAAGTGTTTGTTGCATGTAGATTACTTAAGCGCATGCCAAAGCAGCAGAGATATATTTTGCCTCATCGTCGAAAGTGAAATGCAATTTTGTTTGTTACTAAACCAAGATACTAAAGATCGTCCAATGAAGTGATAAGTACCATTAGTACTCTTTCGATCCGTTTGACATCCTCCAAAATTAGCATCACTATATGATACTAACTCGAAAGGACATTCTTTTGGATATAAGAGACCATAGCCTTTGGTCTTGCTTAAGTATTTCAAAATTCACTTTACTGCCCATGTGATTCTTTTGGATTTGCTTGAAATTGTGCACATAAGTAGACACTCATCATTATGTCTGGTCTACTAGCAGTTAAATACAATAATAAACCAATCATACTACGATATAGTTTTTGGTCGACACTTTTTCCATTTTCATCTCTATCGAGATGTAATGTAGTGTCATGGGAGTAAGTTTAGCAGAAGTATTTTCCATACCAAATTGTTATTTGATATTATTACAATATCTTTCTTCACTAGTAAAAATTTCATTTTTTAATTATTTAATTCGTAACCAAGAAAATATAAAAGTTCTTCCATGTGAGACATTTCAAATTCTTTTGTCATAAGTTCAGAAAATTCTTGATATAATTTTTCATTTGTGGAACAAAAAAATAATGTCATCTACATAAATTTAATATGTTAAATATCATTTTTATAATGTTTTATAAATAAATTTTAATCTACTTTGCCAATATTAAAACCAAAATTAATTAAATAACTTTTAAGATGGTCATATCGAGCACAAGGTGCCTATTTTAAAATGTACAAAGCCTTTTTTTAATTTACAAACATAATCGGTATATTTTTCATGTGTCAACAAAGGAGGTTGTTCTACATATCCATTTTATTTTATAAAATCATTTAAGAAAGCATTTTTTACATCCATTTGATAAAGTTTAAAGTCATTAAAACATGCACATGTTAATGAAATATGTATAGCTTCTAGACGAGCTATAGGTGCAAATATTTCATCATAGTCTATTCCTTCTTCTTAATTATAAACTTGAGAACTAGCCTATCTTTATTTCTAATAATGTGTTCCTACTCATCGGCTTTATTTTTGTAAACCCATTTTGTTCCTGTAACCGCTTGATTACTTGGTCTAGGAACTAAGTCATTAACATCATTACATTCAAAATGGTTTAAATCTTCTGGCATAGCTATAATCCAGTAATCATTAGTTGAAGCTTCTTTAGCATTTTTGGGTTCAATATTCGAAAGAAAAGCTATATTACCCATTTGATTTAGTTGATTTCGTGTTCTTACGTTGGTACTAATTTCTCCAATTATATTTTCAGCAGGGTGATTTCTTAGAAGTCTTTGTAGGGATCTTTTATTATTATTATTTTGCAAATTATTGCTTGTATTTATTTCAGTATCATCATCAAAATCATTTGATTTAGAAAATTTTCTTCATCTTCTATTTTATGTTGAAATTTTCATTAAATGACACATGAAGTGTTTCTTGGATTACTTTAGTTCTTTTATTATAAATTCTATAAGCTTTGCTTCGTTTCGAATATCCAATGAATTTTCCTACATCGGATTTTGGATCGAATTTACCAAGCTTATCTTTTGTATTTAAAATAAAACATTTTGAACCAAAAACTTTAAAATATGATATATTAGATTTTCTTCCATCAAAAAACTCATATGGTGTACGTTTAGTTAATTGTCGAAAAGAAACTCACTATTTAAAACATAACAAGCGGTTGCTACAGCTTCTGCCCAAAAATGATTTGATAGAGTACTTCCATTTAATAAAATTATAGCATATTCTTGAGGTGTTCTACTTTTCCTTTCTACAACTCCATTTTGCGGTGGAGTTCTAGAAAAGGAAAAATTGTGAATAAATTTTTTCTCATTACAGTAATTTTTTCAAAAGATTCATTTTCGAATTCACCATCGTGATCGCTTCGAATATTTTTAAATTTTAAATTCTCAATATGAATTCATTTAGCAAATACAAAAGTATCACTTTTATTTTTCAAAAATATTTTTTGGGTATATCTTGAAAAATCATCTACAATTACAAAAACATATCTATAATGGTTTATAGATTGAATATGAGTTGGTCCAAAAAGATCCAAATGTAATAATTAAGCGGTTGTAATGTAGAAATAATTTTCTTTGATTTAAAAGAAGATATTTTTAATTTTTCTAATTAACAGGCATCACAAAATATTTTTTTACCTTAAAACTCATTTTTGGCAAACCTTTAACTAAATTAAATTTTAGATAATTTGTTTATAGCTTTAAAATTCATGTGACAAAATCCTTTATGCCATTATCAACGATCATTTTCCTTGGCTACTAGACACAAACTTTGTTATGATTGACATTCATATTTAATATGTAAATATTTCTTTATCTGGTTCCTTCAAAATAAGATTATTAATTTGATCAAAAATGTTGCATTTATTTTCTGAAAAAGTTATATTAAAATCTTTATCACATAGCTGACTTATACTTAGTAAATTATGTTTTAAGTTTTTAGCTAGTAAAACATTTGTAATAAGAGGTAAGTTAGATGTACCATCATTGCTCATATCGCCTTTGTCAATGATATGGTCTTTGGAATTATCTCCAAATGTGACAGATCCTCCATCCGAGTAGATAATGTTGGTCAGCATATCCTTATTTCATGTCATATGTTTTTGAGAAACCACTGTCTATTATCCACTTTCCTCTTTTCTTAGTCGTTACCTGCAAAAAATATGCGAATAACATTAGTACACAAATTTTAATTAGGGACCTAAGGTTAGATCTTAGGAAACCAAACCCAAGAGGGTTTAGAATTCCCTTTATAAGTAAAATCTTTATTTTTATGAACTGAAATTATAAGATATTTATATATTTGTTTTTGATTAAATTATTATTGGTTTTTGGTACCCAAATTTTTATAGTATTTGTTTTACCATTTTCTTTCTTTTGAGTAACAACCTTTGGCCTTATTTTTGCTTTTACAAAATTATTATGCAAACTGAAATTTTTATAAGATATACTATTCTTCTTTTAAATTGTCTTTGAAGAATTTTTATATCATAATCCATTCTTATTAGAAGTAGTTTGAGAATTACTAATAATTTTAGAAAGATTCTCTCTTCCTTTATTAAAATTAGTTATGTTTTTAGTGATATTCTCTAAATCAGTTTTGAGACCAGTATTATTCAATTCGAGGATTTTGACATTTGAGTTTAGATCATGATTTTCTAAAGCTAATACTGTATCCTTTTCTTTTTAGACTTTTACTTCATTTGTTAGCATAGTGAGTTGATAAGAAACATTAGACAAAGATTCTTGTGTATTAACAAATTCTTCTTTTAAGATTTCCTTTTCATCTCTTAGCATATCAACTTCTATTTCAGTTCTGTCTAATTTTTCTACTGCATCTTTATATTTTCTTTTAAATTTTTTGAGTTTACGTAACAGTTTTGAATTTATATCAATTAAATCATTGAAAGATAAATCACTTACTTGTTGGTTAAAGCCATAAAGTAGACGTTGGCTTGTTCAGAACCACTGTCTATGTCACTGTCTAATGATGAAGTCGATTCTGAATCTTCCCATGTAACCGAGAATGCCTACTTCTTTTTGTACTTGTCCTACTTATTCTTGAATCTATCTTTCTTTCTATCAGGGCAATATTTCTTCATATGTCTCTTCTTATGACATTTGTAGCATTCAAATTTGAGGCTGGCAATTTACTGGAATTTTCCCTCCAATTATTTCCAAACTTCTTATTCTTTTTGAATTTTAAAAAAATTGAAATCCTTTGCAATCAATAACATGTCATCTTTATCTAAATCTGAATCCTCTTGATTAGCTTTGAATGTGTTATTCTTTTTATCTTGTGCTTGATCTCGTTAGCCTGCAAGTTCACTTCATTTGACATGAGATTTCCAATTAACTCTTCAGGTTTGATGGTAGAAATGTCGTTAGCTTCTTCAATAGCTAAGACTTTTCATTTTCATTCATCCATTAAAGAGTTTAGAATTTTAGGCACAATATCAAAATCTGAAGAAAATAAAATTCTCCTAATGCCTATAGTGAATGATGTATGTCTTGAAATCTAGAATACATGTCATTTATAGTTTCATTTGATCTCATTCTAAAATTTTGAAACTGATTTCTAAGCATAAAAATCTTGCTTTGTTTTAACTTTTTTAGTTCCTTCATGTGTGACTTTAAGAGTTCTCCAAATTTCATAAGCAGTTGTACATATGCTAACTCTATTAAATTCATTTTTGTCTAAGGCACAAAATACATATTCATAACTTTTGCATTCGATGTAGCATCTACCTTTTGTGTATTTGACCATTCTGAAAAGGGGGTAGAAGGTATAGTGTATTCACTTTGAGTGATATTCCAAGTACCATATCCATATGCTTGCATCAAAATTCTCATTCGAGTTGACCAATAATTGGAGTTTAAATGTTAAATGGTGGTGGTCATGCAGTGGATTGACCTTCAACAGAACTTTGTTAGTGTTGTTTTGCATATTAATTGTGTATCAAATAACGGTGTTATAGTTATATAATGGCATTGCTTAGATACCAAATGAAAGTGCTGTTATGGATTGAAATATGGAACATAATCTAAGTATCTACTAGGGAGGAATACCAATATAAAAAGTAAATAAATGATACCAGGGATTTTCATGCTGGTTCGAACTCTCGTTCTACATCCAGCCTCTTACTCCTTCTGGAATTTAACTGTCAACCCTCTCTTAACCCGAAGGAATAAGCATTACACCGCCTGAGCAACCGAACGAGACTTATACCGCCTAGACAACTTAATAGGACTTCTACCGCCTGAGCAACCGAACAAGACTTCTACAATATAGTAAGTTTTCTTGACTGATTATGCTCTATAGATAGCATGGATAAGTCTTTAGAGTACACCCTTCATATAACCTTCTCCGTTGTGGTATATAGTGCAGTTCGTAAAGGTTGGAAGTAATTTTAATCACAGATAAATTTTGCTTGAATGTGCGAGTGATTAGAATATGTTTATGAAAGCAAATGGCAGAATTTAGATAGCAAGAATATTAGAATAGAATCAAAGAGTTAAGTTCTTGAAAACAACTGAATTCAAGAATATATATATATATATATAGTTTAAAAAGATGTAATTTCCTATGAAAATTTTTGGCCAAAAGATACGGAAACAACTCTTGAATCAAGGGTTGTTTCTATTCGTTAAAAAGTGGTGACCATTCAAAAAATAGCCATTATGAATATTAAGTTGACCGAGGAAAGAAATTCAGTCTTTTGGATATTTAAAAATTTTGAATTTTGAATTTTATTTTGAAAAGACACTTGGTTCAGACGATTGAATGGGGTGGTTTAGTCGATTGAACCTTCAAACATACTTGTGCACCTATGCATGTTTCAGTCGACTGAAACTGGTGTTATCTATCTATTCGCTTCTTTTTGAAAGTTGTTTGTTTATAAACTTAATATAAAAAAATTCAATTATATATGATTTTGAGTATAATTTAAACCGCATGTGCATGCATATACCACTTGGGAGAGATTTCAACTTTGATTAACCACTAAATTAGACTATAGGCAAAACTTTTATAAAATTTGAAACTTCTCTTTGAATTTTTGGTCTTCGATCTATCGTCGAATAGAATAGTATCTTCTACTGCAAATATTGGTTAGTTCACATAACATCTACTTATAAAACATCAAAATACAAAATTCTAACACTACCATGTTTTTGCCATTACCGATGTGTGAGGCTTGAGGTAATGTTTTACCTTTCTCAAAACACCATATCCCACTTTGAATACCAAATCGCCATTTCTAATAACACACTAATTGATTTTCACAAAAGTACAACCCTCGGATTCATGCGCCTCGGGGAAGGGTGTTAAGCAGAAAAGGGATTGCCTCCTACAGCACCAAACTTATTTATGTTTGTAAAAATTAATGTACATGTTCTTAGAAATGCAATTTCAAACACTCGTCCATATAAGTTGTCCAGAAACAGAACAAACCGAAGGCACTCTTACTACATCCTATTTGGGAATCACCCCTCGGATTGCTAGTGAGCAATCCTTACATCGAAGATTTTATAATGAAGGCACTACTGCCACCATATATAAAATATAGGAATCACCCCGGAGGTTAGTGGCAGGCAACCCTACATTATGAAGATCTTAGTCTTCAAAATCATTTCTTCAATATGTCTTTACTTTCAATGCGTATAATAGTTCAAAGTGGTTTTCGATTAGGAATCACCTAAATCTGATCTTGGTCTGTCCGAACGAATTATCAATAAAAAGATATGTACATGTGTATGCAGAAATGCTAAGCCTCTTTTGTTTAATCCTTTTAGTTAATTAAAACCTCTTTTAACTTTTAGAAATCTTCAAATCGCTTTTCTTTAAATTACTTGGAAAATATTTCATATTCAATTATTAGTGTAATTCCAATCTTAATGGAGATTTCATATTTCTAAAACATATCTTAAATTGGCTAAAAACATTATTATTTAAGACATTGTTTATTGTAAACCCAAACGAATTAGTATTGAGTGAAAGAGATCCATAGAGATTAGACTAATTATACTTAATACCAATTTTTGTATTTAACATGTACTATTCGTCGAATAACAGTGAAATCGCCTTTTAAATTCACACGGATAGTACAAGTTCCCTTCTCGGAATTTAATATACAGTTTAAATATAATGTTCTTTGTACCATCAAAATTCTATTTAAAAATCTTTTTTACCTTTTGGAAAACTATAAATCTCTTTCCTTCTATCTTACTTTGGAAAATATTTCCATTTATGAAATTTCACTTCAAAAAAAATCTATTCTTTTATAACACTCATTACTTCTATTTATAATATTGCCATTTATAAATATATCCCTTTATTTGTAAAACACCTTTTATAAATCTATCACTTTACTTAGAAAATATGTTTTTATAAATATGTACTTTTATCTTGGGAAAATGTGGTTTGAGTTAATTAAATTTACTATCCCCTCCGTCAGACCAGTCCGGATAGCTAGGGGGAGCAAACAACTGGTTTTCCAAACTCCAGCCTAGAGACTACCTCTCTGTTACCCACAAAGTGTTTAAGTTATTTGGTCCACTCTAAACCTTTAAAATAGTTGTATAAATAAATTGGAAAACATTTCCAAAATATTCGAAAAATGAAATCCAAGTTTAAATCATTTATTCAAAAATTGCAAAATTTAGTTGTTAAATTGCTGGTGAATAGTGACTTTAAAGATTTGTAGATCAAAACACTTATTCCATTATATATGTTCATATTTATAACTCAAATCCTTTTTAAAACATTTTAACATATCTATGAAATTTATTTAATATTTTTAATGATTAAAATATCCCTTTTTAAAGTGTTGAAGACTATTTTTTATGAACTGTCAAAACGCGACGATTTTGAAAACTTGATTTGGAGATCTATTAAACGAAATCTTGATTTTTCTTTTTCATTTGAAAACTATACCCACAATGGTTTGGAAAACTCTTATTTCGTCGAATTCCGACTTATATTTCGTCCTACACATCCGCTTAATTTTTTAGGTCGCTAAATCGCAAATTGCCGAAACGCGACGGCTTATTGTTCATATTTTAGTCAAATTTTATAAAACTTGTCTAAAACATTTTTAAATCATTTTAATAACATAATAAATTATTATTAACCAAATTAAAATGATATTTTACTATTTTACTTATTAAAAATCTATTTTACTTCTTTTAACCTGTTATAATCTTATATTATTATAATATTCATTTTTCCAACATTTAATTCAAAATCCTTCATCTTCAACCATATTATATTTCTATATCATTTTCCACCTTTTAAAACTATTTTTTTATAAATGAAACCATATATTTTATTTCTCAAATAGTTTCGAAACTCCACTTTTCCAATTCTTGTCTTTTTAAAACAAATTCTAAATCTATTTTTAAACTCCACTTTCTTATTTCTTTACTTTTTCGAAGTAGATTCCAATATTATAAAATGACATTTCTTTTGATTTGAAAAAAAAAGAGGCTTAACATATGTTGTATACATATTATTTTTGGGTATAATGTGAATTATTTTTCACAAGATATGTATTGGTAATTCACCTAGTTACCAGTTCTTATCATATATTATTTTCAACTAACAAATTATACTAATCATATCCATCACAACAAAATTTTTATATAATCAGCCAATCATCGTCCAATTATATTAGAAAACCACTCAAGCAATCATTTTAGCATATAATCAAGGGTATAACTTTAAGTAGTTAATGTCTATTATTATTGCTAATAGCAAGCAATATTAAGTGATTAATAAGTAGTATAAACAATTGATTCAAAGTGAGATTAACTCACAATTTTCAAAGAAAATCTCTTCCTACCAACATTCAATTATAATAATACTTCTCTAACATCATCTAATTCATCTAAACATCACCTATACAGTCCATTTTCTCTTCTAAACCCCACGGGCATGATCGCCTACCTTCCTTTAGCTCCCCGACATCCATCCATCACCATATCTCGTGTCTACCCCTTCTCCTTCCTCTAAAATCCCATGGGCTAATCCCTCTTAACTCTCCAAAACCCATGGCCTAAGGCCATTAAAAGAAGAGAAGAGAAGAAGTGCAGAAGAAAAGAAGAAGAAATATGTGTAAATTATGAATGGAGTGCTTGGGTATTTATAGGAAAATTTGCACAAATATCTCTTACACAACCATGTGCTTAGCCCTCTCCCCCTCCATGTGCCATCCATATGCCTTATAAGATGATGTGTAAGTTTTCTTCTTCAAAAGTAAACCATTTTTGTTTTATATGCTAACTGTAAATGTAAATTTGTATGTGTAGACGTGCATGCATGTATATGTATGTATATATATCGCATTTCAACTGACAGCGTTAAAACTTTCAATCATAACTTCAATTTATTGATCATTGATAACCCGAAATCCGTTCAAATTTTCAGTTTTAATCAAACTATTTATTTAGGTAAAAAAACTTGAAAATAATTTTTTTACCATCTTTAAATAACTAAAACAAGATTATTTAAGTTATAAAATCATTTTAAATAATATTAAAATCCATTTGTAAAAATATGACGTCGATCCGCCAAAATGCGATGAAGTTTGTATATATTTATAAATCAAGTTCATATATTTGTAGAACCATTATGGATCACTTATTATCATTTGTAATAATTAAAATGAATTATTTATCATTTAAAAACAATTATTTGAATATTAAAATAAATTAAATATTCCAATCCAAACTGATAAAATTACGAGTTGTTGCATTCTCCCTCCTTAAAAGAATTTCCTACCCGAAATTTCACCATAACCGAAAACCCAAAAGAGTTTATTGGAAGTATTATCTTTATACTCAGTTTTATACAATATACACAGATCGTTTGTAACGACCCAGGATTTTGGACATCCCGAGTTGTGAATAGTAATTCATAATATTCAATAATATTGTATTTTTATATACAATATTTCCATAAATTAATGATTAATAATCTTATGCAATTTTCCAAATCAACATAATTTGAATTTTCAAGTCTATATTAAATTATAGATTGGTTTAAATGGAATTTCTTACATATATACATATTTTGTTTTGAAAAAATATATGTGCATATTGTTTTGGAAACATATAGGCATTTTGTTTAGAGATTAAATATGCATATTTTATTCTATAAGATAAACTATATTAAAGGATATAAACTTATCAAAATCAAATAGTCATATATATCGGAAACAATAAATTTACACATAATGAGAATAGGAATTTATGACACTAAATTAAATTGAGATGTGTATAAAATTTGGATAAAATTCATAATGAAGTAAAAGTAAAAAATTTGGTTCCGGTATATATATATTAACTAAATAGAAGTATTAAGATTTCTAAAATAATGATATATTGAATTAGAAAAGTGTAAATGTGTAATGATAAGTTGAAAAGAAAATTTAAAATATTTAAATTGACGGAATGTTATAAATAAATAGATGTGTATATGAATCAAATAAATAATTGGAAAGAAACTATATACACATTGAATAAGGAATTTTAAAATATTTAATGTATAAAACATTATAAATAAATTTAGATGTATAACAACCACTTAAGTATAATAAGAGGGGTGTATATATTGAGAAACTATATACACATAGATAACAAATGATTTAAAATATTTGTAGATAATATATGTCTATATTATAAATGAAATTTTGGATATGGTTATATGTGTGTGTGTGTGTGTGTGTGTGTGCAAGAAGGATTTAAAAATAATTTTATATTGCTATGAAGTTTTGTAACACACCGAGTATTTAATATTGAAAGTCATTCTAACTTATGTTTATGGGTTATTTAATACAGAATGTTGCGTTCTGTTTAAAAACCCAATGTATTTTTATAAAAAAAATTAAGACAAGAGGTTATTTTAATTTACTGAGTTTTCACCTTTATTTCATGGTATGAACGACAAATGCAAATTTCAATTAAGTTAAAAGCAAAGATAAAACTTTAGCTATTTTGTAGTCTTTGTTTAAATTAACATATATATGTATATATATTTATAAGATAGATTAATTAAGAAATGTTATTTCAATATAGTTTCTCATTATTATTTTTTAAACATATAGAAAACAATACAAATATTACTTTGTCTAATAATGTGAATTATGAGCTGTTTAAATTTTTAATATATTTGCATACGCTTTTAATAGTGTATAATTTACATTATTTTAAATATATGATAAGAGGAAGGCTGTAAATTATTTACTGTAAGTAAGAAACTAGAAAACAATAACGAGTAGCAATTATTTATCTTATTAAAAGAAACAAGAGAAAAAAAAAAATATAATAAATAAATATTAATTTAAGTCAAGTAAGCTGGAAAGAACTAAAATACTAATTTAATTACCTTTCAATTTTTCATTTCACCCTAAAAAGGCAAACATTTATTTCAACAATCAAGGGATTATTTCCATTCATATACTTAAAGATAATACATACATATATTTGTCTTACACTTAAATATAGCACATACATATATCTGTCTTTGTTCAAACCTAAATACAAATGTCTTTGTAAACCAAAAGCAGCAACATAGTTAAGAAGTTAGCAAACCTATTACTGTAAGTACAAGAAGAAAGGAAACTGGTTAATGTAAGGATAAGGAAACAAACATATACCTACGGAAGTAATTTTGTCTGACCAAAGGAAGGAGTATCTAATGAAATCCATATTTCTCTCACAATCTTTTCAACAAAAAGTAAAAATCAATTGTAGACCAACAAAATGGCAACTCCAACAAACAATTTGTCTACTTTGTTCACTATTCTTGATTCAGCAACATGTATATATCTGAACCATCTCAGGTTCGAGTTATTGGAGATTGTAAGCATATAATTCGAGAAAATCAAAGCTTTGTTAAATTTCTTAAGCAATTAAAGATTAAAATTTTGAGGTTGAGAAGAAGAAAAGCAGTGTTCTGGTTATCAAGGAAAAAACAATTTGGGGTGTTTGCTATTCAAATTCAAAACACAGGAATTTTAAAGAAGTTGTTCAAATTTCAGATTTCAATTTTTGTCAAGATTTCAACTTCAAGTTTTGAGGCATCTGAAATCAATGTGGAAGGTGAGAAACTAAGTTTTCAAAACCTGGAAATTTAAATTTACTCTATACTATAAATATAATGTTCAATTTGCCTTCAAAAATCTTAATCTTTTCACCTAAGCTATATTTCATGTTGATGTAAACTAGGAGTTTGTTTACTTTCGAATATAGTTTGTGAAAAAAATAAATTTGTGTAGAAATAAGTGGTGTAGCTCGATAGGGTACAGTTTTACAGTGGAAACCCAAATTTGGTCGAAATTTAATGTTTTTATTTCTAGGATTTAAGTATGTAATCTTGATTCTTATAAGAAAATATGAATTTTAGTGGTCAAATTATAATTTTTAGTGATGAATATTTTGAGAAATGGAAAGATGATCGGTTTTCACTCAAAAAAAAATTTCCGACGATTTAGTCGAAGAAGGGTGACGTGGTCTGTTCTGATAGGAGTAGGCGAGGAGGCTTCTACCGTGGCCGTTTGTCGATTTTGGGTTTGGTTCGGTTGTTCGAATCGAATTTAAGGTTTAGTGGAGTTTTTGGAAAGGGTGGGAACGGAGTTGATTTTGGGATTTTTGCGGCGACCGAGTGCTTCAATGTTGGGAACAAAGTAAGTGGAATGGAGAGGCTTTCGATCTGTGATAGGCGGCGTACCAGGTAGTAGCTGGTGGTGGTCGCAGTGGGTCAATGTGTGAGGGTATGTTGATTTTCTGGTTACCGGAAGTTGGGCCGTTGGTCGAGTTTTTGACCAAATGGTCAAGGGACTTCGGCGAGGCAGTGAATGGGTTCTAGGAAGGAAGTGTGACTGGTCTAGGGTGTCGCGGCAAGCATTTGTTTTTGACGAAGTTCGTACATGTGCACAACGTGCATGGGGAAGACCTCTGGGTCGTACGAGGCGAGAGTGAAATCTGGATTTGATTCCAGTTCGTGACGAGATGCGTGAGTAGGTGGGTTCGAAGGCGACGATGAGTCATCCGGAGTTGACTCTCCGGTGAAGCATCTGATTTCATGTGTAGATGAGGGATGCTAATCTGGAGGTAGGGACGACTGAGAAGAAGGTGGACTTGGGATGGTTTGCTTAGTATTTGGGTCTGGGATTGGCACGTTTACGGTGTAGAGGATTATGGGTTATTAGGATTTGGTTCCAGCCATTGGGTCTGATTATTTTAAACTAGAATTTAATATTAATAATGATCATAAGTTAATGTAAAAGTAAATTACAATAAATTATTGCCCATGTATGGAATCGGGAAGTGATCAGAGTATATGTAGTGGACCAAACCCTTTTTATTTTTAAAGAAAAAATGTTACTTATGTTTAAATAAAAACTAGTAAGTCTGGGAACAAGTTTGATCGATTTTGAATTTTCTTTAAGTTATTTAAATAAGCTACTTTATTGTAAACTAGACAAGCTTTTTAAAAAATAATTTATTTGTTTATTTAGCGACCCTTGAGTTTATTTGTAAAAGAGAATAAGTCTAAGTGAAATGATTAAGGAAAATTAAATAAATGTTATACTTTTGAATTAATGCAAATTGCTTAAGTAATTTTATAATAATTACTTGATTTCCCATAAAATAAAGTGTTATTAAGAGGTTTATTCGTATCACTAGATTTTACGCCGTTGTACGATCTATTGTGTAGATTAAATAAGAAAATTTTATAAACCTTACATGCAGAATTAAAATACCGTTTGAATATATGCGCCTTGTGTAATTTTACACGGCTTATCTGTCAAGATGTTCCCAAACTGAATATATGTGTTAATAGTAGAATTTTTTTCTATACTGTTTGACATCCTGACAGCGGAAACTGACACCATTCCGCTGAATAGTATAATTTAACACTTGTGGATTGTATAAACCATCTATCTGATATTATCTGTGTAGTTGCTTCTAGCATTGCTAAATTATGATCTATTACTCATACATGTACCTGTATTTCCCTGTTAATTATATTTAGGAATATAATATGGATCTACGGAAGCTGGTTGATTGAATATTTGAAACTGTGAAATGTGAATGGTGAATTGATAAGTATCGTTGAGACTGATGAGCTTTATTCTGTTTGATTGATTTTGAACCTAGTTTTGTTTCAAAATAAATATTATTTAGAATGTATAAAAAAAATTAATAAATATTTTGAAATATCAACGTAGTTTATATAAGTATGTATTATTTAAATTATATCAAGTATTAAACTATTTTGAATTGGTTCCTTAAAGGATAATTTTTATTAAAATAATATTCAACTATATTTTCTTCAATATACATATATTTTATATAAATGTTGTTTAATTAATATTTTTAAAATAACCTTATAAAGAGTATTTTACTAGATTTGTAAAAAATATTTGGAAACTTCATAAGTATGATTTGGAAAGAAATGGTTTTATATATATCGAATGGAATAAGCTTTCTTAGTAAATCTTAATCCGTTAGGATTTGAAATGTGAAAAAGGCTTAATGGTTATAATGGGAAATAACTTGGTTGTATTGGTTGATTATTTAATAGTTAAATAACCGACTATCAATATTGGACAATACGCTAATCGTTTCGAAGAGACCGGGATCGAGATTAATTTCTCGAAAATCACTTCGATCCGGTTTATACATTTTCGTGAGGAAGACGAGTTCGAAGTCGAAGATGGAGCAGCGAAGTGCAAGGGCAAGTCGCTACTAATCCTAAGGATGTTTCCAAAATGGATGTAGTAGGAATAGTGCCTTCGGTTCCGTTCGAACCCGGGACGGACTTGTACGGATGAATGCTTTCGAAACATCGTCAGGTGGACGATGGGAATTCTAAGGGATATGTTCTAAAAAGGTAACGCTTAGCCTCAAGCCTCATCAACCGGGAATGACTAAAAATCAGGGGTTATGCAGCAAGGCTAGGTGGTAGCACCAATTTCAGGGTGAGGTCATCCCTGTCTAGATGTCCCTTTTATTTCGGTTTAGTGATGCAGTTGCTGATCCCAACCATGGGGTGATCTTACTCGGGATTATCCAGTAAGAGGTTGTCCCGGTCTTGTGTTGAAGGGGGTCGGCTGTGATCCTCAGTACAGTGATCTAGGCCACATACTGTGACAGGTGGTACCCCTGTGCCTAGTCATTAGTTGGAAATTCATTCTCCCTACGCGCCTTATACGAGTTTTTTTTGTATTACCCACTCTTTGGCTAGTAGCTGGAATTTAATAATGTAACAATTTCGGCTATTTTAATAAGTATTTGTAAATAGACCCTATTATAATATCAGAAAATTTTAATAAAAATGTTTTAGCTATCGTAAGGTAAAAACCCGACATGTTTATTTGTGGCGTGGTCTTACGAGATGCTTTTGTTTCAAAGGATTTTCTAACTTTAAAAATCAAGTTGAGTGTGTTTCTCACGCTGGTTTACCAGACTGACTCGGGCTTGGTGTTTTTCCTATATGCTCGGGTCAGACTGAGCATACATATTCTAGGTTTAACTGGAAGAGTGGAAGCTGTTCAGGAAAGGAGCTGGATTAGTAAAGTATTCTCGTAAATGTTTATATGTAGTCTTTTTGGTCGTATGGTTATGATTGTAAGGACAGGGTTGTTATAACTATCCGAGTTGTATGGTTGTAACTCTGATGTAAAACCTGTATATGTTATATAAAGTAACAGTTTTGGTTTCATATAAAGATTTGATTATATTATAATTTAGTCGATCCGCTGTGAGATTCTGATTTGTTCTCTTTTCTTCTTTCTTCTTTCTGTTTCTACCTTCTTTCTTTCATTATCCGTCTTTTCGAATGGTTCAACTGACAAGAGTGGTTTAATGTCGGTTTAAATCGGTACGGAAAAATAGGCCGTGACATTGTGGTATCAGAGCCTAGGTTGAGTGAATACCTAGGTTCCAGCGAGTTGCTCCTTAAGAAATAAGGTCTGTGGCAGCTTGTTAATTCTGAGTGTATATATATACGAGAGCGCGTACTTGTTAATAATATAAAAATGGTTTATATTGTGTTAATTGATCGGTTAAGTGGCATATGGATTCTGATCAATACGAGTAGCTAACGTTATTGATAGGAATCTCTAAACACTTGAACCAGGTCAACAGACACAATATTGTTTTAAAGGGGTAAATGAAATAATTTTACCCAAAATCTATTTTCTATATAAAGGACATGTTTTTCTAAATATATATGGAATTTAAAAAGTTTGGTTGTGATGATAATAATTCATCATCTAGGATTTAGTGGTCTTAGTTGTCAACCTTGTGTATTTTCATGGGTTACCCTTCTTGACTTGTACATACCCTTAGAAATAAGACTCTTTAGAATACGAATCTTTGAAAAAGAATTTGCTGAGTTTATTTACTAAAGAAATTTGGAATTTTAAACTAGTAAATTTTTGGGAAACTTTTCACACTTTAAGGATAATTTTAGAATAATGGGTTTATAAAAAAAAGAATGTTGAAATTTAAAAATCTTATAACAATTTAATTGTTATATATATATATATATATATATATAGATTTATGAATTGAACAAATAAGTTGTTTACAAGACTAAATATATAAAGGTGTATTTTCTCCATCCGATAATCACTTTTCAAATATGTATTTAAATTATTTTGAAAGGATGATTTTATAAAAATCTAGATAATAGGAATTTAAAAGGGTGAATTAAATTTTGAAATATTACCCTTGATGTATTCTTTAGTTTGTAGAATTCTAAAACCTTAGGATCTCATATTTGGGTTTTGGTTTTGATTGTAGAGAACCCGTAGCATTAACTGGGGTGGAGCAATCTCTAAGGCCAGAAGGGATGGCAATTATGGTTTAGCTGGGAGGTCTCAAGAAGATCCGGGGGAACCGTCAATGTCCGAGGAAATGCCGATGGAGCCTAACGAACAACCACAATCTCGAGAAGAAGAGCCCAGGGAGGAGGCTGAAGAAGAACCAGAAGAGGAGTTTGAGGCTGAGGAAGAACCTGAGGAAGTATTCGACGACGAAGAGGAATTTGAGGTTGAAGAGGAAGAGGAATTTGAGATCGAGGAGGAAGAGGAAGAGTTCGAAGATGAGGAATTTGTCGAATCAGAAAATGAGGACGCGGTTATTTGGGATCTAGATAATGCTGTTGAGGAGCCAGATAGTGTAGGTTTCATCCCGAAGGAGCCTGATCCAGAGGATGCTTGGGTACCAGATAATGATGCAGAGGTCAGGGAATTATCGGGACCGGAAATAGAGGACTCTGATAGTGAGAGTCCATAGTTAGTTGGGTTGTTTTCTCTTAGTAGGGTAGGCTTTTTGCAGGTATTTATGACCCATGGACGTCATGGTTGTTTGATATTAGATGTTTGATAGGGTAATATACATATCTATGTATATGTAGGGTTGAATGGATGATGGTAACAACTGTAGGAATATTCTAGATGGTAATTAATGTAATGTATGTTTTGATAAACAGTTTGAATCTATGTATTTACTAGTTTGGCTTGTTATTGATCTGTTCTAATCTGTGTAGATAATTTTACTAAATTAATTATGGAATTTCGGGGACGAAATTCATTTAAGAAAGAGGAATGTAACGACCCAGGATTTTGGACATCCCGAATTGTGAATATTAATTCATAATATTCAATAATATTGTATTTTTATGTACAATATTTCCATAAATTAATGATTAATAATCTTATGCAATTTTCCAAATCAACATAATTTGAATTTTCGAGTCTATATTAAGTTATAGATTGGTTTAAATGGAATTTCTTACATATATACATATTTTGTTTTGAAAAAAAATATGTGCAGATTGTTTTGGAAACATATAGGCATTTTGTTTAGAGATTAAATGTGTATATTTTATTCTATAAAATAAACTATATTAAAGGATATAAACTTATTAAAATCAAATAGTCATATATATCAGAAAATAAATTTACACATAATGAGAATAGGAATTTATGACATTAAATTAAATTGGGATGTATATAAAATTTGGATAAAATTCATAATGAAGTAAAAGTAAAAATTTTGATTCCGGTATATATATGTTAACTAAATAGAAGTATTAAGATTTCTAAAATAATAATATATTGAATTAGAAAAGTGTAAATGTGTAATGATAAGTTGAAAAGAAAATTTAAAATATTTAAATTGATGGAATGTTATAAATAAATAGATGTGTATATGAATCAAATAAATAATTGGAAAGAAACTATATACACATTGAATAAGGAATTTTATAATTTTTAATGGATAAAACATTATAAGTAAATTTAGATGTATAACAACCACTTAAGTATAATAAGAGGGGTGTATATAATTGAGAAACTATATACACATAGATAACAAATGATTTAAAATATTTGTAGATAATATATGTCTATATTATAAATGAAATTTTGGATATGGTTAAATATATATATATGAAGGATTTAAAAATAATTTTATACTACTACGAAGTTTTGTAACGCACCTAGTATTTAATATTGAAAGTCATTCTATTTATAACTTATGTATATGAGGTATTTAATATAGAATGTTACGTTCTGTTTAACAACCCTATGTATTTTTATAAAAACAAATGAGACAAGAGGTTATTTTAATTTACTGAGTTTTCACCTTTATTTCATGGTATGAAAGACAAATGCAAATTTCAGTTCAGTTAAAAGCAAATATAAAACTTTAGCTATTTTATAGTCTTTGTTTAAATTAACATATATATATATAAGATAGATTAATTAAGAAATGTTATTTCAATATAGTTTCTCATTTTTATTTTTATTTTTAAACGTATAGAAAACCATACAAATATTAATTTATCTAATAATGTGAATTATGAGCTGTTTAAATTTTGAATATATTTGCATACGCTTTTAATAATGTATAATTTACATTATTTTAAATTTATGATAAGAGGAAGGCTGTAAATTATTTACTGTAAGTAAGAAACTAGAAAACAATAACGAGTAGCAATTATTTATCTTATTAAATGAAACAAGAGGAAAAAAATATAATAAATAAATATTAATTTAAGTCAAGTAAGCTGGAAAGAACTAAAATACTAATTTAATTACCTTTCAATTTTTCATTTCACCCTAAAAAGGCAAACATTTATTTCAACAATCAAGGGATTATTTCCATTCATATACTTAAAGATAATACATACATATATTTGTCTTACACTTAAATATAGCACATACATATATCTGTCTTTGTTCAAACCTAAATACAAATGTCTTTGTAAACCAGAAGCAGCAACATAGTTAGGAAGTTAGCAAACCTATTACTGTAAGTACAAGAAGAAAGGAAACTGGTTAATGTAAGGATAAGGAAACAAACATATACCTACGGAAGTAATTTTGTCTGACCAAAGGAAGGAGTATCTAATGAAATCCATATTTCTCTCACAATATTTTCAACAACAAGTAAAAATCAATTGCAGACCAACAAAATGGCAACTCCAGCAAACAATTTGTCTACTTTGTTCACTATTCTTGATTCAGCTACATGTATATATCTGAACCATCTCAGGTTCGAGTTATTGGAGATTGTAAGCATATAATTCAAGAAAATCAAAGCTTTGTTAAATTTCTTAAGCAATTAATGATTAAAATTTTGAGGTTGAGAAGAAGAAAAGCAGTGTTCTAGTTATCAAGAAGAAAATAGTTTGGGGTGTTTGCTATTCAAATTCAAAACACAGGAATTTTAAAGAAGTTGTTCAGATTTCAACTTTAGTCAAGATTTCAACTTCAAGTTTTGAGGCATCTGAAAACAATGTGGAAGGTGAGAAACTAAGTTTTCAAAACCTGGAAATTTAAATTTACTCTATACTGTAAATATAATGTTCAATTTGCCTTCAAAAATCTTAATCTTTTCACCTAAGCTATATTTCATGTTGATGTAAACTAGGAGTTTGTTTACTTTCGAATATAGTTTGTGAAAAAAATAAATTTGTGTAGAAATAAGTGGTGTAGCTCGATAGGGTACGGTTTTACACTGGAAACCCAAATTTGGTCGAAATTTAATGTTTTTATTTCTAGGATTTAAGTATGTAATCTTGATTCTTATAAGAAAATATGAATTTTAGTGGTCAAATTATAATTTTTAGTGATGAATATTTTGAGAAATGGAAAGATGATCGGTTTTCACTTAAAAATATTTTTCCGACGATTTAGTCGAAGAAGGGGTGGTCTGTTCTAATAGGAGTAGGCGATCATGGTGGAGGCTTCTACCATGGCCGTTTGTCGATTTTGGGTTTGGTTCGGTTGTTCGAATCGAATTTAGGGTTTAGTGAAGTTTTTGGAAAGGGTGGGAACGGAGTTGATTTTGGGATTGTTGCGGCGACCGAGTGCTTCGATGTTGGGAAGGAAGTAAGTGGAATGGAGAGGATTTCGATTTTTGATAGGCGGCGTATCAGGTAGTGGCTGGTGGTGGTCGCGGTGGGTCAATGTGTGAGGGTATGTTGATTTTTTGGTTACAGGAAGTTGGGCCGTTGGTCGAGTTTTTGACCAAATGGTCAAGGGACTTCGGCGAGGCAGTGAATGGGTTCTCGGAAGGAAGTGTGACCGGTCTAGGGTGTCGCGGAAAGCATTTGTTGTTGACGAAGTTCGTACGTGTGCACAACGTGCACGAGGAAGAACTCTGGGTCGTACGAGGCGAGAGTGAAATCTGGATTTGATTCCAGTTCGTGACGAGATGCGTGAGTAGGTGGGTTCGAAGGCGACGCTGAGTCGACCGGAGTTGACTATCCGGTGAAGCATCTGATTTCAGGCGTAGATGAGGGATGCTAATCTGGAGGTAGGGACGATTGAGAAGAAGGTGGACTTGGGATGGTTTGGTTAGTGTTTGGGTCTGGGATTGGCACGTTTACGGTGTAGAGGATTATGGGTTATTAGGATTTGGTTCCAGCCATTGGGTCTGATTATTTTAAACTGGAATTTAATATTAATAATGATCATAAGTTAATGTAAAAGTAAATTACAATAAATTATTGCCCATGTATGGAATCGGGAAGTGATCGGAGTATATGTAGTGGACCAAACCCTTTTTATTTTTAAAGAAAAAATGTTACTTATGTTTAAATAAAAACTAGTAAGTCTGGGAACAAGTTTGATCGATTTTGAATTTTATTTAAGTTATTTAAATAAGCTACTTTATTGTAAACTAGACAAGCTTTTTAAAAAATAATTTATTTATTTATTTAGCGACCCTTGAGTTTATTTGTAAAAGAGAATAAGTCTAAGTGAAATGATTAAGGAAAATTAAATAAACGTTATACTTTTGAATTAACGCAAATTGCTTAAATAATTTTATAATAATTACTTGATTTCCCATAAAATAAAGTGTTATTAAGAGGTTTATTCGTATCACTAGATTTTACGTCGTTGTACGATCTATTGTGTACGATCTTAGTAAATCTTAATCCGTTAGGATTTGAAATGTGAACAAGGCTTAATGGTTATAACGGGAAATAACTTGGTTGTATTGGTTGATTATTTGATAGTTATATTACCAACTATCAATATTGGACAATACGCTAATCGTTTCGAAGAGACCGAGATCGAGATTAATTTCTCGAAAACCACTTCGATCCGGTTTATACGTTTTCATGAGGAAGACGAGTTCGGAATCGAAGATGGGGTAGTGAAGTGCAAGGGCTAGTCACTACTAATCCTAAGGATGTTTCCAAAATGGATGTAGTAGGAATAGTGCCTTTGGTTCCGTTCGAACCCGGGACAGACTTGTATGGATGAATGCTTTCGGAACATCGTCAGGTGGACGATGAGCATTCTAAGGGATATGTTCTAAAAAGGTAACGCTTAGCCTCAAGCCTTATCAACGGGGAATACTGAAAATCAGGGGTTATGCAGCACGGCTAGGTGGGTAGCACCCATTTCAGGGTGAGGTCATCCCTATCTAGATGTCCCTTTTATTTCGGCTTAGTGGTGCGGTTGCTGATCCCAACCGTGGGGTGATCTTACTCGGGATTATCCAGTAAGGGGTAGTCTCGGTCTTGTGTTGCAGGGGGTCGGGAGTGATCCTCGGTACAGTGATCTTGGCCACGTACTGTGACAGGTGGTACCCCAGTGCCTAGTCATTAGTTGGAAATCCATTCTCCCTACGCGCCTTTTACGAGTTTTGTTTGTATTACCCACTCAGTGGCTAGTAGCTGGAATTTAATAATGTAACAATTTCGGCTATTTTAATAAGTATTTGTAAATAGACCCTATTATAATATCAGAAAATTTTAACAAAAATATTTTAGCTATCGTAAGGTAAAAAACCGTGTTTACGAGATGCTTTTGTTTCAAAGGATTTTCTAACTTTAAAAATCAAGTTGAGTGTGTTTCTCACGCTGGTTTACCAGACTGACCCGGGCTTGGTGTTTTTCCTATATGTCAGGTCAGACCGAGCGTATGTATTCCAGGTTTAACTGGAAGAGTGGAAGCTGTTCAGGGAAGGAGCTGGATCAATAACGTATTCTCGTAAACGTTTATATGTTGTCTTTTTGGTCGTGTGGTTATGATTGTAAGGACAGGGTTGATATAACTGTCCGAGTTGTATGGTTGTAACTCTGATGTAAAACCAGTATATGCTATATAAAGTAATAGTTTTGGTTTCATGTAAAGATTTAATTATATTATAATTTAGTCGATCCGCTGTGAGATTCTGATTTGTTCTCTTTTCTTCTTTCTTCTTTCTGTTTCTACCTTCTTTCTTTCATTATCCGTCTTTCCAAACGGTTCGGCTGACAAGAGTAGTTTAATGTCGGTTTAAATCGGTATGGAAAAATGGGCCGTGACATCATCCGCAATATCTGATTCGATCTTCTATTCGAATCCACAAGTTTACTTTCGAACTAGCATCGATTCATCGATCCTCTAGTGCAGACTTTTATCGGGCTTCTTGAATAGAAACCTTTCCAAAGAACATTCCTAAAAGTTTCCTAAAATTTTTCTAAAGGTTTTCTGAGAACATTTCATGAAATAATCATCTTTTATTCAAATATTTTTATAAAGATGTTTCTCTATATATAATCACTTTAAAATATTTATTCATCTCAAAATTTCTATCTTCTTTCCAAAGAAACCATTTCAATTTAAAAGATAAATTATTTTTATTTCTAAAATTATAATAAACTTATTATATTATAATACACTCCTTTTTCCTAACATTAAATGAAAACAACTTGATAAAAATTAATAATCACTAATTAATCTGCCAATTAATGATTCACATCATCTTTTTAAATTTAGAAAATTATATAGATAGAGTAACTCGAAAATGATAATAAGAAACTAGGAACTAGGAACTTTTTCCCATTTTTAGTTAATTCAAAGCCACTTGAACAGTTAATCATAAGAATTTTCAAAAAATACCGAGATTTGAATTCTCAAAAATCCCTTTATAAAACACATTTTATAAATCCTATTTATAAAACCACTTATAAAACGCATTAATAAAATCTATTTATCTTAAATAAATTTCTTTAATCTTAAACCAACATTATTATTTATCGAACACCACATGGTAAAATTGTGAAACTAAATTCATGAGGTGTTCGTATTTAGACTTTTAAATCAAACAACCAATTAATAAATGATAATAACTGAATATTATCATTTTCTTAACAACCAAGCACTGCATAAATGACTATATCATTTGAATGATATTACTTTATAATCAAATATAATCCTATGTAAAATTATTTCATTTACTAATTTTCCAAAACAAAAATCATTTTTATATTGCATTAACTAATACACGTTCATATATAATACTCTCAACTCATTCTAAGGTGTCACTCACCCTATCTCTAATGAGTTACTCACCATAGGGTATTAATAACTCTATATCTGATGAGATTTTACCCCTACCAGGCTCTGTTGTTCACTCAACCTAAGCTATGATACCAACTGTAATGACTCAATTTTCCGTACATTTTAAGTTGACGATAAACCCATATGTGTAATGACCTGGCATTCCAAACCATTCAAATCGACAATCATCCATGCATGTTAGACTTGAATTGCTCAAAAAGCAGACCGCTAATTTATATTTGGCCAAACTTAGCATATACAGTAAAAAAAATCAATCACAGATACGGAGTAAAACAACAATAAGCAACAGAATAGATGAATAGTAGTTCATGAAGCTACTATAAAACGTCAAAGTCTGAAACAAAATACAGCATAATCTCAAATACCAATGAATCTCTAATACATAAGCAACTGACAAGTCTGAACATAAATAATGGGAATAAACTGAAATAACTTAAAGCTGAATAGACAGATCTTCAAACGAAGCTCTAATCTCCAAAGGTGAGTCTCAAATGTTATGACACTCAATCTGACCCGATCATAAAGCAAAACACAAAACACTCGAGTCAGGATTAATATTCTTATGCCTGTAAATTCAATTCAAGTGAAATGTCGACTGAAATACAAGTAACTTAAAGGATGTTTGCGATTTTCATCCTCTAAGGTTCTGTGGAACTATCTACTATGAACTAATATACGCTATGATAATATGTCTATCAGTAAAGTGTTAAAATAGCATTAAAGCGTTACCCATATCCCCCTTAACACGTTTTATATATTCCCGTAGTCTGTACAGTACCGTAAGCTCCACCAAAACGGTGGTTTACCCAGAGGGCATTCCATAGTTATGGTACAATAAAAAAAACTCATAGAAGCCATGATAAGGCATATGACAAGGTACGCGAGGCGATGCCACGGTAGGATTCTACCGTTTACACTCCTGTACTAGTGGTATCGCATAGCAGCTACTACCATCCACCTCGAGACACACTTCCAAATCAAAGGTGCACCCAATCGAATCACAAAAGCAATAGAATGGTATCGAAGAAATGTGCCCAATAGGGGGAGCTACCCTACTTGGCCCGGTATAGCTCCTATTTTAGCCACACCAAGCTGACTCGCGGGAGTCAGGGCTACATAAATACCTCATATAGAATCATCGCCAACCAACCTACTTCGTTCTGCAATCTCCACCACGTGCACAATTGTTAAAGTGGTTTTCGGTTTTGGCAGAGAGTATGACAATATCTGATCCTGGTCTCTATAACAACCAACTGCTTATTTCACACCGTGGTCATTTTTATATTTCAAATAGTTCAAAAGTCATATCAAAATACCATATTCTTTGAAAATTATATCATCTTCGAAATCATATTCACTTTCGAAATCATATCTACTTCCGAAATCTTTATTCCCTTTAGATCATTTCCATTTCCTAAATCATAGCCACATAAAAGTTTATATATTAAAATAGAAGTAGTTTATATTTAAATAGGTTATAGATTAAAATAGTTTATATTAAAAATAGTATATATATTTAAAAAGTTTATATTGAAAATTGTTCAAATTAGAATTATTTATTCCAATTTCACAAATCAATTTAAATCAACTTTAGTTTCAAATTCAACTTAAATCAATCTCAGTTCAACAATTTTAAGTTCTCATTAAAACTATTTAAATTTTATATTGATTTTAATCCAGATTTGAATTACAAATTTAAACCACTTCCAATTCAATCTGTTTCAATATTCAAACAATTTACAATAACTCAATTTGATAAATCTCATTCATTACAAAAATTCAACTTTAATCTTGTTTAAATTTTCAAAATATCCACTTAATTGTCTTAAATGACATTTAACTAAAATCTCAATATTACAATTTAATTTAATATTAAATATTCAAATTTCAATTTTATTTAAAGTTGATAATATTCATTTAATCACTTTTTATCAAATTAAGTGATTTAGTTATAAAAATCATATCTTCAAAATCTTAAAATCAATAAATCCAAATCAACTCTTATTTAAATTAAATTACAAATCAATTATTATTTAAATTCAATTATTATTAACCAATTTAAATGTCAAGTCAACTTTAATTTATCTTTCTAACCTCTATTTATTAAAGTAATTTCAAAATATTAATATGAATTTAAATAAATACTTAAACATATTTTATATATACTAATTAAATTGAATTATTTTATTTAAATTTTATTATATTAAATTTATTTTATATTAAATCTTATTTTACATATATTTAAAAATAATAAAATATAAGTAAAATCTTAACATTTATAATTTCGAAACTAACTTATAAATTTAAAATTTCCAAAAATATAATTTAAAAATCTAAAATTTACACATATATTAAAATAAATCTTTATATTATATTTAAAAGTCAATATTTATTAAAACCCATATATTTTCTTTAAACTTTGGAAATCATTTTCAAAATATAGACCATGGTGTCCGTATAAAATTTTCTATTCTATGGTCAAGTGATACAAATATTTATCATTTCAATCCATAATTTAAATTTAATATTTATGGGTGTATATCATTTCAATTCACAATCCCAAAATTCAGGGCAATAAAATCGCTTGGGCTTATCATTTCCACTAATAATGATTTTTCTCTATTTTAAAATATCGTTCAGTTATGTATCATTTCAACCCATAAGGCTTTCTAAACTAACGGAGAACTTGTAGAGTGAGAACAAATATGAAATAACACAACATATCAACAACGGGTATATATCATCAGTAACACATTTAAATATACTGTATGGAACAGGTTATGGTGTCATATGTCATAAGTAAATAATTTTAGATAATGGCATTTCATATTTAATAATTAAATAACTTACCAATTTAAATTTAACAGCATATTTAAATCGTCATTTTATGTGAATTAAATTTACTATATATAAGAATGTTAACCATGAGTGATTGTGTAACGATCCGAAATTTCTGATCCCGAAAATTTCAGATAGTTAGGAAAATGAAGAAAGAGATAGAAGAAGAAGAAGAAGATCAGAAACATCAACATCTCACATTCACAGCGGATAAAATATAATAATAAATAATAACAATTTACAAAAGAATTCCATATCTGTCGGATACATTTTAATACATCAGAGTTACACATTTATTCAGACACTGGATATACACAATTATCAAGTCTCAGATATACAATAATATAATACAGCGCAAATACTCTATACATTCTTGCCATCCAGCTCGCCTCTTGAGCTCCAGAACGTCCTTACCTGAAAATCTGTAATACTCGGTCTGACCCGAGCATTACATCAAAGTAACACCCGGGTCAGGATGGAAACCAGCGTGAGTAAAGTCATCTAACATGGAATATAAAGCATACAACTTATATAGAACCCGGGGTAACTCGAATCAATTTACAAGTTCACAATATGTTATAGACATCACTTATTTCACACATAAGTTTTCTAAGTACCAAAGATCTAGATTTAAATAGTCCAATTCATTTAAATCACTTCATCCCAGCCTATATATTACACATATCAATCTATAAAAAATTCAAAGTGGTTTTCCTAATCCCCGACCCCGGTCTCTTCGAATCCAATGCCATCTAAACCTAAGTTATTCAAATGAGAAACAATTCAAACTTTTTAAAATACAGGATGCCACTTTACACAGCAATGCATCTCGATAAATGACCACATTATCACTACTCAACCCAACACCTCATAATACAGAAATATTCCAAATCAGTAATATCAGCCAATAAGTCATAAGCAAGATTCATTAGTCACCCATTATATCAAATTAATTATTAATCATTTTAATCTTGCTTACTTAACAATAATTAATTACAATCCATTTATTTATCATTCCCTAATTATCCATCTTACATTTATCACTTAGTGTAATTATTTTAAAGGATAGTTAATTATCTCTAATTAATCCCCTGATAAATTAACCTTCAATTACGTCTACTAAGTAATTATCCTTCTTAATAATTTCACCAACTAATTTAAATACAAATTACTTACTTTTATTAACCATCCATTAATTTATTACATCCAACAATTATCACTAATTACTTCACCAAGTAATTATACTTTTATAAATTACATTCAGTAATTATACCTACTAAATTTCACAATTGATTATCCTTAATTAATTAATAAAATTAATTACCTTAAATTAATCACATTAACAAATCATTTAATAACCCTTAACCAACGATCTTTCATTAGCTATATTCATTAACCAATCCTTTAATTACTTCTCTAAGTAATTAACTTTAATTAATCACTTTAATTACAAATTAATTAATTAATAATTCTTAATTAAAAATTATTTAATTTCTAATTACATAATTAATTTCTAAATTTTAATTAAATTTATCTTTAATTACTCGATTAACTAATTCCAAATCATCGATTAACAATCTAAACTTATTTAATTAACAATTCTTAATCCCCATTTAATTTAACCCTAAATTAATAACCTTAATCCAAATCATTAATTTAGAAACCTTAATAACTTAATTAATTAATCCATATCATCAATTAATCAACTTATTTATTTAACCCTTTATTTACCTTAACAATTTAATGAATTTCAAATCATTAAATTTTTAATTAAGTTTAAGATAAAAACATCATTTTATAAATGATTTAATTATCATTGTCAAACACATTTAAAATGTTTTCTTTCAAATTCATTTTTAAATTTCATTTCAAATTAAGATTCAAATTGAATACAATCTCTTCAGTAATAAAATAAACATTTAGAGTTCACCTCTAAAATTTAAGACCCAAAACCGATATGCATATACATTTACAGATCGAAGATTACTCACCTTAGTTTTTCGATTACCACCCACTTCATTCTCGATTAGTTCCACGATTTTCAGACCAAAGAAGCCCGGCCCACAAAGCATCAATGCCCTCCCCTTTTGCCATTGTCTGAACACGAACACGGCAAACCCACTCCAGCGTGCACAAATTCGAGTGATACGAAGCTCGACTTCACAAATCCAAATTCCGCCATCCCCATCACATCGCTCTCCACGACCTCGACCCGCCTACCGCCACTTCGTCGACTCTGCCACCCTCCAGTGATTCGCGACCGAGCCACACCCTAAAAATCACTGTAGCGACACACACCCTGATGGCGATCGAGCCTCCTCAAAACCCTACCCCAGACGCGAAACTCGATGATGAACCCAAAAACAATACCTAGATCGCCAAATGCCTTGCCACCTCTTCGAACTTGCCAAGATTCGAACACGGCTTCGGCCGTCCTTGATTTCGATTTTGATTTGGGTCGAATAAATTAGAAATTGAACGAAAGAGGGGCACGATTCTTATTAGCAGCCATTTCTTATTTTTATTTTTTTTCTTTGATTGAAATAAATGAAGTTGTCTGAAAGCATAAAGAGGGGGGTGACATGATTTAAACAAAACAAAGGGAAATGTCGGACTAAAAAAAGAAAGGGAGCAAGCGTTTCGAGCACGCTTCCTACGTCGGCTGATGGATATTGACCTCTGATGTGAATGTAATTCGACTGGTCAGACAATATTTTTGAATTTAAATTTTAAATTTAAACCGTATCAAATTAAGCAATTCAAAATCTTAACTCCTATCGAGGCATGCTACCAGGACTTTATAATGTTAAACCCCTGTTCCGAACGCAGTGAAAAAGGTTACGAGGCCTAACTCACTCGTAAGGAGAAGATAGCTTTTTGGACCAGTTATTATATTGAATTTTCAATACAGATTTAAGCGCGTTGTATATTGTATGCTCACACAACAACCCCAAATGCTACGAAAATTGAGATCCGATAATAATACAATATTACGGATCCAATGGAACTAGCTTCGTCAGATTCCGAGAGTGTGCCTCGGAAGGCAATTTTTAAATATCGATTTAAACGATATATTTTCAAAACTGAACAAATCACCTTTAAATTAAGTTTCAACCATTCTATTATCTTCAGTACCACCATTATAAATTTTATAAGCCTTCAAATTATTTTTAACAGACTTAAAATTTCAGATTCAACAATTTACCCAAGTTCAAATTATAAAAATCCAATAATTTAATTATCAAATAAATAGTGATATTTGGAATTCAAGTTAAAATTAACCTTTCAAATATTTAAAATAAATTAAATATTCCAATTTAAATTGTTAGAAATTTCAGGCCATCACATTCCTCCCCCCTTAAAAGAATTTCGTCCTTGAAATTACTAGTTATGAAGAATGGTCCAATACCCGTTTACTTTTCCCCCAAACCCAACAGTTCAACATTCTACCGACTATCTCTTATAAAAGACCCCTTATCATTCTTACTAACTTCCCAAACTCTCCCACAGTTTCCAAACAATACCCTTTTGCTCGATCATTCAAATTTCAATTTAAAACCAATTTTGAATTATCAAAATTTTCTCATTGAGAAAATTTCTAACTCTCTAAATATTCGAAAATTTTTGTCAGCGTCTCCTTTGCATGGCTAGCTCGGTACAACTATAAATTGCCTCTACGGGCTCCCAAATTCCAAAAAGAAAACAGAAAGCCAAGTGGCTAGATCAAAAACCCAATCAAATTTCATACAAAAATTTAAACATGTACCTTTTAGTCGGGCAGTTCAAATTATTTCTTGAAATCAAAACCAATTTCCTTTTCCCTTTAATACCTGCATATCCTACTTTGTAATAATATCCAATCGTAACTTTTCAAATCATTTTATACATTTCCTTACATAAATTTCATATCTATTTCTATTCAAATTAGTTTTTCCATTTCCATATGAATTCAATTGATCTTCAATTCCGAATATTGAATTTTATCTTCCGTTTAGAACTGATCCATATCATTATTTGAAATTAGTTTCATTCACAAATTTATTTCGATTTTCAATTTGAAATCGTTTTGCCGTTAACGAAATTTTTCCCAAAAATTTTCAAACTCCCAAAATTTATGAAAATTTATGGCAGAGTCTCCTTTGTATGGAGGAGCTTTTGCAATTTGACAAGAGATATAAATATATATACATTGACCCACATGGTCGGAAAAACAAAAACAGTTCATATTTCCTGTTTTTATTGCGTTGGCGTTCCTTTATTTAGCATTTAAAGCAAGCGGCTTATTAATTTAGCAATCTGCGCAACCAAATCCAGCCAAACGGCATTCAGGTACCTGTACTTACTCAATTTAAACATGTAAGCACTATATATATGAAGTTTATAACATTTCTCTTACTTAAACAACTACAACGCATCAACTCTAAAAGAAATGCATCCTAAATAACTTCCACGAGCAATTTATATGATTTCTAAACTAATTCAATTACTTTCAACCAATTCATATACCATTTCCTTCAATTTTAATGGTTTACAACTCAATTGCTTACATTAAATTTATTTTTAAGCAAAACAAACTCATATTCACTTCAATTGATCTTAAAACCAATTTATTTAATCTTTATCAACTCTTAAAATTTAATTACCTTTGTTTACGTCAAACGACAACTATTTTTATGCAAATTCGGCGATATTCGCTTAATAGAGTATCCACTTTAGTTTACAACTACTTCAAATTAATTTCAACTCATTTTATATTTTATTCCATTTCATTTCTGATTTATTCACCAACCACACATATGCATTTCATTTCATCTCTGCATTGGTTTCATTTTAAAACTATTACATTGAGCTTGACAACATTCGATGCTTATATTAATATCCATTTTTCAAATAAATTTAACCCAAACTTTATTTAATGGTCTTCCATTCTTCTCGAAACCAAGCTTTTATTGACTTAAGTAATTTTACTTCAAATTAATATGCCTCATAACTTAAGTTCATTCTGATAACCCAATTCCAATTTAAACTTTGATTTAATTTTTATTCAATCAGACTTCATCCATTTATTATTTCATTCAATTAACCCATTTATTCAACCCATTTTTGATTTTTAATTCACCTACTTAATTCAATTTAAAATTTATTTTATTAATACGAAGCCATTCTCAATTTATTTCTACTTACCTGGGTTTTGTTTGCAACTCAAACCATGTCTATTATATTTCAATTCCATTTTATTTTAACAACATCTCCACGTATTTTAACTCCTCATCAAATCCAAGTCGAATTCTATTTATAATTCGAGTTCATTTCCAAACTCCATTATAAACTTACAATCCATTTATTTGCCTGAGTTAAATTTTATTAACATACTCTATCAAATAATTATTTAGCTAATTAGCTTACTTCCAACTTTTAAACCAATATTCGATTTTATTACAAAAAATCACTTTATTAAATTTTCCTGAGTTCAAATTTTTTTTTATTAATTCCAGTTTGGATTTTCTTTCATTTTTCCAAAATTCCAACACTTTTATTTTAAAATTTTAGAAATGCTTTTAAATTCACATCATTGTCTCAACCAGTCCATCCTTGTTCTCACAGAAATTCAGTTATACGTTGATCAGACGTAGGACTGAAAATCTACAAGTACTTAGCAGACCCATTATCAACACCCAGTGAAAATACTTGTGAAAATAATTTTATTGAAAATATTGAAAATAGTTTTTGAAAATTGAGGAAATATCTTTGGTGAGAATGCTCTGGAAATCATCACCCCCATCCATGGTCGCAGTTACATCGTGGGTTACGTTGCCATCACAGCAAAAGTCCATGTAACTGTAGGCACTCCGTGCCCCTCGATTACGCCATGGAACCCACAACAGATCGCAGTTACATTCCAGGGTTACATTGCCATCGCAGCAAAAGTCCATGTAACTGTAGGCATCAACGCCCTCAATTTTCGCTATCGAAATGAAACTTCTCCACTCCTACATAGGTCGCAGTCTACCGATATAAAATCAAACGCAGACTGTTGGCTCTCAGCAGCACACACGACTTTCGCTATGTTACCATAGGTCGCAGTCTACCGATATAAAATCAAACGCAAACTGTTGGCTCTCAACAGCACACACAACTTTCGCTATGGTCTGCAGTAGATCGCAGTGACATCGAGTTACACTGTCGTCACAGCATAACCCAAATGCCTCTGTAGGCATCAACGCCCCTCGATTTTCGCTACACACTACTTGTAACGACCCGACTTCCTACGCCCAGGAAGACGTATTGTTAATAAAGAAAGAAAAGGGTGAGAAAATAGAAAAGATAGAGAAGAAAGAACAACAACATCAGAATCTCACAGTGGAACGAATAAATTATAATAATCACATAAGTATTTACATAATATATAACATCAATCAGAGTGATACATATAGTACATCACATACTAGACAGTTATAAACACCTGTCTAGTTATACAACTCAATACACAATACATCACAGAGATACCACACAGCGGAACTATATATATATCTACAACGCTGAAGCCTCCTGCTTTATTGCTCCTCCAGAATTCGTCAAAGCTAACCTGAATCCCTTGGCTACCCGTAAAAATTTGGGTACCCGAGAGTTTATGAAAAACAAAAATAAACTCCGGGTCAGACATGGGTCTGGTGTGAGTAACAGGTTAAAGTTGCTTAATTTTGAAAAATCCTTTGAAAACAAAAGGTATCACGTAAGACTCCCCACACATAAACATGGAAAAGTTTTTACCTTACGCTAACCAAAACATTTGATAGGAAATCCAGTGATATTATAATAGGTCTAGGATTTTCAAGTAAATAGAAAATAGCCGAAATTTTTACATTCATTAAATTCTAGCTACTAGCCACAAAAGTGGGTAATACAATCAAAACCGTTGGCACTTATTGGATTTTGGATTCCATACAATGGCAGGGCTACTGGGGTACCGCCCGTCACAGTACGTGGCCTAGATCAACGTACCGAGGATCACTCCCGACCCCCTGCAACACAAGGCCGGAACCATTCCTTACTGAACAGTCCCGAACAAGATAAACCCCGCAGTTGGCTGCAGACCAACTGCCCACATAGCCGAATAAAAAGGGACATCTAGACAGGGGAATATCCTTGTCCTGCTTGGGCATGACCCACCTAACCTTGCTGCACCTCCCCTGCTTTAGCCATTCCCGGTTGATGAGGCTTGAGGTTACGATTACCTTTATAGAACATATCTCTTAGAATGCTCATCGTCCGCCTGACGATGTGCTGAAAGCATTCAATCCATACAAGTTCGTTCCGGGTTCGAACGAAACCGAAGGCATCATCTCGTTACACTCGTTTTGGATTCACCATCAGAGTTAACGATGATAACCCTTTCATTCTCAACCTTCATCTTCACTTTAGATTCACGACCTATCGTTAATTTGGAATCAATGTGGTTTTCGGATGTTCCAAATAAGGAAAACCGATCCCGGTCTCATCGAAATCCAAAACGTGTCTTTTAAGGCCAAGTTGTCTATTTAGTCTAACAGTCAATTCAATATTATCAATATGCACAGATAGGTAATTCACATCTCATAATAGATAATCACATTATCACAAACAGATAATTAATATCATCATCCAAACAGATAATTAAATATTATCATACTTAAACCATACATCCATATCACATAGATATTATCCATTCGTATCTGAGATCACAATCAAACAATGAAATATCAATATCATCCATAAGCAATGATTTATGAATCACAATCTATAATTAATTTAAAATGAATTAAATTAACTACTTTCATTTTTAATTAATTTCAAATAAATTAAATTAATTATTCATTCCATAAATCCTGCTCTCTCAACCATTAATTAGTTATAAATCAAATTAATTAATCATTCTCTAATTACAAGAAGTAATTTAGTCTTTAATTTATTTCTCAAATAAGTTATTCTAAATCATTCATAGCAGTTAACATTTAATTACTTCCCTATTAATTATTCCTTAATTAAACAATTCTTAGTTACATCAATAATTATATTAATCAATGATCTTCCATTTATGTTAAATTGCTTTCTTTAATTTAATTATATCAAGTGATTAAATCTCTATTTAAACACAATTATTAATCACCCTTTATTAATAACAAAACAGTAATTAACTATCCTTAATTAGTTATTAATCATCCCATGATTAATTAATTACATAAATTAATCCTTTGATTTATTTACAAAAGAAATTACTCAAATTACTCCACTTACAATCATCTTGTATTAATTTCATCAAGTAATTATCATCTAATTACTATTCTAAGTAATTATACTCCATTAATTGCACTAAGTAATTACACATACCAAATCATCAAATGATTTCTAAAATTAATTAATTGACTTAATTTAAATCTTATTATCAATTACTTATATTTTCAAATTAATCATCTTTGATTTAAATATCTTTTGCTACATTCCAGTAATTTCCTTTAATTTATTTACAGAAATTAATCTTGAATAAATCCATTAATTAATTTCATTTATATCGATTTATTACCATTTAATTATCTTGTTGATTTATTATTCCCAAATAAATCAATCTCTAATCCCATCATTAATTATATTAATTAATGATTTCTAATTACATTTTCATTTGTTAATTATATTAAGAATACAAATCTTCAAATCACATATATTAACCCTCTTGATTAATAACATACAGTAATTAATCGTTCTTAACTAATTACATCCTGATAACAAGCTTAATTAACCCCTTGATTAATTTCAAGTAATTATACTCCAATTACTTACATTTCCCATCATCCAATGATTTCGTCAATTACTTCACTAAGTAATTTACTTCCAAAATATCAGTTAATTAAACTAAATTAATTAACTCAAATTAAATCAATTTACACAATTAATAAGTAACTAATTTCTAATTACTTTCCAAATAAATAATTACAATTACAATGATTATTATTGAATTAATTAATCCAATTAATTTATTAAAAATCAATCACATTAATTAATCATAAAATAATCCAGTTAATGATCTTCATTAACACTTATTTAATTATTTCTTCTAAAATAATTAACTTATATTAATCATTATTAATTATAAGTTTGATTAACCATTAAAATTTATTAATTTAATTAAAAATCTAATCTATGGTTCTTAATCACATATTAGTTAATTAATTCATTAATTAACTTTGATTAATACTTTTAAATTCATAATTACTAATTTAAGTAATATCAATCATTAATTATTTATACTTAATTTACTTAAAGGTTAATGAATATAAATTCTAAAACTTCATTACTTAAAGTAACTGTCTTATTATTGATTAAATTCTCACTTCCAATATGTTTAAACATTTATTTCAATTTACTTTCTAAATAAAAACCAATTTATCCTGAATAAAGTTTAAACACCAATTTATATTTTTTTCAAAACCCTTTGTAAACTCACATGTTTAATTGCACTTAAAACTTATTTGAATAAATTTAAATTATAAAACTTTATTTTATTTCCAAATTTAGAATTTCATATCTAAGTCCTGATTTCTTTTGGAGTTAACATATTTCAATCTTTCCTTAACAGTTTATAATTTCATTTGAACTCAACTCTAGTTTGAAAATACTTTAATTATTAAACACCTTTAAGTTATTAAAATAATTTAAATTATGAAACTTTATATTTTCCAACTATATTTCGAAACTAACTTAAATTCACTATTTAAACTTGTTTTAAAACTAAGTTTGACTTTAATTAAATTTTTAAACCCAGATTTCAAAACTGTAAAAACAGCTACAGGTTTTAAAACCTGAATCACAACACCCCGAGTACCCCCTTTGTTTACTTCGAGTAAACATACGAAGTTCCCTGAGAAAATCATCCACTTGCTTCGAGTTTTCCCCAGGCGCACGCGAAAACGAATATGAGAAAACAAACCTGGAAACACAACTCCACAAACCCCTCCCCAAACCTGACAACGCCATGCGCGCGGAGCACCGACCACCGGAGGCCACCAAACTCCGGCCGCCGCATCGACCATCTTCCCTCTACCTCCCCTCAAAGCCACGTGTCACTCGAACGCCTGCACTGGCCGCGGCGATCAAAACTCATAACACGGTAAAATTTAGGTTTACAAACTTAATTCCATTGCCGTCGATGCCACGGCCATCTGACACCCTATCCCCTATTTTTCCTTGATCCACGGTAGCCTCCTCCACCCCCTGCCAGAAGCTCGACCCCCCAGATCAACCTGATAATCCACGGCCACTCAAAATGCCCAAAATGGATGAACTCAAACTGCACCTCACCCCCTCCACTAAAAATCACTATATTCATTTTAAAAGTCATAATTTAATTCAACGATTCGATCTATGTACCTGAATTTATAAATCAAGATATTCGAATTTTTGATATTATTGAGATGCTCGGTTCTTTTTCCTTTCTTTTCGGTTTCCAGTCATATATTTATTACTTTGATTTAAGTAAAATCCTAAACTAATGTTTGAAATGAAACTTACAGATCTCATTTAAATCTTAAGGCTAAACAAGGATTAATTAAAGAAGTTGAATTTAAATGAACAAAACTGGAAACAAAGAAAGTACAAAAGTTCAAATACCTGCACACATCATACTTCAGGAATTCAAAAATATAAACACTCAACCATACTTTACAATACAATATTTATCACTGCAATAACTTCAAACTAATTTATACTTTAAATTCCTTTTAAAAGTGGAGTTACTCACCAGATATGTGAAAGAACAGAGGCTAGTTTGATAATGAAACAACCTGCAGTTAAAGTGTTGAATTCCTGTAAACCTCCTTTTTGCTTTCTGAATTTTTTTTGTTTATTTTTTTTTCTTTTGCTTTTGCTCAGGCTTTGCTTTCATAAATTTAATTACTGAATGACTGAATTAAAAGATAGGAAGTGATGAATACATATATATATATAACTTTGAACAAGTTGTCTTTTTGAACAAGCTTTAACTGGATAAAGTATTGCTTTAGTTTTATTTGTAATAATGTACTGTAAACTGAGCTAAGATAAATATTTCGGCTATAAGATATTTTCAGACAGAAAGTGTGCTAATTAAAGGGTTATGTCCTTGTATTAGTATACACTATTTAGTATTTGCAGACACTACAATATAAATGAAGATATTTGCAGATTTTTTTTTTGTTTGACATGGTTCAGCTTACAGGTTCCAGAGATACACAAGTATGAACATCTTAGATTTGCAGAGATGGAGATTCTGGTTGCATTAATTGTATGAGGATGTTCAAGTTTTTGATGGTATATATGTCTTAGTTTTGCTCAGAGATGATGTTCGAACTGATATGAAGAAAAGTTGATATATACTTGCATTTACAGTTTATAATATCATGATGTTTGTACAACAAAACAAAGATATTTTATTGTGTGCTAGAAAGATTTACATTGATTACCTTTGTTTGTTTGTTTGTTTAAGAATACTTTACACTGTCTTTCCTAGCAAGCTTCATATATTTATATTTGTTTTTGTTACAGTCTTTACTTTGTTTTATTTAATTTGGCCTGCACACATATTCAACCTTAATGCTTTAAACATATATATATATATATATATATATATATATGCTGCAGTTCTTCTTTGATAGTTTACAAACTTGAAAATTCTTTTGTTTCTAGTTTTATTGTTGTCTTATTATATTTTGAAATGTATGTGAATGTTATTTCTTTTATTTTGTTGTTTGAAAACTAATTGAACCTTATAGTTGTTATGTTATTATAATTTAACCAAGGTAATTACTTTATATTTTCCCAATTTATCATGTAGTCTTGTATTTTATATGTACATTTTTATTTTATTTATATTATAAAAACACATTTATCACTTTGAAATGGTAGATAAAATAAATTATCTTTTTATTATAAACTACATATGTCATAATATATATTAAAGTATCGTTTGACAAAATTATACTAAAACTCATATATACTTTTAAATCCATATTTTAATCAAGCTATACTAAAAAGAAAAGAAAACAAATCTTTTTGTTAATAAATTAAAATTTAAACTTAAGTTAAAATAAGTCTCAATCTATTTAAGCATTTATCCTATGTATTTAAAACCCCATATTTATTTATTTAGCTTTGAAAAGTTTATATTAAATAAATCATAATTCCTAATTCACTAAAATGTATATTAGCATTTAAAACATAATTTATTAGTTAAACTTTAAAACAAATCACATCTATTTACAATGTATACAGATATATACATTTATAAATAGAAAACAAACAATTAATTTTAATAGATATCATTTACCAATTAAATATTTATTAAAAGAAAAGTATCAATTCAGATCTAATTAACAAAAATATATCAAATCAATTTAATATTTAATGTATATTATTAAATTGATATTGCTCGAAAATTCCGGGTTGTCACACTACTCAAAATCCTCAGGAACTATTTTTGTCCGGACTCCTCACGGGATCAATTTTAGAACCCCCTTTAAGGTTCAAGGCAGCACCATCCGGTGACACTCCTGAGAAGTTCATTTCAAAGGAGCGTCTTTTTCCCCAAAGCCATTATCAAAACAATTTATACTGTACACATATAGTATCTTTCAAATCATACACTTAGTATGATCTCATACAAAGCTTCTTTACACAAAATCGATCGTCCTAAAATCGATAATTCTCAGACTAGGCTTTCCCAATTTCAATATTGATTTACCCAAAAATTAAAAGCCTTTCCAAAACCATAGGTTCCCAATACCTTTTTCCAAAATCCTCATAAGATCCTTTATATATATATATATATATATATATATATATATATATAAATTTTTGGATCATTTCAAACTTGTATAAAACTCCTTTTTATACTTCAAACACTTTCAAAAATCCTTTTCTTCTGGCAATAGATTCAACAAGGGGAAATTTATCTTATATAACAAAGATATATAACTTTGTTTATTCAAAATCAAATATTCAAATTTGAATACTATTTCCAATATCAATTTCATTCAACTTTGTACGATGTACACTTATCATCCGTACGCTATACCAATCTGATCGCTCGCTCGTTCACACAATTTCACTTCTGAACTAGTATCGTCCACCCGACTTCCTAGTGCGGACTCAGATCTGGTTTCTTTATCAGAAACCCTCGTTCTCCTTACATAGCTATGAATACGGTAGATAATATCCAGAATCAATCAATAATCCATATTTAGGTTCGCCATCGAAAATCGAGTGAAAAAATCCCAACTCGGATCGATATAATTATCTCGAAATTCTGTGCTCGAATCTGGATCAAATCGCTATGCGTATGGAATAATATACGTACATCCTACGTCTTTAACTTCATTGATTATTAGCGAAATCAATTTCCTTTCCATTCAACCTCACTTCAATTTTATTCACTTATTCACATTTACCTTAGTCCTCGTTTGGATTATCACTTCAATTCTTACCTCAGTTGGGTATTTAATCAATAACAGTTTGAACTCTGACTAGTTTATATTTAAAAAATAGCTTGAAAATTTTAAAAATAGATAAGTAGTTGAAAAATAATTATTAGTTTGCAAAATAGCTATAAAATAGTTAACTAATTGTAAAATAGTTAAATAGTTTCAGAAATTTTTAAATAATTGCAAAATAGTTGTAAAATAGTAATTAATTTGTAAAATAGTTGAAAAATAGTAATTAGTTTATAAAACAATTGAAAATTTGTTAAATAGCTCCAAAAATAATTGTAAAACAAATATAAAATAATTTGGCTTTAAAAAGAAAGGTTATATTTGTTAAATAGCTTGGAAAAATAAGTTTATACTAAAACAATCTATATTGAAAATAGTTCAAAGTCAAAACTGTTCACTTCCCCTTCAATCCAATTTAAATTTCCACTTCCATTTAAATTGACTCAATTCCAATTTGAATAACTTCAATTTCCAGTTTGAAATTTATTTAACCCCCAATTCAAGTTGAATCAATCTTGATTTCTTTCCCAATCCAAATCAAATTCCATTTGATTTTAATCCTATTCAACTTTAATTACAATTTCAAATTACTCCAAACAATTTGGACTAGTATCAATTTAACCCACTTCAACTTCAAATCATTTCAATTCAATCTAATTCAAAATTTCCATTTAATTAATTTTTTTTTTAAACTTTTATATCTTCAATCTCAAATCCAATTAATTCAAATCAGATTCAATTTGAACTAATTCAATTTCAATCTCAATTTTAAACCATCTCAAATTATAAGTTCGAGTTAAATTCTCAAAGGTTGGTTTAACATTTTAAACCAAATTAACTTTTATTTAAAAAAATTAAACAATTTAATTATTGAGTTCTAATTCTAGAATTTCATTTTCAATCAATTTAATTTTAATTTGGTTGTATTTCTGTTACCACTTAATTTAATTCCAATTCAAGACTTCAATTTGGTTGTATTATATTACTTCTTAATTTAATTCCAATAATTTAACATCCAATCACCAAAATATTTCTTAGAAGGAAATATTGCTTTATATATCAAAATACATTTCTATATAAAATCATTTAAAACCTTTATATAAAAAAATAACAAGTACGCTCTCATATATATACACACACACACACACACACACACACACACACTCAACTCATTCTAGAGTACTACGGACTCTATTTAACGAGTAATCCCCACCAGAGCCAAGGTTCTCGTTTAACCTTTCAGCTCAGATACCAACTGTAACGACCCAAAATTTCTGATCCCGAAAATTTCAGATAGTTAGGAAAAAGAAGAAAGAGATAGAAGAAGAAGAAGAAGAAAATCAGAAACATCAACATCTCACATTCGCAGCGGATAAAATATAATAATAAATAATAACAGTTTACAAAAGAATTATATATCTGTCGGATACATTTTAATACATCAGAGTTACACATTTATTCAGACACTGGATATACACAATTATTAAGTCTCAAAGATACAATAATATAATACAGCGCAAATACTCTATACGTTCTTGCCATCCAGCTCTCCTCTTGAGCTCCAGAACGTCCTTACCTGAAAATCTGTAATACTCGGTCTGACCCGAGCATTACATCAAAGTAACACCCGGGTCAGGCTGGAAACCAGTGTGAGTAAACCCATCTAACATGGAATACAAAGCATACAACTTATATAAAACCCGGGGTAACTCGAATCAATTTACAAGTTCCAATATGTTATAGACATCACTTATTTCACACATAAGTTTTCTTAAGTACCAAAGATCTAGATTTAAATAGTCCAATTCCTTTAAATCACTCCGTCCCGGCTATAGATTTCACATATCAATCTATAAAAAATTCGAAGTGGTTTCGGGTATTTCCTAATACCCGACCCCAGTCTCTTCGAATCCAATGTCATCTAAACCCAAGTTATTCAAATGAGAAACAATTCAAACTTTTTAAAATACAGGATGCCACTTTACACAGCAATGCATCTCGATAAATGACCGCATTATCACTACTCAACCCAACACCTCATAATACAGAAACATTCCAAATCAGTCATATCAACCAATCATTCATAAGCAAGATTCATTAGTCACCCATTTCCAATAAATCAAATTAATTATTTTAATCATTTTAATCTTGCTTACTTAACGATAATTAATTACAATCCATTTATTTATCATTCCCTAATTATCCATCTTACATTTATCACTTAGTGTAATTATTTTAAAGGATAGTTAATTATCTCTAATTAATCCCCTGATAAATTAACCTTCAATTACGTCTACTAAGTAATTATCCTTCTTATCAATTTCACCAACTAATTTAAATCCAAATTACTTCCTTTTATTAACCATCCATTAATTTATCACATCCAACAATTATCACTAATTACTTCACCAAGTAATTATACTTTTATAAATTACATTAAGTAATTATACCTACCAAATTTCACAATTGATTATCCTTAATTAATTAATAAAATTAATTACCTTAAATTAATCACATTAATAAATCATTTAATAACCCTTAACCAATGATCTTTCATTAGCTATATTCATTAACCAATCCTTTAATTACTTCTCTAAGTAATTAGCTTTAATTAATCACTTTAATTACAAACTAATTAATTAATTAATTCTTAATTACAAATTATTTAATTTCTAATTATATAATTAATTTCTAAATTTTAACTAAATTTATCTTTAATTACTCGATTAACTAATTCCAAATCATCGATTAACAATCCAAACTTATTTAATTAACAATTCTTAATCCCCATTTAATTTAACCCTAAATTAATAACCTTAATCCAAATCATTAATTTAGAAACCTTAAGAACTTAATTAATTAATCCATATCATTAATTAATCAACTTATTTATTAACCCTTTATTTACCTTAACAATTTAATGAATTTCAAATTATTAAATTTTTAATTAACTTTAAAAAACATCATTTTATGAATGATTTAATTATCATTCTCAAACACATTTAAAATGTTTTCTTTCAAATTCATTTTTAAATTTCATTTCAAATTAAGATTCAAATTGAATACAATCTCTTCAGTAATAAAATAAACATTTAGAGTTCACATCTATAATTTAAGATCCAAAACCGTTATGCATATACATATACAGATCGAAGATTACTCACCTTAGTTTTACGATTGCCACCCACTTCATTCGCGATTAGTTCAACGATTTTCAAACCAAAGAAGCCCAGCCCATAAAGCATTATTCCCCCCTCCTTTTTCCATTGTCTGAACACGAACACGGCAAACCCACTCCAGCGTGCACAAATTCGAGTGATACGAAGCCCGACTCCACAATCCAAATTCTGCCATCACCATCATGTCGCTCCCCACGACCTCGACCTGCCTACCACCACTTCGTCGACTCCGCCACCCTCCAGCGATTCACGACCGAGCCACACCCTATAAATCACTGTAGCGACGCACACCCTGATGGTGATTGAGCCTCCTTAAAACGCTACCCCAGACTCGAAATTCGACGATGAACCCAAAAACAACACCCAGAACGCCAAATGCCTTTCCACCTCCTCGAACTTGCCAAGATTCGAACGCGGCTTCGGCCTTCCTTGATTTCGATTTTGATTTGGGTCGAATAAATTAGAAATTGAACGAAAGAGGGACGCGATTCTTATTAGCAGCCATTTCTTATTTTTTATTTTTTTCTTCGATTGAAATAAATGAAGTTGTCTGAAAGCATAAGGAGGGGGTGAAGTGATTTGAACGAAACTAAGGGAAATGTCGGACTGAAAAAAAAAAGGGAGCAAGCGTCTCGAGCACGCTTCCCATGTCGGTTGATGGAGATTGACCTCTGATTTGAATTGAATTCGACTGGTCAAACAATATTTTTGAATTTAAATTTAAACCGTATCAAATTACGCAACTCAAAATCTTAACTCCGATCGAGGCATGCTACTAGGCGTTTATAATGTTAAATCCATGTTTCGAATGTAGTGGAAAAGGTTACGAGGCCTAACTCGCTCGTAAGGAGAAGATAGCTTTTTGGACCAGTTATTATATTGAATTTTCAATATAGATTTAAGCGTGTTGTATATTGTATGCTCACACAACTACTCCAAATGCTACGAAAATTGAAATTTGATAATAATACAATATTATGGATCCAATGGAACTGATTTCGTCAGATTCCGAGACTGTACCTCGGAAGGCTATTTTTAAATATCGATTTAAACGATATATTTTCAAAACTGAACAAATCACCTTTAAATTAAATTTCAACCATTCTATTATCTTCGGTGCCATCATTATAAATTTTATAAGCCTTCAAATTGACAGGCATAAAATTTCAGATTCAACATTTTACCCAATTTCAAATTATAAAATCCAATAATTTAATTATCAAGTAAATAGTGATATTTGAAATTCAAGTTAAAATTAACCTTTCAAATATTTAAAATCAATTAAATATTACAATTTAAATTGTTAGAAAATCCGGGTCGTCACAGATTGCTCATCTTTCGAGGCTAGAGAAATTTCACGATGAAATGAGCTATGAATCCAAGCACAAATTCCAAAGCACGGCACGATGAATATGAATTTGATAAACAAACAAAGCATGACGGACTTGGATTGATGAAAAAATATAATTTTTAAACGTCCAAAATTTACACCATATACAAAAGTTAAGAATTATTATTATTATTATTTCTAAAAAAATCAATATTCCATTTACAACACATATATAAATAAAATCTCTATTTGTTATGCTATTAGAAAATCAATATACATGCAGACTATAAATAAATATATGGAGACTATAAACAATTATATGCATGTTACTCTAATAATATATGCAGATTTTTATAAACAAATATATGCAGAGTGTAAACAATTATATGTAGACTACTCTAACAACATGTGCAGATTTTATAAACAAATATATGCACTATAAACAATTATATGCAGACTACTCTAACAACATGTGAAGATTTTAAAAACATATATATGTAGAGTGCAAACTCACTTTCTAAAAAAGGGTAAACAAAGAGTTTGAATATAAATACATACATTGAACAGAAATATCTATATATTAAAATTTTATTTTTTTAAAACAATATTAAAAATTCAAAATATCTATATATATTATAATTTTTAAACAATATTTCAAATGATATTTATAAAAACAGTATTCATATATAACAAAAAACCTGTTGTGGCATTTGTGGAAGTGAAGCATGGCGGAGCAATGGGCTGCTCAAGTGGAAGGCTGGTTCGGGCAGATCTACAGGGTGGGTTGGCAAGGCGCAGAATCGCATGGATCTGAAATGGTGGAGTTGCGTAAGAGGGAGGAGAGGGTAAGGCAGCCACTGTGGGTGTAAGACGAACGGGAGGGGAGACATAGAGGCTGATGGACGGAAGGATTGTGGATGGTGCTATTGTCCAGTCACGCAGAGGAGCCAGGGGAGACTGAGGGGGTCAGAGGGACTCGATAGTAAGGCATTTTTTTCGGCTGCTTGGGAGGTTGAGTAATGGGCTGACATGGGAAAAGGTGCAGGGAAGAGAGGCCATGGGATCTGGTGTTTTGGTGATGGAGGCAGTCACCGTGAGAGAAGGTGGCGGGGTGAGAGGCTGTCAGTTTTATTTTTTTGCGGTTGAGTGGCCAATATGGTGGAGGCGGGCTAAATCTAGGGGTTGCGGAGTATCGATAATGGATGATGGACGAGAGGAGGCAGGTAGTGGCCAGAGGCGGTGGTCAAGTGTAGAGCGAGTGGCACAGGCGCTAGGGTCGAGAAAATGAGGAATGTTCGGCCAACGAGTACAAGCAGGAAAGGTAATTATATATACAAGATATACATATATTTTCTTCTCAGGATAGAAAGAGATTTTGCTATGGAAGAATATGACGAGGCCAAACGAGCAGGTTCTCATATGTGAACTTTGTTATGTTTTTTATTATAATGAAGATGGTCATATGGTTAATGGAAAAGGAGATAGTCGAAAATGTAAATGAACATGACAACATATACTTGACTTATAATATTCTCTTTATATATATAATATAAATAAAAAGGAAGAGAAGATGGTCAGCCATGGAAAAAGGAAGGGAAGGAGACGCAACAATATAGATGGATAAGTAGGCTCTAGGCTGTAAAGAAACATATATATTTATTTAATTTTTCGAAGCTACAAACAGAATTGAACGAAGGAAAAGAAATTAAAGAATCGGAGATATAATGAAATTGTAGGAAATGAAAAGTCAAAAGTTGATTTCAATGAATATTTATGGCTACTAGTTTCTAGGGAAGAAATGAAAAGACACAGAACAAAACTAAAAAGGGTACCGATATGGCTAACCGTTTTGCAGATTCTACCACGTAACGGACACTGAAATGCACAAATGAATATAATGTGTAGATCACCACGACGAGACGAACAGAATGGTACATAGTTATCAACGATACGATCATCCTACCAAAAGTCGATATTCGCTGCCAAAACTATTGCTAAAACGCCGAAAATAAGATAAACGGAGCTAAAGCAGTCAAAATTTGGTGAAACAAAATACGATGCCTATTCTAGAAAATTGTCTACATTTTTTATATAAAAATATTCAGGTTTCAAAAATATTTTGTTTCCATCAAATTAACTGATTTCAATATTAAAAACTGAAATTACACAGCAAAACAAACTTACATATTTTCTGATGAAAATTTACCATTTGTTATGTTTAAATAGACGTATTTCAAATATAAAATTTTCATTGCTAAATTTAATTGCTTAATTTCAAACAAAATTTTAGTTAATTACGTTATAAAAACCCTTAAAATTTATGGGTCGTTACACTTCCCCCCCCCCTCAAAACTTTTCGTCCTCAAAAAGGAACGAGATAGAGGAGTAGAAGCAACAGATAGGGAAAATAGATTCGAAATACAAAGTGCCAGATACTACAATTGATTCAAAACCATATAAATTTCATTAGTTTTTAAATTGATTAATATTCAAAAAAATTGACTTCAATCCACTTTATTCAATCAATAAATATTCATTGTATTCACGTTTAAATGATTTCCATTCAAGGTATTTTCATTAAATTGATTCACTTTCAATTTATCATCATTTGTTACAAGGATTTTCTTTCAAAACAAAATTTATTTTATTTAACTCATTTGTTTAATCCATTTACCTTCAGTTAAGTTGATTCCCCTTAAAATTAAATTCAACTATATTTACGTTCATATTTATTTACTTAAATAGCATTTCTCTTTTATTATTAAATTTGTTTCACTTACATTTTATGTTTTAGATTATTCAATTACATTCAAACATTTCTCAGGCGGGTTTTGTTAATGTTTCGGAGTATAATTGAACACTATAGAAATTTACCCTTTATTTACAACATTTATATTAAGCAGAATTTAGTTTAAGCATTTTATTATTTAAGTTTTCTCTTGTGTAACCTTTAGTTACATAATCATTAACATTTTTACTTTTTTTGAATATCTCAGGTAAGTTATATATATGTTTTAGAATGCACTTGAGTATTATACAAATAAATTTTATCCTAGTTCAATTGCTTTAAGTTGTTTAAATTCCAATTCCCATTTTAAACACTCCAATTATTCAAAAAAAATTCTTTATTTCAATAATTGAAAATCATTACTTAACACAGAATTCGAGAATTAAATTTTCGGTTTCACTTCAGGTCATTTTGAAATACATATATATATACTTTATACATCAAATCATACTCAAGAAATCCAAATCAATTCATTTTCCAAAAAAATTGTAGCGAAACTACTAAGTGGTCTCTCCACTTTGAGACTCGAAAAAGAACGTCGATGATGTTGTAGTCATCATCGAAATTATTTTCCAGCGACAAAAAATGAGAGTACTGACTTGCTTCCTTTAAAATTATATGAAAACAATATCCACTCGAAAATACTTTCAAATGATATTTTTCAAACTTTGAAAACCAAATTTTGATAAGCACCATAAATTAAATTCTCAAATCCTTAATTTAAATTCATTTCATTTTCTAATCAAATTTATAAACCATATTTTGAAATTTATCTCCTTATAACATGCAACAATATTTAACAGTTTAGGAATGTTGACAAACAATAAATGATAATCTAGTATTATCATTTTAACAATCAATTCATTTAACCATCTAATTTTAGAAAATTATTAATATATATATATAATATAATCAAATACAAAATTATTTCATTTACTAATTTCGCAACAATATTCTGTCAGTTTGCTCTATTCAAGGATTTTGGAATTCCTATCGATAGCGTTGGCCAGACGAATCGATCGAAACCCAAAATTCAAACTTAACAACTCAAACAACACAATATAAAACGTTTTATACTAATTACGAATACACTGCCTTACATGAAGATTCAAAAATGGTTTTCTAGAACAAGGATAGAGATTCAAATTTAGAGAGACCCTAATCAAAGAGAATTCTAACAAATAAGATAGGCTCAAAAATAAGATGAGTTAATTAAACTACAAAAGAGGAAAGATGGATAGACTTATATTAATCGCGGCGACCTTAACTGGGTCTACCGAGATTCCTGGAATAAGATCGATGTGGAAATTCAATTTCCTGCATGAGAGGGAGAAAAGTGACTTCACCAAAACATCGGAAAATAGTTGGACAGCAGGGGTGGAGTCAAGATCACTAGGTTGAGCATCAAGCGAAATATAAAATTGCATGCATAATCCTAAGGCAATCGACATTCGATCAAAAGAATTACCTGGTTCGTCTACTAGAGGAACGATTCGGGCTTTGAAGAAATAATGGCATCAAAAACGAGGATATAGAAATCTTTGGTGGATCGACACTTGTTGTAAAGGAGTTTCACCCCTTTACAAATCATATTAAGGTTGGTGGGACCACTGACGGAATCAGTCACGCATACGGATGAAGTTGACAGTTACCGTTGAAGCTATGGGATGCTCCAGTCAATAAGAACACGAACAGAAAAACAAGAATGGATTTCAGAACAAAGGGATAGTTCCAAGATTCAAAAGAAATCTGAATCAAAAAGGAAGAAATTCAAGCTCGAACGAAGGTGATTCTGTAATTAATTTTCACTCCATATGTTAAGTTTGCCTAAACTAGAGCTCTAATACCAACTGTAACGACTTGGCATTTTGAACCATTCAAATTGACAATCATCCACTCATGTCAGACTGGAATTGCTCAAAACAATCGATGGTTAATTTATATTTGGCCAAACTTAGCATATACAGTAAATAAACCAATCACAGAATCACAGACATGGAGTAAAACAATAATAAGCAACGGAATAGATAAATAGTAGTTCATGAAGCTACTATAAAACATCAGAGTCTAAAACAAAATATAATGGAATCTCAAATATAAATGAATCTCTAATACATAAGCAATTGACAAGTCTAAACATAAATAATCGGGAAAAACTGAAATAATTGAAGCTGGATAGATAGATCTTCAAGCAAAGGTCTGATCTCCAAAGGTGATTCTCAAATGTTGTGACACTCAGTCTGACCCGAGCATAAAGAAAAACACAAATCCCTCGAGTCAGATTAATATTCTTATACCAGTAAATTCAATTCAAGTGAAATGTCGATTGAAATACAAGTAACTTAAAGGATGTTTGGGATTTTCATCCCCTAAGGACCATGGAACTATCTACTATGTATAAATACGCTTTGATAATATGTCAATCAGTAAAGTAAAGTATTAAAATAGCGTTAAGGCGTTATCCATATCCCCCTTAACACATTTTATATATTCCTTTAGTTTATGCAGTACCGTAAGTTCCACCAAACCGGTGGTTTACCCAGAGGGCACTCCATAGGTATGGTACAAAACAAACTAGTAGAAGACGCGATAAGAGATGTGACAAGACATGCGAGGCAATGTCAGGGTAGGATCTACCATTTGCACTCTCGGACTAGTGATAACGCATAGCAGCTACTACCAACCACTTCGAGATACACTCCCAAATCAAAGGTGCACCCAATCGAATAACAAAAGCAATAGAATGGTATCGAAGAAGTGTGCCTAATTGGGGGAGCAACCCTATTTGGCCCGATATGGCTCATGTTTTAGCCATATCAAGTTGACTCATGCGAGTCAGGGCTACGTTAACACCTTATATAGAATCGTCGCCAACCGTCCTCTTTCGTTTTGGAATCTCCACCATGTGCACAGTTACTAAAGTGGTTTTTGGTATTAGCATAGAGTATGACAATATCCGATCTCAGTCCCTTTAATAACCAACCACTTGTTTCACACCGTAGTCATTTTTATATTTTAAATAGTTCATAAGTCATATCAAAATATCATATTCTTTAAAAATCATATCATCTTCGAAATCATATTCACTTTCGAAGTTATATCTACTTCCAAAATCATTATTCCCTTTAAATCATTTCCATTTCCAAAATTATAACCACACAATAGTTTATATATTAAAATAGTTATAAATTAGAAATACTTTATATTTAAAATAGGTTATAGATTAAAATAGTTAATATTAAATATATATATATATATATTAAAAAGAGTTTATATTGAAAATAGTTCAAATTAGAATTATTTCTTCCAATTTCACAAATCAATTCAAATCAACTTAAGTTCCAAATTCAACTTAAATCAATCACAGTTCAACAATTTCAAGTTCTCATTAAAACCATTTAAATTTTATATAGATTTCAAATCCAGATTTGAATTATAAATTTAAACCACTTCCAATTTAATATGTTTCAATATTCAAACAATTTACAATAACTCAATTTGATAAATCTCATTCATTTCAAAAATTCAACTTTAATCCTATTTAAATTTTCAAAATATCCACTTAATCGTCTTTAATAACATTTAAATAAAATCTAAATATTACAATTTAATTTATTATTAAATATTCAATTTTCAATTTTATTTAAAGTCGAAAATATTCATTTAATCACTTTTTATCAAATCAAGTTATTTAGTTATAAAAATAATATCTTCAAAATCTTAAAATCAATAAGTTCAAATCAACTCTTATTTAAATTAAATTACAAATTAATTATTATTTAAATTCAATTATTATTAACCAATTTAAATGTCAAGTCAACTTTAATTTATCTTTCCTACCGCTATTTATTGAAGTTATTACAAAACCTAATTTCAAAATATTAATATGAATTTAAATAAATACCCAAACATATTTTATATATACTAATTAAATTGAATTATTTTATTTAAATTTTATTATATCAAATAAGAAAATTTTAAACTATTTTAATATATATTATTATTTTTGGAAAAAAATCAATTTCCATTTACAACACATATATAAATATAATCTCAATTTGTTATGTTTAAAGAAAATCCATATATATGCAGGCGACAAACGAATATATGGAGACTATAAACAAATATATGCATGTTACTCTAATAACATATGTAGACTTTTATAAACAAATATATGCGGAGTGTGAACAATTATATGCAGACTACTCTAACAACATGTGCAGATTTTATAAACAAATATATGCACTGTAAACAATTATATGCAGACTACTTTAACATGTGCAGATTTTAAAAACAAATATATGCACTGTAAACAATTATATGCAGACTACTTTAACATGTGCAGATTTTATAAACAAATATATGCACTGTAAACAATTATATGCAGACTACTTTAACATGTGCAGATTTTAAAAACAAATATATGTAGAGTGTAAACTCGTTTTCAAAAAAAAGTGTAAACATTATACAAACAAACATATTCTTCCCAATATTCAAGAACTGAATTGTTAAACATCGGCTAAAAAAAATGTAATGGCTGACATGATGAAAATTCAAGATAATCCAATTTTTGATAAGCTTGATCAGATTGGAGTTTCTTCTTCTCCTCCATCTCTTCTCCCTTCTTTATCAATGTCTATTCCTCATTCAAAGCAACCCAAACCCATAGATAAACCCTCCATTTCGAGCAGTGTTGTTGTAAATGTTGATGCTGCTGTAGACGATGATGGATTTCAAAAGGTTGTCTACAACAAGAGAGCAAGCAGAAAGAATCCAGTTTCTAATTTTCAGAGAAATATTCCAAGAAAACCAGAAAGTGTTCGGAATTCTTTCTATACTGGCAAGGCAGATTCAAGAAATGATAATTCACAGTCAAGAAATATGTTCAGGCAACCAGCGAATCCAAGAAATCAAATTTCTTCTGCCACAGTCAGTATTGACACTGCTCAGAAGATGAACGAAGCCTCTTCGTGGGCTGATCTTCTCAAGAAAGGAGGGTTAGGCTCTGAATTTGACTTGCATTATGTTGCTCCTATCAATATAAATGATAAGAAATTTGTTACTGTGAAGGAAGACATTGATAAACGTACAGAGAGTAAATGGAGTCATTCGGTTGTTGCTTATGTATATGGTCTTCGGCCTCCGTATCATCATTTCAAGACTTATATTACTCGTAATTGGAATCCCACAGGTAGCTTTGAGATTTATACTAGAAATAATGGTTTCTTTATAATAAGATTTTCAAAGACTGAAGATTGTGGAAAAAAATTAAATGGGGGGTCATATTTCATAAATGGCAAGTTGATAATTCTGAAAAAATGGAGCAAGAAATTTAATTTCGATAGGGATCTACTGTCTTCTATGCCAATATGGATTAGGCTGCCTGAATTAAGCCTAAGATTGTGGGATAAGGAAGCATTCAGTGCTATTGCAAGTTTGGTGGGTATGCCATTAAAATTAGATGAACCAACTGCTAAGGAAACGAGACTGAATTATGCAAGAATTCTTGTTGAAATAAAAGCTGATGCAGAGCTACCAAATGAAGCTAACATCACAATGCATGATGGGGACAGTATAGTGCAAAGTATTGAATATGAATGGATCCCACCTAGATGCAAATCATGTAAATGTTTTGGTCATTTGGATGAAAATTGCACGGAAAAAAAAATATGGAAGGAAAAATGCAGAGATAATGATATTGCAGTTCAGAGTATTGCAGAGGAAAACAGTAATGCAGCATTAAATGAATCTGTGCAGAAAAATTCATTTCAAAATTTGGAAATTCATGACACAATGATGAATGCTAGCAATTCTTCTCAAGTTGAAAATCAAGAAAATATGCAATGTAAAATCAGTTACCCCCCTCAGAAAACTGCTGTTGTCAGAACTGCTTCACCAAAAGCATCAGTGGAAGAAATTCCAAATACTAATGTCTCTGTTCAGGCTAATACTGAAGTAGACAATATGAATGTTGAGCAAATCTCTACTGGTTTGAATCTTGCAGATTTAATTGAACCCCCAAAGAGCACTAGCTTGTATTTCCTCTCTGATTCATTCTCCCCAATTAAAAAAAAGTCTTTATCTGGTAAATCTATTCAGACAGCGGTGAATGATGTTTCTTCTCTATCTGCAGTTAACAAAAAAAAATAGAAAGAAAGCTAGAACTAGAATTAAAAGCCTTAATGATATCACATCTTCTGAACAAGTAGAAGATGCAATTGATAAGGAATTCAGAGAAAAATACATCTCAAAAAATGAAAAGTGGGGAAAGCTTCTAAAAGTCAAAGGTGATTCTTCATACAAAAAGAAGGGAAAGAAGCTGGAAGTGCAAGAGGATGAAGATAGCTACTGTGATTCACTGTAGCTAATCATGTATCCTAGTGTATCCTTATTTTATATTTGCTATTAATTTTTATTATGTCTATAATCTCTTGGAATGCCAGAGGTCTTAATTCCTCAGTTAGAAAATTAGATGTTTCTAATTTACTTATGTCTGAAAAACCTAGTATTATAGGTCTATTAGAGCATAAATTAGATAATGATAAGATTACTAACTATCATGTCAGGCATCTCCCTAATTGGAGAAGTGTGAATAACAACTTTAAGGGAGGCAATGGTAGAATTCTTGTCTTATGGGATGATAATATCTGAAGTTTAGATAACTGCATTTTAAATCTTCAATATATCCACTGCTTGTTTTCTAATAAGGGTGGGTTTGTCTTGAATATTTCTTTTATATATGCATCAAACTTTAAAACTGAAAGATCTGAATTATGGAATCATATTGAGAATCTAAATAGGAATATTTCTCATCCTTGGATCATAATGGGTGATTTTAATACAACCATGCATTCATATGATAAGAGAGGTGGTATTCCAGTTCCTTTTAGTAAACTGGAATATATTAATAAATTTTTTTTAAGGACTGGTATCATTGAAGCTAATATTGTTGGTAACAGATATACATGGAAATCTGGTAAATTTAGAAACATACATTGCAAACTTGATAGAATATTAATAAACCAAAAATTTGCAAATATGTTTCCACTTTACAAGTGCTGTACTCTACCACAAGCTACCAGTGATCACACACCTATTCAAATTTTTATCACAGAAAGTAGTGATCGCAAAAAAAACATTCCATTCAGATTTATGAATGGATGGGTATATGATGATAATTATAGAATTGCTATCGCCAAATGCTTGTCATATAATATTCATGGCACTGCTCAATATAAATTTCACAAATTGTTACAAATTGCCAAAGGTCAAATAAAAAACTGGAATAGTAGAAGAAATAAACATGAGCTTAGAAATATTAGAGATGAATGCGAGAGATTACAGAATGCTCTTGATAATAATTGCTCAGACAGCAATAATATCTCCAATTTTTTTCAAGCTCAAAATAATCTCATTACTTCCCTTCATATTCACTCAGTTAATATGAGGCAGAAGGCCAAGGTAGACTGGCTAACAAATGGAGATGAAGCTAGCAGATTTTTTTATGCTAAAATGACTAATAGAAAAAACAGAAATTATATTGGCAAACTTATTGATGCAAATGGTAATTCTTTAAAGAATTCTAATGATATAGAGAGAGAAGCCATTAACTACTTCACAGAGTTATTTAATACTGATAATTATCTCAATTCATTTCCTCCCATCAATATTAAATTTTCTTTAAAAGAAAAGAGTCAGGATATTTTATTAGCCCCTGTTAATCTTTTGGAGATTAAAAATATTATTTTCAATGCTAATAATAACAAAAGCCCTGGCCCTGATGGTTTTGGGGCTATATTTTATAAAACTCATTGGTCTGACATTAGTTCTAAAATCTTTGAAGTCATATCTGAATTTTTTAGAACAGGGAAGCTTTTAAAATCTTTCAATCATACCTTTATTACTCTTGTCCCAAAAACTCATAATCCTAATGGTATGGAAGATTATAGGCCTATCTCATGTTGCAACTTTATTTACAAAATTATTTCTTCCATTCTTTGCAACAGGATTAAATTGTTTTTAAAAATTTTAATTTCTGAATTCATTCCTGGTAGGCTTATTACTGATAACATATTGCTTGCTCATGAGCTTATAAGGAACTTTAACATGAATAGCAAAAAGGTCATGTGTATCAAAATTGATTTACACAAAGCTTTTGACAAAATAAAAAGGGATTTTATAATTCATATGATGAGTATTATGGGCTTTAATGCAAAATTCTGTGACCTTATTAAAGAATGTATTAACAATGTTACATACTCTGTGATGATTAATGGCTCCCCAACTAGCTATATACATAGTAACAGAGGAATTAGACAAGGAGATCCCCTTTCTCCTTATCTATTCACTATTGTTATGGAATACTTCACTGTTCTAATTGAAACTGAGCAAAGCAAGGGGAATGTAAAAGCCATAAATAGAATAAAGCCATCTATTACTCATCTTTTATATGCTAATGACTTGCTTATTTTTGTTACTGCAGATATTAAAAATGCTAAAGCTATTGCTGCAATCTTTAAAAAGCTAGAATTATTTACTGGGTTAAAAGTCAATGATTGCAAAAGTAAAGTATATTTTAGCAAAGGCTGCAAATCCAGGGAAGAAATTTTAAGCATTCTCAATTTTAAAGAAGGATGTTTGCCAGTCAAATACCTTGGTCTACCCCTGAGTATAAATCAACTGAATGATAGAGACTGCTCAAGATTATATGATATTATTCAAAGTAAACTTGAAGGATGGTCTAGCAAGTTATTATCTCTAGCTGGCAGGCTAGAACTTACTCATACTGTCATCACTGCAATTGTCTTATATTGGATCCAAGCTCATAATTTACCAGCAAAGGCAATTTGCAAAATTGAAAAATTATGTGCTAATTTTATATGGCAAGGTAAACAACACAAAATTGCTTGGGAAAAAGTATGCATGACTAAAAAGGCTGGGGGATTAGGCATCAGAAACATTAAAGACCTGAGGGAAGCTGCTAAATACAAGTTATTTTGGAAATTTTTAGATGGTAAATCTCTGTGGGCCAGATGGATGAGGGATAAATACCTTAAAAACAAAAACTTATGGACTGCTAAAGCTGGAAACTACCATTCATATACTTGGAAAAACATATTAGCTTCCAGGGAAAATGGTAAAAATCTTATAGAAAGGAAGATTAAGGATGGCAATTCAACTAGTTTATGGTTTGACCCCTGGATATTTGGAAGGTCTCTCATTGATCTGCTGGGGTGGAATAATTTGTTTCTTATTGGTGGTGCAAACGATAAAGTTCAAAGTATTATTTCCAATCATAATTGGAATTTAAATACTCATCAAGCTGCCAATATTTTTAGAAATGCTATTGGAAAAGTTACTATTGATAATAATATTCAAAGAGACACTTGGGTTTGGAAGCTCTGTTCAAAAGATTCTTTTTCATTTAAAAAAGTATGGAACTTTGTGAAAGGTGTAGAAACTGAAGTTTATTGGAGAAAAGTAATTTGGTGCAAGTCAAACTGCCCAAAAATGGCTCATTGTTCTTACTTTGCCATCCTTGATAGACTTCCTACTCTTGAAAGATGTGCAAAATGGAATAAGAATATTGACAAAAACTGTATTTTATGCAAAAATGGCATGGAAAATGCCGATCATCTCTTTTTTGATTGTGCTTTTTCAAAGCATATCTGGTTTATTGCTAAAAATGTTCTGGGTTTTAATCAGCATCAGCCAATTCAAAATATAAGTGAAAGCATCAAATACATTCAACAATGCTTTAAGCCCAAGTCCAAAGAGTTTAAAAGAGCTTCAATTATGCTTACTACTGTGATCTACCATATTTGGAAAGAAAGAAATCAAAGAATTCACAACAAAAAAGAAAATGATAGTATTCAAATTTGGAACAATATTCTCTCTGACTTTCAGATTCTCAACAAAAAAGCTAGCAAGCAGACTGATCACAAGGATGTTGAACTATCTGCTACTAATAACATTATTGACTATGAGAATAGAGTTGAAGATTTCTTACTTAATGGGAAATACACTACGTATATCCCTTGTAGCAGTCGTAATGATTGTCACTGTCATTTTCACGATACTGGCAAAGCTAATATCTTGCTTAAGAAAAGCGGCTTGCCCCTGGACTATCTTCCTGGAGGTGGCCATTCTGCAGCTGCAAAGGATAGTACCTGCAAGGGAAGTAAACACATTAATATTAACCATTACCCTAATTTAATGCAATTAACGAACAGTAATAGTGGCTTAATACATGTTGCAGGGCTGAAGAACTACCACACACCCAGTAGTGTTCCCAGAGAGCTCACTTTGCTATCCATCGAAGATTTAAATCATACGAATGTTAATGACAGCAAAAAAGATGGCATCTTTTACAAGAGCCTGTTAAATAACAAGGTTTATCACTTATCTTGTTGGAGTAAAGGCGAAAGCAGCAACCATCATCACTATTCTCCAGATAATCTAGAGAATAGCAATGTTTTGAGCAAAGGGACGAAAGTACATGTTGCTGCCTGTAACAGCTCAATCGATGGCATCACCGACTTGAATATGAAAGTACAAGCTGAAGGCAGCAACAAATCAGTTGATGGCATCACAGATCTGAAGAATTGCTATACATATTCAGATCTTTCGAGAATCGCTAACATAGAGCTCCACCTTTTGGATAGGTGCCGCAAGGATAAGATAAATCTTAGGCCTTCTTGAGATTTTCGTGTTTTTTGCCGCATGCTTTTTCATCTTTCCGTTTTGGAGTTGATTTTGGCTTTCGCCATTATCGTGTTTCTGTAACTTGTGGAGGCGCGTTGGTGTTGATTGTGTTGTTTCTAGGGTTAGAGGCTGGTTATTTCTGCTATTGTATTGGGCCGGGCCCTTTTATCTTTTTCAAAAAAAAAAGTGTAAACAAAGTGTTTGAATATAAACACATACATTAAACCGAAATATCTATATATTAATTTTTTTAAAACAATATTAAAAATTCAAAATATCTGTATGTATATATATTATATTCTTTTTTTAAAACAATGCTTCAAACGATATCTATAAAAAAAATATTCATATATAACAAAAAAACTGCTGCGGCATTTGTGGAAGTGAAGCACGGCGGAGCAATGGGCTGCTCGAGTGGAAGACTGGTTCAGGCGGATCTACAGGGTGGGTCGGCAAGGCGCGGAATCGCATGGGTTTAAAATGGTGGAGTTGCGTGAGAAGGAGGAGAGGGTAAGGCGGCCACTATAGGTGAAAGGCGAATGCGAGGGGAGACGTAGAGGCTAATGGACGGAGTATATATGGGCGGTGCTATTGTCCAGTCGCACGGAGGAGCCAAAGGAGATCGAGGGGGTCAGAGGGACTTGGCTGCAAGCTTTTTTTTGTTGCTTCTAGGGAGGTTGAGCAATGGGCTGACGTGGGCAAAGGTGTAGGGAAGGAGAGACCATCGGATCTGGTGTTTCGGTGATGGAGGCTGTCAGCATGAGAGAAGGTGGCGGGGTAAGAGGCTGTCAGTTTTTTTTTTGGAACGGGCTGTGTGGCCAGTATGGTGGAGGCGGGCTGAAGTTAGGGGTTGCGGAGGATCGAAAATGGCTGATGGACGGGGAGACACAGGCAGTGGCCAGAGGTGGCGGTCAGGCGTGGAGCGGCTCCGGCGTTCACGATGGGGAGTGGCACGGGCGCTAGGGTTGAGAGAATGGGCAATGCTCGGCCAATGAATACAAGCAGGTAACATAATTATATATGCAAGATATACATATATTTTATTTTCAAGATGGAACAAGATTTTTGTATGGAAGGATGTGACGAGGCCAAAGGAGCAGGTTCTCATATGTGAACTTTATTATATTTTTTATTATTATGATGAAGATGGACGGATGGACAGATGGTTAATGGAAAAGCAGACAGGCGAAAATGTAAATGAACAGGGGATGTTACAACATATAGGTGACTTATAATATTCTTATATATACATATATTTATATGTATATGTGCGTTTATGTGTGTATAAAGGGGAAGAGAAGATGCTCAGCCTTGGAAAAAGAAAGGGAAGGAGATGGAATTTCAGCGAGATAAGCAGGTTCAATGCTGTAAAGAAACATATATATTTATTTAATTTTTCGACGCTACAACCAGAATTGAATGAAGGAAAAGAAATTAAGGAAAGGAAAATATATATTGAAATGGTAGGAAATGAAAAGTCAACAGTTGAATTTAGTGAATACTTATGGCTACTGGTTTCAACAGGAGAAATTAAAAGACGCATAACAAAACTAAAACGCGTACCGATACGGCTAATCATTTCGCAAATTCTATCGCGTACCGGACACTGAAATGCACAAAAGAATATAGTACGGAGATCGTCACGACGAGACGAACATAATGGTACACTGATATCAGCGATACGATCATCCTATCAAAAGTCAATATTCACTGTCAAAACTGCTGCTAAAACGCCGAAAATAAGATAAACAGAGGTAGAGCATTCCAAATTTGACGAAACGACATACGACGTCTATCCCAGAATATAGTCTACATTTTTCTTATATAAACATATTCAGGTTTCGAAAATATTTTATTTCCATCAAATTAACTGATTTTAACATTAAAAGTTGAAATTACACAACAAAACAAATTTACATATTTTCTGATGAAAAATTACCATTTGTCATGTTTAAATAGATGTATTTCAAATATCAAATTTTCATTGCTAAATTTAATTTCCTAATTTCAAACAAAATTTTGGTTAATTGTGTTATAAAAACAGTTAAAACTTACCGGTCTTTACAATATGTCACCCTCATGTTGAACAAAAAGGTGGACCGTTAAGGGGGAAAAGAAAATAAAGACATCAAACAGAATCTTACGTGATTGGAATAATATATATTATTACAATAATCTTTACAGCAAAAAAATTAAATACATACATCAGAGCGTATTCAGCTTGGACAGTTATAAACTTCTGTCCTTAAAAATGTTGAATACAAAATAGTAAACAAATGCAGTGGAAATATAATTCATAGTTTGGTGAAGATCTCCAGCTCTCCTCTGGAAACTCCAAGCGTCTTAAGCTAAACCTAAAACTTGCTCGGATCTGGCCTGAGTATTAAAAATGCCCAGGTCAGTTTTGCAAACCAGCGTGAGAAATGCAAATCATTTATATATATGACAGTGTCATAGATCGACTTTGATGTCAAACAAAACCTTTTTGAAAAGAAGAGTATCTCCTAAGACCACGTCGAATATAAACACGGATGATTTTTTATCTTATGACAACTAAAACACTTTATCAAATCATTTGATATTATTTCTAGCTACATTTGCTTTGAAAATCCTTTCAAATAACATATTAAAGAAGTTGGAATTATTACTTCTATTAAATTCGATAGCATATTTAGGTATACAATAATGTTCGTTAAAGTCACGTATTAGAGATTGGATTCCAACAGTGACAAGGTAAGGTACTACCTTCCATATAGTACATCTCTAAAGAAATGTGCCGAGGTACAGCCTGCTGTCCTGTACCAATATAGGATTCGCCTACCTCAACCATAGATAGTAGTGAATATGACATCGCCCTAGTCATTCTCAACCCATCTGAGACATCCCATAGCATACACGACAAACCCGATATATAGAGGATAATCTAGAAAGACGATGACCATATCCTAATGGGTGTGACCCACATAGCCTTACCGCATCTACCATGTTTTTGTCATTACCGATGTGTGAGGCTTGAGGTAACGTTTTACATTTCTCAAAACAATAAATCCCATTTTGAAAACCACATCGCCATCTCTAACAATAAACTAATTGATTTCCACAAAAGTAAAACATTTTAGTTCATATGCCACAGGGCAGGATGTTAACTATAAGAGGGGTTACCTCTTACACCATCAAACAGATGTACATTTGTAAAATCCATTGTACGCGGTCTTAGAATTGCAATGTCTGACACTCGTCCATATAAGTTGTTTAGAAACAGGATAAACCAAAGGTACTACTACATCCTGTTTAGGAATCACTCATTGGATTAATGGCGAGCAGTCCTTGCATCAAAGATCTCAAAATGAAGGTACTATTGCCACCATAAATAAAATATGGGAATCACCCTAGAGGTTAATGTCAAGTAGCCCAACATTATAAAGATCTCCATTCTTCAAAATCATTTCTTCAACATATCTTCACTTTTGAACGTGTATATTGGTTCGAAGTGGTTTACAGATAGGATCACCCAAATTAGATCTCGGTTTTTCCGAACCAATTATCAATGAAAAGATGTGTATATGTGTATACAGAAATATTAAGCCACTTTTTTTAATCCTTTTGGTTAATTAAAACTGCTTTTAACTTTTAGAAATCTTCAAATAACTTTTCTTTAACTTACTTAGGAAAATATTTCCATATTCTATTATTACTATAATTCCAATCTTAATTGAGATTTCATTTTTCCAAATCATATCTTTAATGGATTAAAAACAATATTATTTAAGACATCATCTACTATAAACCCAAACCAGTTAGTATTGAGTGAAAAGGATCAATAGAGATTAGACCGATTATACTTAATACTAATTTTCGCGGTCAACCAATATTATCCGTCGAATAATAGTGAAATCACTTTTTAAACCCATAAAGATAGGAGTTTAACCAAAATGTTTTATATACTACCGAAATTCTATTTAAAAAATTTGTTCACTTTTTGGAAAACTCTAAATTCCTTTCCTTTTATTTACTTCGGAAAATATTTCCATATATGAAATTTCACTTCCAAAAAAATCGATTCTTTTATAAAACCTCTTTTATAACACTTGTTACTTTTCTTTATAAAAATGTCATTTATACATATATCCCTATTTATAAAACACCGTTTATAAATTTATCACTTTATTTAGAAAATATGATTTTATAATTCTTTACTTTTACCTTGGAAAAATGTGGTCCGAGTAAATCAAATTTATTATCCCCTCTATCGAGCCAGTCGGATAGTTAGGGGGAGCAGGCAACTGATTTCACAAACTCCAGCATATGGACTACCTCTATATCATCCATAAAGTGATCAAGTTATTTGGTGGAATCTAAATATTTAAAATATTTGTTTAATTATTTGGAAAAAATTTATAAAAGATTCGAGAAGAAAAATCCAAATTTAAATCATTTAATCAAAATTTACCAAAATCAGTTGGTGAATGATGGTTTAAAAGCTTTATAGATCAGAACACTTATTCCATTATATATATATATATATCCATTCTTATAACTCAAATCCCAATGATTAAAAATATCCATTTTTAAAGTATTGAAAACTATTTTTTATGAATTGTTAAAACGCGATGATTTTGAAAACTTGATTTGGACATATCTCAAACTTTACTAAACGAAATCTTGATTTTTCTTTTTCATTTGAAAACCATTCCCACAAGGGTCCGGAAAATTCTTATTTCAAAGAATTACGACTTATATTTTATCCTACACATCCATTTAAATTTTTAGGTGGTGAAATTGCGAACTGTTGAAACACGAGGCTTATTTTTCACCTTTTAGTTATAAAACTTTTCCAAAACAGTTTTAAATCATTTGATAATATAATAAAATATTATTAACCAACTTAAAACAATCTTTTACCACTTTACTTATTAAAAATCTGTTTTACTTCGTTCTACCTATTATAATATTATATTATTATTATATTCATTTTTCCAACCTTTTTAATTCAAAATCCTTCATTTTAAACCATAGATATTTCTATATCATTTTCCACCTTTTAAAACCTTTTTTTTTAAATGAAACCAAAGATTTTATGGTTAAAGTGATTTCAAAACTTCACTTTTCAATTCCTTTCTTTTAAAACAAATTCCAAATCTATTTCAAAACTCCACTGTAACAACCCGGTATTTCGCGTCTATTTTTAATCGACATTAAATGATTAATATTATTGCAAATTTCCTTTTGAAGTTTTTAAAATTGAATTAAAATTATTTTCATAAATTTGTTTAAGAATTTTATTGGGCTTTAAAAATTGTTTTGGCCTATTTTTTTTTTGTTGTTGCCGTGATGGGTAACAAAGCATAATAACCCGATCCCCCTTTATCCATTTTTTTTCATTCGTTCACCAACCCTAAACAAAATCACGAAATTAATGGCGGCCCCCTTTTCTTCACTTATCGTTCGTCCCCTCTCCTTCATTCCTCTGCATAAGCTTGGGCGCATCAACAATGGCAGCTTCGTTAGTTAGCCGACCTGCAAAAATTAGGGCTTCGTTCGAATCCTAGGTGCCGCGTCTTCGGCTTGCTCGATCGAATGACGTGTTTCGTTGCTTGCTTCTCGAATTAAACGGTGAGTGATTCTCTTCACTCACATCTTCTTCAATCATGTGTATATAGGGTTTGAATTCCAATATTTTGTTCGTTTAAAAATTATGAATTTCGCTGTTTGATTAAGTGATAATCGCGGTATTGATTATGTTGCTCCGTTAATTTCTTGCTTTGACTTTGGCTTCAATCATTTTTAACTTTGTTAAAGCAACGTTGTTTAAGAATCTTGTGTACTTCGACTCTGTCCATTTTCATGTTCATCCCTGAGCACTTTTTGAACTGTTGTTTGACGCTGCTTCCACTGTTTTCTCGTTCATCCCCACGGTATTGATTTTGACCTGCAGTTGACTTCGAAATGTTGACATCAGTTACTTGAATTTTGGTAGTATTGCAGTGTTGTTATATGTTGCAAACTTGTGTCTTAACTCGTGACCATTGCCTTCGTCAACCATTCATGTGTGATGATATTATCTGGCTTTGGATTTCTAGCATGTCTGGTTTTGCCTTGATTATTTTGAAACTGCAACTATACTTGACTTTGGGTTACATTCCAGTTTATCATTCTTGGTCATGCTCTGGTCATAACTGCTCTTACCTGCATATACTCTTGTAGTTTGTGTTTAAGTTGCAGTCTACTTGAGTCTTTTGTGTACTTGGCATATGCGCACTGTGATGTGTATACTTGATGCCTTGATAGTCTTGTTCACTGGTCGAGTTCATTTCAGGCCGGTTTGCTGTTGTATGTCATATCTGAACTGGTTTGGTTGTCTTTGCCTGTGCCCATTTGTGAATATAATTGGTTCTAGTTTGGTCATCATGTAGTTCCATATATGTACTTCCCTTGTACATGCTTCACTGCATCTTCTCCTACCTGTTGCACTTGCAATGATGCTCTCCATTTCATGTTTGAATTCCTACTTGTCTGCACCGATGTTCATCTGTTCATGGTTGCATACATGTGGAATCTCTAGTGTGCACCTAATTACGCAGTCACATTGCTTGAATGACTTTGGCAGTGTTTTGATGTTCTGGTCCTTGACTTGTGACCTGCTCTTGTGGTCAGACCTGCATATACATGTACCCCTGCCTTGTGCAATTCTTTGCTACACCTCTGGTTCATTTTGACCATGTGCAGCCCTCTCATGTGCACTTGTATATGCACGGCACTTGTTCTTGTGCATTTATATGTTTCTTGATTTTGTTTTGGTGTACATGACTTGCTACTTTGCTCATTGCCTTGTGTTGAGCCTAAAATTCATTGGGCTTGACCTCGCATTTCTCTCTGCAATTTAATCGACTCTCGGCCTTATGAAATTCACGGCGATGCTTGTGAATCTTTATTGGGTACCTCATCACTATAGTGGCACGGCAGTGCACGCAAGCATGAACTGCTGCCACACGGTAATCATTGGGTACATCATCACTATAGTGGCAGGGCAGTGCACGCAAGCGTGAACTGCAGCCACACGGTATGGCGTGTAAGATATTCTATTTGTTTGATTTATGGATCTTTTGCGTATTCCATATGCGGTAGTGGCGAGGCAGTGCACGCGTGCGTGTACTGCAGCCCTACTTGAATTAATATTTTAATTGATATTTCAATGGTTTGAACTGTTTTGTTTATTCAATTCGATATTCTGAATTGCATTCTGATTTGGTTTAATTACTGTCGTCTATTCATTATTTGATTATTATTGCTTCTGTGCACTAATAACTGAGTTTGAATTAGACTGACCCGAGTATTATTTTCTTTTGAATTTAATACTCGGGTCAGACCGAGTATTTCAGGTTGTAGATATTCTGCTTTGGGTTGCTGCTAGAGCTATGAAGTTCTTTCATATCTTTTGGAGTAGTCGTCGTCATTTGTAGTAGTCTGTAAAATTCTATAGGAAGATATGTGTTCATGTATATTAAATACGTTAATGTACTTGTATATGTAACTTCCTTAGTCGACTGTTGTAGTTGTATCATATGTACAGTGTGAATGTATTGTAACTGACATCAGTTATTATATATATATATATATATACGAGACTTTCTGTTTCATCTGTGTTCCGCATCTATATTATCTGTGTTGATATTTTATATTTACTGTTCTAAACTTTTACGAACCATCGTAGTTCGTTTTATACTGGAATTGGGGTATGTCGATGGGAGAAAATAAATCAGAGATGAAAAATGAAAGAATATATATATTTACATATCACTCCCATCGAGATAACCAATACTAGTGTAAGGCCAACTATTGATGGCCGCTCCTCAACAGCCTTATTCTCCGTGCTAGTTGACAGCACTACACCGTAGTGTTCTTGGCTAGCGTGGGTATAGAGGTGGGGCGTCACAGCTTGGTATCAAAGCCTGGGGTTTAGAACAAATATAAAACATAACTTAGATAGTATATGTGTTACAACTATTTGTCGATGTTTTATTTCACATCTTTGTCTTAAGATCATCTTTGATTGTTAGGAATGAATTCCTAACGCTTATTCGTGAGCATTGCTGCTATTCTCTATCGCACTTGCTCACTTGAGTTTACACTTCTAAGTATCAGTGTATATATGCTCTACCAAGTTGCATATTGCTGCAACTAGTACCCACTTCGATTTGAACTCGCATTGTTTATTCGAACTGCTATATATATGCATTCTTATCTCTGATTCGTGTACTTAATGCAGTTTCCATACAATTGGGTTTTGGGTATCAATCTTTGAGACAAATTGCATTCCAATTGTCGACTCTGTCTGTTTATCCATGGTTTGTTGGTTTTCATGTGCCTCTCTCTGATAGTTTTAAAATTTCTTTGGTATAAAAGAAATTGTCTTGGTCTTTGCCTTGTCGATATCGACGTTGACTTGACTTTTACTTTTGCTAAAGTCATTCAAGCATTTATACTCGTTCTGCTTTGTTTTTCCATTGTTGATCGGTTCTTCTTTTCCGGTTAGTTGTTATCACCTTTGTCGACTTTGATAACTTCTATTTCAGGAATTTTGGGTATTCCTACTTTGATGGATTTGGAATCGAATTCTTTGTATTTTATTCACGTCTTCGAATGTGAATCTTAGTGAATTGATTTGGTTTTCGAATTTAATCGATTCTTGATTATTTCCCGATTTGTTGCTATCATTTATTAGCAACTTTGATGACCTTTTCTTCGGGATTTTTGTGAACATACCTTTCGATGAATTCGGTATCGATTTCTTTGGATTCTATTCACGTCTTCGTATGTGAATTCTTGTGATTGATTGTTTCTACAATCATTTTTGTGATTTGTCACTTTAAAAATATAAAGGTTTCAATACTAGTAGTAAATATCAAAAACTCTTTTACCAAAATGTTTTCAACTCTATTTTCAATACCAAACTCGTTTTTGAAACTGTTTTCCAATCTATTAGTATATACAAATCTTTATTTCACTCGTATGAGAAATCTAATTAAACGGCTTAGTAAAACAAGTGGTATGAAACGCTTGCGTTTACTTCGTCGGTTAATTGTTGGACTTGTTCGATTGAACCTCTAGTGACAAATTTTATTAGTGAAGATTTACAGTTTGTTCGTAAATATTTAAGTTAAGTAAGTGGTTATGGGACATGATGCTAAACTTTTACATTTACTGACTTAGTGTAATTGACACTTCTCGTTGATCATGACGATCATTTTTACGGTTAGACTAGGCCTCATCGGTGTGATTTCGTCTCACACATATCTCTTGGGCTTTGAGGATTGTCTAGACACCACTTGTGTGATTTCATTCACACATACTTTTATTTTGATTGTGAGGTTAGACTAGACACCACTTGTGTGATTCCACTCACACATACCTCTTTTGATTTTTTTGGTTAGTCTGGACCTCAATCTGTGTGATTTCGACTCACACATGTGGGGTAGCGCCCCACGGTCTTCGGGCCATTCGTGTGTCAAAATTAATGGCCTGCAACCATGAGATAGCGTCTCGTTATGCGTTGCACGTGTTGATGATTTTTCATGCTCGCGGGTAGGTGAGATTCCGTGCTCCCGTTCTCGCTTTGCGTTGCACGTGTTGATGATTTTTCATGCTCGCGTGTAGGTGAGATTCCGTGCTCCCGTTCTCGCTTTGCGTTGCCCGTGTTGGTGATTTTCATGCTCACGTGTAGGTGAGATTCCGTGCTCCTGTTCTCGCTTTGCGTTGCACGTGTTGATGATTTTTCATGCTCGCGGGTAGGTGAGATTCCGTGCTCCCGTTCTCGCTTTGCGTTGCACGTGTTGATGATTTTTCATGCTCGCGTGTAGGTGAGATTCCGTGCTCCCGTTCTCGCTTTGCGTTGCCCGTGTTGGTGATTTTCATGCTCACGTGTAGGTGAGATTCTGTGCTCCCGTTCTCGCTTTGCATTGCACGTGTTGGTGAGTTTTCATGCTCGCATGTAGGTGAGTTTTCGTGCTCCCGTTCTCGTTATGCGTTACATGTGTTGATGAATTTTCATGCTCGCGTGTTGGTGAGTTTCCATACTCTCCTTTGAGTTTTCATACTCTGTTCGAGTTTTCATACTCCGTTCGAGTTTTCATACTCCGTTTGAGTTTTCATACTCTGTTCGAGTTTTCATACTCCGTTTGAGTTTTCATACTCTGTTCGAGTTTTCATACTCCGTTTGAGTTTTCATACTCTGTTCGAGTTTTCATACTCCGTTTGAGTTTTCATACTCCGTTTGAGTTTTCATACTCTGTTCGAGTTTTCATACTCCGTTTGAGTTTTCATACTCCGTTTGAGTTTTCATACTCCGTTTGAGTTTCCATACTCTCCTTCGAGTTTTCATACTCCGTTCGAGTTTTCATACTCGCGTTCGAGTTTTCATACTCCGGTTCGAGTTTTCATACTCGCGTTCGAGTTTTCATACTCCGGTTCGAGTTTTCATACTCGCGTTCGAGTTCTCATACTCTTAGCTTGTGTTTTCTGGATTTCTTGTGAGGATTTCTAGAATTTGTGCTTCACCAATTTTCATGATTTCTATTGATAAGTTTTATCAATTCTTGTGCATTGGTGAATTCGTGTGTTATTGACTTGTTATGAATACAAGTTTAGGGTATGATACCCCTTTCTATCTTTGAGAAGATTCTTGTGACTCTTTGGATGAATGAAAATCCACTTATCGAAGTTGCTTCTGATGTCGTTGTTTTAATCACATATTTTAAAAATTGTTTCAAAATATAAATCAAAATTGTTTTCAAAATTTTTACGATTTGCGCTTTCAAAAGAATGAGGAAGCGAATTAAACGTTTCAGTAAAATCGAGGACTATGATCCCTTTCTTTTGCTGATTCGCTTAATTCCGGACTTGTTCGTTTGAGAATGTAAATTGTAATTTTATAAATAAAAATGGTTTTCAAATTTTTTTTTTTTTTTTTTTACACTTTACGCTTTCAAAAGAATGTGGAAGCGATGTAAACGTTTCAGAAAAAAATCGAGGACTATGACCCCTTTCTTTTACTGAATCGCTTAATTCCGGACTTGTCCGTTTGAGAACGTAAAATGTTATTTATTTAAAATACACAATTTAACACTTTCAAGGAAACGATGAAGTGAATTAAACGATTTAGTAAAACTCGTGGTTATGAGTCATGTGCGTTTGCTATTTCGATTAATTTCGGACTCGTTAATTGAAAATTTTGTAATTTGAAATTTGATTACCGTTGTGGTAATTTCTGATTATCGTTTTGATAATTGGATGTTTATGATTTCTGATTTATCGTTTTTGATAATCAGATATTTATTGTTTCTGATTATCGCTTGTGATAATCAGATATTTGAGATCTAATTATCGTTTGTGATAATTAGATATTTGTGATTTGATTATCAATTGTGATAATTAAATAATCGTTGATTCGTGATTTCTGATTTATCGTTTTTGATAATCAGATATTTATTGTTTCTAATTATCTATTGATAATTAGATATTTGAGATTTAATTGTCGTTTGTGATAATTAAATATTTGTGATTTAAGATTGATTTTCGATTTTGATAATCGAATACTTGTTGATTTGATTATCGTTTTTGATAATCGAATATTTGTAATTTGAGATTTCTGAATTATCTATTGATAATTAGATTTTGTTGATAATTTGTGAATTTCTTTTATGAAATTAAAAGATTTCTTTGGCGTTTATATTGTACTACGCCGGTGTACCGACTCAATTTTCTGCTATTCATGATGTTTTCCACGTCTTCCAATTACGGAAATGCCTTAGGGATTTCCGATTTTTATTCTTGAGCAACCTTATATTCACATCATTGCTTCGGGGGTGTAGCACCTTCGAAATAAAGATGTTTCTCTTGTGGAGATTCTCAATGGTTCTCGAATTCTATGGACTTCTCTTAGGAATCCAGAGAATTCATCGAACAAACACGTTCTCTCTCTCTCTCTCTCGTGCTCTATATGTTTAACTTTCTATTTTCAAATTTCTTCATCTTGTGATGATATGCTCTTATGGTTGTTACCTTTTATCCGTTTGTTCCCTATGATTGCGAGGACGCAATTTCTTTAAGGAGGGGAGTCTGTAACAACCCGGTATTTCGCGTCTATTTTTAATCGACATTAAATGATTAATATTATTGCAAATTTCCTTTTGAAGTTTTTAAAATTGAATTAAAATTATTTTCATAAATTTGTTTAAGAATTTTATTGGGCTTTAAAAATTGTTTTGGCCTATTTTTTTTTGTTGTTGCCGTGATGGGTAACAAAGCATAATAACCCGATCCCCCTTTATCCATTTTTTTTCATTCGTTCACCAACCCTAAACAAAATCACGAAATTAATGGCGGCCCCCTTTTCTTCACTTATCGTTCGTCCCCTCTCCTTCATTCCTCTGCATAAGCTTGGGCGCATCAACAATGGCAGCTTCGTTAGTTAGCCGACCTGCAAAAATTAGGGCTTCGTTCGAATCCTAGGTGCCGCGTCTTCGGCTTGCTCGATCGAATGACGTGTTTCGTTGCTTGCTTCTCGAATTAAACGGTGAGTGATTCTCTTCACTCACATCTTCTTCAATCATGTGTATATAGGGTTTGAATTCCAATATTTTGTTCGTTTAAAAATTATGAATTTCGCTGTTTGATTAAGTGATAATCGCGGTATTGATTATGTTGCTCCGTTAATTTCTTGCTTTGACTTTGGCTTCAATCATTTTTAACTTTGTTAAAGCAACGTTGTTTAAGAATCTTGTGTACTTCGACTCTGTCCATTTTCGTGTTCATCCCTGAGCACTTTTTGAACTGTTGTTTGACGCTGCTTCCACTGTTTTCTCGTTCATCCCCACGGTATTGATTTTGACCTGCAGTTGACTTCGAAATGTTGACATCAGTTACTTGAATTTTGGTAGTATTGCAGTGTTGTTATATGTTGCAAACTTGTGTCTTAACTCGTGACCATTGCCTTCGTCAACCATTCATGTGTGATGATATTATCTGGCTTTGGATTTCTAGCATGTCTGGTTTTGCCTTGATTATTTTGAAACTGCAACTATACTTGACTTTGGGTTACATTCCAGTTTATCATTCTTGGTCATGCTCTGGTCATAACTGCTCTTACCTGCATATACTCTTGTAGTTTGTGTTTAAGTTGCAGTCTACTTGAGTCTTTTGTGTACTTGGCATCTGCGCACTGTGATGTGTATACTTGATGCCTTGATAGTCTTGTTCACTGGTCGAGTTCATTTCAGGCCGGTTTGCTGTTGTATGTCATATCTGAACTGGTTTGGTTGTCTTTGCCTGTGCCCATTTGTGAATATAATTGGTTCTAGTTTGGTCGTCATGTAGTTCCATATATGTACTGCCCTTGTACATGCTTCACTGCATCTTATCCTACCTGTTGCACTTGCAATGATGCTCTCCATTTCATGTTTGAATTCCTACTTGTCTGCACCGATGTTCATCTGTTCATGGTTGCATACATGTGGAATCTCTAGTGTGCACCTAATTACGCAGTCACATTGCTTGAATGACTTTGGCAGTGTTTTGATGTTCTGGTCCTTGACTTGTGACCTGCTCTTGTGGTCAGACCTGCATATACATGTACCCCTGCCTTGTGCAATTCTTTGCTACACCTCTGGTTCATTTTGACCATGTGCAGCCCTCTCATGTGCACTTGTATATGCACGGCACTTGTTCTTGTGCATTTATATGTTTCTTGATTTTGTTTTGGTGTACATGACTTGCTACTTTGCTCATTGCCTTGTGTTGAACCTAAAATTCATTGGGCTTGACCTCGCATTTCTCTCTGCAATTTAATCGACTCTCGGCCTTATGAAATTCACGGCGATGCTTGTGAATCTTTATTGGGTACCTCATCACTATAGTGGCACGGCAGTGCACGCAAGCGTGAACTGCTGCCACACGGTAATCATTGGGTACATCATCACTATAGTGGCAGGGCAGTGCACGCAAGCGTGAACTGCAGCCACACGGTATGGCGTGTAAGATATTCTATTTGTTTGATTTATGGATCTTTTGCGTATTCCATATGCGGTAGTGGCGAGGCAGTGCACGCGTGCGTGTACTGCAGCCCTACTTGAATTAATATTTTAATTGATATTTCAATGGTTTGAACTGTTTTGTTTATTCAATTCGATATTCTGAATTGCATTCTGATTTGGTTTAATTACTGTCGTCTATTCATTATTTGATTATTATTGCTTCTGTGCACTAATAACTGAGTTTGAATTAGACTGACCCGAGTATTATTTTCTTTTGAATTTAATACTCGGGTCAGACCGAGTATTTCAGGTTGTAGATATTCTGCTTTGGGTTGCTGCTAGAGCTATGAAGTTCTTTCATATCTTTTGGAGTAGTCGTCGTCATTTGTAGTAGTCTGTAAAATTCTATAGGAAGATATGTGTTCATGTATATTAAATACGTTAATGTACTTGTATATGTAACTTCCTTAGTCGACTGTTGTAGTTGTATCATATGTACAGTGTGAATGTATTGTAACTGACATCAGTTATTATATATATATATATATATATACGAGACTTTCTGTTTCATCTGTGTTCCGCATCTATATTATCTGTGTTGATATTTTATATTTACTGTTCTAAACTATTACGAACCATCGTAGTTCGTTTTATACTGGAATTGGGGTATGTCGATGGGAGAAAATAAATCAGAGATGAAAAATGAAAGAATATATATATTTACATATCACTCCCATCGAGATAACCAATACTAGTGTAAGGCCAACTATTGATGGCCGCTCCTCAACAGCCTTATTCTCCGTGCTAGTTGACAGCACTACACCGTAGTGTTCTTGGCTAGCGTGGGTATAGAGGTGGGGCGTCACATCCACTTTCTCATTTTTGTACATTTCCAAAGTAAATTCTTATATTATAAAATGACGTTTCTTTTGATTTTATAAACAAAAATGCTACACATATGTTGTGTACATGTTATTTTTGGGTATAATGTGAATAATTTTTCACAACGATATGTATTGTTAATTCACATAGCTATAGTTTTTCATCAAATATGATTTTCAAATTTTAAATCATAATAATCATATCTATCACAATCAAACTTTTGTACAATCAACCAAAATCATCCAAATATATTAAATAATTATATAAGCAATCACTTTAGCATATGATTAATGGTATAACATTAAGTAGTTAATATCTATTGTTAATAGCATGCAATATTGAGTGATTAATAAATAATAATAATAATAATAATAATAATAATAATAATAATAATAATAAGTGATTATCAAGTGATTCAAAGTGAGATTAACTCACAATTTTCAAACCAAATCTCTTCCGAACAACATTCAGTTATAACAATACTTCTTTAACATCCTCTACTTCGTCTGAACATCAACTAAACAATCAACTCTCTCTTCTAAACCACACGATCATGGTCACCTCGCCTCCTTAATCTCACAGCCTCCCTCCTCCACATCATCATAGCTTGCGCCTACCCCTCCTCCTTCCTTTAAAAATTCACGGCCTCACCCCCTCCCCCCCCCCCCCAACTCTCCAAAGCTCACGGCTTAAGGCCATTAAAAGAATAGAAGAGAAGAAGTGAAGAATAAGAGAACAAGAAGAAGTGTGTGTAAATTATAAAAAGGTTGCTTGCTATTTATAGGAAAATTTGCAAAAATATCTCTTACACAACCTTGTACTTAGCCCACTCAGCCTCCATTTGTCATCCATGTGCCTTGTAAGGTGATGTGTAAGTTTTCTTTTTCAAAATTAAACCATTTTTGTTTTGTATGCTAAATATAAATGTATAGTTTCATGTGCGGATGTGTATGCATGTACATGTATGTCTATATATATATATATATATATATATATATATATATATATATCTGTGTGTGTGTGTGTCATATTTCAACTAATAATATTACAATGTTCAATACAACTTTTATTTGTTAAATCGTTAATAATTCGGAATCCAAATTCTGGTCATATTTTCAAATTTTCATTAAAATATTTATCTAGGTAAAAAACTTGAAGATAAATTTCTTATCACCCTTAAATAATTAGAAAAAGGTTATTTATGTTATAGAACCATTTTAATTTAAAATCCATTTATAAAAATACGACGTCGATCCGTTAAATCCGACGAAGTTTATATATCTTTATAAAATAAGTTTATATGCTTATAAAACCATTATAAATCATTTATTATCATTATGTAATAATTAAAATGAATTATTTATCATTTAAATACAATTATCTGAATATTAAAATAAATTAAATATTCCAATTCAAAGTGATAAAATTACGAGTCGTTGCACATCTTCTCCATTTTCAAGCTCAAATTAAAATAAACACTTTTTGATAGTTGGTGGTCTGCAATTTGGAAAATAGCACCTTTAGAATTGGAATCTAATTTAAGAGTTTATTTCAATACTTCAAGGTTTGGTCCTTTGGAATTCGTGAAAGGTAATTACGGACCTATAATTATATAGCAATATTAGATAATTATATACCATATAGTGCTTTGTTAGTTTGTTGGCGATTCCAGTATATTGGTATATCATAGCATTTAAAATGGCTATTTGTTTATATGCTTATATATATATACACATGCATAGAAACTCATGGCTTAAGAATAAAACAAATTGATTTTTATATTCAAAATATTTAATATTCATAATTTAATTAATATAAAATTTATAATTTAAATACTAAATAGTATGTAGTACAAAATATGTTTTAAAATTACATATAGATATTTTTATACCTAAAAATTTTTCAGCATAAAAAATATATTATAAATATACATATATATTATTCAATTTAAATCACTTAAATAAATCTACAAAATAATTGAATATATCATAAAATATAATCTAAATTTTATGAAATAGTTTATACACCTGATGAAATCTCAACTGCAAAATAAATATTTTTTATATATTAACTAAATATTAATAAATAAGCCAAAATTAAAATTAAATTGAAAATTGATCTTGAATTATAATTTATGTATATTGAAATATTCAAATGCCAAAATATCATTTAGATTTTTCATAAATTATTTTTTAAAAAAAATTTGGAAACATAGTATGTATATATTATTTATTTCCAATTAAAAAATTTAAATTAGATAAATTTAAAAATATTGATGTACCATGGGTATTATTAAGTAAGTGTGTGTGTGTGCGCGTGTGTGTGTTTATGTATATTTATATTTAAATTTTATTTATTTTATTCATACTAGTAAATCTGGCAAACCTTTCCGGTTGCTTTTTCTCAAGATTTATCTTGCAGGTTATTATCATATATTCACGTTAATTTACTGTATATCATCATATCACAAATCATCTTTTTAATTTTCTTCTGTTATTCAGGCTTTCACTGATCTACTGCGTGCTCCCCAAGAAGATGCACAAATGATTATTAAGGATAGGTTTCCTGTCCTAAGATTAGTATTGTGTGTGATCAACATGGATCTCAGGTATATTTTATTTTATCTTCTCCTATCAAACCAAATGCAATATTCATAGGACTGGTCCATGCACTGTTTAGTCATTACAGTTCCACTTCATTAAATGACCTGCATAAAATATTTAAGTTTATGTTCACTTGAATTGGCTCGTGCTTGGCACTACGAGCTGTTTATATTATTGTAAACGGAAAGCAAGAGCATTTTCGAAATTTCAAAAAGATGCCAAGTAAATTAATTCAATGAATTTTCTTTATTAGTAGTAGAGATATATTTAGACATATACATATACATATGTTTATTTATTATTAAACTATTTATAAGAATATATATACACAAAAAAATTCAATTTTATTATCGGTTTTACAACAAAATAAATAATTAAAATTTTACAATATATTTTAAATGTTTTTATATACATAATTATATATATGTATATATTATAAATTCCCCTCCCCCTCCCTCACACACACACACACACACACACACATATATATACACATACATACATACATACATACATATATATATGTAATATTTTGTATTCATAAATTAAAGCATATGAGCATACATTTAGACCATATATTTGAATACTTTATGAGCTAACATGTCTGCTGCAGTGTAAATTTCAACGCTTATACGCAAACATGTTAAACCCTACACATATTGCTATGTGACACGTGCACACACACACATATGTGTGTATATGGTACACATATACATATAATATAACATTAACCACAAAGATAAAACTATATTATGAATTTAAATAAAATGAAGATTTATTTAAAAATTAATTTAGAAATGTTCTAAATAAATTAACTACATAGACCCAAAATTGAAATTCACTCATTTCTTTCATTGCGAGATGGTCCAATTCCAACAGAAAATAATATTTAACTTGCAGCAAATCCAGTGTTTCATGCTCGCATAATGCCTTCATTAATTCTGTTTGGAAGAAAACATTAAGTCAAGTAATTGAGCTTTAGGATGTATAATCTAAGAACCAAGTTGTAGACATTTTCACTAAAGCACTCGCCGAATTCAAGTTTGAGAGGTTTTAGAATGCTTTTGGTATTGTTAGACGTATATGTACACTAAAAGGGGGTTCAAATAATTAATGCACATAATCTCATTTTTTAAGTTATTTTATTAAATATTGATTTAAATTAGTCCTGAGTTTATATAGGGATAAGTTTAGGAGCTTTTGGATTGTGTTCATTGAGAAGTGAAAAGGGCATGCTAGAAGAAGCATGACGAGAAAATCCAGTAAAAGGAAAATGCATTTTTGTGTCGCAAACAGAGCAGGAAAAAGAGAATGATTGTTTATATGAATTTGTTTATTTATTTTTTTAATAGTTTTAAATATTTTTGAATAAATTTCAATAATGGATATTAGATTACAAGTTACATATAAAATGCAAAAGAATAAATGAATATACACCACACAAATAAATAACGCTATATTTTATTGGAAAAAGGTACATTTGAAGTTAACAATACATTGATTGTCTCTTCTAAATTGTTCACCATTTAGTTTAATATTCTTTCAAGTTCAGTCTAATTGATCAACAAAGAACGAGCCAGCTAAAAATTTGTAGGTTCATGCGTAGATATAATAGGAAGCTCTAGCTGCTCATAATTGTCAAGCAACGACCAAATTCTAATACAATGTTCAAAATTTTGTTTGAAGATGTTGGAATTCAGATAATCATCTCTCATGATTATGGATCTCACTTGCATTGCCTGAGACAATGTACCTGTATTAAATGTCTAACGAGGAGTAGCAACGATGGGACTAGAAAAGAGGTTATTTGCTATCACACTAAGAATATCTGAGTAAAGATGGGTGTCAAAGTGGGTTGGAGGTGAGGAAAACTATTGTAAATGCATATTCCTTTCTTTATAGCACCATCACACATCTGGCTTAGCTTTCTAAATTTGGATGGAGCATTTTCTTTAAAGCGGCGAAATCATAATGCGATAGTCTACTACCTTTCATCATCTTCTTGTATACAGTCTTGTTCCACTGACTAAACTTTGGAGTGGATCGTTCCACAATGACCAAGGCTGCTTCAGGTGGCCTCATTGTTCTTCATATGGTTGCTGATCAAATTAGTGCCTAAGCATTGGTTGAACTCTGATATAATTAGAGGTGTTCCCCGGTAATAATTCTGTAATTCATTTGAATTATTAACTCTGTAGTCAATGCTCATTCGCAGTCTAAATGTCTTTTCTTTTTATTATATATTTGATGTGATGTGTTACAAATAATTAAATGTTTAATTAAAATATATTTAACTGAGAATCTATAAATGGTGTGTTTGTGATGGAAATACAAATAGTTGTAATCATGAGTATCGTACCATATTATAATAAATACACCATTTGAAATATTCCTAGTCAAGGTGTATCGAGACTGGATATTAGTGAAACCACCGAGACTAGAGTACGTAAAGCTCTCCAAATGTTAGGCAGTGTATTACTCATGACTATTAGGGGCACCAAGAGGTTACGTATGTATAGTTATTGGAAAACTATGAAATGGTGTAACGACCCCTAGATTTCGATAATTAAATTGGTTAATTTAGTAAGGTTTTTGTAATTAAATTTAGAAAGAAATAAAAACTTTATAATTTATGATGAAGCAAATGTCAGAAATGAAATGTAGCAATGGTAATCAAAATTAATTATTGACAATTAGAGTGAAATCCCAATAATGGAATAGTGTAAATTGTTGCACGTGGGTATAAAATTGGAAATAAGTAAATAAAAGTGAGCATTGAATTAACCAATGAAATAATATATTGATTAATAGTAACTGAATGTAAATTAAGGTAATAATGTTAACGCAAGATGATAAATAACTAGTTTAGTGCAATCTCAATTAATTGAAACAATTGTAAGGTTATAATTGATTGTAACTGGTAAATTGGGAAATAAATTCAAAGTTATATTAATTGATGAAATAATACGTAATAAATTGTAATTTGATAGAATCATTGTTAGATAAGTAATTATAATATTTGTTGTTTGATAATAAAGTATGAATGAGATTAAATTAGGCAAATGGTGATAATCATTAATTGTTATCTATTTATTTAACCTATTGAATTAGATCTAAATCCATGCAATTAAACGTAATTAAAGACTACGTTAATATGAATTTAGTTGACTGTAAAAATATTAGGGTAATTGGATATATACTAATGTTAAATTTATCGATAATATGATGATTGATTGAATAAAGAGATTGAAAACAAATTGAATTTATTTATTTGAATTTACTTAAATTGAAGGTAAACACTATAAATTTTGCAATAAATCCTTATTTGATTGACATGCAAATTTTGGTTAATGAATTATAAGTTTATTTATAAACAGAAATGATAGAAATGGTAAATAATCGAAATTTGAAATGAAGAAGTGATTAATTATTTTAATATTAAATTATTTAATTAACTTGAAAAATAGCCATTTTGGCCACTGACTCGGATTTCAACGAAACCAGTTTCATCGGATCCATAATGGTAAAGTATTATAGGATTTCAAGTTTCGTTATGATCGGACTTGTCGTTTGATCGTACGGGCTCGAAACGCTTAGAAATTAATTTAATTGAAATCAATTGAAATTAATTTGAATAACTTAATTTTAGCATAACTTCTTCATACGATAGAATTTGACTTGAAACCTGTTCCATTGTGTTTAAAATATTTAAAACATATATTTTGATATATGGGTTAATTCATTTCCATTCTGGAATCGAAACGGGCTTTTCGGGTCAATTATCGTTAAAAACTCAAACCAATCGGGCTCATTCCTTTTCTATTTTGTTCTGCCTATAATATATATATATATATATATATCATTATAAACCCTAGCATCCTTTCTATTTCTCATTTCTGTACGTACAGAAATTTATGTTGCTTCTCTTCCTCAATGGTTGAAAACCCTAATCTTCCCAATCCAATTTCAATTAAAAAAAAATTGAGGATCTACAGCCACTTCGGGTCACTGTTCGAGCTTCAGAGGCAAAAACCCTGCATTAACTTCGGGTCAGGAAGAAAATGACTCGGGTCGCTCCGGGTCGTTTTGGTAAAAACTTAGAGCAAGCACCCGGGATTTGAGGCGGTGGACCGAAGTTGAACCCGAAGTCGACCTAGGACCAGAATTTTTCAATCTTCTAATTTTCATAACTTTTTCATACGAGCTTGGATTCATGCGCAGTTTGTTTTGCTGTGATCGTATTAGAATTATGGACATTTTGGCGCTGCTTTGGATGAATGCTGAGACCGTTCGAATATTGGGCTTATTTTGAATTTAAATTCGATTTAAATTCAATTGTGGGTGTTTTAACCCACTCACAACTTCTAAAATTTCCTATGTTTGTTAAATTGATTTATGATGTGATTAGAAATTTATTTATAACAGTTTGGCATATTTTGAATCATCATCTCGGTTTATTTGAATTTATTTGGATAAAATAGTTATTTAATTTATTATTGAATATAAACTGCCATTAAGTACCTGTCATTTATTATCTGTTCTATATTAATGTTATTGATTGAATTGAATGATGATTGTGATAAATATTTGATGGTTGATATTGGATGAATGGATATTGTATTTTATATTGTTATAAACTGCAAGTTGTTATGGATTTTTTATTTCATTCGGGATTGCGGTTTGAATGATATACAACCGTATTTATATTTTAAATTACGGATTGAAATAATAAATATCCGTATCACTTGACCATAGGATAGAAAATTATATACAGACACCATGGTCTATATATAAAAATATCTGAAATGATTTCTATGGTTCTTTACAGAAATATATGGTTTTATATAAATACTGATCTTAGATATCTTATAAATGTTAATTTATTCTTGATTTTAAGCTATGTATAGATTTGTTTTAATACAATATAAGTTGATAGTAAATTTTGATTTTATTAAAGATATTATGGTTAGGTATTTATTTAAATTATATTTTAATATAGAGTTTATAATGATTTAAATGAATTAAGTTTGAAAGATAAATTGAAAATTTATTTGAAATCGAATTTATCTAAGAATTAAACTCAAATAAGTTCGTTGTGAAATTCATTAAATTGAAATTTTAGGAGATATGATTTTATAACTAGATTTTGGTTTAAGGTGAATTAAATGAATATTTCAAGTATAAATAAATTGAAGGAAATATTTAATTATTTGAAAATTTGGGTTTTATTTAATGATAATGGATTTATTAAGTAAAATATTTTAAAACTAAATAATATGAAATTGAATTTGATGTGTATATATATACATATACATATACATATACATATATATATATATATATGAAATTAATAAACTTAGTTTTGAAATAGTTGAATACTTAAAGTTTGAAAGGTATTGAATTTGGAATGGTTTATTCTGTGGATCAAATCTGTTTCGAAATCGATAAATTTGGAATAGTTATTGAAAATTGAATTGAATTGAAATTTATGATTTTGGATTTGGTTAAATGTAAAATCTAGAAATTCTAGTTGTTTTGAAATTGATTTGTGAAATTGAAGAAGCTATTTATTATATAAAGTATTTCAAATATTTAAACCATTTAAGTGGTGGAAGTTGTATTTCAAAGTATAATGATTTGAAAGTGTTACATTTCAAGTGTTATGATTTCGAAGTATTATAACATTGAAAGTGCTATGATTTTGGAAAGGATATATTTGAAAATGATAATATATTGATTTAGGTTTTAATAAAATGATATCATATTGGTTTGGTTTTTGAAATGAAAATAATATCGTATTTATATGGTTTTGAAATGGATATTATATTCTGGTTTTCAAGTATAAATTATTTTGAAATGACTGCGGTGTTATAATAATGTTTGGTTGTTAAAGAGACCGAGATCGGAAGTTGTCATACTCTTTGCCAACTCTGAAAACCACTTTAACAACCATGTACGCGGTGGAGATTCCAGAATGAAGTAGGATGGTGGCGGCGTTTCCTGTGAGGTATATACGTGGACCCAACTCCCGTGAGTTGGCATAAGGTGGATAAAATATGAGCGGTCGATGGGCTCAGAAGGTAGCACTTTTTATCGGACACACTCCTTCGATACCATTCTATTACTTTGTGATTGATTGGGGCACTTTTGATTTGGGGGTGTGGCTTGAGGTGGGCGGTAGTAGCTGTTATGCATTACCACCGGTCTGGAAGCATAATTGGTATATCTACCCTGGCATTTCCTAGTTGTGCCGTATCACCTACCCTAGCGCGCCTTGTATGAGTTTGGTTTTCTCCCGTAGCTCGTGGAGCAATTAGGGTAGTCTCCCGATCTGGAGATGCACTGATACTGGATGGACTAATGAGACAATTATTGTGTTAAGGGGGATATTGGGTAACTCCTTAACGCTATACAAAAGTAAATTTATCTTACTATAGACATTATTATAATAGCGAAATATTATTACATAGTAAATAGTTTAACGGATCCTTAGGAGATGTGAATCCCGAGCATCTCTTAAGTTACTACACTCACGTTGACACTGGATAAGAGATTCTGTTTGTTTTATTTCTTTATTTGCTTTTCTTGTTTACCCAATAACAATCCGCTCTTTTGTATGGTTTGAGTCCGACATGCATGTCGATTTAAATGTACAAAAAGGCGGGTTGTTACAACGTGGTATCAGAGCTTTGGTTTAGCGATAAACCTTAGCTTTGTGGAGTCTGACTCTTTATTAATAGGGTAGTAATACCCTATGATGAGTCGCTGAGTGTATATATGCGAGAGAACGTATTTGTTAGTGTTATAAAAGGTTTTAATATTGTGTTAATTTATTCCGTTTTGTATTTATAAATTCTGGTTGGCGCATAGAACGCTATGACATCAATAGGGATTTCTGAACACTTAATAGGATAGATCGACACAATATTTGTTTTGAATAGGTGAATGAAATAATTTTTCTTATTTATTTTCTATATATAAAATAAAAAAAAATTATAAATGATATATAATTGGTTGTAAGATAATTGTTGTTAGGTAGTGAAATTTATAAATATTGATTGGAAACAAGATTTGAAAGAAAAAAAATGAAATTTGGAAATTTTAGAACTTAAGTTTTGGGATTTTGAAAAATTTTTTTAAAGGATCTTGGAATATAATAATATTGTTTATAAGTATTTTCTGATATAAATATTCCAGTATAATTTGAAAGAATTGTTTTAAAGGAATTTTGAAAAGGAATAAGTTCTGTACTCCCCTCTCTGTCGATGAAAATAATTTCGGTGATGAGTGCACACATCATCAACATTATTTTCGAGTTTCTAAGTGGGAAGGCCATTGTAGTAGTTTTGCTGCAGATTTATTTTGATAAACAAATATAAATTTTAAATGTTTAAATATAATTGGATATATGAATTGTGAGTATATGTATTTATCTATTACTTTTAAGATGATTTGAAATTTAACCCGGTATTTAGTTCTTAAGTTTCTGTTAATTAATAGTTTTAATTAGTGTAGTGAAATGGAATTTAACTAATAATTGAAACCCCTAAATGAAATTACAAGCATTGAACATTAAATTAATTTAAAGAAATGAGATAAACTTGTATAAATTTCAATTGCATTCTTAAAAAGCATATATATATATATATATATATATATATATATATATATAACTTATCAAAGATTTAAAAGTTGAAATGTCTAATAAGAAAATGTAATGGAAATTATACAAGTAAAACTTAAAGTAATGAAAGTATTCAATAAAGTCCTTTAATCAATAAGAATTGAGGATATATTGTTATAAACTTAAGTTATAATTGAAATGTTACTATAAGTAAATATAATAGAAGGTAAGTATTATAAATAAATGATTATAAACTTAAGTAAATGAATTGAAATCCAAAGAAAATTAATGGAACATGAATACTTTATATAAATGAATGAAAATAAATGAAATTGGGAAATGAATGAATTTAATGTAATGAAAAGAAAATTTATATGATATGAATAAATAAAAATGAATTTATGTAAGTGTAAGTGCAAACAAGTGAAATAAACACGGAATCAATGGATAATGAAAATTTGCAAGAAATAAATGTAAATTAAAAAGATAAATCATTATATGAATGAAAAGGAAATCAAACAGTAAATGTTATGGAATGAAATTAATAAGAATGAACTCGATCTATTGTTTGAAATTGTTGTTGTTTGGTTTATGGTTGTTTGGGCAAGGATACTTTAAAATTGTTTGGATGTATGAATAGTCTATTTAGCTTCATCTAAGACTGTTGAGTAAACGGTGCACTTAGTAGTTTATTTTTCATTCTGTACAATTTAAAGTTTTGAACCCAAACAACTATTTGTTTTGTTTGATACAGATGGGTAATTGAATTGTGTTGATTCTGTATGATGATTGTATGTTGTGGTTGCAAGTGATTGTTGTTGTTTGACATTGATTTGTTTGCTAGTGGATGAAACAAAATTTGTATTTCATTTTATATAAATACTTATTCTTTTTTAATTATATAAGTGAAATACAGGTTATGGAAGCAATTGCTACAGCTTTTGGTTTCATAATTAAGCGGTTGTTTGCCCGACAAATAGATACGTTTTTGGATTACGGTTTTATAACGCGGTTATATTGTTTTTCCCGTATTGGTATATATTATTTTGGAAATATATTATATATTGTTATATTTGATATTATTAATTCTCCGGAGCCTCTCCATACAAAGAAGACTCTGCCGAAATTTTCCGTAAATTTTAGACTTAGAAAATTTTGAAAAATGTTTTCCAAACTTTATTAATTTTAGTATAAAAATATTTAATGGTTATAAATTAGTATATTTTATTCAAATTAATTAATTTTGTAAATTTATTTGTTTATAAAGTTAATATTTTTGAATAAAATGTACTGTTTACTTAATTCTTTCTTTTCCCTTCTTTTTCCTTTTTCGGGGACGATAAGTTTTGAGTGGGGGAGAGTGTAACGACCCATAGATTTCAATAATTAAATTGGTTAATTTAGTAATATTTTTGTAATTAAATTTAGAAAGAAATAAAAACTTTATAATTTATCATGAAGCGAATGTTAGAAATTAAATGTAGCGATGGTAATCAAAATTAATTATTGACAATTAGAGTGAATCCCAATAATGGAATAGTGTAAATTGTTGCACTTGGGTATAAAATTGAAAATAAGTAAGTAAAAGTAAGCACTGAATTAACCAATGAAATAATATATTGATTAATAGCAACTGAATGTAAATTAAGGTAATAATGTTAATGCAAGATGATAAATAACTAATTTAGTGCAATCCCAATTAATTGAAACAATTGTAAGGTTACAATTGGTTGTAATTAGTAAATTGGGAAATAAATTCAAAGTTATATTAATTGATGAAATAATACGTAATAAATTGCAATTTGATAGAATCATTGTTAGATAAGTAATTATAATATTTGTTGTTTGATAATAAAGTATGAAAGGGATTAAATTAGGCAAATAGTGATAATCATTAATTGTTTACCCATTTATTTAATGTATTGAATTAGATCTAAATCTATTGCAGTTAAACGTAATTAAAGACTACGTTAATATAATTTAGTTGATGACTGTAAAAATATTAGGGTAATTGGATATATGCTAATGTTAAATTTATCCATAAGATGATGATTGATTGAATAAAGAGATTGAAAACAAATTGAATTTATTTATTTGAATTTACTTAAATTGAAGGTAAACACTATAAATTTTGCAATAAATCCTTATATGATTGATATGGAAATTTTGGTTAATGAATTATAAGTTTATTTGTAATCATAAATGATAGAAATGGTAAATAATTAAATTTGAATTGAAGAAGTGATTAATTATAATATTAAATTATTTAATTAACCTGAAAAACAGCCATTTCGGCCACTGACTCGGATTTCGACGAAACTAGTTTAATCGGATCTGCAACGGTAAAATATTATAGGATTTCAAGTTTCGGAATGATCGGACTTGTCGTTTGATTGTACGGGCTCGAAACGCCTAGAAATCAATTTATTTGAAATCAATTGGAAATAACTTGATTTTAGCGTAACTTCTTCATACGATGGAATTTGGACTTGAAACTTGTTCCATTGCGTTTAAAATATTTAAAAACATATATTTTGATATATGGGTTGACCCATTTCCGTTCCGGAATCAAAACGGGCTTTTCGGTTCAATTATCATTAAAAACTCAAACCAATCGGGCACATTCCTTTCCATGTTGTTCTGCATATATATATATATATATATATATATATATATATATACACATATATATATATAACCCTAGAAGCCTTTCTATTTCTCATTTCTGTGCTTACATAAATTTATGTTGCTCCTCTTCCTCAATGGCTGAAAACCCTAATCTACCCAATCCAATTTCAATTCCAAAAAAAAAAATTGCGGATCTGCAGCAACTTCGAGTTGCGCTTCGAGTCTTAGAGGCAAAAACCTCGCATCAACTTTGGGTCAGGAAGAAAATGACTCGGGTCGCTCCGGGTCGTTTTGGAAAAAACTCAGAGCAAGCACCGGGGGATTTGAGGCGGTGGATCGAAGTTGAATCCGAAGTCGACGTAGGACCAGAATTTTCCAATCTTCTAATTTTCATAACTTTTTCATACGAGTTTGGATTTATGCACGGTTTGTTTTACTGGAATCGTATTAGAATTTTGGACATTTTGGTGCTTGTTTGGACGAATTCTGAGACCATTCGAATTTTGGGCTTATTTCGAATTTAAATTCAAAGATGAGTGTTTTAACCCACTCACAACTTCTAAATTTTCTTATGTTTGTTAAATTGATTTATGATGTGATTAGAAATTTATTTATGACTGTTTGGCATATTTTGAATCATCTCTCAGTTTACTTGAATTTATTTGGATAAAATAGTTATTTAATTTATTATTGAATATAAACTGCAAGTAAATACCTGTCATTTATTATATGTTCTATATTGATGTTATTGATTGAATTGGATGATGATTGTGATAAATGTTTGATGATTGATATTGGATGAATGGATGTTGTATTTTATATTGCTGTAAACTGCAAGTTGTTATGGATTTTTTATTTCATTCGGGATTGCGATTTGAAATGATATATAACCGTATTTATATTTTAAATTACGGATTGAAATGATAAATATCCGTATCACTTGACCATAGAATAGAAGTTTATATACAGACACCGTGGTCTATATATAAAAATATTTGAAATGATTTCTATGGTTCTGTAAAGAAATATATGGTTTTATATAAATACTGATCTTAGGGATCTTATAAATGCTAATTTATTCTTGATTTTAAGCTATGTATAGATTTGTTTTAATACAGTATAAGTTGATAGTAAAGTGTGATTTTATTAAAGATAATGGTTAAATATTTATTTAAATTATATTTTAATATAGAGTGTATAATGATTTAAATGAATTAAGGTTGGAAGATAAATTGGAAATTAATTTGAAATTGAATTTATCTAAGAATTAAACTCAAATAAGTTCGTTGTGAAATTCATTAAATTGAAATTTTAAGAGATATGATTTTATAACTTGATTTTGGTTTAAGGTGAATTAAATGAATATTTCAAGTATAAATAAATTGAAGGAAATATTTACTAATTTGAAAATTTGGGTTTTATTAAATGATAATGGATTTATTAAGTAAAATATTTCAAAACTAAATAACAGGATATTGAATTTGATGTATATATATATATGAAATTACCAAACTTAGTTTTGTAATTGTTGAATACTTAAAGTTTGAAATATATTGAAAATGGTTTATTCTATGGAACAAATCTGTTTTGAAATCGATAAATTTTGAAATAGTTATTTGAAACTGAATTGAATTAAAATTTAAGATTTGGGATTTGGTTAAATATAAAATCTAGAAATTCTAGTTGTTTTGGAATTGATTTGTGAAATTGAAGAAGTTATTTATTATATAAAGTACTTTAAATATTTAAACCATTTAAGTGGTGGAAGTTATATTTCAAAGTATTATGATTTGAAAATGTTATATTTCAAGGGTTATGATTTCGAAGTGATAACATTGAAAGTGCTATGAAAGGATATATTTGAATAAAAATGATAATATATTGATTTGGGTTTTTAATAAAATGATATCATATTGGTTTGGTTTTTGAAATGGAAATAATATCGTACTTATATGGTTTTGAAATAGATATTATATTCTGGTTTTCAAGTATAAATTACTTTGAAATGACCGTGGTGTTATAATAACGTTTGGTTGTTAAAGAGACCGGCATCGGAAGTTATCAAACTCTCTGCTAACTCCGAAAACCACTTTAACAACCGTGTACGCGGTGGAGATTCCAAAATGAAGTAGGATGGGGGGCATTTCCTGTGAAGTATACACGTGGACCCAACTCCCATGAGTTGGCATAAGGTGGTTAAAACAGGAGCGATCGACGGGCTAAGAAGGTAGAACCTTTTATCGGACACACTCATATCGATACCATTCTATTGCTTTGTGATTGATTGGGGCCCTTTTGATTTGGGGGTATGGCTCGGGTGGGCTGTAATAGCTGCTACGCGTTACCACCGGTCCGGAAGCGTAATTGGTATATCCACCCTGGCATTGCCTAGTTGTGCCGTGTCACCTACCCTAGCGCGCCTTGTACGAGTTTGGTTTTCTCCCATAGCCCGTGGAGTATTTAGGGTAGTCTTCCGATCTGGAGATGCGATGATACTGGATGGACTACTGGGACTATTATTGTGTTAAGGGGGAGATTGGGTGTGACGCCCCACCTCTATACCCACGCTAGCCAAGAACATTACGGTGATTGTTGTCGACTAGCACGGAGAATAAGGCTGTTGAGGAGCGACCATCCGTGTAATTTCTGTGCGCGAGCACCAATATGTCAGATAATATAACATGCATTCTATTTCAAGAGGAGATCCGACATACCGACACAAACTCAAAGCTACTACACGGTGGCTATATAAATCCTTCGGAAAACAAATATAGAAATAAGCATAACACAAATCAGTCACAGACAATTCATATCACAAAGGCGGAAAATAGATATGAATATTACACTTGGAAGTGTACATCAGAGTAGTGGTCTAAAAAGATCCACAATATCACAAAAGAATAGTTACATGAGCTACACAAAAGAATAAGTATACATTATGGAGTCTATATCTCAAATGTATACAACAAAAACTACTAATCTAAGTAGTTAACCAAAAGCAAGAGAAATCAATCCCAAGAGAGAAGTCAAGCAGAAGCACCTGTAACATCTCGGTCTGACCCGAGTATTATTTAATAAGAAAATAATAAACGAATCAGTCTAACTATAGATATCAGATGAAACGATATAGAATCAGAGTTATGACTAAACACATAATAATCACAAGGCCAAGCTGTGATATATAAGTAGTTGATAATCAACAAGAGATTAATCAATATCACAAAATCCACACAAGAATCCAAGAAGTGTCATACTCTTTATTTCGTTCATCAAACCACAAATATTGACGATAATATCAATGTCAATCGCAAAAGTCAATGACGCACAAATTCCAGAAGACTACACAAGAAATCCAGAAATCACAAAAGTCAATGACACACAAATTCACCAATGCACAAATATCGATAAGACTTATCAATGGAAATCACGAAAAATTGGTGAAACACAAATTCTAGAAATCTACACAAGAAATCCAGAAATCACAAAAAAGGGGGGGAGGAGGCCTATCACAAACGGGGGCATAAATCTCACCAACACGTGTATCACAAACGGAACGCTAATTCCATGGTCGCTAACCATCACAAATTGAGCCGAAGCTCCACAAACGGCCCGAAGACCATGGGTTGCTACCCCATCACAAATTGAGTCGAAACTCCACAAAACGGGGTTTAGTCTCCCTCGCAGACAAAGAGACATCGCACATTGCTAGTCTAAATCACAAAGATGATCGTCATGATCAGCGAGAAGTGTCGATTACACTAAGCTAGTAAATATATGAGTTTAGGCTCCTGTCCCATAACCACTTGCTTAACTTAAATATTTACAAACAAACTGTAAATCTCCACTAGAAAATTGCCACAAGAGATTCAATCGAACAAGTCCAAGAATTAACCGACAAAGTAAACGCAAGCGTTTCATACCACTTGTTTTACTAAGCCGTTTAATTAGATTTCTCATACGAGTGAGGTAAAAGCTTGTATATACTAATAGATTGGAAAACGGTTTTATAAAAGAATTTGGTATTAAAATAGTATTGAAATCGTTTGAGGAAAGAGTTTTGATATTTACTACTAGTATAGAAAACCTTTATATTTTTAAAGTGACAAATCACGAAGAAGATTGTAAGAACAATCAATCACAAAAATTCACATACGAAGACGTGAATAAAATCCAACGAAATCGATAAAGGATCCATCGAAATGGATATTCAAAAATCCCTAAAAAGAGTCATCAAAGTCATAATAGATGATAACAACAAATAGGATTATCACGAATCGATTTAAATTGGAATTTCAATCCAAAAAGGCAAATTGGACTCAAACAGCAGGTTCAGTCGACTGAACAGAGTTTTCAGTCGACTGACCCTGTACCTGGAAATTTTTCAGGTTCAGGAAACTTTCTGTTTCCAGTTTCAGTCGACTGTGCAGAGTTTTTCAGTCGACTGAATCATGCCTGGAAACTCTCGGGTTTCAGGTTCAGTCGACTGAACAGAGTTTTCAGTCGACTGAATCATGCCTGGGCTGTTTTTCAGCCTTATTCAAATGAAAAGCAAACTCTTCCAAAATGCAACCGGACGAACATTGGCTCTAAGGGTTTATGCCAATCGGCAACCCGGCCCTATATGCTCCTCGATGCATCACCAAAAGCATGATCAAACATCCATAAAAGGATTTCACACAAATTTGACTTAAAAACCCAAACAATTTGAATATTCACAAAACCAATCCAAATCAAGAGCAAATGCACATGAAGAAGTGCTAGGAATTCATACCCAACAATCAAAGATAATTATAGTCATAGATGTGAGATAAAAATCTCACCTTTTCTCAAAATCAAACAAGAAGAAGCTTGAAAGCAAGTGGAGAATCAACCTCTCTTCAACACAACCCAAATGAGCTTGAATCTATGCTAAGAAAACAAGAACATTCCCAAAATTAGGTTTAGAAATTTCTGAAATTGGTAAGAGAACAAGTTGGAGAAGAAGAAGAGAATCTTACCAATGGGTTCTTCTTGAGTTTGGAGCTAGGAATTTGATTTGCAAGAGAAACTAGGGTTTTGGAGTTTTAATTTCCAATCTCTCCCACCATTAAAGCTAAGAAAACTGAAAAGAGAAAGAAGTGAGGGAGAATGGGGAGAGTGGTTCAGTTTTGGAGTATAAGTTAACATAGGGCTGAGCCCAAAAACCAAACCCAAAGTAAAAAGTAGCAGAAATCAACTTTCTCCAAACATATCGAAGCTTATACTCAAAAAGGTCGCAAACGGCATTTTAAACTCAATGGGAGTGGTCCCGAGCCCTAATTCGAACGTATGCAAAAAGTAGCTTTTTGGACTAAAATCCGACTAACGATAAAATATTTAAATAAAATATTTAAATATAAAATCGATAAATATGCGGGTTGTTACAGACTCCCCTCCTTAAAAAAATTGCGTCCTCGCAATATTACAAGAAGAAGGTATATAATAGCAACCATAAAAGCATATTCAACACAAAAGAAGTTTGAAATAAGAAGTTCACCTCAAAGAGCACGAGAAAGTAAGTCCGGATGTGTACGCTCGATGTACTCTCTAGATTCCCAAGAACAATTCTTAGGATTTGAAGACCATTGAACTTTAACAAGCGGAACATCTTTATTTCGAAGTCGTTTGACTTCCGAAGCAATGATACGAATAGGATGTTGCTCATAAGTTAAATTAGGCGAAACTTCAATCTCTTCCACAACACCGGGCTCAAGAATAGAATCGGAATCTCGAAGACATTTCCGAAGTTGAGAAACGTGAAACACGTCATGCATAGCAGAAAACTGAGCCGGTAATAAAAGGCGATAAGCCATGGAACCAATACGTTCGGTGATAGGAAATGGCCCAATATATCGAGGCGCAAGTTTTCCCGATCGACTGAAACGTACAACACCTTTCATAGGTGAAACACGAATGAACACAAGATCTCCCACAGAAAATTCTAACTTCCTTCTCCGGTTATCGGCATAGGATTTTTGTCTACTCTGGGCTTCTTTCATCCTATGACGAATAAGATCAATCTTTTCTGTGGAATCACGAATAAAATCTGGACCTAAAGCCAGCTTCTCACCGGCCTCAAGCCAACAAGAAGGAGATCGGCATGGCCTTCCGTAGAGTGCCTCGAAAGGTGCCATACCAATACTAGATTGGAAGCTATTATTATAGGAAAATTCAACAAGTGAAATATGATCTTCCCAACCTCCACCAAAATCAAGCACACAAGAACGAAGAAGATCTTCAAGAGTTTGATTCACACGCTCAGTTTGTCCATCGGACTGGGGGTGATAAGCGGTGCTAAAACTAAGCCTCGTTCCTAAAGCTTTTTGAAGACTCTTCCAAAATCCACTAGTAAACAATGGATCACGATCACTAACAATAGAAGTAGGAACACCATGCAATTTAACAATTTCTTTGATAAATATTTTGGCCAAAAGAGGAACGGTTCGGTTAGACCGAACGGGAATAAAATGAGTGGATTTAGTAAGTCTATCAACAATTACCCATAAGCTATCATAACCCGATCGAGAACGGGGAAGGCCATCTATAAAATCCATGGAAATTTGATCCCACTTCCAAACTGGAATTTCTAAAGGTTGCAATAACCCTCCGGGCCTTTGATGTTCGGCCTTAACGAGTTGGCAAGTCATGCAACGTTTAACGAAGTTAGCGATGTCAAGTTTCATTCCCTCCCAATAATAAAATCGCTTCATATCCGCGTACATTTTACTACTACCGGGATGAATGGTAAATTTAGTGTGATGAGAATCTTCTAAAATATCTTTACGAAGATCCCTAACATTTGGCACGATAAGTCTACCAAATTTCCGAATGCCGCCACGAGAATCGATATTAAAGTCTTTCAAACCTTCAATATCAATTTTATCCTTAATATTTTGGCCAAGAAGAACCAATTCAGTATCTAGCCTTTGAGCTTCAAGAATGCGGTCTAAAAGAGATGGATGAGCCTCAAGGCTACATAAAACAAATGATGAGCATAAATCGGAAACACGGTCTCGAATTTCGCAAGTGGATAAAATCTCGAGATCGTTCCATTCGGATATCATCATAGAAACAACAGCTTGTTGTTTACGGCTAAGAGCATCGGCGACAAGATTACCCTTACCGGGAGTATAAAGAATATCAAGATCATATGGTGCAAGAAATTCGAGCCAACGCTGTTGACGCAAATTAAGTTCCTTTTGAGAGAATAAATATTTCAAAGACTTATGATCTGTGTAAAGAACAAATTTCTCTCCTAAGAGATAATGACGCCAAATCCGAAGAGCAAAAACAATAGCCGCGAGCTCTAAATCATGAGTGGCATATCTAGTTTCAGCAGGCTTTAATTGCCTAGAAGCATAAGCAATAACGCGTTCCTTTTGCATAAGAACGACACCCAAACCAATGCGACTAGCATCGGTATAAACAACGAAATCTTGATTCCCATCGGGAATAACAAGAATAGGAGCATCAGAAAGAAGTTCTTTTAATTTCTGAAAAGAAGCTTCACATTTGTCCGACCAAATGTATTTAACACCTTTCTTCGTCAAGCTAGTGAGAGGCACGGAAATCTTAGAAAAGTCTTTGATAAAACGACGGTAATAGCCCGCCAATCCGAGAAAACTACGAATCTCTGTCACACTCTCCGGTCTCTTCCAATCTTGAATCGCTTCAATCTTTGAAGGATCCACGGAAATTCCGGATTCAGAAATAATGTGACCGAGAAACTTCACACGAGATTGCCAAAAGTGGCACTTAGAAAATTTTGCCTTTAATTATTACTCCTAAGAGTTTCCAACACAATCCGAAGATGTTTTTCATGCTCCTCCTCGGTTTTAGAATAAACAAGAATATCATCGATAAAGATGAGAACAAACCGGTCGAGAAAGTCTTTAAAAACTCGATTCATTAAGTCAACGAAATAAGCCGGGGCATTAGTTAACCCAAATGGCATAACAAGCCATTCATAAGATCCATACCGAGTAAGGAACGATGTCAAAGGAATGCTATCCTCTGCAATACGAAGCTGATGAAAACCGGTAGCCAAGTCCAATTGTGAAAAGACTCTAGCACCACTAAGTTGATCGAATAGATCATCAATCCAAGGTAAAGGATATTTATTTTTGATAGTAAGATCATTAAGCTTGCGGTAGTCAACGCAAAGCCTAAGTGTACCATCAGATTTCTTCACAAAAATAGCTGAAGCTCCCCAAGGCGAGAAACTAGAGCGAATAAATTGCTTCGTTTCCAATTCAGATAATTGTTTACGCATCTCCTCGTTTTCTTTATTGGACATACGATAAGGAGGACGAGTGATAGGTTGAGCTCCCGAAATAAGATTAATTCTGAACTCAATTGCTCGCTTAGGTGGTAATCCTAAAACGGGCTCGAAAATGTCGGAAAATTCACAAACGACGTGAATAAGAGAAATAATATCACCCTCATCATCATCATCGTCATCACGAGGATTTAAAGAATATAAAGATGCAACCAAAGCAGAATCTGAATCTTTAAGAATAACAGAAACCTGATTAACAGATTGAGGATGTCGAAGATGAATAGTCCGCTCAGGACATAGGATATGAGCTTCATAATGGTTAAGCCAATCCATTCCCAAAATCATTCCAAAGCCTAAATAACGCATGACATGCAAATCGGCTCGGAAAGAAAAATCACACAAAATAATCTCGACATCTTTACACAATAAACTGATTGTTGCGGATCCACCAACCGGATTCGCAATTCTCAAAGAAGTCATTAAACACAAAACATCCAAAGAAAAAGTATCAACAAGTTCTTTTGATATAAAAGAATGGGACGCACCCGTATCAAAAAGAACTCGAATAGGATGATCACGAAACAAAATAATTCCATCTAGAATAGAATGAGAAATACCTTGGCCATGAGATGTGTTGCCAGGGGCTTGAGAAACATTTAACTTTCCCTCCTTCTTGCCCTGAAGCTTGGGGCATGAAGATATAACATGACCGGGAACTTTGCAGTAGCGACAAGAAAGAGACTTTGGGCACTTGTTCGCATAATGGTCCTTCGAACCACAATTATAGCATTCCCCACGACCAAAGGAAGAAGTCTTTGCCACGGAGGTTGCTTGCTTCCCTTTCTTATTGGGATAAGGGCCTTTAAATTTGTTTGGCCTCTTTCTGTTGTTGAAGTTTGGTTTGAAACCCACCACTTCAACATTATTCTCTCTATCCGCCTCTTCAAGACGAAGAGCGATATCAATGAGTTGGTCGAAAGAAACTTCTAACTTTAGAAGTAATGGCTTCTTGAGACTTTTGTTTAAGCCATAGACGAATCTCTGATTCTTCTTAAGAGGGGTGTTGATGTATTCAACCCCATATTTGGAAAGCGACTCGAAGGAGGCGACGTAATCAGTCACGGATGACTCACCTTGAACAAGATCTATAAATCGTCGAGCCAATGTCACTTTTTCTGCTTCTGGTACGAATTTTAACTCGAAGCGCTCTCGGAATTTCTCCCAGGTGAGATCCGCTTCATTAATCTCAGAAATAAGAAGTTCGTACCAGTCCAATGCTCTTTCTCGGAGCATACTAGAGGCCACCTGAACTCGATGAAGGTCAATAAGATTCATGCGAGAAAAGATTCGATCGCATGACCTTAGCCAGGCATGTACTTCAATAACAGTTTCGGAACCCTTGAATGGCTCCCCACCCAAATTTGTGTAATCGCTGCACAAGCGTGCAAATCCCGACTTTGGATGAGTAGGTTCCGGGTTAGCTCCAGCTGCTTGAGCATTTGTCACTAAATCAAGAAGCTGTTGAGCAGTCATAAAAACTCCATCCTGGGGCGGAGTGCTAGATGGCACGGCTCTGGGGCGGCCAGGTCTAGACATTTCTCTTCCTTTAGAAAGAAAGAAGAGGAAGAAAAAGGTTATTCACCAAATTGAATATCAAGCAATCTTCATAGACAAAACATGGAATCATAAAAGAAAATAGGATAGAACGGTACGTAGACCCAAATAAAATCTTAAAGCACGACTCCTAAGATGAACTTAGGACGATGATCCTTGTTATAATATTCCATATTGTTTCGAAGTTTGGCTCTGATACCAAGCTGTGACGCACCACCTCTATACCCACGCTAGCCAAGAACATTACGGTGATTGCTGTCGACTAGCACGGAGAATAAGGCTGTTGAGGAGCGACCATCCGTGTAATTTCTGTGCGCGAGCACCAATATGTCAGATAATATAACATGCATTATATTTCAAGAGGAGATCCGACATACCGACACAAACTCAAAGCTACTACACGGTGGCTATATAAATCCTTCGGAAAACAAATATAGAAATAAGCATAACACAAATCAGTCACAGACAATTCATATCACAAAGGCGGAAAATAGATATGAATATTACACTTGGAAGTGTACATCAGAGTAGTGGTCTAAAAAGATCCACAATATCACAAAAGAATAGTTACATGAGCTACACAAAAGAATAAGTATACATTATGGAGTCTATATCTCAAATGTATACAACAAAAACTACTAATCTAAGTAGTTAACCAAAAGCAAGAGAAATCAATCCCAAGAGAGAAGTCAAGCAGAAGCACCTGTAACATCTCGGTCTGACCCGAGTATTATTTAATAAGAAAATAATAAACGGATCAGTCTAACTATAGATATCAGATGAAACGATATAGAATCAGAGTTATGACTAAACACATAATAATCACAAGGCCAAGCTGTGATATATAAGTAGTTGATAATCAACAAGAGATTAATCAATATCACAAAATCTACACAAGAATCCAAGAAGTGTCATACTCTTTATTTCGTTCATCAAACCACAAATATTGACGATAATATCAATGTCAATCGCAAAAGTCAATGACGCACAAATTCCAGAAGACTACACAAGAAATCCAGAAATCACAAAAGTCAATGACACACAAATTCACCAATGCACAAATATCGATAAGACTTATCAATGAAAATCACGAAAAATTAGTGAAACACAAATTCTAGAAATCTACACAAGAAATCCAGAAATCACAAAAAAGGGGGGGAGGAGGCCTATCACAAACGGGAGCATAAAGCTCACCAACACGTGTATCACAAACGGAACGCTAATTCCATGGTCGCTAACCATCACAAATTGAGCCGAAGCTCCACAAACGGCCCGAAGACCATGGGTTGCTACCCCATCACAAATTGAGTCGAAACTCCACAAAACGGGGTTTAGTCTCCCTCGCAGACAAAGAGACATCGCACATTGCTAGTCTAAATCACAAAGATGATCGTCATGATCAGCGAGAAGTGTCGATTACACTAAGCTAGTAAATATATGAGTTTAGCTTCATGTCCCATAACCACTTGCTTAACTTAAATATTTACGAACAAACTGTAAATCTCCACTAGAAAATTATCACAAGAGGTTCAATCGAACAAGTCCAAGAATTAACCGACAAAGTAAACGCAAGCGTTTCATACCACTTGTTTTACTAAGCCGTTTAATTAGATTTCTCATACGAGTGAGGTAAAGGTTTGTATATACTAATAGATTGGAAAACGGTTTTATAAACGAATTTGGTATTAAAATAGTATTGAAATCGTTTGAGGAAAGAGTTTTGATATTTACTACTAGTATAGAAAACCTTTATATTTTTAAAGTGACAAATCACGAAGAAGATTGTAAGAACAATCAATCACAAAAATTCACATACGAAGACGTGAATAAAATCCAACGAAATCGATAAAGGATCCATCGAAATGGATATTCAAAAATCCCTAAAAAGAGTCATCAAAGTCATAATAGATGATAACAACAAATAGGATTATCACGAATCGATTTAAATTGGAATTTCAATCCAAAAAGGCAAATTGGACTCAAACAGCAGGTTCAGTCGACTGAACAGAGTTTTCAGTCGACTGACCCTGTACCTGGAAATTTTCCAGGTTCAGGAAACTTTCTGTTTCCAGTTTCAGTCGACTGTGCAGAGTTTTTTAGTCGACTGAATCATGCCTGGAAACTCTCGGGTTTCAGGTTCAGTCGACTGAACAGAGTTTTCAGTCGACTGAATCATGCCTGGGCTGTTTTTCAGCCTTATTCAAATGAAGAGCAAACTCTTCCAAAATGCAACCGGACGAACATTGGCTCTAAGGGTTTATGCCAATCGGCAACCCGGCCCTATATGCTCCTCGATGCATCACCAAAAGTATGATCAAACATCCATAAAAGGATTTCACACAAATTTGACTTAAAAACCCAAACAATTTGAATATTCACAAAACCAATCCAAATCAAGAGCAAATGCACATGAAGAAGTGTTAGGAATTCATACCCAACAACCAAAGATAATTATAGTCATAGATGTGAGATAAAAATCTCACCTTTTCTCAAAATCAAACAAGAAGAAGCTTGAAAGCAAGTGGAGAATCAACCTCTCTTCAACACAACCCAAATGAGCTTGAATCTATGCTAAAAAAATAAGAACATTCCCAAAATTAGGTTTAGAAATTTCTGAAATTGGTAAGAGAACAAGTTGGAGAAGAAGAAGAGAAGCTTACCAATGGGTTCTTCTTGAGTTTGGAGCTAGGAATTTGATTTGCAAGAGAAACTAGGGTTTTGGAGTTTTAATTTCCAATCTCTCCCACCAATAAAGCTAAGAAAACTGAAAAGAGAAAGAAGTGAGGGAGAATGGGGAGAGTGGTTCAGTTTTGGAGTATAAGTTAACATAGGGCTGAGCCCAAAAACCAAACCCAAAGTAAAAAGTAGCAGAAATCAACTTTCTCCAAACATATCGAAGCTTATACTCAAAAAGGTCGCAAACGGCATTTTATACTCAATGGGAGTGGTCCCGAGCCCTAATTCGACCGTATGCAAAAAGTAGCTTTTCGGACTAAAATCCGACTAACGATAAAATATTTAAATAAAATATTTAAATATAAAATCGATAAATATGCGGGTTGTTACATTGGGTAACTCCTTAACGCTATTTAAAAGTAAGTTTATTTTACTAAAGACATTATTATAATAGCGAAATATTATTACATAGTAAATAGTTTAATGGATCCTTAGGAGATGTGAATCCCGAGCGTCTCTTAAGTTACTGCACTCACGTTGACACTGGATAGGAGATGTCAAATCAAGTAAATATCTCTAACGTTGTTCCACTCATATTTTTACCGTTGATTTAATTTACATAAGATCTTTTAGTTCCGACTCGAGTGTTTTGTCGTTTCAATTCGCTCGGGTCAGCCTGAGCATTTCAGGATTTGAAGACTTTATTTTATGGAGGACGAAGACGAAGATTTTATTACTATTATTTAATATATTATTCCACTACATTCATACTATTCCGCTGCATTATTTATTATTCTTTGGTATGTGTAACTCTTATATGTGTTGCATAAGTATAATCAAATGTTTTGTAAAACAGCTTCATGAACTGTTATTTGATTTTTATATTTTGTCATTCCGTTGTGAGATTCTGTTTGTTTTATTTCTTTCTCTGTTTTTCTTATTTACCCCAATAACAATCCTCTCTTTTCTATGGTTTGAGTCCGACATGTGTGTTGATTTAAACGTACAAAAAGGTGGGTTGTTACAAATGGCTCACTCGATAGTTTTATATTGGTTAATACAACTAAGGTCAAATGGAAAATATCAATGTGACTAACTTACACAATTTTTTGACTTGAGAATACTGTTGATCTTCATTATAAAAGCTCTGCTTTGATTGTAGTTAAATTATGCCACGACGTCTATCGAATAACTATAGTTAGGTTGAGTGGAAGTATTGGAAGTGAAATACTATTCAAAGGAGGATTCATCTCCTCAGTTATATGAGGTTAGTATCATGGTCAACTAAAGTCGACTCGGAATCAAAATCTCTAGCTAGCGTAGTTCATTTAATAACAATTGTTATTATTGAATCAAGAAGTTTGTGTTTGGACTATAGAGTTGAATATTAACGATATTGGAATTTTGACCATTACCAAATTTCATAATTTTAAAGTAATACAGTTTTGACGGAGGGAATTATTGTAAAAAATTGTCACTATAGAATAATGCTTAATATAGAAAGATGGCTTTTATCAATACCAAGTACGCAATGAATTTGGTCATAATGTCACATCACCTGCTAAATGAATTATGAATATTAATATTCAAATTGTTCGATATTAATTATTGACGAAATTTACGCCTAAGGGTCACACAACCAAAATATTGAATACCTTTTACCACCCGATTTAATTAATTTTTTATTATTGTACATTGATTAAATTAATTAATATTTACGAAATATTGATTATAAAATTTTATTTGATGTGTTAAACAACATTAATTATTGTATTTATAATAGTTATAAATATACCGAATGATATAATATATTGGTACGTGTTTAAACTGAATTTAAATGCAGCAATTATTGTCCAGGCTTGGATTGGTCTTAAGACCCATAATGCGCTTGGTATAGGCGGCTATAAGGTAGCACATTAGGGCCAACCATATAATGATAGAGAGGGAAGAAATTTTGAATTCAAATAAGAGAGATATGGTAATAGAAATAAGTGAATCTTGATCCACATTTTACTCTCTATTTCTCTCTTATATAATCCCTCTAACCCACACTGCGTAAATAATTTTGCACTCTTTCTTTGCTACTCATATCAGGGCGCCTTCACCCTATAAAAACCCAAAAAATGCAAGCACTAATGCACACCAATTTGCTTCAATTCGATTGTTGCTGGTAAGGCAATTCGAAAGCTAGCAATTTTAGGACTGTGATTGGATCCAAGGAGTATTTTTTGTTTCAACATGCAAATTGTGGTCTTTGGTAAAAGGCACTTTGCTAGTCTATAATCATATAATAATAATGTTTATACATTCATCGTTTTATATGTTGCTTAGCGAGAAATATCACGATTCGGTATATCGATGGATTGTCACATGTTGATAGTTATATATATGTGCATATATTATATATATATATAATTATGTATAGTAGCATGATGCTTACGTCCTTTAAAAAATTATTAGAATAAAAAATTTAAATGGTTTTTATGAATTAAATCTAAACACAAAAGATTAAATCATATAAAATTTTATAATAAAAAATTCATATCTAAAATGGTTTCAACAAAACAAAAAAAATTCTCATATATATATATATATATATATATATATATATATATATATATATTATACATAGTTTAATTTTTACTTATTAAATATCGGTTGAATGAATGTATACACATTTATATATAACACAAAATTCTTAAAAAAAATTATGTAATATATAATATACACTATATTCAAAAATAAATTTTAAAATATTTCTGAATTAATTTCGTACGAATTTTAATTAATATATGCATTTATTAATAAATTATTTGAAACCAAAAAGAAATTAAAAAAAATTATTTTTCCTGGCCAAGAGCAACAACAAAATATATTCATTTATTTATAAATTATACATACATAAATATATGTGTATGTAACTAGTTTTATGTTTATATGTAAAATGCATGTAAATTATTATTATTATTTAAAAAATAACTAATTTTAGTTTGGATTTCGTATATTAAAAAACTAATATTTGAAATAATTTTATAATTAATTATACCCATATATATATAATAGTTGTAGTTTTAAGTTTTAATAGAATTGAAAATTTTGTTAGGTTCATTTTATTTACCACGGCCTATATGTTAGAACCTCGAATTTTGATATTTTGATTGTGCCAACTATATAAGTAGATATTATATGAACTAACCAAGGTTGCAGGAGAAGATACTCAAAGACATATAATGACTAAATTCAAGAATGTTGCTACAATATTTATGTTAATTATAGAGTCTGAGTCTAGATGTAGATAGTTGTTAAAATCTCTCTGAAGTGGTATATACATGCACTCAAAATAAAAAAATTGGCAAATCAAAGGAGCTGCGTGAAAACACTACATTCAGCCGGCTGAATGACCTTTGTTAGCTGATTGAATGTTGTGCATGAACAAAAATTAATATGAACATTCAGCCGACTGAGTAGGAATATCCAGATGGTTGACTTATACAATTTTTGCACTATTTCTTTATTGTTTTGTTTTTTAATCAATTCAGCTGGCTGAGTTGCTCCATTCAGATGGTCGTATCTTCATAATGGCTAGTTTTTCAACAGACACTTCATTTTAATGAACAGAAACAACACTTGATTCAAGAGTTGCTTCCATATCTTTTCATGGCTATCTTTCATGAACGGATATAACTCTTAATCTCTATAGATAGCTATGAATTCCATTGTTTTATTAATCAATTCTTATTCTTATTTCTAATTTATCTTGCTATTTGAACTCTAAGAATTCAATACTAAAAACTTCATTCTGATTACTTGTTCATCCAATAATACTTCATTGGTGATCTAATAAACTTGTTGCCTTCATGAATTATACAATATACCACAAAGAAGAGGACAATAGGAAGATGTACTCTAAAGACTTATCCGTGCTATTAAAGGAGCACGTTCAGTCAGATAATTTTCTATATTATTGAAAGACCCTTTGGTTGCTCAGGCGGTTGAAGTTCGACTCCATTGCTTAGGCGGTTAAAGTCCTATTCGGTTGCTTAGGTGGTGTAATACATGTTCCTCCTAGTTAAGTGAGGGTTGATAGTTAAATTCCAAAAAGAGTCTGGGACTGGACGTAGAACAGGAAGTTCGAACCAGTATAGAAATCTCTAGTTTCATTTATTATTACTTTACTTTTACATTTACATTCTGCATAAGTAGATAGTTTATTTAATATTCCATATTGCATGATCCTTAGCCACTTTCAATTAGTATTAGAGCAAGGCCATCATATAACCATAACATGGTTATTTGATATTCAAATAATAAGAAAAATAACACTAGTTTTATTGAAGGTCAATCCACTGCATGACCATCGCTATTTAACGTTTGAGTTACAATTATTAGTTAACTCGCATGAGAATTTATATGCAAGCAAACGAATATGACACTTGGAATATAACTTAGGAAGAATATATTATACCAACTACATCATATGCACAATGGTCAAACACACAAAAGTTAGATGCTATCTCAAATGCAAAATCCATGAATATGTTATTTTGTGATTTAGATAAAAATAAATTTAATAGAGTTAGCATATGTACAACAGCATATGAAATTCGGCGAACTCTTTAAGTAACACATAAAGGTACTAACAAACTTAAACAAAGCAAGATTTTTATGCTTAAGAATCAGTTTTAGAATTTTAGAATGAAGCAAGCTAAAACTATAAATAAAATGTATTCTAGGTTTCAAGATATATATCATTCACTTTTGGCATTAGGAGAAAAATACACAGATTTGATATCGTTTCAAAAACCCTCAAGTCTTTAACGGATGAATGGAAACGGAAAGTCTTGGCAATTGAAGAAGCTTTGACATTTCAATCATAGAACTAGAAGAGTTGATAGGAAATATAATGTCATATTAAGTAAATTTAGAGGCAAAAAAAGCTCAGGCACAAGACAAAAAGATAATAGCATTCCAGGCCGAAAAGGAAGAATTAGATTTGGATGAAGATGACATGGCGTTTATAGCTAAAAAATTAAAAAAAAAATTGAAATTTAGAAAGGACAATAAATTTGGAAATAACAAGAACATCAATAAACCATCAGCTTCAAATCTCGAATGTTATGAATGTCACAAAAAGGGTCACATAAAGAAGGACTGTCCTGAGCGAAAGAAAGACGGGTACAAGAATAAAAGGGACAAATATAAGAAGACGCAAACATTTTTTTGTTGCATGGGATGATTCAAAATCATCTTCTTCATCAAACAATGATAGTGATAGTGACACAGAACAAGCCAACGTATGCTTTATGGCTACAAGTAATAATGTACCAACTAAGAAAAGAGGAAAATGGATAATTGATAGTGGTTGCTCAGAGCACATGACAGGAAACAAAGACATGCTGACTAACATTATCTACTTAGATGGAGGATCTGTCACATTCGAAGATAATTCCGAAGAATATATCATCGACAAAGGTGATATGGGAAATGATGGTACATCTAACTTACCTCTTATTACAAATGTTTTACTGGTTAAAATTTAAAACATAATTTGCTTAGTACAAGCCAACTATGCGACAAAGATTTTAATATATCTTTTTTGGAAAATAAATGTAATATGTTTGATCAAAATAAGAATCTTATTTTTGAAGGAACTAGAGAGCGAACATATACATTTTCAATATGACAGTTAATCATAACACAAATATGTGTCTAATAGTTAAAGAAAATGATCCTAGGTTATGGAACCAAAGATTTTGTCATATAAACTTTAAAGCAATAAGCAAATAATCTAAAAATAATTTAGTAAAAGGTTTACCAAAAATGAATTTTAAGGTAAACAGCATCTGTGATGCTTGTCAGTTAGAAAAACTAACTAAATCATCTTTAGAATCACAGAAAATTATTTCTGCACTACAACCTCTTAAATTATTACACTTAGATCTTTTTGGACTAACTCAAGTTCAATCTATAAAGCATAATAATTATGTTTTTGTAATTGTAGATGATTTTTCGAGATATACTTGGATAGTATTTATGAAAAATAAAAATGATACTTTTGAAAATTTAAAAACTGCTAAGAGAATTCAAAATATTAAAAACATAAAAATTAAAAACATTAGAAGCGATCATGGTGGTGAATTCGATAATGATGTTTTTGAAAAATATTATAATAAGGAATTTTTCATAATTTTTCATTTCCTAGTACTCCATGACAAAACGGAGGTGTAGAAATGAAAAATAGAACATTTCAAGAATGTGCTAGAATCTTATTAAATGGAAGCGCTCTACCTAAACATTTTTGGGCAGAAACTATAACAATTGCTTGTTATGCTTCCATTAGACCATTAACAAAATATACCACATATGAATTTTTTAACGGAAGAAAAACTAACATATCATATCTTAAAAAAGTTGGTTCAAAATGTTTTTTATTAAATACAAAAGATCAACTTGGTAAATTCGATCCAAAATCCAACGAATGAATATTCATTGGATAGTCGGAACGAAGCAAGTCATATACAATTTATAATAAAAGAACTAAAGCAACTGAAGAAACACTTTATGTGTCATTCGATGAAAATTTCAAACTTAACAATAAAAATGAAGAAGAAGATATAATTTCAAAATCAAATATCACAAAAGATGATGTTAAATTGAAAATAATACTAAAAATGGAAACAACAATTTACCTAATGAAAATGAGATTCGATCTCCACCGGGACTACTAAAAAATCATAAAATTGAAAATGTTATTGGAGAAATAAATTCTAACATAAGAACATGAAATCAATTAAACCAAATGGATCATGTAGCTTCCCTATCAAACATTTAACCTAAAAATACTAAAGAAGCCTCAAATGATGGTTGTTGGATTATAGTTATGCAAGAATAGTTAAATCAATTTGAATGAAACGAAGTTAGTTCCTAGACCTAGTAATCAAACAGTCATCGGTACTAAGTGGGTTTACAAAAATAAAGCCGATGAGCAAGAGAATATTATTCGAAATAAAGCTAAATTAGTCGCTCAAGGCTACAATCGAGAGGAAGGAATAGGCTACGGAGAAACATTTGCTCCTGTAGCTCGACTAGAAGCAATACGTTATTAGCTTTTTTATGTTTTTATAACTTTAAACTATATCAAATGGATGTAAAAAATGCATTTTTAAACAGATTTATAAAAAAATGTGTTAGTAGAACAACCACCTCTATTTACACATTCAAAATTTCCAGACCACGTTTATAAACTAAAGAATGCTTTATACCTTTAAAACAAGCACCTCATGCTTGGTATGATCGTCTTAAAAGATATCTTATAAATTCTGCTTTTAAAATTAGAAAAGTAGATCAAACTTTGTTTGTAAAAGAAGATAAAAAGATATTTTAATAATACAAGTTTATGCATACAACATCATTTTTTGTTCCACAAACGAAAAATTATTCGAGAATTTTCGAATATTATGACAGAGAATTTGAAATGTCTCATACGGGAGAGCTTTCGTATTTTCTTGGATTATAAAAAAAAAAAAAATTAAATAATGGAATTTTTATTAATCAAGAAAAGTATTGTAATAATCTAATAAATCATTTTAGTATGGAAAATACTTCTGCTAAACCAACACACATACTACGATACATCTCGATCGACTTGAAAATGGCAAAAGTATTAACCAAAAACTATATCGAAGTATGATTGGGTTTTTACTTTACTTAACTGCTAGTCGTCCTGATATAATGATGAGTGTATGCTTATGTGAACGATTTCAATCAAATCCCAAATAATCACATTTGCGAGCAGTGAAACGAATTTCACGCTACTTAAGCAAAACTAAAGACCACGGCCTCTTTTACCCGAAAGAATGTCCTTTTGAGTTAGTACCATATAGTGATGCTGACTTTGGAGGATGTTGAACGGATCGAAAGAGTACAAGTGGTACATGTCATTTCATTGGATAATCTTTAGTATCGTGGTTTAGTAAGAAACAAAATTGTATTTCACTTTCGACGTGTGAAGCAGATATATTTCTGCTGCTTTGGCATGTGCTCAAGTAATATATATGCAACAAATACTTCAAGATTTTGATATAAATTTATATAAATCAACAATTTATTGTGATAAAACAAGTGATATAAATTTATCGAAAAATTCAATAAATCACTATAGAACTAAACATATTGACAACCGACATCATTTTCTTCGTGATAACATAGAAAAAGTTAAAATCTCTCTTGATTTGGTTTCAAGTTGTAGACATATTTACTAAACCTTTAAATGAAAATATTTTTCCTAAATTAAGATGTGAACTCGGAATTATGTCGTTACATGATTTATAATTTGGTAAATTATGTCTTCTTATAACTCTTTTTATCGTGAAATCTTTTATTTGGAAAACAATTATGTAATATTTGTGTCTTGTAGGATTGTCTTGTGACTTTTAACTTTGTGATATGTGATATATATGTTGTGCAATTCATGTGATGTTCGATTATATGTAAATTTGTCGTTGTGAATGTCATTTATTCAGGCTTATACTTGTTTTGTTTTCATTTTCATATTTGTTGTTTTTGCTTCAAATAATCTTTAACAAACTAAGTACGATTTTTAAACCATATTACTATATACACATGAACATTATTTCAAATTATATTAAGCTGTGAATTTCTACTTTTTAAACATGTTATTTTTCAACAATTTTTCAAAGTTTTCCATTTCATTTTTTTCTAAAACAAATTTTCTTCATAATTGTCAAGTTTGTCATTTCTAATCATATCAACATGGCGTATATTTTTAATATTTCTCATATTTACTAAGTTTTTGTTTTTGTCGATGACAAAGGGGGAGAAAAAGATACATCATAAAGATATGGGGAGTATTAAGACAGGAGGAGTATAAATACATTTTTATTTTTATAACTTACATAGTTGTCATCGTCAAAAGTGGAGAATGTTAGAATCTCGAATTTTAATGTTTTGATTGTAACAACTATATAAGTAAATATTATATGAACAAACCAAAATTGCAGGAGAAGTGCTCGAAGTCGTATTAAGACCATATTCAAGAATATTGCTACAATATTTATGTTAATCATAGAGTCTGAGCCTAGATGTAGATAGCTGTTAAAATCTCTCTGAAGTGGTATATGCATGCACTCAAATAAAAACTTTAGCAAATCAAAGGTGCTACATGAAAACATTGCATTCAGACGTCTGAATGACTGTTATCAGTCGACTGAATGATGTGCATGAACAAAAATTAATATCAACATTCAGCCGGCTGACTAGGAATATTCAGATGGTGGAATATTCAGATGGCTGAATTATACCCTTTTTGCACTATTTCTTTGCTGTTTTGATTTTTAATCGATTCAATTGGATGTGCTTCATTCAAACAGCTGAATCATTATAACCGCTAGTTTTTCAAGAGACACTTCATTTTAATGAACAGAAACAATCCTTAATTCAAGAATTGTTTCCATATCTTTTCGTGGCTATCTTTCATCAACGAATACAGCTCTTAAATCTATAAATAGCCATGAATTCCATATTCTTATTCTTATTTCTAATCTATCATGCTATTTAAACTCTAAGCATTCAGTACTTAAAAACTTTATTCTGATCACTTGTTCTTTCAAGAATACTTCATTGGTGATCTAATAAACTTGTTGTCTTCATGAATTACACGATATACCACAAAGGAGAAGATTATAGGAATGGTGTATTCAAAAGACTTATTTGTGCTATTAAAAGAGCACATTTAGTCAGATATTTTTCGATATTGCTGAAGGCTTGTTTGGTTGCTCGGGCGATTGAAGTCCCATTCCGATGCTTAGGCGCTTGAAGTCATGTTTGGTTGCTCAGGTAGTGTAATACATGATATTTGGGGTTAAGTAAGGGTTGATAGTTAAATAACAGAAAAAGCCTAGAACTGGACGTTGAACGAAACAGTATAAAAATCTCTGGTGTCATTTACTTTATTACTTTACTTTTATATTTACATTCTGCATAAGTAGATAGTTTGTCTAATATTCCATATTGAACGATCCTTGGTCACTCTCATTGTATAGTATAATTAGTATTTTCTTCTACTAAAAAAAGCAGAGACTTAAATCTAACACTTTGTTGTTGGTAATTTTAAGTTGCATAAACAAGGGGGTTGGTAGTTTTACATTTTGGCATAAACAAGGGGAAATGCAGCTTTACTAAACTTATTTACTCATCTCTTGTTCTTGTTCACTTTTCATTTTGTGCATCATTTACGTTTTAGTCCGCTTAACCAACATGCCGTGAGCAATATAGTAGCAAGTTGATTGATCTTAAAAGGATATTTTGTTTATTGCTTTGATGAAAGATAAATCAAAACTGTGTACGTCTTTTTATCTATGAAACACAACGTTATTGACGAACGTTATACTGAATTAGACAAATAAAAACGGTCGTATTCTCATTTTCTAGTGAGATTTTATCATAAACAGAAGGTTATATTCTTATTTTATTTTTTAGTGAGATTTTGTTATTATATCATAGAGAACGTGGTTATTTTGGTTGTTCAGATTGTTTAATTTATCTTTTTATGTTAAAAATAAAAAAAGATTAAGTTAATTAAGCAACAGGACAGGAATAACCTAAAAAACCACACTTTATAACAGCTTAACCAGCGAAAGGCCCCGGCAATTTTTAGGGTTCGAAGACAATATACATTGAGAATGACTAACTTAAATGCGGACACCTGACCAAGACTAGTAAAACAAGAAAAAAACAACACGCATTCCTAACTCAGACAGACATAAAGATCAACGTAGACGAAAACCAACAGATGACGTCTCAAAGTTTTACAACAGTCAAGAAAGTTAAAACAGAGAACGAGAAATGATATAATTCTTTCTACACTTCACTGGACGAGTTTCTTTTCATCAAAAAACAAGAACCTCACTTTGGGTTTCTGAGGACAATAATGACCGAATCTCCTCTAAGAAACATTTTGCTAATAAATCGGTCTTTGTTAACAGGTAGTGCTTTCTTTTTACCCTTTCCCGTCTTTGGTACCTGCAATTATTCAAATTGTGAAACTATGGAAATAAGCAAACTATCTATATATGATAGTTGACTATTCAAGATCTTTTGAAATAGACATTTGTAAGAAGAAGAGAATAGCAGATCTTGAAGCTGATAAGATGATAGTGACATCAAACTTATGGTGACGAAAAGATGGAACAAATAGCCTGCAACTCAATTGCAACTCCATAGCTGCAGCAATTCAAAAAAATGATAGGCGTGGGAAACCACACCTACTCTGAAGTTGCAGCTACGTGGCCAAAAGAGTTGCAGCAACATTTTTTTCTGTATAAATCCTAGGGAAAACATAGCAATAACAAGGTTATTTCAAATTGGCATCATGTAGAAAGTCCTGGGGCAGAATGTAATAAGCTCGGTTTTCAAACTTGATGTGTTATGAATTTGAAATGATGAAATAAGCAATGCAAATCAAAGATTAGTTGGTCCAAAGTATAAAGAGTGAGCAAACAAAAACAATAGGTGCCAGAAATATTATAAATAGGTTCACATATGAAAAAGGTGGAATGCAGTGCACGAGGCTCCGGCACGATAACACCCGCACGATAACAGGCTCTAGGAAGGTCAATGATGTACTCGGTCTTTCCCTCGCATTGCAAAGAGGCTATTTCCGAACTCAAACCTGAACGTCCAGATCACCGTGTGAATGACCTAACCGTTGCACCAAGGCTCCACCTCTAGGTCCACATATGAAGAAGAAGAAGAAGAAAAATGGAAAGACAATTGTAGTTGAGAGAAGCCATACAAAATGTAAAAAGGATTTTAATGTATGATGCATCAAAGTGGAAATCCAAAAACGAGTAAAGGGATGGTGACCACAATATTTTACATCAGTACACTCCATTTTCTTAGTAGACCCTAGAGCCCTAGAATGAGAGTTGATAAATATGATGCAGATCACTATTAACCTGCGAAATTAAGTTGTTTAAAATAGTCTGTTGTCAACTGATTCTTTTTTTCCAGCTTACATGTTCCCAAATAATTTGTAATTAATTTACTTGAGTTAGCTTTGTCAAGCACCCTGCAGCCACATACACAGAGGTTAAGGATCCGTTACACCTTATATGCTACACCTCTTACACTGCACCTCAACATTTTTTAGAGCCAAGTAATTACAAATGAGTAAGCTTCAAAATAATCCAAATTTTTGCACAGATGACCTCAATAGTAGAAACAAAGAAATCAAACCATATACACAATACTTGGTGATGATACACAATACTTGGTGATGTAACAATACTGAGATTCAAAATATAAACTTGTAAATTAAAGATAAAATATATTCTAATTAAGTTACCTCGGTCCACATTTCTCTCACGTTCTCTAAAACCATGTTGCAATGGCGATCAAATGCCCTTACACGACCAAGTAGCTTTTTATTGTTTCGGCAGTTGATCAGCACCTGATAATATTAGTAAAAAACAAAGCACACTTTAGCATTTGAAATCATATAAAAGAGATGATTTTTCAATTGTATTAGCAATTTAGCAGCAATATGATGATTAAGCAAAATGAACTAAGGATGATCTATCCAGCATTTTCATACAGCATATTGTCAAGTTATGAACGGAATAACTTGGTAAACTGAAAGAAAGAATATAAGAATGAACTCTAAATACCAACTTACCTGAGTGTTATTTTTGACACTCATCATCAGAACAGATAAAGGGCCTGTGGAAAACTCCTCTTCCTCTTTCTTCCCAGCCTTTCACGACAAAATAAAAATTAAATCAAACATCAGGAAAAATTATATAAACAAAAAAGAAAGTTTGGAGCTAACAGTAAAGAAAGCTAGATGATAGTTCATTATCTGCTCATTTTTTAACTGCTTATTACGACGTACTTCTAATATGAAGAGATTTGGTTCAAACTTCAGATACATTTAATAATATATAAGGTTAGTATAAATTACTGCCAAGATCGACAAATTTCGGTACTATTTATGTGCAATTACCCCTAAAGAACGACAATTCAACCAACGTATTTATTTTTTAACAGAACCAAACTGCATTTTTAAGCACATAATTCGTAAAAAAAATCACGAGACAGTACTTACAAATGAGGGTTTAGAGAGGTAACAGATTGCTTAGACAAACATTATGGATGTTGTTCAAAATGACTTGTTAGGCATACAAACAATCACGAGACATTACTTACAAATGAGGGTTTAGAGGGGTAAAAGATTGCTTAGACAAACACTATGGACGTTGTTCAAAATGACTTGTTAGGCATACAAAAAATTAAGCATGACTATGCAGCAAGCCCATGTGCTGACACCTGGGCCCCTTGTGATCTATTAAATAATATGAAGCACAAGAATTTCTAAACCTCTCATTAATCTAGGAATTTCTAGGCCTCTCCTTAATTATCTTCAGCATTTTACATCTAAACCTTTATAGTTTGTAACTACAATTATTTACAGGTTTCTGTTTAAATTTCTATCATTATTTTAATATTAAAATTCTCACAACTGAATATTCTTATACTAATATTTACATTTGTTGATTTTCTTCCATGACAAGAATATTTTTTTATGCCAAATTATCAAAATAGGATCCTTATACTTATTTATATTTCATTGCTTTCCATTCTTAAATTACACGTTTAATAAATAAACTAAACTTTTAACTAATACAGTAATCCAAAGCCTTATTTCCATTTCCACTTATTTAATATCCATAATTAAATACATTTTTTAATCTTGATAATAATATGTCATTATTTTAAATATTTTAAGATCTTTTGCAAAACTTTTGAATACATGGAAATATATTGATTCATTTTTATTACACTTTTAGTTCAACATATCCTAATCAATCTCTGTAAAATATCTAATGTTCAATTTAAACATCAGTTATAAAATCAAATTTATTAAGCCTCAATTACCAATTCAAATATATATATATATATATAACTAAAAATTTATCTAAAAATAATAATAATCTTAAATTCTACTTGAATATATACAATTGACTAAGAATCATTAGTTCAGCTAACAGAGATTAGATTCTAAAAGAAATCAAATTCAGTAAATATCACATTTATGTTAATAAAAATGGATTTTATTTTGTATTTAAACATAAAAATGTTTAAACCATAAATAATAGTAATTGTTTAAAAAGGGGTAAATTAGTTAATAACTCCATTCATCTAAACAACTTCATTGTATATTGTATAACAAACTCTATTTTTTATCAATATACCTGAAATTTTAACATTATATTTTTATAACACTAGAGCGTGCAACACGGGTTAAACACTGTTCGTAAGACACATGATTGCGGAACACATATGTTAGTAGCTTGGATGCATGACTATTGCAAGGACATACAGGATACATGAATTCACACAATGCACGTTGAGTATAATCGAGCACTCAAATTCATTGGGCGCATATCATTTCTCTTTCACACTTTCGGTATGCTTAAGGATACTTGTAACAAGCATTTAGACACCTTTTCTAAAATTATTACCTTGTTGGAATTGTAAAAGAAAGCTTGTTGACTTTTATTTGCTTAAGAAAAGGAAAATTACGAATAAACTTGGGAGTTTGAAAAAGGATTTTGTTTTTATTCAGTTTATATGTTGCATTATGATATATAATTTTTAATAAAACATCAAAATATTAGTAAATAATTATATATATTTTTATCAATGCATTCATGACTTACGCGTACCCTAATTACTGAAAACTTGATGCATCTCTTATTGTATTGTACCATGCGAACATAACCATACCTGTACATTTATTACACAGGTCAGCGGATGTCCTCCCAGCATCATTTTACAGATTTTTTCTGTAGGCTTAATATTTTAATTGTGTGAGCAACGCATATCCATTAAGGAAAATGATAGGTCATGCAAGAGAAAATAAATAAAGGACCCATGTGTGGGACCAACAATTGGATCAACTTCTCTCATCTGTGATGCTACTGACCATGTAAACTAATGCATGACTTCTAACAAATGCCCAAAGATAATTATGAGTTTGATATAAGGCCCTGTGCTACAATATGAAGTATACAATTTACTATAAAAATAAACAAAGTCAAAGAATTGGACTTACATTAGCATCATCCTCCATTGTGCTACGCTGCATCCAAGATGAAAACTTTTAGGATCACAACATTTCATGTAAAATAAAAGAAAACATATAAAAATGAATGAATGGATGGATGGTGTAAACAGGACAAACATTCTATAGAAGGAAACCCAAATTTCCGAAATGATGAAATCCACAAAATGATGTGTGTGTGTGTGTTGTACGCAATACACGTCTTAAACTGAATTTTTGACAGTAAAAGATGAAAATTATAAGCTTGTCCTCCCAAAAAGAAAAAGGGCTCCAGCAAATTGATGGACTAATAAAAGCGGAATGGAAGATGGAAGTAATCAGCACACGTTTAGAAACATGAACATAGACAATATTTAATTTTGACGATACAAATTGAATTGAAATTTTTTTTTTAACTTCAAGTTATCCAATGAGTAAAAATACAAAATTACACTATTGAGTGATGTAAATCATAATATATCATAATATCATATATATATATATATATATATATACACACACACACATATACATATATATATATACACACACATAACATAATGAAAACGTATCAAAACTGATATCTATACTTACTAATCCATGTCTTATGGGAACTGCTTACCATTGCTTGTGGTTTATTTTTCTATAATAAGGGAAAAGATTTCTAAGGATTTATAATACTAGGCAGCTTTGCAGTTTATAATGAAATCCACAGAATAGCAATCCAATCAGAATTGACAAAAAGAAAAAGGGAAAAAAGAAGCAGAGGAAAAAGAACATCACAAATATGGACTTTAAACCTACAGGAAAAAGACGACCAGCGGAAAGCTAGTACAGCTAACAAAAAATAGATCTTTGAATGCAAGTGACCATATAATTAAATTGATTCAATACACAATGTTCTGTAAGATTTTGTGCCAAAATGCTAAACACAAAGTTACGCTCCCAGCGAATAAACATATAGGAATCAGGCTGAAATCCTATTTAGAAAGAAGTCACAGAACAATCAGTGAATCCTAGAAATAAATTTTACTAATTTCTAATTACACAAGTATACTTCACACGGACTATTTATCACAGAAACGGATTTAACTATTTTCCTACAATTATTAGCTGCCAGGATACACTCCATTTATGGGATAAAATAAAATAAAAATCTTCACACTCGTAAATTTTACAAAACGCTGATAAATAATCTGATATTATACTCGCAACCAAAAAATTAGGGCACAAATAAAACAGCTTTAGGCAACAAATCGAACATTTCATTCTATTTTTGTATCGAGATTTATATAGAAACCTCATGATACATATTAACAGACAACTAAAACTATTTTTATACAAAATTTTAGCTAAATCAAATCAGAGACAAAATCACAAAAATCTAAGTAAAAGATAAATACTACACAAAAATGAAAATCTAGACTTACATGAAAATTTACGGAACAAACTCGCCACAGGAGAAGAGAGCGATAAATCTGAAGGAAACCCTATGGCAGATGCAGCGGAAGGGTTTAGGCAATAAAAAGATCTGAATTACATATTTACGGTAGTACCCTTTTCTTACCGATCTGCCTGGGCCGGGTCTGCGTTTCAGAGTCAGGAAATAAAATGAAAAGACCTATTTAGGCTCCAATTGGAGTTTTATTCCAGAACAGCTTTGAGTGTAATTTGCTTTCATGATCACCCTTTTACATCGATTTTGGAAGACATGAGATCATACTAATATTATTTCGTGCTTCATGAAAAATCTTCTAAAATGCTGAAATTACAGGTGTGTAGGTAAAAAAATATACAAAATAGCTGCAAAGAAAAGTTTATGCACCCATGAATATGCAAGTCAAAGTCCTTATGTTTAAAGAATTAAAAGCACAAATTTGTTGACTCAAATGCATATCAACGGGGTAAAAATGGTGAATATTAAAAATGAAGGAAATTTGCATGGGATTTTATTTGTATTTATATGAATAATGAATTTAACTAAATCGTTTTTAGTATTAATTAATAAAGAGGTTAGAGTATATTTTCAGTATATTTAATTTGTATTTAAATATTCATTTGTTTGTTATTGTTTAATAAGAATATTTTATTTATTAATTTAATTTAATTTTAATTTAATTTATATTTAATATTTTAATATGTTTGTATTCACGACTATCAACGGAACGGGTTCGGTGCGGGTATTTTAAAACCCGAATCCGATTACAATAATCAAAACCCAAGTGTGATCCCAACCCGCAGGATATTTTAAAACCAATATCCGAACCCCATCCGTTGGCCTTTTCAAGCCCGCTAGGTAATACTAGTAATATAACTCGTAATATTTTTGTTGAAACCTTACTTTAAATTTGAATCTTTTGTAAATTTAATACACAAATAACGTTAACATACAAATTGGATGATGGTGCAGTCAAGTTCACAACAAAAGTATGCAGAATATTTACATGCAAACAAATGAAATGGTAAACAAATAACATATACATTCATATTTTTTCAAAAGCTAATATCTCAAGCTGTCATGGCTGCCGTGAAAATTGTGACAGCCCCATGTTTGTTGAAACCCAAGATCAGAATAGGAGAACTTCTTCTTCTTCACCAACCCACACTCCTCCCTTGTCAAATCTCAATCCCCCTTCACAACAAAATCCTCAAAGCAAAATTTCAAACAAGGATGAAGATGGATTTCAAGAAGTTACTTACCGGAGAAAAAGTCCCCGTCCAGATCATCTAACACCACCCAGGAGAGGCAATCGATCAAGAAACCAAAGCCAACCAAAGGTGAATGATTTTCATCCCAGGTTCTCAAATCAAAGACCGGCTCCTGATCCAAGAACCACATCAAGAACTAATCAAACAAGTATGGGTTCTCAACATCAGAACAGAGAGAATCAGGAAAAAACCTATATATGGCAGAGATGATCAAGAAAGGAGGTCTGAATTCTGATTTCGACCTACAGTTTGTTGCACCATTATCCATCAACCAAAAAAAGATAATTGTTATGAAGGAAGAGGTCACCAAGAAAACACAATGTAAGTGGAGTTTTTCAGTTGTTGCTTTTGTAATAGGCAAAAGACCCCCGCATCATCATTTCAAGGCATTCATTACAAGAACATGGAGCCCGACTAGGAAATTTGAAATCTTTACTTGAAATAATGGGTTTTATTATCAGATTTTCAAACACAGCAGTTAATGGAGGTCCATATTTCATAAATGGAAAATTGATTATTTTGAGAAAAAAAAAGAATAAAAAGCTAAATCTCGATAAGGATTTGCTATCAACATTGCCAATATGGATCTGTTTATCAGAGTTAAATTTAAAGACTATGGGATAAGGATGTTTTATTTGTCGTCGCAAGTGTAGTTGGAATACCATTAAAATTGGATAAACCAATTGCAAAGAAAACCAGACTATGTTATGCAAGGATATTAGTCAAAATAAAAGTAGATGCAGACTTACCAAATGAGGCATACATATCGACGCATGATGGGGAAAATTTGGTGCAAAAAATAAAGTGTGAATGGATTCCTTAAAACGTGAAAGGTGTGCTTGCTTCACCGGAGTGACAACTTTGTTACCAAAAAGTTTGGAAAGAAAAAAGAAATCCGGATGAAAACCCAATATAAGAAAACCAAGAAGAAAACAATGTAATGTATAGGTTATAAAAACATGAATAGCAAAAAAATTCATTTGAAAACTTGGTGAATGCAGACTCTACATTAAAGAATGCAGCAAAATCAGGCAATGGAAATGGAACAAATTCAGCAAATTTGAGAAACAAAACTTCACATAAAGAAGATGTAAACAGTAACATACAGGAGGAAAGTGCAAATTCCGATAAGAACTCACAAGACCCCAACGTAATGGCCAAGGACTTAGGAGGGATAGATGATCTAGAAAAGATCAATGCTTACCCCATAGTGACCTTAGAATCAATAAAATGACCAAAAGAAAAAGAGGATTATAAACAGGCCATCGAGACACCTTCCCCTAAGGATGCTTTAAGCATAAATACCGACATTGAAACAATGAATCTGGATAATGGCTCTAACACTCATATTCAATTAAATATAGAACTTGTCTGCGGGTGCGGCGCAGTGGAAAGGGGGCCTGGGTTCTAGTAAAAAGACCCAGGTTCGATTCCTATCATGCGCTTCCCTATCCTATATAAATTTACCCGGGGGTATGGGGGCTTGGATCAGCGGACGGCTTTACTATGCCCTCCTCAGGAGTTTACCGATCCGCTGGGTTCTCCTGGGTTTTCAAAAAAAAAAATTAAATATAGAACTTTTGTCTGAGATGCCAAAAAGCATTGATCTCTCTCAAATAGTTAACTCCACAATCTAGGAAGACAATTTCATAACAAGCCTTTCAGAATGTTGTAAGTGAGGTTGCTTTTGCCTCTCCACCTGTAGGCAGAGGAAAAAAAGGAAGAGTAGGCTAAAAAAGATCAAGGATATAACAAGTCATGATAATTCAGATGATGCAGAGAATAATGGCTTCAAAAGAAAATACATTATCAAAAAGTCTAAATGGGATGACCTAAAATAAGAAACAAGAATCCCTGCAAGAAAAGCAGGAGGAAGTTGAATGAGCGAGATGAGGGAGACAATAGCAGTGTTTCTCTGTAGCTGTTAGATGTATCCTTTGGTGTATCCTTTATATTTTCATTATATATATATATATATATATATATATATATATATAATTATTGGTTGGAATGTAAGGGGCCTTAATTCTCCTGAAAGAAAACTAGATTTATCCAACCTATTATTCACTTATAAACCTAGTATTATACGTTTATTGGAGCATAAGTTGGATAATTCTAAACTAGTGGATTATCAGGTTAAAAGTTTAACTAATTGGAATATTGTAAATAACAATCATAAGAGGGGTAATGGAAGTATCATGATTCTTTGAGACTGTAATGTTTGGGATATAGGTCATCAAATATATAACTTTCAATTTATTTGCTGCACTTGTATAAATAAAGGAGGCTTGCAACTTGAAGCCACCTTTGTATATGCATCAAATGGTGAGAATGAAAGAGAAATCCTATGGAATCAACTAGAACAATTAGACAAAAAATAGATAAACCTTGGACGATTATTGGAGATTTTAATACACTTATGCATACTTTTGGAAAAAAAGGGTAATGCAATTCCATTCAAAAAATTGGAAAAGATAAATAATTTCATGCTTAAAACCGGTTTGGTAGAACCAATTATTACTGGAAATAAATACACTTGAACATCGGGAGAGTTTAGAAATATACATTGTAAGCGGGATATAGTTATAGTTAATCAAAATTTTATAAACAACTTTTCAGATTTCAAGTGTACTACTTTACCCCAAGCCTCTAGTAATCACACACCTATTCACATTTCACTTTCGAACAATATTTTAACAAAGAAAAATACCATTTAGATTTGTTAATGGATGGGTATATGAAGAAGATTATAGAAATGTGATCAAAAGCAGTATATCAGTCAATTTACAGGGTACCATCCAGTATAAATTTAACAGAATGGTCCAAATAATCAAGGGTAACTTGAAAACATGAACAAAAATGAATTAAAATCTATTAGAGAGGAGTGTGAAATGTTGCAAAATGAAATTGACAAAGACTGCTTAGACTTAAAAAATGTCAATAATATTTTTCGGGCTCAAAATAATCTTAGTAAGTCGTTGCATATATAATCTGTCGATATAAGGCAAAAGCCAAAGGTAGACTGGCTTACTAATGGGGATGAAGCAAGTAAAAAAATTTATGCAAAAATGCTTGAAAGGAAACATAAAAATGATATTGGAAAATTCATAAACATAAAGGGTAAGGTCATTAATGAAATATCTGATATTAAAAGGGAGGTTATAAAACATCTTGAAAATATATGTAACTCTAGTTCATAAAAAAATTCCCAAAAGCATAAAAAAAAATACTTACTAAATAATACATATCAAGATATTTTGCTTGCTCAATAAGTACGATAGAGATTGATATATTATTATCGATGCAAATGTTGATAAAAGTCCTGGTCCTGATGGGTTTGGGGCTAAATTCTATAAAATTCATTGGAGGGAAATTAATACTAACATATTTGATATAATCACTGAGTTCTTTAGATCTGGAAAAGTTCTAAAAAAAATTAATCATACTTTGTTAACCCTAGTGCCAAAGGTAAAAGTTTCCCAATGGCCTAGAGGATTACAGACCTATAGCATGTTAGCAGCTTTATATATGAAATAATTTCAAATATTTTGTGCAACAGAATAGGTATATTTTTGAAATGCTTAATTTTAGAAAATCGGAGTGTTTTTATACCCGGTAGACTTATTTCAGAAAATACTTTTCTAGCACAGAGTTGATAAGAAATTTTAGTGCTAAAAATAGAAACTTTATGTGTATAAAGATAAACCTTCACAAAGCTTTTGACAAAATTAATAGGCAATTTATAATATATTAATGCTGCAAATGAGATTCAATAATAAATTTTGTGCTTTGGTTAATGAATGCATAAATAATGTAACATACTCAGTGATTATTAATGGATCTCCCAAGGGTTTTATGCATAGCAATAGGGGTATTAGATAGGAAGACCCACTTTCTCACTATTTATTTACAAAATTGAGAAAATAAATGGAAATATCTAATAAAAAATAGAACCAAACCTTTTATTTTGCGCTTATAATATGCCGATGACCTGTTGTTATTTTTAAATGCAGATCTACAAAGTGCTAGGATTATTATCAAAATATTTGAAAAATTAGGAGACTGTGTAGGTTTAAAAGTAAATGATTGCAAAAGTATACTTTAGTAAAGGCTATACAAGAAAGGAGGAAATTCTAAGTATTTTAAATTTTAAGGAAGGTAATCTGCTAGTCAAATATTTAGGGTTGCCTCTATGTATAAACCGAATTAATTACAAAGATTGCACAAGATTATATGACTTAGTTCAAAACAGACTAAAGGGATGGTCTAGCAAGTTGTTGTCATTAGTGGGAATACTAGAGCTAACACATATAGTCGTCATTGCAATCATCATATATTGGACTCAATCTCACAACATTCCAGCAAAATCAATTCGTAAAATCGAGAAAATGTGTGCAAATTTCATTTGGAGGGGAAAACAACACAAAATTGAATGGGAAAAGGTTTGCAAATCAAAGAATGCAAGGAGTTTGGGGCTAAGGAATATATATGATTTAAGAAAAACATGCAAACTCAAACTATTTTTGAAGTTCTTGGAAGGAGATTCTTTATGGGCAAAGTGGATGAAATAAAATATCTCAAAAACAAAAATTTCTGGACCAACAGCATTGAAAATCATCATTCATTTACATGGAAAAGCATTCTTAGTTGCGAAGAAAATGGAATCAAAATCATAGGAAGAAAATTTAGAGTTGGAGAAAGAACTAGTCTATGGTTTAATCCATGGCTGTTTGGAAAAACATTGGTGAATCTACTTGGATGGAATAATTTATACAACTTTGGTGGGGTAAATGAAAAGTGCAAAGAATCATTCAAAATCATAGGTGGAATATATACAACCATCTAGCTAGCTTTATATTCAAAACAGTAATTGAAAAAATACAGATAGACACAAGCTTACAAAAAGACACATGGAGTTGGAAATTTTCATCAAAAGGCGGATTTTTCATTTGAAAAACATGGGAATTTATACGAGGAAATAAGACGGAGGTTAACTAGTATAAGGTTATTTGGAATAAGGCAAATTCTCCAAAAATGTCTCATTGTATGTACTTCACTTTATTATACATACTTCCAACCAAAGATAGATGTTTCAAGTGGAAAAAAGATAGGGAAATCAAATGCTACTTTATAAAAATGAAGATGAAAACATAGAACACTTATTCATTGATTGTGAGTATTCAAGGCACATTTGGTTCATCGCCAAAACAAAGTTAAAGTTCAATCTACAACAAGTGGTGCAAAACATTAGGGAAAGCATTCATTACATACAAAAGAATTACATAGCAAAATCAAAATCAGAAGACTACAAAAAAGCTTCAATATTACTAACCACGGTAACATACCACATACTGAGAGAAAGAAACACGAGATTACACAAACATAAAGAAACAGAAAGTATCCAACTATGGAAAACAATCAACCTAGAAAGCCAAATCCTTCTCAAAAAAGCAAGCAGAACTAGCAGTAACATATAATCAGAGCAGACAGAAGTTTGACAACTATGAAGATTGAAATATTCTTACATTGTGGTAAATATACCACTGATATTCCCTAAGGTAGATTCTCACAGCATCTACTAAACCTAACTCGACTACTAGGTAGCCGATCACTCCCCTAAACCAGAAGCTTCTCCTATAAAAACACAGAACCATTGGTTGACTTTGAAAGAGAGACGTATTAAAATAATAATATAAATAGGCCACCTGATTTAGAGGAGGACAACCGCACTAATTGTAGGATCGATTTCACTCTAGAGGGGGGATGAATAGGGTGATGCTATTAGTTATAAAAATTATTGCGAAAGCTTATAAAATTATTTCAACACAAATATATATATCAAAATAATAGCAGTACAGATAATAGAATAATAAATGCAGAAATAGAACGACACAGAATTTACCCAGCTTCGGAAAAACCCTGCCTACGTGCTGCCCTCAAGGTTTCTACTAGAAATTAAGTAGTCAGACGCTTACACGTGTAAACATGTGACACCGGCTATTGACTAGCCTTAACTCTACGCTCAAAACCCTGGCACAACTCAGCCACTGAGTCGTGAATTCTCAAACTGCACCATGTAGTTTGTCCCCTAGACACACGACTAGAATTTACAATGTTTAAAAGAAGAATTTAAATATAAAAACGAATTTAAACAATCAAAACCCTGATTTAAAAGATTAAGCCCAATTATAATTGTAAAACAATAAAGGCCGACCGCTTTTCTTTTATTTCTTTATCGGCCTGGTTCCTCTTTTGGTGAAAATGGCGGCTCTTATTTCGTTCGTTCGTTCGTTCCTCAATCGAAGCCGTCGACTTTGTTGATCGAGTAAGTGGATATTCGTGTGTAGCTTTGATCGATCGTTTCCTCGTTGCTCACTTCGATGATCGAGTTCAATCTTGCTTCGGTATGTAATTTGTTGTTTTGCTTTACTGTTTTTGCTTACTTGAACTCGATTGATGATTCGAGTTGAATGATTGATGTTCTCTGTTTTGCTCGAAATCGAATGATGAAATTTGCCGATGATGTTAATGTTTATATAGGGTTCGAACCCCTATGTTTCCATTCGTATATAATCATTTGAATTCGTCAATTTATCTTGCTCGGTCGGTCGATGTTTGTATGGATGATGGTGATTTTTTCTGACTTGTTCATAATCGTATATTTCTGATTTACTTGATACTCACGGCTTTGAATTGCCTTGCTCATCACGGTTTCGATTTTGCTGGTTCGACTTTGGCACTGACTTGTTCAATATCGGCTTTGACACTTCTTCTACTTTGGTTTTTACATCACTGAACTTCGACATTAACTTGTTCAACTTGAAACTATTTTGGTTTCTGGCACTTTGTTCATTTTCGGCTTCATAATTTTTTTTGGCATGTCTGCATGTCTGCATTCATCTTTTCCGCTGTGTATTTGCATGCTTGTAGATTTTTGAACCTTCCTGACTTTGCTCTATTGACATCGGCTTTGACTTTGTTTGACGGTGTTTATTTCCTTTGTGCTCGACTCTGGCCATTTGTGTTTATCCCTGTAGCATACTCGACTTGTAGCATTGCTTTGAACTGTGCTTTGTTCGTACATGTATACGGCTGCTTTCATTTATATGTGTGTGTATTGTTGTTGTTGAGCCACCGAGTCAGTTTGGGTTTCTAGTATTTAACATTGTTTATGTTTTTGGTTTGTGGTCATTCAGCTTTGCCTAGATTGTGCTTTTGTGCCATAGTTTGTATTCTCTGGTTTGAATACTTTGGTTTTGATTTGGCCTGACATTGTCACTTGTAGTTGTAGTGTTGCGGTCTTTAAATTATACTCTATACATTTGCATTGTTGGTCTTGTATCACTTGTTGTTCATTAGTCTTCGACCCAGTTCATGTATATAGTCTAGTTGATGTAGCATTGACACAATTGACATGTGCATTAAGTTAGCTCTGAATCGATATCATATATATGAGTGCACTTGCTCATCTCTATTGTATTGTTTCTGGTCTTTGTTTCATGTATGCACTGCCTGTATGTAGTTTGCACTGTGCATTCGAACTTGAATCCATAACCTTCATCATGTATACACATGCATATGTATGTGTGTGTGTGTATGCTTGTGTTGGTTTTTTGAGTTCTGGTAGCACTCGAGTCTTGTTCAAGTTGCAGTAATACTGCTTGCATTCTGGTCTGTTGGCACTGGTTCGTGTATATGTGCAGTTTCACTTTGTTTGCAGTTGAACTACTCTGGTTTCATGAAATCTGGTTGTAGTTGAGTTTGAGCCATTTGTTTCAGCTACCATGTGTATGCATACATCTATGTATGTATGTATTTGTTGTATTTCCTTGTAATCTTCATTGCACTGTGATTCCTCTAGCCTGTTTTTATTTTGCCTGTACTCTAGCCTTCTTCTGTTGCAATTGTTCATGTACAATTGTTTTGATCATTTTATTGTACTTATATTTTTGGACTGCACCTGTGTTGAATCCAGTTTCGAGTTTGACCTTGTGCTCGTGTCATGACATTATTTTTATTGCACTTGAGTTGAACCCGGCTTTTGATTTGGGTTTGACATTGTGCTCACCTATCCCTGTAGATTTATCAAGTGTATATCGGTGTGCACGGCCTTGTGGCATATCCAGTGATACACTGTGTATGTCACAAGCTGTTCATGTATGATGAATTCAAAATTAAATGATGACGAACAACACAAATAACCGAGGCAAATATTATTTTCAAAATCATATTTTATTTTATACTGCAAAAATATTTTATTTTTAATTTTACTGCGTCGGTATATATTTTTGCAGATTACTCAGATGCTGGATTCAATTTTGAATAAAGTCGAAGATAAAATACGAGTTGAATGAGCGATATGTAGTGAGGATAATTATGTAAATTGAAATGTGATGTAATTGAACTTATATTGTAATCAAAATTGTGTATGTATAGTGAGAGCTCGAATTTATACTATTCAAAATTGTAATAAATATTTGTTTGAACAAAGTATCTGTTTGAATTTAAACTCTGTGTTATTTATTTTATTCAGCAAATATTTATATAGTTATGTGAAAAATAAAATAGTACATTAACAAAAACATTTAAATGAATATATATATATATATATATATATATATTGTAACGACTCGTAAATTTCGACAATTTAATTTGTTAATTTAATAGGATTTTGTAATTAGTTTTTAATAGAAATAATAAAGGGGGTAAATTTATATTGAAATGAAGGCTAAAATAAAATATATGAATGGTAATTAAAGCCTTTATTTGTAATATGAATAAAATTTCAATAAATAAAATGGTGTAAGTATTGTACTTGTATATAAGGTGAATTGAATAAATCATATTTATTGGAACCTTGTTTATTGATATGCGAATGCATAATAAATGAGTTATTACAAGAGTTTGAAATTGAAATAGAATTCTAAATAATGAATAGTGGAAAGAATTATACATGTGTATAATTTAATGCGAGAAAGGAAAGTATTTAATTGAATTTGCAATAAAAAGTTGAAACGGAAATTGGAATAAATGTATTTAATGAGAGTTGTTGAAATAATTTTTGTAGAGAATAAATTACAAATGTTATAAATTGTATAATGATGACAACTATTGTTCGTTACCAATGCATTTAATTAATAGCGATTAAATTTAATTAATCATTGTTTTTTTTGGTTAAGAAAATAACTGAAAATTTTGAAGGTAAAATCAATAGAAAGGTTAACTATATGCATAAGATGGAAAGTTGAATAGAATTCTAATGAATGATAATAATGTAAAACGTATACAATCAATGTAGGTAATTAGTAATTACAATGTTGTTGAAAGTAATAAACGTTTCTTTGTTGATAATTTATAACATAACGGAAAGAGTAAATGTACTCATTAGAATATTAATTGCAATTGGATAGGGATTTTAAGTAACAATGTTAATGCAAGGTAATTAATGCTAAATTTAAGTCAATAATAATAAATAGTGATTAATTCAAAATTTGTAACATATATTATAAATTACCTGCTTATTTGTTAATGGAATTAGAATCTGTATGAGTGATAATAAAATAAATAAATGTTACACTAATGGAAAACGAAATAATTAAATGTTGAGTAAATTATAGGGTCGTATTTATTATAAACATTACTTTAAAATAATTATGATTAATTGTGAAATAAATACGGGAAGATGTAAAGTAATAACTAGAGAAGTGATACGTTATAAATTAAATATAACCTAAACTTAATTGTAAGTAAAAGGTTGAAATTGAATCTAATCCATTGGAAACTTATCAAAAATAAACTGGATTCAATTTATAATAAAGAGGTTAGTTTAAGAAACTGAAATACATACTATAAAAGGGTAAATTTATTTACTTTAAATTGGAACGGGAATTGATTTAAATAATTATAAATAAATAAGTAAATCAAGAAGATGGAGTTTATGAATTATTGAATTTGAATCTTTAATAGTGAGTTAATTTGTTAATTTATAATAGTTGGACTTATTGAAATAAATGAAATCAAATTTTAATTATTTCGTTAAATTAAAAATTAAGTTGAAAATTGGGAAATATTTATGTAATAATTTTAAATCCAATGGTAAACCCTCCTATTTGAAAATATGAATGGAATAATCATTGATTCATTTAATTTAATAGAATTATTAGAAAGTTAATTTATAATTTTGAATTTAATGAAATTGAGAATTAATATTGGAATTTATAAAATGAATCATCTAAATTTACATTTTTAAATTTGTTTAAAATCATTGTAAATGATTGAGGAATCATAAGTGATAAAATTTTCCAATTCTGAAACTGAAATATAAAATTTGGATTTATTTACTAATTCTTAATTTATTTAATTAATATAAAAATAGCCATTTTTGTCATGGACTCGGATTTCAACGAAACCAGTTTCATCGGATCCGTAACAGTGAATTATTGTAGGGTTTCAAGTTTCGTAGCGATCGGACTTGTCGTTTGCTCGTACGAACGTGAAACGCCTTGAAATCGATTTAATTGAAATCGATTTGAAATCGATTTGAAAATATTGATTTCAGCATAACTTCTTCATACGATGGAATTTGGAAGTGAAACTTTTTCCATCGTGTTCAGAATATTTTAAATTACCTATTTCGATATATGGGTTTACCCAATTTCGTACCGGGGTCAGAACGGGCTTTTTGGGCCACGTTAGCGGTAGCACGTTTGTTTATCGGATCCATCTACTCTATTTCTAACCTACCTATATAAGCCCAGTTATAAACCCTAGTCTCTATCTGTTCTCAATTATTTGTGCGTTCATTTGCTCTGCTTCCTCTTCCCAATGGATGCAAACCCTAGATCTAAATTCAAATTTCAAAAAACAAATCCAAAGTTGAAAATCCAAACGCCTCAGAAAAATTCAAAAAAATTATATGTTGATGCTCTCGACGAGCGAAATTCAATGGTGCAATTCGTTTTTCGATTCGAGTTGCTGTTTTTCCAGAATTCAGGGTATCATTTTCGGCCATTCATCATCGTGTTGATCGACTTCTTCCGATCGACAAATCGACGTTACCATGGCGTTGAGGAGGTCTAACGGAGTTCATCGGTTGGTTTGGTTCGCGGGTTCGACGGATAGATCGGCCGGTTTAATTCGATTTGGGTTCGAATTTGGTAGAGGCAGCTGGGCTGTTTGATGACCGGAGATGGTCGATGGTGGTCGAGGCTCTGTAGGTGGGTTGGCGACTCGCGTGAATGTGGTGGACGTGGCCAAGAAGGGCGGCGGCAGCGTGTAGTTCAGGGGCGTGAGCTGACCTGTGGCGACCGCGTGAAATTTGCGTGAGTATGGTTTCAGGAGGAAGGAGCCGTGACGTGTTGACTGTTGGAAGAGGTGACGTGTGTTTAAATTTTTATTTTTATTTTTCTTTATTTGCTTTAAATTGAAAATCATCTCGTTTAATCAACATAACTTTCACTTACGAACACCAATTCACGAGTGTTTTTTTTGTTAGGATCGTAATTAAATTCCGGACGCTTTGAAGCTGGTTTGGACAGATTTGGAGACCGTCGAATTTTTGGATTTAAATTGGATTTAAATTCAATTTAAATTCAAAAGGTGAGTGTTTTAACCCACTCACAATTTCTAAAATTTTCTATGTCTGCTAAATTGACTTAAGATATGAGTAGAAATTTATTTATGACTGTTTGGCATGTTTTATTCATCATCTCTGTTAAATCACATTTATTTAATTTGACTGTTAATTAATTTTATTATTGCATATAAATTGACAGTTAGAATTTATTTATTTGTATATAAACTGCTAGTTAAACGGTTATTAAATTTATTACCGAATATAAACTGTTAGTTAATAACTGTTATTTATTCCCTGTTATATTTTATATGCTCTATATTGATGTTGTTTAAATTTGATGATGATTTTAATAAATGGTTGATGATTGATATTTGGATGAATGGATGCTATATTTTATATTGTATAAACTGCAAGTTAGTATGCATTTTCATTTCATTCGGGATTGCGGTTTGAAATGATATAAAACCGTAATTTTTATTTTTAAATTGCGGATTGAAATGATAAATATCCGTATCACTTGACCATAGGATAGAAAATTATATATAGGCACCGCGGTATATATATATAATTATTTTTTTGAAATGGTTTCTATGGTTTGGATAGGATACAGTTTAATAAATATTAAAATTTGATATTATATAAATATTATTTTATAATTATATACATATAGTTAAATTTTGAATTTAAGCTATGTGTAATCTGTTAAATAAAAATGAATAAGTTGAATAATGGAGTTTGAATATTTATATTATATGGTTAAATACGTGTTAAGATATTGTATGTATATATAGTTAATGGTTTAAATCAATTAAGATTGGAAGGTGAATTAGAATTTAATTGGAATTGAGCGTATTTAAGAATTTAACTCCATAAGTTGATGTAGAACTTATAGCTTGAAATTTTAAAGTATGATATGTAAAACTGAAATTTTATTCAAGATGAATTAAATGAATATTTCTATTATAAATGAATTAAAGGAAATATTTAGTTATAGGTAATTTGAGTTTTAATTAAATGGTTATGGATTTAGTATGCGATATTTCAAAACTAAATAATAGGACATTTAATTGTTGAATAATAATTTTCTATCTTAAATTTTGGAAGTGAAATACATAAAGTCTGAAATATTTAAAATTTGAAGTGGTTTTGGAAACTAAAGTGAATTTAAAATGTATGGATTAGACTTAATTTAAAATGAATAAATTTGTAAAGCCGTGGAAATTATTTACTTTATAAAGTAATATAAAATCAACTATTTTACATACCGTTGAATATCCAAACCATTTAAGTTTTAGAAGTTATGGTTTTAAAGCTATGAATTTTGAAGTATTATGCTTTGAAAGTTATAATTCAAATGTCCAGTTTCCAGATATTAATTTTTTTAAAGCAGTATGATTTTGGAAAAGAAATATATTTGAAATAAAATGATATTATTGATTTGGGTTTTATAAAATAATATCAAAATGAGTTGTTTTGGAAATGGAAATAATATCGTATTTATGGGTTTTGAAATGGATAATTATTTTTTTAAAGTATAAACTATTTTAAAGACTGCGGTGTTATAATAACATTTGGCTGTTGAAGAGACCAGGATCGGAAGTTGTCATACTCTCTGCTAACTCCGAAAACCACTTTAACAACCGTGTACGTAGTGGAGATTCCAGAATGAAGTAGCTTGGTGGCGGCGTTTCCTGTAAGGTAAATACGTAGACCCAACTCCCTTGAGTTGGCATAAGGTGGCTAAAACAGGAGCGATCGACGGGTTAATGAGGTAGCACCTCTGATCGGACACTTCCCTTCGATATTATACTTTGGATTGATTCGGTGGCCACCTTCATTTTTGATTTCTTTGATTTGGGGGAGTTTGTTCGAGGTGGGCGGTAGCTGCGCGCTACGCGTTACCACCGACCCGGAAGCGTAATTGGTATATCTACCCTGGCATTGCCTAGTTGTGCCGTGTCACCTACCCTATCGCGCCTTGTACGAGTTTCTATTTGTGTCGTACCTATGGAGTGTCTTCTCGTAGTCTCCCGATCAGGAGATATGCAGGCACTGTACAGACTATTGGCATTATTTGTGTTAAGGGGAATATTGGGTCACTCCTTACCGCTATTTTAAAGTAAGTTTATTTTACAATTAGACACTATTATAATAGCGAAGTATACTACATAGTAAATAGTTTAACGGATTCTTAAGAGATGTAAATCTCGAGCATCTCTTGAGTTACTGCACTCATATTTATTTCTGTTAATTTATCTTACATAAGATCTTTTAGTTCTGACTCGTGTGTTTTGTCCTTTCAATTCGTTCGGGTCAGTCCGAGCGTTTCAGGATTTGAAGATTTTATTTTGGAGGACGAAGAAGAAGATTTGTAGTATTACTATCTACTATATTATTCCACTACACTATTTAATTCCGCTGTATTGTATTGTTGGTATGTGTACTCTGATATATATTGTATAAGTATAATTAAATATTTTGTAAATAGCTTCATGAACCGTATATTTGATTATTATATTTTATCCTTCCGCTGTGAGATTCTGTTTTCTTTTAATTCTTCTCGTTTTTCTTATTTACCCCATAACAATCCGCCCTTCCGTATGGTTTGAATCGGCATGTGTGTCGATTTGAACCGTGCGAAAATGCGGGACGTTACATATATATATATATATATATATATATATATATATATATTATCATCAAACAAAAATCATATAATCTCATATTCAACAATCTCCTCCTTTTGATGATAACAAACATATATTTAAGATTTTGAATTTGTTAAATGTATTTGATGATTCAATTTGCTCCCCCTATTTGAATGCTTCCTCTCTACACAAAGCTCCCCCTTCATATATGCATACAATTAAAAATATGCAAATGAGCCTAGATGCAAATAAAAATTATTTGACCTTTACTTGATTTTATTTGACAAAATCTTAACTTTTCTTTCCCCCCTTTTGTTATTAGCAAAAGAGTAATAGTCTTAGAAAAATAGAGATAAAGTGATCGATATTAATACAACGTTAAAACTCAATCGAGTATAAATATTAAATTTTAATAAAAAATCAAACAAAAATCATAAATACTCTGTTAGGCGCCTATTCCACTTTTAGAATGATGGGAATGATGTCATCATATAAAACAATACAGTTTTGTCTATTTGTGGTATATTTATATCAGGAATTTGAATATCTACCAACCATACATAACTGCTGGGACTTTTAAATGAGATTAGTAGTATTTCAATTTTATTTAAAAAAATGAATTCAAGTATCTTCTGACCACGCATAACCGTGAGGACTTTTAAATGGAATTAGAATCAACTTGTTCATTTAATAAATCAATTTTGATATGCGTTCTATACATGCATAAGCGTGAGGACTTTTAAATGAGCATGGAAGCACATAACAAATTCCAAGTAATTCACCGATGCATAACTGTGAGGACTTTTAAATGAGAGTGAATACTTTGGTTTTTATTATTATTATTATTATTATTACTATTACTATTATTATTATTATTTAAAAAAAATATAAAATGAAAAATGAATGATTCCTGCTTAAAGTACCACGTATCGACAAACTATATTGAATTTTGATGAGTGATGGTCGTTGGAAATATGATAGAAGTAGAGATTGTCATGGAACTTTTACCAACAAAAAGTTTTTATAACTCTTGTTCAAATTTCTAAAGAAATTTACTAAATATACCGTCTCAAGTAATAATATATGATTAATATTAACACTCGTCACTTTTTCAATCACTATTTATCTTTTTGATAATCATTAGGAAGTCAGATTAGTCAATGTAATCATTTAAAATCGTATACAAAAATAATTATAAAACCAAATTTTCCAAAATGACTAATCTGAAACAAGGTCAAAAAGAATGATTTTCTAGAAGGGTTTTATAAGAAAAATGTCTGATTTTTGTAAATTATTTGAAATGAAAAATATGCAGATGTTTTCTTTGAAAAATGATGCAGTTACTAAATGTCTCAACATAAATCATGTTCCACTAGTAATTTCTATCAACTAGATTACTAGTGTAATCTGCATCTGAATTTATTTTTACTCAAACTTATCATTAGTTGAATGTTACAGACCAAATCATGAGTTGTGCAACAAAATATCTCAAAATCATTTTTAACAACTTTTTAAATGAAATTCTCTTGAATTTGAATTGAAGCCGTGTAAATAATCAAAAAGCGTGAATATAGAGTCAACCGTAAAATAACCAAATGTATTATCATCCAATAAAACATTATTATTAATCCAAACTAATATATATGAAGTAGTGTAACAACCCTGTATTTTCTGATTGTTTTAACTTTATATTTTAATTATTATAATTGAATTCTTGATTTAAAAACTTTATTTTTATCTATTAAAATGAATAATTTTGTTATTTTAAATACAAATTTTGATTTTAATGTAAATTATAATTTCAAACATGTATAAATTGAATATTTTCCAAAAAAAGTGACTTTTGGTCAAAATGGTCAAATTTTGACTTTTAAATTTAAAATTTGAAAGTTTGAAAATTTTAATTTTATCTTTTATTATGAAAGTAAATAAAATTTTAAGAACACTGCTTTTCGTTTTGTTGAAATCTGATTTATAATGTGAAAGTTATGCCTTTTTAACTATTGTGTGAAATTTGCTGTATTTAACAAAATTGTTTATGTTAAATTATATAAATAATATTTTATTTGGTCATGTAATGTTCTAATTCATGTTTATATGGGTAAATAACATGTATTGTATATATTTTGGTTTTAAAACATTTTTTGAAAGTGTAATTGACATTTTTCAATGTCAGTTGTATTCTGTTTATAATTTTTAATTTCTAGTTTCAATTAATTAAAGAAATTCTTTATTTATTTTTCTATTTTCTTAAGATTTTCATTTTTATTTCATTTCTACTTTATTTTTTCCTCATTTATTTTATTTATTTGACATTTATTAGTTTTAAAGTGAAATAGAAATTTGTCTAGAGCCAATTGTATTTTATTTGTAATTTTCATGTCCTATTTCCAATTTTTAAACAATTTCTTTAATTATTTTTCTATTTTCTCTAAATTTAATTATTTATTTCACTTTTAATATCTTTAGGAAATTATTTTATTTCAAAATTTTTCTTTAGAATATTTTTAAAATGAAGTAGATATTTTTCCAAAGCCAATGATGATTCAATTGTAATTTTTGAACCCTGTTTTGGAATTTTAAGCAATTTCTTTAATTCTTTTTCCATTTTCTTTAAAATTAATTATTTATTTTTATTTTATATTACTTTATTTGGGTTTTAAAGTCAAATTACTGAAATTTTAATTAGTTACTTGAATAAAAGAAAATAGAAAACAAAGAGTCAAAAACCTTTTCATTTTCTAGTCTTTTCATCTCCTTGTCTTTTCATTTGCCTTGTCTTTTCATTTTTCCTTGATAGCCATACATTTCCCATTGCCTATACTTCTTATCCTCTTCAACTCACGGCTATTTCTCATTTGAGAAAAAAAAATTCCAAGTTAATGGCTTCTCTTTATTTTTTTCTACCTTTCTTCCTTGAATTTGCCTTGTTTTCTGCTTAAATTTGCCTTGACTTCACATATGATTCTCGGCCTATCACCTCCACCATCAACTCCACCATCTCCTCCACCATCCACAGCAGCAAACATCTCCTCCTCCTCTGACTATGACAAGCCATGCCATCCAATTGAAGCCATCTCCACAAAACTTTGCTTAAAACTCCAAATATTGCCTAGCCGAGCCTTGTATTCCCATTTCCTTCATGTTTAGCCTTGGCCACCACCTCTAACACCACCATCACTTGCTGCCATGACCTATAGCCATCATCATCATCTCTGACCTGACCTGAAGATGCACCAGGCCGAGCCCATAAGACCATAGGCCGAGCCTATGTACACCAAAACCTTCCATTCCTTGACCCAAACCCCTTGCCTCCTTTACTTTCCACTTGTTTTGCCTTTACCTTCCACTTTCATGCCCTAAGCCTTGTCTCTAGGCCATTTCCAAGCCATGTTGACACCTAGGCTGAGCCTAGTGTGGTGAGATCAAGCCCATTTGATCATGTGACAAGCTTATGTTGTCGTGTGCAAGTCTTTTGCTTCTAAGGTTTGGTCATCTCTCTTGTTTTGCAACTGTTTTGCAAACTAAAGTTGTTGATTATATTTGTATGTCGATATCTATATTTGTGCTTATATATGTTATATTTTGTGTTATTTACAAGGGTCTCCATCCTTTCAAATCAAATCGTGCTTGTCGTGCCTTTGGAATCGCTCTTGTGTATGTTGTTTGTCTCTAGCTTTGATAAAGGTGAGTCTTTCTCACTCTGACATTTATACTTATGCAATAGTGAATTGATGGCAAGTGTTTAGTAATATAAAATGTTTATGCAAGTTAATGACGATCATATGATATGCTATGCCATGTTATTACCATGTTAAAACTGTTAATTATCACCTGACATCTGATATATGACATTATATTGTGACATTGACATTGTTTTTATTATTTATGCATATATTCACACTGCAAGTTCCCTGTTAGAATAGAATCACTATGGGTTGAAATGATACATACCCGAACAGACTTTAGGATATGAAAAATCGTTATGGCCTGAAATGATAGGCCTGAGCGATTTTTATTGTATTTTATTTGACTTGGGATTGCGGGTTTGAAATGATAGAACCCGGGTTTTCTTTGTAAACTGCGGATTGAAATGATATATATCTGTATCACTTGACCTAGGTTAGAAAATTATATACAGACCCCGTGGTATATTTTTAAATGATTTTTATTAAAATATGTATTTTTCAAAAGTATGAAATTTTGATTTAAAAATATATATTTTATGGTTTTAAGAAAATTAAATATTAAGTCTTGAAATTGTGAATTTAAGTACGTAAATTTGAACTAATTGTGATTTTTGACTTTAAATTTTATCTTAAATGCAAGTAAATAATGGAAATTAAATTTAAAGTTTTGAAATGATATTTGAAGTAAAATGTTAATTTTTATTAAATTTATAAGTTAATAAACAGTGAATTTTGACTTAATAAATGAATGGACTTTTTCAATTAAATATTTGATCCTAAAATTTTATTGTGTTAAATCATATGTTAAAATGTTTTTAAATGTGAAATTTTGAAGTCTAGAAATATGATTTTCAAGTTATAATGATAAAATTTGGAGTTTTATTATTATTTTTGAAAAGCTAAATTGAAATCTGGAATTTTATAGCATTTTCAAAATGTTGTAGTCTTTTGACAGCATTTTTAAATGCTATTGTTTTGAATCTAACAATGTTTGAAATAACTAAATATCTATTACGGAATTTTATAAATGCTGTTATTCTTGAACTAAACCATTTTGGAAACTATAAGCTACGATAGCACTTTATAAATGCTGTCCTTGCTATAATTTGGCAATGCTTGAAATATTATAGATTTTAACACTGTTTGAGTTATATTTTAAAGTGTTAAATGATTTAACGTTTGAAAATTGATTAATTGTGAAATTTAAGAAGTTTTGAATATATTTTAATATTTAAATTTGAATTTTTAAGGAATTTAAATTTGAATTTGTATTTAAATAGGGTTTACTTGGTTATATGTTAAATGGAATGAAATGTAATGAGATATATGAATTTTGAATGGAATTTTTAATGTATTTTGTAATGATACTTGAAATAATAAATGAATGACTTATTTGATTTAAAAATGATATTTAAATTTGAGTATTTGAATTTGAATTCAAATAATGATATAATAATGAGGTTTTGAAAGGATATGATATTTTTAATGATTTTGAAATGGTTTGGAAATGATTTGATCTTTATTTTAATAAAGAATATGAATGTGGAATAATATTTGATTTTGATCTATTTGATAAAGGAATATTTGAAGTTTATATTTGTATGAAAAGATATTTGGTTTAATTGTAATTTAAGTTTAGTTAAATAATATTGGCTTTATGAAATGAATATTTCAAAACTAAATAATAATGAAATTAGATTTGAGATATGAATATATGGAATTATAAAGTTTAGTTTTGAAATGTGGGATATTAAAGTTTGGAAATACATTAAAATTGGATAATTTATTTTGTAGATCAAATCTATATTTGAAATTTATAAGATTTGAAATGTTTTGTTAGAGAACTAAATTGAATTGGAACTGATGGTTTGAATTGAATTAAATTGGAAATTTGAAATTTAGGTTTAATGGAATAAATCTATAAAGTGTAAAGAATTAAAGGATGATTTCAAATGTATGATTTCGGAATGTTATGATTTTCAAAGTGTAATAATTTCAAGTACTTTGGTTTCGGAAAAGTTATACTTTGAAAGTATTATGATTTTTTTTAAGGTGAATATATGTTTGAAATGGAAATGATAAACTATTTTGATTTGAATATAGTTTTGAAATAAAAATGGTTTTGGTTTCGAAGTATAAACAATTTTGATTGAATAAATAGTTTCGAAATAAAATGGTTTTGGTTTTGAAGTATAACTATTTTGAAAGGGATATAATTTTGAAATGAAATGATATTATTTTTGAAGTATAAACTATTTTGAAATGACCACGGCGTTATAATAACGATTAGTTGTTAAAGAGACCGGGATCGGAAGTTGTCATACTCTCTGCCAACTCCGAAAACCACTTTAACAATTGTGTACGCGGTGGAGATTCCATAATGAAGTAGGATGTTGGCGACGTTCTTGAGGTATATTACATGGACCCAGCTCCCGTGAGTTGGCATAAGGTGGCTAAAACAGGAGCGATCTCGGGCCAAGTGAGGTCATTCCTCCGATCGGACACATTCCTTCGATACTATACTCTTACTGATGATTGATTAGATGGCCATCCTCCGATTTTAATTGGGAGTGTGTTCCGAGGTGGGCGTATGTGGCTGCTGCGTTACCACCAGCCCATGTGCGTAATTGGTATATCTACCTTGGCATTGCCTTATGTGCCGTGTCACCTACCATACCGAGCCTTTATTACGAGTTTGTTTTTCTCCCGTAGCTCGTGTGGTATCCTCTGACAGTCACCCGGATTGGAGATGGCATGATATTGGATGGACTACTGGGACTATTATGTGTGAAGGGTGATATGGGTAGCCCGGAACGCTATTTAAAAGTATGTTTATTTTACTGTAGACATTATTATAATAGCGCAATATTACTACATAGTAAATAGTTTAACGGATCCTTAAAGGATGGGCGATCCCAAGCATTCTTTAAGTTACCGATGCATTTTTGTTGCTGTTCACTTGAGTTGATTTACAGTTCATAAGTATTTATGTCCCGACTCGAGTGTTTTGTGTTTTGCTTTACGCTCGAGTCAGATTGAGTGAGCTAGCATTCAAGATTCACCTTCAGAGTTGGAGCTTTTCTTGAAGATGTAGCCATCTATTTTGCTTTCTGTACCCAGTGATTTTAGTGATGTATTCTGATTTGTACCTGATGTATCTTGTTACTCTTCTGTTGTATCTTGTTTAACTCTGATGTATCTTATTTTTATATAGTAGCTTCATGAACTACTATCTCTTTTATTTCCGCTGCATTATTATTTACTCTGTGTCTGTGATCAGTGATTATGTATTTACTGTATATTCTGAGATTTGCCAAATTTTATTTACAATGCGGTATTTTGAGAAATTCAAGTCCGACATGTGCGGATGCGAATGGTTGAAAATATCTGGTTGTTACAGTTGGTATCAGAGCTTTGGTAGCTCTAGGCAAAACTCAGTATATAGGGTAAATGTATTTACAGAATCACTTTCATTCGAGTTTAAACCTCTTTCTTTTTGACTCGATTGCTTTGAATTTTGGAACATTCCCTGTGGTTCCAAAATCCATTCATGTCCCTCACTATTTATCTTCTTTTGTTTCTGGAGTATCCCATAACTCCACTTCAAAAGATCTTCATAATGAGTCGGCGGTCTCGCCGACCACAAATTTATTTGTAAAGGGGGAAAACTCCTTTACAACAATATCGATTCACCAGAGATTCCAATCCTCGGTTTAGATGCTAGTATCTCTTATAATTTCAAACTCTACATCTTGAGATCGAATGTCGATTTACCCAAGAAATCCACATCGATCTTATTCTTTAAGTCACGGTTGACCCGGTTAAGGTTGCCCGCGATTTATATAAACTCATCCATCTCCCTATTCTGTTATTTAATCATCTCATCTTTGTTTCCAACTTATCTTCAAATTATTCTTGAAGTGTATTTGTAAACTAATATTTAAAATGTTTTATATATTGTGTTGTTTGAGTTGTTGATGTTGATTTGGGTTTCTAATCGATTCGTCTGATCAACGCTATCGATAAGATTTCCAAAACACTTGAACAGAGCAAACTGACACAATATGTTTTTAAAATTTAGTAATGAAATAATTTTTGTGAAATAAATTTTGTAACTATATTATAAATCTTTATCTGGATTTTATTTGAATTGGTTGTTAAGAAATAATATTTGATTTTATATATCATTTTCTATTGTTTCATATATCTAATTGAACTATAAAACATGGTTATAAATTTATTTGGAAATTTAAAATGAATGAAAACAAGAATTTGAGAATTTAATTTCCGATGGGTTTCAAACTTTGTGTTTAAAGTTTTAAAGGATATATTATTTAAAGTATTTTCGAATAGAAATTTGTTTCCAAAGAATTTTAAATTTAAATTTAGTGCTCTTCTCTTTATCGCTGGAAAATAATTTCGGTGATGACTGCAGCATCATCGACATTCATTTTCGAGTTTCGAAGTGAAGAGACCATTCTGTAGTCTTGCTACAGTTTTGTTTTGGGAAAATTTAATTGATTTTAATTTCTAAAATAAGAATGGATTTATAACATATGCTGATATATGATTTAAATTTGAATGGATATTTATATATATAGTATATGTGCATTTAGTTATCTCTAAATAGTTTGGAATTTATTGGAAATTTAGTTCCTAAATTTTATCTTGAAGGATAATTTTAAGTATATTTTTAAGATTTGGATAAATATTCAAGTTTGAAATGATTGAATTGGAAAGTTTATTTATATCATACACAATTTCATTCCAACATAACTTACCAAAATTTTCAGAAATTGAATATGTAATTGGATAATATACAAAAAAAAGATTTTATAAATAAAATTTGAGTGGTTATAATAAATGTTATACACTTAAATTTTAGTTATAAAATGATTAACATTGGTAAATAAAGAAAAGGGTAATGGAATAATTTACAATATAAAATGATGTTAAAGAAACTGAGAATAAATTAAAGCGGTTATAATTAGTATAAATATATTTAACATGGGTGATAAGATATATTGAGAGAAATAAACTTAATTTTAATTAGAAATGAAGAAGAATTAAATTTTATTTGGTACATTTTGAGTATAATAAAATATTTTGAAATACATGATTTTAGGGATTTGTCAATTTATGCTAATTGGATGTTAAGATAATGAAATTAGAGATAGTTTAGATTTATTTAACTTATGTAAGATTTATTATCAATTTAAGTTGAAATTTTCGTGGTTTCAAATTTATTGTCTTATTTTGTTTTCAAACTATCTTTTGGTTATCCTTATTTCCCTTATCTTGCAACAAAATGTGAAGGCTATTGCTTATACCAGTCTATTTAGAAATTTTTCTATAATCTTTGATAATCTTTGGTACTCATTTTTGAACCTGAGCACTGCTTGCCATCCATAGACCATCGGTCAAGCGGAAAGGGTGAATCAGATTCTAGAAGATCTTTTTCGTGCTTGTGTTCTTGATTCTGGAGGATGTTGAGAAGATCATCTCCACCTTGTTAAACTTACCTATAACAATAGTTATCAGGCATAAATTTTCAATCTTCTTGCCATCTTGTCTTAATCCTATTTTATTCTATCTTTTTGTTTTTCCCTACCTCATTCCTTTTCGGGGACGAAAAATTTTGAGTGGGGGAGAGTGTAACAACCCTGTATTTTCTGATTGTTTTAACTGTATATTTTAATTATTATAATTGAATACTTGATTTAAAAACTTTATTTTTATCTATTAAAATGAATAGTTTTGTTATTTTAAATACAAATTTTTATTTTAATGTAAATTATAATTTCAAACATGTATAGATTGAATATTTTCCAAAAAAGTGATTTTTGGTCAAAATCGTCAAACTTTGACTTTTAAATTTAAAGTTTGAAAGTTTGAAATTTTGAATTTTATCTTTTATTATGAAATTAAATAAAATTTTAAGAACACTGTTTTTCGTTTCGTTGAAATCTGATTTATAATGTGAAAGTTATGCCTTTTTAACTATTGTGCGAAATTTGCTGTATTTAACAAAATTGTTTATTTTAAATTATATAAATAATATTTTATTTGATCATGCAATGTTATAATTCATGTTTGTGTATAGGTAAATAACATGTATTGTATATATTTTGGTTTTAAAACATTTTTTGAAAGTGTAATTGACATTTTCCAATGTCAGTTGTATTCCGTTTATAATTTTTAATTTCTAGTTTCAATTAATTAAAGAAATTCCTTATTTATTTTGCTATTTTCTTAAGATTTTCATTTTTATTTCATTTCTACTTTATTTTTTCCTGATTTATTTTATTTATTTGACATTTATTTGTTTTAAAGTGAAATAGAAATTTGTCTAGAGCCAATTGTATTTTATTTGTAATTTTCATGTCCTGTTTCCAATTTTTAAACAATTTCTTTAATTATTTTTCTATTTTCTCTAAATTTAATTATTTATTTCACTTTTAATATGTTTAGGAAATTATTTTATTTCAAAATTTTGCTTTATAATATTTTTAAAATGATGTAGATATTTTTCCAAAGCCAATGATGATTTAATTGTAATTTTTGAACCCTGTTTTGGAATTTTAAGCAATTTCTTTAATTCTTTTTCCATTTTCTTTAAAATTTATTATTTTTTTATTTTATATTACTTTATTTCGTTTTTAAAGTCAAATTACTGAAATTTTAATTAGTTTATTTGAATAAAAGAAAATAGAAAACAAAGAGTCAAAAACCATTTTCTAGTCTTTTCATCTCCTTGTCTTTTCATTTGCCTTGCCTTTTCATTTTTCCTTGATAGCCGTACATTTCCCATTGCCTATACTTCTTATCCTCTTCAACTCATGGCCATTTCTCATTTGAGAAAAATAAATTCCAAGTTAATGGCTTCTCTTTATTCTTTTCTACCTTTCTTCCTTGAATTTGCCTTGTTTTCTGCTTAAATTTGCCTTGACTTCACATATGATTCTCGGCCTATCACCTCCACCATCAGCTCCACCATGTCCTCCACCATCTACAGTAGCAAACATCTCCACCTCCTCTGACCATGACAAGCCATGCCATCCAATTGAAGCCATCTCCACAAAACTTTGCTTAAAACTCCAAATATTGCCTAGCCGAGCCCTGTATTCCCATTTCCTTCATGCTTAGCCTTGGCCACCACCTCTAACACCACCACCACTTGCTGCCATTACCTATAGCCATCATCGTCATCTCTGACCTGACCTGAAGATGCACCAGGCCGAGCCCATAAGACCATAGGCCGAGCCTATGTACACCAAAACCTTCCATTCCTTGACCCAAACCCCTTGCCTCCTTTACTTTCCACTTGTTTTGCCTTTACCTTCCACTTTCATGCCCTAAGCCTTGTCTCTAGGCCATGGCCGAGCCATGTTGACACCTAGCCTGAGCCTAGTGTGGTGAGATCAAGCCCATTTGATCATGTGACAAGCTTATGTTGTCGTGTGCAAGTCTTTTGCTTCTAAGGTTTGGTCATCTCTCTTGTTTTGCAACTGTTTTGCAAACTAAAGTTGTTGATTATATTTGTATGTCGATATCTATATTTGTGCTTATGTATGTTATATTTTGTGTTGTTTACAAGGGTCTCCATCCATTCAAATCAAATCGTGCTTGTCGTGCCTTTGGAATCGCTCTTGTGTATGTTGTTTGTCTCTAGCTTTGATAAAGGTGAGTCTTTCTCACTCTGACATTTATACTTATGCAATAGTGAATTGATGGCAAGTGTTTAGTAATATAAAATGTTTATGCAAGTTAATGACGATCATATGATATGCTATGCCATGTTATTACCATGTTAAAACTGTTAATTATCACTTAACATCTGATATATGACATTATATTGTGACATTGACAATGTTTTTATTATTTATGCATATATTCACACTGCAAGTTCCCTGTTAGAATAGAATCACTATGGGTTGAAATGATACATACCCGAATAGACTTTAGAATATGAAAAATCATTATGGGCTGAAATGATAGGCCTGAGCGATTTTTATTGTATTTTATTTGACTTGGGATTGCGGGTTTGAAATGATAGAACCCGGGTTTTCTTTGTAAACTGCGGATTGAAATGATATATATCTGTATTACTTGACCTAGGTTAGAAAATTATATACAGACCCCGTGGTATATTTTTAAATGATTTTTATTAAAATATGTATTTTTCAAAATTATGAAATTTTGATTTAAAAAATATATTTTATGGTTTTAAGAAAATTAAATATTAAGTCTTCAAATTGTGAATTTAAGTACGTAAATTTGAACTAATTGTGATTTTTGACTTTAAATTTTATCTTAAATGCAAGTAAATAATGGAAATTAAATTTAAAGTTTTGAAATGATATTTGAAGTAAAGTGTTAAGTTTTATTAAATTTATAAGTTAATAAACAGCGAATTTTGACTTAATAAATGAATGGAGTTTTTAAATTGAATATTTGATCCTAAAATTTTATTGTGTTAAATCATATGTTAAAATGATTTTAAATGTGAAATTTCGAAGTCTAGAAATATGATTTTCAAGTTATAATGATAAAATTTGGAGTTTTATTATTATTTTTGAAAAGCTAAATTGAAATCTGGAATTTTATAGCATTTTCAAAATGTTGTATTCTTTTGACAGCATTTTTAAATGCTGTTGTTTTGAATCTAACAATGTTTGAAATAACTAAATATCTATTACGGAATTTTATAAATGCTGTTATTCTTGAACTAAACCATTTTGGAAACTATAAGCTACGATAGCACTTTATAAATGCTGTCCTTGCTATAATTTGGCAATGTTTGAAATATTATAGATTTTAACACTGTTTGAGTTATATTTTAAAGTGTTAAATGATTTAACGTTTGGAAATTGATTAATTGTGAAATTTAAGAAGTTTTGAATATATTTTAATATTTAAATTTGAATTTTTAAGGAATTTAAATTTGAATTTGTATTTAAATAGGGTTTACTTGGTTATATGTTAAATGGAATGAAATGTAATGAGATAAATGAATTTTGAATGGAATTTTGAATGTATTTTGTAATGATACTTGAAATAATAAATGAATGACTTATTTGATTTAAAAATGATATTTAAATTTGAGTATTTGAATTTGGATTCAAATAATGATCTAATAATGAGGTTTTGAAAGGATATGATATTTTTAATGATTTTGAAATGGTTTGGAAATGATTTGATCTTTATTTTAATAAAGAATATGAATGTGGAATAATATTTGATTTTGATCTATTTGATAAAGGAATATTTGAAGTTTATATTTGTATGAAAAGATATTTGGTTTAATTGTAATTTAAGTTTAGTTAAATAATATTGGATTTATGAAATGAATATTTCAAAACTAAATAATAATGAAATTAGATTTGAGATATGAATATATGGAATTATAAAGTTTAGTTTTGAAATGTGGGATATTAATGTTTGGAAATACATTAAAATTGGATAATTTATTTTGTAGATCAAATATATATTTGAAATTTATAAGATTTAAAATGTTTTGTTAGAAAACTAAATTGAATTGGAACTGATGGTTTGAATTGAATTAAATTGGAAATTTGAAATTTAGGTTTAATGGAATAAATCTGTAAAGTGTAAAGAATTAAAGGATGATTTCAAATGTATGATTCCGGAATGTTATGATTTTCAAAGTGTAATGATTTCAAGTACTTTGGTTTCGGAAAAGTTATACTTTGAAAGTATTATGAATTTTTTTTTAAAGGTGCATATATGTTTGAAATGGAAATGATAAACTATTTTGATTTGAATATAGTTTTGAAATAAAAATGGTTTTGGTTTCGAAGTATAAACAATTTTGATTGAATAAATAGTTTTGAAATAAAATGGTTTTGGTTTCGAAGTATAACTATTTTGAAAGGGATATAATTTTGAAATGAAATGATATTATTTTTGAAGTATAAACTATTTTGAAATGACCACGACGTTATAATAGCGATTAGTTGTTAAAGAGACCGGGATCGGAAGTTGTCATACTCTATGCCAACTCCGAAAACCACTTTAACAACTGTGTACGCGGTGGAGATTTCAGAATGAAGTAGGATGGTGGCGACGTTCTTGAGGTATATTACGTGGACCCAGCTCCCTTGAGTTGGCATAAGGTGGCTAAAACAGGAGCGATCTCGGGCCAAGTGAGGTCATTCCTCCGATCGGACACATTCCTTCGATACTATACTCTTACTGATGATTGATTAGATGGCCATCCTCCGATTTTGATTGGGAGTGTGTTCCGAGGTGGGCGTATGTGGCTACTGCGTTACCACTAGCCCGTGTGCGTAATTGGTATATCTACCCTGGCATTGCCTTGTGTGCCGTGTCACCTACCATACCGAGCCTTTACTACGAGTTTGTTTTTCTCCCGTAGCCCGTGTGGTATCCTTCGACAGTCACCCGGAGTGGAGATGGCATGATATTGGATGGACTACTGGGACTATTATGTGTGAAGGGTGATATGGGTAGTCCGGAACGCTATTTAAAAGTATGTTTATTTTGCTGTAGACATTATTATAGTAGCGCAATATTACTACATAGCAAATAGTTTAACGGATCCTTAAAGAATGGGCGATCTCAAGCATTCTTTAAATTACTGATGCATTTTTTTACTGTTCACTTGAGTTGATTTACAGTTCATAAGTATTTATGTCCTGACTCGAGTGTTTTGTGTTTTGATTTACGCTCGAGTCAGATTGAGTGAGCTAGCATTCAAGATTCACCTTCGGAGTTGGAGCTTTTCTTGAAGATGCAGCCATCTATTTTGCTTTCTGTATCCAGTGATTTTATTGATGTATTTTGATTTGTACCCGATGTATCTTGTTACTCTTGTGTTGTATCTTGTTTAACTCTGATGTATCTTATTTTTATATAATAGCTTCATGAACTACTATCTCTTTTATTTCCGCTGCATTATTATTTACTCTGTGTCTGTGATCTGTGATTATGTATTTACTGTATATTCTGAGATTTGCCAAATTTTATTTACAGTGCGGTATTTTGAGCAATTCAAGTCCGACATGTGCGGATGCGAATGGTTGAAAATATCCGGTTGTTACAAGTAGTTCAAAGATTCTAGTAATTTTCATAGTGTTCTTGGCATGAGAATATAATTAGCCAACTATTTGAATAAGTCAGAATCAAAATCATCATTTATTTCATCATCACATTATTGGCTGATTTAATTTAGACTACGGTGCAGATTATCACATTTAATATATCGTACAAAATATACCATTACCTGTTTTACCTTTACGATAATTTTTCATTGTTGCCCATTGTGATTCTGTCACCTTTGTACTAGGCTAAGGAACTTTGCTTTGACGCTCGTTGTGTCCTTGGAACAGCCAGAATCCAAGTAACACTACTGTTGTTCCTTAGCCTGCCACCACACCTACATGATGAAAGATTTTTGTGACCTATTTGTTTTTATAGGTCCATGATTGTTATTGGTAGAATATTTTGAAAAATAGTCTTGTGGAGACCAAAAACTATTTATATATGTTCCTTTCAGCACCTAGATTTGTTTAACTTTGAGAGATTTGTTATTTGTGCCTTTTGGAACCCAAATTGGAATGGTTTTTACGTGTTTGGGTCTATACCAACAATTATTTTGATAGTGTCCAAATTTTCTACAAATTGTGCATATTGAATCGACTTGATTAATTTCATTTCTAACATTTTTAGATTGATAATATCCAAGTCCTTGTCTAACTGTATTAACAATTTGCTTTCCTAATAGCATATTCAACGATTTTTCACTTTTTGAAAATTTATCTAAAGTTGTTGACAGTTGTTGGACTTGTGTTTTGAGAGATTCATTTTCGTTCAATAATTATGTGCACTTTTTAATAGAGTTCTCTCACCTATTATTTTCACTCTCTTTCAAAATCAGAATTTCATTTTCAAGTGATTTTGTATTAATTTCTGATTTTTTTAATTTCTTCTTCAAACAATGGACCCTTGTCACACTTAGGGCACTTATTTTGATAGTTTTTAACTAATTGTTCAAGCTGTTCATTTACTTATATCAAACTATCTCTTTGCGATTCAATTGTAGCATATTTCTCCCTAAGTCTTTCAAAACAGCCATTTACTTTGTGGAAATATATAAGTAGTTGTGAGTGAGTGAGTTTTGATACCTCTCTTGGCTCGTCATCGTCGCTATCAGTTATATTACCCCGAAGGCACATATCTGCTTTCTCACTCTCACTGCTAGTACTTTGATTATCTTCATCACTTGTATTCCACGTGGCTGCAATATTTCTCCTTTTTGATTTCTTTTCAAAGTCGGGTCGATTTTGAGGACAATCGGGCTTGATGTGTCCGGGTTGGCTACACTTATGACAGATGATTTTTCGATGTTCCGTGTTATCTAAAACTTTGATTATTCTGTTTTTTAATTTTTGATTTAGAGATGGATTTTCGTAATTGCGGTTCCACTTTTTTAATCTCTTTATTACCATTTCCAACTCCGCTGTTCCATCGTCGTCGTCGTCATCACTTTCAGTTGTTCCTTTGAGAGCTATTGATTTCTTTCGAGTATATCCTCCTTCACGCTCTTCCTTGAATTTTATTTCTAACTCATAAGTGGTGAGATTTCCGATGAGTTCTTAAACTTTGATTTGTGTTAAATCTTTTGATTCTTGAATGGCAGTCACCTTTGCTTCAAAACTTCGTGAAAGGACTCTTAGGATTTTTTGGACTATTTCCAATTTTGTGTATGTTTGTCCGAGAGCTTTTGATTTGTATACGATGTTGGAAAGCCATCCATACATCTCTTTAACATTTTCTTCCTTGGCCATTTTAAAATTCCGTATCCGCTACTCAGCATGGCAAGGCGAGATTCCTTGACTTGAGATGTTCCTTCGTGAGTCACTTCTAGTGTGTGCCATATTTCCTGCACATTTAGACAATGTGAGACACGATTAAATTCAAACTGATCCAATGAACAAATAATCGAATTCATAGCTTTGGAATTAGTATTCTGTAACTTATTTTCTAGATCTGTCCATTGATCCTTCGGTTTATTTATTTCCTGATTATTTACAATTATAGTTGGTGCTCTATACCCTGTCTCAACAATATCCCAAGCGTCAATGGCTTTCAAAAAAATTTCCATCCTATCTTTCCAGCGGGCATATTCACCATTGAACATTGGTGGTCTAACTATGGATTGACCTTCAGCGAAAGCAGTATTAAAAGAAGCCATTTTAAAAATTCAAATTTTTTTAAAAAAAATGGTTTTTGAAAAACCAATTTTTTTAAAACAAAAATGGCTTTTGTACCTTGCTCTGATACCACTTATAGGATCGATTTCACCCTAGAGGGGGGGTGAATAGGGTGATGTTATTAATTATAAAAATTATTGCGGAAGCTTATAAAATTATTTCAACACAAATATATCAAAATAATATCAACACAGATAATAGAATAATAAATGTAGAAATAGAACGACACAGAATTTACCCAGCTTACGCAAAACTCAGCCTACGTGCTGCCCCCAAGGTTTCTACTAGAAATTTAGCAGTCAAACGCTTACACACGTAAACTTGCGACACCCGCTATTGACTAGCCTTAACTCTACGCTCAAAACCCTGCCACAACTCAGCCATTGAGTTGCGAATTCTCAAACTACGCCACATAGTTTGTCCCCTAGTCACACGACTAGAATTTACAATGTTTAAAAGAAGAATTTAAATTTAAAAACAAATTTAAACAATCAAAACCCTAATTGAAAAGATTATGCCCAATTATAATTGTAAAACAATAAAGGTCAGCCCCTTTTCTTTTATTTCTTTATCGGCCTGGTTCCTGTTTTGGTGAAAATGGCGGCTCTTATTTCGTTCGTTCGTTCGTTCCTCAATCTGGAATTAGGGCTTGTGAAATTTTGTGAAGCCGCCGACTTTGTTGATCGATTAAGTGGATATTCGCGTGTAGCTTTGATCGATCGTTTCCTCGTTGCTCACTTAGATGATCGAGTTCGATCTTGCTCTGATATGTAATTTATTGTTTTGCTTTACTGTTTTTTCTTACTTGAACTCGATCGACGAATCGAGTTGAAGATTACTATTCTCTGTTTTGCTCGAACTCGAACGATGAAATTTGTCGATGATGTTAATGTTTATATAGGGTTCGAACCCCTATGTTTTCGTTCGTATATAATCATTTGAATTCGTCAATTTATCTTGCTCGGTCGGTCGATGTTTGTATGGATGATGGTGATTTTTTTGACTTGTTCATAATCGTATATTTCTGTTTTACTTGATACTCACGGCTTTGAATTGCCTTGCGCATCACGGTTTCGATTTTGCTGGTTCGACTTTGGCACTGACTTGTTCAATATCGGCTTTGACACTTCTTCTACTTCGGTTTTGACATCACTGAACTTCGGCATTAACTTGTTCAACTTGAAACTGTTTTGATTTCTGGCACTTTTTTCATTTTCGGCTTTATAAATTTTTTTGGCATGTCTGCATATATGCATTCATCTTTTCCACTGTGTATTTGCATGCTTGTAGATTTTTGAACCCTCCTGACTTTGCTCTGTTGACATCGGCTTTGACTTTGTTTGACAGTGTTTATTTCCTTTGTGCTCGACTCTGGCCATTTGTGTTTATCCTTATAGCGTACTCGACTTGTAGCATTGCTTTGAACTGTGCTTTGTTCGAACATGTATACGGCTGCTTTCATTTGTATGTGTGTATATTGTTGTTGTTGAGCTACCGAGTCAGTTTGCATTCGTTTCACTTGAGTTCTAAATATTATGGCTTTGGGTTTCTGGTATTTGACATTGTTTATGTTTTTGGTTTGTGGTCATCCATCTTTGCCTAGATTGTGCTTTTGTGCCATAATTTGTATTCTCTGGTTTGAATACTTTGGTTTTGATTTGGCCTAACATTGTCACTTGTAGTTGTAGTGTTGCAGTCTTTAACTTGTACTCTATACAGTTGCATTGTTGGTCTTGTATCACTTGCTGTTCATTAATCTTCGACCCAGTTCATGTATATAGTCTGGTTGAAGTAGCGTTGACACAATTGACATGTGCATTAAGTTAGCTCTGAATCGATATCATATATATGAGTGCACTTGCTCATCTCTGTTATATTGTTTTTGATCTTTTATTTACCAAATTTGAAAACAATATTGTGTCAGTTTGCTCCGTTCAAGTGTTTTAGAAATTCTATCAATAGCGTTGATCAGACGAATCGATCGAAAATCCAAATCAACATAACAACTCAAACAACACAATACAAAAACATTTTTAATGAAAATTTACAAATATGCTTCCTCACTCGACGATACAATAATGGATTTCAAAGAAAGAATAGAGATTAAAATTTGATGGAAAACAAATCAAAGAGAATTTTGATTCCAAGACAAGCTCGAAAGAAAGACAAGATGATTACATAACAGAATTGGAAAATGGGTAAGCTTATTTAATTCACGGGCAACCTTAACCAGGCCATCCGTAACTTCAAGAATAAGATCGATGCTGAATTCCGAGGTAAATCTACATCAGATCACAAGAGATGGAATTCAGGTATAGTAGGAGATAGATAGCATCGTAAATCGAGGATACAGGAATCTCCGATAAATCGATGCCTATTGTAAAGGAGTTTCACCATTTACAAATCATTCAAAGTTTAGCGACACCGCCGATTCATTATAGGGGTCATTCGAAGTGAGGTTATGGGATGCTCCAGAATTGAAAGAAGACAAATAGTGAGGGACACGAATGAATTTTGGAACCGCAGGGAACGTTCCATAATTCAAAGGAATTGAGTCAAAAGGAAGAGACTGAAACTCGTGTGGGAGTGATTCTGTAAATACATTTACCATATATGCTAAGTTTTGCCTAGAGCTACCAAAGCTCTGATACCAACTGTAACAACCCGCTATTTTGATTATTCGCATCCGCATATGTCAGACTTAAATAATTCAAAATACCGAATTGTTAATTTAAATTTGGCAAAACTGAACATATACGGTAAATAAATAATCACATATCACAGACACAGAGTAATAATATGCAGCGGAAGCAAAAGATAGTAGTCCATGAAGCTACTATATATATATAACATAGATAAATAAGTTACAACGGAAGTCTCTAATACAATAGTCAAATACAAAATCAAAATACATCACTGGAATCAACGGAATATCTGAAAGCGGATAGATAGCTGGATCTCCAAGCGAAGCTCCAACTCCAAAGGTGGGTCTCGAAAGCTGAACTCCTCAGTCTGATCCGAGCGTAAAGCATAACACAAAACACTCGAGTCAGGATTAACATTCTTATACCAATAAATCCAACTCAAGTGAAATAACAATTGAAATATAAATAACTCAAAGGACGTTGGAATAACCTTCCTCTAAGGATTCCTTAAACTATCTACTATGTAGTAATATACGCTAAGTAGATAATGTCTATCAGTAATATAAATATCAAAATAGTGTTAAGACGTTACCATTATCCCCCTTAACACATTTTATATAAATGTCATAGTCTATACAACACTGTAAACTCCACCGTAAACTAGTGGGATATCAGGGAGTACTCCATAGCTATAACACAAAACAAATTCGTAGTGGTCGCGTATATAAGGATACAAGTATGACAAGCCACATGAGGCAATACCAAAGGTAGTGAAACTATCGTTTGCCTGATCCGGACTGGTGAAAACGCATCGCCGCAACGATCGCAACACCGCGAAACAGCACTCCCAAAAGTACGAGGGTGCACCAATCAATAACAAGTAATGAATAGTTTACGAAGAAGTGTGTTCGCTCGAGGTGGCTAACCCCATTAGGCCCGGCACGGCTCCTGTTTTAGTCATTTCCAATTTAACACAAGTGCCAAGGATATCCATTATCGTTCTCTTTCTTCAGTCATCACGTACATCATTCCAACCACTTCATTCTGGATCACACTCCGCGTATAGTTATTAAAGTGGATTTCATTTTAGACAGAGAGTATGTCCATAACCGATTCCGGTTTCTTTAATAACTTTCGTAATTATTTCACCAATTGGTCGTTTAACAAATTTCAAAACCAAATCAAATTCAATTTCAATTTCAATTAGAATTCGTTAATCAACATTTCGTTAGTCTTTCTAAACAATTCCCATAATCTACGTTCAAACTTCCAAATTACTATTTCGAAATCTTATAATTCAATTTTAATATTTATTTAAACAGTTAAATATTGATTCAAGTTCGTATATAAATTTCATTCCAAAATCTTTTAAATTAATTTAATTTAACGTTCAAATCAATTTAAATTCATTGATCGATTTCATTCAATATTCGTTAAGTAAATTTGTCATTCAAAACAATTTCTATTAAATTTCCAATTCATTAAATCAATTACTTAAGTTCAACTCCATTATATCAAAACTTCAAATTGAGTTAAATTAAATTCGTCAAATCAATTCTTTAAATTACAAGTCTTACGTTAGTTTCAATAAATCACATTTTATTTCTTGTTAAAAAAATTCAATTTCACTTATTTCTTTACTTACTTACAAATTTTCCAAAGCTTAGTAAATAAGGAAACCCAATTCCATTTATTAACAAAGTTCAAATTTCACTTATCCAAAAGTTCAATTTCTCTTATCAAAGAATTCAATTTTTATTCAATTATCAAATAATGCAATCTTATTCAATTATTAAATAATTTCAATCTTAATTATTAATAATTTCAAAACTTGATTATAAATTCAACCTTAATTATTAAATTATTTCAAACTTAATTCAATGGTTAATTCCAAATTTAATTGTTAAATAATTCATTTCGAAACAACGTTCTTTCATCAGTTATTACATTAATATTTTGTTTCAGATTTTAATATTAACATTTCCCTTTTATCAAAATTTACGTTCCAATTCTATTTCAAAACCTTATTATTCAAATAAAATCTTTATTTTATTTCAAATCAAATTATTGACCAATCGGGTATCCTAGGTCAAGTTCGTTTTGGGTATTTATCATTTCAACCCGATTCCATTTCAACTCACAAATCAAAACATAGAGAAGGGAACTTGCAATGTGATAACTGTGATGGTGTCAAAGTAAATAAACAAGCAATAACAAACATTAATAACAATCCAATAATTAATTCAAATAATCCCGAAATAATCGTATTAATTCACATAGTTGTTTGTGCGAATTAATGTAATTATTTCTAGAATCTACACTATCATTTCATGTAGATTAAAGATTATTACACTAATTATTCTATGCAATTCTACACTTGACATTAATTATTCAATTTCATACTTCGTCAATTGATACAACATAAGTTCAAATTGTTCAAGGGTAATTAACTATTTCTCTACGTGTCAAATAATTAGACATTTAAGAGGTCATATTATACAAATTTAACTAATCAAATTCAATAAATATGTCGATTCCAATTTTTTACTATCCTACGTCAAATTCAATTGCATAATATTTATCACTTTATACATTACAATTTAACGTCCAATATAAACAACAATCAATTAATCAATTATCAACCAAACGGGATTATCATCGTATAATTAACAGATAATGGTGTCAGATATCACAGGTGAACTGATACAGGTAATAATATAAAAACAGTGTAAATAACTACAGCAACATATTTCAATTGTCGTTTCAATTGAAACCAAATTTAATAAATAAAAGAATATTAATCGTGAGTGTTTTCTCACCTTTCGAGGCTAGAGAACACAGAAGATGACATGGATACGCACACTTATACGGACACTGAAATTTTGTAACGACCCGCTATTTTGGACTATTCGCATCCACACATGTCGGACTTGAATAATTCAAAATACCAAATTGTTAATTTAAATTTGGCAAAAATCAGATATACAGTAAATAAATAATTACAAAATCACAGACACAGAGTAATAATGTGCAGCGGAAGTAAAAGAGATAGTAGTTCATGAAGCTACTATATAAATATATAAGATACATCAGAGTTTACAACAGAAGAGTAATACGATACATCAGGTACAAATCAGAATACATCACTGAAGTCATCGAATACTGAAAGAAGAATAGATGGCTGGATCTTCAAGCAAAGCTCCAACTCCAAAGGTGAGTCTCGAATACTGGTACACTCAGTCTGACCCGAGCGTAAAGCAAAACACAAAACACTCGAGTCAGGATTAACATTCTTATATCAATAAATACAACTCAAGTGAAAATGGCAATCGAAATACAAATAACTCAAAGGATGTTGGAATCACCATCCTCTAAGGATCCGTTAAACTATCTACTATGTAGTAGTGTACGCTAAATAGATAATGTCTATCGGTAATATAAAGTATCAAAATAGTGTTAATGCGTTACCATTATCCCCCTTAACACATTTTTATATAAATGTCATAGTCTATACAACACTGTAAACTCCACCGTAAACTGGTGGGATATCAGGGAGTACTCCATAGGTATAACACAAAACAAATTCGTAGTGGACGCGTATATGGGAATACAAGTATGACAAGGCACATGAGGCAATACCCAAGGTAGTGAAACTACCGTTTGCCTGATCCGGACTGGTGAGAACGCATCGCCGCAGCGATCGCAACACCGCGAAACAACACTCCTGAAAGTACGAGGGTGCACCAATCAATAACAAGTAATGAGTAGTAGTTACGAAGAAGTGTGTCCGCTCGAGGTGCCTAACCTCATTTGGCCCGGCACGGCTCCTGATTTTAGTCATTTCCAATTTGACACAAGTGTCAAGGCTATCCATTATCGTTTTCTTTCTTCAGTCATCACGTACATCATTCCAACCACTTCATTCTGGATCATCACTCCGCGTATAGTTATCAAAGTGGTTTTCGGTTTAGATAGAGAGTATATCCATAACCGATTCCGGTTTCTTTAATAACTTTCGTAATTATTACACCGATTGGTCGTTTTAACAAATTTCAAACCAAATCAAATTCAATTTCAATTGGAATTCGTAAATCAACATTCCGTTTGTCTTTCGAAATCAATTTCCAAAATTTACGTTTCAAAACTTCCAAATTACCATTCCAAAATCTTATAGTTCGATTTCAACTTTTATTTAAACAATTCAAATATTGATTCAAGTTCGTATATAAGTTTCACTCCGAAATCGTTTAAATTAATTAAATTTAACATTCAAATCAATTTCAGATCCATTTATCGATTTCATTCAATATTCATTAAGTTAAATCTATCATTCAAACAATTTCTATTTAAATTTCAATTCATTAAATCAATTGCTTAAGTTCAATTCCATTATCTCAAAACTTACAAATTGAATTAAATTAAATTTGTCAAATCAAATTCTTTAAATTACAAGTCTTACGTTAATTTCAATAAATCACATTTTATTTCCTGTTAAAGAAATTCAACCTTACTTATTTACTTACTTAGTTACAAATTTCAAAACTCAATTAATAAAGAACTTAAATTTCACATATTCAAAAAGTCCAATTTCACTTATTAATTTACTTAAATAATTTTTCCAACTTAATAATAAAGAAACCCAATTTCATTTATTAACGAAGTTCAAATTCACATATTCAAAAGTTCAATTTCTCTTATCAAAAAAATTCAATTTTTTTTTATTCAGTTATAAATTAATTCAATCTTATTCAACTATTAAAATTTCAATCTTAATTATTAATAATTTCAAAAATTAATAATTACAAACTTGATTATCAATTCAAACTTAATTATTAAATCATTTCCACTTAATTATGAATTCAAACTTAATCATCAAATCATTTCAACTTAATTATAAATTCAACTTAATAATTTCAAACTTAATTATAATTTCAAACTTAATTATAATTTCAAATTTAATTATTAAATGATTTCAAACTTAATAATTTCAAAACTCAATTATTACTAATTCCACGTTATTTATTAATAATACCAAATTTAATTATTAAATAATTAAATTTCAAACAACATTTTTCATCAATTTCTACGTTAAAATTTGTTTCAGATTTCAACCTTTACATTTTCCTTTCAAAAATTCAAATTCCAATTTCATTTCAAAACTTATTCTTTGCTCGAATAAAATCATTACTTTATTTTAAAATCAATTTATTGACCAATCGGTTTTTTTTATTTAATTCTCTACCCTAGGTCAAATTCATTTGGGTATATATCATTTCAACCCGATTCCAATTCAATTCAAAATTCAAAGCATAACAAAGGGAACTTGCAGTGTGAAAACTGGGATGGTGTCAATGTAAACAAACAAACAATAACAACAATCAATAACAATAATCAATCCAAATAATCCCAAAATAATCGTACTAATCCGCATTGTTATTTGTGCGAATTAATATAATTATTTCTAGAATCTACACTATCATTTCATGTAGATTAAAGATTATTACATTTATTATTCTATGCAATTCTACACTTTTCATCAATTATACAATTTCCTACTTCATCAATTAATACATCATAAATTCGAATGGTTCAAAGGTAATTAACTATTTCTACGTGTCAATTCATTTAAACATTTAAAGGGTCATATTATACCAATGTCATTAAATCAAATTTATCACATATATCAAATCCAACTATCCTACGTCAAATTCAATTGCATAATATTTATCACTTTATACATTACAATTTATCATCCAATATAAACAACAAACAATCAATCAGTTATCAACCAAACGGGATTATTATTGCATACATAACAGATAACGGTGTCAGATGTCAAAGGTGAACTGATAACAGTGCAATAAATAACATCAGTATATTTCAATTGTCATTTCAATTGAAATCAAATTTAATAAATAAAAGAATATTAATCGTGAGTGATTGCTCACCTTTCGAGGCTAGAGAATACAGAAGGTGACCCGGATACGCACACTGATACGGACGCTGAAATTTGAATGATGAATCGAAGCAAGCAAAATCGGCACGAATTCAACGATCAAAGCTGATAAATGGGAATCGATGAAAATAAATCAGAATCAACTTGATAGAAATAAAATTTTCAGATATCATTATTATTACTTTCATAAATCGATTTTTAAATTTTAAAACAAACATTAAATAACTTAGATATATATAATCAAAATCATTGTTTTAATTAAACACATGGAACAAAACAAACATGTCTATGCATATAATACCTACATTTATATACCCAGCCATATGACAATGTACTATACCACATACATAATATATTATGAACATATCTATTATAAAATATACATAAACGCCTTAACAGATCTCAAATTACTAATGTATACATATCTAACCGATGTATATCTGTTACATAAACTTAGGCACCTTAATATAGATATATACCTACCAGTTCGTAATTTATATAAACTAACACTATATATACTTGAAACACAAATTCTTTTTTTTTAACGCACGCTCACATGTAATTACATCCACTTTCAAAATCAATACCTACCTATATAAATAACAGCATATGCCACTTTAAACCAATATAACTCTTTTCATATAAACAGAGCATATGCATTTATACTGTAACAATACAGTGCAACAAAAAAAAAGAAACCTTCGACCATATATATAAACTAACTAACATATTGAAGTATTTATATAAACCAATAATGTACAAACTTACGCTATTGTTACAGTATGTATAAACTAACAAATAGATTATTAATATATATATATATATATATATAAAATATTCTTCTCCTACTAAAATCAAATACAAGAGACAACAGGCAACAACCAAAATATGATATTTGTATGAAATACTTGATTTTCGTTTACAGTGCACATATGATATGCATCCTTTAAAATATCATGCATCATAAGAAAAAGAAAAAGAAAATACTAATAAAATCCCAACTGCAAGCTGTAAAAGAAGAATAACAAAAGAGAACCAAAACGTAGCTTGCGTATGCATATTTATATAAACAACAATTTGTACGAACTTATACAATAGACCAGAAAATAAAGTTTATAAACTATTATATATATTAGACTATAAACAACATTTATGCAAATTATTTTTTTACAAACAAACATATATAACCAGTTGATAATAAATCCAACTTTATACATAACTAACTTATATATATATGATGTCAACTGCAAACCCAATATATATCACAAGAACAAATAGTTTAACACAAATCAATTGTAAGTAAAGTATATACTGTAGTTATACTAAAGAGACAACACAGTTAACATACTTCACAAAATATCATGCGGCCTATACGTAAATATATATATATATATATATTTATATTTATATTTAACAAAAGCATTTTCTTCATACATATATACTTACATCCATAGATAGGAGAAAAAGAGAGAGGCCGACGGGTAGAGAACGCATGGGAAGAGGAGCATACAACAGAGGTGGGTTGTGCTCGGCTTCATTGCTGGAGAGAGAGAGCGGGGGAAGTGGTCACGGTGGGGTGGCAGAGGCCGGTCGGGTTCCTGTGCATGAGGCGGGTGGGAGGCGAGTGGTGGTGAGGTTCAAACACGATCGGAGCTGCTGTTGTTGGTGAGCTCGGTGAAGGCGGTGATGAAGGTGGAGGTGGTGGCGGATTCAATGGGCATGAGGCGGTGAAGGGTGGTGGCTTTTGGATAGGCTTGGTGAGTTGGTGGGAAGAGGAAATGCATGGCTTTGGAAAGCTACAGGAGAGCAACAAACAAAAGACAATGAATAAGAAAATAGAAGAGAAGGAAGTCACAGAGAAGAATGGAAAAAGGAAAATAGAGAAGAAGAAATATTACCTGACTTTGGTAAGAAGTAAGGCACGGGTTTGACAAAAGTTTTTGGGGAGTAGAAAAGATAGCAGGTGTGATTTGGAACGAGCTTTGGGAAAGAAGGAAAGTGCAGGTCTAAGCCTTTAATGAAGGAAAAAGCAGAGTCGTATAGAAATAAATAAACAACCGAAAGGAAAGAAAACGTTACAGTCTCCTATTGATTCAGCTGGATGATTCAAAATAATTTATTGTTGTGGTCCAGGCAGTACGTCACAAATTGAAACGTGAAGGAAAATTAACGGTCACAATTTACGGTACCGATACGATGTACTGTTTTATTGTTGCCGAAGCGAACTGAACCTCAAAATACAGAAATAAATATACCATAGAGATCAGTACGACGAGGCGATCAAAACGGCATACTGATATCAGTGGTACAATTGAATTATAAATATTCGAAATTTCTACTAGCGCAAAATGTATAAAAATCGTAGAAAAATAAGATCGACGGAGCCAAAGATGTCCGAATTTGAAAAAACGACAAACTGACAACTTGCTCAAAAGATAGTTTAAAATTTTTCTATGTAAAAATATTTTGGTTTTGAAAACGTTTTATTATTATCGCTTTTTAACTGATTAGATTGAAGTAAATTTACGCGCGAAATAAACTTTCATATTTTCAGACGAAAATTTACCGGTTGCTATGTTTAACTGGACGCATTCCAAATATCAAATTTATATTTTAAAATTTTATTATTTAAAATTTCACAAAATTTCAATTAATAACGTTATTAAAACCGGTTAAATTTACGGGTCGTTATATTCTCCCCCGCTCAAAACTTTTCGTCCTCGAAAGGGAAGGAGGTAGGAGAATAGAAACAACCAAAAGAAAATAAGCTTGAATTACATTATAAACAATTAATTTAAACCATATAAATTTCAATTTTAAATCATTTATATTCAACAATTGATTTTTATACTCAAGGAATTTCATTGACTCGGTTTATTTTCAATTTATTATTGTTTGTTACAAAATTTATTTCAAACAACAATTTTATTTTATTAATCCATTTATTATTCAACTAACCTAGTATTCTATTTATTTCTATTAATCGTTTTATAATTTAACTTTAAGTGTATAACATTTTTGCACATACTCAAATTTTATTTATAGAGACAACTTATATTGTATATTATCCAATTATCTTAAATTAACAATTTCGAAGATCATAAATTTGAATAGTCGTTTATTATAATCGTATTTTATTCGAAAAATTTAATTCTTCTTTATTCCAAGTTATTATTAAATTTATTCTACTTAATATATCTTATCACATTTATATTAAGTATATTTACATTTAATATAAATACTCAAATTAATTTAAAAATTCCTTTGATATCATTTTATGTTGTATACTATACAACTACATCGTTAATGTTTGAAAATTTAAGTAAGTTTTATATGGAATGCAATTGGGTATTATACAAATAAAATTCTACAATTCAGTTATTTCAAATTACGTATTTAGTCAAAACTTTTGGCTTTATTTTTCTATAATTGAAAATCAACCTTTAACGAATTTTAAGAATTAATTTCCGATTAGCTTCAAACAACTTAGAGATAAAATACATACATACATATATATATATATTCTTAATATATCAAATCAAATTTAAATCTTCAATATATATTATAAATCAAGTCATGTTTAGAAATTCAAATCAATTTATCTTTCAAAACGAACCGTAGCAAAGCTATAGAATAGTCTCTCCACTTCGAAACTCGAAAATGAATGTCGATGATGCGGCCGTCATCACCAAAATTATTTTCCAGCGACAAAGAGAAGAGCACTGATTTAAACGTTTAAAATTTTTTGAAATGATTTTCATTTGAAAATATTTTAAATACCATCCACTTTAGAACTTTAAAACCAAATTTTGGAATTATCGAAATTAAATTCTCAAATTCTAATTTTAAATTCAATTAAATTTTCAAATCTGCATGTTGAAATAGTCAATGGTTTCAAAATAAATGAAAATCAAATATTTCTTTTCAACATCAAATTCATTAATTATTTAATTTCAGAAAACTTATATTTATATATAATATAATCATACAAAATTATTTTATTTACTAAACTTGAAACAATATTGTGTCAGTTTTCTCTGCTAAGATGTTTTGGAAATTCTATCGATAGCGTTGATCAGACGAATCGATTGAAAACCCAAATCAACATCAACAACTCAAACAACACAATATATATTAAAACATTTAAAGATTAGTTTACAAATACATTTCTTTGCTCGACGATACAAGAATGAATTTCAAAATAAGGATAGAGATTCAAATTTGATGGAAACCAAATCAAAGAGAATTTTGATTCGATAATAAGTTCGAAACATAAGATAATATAATTCAATTAACATAATCGGGAGATGGATGAGCTTACTTAATTCACGAGCAACCTTAACCGGGTCGTCCGTAACTTCAAGAATAAGATCGATGCAGAATTCCAAGGTAAATCAACATTCGATCTCAAGAAATAGAATTCAGGTATAGCAGAAGATAGACAGCGTCGTAAACCGAGAATACAGAAATCTTTGGTAAATCAATGCTTATTGTAAAGGAGTTTCACCCATTTACAAATAATTCGAAGATTGGCGAGACCGCCGATTCATTATAAAGATCATTCGAAGTGGAATTATGGGATGCTCCAGAATTCAGACGAATACGAATAGTGAGGGACAAGAATGAATTTCGAAACCGAGGGAACGTTCCAAAATTCAAAGGAATTAAGTCAAAAGGAAGAGATTGAAACTCGAATGAGCGTGATTCTGTAAATACATTTACCATATATGCTAAGTTTTGCCTAGAGCTACCAAAAGCTCTGATACCAACTGTAACGACCCGCTATTTTGGACTATTCGCATCCGAACATGTCGGACTTGAATAATTCAAAATACCGAATTGTTAATTTAAATTTGGCAAAACTCAGATATACAGTAAATAAATAATCACAAAATCACAGACACAGAGTAATAATATGCAGCGGAAGTAAAAGAGATAGTAGTTCATGAAGCTACTATATAAATATATAAGATACATCAGAGTTTACAACAGAAGAGTAATACGATACATCAGGTACAAATCAGAATACATCACTGAAGTCATCGAATACTGAAAGCAGAATAGATGGCTGGATCTTCAAGCAAAGCTCCAACTCCAAAGGTGAGTCTCGAATACTGGCACACTCAGTTTGACCCGAGCGTAAAGCAAAATACAAAACACTCGAGTCAGGATTAACATTCTTATATCAATAAATCCAACTCAAGTGAAAATGGCAATCGAAATACAAGTAACTCAAAGGATGTTGGAATCACCATCCTCTAAGGATCTGTTAAACTATCTACTATGTAGTAGTGTACGCTAAATAGATAATGTCTATCGGTAATATAAAGTATCAAAATAGTGTTAAGGCGTTACCATTATCCCCCTTAACACATTTTTATATAAATGTCATAGTCTATACAGCACTGTAAACTCCACCGTAAACTGGTGGGATATCAGGGAGTACTCCATAGGTATAACACAAAACAAATTCGTAGTGGTCGCGTATATGAGAATACAAGTATGACAAGGCACATGAGGAAATACTCAAGGTAGTGAAACTACCGTTTGCCTGATCCGGACTGGTGAGAACGCATCGCCGCAGCGATCGCAACACCGCGAAACAACACTCCTGAAAGTACGAGGGTGCACCAATCAATAACAAGTAATGAGTAGTAGTTACGAAGAAGTGTGTCCGCTCGAGGTGGCTAACCTTATTTGGCCCGGCACGGCTCCTGATTTTAGTCATTTCCAATTTGACACAAGTGTCAAGGCTATCCATTATCGTTTTCTTTCTTCAGTCATCACGTACATCATTCCAACCACTTCATTCTGGATCATCACTCCGCGTATAGTTATCAAAGTGGTTTTCGGTTTAGATAGAGAGTATATCCATAACCGATTCCGGTTTCTTTAATAACTTTCGTAATTATTACACCGATTGGTCGTTTTAACAAATTTCAAACCAAATCAAATTCAATTTCAATTGGAATTCGTAAATCAACATTCCGTTTGTCTTTCGAAATCAATTTCCAAAATTTACGTTTCAAAACTTCCAAATTACCATTCCAAAATCTTATAGTTCGATTTCAACTTTTATTTAAACAATTCAAATATTGATTCAAGTTCGTATATAAGTTTCACTCCGAAATCGTTTAAATTAATTAAATTTAACATTCAAATCAATTTCAGATCCATTTATCGATTTCATTCAATATTCATTAAGTTAAATCTATCATTCAAACAATTTCTATTTAAATTTCAATTCATTAAATCAATTGCTTAAGTTCAATTCCATTATCTCAAAACTTACAAATTGAATTAAATTAAATTTGTCAAATCAAATTCTTTAAATTACAAGTCTTACGTTAATTTCAATAAATCACATTTTATTTCCTGTTAAAGAAATTCAACCTTACTCATTTACTTACTTAGTTACAAATTTCAAAACTCAATTAATAAAGAACTTAAATTTCACATATTCAAAAAGTCCAATTTCACTTATTAATTTACTTAAATAATTTTTCCAACTTAATAATAAAGAAACCTAATTTCATTTATTAACGAAGTTCAAATTCACATATTCAAAAGTTCAATTTCTCTTATCAAAAAAATTCAATTTTTTTTATTCAGTTATAAATTAATTCAATCTTATTCAACTATTAAAATTTCAATCTTAATTATTAATAATTTCAAAAATTAATAATTACAAACTTGATTATCAGTTCAAACTTAATTATTAAATCATTTCCACTTAATTATGAATTCAAACTTAATCATCAAATCATTTCAACTTAATTATAAATTCAACTTAATAATTTCAAACTTAATTATAATTTCAAATTTAATTATAATTTCAAATTTAATTATTAAATGATTTCAAACCTAATAATTTCAAAACTCAATTATTACTAATTCCAAGTTATTTATTAATAATTCCAAATTTAATTATTAAATAATTAAATTTCAAACAACATTTTTCATCAATTTCTACGTTAAAATTTGTTTCAGATTTCAACCTTTACATTTTCCTTTCAAAAATTCAAATTCCAATTTCATTTCAAAACTTATTCTTTGCTCGAATAAAATCATTACTTTATTTTAAAATCAATTTATTGACCAATCGGTTTTTTTTATTTAATTCTCTACCCTAGGTCAAATTCATTTGGGTATATATCATTTCAACCCGATTCCAATTCAATTCAAAACTCAAAGCATAACAAAGGAAACTTGCAGTGTGATAACTGGGATGGTGTCAACATAAACAAACAAACAATAACAACAATCAATAACAATAATCAATCCAAATAATCCCAAAATAATCGTACTAATCCGCATTGTTATTTGTGCGAATTAATATAATTATTTCTAGAATCTACACTATCATTTCATGTAGATTAAAGATTATTACATTTATTATTCTATACAATTCTACACTTTTCATCAATTATACAATTTCCTACTTCATCAATTAATACATCATAAATTCGAATGGTTCAAAGGTAATTAACTATTTCTACATGTCAATTCATTTAAACATTTAAAGGGTCATATTATACCAATGTCATTAAATCAAATTTATCACATATATCAAATCCAACTATCCTACGTCAAATTCAATTGCATAATATTTATCACTTTATACATTACAATTTATCGTCCAATATAAACAACAAACAATCAATCAATTATCAACCAAACGAGATTATTATTGCACACATAACAGATAACGGTGTCAGATGTCAAAGGTGAACTGATAACAGTGCAATAAATAACATCAGTATATTTCAATTGCCGTTTCAATTGAAATCAAATTTAATAAATAAAAGAATATTAATCGTGAGTGATTGCTCACCTTTCGAGGCTAGAGAATACAGAAGGTGACCCGGATACGCACACTGATACGGACGCTGAAATTTGAATGATGAATCGATGCAAGCAAAATCGGCACGAATTCAACGATCAAAGCTGATAAATGGGAATCGATGAAAATAAATCAGAATCAACTTGATAGAAATAAAATTTTCAGATATCATTATTATTACTTTCATAAAATCGATTTTTAAATTTTAAAACAAACATTAAATAACTTAGATATATATAATCAAAATCATTGTTTTAATTAAACACATGGAATGAAACAAACATGTCTATGCATATAATACCTACGTTTATATACGCAGCCATATGACAATGTACTATACCACATACATAATATACTATGAGCATATCTATTATAAAATATACATAAACGCCTTAACAGATCTCAAATTACTAATGTATACATATCTAACCGATGTATATCTGTTACATAAACTTAGGCACCTTAATATAGATATATACCTACCAGTTTGTAATTTATATAAACTAACACTATATATACTTGAAACACAAATTCTTTTTTTTAACGCACGCTCACATGTAATTACATCCACTTTCAAAATCAATACCTACCTATATAAATAACAGCATATGCCACTTTAAACCAATATAACTCTTTTCATATAAACAGAGCATATGCATTTATACTGTAACAATACAATGCAACAAAAAAAAAGAAACGTTCGGCCATATATATAAACTAACTAACATATTGAAGTATTTATATAAACCAATAATGTACAAACTTACGCTATTGTTACAGTATGTATAAACTAACAAATAGATTATTAATATATATATATATATATATATATATATATATATATATAAAATATTCTTCTCCTACTAAAATCAAATACAAGAGACAACAGGCAACAACCAAAATATGATATTTGTATGAAATACTTGATTTTCGTTTACAGTGCATATATGATATGCATCCTTTAAAATATCATGCATCATAAGAAAAAGAAAAAGAAAATACTAATAAAATCCCAACTGCAAGCTGTAAATGAAGAATAACAAAAGAGAACCAAAACGTAGCTTGCATATGCATATTTATATAAACAACAATTTGTACGAACTTATACAATAGACCAGAAAATAAATTTTATAAACTATTATATATATTAGACTATAAACAACATTTATGCAAATTATTTTTTTATAAACAAACATATATAACCAGTTGATAATAAATCCAACTTTATACATAACTAACTTATATATATATATATATATATATGATGTCAACTGCAAACCCAATATATATCACAAGAACAAATAGTTTAACACAAATCAATTGTAAGTAAAGTATATACTGTAGCTATACTAAAGAGACAACACAGTTAACATACTTCACAAAATATCATGCGGCCTATACGTAAATATATATATATATATATATATATATTTATATTTAACGAAAGCATTTTCTTCATACATATATACTTACATCCATAGATAAGAGAAAAAGAGAGAGGCCGACGGGTAGAGAACGCATGGGAAGAGGAGCATACAACAGAGGTGGGTTGTGCTCGGCTTCATTGCTGGAGAGAGAGGGCGGGGGAAGTGGTCACGGTGGGGTGGCAGAGGCCGGTCGGGTTCCTGTGCATGAGGTGGGTGGGAGGCGAGTGGTGGTGAGGTTCAAACACGATCGAAGCTACTGTTGTTGGTGAGCTCGGTGAAGGCGGTGATGAAGGTGGAGGTGGTGGCGGATTCAATGAGCATGAGGCGGTGAATGGTGGAGGCTATTGGATAGGCTTGGTGAGTTGGTGGGAAGAGGAAATGCATGGCTTTGGAAAGCTACAGGAGACCAACAAACAAAAGACAATGATATAAGAAAACAGAAGAGAAGGAAGTCACAGAGAAGAATGGAAAAAGGAAAATAGAGAAGAAGAAATATTACCTGACTTTGGTAAGAAGTAAGGCACGGGTTTGACAAAAGTTTTTGGGGAGTAGAAAAAATAGCAGGTGTGATTTGGAACGAGCTTTGGGAAAGAAGGAAAGTGCAGGTCTATGCCTTTAATGAAGGAAAAAGCAGAGTCGTATAGAAATAAATAAACAACCGAAAGGAAAGAAAACGTTACAGTCTCCTATTGATTCAGCTGGATGATTCAAAATAATTTATTGTTGTGGTCCAGGCAGTACGTCACAAATTGAAACGTGAAGGAAAATTAACGGTCACAATTTACGGTACCGATACGATGTACTGTTTTATTGTTGCCGACGCGAATTGAACCTCAAAATACAGAAATAAATATACCATAGAGATCAGTACGACGAGACGATTAAAACGGCATACTGATATCAGTGGTACAATTGAATTATAAATATTCGAAATTTCTACTAGCGCAAAATGCATAAAAATCGTAGAAAAATAAGATCGACGGAGCCAAACATGTCCGAATTTGAAAAAACGACAAACTGACAACTTGCTCAAAAGATAGTTTAGAATTTTTCTATGTAAAAATATTTTGGTTTTGAAAACGTTTTATTTTTATCGCTTTTTAATTGATTAGATTGAAGTAAATTTACACGCGAAATAAACTTTCATATTTTCAGACGAAAATTTACCGGTTGCTATGTTTAACTGGACGCATTCCAAATATCAAATTTATATTTCAAAATTTTATTGTTTAAAATTTCATAAAATTTCAATTAATAACGTTATTAAAACCGGTTAAATTTACGGGTCGTTACAAATTTGAATGATGAATCGAAGCAAAACAAAAATTGGCCCGAATTCGATGATCAAAGCTATAAATGGAAATCGATGAGAATATATATATATATATATATATATATAAATGCATGTATGTAAAGTTTTAAACTCTAATATTAAATTATATTAAAATAAGATAAAATAAATCTCTATAATCTATTTCAAAATCAATAATTAAATTTACACACACATATAAATCAAAATAAACCTTTATAGTATATTTGGAAAAATCAAACATAAACAAAAATAAAATAAAATAAATCCATATCATTTCTCTAAATCAATACTTAATACATAAATACTTACACACACTAAAGTAAATATAGCCTGGTTATACAAATACCAAGCTATCATTTATATTTTACTGTACACTCAACATTTCAAAACCACATATTAAATTTAAAATAAGATCCCTACAGACTATATACATTCATACTAAAATATAAAACTTATCTGTTATATATATATATATATATATATATATATATTTTATATTAACCCATACTTTCGAAAGTCATCGTTATAAATAAATATATTCATAAAAGCAAGCCAGGTTGTCTACCCTAAAAAAAAAATCTATAACAACAAACCACTTCATATAACTTGTAACTGGTGAAAACATATACAGTACATCCTATATAAAATTTTATTACGGCATACCCTATATAAATATTTAATACTCTATATACTTATATAACTCAACATAAGATCGAACAGGTTGTGAGCAACATGCAAAATTGTGCAACATATAAAGTATAACCTATATATAAACAGCAACGTGTTATATATATACTTAGATTTATATATATAAAACACAGCCGAAACTCTTGATAAAATATAAAGTAATATAGTATAATATGATAACATTTTAATATAGTATACTTAAATAAAACAAGCATCGGTCAGAGGCATCAGGAAGGCTCTGCAGAGCGTGGGAAGAGGAGGAGGAAATTTGGTCGGCCGATGTGATGTAGGCTTCGGCTTGTACAGATGGCGATGAAACTAGGTGGGTGACCGGTCGGTTTGGGTTGCGTGGCCGCATGTAAGTGAGGGTTAGGCGCAAGTAGGAGGTGGGTGAGGTCGAGCGTTGGAGCTGCACGGAGGAAGGGAGGAATAGGAACGTGGGTAAGAATGGATGGGCGAGCTTCACGAGGCGGAGTAAGTCCAGTTGTATAGGGTGTGTGGCCGCGGGCTCGGAGTGGTGTGGAGTGTGGAAGAGTTCAGAAGGAGGTTGGTGGGCTTGGGTGAGACGATGCTGTGCTCAAGGCGTGGGCGGTGGCTCGGGAGGAAGGAGTGGGATGGGAGGAAGAGAAGAGGGGAGGGGAATGGCATGCGCACAAAATTTTCTTCATTTTTTTTCGAAACATATCAGAACAAAGGAAGAAGGAGGAGAGGCCTTGTGAAGTGGAGAGGTGGAATGGCAAGCACGTTCTCTGATTTGTATGAAAAATTTCTATTCCTCAAAACAAGTGACAACCGAAAATATTAGGAACAACAAAAATGACCAATCGAATTCTGGAGAGTATTAAAGGTTAGTGTCCATTCGTATCCACGGTGAAATGTGAAGGGGCATAGAATATAAAACGTTTCCAAACGGTCATCGATACGCCTACCCGGTTCACAGATTTCGCCGTGTACCGGACATCCAAAAAACAAATATGAATATACCGCTGAGATCAGCGCGACGGGACGGTCAAAACGGCATACAGATATTGGTGGTACGATTTAAATATAAAATTTGAATTTTTCTACTAGCGGAAAATGCAAGAAAAACGCAGAAAAATAAGATCAACGGAGCTAAAGATGTTCGAATTTGGAAAAACGAAAAATCAACGTCTTGCTCAGAAGTTGATTTTGAATTTTTCTATGTAAAAATATTTAAGTTTCGAAAACGTTTTATTTTCATCGCTTTTTAACTGATTAAATTGAAATAAATTTACGCACGAAATAAACTTTCATATTTTCGGACGAAAATTTTCCAGTTGCTATGTTTAACTAAACGCATTCCAAATATCAAATTTTTTTATATTTCAAAATTCTATATTCATTTTTATTAAATTCACACAAATTCAGTTAATTAAATTAATTAAAACCGTTAAAATATTCGGGTTGTTACAATCTCCCCCACTCAAAACTTTTCGTCGTCGAAAAGGAATGAGGTAGGAGAATAGAACCAACCAGAAAGGAAAATAGATTGGAAAACAAACTAACAATTAATTTAAACCATATAAATTCTGATTTAAACAGATTAATATTCACTAATTGGTTTAAATCCGTTCATATTAAATCAATAATATTCATTCAATTTAAATTTTGTTTGTTTAAACTATAAATTTCGATTTAAATAAAATTAATATCCAATAATTGAATTTAAATTCAAAGTATTTCATTAATGTTGGTACAAAAGGTTTCTTTCAAATAAAATTCAATTTATATTCAATTAATTCAAGATACTCCCTTAAGTTGATTTAATTCAATTTATTAACTTTCAAAACAAATTTTTCTTCCATTAATCACACCTATTATTTATTTAACTTATTTTTCTATTTATCTCCATAACATTTTATAATTAAAATTTTAAGTGAATAACATTTATTATACGCACTCACATTTTATTTATAAAGACAATTTATATTGTATATTATCCAATTTTCTTAAATTAACAATTTCTAAAATCACAAATTGAATAGTCCACTATTATAATCATATTTTATTCGACAAATTTAATACTTCTTATTCCAAATTATTATTAAATTTATTCTACTTAATATATCTTATCACATATATATTAAGTATATTTACATTTATTATAACCACTTAAATTTATTTATAAATTCCATTAACATCATTTTATACTGTATAATATTCAATTACATAGTTAACTTTTGAAAATTTAGGTAAGTTATATTTAATGCAATTGAGTATTATCCAAATGAAATTTACAATTCAGTTATTTCAAGTTAAGTATTTATTCAAAATCTTTGCCTCAATTTGTAATTTGAAATCAACTTTAATCATAAATTTAAGAATTAAATTTCCGAGTAACTTCAAATTTATTTAGAGACAAATAAGTGTATATTATATCAAATCAAATTTTAACCCATACATCAATATATTACAAATCAAATCATACTTTAAGAAATTCAACTCAATTTATTTTTAAAACAAACCGTAGCAAAGCTACAGAATAGTCTCCCCACTTCGAAACTCGAAAATGAATATCGATGATGCGGCCGTCATCACCGAAATTATTTTCCAGCGACCAAAGAGAAGAGATCTAATTTATCATTTAAAATTCTTTGAAAACCATTTCCATTCGAAAACATTTTAAATAATATACATTTTAAAACTTTAAAACCCTAGTTTGTAGTTTATCGGAAATTAAATTCTCAATTTTGGTTTAAATCTATTTAGATTCCAAATCAAGTTTAACCAAGTTTTATAAATTTATTCATTCATATCATCCAATAGTCAATGGTTTACAATCAATAAATGAAAACAAATATTATTATTTCAGGCAACAAATCCATTGACAGTTTAATTTCAGAAAAATCTATACTTATATATAATATAACCATACAAAATTTATTTTATTTACCAAATTTGAAAACAATATTGTGTCAGTTTGCTCTGTTCAAGTGTTTTAGAAATTCTATCGATAGCGTTGATCAGACGAATCGATCGACAATCCAAATCAACATAACAACTCAAACAACACAATACAGAAACATTTTTAATGAAAATTTACAAATACGCTTCCTCACTCGACGATACAATAATGGATTTCAAAGAAAGAATAGAGATTCAAATTTGATGGAAAACAAATCAAAGAGAATTTTGATTCCAAGACAAGTTCGAAAGAAAGACAAGATGATTAAATAACAGAGTTGGGAAATGGGTAAGTTTATTTAATTCACGGGCAACCTTAACCGGGCCGTCCGTAACTTCAAGAATAAGATCGATGCTGAATTCCGAGGTAAATCTACATCAGATCACAAGAGATGGAATTCAGGTACAGTAGGAGATATATAGCATCGTAAACCGAGGATACAGGGAATCTCCGGTAAATCGATGCCTATTGTAAAGGAGTTCCACCCTTTAAAATCATTCAAAGTTTAGTGAGACCGCCGATTCATTATAGGGGTCATTCGAAGTGAAGTTATGGGATGCTCCAGAATTGAAAGAAGACAAATAGTGAGGGACACGAATGAATTTTGGAACCGCAGGGAACATTCCATAATTCAAAGGAATTGAGTCAAAAGGAAGAGATTGAAACTCGTGTGGGAGTGATTTTGTAAATACATTTACCATATATGCTAAGTTTTGCCTAGAGCTACCAAAGCTCTGATACCAACTGTAACGACCCGCTATTTTGGACTATTCGCATCCGCACATGTCGGACTTGAATAATTCAAAATACCGAATTGTTAATTTTAATTTGGCAAAACTGAACATATACGATAAATAAATAATCACAGATCACAGACACAGAGTAATAATATGCAGAGGAAGCAAAAGATAGTAGTTCATGAAGCTACTATATATATATATAACAGAGATAAATAAGTTACAACAGAAGTCTCTAATACAATAGTCAAATACAAAATCAGAATACATCACTGGAATCAACGGAATATCTGAAAGCGGATAGATAGCTGGATCTCCAAGCGAAGCTCCAACTCCAAAGGTGAGCCTCGAAAGATGAACTCCTCAGTTTGACCCGAGCGTAAAGTAAAACACAAAACACTCGAGTCAGGATTAACATTCTTATACCAATAAATCCAACTCAAGTGAAATAACAATTGAAATATAAATAACTCAAAGGACGTTGGAATAACCATCCTCCAAGGATCCGTTAAACTATCTACTATGTAGTAATATACGCTAAGTAGATAATGTCTATCGGTAATATAAATATCAAAATAGTGTTAAGACGTTACCATTATCCCCCTTAACACAGTTTATATAAATGTCATAGTCTATACAGTACTTTAAACTCCACCGTAAACTAGTGGGATATCAGGGAGTACTCCATAGGTATAACACAAAACAAATTCGTAGTGGTCGCGTATATAGGGATACAAGTATGACAAGGCACATGAGGCAATACCCAAGGTAGTGAAACTACCGTTTGCTTGATCTGGACTGGTGAAAACGCATCGCCGCAACGATCGCAACACCGCGAAACAACACTCTCAAAACTACGAGGGTGCACCAATCAATAACAGGTAATGAGTAGTTTACGAAGAAGTGTGTTCGCTCGAGGTGGCTAACCCCATTTGGCCCGGCACGGCTCCTGTTTTAGTCATTTTCAATTTGACACAAGTGTCAAGGCTATCCATTATCGTTCTCTTTCTTCAGTCATCACGTACATCATTCCAACCACTTCATTCTGGATCATACTCCGTGTATAGTTATTAAAGTGGTATTTGGTTTAGACAGAGAGTATGTCCATAACCGATTCCGGTTTCTTTAATAACTTTCGTAATTATTTCACCGATTGGTCGTTTAACAAATTTCAAAACCAAATCAAATTCAATTTCAATTAGAATTCGTAAATCAACATTTCGTTAGTCTTTCTAAACAATTCCCATAATTTACGTTCAAACTTCCAAATTACTATTTCGAAATCTTATAATTCAATTTTAATATTTATTTAAACAGTACAAATATTAATTCAAGTTCGTATATAAATTTCATTCCAAAATCATTTAAAGTACTTTAATTTAACGTTCAAATCAATTTAAATTCATTGATCGATTTCATTCAATATTCGTTAAGTAAATTTGTCATTCAAAACAATTTCTATTAAATTTCAAATTCATTAAATCAATTACTTAAGTTCAACTCCATTATATCAAAACTTCAAATTGAGTTAAATTAAATTCGTCAAATCAATTCTTTAAATTACAAGTCTTTTACGTTAGTTTCAATAAATCACATTTTATTTCTTGTTAAAGAAATTCAATTTCACTTATTTCTTTACTTACTTACAAATTTTCCAAAGCTTAATAAATAAGGAAACCCAATTCCATTTATTAACGAAGTTCAAATTTCACTTATCCAAAAGTTCAATTTCTCTTATCAAAGAATTCAATTTTTATTCAATTATCAAATAATTCAATCTTATTCAATTATTAAATGATTTCAATCTTAATTATTAATATTTCAAAACTTAATAATTTCAAAACTTGCTTATAAATTCAACCTTAATTATTAAATTATTTCAAACTTAATTCAATGGATAAATCCAAATTTAATTGTTAAATAATTCATTTCAAAACAACGTTCTTTCATCAGTTATTACATTAATATTTTGTTTCAGATTTTAATATTAAATTTCCCTTTTATCAAAATTTACGTTCCAATTTTATTTCAAAACCTTATTATTCAATTAAAATCTTTATTTTATTTCAAATCAAATTATTGACCAATCGGGTTTATTTAATTCTCTATCCTAGGTCAAATTCATTTTGGGTATTTATCATTTCAACCCGATTCCATTTCAATTCACAAATCAAAACATAGCGAAGGGAACTTATAGTGTGATAACTGGGATGGGGTCAAAGTAAATAAACAAGCAATAACAAACATTAATTACAATCCAATAATTAATTCAAATAATCCCGAAATAATCATATTAATTCACATAGTTGTTTGTGCGAATTAATATAATTATTTCTAGAATCTACATTATCATTTCATGTAGATTAAAGATTATTACACTAATTATTCTATGCAATTCTACACTTGACATTAATTATTCAATTTCATACTTCGTCAATTGATACAACATAAGTTCAAATTGTTCAAGGGTAATTAACTATTTCTCTACGTGTCAAATAATTAAACATTTAAGGGGTCATATTGTACAAATTTAACCAATCAAATTCAATAAATATGTCGATTCCAATTTTTTACTATCCTACGTCAAATTCAATTGCATAATATTTATCACTTTATACATTATAATTTAACGTCCAATATAAACAACAATCAATTAATCAATTATCAACCAAACAGGATTATCATCGTACAATTAATAGATAATGGTGTCAGATATCACAGGTGAACTGATACAGGAAATAATATAAAAACAGTGTAAATAACTATAGCAGCATATTTCAATTGTCGTTTCAATTGAAATCAAATTTAATAAATAAAAGAATATTAATCGTGAGTAATTTCTCACCTTTCGAGGCTAGAAAATACAGAAGATGACATGGATACGCCCACTTATACGGACACTGAAATTTGAATGATGAATCGAAGCAAAACAAAAATTGGCCCGAATTCGACGATCAAAGCTGATAAATGGAAATCGATGAGAATATATATATATATATATATATATATATATATATATATATATATAAATGCATGTATGTAAAGTTTTAAACTCTAATATTAACTTATATTAAAATAAGATAAAATAAATCTTTATAATCTATTTCAAAATCAATAATTAAATTTACACACACATATAAATAAAATAAACCTTTATAGTATATTTGGAAAAATCAAACATAAACAAAAAATAAAATAAATTAAAAAAATCTATATCATTTCTCTAAATCAATACTTAATACATAAATACTTACACACACTAAAATAAATATAGACTGGTTATACAAATACCAAGCTATCGTTTATATTTTACTGTACACTCAACATTTCAAAACCACATATTAAATTTAAAATAAGATCCCTACAGACTATATACATTCATACTAAAATATAAAACTTATTTGTTATATATATTTATATATATATATATATATATATTATATTAACCCATACTTTCGAAAGTCATCGTTATAAATAAATATATTCATAAAAGAAAGCCAGGTTGTCTACCCTAAAAAATATATCTATAACAACAAACCACTTCATATAACTTGTAATGGGTGAAAACATATACAATACTTCCTATATAAAATTTTCGTACGACATACCTTATATAAATATTTAATACTCTATATACTTATATAATTCAACATAAGATCAAACAGGTTGTGAGCAACATGAAAAATTGTGCAACATATAAAGTATAACCTATATATAAACAGCAACGTGTTATATATATACTTATATTTATATATATAAAACACAGCCGAAACTCTTGATAAAATATAAAGTAATATAGTATAATGTGATAACATTTTAATATAGTATACCTAAATAAAACAAGCATCGGCCAGAGGCATCAGGAAGGCTCGGCAGAGCGTGGGAAGAGGAGGAGGAAATTTGGTCGGCCGATGTGATGCAGGCTTCGGCTTGTACAGATGGCGATGAAACTAGGTGGGTGACCAGTCGGATTGGGTTGCGTGGCCGCATGGAAGTGAGGGGTAGGCGCAAGTAGGAGGTGGGTGAGGCCGAGCGTTGGAGCTGAACGGAGGAAGGGAGGAATAGGAACGTGGGTAAGAATGGATGGGCAAGCTTCACGAGGCGGAGTAAGTCCAGTTGCATAGGGTGTGTGGCCGCGGGCTCGGAGTGGTGTGGAGTGCGGAAGAGTTCGGGAGGAGGTTGCTGGGCTTGGGTGAGACGATGCTGTGCTCAAGGCGTGGGCGGTGGCTCGGGAGGAAGGAGTGGGATGGGAGGAAGAGAAGAGGGAAGAAGAATGGCATGCGCACAAAATTTTCTTCATTTTTTTTGAAACGTATCAGAACAAAGGAAGAAGGAGTAGAGGCCTTGTGAAGTGGAGAGGTGGAATGGCAAGCACGTTCTCTGATTTGTATAAAAAATTTCTATTCCTCAAAACAAGTGGCAACCGAAAATATTAGGAATAACAAAAACGACCAATCGAATTCTGGAGAGTATTAAAGGTTAGTGTCCATTCATATACACGGTGAAATGTGAAGAGGCATAGAACATAAAACGGTTCCAAACGGTCACCGATACGCCTACCCGGTTCATAGATTTCGTCGTGTACCGGACAACCAAAACACAGATATGAATATACCGCTGAGATCATCGCGACGAGACGGTCAAAACGGCATACAGATATTAGCGGTACGATTTAAATATAAAAATTCAAATTTTCCTACTAGTGGAAAATGCAAGAAAAACACAGAAAAATAAGATCGACGGTGCTAAAGATGTTCGAATTGGAAAAACGAAAAATGAAGTCTTGCTCAGAAGATGATTTAGAATTTTTCTATGTAAAAATATTTAGCTTTCGAAAACGTTTTATTTTCATCGCTTTTTAACTGATTAAATTGAAATAAATTTACGCACGAAATAAACTTTCATATTTTCGGACGAAAATTTTTCAGTTGCTATGTTTAACTAGACGCATTCCAAATATCAAAAAAAAAAAATATTTCAAAATTCTATATTCATTTTTATTAAATTCACACAAATTCAGTTAATTAAATTAATTAAAACCTTTAAAATATTCGGGTTGTTATAATGCAGGCTCTTCTCAGACAATTTGCACAGGCAGGAAATGCAGGAGCTGGATCAGAAGCGCTCAGCCAGCAAGTAGAGAGAATAGCTCAGCAGGGGGCAGCACCCAATCAGCAGACGACTATAAATCCGGATGGATCTAGACTCGGGGGCATACCACCAGGGAATGCTGAACCAATCCATGGAGGGACACCAGATAATGCTGTCCAACCCGACACCAATAGGAGTGCAGGAGTACGAGATGAGGAGTATGTGCCAGAATTCCCTTATCAACTCGGGGGGCAAACCAGAGGCAGCGGACAAGGATTACAGCTTGGTGACAACGACAGACTGGCGGAGATGGTTAGACGAGCTATAAGAGGTGGATTGGTAAACAAAGACTTGGAGGATGTGAATAGGAGTCCCTTTACTCCTACTATCAGGCGAGCTAGGAACCCACCGGATTTTAAGCTACCATCAGTGGAGATGTATAATGGGAGGATGGATCCTACGGTTCATCTTACAAAGTATATGAGGCATATGGAAGTGCTAGGGGCATCAGAGGAAGTCATGGCCCGATGCTTCCCATTGTATCTGAGAGACGTAGCAGCACTATGGTTTAGACAATTGGAGAGTGGTTTCATTGGAACGTTTACCGAGTTGATTGAGAAGTTTATGAGGCAGTTCAGAGTTCACATTTCGAGACCTAAGAATGTGATGAGTTTGGCAGCTCTAAAGCAGAGGACCGGGGAATCTTTGAGGAGCTTTCTGACGCGATTCGATGCAGCGGCAGCATCGGTGAATCGACCAGATCCATCCATGGTCTTAATGGCAGCTGTATCTGGCATAGCTAATGGAACAAAGTTCAAAAATTCACTGACAAGGGATCCACCTATGGATCTAGAAGAGTTTTATCATGAGGCCGAAGGATTTTTACGATTAGAGGATGCAAATGCTGAGAGAGAGGAAGGAGATGATGTTTATGCAATCAAGGGTGAAAATCCTCCTAAAAAAGATTCAAGAACTGATAAAGGGAAACGGAAGGCCAGGGATAACGATGATGGACCAATGCGACCATGAAAGGAACCGAGATTCACCTCTTATCAGAGCTGAACGAGACTTTGGAATGAATTTACCAAGACACTAGGGGACAGATTCCCTATCGAAGGCCAATGAGAAGGGATCCGACCAGCAATGAAAAAAGGTCAGACAAGTATTGTTTATTCCACGAACTGAACGGTCATAGCACGAATGACTACTGGCACTTGAAGGATGAGGTTGAGGGACATATCCGGAATGGTTTGCTATCGCAACATGTGAGAAGGGGAACAACGACGGTGGAACGAGAGCGGCCACCACCTACACCAACTAGGAACGGCTCGGGATCGGGGCGTCAGCTTGTCATCAGCTGATTGAAATAATGACGAATAAGTGGAAAACTCCACACCAACGCGATTAAGTCATTTACACATGTACATGACCACGAACGATCCTCAGCCATGCTCTGATACGACTATAAATCGCATCAATGTAGGTGTTTGCACGTGGACGTCCCTGTTTTGCTTTTCTTTTCCATTTCTCATGTTTGGACTTGATTTAGTTTGACATTTCCGTTGAAAGACTTATTTTGAATGAAAATCTGCTGTTTGTGATTCCATGACGGCTAAGCCACTTACACATGTACGGGGTCGCGAATGGTCCTTAGGCATGCTCTGAGATGGCGATAAACCGCCACGACAAACAGTTCAAAAACTCACTCGAACGTGAAATCTGACATTAATGATACTAAGTCCCCCCCGGCCACACACAACTCGCCTCGAACGGCACCCGACCACGAACGGTCACAATTCGCCTCGAACGGCACCAGATCGCGAACGATCACAACTCTCCTCGAACCACACCCGACCGCGAACGGTCACAACTCGCCTCGAACGGCACTAGATCGCGAATGATCATAACTCGTCTCGAATGACACCCGACCGCGAACGGTCATAATTCGCCGCGAACGGCACTCGGCCTCGAACGGTCACATACCACCCCGAATGACATACGATCCCGAACGATCGTCATTCGTGGTCAGATAAGGCTATTAATTTCTTTGCAGGTCATTAACAGGATACGAACATCCAGCTTATTGCGCTACAAAACACACCTTCCATTAGCAAGGCATGTTTTGGGGGGCAAAGTGTTAACCCGCCTTTTGTCAAAGCCATAAGTAGGCGGATTCAACCTAACCAACTTCACGACTATCGAGGTTGGAGTATGATGGATTTGGTTTCGAAAGAAGAAGTTTACTTGGATATGTCATTTGGTCAAGAAATGGAGGGAATGCACGGCACAAGTACTTCGTTCGGTCTACACTCCCCGCTTGGCATAAAAGAATCGTTCGGCATTAGAAATGGTTCGGCATTGGTTGTCGCTCGGCATAAAGGAGTCGCACCTCGATACCTCGATACCTCGCACCTCGATACCTCGCACCTTGACACCTCGATACCTCGCACCTCGATACCTCAATACCTCGCACCTCGATACTCGCACCTCGCACCTCGATACCTCGGTATCTCGCACCTCGATACCTCGATACCTCGCACCTCGATACCTCGCACCTCATTACCTCGCACCTCGATACCTCGATACCTCGACACCTCGCACCTCGACACCTCGCACCTCGATACCTCGATACCTCGACACCTCGACACCTCGCACCTCGCTCGGCATTGCACCTCTCTCGGCATTGCACCTCGCACCTCGCACCTCGCTCGGCATCGTACCTCGCTCGGCATCGCACCTCGCTCGGCATTGGCGGCTCGGCATGGGTCGCTCGGTGAAGATGGCTCGGTGAAAAGTCGTTCGGAATAAGACGAATGTGGCTCGGTGGAAATTCTCAATGGGCCTTTACCGTTCAGAAAGCCCAGCAACTCAAAATTCGCCTATAAATACAGCTTGTAGGGATTCAGAAGAGGGTCTTCTTCTTCTCTTCTGCTCTCTGACTTTTTATTTCCTAAGACTAAGGCCAGTCTACCACTTTGTAACTGTAATTGATTCAAACATCAATAAAAAGGAAACTTCTAGAGTGGGCGTAGGCCGAAGTTAGCCGAACCACTATAAAACTTGTTGTTCTTTACTGCTTTAATTTTAATTTTAACTATTCTTCATATTATTACTCTCTACACACACTTTATCTGTTATCAATGACGGCTAGTTGGTGCTTTCATTTACATTTGGGTGTTAGTGACCAATTTTGGTGCTAACATATAGTGAGAGCTCGAATTTGTACTATTCAAAATTGTAATAAATATTTGTTTTAATAAAATATTCGTTTGAATTTAAACTCTGTGTTATTTATTTTATTCAGCAAATATTTATATAATTATGTGAAAAATAAAATAATACATTAACAAATACATTTAAATGAATATATATATGTTCATTATCATCAAACAAAAATCATATAATCGTATACTCAACACTAATCATCGAAAGTTGAATCAAATAGGGCAAGAAGCTGCAGTTAATAAGCAATATTTTAATTTACTGATTAGAAATAAAGACATGCAGGATGTTAAAAGGGTTAGACACGACTGCTTTACAGCCCAAACAAAAGAAAATCTTTGCAAGGGAAGTCAACAAGCAAATTATCATTCTAATCATTTAACTATTTTAAGAAAAAACGATAATAATTTCGATTTTGGCTTACCTAATTTGAACAGAGGTAGTAGATTGTCCAACTGCAAGCTTAAAGAGAATTGCTTCCTACAACAAAATATTTTTTGGAACTCAAAGTCAATAATCAACATATGGGAGAAGAATACTTCAGAAGCAACTTAAATAATAAGGTTTATCGCTTATCTGTTTGGAGCAGTAGGGAGAGCAAGTACAAGAGAAACAAGTAGTGAGAGAACTCAAAAACTTGAGCTACTACAGTGGAGCTGAAGAAATCACTGCAAATCAAAGAAATAGAGGAGCGAATAGTAATAAAGGAAGGACATACGAGCCTCCTTGAAGAAGGAAGAAGTATAAAAGCTCGAAAGTCGACGGATCGCCTCAAATCTAAGTAACCCTAATTTTCTCTAGGGTTTTGAAGTATTGAAGAAAGAATGAAATGCGGCTAGGGTTAAGACTTGAAAGTATAAACGAGGGTTGTAATAATGTAATAACGGGGATTATATCTAGATGGGCTTTAGGCCTATGTTACTTTTTACTCTTTCAAAAATAAGCATACACACTCATATTTTGATACGATGGAAAACTAATAATCGGTTCCAGTCCTAACCGGCCAAATTTTGATAAAACCATACTTGACCCTAATAGTAGCTAGGTTGAACCAAGGTAGTTAGGGCAAAACTCGTACCTGCATTAATAGGATGGACTCAAGTCAGGCTCGGGCCGAGCTCGGACTGAAACCCGTACCATTGACAAGCCTATTCACAACACAAACACTGTAACTATATTCAAAGCGATAATCTAACTATGGGTAATATGGAGATATATGTCATATTTAAGCATTATGATTTATGATTAATACACATACAGATGTATATGTATGTGTATGTCTGCAATCTGTATGTACACACACGAAAATGGCGACCGTAACTACTGACGACTCAAACCTTAAAAATGACAGACAATAAAAAAATGGAGAAAAACCTAATCAAACCGAAAATAATAAGGAAGATTGGTAAGAGGTTAAATGTAAGGAGGTGGAGAATCAAAGCTTTAGGAGGAATCGAAACAACTATACGGAGGTGGTGAATCAAAACCCAAGGAGGAATCGAAACAGCCATGCGGAGGCGATCAGATCCCAGGTATTCTTGACGAAAGGTATCAAAAATTAGACGAGTGCTACATAATGAAAAACCCAAATTGATGGGAAGGTTAAATTTGATGATAAAGTAGTTGACATGAAGGCGAATTTGCAGCGATTGATGATGATGGCCATGTGGAAGTGGGAAGTATGTGAAGGAATTCGATATACATATATCTTGTAGGAAAAAGGCCTTACTATATTCATTATAATGCTTATATAAAGAGAGAGGGGAAACCTAAAGGAAGATGACGTATATACTCAATATTGTGAAATTTGAATTAGAGAAATATTGTCAGAGAATTGTTGAAAATAAACCCTAGTCTATGGACAACCAACTGCTTTTTATCAAAAGATGAGAAGCTGATTTGTGGTTAAAACGTGATATATTGGAATTGCATCCAATATGGGTTAGATGAATGAATCTGGACTTGGCACTTTTGAGTGCAAGAGATAAACAAATTAGCAAGCTTAGTTGGAAAGCCAATTTAAATGGATGAAGGCACGAAATTCATGAAGAAGCTAAGATTTACTAGGATTCTAGTGGAAGTGACTGCTATCTCCACTATATTCACTAAAATTATGCTAAAAATAGCAAAGGAAAATAATACCAACAGTTTGTAGAATATGAATTAGCCCGACCTAAATGTAACAAATGTAATTGTTTTGGGCATAATGATCTTCAACGTGAGAAGAAAGTAACACAGAAATAGAGAGTTAAAACTGACTTAGCTTCTACATCAGGAATTCACATTCATGATAATGTGCACAATGATGTTAATGAAAGAGCCGATTGTTCAACAAATATACATTCCACCCAAAATTTATCAACTAATGATATTACAAAAGCTCAACTGACACTACACTAAATAAATTTACAAGTGCAATCATGGATTTAGATGATTAAAGTAAAATTGATAATCTAATACATTGTGATTGCCTCTATGTAAGCTAGAACCAACCGGTGGGGGAGGATGCTGAACTAGTACCCCACGGGAGGATAAACGGAGACCAAACCAGAAACAGGCGACCTTCCCCCAAGAGGTCCGGGAAAAGAAGAAGCAACATGATACATTGGAGAAAGACCAGATTGGTAAGGTACCTAGAAAATAGAAGAACTTGATAAATTTAACATACAACTGGACGTTAATGTTGAAGATTCAAATAATGAATTAAATTCATGAACTTACACTAAACCAAACCAAGCGTAAATAGAATAATTCAATAAAAAGATGTAGTAAGCAAGGACCAAAGAACGTTGCTTCTAGGAACTTAGGGAGTAATAAGGCATCACCCTCCAAATGAAAATTATTTGCTGGAATGTAAGTGGTCTAAATAATAATGAGAGACAATCAAACCTCTTCAATTTAAAAATAAGTATAATCCCATTATTTTTGGGATTTTGGAGAATAAAATAAGTGATGATAATATAATCGTTTTTAAAATTCTTTAGGAGCTAGCTGGAGTATAATTCATAATGATTCTGACATTTGCAAGGGAAGAATAATTATAGCTTGTGCTATGAAGTCTAGAATTGTAATATAATATCTTTAATGACACTATACCAGAAAAGACCTTTAGTAGCGTTGAAACCGAAACTTTTAGTAGCGTTTTAAAGAACGCTGCTATAGATCATGCAACTAAAAATATAGTTTTTTCGGTGCGTTTAATAAAGGCTACAAAATAATTCTGTATAACTGCTTTTTTTAAATGCTGCTAAAGGTTTTTCTATAGCATTTACAAAACCCTACCAAAACTAACATTTTTAGTTGCGTTTGTGTGTGGATCATTCTTTGATTTTTTGGCTTTACTTTTGTGCAACTAAGAACTTCTCAATGCATTTATTTTATGCCACTATAAATTCAGGTGGTATTTAACATTTATTTCTTTAGCATTTTTAAAACACTCCTAAAAGGTATTGATATTTTTATAGCATATTTTAAATGCTACTAATGGCTTATCTTATTTCCAACAACCAATTATATAATAGTCATATTAAAATCAGCAACAATCGTGTAATTACCATATTCGAACCAACAATCATATAATCATCATATTCAAATAATTGAGAACGTGTTAATCACATAAGTATGATATCCATAACCATTTAGATAATAGTTATTTGATAAAATGAGCAAATTCACACACCACAAGCATTCACAAACAAGTTTACACAACCAATACTAACAAATATCATAATATATATAACAATTGAAGTCATGTCCATTGTTGTTGATGGTCTTCACTATGGAAAAGCTAATTACTTGTAAATAAGGTTAACTACTGTAATCATATTATCCCAATAACAACAAAAAGAAAATGCAAGTATTAACAATACATGTGCACGCTATTTTGGAATTCCAACTACTTCAACAGATGGACTATTAAGATTTGAAATAAATCTCAGTGTGCATGCAAATAAAAATGTATGAATAAAAATATTTCAACTGATTTATTCATGTTAACAGTTTTTGAAAGTGACCTGTATTGCAAAAAAAATTTACAGTAAAAGAATAACCACCATCCTCCTTTAAAATGGTTCAGTAAATCTCTACAAGTTTGCAAAATGATTTTTGTAGACAAGCATTAACCTATGTTAATCTTGCAACTTCCATTATTACTTTAAATATCACAACATAAAAATATAACTACCGTTATCATTTATTTTACCTACAACGTTCTTCTACATAAGAAGGTTAAAAGCAATTAAACTTTAGTAAAACTGAATTGTTAAAATGAGCACTTCGTTTTTTGTGCAATGAATCATTTAGTCCTAAACATCATTCATTGTGTGCACTGAATGTATTTTGGTATATAACTTTTTTTCTTTATGCTCTCTTACGATTGTATTTCACATAGTTATTTAATACACAAAATTTTCTCATAAAATGTTCCAGAATAGACAATAGAACAACAAGTTAATTGGTCAAATATGAAGTCTTGTTTCACTTTTAGAAAGTATGGCAACAAATATGGGAGATTTTCTTATGAATCAAGTAAACAGAGGACATAAGTCCTTTTGATATTTTTAAATTGTTGAAAAATGGAAAATGAAATGTTGGTTTCCAAATAAGATATAAAAAAAGGGACTAGATGATCGACCTCAATAAATATGGCATATCATACTCCAATAATTCGTGGATGTGTTAAGCTAATCTATCTAGCGATATCGTTCCCCTTTAAGAAGTCCACAATAAATTATCATGGTATTTTATTGTCTTTTTGGTCTTAGAAAGTAACGGTATTATTACCAAGATATTGAATGATAAATGGTTTGCTAATCTATATGATGCTAACGTCCGTTGGTGATCTGAGTTAGATGCGTTAACTGGCTATTCTTTTCCCGATAATATAAAAGAGACAAGATGCGTTAACTCATCTTCATCCTTCCACATACATATTGAATGTAACATCCAAACCTGTCTATACCTCTTAATGATAAAACAGAGAATAGGATTAATATCTGAACCAAATATCATGCTTACATATCAACATTCTACCAAACCGCTCTGCATATATCAGAAATTGGATGCAATTTCATAGTGTATATAGACACAAATATGAGTGAATAAATATAAATTTAAATAAAATTGTTCGAATTCGAATTCGATTTTGATTATTATTATTATTATTTTGAAAATAAATTCATATTTATTTGAAATCTAGTTAATAAAAGATTTTGTTTTGATAAAATGAATTAAATTTATAAATTCTTTCCAAATAATATATTGAAATTTAATAAATTGTTTTAATTGAATACAAAATATTTTTGTAAGTGCAAATTTATTTAAAAATAAATTAAAAGGAGTTGTGAAAAAAGGAATGAAATGAAAATCAAAACTTAGTTGAATTCGAATTTACGGGCCCAAACTAAATTAAAAGCTGAAACTCATTTCTAATTCAATCCTTTCTCTAGATACTTCCCTTGCTTTATTTCGCAAGCCCAAACCCGAATACAATATCATACCTTAATCCACCAATCATCAAAATCGCATCCACTTATAAAAAAATAGTGTGTCACATGTGCGACTATAGACGATGCTAGAAGGAAGCGTTGATATAGGGAGATGGTCGTAATGCATGGGTAGGCATGTAAAGGCGGAAGTAGCAACTTGGTCGATGGGTTTTGGGAGATGCACGCACAAAGGGGGGGTTATCTTGGCGATCGATTGTGGTTGGTTTTGGATGTGTGCGTTCAATTCTAGTGTGCGCGATTGGCTTTGGTAGAAGTAAGGAATGGGTCGGAGGCAATGCTGGAGATGACGACGGCTAACGTATGGTGCTATGCGGGTTTGGGTGCAATGGTGGCTCAAGCAGTAAATGGAAGTGCTGACGACTAGCTGACGACGCGGGTTGCTGACTATAGCAAAGTTGTTGCACTGCAACAATGCTACGATTGAGATGAGAGTAGTCACTGTTTTGGAACTTGAGCACTGTTTCGATGAGTTCGCTCATTTATATCTATGTTCTAGCTTGAAATATTTGATTTGCTTGCCACAATATAGTTGACGTCTGCTTAATTTAGTTAATATCGATATTATTATGATGTTATTAAATAGTTGGTTGGGTTTATCGGCATTTGTTGGGTGATAACTCACCACTGCAATTCTATTCTCTATGATTTGTTGGTTGTTCGGTGATGTGTTGTTCGTTAATATGGAATGGATTGTGTAGTTTTATTAATTGTTGTTGTGATGAGATCACATTAGTAATTGATCGAAAGGGGATGTGTAAATTGAAATAGAATATTTTAAAGGAAATGAAATATTTTTTGGAAATAAATATCGGATTTTTTGAATGATTTTTATTTAAAATTAGAAACATTACTGGTGGTAGAAAATTATTTAAGTGAATTATTTTGTGTATTTTAGGAATAGAAATTGTTTGAAAAATGATAGATTTTTAGGATTAGGTTAAATAAGTTGAATTTTAGAATATTTTTATTTTTATTTACTTATTGTTGATTATAAAAATATTTAAAGGATGGTTATGAAATGATATCTGAAATTGATATTTCCAACAAATGATAAATTAATTTTTTTTGGATTTAATAGATTGGAAGTTTGTAAAAATAATATTTTGAGGTTATAGTAAGTGGAATGCAATTTGTTTATTGAGTGGACATTTTCATTTACAGAATTTTATTTTATAACTTCGGGAGATTATTTTTAATTGAAAACCATTATTGGAAAAGAAGAATTAATTAAATTAGTTATTTAAAGGAAATCTCGAATTATAAAACTCCTATTTTAGGGTCTCTTACAATAATTATTTTAGAAGTTTTATGGGATTTGGGATTTAACTGTAATTTATAATTTTCCTTGTAATTAAACGAGAGGTATGTAAATATTTATTCTTGAAATGAAAAATGGATTTTAAGGGAAGAATGGAAAATTTTATAAACTGATTATCTTTCTATTGAGAATTTATATTTGAAATTGTTTTGAAGATTTTAGGGAAAATTTATAATAAAACCCCTTCCGAATCAATAAATAATAGAATTGTACGTATGGTTTGATTGATTTATATTTCTATGTAATGATGAATTAGAATAAACGAAGTAAGAGAACCATATGGCATGGAACTTTCGGTAATATTTCTTCGGTTATTCTTTGAACTTGTTATATAGAATAATTGTACGATGATAAGTATAATTTACAAGAATTAAGTAAACGGATAAGTAACACCAGGTAGTATGAGACACCCGAGTTGAGATTTATTAGATTACTTTCTGTAAGTAGATGTCACTCTGGCAGGGTCGAGTATATGGGGGTAAAATAGTTTTGGTGATGCGCACTGGGAATGTTGTGACGACCCGACTTTCAAACCACAGAAAGTCGTATCATCTTGAAGAAAGAAAGGGATAGAAAAGAGAAAAGATAGAGAAGAAAAAAGAAACAACATCAGAATCTCAACAGCGGAACGAATAAATTATATTAATTACATAAATATTACATAATATACAACATCAATCAGAGTTTCACAGATAATACATCACATAGTAGACAATTATAAACACCCGTCAAGTTATACAATTCAATACACAATACAATACAGAGAAACCAACACAGCGGAATACTATATATATATCTACAACGCAGAAGCCACCTGCTCCATTGCTCCTCTAGAATTCATCAAAGCTAACCTGAATCCCTTGGCTACTCGTAAAAATTTGAGTACCCGAGAGTTTATGAAAAACAGAAACTCCGGGTCAGACATGGGTCTGGTGTGAGTAACAGGTTAAAGTTGCTTAACTTTGAAAAACATTTGAAAACAAAAGGTATCACGTAAGACTTCCCACAAATAAACATGGGTAAGTTTTTACCTTACGCTAACCAAATCATTTTATAGGAAATTCAATGATATTACAATAGTGTCTAGGGTTTTCAAGTAAATAGAAAATAGCCGAAATTGTTACATTCATTAAATTCCAGCTACTAGCTACAAAAGTGGGTAATACAATCAAAACCGTAGGGTCTCGTAGGGAAAATGGGTTTCCATCAATGGCAGGGCTGCTTGGGTACCGCCCGTCACAGTACGTGGCCTAGATCACCGTACCGAGGATCACTTTCGACCCCCTGCAACACAAGGCCGGAACCATTCCATACTGAACAGTCCCGAACAAGATAACCCCGGCAGTTGGAGCTCAAAACTCCCCACACAGCCGAAATAAAAAGGGACATCTGGACAGGGGAAAATCTCGTCCTGCTTGGGCATGACCCACCTAACCTTGCTGCACCTCCCCTGTTTTAGCCATTCCCGGTTGATGAGGCTTGAGGCTGCGATTACCTTTAGAGAACACATCTCTTAGAATGCTCATCGTCCACCTGACGATGTTCTGAAAGCATTCAATCCATACAAGTTCGTTCCGGGTTCGAATGAAACCGAAGGCATTATCTCGTTACACTCATTTTGGAATCACCCTCAGAGTTAACGACGATAACCCCTGCACTCTGAATCTTCACTTGAGAATTCACGACCTAACGTTTAATTTGGATCGATGTGGTTTTCGAATGTCCAAATATGGAACCCCGATCTCGGTCTCATCGAAATCCAAATGCCATCTTTTAAGGCCAAGTTGTTTTAAAGTTTAAAATAATTCAATTTAATATTATCTATACACACACAAATAGATAATCCACCATAGCACAATAGATAATCAACATGATCATCATAAATAGATAATTCATATTATCATCACAACTAGATAATCCATATTATCATCATACTTAAATCAAAGCATACATTTCACACAGCATCATTTATCTCATAACTGAGATCTCAAACCATTCAAGGTAAAAATATCATCCATCCACACATAAGCAATCTCATCGGCTATAATTAATTTAAAATGAATTAAATTAATTACTTGCATCTCTAATTAATTTAAAGTAAATTAAATTAATTATTTCACCATTATAAATCTTGCTTATATCACTATCAATCAATTATCAATTAATTAATTTATCATCATCCAATTATTCAATTTAATTAATCATCCTTGATTAATTGTCTTTAATTACATTCAAGTAATTATCCTTTAATTATTTTCACAAATTGATTATCCTTAACTAAATACAGAAATTAACCTCTAATTACTTCATAAATTAATTATAATTAATTACATTAATCTTTTAATTACACTAATTAATTACTCTTTAATCACTTATTATTGATTAATTAATCTTAATTGATCAACCCTTAATTACATCATTAAATTATATTTATTAATGATTTCTAATTACATTTTAATTAAATATCTTATTTAAATCAATTACCTTAAGTAATTAATCTTCAATTAAACCATATTTATTAATCACCCCTGATTAATACCATTCAGTAATTAACTTCCTTTATTTACACCATCAAATAAATTAATTACTCCTTAATTAATTTTCTCTAAATTAATCCCTTGATTAATTATACAAAGTAATTATACTCAAATTACTTTCATCATTAAATCATCCTCAGTTAATTTCATCCAGTAATTATCATTAATTACTTCCCTAAGTAATTATACTTATCACTTTATCAAATGGTTATTTAAATTAATTAAACTTAATTAATTAACTTAAACAATTCATATTAAATTGAATTAATTACAATGAGTAATTAATTCCTTAATTACTTCCATTAAGTAATTATACTTAAACAATTCACAATTTAATCTTAAATTAATCTAATTAATTATCACATTACTTCATTTTTAAATAATTCTAGTTAATGACCTTCATAAACTATTAACAATTCTTTAACTACTTTTCTAAAGTAATTAACTAAGATTCATCATTATTAATTACCATTTAATTAATCTTTAATAACTCATTAATTAATCCTATATTATTTAATTAATTAAGTGTTAACTATAACTTAATTAATCCTTAATTACTTGATTAATTAATTACTAATCATTAATTAAATATTAAAACTTATTTAATTAATGATCCTTAATTACTAATTAATTAATCCTAAATTAATTAGCTTAAACCTTAATTAACTAATTTAAACTCTTAATTACTAAACTGATTAATCCAAATCATTAATTAATTAAATTAGTTAATTATTCATTTTAATTAATTTAATAATTACAAATCAATAAATCTTCATTTATTTAAAGATAAAAACATTTTCCTTATTAATGATCAAATTATCATTAACAAGGTATTTAAAACAATTTACTATCAAATTTTACTTTTAAATTTAATATTTTAAAATGAAAACAAATTAACTTTAACAAGTTTAAAACAATTTCAAAAACCCTTTTATTTCACAAGTTAAAGAATTATTTATCTTATAACAGAAGTCTTAAAGAATTAAAAACACAATTCCATTTTGAATTCAAATCAATTTAAAAATTTACTTTATCATTCAAACTGTTTAAAACAATTTAAAATCTTCTTTTATTTCAAAATTAATATTCAAATTAATATTTGAATCTAGATTTAAACTTAGGTTTAAATCTCTATTTTATTTAAAACTGTACTTTTAAATTCAAACTATTTAAACCTTTTTAAAGTTGTTACAAATAATTTAAATTTAAAAAATTTATTTTATTTAAAAACTGAGATTCAAATTTCATTTCAATCCAGATTTAATCTTAGGTTTAAATATCTATTTCACATTTTAAAACCCAGGTTTAAAGATTTTAAAACTTACAGGTTTTAAAACCTGTAACTAACTTACCCGAGACCCTTACATTTTACTTCGAGTCAAATTCGAACGTACTCGAGTAAAACCTCTCAACAACTCGAGTAAACACTCGAGTCCCATTTCCTGCCCAAACCAAAAGCCCACTGCATCCACCAATGAACACCGTGCACATGCACAATGATCTTGATCGAATCTGATCAAGTTTGACGATCTTCCCTTATCGACGAACATCCCCAAACTCTAACCTGATCACCAGATTGTCTCTAACTCAACTCGAATTTGAATTCGAGTTCAAATTAAACCTAGAACCCATCAACAGGAACTCACCCAAAACCTGTCAACGCGCCGTCCCCGACCCTCTGACCACCAGAAAAATATGAAACTCTGGCCAACTCCTCGTCTACGACCAAGCTTCCAACCCTCAAAAACTTGAAGCACTCGATCAACTACACAAGCTGTGGTGATCGATACACCAAGCACAATAAAACTAGGGTTAAGAACAGAAATCATTCACCATCATCATCACAGTGATATGAACACCAAACTGAAAATTTTCCTCCACTCACCGATCATTCATCTACCTCCAGAATGATTCACGACCTCCCAAATTTCAGAGATCATCGGAAATCTCAAAAATTCTGATTTCTGGTTAAACCAGAAATACACACAAACCCCTTTACTAAAAACTTCCATTTTAGTTTTAACAATCAAATTTTGGTATTAGTATTTGATTCATAAACCGGAATTAATAATCCATGACAAATTATTTTTGACTTAATTTAAGATTTCACTGCGTTTTATATTTCCAGAAACAATACTAAGTTATTTAGCTTAAACAAGTTTTTAAACTAAAACCTATAATCTAACAAACATACTTTGTTCAAGACTTATGCCTCAACTAAGTTTGGATCAAGAGCAATTGAATTTTGATGAGAATTTGGGTTTGGAACTGAAATCAGAGAGATACACAGAATGCTCACAAATATTTTCATACATATACAAAGAGATATACTTTAAAAATATACTCATAAACAACTAAATTTCAAAGATAAGCATGCAACCAAACACTATATTTAAACCATTTAAATTGTGATGTTACTCACCTGAAAATAAACAGAGAGCAGATTTTGGATGTTGATCCTGGAACTTGCAAATGTTTTTGAGAGCTTGAATTGTTGAGATGTTTTTAAGACTTGATTTCTTAAAATTGGAATGCTCTGAAACTTGAAAGTTTGCACTAAAAATCCTTTTAACTTTGAAGCCAATTGTTGTTGGGGAGATGCTTGATTTCCAGGTTGAAGATAAAATATAACAGGCTTTGTCTTACAGGTTATCTTAGTTGAACTTTTGAAAGAAAAATTGCAAGCTTTAATTCATTTCTGGTTTGTAATTGTTTTGAGAACGAACTGAAATAAGAAGATGTATATATAGAAGAAAAGATTTGATAAAAGGTAGGTGTTTACTGGTATAGGCATTTTAGTTTTGTTCAGGGATTTTTTTCTTTGTCTTTATTTTTTTTAATCTTATCAGGCAAAATTCTTATTTTGGAGGTTGAAATGATTTTTGAAAAATTAGGATTGACTTTGTTTGTGCTAGCATTAAATGCATGAGTACTTCATGTCTCATACTTATCTTATTTGTATACATAGATATTTTCTTTTGTCTTATTTCTTACTTCGTTTCATTCTTGCCTTGCATACTACTCTATAGGTTACATATTTTGCCTGGCTTCCTTTTATACTTTAGGTACAAAATGTAAAGTTGTTTTAGTTATTAGTTATAAATTTTCTAACTTAAGTACTTAGTTCCATTCTTAACATAATTGCTTATTTTTATTTCTCTTTTATTTTTAAACTTAAACTATCAAATACTTAATTTATTAATTATCTATTCTTATATTTATGTTAATACCATAGATGTTTATGTATTTAGACTTATTTTATTTTAAATATTTTTGAAAGGCTTTATTTTAAATTTTCATAGCTTTCTTTCAAATTACACACACACACACATATATATAAATAAATTTGAAATAACGATTTCTATTTATATTTAAAATCTGTTTATAAAAACATTTCATTATTAATATTGTTTAAAAATAACTCACTATTAAATTAAAATAATTTCTAAAAGAATCATCTCTTTATTAATAAATCACTTATTTTATCAAGCTATATTGAAAAAGAACAAAACAACCTTTTTGTTTGAATTTAAATTTTAGCTAGAATCATTTTAAACAATTAAACTTTTATCTTGAGTATTTTAAAGCCATATGGTTATTAAATCAAATTTCCAAATTATCAAAAATACTAGAATAAGAAAACATGCCTTTATTTATTAAATTTAAAACAAAGTTTATCTATTTACAATACAAATATATATATATATATATATATATATATTATAAATAGAAAACAATTTAACTAGCTTTTAACAGATAAAATCAACCATTTAAATATTTATTAAAGAAGATTATTAAATCAGTTCAAATTTATTATTAACAATATTATCAAATCAATTTAATCTAACACAGATTATTAAATTGATATTGCCAAAAATTCCGGGATATCACAAATGTGCAGACCGAGAGCCATAAGAGTGTCCATTTATTGTGTGTACTCCTATTATACATCAAGGAGTTTACTAGATTGGCTAGCATCCACTTATAACATCCTCATACTTGGAGTCCCAAAACTAACAACTATGGATGCTGCAGTCATCCATAGTTATTAATCTTCGACAACCAAATATGGCGACATTAGATACATTGATGCTCAAAAGTAATCCCTTCCATATTAATTTGATTTAAACCATAGAAAGGTAACGTTTAATCCCTTCCATATATCAAAAGTAATATTTGCAGAAAAGTCCTTCTTTAACAATAATTTATTTTCCCAAATAAATCAACTGGAAAATATCACAAAAATCGCAAAAAGTCAATTTCATCATGTAATCAAACATATTAAAAATTTAGAACCAAATTCTTCCAGGAATATTCAAAATAAATTTTTAACCCAAATACTTTTTATTTACCATCAAAAATTCATTATAAAATTTCCATAGCTTGGAAAATTTTAAAAACTAAAATCCGTCTCCAAAATCATGTTTTACTTAACATAAAAAGTTTCCACGGCATTTTAAAATAAATAAATCATGGCTTTGACCCTAAAACCGTACGAATTTTGCATAATTAAATTGTTTAAATCAAACAATCCATAACTTTACATATCATCATCCCAAATTATCACGGATATGAAATAAACAATTTAATCCGAAATCATAGGATTATAGAAACAAAAGATATGGAATAATATTCACCTTAAACTTGATAAGGAGTTTGATATTTGTTGTTGATTAATCCTCACTAGTTTTTGATTGAAATACCTTTTTCCCTCCTTGTTAATGGCCGGCTATCTTAGGGTTTGCGTTTTTTGTTTTGAGAAAAATGAACGTGCATGGACAATTACAAAAGGATATAGCCGTGTATAATAAATTGGCTAATTTACTAATATGCCCATATGTAAATTGATTAACCTTTAAATCAGTTTAAAGCCCATTTATCTTATGGTTAAGCACGGCCCTATGTAATTTATTCAAATGTCAATTCCCTTATAATCATTATTCTATTTAATTTATCTAATGTAATCTTCTAAATAATGTTATCAAAAATTAGGGATGTTACAAGCTCCCTCCTTAAAAAATTTCATCCTCGAAATTCAGTAAGGACCAAATATTAAACATAGCAATCATCTGTAACAACACCTAACAAACATACTAGTCTAACAGGCTAGCAACTATCTATATAGATCTAATATAGACATACCCTCAAAGCAGATCAGGATAAGTATCTCTAATCATGTCCTCTATCTCCCAAATACAGTCCTTCTCGTTGTCTCTCCACTGAACTTTCACCAACCAGACTGTCTTGTTCCTTAATTTTTTCTCATCTTAGCTACAACCTGAACTAGTTGTCCAACAAAAGTCAAATTAGGCTCTACCACTAAGTCATCCAACCCCGTCGGAGGAATAGTAGTCTCTGAATCATGCACATACTACGAACATGAGACACATGAAATATATTATGGATACCTGCCAAACTGCTCGGCAACTATATTCTGTATGCGAGCTTTTCAATCCATTTTATAATCTGGAATGGACCTACATACTTGGGGCTAACTTCCCTGACTTTCCAAATCGTATCACACACTTCATAGGCGATACCTTAATGTAAACCTTATCTTCAACTGAGTATTCTAGGTCCTTAAGCCTCTTATCTGCGTAATTCTTCTGTCTGGATTGAGCTTCCTTCATCCTTTCCCAGATTGACTCAATCTTCTCTGACGCATCTCTAACCAAATCTGGACCTAAGAATAATCTGTCTCCAGTCACCAACCAACATATTGGTGATTTGCATGGTCTTTCATACAAAGCTTCAAACAGTGTCATTCCTATACTGGTCTGGTAACTATTATTATAGGAAAACTCAACCAAATGTAGGCGATCCTCCTAAGATCCACCAAAGTCTAATACATAAGCTCTCAGTAGATCCTCGAGTACTTTGTTGACTCTCTCTGTCCGCCCATCTGTCTGATGGTGATACGTAGTACTCATATTAAGTTTGGTACCCATCACTTCCTGTACGCCCTTCCAGAATTCACCAGTGAACAATGCATCTCTGTCACTGACTATACTGCTAGGAACTCAACGCGGTCTAACTATGTTCTTCGGGAACAACTTAGCTAACGTAGGTGTCGATATGGTCGGCTTCATTGGAATGAAATGGGCACTCTTGGTCAATCTGTCCACTATAACCCATATAGTTTCATTACCTCTATTTGACTCTGACAACCCGTCTATAAAATACATAGATTGAATTCTATTTCAAAACTGGAATATCTAACGGCTGAAGAAATCCACTTAGTTTCCGATGTTCAGCTTTCACTTGTTGACAGTTTGCATACTGTCTAGCCTACAAGCCAACATCCCTCTTCATGCCTTCCCAATAGAAGCTCCTCTTCATATACTGTACATCTTAGTTCCTCCATGATAAACCGTAAATTTGGATCGATGACATTCTCCAATAACTTCTTTCCTTAAGTCCTCACATTCAAAACACACAACCATCCCTTCTTTCTTAGCCATCCTTTCTGGTCAAGGCTAAAATCTTTTAGATCATCGATCTTAATTCCAACCTCAGGCCTTTTGATCCTTCTAGCTAATACTGGATCCTCGTTCTGCTTAGAGGCAATTTTATCAATCAATACTGGTCGAACTTCTAAACAAGACAATTAGGCGAAACTCTGACTAGAACCAAAAGTTGATCTTAACTGCACACTGCAACTAGCTAAAGCTTCCAAATCTTTCCACTCTGCCAACATAGCTAAAACACACATTCTGGTGTTTTCTACTAAGAGCGTCCGCTACCTTATTACCATTCCCTGGTGTATATTCTATATCAAAATCATAAGCGGCCAAAAACTCCAGCCATCTCTGTTGTCTCATATTCAACTCATTCTGAAGGAATAAATACTGTAAAGACTTATGATCGACATACAACTCAAATCTCACCTCTAAGAGATAATGTCTCCAAATCTTCAATGTGAAGATCACATCTGCCAACTCCAAATCATGAGTAGAATATCTAATTTTATGCAGTCTAAGCTACCTAGATGCATAGGAAATGACTTTACCACTCTGCATCAACACCACTCCTAATCCAGTTCCACATGCATCAGTATACACCACCAATCCTTGGTTTTCATCTAGAACTACTAAGACGGGTGCATTGGTTAAATGATTTAACTTAAGGAATGCCTCCTCACATTAGTCAGACCAAACAAATCTCACCTCCTTCCCGATTAGCTTACTGAAGGGTGCTGCTATCTGCGAGAAATCCTTAATGAATCTCTAGTAGTAGCCAGCAAGTCCAAGAAACTATATGACCAAGAATTTTTACCTCTTTCTTCTAAAAATGACACTTGATAAACTTCGCCTTTAGCTGGTTTTGCCTCAGCGTCTCGAGTACTACTCTAAGATGAACTTCATATTCCCTCTCATCCTTAGAGTATACTAGAATGTCATTTATAAACACTAGTACAAACCTATCCAAGTACTCTTGGAAAACTCGATTCATCAAATCTACAAAGAAAGTAGGTGCATTCGTCCTAAAATGGCATCACCAACCACTTATATGGACCATATCTAGTTTGAAACGCTATCAAAGAAATGCTATCCTCTGCCACTCTTAACTGATGGGAACCTGTCGCCATGTCCAACTAGAAAAACACTTTGGATCCACTCAATTGATCAAACAGATCATCTATTCTTGGCAAAGGATAGTTATTCCTAAATAGCCTTTCGTTTAACTTACGATAGTCAATACACATCTTTAACGACCCATCTGGTTTTTTCACAAACATCGTGGTCGCTCCCCAAGGCAAACTACTTGGTCTAATAAAATTCCTTCCTTCTAGATCCGCTAGTCGCACCTTCAATTCCTTCCTCTCAATAGGTGTCATCCTGCTAGGTGGTCAACTTACAAGTTCAACTCCTAGCACAAGTCTATTTTAAACTCAACAGCTCTTTTCAGGGATAGTCTAGTGACTGGCTCAAAGACATCTGCAAATTCTCTTGCTACCTAAGCCCGACTTAACTCATTTCCTACCTCCATAGCATTAAGCATAGCACTAACACTTCAGTCAGTGTTCTCTACCGAGAATATCACTCGGTTATGACTATTAGGGTATCTCGATGATATTTCCTATCCTGGCAAAATATTCTAGCCTCATACCTACTCAACCAATCCATATCTAAACTAATTTCGAAATTTATGAAATCAATAACATACAAAATGCATGCAAACTTATGACTTAACAAGTCAAGTTCTGATTACATCTTAACTCTAGAGTTGCATACCCTCCTATTAGATTCATAACCCTCGAGGAAGTAACAAGGTAGGTGGGTTCTAGACATAATCTATCAACCAAACACTAAGATATAAACGAATATGATGCACCGATATCAAAAAGTACTCTAACTGAAATACTCTGAATCAAAAGCATACCTTCCATCACGGTCTTTCCTTTATCCCCCGCAGCAGGCCTAGCTGATCCAATAGCAAATACCATTCCTTTGACCTCCTTAACTGGCTCTAGACACTGATTCTTGTAATGTCCAACTTGATTACAGTTGAAGCATTTCAAATTCTTCATACTTGCAGCTTTCTTCCCATTACTTGACCGGCATTCATTAGCAAAGTGACTCTTCTTGTCACACTTATAGCAAACTACCTCAGCCTTTGACTTCTTGGCAGTATCTCCTTTCTGGTTTCCCTTTTTCTTAAAGAACTTCCTCTTCTTCCCCCGAAAACCCTGAGTTTCCACCGACTTCTCTTTAGCTAAGTCAACAAGTAACTCCTTATGGCAAATGGCCACCATGTGTCATAATCATTCTAGCAAGCTCGGGCCTTAATCCCCGAATGAATTTCTCATTCCTTTTGATGTCAGTATCCATAATAGCATATCCATATCGCCACAGTTCTTCAAACTTAGTAACATACTTGACTACTCACATCTCTCTCTGAGCTAAATCCATAAACTTCCCCATCAACTCAGATTTAGCAAACTCAAATAGAAACTTCTGCTCAAATCTCATTTTAAAATCAGCCTAAGTTAACTACCCTTTCGAACTCTGGCAGTGACACTATTCCACCAATGTAAGGCTGACCCCAACAACTGTCTAGAGGCCAACCTTCTCCGTTGTCCATCATTCAGACCCAAATTAGAAAATATACGCTCACAATAAAACCACTAATTCTGAACTTCTATGGAACATTCCATTCCCAAGAATGGCTTCCCACCCAAACTGGTGTAATCTTTACTCGGTAAAGGAATATTCCCTACCGGAGCCACAAGATTAGCTCCTCCTACATTTCCAGCAACTCCAGCTGCATCTCCAGCTTGCATCAACCAGCAAAGAACTGATACATCATCCCAATATATAATGGTGGATTTTCAGCACCTATATTGACTTCAGCATTTTGGTTACTAGCATTAGCCAGTCAACCTGGGTTTCTCCTAGTAGTGGGTCGAGCATTCCCATTAGTTGTGGTGCTTCCTCCACCAAAATTTTCTCTTCCGTATTCATGGGATCACTAAGAACCTATTAGTAACTCCAATATCTTATTTCTTATCCTAGTTTTCATAGGCTAACTAAGAACCTATTGACTGACTGTCAATATTTTAATCCAGATATAGTTTTTATGGGCTAACTACAAACCTATTGGCCTCTGCCAGTATTAAATAACAGTTTTCTTGGGATGACTATGAACCTATTGGCCCCTGCCAATATCATACAGTTTTCATGGGCTTACTGTAAACCTATTGGCCATTGCCAATATCTTAATTAAGAATTTACATCTGTCAAGTTATATTCACTACTGGGTTAACCTAATTGGTTATTCTGCCCTTTTCCTAAAATACAGTTATGGATTAATAACAATGTGAATAACATTTTCAAAATCTTTATTTATGCCATGGTTTTTCCATAAAATAGGAACGGGTTATTTGTTTTGAGACTTTAAAACATCGCTTTCGAAACCCCTGGATAACCTCCTAAGAAAGCATAGAAACCTCTTTTTAAAACTCTAAATATATACCTTTCGAAACCAATGAAACCTTTCGAGGTATCAAGAAAACATTCTTTAAAACATAAGTTCAAACAAATAAAATACCCTTTCGAAAGCAATGGGTTTACTCTTCAAAAACATCATTTGGATCAAAATGGTTATATACGAAAGTATCTATTTCGAAACCAAATAAATTTTTTTTAGGGAAAACTTGATGGTGTCGAAACTACCTAGTTTGAAAGCGAAGACTTTAAAATCAAAACTTCAAAGGATAGAGTTGAAACCCCCTTTCGACTCCATTATCTTCGAAACCCTCACCGCTTTCGTAAGCAATTAGGAAGCGGGTTAACTTAGGTAAAACCAAGGATAACCTTTCGAAGGTATTGATGATTTCAATACTTCGAAAGGAAAATAGCAGCTGAGCAGGGTTTTAACTAGGTCGAAACTTACTCTTTCGAAAGCTTCTTATTTAAAGAAAAATTTCTCCCTTCGAAAGCTATTTATAAAGCCCCTTTCGAAAGCATGGCTTTTGACTATGTTAAAAACTTTAAGTAAACAAGGCAGGAATTTAGCTTTAAAAAAACAAAGGTTTTGACTCTATAGGGTATTGACTCAGTCGAAACCCCTTCAAAAACTAGGCAGGAGTTGATCTTTTTAAAATTGAACCCTGCTTTCGACTCTAACGAAAGCAGAGCTTTCGACACCCTACCTTCCGCTACTTACTAATACACTTCATACCAATTTCCACTGATACCATGTGCCCTAGTTCTGACTTTGTGGGTTTCAATAGTGATGGTTTCAACTGAGATGGAGCAGAGGCAAAGGAGTCGAAAGAGGCCTTCGAAATAGGTGAGACCACTTTTTTCTGAAATGCTGATTTATAGCTAATCATTATATATTGCTTTATAACTAATCTGCCCGTTATAACGCCTTGATTGGCTACTTTGAAACTTTTCAAATACCTTTCAATTAAAACGGCCCCATTAATTTGATTAAACCATAGAAAGGTAATGCTTAACCCCTTTCATATATCAAAAGTAATATTTGCAGAAAAGTCATTCTTTAACAATAATTTATTTTCCCAAATAAATCAACTGAGAAAAATCTCCAAAAATTACAAAAAATCAATTTCATCATGTAATCAAACATATTAAAAATTTAGACCTAAATTCTTCAAGGAATATTCAAAATAAATTTTTTAACCCAAATACTTCTAATTTACCATCAAAAATTCATAATAAAATTTCATAGCTTGGAAAATTCCGAAAATTAAAACTCATGTCTAAAATCATGTTTTATTTAACATAAATTTTTTCCATGACATTTTAAAATTAATAAACCATGGTTTTGACCGTAAAACCGTACGGATTTTGCATATAATTAAATTGTTTAAATCAAACAATCCATAACTTCAGCTTATCATTATCCTAAATCCTAAATTATCATAATAACGAAATAAACACTTGGATATGAAATCATAGGATTATAGAAACAAAAGAGATGGAATAAATTTATTATTCACCTTAAACATGATAGGAAATTTGAGACTTGTTGTTGATTAATCCTCCCTAGGTTTTGATCTTTAGCTTTTGATTGAAATCCCTCTTTTCCTTCTTTTTAATGTCTGCTATCTTAGGGTTTGCGTTTTGTTTTTTGTTTTGAGTAAATGAATGTGAATGGACAATTACAAAAGATATAGACGTTTATAATAAATTGGCTAATTTACTAATATGCCCATATATAGGTTAATTAACATTTAATCAGTTTAAAATCCATTTAACTTATGGTTAAGTATGGCCTTATGTAATTTATTCAAATATCAATCCCCTTATCATCATTATTCTATTTAATTTATCTAATTAAATCTTCTGAATAATGTTATAAAAAATTAAGGATGTTACACCACTCTATCGGCCTAATTGCGGAGTCGCTCCCCAAATTCGTGGCATACCTATTGATGTATATGGCTGAGAGCCGTGACCAAGAGCCACTACCTCTTTGTCGCTTTGGCTAGTAGTTTGTTACCAATTAAGGCACTTGCAAGGTCATGACCAACGTATAGTTTAGTCTTGCACTTGATGGATATTCAGTCATGATGGCCGTCGAGGTAACTAAGACTGTAGGAGCATTGTTGAGAGCGTGTGAGGAAGACTCCAAGAGCGGGCTAAGAGCGATCAGTCCCCCATCCGGTTATTATTGATGAGATAACATGAGATGCTATAGATATCTACTTATTCACTTATATGAGATCATTGCGTTAATGGTTGAGAGCCGATCTGACCATTTGTGAAGACTGATGTCGATATAGATATTTATGATTCTAAGAGCGCATAGGACCGAGTCTCGATGATTGTTCACAATAGCCATGTCGATTACTATGAGGTTGAAGGTCTAGATGATTATTACGTGGTTATTGATCTCTTGGATTATTTATGGGAACGAGAGTCTATGTAGTTGTATAATCCCATACACACATTGATTATGTAGTATCGATGATAGCTAGAAATGCTAGGAGCATGGAGTTGGACCATGTAGCTATCTTTTACATGGTTATCTGAGAAATGACTCTGGCTATCGATGGTGCGCTATATTTTTATTGTGTATTTTTTATTTGGGTGATTGTTATGTGTTATATGTATATTTATCAAGTGAGACCGACTCCGGGTATGTCTTCTTTAAGATTATCTAAGAGATAATCTTGGATACTGCTGAAAGCATGTCCTATTGTGTTGATGAGTTTATACTTTGATGATAGTAAGATTATTGTTATTTTGCTCACTTGATTATATAACTGTTAGAATTGTTGATCGACCTTACTTGGGAAAAGGTTATCTTTTGTGTGCATTGTTTTGAGATATACTGAAAATTGAGATATGCATATGCCACTTATATTGCAATTATTTTTCCATGCCAGTTGTTATTTTATACCGATATCTACATTCTGGATATAGTCTGATCTGTGTGTTATTTATATAATACTCGGGTAGTTTGAGATATTGCAGGTTTAGAGATAGATGACAGTTTGTGGATATTGGGTATAGATGGTGGATAGATTATTTGTATATCATCCTATATATTGCAGTTACTGTGTTTTTGTATTAATGAGGTGTGTGTGTATATCGGACATATTATGTATATATTTGATGATAGCGGGCAATTGACTATTTCTGTAGACCCACTTGGACGGATGTATATTTATTATTATATATTATTGCTGTGTGGATGACTTTATGTTTTCTATGATCTATTTTATATTGTATATTGTTCTATCTTGGAGGCACGCGTATTTATCACATTGTGCCGATACTGTGTATGTATATGTGAGTTGTTTATGATTTTTAAGATATGTACCAATGTTAGCCTAAGAGAATATTCACATGTGTACCATATACAACCTCATTCTCTGTATTATCTGACAGCATTACCCAGTAATACCCTTGAATAGTATGAGTATAGAGATGGGGTGTTACAAGATTTCAGCCCAAGGCCAGATGGGATGGCCTCGAATTTCTATAAAACCCACTGACAAGACCTAAAAGAAAAACCAAGGTTAGCATATCAAGAAGCTTTGGACATAAGTAAAGCTATCAAAGAACCGAATCACATATTCATATGTCTAATCCCAAAAAAAGACAAACATGCTTATATCCAGGATTATAGACCCATTACATGTTGTAATGTCTCTTAAAAAATTCTTAGTAAAATCATTTTACGATAGAACCAAAGATATTTTGTCTGGTTGTATTGGACAATGTCAAAGTGGCTTTATTAAGGATAGAAACATATCAAAAAATTCGTAGCTCACTCACGAACTTGTAAGAAATTTCAAGAAGAAAGAAGCTGATAAAATGTGTCTCAAGGTAGATTTACAGAAAACGTATGACAAAGTTAATGGAAAATGTGTTATATGTATGTTGAGAGCTATGGGGTTTCCAGACAAAATATTTGATATAATTAAAGAATGTATAAACACCTTTACCTGCTCAATTCTTATAAACAGAGTACCCAGAGGGTTCGTTCCAAGAAATAGGGGTATGAAGCAAAGAGATCCACTTTCTCCTTATTTATTTTTTATGGGATGGAGTTCTTTACATTCCAAATGGAAATTTATTGTCATAACAAAATTATTCAGCCAACATATGATATTACGCCAACCCTCACCCATTTATCGTATGATGATGACCTAATAGTGTGTATTAAAGAAAAGAAAAGGGCCCCATAAGGGATAAAAGAAAATTTTCACAATCTGGAAAAAACTGCTGGTTTGAAATCAATGAAAAAAGACTAAATGCTACTTTACTGATCATTGTGGCTATAGAGAAATGATTTGTCAAGTATTAAACATAACTGAAGGATAATTTCCTGCTACATGTCTTGGAGTGCCTCTATCAATTAATATCATTACCGACAGTGAGTGTGGTGCACTGATCACTAAATTTTGAAGCAAATTGCAAAGCTGGAGTGATAATTTACTATCATTTGCTGAGAGAGTTGAATTAGTTCATGCTGTAATTACTTCTATGGTGAGATTCTAGCTACAAACATTTCAAATTCCAAATGCTTCCATAAACAAGATTGAATGTATTTTATGTAGAAAGAGGTAATCCATAAAATAACATACAAAAAATTGTGTAGACCAAAAAATAAGGGGACTAGGCCTGAAAAATCTCAAAGAACTGAAAAAAGCCTATGCTACTAAACTTGCTTGGAAAATCATAAATGGTAAAGGTTTATGGGTAGAGTGGATGAAAAACATATATCTCGGAGTAAATTTTTGGTTGCTTATAGAAGATAATAATGCTTTAGGTACATGGAATGTGATTCTTAGAGTCAGATATGAAATTAAAAGTCTAGAATAAAGGAAGATTGCTTATGGCAGGGAGACAAGCTTCCGGTATGACCCATGGTTAAATAACCAAACTCTGATTGATGGGTTAGGATGGGATTGTTTTACAACATATGGAGGAGTAAACTTTGCATTAGACTGAATTTTACAGCACAATCAATGGTCTTTCAATGTTGACACTCCAACTATGCAATTTAGACAGGAAATTCAAGGCATCTCAGTAAATAATGATATCAAAAATGATATTTGTATTTGGAAATTCACAGCCAATGAATTTAATCTAAAATATGCATGGAACAGTATGAGACAAAAAAGGCAAAAAATTGAACGGGTTCGACTAATTTGGGATAGAGCAAGTGTACCCATAAATTCCCAAACAGCATATAAAGCACCAATGTTTAGATTACCTAGTAAAGACGGACTAGAAAAATGGGGGTTATACAAGATGCCACCTGTATCTTATGCAATAACAGTGAGGAGAATCATAATTTCTTTGCATACAATTTCACATCAAAATCTGGAATAACTTCAAGAATACTCTGAATTACAACTGTCAAGGAACAAATTTTAGGGATGAGGTTTCATACCTGAGCATGAATCGAAAATCCAAAAGCTTGATTGCCAAAATTGCCTCCATTGTTCAGACTACTTCAGTGCGGCACATATGGAAAGAAAGATCGAAGAGTTTTCAAAAGCATCGGAAAAAATGATGTTGCTATTAGTGCGATGATTGGTAGATATATTCAGATTATCATGAAGAGAGTGGGTAAGAAGTTTCTTATAGTGATAGGAGTTGTTGAACAAGCGACGTTGATGAAGCAGGGGAATAGAAATAACAAGCAACAAGATTTGAAGGAAGACATGGGAGCCGCCTTGAAATGCTTGATATATGGAATGATATATGTCTACGTTCTGCTGAATGGATGCTCGTACTTTACATTTTATTTCATTCTTTTTTGCTGCTTGTGTTAGGCCGGTCCGACTTACTTGAATAGACTCTGTTTTAGCCCTCTTTGAAATAAAGAATTTACCCACTTTCAAATATATATATATGTATATGTATATGTATATGTATACGTATATATAACATCCCGCCTTTTCGCACGGTTTAAATCGGCACACGTGCCAATTCCAACCATACGGAAGAGCGGATTGTTATGGGGTAAATAAGAAAAACAAGAAAGAAATAATACAAACAGGATCTCACAGCGGAATGATAAAATATAATAATCAAATATACAGTTCATGAAGCTGTTTTTTAAAATATTTAATTATACTTACAATATATATCAGAGTTATACATACCATAGAATATCAATAATGCAGCGGAATACAATAGTGTAGTGGAACAATATAATATATATTAATAATAATACTGAAATCTTCGTTTTCGTCCTCCAGAGATAAAACCTTTGATCCTGAAATGCTCGGACTGACCCGACCGAATTGAAAAAACAAAACATTCGAGTCAGAACTAAAAAATCTTATGTAAGTTAAATCAACATAAATAAATATGAGTGCAGTAACTCAAGAGATGCTCGGGATTTACAACTCTTAAGCATCCGTTAAACAATTTACTATGTAGTATATTTCGCTATTATAATAATGTCTAAAGTAAAGTATAATATACTGAAAATAGCGTTAAGGCTTTACATTTTCCACGTTAACACACTTTTATATTCACATAGTCTATACAGTACCGTAATCTCCCCCGTACTGGGCGTCGTCAGAGGTCACTCCATAGGTATGGTACAAAACAAAATCGTATAAAGCGCGCTAGGGTAGGTGACACGGCACAACTAGGCAATGCCGGAGTAGATATACCAATTGCTATCCGGGCTGGTGGTAATGCATAGCTGCAGCTACCGCCCACCTCGAGGCACACCTCCAAATAAAAAATCAAAAGCGGCCACCGAATAAATCCAAAAGTCAAAGTATAATATCGAAGAGATATGTCCGATAAGAGCGGCTACCTCCTTGGCCCGAGAATCGCTCCTGTTTTAGCCACCTTATGCCAACTCACGGGAGTCAGGTCCATGTATATACCTTAATAGAACGTCGCCACCATCCTACTTCATTATGGAATCTCCACCGCGTACACGGTTGTTAAAGTGGTTTTCAGAGTTGGCAGAGAGTATGACAACTTCCGATCCCGATCTCTCTAACAACCAAACGTTATTATAACAACGCGGTCTTTTCAAAATGGTTTATACTTTAAAATCAGAATAAACTATTCATTTCAAAACCATATAAATACGATATCATTCTATTTTAAAACCCCAAATCAATATGATATCATTTTTATTTCAAATATTTTTTTTTTCAAAAATCATAGTACTTTCAAATATATATACTTTTAACCCATAGCTTCGAAACATAATTTTCAATACTTAAATGGTTTAATAATAAGTTACTTTATAAAGTAAATTAGCTTTTTAATTTCTTAAATCAATTCCAAATACAGATTTGAATTCCCAAATAAACCATTTAAATTTCCATATATTTCAAAGTTTCAAATATTCCACAATTTCAAAACTAAATTTTTAATTCATATATATGTATTCAAATTTCTTTTACTATTATTTAGTTTTGAAATACTTGCTTAATAAATCCAGTATCCTTTAAATAAAACTTCCAAATTCAATAATTGAATATTCCTCAATTTATTTAGACTAGATATATTCACTTAAATCATCTTAAACCCGAATTTAGTTATCACACTGTATTCTTTTTAAATCTAAATTTCAATAAGATATTAACTAAATGAAATCTCAAATCAATTTCAAAACTATCTCCTCAACTTTGATTTATAAAAATCAATATAAACTCTATATTAGAATATAATTTAAGTAAATACTTATCCATAACATATTTTAATAAAATCAACTTAATTTTTAAACTTACTTCATACTTTAAACAATTTTATACATAGCTTAAAACCAAGAATTTAGCCATATATAATATAACCTTTATCAAATATCCGACATCAATATTTCATAAAACCGTATATATATATTTCTCTACAAAACCATAGAAAAATTATTTCAAAAATTATTTTATAAATATATATACCGCGGTGTCTGTACATAATTTTCTATCCTATGGTCAAGTGATACGGATATTTATCATTTCAATCCGCAATTTAAAAATAAAAATGCGGTTGTATATCATTTCAAACCGCAATCCCGAATCAAAATAAATGCATGACAACATGCAGATTATGATGATATAAATAAAACATCCATTCATCCATCATCAACCATCAACCATTTATCGCAATCATCATCAATTTCAAACAATAGCATCAATATAGAACGAATAATAAACAACAGGTATTAAATAGTAGTTTATATTCAATAATAATTTAAGTAACTGTTTAACTGGCATTTTATATGCGATGAATAATTAATTAACAATTCAACTGCCAGTTTAATTGTGAATAAAATAAATTAAATAGCAATCAATTTAAATAAATGAAATTAAGTGAGATGATGATTAAAAATATGCCAAACAACCATAAATAAATTTTAAATCATATCATATATCAATTTAACAAACATAAGAAATTTTAGAAGTTATGAGTGGGTTAAAACACTCACCTTTTGGATTTAAATTGAATTTAAATTCAACTTTAACCCAAATATTTGACAGTCTCCGAATTACTCCAAACAACCGCCAAAGTGTCCGGAATTTCAATACGATCGTAGCAAAAAAATCGCGCGTAAAACGGATATTGTATGTGGAAGTTATACGCGTTTGAACGATTGAAATTTAAATTAAAAATAAAATAAAATAAAACAACAACTCACCCCCAAAGTTTCTTTGCCACGTCACTCAACAGAATGCGCCTTCCTTCCTCCCTGGAAACAAACGCACGCATGCAAAACCGAATTACGAACCCAACGCAGCACCCTTTTTACCATCGTTGACCGATAAATACGCCGCCTTCATGCCGCTACCAATCTCGAGGCCGCCGCCATCCACTCCCCACGTCAACATCCACCGTCCCCCCTTCGTCCGGTCGCCAGAAAAACAGCCGCCGCCGCCGTTATTTTAGGGTTTCGAAACCCTAAATGTGAGATTCCGGCCACCACACCTCGATTCCGACCAAACGACCACCATCGTACACCTCGGTGTGACAATCTCCACCAAACCCATATTCCAATTTCTTTGATTGCTTCCCGAATCAAAAACGCCCAAATTGTACTTAGGGTTTTGCGATTTATGAGCTTTGACCGAGATTTGCTGTTGATTCGAGCACCAATTGCAAAAACAGAAGCTACGCGTAGATTCGTATTGATGAGATCTTCGATTTTATAATTTTTTTGAATTTTTTCGAAGCATTTGAATTTTCATTTAATTTTTGAATTTTGAAATTGGATCTAGGGTTTGCAGCCATTGGAAGATGATGAGCTGATGGAATTTTACGCGCAGACAGTTGAGAATTGACGTAGGCTAGGGTTTAGCAGAGTATTTATAGAGAGAGTTGAAATAGAATAAATAGATCGAGTTGAATACGCGCTAACGACAAAGTGGCCCAAAAAGTCCGGTCTGACCCCGGAACGAAATTGGGTAAACCCATATATCAAAATAGGTGTTTTAAAATATTTTAAACGCAATGGAAAAGGTTTTAGGTTCAAATTGTATCGTATGAATAAGTTATGCAAAAATCAATATTTTTCAAATTGATTTCAATTAAATCGATTTCAAGGCATTTCGAGTCTGTACGATCAAATGACAAGCCCGATCGCTACGAAACTTGAAATCCTACAATCATTCACCGTTACGGATCCGATGAAACTAGTTTCGTCGAAATCCGAGTCAGTGGCCAAAATGGCTATTTTTTATATTAATTAAATAAATTTACAATTAATTGATTAAATCAAATTTCAAATTTCGATTCTAAAATTGACAATTTTATCACCTTTATATTTCTTAATCATTTACCCAAATTTTAAACAAATTTATATGTCAATTTAAAGTTGACAAATTTATAAATTTCCGTACTAACCTTGGATCATTATTTATTACATTATTATCCTCAAATTTCATCTTAATTTCAATAACGTAATATTTTAACTTTTAATTTCATTTATTTTGCGATAACTTCAATTATTGAATTATATACTTCAATTACATTAATAAATCTCGTTTTCTATACTTTATATTAACCAATAGTCATATTATAGATGGATTAAGCATTGGATTCCAAACTATTACATAAATTTCCTCATATACCATCTTCTTTTCAATTTTACATAAAATTTAATTCCAATTCTACTTATTTCAATAAATCCAGTTATTATATTTTAAATTCCAATAATTCCATAAATCCTGCCTTTCATTCCTTTAATTCAACTAATTATCATATTGTGAATAAAATTTACGTTACGTCCGACTATTTCTTTAATTTACCTTACAAAACGTTACATTTAGATTTTATTACAATTGATTACCAAAGTTTATTTAACACATTAAATAAACAAGCAACCTATATTAATTTCCCTATTTATTTTTAATTGCATTTATAAGTTCGTTACTTATCAATCCAGATTAAAATTCCATATATAACGCTAATTTTATTCCATTTCTATATTTCATCATTAATTTGTGTTAACTGTTTTATTTTCATTATGCTGACATTAAGTCACTTATACTCATTTAATATCCCAATTCATTTATTTGTCTTGGTTTCAATCCTTTATTAAATCAATTGCCACCAATGCATATAATTAACATTTCTATTGATTTTACATTCAAAATTTTCAGTTATTATCTTGACTTACATAAGGCAATGTTTAATTACATTTAATTGCTATTGATTAAATACATTGGTAACGAACAATAGTTATCACCATTATACAATTTATAACATTTGTAAATTTATTCTTTACAAATAATTATTACAACAACTCTCATTAAAATACATTTATTCCATTTTCATCCATTACACATTAATTTATTACCTTTTACATCCCACTATAAATCAGTGCACCCATTAATACCCTACATATTATAATTCCTTACACAATACCGATCCTATTTAATTACCATTACTATCTCTTTTGCACAATAATTAAATGTTTACATTTGTTAACTTATATTTAATTTTTATAACCAAGCATAGCATGTTCAAATATAATGAATTGGAGTTTCATTAAGATTGTTAACAATTAACTTGTATTAACATTGTTTCATTTTAATTTAGTTATTATTTCATTATTAAATTAAAAATTTTTATACTTTCAATATTAACTCATAAAATATTATTAAATTAAAAAAAATTAAACATCGAAAATTTATGAGTCGTTACACTCTTCCCCACTCAAAACTTTTCGTCCCCGAAAAGGAAAAATGAGGGAAAATAATGAATTAAATAATCAATATCCTATTCAAAATATTAGATTTATACACAAATAAATTTACAAAATTTTATAATAAAATATCAATTTATAACTATTAAATCCCTTTATACTCAAATTAATAAAGTTTGGAAAACATTTTCAAAATATTTTCTAAGTCCAAAATTTTACGTATAATTTCGGCAGAGTCTCCTCTGTACAGAGAGGGTCAGGAGAAAATATGATATCAAATATACAATATACAACATATATGTAACAACCCGCATATTTATCGAGTCGTATTTAAATATTTTATTTAAATATTAACTCGTTAATCGGATTTTGGTCCGAAAAGCTACTTTTTGCAAACGGTCAAATTAGGACTCGAGATCACTTCCATTGAGTTCGAAATGTCGTTTACAACTTTTTAAGTATAAACATCGATAGGTTTGGAGTTAGTGAAATTTCACTAACTTTTCCCGCTTTGGACTTTGGGTTAGTTTAGCCTATTAAGCCCAAGTTCCAACCCTCTTCTCCTCACTCTTCATAAATTTCCTAACTAATCAAGCTTTGGCATTAATGGTGGAGGGAATAGGAAATTAAAACTCCAAGCACAAATTCAATTGCAAATCCAACATTCAACTCCAAATTCAAGTAGAAGATATTGGATTCAAGCTTTGGATTGCTTCTCCTTGCTTTCAAGCTTCATCTTCATAAACTTTAGTGCAAAGGTGAGATTTTTATCTCACAATTCTAGCCTATAACTATATTGGACTGTTGGGAATGATTCCCTATCATTTTTGCATGCATGTTAGCATTTGGTTTGGATTGGATTGGCGAAAAACTCCAATTTTTAGCGTTTTGGTGAATTTTCTGCACTTAGGTCGTTCTGGCCATTTTTAGGTCGTTCGGAGTTAAGTCGTTCGTCCATGGGTCGTGAGTCGTTCACGAGTTAACTTTAGGTCGTTCGGAGTTAAGTCGTTCGTCCATGGGTCGTGAGTCGTTCACGAGTTAACTTTAGGTCGTTCTGGAAGAATTGGCACTTCGGAATTAGGTCGATCACGAGTTAAGCCTTAAGTCGTAGGTCGCTCACGAGTTAGGCCTTAAGCCGTAGGTCGCTCGCGAGTTAAGCTTTAAGTCTTAGGTCGTTTCCGACCTATAATCTCTAGGCAAACCTTAGGTCGCTCGTCCACTAAGTCGGCCTGGTTTATCTCGTAGGTCGTCTCCGACCTAAGCTCCTGATAAGTCGTTCGAGTTAGGTCGTTGGGCCATTTACCTTAGGTCGCTCGTCCACTAAGTCGGCCTGCTTTATCTCGTAGGTCGTCTCCGACCTAAGCTCCAGATAAGTCGTTCGAGTTAGGTCGTTGGACCATTTACCTTAGGTCGCTCGACTCTGTTAAGTCGTAGGTCGTTAGACCTTAGGTCGCTCGACTCTGTTAAGTCGTAGGTCGTTAGACCTTAGGTCGTTCGCCTTCCTTAAGTCGCTCGACCCCTCCACCCTAGGTCGCTCGGCTTGCTTGAGTCGTAGGTCGTTGGACCTTAAGTCGCTTGCCTCCCTTAACTCCAGTTAGGTCGCTCGGCCATTGTGTTAGGCCGCGTGAACCCTTAGGTTGTTAGACCTCATTTTGCTTGAGTCGTAGGTCGTTGGACCTTAAGTCGCTTGCCTCCCTTAACTCCAGTTAGGTCGCTCGGCCATTATGTTAGGCCGCGTGAACCCTTAGGTCGTTAGACCTCATTTTGCTTTAGGTCGTAGGCCGCTTGTCTTCACTTAGGTCGTACCGTTTTGGACGGGGCGCTGCCCCGCACCCCGCCGGGGGCGCTGCCCCCCGGACCCCCGCGACCTGACCGGGCAGGTCGAACCCCGTAAGCGGTGGCGTTGCCCCCGCACCCCCACCTTAGGGGGGTTGCCACCCCCCCGGACCCCCCTCCGTAGGGGATCTTATCTGAAAAACATTGAGCTGATTTCCCTGGATTTTATTCACATCTCCGTATGCGATTTTTGTGACTGATTGTTTCTACAATTGCTTCTGTGTTTTGTCACTTTATAATATAAAGGTTTCAATACTAGTAGTAAATATCAAAACTCTTTTAACAAACAATTTCAACTCTATTTTTAATAACAAAGCTCTTTTCTTAAACCGTTTTCCAATCTATTAGTATATACAAGCCTTTACCTCACTCGGATGAGAAATCTAATTAAACGACTTAGTAAAACAAGTGGTATGAAACGCTTGCGTTCACTTCGTCGGTTAATTCTTGGACTTGTTCGATTGAACCTCTTGTGACAATTTTATTAGTGAAGATTTACAGTTTGTTCGTAAATATTTAAGTTAAGCAAGTGATTATGGGACATGAAGCTAAACTTCTATATTTACTAGCTTAGTGTAATTGACACTTCTCGTTGATCTTGATGATCGCTTTATGAATTAGACTAGCAATTGCGCGATGTCTCTTTCATTGCAAGGTTAGACTAGACACCACTTGTGTGATTCCATTCACACATACCTTTCTGCTTTTTGGTTAGTCTTGACCTCAATCTGTGTGATTCCATTCACACATGCGGGGTAGCTCCCCTTGGTCTTCGGACCGTCATGTGATAGGCCTCTTTCCCTTTTTATGATTTCTGGATTTCTCGTGTTGATTTCTGGAATTTATGTCATTGACTTGTTATGAGTACAAGTTTAGGGTATGATGCCCTCTTCGAATCTTTGAGAAGATTCTTGTGATATTGATTATCTCTTATTGATTGATCTTCTGTTGATCATTATTTACATACTTATAGTGGTATGTCGTTATGGATGTTTATGTTTATGCCATATCTTTTATGTTATATCATGTCATCTGATATTTATAGCTAGACTGATCCGTTTATTATTTCCTTAAATAATACTCGGGTCAGACCGAGATGTTACAGGTGCTTCTGCTTGACTTCTTCCCAGGGATTCATCACTCTGACTTTTGGCTAACTGTTTAGATTAGCAGTTTTTGTTGTATACACTTGAGATATAGACTCATAGTTGTATTCTTTTGTATAGCACGTGTTGCTATTCTTTTGTATTATCGTGGATCTTACTGACCACTACTCTGATGTACACTTTCATGTGTTAGTTATATATTCATATCTTCTTCCGCCTTTGTGATATGGATATCTGTGACTGATTTGTGATATGATTATTTCTATGTTTGTTTCCGAAGATTATTTATAGCCACCGTGTGATAAGCAATTACATGGATGGTCGCTCCTCAACAGCCTTATTCTCCGTGCTAGTTGACAGCACTACTCCGGAGTGTTCTTGGCTAGCGTGGGTATAGAGGTGGGGCGTCACAATATATTTTTCAAAATAATATATATCTCAACTCGGGAAAATAATATAATAACGCTATAAACCGTAATCCGAAAACGTACCTATTTGTCGGGCAATTTACGCTTAGTTATGAAATCAAAAGCAGTAGCAATTGCTTCCATAACCTGTATTTCACTTATATAACCCAAAAAGGTTAACAATTAAATAAAATGAAATGTTTAAGGCTGTTTCAACCCTAAACAAACAAATCAATACAACTTAGAGCCACTTGTAACAAGTCATACAACCATCACATAAAATCAACACAAATCAATCATTCATTCATATCAACAAACAAATAGTTGTTCGGGGTCAAAACTTTAAATTGTACGGAAAGAAAAATAAACTACTAAGCATACGCTTCACTCAACAGTCTCAGGTGACACTAAATAGATTATTCATACCTTCCAAACAGATTTAAAGTATCCTTGCCCAAACTACCGTAAACCAAACAAACAACAATCTCAAACAATAGATTAAGTTTATTCTTATTAATTCCATTCATACTTTTGTTGTTTGATTTCTTTTTCATTCATATAATGGTTTATCTTTTTATTTTACAATTTATTTCTTACAGTTTTCACTTATCCATATATAATGCAAATTTCTTTTATTTTCATTGCATTCATTTATTTATTACTTAATTTCACTTATTACAGTATTCATTTTCCTACTTATTTTATTTATAAATAGCTTCAACTGTTTACTTAAGTTCATTATCATTCATTTATACTACTTCATTTTATTTATTTACTTTCATTTATTGCTAAATTCCGTTTATAATACTTACCTTTCTATTTCAATTAGTAGTCTTTTCAATTACACTCAAGTTTATAACACTACACACCAAATTCTTATTTATTAAGGTGGTTCATTGAACCCTTCCATTATATAAATTTTCTGGTACAATTTCCCATTACATTTTCTTATTAAACACTTCAACTTTTAATATTTGGTAAGTTATATATGCTTTTTAAGAATGTAATTGAAACTTATACAAGTTTTACCTCATTTCTTTTAATTTAATCTAATGTTCAGTTACATCTTTTATTTTATAAGTTACAATTTCAACTTCCTTGTTATTTCATTTATAACATATCCTTTAATTTCTTTTTATTTATAACTTAGCATTAAATCTCTTATTTCCTTTAGCGGTTTCAATTATTAATTACTTACGTTCAAATTCACTATAATAATTGAAACTATTAATTAATGGAAACTTAAGAATTTAAATAAACTTAAGAATTTAAATACCAGTTTAATTTCAAATCCCTTTTAAAATAATAGATAAATGTATATACTTACACTTTATATATCCAATTATGTTTAAAACAATTTAACAATTTATATTTGGTTTATTTGCAGTAAACTACTATAGTGGCCTTCCCACTTCGAAACTCGAAAATGAATATCGATGATGCGTGCACTCATCACCGAAATTATTTTCCAGCGACAGAGAGGGGAGTACAACTTATTCCTTTTCCAAAATCTTCTTTAAAATAATTCTTTCAAATTATATTGAAATATTTATATTAGAAAATACTTCTAATAATATTATTATTATATTTTCAAAATCACTCAAAAGAAATATTTAAAACCCCGGAATTTACGTTCTAAATTCCTAATTTCCTTTTTATTTTATTTTCAATTTTATTTCAACTATTATTTAAAAATTTCATTACCTAACAACTAATATATTACAACCAAATATAATCTTTATAAAATTTATTTTATATATAGAAAATATAATAGGCAAAATTATTTCATTCACCTATATTCAAAACAAATATTGTGTCGGTCTGTCCTATTAAATGTTTAGAATCCCTATTGATGTCATAGCGTCCCATGCACCAACCAGAATTTATAAATACAAAACGGAACAAATTAACACAATAATAAAACCTTTTTATAACACTAACAAGTACGCTCTCTCATATATACACGCAGTGACTCCCATAGGGTATTTCTACCCTATTAATAAAGAGTCAAACCTCACAAGGCTAAGGTTTATCGCTAAACCAAAGCTCTGATACCACATTGTAACATCCCGCCTTTTCGCACGGTTTAAATCGACACACGTGCCAATTCCAACCATACGGAAGGGTGGATTGTTATGGGGTAAATAAGAAAAACAAGAAAGAAATAATACAGACAGAATCTCACAATGGAAGGATAAAATAAAATAACCAAGTTTACAGTTCATGAAGCTGTTTTTCAAAATATTTAATTATACTTACAATATATATCAGAGTTATACATACCATCGAATATCAATAATGCAGCGGAATACAATAGTGTAGTGGAACAATATAATATATATTAATAATAATACTGAAATCTTCGTCTTCGTCCTCCAGAGATAAAGCCATTGATCTTGAAATGCTCGGACTGACCCGAGCGAATTTTAAAGAGAAAACACTCGAGTCAGAACTAAAAGATCTTATGTAAGTTAAATCAACAGAAATAAATATGAGTGCAGTAACTCAAGAGATTCTCGGGATATACATCTCTTAAGGATCCGTTAAACTATTTACTATGTAGTATATTTCGCTATTATAATAGTGTCTAAAGTAAAGTATAATATACTGAAAATAGCGTTAAGGCGTTACATTTTCCACCATAACACACTTTTATATTCCCATAGTCTACAAAGTACCGTAATCTCCCCCGTACTGGACGTTGTCAGGGGGCACTCCATAGGTATGGTACAAAACAAAATCGTATAAGGCGCGCTAGGGTAGGTGACACGACACAACTAGGCAATGCCAGGGTAGATATACCAATTGCTATCCGGGCTGGTGGTAAGGCATAGCCGCAGCTACCGCCCACCTCGAGCCACACCCCCAAATAAAAAAAATCAAAAGTGGCCACCGAATAAATCCAAAAGTCAAAGTATAATATTGAAGGGATGTGTCCGATAAGAGGGGCTACCTCCTTGGCCCGAGAATGGCTCCTGTTTTAGCCACCTTATGCCAACTCACGGGAGTCGGGTCCACGTATATACCTTAATAGAACGTCGCCACCATCCTACTTCATTCTGGAATCTCCACTGCGTACACGGTTGTTAAAGTGGTTTTTGGAGTTGGCAGAGAGTATGACAACTTCCGATCCCGGTTTCTTTAACAACCAAGCGTTATTATAACATCGCGGTCTTTTCAAAATGGTTTATACTTTAAAACCAGAATAAACTATTCATTTCAAAACCATATAAATACGATATCATTCTATTTTAAAACACCAAATCAATATGATATCATTTTTATTTCAAATATATCCTTTTTCAAAAATCATAGTACTTTCAAATATATATACTTTAAACCCATAGCTTTGAAACATAATTTCAATACTTAAAATGGTTTAATAATAAGTTACTTTATAAAGTAAATTAGCTTTTTAATTTCTTAAATAAATTCCAAATACAGATTTGAATTCCCAAATAAACCATTTAAATTTCCATATATTTCAAAGTTTCAAATATTCCACAATTTCAAAACGAAATTTTTAATTCATATATATATGTCAATTTTTTTTACTATTATTTACTTTTGAAATACTTGCTTAATAAATCCAGTATCCTTATTTAGACTAGAAATATTCACTTAAATCATCTTATACCCGAATTTAGTTATCACACTGTATTCATTTTAAATCTAAATTTCAATAAGATATTAACTAAATAAAATCTCAAATCAATTTCAAAACTATCTCCTCAACTTTGATTTATAAAAATCAACATAAACTCTATATTAGAATATAATTTAAGTAAATACTTATCCATAATATATTTTAATAAAATCAACTTAATTATTAAACTTACTTCATACTTTAAACAATTTTATACATAGCTTAAAACCAAGAATTTAACCATATATAAAATAACCTTTATCAAATATCCGACATCAATATTTCATAAAACCACATATATATTTCTCTACAAAACCATAGAAAAATTATTTCAAAAATAATTTTATACATATATATACCGCGGTGTCTGTATATAATTTTCTATCCTATGGTCAAGTGATACAGATATTTATCATTTCAATCCGCAATTTAAAAATAAAAATGCGGTTGTATATCATTTCAAGCCGCAATCCCGAATCAAAATAAATGCATGACAACTTGTAGATTATGATGATATAAATAAAACATCCATTCATCCATCATCAACCATCAACCATTTATCGCAATCATCATCAATTTCAAACAATAGCGACAATATAGAACGGATAATAAACAACAAGTATTAAATAGCAGTTTATATTCAATAATAATTTAAGTAACTGTTTAACTGGCAGTTTATATGCAATGAATAATTAATTAATAATTCAACTGGCAGTTTAAATGTGAATAAAATAAATTAAATAGCAATTTAATTTAAATAAATGAAATTAAGTAAGATGATCATTAAAAATATGCCAAACAACCATAAATAAATTTTAAATCACATCATATATTAATTTAGCAAACATAAGAAATTTTAGAACTTGTGAGTGGGTTAAAACTCTGACCTTTTGGATTTAAATTGAATTTAAATTCAATTTAAAACCAAAAATTTGACAGTCTCCGAATTAGTCCAAACAAGCGCCAAAGTGTCGGAATTTCAATACGATCTTAGAGAAAAAAATCGCGCGTGAAACGGATATCGTATGTGGAAGTTACACGCGTTTGAACGTAAAATAAAATAAAACAACAACTCACCCCCAAAGTTTCTTTGCCACGTTACTCAACAGAACGCGCCTTCCTTCCTCCCTAGAAACAAACGCATGCACGCAAAACCGAATTACGAACCCAACGCAGCACCCTTTTTACCACCGTTGACCGATAAATACGCTGCCTTCATGCCGCTACCAATCTCGAGGCCGCCACCATCCACTCCCCACGTCAACGTCCACCGTCCCCCCTTCGTCCGGTCGTCAGAAAAACAGCCGCCGCCGCCGTTACTTTAGGGTTTCGAAGCCCTAAACGTGAGATTCCGGCCACCACACCTCGATTCCGACCAAACGGCCACCATCGTACAGCTCCACGTGACAATCTCCACCAAACCCATATTCCAATTTCTCCGATTGCTTCCCGAATCAAAAACGCCCAAATTGTACTTAGGGTTTCACGATTTATGAGCTTTGACCGAGATTTGCCGTTGATTCGAGCACCAATTGCAAATGAAGAAGCTACATGTAGATTCGTATCGATGAGATCTTCGATTCTATAATTTTTTCGAATTTTTTCGAAGCGTTTGAATTTTCATTTGATTTTTGAATTTTGAAATTGGATCTAGGGTTTGCAGCCATTGGAAGAGGAGGAGCTGATGGAATTTTACGCGCAGACAATTAAGAATAGACGTAGGCTAGGGTTTAGCAGGGCATTTATAGAGATAGTTGAAATAAAATAAATGGATCGGGTTGAATACGCGCTAACGACAAAGTGGCCCAAAAAGCCCGTTCTGACCCCGGAATGAAATTGGGTAAACCCATATATCAAAATAGGTGTTTTAAAATATTTTAAACGCAATGGAAAAGGTTTCAGGTTCAAATTGTATCGTATGAAGAAGTATGCTAAAATCAATATTTTTCAAATTGATTTCAATTGATTTCAATTAAATCGATTTCAAGGCGTTTCGGGTTCGTACGATCAAACGACAAGCCTGATCGCTACTAAACTTGAAATCCTACAATCATTCACCGTTACGGATCGATGAAACTGGTTTCGTCGAAATCCGAGTCAGTGGCCAAAATGGCTTTTTTTTAATATTAATTAAATAAATTTACAATTAATTGATTAAATCAAATTTCAAATTCCAATTCTAAAATTGACAATTTTATCACCTTTATATTTCTTAATCATTTACCCAAATTTTAAACAAATTTATATGTCAATTTAAAGTTGAAAATTTATAAATTTCCGTACTAACCTTAATTTATTGAATTCAGGATTTAAAAGAAAATTCCCAATAATCCCATATAATTATATAAATTAATAATTACTCCATTCATTAGGATCATTGTTTATTACATTATTATCCTCAAATTTCATCTTAATTTCAATAACGTAATATTTTAACTTTTAATTTCATTTATTTTGCAATAACTTCAATTATTGAATTTTATACTTCAATTACATTAATAAATCTCGCTTTCTATACTTTATATTAACCAATAGTCATATTATAGATGGATTAAGCATTGGATTCGAAACTATTACATAAATTTCCTCATATACCATCTTCTTTTCAATTTACAATGATTCCAATTCTACTTATTTCAATAAATCCAATTATTATATTTTAAATTCCAATAAATCCATAAATCTTGCCTTCCATTCCTATAATTCAACTAATTATCATATTGTGAATAAAATTTACGTTACTTCCAACTATTTCTTTAATTTACCTTACAAAACGTTACATTTATATTTTATTACAATTGATTACCAAAGTTTATTTAACACATTAAATAAACAAGCAACCTATATTAATTTCCCTATTTATTTTTAATTGCATTTATAAGTTCGTTACTTATCAATCCAGATTAAAATTCCATATATATAATGCTAATTTTATTCCATTTCTATATTTCATCTTTAATTTGTGTTAACTATTCTATTTTCATTATGCTGACATTAAGTCACTTATACTCATTTAATATCCCAATTCATTTATTTGTCTTGGTTTCAATCCTTTATTAAATCAATTGCCACCAATGCATATAATTAACGTTTCTATTGATTTTACATTCAAAATTTTCAGTTATTATCTTAACTTACATAAAGCAATGTTTAATTACATTTAATTGTTATTGATTAAATACATTGGTAACGAACAATAGTTGTCACCATTATACAATTTATAACATTTGTAAATTTATTCTTTACAAATAATTATTACAACAACTCTCATTAAAATACATTTATTCCATTTTCATCCATTACACATTAATTTATTATCTTTTACATCCCACTATAAATCAGTGCACCTATTAATGCCCCACATATTATAATTCCTTACACAGTACTAATCCTATTTAATTACCATTACTATCTCTTTTGTACAATAATTAAATGTTTACATTTGTTACTTATATTTAATTTTTATAACCAAGCATAGCATGTTCAAATACAATGAATTGGATTTCATTAAGATTATTGACAATTAACACGTATTAACATTGTTTCATTTAATTTAGTTATTATTCCATTATTAGATTACAAATTTTTATACTTTCAATATTAACTCATAAAATATTATTAAATTAACAAATGTTTAAACATCGAAAATTTATGGGTCGTTACATATGTGTGTGTGTGTGTGTGTGTGTGTATGTATGTATGTATGTATATATAACATCAAATAATTAAAATTATATTTATCCAATATAAATTAAATTTTTCCGACCATTTGTTTTAGTTAATATTTATAATTTATATACAAGTAATATGATATTGTTATATATATATATATATATATTATAAACTAATTTATCTCACACACACATATGTAAACATATAGTCAAAATAAGTTATTTAGATTTAAATTTATAATTATATATATATGTATATATCTGTGTGTGCGCTTATAAAGATTTATACATTTATAATAGTTAAGGTTTTAAGTTCAAAATAATTTGACTATATCAAAGTAGTTCATTTTTATACATTTCTTATTACCCCTATAAATAAATAATTTTTTAAATAAAAAGTCTGTATGGATTTAATATAAAAATCCATATTTTAAAATTTCAAATATTTAAACTTTAAAATCATTTTCGAATTTTTCAAAATAAATAAATAAAATTTAATAGAAAACCAAGAGTACAAAATATATTTTTTAAAATTTAATTTTTGTGTGTTTACACACACAGAAACTCATACACACAAATTTAATTTTTAGTCTATTATTTTGAAATCTCGATAGTATCAAATATTTTTTAATATTAAAGCTGAAATAGTTTAAATAATAAATAATTTATTTTATAATTTATATATGTATAACATATTTGAAAAAAATTAAGTAAATTTATATAATACATATTTAAATTTTTTATTTATTAATTAATGATTAAAAATTATAAATAATATTTGATTTTTTTTCTAAATCGTGGTTGAATTAGTTTTGATATAGCAAGCATGAATATAGAATCATAATGTTTGACTATATGTATTTAAAGAAAAATGTTACCTCCTCTTTGCAGAACATTTTGGTCTTTAATTATTATTACATCCTCGAACACCTTATTCTACTTCCCCTACTTTGGGTTGCAACACCGTCCCTAGCTTCACTAATGTCTGCTTTCGAGGCTAGTGATAGGAATATTCAGTATGCAAAGATAATGAGAAGGGGTGGCTATTTATAACCAACTAGATTATAAATATCTAGCACCTTTCTCTCAAACCTGAGAAGACCAACTCCCTTCCCTTGAATTCTTCCTATGGCAGACCATATATGGACATTTGGGCTCCCATATTTCATGCCTAATGATTCAATGGGTAGATTATTTATTTTGAGTCATTTGCTAATTAAATCAACGTATAACTTTTATATGCCATTTTAAATAATTTTTAGGCTTTAGAAAAACAATTAAACTATCATTAAAATTTAACACAACATTTATATTTAGTTTTATTATTAATTTATCACGTTCATTAATTAATATTACATTGGTCAAATTTGGAAATAACTAACAACTTAGTTCTGTTGACTCTTTGGCGAACTTAGTCCTTAGTCAATATTTAAACAATTTAAGAACTAAATCTTGTATAGAGTTTACTAAATTACGGTATCGAGTACAAGTTCAATCTTTTACAGAGCAGTTAGGCAAAATCCAAATTCCAATCTATATAGATACACCAAGTAACGACATTTTGTACATGTTTTCTTTTCGTTATCACTATGTTACTCAAATATTTAGAGTTTGGTCTACAGTCGTAAACACTACTAATATTCATATTTAATTACCTAAATCACATTAAAGTCCTTGGTTCAATTCGATAACATTTATTGATTAAAACTCGAGATGTCAGGCCTATTGATCAGATCATACGAGATCTCACTCCATATCTCTATCCATTAAATGGAAGATAGGACGCCAAAGTGGACTTCAGAGCGGGAACCGTACTCTATCCTAAGATTTTGACTTTAAGTTGGCTACTAATTACGGTGACTACTAACCTTCTAAACGAAGGAGATGAATCCTCTCTTAGGTAGTGTTTCACTACATGTAGTTCAATATATACCCAATTATGGCTCACCGCCATGTGAATGGCCATAATCAAACTATAGTCTAGTTACTCAGGATCGATAATACAATCAAGTCTGAAGACCACCGTATGTTATTACCATGAAATCTTCTATTTTGATTTGGTTGTATTAATCTATAGAAGACTCTTGTTGAGTCATTATGTATTTTTTTTAAACAACCATAAGTACATAACACTTTGGTGCCCCTAACGGTCATGAGTAATTCATCGTCCATCGTACGAAGAGCATCACATACACTAGTCTCAACAGACATATGGATATCCTTTTCTCAGTAAATCTTGACTAGGAACATTTAAGAAGTACGCATTTATATATCAATTCAATACTCATGATTACAAATTCATTCACAACTACAGTCGTTACAATACTTCTCGTAAGGATTTTCTTCTTATACATGTTTAATTCATTATTTATATCTCTATATAAATAAAAAGGAAATAAAACAAAAGGCATACTTTATTATGAACAAGATTGTTAACAGAGTTAAGCTTATATAACTATTTACATAATTTCCCATTGGGCATATCCTTAACTCCATCGAATCTAACTTATGCTTTTAGATAGAAATCATAAACTAACTTGCGTTTTTCGAAATCAAAATTTAAATAAAATTTGGTATTAGTAAAAAGAGATTTTTTTATTAAAACATATTTAAATAACAACTAAATTTACTAACGAATAATAAAAATAAACTTTCTAGTTTCTCAAAAGCTTTTTGGAAGGAGTAAATTAGCTTGCATTTTCCACCAAAATATCCCCTGTTAGCCTGCACTTTCGAGTCTAAAAAGTAGAAATATGATTTACATATTTATTAATATATAGACTTCCCTTGCACTTGGATTAAAAATTAGGGCTTAAATGAATATGTTACACTAAAAATACTTACTAGAAAGTAAACTTTGTTTAATATAAAAAGTTAGATTTTTTTTATAATAAATCCATAATAAACTATATCTTAGAAAACAAATCAAATTAGATAATGTTAATTTCAATCACAAGATAAAACACAAAAATTAAAAAATATAATGAGTAATGTTTGAAAATATTAAATTAATTGCTTCTTTGTATTTTTGGAAAAATAATAATCAATATATCGTTAACTTATTAAAATATACATTAAAAAATGTAAATCAGAAAATATGAAATAAAAGTTATATAGTTTAGTATGGACTATTTAAATCAGTACCCTTAAAGATGGTAAGTTGGTAGATGATAAAGTTATGGGTATGCCTTAGGGAAATTATGTTATTTTGATTATATAATTGTATACTTAACTATTATACATGAATATTATTTGAAATGAAAGTATATATTATAGTTTACATGTGCCTATATTTAATTAAATGTTGACGATTACATTTTTATATACAATAATAATTCCATAGGAGTAAATATTTAACCGATTAAAACTGTAAATGTGTTCACGATCATGAGTAATGAATCGTTATATATAAATAAAAGTTTATTCTATATTTTCCTAGTCAAGGTGATTAGATAAAGAGATATCAATTCACCCAAGAGATGAGTGTATGCAATGCTTTCTATAAGTTATATATATCTGTGTGTGTGTGTGTGTGTGTATGCAATGGCTCTTTGGCTGGAGGGTACTGCAAACCTTTTTTTGGAATACTAGTGACCATCATCTCAAGAAGAGCACTCAAAATTTATTCAATCTCTATTAATAATATAAGTTTACAAGAGTCCTACTAAATGGCTAATAATACACGCTTGACCAAAGAAATACAAGTTATAAGATCAACTAGGAACTAGCCGAACTAAAGCTCCTATGAGCCAACATATAAGAAAATAACCATTAAAGCAGTGAATAACAATAAAATTACAACTCTATGTGTAATTTAACTATAAAGGTGGTTGAAGGCATATATAATAATGGCATAAAGTTAAGTAGTTTGGACTTTAATGCAAGGAACTAGGCATGAGGAAACCGTAGTGCAAAGATGTAAAGTAATAGAGCAATGTGGGTCTAGATAAGAAGTGGATTGGAAGTGTAGCAACAAGCTTCATTTATAGCCAACTCACATGGACAATTACATCCATATTGTGCAGTCATATAGCAATTTGGTTTTGGCTTTAGAAGTGATTGTAAACTGGTTACAAGCTTGGAGAATCGGTTGATGGTACACATAATAGCTGCTGTCCCGCCTTTTGGCAAGGCCGTGATACCATGGAGTTGGCTATATAGATTTGCGATCATCAAGGCAGGAAGCCCGAAGAGATGATTATCAGGTTTAGAGATCAGTTATAAGCAAGGATATGGATGATAGTCAAGCGGATTCAAGTAATTAGCATCCAAGAAATGTCTAAGTATGGATTTGTACTTTCCCTAGGCAGGAGATCAGATTGGATCAATATGGTTAGAAATGGATCGGATTAGATCATTATGAAGGAGAACCACCACAATCGATCGCATGGTGCCACATGGCCCCTACCATCAATCCGTGCCGATCTCTATAGAAGGTCAAATGGGTCCTAAACTTTTTGGATCGGTTCGTATTGGTCTTCTACATGCGAACTTTTAGCTGGATATTTGCATGTCTTCTCCTATAAATACCGGACATTGGCTCATTGTAGGAGATCTTATTTTTGGGCTCTTCTTCATTGTTTCTCTTTCCTTCATCCATTAATTTTCTATGACTAAAACAAATTGTATTTATAATCCTACACTGTAATAAAAAGATTATTAGAGTGGATGTAGGCTAGAGTTTGTCGAATCACTATAATTTTTTTGTGTTCATTTACTTCTTTGCTATTAATCTATGATCTATGCATATAGTTCTCCATTGTGAATTGGTTATTGGATTTGTGGTGCTTTCACATTGTTTGGATGTTGGCAGCCATTATTGACCCTAAAATTTTAGTGTTTTCACAAAGAACATTTGCACCCATGGATTTGGAAGCTTGGATACTTAGATCTAGGAAGCAATGGCTAGGTAATCAACAAGGAGACCATTAACAGATAGGAGTTTCCATGGAGGGAATCACGAGGCATCCCCAGGAGCAGGAGCTAATCAACCCTCCTTTTACGTCACTAGGATCGAGATGGAGACTATGATGGAGGATATGCAGGAGCAGATGGTGAAGAGACATAAGGAGACGATGCAAAATTTACTCAGGAAAATTGGACAAGTTGGAGCACAAAACCCAGAATTTGGAGCAGCTGGCAATCTGGATCAAGGAGTTTGAGTAGAAAGAGCTATAGGAAATCAGCACCAGGAGCATGGAGTCAAAGCCAATAGGTGGAAGAATGGAACAGAGCAGCCGAGGGCAGTCCTTGATCAACAAGGAGGCATTAGCACTGATCCCCCCATAGGGATCGACACCGATTGCCTTGGAGTTAGGGGCACACCCCTGGGTCAAGCTAGTTAGGACGTCGGTAGGCTAGTGGTCGATGTTGTGTAGTTTGGTGTGGATCGAAATGCGGATGCACATCCGAAGGAATATGTTATTGGGTTCCTTCATGGACTCAGGGGGTCGACTAGAAATGATGATTAGAGGCAACCTTTGGACGTCAATGACAGGTTTGTGGATATGATCGAATGACTATGAGAGGAGGATTGGTGAATGGGGATATGGAAGATATGAATAGGAGTCTGTTTACTCCTAATATCAAGAGTGCTAGGAATCCACCGGAGTTTAAGTTACCGACACTGGGACATATGAAGGAAAATCAGACCACCATTGTTTTTCTGATGAGGTACATGAGGCATATGGAGGAGCTAAGGGCATCGAAGGAAGTGATGTCACGATGTTTTCCCATGCACTTGGCGAATATAGCTACATGTACTTTAAGCAATTGGAAAACGGTTCTATTGGTACTTAGACGAAGTTGGCGGATAAATTCATGAGGCAATTTCGGGTCCACACCATGAAACCCAAAAGTGTGATGAAGTTGACAACACTGAATTAAAGGACAGGAGAGTCCCTGAGGAATTTCTTAACATGATCTAATGCAGCGGTTGCTTTGGTGGATTGGCCATATCCATCAATGGTATTAATGGTGGCGCTATCAAGAATAGCTGATGACACAGACTTCAAGGTTGCAATGGAACTGGATCTGCCATTGGATCTCGAGGGATATTGTGACGAGGCCGAGAGGTTCCTGCAGCAGGAGGATGCTAAGGCCAGTAGAGAAGAGGTTAACGCAGTGTGGGACAATGGACAATTTGGGGTGCATTCAAGCAAAGAAAAAGGAAAGCAAAAAGTGGATGATAGCTTCAACGAATCAAAGCAGCAAAGGAGAGAATCGAAATTCTCTTCTTATACCGACTTGAATGGGACTTTGGAAAGGATTTTTTTTGATACTCGAGGGCGCCTTCCATACCAAAGGCTGGCAAGGAGAAAGTAAATGAGTGTGAACAAGCATTAGGGAAATACTGCATTTTCCATGAGTTGGATGGGAATAATAAAAATAATAGTGGGCACTTGAAGGATATGGTTGAGGAACATGTGAGGAATAATCAGTTGCAACGATATATAAGGACTCGGACTGCGGCGGTGGAATAGGAGTAGCCACCATCTGCATCAAAAATGACCATGATCAAGGTCACAGATCATTATCTCTCGATCGAAATGGCATGAACTAAATAAATAATAAACATCGTAATAAAACGGCTAAGTCACTTACACATGTATGGGATCGAGGTCGGTCTTTAGGTATGCTCTGAGATTACGACAAACCGTCAAGCTTGGGAAGGTGGTATTTGGGTTTTCTTGTTTTTAGTTTTCTAATTTTTTAGTTGTAAGAACTTAAATTTAATAATTTAATGAAAGGATTTCGGAATGCTCAAAACTTCATTTAGAAGTAATAAATGAAATCGGTCGTGGTTATCCTGACTGGAGAGATAGGTAATAGCCACAAGGTGTCGGTCCCTTTCCCGGAGAGCGATAGGATGGACTTGTACATGGATTAAGTTCTCAACCGGGGTATCGAGGCCGGAAAATGCACCTTATAGATCATGTTATGTTTCGATTGGAGAGACGGAACCAAAGAAGTAAGAAGCAGGCCGCTTCGTCAGAGAGCGATAGGATCGACCTGTTTATCGTTGCACCCTTCTCGTTGGAGATCAATTGGGTCCAGCATGGGTCTCTCCAGACCATGATCAGCCTAGGAAGGCCATAACATTGCATTATGTTTAGGGACACCGAGGAGTGCAGGAAGTAATGCCACTTCGTCGGAGAGCAATAGGTTCAACTCGCTTATTGATATTCCCCCTTTTGCCAAAAAGTGACTGGATGTGGTCTAACGAGAGCTCGATGAGGCTACGATTAGTCCAGAGAGAGTACAAACCAGGTTATTGGTCCAACAAGACCTTGGAATAGCAAATGATCTAGTAAGATCATGGATTCGGCTACTGGCTTTGGGTGGGTATGAATTCTGCTAAGAATTTGGAATGGTCTGGGAATTGGTAATCGACTCAAAACAATTGTGAATTACGACATTCGGTTTGGCAAAAGAATGGATTCTAGATTTAGATTTGGTTATCGATGGATTACGGACTTTAGACTTGTGGCAATTCAAAACACACCTTCTTATCACAAGGCATGTTCTAGAGGGCAAATGTTATCCCGCCTTTTGGTAAGGCCATGATACCATGGAGTTGGCTAAATGGGTTTGCGATCATCAAGGCAAGAAGCTTGAAGAGAGATAATCAGGTTCATAGATTAGTTATAAGCAAGGTTATGGATGATAGTCAAGTAGATTCAAGCAAGCAGCATCTAAGAAATGACTAAGTATGGATTTGCACTTCCCCTAGGCAAGGGATTGAATCAAATCGATATGGTTAGGAACGATCAGATCGAATCGTTATGGCTATGGATCACTTGGTTTGGTAGTTCAACTCAATGATGATCTCTCAATATCTGAACAAACACTGGGGGAACCAGGCAACCAACTATGAAAAAACGAAGAGGAAGCAGAGAGGGACCGCCACAACCGAACACATAGCGCCACGTTGCCCCCACCACAGAGCCGGTCTGCACAAAAGTACCAAGTGGGTCCCAAACTTTCTAGATTGGTTCGTCTTGGTCTTGATCTTCTATACGCAGGCTTTCAGCTGGATATTTGCATGTCTTCCCTTATAAATATCAAATCATCGACTCAATGTAGGAGATCTTTTTTTGGGATCTTCTTCATTGTTTCTCTTGCCTTCCTCCATCACTTTTCTAAGGCTAAAAAACTGTACCTGTAATCCTACAATATAATAAAAATATTATTGGAGTGGACGTAGGCTAGAGTTTGCCGAACCACGATAAATTCTTGTGTCCATTTATTTTTTGCTGTTGAATATATGATATGTGCCTTTATTTCTTTGTCAGGAAGTGGTTACTAGATTTTGGCGGCCATTTTTGATTCTAACGATTGAAATCCTCCTTTGCATCATAGAGAAATGCAAAACTGGGAGAATGATGAATTGGAAAATGAATGAATTGCTGAGCGAGTGAGCTACAGAGGTGTGTTGGATTGTGAATGGATGGCTCTAATTAGGAATTATAGACAAGATGGTCTGCGTTGCAGATGAAGATGCAAACCACAATTAAAGAAAGTTGAATATGTGCGTTGGATGCTAAAAGCTATAGGAACCTGGTCCGTACCGTAGTGGGTGAAATGGATAAACTTTAAAGTAACTTATGTGGAACGTAAGTCCATAACTAGCATTAGATCCAATCTAATTATTTAATAAAATATATTTTAGTTGAATACTTTTTTTTATTGATTAATTAATTAATCCAATTAATTGTTTCAATTAATTAAAAATATTTGGTGTGAACATATAATCAAAAAATTAGAGGAGGGAGTGGTCGACCACAGATGATAGAGTAAATTGAATCAAAATAAGTCAAATAAAAGGAAGTTTTATTTCATTTATAGAATGAAACTTTTTCATTTCTCTCTTTTAAAACTTTCCATTGACATTGGATCCAACAATTAGACTACATCCTTCTATGTATGGCTAACCAAATAATGATTTATATATGAACTCTGCATCTAATATATATACACACAATTATTAATAACACACATAAGATATAGCATATGATATGACAAACAATGACAAAATTTATGCATACATGTGTAAATATTGGATTTTCATCCATCATGCATATATTCGTCATTTATATATGTATGTATGTATGTATGTATGTATATTGATTGCCTCAATTTAATTTTTTAGTGAAGACATATATGTATAGATTTAAAATATTTCCTAAATACATATTTTGATAATGAAAGTTGAATTTATTGTAACATATGTATCAATCGCTTAAGGATACAATTAAGAGGATGTATTTTACTAAAATTTTCTGCCACAACATCCCAATTGGACAATGTTTTCTACAGTCATCTTGAAAACAATTCTAGCCCAAGAGGGCGAGAATTTTGTATGTTTTGTAAGCATAGGTACATATCAAAGATGCTCTCGTTTGATTTCATTCTAAAATTTTATAGTTTATTCTTGAGTGTGATGCTTTTATTTACATTACTAGTTCCTCCATTTGTAAATTGCAATTTTTCCATATCTCGTTCTCTTTTTTGTAGATAGTTACTCTACTAAAATCAATTTTATCTAGTGATAAATAAAAATTTCATCACCTAAGCTCTAATACCAAATGTGGCACTGTATTATTCTTAAAACCTAAAATTAATGTCAAATTCCATCAAAATACACTTGCACGGTAACCTAAAATGTAAAAAAATAACGAGTCATAGGGTGTATGATTCAAAAACAAAAAATATAAACAGAGGGGATAGCATCATAGCGTAATAATATTAGTAAATATTTAAATATGTATACAACATTCGTGATATATCACAAATTTCCCCTTTAATGTTCATCCACCTATGTTACATCAAAAATTATTTAATTTGTTGAATAAGTTATAACAGCTTTGCAAATGTAAATAAAATTCATGCAATATGTAGATATAGGTAGAAAACTTATCCCGTTCATTCTCCTTCCTTAGCCTGTGAAATATATGTACTTATACAACGTATGTAATTGTAAAAAAAAGTTCATTAAAATAGATGCAAACAATAATAAATTAAATGGCGGCATCCTCCCTAAAAAATCATGACCCCTCAATAGCTTCTCTGATTATCATGTGATAGCTTTAGCGATCGATGGCCCATATTGTAATATGTGAGTGCTCCACTCCTTAGAACTTGATAGTTTGCCCTCTAGGATGTGACAACTTTGCTTAAATATTATGTCCGATAACTTTGTCTTTTGGCATGCAATAGCTTCTTCCTTCAGCGCGCTTTAGTTTGATCCTTGACACATTATAGCTAATTTCACTTTGATACTCAAAACTTTATTGACTTTCTAACCCTCGGTAGCTTGTTGATTTTAAGTCCATAAGATTTTTAATAATTTGGTGCTTTGGTATGCTCTAGCGTGCAATGTCTTAATACTTGATAGCTTTAACACCCGAAGCATGTGATGGCTCTTTGTACTTTGGCTCTCAATAGCTTTTTGTGATTATTAATAAATTTTAAGGTGTAACACTTTCCCCCTTTAGAAGTTTGCTTATGCTTTAGCTTAAGTAAACTTCTACCTTTAAGTTCTCTTTTTAATGGGTGTAGTTGTTGGCTAATTTTTCATTTAATACCTCCTTTTACTTTGATAATTTATTTTCAATCAACATTTCATGGATGGTCACCTCAGGTGGGCTTGGAGATGAGATCGAAAAAGCTTTATTTTGGCCAACACTATTTTGGTGGTTGCTTTAGACAGGCTCGGATGCGAAAATAAAAGTTTGATTGGCCTTCTCCCATGGATGGTTGCTTTAGCTAGGCTTAAAGGTTAGACCATTAATTTGACCACCACTCTTTGGGCAGTTGCTTTAACTAGGCTCACAGGAGGAGCTAAAGTCTTAACTGGCCATCTCTCTTGGTAGGTTGCTTTAGATAGGCTAGGTAGCGGGACCAAAAGCTTTATTTGACAACCACAATTTAAGAGGTTGTTTTAGCCAGGCTCAGAGGCTGAACTAAAGGATTGACTGACCATCTCCCTTGGATGGTTGGTTTAGCTAGGCCCGAAGGAGACACCAAAGGCTTAGTTTGACCACCATTCTTTGGACGGTTGCTCTAGCCTGGCTCAGAATCAGGACTGAAGTTTGATTGATCATCCCCTTGGATGGTTGCTTTGGCTAGACCCGAAGGCGGGACCAAAGGCTTAGTTTGACCACCACTCTTTAGGATATTTCTTTAGCTAGACTCATAGGCAGGAAATAGGCTTGATTGACCATCTCCCTTAGATGGTTGCTTTAGCCAGGCCTAAAAGCGGGACAAAGGCTTATTTTGACCACCACTCTTTGGGTGGTTGCTTTAGCCAAGCTCAGAGGTAGGACTAATGGCTTTTGTCCACTGCCAAGTATGAGGGGTGCTTTCACTCAAAGAATCTGACTAACTTTATTAGGTTAGAGGTTGCTCTGAACATAATGCACCTCAGTCTGAGGGGTAAAGTTACGCAAAATCATTTCATAAAGTGTTTGTGAAGGTTATGGAAAATCTTTCTTTTTGAACATAATTTTACTATCTGCTTTTACCATTCCATTGGCCTCTGGGTGTGCTACTGATAACTTTTTACTATCCTATTTTTCTACAAAAGCAAGTGAATTTTTATTTTTCAAATTGAATTCCATTATAAGAAATAGTATTATTTTGTAGTCCGAATTGAGTAATTGTGTTTTTGATAACAAATTTCAAGACTTTTCCTAAAGTATCGTTAGGTAATGGTTCGGCCTTTACACACTTAGTAAAATAATCAATTGCTGCTACTATAAATTGTGCGCCTCCTTTTGAGACTGGAAGGGGTCTTATTAAGTTGATTGCCTACAAATTGAATGGCCAAGGACTTATGATGGGAGTCAATTCGCTCGAGGGTAGTCATGAAATTCTATAGAATCTTTAGCATTTTTGTATCTTTTCACATAAGCTAAGGCATCCTCAATCATACAAGGCCAAAAAAGCCATGCCTCGTTACTTTCTTAGATAACTTTACTCTATTGGAATGATCTTCACTAATCCCTCTGAGCTTCCTGTAGTAGCTTCATTCTGTTTTCTAGGGTTATGCACGTCAAATAGGGGTTTAAATATCCTTCCTGCATAATACCCCGTGAATCATAGTGTAAGAAGGAGCTTGATATCTTAGCTTCTTTGAAACCTTTTTACCTATCAGCAATGTTCCTTTTTCTAAGTACTCAACTAAGTGTCGTCCAATTATCCATATGTTGATTCTCAGGCTCATGCATTCCTGCTTCTTCGATAGTTTTCGCTTGATTATTACTATCTTGATAATTTTCTTTGCTGTTTGGGCTTGCGAATGAGTTAAAGATAAAGCTTCATTGCATGACACTTCCTTTTTATATTCACACTTGGGTTTTGTTGAATTCGACAAGAACAGTGTTTACTTCTAGCACCCCTCGCGAACTTGCCAGTTTCTCTAATGAGTCTGCTTGTGCATTCTTTTCCCTTAGTACCCGATGCATAGAATAGTCCTTAAATTTAGCTAACATCTCATGGATATTTTTAACATATTGGGCTAATCGACCATCCTTTACTTGATATGTCTTGTTTAGTTAGTTTACCATTAACAGTGACATGCTAAACACCTCTATTCTTGGAAATTTTAGTCGTTATGCTAAAGTAACTCAACTATCATTGATTTATATTCAACTATATTATTGTCGTAGAAAACCCTAGTGCAATCAATGTCCATTAGGTGTTATTATTACATATTTAGCCCAACTTCTTATCGTTTGAGGCACCGTCTGCAAATAATTGTCACCTTGGTTTAACTTCCATTTCTTTTTCCAATGGTTCCTTAATAAATCCTTTGCGCTCAACTGTAAAGTCGGCCAAAGCTTGTACTTTTATTAATGTTCAAGAAAAATGCTCAATATTATATTGACTTAATTCCATCCACCATTTTACCAACCTTCTGGTTATTCAAGTTTGCTGAAAATTTACTTGAGCAGATTTTTTGTTAACATCTTGATTAGATGTGCTTGAAAATAAGATCTTATTTTTCGTAATAGGAAATATAACTTCCCTATAACTTCATATCTAATTTTTGCAATTTTCGTCCTTTTATTTGCATAATACACCGGTAATTGGATTTTATTTTCTTCCCTTATCCGAATTGAACAGAACGCATGTTTTGATACTATTAGGTATAGAAATAAATCATTCTCTTCTATGGGAATAGAAAGTATTCGTGGGTTTTCCAAGCGATCTTTCAATTTTTGGAAGACCCGTTGACATTCGCCCATCCATTCAAAAGTTCTACTGCATTTGTCCATTGGTTTTGATATAAATCGGTTAAGTGCAGTTGCTCGATCATTTAATCTCATTACATCTTTGCTTGTTTTAGGCTCGACCATAACTTGAATTGGCTTTATTTGTTTAGGATTAGCTTATATTCCCCATGCATTTACGACGTATCCTAAGAACTTTTTGGATTGAATCTGATGCAACATTTTTGAGGATTTAACTTCATATCATAATTTAATAGAACCCCAAACATTTCATCCAGGTCATGTGGTTAATTTCTTTTATGGATTTTATTAACATCCATCAATGTATATGTCCATATTTTTCTAATTTGGTCCTCAAACATCCTATTTACTAACTGCTAATATGTGGCTCCACCATTCTTTAGTCCAAATTGCATTACCATATAAAAATATGTTCCCCAATCAGTTACAAAGCTTGTATGTTCTTCATTGGGTTTGAATATATGGATCTGGTTATATCTTGAGTACGCATCCATAAATGACAACAATTGATGTCCATTGGTGGACTCAACTTTTTGATCAATCCTAAGAAGGGGATAACAATCCTTTGGGCATGCTTTATTTAGTCCACATAATAAACACATATTCTTCACTTTCCATTAGACTTTTAACTAATACTGGGTTTTTTAACCATTACAGATAAAATACTTCCATAATGAATCTGTTTTCCAATAATTTCTTTACCTCATATAGTAATGCAGCAGTTCGAATTTTGTCGAATTGCTCTTCTTTTGCTTGATAGAGTATAATTTTGATCTATGTTGAGTACGTGACACATCACTGTAGGGTCGATTCCAACTATATTAGCATGCGTCTAGGCGAAAACTTCCTTGCTAGATTGAAGAAAGAGGATTGGTTTTTTCCTTATATTCTATCTAACCCTATCCCTGTCTTCATTATTTTAACGAGATTTTACGTCCAAAATTTACTTCATGTAAGTGTTTCGTGGATTTTATATTCTCTTTATTATAACTAGAATCCATTTTCGGTACTATTTTTCTAGAACCTCCTTAGAATCCATATCATGACTTATCTGATTTAGCTCAATATGCTTCCTCTTCATATCTAATGGTTTGACTATTCTGTCTAGCTCGATGCACTTTTCCGTTAGTACCATTTGTTTTTTGGCTGATATATCAGTTAGCGATGACTGATATGCAAGAGCTTAGAAATTTTAATTTCCTTTGATTTATTTAACACAGGTCCATAACTAGAGTCACCTTCTTTGTTGCATAGTTTAAGGGTTGCAAAATACATTTTCCTGGAGTTAAATTATTCCTCTCGCATGGTTCCCCATCCGGTTTAGATAAAAATTTCACAAATAAGTGTTTCGAAGAAATGGTGGAGTCTATCTCATCCGAAGCAGGCCTCCCAAAAAAGGCACAATAGTAAGAAGGTTGGTCTATCACCATAAATAAAGTTTTAAAGATCCTAAAGTGAGGAGGAATACTCACTTGGACACACTTTGATTTGTCAAATTGGTGTAGAAACTTTATTCTTAAATCCAAAGATAGGCTCCAAACTAGGATCGAGCTTTTCTATGAGAAAATCCATTTAGTCAAAGACATTCTTAAAGATTAAATTCACCGCGCTTCCAGTATCTGTCTGAATTTTGGATGCCAAAGATTGAACAATCTGAGTCGTAATCATTAACAGATCGTTATGAGGATGCCTTACCGCTGTTAGTTTTTCTGGAGTTAATGTCAAATATAGAATTTGGAAAGCGGGGACTCTTCTCCTACTAAATAAATTCATTATTTATCTTCTCATATGTACTTATTGCTTACGCCTTTTCTTATTACTGTGATGTGCGGCTTCCATAAATGACATTAATATGGTTAATTGGAGGTAGAAAATTCTGTGAGGGATCATTCTCTATGAAGTTGGCATTATTAGTTGGGGGTTATTCATTATTATTGTACCTTGGGAATTTTTTTGATCATTCTTGACAAATTCTTTAGTGTCCCCCTTCTTACCAAGTTTCAAACGATTCCTTCTAACACAAGATAATCATTATTTTTGTGACCATTCACTTTGTGAAAAGCCCGATAACCCCCTTTTTTATTGGGCTCTAAGTCCATTTTGAATTTGAGCGAAGTAGGATATTATATCTCATCCTTGGATACTGCATAAATGTATGAGATAGGTTGGTTCAAGTCAATATAATTAGTTATTGGTGCATCCTCCCACTTTCTTCTTTTATTAGGGTTTAAAAGACTTACCCTTTCCTTTATCGAGGTTTTCCTTTTCATGAACAATTTCATCCACCTGAACAAATTTATCGACCTAGAAATGAAAGTCAAGTAAATCCTTGCACTCGTAATATATAGTTCCTTCCAAAATAGTGTGTTTTCTATTAGCCTAAATTTTACATCCATTAATTTTTCTCTATCGCTCACTCTTTTGGCTTTGTTGGATTAAGCGTTGAACCTTTTCAAATACTCTCTCTGTGACTCCTCTTGCTTTAGTTTTATATTTGCTAAAACATTGGAATCTATAGTTGGCACCTTGGAGGTACAAAACCATGCTAAATATTTATAAGAAAATTATTCCAACAAGTAAATGGTCTTTTCTTTGTAGTGACAGTACCATTTTGTGATTGCGCCAAAGAATGTAGTGGGGAACAATTTGCATCTTACTGCTCTTGGGGCATTGTAAATGTCTATTTTTCTTTCGAAAGCCAACAAAAGATCATCTGGATCAGTTGATCCATGATATTTAATCAAAAAAATTTTTAGGAAGGTAATTGAACAGTGATGATCTCTTCGGTGAATGGAGCTTGTAACAACCTTAATTTTGACAAACATTATTAGGATATTTAATTATATAAAATTAAATAAAATAATATAGAATAGTAAGGAGATTGAAATTTGATAATTAAAATGGATCGAGCCTTAATTAATGAATTAATAGGATAATTAAAATATTAATGAGAAGAAGGACATAAGAGGAGGGCAAAATAGGAAAGAGCACATTTCCTTAACTTATACTCTCATTCTAATTTCCTCGCTCACTTCTAATATAAATTAAAACAAAGGAAGCAGAGGCCGGCCATTGATAATGTATTCAAGAAAAGATAATCTAGAAAGAAATATCAAAGCTTAGGGAATTTAATCAAAACACAAATCTCAACCTTCTTTAAGCATTCAATGTGAATAATACCCATCTCATAATATGTTTGCTTGATGTGGTTTTAGGATTAAACACAGATTAGTTAATTATTCCATGTTGATTGTTTGGAAGAGTTATGCCTATTGATGAATTTATATGATTTATTATAAAATCTAATGATATGTCGAAGTTTAAGAACCTATCGTACGACACACAATTGACTTAAGATTTCGATATTATGTTTGAAGCATTATTTTGGAAGTGGGTTTTAAATTTCATAATTTTATGATATAATAAGAATATTTGGTGAACGTACTAAGGTTGGAAAATGTTTTTTTTTTGTTTTAGTTATCAAAAGCAATTAATTACGGTTTTAGTCCCGAAATTTTTATATACTAGAGAATATAATAAACTATATTTATTATGATTTTTGGGGATTTTTACCAATGTTTAAGATGGATTATAAATTTATTTAGTTGGAAGGGCTTAATTATTATATTATGATATTAATATAAGATTAAGGGTTTACAAATGTTTTGAAAATGATATTTCTGAAATGTAGAAGAATTCTGCGAAGTATTTGATAAAGATAATTGTTGCCTAATGAGATTTTGACAAACATTAGGAGGTGGTAGAAAAGAAATTACGTTGAATAGCAAAAGTTTACTTTTTTTTGTTATTTACGACATTGCCATGCCGAAGCTAACGACATCGCCTCTCATCATACTGCACATATAACTTTCGATGCGAATCAAGTGCGATACATATGATACCACTTGCAGTTGATGTGGAATGGATAGTGAAAGGAAGTGCGTATTAAGGATCTTAAAGCTAATTTAACACTAGTGGGGGGGGTGAATAGTGTTTAATGGATTCTAATACTTATATGGACTAAATTACAATTATGATATAAACAAATGCAAAACTTAATCACAGAACAACCACATAATCAAATACAGATGCAGAAAGTAAATAAAAAGCAGTAAAAGAAAAGAACACACTAGATTTTATACTAGTTCGGAGTTATCCTGCATCCAGTCCTGCACCAAGACAAACACCTCGTATGGATTTTTATTATACCAATGTCGAGATTAAAATCCTCGATTTCTAAAGGCCTTGAGGTACCCTCCTGTCTTCGAGTCTGGGGCAAACTCTCCTGATTTATGGGACACAAGATCCCCCAATTGATTTCCAGGCACAACCACACCTTATAGAGAGAGTCGATAAGCTTTTGATTATAAATTGATCCTATAACTCTAAATAGCACTTTGATCTTCGAGAGAGGATAGAGAATCAAACAAGAATGAGATTCTAATTTGATTCACTTGAGAATTCGGCAGAATTTCGGCATGATGTTAAAAATATGAAAATTTTAGAATAGGGATTTGTGGAGAAGGAGTGAAGATAAGAAAATAGTTAGTTAAAAAATTCGTTTGTGAAGGCTATTTATAGACCAATAACGGTCATAACCATTCGTGAAGAGATTTAAACAAATAGACACTTCTTTTGAAAATTGAAACTTCTGAATTTATTGGCCACCATGTCGATATAGGGTATCCCATGATGTCGACATCCTTTAGTTAAAAACTATGTAAAATTTGTTTTGAAAATGGAATAGAAAGCAAGATGAAATGATTCTGAAGTAAAATAAACTAATTTTCCTATGTTTTAAAATAAAGAAGAATATAAAAATATATTTTAGAATGTATATATATATATATTTGCTTTTAAATCTCAAGTATATAATTATATATATATATATATATATATATAAATACATATATATATATATATATATTATAAAAGAATTTTTAAAAACCGAAAGATAGTTTAAAAACAAACGAAGTTTAAAACAAGAGTTTATTTAAAAACAAAAACAAAGAATATTTTAAGGCTAAAACATATTTTTGAAAATCGTTTGAAAAGATAATTTTTTAGAGCTAAAACATTTAAAAAAATAGTTTTGAAAATCATTTTAAAAAAATGTTTTGAAGTAGTTTTGCAAGCTTTTTCCTATAGAATATTTCATCATATCAGGACTCGAGAACTTGTACAAAATCAGAATGTTCATAGGTTTGTAAGTCACTTTTTGTAGGTTTGTAAGCTACTTGTTATGGGTTTGTAAGCCACTAATAAGGTAGAAATGAGTTCCATTCAAAATGAAATTTGGAATGAAGATTTCCATGTTGTTATGAGGTTTTAACAACAACTAGACACTTATCTTGAAATCTTGATCTCGATACTCTAGATTCTTCAATCTTGATATCTCCATTCTGAATCTTGAGTCTTAGTCATGAGTCTTTATACCGACCAGTCTTCAGTAATCAATACCTGCATATATATATATATATGTGTGTATGTATGTATGTATGTATATGTATATCCTACATGTACATATCTATCTAGACAATTGTGTTATTATATATTTTATAATAAGATAAGTTAAAAAGGTTGTTATCATCAAAAGCAACATCTCAGTTCCTAACAGATATGTCTTGGTTGACGTGCGAAGTAAAGTATCAGGGTCGACATCATAAACTTCGACGTGAACATTGCCGCTTTTTTCCTTAAACACCTTGACACCTCGTGTTTTCTATAATGTCACCGACTATAATGGTGCTGCATTTTATCAATCTCGACATCAAATATAAGGCATTGACTCCACTATTTTCTGTAATAACTCTTTTATAATGACGCCGCACTTAACCATGTCGACACTAATAACTATAGCGAAAGTGATGTCACCTGTATACTTTATTAAACCTAAGGCAGCGACGTCGCCTATAAATCATTAATTTTGACGTAGACTTTAAAGAGACAATGATGCCCCTAAGCATCAATGTCATCAATGTCGCCACCCCTTAACTTTAAGTTTTAAAGCCTGTTTCTGTGCCAATCCATGAAATTTGATACTATGCTACATGACAAGGTTATTACCGAATACATAATGTTTTATAAAAACAAAAACTTTGATATATTTTGATACTAAAGACTAACGATGATCCTAGTGGCAATAATGATGCCAAGATTCATCAATAAGATAGTTTTATTAGATTTTGGCTTTATAGCCTATAGTTATGAGGGGCAACAACCACCAAGTGTTTTCGAAATTCTCGATATTATTTTATAAAAGCCTATATCTTAGTACAATATTTAGGATAAAGTAAAAGGTTATAATTTCCTTATTTTAAAGAATGATTTCAAGGGTTAAATCAATTATTAAGATTAAAGTTTTCAAGGAAATATAAAGGGTAATTAACCCAGAATTTTACTAAAGATTTTATATATCATATCACCTTTAGATAAACCATGATAGGATGAATTGACTCAGAAATTAAAAAACCAAATGGGACTGGTGTGCAGTCGTATCTTATACTTTAGCTAGTATCTGCTAGCTAATATAAGTCCAAATTCTTGTGTTAAGGCTTTGTCACAAAAAAGGCTAAAAGTAGATGTACACATAGAATGAATACACACAGATGAGATAGATTATTGGTGAGCCGCAAAACCATTAGGATTAGTCGACCCTAGAAATAGCATGTTTTTGACAGACCATCCAGTTGTCTTCTAGGTAGACAATTTGATATATCTATAGGCCCGAGTCAGCTATAGGTTTATAGTCAGCCTAAGTAAACTATGGGTTGGGACAGATAATCCATTGATTTAAATAGGTTGTTTATGATTACCTATGTTTCATGCATACATATTATTATTATTATCGTTTATTATAACAAATTTGATTGCAGGACTTTAATTTGTAAAAGATATATTTTAGAGGATATTAGTAAGGGGAAAACCCATTTCGCTTAGTGGTGTGGTCTCACTTGATATCTATAAACCAAGATGGCATATTATTATTAACATAAGGATTTTTATCTAACTCGAATTTTTTATTTTTCCCCTTAAACTCTTGGGTTCTCAAAATTTGATTTGAGTAGATCGGGAGTAAGGGCTTTATGGGTTAAGTTGGTTTTAGCGAATAAAGCTTTTGGAAACGTGCAGGAGGCAAAGCTAGTTATGTAGGAGTCTGTCTATTACTTTTATTCACTATGTCGTGTCTGTTGTTGTACGAATATATTGCCAATAGATGTCTCTCTTGGAGTATTTTGTAATAACTGTATTTTATTTGAACCCGAGTAATGTTTGGGATTATATACTAAATATGAAATTATGACTTTGAAATGAAATATGAAAGTTTGCTTGGAAATTATGTTAAAAATCATTTCATATTCTTGTGCTTCTGATATTATGGATATCATTAACATGACTTCATTTTTTTTACCGAAATCAATATCACGATGACTGTAGCATGTGTAGCGCTTAGTTTTGGGCCTTATGGTAAGGGATGTTACAGAGCTCCCCTAAAATTCTTGTAAACCTTAGGATCCATTATTCTTTTCCCTTTTACATCTGTCATATCCTTGATCATCTTGTTTACCGAATCTCTCAAGTATACTTCATCATCCGCATAGTCTTTTCATTTTGATTTGTACTTTTTTGAGGAATCGAACTGGCTGACCACCCAAGTTGGGATGTTGACTCTTTGGTTACTCTTTGAGTTACATACTGTTGGTCTCTGCTTCTTTTCCTACAAGGTTTGGCTTAATAGGAGTCTTGACCAACTTGGCTATTATAGTATCATCCTTCTTTTAGGGCTTTAAAGTATTTTCCTAATGTTTTTACTTCTCCAGATTGATGCATCAACATTTCTTTAGGTTGGTTCAACTTCATGCCCATTATTTCCATTTGTTCCTTGGCATGTTCTTAATGACTTTTGAGAAACAAACATCTCAATTAGCTTGTTCATAGTTTGAAGTTATTACTATATGACCATGATGTCAGCTTCTTCATTCGTTATTACTACAGGTACGATGCTTTCCCTATTTTGTTATGTTCTCAACATTGAACTGAGGAGTTACTTTTTTATCAAAACTAGCATGATGTAAGCCTTATTGTACTTGTACATTAACTTCCTTTATTTCACTTCCCATTCTTTATAAGAATATGAGGGTAAATAAGTAATACTTCCTTGAGTTCAACTCTCAATGTAAGCACAAGAAATATTAGGCCAAAGTTTGGTCCTAACCAATCAACCAAGTTAGTGGTACTTAGGCAAGAAGTTGGACTCTTGAGCAAGTATGCTAGCCATTATGTCCTCAAGTAGTCAAATACACAAATAGGTAATTGTACAAGTACTTAGCAACAAAGTTTCGATTTGGATTTGACTTATACGGTAATTAAAGTCCCAAAGTCAAGTTCTTTATTTTTGCTTCAAAAAAATGAGAACTATGAAGAAGTACAATTCATAATCAGCTACTTTTTAGTAGGCAGTACATGTCTATTTATAGAAAATTGGTGCCTTTAGAATACTGACTTGTGGCATAAACCAATCATGGATGGTTGAGATCTTCGCTAACGTGCACATTTTGAGATGATATATGGCATAACTTGCGTTTTATCTTCCTTTGTGATGAAATGGTACACCCAAGAAATGTCATGTGGCAAATCAAACACTTTCATGCTTAATTTTTAGTCATGTGATAATAACGGTTTTTTTCATTGCAGGCATGTGATAGCTTACCAATAGTTGTCACTCGATAGGTTCACTACTAGTATGCGATAGCTTGTTATTTTTTGGTCCTTGATAGCATTAAATTCATCAAGTGATAACTTCCTTTTCCTTGAACCTTGGTAGCATTAATGCCTTTAACATGTGACGGCTTTCATGATTAGCACTTGATAGCTTTAATGTTTATGGCATGCGATAGCTTCACCTTTACTAAGAGATAGTTCTTCATGACTTAGCACTCGATAGTCCTCTTTACTCCTTAGTGTTCAATAGCCCTTGTTCAATAGCTTCCCTTTTAGCATGTGATAGCTTTGGTGATCGATCGCTCTTTATTGTAATATATGATAGCTCCATTCCTAGAACTCAACTGCTTTGCCCATTTGGGATGTGATAGCTTTACATCAACCTTAGTACTCGATAGCTTTGTCTTTTGGTATGTAATAGCTTCTTCCTTCACCATACTCTAGTTTTTCTCCTTCGCACTCGATAACTTGTTTAATTTTGACATTCGATGCCTTTTTGACTTTCTAACCCTCTATATCTTGTTGATTTTAGTTGTATGATTGCTTTAATAGTTTGGCACTTTACTATGCACTAGCATGCAGTGTCTTAATAGTCGATAGCTTTTACACTTGAAGTATGTGATCGCTTTTTGTACTTTGGCTCTCGATAGCTTTTCCTGCCCAGTTTCTTGACAAATTTTAGGATGTAATAAAAAGTAATTAATTAATCCAAGTTACGAATGTGTCCGCAATCATGGGTAATGGATCAATATATATAAATAAATACTTATCCTTAAATGTTTATGGTCAAGGTGATTTTGAGAAACGGATATCGATTCACCTGCGGAAGCAGTATATGTAATGCTATTCAAATAATGGATGGTGATTTACTTATGACCATTAGAGATCCAAGAGGTTATGTACTTATTGTGGATTAACTAAAAAATATCTCGCCAAGAGACTTCTATTGGTTAGTTATATCTAAGTCAGAATAGAATCTCAAACAAAGATGTGCATTGGTCTTTTGAATTGAGATATCATGGATTTTGTTTATGAGGCCCTACTTTAATACTGATTATTCACATGATATGAATTTGTGTTAAGACCATGGTTAGGCATAAGTTTAGATACTTGAAGTGAAACATTACTCAAGCAAGAATTCACCATCGCAAATATAGGTGGTTAAGGTCATTATAGTTGGTTTGGACAAGAAGTTAGAAATCTGGCCAAAGTAAGTTTGGTTAGTTGATAATTTTGTCAATTGAACTAAGTAATCAAAGTTAAACTTCGCATTTAAATAAGAATATTATTAAGGTTTTGACCAATGACCTAACCCTAGATGTCTAAGTGACGCAGTTTTGACAAAAGAGACAAACATAGAAAAATATCGTTGCATTACTATGCAACTTTAAAAAGATTATGAAGTAAGACTTCACCCATATGATCGATAATCATATGACTTTGTGACCTTTGCTATGCTTCAGGAAAGTGTGCAAAACTTTGATATTTAAATAGTTTAAATGTTAATTAAGGAAGTCACACCTATGAATCACACAACACAAACTTGTAGCGTTAGACCTAAACGTTGTAACATAATAATTATAACTTTTATAAATTATTACAAAGATGATTAATATATATATATATATATATAAAATTGTATGTGAATATTTTAATTTTATAAATTTTTAAAAACTAATTAAGAAAAATTATGTATAATTGTTGTTTGTATGTTTAATTTAATGGGTAATTTATTAGTTAATAGGGCTAAAACAAAATATACAATGCATGTATATTTTTGACCCATCGGTTAATTAATTAATATAGATTGATTACCTAATTTTGGTCGGCATTGTATGGGGAAAGAAGAGGTCAAATGTATTAGATCCAAGTGGGAAATAAATGGAGATCTAATATATATTGTATATATTACTGGCCAAATCAAATGTAGATAAATTTTAAATCTATATATAATTTTTTTGGTTATATGAGGATAAGAGGAAGCGTCAAATGAGAATTAAATAAAGATTTATAACATTTATTCCTCATAGAATGGCCAGTTACCACTTTGATTTACAGAAATTATTATCCAACTCTTTAAGTTAGGCCTTGCAAATCATACCAAGAATCAAAAAAGTGTTTTTGAAGGTCAATGCAGTTCAAATACATATAAAATTAACCTCTTCGTTGAGGTAAATTCCATTTCTTCATTTTAAATATGTCACCATAATTCACATGATTATATTCAGCCACTATCCAAAAAAAAAGTTATGTGAAATTATATATGTGTGTGTGTGAATTTAATATATATGTATATCTCTATTTGTGTATAAGATAATTATTTCTGAATTATTCTTGTGTTTTAATTACAATATATATAAATTTTAATAATAATATATATAAATTATACCCATTTGTATATGTATGTGCATTTCCCCCTTTTCTTTGCTTTTTTAGAAACATGTACAATATTTACAACAAATCAATATAGAAGTTCAATAACCTAGAGCCCCAAAGGAATGCAGTTGCAGCACATAAATAATAAGAAAAAAGTATTCATATGAGGAATCTAGAAAATAGTAGTACAACAAAGACTACACGACAAACATAAGAGAAAAAAGGAAGGTTAATACACGTGAAGAGTCAAAAGGCAGGAACCTCTGACCAAAAATCAAAACCAAGTGGGCAAGAAAATGACATTTCTACAATCGAAATTAAGCTTCTCATTAGTGGTAGCAGCTTCCAAAACTACCATGGAGAACTCGATAAAATGTATAAGAAAGCAAATCAAACATTATAACAAATGTATCAAGTAAGATCCGAATAGAAATTCAACCATTTTCGAAGGCATAGATTCATTTGAAGCATCCTGAATCTCCAATTTAATAAAGATATGTTTATACTTTTTATAATCATCTTCCTGTGCTTTTTTTGATGAAAGGGTGGTCCAAGAAAAGAAGAGAGTGCTCATATCTTCCTATTAGTTTACCAAATAGTCTTATAATGCCTTGTATGATGAGAATAAAAAAATAAAGCTTGGAATGCCAAAACCATGAAGCACCAAATCATTTCTTTCTTCCTAAATGTATCAAATCATAGTTGTGATTGAAATGTCTATAAGTGAAATAATTGCTTTACTTCTATGCTGATATGCTTGAAATAACTATTCAAACAATTCATATAATATATAAATAATGATATACATAAGATATCTTTAATATCGATTTTACTTTAAATTTAAATTCATTTTTAGATCCTAAATATTAGGAATTAGACCTTGAACAAAATGAATAATTATTAATCATATTAAATTAAACATATATAGAGGCTTCATTTAATATAAAAGATATCTTAATAAACATTACCCATAATATATCTATCAAAAAATGTAAATACAAATATATTTTTGAAAACAGTTAATAAATATACATACATACACACACATATGTATATATATATTTGCACTAACTATATAAGTGTGTATATATTTGATAAAAAAGTGATATTTTATTCAAATAGAGCACTCATTATGATGTCTCCGGGACTCGAATCTATGACCTCTCAACCCTTTGTCTAAACCATCATACCGCTAACCATCGAGCTAAAGGTCCATGACACGCACATGCAAACGCATGCGCGTGCTCACACACACACAGATACATATGTATGCGTGTCTGTTTAATAACTTGAAATGAACAAGTATGGAAATATTTAAATGAATATATTCATATTTTACTTATGATTAATATAATTATTATATGTATATGCATATACGTGTGTGTATGAATGAGAGATTCTTTTCCTTAAACATACTATAGAAATATTTATCCAGTCTTGATAATTATGTACTCATACCTATTTCCAGAAAATTCTACACCTACCCACTTTTGCATTGATTCATTTTCACTTCTAACAAATACTTTCTCAAAATAGCATAGTAATGACAGCTACTCGCTTTCCCCTTCTAATCTCAACTTCCAACATCAGCTTTTTATACTTCAAACTCCCTACACCTCTACATGGTTATAGTTTTCCCCTTTTCTCCATAAACCCTCTCTACCACTCTTTCAATCGTTGACTTTTAGTGCATGCTAACTAAGAGTAGTGCCCTACAGTTTTGTTCCTTCTGTTGAATAATTTTGGAAGAAGAGGGAGAGAATATAAGAAAGAGGAGTTTTTTTACTTATTTTATTGTAGAAACTTTTCTTTATTGATGATTTATTTCTTGCTTGATTGATACAAAATGAGGGGAGAGTTTCTCTATTTATATGACCCAATAGAACATTCTAGATATAGAATACTCTAGAAACATGACTCATTTGACAACTCTAGAAATGACTCTTTAGGCAACTCTAGAAACATAACTATTATATAATTCTTATTTCTAGCAACTAACATAAAATTCTAGAGCTCTCACCAAATTCTATCAAACACAAGAAGACTCTAGAAACTTTAATAATAAGAAACTTCTAGAAACTAACAAATCAAGTTTAATATTTCAACACCCCCTTTCAAACTTGATTTGTGACTCCAAGCAGATTTCTCAACCAGATAAAATCTTCATTCTTGAGAGGCTTGGTGAAGATATCAGCTACTTGATCATGTGTCTTCACGTATTCTAGTTGCACATCCTTTTTGGAGGCACATACTCTAATATAGTGATAACGTGTATCAATATGCTCGCTTCGATCATGAAAATGGATTCTTAGCCAAAGAAATTGCTGATTTGTTGTCCACGAAAATCTTGGTCGGCTTCTCTTGTGGCAGTTTCAACTCCTTTAGTAGATTTCATAACCAAATTGCATGGCAAATACATGAAGTAGCAGCTACATACTCTTCTTCGCATGTGGAAAGAGTGACAATCGACTGTTTGTTCGACATCCGTGTGAAGGCTGTATCTCCCGTGTAGAACACGAAGCCGCTTGTGCTTTTTCGGTTATCCATATCTCCACTCCAATCACTATCACTATATACAACAAGCTCGTAATTATCAGAAGTAGAGTGGTACGATCCAAATTTTTTTGTACCTTTAACATAGCGAAGAATCCTCTTTGCTGCCTTCAAATGAGTTATTGTTGGGTTTTCCATGCATCGACTCACAACTCCTACCGCATATTGAATGTCAGGTCTTGTACACGTTAATATCGCAAGCTTCCAACCAAGCTTTTGTAGAGTGTTGAGTCCGTTTTTTCTCCTTCCTCATGCCTTGACAACCTGGTTCCACATTCCATTGGTGTGCAAACGAGATTAGAGTCATCCATCTTGAACTTCCTCAATACTCCTTAGCATAGCCTTCTTGAGTGATTAGAATGCCTTTATCGTTTTGTTTTACTTCAATGTCGAGGTAATAAGACATGAGCCCAATATCAGTCACCTCAAACTCCTTCGTCGTCTTTTTCTTTTACTCTTGAAACATGCTTGGATTGCTACTTGTGAAGATCAAGTCATCTACATACAAGCATATAATCAATGTATCAACATTATGGATTTTAATATAGAGTGCATGCTCATATGGACATTTGATGAAGTTTCTCCCTTGGAGGTACTTATCAATTCGAGCATTCCAAGCTCTTGGAGCTTGTTTCAACCCGTAAAGTGCCTTCTTTAGCTTTAAAACCTTGTTTTCTTCTCCTTTGACTTCATAGCCTTGTGGTTGCTCGATATAAACTTCTTCTTCAAGAACTCCATTTAAGAAAGTAGATTTCACATCCATTTGTATATTATAATTATTTTGAGCTGCTAAAGAGATTATTAGTCTAACAGTTTCTAATCATGCGATTGGAGCGAATACCTCATCATAGTCAATGTCGGCTCTTTGACTATAACCTTTTGCCACCAATCTCCTTTTGTGTCTTTTAACTTCTCCTTTAGGATTTTTCTTTGCTTTGTATACCCACTTCACACCAATCGCCTTGTGTCCTTTTGGAAGTGAAGCTAACTCCTATGTGTCATTCTTCATGATGGGCTTGATTTCTTCGTTCATAGCATTTTTCCAATTCTTCGTTTGCAAAGCTTCTTGGAAGTTCATAGGCTCACAATCCGCAAATAAACAAAAGAGAGTAAGATTGTCTTGATTTTTTGTTACCTCATAAATTTCTTGAAGGCTTTTAAAGCGTGGAGCCCTTTCACTTGAGCTCTCATCTTCTTGACAACTTGTGGTAGGAGAAACTAGTGGGGAAGTAGGCTCCTCCCTTAATTGCTCGATCATTGGTTGGGGTATTTCATCTTCTTCAAAGTATGGAAAGAAGTTGTAATTTTCATTATGTGATCTCCAATACCATTTTATTTCTTCATCAAACACAACATCTCGACTAATTATTATCTTCCTCGTATCAAGATTTTAGAGCTTATATCCTTTAGAGTTAATGTCATAACCGATGAAAATATACTTCTCACTTTTATCATCCAATTTGCTTCGCTTCTCGTTTGGTTCATGTACATGAGCTATGCTTCTAAAGACTCTTAGATGTATCAGGCTTCCTTCCACTCCATGCTTCTTGTGGTGTCTTTCCCCACACACCTCTTGTTGGAGATCAGTTTGATAGATAAACCACACATGCCACAGCTTCCGCCCAAAATTCCTTTGGCAACCTCTTGCTTTTGAGCATGCTCCTTGCCATTTCAAGAATTATCCTATTCTTCCTTTCCGCTACTCCATTTTACTGGGGGGATCTAGGCACCGTCAGTTGTCGTCTGATTCCATTATTTTCACAATACTTTTGGAACTCTTTTGATGTGAACTCACCTCCACGATTAGATCTCATGGATTTAATCATAAGGTCACTTTCCTTCTCAACATGGGCCTTGAACTTCTTGAAGTTCCCAAAAACCTCTGATTTCTTTTTAAAAAATACACCCATGTTTTTCTTGAAAAATCGTCGATGAAAAGAATAAAATAGTTACTCTTACCAAGTGAACTTGGCTTGATCAGACCACACATATCCGTATGTATGAGTTCCAATGGCTTTTTAGCACTTGAGATGACTCCTTTGGAAAGCCTATTTTAAATTGCTTTCCAAGTAAATATCCTTCGCACACTTGATTTGGATGGCTTATGCATGGTAATCCTCTTACCATTTACTTCTTAGATAGCAACTCTAGTCCTCCGAAGTTAAGATGTCCAAAACGAAAATGCCAAAACCATGCAGTATCTTTGTAGCACACCTTAAGGCATTGTGTGACATCACTTTGAATGTTGAGCATAAACATTATATTTCTTGACATTTGTACCTTTGCAATGAAGTTACTTGCACCATCTCTTATAGAAAGATTATTATCTTTTAATCGAATATCATAATCTTCCTCCAAGAGTTGTCGTAAGCTTAAAATGTTGCTCTTCATGTTTGGCATATAGTAAACATTGAAAATGAATTAGTGCTCTCCATTCTTCAGTCGGATAAAAACATTTCCTTTACCTTTCACTGCTATCTTTGATTCATCTCCAAATGCCACATTTCCCTTCACTGATTCATCAAGCTTCACAAACTTATTTTTTCTTCCACGCATATGGTTGCTTGCACCACTATCTAGGTACCATTAAATTTCCTCCCTTTTTTCATTTTCTTTGTAAGCCAGTACTAATGTACCACCTCTTGGCTTTTTTCTTTAACGTAATTTGTCTTCTCTTCAACTTTATTATGCTTTGAAGCTCTACATTCATAAGCATAATGTCCAAATTTCTCACAATTGTAGCATTTAACACATGATTTGTCATACCATGAATTTCCTCTCCCATGACCTCTTGTTGAGCTTTCTCCTCTTTTGTTGTTGTTGTTGTTGTTGTTGTTGTTGTTTTCATAGTTGGGCCTCCAACCTCGTCCATGTCCATATGTAGCACCTCTTCCTCTTTCTTGGCCACTACCCCATCTTTGTTGGCTTCGATTACTTTCTTCCTTTTTTGAATCAATTCGTGTCTTAAAGACTTGCTCCACAGTCTCTTCCTTCTTCCATTTCTTTTCTTGATAAGCTTACAATGAGGCTAGAAATTCCTCTATTGACATGGTCTCCAAGTTTTTTGTTTCTTCAATGATGGCGATAATATGTTCGAACTTTGGATCTAATGATCTAAGAATCTTCTCTATAATTCTTACATCATCTAACTTCTCACCATTTCTTTTAATATTATTACTAACCACTTGAACTCTCGAGAAGTAATCAGAAACAAGTTCACCTCTTTCATATGCAAAGTTTCAAACTCTCCTCTTAAAGTTTAAAGATGTAACTTTTTGACTTGATCAGCCCCCTTGTAAGACGTTCGAAGCTTCTCCCATGCTTCTTTGGCCGATTTTGATCTAAACTTTTTTTCAAAGGTATCATCATTCAATGCTTGATAAATTAGACAAAGAGCCTTTTTGTCACTTGTCCTTGATTTTCTCAAACCATCTCTTTGAATTTGAGATAAACCATCTTCATTCTCATGTACAGTACATACATTTTCAACTATCTCCCACACGTTGTGTGCTCCAAGGAGAGCCATCATCCTTAAATCTAATTATCATAATTGTTTTTGCCGAGCATTGGAACTTGTAGGGAAATGCCATTATTCGCCATCTCTATCTTTTATAGCCTTTTGCTCTGATACCACTTTTTTGAATATTTTTGGAGAAAGAGGAAGAGAATATAAGAAAGATGAGTTTTTTTATTTTATTTTATTATAGAAAACTTTTCTTTATTGATGATTTATTTCTTGCTTGATTGATACAAAATGAGGGGAGAGCTCCTCTATTTATATGACTCAATAGAACATTCTAGATATAGAATACTCTAGAAACATGACTCATTTGACAACTCTAGAAATGACTCTTTAGGCAACTCTAGAAACATAACTATTATATAATTCTTATTTCTAGCAACTAATATAAACTTCTAGAGCTCTCAACAAATTCTATCAAATATAAGAAGACTCTAGAAACTTTAATAATAAAAAATTTCTAGAAATCAACAAATCAAGTTTAATATTTCAACACCTTCTACCTCCATTTATCCATGAGCCCTCTACTATAGATCATTGTTTTGTTATTAGTTTTCCACTCAGTTGTAAATCTAAATAATACATGTGTTTTTCGTGAAGGGAATGGTGCTCCCATAGCCATATAGTCGTAGACCTGACAGTTAAGTCTCTTTCACCCTTCTATTTGCTTTTTCTTGTTCTTGTTGTAGTGATACTCAATCATTATGTCTTTATGGGTGGTAATCTATTTTTAGGGTTGCGAACAGGGAGATTTGTTTTCTTTAATGCTATTGAAATTACTTCCAGTTCATCGGTTTGCTAGGCATGCCTATCAAGCGATGAGATCTGGTCCTCTAACATCTAATTAGGCAGTATCCATATTACTTGTGTGGTAGCTTCAGGGTTCTTGTCTAATTTCTCAAAGTATAAGCTGCATATTTCACTTTTGTCTATGTAATATATGTGTATGTATTGCTATTAATTCACATAGTATAATTATATTCATTTTTCAAAATAAATTTTAGATCTAATAAATTTGAATTTGTATCAAATACGAATTAATATATTTTGCGAATTTGTTTAAAATTATATAAAACTGATATTTAGATAAACTAAATGAAAGGTTTGTTTTGAAATCAAACATTTCACTACACTTCCTTACCCTGTGGAACCAATAGAAGAAACTACGAGAAACGGTGAAAACCATCAATTTGGTGAATTGAGAGAAATGATTATAATTACACAATGCTAGCTTTGTTTGAATCATAAAACACCTAAAACTAGTGCTTAAAAAACTCGCAAACAATGGTTTCCATAACCCCTTATAACTAAAATCATCTGGAAATGATTAAAACACTGTAAAAAAAACTCCCAAATAGAGAGCCCATAAATGGATTGATTTATGACAAGAGCCCCATTTATTTTTCCAAAAATGTGTGAATAGAAATGCAAATCATGAAATCTACTATAGTCTTAAACTCATCTCTCCCATTTGAGTTTTTATCTAAATTATCATCACGAATTTTAGGATTTCTCCATTAGATTTGAACATTTGATTACCAACCTTTTCCGTATATAAAAAAATAAGTCGATTTTAGAGCACAACAATATTAAATTAACCTCTACGTCACATATGGCTAAGGATGTACTTGATCTAACACATGATCCATGCCTTGGTTTGCTGGGTACAAATCAAAAGTAGATCATGATACGTGAAGTCAGATGGTGAGTGGAAACTAGAATAAGGACCTACAAATATAAGCCTATAACCTAATTGAAATTTGATGGATATTAAGTAGAATAAGGGTGTTGAAAATTATTATAAATATTTGGTCAAATTTGAACCAATTTAGCTGGAAAGACAAAGTAATAAACATAAATATTCATGTTATAGTGTTAGATTTGAATTGAACCATAGGTCAAGCAATGGCTATGTTTTGAAGTGCAAAATTTTACCCAATAGAACTCCTCCCAACCGATCCCAATACCAGCCAAATGTAGTCCATGACTACCGAGTTGGATCTAACTCCTACCCTTAATTTTATTTTGTCTAACCTAGCCCAAAGGCAAACCTTGACAAATAAATGGATGGACTAGTTCATATTGGTATCGAAGGGCATGACAAGTTTTGCTAAATTTAAGCTATTTTCGTACAAAAATTTAGTTCCATCAAAATAATGGTAGGAATTTTACTTATAAAGAAATAATCTTAAAATTTTAAAGATAAATTAAGATATATGCATCGATTTATTATTTGAGTATTCTTCATGAAGCCAGAGCATCAATGCATATTGTAGTTGATTTAACATATATAAATGAATGGTCGAAAATGTTTAATTATTTATTATCACCTAACGACCCAATATCATGTACTTAATATTATTGAAAATTGTAAGCTGTTCATACAATAGATAAAATTCAATGTGCTAAAAAAAATTATTCCCAAAATAATTTTTTTGCCTTATTAGTTATTAGCTCACCATAATATGGTATGGAACCATGTAGGGAAACTTCAGTGAAGGAAAAGTGTGACGTTTGTGATGAAACATTATGGAGAAAAATTGTTTTCTTTGATGATTCCCAAAATATCATACAAAAAATGTACACAGTAGGTCTACCAAAACGAGGCCTAAAATAATGAAAAAAGCTAGTTTGAAAAATTATAGTATATACAAATATGAAATAATAAGATAAGCCTTTGAATATGCTTGCAATTGATGACAATTATTCCTTAACATATGGTGTGTAAAGGGTAAGTGAATTATCAAATATGAGAATGAAGCATTTTTGTGTGATAATACTATGCCTACATTAATGTATGATATAAAAAGGGTTACAAGATATGTACTTTCATGTAAAAAAAGTGCTAGCACAGATCAACATCTTTCCTTTGAGGCCTAGTATAACTTTCATGTAAAAAAAGTGCTAGCACAGATCAACATCTTTCCTTTGAGGCCTGGTATAACTTTCATGTAAAAAAAGTGCTAGCACAGATCAACATCTTTCCTTTGAGGCCTGGTATAGACATCTTCCACTAAAGTAATATCCGATCTATAATTCACAACCCCTAATAGTTTATGTTTGAAGATTAAATTAATTCATTTGTATACTATTATGATTCTGCTCTCCTTCTCTATGATTTTCTCAAAAATAGCTTCATCATAGTCACATGACATCCTCTAGGAGATGTAATCCAGGATCTATATACTAACCTCCTGATTGACTTGCCCATACTTTTAATCTCAAACACTGAAAGCTACTTCATATTATTGTGTCACAGCTAAACCCTAATATGGATTGATAATGGTGCCATACTAGTTGTAATTTCAAGCATCCATCGATCAAAGAACCACTATAGGTAGAGGACTACGCTCACTTAAGAAAGGGTCCTTCTTTAGTATTTTCTTCTCTCTCAAAAATTAATTGTAATTTAGAAATCAAGAAACCATGAAATATACATCAATGGAAGATTAGGAAAAATGGAAATAGCCCAAATCCAATAAAGGGTTTACTAATATATTATTGCATATTTATCTTTGCTTATTTCCTTTCTTGAATACTAATAGTGGTGTCCCGCAAAATTCTATTCTAGCAGGAGGCTTTCTAAAGTAGCACTAGATAATTTCCTTGGTCATTATCTTAATCATTTTTGTAGGGTTATATGAGACACCCTAATACTTGTGCAGAATGGATCTGAAGGTTATTGTGACACTAGAGGGGAGTGAATAATCTATTCAAACTAGCTAAAGATTTAACTAGTATTTTTTCAAATTTATCAATTTAGAATCACGATCATAGGTAGATAAATGTAAATTTAGAATCAAAAAGCAGTAACGTAAAAAGAGTGATACTAGAAATTTTTATATTGGTCTAGATTTCTAATCATACGTCCAATGATGTACCCCTATTGAATTTCCACTATAATAAAACTTTGCAATTCCACGGGTAGTAAGTATATTCATACAAGTTGGGTTTGAATCAGGTGGCAAGAACACATATCTTGACTTTTCTTGGATGGTAGGACATACCAAGCCTCTTGGCTTCCACAAGTGGTCAAAAACAACTATATAGTCCTGGCTTTCTGTGGATAGTAGGACATGCCTTTACAATTTAAGTAGTAGAGTGTTATTCTGTAAGAAATCATACCTTTTGAATATAAAATTTCATATTCTTTAGTAAAATGATTCTATAGACTTCCAATAGCAATTTGTAATTGAAATATTTAAGGAATATGATGTATTTAGAAATAGAATGAATGAGAATTCAAGTGAGAACTCTTCGATCTTTTATAGTTTGTGAATTCGCAAATAATGAGAGTGCTCGGTTTTGTGTAGTGACTAATTCAAGTTAATAATAATGATTTAATTCATTAAAATAGATTTTAAAGAGTAAACAAAAAATAATTTTGGGCTTAATTGGATGGAATTTAATAATAAAGTATTTAGAATTGAAAATTAAATTATTTTGGAATTAAATATTTTGGAAATTATAAATTATTTAATAAATAGGCCTAGAATATAAATATATGATAATTAAATTTTAAATACATTAAATATGAGAAATAAATTTTATATTTTTTTTATAATGTTGAGTAATTATTTAAAAAATATGAGTATGATACTTTTTTAATATTTAATAGTGTTTTGTGTTAAGTAGACAATACTTTATAAATAAAAGGAAATAATCGTTTTAGTATTATTACTTAAGCTTGAGCCCATTTAACCTAAGCCCAAACTCTAACATTCTGATATCCAGACCTTTCTAAATTCAAGACATTTATTTTCTTTTAAATATACTAGTTTATGCATATTTCTTCCTTATTAATCACTACTCTACTTCCCAAAATGTAAAAGCAGGAAACCTACATCTAATCTATAATCAAATTAATTACCATAAATTCTCCAAATTGAAGTATGTTTGTACCTACAAATCATTAAATTATTATACATGAAGAATTTTGCAAATCATTCATGTATTTGTGGTCGAGAATGGTGCACACACAAAAAGAAATCAACTAAGCTTACATAACTATATTTAAGTCATGTGATTCCATATATATATATTTGTATATGGATTTGATTGTATGAATGAATATAAATTTATGTGCTTTTAATTAGAGGAGGAATCAATAGAGGAGAATAGGAGCTAGAGCAAATTCTCAAACATTTGCTCCAGAAATGTAATGCCGGAAGGGCAACCGGTTGACCGCCAGTGGTTGTTCGATGGTGCCACTAATTGCCAAAAATTTTTAAAAAAAATAATTAACTTAATTACTAATTAAATTAATTATTAATAAAATAAAAATAAAGCATATGAAAATGATATGTTTTATGAAGCTAGAAATTGAGAATTTTGTATGCGATTTTATAAACAAATGTATTATTTATTTATTTAAAGAAATTGATTAATTAAAGGATATTTTAAATATTTGAGTTTCAAAATAAAATTCATTAGATGATGGGTTTTCCTTGAAATTGATTAATTTTATTTGAGAATGCATTACCATCCCATCATTTTCTATTCTAATTCAAGGGATACCTAAGAGGTTCTTTTCTAGCAAATGTGGAATCAGACAAGGAATCCTCATTCCCCATATTTTTTGTGTTGCTATGGAATAATTTTCTATTATCATGGAAAAATATGATGATGGAAAAATTAAACCAGTGAACGAAATCTTCCCTACAATTTCTCATTTTCTTTACATAGACAATTTGATGATTTTTTGTAAAGCAGATAAAAATGTGCTAATAATTTATTAGATATTTTGAGTCACCTTGAATCTAAAGTAGGGTTAGAGTTTAATCAAAATAAATCCAAATTATTATTCAGCAATGGTTATAGAAATAAATTTTGGATTAAAAATATATTGAAAGTATATGAAGGTTCTTTTTAAGTTAAATACTTAGGAGTTCCTTTATCTTCTAATTATTTACACTACTCTGATTATTGGAATCTCCTATATAGAATAGAAGAAAGAATGGATAACTGGGATAACAAGTTATTATCAGTTGCTGTGAGAGCAAAACTTATTCATTTAGTCATTACCCCATATTCTGTATTGGTTTATGATATATCAAATTCCTATGGCTTCAATTAGAAAAATCAACACAATGTGTGCAGACTTTTTTTGAGGAGGGAAACATCATAAAATAATGTAGGATATGATATGTGGACCTAAGAAGGAGGGGTACAAGGATTTGAAAAATCTAACTGAGCTTAGAAGAGATACTAGTATGAAACTTTTATGGCGTTTCCTGACTAAAAATTATATGTGGTCCAAATGGCTTCATAATAAATATTGTTTAAAAAATAATTGGGCTATGAATATTGACAATAATAGCTCCTCCACGTAGAAAACTATTCTCAAAGCTGGAGATAAAGGTATGCTTTACATTAGGACCATAATTTCAAATGGAGAGAGTACCGCTTTATGGTTTGATCCACAGATTAATGACAAATTGATGGTTAGTTTATTAGCATGGGATAGAGTTGACATTAGTAGATTGGCTGACAATAAACTGAGCAGTATTTTAAGAAATGATCGACTGGTCTCATTAATTTTTTCTAAAACAAGAGAACTTGAAGAGTAAATTAACCAAATTATTATACGCACTAATAGTAGAGTGGATTTTTAGGAATGAGATAAAGGCAATTTTCATTTAAGAAGCAAGAGAAAAAGTAAAAACACATCATGATATGCAATCCTAGGCAAATGTTGTTTGACATTATATTAACAGTAGTAAAGTGAATTTTTGTGCCCATCAAACTTTTATGGGTAGACTAAAAATTAAAGACAAATTATGTCCAGAGGATAATGCTATTGATCCTAAATGTCTTCTTTGTAAATCAAAAATACAAGCATAGATAATATCTTTTATAAACGTATTTTTTATGCTTTCATTTGGGTCTCAATATGTCTTAAACTCAACTCCCTCCTCATAGTTCTCTGAATTTGCTAGATGAACTGAATGAGATAAGGAATCATTTCAAACAAAAAGATTAAGTCCAAGAAGTTGTAGTTTTATTACTGTTATTTATTATGTTTGGCAAGAATCAAATTCATGTATTTTTGACAATTATATGCATGATAAATTAGAGATTGCTAGAAGAATTACTATTGACATTAATTATCAAGTAAGGGCGTCAAAGAGAAGAACAGAAAATAATGTCTCCAACCGTGAAATTTTAAACAGGTGGGGTATAGATTTGAAAGATGAAGGTTGAAGTGAAAGTCTTTCGCATACTAATCTTTGGTCTTTCTGAGATTGATGGGAATTATAATTCCAAAATACTACGAGTCAATGCATCAATCTTGCATTTATTAACTATGAGGGGAATGAATTTCTAAACTCTAGTTGATAAATAAATGTGATTGAAGATTTTGGATGCCTTATATGATGCAAGCTTTGGTAGGGATATAGTAACGTTTTTTTTGGAACGACGGTAGGGAACATTTTGTTTCATTTTTTATTTTATGCATCTACATATATTGTTGCTATGTAAAGATTGTAAACATACTTGATTAGTAACAAGGAAATCGTACACTTTTTTCCTGTACGGTACTACTCTGGTATTGTACGAGCTTTTAATGAGGCGGTAGTACCAATTACCAAATTTCAAAAAAATATATTTAAAAGTTAAATATATTCTAAAAAATAAGAAATATTTTCCACTTAATATTTCGAGTATTTTAAAGTGTATTATATAATAATGTGGTTAGTAATTAATGAGCATGTTCATTATTCTTGAATATTCGGTTTATAATGAATAATCTGAAGAAAATCATATTGAACTTTATTATTATTTCACCACTAAATTAAATTAGGATTTTATGCATGATTCCTTTATATTCCGATTTCACATCAATTCTACAGTGATTTAAATGATATGAAGGATTTTCCATTGATATTGATTATATTAGTGATTTTATACAGTGATGACATCCTTCTACATGATTTTGTATTATTTAATTCTTTGTAACAAGGAATCTGAATAAACATAGTCATAATACCGTCTAGTACATGACTTTCGACAATATTTCTCTTGTTATTCTTTGGACTCATTATATAGAATATTATGGGGATTGAATGTAGTTTATGAGCAATGAATAAACGATTAAGTATCACACGATGGTATGTGACACCGATGTGATATTTATTCGGTTATCTATTATAAGTAGATGACACTTACATGTAGGAAATAGTGGTATGAGTGTGAGGTGATACACATAGTGATGAGTAAGGCTTTGTGCCTATATTCAGCGAGTAGGGTTTCATGCCTAATGATAAGCAAGGCTTTGCGTCTATATTAATTGATATTATTATGATGTGTTCTTTTTATTAGTGCGGGAGAGGACCAGATTGCTAGGATTCACCCTAGCGGCCTGATCGTGGGGTCGTTCCCTAGATTTTCGACACCTTTTATTTACATATCTTCGTGCTATCGCTTCATGCGTTCGCCCCTATGTCACTTAGGTCCGCAGTTTGTTACCTATAATTGCTTGGTCATGACTAAGAGTCCTCGCGTTGAGGAGCACATTGGTGGATACGTGTCACGATGAAAATCGAGATAACTAAAGACTGTAGAGTCTTCATGATTCTAGAGTAGGCTTCGTGCCATCAGTCTTCCTTTTAGTTCTAACGGAGTGATAGATTGACATATAAATATGGATTAGGTGACCCATATATAGATGTATATATCACTCTATTTGGGACTTCAGTCATATAGTCATTCCCATGATAATATATTCTAATTTATTCGTACATGAGAAGATGAGATTATATCTGGATAGGTTTCTAGAGTATAGTGGATTCTCATGTCTTTTATTGTATCGATAGGCATCCTATCTTTTCCTATATGTTGATGATGTTCTTATTATCGAGATTGAGAGATATACTAGGGAAATGTTGTGTGCTAGCCTGACTATACCTCATGACATCTCATTATTGATTATTTCTGGATTTTGATGATGATTCTTAATATGGATGATTCACTCACTTGTATTGGTTTCATGATTTCCCATTTGACGTGTTACTATATGGGTGATGACATCTATGTGATACTTTGATGTTGTTTTGTTGTGTTGCCATACATTATGTATACTATTATATATAGGTTAAAATGTACATGCGTTTTCTAGTAGTTTCCATTTGATATAACATTTCATTTGTGATATCGTTATTTACTATGCATCTTCCATTTATATATACGAGCATTACCCTTGATGTAGACATATTCTAACCAGTGTGTTATTTACCTAATACTCGAGTCAGTCCGAGACATTTCAAGTACATGGACGAAGGGACTAGCTTGTACTTTGTAGGCATAAAGGAGACTCGATATATAGAAATTGTACATTATTATTGAGATGACGACTCATGGTATATTTAATACAATATTGTATATCGATTATACATTATATATTATTTGAGATGCTTTATACTCTCACTGTCACACATATATTTTATATTATTATACCTTGTCGTTGTGTCACTGACTCTGTGTTCTCTGTTATATACTATATATTATGTAATATTATATCCCGAGGATGCATATGCTTATTCATTTTGCCAATATTGTGTACGTATAAGTGAGTTATTTATTTAACGTTTAAATACGTACCAGTGTTAGCCAAAGGAAATAGTCACATGTGTATCCTATACAACCTCATTCTCCGTACTATCTAACAGTTAGTAATATGGATAATATGAATATAGAGGTGGAATATTACAAAAAGAATGTAGATTCGTAAAGTATATTCGTATAGTAGTAAAAGAATTTGTTTGGAAAGTAGTAGAGAAGAAAGAGTAAGAGAAAAGAATGAGAATTTAGTTGAAAATTTTGTTTTTTGGTCTTTATAAAGGAAATGAAGAGAAGTATCTTTTGGTGAAAAGGTGAAAGTGTGTATCTTTAAATTTTGAAAGGTTGCAACGACAACTAGGATGTTAACATACCTCCAAATAGCATGTCATATACTTACGATTTTAAAAAGCTTGTAAATGGCTGTTATATCGACATATACTTTCTCGTCATATACCGATTAATTTTGAACATCACTATATAAAAATTGTTTCAAACTTTCTAATATTAATTCAATTTGTACCACTGTAGAAATATTCTAGAGAAGAAAATAATGGTGTTTAGAAGAGAGATTTCAAAAGATATGATACATGGTTTCTAACCATTGTTTCTAAGAGTATTTTTAACCAACCGAATGTTTTATGCTCTTCCTGTCTATTTCTTAAATCACTTGTTGTTAATCGACGGAATTTCTATTGGATTAGAAAACCATCGAAAAATTTAGAAACAAAATTAACCACAAGCGCACAGTGTATGAATGTAGCACGTAGTGAATACTGGTCGATCCGCAGGGAATTGATGATTTTAAAATTCTATTCAATCAAATTAAACTAAAGTTGAAGAGAATGTTAAGCTAGAAAATTAGAAAATTAGCTAACTAACTAAAAGAAAAGAGATGCAAATATAAGAGTTAAATGAAAATTTGGAGAATAAATCCACTCTGTATATCACATAGTTCAACACATGAAATCATGATCTCTCTTTTATGGTCATTAGTGCTTTAATTCACATGCTTATCATAAGTATGGCATATTTGTACTATTGATTAGCCAACATAAGCTATCAAACTATAACACATCCCTTAAAGCACTTACTAACTTTTATGAAACTTGACAAAGAAAATGAAAATGAAATCTATTTTAAGTATGGCCTATTAACGATTGATTAGAAATATAGACCATCAAATTTTAATTTCAAATCACTTTCTTTTGGCATAATCATATTTTGATGAAGAGGCATTTGTGTTAGTAATTGTTTAAGCATAGCCTATTTAATGTCAACAATATAGGCTATCAAATTCAAAGCAAAAACAACAAATAAAACGCTTCATTGATCATCATTAAGCACAAAAAGAGAGCATGAATTAAAAAATAGTTGAAGCTACATAATTAGAGAGCTTCATTACCCTCAAAATTGAAGGGGTTTATCCTTTCATATTTTTCATTTGATTAACAAATGTAGCTTGCAACATGAGAGAAAAAGAAAAGAAAAAAGAAAGCAAGATAAAGAAAAACTATTCTACTTGTATGAAAAATAGATCTACACTACAAAATGGAAGTAAATAAGCATGAAAAGGAAAAGAATATGTATTGAAGTTGCATAAAAAATCACATAAAGAGAAATGGCTAAGTAACCATGAAAAGAAAGAAGAGAGCTTGGTTTTGTTTTGAGCCTAAAACTAATCTAAAAGAGGAACTAAGTAAGAGGAAGAGAGAACATATGGGTATTTATACATATATGAAACCCTAATTCATATTTTTGGGGAATGCCCAAAACGCCCTTGAGGTAGTGTGGCCATCAAGTAATCATTAGCATGTCATAATCCCCATTTAAGTGTACATGATGGCATTAATTCCATAAGCATGTGCATTAGCCTCTAATTTGTACATTAAGGTAGGTGGGTAAGTAGGGTCCTCCATGTTCTTCACGTTGAATTATTTCCATCTTCATTCTTTTGTATCTTCTTTGTGCATACATATTTCATCATAAAACCACTTGTAAAATTCAACAAATTTCCTATAAAACATCATAGAAAATTCCAAGTAAATTTTCACAATTTAATAAATGAACAAAAATGACCATTTTACCCCCGTATGAAGATGAATATGTGACAATTGAAAATAATTTGAATTTTGGTTTAAACAAGTTAAAATACCCAATATGATCATTTATTCAATTTAAATAGATTAAAGATGGTGGTAAGAATATGCGCATTTACGTGCACATCAAATACCCCCACACTTATCTTTTTATTCGTCCTCGAATAAAGGAAAAAAACTAAGATAAATCCGTTTTCGTAGCCAGCACGATTGCATTGAACGTATGCAACAAGCCGTTAAACCTCTGGGTGTCCCCAGTAGGAAGAGTGTTGTCTCGTGACGGTTTTCAGCGGATACTACCCACAAAATCTAAATGCAGAAAGAAAATATTTACAAAATGCAAGATTTATTTACAAAGAGATGAATGTGAGCTTTTGAAAATATTTACAAATGAAGGATTTATTGACATGAATAAGTTAAATATAGGTTTGGTCATTATCTTTAAATTAAAGTTATTTACTCGTCAATATTTCCAATAAAAACAAAGCTATCATAGCAAATAGACTATAGTTTAACTCGTTGTTTTGGTTAATAACACAGTGTAAATATGAAATGGATCCTTAGTTGATTATCAAAGTTTATCAAAGTGGTATTTTTATTTCTTTTCAATAACAAATCAAATCAAATAAGTAAAAATTATGCTAGGATTTCAATTGCTTACTCTCTCATTATCTGCAAGAAAAATTACACAACTAGCTCAGGTAAACTAAGGCCAGATATACCACACATGCATCGCCTTTCGGGCTTATGTGAGGTGGGTACAGAGCATGGCGAGTGCACATACTTTCATGCATACACCTATCGACCGTATGTGGTTTTTATTAAGTCTGTTTTTTACATATGTTCAATACATGCATAACCGTGAGGACTTTTAAATGAGTATGAAAGCATATAATCAAAGATTTCAAGTAATTCACCCATGCATAACCTTGAGGACTTTTAAATGAGTATGAAAGCACATAATCAAAGATTCCAAGTAATTCACCCATGCATAACCGTGAGGACTTTTAAATGAGAGTGAATACTTAGATGTTATTATTATTATTTCAATATTTTTTAAGAGGGGGAGAGAGTTTTTCAAAATCATCTTAGCACTATTTAACTTAGAAGACAAAAAAATATTATATCCTTTACTTTAATTCAACCACTTTTTAAAACAAAGATTTTCAATTAGGATGTACTTCATAATTAACATGTATGAATCTTCATATATACTAGTTAAACCATTATTATTTGTAATCGAACTTCATTTTTATTTCTGTTAAGACAAATAAATTTTTAAAAATTTCAATTTAATAAACCAAAACCATATATTTATCTTATAGTGTTTCTTTTAAAAATAAATCAAAAGAAATTTTGTTTTTGGATTTTTTTTATTTTTTTTTGAGATTTTAAAGCAAAAATAAACCATGAAAAATAAAAAAATGAAGATGAGTCTCCCCACCACACTTGATTTTGACTGTATCCCCACAATCAACCCAAATGGAAGGAGAAAAATAAAATAAAAATCCTATATTTACATGAAAGATTATTATTTACAAGAGACGAGAAAGTATACGGTCAAAAATTTAATGAAACGGTCTTCTAAAGACCGATTCATTTGTCTCGTCAAATGTGTGAGACACAGCTTAAGCACAAATAACAAAATCATAAAAGACTTCGAAGTTGAATGTGGATTTGGAAAAACAAAAGTCGTTTTATTAAAAATCGTATGAGTTGTTTTATTTTCGATAATATTTGGGGTAGATAGAAAAATTGGTTGAAGTTCAATTTCTTTCAAAATATCGATTTCAAATTCAAAATGGTGATCGAAATTTTCCCCTTCAGAATTCAAAAGCTCGTTTTCAAAAAGTCCATAAAACTCATGTTTGTTAAATTTGACTTCCTTTGTTCGATTATCAACAACTTCATCGTGTAAATCGAGTTTAAAATTCAAAGTTGTTGTATTCAATTTTCCAGAAAAAGGAAGATCGAAGTTTAAATCGAGTTTCGCACCCTCAAAAGAATTAAAATCCAACTTAATTACCGTATTTTCAACAACATGATTAAGATCGTCATTATCAAATTCAAAAGTTGTTATTTGAAAATCATCGATTCGGGTAAAAGATGGATTATCATTTGACTCGTCACACATTGAAATTTGATTTTATTTCTCATGAAAATTTTCCAATGTTTTAATCAACAAATTTGTGTGATCATCGTAAATTTCATTCATTTGCTCAACAAAGCCAAATATGAAATTATTAACTTGAAAATTTTCGATTTGGACTTGTTGAGAACAAGAATTGTCAATTTCGATAAACGGTAGATTATTATTATTTGATTCTTCGCATGTTGAGATTTGATTATGATTTCCACGAATTTTTTTGTATTTTTCAAGTAATAAATCCCCGTTATCATTTTCCATTTGGTCAACAAAATCAAATTCATGATTATTAATTTGAAAATTTTCATTTTGAATTTGTTGATAACCAAAGTTTTCAATCGTATCGTTATTGAAACTATTCCCATTGCCAAAATTATTTGAAAAGTGGATCACATTATCGTTTTGATTTTGAAATTTATTTTGGAGTTCAAAATTGAATTGGCATGGGTTATCATCGAAACCATTTGAATTTTGAATTAAGTTCAAATTTTGAAATCCTTGACTCAAGTTATTACACAAATATGAATTGCACAAATCACTTATCATTTGATTTTTTTGTGTAGAAATTTCAAGTAGAGATGAAATGCTATTTTCGAGATTCGAGGGTTGGTAGTCGTTTTGAAAACTTTGCTGTTCAAAAATCGAATTGTTTAAAGAATAGTCGTCGTTAAAATATTCATATGGAGTGAAACCATATGGATTATATTGATTTTCACAACTATTGTAAAATTCACGTAAGTGAGAAACTCGGACAGTTTCAAGAATGTTTTTTTTTGTTTTTTTATAAAGAAAAATATTTACAAATTTATGTTTAAAAAGGGAGATTGATTTTTGTTTTTTTTAATTTTTCTTTGTTTTTGAAAAGGTTTTATAATATATTTTTTTGGATTTTGTTTTTTAATTTTTTTGAAATGTCAAAGGAAAAGGATTTAAAAATTTCAAAAAATAGGGATATTTACAATTTTTTTAGTTTTGGATTTTGAATTTTTTTAAAATATGCATGAACTAATGCAACTATACGAATGCAAAGGTTAATCACAATTGATTTATCCTAAGTTAACCCAAAATTGTATAATCACACATTGTCTTAGATAAACAAGATAGTTCTGAGGCAGGTAATGGACATGATTTATCGGTGTACCACGAATCACCGTAGCAATGCAGCCGAAGGTTTAAGTACCTTCAGAGGAACAAGCACTATAATATTTACGAATCATCGTAATATTTATAAATGGTTATTACTATGCCGTAGCTTAGACAACAAGAAATTAAATTGTTCAAAGAAGACAAATTGTTAATATACAATTAAGTGTTGTCAATGTCTAACCGTTATTATTAATCAAAATTCTAGGATGAAGTGCAAAGCAGAAATTAAACGTGATTAACAATGCAACTGCGAACGAATTATTTTTATTTTTTTATAAAATGCAAATACAAGCAACCAACAATGCAATAAAACTAGAAACGGAAGCAAATTTTTTTGAGTCAGCAAGCAGAGCAATTTATTTTGGCTAGCAAATCAAGCAACTCCTCTTGATTTTCTCTTTGACAGCCTGTAAACGTAAACAAGATATATACAACCTTTTTTTTTTGTTTTTTTTTGCTTTTTTAATAAGTTTATCAAAGAAGAAGTTAAAATAAGTGAACAACCAAACAAATGAAAACCCTTATTTGTTTTTTTATCTTAAATAGTTGATGTTTGGTTTTTTTTAAACACAAATGAAAACAATCGACGCAAATGAAAACTCTATTTTTTTTTGAAAGATAGAAAACTAACTTGAAATAAATAATTAAAAAGAAACCAAATGAAATTGTTTAACTTCCTCGATACTACAGCCCGACCCACGAAAATAAAACTAATTGAAGTTATTTAACCTCTTCGATCTAAGATAACAAAATTAAACAAATGAACATCTATTTTCTCAAATCGATTTAATTTCACATATCGAAAGCTCCTTTTTTTTGTTATGGAAGTCTGTTCGAAATTCGTGTTCGACGGTGAAGGCTGTTCGAATCGAAGGCGATGTCGTGGGTGGTTGGAGGTGGGTCCGATGAGGCAATCGATTAGGCTGTAGGGATTTAGGTGATGCGATTCTCGAGTTGCGTGATGGAATTGTGGTGATGTCTGCTTACAGTCGAGTACGATTGGAGGTGGCTATTGATTGAAGGCAGTTGAATCGATTGATATTTTCGTGAATGGTTGTGGAGGATTGCAAATGGGATGTTGTGGAATTTTGGTGGTCAAGTGCAAGTGTGTTGGTTGTCAGTTGGAGGGAAATGACGTTAATGTTGATGAAGTGGGCAAGTGTATGTGGTTAGTGACAATGGGTATGAAGGAGGTGTGGAAGTTGTAGTTAGAGGAGATATGAATTAGTGGCTGTGAATGACAGGAGGTGACGGTGGTTTGAAGAAGTGGTATGGTTAGTACGGCAGCTTAAAGTTGGTCGGTTTGATTATGGTGAAGTGGGGAATTGTTTGTTATGGTGAAACAGTGAGGAACAGTTTGCAATAGAGGGGCAGGGAATGATTATGATGGTCAGATGTAGTGGGAAGTTTTACTGTGGAGGCCAGGGAGATCGGTTGATGGTGGCACAGTTTGTATGCACAAAAGTGCAGTGGTAGTTGTCAGGAGGTTGCCAAGAAGTGGGATCTTAGTTGATGTTAATGGTGGATGTGCTCTGTATAGGTGAAGGGGAATTGTCTGATGATGTATGGTGAGCAGTAATGTTGTCTAGTGGTTGTGTGCAGTAGTGACTATTGTATTGCAAGGTGAAGGAGGTGATGACTGTATTGAACAAAGGCAGGTGATGTAGAAGTGTGGTGCTGATGGGGAGATGCGTGAATGTTTTGGAAAAAGAGGAATGGCTCTATGACAGGTTGTCAGGGGTGTTTCTGGTGACTGATAAGGGTTTGGAATGGTGGACGGAAGTTATGAATTGGTGCGGATGATCGCTGAGATGCAGAGTGGAGGAACATAGGGAGACTGGTGATTGGCTGAGATGTTGTTTCTTGCTGCACTGTTGGAATGTGGTGAAGCAGCGGGGGTTTTGTACGTTGTATGGCGGTAGGATCACTGGTGGTGATGGTTGTTTGAATTAGTGGGATGTTGTATTTTGTGGTGTTTGTATTTAACAGTGGATTGTTTTGTTGATGTTTGGTTAATGGAAATGGGAGTGTGACGGTGGATGAAGTAGCACCTGTTGATACAGTGGTAATGAAGTGGACTGTTAGATGGTGAAATGAGGTGTTGAAAAGACAGAGAGGATTGAAGTGAATTAAAGGAACGGAGAAGTAGAAAAGAACAGAGAGCAGTTTTTTTTAAAATTTTGAAAGCAATATAAACAAAAGAAGGAGTTACAAATGATATGTAAATGCAATTTGAAATGAAATGGAATTTTTTTTCTTTTTGAATTGTGTGTTTTTTTTGTATAGAAAATGCAAATGCTGATGAAAAAGAAACTAGCAACTACAAACAACAAAAATCAAAATGCACACAAACGCACTTTTTTTTTTAAAATGTAAAAAAACAAACACACCGAATAAAAACACAAATATAAATCACACAAAAATAATTCGAAAAATAGAAAATAAAATCAAACAATTCTCCGACAAAGACGCCAAAAACTTGTTAATCGACGGAATTTCTATCAGATTAGAAAACCGTCAAAAAGTTTAGAAATAAAAATAACCGCAAGCGCATGGTGTACGAATGTAGCACGTAGCGAATACGGGTCGATCCGTAATGAATTGATGATTTTAAAATTCTATTCAATCAAATGAAACCAAAGTTGAAGAGAATGTTAAGCTGGAAAATTAGAAAATTAGCTAACTAACTAAAAGAAAAGAGATGCAACTATAAGAATTAAATGATAATTTAAAGAATAAATCCACTCTCTATATCACATAGTTCAACACATGAAATCATGATCTCTCTTTTATGGTCATTAGTGCTTTAATTGATATGCTTATCATAAGTGTGGCATATTTGTGTTATTGATTAGCCAATATAAACCATCAAATTATAACACATCCCTTGAAGCACTTATTAATTTTCATGAAACTTGACAAAGAAAATGAAAATGAAATCTATTTTAAGTATGACCTATTAACTATTGATTAGAAATATAGACCATCAAATTTTAATTTCAAATCACTTTCTTTTGCCATAATCATATTTTGATGAAGAGGCATTTTGTGTTAGTGATTGTTTAAGCATGGCCTATTTGATGTCAACAACATAGGCTATCAAATTCAAAACAAAAACAACAAATAAAACACTTCATTGATCATCATTAAACACAAAAAGAGAGCATGAATCAATAAATAGTTGAAGCTACATAATTAGAGAGCTTCATTACTGATGCAGCGCTTACCTTAAATCGCGTCACCATATGTCGAAGAAGAAGATCGCTCTTCATCTTTAGGTCGCGAGCGACCTACCGTGTGTCGCAAATCAAAGGCCGACCTTCCCTAGGTCGCGAACCCTTCACCGAGCCATCGTACGTCGCTATGCGACCTAACTCCTTCCTCAATTCTTTAAGTCGCATGCAATTCGCTCCATTCCTAGATCGCTCCTCATCTTTAGATCGCGAGGACGAAGGTCGCTCCAGTGAGCCGTCTCCTTATGTCGCAAACGACATAACTAGGTCGCGAAGTCGTTTAAGTCGCGAGCTCCACATAGATCGCGAACGAGATTATGCCGCGAGCTCCACCTAGAACGCGAGCAACTTCCAGTAGATCGCTGATCCCTAGAACCATAGGTCGCGAGCGAAGCTTCTTTAAATCGCTGGGTGAAAAGTCGTTGTGTTTTTTTAGGTCGCGTGAGCCTTGGTTGTGTGCGTTGTATTTGGCTAGGTCGTTAGGTTCTTGAGTCGCTTGTTTAAGTCGAAAGTCGTGTATGTGTAAATATGATAAGTCGTGTACTGTGTTGTAATGTGTTTGTATTTTTTTTAAGTCGTAGGTCGTTTCTGTTGGGGCGCTTACGAGTTAGGTTGTAAGCTGTTAGGTCGTTAACGACCTAGTGTGAGTTGTAACCCTATAAATAGGGATGTATGGGTCATTTGTAAAAAAAAGTTGTTGAATTTTGAATAAAAATTTGATTTGCGCTTTGTACCTCCATTCAAATTGGAAGTTGAGTGTTATCTCCTTTCTCCACTTTCGGCATTCGAGTGCGCTCGAATCAACGATTGTTGAAGTCAATTCACGGAATCAAGTGCGCTTGATCAACGTTCGAAGAATTGAAGATCTTCTCTCATGGTATCGTGCGCGATCAACGTGTCGAAGATTATCATGATAAAAGCCTATTAATTAACACCATAGAAGTAGAACATGAATTGTGACTGAAGGTTAACGGTAACGATTATTGTATGTAATATCAAATAATAATTATTGTAACAAATTTCAAAGTTTAAATTTACAAGCTACATACATAGGTAACATACAATAATCGTTACCGTTAACCTTCAGTCACATTAATAGGCTTTTATTTCTTACCAATAGAATAACATAATATAAAAATATTATAGCTTACGACTCATGATACATGAACATGAATTGTTGTTGGACATAAAACATAAAAATGATGCAAAAAATTAAATAACACCATAGAAGTAGAACATAAAACACATATATGCATAAGGAACATGCATGTGAAAAATATGTGAACGTGAAATTGCAAAAGATTGTAGAACGTATATTAATATATGATATAGTCATATTACATGCAAAATGTATATAAAACATTAAAGATTATACATGATTCATTTTAAGTCTTCTGTTTAAATACAAAATACATGAAAAGAGCATAGTCGCAAACCAAAATGAAACAAGGCTTCTACCATTACAAGCTAAATAGAAAAAATATTCATTAATATATCTTAAAAGGCTGTTCTTTATTGGACTCGGAATCAAATTCAGATGTTGATGAAGTATCCTCATGTGACATCATATCAAGCTTATTTCTTCATTCATAATTTGTTTTCCTTTTCAATATGATGACCTCTTCTCATGTGATGTTTTTTGCCTTCTTTTTTGATCTTTGGTCGTTAATACACCTCGTTTCCCATAACTCTCTGAGCTTCAGCCCAATATAATCCCTCTTTGAGAAAAAATTCATCATCCATCTCATTATCTGAAAGTGTACAGTTAGCATTTGATTTTATAAAACCACCAACCCATTCATCCACCGCTACTTCATGGTTGTTGGGAGTAGCAAGTGCATCTCTTGTGCCGGTACCAAATTTTGCTTTAAGTTGAGAATTGAATCTAACAAACGCTAAATCTCTAGTTCTATTAGCATCAAGTCTATTTCTCTTTTTTGTATGAACCTATAATTATTAAAAAGACAATAGATGTTATAAAGAATATATTCATGTGTACAAATGTAAATTGTAATCCAACATGTTAACAAAAAAGAGACATTAACCTACATCAAATCAACATGCTCTAGAAATGAAATGTTTAGGTAATATGTTTCAAACTGTTTACTGTATTCTTATGTGAATATGTATGTGCTTAATGTAATTTTACTTTCAATCTTGCAATTCCTACGCTCATCTCTATATTACAATACTTTCATTTAGACCTCTTTCCCCTTTTGAGTTTCACTCCAAACTCCTAAAACGAATCACGTTTATTTTTAGAATTCATTTCAATTGTCAATGGCGGATTACTTGAGGATTTTATGAAGTACCCATCTAAAAAGAACACAACAGCAATATTTAAGACATTAAGAACAAAGACATATTTTAATTGATTCAAAATAGCATTCATAGTTACAAATATACTAATTTAGCGGAAACAACATTCATACTTCGTGACTGGAAACCAGCGTGTCTTATTAATAACAGTTTTTTGAAATTTTTTCATGGTTACAACTTATAAACATACTTATTGCAAACACAGTAACATACTGTTTAAGTTAGTGCTCTCAAATTAATATAGCTTAGTATCCTCAAATCTAGAAACCAAATTGTAGCATGTCAGCAAATCAAAATTTTGAAGCAATTAAACGTGCTTGAGCAGATTGACATATTTGCACACATACTAATTATTATTATTATTATTATTTTAATAGAAATACATCTTCTCATATATATACTCAACCAAAAGCTGTCAACAAGCCTGACAGGTAACCAAACCAAAACAGGAATACAATCCCGAGAACCACCACAGAAGATCAACGAGACCACCAACAAAGGAAACCAATAGACTCGAGCGATAAGCTAAGACGAAGGACCTACGCCCTCAGGTACAAAGCAAAGCCGATGAGCTTCTGGAAACCCTCCGCCCATCCAACGTCGTACTCGAGCTCCGGCAAGGCCACCGCCCGATGACAATGTTGGATGACGACCGGACAAAGAAATAATACGCCCAGCAAACGACCCATCAAGATAGAAGAAAAAAAACGGCCAGCACCCCACCAACTGTAAGACCGACAGTTGGGAAAGAGACACGGACTTCCAAGAAGCAAACCCAATCAGAATAATCACTGAGAAACAAGGACCACCCCAGAAAAGCCTGAGCCTGAAAGCAATAGCCACACAGTAAGGAAACACAAAAAGGGGGGGAGGACGGTCAGGGAGGATACTAGTATGCCAGATCCACCAGTCTCCAGATCGGCAATCATCCAATACCCGCTCTAAAAGACGACTGAGAACAGGAGATAGATAATAGGTTCACAAAACGGCCCGAACGAAGACTGACCGAACCTCGGAAAGGTCGACCACGAAACGCCAAGTAAACATCATCTCTAACCCGCCGGATAACGGAGAGGGGATTCATAGGAATATCGTCAAAGATTGCCTTGTTCCGCGCACACCAGATGTTCCAGCAAATCAGACAGGGAATCAAGCGGAAGATGATAGAGCGAAGAGATCTACCAGAACAATGAAGCCACAAAGAGGACAGAAAATCAATCGACGAGGAGATGGTGCCACGGACACCCATAAATTACTGAAATAATTCCAGCACGATCTGGCACACCAGCCAACGAAAAGCAAATGATCCACTGATTCTGTTTCCCCGTTGCCGCAACATCTACAACGGAAAACAAATGGAATGCCAATCTGCTGCAGGTTCTCATCAACCGGTAACCCATTATGGAAGGATCGCCACATGAGGAGAGAGACTTTCGGTGGAATTCGAACGTCTCATATGTGTGAAAAAATTGGAAGGACTGGAGAGGGATTCCTAGCTGAGCTCCAGGCCTTAAGAATAGAGAACGGACCGCCATCCCAACCGGAATGGCCGTTATGAGAATCAACGAACAATTTGACCGATTGTATATGCTTCCAGGTCTCACTGGCGTAAGAAGGAGATCCGGCATAGCCAGAAGACGCTAGTCTCCGGTACTTAGCAGGAACTTCGCCCCATAAGGAGTCGTTACTAGCAAACCTGTACCACAATTTACAAGCGAAAGCCGAACAGATGTCCCTAGGATTACGCAATCCTAACCCACCCTCACACTTTGGCCGACAGATAACATTCCAAGACACCCAGTGATGTCGACGATTGTCACCCTTCGATCCCCAGAAGAAAGAGGATGCCAAAGATTGGAACGAGCGAAAAAAAGAGGAAGTAGGGGTCATAGCGGCGAAAACATGAGTACCCATAGAGCTCAGAACCGTTTGGATAAGCACTAATCTTCCTGCTTGAGAAAGAAGAGACGCGTTCCAACGGATAATCTTTCCCCTAACCTTGTCCGAAAGAGGATCGAATAGGGCGTTAAGTTTCCTACCCCTGTAGAGAACTATGCCTAAATAAGGAAGGGGAAGGGTAGCCGCCCTGAACCCGGTAAAAGAAGCGACCCAAGAAACTCTCGAGAGGTCCATATCCTTACATGGACGAAACAACTCTTCGCAGAGTTGACCAATTGGCCCGAACACCTCTCGTAAAGATGAATGAACCGAAGAAGGAGGCGAACAGAGGACCGATTTCCGTTGGAGAAAATGACAATGTCATCCGCGAAGGACAGAGAAGAGACGAGCGGACATCCAATCGGATGTCCAAAACGCTGAATTTGGCCAAAAACCGTTAAAATGTGGATGCCACGAATGAAAGCCTCGCCTGCTATAACGAAAAGATAGGGAGATAGGGGATCGCCTTGACGGATACCTCTACCCGCTTTGAAAAAACCATTGGCCGATCCGTTAATGAGAACAGAAAACCAACAGTTGGAAATGAGCCTCCGCACCAAATCGATAAGGGTTTCAGGAAAACCGAAGGCACGAAGCACCTTGATGATGAAAAACCATGACATACGATCGTAGGCCTTTTCCATGTCAAGTTTGAAAATAATGTTAGAACCCTTGACATTTCGGTCTATCTGAGAAACAAGTTCTTGGACTAAAAGGACGTTATCAGTGATCAAACAACCTCTTACAAAACCTGCCTGAGAGGAGGAGATAATGCGATCAAGGTACGGAGCCAACCAAGTGGCCAGAACCTTGGAAATCACTTTGTTGGCGAAATTACAAAGGCTGATAGGACGGAACTCCGAACACGCCCGTGGATTATCACACTTTGGAATTAGGACCAAGTTAGTGGATGACCAACAAATGGGGAGATCGCCTCCGGAAAAGAAATGTTGAATGGCCAGGCACAAGTCAGATTGTATAATATGCCAGGTAGAATGAAAGAAGGACCCATTAAAACCATCCGGTCCACAGGCACTATCCTTGCTAAGAGCAAAAACACAGGCACGAATCTCATCGGACGAAGGCGGAGAAGCCAAACCTTCACTACCTTCCGTAGGAACAATCCGAGGAATGAAGGATAAGATGTCCGAATCCGGATCAGACACAGATGGAGTGCCAAGGTAAGATTGGAAATGAGAAACTAAAACCTTTTTGACTTCAGACGGGGTCGAAGCCACAGATTGGTCCGACCTCAATATCTCACGAATAGAAAGCAAGTTAGCTTTCTTACGAATAGAAGAATGAAAGAATTTGGAATTCGTATCACCTTCGATCACCCACTTGATCCTCGCCTTTTGACTGAGGTAGGAGTTTTCAATACGAAGTTCCGAAGAAAAAGCCAATTGAGCGGAAGCCCATTTCTCCTTGTTTTCGGCAGAGGGACTCTCGTCGAACAAAGATTCAGCGATAATCAGGGACTCTTCAGCTGCTCGCACACGGTCGAAGATATTCCGGAAAACAAGGGAATTCCACGTCTTTAGGCAAGCCTTTAGACGCTTCAGTTTCCGAGAAAAAGCCCCCATGGGAGCAGCCACTAAGGGAGTGGACCACGATTCAATGTATGGTGAGAATTCCACATACTAAGGTAGCGGAACGAAGAGGGTCCCGACAAGGATCGAGAAGCGCACCGTAAAACAAGCGGCGCATGATCAGAACATGAACGACGAAGATGAGAAATAGAAAAAGTGAAAGGGAGGTTAAACCAATCAGCCGACCCAAAAATCCTATCCAACCTGGAAAGGATCCGATTCGGACCTTCCTGGTTGTTAGACCAAGTAAAAGCTGAGCCAACGAAAGGAATTTCCGATAACCCGGATCTCACAATGAAAGAGTTGAAATCAGATACAGAGAGGCGATTGACGGCCACCCCGCCTAATTTTTCAGCCTGGCTAGCAACAACATTGAAATCACCACCCACCACTGAAGCCGAGCAACCGATGTCAACAAGTGACAAAATGTCATCCCAAAGAGATAATCTATCTATCCGGTCACATTTGGCGTAAACCGCCGAAAGGAGGAACGGTTGGGGGAAAAAGGAAGAGGAGCACAAGATAGATAAAAGTTGCGACGAGTCAAAAATAGAACGAACAACGCATTCTTTGGACCAAAGAATCCAGATCTTACCCGAAACATTCGAAATTGCTCCTCCAAAACCAAGCGACAGAACCGCCTTGGTTATCTCACCAGGACCCACAAACGGTTCTAATATAGCCACCAAGCCAATGGAATGCTTACGGACAATCCGCCTAAGCCTAGCAGCAGATGCTTCATTGCCAATACCATGAATATTCCAGAAGAGAAAGTTCGACATGAGGACAACACCAACCAGAGATAAAGACCCAAGCCAAGAAAGACAACACAGGCGCAAATCAGATACGATACAAGGAGGATAGAGCAGATCTATCGAGCTGCTCAGTCGCCGCTATATAGCGAGTACGAATAGTACGGGGAATGCCGGAAGCTCCTCGCGATCTACGTCGAGAGGATCTGCGCAAAGGCGGACGCAATGGCTCGGACAACGAAGAAGCACCTAAACTCTCCTTCGACTCGGACAGAAAATAAGAGGCTCTGGTGGGATAAGAATTCTCGGTCAGACGAGAGAGTCGCTCATTTATCAACGAGATTTCGTCGACACTAAGCATCGGAATGACGATCGATAATGCACATGAAGAAGAAGGAAGAGAGCAACGGGAAGAACAACAAATAGGCGAAGTATCAGAGGAAGAAGAGACAGATGGAGTGTAACGCAAGTATGTAGGGGAGCTAATAATACGCATCCCACGTAGCTGTAGGAACATTACCCATGCCGGACTGCCACTAGTGAGACAGCCCCGCGAGACAGGTGAGGTTCGCAAGGTGGCCCTATCAGAAAGATCACCCGATCGGGTCACTACTGACCGGTAATATTCCAGGCTTCCTGCATAGTGGACCACCTCAGGATACACTATGCAATCAGAACTGGAACACCGCCTGAGGCAATCGACCCAAATAGGGTAATCTCTCCTAAGAGACCTAAGGGGACCAACTAGAAAAACAAGGGGGTAGTAAGCCATTAACGACACGAACCAGACCTCGCTATGGCTCACAACAAAAATCCCACAGAGGGACCCACACTGGCCGCTCCAAACAGAGAAGTCAATGCCTAAAGGGTCTAACACGCCACCAAACAATATCTGGAAAGCAATATCAGGGAGCACACGCCTAATCGCGTCAAAGCTCAAAAACACAACGAGCAAGCCAACAGTCACAAACCGACAGTCTAACACTATCCCATCATCACACACCAAGAGAAAAAGCAAAACCGAGAACCTCACCTGAACGGCTAGCAAAAGCCTTACCTGCTGCTGCTCGAAGAGTGAAAAGACACAACAACCCATCCACAAAACCTCGCATAACAAAACACCCCATAAACCAAAACGAAGTGATCGGCCAGAGTGACAAAAGCTAGACACCCATCCAACGACATACGCAATGGAACCCACCTCCTTGCCGACACTTCCAACCCAGCAGTCACGAAGCACCATCGAAGCAGCAGGATGAGGAATCATCGCAAGCAGTCTGGTAGGGTTGACAGAGTCCCCACCGGTGAAAACAATAGGACCACCGTTGCAACCACCACCACAAATACAAAAATCCGAGCCCACTACCTTAGGATCTGCAGGAACCAAAGCCATATCACCGCTGCCAACCCAATAATCACAGGCCGGCAGTTTAGAATCCAGAGAGGAAGGGGCGGTAAAATCCCCTTCGACCAACAATACCAACCCACAGCCAAAATCACAGCAAATCGAACCCTCCTCCAGCGTACCCTCCCCACGAGGCAATACACATACTAATTATTTAGTAGAAAGATTATCACTTTTCTAAGGCATCTTCAATTAATTAAATTTTGAACAGAACTTCACACGAACACAACTGTATAAAATCCCCTATATCAATTAAGATGTTGGACTGTCTCACTGAATTAGGTTCATGTTATGCCTCAACAACAAGCACTGACATAGAACAAGCTAAAGTAGCAGCAGTTTATGATTCCAGTCCAAATTCATCGAAGGATGTGGCAGAGCTCATCAGGAAGGATGTCAATGGTGTAGGCATGGAAGAGGGTAAAGTCGAGGCAATGGCATAAGGTTGGGGATTAAAGAAACTATGAATATCAACTGTGCATGTGTGCATAGCATAGTGTGTACGTAGGGGTGCTATAGGTTATGAAGCTGCTGTGTACATTGTATTTTAACTAGGATTAATATTTATAAAGATGTTATTACTTTTTGTATATATTGTTAATTCTGCTGTAAAGACTGATGTGTATATATATACAAGTTACATAAAGCTCGGATCACACAGAACTAGTCCTAATATTATGGTTGGACACTTTCAGCATGGACAGATTCAGCATGCTCTGATATTTTAGATATGCTGACACCCTCCTGCAAACCCAACGGCAGCTGAAGGACGTTGAGTTTGGATCGTAATCTTGCAAATTTGGCTCCAGCAAGTGGTTTAGTGAATATATCTGTTGTCTGATCAATAGTGGAGATATAACGCACATCCAGATCTCGTCGAGCGACCTTATCACATACAAAATGGAAATCTACTTCAACATATTTAGTTCTGGTATGAAAAATTGGGTTCGCACTCAAGTATGTCGCTCCAATATTATCACACCATAATGTAGGTGGTTTAGTCAGTCGAAGACCAAGTTCATGTAGAAGAGATTGCAGCCAAGTAAGTTCAGCTGTGTTTGCAAGAGCCTTATATTCGGCTTCCGTGGACGATCTGGCTACAGTTGATTGTTTGCGAGAACTCTATGAAATAAGAGCAGATCCAAAATACACTGCATATCCACTTGTAGACTTACGATCATTGATATCTCCTGCCCAATCCGCATCACTATAAGCCTGAAGTAAAGTATGAGACGATGGCCGAATCAGTAAACCATATCCAAGAGTATGTTTGAGATAACGCAGAATGCGTTTAACTGCCGTCCAATGCTCTATAGATGGTTTATGCATGAACTGACATACTCGTCCAACCGCAAAAGAAATATCAGGCCGTGTTAGAGTTACATACTGTAGCGCGCCGACGATACTCCTGTACATTGTTGGATCTTCCATTGGTTTTCCGTCATTGATGCCTAATTTCGATGTGCAGGCCATTGAAGAGGAAACAGGTTTACCACCATCTAGTTGTGTTTTCGTCAAAAGATTATAAATATATTTCCTCCGGCTTAAAAACAGCCCATCAGGTATTTTAGTGGCTTCAACACCCAAAATATAGTGCACGTCACCTAGGTCTTTTACAGCAAACTCACAACTAAGATCCTTAACCAAAGAATCTATCCAAGATGCATCATTTCCTGTCACAATCATATCATCCACATAAACTAAGATATATATTATGACTCCATGTCTGCGAAAGATAAAAAGAGATGTATCGGTTTTTGAAGCTTGAAAACCAAAGTCTAAAAGCTTATCACTTAGACGTAGAAACCATGCACGCGAAGCCTGTTTAAGGCCATATAAAGATTTTCGGAGATGACACACATGGTTAGGATACGATGGATCCGAAAAACCCGGTGGTTGAGTCATGAACACCGTCTCATCGAGTACACCATGTAGAAATGCATTAGAAACATCCAATTGTTTAATTTTCCAATTATGCGAGACTGCAAGTGCAAAAACAAGTCGGATAGTAGTTGGCTTGACGGCAGGACTGAAAGTTTCATGATAGTCGATTCCACGTTGTTATTTGAAGCCTTTGGCTACTAGTCTTGCTTTATGCCGTTCAATCGAGCCATCAGCTTTTCGTTTTGTTTTGAAGACCCATTTGCAATCAATAACATGCATGTTAGGACGGCATGGAACCAAAGTCCATGTTCCGTTTCGAATAAGAGCATTGAACTGCTCATTCATTGCATTTCGCCAGACGTGTAATTTGGATGCTTGAGTGTAACATGTAGGCTCAGCATTATCAATTTCATGAAGTAAAGCAAGTGGAAGTGGATATTTAGTAGAGTGATAGACTTTTGGTTTAAATATTCCAGCTTTTGACCTGGTTGTCATAGAATGAGTGTTCAAATTTAAGTCAGATGCATTTGGTAGAGCAGAAGCAAGAGCAGGTGCATGTATGGTGGTAGGAGACTGTACTTCTTGTGGAGATATGTTACAAACATCGATGTTTGCAGTGGAATTCGATGTGTTTGATGGTGGAGTATCTGGTGATTGTTGTCTATCATTGGAGATATTTGGAGTGGATTCAGTATCAGCATTGAAACGTAAAGGCATAGGCTGTGCAAGCTTTTGTGGAGACACTATAGCTGCTGAAGTTAAATGAGATGGAAAATAAAGATGTGTGCCTACTGATTGTGCAACTGAAGATTTACTCTCAGCAAAAGGAAATCGAGACTCATCAAACACAACATGACGATTAATATAACTCGATTTGTGTCCAAATTAAGACAGCGATAACCACGATGGTTCGGACTAAAACCGATAAACACACAGAGAGAAGAACGAGGCTCTAATTTATGCTTGTTGTACAGGCGGAGAAAAGGGAAACATGCACATCCAAAAACACAAAGATTTTCATACTCGGGTATATCACCAAAAAAAACTTCATATGGAGATTTATAATGAAGAGCACTCATTGGCATGCGATTTATGAGATAAACCGCAGTAGAAACAGCATCATCCCAATAATTCTTTGGAACAGAAGAATTAGATAATAGAGCTAATGCAGTTTCAATAATATGACGGTGCTTACGCTCAGCTGAACCGTTTTGTTCATGAGTGTATGGGCATGAGAGCCGATGATTTATACCCGCTAGATCCAAAGAATGAGAAACACTGCGATACTCACCACCCCAATTAGACTGGATGGCCTTAATTTTTTGTCCAAAATAATTTTCAACATGTTGACGAAAACGATTAAAAACATCATGCACATCAGATTTATTTCGCAAAGGAAAAACCCAAGTATACTTGCTGTAATCATCAAGAAAATGAACATAATATTTAAAACCATTAACAGAATTTACTGGTGCAGGTCCCCAAACATCACTATATATCAAATCTAGAGGAGCAACTGAAGCTCTAGAGGAAAGCTTAAATGGTAGTTTGTGACTCTTAGAAACAGCACATGAACTACAAACATCTGAATTAAATTTATTACTTGAAGATGGTAAGCCATAAGATGATATAACCTTTCGAACAATTTGCATTGAGGGATGACCAAGACGTGCATGCCACCGATCAAATGAAGCACGTTCACCCACCAAAGCTTGCTTCCGCTCTTTATTATTCAGAAAAAGCTGATACAATCCTTCTTTATTCCGGCCGTGAAGTAGATGCTTCCCCGTTTTGCGATCCTTAACAACCAAAAAATTAGGATGAAATTCCATTATAGTATTATTTTCACGTGTAAACTAATGAACAGAGAGCAAATTTTTTAATATGGTGGGTACATGTAAAATATTATTTAAATAAACAGGACAGTCATTTGTTTGAAAAACCGAAGAACCAATGTTATGAATGGCCAAACCTGAACCGTTACCCATTAGTGCTCGATCTGATCCTGCATATGGACTATGAATATTCAGATTTTGAAGATCCGCAGTGATGTGATGCGTTGCACCAGAGTCGGGATACCATGAATGATCTACTGTGGATTGTGCAGGTGGAAAATTGAGTGATGAGGGATGATGACTTGAAGAAGCATAGTTAGCCAGTGGTGGATTATAAGATTGATTTTCATGACTGGGTGATTGGGTTTGAAATGGATTATATGATTGAGTGGGGTGAAAAGAGTGATCAAAACGGCGAAAGCAAGATCCTGCAGTATGACCTGGTCGACTGCAAAGTTGGCAGCTTACACCTCCTCGACCACGTCCACGTCCACGTCCACCTCGACTACCTCTTCGTGGTGTGTTTCGTGTATCAGAAAAATTAAATTGTGATGGATTTGAGACATTCACTTGACTTTTAGTAGCCACATGAACAAGGGGGAATGGAGATGGCGAACCAACCTGCTTCACTTGTCGAGCTAACCACGCTTCATAAGCAAGAAGATGACCATGTAATTCTTCTAATTTCATAGGGGTTTGACGTGTTGTCGCTGCAGGTACAAAAGCTTGAAACTCAGCACCAAGCCCTCCAAGTACATTGTTAAGCAGCTCATGATCTGAAACAGGTTGAACAATTCCTGCTAAACTGTTAGCAATTTGTTTAATGCGCTGAAAGTAGTCCGTAATAGATTCAGATCCCTTCGAAATGTTACGAAGCTCGGTGTGCAATTCAAGTGCTCGTGCCTGTGCTTGAGAAGCAAATGAAGCAGCAAGAGCATCCCATACATCTTTTGATGTTTGAAGACCTACAATTAGTGGAAACAACTCTTCAGACAGTGAAGACAAAATCCAACACAGTATGAGTTGATCACGTCCGAGCCATTGCACGTATTCTGGATTTATGCTCAACGACGGAGTAGCTGAAATTTCTGATGATGAATCAACAGTAGTAACATTAGCATGGCTGGTTAATGTTTCTTTTGTTTTTGTTGGACATTGTTCTGTCCCATCAACAATACCCAACATGTCATGGAAAACGAGCAAAGGTAGAAATTGTGCCTTCCACATTAAGTAATTATCTCTCTTAAGTTTGAGAGGAAGAAAATGAGATACATTAGGATTTATTATGGTGGAGGAATCAGTAGATGCCATTGGATTAAAAGCTTTTAAGCAAACAATGCTTTAATACCATATAAAGATGTTATTACTTTTTGTATATATTGTTGATTCTGCTGTAAAGACAGATGTGTATATATATACAAGTTACATAAAGCTCGGATCACACAAAATTTGAACTAGTCCTAATATTATGGTTGGACACTTTCAGCATGGACAGATTCAGCATGCTCTGATATTTTAGATATGCTGACAATATTGGTGTTATGGGTTAGTTTAGTACCGTCCAGAATTGAATTAAGTCATCAGATGTATGAATTATTAATAAAAAGATGTTGTTTTATTTCTTTCTTCTTAATACTATTTACTTTCATGCATGCTTGCTTTCTTGTTATCCACTCAATCGTTGAAACCTGCTTCTGTCCTATACCTCCTTTACTTCGAGTCTTCTACCTCACCGCTTCCTAAAATTCACACGTCCTTATTCTCCTTCTTCCTCCGGTCTTGTTCTTAGTATTGGTTATCAAGAAACATCACATATCTCTCTTTTTCTTTGATCCATACCTTACTCTCAGTCAAGAATTCTGCCATGACTACAACCAGAAAACAATCAAAGGAAAATGGGTATACCAAAGTGGTATCGGAGCCAGACCCACAAGATGATTTGAATAATCACCTTGAATCACCAAAACCCGATGACAACGGAAACATCACCATGCCTCCACTTGATGATGTACATGATCTATGGGAAAGACAAGAACATTTCAATGATAAAACTAACAATACACTCGACCAACTTTCTAAAGCCCAACAGGAACTCTACCAAACCACCCAAGAAATGAATGGAAAGATTGATATGCTCTCAGCAACATTAGAGTCTTTTATGCTTGAAATGAGGCAAAATAAGAAAGTGTCTATCAATAGTCATCAAAAATCATCCAAAAGCACTCCATACGTGCCATCATACCAGAGAATCAACAACAGAAATGATAACACTCTAATTCATTTCAATGATCCAATTCCACACGGTCTTACAAGACTGCCCAACATTTTACCATCCCCCTCCTTACTGCAGCATGCAACCATTAAGTTGGAATTCTCAGTTTACTTCGAAGACGAAACTATTATTGAATGGATAGATCAAGTTGAACAGCTATTTAGATATCATCACACTTATGAAGTTGAGTAGGTTCTAACCTGCTCATTTCACTTGAAGGATGACGCTAAAAAATGGTACAAATGGCTATCGCGTAATGTTAAAAATCATGATGTTTGGAAAATCTTTAAGGAAGAAATCATCATCAGATTTGCTCCACCCGAATTAAAGAGACCTTTTGGGGCCATTGCCAATATAAAGCAACTCTCTTCAGTCCATACCTACCTCACCAAATTTGAACAGCTGCAAGGACTCCTACCGCACCTACATCCAGATTATGTTCTTGATAAATTTATGGATGGCCTGAAGGAAGATATTAGTATTGATGTTGAAGCTGCTAGACCCGCAAACTTCAAGGAAGCAGTTTCTTTAGCCAAGATTTATGAGCAGGGATGGTCCCAATAAAGAAAGTTGTATAAACCGTCTCCTTCTTCACAAGCAACTCCATCCAGGAATCTTCCATCTAAGAATTTCTGGAACAACTATTCAAGCCCATCCTCTGATAGAAACTCCACCGATACTGATGTTAATAAATTCAAAAGTCTAACTCCAGAAGAAATCTTGGATAAGAAAAGAAAGAATCTTTGTTATGAGAAATGGCATCCAAATCATCACTGCAAGACCAAGCAAGTTTACATTCTTGAAGGAATTATGAATTTAGACGGTGATGAAAATGAAGAAGACAATAGTGAATCATGCAGCGAAGAAATTCAAGAAGTCAAGGATGGAGAGGAGCCAATCCCAGCCATTACATTTCATGCTATGTATGGCATTCCTGTTTTACATATGATTAAAGTGTATGGATCAATTAAAGGTAAACCAGTTCAGGTGCTTGTTGATTCGGGCTCTACTCATAATTTTTATAGCAACTTGGCAAGGAAAATACCATTGGCAATAGGTGACTCAAAAAAGTTTGAACTTCTTGTAGCTAATGGAGAGAAACTACATGGAACGGGACTGTGTAATCAAATCATGCTAAGTTGTCAGAACTGTTGCATGCTTGTGGATCTTTTGTTATTTCCTCTAGATGGTTTTCAAGTCGTACTTGGAGTCCAGTGGATGAAGGCCTTGGGGAATGTGACCATAAACTTCTCTAAATTACAAGTTGGATTTACATATCAAGACAAACCATTTATATGACAAGGAATTCAACCAGATGGAGTAAAGTATGTTGACATAAAAGCCATACAAAAATACTTTGTATAAGGCCAACTGACCATGATGTTATGCACACACTCTTTGGATGAGAAACCCCAAGTGATTCCCGAAGCAGTAGGGCAACTCCACAAGGAATTCCCGTAAGTGCATACTCCACTCACTTCCCTTCCTCCTCAAAGGTCCCATGATCACAAAATATCTTTATTACCTGGGTCAAAGCCTATATGCCTCAAGCCTTACAAGCACTCTCATTATATAAAGAATGAATTATAGAAAATTATCTCGGATATTCTAAATTCAGGAATCATCAGACCAAGCCATAGTGCATACTCATCACAAGTGGTCATGGTAAGGAAAAAGGACGGGTCTTGGATGTTGTGTATTGATTACAGGGGGATTAACAACATCACCATCAAAGATAAGTTCCCTATTCCTTTAATAGATGATTTGTTTGATGAATTATTTGGTGCTAAATATTTTACTAAATTGGATATAATGTCAGGATACCATCAGATAAGGGAACATGATGAAGATATACATAAGACTGCATTTAAAACACATGATGGACACTATGAATTTCTAGTAATGCCCTTTGGCCTTGTTAATGCACCTTCCATATTTAATGAATACAATCTTTAAACCCTTCCTTCAAAGATTTATATTGGTATTTTTTGATGATATACTAATGTGACGACCCGATTTTCTCACCACAGAAAATCGCATCATCTTGAAGAAGGAAAGGGATAGAAAAGAAAGAGAAGAAAGAAGAAACAACATCAGAATCTCAACAGCGGAACGAATAAATTATATTAATAACATAAATATTACATAGTATACAACACTAATCAGAGTTACACAGAATACACATCACACACTAGACAGTTATAAACATCTGTCTAGTTATTACATCTCAGTACAATACAAGAAAGAGATACCAACACAGAGAACACACACGGCGGAACTATATATCTAACGCCGAAGCCTCCTGCTCCATTGCTCCTCCATAATTCATCAAAGCTAACCTGAATCCCTTGGCTACTCGTAAAAATTTGAGTACCCAAGAGTTTAAAAAAACAAAAGATAAACTCTGGGTCAGACATGGGTCTGGTGTGAGTAACAGTTAAAGTTGCTTAACTTTGAAAAACCTTTGAAAAGAAAGGTATCACGTAAGACTTCCCACACATAAAAATGGAAAAGTTTTTACCTTACGCTAACCAAAACATTTGATAGGAAATCTAGTGATATTATAATAGGTCTAGGGTTTTCAAATATATATGAAATAGCCGAAATTGTTACATCTATTAAATTCCAGCTACTAGCCACAAAAGTGGGTAATACAATCAAAACCGTTGGCACTTATTGGATTTTGGATTCCATCAATGGCTGGGCTACTGGAGTACCGCCTGTCACAGTACGTGGCATAGATCAACGTATCGAGGAGTACTCCCGCTCCCCTGCAGCATAAGACCGGAACCATTCCTTACTGAACAGTTCCGAACAAGACAACCCCGCAGTTTGCTTACATTCCAACTGCCCACACAGCCGAAATAAAAAGGGACCTCTAGACAGGGGAAAATCTCGTCCTACTTGGGCATGACCCACTTAGCCTTGCTGCACCTCCCCTGTTTTAGCCATTCCCGGTTGATGAAGCTTGAGGCTACGATTACCTTTAGAGAACACATCTCTTAGAATGCTCATCGCCACCTGACGATGTTCTGAAAGCATTCAATCCATACAAGTTCATTCCGGGTTCGAACGAAACCGAAGGTACTATCTCGTTGCACTCATTTTGGAATCACCCTCAGAGTCAACGACCATAGCCCTTACACTCTAAATCACCATCTCGAACCTATAAGAACTATCTTCGTCAAACTCATCACGGAATCACCCCCAGAGTCATACTGACGTATAGTTCTTACACCTCGAGTCTTCACTCTTCACAAGAGATTCATGGCCTATCGTTAATTTGGATCGATGTGGTTTTCGGATATACAAATATGGAAACCCGATCCCGGTCTCATCAAAATCCAAAGCGTGTCTTTTAAGGCCAAGTTATTTTAATGGTTTAAAACAATTCAATTATCTATATACACAGATAGATAATACACATACCACAATAGATAATCACATTATTATCACAACAGATAATCCATATTATCATTATCAAAGATAATCTATATCAACATCACAATGCAACCAATGCATCCATATCACTCAACATTTCTTATCTCATATCTGAGATTCAAACCATCCAAAGTAAACAACATCATCCATCTATATAAACAATGATTAATAATCTCACCAAATATAATTAATTTAAAATGAATTAAATTAATTACATCATTCAAATTAATTTAAAATGAATTAAATTAATTACTTCATCAATATAAATCATGCTTGCATTATTATTAATTAATTATCAATCAATTAATTAATCATCAACCAAATATTCAATTTAAATTAATCATCCCTGATTAATTAACCTTTAATTACATTCAAGTAATTATCCACTAATTAATTTCTCAAATTAATTATGCTTAACCAAATACAGTAATTAATCTTTAATTACTTCCTTGATTAATTAACTATAATTAATTACATTAATCCTTAATTAATTACATTAATTAATCCCTTCATTTATTAATTATTTCTAAATAAATCCATTCTTAATTACTTCATTAATTATAAAAATTAATAATTTCTAATTATATTAATTACATTAAGTAATTAATCTTCAGTTAATCCGTAATTGTTAATCACCCTTGATTAACTCCATTCAGCAATTAACTATCCTTAATTACTTCACCAAATAAATTAATTACCCATTAATTAATTATCTCTAATTTATCCCTTGATTAATTCACAAAGTAACTATACTCCAATTACTTTCATCGTCAAATCACTTCCAATTAATTATATACAGTAATTACCCCTTTAATTACTTCTCTAAGTAATTTCTTCATTTAATTACATTAAGTAATTATACTCCACAAATCATCAAATGATTATTCTAAATTAATTAAACTAAATTAATTAACTTTAATCTAATCAAATTAAACTCAATTAATTACAATAAGTAATAAATTCCTTAATTATTTCCATGAGTAATTATACTTAATAATTTACACAAATGATTATCTTTAAATTAATTAATCTAATTAATAATTAAAATTAATCACATTAATTAATTATTAAATAATCCTTAGTTAATGACCTCATTAACTTTTTAACAATTCATTAATTATTTTTCTAAAATAATTAACTTATTTTAATCATTATTAATTACAGATTAATTAGTCATTAATAACCCATTTAATTAACCCCTAATTAATTAATTAAGTGTTAATTATAACTTAATTAATCCTTTATTACTTGATTAATTAGTTATTAATCATTAATTAAAAATCAAATCTCATTTAATAAATGATTCTTAAATTACTAGTTAATTATCCTAAGAATAACTAATCTTAAACTTTTAAGATTAAACCCTTAATTACTTTAAGTAATTATTCATTTTATTAATTTATTAAATAAATTAATTATTCATTCATTTAATTACCTTAATAATTAAATGCATAACAAATTATCAAATTCTAATTTAACTTTAACAAGTTTTAAAAAATCAATTTAAAACCTTTAAATTATATGATAAAGAATACTTTCACTTATAAAAGAAATTTTTACAAGAGTTTAAAAACCAATTTTTTTTTTAAATTCAAACATTTAAATTTTTACTTAATCATTAAAAATTGTTAAAACATTTAAATTTATAAAAACTTAAATTTATTTTAAACCAAAGATTCAAAATCATATTTGAATCAGTTTAAACTTTGTTTAAACATTTCTTTATATTTTCAAATTCCAATTTAAATTCAAATCTTTTTAAAAAACATTTTTAAACAATAAACTCTTTAAAGTATTTTTAAAACAAATTCAAATTTAAAAACTTAGTCATTTCCAACTATGATTCAAAATGAAATTTGAATTCATAATTTAAACTTAGATTTAAAACTCATTTAAAATCTTTGCTTTCATTTTTAAAATTTAGTTTAAATTTTGAAAACAAGACAAGTTTTTCTAATCTGAAAACAATCTCGAACCCCAACGATTCACTCGAGTAAAACACTAGTAAACTCGAGTAAACTCGAGTAACACCTTCATCTTGAAATCTTTCAAACTAAAATTTGACAGGTTTAACACAAACCTGTAACTATCAAACTCACCCGAGCCTACAACACAATGCTTCGAGTTCACTACCCACATGCTTCGAGCCAAACACGAGTTAACCCGAACAAAAACACGAGTACTCCTTCATCTCCAAAACAAACTGATACACCCAAAATCGCCGTGCACCTGCACCGTCACGTCATCAACTCCGACCCCTTCGCGACCACTCGCGCAAGTCGCCGACCACCCTCCAACTCGATTCCGGCCCTCAAACAAATTTGCAGAACCCCAAATCAATATTTAGCATTCGAGCTCAAAAATTGGAACAGTTTCGAATCTGCAAATGCCTCAATCTCATATCACTCAACATTTCTTATCTCATATCTGAGATTCAAACCATCCAAAGTAAACAACATCATCCATCTATATAAGCAATGATTAATAATCTCAGCAAATATAATTAATTTAAAATGAATTACATTAATTACATCATTCAAATTAATTTAAAGTGAATTAAATTAATTACTTCATCAATATAAATCATGCTTACATTATCATTAATTAATTATCAATCAATTAATTAATCATCAACTAAATATTCAATTTAAATTAATCATCCCTGATTAATTAACCTTTAATTACATTCAAGTAATTATCCACTAATTAAATCCTCAAATTAATTATGCTTAACCAAATACAGTAATTAATCTTTAATTACTTACTTCATTAATTAACTATAATTAATTACATTAATCCTTAATTAATTACATTAATCCTTAATTAATTACATTAATTAATCCCTTCATTTATTAATTATTTCTAAATAAATCCATTCTTAATTACTTCATTAATTATAATAATTAATAATTTCTAATTATATTAATTACATTAAGTAATTAATCTTCATTTAATCCATAATTGTTAATCACCCTTGATTAACTCCATTCAACTATTAACTAACCTTAATTACTTCACCAAATAAATTAATTGCCCATTAATTAATTATCTCTAATTAACACCTTGATTAATTCATAAAGTAATTATACTCCAATTACTTTCATCATCATATCACTTCCAATTAATTACATACATTAATTACCCCTTTAATTACTTCTCTAAGTAATTTCTTCATTTAATTACATTAAGTAATTATACTACACAAATCATCAAATGATTATTCTAAATTAATTAAACTGAATTAATTAACTTTAATCTAATCAAATTAAACTCAATTAATTATAATAATTAATTAATTCCTTAATTACTTCCATCAGTAATTATACTTAATATTTACACAAATGATTCTCTTTAAATTAACTAATCTAATTAATAATTAAAATTAATCACATTAATTAATTATTAAATAATTCTTAGTTAATGAACTCATTAACTATTTAACAATTCATTAATTATTTTTCTAAAATAATTAACTTATTTTAATCATTATTAATTATAGATTAATTAATAATTAATAACCCATTTAATTAACCCCTAATTAATTAATTAATTAAGTGTTAATTATAACTTAATTAATCCTTTATTACTTGATTAATTAATTATTAATCATTAACTAAAATCAAATCTTATTTAATAAATGATTCTTAAATTACAATTTAATTATCCTAAGAATAAATAATCTTAAACTTTTAAGATTAAACCCTTAATTACTTTAAGTAATTATTCATTTTATTAATTTATTAAATAAATTAATTATTCATTCATTTAATTACCTTAATAATTAAATGCATAACAAATTATCAAATTCTAATTTAACTTTAACAAGTTTTAAAAAATCAGTTTAAAACCTTTAAATTATATGATAAAGAATACTTTCACTTATAAAAGAAATTTTACAAGAGTTTAAAAACCAATTTTTTTTTTAAATTCAAACATTTAAATTTTTACTTAATCATTAAAAATTGTTAAAATATTTAAATTTATAAAAACTTAAATTTATTTTAAACCAAAGATTCAAAATCAAATTTGAATCAGTTTAAACTTTGTTTAAACATTTCTTTATATTTTCAAATTTCAATTTAAATTCAAATTTTTTTTAAATTTTTTTAAATAATAAACTCTTTAAAGTATTTTTAAAACAAATTCAAATTTAAAAACTTAGTCATTTCCAACTATGATTCAAAACGAATTTGAATTCATAATTTAAACTTAGATTTGAAACTCATTTAAAATCTTTGCTTTCATTTTCAAAATTTAGTTTAAATTTTGAAAACAAGACAAGTTTTTCTAATCTGAAAACAATCTCGAACCCCAACGATTCACTCGAGTAAAACACTTGTAAACTCGAGTAAACTCGAGTAACACCTTCATCTTGAAATCTTTCATACTAAAATTTGACAGGTTTAACACAAACCTGTAACTATCAAACTCACCCGAGCCCACAACACAATGCTTCGAGTTCACTACCCACATGCTTTGAGCCAAACACGAGTTAACCCGAACAAAAACACGAGTACACCTTCATCCCAAAAACAAACTGATACACCCAAAATCATCGTGCACCTGCACCGTCACGCCATTAACTCCGACCCCTTCGCGACCACTCGCGCAAGTCGCCGACCACCCCCCAACTCGATTCCGGCCCTCAAACAAATTTGCAGAACCCCAAATAAAAATTTAGCATTCGAGCTCAAAAATTGGAACAGTTTCGAAGCTGCAAATGCCTCAATCTCAAAATTCCGGCCACCAGAGATTCTGTTCTTCCAACATCACCTTCGACAAGCAATCCACCATCAACTCCCTAAATCTGGAACAACTCGATCAATCATAGGAGTTGCAGTGATTAATTTTTTCCAGATGAACAAAACTAGGGTTTAAAATTTTGATTCAAAATTATCACTGCCCCAAAGTTTTAATCCATTATCCAATATTTTTTCCTACATCATAGATCATCACTCCATCACCAGGAAAAACCTTGGCCACCCAAACTTCCTATATCGACAGTTCAAACCCAAAATAGGATTTCTGGTTAAACCAGAAATACTCAGCCAAATTCAAACTAAAAATTTAATTTTAGTTTTAAAATTCAAGTCTTTGATAATGTAATTGGTTTATAAACTTTAATCAATGAATCTGGAACATTTAAATATTACTTACAAAAGTTTGCTCTGTTGCATTTTGTTTTTCCAGAGTCATCACAATTTTTATCATCATTTTTTTTAATTTAAATAAATTTAAAGCTTTAACTTACTTTACGAAAATGCTTTGTTTAAATCTTAAACTATCAAGGATTTGAATATGAAATCATGAAATTTGATCAGGATTAAAACCTGAATTCTAGAACAGGCAAAATAAAATCAACAGTAAGCATTGCATTACAACATACCATCATATATTTTCCAGTAATAACTTGTAAATTGCACACAACCACAATCATTTCCAGAGTATAATAAGCAACTAATTTTATACTTAAAGTTTATTAAATACAAATCGTTACTCACTGTAATCTATGAGCAGAGCCTTTGAAAAGCTTGAAACTGGATTGTGTTTAAATTTCCAGAACTTTGAGTCGCTTCCCGTTTTGCCTTTTTAAAACTGCAGCTTGCTTTTTTGTTAACATTCATCTTGTTTTCCCTGCAACTTGCTCCCTGATGCATGCATGTTTCCAGAATTGACAATTGCATGTTTCCATAAAAGAATTGCAGGCTTAAATTGAGCTATGTAGTTGCATGCAGGTTTTAGATGTTGCAATTTGATTTTCAGATGCATGCAGGTTAATGAATTGAAGTGCTACAGGTTATACTTTGATTTGCACTTCAATTTAGAAGATGAATTCAGATTTGTTTGAATGTTGATTGAAGATTTTGGAGGAGATTATTTACAGGAATTTGTTTAGATCAAAAGTTTGCATATTTGTATTTGCCTTAGCTTTTGATTTGAAGAAGAGAATTTTTAGATTTCAAGCTGAAGGTTTTCTCAAGTTTGAAAAAAAGAATAGAAAGAAAATGAATTTTAGAGGAGATGGGTTTATATAAGTATATTTTTGATTTAATTTGAAATAAAAGAAATAAAAAAATAAAAAGAACACTTGTTCATAATTTAAACATTTGTCACTTTAGTTTATTCTATGCTTACATATGTCAATTAGGTGTTAATCAATTAACACATGTAATTTAAGAGTATTTTAATTTAATTTAAATTATTTTATAAAAACCTTTAACTTATTTTATTTCTTTTTATGTATATATATAAATAAATTTCTTCCCTTTTTAATTTTATAAAACATAACAAAACAAATTATAAACAAAAGCTTATTCAAAAATATTTAAATATTTATTCTTTTAAATTTCAAAACATTAAATCCAAATTTTAAATTAATTTATCAATTCAAATTTTAAAAATCAAGTTATATATGTATGCATTATAACTCTTATTAAAAATAAAAAATAACAAATCCTACTTCTAACAATCTATTTATGATTATAAAAACTAAGTATTATAATTACTATTTGAAAATAACAAATTAAACAAATTAAATAATTTATAAAAGAAATTGTAATTTACTTCTATTGCTCAATAAATTAGGATCATTTGTAAATTTTAATTTTAAATTCTTATATATAAATTTCAAGTAATATTTAAAAATAAAATAAACAAAGCTTTGATGTTAATCTAATCTAAATTCATATTTAAGTTAACTAAATATAATTTTAAAACAAATAAGATTTACTTTTAAGTATTTATCATAAAAGTATTTATTGAATTGCTTTGAAAAGCCAATTGTTAAATTTAAATCAAATTTCAAATTTACCAAAAATAAATTAGAATTAGAAATTTTTGATTCATTCACTAAACTCCAAATCAAACTTTATCAATTTACAATATATACAATTATATATATATATATATATATTATAAACAGAAAACAGTTTATTTGCTTTAAAAAATAAAATCTACAAATTTAAATATTTATTAAAAGGTGATTATTAGATCAATTCAAAATTTATTATCAAAAATTATCAAATCAATTTAATTTATAACATAGATTATTAAATTTATATTTCCAAATTTTCGGGATATCATAACTAATATATTGCCAAGCTATGCTTGAGCATTTAGAACATATTAAAGTTGTTTTTCAGATCTTGTAGAAGCATCAGCTGGTAATTAAGTTATCCAAATGCTCCTTTGTTAAAGAAACTGTTGACTATCTGGGCCATGTGATATCAGCAGAAGGCATAGCTGTGGACCCTGGTAAGGTGCAAGCTATTAAGGAGTGGCCCCTTCCAACATCACTCAAGGTTTTAAGAGGACTCTTAGGTCTCACTGGCTATTATAGAAAGTTCATCAGACATTATGGACTAATGGCTAAACCTCTGACAAATTTATTAAAGAAAGACTCGTTCATATGGAATGAATAAGCTATTGTAGCTTTTGAGAAATTAAAGCAGTGTCTCATGACACCTCCTGTTCTAGCTATGCCCAATTTTAATGAACCCGTCGTTGTAGAATGTGAAGCTTGCAGCATGGGTATATGAGCTGTCCTATTGCAAAATTGTAAACCTGTTGCCTACTTGAGTAAGGCACTACAAGGCAGGCATTTAAACCTTTCCACATGTGAAAAGGAGCTTCTGGCACTAATGTTGGCAACCAAGAAGTGGTCACAGTACCTGTTAGGTAGACACATTATAATAAAAATACCCTATTACAATGGGTCATTGCTGCCCGTTGTAATAGAAGGCTATTACAACGGTTCACTCAGGACCGTTGCAATAGATGCCCTATACAACGCCCTTTTTACAACGGGCAATGAATGCCTGTTGTAATAGAATGCTATTACAACGGACCTTTCATGCCCGTTGTAATAGATGATAATTTTACAACGTTCACTAATGCCCGTTGTAATAGATGCAAATTTTACAACGGTCACAAAATGCCCGTTGTAAGAGGTGCCAATTTTACAACAGTCATAACGCCCGTTGTAATAGGTGTCAATTTTACAATGGTCAAAAAATACCCATTGTAATAGGTGCCAATTTCACAATGGTCGTAAAATATCTATTGCAATTTTACAACGATCATAAAATGCAGGTTGTAATAAATATCTATTGCCAATTTTCGATAATCGGTAATTAATAATTAAAATGCTTTCTTAAAATTAATATTTATTATTTATTAATATTTAATAATTAATCAATTATATTAATCATAGGTTACTAATTACTAATTATAATATTATATTACTAATTAATAATTACTAATCATTGATAATATTCTATTATTTATTAATATTTAATAATTAAACGTTAATAATATTCTATTAATCATTTATAACTTATAATAATTAACGATTATTAATAACTAATCACTAATTACTAATACTTAATATAATAATTAATTTATATTAACAGTTAGTAAATAAGAATTAATATTAGTTAGAATAAATAAATAAGAATTGTAATAATAATTAATTAATAATAATGTATGCATGTGCGTTTTATACTAGTTAGAATAAATAAAATGATTATTTTATTTAATAATGTAGAAATAAAATATAGATGAAATATTTTACGAAGTAGAAATTATTATAATTAATTTAGATATTAATTTGTAAATTTTAAGTCGGATGACTCATTAGCATATTTTTGTATACGGACGTTTTCAGGCTCGAACGAGGAGTTAATTGTCATTTAGTAAACGGTTTTATAAAAGAATTAAATAAACCTTTTTACTACTAAATAAAACTATTACCACCATCGAGCCTAAAGCCCATTGTTCGTTTATCTAAACCAGCCTAACCCTTTCCTTCCTCTCATTCTTCAGCCAAAATCATCTAAAACCTAATTCCCTTTTTGCTCAAAATCATAGATTGAGCGAGCTAGAGTCGAGCAGGGCTGCGAGTCCAGGCCAGAGTAGCTCGTGAGTGCTGATGGCGAACAGCGACAAAGCAGGTGGAGGATTTTTTTATTAACATGCTCCTCACCAGTGAACTACTCGTGCCACCTCACTAGCTTCGAAACTGAGCCGTTAGCCGCTCATCAACCGTCAAGCCGACCCTCCAGCCTCCAATCAAGTTCCAACAGCATCCTCAATTCCATCTTCGAATTAAACGATTCGGAATTTGGGTTAGGTCGAAGACGCGACGGTTGATTCAATATGAAGACTTGGTTGCGGAGGATGGTGATTAGGAATTTGCCATTTTTTATAATTCTTGAATTTTGGTGGTCGATTTGGGGGAATTTGCAGCTTGCTGAGGGGTGGTAGGTTAGTGAGGGAGAAGGTGAAAGGCATAGGTATTGTAACAAGTTTGGGTAGTTTTGCAGTGATGTAGAGGGGTGGTATCAAAATGTAGCAGTTGAGGTTTTGAAGGAGGATGTGTTGTGGTATTTGAGTAGGTGATTGCTGGGTGTGGTTGGATGAGACGCTGGTAGTGAATGAGGGTAGTGAAGGAGGTTGCAGGGGTGATAGCAGTAGATGGAAGGTTCGGGCAGTGGCAGTGTAGGTTGGTTTAATGACAAGGAGGATGGTGACAGTGGAAAAGATGGAGCAGATGGTTGTTTGTTGGAAGTGCTGCTATTGTCAATGGAGAAAGGCAAGGTTGAAGCAATGGTTTTGGTAGTACGAAGATGCTTGGCGTAATGAATGGAAGGGGATGATTATTATTTGTTTGTAGTTTTTGGTTGATAACAGGTGAGTTGAGGATGGTTGCAGGCAGATGGGTGTTTTGATATGAGGCAATTGATGGTCAGCAGTTTCGTCAGGAGGAAATAGATGTCGTGAAGCTACAAGGTTGCTGTAGAAGTGAGGCAGAGGGGAGGTTGGTCAATTTAGTAAGGAGGAGCAGTTTGAATTATTTGGCAACAAGGTGACGTTGAGATGGAGAAGTGCACTGTTATATAGAGAAGTGCACTGTTATAGTAAGTGGGTTAGATTATGGAGGTATTTGGTGATGGTGAGTTGAATTTGTTGAAGAAATGAAGGAGTATGGTTTTAAGGTGCAGGAAGAGGTTGTTGTTTGTGTTGAAGGTAGGTGGTAGGTTGAAATGAGATGTTGCAAGTGAGCACTGATGGAAGTGGTGGAGTGATTGATGGTTTGAATGGTTGATTGAGTGTAGAGTTGTAGAAGTAACGTGTTGTGATAAGGATGGTTTGCTTGTGGTATTTGTGCAATGCAGTTGGTTTTGGAGCAGGTGTGTTTCTCTGGTGATGGTTGAAGACTTGGAGATGGGTGTGGTTTATGGATGTTGACAGTAAGGATGGATGTGTAGTGGGATGGTGTGCAGGAGGAGATATAGTGGATGTTGATGTTTGCGGGTAGTATTTGGCTGTAGAAGTTTGATGAAGCAGATTTGGGTTGTGTTCAGGTGATGGTAACAGGTAGAAGACTTGCATAGTGCACAGTATGCAGTAGTTTTGTGATGCATAGAAATTTTGTAAACAAAGATTGAAATGTAGCCATGAAAAATATTATAAAAGAGAAATATGTAACTAGAAAATAGAAGTGTATGTAATGTTAGAAAATAAAATGTAATGCAATGAAATAAAATATTTTTGATTTGATTTGAAATGAAACTGTGTATATATAAATATATATTTTTTCTTACTAGAAATGCAAATGCAAATAGAAAAGCAACAAGCACACTTTTTGCAACGGGCAAAAATCGTTATAAAAAACCCCTATTGCAACGGGCAATAACCGTTGTAAAATCCATCCACTCTATTACAGCATCGCATAATACAACGGGCCTAGGCCCGTTGCGAAACCCCTATTACAATGGCCATTGCCCGTTGTAAAAGGTGTATTTTGTTGTAGTGATAGTTTATTATAAGGATGGATCATCAAAATTTGAAGCATCTTTTGACTCAAAAATTACACACCGGAATTAAAGGAAAATGGATAGCACAACTACATGGATTTGACTATAAAGTAGAATATAAATGTGGTAAAGAAAATATAGTGGCTGATTCTTTATCCATGAAAGATGAAGACAAACATCAATGCATGCATATATCTCGAGTACAAGCTAGTTGGTCGGCTGAACTCAAAAACACCCTAAAGAATTCACCACTATACTTAGAGATAATAAATAAAATCACAACAGAAGGTAATGCAAATATCAAATACAGGCTAGTGGATGGCCTTCTCTTCTACAAAGGAAAAATGCTAATTGATCATCTCAACACTGAACTACTTGATATCATCCTCAATGAGTTTCACTCTACTCCACTCAGTGGCCACTCCGGCATTAAGGCTACAATTAAAAGAATAAGAACAGTTTTCTATTGGAAGAAAATGAAGAGGCATGTGGACAAATTTGTAAGGGAATGTGAAGTCTGTCAAAGAAGTAAATATGAAAATATACACATTCCTGGTTTCTGCAACCTTTACCTGTTCCAAATAGAATTTGGTCAGACATTACTATGGATTACATAACTTTCCTACCAAAGAGCCAAAAATATACTGTAATTTATGTGGTAGTAGATCGACTATCAAAATACGCTCATTTTTTTCCTCTATCTCACCCATATACAGCCCAAGGAGTTGCACAGATATTTTTTGATGGAGTTTTTAAGTTGCACGGAATGCCTAGTACTACTGTTAGTGATAGATACTCGGTTTTTACTAGCCTTTTTTGGAAATAATTGTTTAAACTCCAAGGCAGCACACTCAAACTCAACACCACCTACCACCCTCAAACTGACGGGCAAACCTAAGTCACTAGTAGGATTTTAAAGGGTTACTTGAGGTGTTTCATAAGTCATAAGCCCTTTAAATGGTCGAGGTGGCTAACATTAGCCGAATTTTGGTACAATACAAAATGGAAGACAACCACTAATATGACTCCTTTCCAGGCTGTGTATGGAATCTCAATCCCCAACTCTACTAACTTGTGTTTCAAACACTGCCAAGGTGCCGCAAGTAGAGGAGATTTTATTTTCCAGAGATATTATTCTTCAATTTTAAAAGATAGTTTGAATCTTTCTCGAGATAGGATGAAGAAATACGCTGATAGTAAGAGAACAGAAAGAAGCTTTGACGTAGGTGATTGGGTTTATTTAAGATTGCAATCTTATAGACAAATGACAGCTAGAACTCAAAAGACACGCAAACTATCACCTAAATTTTATGGCTCCTACCAAGTTGAGAGGAAAATTGGTGAAGTGGCTTATCAGCTACAGTTACCACCTGAGCAAAAATACACCTTGTATTTCACGTATCACAGTTAAAGAAAAAATTAGGCACATGAGTGATTATATTGGAAAATATGCCCAGTTTCAGTGAAGAGTTGGTAAGAGAACTTGAAAGTATTTTGGACAGAAGGATAGTTCCAATAAATAACAATGCCCGTGGTTCAAATCTTAGTTAAATTGAAGGAGTTTCCTGAGTCAGAAGCCACCTAGGAAGAATATTGGGAAATTATTAAGAAATTCCCTACATTAGACCTTGGGGCAAGGTCCAATCTTCAAGAGGGAAGGAGTTGTTATGCCTCAAAAACAAGCACTGACATAGAATAAGCTAAAGTAGCAACAGTTTATGATTCCAGCCCTAGTTCATCGAAGGATGTGGTAGAGCTCATAAGGAAGGATGTCAATAGTGTAGGCTTGGAAGAGGGTAAAGTCGAGGCAGTGGCATAAGGTTGGGGATTAAAGAAACTATGAGTATCAACTGTGCATGTGTGCACAGGCACAGTGTGTATGTAGGGGTGTTATAGGTTATGAAGATGCTATGTACATTGTATTTGTTACCCGACACCTTAGGCCGGCTACAAAACGACAGTTGAAGATATTATTATTAGCACTAGACAAGATTCTAACCAAGAAGAGCCTGAAGGTATAAAGGTTTGATGCAATCAACATGGTTCGGCATGCCTGGCCCGGTGCGTAGAAGTCACCTATTGTGGGCCGAGGTACCTTGTTCCTAGGCCCACGTGGGAAGTCCAACCCACCTTTGTCTATAAATAGAAGGGCGGGAGTATAGTGAAAGGGACCTTTTTCCGAGAACATTGGGGAGACTCTGCCATTTTTGATACTCTCATTTTTTAATTCAAACTTGTATGCAAGTGATTGGTTTACGGATTGTATCCGTATTCAAGTGATTGAGAAAGCAATAAAGATTAAACTCAAAGTGGACGTAGACAATTACGCCGAACCACTATAAATCTAGTGTTCTCGTTTTTGTCGTTCTTTTTTGCATTGAATTACACTATTCTTCTGTTCTAATTTACTCTCTTCATTAATCTCTCTACATAACTCTACTCAAGGGTGTTAGTGACCAATTTTGGTGCTAACAGTATTTTAACTAGGGTTAATATTAGTGTTATGGGTTAGTTTAGTACCGTTCAGATTGTACTATAAATAACTCTGGTGATATTGAATTAAGTCATCAGATGTATGAATTATTAATAAAAAGATGCTTTTCTATTTCTTTCTTCTTAATACTGTTTGCTTGCATGCATGCTTTCTTTCTTGTTATCCACTCAATCATTGAAACCTGCTTCGGTCCTATACCTCCCTTACTTCGAGTCTTCTACCTCACTGCTTCCAAAAATTCACACGTCCTTATTCTCCTTCTTCTTCCTCCAGTCTTGTTCTTAGTATTGGTTATCAAGAAACATCACATATCTCTCTATTTCTTTGATCCATACCTTACTCTCAGTCAAGAATTCTCCCATGACTACAACCAGAAAACAATCAAAGGAACATGGGTCTACTAGTTCGATTGTCGATGAAGTGGTGTGTTGCCCGAATGCAGTTCGTCTGGCGAGAGCCTATGCCTTGTGCAGTGTAGGGATGGTTTCGCTGGCATGGAATGGAACATTGATGGCAGGTAGGTTGGCTAGCGTAGGATGGATTGTTCACGGCGGGAAGGTCGGTTGGCCAAAAAGAGGAAGGGGAGATGGTCTCACTAGCATGGGGTTGATTTGATTTTAGGAATTTTTTTAGGGTTCAATTTAGTAACTGAAAGGAGAGGGGTTAAATATTAAAAGTATAGGAGCTTAAAGCAGGGAAGATACCGATCAAGCTTCTATTATTTTAATTAGTGTTTGGGGATGGGTATGTGCTTAATTTTTGGCCCATACAAAAATATCGAATTTTTATTTTTCAATTTCATTTTGGCTGATATATTGGCCGATACTGTGTTTCGATTCAGTGGGAGATCGACTTGAGATTTCGATCAAGATTTTCAAGAACTGAAATAGGGATACATACGCTCCCGCATGCATGCACATATACATACACACATATACCAAGCTTAATTTGATTTACAAAACTATAGAAAAATTGAAGAGCAGTAGCAAGGTAATGATTGAGCTTCATCATACCTTTCAGTATGAAGTAGTTGTTGTGAAGTAGTTTGTCCTGGTTTTTCTATTTTGGAATATGGTATTTATGGCTTTGAACTATTGATTGTTGATAGAAGTTTCCTAAGAAGTTTCTCTTTTCGGGCACTTTGCTTTTGCTTCGATTAAAGCGTTCTTTCTTTTGAACCGAAGCCCTCTTCTTTTCGATCGGAGCCGACTCCGATTTTTGAAACAGAGCACTCCTAATAGAGCGCTCAAGCTCTAGAGTGCTATCATAGAGCATGATCCAAGGTCTTGTTCAAACAAACTTAAATCATGCTTTGGATCTTGCTCGAAGCTTAGAGCACTCAAACATGATATGAGCGCTCCTTGTTTCGGGAAGAACACTCATTTTGAGCGCTACCAGTACTTCACACCTTGCACCGATGTTGGTTTTGAGCGGGCCTAAAGCTTTCTTTGAGCCCTATCGACGCTTGGAGCCTTCCTTGCTTAGGCATTAGCACTCTTTTAAGTGCTATCTCAGAACAAGGTATCATGTTTAATTTTAATGGACTTAAGCTTGCTTTACATCTTACTTTGAACACTATTCTGATCCAGCTTCAAGCCTATTTTGACCCTTTTTTCTAGCAATTTCGGAGTCTTTTCCTTAGCCCATTCTACATATTTATAGTATTTTCTTTATCTTACTTACTTATCTAGTTCTAAAGTTAATTAGTTGGTTTGATATGGGACTTGATTCGAGTTTTTACCAACGCTACATCGGGATGGCTTTAAGTCTCATATTTATTTGCTTTCCCTTATTTTAACTCAACTTCAATGTCCCTACTTTGGTAAATTTTCAGCTATTTTTGTTTTATTTCATGTCGACAAAAATTAGGTATAATAGCAATAAATGATAGAAGTAAATCAAGACAGAAAGAATTTATAGTTGTTCAGAGTAATTCCTATATCCACATTGGTACTTTTCTTGTTCAGAACTATATCTTCTGAGAGTACAAAATAGCGAGGACAGGAATGCATTAATGAATTTTTGAATAATGTTGTAATCGTAAAAATAACAAGTTTGAATAACAGTGTGACATCATTCTCTCTAACTATTTATTTTTAAGATTTCTTGGTAGGTAGGTAGAATCTGATAGAATTAAGAGTGTGTCCTAGAAGCAATTATGTAATTGGATTATATATAACTTAATTCTTATAGTGAATCTTGTTTGAAATAAAGCAGACTTTGATTTTATTTTCTATTGTATATATTAGGATATAAATAATGTTTTAAATATATACAAGTAGAAGATCTTTAGGAAATGTTTTTGATCGATTGTAATTATGAATATCGAGAATGAAATATCGATATATCCATTAATATTACTGTAAGTAATGTTTTTCATATAATGGATGGTGAATTATTCGTGACCGTTAGAAGGCACCATAAGGTTATATACATGTAGTTCTTTGGAATAATTACAAAATGACCCACCGAGAGTCTTCTATGTGTTAAATGTCAAACAAAAAATCTCATATAATGATGTGCATTGGTCTTTTGAGTTGAGAATATTGTGAACCTTAAGTGTCTAACTATATTTTGGTTATGGTCAAGGTAAATCACACAACAACGATGATCTTGCTAAGGGCATAGTTGGGTATAAGTTGAACCGCTTGAAGTGAATCACTACTTAATAGAGGATTCATCTTCTTCAAATAGAGAGTTAGCATCACCATAATTCGTAGTCAACTTAACTCATAATATTTGGCCAAAACAAACTGGTTAATCAATAAATGATATCGGATTAAACCATGGACTTTAATTTAGACTTCACGGTTAAATAATGATATTATTAGAGTTTTGACCATTAGTGGAGCTTTAGATATCTAAGTAATATAGTGATAACTAAGAGAAAACATGTGCAATATATCATTGTTTAGGGTGTTGCTTCAAAAGACAACAAATTGGATTTCACATAGATAATATGTAAGCAACTAAACTCATGTGCACTAATGTTCTTCAATAAAGTCCATACAAGATTTAATAGTTAAGTTGTCTAAATATTATTGAAGATTAAGTTCACACTTTAGAGTTACACAACCACAACTTTGACCTTTTGACTAAAAATAATTTATTGAAATAATTTGTAAAGGTAAAAAAATATCATAGACAAATCACTACATCGGTTATATTAATTAATTAATTATTAATTTATCATTTTTATCATAGGTCTAAAATTGATTAATAAAATATATAAATATTACAAATTTATTTAATTATTTTTTGGGGTAATATAATAATTTGAGTATAGAAATTATATATATATATATATGCTCAAAAAATGGGCAAATATCTCTAATCTATTTATTGTAGAGCTATGAGTACATGGTGTATAACACTGCTGTTATATTTGTGTTATGATTGATTTTCAAAGAGCAGATCACATATATGTTATGCAGAAAGTAAATTGCACTAAAGTAAAGAACACAAAGATTTCTAGTGGTTCAGCCAATGTGATGACCCGTAATTTTGGGCATTTGAAATTGGAATATTTAATTGATTTTAAATATTTAAAAGGTTAATTTTAACTTAAATTTCAAATATCACTATTTATTTGGCAATCAAATTATTGGATTTAATTATTGGAAGTTGGGTAAAATATTGAATCTTCAATTTTATGCTTGTTAAAAATATTTCAATGGCTTATAAAATTTATATTAATAGTACTGAAGATAATGAAAGCTTTAGAATTGAATTTGGAAGTGTTTTGTAAATTTTTTAAAATATATCGTTTAAATCGATATTTAAAAATAGCCTTCCAAGACAAGTATTTGAATTCGACGAAATCAATTCCATTGGATTCGTAATAATGTATTATTATCGGATTTCAAATTTCATAGCTTTTGGAGTTATCATGTGGCCATACGATATATTAACGTGCTGAAATTTTATATCGGAAATTCAATATAATAATTGAGTCCAAAAAGCTATCTTCTCCATACCATCGAATTAGGACTTGAAACCTTTTCTATTGCATTTGAAATAGGGGTATAACATTATGAACGTCTGGCGGCACGCCTCGATAGGAGGTTAAGATTTTTGAGTTGCAAAATTCGAGACGATTTAAATTTAAATATAATCTATAGTGTGATTGGTTAAAACTTCTTCACATCAGAACTTTACCTTTTCATATCTTGGCCACTTGTTTTCTGGTTCATGCTATCTATCCATACACGCTTCATTCTCCTTTTTTATGAAATTTCATTAAGAGGGAGAAAGAACCAAAAAAAGAAAATGGAAGAGAAGAATTCGAAATCAATTCCTTCGTATAAGGAGAAAAAAAATGATCGAGCTTAATTCGCCTGCGTTCTTCTCCCTGTTCGAAATCTTATGAGCTCAAAGTCTTCATCAAGTCGAGAATGGAATGCTCATTTAAGTAGAGTCAAGGGAATTTGCATTTTCGTTGGCATAAGGTTCGAGCGCCGCGATAGTCGCGACTGGCCTGAGGGCAGTGCTTAGGGGAGCGGCATGGGCGGCGTTGGGGGCAGGAATCAAGTGGCAAGCAACGCGATAGGGAGGGCTTTAGATCAAAGGCTGGTGGTGGTGGGTCCACGAGAAAGCTCGAGCGACATGCATAGCGACCTGTCATTCGATTTGGGAGGCGCGTTCGAACGATGTGGGAGGGGGTTCAACTGCGCGGTGAGATGAACGGCGTTTTGAGTAGCTCGTTTTCGACTGAGAAAGTAAGGTATTGTTTTTGTTTTTCTCTTTGTTTTGAAATTTTAAATGTTGAACACTAGAAATTATTTTTACCTATTCCAAAATTATATATTTTTAGTTATAAACTGTTTAAAGTAGAAATATGTATGGATGGATAAGAGCTTAAATTTATGTAAGATATAGTTTATTTTGTTCAATTTAAGATTTATAAATATATATAGTAGAGAAAAGAGAATATAAATGTAAACATGTCTATGTAAAAATATACATACATATTTTCACTTACGAGTTATTTTAAAATCAGGAGTTATGGTGATTCACTTGTTCAATTAGATTATTTAATTATTTTAGTTACTAAAAGATTTTAGAAGGAAACTTATTAGTTTGATTAAAAGTCAGTTAAGTAAATCTACTAAATGACAGTTAATCGTTCAATTATTCCAAGTGTTAATGAAATCATATAATGTTTGCACAAGGTCAAAAATCGTGAAGAAAACCGGCCAGAATGGAAATGGGTTGCAAACAAAAATAAAGGTGAGTTAATCTCACTCATTTGGATTACCATTAATTTAAATAGTTAAATTTTAAATTATTGGATTGATTGCTTGAATTGATGATTTATTATCAGTCTAGATGTGGTATATTATATATAGTAGTATATATATTGGAGTGATTGATATTTCTGTATTGTATAGGGGATGAGACCCTATGCATCCCGCATAATAGCGGATGATGGTTTATACCGAGATATCCCCCTCGAAGTGGGATTGGTATTATTATATTGTGCTAACATTTGTGGATGCAGGAAAACAGGATGGAGGGATCCAATTGGATTTCTCAAAATGTTGAAATTATTTTCATAATCTGTGATATGTTTTATTGATATCCCGAGATAGATTGTATTGGAAATCTAAGTTATTCGGTGATATGGTTTAGATGAATCTATTTTGGTATTTTAAAAATAGAAATATAATGAATTGGGTTCTTAAAGGAAACAAAACGAGAATTTATAGAATAAAGAATGAAATGATGTTTCAGATTTAAATAAGGATTTTAAATCATAATAAAGGGTGAATTTGGTGTTAATGGATTTTGAAATTGATTTTGGATAAATCAAGAGATAAATTTTAAAGGGAATTTAACTCAGGAAATCGGTTTAAAATCGCTTAAATGTTTTGGAAACTGTGATTTAAAGGATAATGAGGAATGTAAATTTATAAACTGGGTTTATAAATAAAGTAAAATATCTATTAGTGGATGAATTTGAAGTATAAATTCATGGTGGGAATTTATAAGGAGATGGAAAATGTGTTTTTAAAATAAAGAGCGGTTTTACTTTTAAAGTGTTGAAAGAAATTTACGGGCTTGGGACGTAAATTAAACCAAAATAAATCGAGAAGGATTTATAAATGGTTAAAAGGGTTATGTTGGAATGGAAGGTGTATTTCCTGAAAAGCTAAGTATAATTTTCAAAAGAAGATTTCTAAGTATAACCTAAAGGATTTTTTAAGTTGTTTTAAAAAGAGTGTTTTTTTTTTGAGAAATTTATTTATTTTAAATTGTTTGAATTTTAAAGTAAATATTTATTTAAAATTAATTATAGTAGTAATTATTTTAATAGGTTAAATCAGTGTTATGATTTAAAAGATAATTATTAAATATTTATACTTTATACGATAATTTTATTGTAAAAAAATAGTTTGTGACTAAAGTTTTACTTGGAAAATGATTATAGAATTTCGTAACTATTATTTTGAGTAAAGTGATTTAAGGAGTTTTATTTCAAATGTTTTAAGTGTATGTTTGTGCATAAAGTGATTTAAATTATTAAAAATTTAATTTTAATAAGACTTGGAGTTTTTCAGTGGAAATAAAATAATTGGTTGAATTGATTGTTTATTTGACAGTTAAATAACAGCCTATCAATCTTGACCCAAATATGACTTTGGAAATATCTAGGAAGAGTATGGTAATTATATGGTACAGTTACCGTTCGAGGTGCTATACTGGACGTATAAACTCGTTCGTTCTTCTATGTCGTTGATGAGGAAATCCGTCCACTAACGGTTAGGAGGTGAACTTCGATCTTATTCTCGTCCGAGTATTTCCTAAAGAACCGAGGTTGAGTTTACCGAGAAATAGCGAACGTTGTTTTGAAGAGACCGGGATCGGATTTGTGATCCGAAAACCACTTCGATCCAACGAGTACGTTTTCAAAAGGAAGACAAGAGCATGGAGTCGAAGTTGGAGCAGTGAAGTGCAAGGGCTAATCGCTACTAATCCTAAGGGTGATTCCAAAATGGATGTAGTAGTAGTAGTGCCTTCGGTTCCGTTCGGACCAGGAACGAACTTGTATGGATGAATGCTTTCAGAACATTGTCATTGCAGGACGATGAGCATTCTAAGTGAAATGTGTTCTAAAAAGGTAACGCTTACCCTCGAGCCTCATCAACCGGGAATGACTGAAAATCAGGGGATATGCGGCATGGCTAAGTGGGTAGCACCCAATTAGGGTAAGTTCATCCCTGTCTAGATGTCCCTTTTTATTCGGCTATGTAGGGAGGTTGCTGATCCCAACCGCAGGGTGTTCTTATTCGGAATATCCAGTAAGGGGTAGCTCCGGTCTTATGTTGCAGAGGATCGAGAGGGGTCCTCGGTATGCTGATTTAGACAGGTACCATGACAGGTGGTACCCAGTGCCTAGTCATTAGTTGGAAATCCATTCTCCCTGCGTGCCTTTACGGTTTTGATTGTAGAGCCTAATAATTGCTGGAGTTTAATGAATGTAACAATTTTGGCTATTTGAATAAGTATTTGTACTTAGACACTATAATAATATCAGAGCATTTTATAAGAAATGTTTTGGTTATCGTAAGGTAAAAGCCCGACATGTTTATTTGTAGCGTGGTCTTACGAGATACCTTTGATTTCAAAAAGTTTTGGAACTTTAATAATTCAATTGAGTGTGTTTTCTCACACTGGTTTTCCAGACTGACTTAGGTTTTATTTTACTCTAATGCTTGGGTCAGACCGAGTATTATAGGATGCCGGATAGGATGCTGTAGAGCTCAGGAGACGAGTTGGATGGCGAGACGTATCACACGTACTTGCTGTATATTTCGCTGTGCAGTGTAAGCTGTATAGTCAGCTTTTGTGGGGACAAGTTAATATAACTGTCCAGTATTTTGATATTGATTGTGTTGTACTCTGATGATGTAATGTATAAAACATATATAGTTCTTTTTGTATAAAGATTAGTCATTTATCTATTATATACTGTTCTGCTGCGATTGCGAGATTCTGATGTTGTTTTCTATTTCTTCTTCTACCTCTTTCTTCTTTAAACCTAATGGTTTGTATTTCTGTCCACCTTGAGTTGAACTGATGGAGAATATGGTCGGCTCAAAGATGTACAGATTTGCCGGTCATTACAGTTGGTATCAGATCTGAAGGTAAAGTGAGAACCTTGACTCTGGTGGGGATTACTCATTAGAAATAGAGTCCGTAGTACTCTAGAATGAGTTTGAGTGTATTAATATATATGAGCATGTATTTGTTAGTGAATATAATTTTTTTTTATATAGTGTTGATTGGTTTATTGAGTAGTTTATGGATTCTGGTCTATACGAGAAATTAACGTTATTGATAGGGATCTCTAAACACTTGAATAGAACAATTTGACACGGTATGGTTTCACGGTATGGTTTTTAAATGAGGTAATGGAATAATTTTACCCAAATTATTTTATATATAAAAGGAATAATTTTCAGAAAATTATTATAGTTATATATGGTTGCTTGATATTAAATTTTTATTCATTGTTGTGTGGAAATTGAATAAGAAATTAAAAACCATAACTAAAAGCTAAGAAATAAATTCATATACAAATAGGATTTGTAAATGTGAATTGTAAATGTGATTTATAATTTGAAATAAAATTCCTGAGTAATATTTGAATATAAATTGAAAGAATTTGGAATTCGAAATTTTGGAAATTAATTTCTTTTGAGTTTGAAAACGATTTTTCAAAGGTTTTGGAGAAAATAATGGTGATATTATTTCGAAAATATTTTTGAATAGGATTTGAAATCTGGTGAGATATATAATTTAAAAATATTTGAAAAGGGTTTTTAATGAGATAAAAGCACTGAACTCTTTTAGGTCGTTGGGAAATAACTTCGGTGATGACTGCAGCATCATCGATGTTCATTTTCGAGTTTCCAAGAGAGGAATTGCTACCAAATTGTTTTAAATTGGAGTGTTTGAAAAAATGAGTTTGGTTTTAAAATTCAAGAGATAATTTGATACCAAAGGATTTTGGATATAATTGATTTCAAAATGATTTTGAAATACTTAAGTGATTGTTGAAAACTCTGGAATTCGTTTAAAATGTTTCTGAATGTTTAAGCAATTGAAAGTTTAATTAAAAAGTTTATGGAATATAAACGGGTTTAATAATTTATAAAATTTGAAATTTGTTGGGATAAAATTTAGCTTAAAGATGAGTTGAATTAAACAGTGTGAAAACGAGATAGTCCAAAATGTAAGCAAATTAAATGAAGTAAATTAAAGGGATTAGTGAAGGGAATGTAAATAAGTTGGAAACTTAAAGAATTTTAAAATTTGAATGGAGGTGGAATGTAATTGAATCTAGTTAAATAAAAGTGAATTTGAGGAAAATTCTAAGTAGACTTAATGGAGTGATTATTGAAATAAAATTTATTAGTTGGAAATAAATTTGTGAATGAACAAATGAATTACATTTCTAAGTAAATGGAATTGAAACTAAATATTGATATCCAATTTAAATTATGTATGTAAAGTAAAGTGGAATTATAGAATTTTTTCGAAGGAACTAAAAGAGGTAAAAAGGTTGTAAATAATACTTTTATTTAGATTTGAAATTAAATTTGGAAATGAAGTGATAAATAATTAGTAAGTTAAGCAGATTTGAAATTTGAAATTGATTGGAAACGAATTAGAAAATGGAACTAATTTAAAGAAAGGGTTAATTAAGAATGGGTTTGAGATAAGGTGTATAGTATTCAATATTAAGTTTGAATTGGAAATAAATTAAGAATTGAAGATAAATTGAATTCAAAATGAAATTGAAAATTTAAGTTCAGTATAAAAGATGTGAAAGCTTAAGTGGTGAAGTGAAAATAAATGTAAAAAGTGTATAAAATAATTAAATTGAGCTTAAGAAAGTAAATGGTAGGTTCTTAAGTAAAGTTGCATTAGAAATATACTAAGTTAGTGTGTGAATGAAGAATTAATAAAAGTTGTGTAAACGGAAAATCGAGGATAAGAAAATGAGAATTAAAGTAAATGTGAATGAAAGAGAATTGATATAGCGAATAATCAATTAAGATAAATACGTAGGATGTACGTATATTATTTTATTCGAGTAACGATTTGATCCTGATTCGAGCACTGAATTTCAAGATAGTTATATCGATCCCAGTTGGGATTTTTTTTCACTCGATTTTCGACGGTGAACCCTGGATATGGATTTTTGGTTGATTTTGAAAATTCTCTATCATAGTTTAGATTATGCAAGGAGAATGACGTTTTCTGATCAAGGAATCAGATCTGAGTCCACACTAGGAAGTCGGATGAACGATACTAGTCCGAAAGTGGAATTGTGTGACCGAGTGAGCAATCGAATTTGATATTGTGTACGGATGATATGTGTACATCGTACGGGCTTAAGTAAAGCAAATATTGAAAATTATAAAAAGAAACGAATAAAATGGTTTTGAATTCTGTGATTGGATATATTGCTAAGTAGAATATACAGGTGTTTTATGAGCAAAGGAAAATTAGTGTTTAGATTTCAGAAGATAAATTCGATAGCCGACAAAAGGTATGTATTTGAATTGTCATATGAAATTTGATGGTTTTATGATCAGCCACTTGGCATTTTGTTTTCTTCTGAATCTTAGAGGCCCATAGAGGAAATTTTGTAGTTGTACCGATCTAGCCACGCAAAGGAGACGCTGGCGAAATTTTTCGAAAATATAGGAAGTTAGAAAATTTTGATAATTTAAATTTTGGTTTTAAATTTTAATTTTAATTGTTGAGTAAGTAATATTTTTTAGAACTTATGGATGAGTTTGGAAGGTTAGTAAGGGGAATAGTGAGTCTTTAATAAAAAGATTGTTTTGAGAAGTTGTTTGAACTGTCTGGTTTTAGAAAATAGTTAACGGGTTATAGATCATTTTTCTTAACTAGTAATTTAGGGGACGAAATTCTTTTACGGGGGGGATGTGATGACCCGGAATTTTGCATATTTGAAATTGGAATATTTAATGGATTTTAAGTATTTAAAATGTTAATTTTAACTTAAATTGCAAATATCACTATTTATTTAGCAATTAAATTATTAAATTAAATTATTGGAAGTTGGGTAAAATATTGAACCATCGGTTTTATGCTTGTTAAAAATATTTCAAAGGCTTATAAAATTTATATTAATAGTACTGAAGATAATGAAAGCTTTAGAATTGAATTTGGAAGTGTTTTGTTAAGTTTTGAAATATATCTTTTAAATCGATATTTAAAAATAGCCTTCAAAGGCACAGTCTCGGAATTCAACGAAACCAATTCCGTTGGATCCGTAATAATGTATTATTATTGGATTTCAAATTTCGTAGCTTTTGGAATTATCGTGTGGCCGTACGATATATTAACGCGCTGAAATTTTACATCGGAAATTCAATATAATAACTGAGTCCAAAAAGCTATCTTCTCCATACGATCGAATTAGGACTCGAAACCTTTCCCATTGCGTTTGGAATAGGGGTATAATATTATGAATGCCTGGTGGCATGCCTCGATAGGAGGTCAAGATTTTTGAGTTGCGAAATTCAAGACGAATTAAATTTAAATGAAATCTACAGTGTTGACCGATCAAAATTTCTTCACATCTAAACTTTATCTTTTCATATCTTGACCACTTTTCTTCCGGTTCATGCCATCTGTCCATACTGCTTCATTCTCCTTTTTCTTTTTTATAAAATTTCAATAAGAGGAAGAAAGACCAAAAAAAGAAAATGGCTGAGCATAATTCAAAACCAATTCCTTTGTGTATATAAAAAAATGGCCGAGCTTAATTCGCCTGCTTTCTTCTTTCCTGTTCGAAATCTAATGAGCTCAAAATCTTCATCAAATCGAGAATTGGAATGCTCGTTTAAGTCAAGTCGAGGGCGTTTGCGTTTTCCTTGGCATAAGGTTCGAGCGCCGCGATAGTCGCGACTGGCCTAAGGGCAGTGCTTAAGTGAGCGGCATGGGCGGCGTCGGGGGCAGGAATTGCGGTGGCAGGCAATGCGACAAGGAGGGCTTTAGATCGAAGACTGGTGGTGGTGGGTCCTCAAGCAAGCTCGAGCGAAGCGCCTCGTAGCTTGTTATTCGATTTGGGGTGCGTTCGAACGATGTGGGAGAGGGTTCAACTACGTGGTGGCATGAACGGCGTTTTGAGTAGCTCATTTTCGACTGAGGAAGTACGGTATTGATTTTGTTTTTCTCTTTGTTTTGAAATTTTATATGTTGAACACTGGAAATTATTTTTACCTGTTCAAATATATATATATATAGTTATAAACTATTTAAAGCAGAAATATGTATGGATGGATAAGAGTTTTAATTTAAGTAAGATTAAAAACGGTTTATTTTGTTCAATTTAATATATATATATATATATATATATATATATATATATAGTAGAGAAAAGAGAGTATAAATGTAAATATATCTATGTAAAAATAAACATATATATATTTTCGCTTACGGGTTATTTTAAAATCAAAAGTTATGGTGATTTACTTGTTCAATTAACTTATTTAATTATTTTAGTTACTGAAAGATTTTCAAAGGAAAATAATTAGTTTAGATTAAAAAGTCGGTTAAGTAAATCTATTAAATGATAATTAATCGTTCAATTATTCCAAGTGTTAATGAAATCTTACAATGTTTGTACAAGGTCAAAAATCGTGAAGAAAACAGGCCGGAATGGAAAAGGGTTGCAAACAAAAATAAAGGTGAGTTAATCTCACTCATTTGGATTATCGTTAATTTGAATAGTTAAAATTTAAATTATTGGATTGATTGCTTGAATTGATGATTTATTATCAGTCTTGATGTGGTATATTATATATAGTAGTGTGTGTATATATATTGGAGTGGTTGATATTTCTGCATTGTATAGTGGATGAGACCCTATGCGCCCTGCATAATAGCGGATGATGCTTTATACCGCGATATCCCCCTCGAAGTGGAATAAGTATTATTATATTGTGCTAACATCTGTGGATGCAGGAAAATAAGTTGGAGGGATCCAACTGGATTCCTCAAAATGTTGAAATTATTTTCATAATCGGTGATATGTTTTATTGATATCCTGTGATAGATTGTATTGGAAACCTAAGTTATTCAGTGATATAGTTTGGATGAATCTATTTTGGTATTTTAAATATAGAAATATAAAGAATTGGGTTCTTAAAGGAAATGAAAAGAATTTTTTTGGAATAAAGAATGAAATTGATGTTTCAGATTTAAATAAGGATTTTAAATCATAATAAAGGGTGAATTTGGTGTTAATGGATTTTGGAATTGATTTTGGATAAATCAAGAGATAAATTTTAAAGGGAATTTAACTCAGGAAATCAGTTTGAAATCGCTTAAGTGTTTTGGAAACTGTGATTTAAAGGATAATGAGGAATGTAAATTTATAAACTGGGTTTATAAATAAAGTGAAATATTTATCGGTGGATAAATTTGAAAGTACAAATTCATGACGGGAATTTATAAGGAGACGGGAAATATGTTTTAAAAATAAAAAATGGTTTTATTGTTAAAGTGTTGAAAGAAATTTATGGGTTTGAGACGTAAATTAAACCAAAATAAATCGAGAATGATTTATAAATGTTTAGATGGGTTATGTTGGAATGAAGGTGTATTTCCTGAAAAGCTAAGTATATTTTTCAAAAGAAGATTTCTAAGCATAACTTAAAGGATTTTTTAAGTTGTTTGAAAAAGAGTGTTTTTTTAAGAAATTTGTTTATTTTAAATTGTTAGAAATTTAAAGTAAATATTTATTTAAAATTAATTATAGTAGTAATTATTTTAACAGGTTAAATTAGTGTTATTTTTAGTAGGAAATCCGTCCACTAACGGTTAGGAGGTGAACGCCGATCTTATTCTCGTCCAAGTATTCCTAAAGAACCAGAGTTGAGTTTGCCGAGAGATAGCGAACGTTGTTTCGAAGAGACCGGGATCGGATTTGTGATCCGAAAACCACTTTGATCCAATGAGTACAGTTTCAAAAGGAATACAAGAGTTTGGGGTCGAAAATGGAGCGGTGAAGTGTAAGGGCCAATCGCTACTAATCTTGAAGGTGATTCCAAAATGGATGTAGTAGGAGTAGTGCCTTCGGTTCCGTTCGGGTCGGGAATAGACTTGTATGGATGAATGCTTTCAGAACATTGTCATTAGAGGACAATAAGCATTCTAAGTGAAATGTGTTCTAAAAAGGTAATGCTTACCCTCGAGCCTCATCAACTGGGAATGATTGAAAATCAGGGGATATGCAGCAAAGCTAAGTGGGTAGCACCTAATTAGGGTAAGGCCATCCCTGTCTAGATGTCCCTTTTTATTCTGCTGTGTGGGGCGGTTGCTGATCCCAACCGCAGGGTGATCTTATTTGGACTACCCAGTAAGGGCTAGCTCCGGTCTTGTGTTGCAGAGGATCCGAAGGGGTCCTCGGTATGCTGATCTAGACCAGGTACCATGACACGTGGTACCCAGTGCCTAGTCATTAGTTGGAAATCCATTCTCCCTGTGTGCCTTTACGGTTTTGATTGTAGAGCCTAGTAATAGCTGGAATTTAATGAATGTAACAATTTCAGCTATTTGAATAAGTATTTGTACTTGGACACTATTATAATATCAGAGCGTTTTATAAGAAATGTTTTGGTTATCGTAAGTTAAAAACCCGATATGTTTATTTGTGGCGTGGTCTTACGGGATACCTTTGATTTCAAAAAGTTTTGGAACTTTAATAATTCAAATGAGTGTGTTTTCTCACGCTGGTTTTCTAGACTGACTCGGGTGTTATTTTACTATAATGCTCGAGTCAGACCGAGTATTTGAGGATACAAGATAGGATGTTGTAGAGCTCACGAGACGAGCTGGATCGCGAGACGTATCACACGTACTTGATGTATATTTAGCTGTGCAGTATAAGCTATATAGTCAGCTTTTATGGGGACAAGTTAATATAACTGTCCAGTATTTTGCTATTAATTGTGTTGTACTCTGATGATGTAATGTATAAAACAGATATAGTTCTTTTTGTATGAAGATCAATCATTTATCTATTATATATTGTTCCGTTGCGATTGTGAGATTCTGATATTGTTTTCTATTTCTCCTTCTACCTCTTTCTTCTTTAACCTAATGGTTTGTATTTCTGCCCACCTTGAGTTGAACTGATGGAGAATATGGTCGGCTCAAAGGGGTACGGATTTGCAGGCTGTTACAGCCAAAATGTGCCTATATCCATGGTCCATTTTCAATATACTTCATGTAGATCTTTGGACAATGCTTAGAGTACAAAATATGACGATCTGTTGCTGAAAGTAAGATGTAGTTCTAAGGAAGTTTGTTTGGAAATTCCTGTTCATTTATTCCGATTCGTCTATTCCTGTTCAGTTATCTCTGTTAGGCTATTCATGTTCTTCTGTTCCTGCTAGGTTGTTCGCGTTTGGGTGTTCTTATTAGGATGTTCCTATTAGTCCATTCATGGCTTTCTCTGACTTGTTCGCCATTAATGTTGTAAGCTTGGACCTCCAAAATTGTCCTACATTGTTATTGAAAGCTTAGGTATTTATAAGTGTAAAGATATAGGAAGGCTAGGTCGATAAAATAAGCAATTTCCTTTTTGGTTCGCTCCGCTTGGTTATTTCCATACATAAGATAAGAATCAAAATTTCCTTATGTAGAAGATTGAATCCAATATTTCCATATATGCATTACAAGGTTCGGTTCGGCAATGCATGCTCGGATGTATCTAGTTTGGTTTCCCCTTGGTTTCGTCATGCCTTGGTTCAGTGGAAGACTACAGAGTAAGAATCTATGATCGGTATTATCGATTTGACATCCTAGGGTTTAGCCTAATTGGTTCGGCAATGTTTGGTCCAATGATGCTTATTGGTTCGATAGTAGATTGTTGAACAAATTTCCAATTCGATAGATAACCACCGAACAAGATTCTATGTTCGGTGGTATGCTACTGATCCATCCATCATGTTTGGTTATCTATCAAACAAAGCATTTAGACCTTGTAATCTTTTTTCCATCTTTTGACCTTCTTACCTTCTTGTCCTAATCCTTTGACCAAGTGCTGCTCTAATTTCCAATTTCCATGATGTTACTAGATCTATTTTGGTCGGTTACAACAGTTGTGGGTTGCTAGACCTAGATCGGAAAAGCTCTGATTTCATAAATCTTAAGATTCAACCTAATTGGTTCGACGGTGTTTGGTCCATTGATGCTTGTTTGTTTGGTAGTAGATTGCCAAACATGATTTTCTGTTTGGTAGACAACCACCGAATAAGTTTCTCTGTTAGTTAGTAAGCTACTGTACAACTTATTTCATTTGGCTTTCTACTGAATAAAGTAATTAAACCCTGTAATCTATATGCCATCTTATGACCTACTTACCTTCTTGTCCTAATCCTTTGACTAAGTGATGATGCTCTAATTTCTAATTTCCACAACGCTTGCTAGATCTCTCTGGATTGGTTACAACAATTGTGGATTGCAAGATTTATGACTGGAAAAGCTTGATCGCATAAATCTTAAGGTTGATCTACTACCACCCAATGTTAGGTGGTGAGCATGATATTTGAAGGTGATTGGATAAAGCTGACATGATTTCATGCTGTCCGGAAGTGCTCTAGAGATTTTGTTAGGCAAGATTTTATCAGGTAGAGATTTGGTTAGGTAGTTTCTAGTGCTCCAAGTTTGTTTGCCATTATTGCTCATCCATTCTCCTCCTTTCATAGTTTGTGCTCCTCCATAGGTGAGGTTATGTAATAATCTATTAGGTAGTAAGTGGTTAGGCAGTAAATAGTTAGGTTTCCTATAGGACTAACTAACCTATTCGGATGTTCCATAAAATAATGCGCTTGTCAGAAATCAAACTCCTGACCACTTCATTGGAAGTTTGACGCACAGCCACTCCTTAATTTTAAGTTAGAATTTAATAAAATTTGGACCAATAGGTTCATATCATTGAGTATAACACTCCAACGCCTTTGTATGTTCCATTTGCTTAAAGTAGATAGTTGATCTCCAAGGTGGGGTCCAAATCACTCGGGTGGTGGATAGATTTTATGATGGCCATATCTTTCAATCCATAGCTCGGGTTAAGATGCAGTGACTAGGTGCATGCCTATTTTCCAACTAGTTTGAGTCTATTTTGAAACTACCAAATTTTCCCTTAACACTTTGCCTTGCCCTTGTAGTTATTCTTCTTATGGACCTTCCAACCATTTCTATGCTCAATGCCCACAACATTTGCCCCCCAAAGCGTACTTTCGTAGAATACAAAGTATGCTTTACTTCATCCAAAGTTGTCTATCTTTCTCGTGAAATGGTTATCTTAAATGTCGAACACCTATATTCTTGATCACGTCCTTTAGATAAGCTTTCCACTGCTAGTATGTTGCAGAGACTTGTTCACTTGGAGAAAATCTTGTTGATCGTTCCAAGACATCCTTAATCAATATGATGCTTGTAGCTTGAACTTTCTTCGTAGTAGTAATCTAATATGGTTTCTCATTAGATCTCCTCTTTTTCCGGTAAGCCTTTGCTCCCTTTAGCTCAGCCTCTAGGTCCTTAAGGCCGCACGAATCTCATAAAAATTTCAAGTATATCAAGATGCTCAAGGGAAAGGAATATATGATGGCTCCACGGTTTGTGGACTTGACGATGTGATTTTACTACATTAACTGTAATTTGGCTAATTAAGATTGATGGTTGCAATGTATTTGTTCCATACGATTGCCAAGTTAGCTTATTCCATTAGTAACCATTTTACCTGTATCGTGCATATTTGTATGCGACCAATCACAAACAAGTTCGATAGGACGCTATAGTTTTTGGCTATGAGACATGATGTTCGATGCTTTAGATGTAATATTGAATGTGCTTTGATGTTTAATGCTTTGGATGTAACATTAACCATGCTTTGATGTTTGCTTGATCTGTGGCCGATGCTTTCCTTAGGTCACACTTTATATTTCATGTGTGCACACTTATAGAAGTACATATATATCCTATAAAAAAAATTAAATGGAATTTTCATAACTAATTAAGATTATTTGTTACATTATGTTCGTACAGCATCCTCGCTTAACCATTAGCTTGTTATCAATATTTTCATCACTACCTTGCACATTCATATAAGACCAATCATTAACAAGTTCGACAATGTGGGTGGTTCTTCACTAAAGCAACTCTTCTATTCCATTAGCAATTGTAACATCCCCTATCATAAGGCTCAAAACTAACCTCTACGGATGTTGCATTCGTTCATAGTTATTAATTGCTAACAATAAAATGCAGCTACGTTAATCATATCAATAATCATGAGCATGTGAATATGAAAAATTTTCAAACACAATATGGAAATAACTTTTACATTCCATTTCAGAATAAGATATTATATTCATTACATAATCCCATTCGCAAATCGACATTCAGAGAAATTATAATTTTACAAAATGCCCCAAGAGCGTTATATGAAGTTGCCTCTTAGTTGATCAGAGTATAACATTTGGCAATTATATAACTTGCCATAACATCCGTATATACTAAAACTAAACAACATAACAGATATGGATAAAGCTCCTAATAGCTAGATTGCCTCTTGCATGTCTTCGAAAGCTTATTCGTCTAGCTAGAACCTGAATATGCTTACTCTCGACCTACTCAAACGAGCATTCGAGGGTTTAAGGGAAAAAACAAAACTTTGGGTCAGACAATAGTCTGGTGTGAATAATAACCTACCCTTTCGAACTAAATAGATATATAGTGAGACCGCACCGTTGAGCAGAACAGGTTTTTCCATCACTAATATGTGAACTAAAATCTTTTAACCATATATTGAGCTCCTACATCCACAATGGTTATACATAATAATATCATGGTATGCAAACATGCAATATATGCTAGATTACCCATCCCAAGCTACCAGACTACTCATCTAAATTTACATTGACTATCCATCTTATACTGATTTAGATTATCCATCTCACATATATTAATTCTTTAGATTACTCATCCCCTACTGTGTTAGCTACCCATCACACATGGTTTAGCTATTTAAATTATATGGACTATCCATCACACGTATCCCATTCACTTAAAATTGATGTCGGTTATCCATCACACACCCATAGTTTTCCTAGATTGACTACGAACCCTTCATTCACCTCATAGAGACTATCTATCTCTGGAATGATGTGGGTTATCTATCACACATCCCATAGTTTTCTATGATGTGTGTCAACTCATCATTTAACAATTTATTCATGGTGCCCACATGTTTAACATATGTCTATTAGCATCCCCAATTAGGTTATCTTTTCTTAACATTATAATATCACAAATGGTATACATTGGTATCCCCAATGGTTTAAGTCAAAAATTATAATTTGAAATACATTGGTGCCACCAATGGTTAGTGTCAAAAATACAATGGTATCCCCAACGATAAACCTCGATTTATAAAAATTTAGCATGTCGAAAAAAATCCACATTGGTATCCCAATGATAGTGTCAAAATTTACAATTAAAATGATATTGATATCCCCAATGTTTAAAGTCAAAATCATACCATATATGGCTTGTCATCTTTAAATAAGTTAATATAGTTTAATGTCGACGTCAATAACAATGTCGAAAAAAGAGGCTTAAGGCTCTCCGCCTTTAATAAAAATAATATATAAACCACATGGCGTTAAGACATTATCGTCTTCTATCCAAGGTTGAAGCAAAACTTAAATTCTTTTAAGTATAAAATGCTCTACCGAAAATAAGGTCATAGACATAGAAGAAATATAGGCTACAACCCTTCTCAAAACAAAGCTAAGTATTTTTGTAAGATAGAATTATCTCGTTGACACTGATGAATGGCGACGTCAAGACAAACGGGGTCATTGTAAAAACATACTTAGTTCACTTTGGCTGATGTGCTGCTATGTGTGTGTGTGTGCGTGTGTGTGTGTGTATATAAAGTCTAAGACAAGCGGTGTCCCGGCCATATGTATAATTGACGTCGTGGGTATTCAAAATAGAAGTATGCGACTTGCTCAAAACATAGGTGTATACTGTGGCATCATTAATGGCAGCATAAATGATAAGAGGCAACCTCAACGATCACGACACTGAACCTTTTAACCTTTAGATGAATCACGATAAGGCTATGCCGTCAATGATAGGGGTCCGATGAGATCGGCGTCCACAAAGATGGAATCATTCCATAGCTACCGAAGTAGCCATCGTGAGCTTTCATCTATCTCAATGTCGATACATATAGATATAGCGTTACCTTAGTGCAAAGACAACATACATGGCATGACATTGTTGTAGTTATCTTAAAAACTGATTTATTTATATTAAAAGAAATTATTTTCACCAATCCATAATTCTTGTAAAATTCTATCGGATAATGTAATAGCTAATTTTTTTTTCAAAAAACTACCGCACCTCAGTTTCACATTTCCAAAACATTTTTCACTTAATTAATAAATAGCCTTAATAATTTACTAATTAAAATGCTTTTCTAGCATATTAAATTCATGATAATTTGATATCACTTGGGAAAAATCCCTAAAATAACAGAAGTTCCAAAATACCATATTCTTCATTATATAGTAATTTCAGAACCAAGGACCATGTTTAATTATTTTATATAACTAAAACCGGAATTAACCCAATTTCCACTATAGGAAATTCATAAAATATTCAATAAAATACTGAAAATGATGAAACTAAAAACCCATCTCCAAAACATCATTTTAACAGCATATCAAAAAATCAAAGCATTTGGAAATTTAAATTTTATTTTTTACCGTTAAAACCTATCGAAATTATTTCATTAACAATCACATAAATCATTATTCTATTCAAATAATGATTATATAACCATAACTTGGCAATAATCATCAAAACCATTCAGATATTATCCATTATAGAATTCAAGAAAAAAACAGAGATGGTTCAAGTATTATTCACCTTGGATTTTTAGATGGATTTGGGTATAGCTTCCTTAAGGTTTGCCCTTGGATCCCTTTTGATTTCATCCCTTTCTTTCCTGTATAAATGGCCAGCCTCCTTATGTTATTCTTTGATTGTTTTGTGAGTAGGTAAGGTGTGAATGATATGGGAAGACAAAGGGTTTAAGGAGTAAAAGATGGATCCCCTGTTTTGGTCCCTCTCACACATTCTCTTTTATGATTTAAGTTTAAAACAATCTCACTTAGTTTATTAATAATAGTCCGATCTTATAAATTTTCAAATATCACTCCCCTTAACCATTTACATTATTCTATTTAGTCTATCCAATTGAATGTTCTGAATAATGTTAAACTAAAATTAGGGGTGTTACAGGCTCCCCTCCTTAAAGAATTTCGTCCTCGAAATTCAGTAAGGACCGCAAAACAAGTATATCGAACATGCAAACAACGCTACTATATCCTATCAGCTATAAAGTCTATATACGACAAATATAGAACATACCATCATAAAAGCTCAGGATAACTATCTCTAATCGTATCCTCTGTCTCTCAAGTACATTCTTTCTCGTTGTCACTCACTAGACTTTCACTAATCCAACTGCCTTGTTCCTTAACCTCTTCTCATCTCTCACTATAACCTAAACTAGTTGCCTAAAAAAAGTCAGATCCAGTTCTATTACTAAATCTTCTAATGTAGTCAGAGCAGTAGTCTCTGGATTCTTCACGTACTTCTGAAGATGAGAAACATGAAACATATTATGGAAACCTGCCAAACTACTCATAACTCAACTCGTACATGAGCTTCCCGATCCTCTTTATAATAGGGAGAGGACCAACATATCTCGGTGCCAGTTTTCCTAACTTTCCAAATCGTACCACGCCCTTCATTGGTGATACCTTAATGAAAGCACGATCTCCAATTAAGAACTGTAAATCTTTATGCCTTTTATCTGCATAATTTTTCTGCCTATGCTGAGCTTCTCTCATCCTATCCCGGATTAACATAATTCTCTCTACGGTTTCTCTAACATATTTGGACCAAGGACCAATATGTCTCCAATCTTCAACCAACATGCCATCAATTTGCATGACCTTACATACAAAGCATCAAAAGGTTCCATTCCTATACTAGTCTGATAACTATTATTATAAGAAAATTCAACCAAGTGCATATGGCTTTCCCACGACCCGCCAAAGTCTAGTACACAATCCTTCAATAAATCTTCAAGTACCTTATTAACTCTCTCTGTCTGCACATCTGTCTATAGTACTCATCTTTGGCTTGGTACCTAATACCTCTTGTAGGCTCTTTTTGAATTCACTAGCGAACAAAGCTTCTTGTCATTGACTATACTACTAGGAATTCCATGCAGTTGAACAATATTCTTCATAAACAACTTGGCCAATACAGGTGTCGTCTTGGTTGACTTAACGGGAATGAAGTGTGCATTCTTAGTCAATCTATCAACTATGATCCATATACTTTCATTCTTCCCATTTGACCTTGGCAGCCCGTCACTAAAATCCATGGATATCGAATCATATTTTTAAACTGGTATATCTAATATCTAAAGTAAATCGCTCGACTTATGATGTTCGCTTTCACTTGTTGGAAACTTGCACATTGCTTCACCCATAAGCCAACATCCATTTCCATACCTTTTCAAAAGAAACTTCTCTTTATATCCCGATACATCTTGGTTCCACCAGGATGAATCGTAAACTTCGGCCGATGACACTCCCTAATAACTTCCTTTTTTAGGTCACCAACATTGGAACACATAACCGTCCCTTCTTCTTAACCATCCTTTCTAGTCAAGACTAAAATCTTTTAAATCGTCGATCTTGGTTCCACCTTCCACTTCCTAATCTTTTCGGCTAACAATGGATCATTTCTGTGCTTGCTTCCAAAGCTAACACCACATTCTTATGTTTCCTCTTAAATGCATCTGCGACTTTATTTCCTTTTCTCGGTGTATATTCAAAACCAAAATCATGAGCGGTTAAAAACTCTAGCCATCTCTACTGTCTCATATTCAACTCTTTCTGAGAGAATAAATTCCCCAAAGGCTTGTGCTCCATATACAACTTGAATCTTTATCCTAAGAGGCAGTGTCTCCACACTTTCAATGCGAGAATCACCATTGCCAACTCCAAACCATAAGTCAGAAATCTAACTTCATATGGTTTGAGATGTTGAGAAGCGTAGGCAATCACTTTACCACTCTACGTCAATACAACTCCTAATCATGTTCCACACACATCTACATAAATAACCAAATCTGATTGTCATCTGGAACAACTAACATGGACACATTGGTCAACAAGTGCTTTAACTCAAGGAATGCTTCCTCCTATTTATTGAACCAAATAGACTTTACGTCCTTCCTGGTTAGTTTGGTCAGGAATATTGCTATCCGCTAGAAATCCTTGATGAATCTATAGCAATACCCAGCCAATCAAAGAAAACTCCTTACCTTGGTCACTGTCTTGTGTCTCTTCCAACTATTTATAGATTTAACCTTGGTTGGATACACTAACAACCCTTTGTCTAAAACTACGTGACCAAGAAACTTCACCTCTTTTCCAAAAATGACACTTTGAAAACTTCAATTTTAGTCGATGCTGCATCAATGCATCAAGAGCCATACTAAGATAAATCACATGATCTCTTTAATCCTTAGAATATATCAAAAATGTCATCAGTGAATACCAACACGAACCTATCCAAGTGATGTCGGAAAATCTGGTTCATCAAGTCCATAAAAAAGCAAACGCATTAGTTAATCTGAATGGTATCACTAACCACTAGTATGAACCGTATCTCATACTAGTATGAACCGTATCCAATTGATGGAACCCTATCGTCAAATCCAACTAGGAAAATATTTTGGCTCCAATCAACTAATCAAATAAATCACAATTCTTGTCCAAGGATATATATTCTTTATCATCTTATCATTCAACTTACGTTAATCGATGCGTAATCTTAGCGATATGTTCGGTTTCTTCATGAATATCACGGTCGCTCCCTAAGGTGAACTTCTTAGTCTAATAAAAATCTTTCCTTCTAAGTCCACTAACTATACATTTAACTCCTTTGTCTATGTAGGTGTCATCCTGCTAGGTGGTCTACTTATGATTTCAGCTCAAGTACAATATCTGTTCGAAACTCAATGCTCATTTTGGTGGTAGTCGTGTAATCGGCTCAAAACATCGACAAATTCCCTTTCAACCAAAACCCGATTCACTTCCTCTTCTACTTTCATTGCTCCCCACAATGTACAAATATCCACACTCGAGTTATCTACCGAGTATATAGGTTGATCGCTACTATCAGGGTGTCTAATTGATATTTTCCTATCCCGACAAAATATCCTAGCATCATATTTGCTCAACCTATCCATACCCAAAATAATCCCAAAACCCATAAAATCAAACACATACAAACCGTAGGCAAAAGGATAACCTAGCAACTCAAATTCTAGATGGTCACATCTCGTCTCCAGAGTTGTGTACCCTCTCATTGGATTAACTATCCTTAAAACATGGTACGATGGTTCTAAACATAACTAATCTACCAAGCACTGAGATATAAATGAATGTGATCCACTAGTATCAAGCAATACCCCAACTTTTATGCTATGAATCAAAAGCGTACCTTCCATCATAGACTTTCCCTTTTCAATTGCTGTTGGTTTTGATGTAGATGATTCCAAAGTAAACACCTTTCCTTTATTAGCCTTGACCACTTTAGGACATTTGTTCTTATAATGCCTCACCTGGTCACAGTTAAAGCACTTCACGTTCTGCTTACCCACAACCATCTTGAATTCATACGATCGACACTCATTTACATAGTGCCCTTTCTTATCACATTTGCAATGAATGATATCTGTTTTCCCTTTCTTAAAAGCTCCATCCCTATGAGCTTCCTTTCCCTTAAAGAACTTCCTCTTCTTATTCAACGAACTCTTGGTTATAACTAGCTTCTCCTTTCCGAAAGTAGAAAGCATCTCCTCATCCCTGATTGCCATCTCCACTACTACATTCGATGGATCCTAAAGATGTGACATAATTGCCTTAGCAATCTTCGGTCTAACCCCGGATAAACTTCTCATCCCTCTTGATAATAGTATCGATAATGGCATAACCATATATGGATAGTTCATCAAACTTAGCAGAGTACTCCAACACTGAAATTTTCCCCTTCTCCAACTCCATAAATTTTCCGAGCAAGGCTGACTTGGCTACTTTAGACAAAAACCTTTCCTTAATCTCCTTTGAAGTTCCATTTAAGTTAATTCCTCCTTTGGTGCCCCTACGGTCACCCTATTCCACCAGAATGAAGCAGCTTCTTACAACTGTCTCGAAGCCAACCTCCTTTTCTGCTCATCATTCAGACCTAAATCGGTAAAAATCCTTTCACCATATAGTAGCCAGTCCTCCACTTCCGTTGCAACCTCAGTCCCTAGAAGAGGCTTCCCACTCAGACTGGCGTAATGTCGATTCAGCTTAGCATAGTTATTACCAACTGGCGCTATGAGATTTACTCATCCCGCATTAGCAGCATTTCCCCTAACCACTCCTGCAGCTACTCCAGGTTGCATCAGATTGACGAAAAACTGATACATAGACCCCATATCTACTGGTGGGGTCGCAGCCCCTACATTGGCATTGGCATTTTGATTAGCATTTGCCCGTCAATCCAGATTCCTTTTGGTGTTAGGCCGAGCATTTCTATTGCGTGTGGTGCTTCTACTACCTAGATTCACTATTACGTTTCCTGCTTCCATATCTTTCTTTCATGTAAATCTACATACGCGCCTTAGTAAAATATATAAGAATAGTCTAAGAGAGAGGAGAGAATAGGGATATAATATATACTTATATATAGCCAATACAAGTACGTTACAATTGCGTTATCCCACACCCCAATCTTATTCTCTAATTCGTTAGGATTATATTTTCAAAATAGTTTAATCTTTTAATTTTTACATAAACTTATGCTTTGTTACCAATCTGTAATATCCCCTATACTAAGGTCTAAAACTAACCACTACGTTAATTATATCAATAATCAGGAGCACGTGAATATGAAAAAATTTCAAACATAATTCAGAAATAACTTTTACATTCCATTTCAAAATATGATTTCATATTCATTACATAATCTCATTCCAAAACCCTTGTAAAGAGAAATTATAATTATTACAAAATACCCCAAGAGTGATATATGAAGATGCCCCATTAGTTGTTCGAAATCTAACACTTAGCAATTATATAACTTTCGACTACATGTGTACACACCAAACCAAATAACGTAGCGGATATAGGTAAAGATCCTAATAGCTAGATTGCCTCATGCACGTCTTTAGAAGCTTATTAATCTAACTAAAACCTGAAAACCCTTACTCCCGACTTGCTCAAATGAGCATCCGAGAGTTTAAGTGGAAAAATAAAAACTTCGAGTCACAATGGTGTGATAATAACCTACAATCTCGAACCAAATAGATATATAGTGAGACCATGCCAATGAAAGGAATATCTTTTCTTCTCACTAGTCTCTGAACTAAAATTTCTCAACCATACATTATGATCCTGCATACATAGTGGTTATAACATAATAATATATTGATACGCAAACATGCAATATACGTTGGATTACCCATTCCAAGTTACTAGACTACCCATCTAAATTTTCATTGAATATACATCTTATACCTATGTGGACTACCCGTCTCATATATATTAATTCTTTGGATCACCATCCCCTGCCATTTTGACTACCCATCACACTTGGTTTCATTAACAAAATTATGTGGACTATCCACACAAATGTAGTAGCGACCCAACTTCCAAACTCCAAGAAGTTGCATCGCTAATAAGAAAGAAAGGGATAGAAAAGAGAAAGAAAGAGAAGAAGAAGAAACAACACATCAAAATCTAAACAGTGGAACGAATAAATTATATTAATAACATAAAATATTACATAGTTTACAACCACTATCAGAGTACACAGATAATACATCACATACTAGACAGTTATAAACACATGTCTAGTATTTACAACATAAGACAACACAGAGATACCAATCACAGCGGAATACTATATATCTAACGCAGAAGCCTCCTGCTCCATTGCTCCTCCAATATTCGTCAAAGCTAACCTGAATTCCTTGGCTACTCGTAAAAATTTGAGTACCCAAGAGTTTATGAAAACAAAAGATAAACTCCGGGTCAGACATGGGTCTGGTGTGAGTAACAGGTTAAAATTGCTTAACTTTCAAAAACCTTTTGAAAAGAAAGGTATCACGTAAGACTTCCCACACATAAACATGGAAAAGTTTTTACCTTACGCTAACCAAAACATTTGATAGGAAATCCAGTGATATTATAATAGGTCTAGGGTTTTCAAGTAAATATGAAATAGCCGAAATTGTTACATCTATTAAATTCCAGCTACTAGCCACAAAAGTGTGTAATACAATCAAAACCGCTGGCACTTATTGGATTTTGGATTCCATACAATGGTAGGGCTACTAGGGTACCGCCCGTCACAATACGTGGCCTACATCAACGTACCGAGGAGTCACCCTAACTCCCCTGCAACACAAGGCCGGACCCATTCCTTACTGAATAGTTCCGAACAAGACAACCCCGCAGTTGGTGCGCAATTCCAACTGCCCACTAAGCCGAATAAAAAGGGACCTCTAGACAGGAATCAATCTTTCTCTCCAGTGGGTGCTACCCACGAAGCCTTGCTGCACCTCCCCTGTTTTAGCCATTCTCGGTTGATGAGGCTTGAGGCTACGATAACCTTTAGAGAACACATTATCTTAGAATGCTCATCGCCCACCTGACGATGTTCTGAAAGCATTCAATCTATACAAGTTCGTTCCGGGTTCGAACGAAATCGAAGGCATTATCTCGTTACACTCATTACGGAATCACCCACAGACTTAACGACGATAACCCTTGCACTCTAAATCACCATCTCGAATCTATAAGTACTATTCCGTCAAACTCATTACGGAATCACCCACAGAGTTATACTGACGTATAGCCCTTACACCTCGAGTCTTCATTCGCTCCACTTGGATTAACGTCCTAACGTTTAATTGGAATCGATGTGGTTTTCGGATATCCAAATATGGAAACCCGATCCCGGTCTCATCGAAATCCAAAGCGTGTCTTTTAGGTCCAAGTTGTTTTAAAGTTTAAAACAAATTCAATAACATAGATAGATAACTCATAGATTCACAACAGATATTTATCATTATCAAACCATAGATAATCCACATTATCACTATTAAAAGATAATCCATATCAATATCACAATGCAACCAATGCATCCATATCAATCAACATTACTAATCTCATCTCTGAGATTCAAACCATTCAAAGTAACCAATATCAACCATCTATAAGCAATGACTTAATCATACCATCTATAATTAATTTAAAATGAATTAAATTAATTACATCATCTTTAATTAATTTAAAATGAATTAAATAAATTACTTACACAATATAAATCTTGCTTACATTAATTAATTAATTGATTAACCTCTACTTTATCATCTTAATTAATCAATCCTGATTAATTATACTTCAATTAATTTCACAAAATTAATTACTCTAAACCAAATATAATAATTAACCTCTAATTACTTCATTAATTAATTAACTATAATTAATTACATTTAACCTTAATTAATTACAATTAATTAATTATCCTTAATTACTTATTATTGATTAATTAATATTAATTAATCAATCTTAATTACATCATTAATTATATTAATTAATGACTCTTAATTATATTTAATGAATTACTCAATTAAATTAATTACTTTCAGTAATTAATCTCACTTAAACCATAATTATTAATCACCTTTGATTAATCTCAATCTGTAATTAACCACCTTTAATTACTTATCAAATTAATTACCCTTTAATTAATTTCTTAATTAATCTCTTGATTAATTATACAAGATAATTTAATCCAAATTACATTCACAATTCCAACACTATCCACTAATTACATCCTGTAATTATCTCTAATTACTTAACTGAGTAATTCCATTAATTACATAAAGTAATTATTATCAAATCAAATGTTTAAATTAATTAAACTTAATTTATTAATCTAAACCAATCTCAATAAACTCATTAATTACATTAAGTAATTAATGTCTTAATTACTTTTATTTAGGTAATCAACTTAAATAAATTTCATAATTTATTATTATTAATTAATTAATCTAATTAATTATTAAAAATTAATCATATTAATTAATTACTAAATAAACTTTAGTTAATGACCATCATTAACTATTATTAATTCTTTAATTATTTTTCTTTAATTACTTCTTAATTATCTCTAATTTGAATTAATCCAAATTATTAATTAAATAAATTAAATAAATAAGTTATTCCTTAATTATCCAATTTATTTAATTATATTTAATGTCTTAATAATTTTTAAGATAAACCATTCCTTATTATTAATTGTATAAATATTAAGGTGTACTTAGAACATTTAAATTCAAATTTCATTTTGAGTCAAAAATTCAAAATGATATTTATTATAGCATTATCAAATTTAAATTCATTCATATTCCTTTTTAGAATAAATGTAAATAACATTTATCACTTATAATTAAAACTTATATAAGATAAGTCTTAATATACTTAATTTAATTAAATTTAAATTCCAAATTCAAGTTAACAGTCATTTAACTTCCTTTATAAACTATTTATAATGATTTCATTTCAAAAAGAAAAAAAATCAATTTAAATATTTGTTTGAAACAATTTTTACTTCTAATAAACAATTTAAATTTAAACTAGTTTGAAAACATTCAAATTTTAAACTTAGTCAAATCTCAGATTTTTAATTCAATACACTTGGAACCATTCCTTATGTAAAATTATTTGAATTTAAACTTGCATTGAACTCTTGCTTTACATCTTGATTTTTAAACTCCTTATTTAAAAATAAAACTTGAAGATTTAAAGATTCTTATGAAAACTGGACTTAGATTTGAATTCAAACTGCTAATTTAAAATTAGCTTTCAGATCTAAATTTAAATTTAAATTTTCCAGAAAACTGCCAGGTTTACTCTTTTTCTTCTTCTTTTAATCTGAAAACCATTTTCAAATTTTTAAACATACAAGATTTCAAACTCCTATAAACTATACCTTTTCCAGCATATTTTAAACTTTGTTCAAATATTATCATAACTACTAATTTATTTAAATTTTTGATTTAAACTTTAAAACTGCGGACAGTTTTTCAAAAAAAACTGTAGCATAAAATTTACCTGAGTCAACCTTATGTTTGCTTCGAGTCATCTAACCAAAATCTTCGGGCAAAACATGGAAATCCCCGAGTTAAACTCGAGACAAATATATTGTCTCCACCCAGAAAACAACAGGCTAACCAAAAATTGCACGGTGCACGTGCACCGTGCCTCTGGCCACCATCACCTCCTTCCGGCGACCTCCTGACATCGACAAACAACCCCACTATCTACCTCCACCCTCAAATTTCCCTTCCCCAACTCAAATTTGAAATTTCAGTTTTCCTCTCCAAACCTGAAACTGCAAGAACAGGTTTTTACCCAAACCTGTAACATCTTCTTCCACCACTTCTGATCTCCGGCATGTCAGTGACTCTGGTCACTTGTCCATCCATCCATCTACTATCATTCCCCAGAGACTCAGACATCTCGATCGCTCCTCCTTGAAGAACTGACCACAGAGACTTACCTATCTTAAACTAGGGTTACAGGTAACAAAATCACCACACTGTCTTCATATTGCTTTGCATCATTACCTAATAATTTTCCATTCATCAATGATAGCTCCTCCACCTACCTGAAGGACCCTGACCAATACATTTGCCCAGTTTCCCCCAAAAATTCAAAAGTTCCCTATACAGATCAACACAGAACAATACCATACTTCTCCACTAAAAATCCTACTATTTGTCCTAAAAATCATAGTTTGATCTAGGTATTAAATTCATAGTACTGAATTTATAATCTATTAAGTATGATTTTTATGTTGAATTTCATAATTTGCTTTGTGTTTCTATTTCATATTACTAAATTTATAAATTTACAGAGTTTGATTTTTACTTTATAAATCAATCACTACTGATACTTTTAAAAAAAAACCTGAACACAATTTAAACTTCGATTCTCAGTTTAATAAACACATTTGAATGAATCTGAATACAATAACATATACTACATTATGAAATGTTAGTGTTTGAACAGATTCTTACATCTGGAAATGAAATGCAGAGGACAGCAAAATCACATTATTCACACACTTCTACAGAAAATCACTGATACAAATGCATGAATCATTCACACTAAAACATGAAAATAAACAAGAAACTTTCTAAAATACTTAAACTTCATTAATTAGGATGTTGCTCACCCGAATCTTGAAAGCAGAGCAATTTCTTTTAACAGTTTGAATAAGAAATGCAGGTTTGCTTGATTCCCAGTTTTAAGAAATGCAGTTCTTCTATTTTTGATTAAAACTTTGCACTCCTCTAGACTGATATGCCCCATAAACTTGAATGCTTTGAAAATGCAGGTTTTAGGATGTAACTGATGTTGCATGCAAGTTCTTGAGTATTGTTTTCAAACCAGAAAAGGACTGCAGGCTTTAGAGTTGCAATTTGATTTTTTTTTTCCTCAGGTTAATGAAATTGAAGAGGCTACAGGTTTGAGATGATTTGCATTCCAAGTTTATATGATTTTGGTTTGTGGAGAGATTTAGATAGTTTGATTTGGTCAGAGGAAAAAATATTGGTTTTAGTTTTGGTATTTGAGGGGGTTGCAGGAATTTTTCTTTTGAACAGAAATTTTCTGTTTTAAATGTAGATTGATCAAAGAATTTAAAACTTGGTTTGAATGTTGATTTCAGAAATTTGTTTTCCATTGCTTCTTAGCTTTAGAATTTTTTTAAAAAGAAATAAGATAGAAGAGAGTGTGCTTTATAAAAACTGAAATAAAATAAAAAGAAACCAAAAACAAAAATGCCACATGTCCCCAATATTACATTTGTCACTCTAAATGTTTTATTTCCTAACACATGTTAATTTGTGTTTCCAAAAAGTTTACACTTATTACAAAAGTTAATAAGCTATATATTTAGTTAACTTGTATTTTAAGTGAGATGTTTAATATAAGATAGTTTAGTTAATTTGTTAACATGCCTTTATTTACATGTATATAGATTTTAAAATAAAATAAATCAAACTATATTTATAAATTTAAACTTATACAAATATTTCAAAATCAAGATAAATTAAAAACATTTATACTTTAAATTTTAAAAACTTTGAATTCAAGTTTCAAAATAAATTTTGAAATCCAGTTTATTTACGAATACACTACAAATTTGAATTTTTGAAAAACAATTATTTTTATTTGTTGAAACAATGTATTATTATATTTTTAGAAATAACAATACTTAATAACCATAAATAACTTATAAAAGAAATTATCTTCTTTATTCATAAATTGTTTATTTATTTTATCACATAATATTTAAAAGAACTCAAAATAATCTCATTGTTATTTATTTAAATTTTAAACTCGAGTTACACATATTTTAAATCATTTAATATTTATCTTAAGTATTTAAAACCATATTTTATTTGTTAAATAGCTTTTAAAAAGTTTAACTTTTAAATAAAATCATAATTTCCAATTTTACTAAAGATATAAATTTTATAGAAAACAGGATTCATTTAAAACAATACCTATTCACAATATATACAATATTCTATATACATTATAAATATAAACAATTATTAGATTTAAAAAGATAAAATCTATCAATTACTATTTATTTTATTGAATTATTAAATTAATTCAAATCTCATTACAAAGATTATCAAATCAATTTAATTTTTATTACAGATTATTGAATTGATATTGCTTTAAAAATTCCGGGTCGTCACATTCCTCCCCCCTTAAAAGAATTTCGTCCCCGAAATTTTAAAACAAAGGTAATTTAATAATCTATTTAAAGGATTAAATTTTAAAACACAAGCATATACCAATGATATGCTAACAACCAAAGCAATCAATTCAACCAATCAAACAAATCTAATTAATCAAATATAGTTATCCAGAAAAATTCTGGATAAAACTTCCACGAGTTTCCCCGGTATAAATATCGGGATACTCGCTCTATAGATTCCAAACAATCAATACTATTAAACTATAGAGCTCCTATTCATCTATATCTACAGAACTAGACAGCATATCAGACTACATGCGAGTCTAACTCCACAATCAAACCTTCTAAAACTACTGGTTCCAAAACCAGAAATAGACCATACACGTACTCCCTCAGAGATACGTGAAACTCATCGAATTCCAGTTATCCAAACTGACAATTCAATCAGAAAACCAAATACCAATCTAACCGAAACACAGATAAAAGATCCAAACATCTCAAAACTTATAGCTTCCTGAATCAGAGAAAACTCCAACAATAACGAAGTCTCCAACTTCGAATTCCAAATTCCTCCTTCCCTTATCTACAAAAGCCTTCAGACAATCCTGGGCTGCCAATATCCAAACTGATCAGCTCAACCCTTGCTGATTCCTCTAGAAACAATCAGAACCAGAATCAACCCATCACAATGATCTCCTCAAGATCAATCTAAAACCAAAACACAATCCTATTCCATAAATAGCAGAAGACTACAAACTTCTCCAGATCCGGAAAAGACAATCAGAAACACTATCAAACTGCTTCCGCTGCACAACTCTGATCCGAAGTAGATAAGAAAAAGCTGACGAAGAACACAAGCATCAACTGGACATCACCTTCCAGAAATATGGTTCTACGGATCCATAAAGGAAACTCAGAAATTCCTCTGAACACTGAGTTGCTTCATCAAACTCTATCTTTAGGAATCATTCTTCAACTAAACAGAACCACCGGTTCCACTCCTGGAATTCTAGTCGATAAGAAAACTCAATCTCCAGATGCTGACGAACCTCTGTCTTCCTAGAAGACACCCATAAAAATCTCCAACCATCTAAAAGAACATTCAAACAATCGCAAGTCACTTTTGCGATCAACCCAGATAAATTTCCAAAGAAAACTGTTCTCTCCTTACCAAACAGAACAGCTTACACTAGTCTAGTGAATCCATTCAAGAAACGGATTCACTTAGTAGTTTCTAAACTCCATCTTCAGAGAAACTACTCATCTAAGACCTCCATGTCGGCTCACAGAACATTCCGAGCTGCACTGCTGTCGCCAATGCCAAACTTCTTAATCCAAAGTTCTTCGAGAAACTCGGACTTCAGAGCAAACAGAAAACACCACAACATCCTGCTGAATCCAGCCACAACTTCGGGACAGTCACACTCCCAAACTTGTTCCAAAGAAAACATCTTCGGAAACAATCCATAGTCACTGCATCTCATCACGTAGTTACAACTTCCTGAGGTATCAAAATACCATTACTTACTCCAGCTCAACCGAACAGATCCAAACCCTACTCACCAAACTTCTGCACTTCAAAGATGACTCCGAACCTTAACAGGTTTCCTTCAGAGATTGATGAAATACTTCAACACAACAAAACTTATTCGAGACGGTATTAGGTCTACAGTCTCGACAGATAAACTTCCAATCTCAACATCAGACTCCAACCAACGGTAGTAATCGTGTTACAAACACTACTACCTTATCTACCTTTATAACCTATATTGGAAAACCCGAACAGGTAACCCAACAGATAGGTGGAAATAGATAAATATATATAAATATATATAAAATTACAAATACGCTCTCTCAAGAAAGACACCACTCCAGAGCCTAAGTATTCACTTAACCTAACGCTCTTATACCACCAGTAGCGACCCAACTTCCAAACTCCAAGAAGTTGTATCGCTAATAAGAAAGAAAGGGATAGAAAAGAGAAAGAAAGAGAAGAAGAAGAAACAACACATCAGAATCTAAACAGCGGAACAAATAAATTATGTTAATAACATAAAATATTACATAGTTTACAACCACTATCAGAGTACACAGATAATACATCACATACTAGACAGTTATAAACACATGTCTAGTATTTACAACATAAGACAACACAGAGATACCAATCACAGCGGAATACTATATATCTAACGCAGAAGCCTCCTGCTCCATTGCTCCTCCAATATTCGTCAAAGCTAACCTGAATTCCTTGGCTACTCGTAAAAATTTGAGTACCCAAGAGTTTATGAAAACAAAAGATAAACTCCGGGTCAGACATGGGTCTGGTGTGAGTAACAGGTTAAAATTGCTTAACTTTCAAAAACCTTTTGAAAAGAAAGGTATCACGTAAGACTTCCCACACATAAACATGGAAAAGTTTTTACCTTACGCTAACCAAAACATTTGATAGGAAATCCAGTGATATTATAATAGGTCTAGGGTTTTCAAGTAAATATGAAATAGCCGAAATTGTTACATCTATTAAATTCCAGCTACTAGCCACAAAAGTGGGTAATACAATCAAAATCGTTGGCACTTATTGGATTTTGGATTCCATACAATGGCAAGGCTACTGGGGTACCGCCCGTCACAGTACGTGGCCTAGATCAACGTACCGAGGAGCCACCCTAACTCCCCCGCAACACAAGGCCGGACCCATTCCTTACTGAATAGTTCCGAACAAGACAACCCCGCAGTTGGTGCGCAATTCCAACTGCCCACTAAGCCGAATAAAAAGGGACCTCTAGACAGGGATCAATCTTGCTCTCCAGTGGGTGCTACCCACGAAGCCTTGCTGCACCTCCCCTGTTTTAGCCATTCCCGGTTGATGAGGCTTAAGGCTACGATAACCTTTAGAGAACACATTATCTTAGAATGCTCATCGTCCACCTGACGATGTTCTGAAAGCATTCAATCTATACAAGTTCGTTCCGGGTTCGAACGAAACCGAAGGCATTATCTCGTTACACTCATTACGGAATCACCCACAGAGTTAACGACGATAACCCTTGCACTCTAAATCACCATCTCGAATCTATAAGTACTATTCCGTCAAACTCATTACGGAATCACCCACAGAATTATACTGACGTATAGCCCTTACACCTCGAGTCTTCACTCGCTCCACTTGGATTAACGTCCTAACGTTTAATTGGAATCGATGTGGTTTTTGGATATCCAAATATGGAAACCCGATCCCGGTCTCATCGAAATCCAAAGCGTGTCTTTTAGGTCCAAGTTGTTTTAAAGTTTAAAACAAATTCAATAACACAGATAGATAACTCATAGATTCACAACAGATATTTATCATTATCAAACCACAGATAATCCATATTATCACTATTAAAAGATAATCCATATCAATATCACAATGCAACCAATGCATCCATATCAATCAACATTACTAATCTCATCTCTGAGATTCAAACCATTCAAAGTAACCAATATCAACCATCTATAAGCAATGACTTAATCATACCATCTATAATTAATTTAAAATGAATTAAATTAATTACATCATCTTTAATTAATTTAAAATGAATTAAATTAATTACTTACACAATATAAATCTTGCTTACATTAATTAAATACAAATTAATTAATTGATTAACCTCTACTTTATCATCTTAATTAATCAATCCTGATTAATTATACTTCAATTAATTTCACAAAATTAATTACTCTAAACCAAATACAGTAATTAACCTCTAATTACTTCATTAATTAATTAACTATAATTAATTACATTTAACCTTAATTAATTACAATTAATTAATTATCCTTAATTACTTATTATTGATTAATTAATATTAATTAATCAATCTTAATTACATCATTAATTATATTAATTAATGACTCTTAATTATATTTAATAAATTACTCAATTAAATTAATTACTTTCAGTAATTAATCTCACTTAAACCATAATTATTAATCACCTTTGATTAATCTCAATCTGTAATTAACCACCTTTAGTTACTTATCAAATTAATTACCCTTTAATTAATTTCTTAATTAATCTCTTGATTAATTATACAAGATAATTTAATCTAAATTACATTCACAATTCCAACACTATCCACTAATTACATCCTGTAATTATCTCTAATTACTTAACTGAGTAATTCCATTAATTACATAAAGTAATTATTATCAAATCAAATGTTTAAAATTAATTAAACTTAATTTATTAATCTAAACCAATCTCAATAAACTCATTAATTACATTAAGTAATTAATGTCTTAATTACTTTTATTTAAGTAATCAACTTAAATAAATTTCATAATTTATTATTATTAATTAATTAATCTAATTAATTATTAAAAATTAATCATATTAATTAATTACTAAATAAACTTTAGTTAATGACCATCATTAACTATTATTGATTCTTTAATTATTTTTCTTTAATTACTTCTTAATTATCTCTAATTTGAATTAATCCAAATTATTAATTAAATAAATTAAATAAATAAGTTATTCCTTAATTATCCAATTTATTTAATTATATTTAATGTCTTAATAATTTTTAAGATAAACCATTCCTTATTATTAATTGTATAAATATTAAGGTGTACTTAGAACATTTAAATTCAAATTTCATTTTGAATCAAAAATTCAAAATGATATTTATTATAGCATTATCAAATTTAAATTCATTCATATTCCTTTTTAGAATAAATGTAAATAACATTTATCACTTATAATTAAAACTTATATAAGATAAGTCTTAATATACTTAATTTAATTAAATTTAAATTCCAAATTCAAGTTAACAGTCATTTAACTTCCTTTATAAACTATTTATAATGATTTCATTTCAAAAAGAAAAAAAATCAATTTAAATATTTGTTTGAAACAATTTTTACTTCTAATAAACAATTTAAATTTAAACTAGTTTGGAAACATTCAAATTTTAAACATATTCAAATCTCGGATTTTTAATTCAATACACTTGAAAACCATTCCTTATGTAAAATTATTTGAATTTAAACTTGCATTGAACTCTTGCTTTACATCTTGATTTTTAAACTCCTTATTTAAAAATAAAACTTGAAGATTTAAAGATTCTTATGAAAACTGGAGTTAGATTTGAATTCAAACTACTAATTTAAAATTAGCTTTCAGATCTAAATTTAAATTTAAATTTTCCACATAACTGCTCGGTTTACTCTTTTTTTCTTTTCTTCTTTTAATCTGAAAACCATTTTCAAATTTTTAAACATACAAGATTTCAAACTCCTATAAACTATACCTTTTCCAGCAGATTTTAAACTTTGTTCAAATATTATCATAACTACTAATTTATTTAAATTTTTGATTTAAACTTTAAAACTGCAGACAGTTTTTCAAAAAAAACTGTAACATAAAATTTACCCGAGTCAACCTTATGTTTGCTTCGAGTCATCTAACCAAAATCTTCGGGCAGAACATGGAAATACCCGAGTTAAACTCGAGACAAATATATTGTCTCCACCCAGAAAACAACAGGCTAACCAAAAATTGCACGGTGCACGTGCACCGTGCCTCTGGCCACCATCACCTCCTTCCGGCGACCTCCTGACATCGACAAACAACCCCACTATCTACCTCCACCCTCAAATTCCCCTTCCCAAACTCAAATTTGAAATTTGAGTTTTCCTCTCCAAACCTGAAACTGCAAGAACAGGTTTTTACCCAAACCTGTAACATCTTCTTCCACCACCTTCTGATCTCCGGCATGTCAGTGACTCTGGTTACTTGTTCATCCATCCATCTACTATCATTCCCCAGAGACTCAGACATCTCGATCGCTCCTCCTTGAAGAACTGACCACAGAGACTTACCTATCTTAAACTAGGGTTACAGGTAACAAAATCACCACACTGTCTTCATATTGCTTTGCATCATTACCTAATAATTTTCCATTCATCAATGATAGCTCCTCCACCTACCTGAAGGACCCTGACCAATAAATTTGCCCAGTTTCCCCCAAAAAATCAAAAGTTTCCTATACAGATCAACACAGAACAATACCATACTTCTCCACTAAAAATCCTACTATTTGTCCTAAAAATCATAGTTTGATCTAGGTATTAAATTCAAAGTACTGAATTTATAATCTATTAAGTATGATTTTTATGTTGAATTTCATAATTTGCTTTGTGTTTCTATTTCATATTACTAAATTTATAAATTTACAGAGTTTGATTTTTACTTTATAAATCAATCACTACTGATACTTTTAAAAAAAAAACCTGAACACAATTTAAACTTCGATTCTCAGTTTAATAAACACATTTGAATGAATCTGAATACAATAACATATACTACATTATGAAATGTTAGTGTTTGAACAGATTCTTACATCTGGAAATGAAATGCAGAGGACAGCAAAATCACATTATTCACACACTTCTACAGAAAATCACTGATACAAATGCATGAATCATTCACACTAAAACATGAAAATAAACAAGCAACTTTCTAAAATACTTAAACTTCATTAATTAGGATGTTGCTCACCCGAATCTTGAAGGCAGAGCAATTTCTTTTAACAGTTTGAATAAGAAATGCAGGTTTGCTTGATTCCCAGTTTTAAGAAATGCAGTTCTTCTATTTTTGATTAAAACTTTGCACTCCTCTAGACTGATATGCCCCATAAACTTGAATGCTTTGAAAATGCAGGTTTTAGGATGTAACTGATGTTGCATGCAAGTTCTTGAGTATTGTTTTCAAACCAGAAAAGGACTGCAGGCTTTAGAGTTGCAATTTGATTTTTTTTTCCTCAGGTTAATGAAATTGAAGAGGCTACAGGTTTGAGATGATTTGCATTCCAGGTTTATATGATTTTGGTTTGTGGAGAGATTTAGATAGTTTGATTTGGTCAGAGGAAAAAATATTGGTTTTAGTTTTGGTATTTGAGGGGGTTGCAGGAATTTTTCTTTTGAACAGAAATTTTCTGTTTTAAATGTAGATTGATCAAAGAATTTAAAACTTGGTTTGAATGTTGATTTCAGAAATTTGTTTTCCATTGCTTCTTAGCTTTAGAATTTTTTTGAAAAAGAAATAAGATAGAAGAGAATGTGCTTTATAAAAACTGAAATAAAATAAAAAGAAACCAAAAACAAAAATGCCACATGTCCCCAATATTACATTTGTCACTCTAAATGTTTTATTTCCTAACACATGTTAATTTGTGTTTCCAAAAAGTTTACACTTATTATAGAAGTTAATAAGCTATATATTTAGTTAACTTGTATTTTAAGTGAGATGTTTAATATAAGATAGTTTAGTTAATTTGTTAACATGCCTTTATTTACATGTATATAGATTTTAAAATAAAATAAATCAAACTATATTTATAAATTTAAACTTATACAAATATTTCAAAATCAAGATAAATTAAAAACATTTATACTTTAAATTTTAAAAACTTTGAATTCAAGTTTCAAAATAAATTTTGAAATCCAGTTTATTTACGAATACACTACAAATTTGAATTTTTGAAAAACAATTATTTTTATTTGTTGAAACAATGTATTATTATATTTTTAGAAATAACAATACTTAATAACCATAAATAACTTATAAAAGAAATTATCTTCTTTATTCATAAATTGTTTATTTATTTTATCACATAATATTTAAAAGAACTCAAAATAATCTCATTGTTATTTATTTAAATTTTAAACTTGAGTTACACATATTTTAAATCATTTAATATTTATCTTAAGTATTTAAAACCATATTTTATTTATTAAATAGATTTTAAAAAGTTTAACTTTTAAATAAAATCATAATTTCCAATTTTACTAAAGATATAAATTTTATAGAAAACAGGATTCATTTAAAACAATACCTATTCACAATATATACAATATTCTATATACATTATAAAATAAAACAATTATTAGATTTAAAAATATAAAATCTATCAATTACTATTTATTTTATTGAATTATTAAATTAATTTAAATCTCATTACAAAGATTATCAAATCAATTTAATTTTTATTACAGATTATTAAATTGATATTGCTTTAAAAATTCCGGGTCATCACAAATGTAATTATTACTGGGATCCCATCTCTTACCATATGGACTGCCCATCACAAATGGTTTAGCTATTTAAATTTTATGGACTATCCATCACACGTATTCCATTCATCTAAAATTGATGTGGGCTATCCGTCACACATCCCATAGTTTTCTTAGGTTGACTATGAACCATTCATTCACCTCATAGAGACTATCTATCTCCGAAATGATGTGGACTATCCATCTCACATCCCATAGTTTTCTAGGATGACTATGAACTCATCATTTAACAATTTATTCATGGTTCCCACATGTTTTACCTATGTCTATTAGTATCCCCAATTAGATTATCTCCCCTTAACGTTATAATAACAAATGGTATACATTGGTATCCCTAGTAGTCTAAGTCTAAAATTATAATTTGAAATACATGGGTACCCCCAATGGTTGGTGTCGAAAATACATTGGTAACCACAATGATAACCCCAATTTATAAAACATTTAGCGTGCCAAAACAAATCCATAATGGTATCCCCAATGATAGTGTCAAAATTTACAATTAAAATGACATTGGTATCCTCCGTGTTTAAAGTCAAAATCATATCATATATGGCTCGTTGCCTTTAAATAGGTTAATATAGTTTAATGTCGATGTCAATAACAATGTCGACAAAAAGGCTTAAGGTTCTTAGCCTTTAATAATAACACATGAAGTTAATACATTGTCGACCTCTATCCAAGGTTCAAGTCAAAACTTTAATTCTTTTAAGTATAAAATACTATATTGAAAATAAGGTCATCGACATAGAAGTAATATAGGTTATCCATACTTTCCAAAATAAAGCTTAGTATTTTTATAAGCAAGAACAATGTCGATGAAACTGACGAATGAAAATGGAAAGACATGCAGCATCATTGTAAAAACATACATAGTTCACTTGGCTATTATTCTAGTTTATATATAAAGTCGAAGACAAGACAAGCGACATCCCTACCGTTTGTATAATTGTGAGTATTCAAAATAGAAGTATGCTTCATCACCTAAAACATAGGTGAAGACATGAGGCATCATTGATGGTGGCATAAATGATAAGAGGCTGCTTTAATGATCATGACATGAACCTTTAAACTTTTAGATGAATCACAGAAAGGTTATGCTGCCAATGATAGGTTGACGATGAGCTCGGAGTCGACAAAGATGGAATTGTTCCTTTTTCTACCGAAATATCCATCATAAGCATCCCTCTATCTCAACACGAACACACATAGATGCGGCGTTACCAGCATATGTAGCATGGCATTATCGTAATTATCAAGAAAACTGATTTATTTCTATTAAAAGCAATTATGTTTCACTAAACCATAATTCTTGTCAAATTTCTATTGGATAATGCAATACTTTAACATTTTCTTTTTTAAAAAACTGTCATACCCCAGTTTTACATTTTCAAAACAATTTTAAATTAATTAATTAATAGCCTTAATTAATTACTAATTAAAATGCTTTTCTAGCCTATTAAATTCATGATAGATCAAAATCACTTAGGAAAAACTATCAAAAATCATAGAAATTCCAGAATACCATATTCTTCATCATATAAAAATTTCACGACTAAAAACCATATTTAATTATTTTAAATAATTAAAACCCAAATTAACTCAATTTCTACCATAGGAAATTCATAAAATATTTAATTAAATTTGAAAAATTATGAGATTAAAAGCACATTCCTAAATATGATTTTACACAACATACCAAAAAATCAAAGCATTTGGTGATTTAAAACTTAGGTTTTACACTTAAAAACTATCAAAATAATTTCATAAATAATTCCATGAATCGTTATTCTATCCAAACAATGATTATATAACTATAATTTGGAAAAAATCATCAAAACCATTTGGATATTATCCATAGCTGAATTCAAGAACAAAATAGAGATGGTTTAAGTATTATTCACATTAGATTTTTTAATGGACTTGAGATTTTATTTTGGTTTTGCTTCCTTAAGATTCGGCCTTGAATCACTTTTGATTTCGTCCCCTTCTTTCCCTTAGAATTGGCCGACTTCCTTTTGTTATTCTTTGATTTCTTTGTGAGTGAGTAAGGTGTGAATGGTATAAGGAAGGAGAGGGTTAAATGAGTAAAAGAGGGATCTACCTATTTTGGCCCCTTCCACACATTCTCTATTATGGTTTAAGTCTAAAAAATCTTACTTAGTTTATTAATAGTGGCTCGACTTTATAAGATTTCAAATCTCACTCCCTTGACCATTTACATTATTCTATTTAGTTTATCCAATTAAATGTCCTGAATAATGTTAAACATAAATTAGGGATGTTGTAGCAACCTTATCACTACTACCTTGCACACTTGTATGGGATCAATCACCAATAACTTTTGAAAAGCAAGCACTTCTTCATGATCCATGTCACTGCTATCTTGAAAGCTTTTCCAACAACACTTCCTTTGCCTTTGACATATTTGCATAGGACCAATCACTGGCAAGTTCGAGGGGAAGGAGTAAGTGACCTCTAATGGAATATCTTTTCATTACTACCTGATACACTTGCACAGGATCAATCACTATTGAGTTTGGAAAGGTGAAAGATCTCTGGTGGAGTGTCTTTGTAGTCCGGTAGCATATGTCCATGTTGGTTTCCAGTTTCTTTGTCTTGGATTCGAGCGAGTTCATCCCCGTATGGTGGAAATACTTTTTATACCTAAAAAGTAAGTCCAAAGGTCGATCATCAACAATGGACTACCCAGTCAGTGATCATGTCCTAATCGTGGGTGATTCAACTTGTTATCACTAGTTAGAATTTGTGGTCCAATCTTCAAAAGTGAACTACCCATTCCATGATCTTGTCTTAATCATGCGTAAATCCGATTCACTATTTCCGATAAAGGCTTTAGGGCCGATCACCGATGATAAACTACCTAGTCGGTGGTCATGTCCTGACCACGAGCAAGTCCGGCCCGCCATTGCAGACAAAGGTTTTTAAGCCGACCATTAATGGTAAACTACCTAATCAGCGGTAATGTCCTGTTTACGAGTAAGACCGGTTCAACGCTGCCAACCAAGGTTTGCGGGCCGATCATCAATATTGAAAGGACCGGTCAACGGTCATGCCCACACAAAAGGTAAGTCCAGTTCAACATTGTCGGCCAAGATTTGTGTAAGTTTATAAAGTTAGGGTTATGCCCTAGGGGAAATTATCTAATTTTTTACATATATCTAACACGATAACCAATCTTATTCGAAATAGGTGTTTTCATTCTATTACAAACACGATATAATATGTTATATTAATTAATTATTTTAATTAAAAGTATATTTAATAGAAAATCCATAAATGGTATGTTTTTTGATAGTAGTTACAAAGTGTTGTAACATGATTAAATTACCACAAAGAAAATAAAAATACCATTTTAAATATTCTTAGTCAAGATGCATTCAGACTAGATATTGATACATCCGTTGAGACTACCATATGCAATGCTCTTCAAATGGTGGATAATGTATTACTCATGGCTTCTGTGGGCACGATGGGTATTAGATAGTGGATGACTATGTAATGACTCACCTGATAGTTGTCTGTTTGTTAATATGACTAAGATCAAACAGAAAATATCGCTGTGATAAATTACACAATTCCTTTAACTTGAGAATACTGTTGACCTTCAATATATAAGACTTTTTTAATTATAATTAAACTGTGGCATGCCATCCATTGAACGACTACAGTTGGGTCGAGTCAAAGCATTGGAAGTGAAACACTATTTGAGAGACGATTCGTCTCCTCGGTTATATAAGGTTAGTATCACAATCAACTGAAGTCAACTCAAAGTCAAAGTCTTTAAGCAGTGCATTTCGGTTAATAATGATCGTTATTATTAGACCAAGGACTTTGTATGAGGACTACAGAGTTGAATATGGATGGTATTCGAATTTTGACCATTACCAAATTCCATAAGTCCACAGTGATATAGTCTTGACGAAGAGAATTGGTTTAAATAATAGTCACAATCAGGTAACGCTTAACATAGTAAAAATTGATTTTACCAAAATCAAGTAAGCGATAAATTTGGCCAAAATGTCACACCACCTACTAAGGGACGTGTGAATGTTAATATTTGAATAGTTCGATATTAATCATTGACAAAATTTACACATAAAGAGTCGCATAATCGAATCGTTGAATACTTATTATCGAGCTGCTTCAAAGTTGGGGGAAACGAAGTGTTGGTCAGAGGCGAAGGTTCTGACAAGTGGTGGTGGTCGCCGGTGGTCTGTGGCGTCAAGGCGTGGCGATTTTGTCGATCAGGTTTGGTTCCAGGAAGCAATCCAATAGCTCGAATTCGATTTCGAGTTGTGATGAAGTTTTGGTGGTCGGATTCGAGAATGGTGGCTATGGTCGACTTGCCGGTGATGGCAATGGTGACCGGAGTGGCAGCAATGGCATATACAGGTGCACACATGTCAGGATGTGTCAAGTTGGGTCTGTTGGAGAAGATGATGATGTTGCCTCGGGTTTTCTCTAGAGAAAATGACAATGTAGCTCGAAGTCGAACTCGAAGTGAATTCGTGGTGCGCCGGGTTTAAAACTTAAACAAATTTCAAGTTATGGGAAAAAAAATGTGTGCACGGGTCGATTTTAGTAAAACCTCGAAGCAAGGAGGCAGTAGTCTCGGGTAACACCCGAGGTGATCTCAAGCACATGCATTTCCAGTTTTGAAATAAAATATTTTAAAATTAGTTAAGTTTAAAGATGTTTTAAACTTATATGTTTAAAAGAGTTTATTTTAAATAAAATTTAACCATGTGATTAAGGAGTAATCAAATGTTTTTAAATTGTTAACTTCAAGGTTGAGCTAATTTATATTGTTAATAATAATTAATCAATTAAGAATTTAAGTATTTAATAATTAAAGAATGATTTATTTAAAGATTAATTAATTTTTAGTTAATGGCTAATGAATTTATAATTAAGGATTGATTAATTAAAATAACTAATTAATTAAGGAATAATTAATTAATCAAGGTGATTAATTTAATAATGTATTAAGGTAATTAATTTGAGGCTAATTGCTTAATAAAGGTGATTAAGGGGTTGATTACTTGATGTAATTAATAGGGTGATTAACTAAAGTAATTAATTAATGATTAAAGTTAATTAAGTAATTAGGGATAATTACATATTATAATTAATTTAAGATAATTAATTTAAGATAATTAATTAAATGATAATTAATCAAGGGTTAATTAATTATGTAAATAACCTGAAGATTAATTTAATTAATGTGATTAATTAAGGACTAATTAATTAATTAAGGGTAATTAATTAAGATGGATAATTAAGGATTAATTTAATCCTAAATTAATTAAATTTAATTTTCAATTAAATTAATTACTCATGAATTAATTACTCAATCCTGATTAATTATGATACCAGAGCTAGCTTTGGATTGGAGATGGAGTTTTTGGAGTTTGGCATTGAAGACATTGTCTTTCCGCTGCTATTGTCTTGTATATATCTTTGATATATTGATAGTAATTTGTATTTGATATTCATTTGTATCTGATGTTGTATCAACTGTGTATCAACGATATATGATATTATCTTTTTCTTCCGTTGTGTTGTTATACTTAACGTGTTATAAGCTCCGGCGATCCAGATTCGACGTTTGAATCAGCGGCATTTGAGTACAAGTGAAGTATGGGTGTCGATTTTCGAAGGTCGAGTCAGGGTCGTTATATTCGGTATCGGAGCTGAAGGTTGAAACTTTAGCTCAGGAGTATAACACATTAGGTAACTCATTAGAGATAGGGTGAAGTATACCCTAGAATGAGTATAATTAAGATATCCGTCTGAATGCCTCAGTAAATTCCCTTACTAATCACTGGTAGTAAGTAGGAATGCAAGAAGAGGACGAGATAGGGGACAGGAGAGTACCAGTACAAATGGTCAATAACCTGCAACAACGAGGAAATAACTTTCTCTATCAATCTCCTTTGTTGATCATCCAATTTCGAAATTCTTTGATATCTTCGTGGCAGCTGCAAGGAGAAGCTTCGATGTGGTGATGGCCTTGCGAATCGTTGAAGATAAGTTTCTATCTCGTATTCTCTTCATCGGATTCTTATCAGCTTTCTGTTTTTGACTCTAATAAATTTAAAATTTATTTAAAATAAATTGGTTAATAAAATATAAAGTTAGTATCGATAAAACGATTTCATGTAAAACCAAATTTGGAATTCTGTTTCTTGTGGGTGTCAAAGTCCGAAGAAGGACCAATTGGTGTATACTTTGGGATATTCCAATCTGAATTGGGTATCCACTATCTATTCTTTGGGTCCAGATATATTCTACGAATGGTTATTTATCCCTTCGGACTAACCAATGCCCCTGCATACTTCGTAGATCTGGTGACCCGAGTGTCTTGGGTAGCATTGAATGAGTTTGTTCTCATATCTATTGTTGATGTTCTGATTTGGTAAGCCGAATGCAGAAAAAATATCCAGTTTAATCTGGTGATCATATCTTTGATATGTTCATCTGTTCTTGGCTGTTTTTCTGGCAAATTTCGAGGATGAAATTTTCTTAAGGGGGGAATCTGTAACATTCTCGGATTTAGTCAGAATTAATTTGATAATAAATTCAATTTTTGGAATTTAATTATGGAATTATTGGTAATTAATTTTAAATTTTGGTTAAATGATGAATAAATTAGGTATTTTCCAAATTAATAGATATTTATTTATTTATTAATATAAATGTATATAAATATGATTTTTAAATAGAATTTGAATTTGAGATTCAAAATAAGTATTGAAAATAAATTGAAATTTGGATTTGAAATTCAAATATAAATATATTGAAAAACAAGTTGAATTTGGAAAATACTTATAGATTGTCAATGAATAAAATATATATTTATAAAAATTATTGTTGTTTATTCATTTATAAATACAAATTTATTGTATATTAAATTTTGAATTTGGAAATTTAAAAATAAATGTTTTGAATAATATTTGGATTTAAAAAATCTATAAATTAATACTAATAGGAGTTAATACTCTATATTTTAAGAAATAATGTATATATATGTATGATTATTTATTAAGTGCATAAATTGTTTTTAATTCATTTTCTTTTAAAAGTTATATAAGTATAAAAATAGAAAAATCTATGAATTAAACATGAACATTCCTAATAAATTGAATTTAAAATGTAAAATAAAATTGATAAAAAAAAAATTAAATTGCTTTTCCTCTATATATTTGGAAGATTAATAAGATAAACATTTGTAAAATGTAAGTGTATAAGGAGATGAAAAACATAAACTTGTGTAAATATGAAATTAAACAGCTTTGCCAAAAAAAATTATGAAATTAAATAAAAATTTATAAAGGGTTAAAAACGTGTTTTATAAATTTAAAATAACGAGAGGGTTTAAAACAAAGTTTTAAATTTAATGCAAGGGTTTAGACATAAAAATGCTCACATTTAACATGTGTAAATGTTTTAAATTATATTGAAACATTTGTAATCAAATAAGCTTGCACATAGACAAGTGGCAAGATAATAAATTTTCTCTTAAGTTAGGATTTTAGAAAAAATATGTTGAGAAAAGAAAATAGGCCATTCCCTTCAAAACTCTAAAACTGAATAACAAAACTATAAACTAGAAAAAAAATCAAATCAAAAATTTGAAGCAAAAGCTTCAATCTGGAAACAAGTTTAATTCAAACTCAAGCAAGGCAGCAATCAAAAAATCTGGAAACTTTAAACAAGTTTGAAGCATGCATAGTGATTAAATGATTTCAACCTGAGGATCATCTAAAATAATTCAAAAATCCTAAGTAAAGCATTCAGATCGAAAATACTTCCAGATCAGGCATGCATTTCAAACCTGGAAGCACTGATTCAAGGAGTAGATCAGGCAAATTTAAGTCAAGATTAGATTGATTCAATTCAAATCTGGAAATGTAGTTCAGAAAAACAAAAAGGAATCAAATCTGGAACCTGATATCTGAAGCATTTCAAAAATTCAAAGCAACCTGGAAATTAAAAAAAAACAAAAGCTTGAAACTGGAACAAAGCAAATCTGGAAAAGCAAATGCAACTAAATCATTTCCAGATTTTCACAATACAGGATATCCTCTGCTTTTTTCAAACCCAAGGTGAGCAAACTTCCCCTTTTAAACTTGATTTCCTTTATTTTCTTAAGTCTGTGATGATGGATGAAAACAATAACTTGGAAATGTATTTGTGTAAATAAAAATGTGCCGCATGTATGTATATATATACATACATAGAAAATTGGGTGCATGTCTGGGAACAGGAAAATGAACCTCTGTTCTAGTTACAGGTTTTGAATCAAGTTCAAAATCCAAAATCTTATTACCTAATTCTTGTTAGGCCTCAACATTAAAACAAAAAGTGTCTATATAATTAAGATCCAAATGCTAAAAATATTGTTAAGTTAAAACTGAAGATAATTTGGTCAGGGAAGAAGACATACGTTAAACTATGTCCAAATTCGAGTGTAATGATTATAAGTTGCACTTACATCATTTGGTTCGACTTTGAAAAACATGATTTTTAAAAATAAATTCAGGGTTTTTAGCATAGTATGTAGTGAGAAATCCGTAGCTGAACGAAATTGGGTTTTCTAGCTTTTTCTGGTGATCGGAGCAACATAGCTGATCGGGATCGTGGTTGAGGCTTGCTCGAGTATCAGGGTTTCTGGCAAAAATACTCGCTTGAATTCTTGGCTGTTGTGGTAGCCGGACGATGAGATATTAGGGTTTTAGGACCTGATGAGGTCGACATTGCTTCTGAGGCCAATGAGGCGTAATCATTTTATCGAGCTGCTTCAAAGTTGGGGGAAATGAAGTGTTGGTCAGAGGCGAAGGTTCTGACAAAAGGTGGTTGTCGCCGGTGGTCTGTGGCATCAAGGCGTGGCGATTTTGTCGATCAGGTTTGGTTCCAGGAAGCAATCGAATAGCTCGAATTCGATTTCGTGTTTGTGATGAAGTTTTGGTGGTCGGAATCGAGAATGGTGCCTATGGTCGACTTGCCGGTGATGGAAATGGTGACGGGAGCGACAACGATGGCATGTACAGGTGCATGCGTGTCAGGATGTGTCAGGTTGGGTTTGTTGGAGAAGATGATGTTGCCTCGGGTTTGCTCTAGAGAAAATGACAATGTAGCTCGAAGTCGAACCCGAAGTGAATTTATGGTGCGTCGGGTTTAAAACTTAAACAAATTTTAAGTTGAGGGAAAAAATGTGTGCACGGGTCTAAAACCTCAAAGCAAGGAGGCAGTAGTCTCGGTAACACCCGAGGTGCTCTCGAGCATATGCATTTCCAGTTTTGAAATAAAATATTTTAAAATTAGTTAAGTTTAAATATGTTTTAAACTTATATGTTTAAAAGAGTTTATTTTAAATAAAATTTAACCATGTGATTAAGGAGTAATCAAATGTTTATAAACTGTTAACTTAAAGGCTGAGCTAATTTATATTGTTAATAATAATTAGTTAGTTAAGGACTTTAAGTATTTAATAATTAAAGAATGATTTATTTAAAAATTAATTAATTCTTAATTAATGGTTAATTAATTTATAATTAAGGATTGATTAATTAAGATAACTATTAATTAAGGAATAATTAATTAATGAAGGTGATTAATTTAATAATGTATTAAGGTAATTAATTTGAGGTTAATTACTTAATAAAGGTGATTAAGGGGTTAATTACTTGACGTAAATAATAGGGTGATTAACTAAAGTAATTAATTAATGATTAAAGTTAATTAAGTAATTAGGTATAATTACTTATTATAATTAATTTAAGATAATTAATTAAATGATAATTAATCAAGGGTTAATTAATTATGTAACTAACCTGAAGGTTAATTTAATTAATGTGATTAATTAAGGACTAATTAATTAATTAAGGGTAATTAATTAAGATGGATAATTAAGGATTAATTTATTAATAAAGTCATTAATACTAAATGATTTGTAATTAATTAATCAGGATTGAGTAATTAATTCATGAGTAATTAATTTAATTGAAAATTAAATTGAATTAATTTAGGATTAAACAATTAATTTATCCTATTTATAAATGATTATTGTATGTTTTTGATTGCTTATGAATGTTTATATTGTATGAAATGCCTTGAATTGATTGTTATCTTTGGATGGTAATATTATGTTCTATGAATTGAGCTGTGTGTAATTTATTTATTTATTTCGTTTGTGATACATTTATCTATGAATCTATGAGTGAAGATAAGCGTTATAGGATTATACCGCTTATCGTTATTGATGTGCTTGAATCTGTGATGATTGATGTTGTCGCACTATTGTGTAAAACCCCTGGACCACACCATACACACACAAATATGGATTGCACAAGGAAATTGGTTAAGTCATAGATTTTTGAAATGATTTTAAAAGTTGAATTTTTGAATCCAAATGGTTTTGGAAATAGGATTGAAAGCTTATGAAAGGGAGTTTAAAAAATAAAAGTTATTTTGAATAGCTTGATTAAGTTTTGAAATTTAAACAATTTGATTTAAATTTGAGTTCAAAATTTGAAATTGAATTCTATGTTTAGAAACTATGGTTTAAAGATGTTATACAAGTTATATATGGGTTAAACCATTTTAAAGGTATTGATTTGGGAATTTTAATTTAACTCAAGGGCTTTAACTCGTGCAAATATAATTGGATTTTTCCAAGACGAAGACTATTTGTTTTCAAATAACAATAGCTTTCATTTAAAGAAAGGATTTCCAATTTGTATCGAAAGATTTCAAGTTTTAAATGAAATTGTGAATTATTTTGAAAGCTATGAATGTACCATTGTGAAAGATTATTAAACCTTGTTTTGAAATCGAAAAGGATTTTAAATGATGTATCTTTTATATAAAAGATTTGAATTGGAAACGGGTTTGAAAGCTACTAAATCTTTGATCTAAAGATTGAATGAGTTAATCCAAAATTGAAATGGAAATTGTTTTGAAATATGTGAATGGATCTTTGTGAAAGATGGGTGAACTTTGTGAATTGAATCTTTTTGTTTAAAGATTTGGAAATGGTAATTTGTTTAGACCATTTGAAAGAAAAGTTTGGGTTTTAAATTGTGACTTAATTGAAATCCCAATATCCATATGTTTTTAAATATTGCACTCATTATTCGGTTTAGCCGGGAGAGGACCTTTATGTCATAAAACCCATTCCGAATAATGATACGACGATATGGATAGCATTTGAAGACCGGTGGTGAAGAATGGATACTTTCGAAAGCGAAAGGATAACCCGTCGAATGTCTCTGCACCGACTGGTCCTCGGTATAGAGATTTGATCACCCTTTGTGATGGGAAGTCCGAGCGTGATTAGGATTCATTCGGATTTGCAAGGGCTTCTTTGGAAGTGTCTTCGGTTCTGTTCGAACCCGGAACAGACTTGTATGGATGTGTTTCTGACATTACACTTTGAGATATAAAGCTAGTTTCTATCAAATACATTTTTGTTTGGTGACGAAGATTTATTCTCTTAGCTTAACATCCTTCTCTGAGACGTACGAACTCAGAGGTTATGTAGTTGATGGTTACTAGCGATACATTTCCAAATTGGTAATGTGGCATATGAAGTGCTGCTGATCATTTGTTGATCAAAGCATGACTTTGTGAAAAGTGTAGCTTTGTGGACGAGTCTGCATCAGGACCTCACACCCCAGAAATGGTCAAAACAGGAAAGATGCGGCAAAGTTTTGAGGGTCGCGCCATTTAGGGTATGTCATTCCTTTCTGGAAAAAAGTGGTACCATGGTATGGAGCCCAGATATTTAACTTGTGTGGTTGCTTCAAATTCATTACTGTGATTTGTTGCTTTGTGATTAAGGGCCCTTGGATAAAGGTCGCAAATGACCGGGGGGTGGCATACTCATGTAGTAGTTACCTAGTTACAAAGGTAGCCCGGCCTTGTGTTGGCAGAGAGCTGGTTAAGTTCTTGGGGCGTCCCTCCAGAGGCGTACCCATGTGGCAATGGGAAGTTCCTTGGCCTGACCATTTGTTGGAAATCCAATCACCCAATACGCGCCTTGTACGGTTTTAGTTGTAGAACCTGCCATTTAACATGGTAGCTATAGTAGGCATACTATAATGGTATGTATGCTAGCTAAGATTAATATTATACTTGCAATGTTTTCCACTATGCACTAACAATAATAGTATCAAAAATGGTTTTTGCGTAGTAAGCATTTTTGACTATCATAAGGAGAAATCTCCCCCAAATGTGCGATTGCATGGTGTATGTGCCGCGAGGCCTTATGGTAGTTTCATTTTCAAAAAAGCATTGCGGATTTCAATTTCAAATTATTTTGTTTGTTTTAAAGATAAAGCTGTTTTTGTTTGCTCACATTAGTCCCATGACTGACCCGGAGTTTATTATTCCCTTCCTAAACTCTGGAGGCCCATAATTTTCCACACGGGCAGTCTAGAGTTGTTTTTTTTAAGATAATCAAATAATAGATGTAGATTCGATAGCCTTCGAAGTTTTTGGTTTGGTAGCTTTCAGTCTTTGGAAATCTTCTTCGGTCTTTGGATGACTGACCTTGCTAGTACAACTTGATGGGGGTTCGAACTAGCTTTGGATTGGAGATGGAGTTTTTGGAGTTTGGCATTGAAGACATTATCTTTCCACTGCTATTGTCTTGTATCTATCTTTGATATATTGACAGTCATTTGTATTTGATATTCAGTTGTATCTGATGTTGTATCAACTGTGTATCAATGATATATGATATTATCTTTTTCTTTCGCTGTGTTGTATATACTTAATGTGTTATAAGATCTGGCGAGCCAGATTCGATGTTTGAATCTGCGACATTTGAGTACAAGTAAAGTATTGGTGTCGATTTTCGAAGGTTGAGTCAGGGTCGTTATATCTATCCGATGTAGCTGTTGAAATGGTTATGAGGCATGAGGAGATGCTTGCTCTCTTCGATAAAAACAAAGCAGTGGAAACCCAAGATGGGTAGAACCAGAAGAGAAAGTTTTTCCATAAGAAAGGAGCTCAGAAAGGAGGAGCAATAAAGAAAGAGAAGGCCAATGTAGTTTGCTATAAGTGTGATAAGAAGGGACATTATGCTTACGAATGCCGGACAGGCAAAGAAAAGAAAGACGTTGACAAGAAAGGCGTAAAATGTTTAAACTGTGATCAAATTGGACATTATAAGAATCATGCAAGGAACCAGCCAAGGATGGAATGGGTAAAGTGTTTACACTGGAATCAGCTACCTCAAGACCAACAACCAAGGAGAAATCAAAAGCTATGTTGGAAAGTATGCTTTTAATTCATGGTATATCTGTTTGAGTTCTATTTGATACTCGTGCATCACATTCTTTTGTATCTCATAGTTTGTTAGAAAAGCTTAACCTAGAACCCTCACACTTAGTTACCTCCTTAACGGTTGCGAATCCGGTAGGAAGGTATGCAACTCTTGAGATGGGATGTGACCACTTAGATTTTGAGTTGTTAGGTCATATATTTTCTTGCAGTTTACATGTATTTAATTTTATAGGGGTTGGAATTATTTTGGGTATGGATTAGTTAAGTAAGTATGATGTTAGGATATTTTGCCATGATAGGAAAATATTACTTAGACACCCTAGTTGTAGCAATCATATTATATGCTCCATAGAAAACCCTAGTTTTGCAGTTAATGTTTTGTTCGGTGTTAAGGAGACAAAGACAAGTTGGATCCAGTTTTCTTTGTTAGAGAATTCGTAGATGTATTTGAGACCGTGATAAGATTACCGTCGAAACGTGCCATCGAGTTTTAGATATATTTAGTACCCGGAGAAAAAATTGTGAGTAGACCACCAAGTAGAATGACACCTGACAAGATGAAAGAATTAAAGGAGAAGTTGGTGGATCTAGAAGGTAAGAATTTTATCAGACCAATTCCCCTTGGGGAGAAGCCGTAGTGTTTGCAAATAATCGGATGGATCGTTGAGGTTATGTATCGATTATCGTAAGCTGGATGAGAAGATGATAAAGAACTGACATCCGTTTCCTAGGATTGACGATTTGTTTGATCAGTTGAGCGGAGCGAAAGTATTTTCTCATTTGAATTTGGTAACATAGTTCTATCAACTTAGAGTAGCGGAGGATAGTATTCATTTGATGGTGTTTAGGACAAATATGGATCATACGAATGGTTAGTGATGCCGTGCGGGTTAACTAATGCACCAACATTCTTCTCGGACTTGATGAATAGAATCTTCCGAGAACATAGATCCATGTTAGTATTCATAGACAATATATTGATATACTCTAAGGATGAAAGAGAGCATGAAATTCATCTTAGAGTAGTGCCTGAGACGTTGAGATAGCATTAGCTGAAGGCAAAGTTTGCGACGTGTCACTTTTGGAAGAAGGAAGTAATTTTTTTTGGTTATATAGTCTCAGAGAAAGGGTTATCAGTAGATCTGCCTAAGATCGATGCAGTGAATGGTTGGAAGAGACCTGAGACAGTGACCGAGAAAAAAATATTCTTAGATTAGCTGGGTACTATCACAGATTCATTAAGGATTTTTCGTGGATAGAGGCACCGATGACCAAGCTAAATCGAAAAGATGTGAAGTTTGTTTGGACAGATAAGTGCGAGGAGGCATTTCAAAAACTGAAACACTTATTAACTAATGCACCTGTGTTAGTTGCTCCAGAGATGAATCAGGACTTAGTGGTATATACTGATGCATGTGGAACAAGATTAGAAGCCATGTTAATGCAGAGGGGCAAAAGCGATTGTCTATGCTTCTCGACAGCTCAGACCTTATAAGGTTAGATATCCAACACATGATAGAAATTAACTGCAGTAATTTTCCCATTGAAGGTGTGGAGACATTGCCTGTTCGGAGAAAAGTTCTATTTGTTTACGAATCATAAGTTACCGAGATATTTATTATCTCAAAAGGAACTGAATATGAGATAGTAGAGGTGATTAAGTATTTAGTCGCTTGCGACTTGGTATTGAATATGCACCAGAAATAGGAAATAAGGTTGCAGATGCACTTAGCAGAAAATATTAGAATGCAGTATTTGCAATAATAGCTAAGTGGGAAGATTTAAAAACATTGAATACATGTGGAATATTGTGGAGATCCGAGGCTAGTTCTAGCCGAGGAACCGCCATGTCATCATGTTTAGAAGTTCGACCGAGGATGATCGAAAAGATTGCTTCTAAACAAGGGAAGGGTCCATTATTAGTTGAACGGATGAGAAAGTTAAGGAATGGAATAGAAAGCGATGTCTTGAAAGATTTCAGATTTGACTGGAATGGGTGGTTGAGGAAGAGAGGAAGACTATGTGTTTCGAATGTGGGAAACGTTAGGAAGGAAGTTCTTAGAGAATGCCATCGTTCCAAGTTCACTATTCATCCAGGAGGAACTAAGACATATCAATGTATGAAAAGGAGTTTCTTCTAGGATGGTATGAATAGAGATGTAGGCCTATGGATGAGGCGGTGTTTAAAATATCAATAGGTAAAATATAAACATCAAAAACCGAGTGGGTTACTTTAGCCTTTAGATGTTCCTGTCTGGAAATGGGATTCTATCTTAATGGATTTCATAGATGGGTTGCCAAGGTCGAATAGAGGAAATGAGAGTATATGGGTTATAGTGGATAGACTGACAAAGAGCGCACACTTTATACCTGTTATGTCGACCAGGACAACACCAGATTTAGCTAGGTTATTCATGAAGAATATGGTTAGACTTCATGGAATTCTTAGTAGTATAGTAAGTGATAGAGATTCCTTATTCACTAGTGAGTTCTGAAAAAGTATGCAGGAGACCTTAGGTACAAGCTCAAGATGAGTACTGCTTACCATCTGCAGACAGATGAACAAATGGAGAGAGTTAACATCATCTTAGAGGATTTGTTAAGCGCTTGTGTTCTAGATTTCGAAGGATCATGGGAAGACCATCTACACTTATTTGAGTTTTAATATAACAATAGCTATCATACTAGTATATGAATGGCACCGTTTCAAGCATTGTATTGAAGGCCATGTAAATCTCCTGTTTGTTGATTAGAAACCGGGGATAGACTAATTCTTGGACCGAACTTGGTCAAAGAAGCCGCAGAAAAGATTGAGTCAATTCCAGCTAGGATGAAGGAAGCTCAGTCTAGGTAGAAGAGTTATGTTGATAAAAGACGTAAAGAATTAAGTTTTCAGTCGAAGATCGTGTTTTCATCAAGATGTCACCGATGAAAGGTGTTAGATTTGGAAAATTAGGAAAATTGGCACCAAGATCCACTGGGCCATTTCCTATAATAGAAAGGATCGAGAAACTCGCATATAGAGTAGAGTTACCGAATAGTTTGACAGGAGTCACAATATTTTTCATATTTCTCATCTAAGGAAGTGCATTCAAGATCTAGAGACTACTATTACGCCGACTGTTTTAGATGATCCAGTAGTGAATCAGATATGACTATAGTTAGAAAACCAATTAGTATAGTTGTAAAAATTAAGAAGAGACTAAGGAACAAGACAGTCGGATTAGTCAAAGTCCAGTGGATGACGATGAGAGAGACTATACTTGGGAAACTAAGACCAGGATTAGAGATACTTATCCTAACTTATTTTATGGTATATTTTACCTTTATGTTTGATTATTGTGAGTACCTTATCGAAATTTCAAGGATGAAATTCTTTAAGAAGCTGAGTCTGTAACGACCCTAATTTTAAGTAACATTATTTAGACCATCTAATTGGATAAATTAAATAAATAATGTTAATAGTTAAGGGGTTGATATTTTTTAATTAATAAGGGGCCGAGCCTTAATGAATGTATAAGCAAAAGAAAATTTAAAATAAGTAGGTAGGAGGAATATGGTAAGGGTTAAATAGGAACATCCTTCATTCTAATACACTAAACCCTTCTATTCTTCAATCCTGATTCATTTTAACATTCACAAGCAAAACTAAAACCTTATTGTGTTCAGCCGGCCACCGTTAAGGAGATTCAAGAAGAAGAAAAGCTAGGATTCAAGTAAAAAGTTGAAGCAAATCAATCAAAGGGAAAATCTCAACCTTATTAACATCAAGCCAAGGTGAATAATTGATTTACATCTCATTTTTGATAAAGTATCGGTTTCAAGGTTTGATCCCTACTATTTTGCAAGTAAAATGTAATATTGTGTTTGTTTAAATGGATATATATGCTTGTTGATGATTTATATTATTTCATATATATTTTACAATAAGTTTAGATAGGAAAACCTATTACATGACATCCATATGATTTGCCTTTTTGATATACGGACAAGAACATTAATTTAGAAGTGGGTTTCATGTTTCATAATTTTCTAAGTAATTGTGGATTTATTATGAATTTTCTATGAGAGAAAATAGATACAATTGGGTTTAAACTATTTAAGGCGATTATATAATGATTTCGGATCTTAAATTTATACAAGTTAGAAAACATATTAAAAGTGGGTTATTGTGAATTTTTTTTGTAATTTTCCTAAATATTTTACTATGGTTATAATTGGTTTTACATATTTTGTCAAGGAGGAGGGCTTAATTGTTAAAAATGTTTTTAATTGTAAATTTTGAGTTCGACGGTCTTTTTAGAAAAGGATTTTACTAAAGAAATGGCAACCAATCGTATTTTGAAAAATTAGGCAAGTTAGGTGAAAAGAAATTACATTGAAAGGCATAAAATCAGTTTTGTTTTAGATTACAACTTTGCCACTTCCGTCACCATTCCTGTTAGACCTTTCACACCTATTTGAAACTAATGTGCATGATATTAAGCAGTTGGTATTTAGTGTATTGGAGAAAGGCGAAAGGAATGATAGTGTCGAAAGCATGCTTTCTAAGGGGTTGAAGCCACTTTTAATTGCTTTCGAATCGATCAACTTGCTTTTGTTTTTGTAGAAAGAAGCTTTTAAAAGAGTTGTCGCTTGTTTTTGTTTTAAACGAAATTTTTGAAAGGACCGCCGCTTTTGAACCTATTCGATGCTCATGCTACCACATTCATACCTTTCGAATTAGTTAAGGCCACTTTTCTTTATAGCCTTAAAATAATATATTTGAAAGGGGTGATTTCATATTTAAATTTTAAAAGCCTCCTTCCCAATGCTTTCAAAATGGCAGTTTAGACGCTTTCAAATGGTTTCGGAGACAATGGTTTTGAAAGGGTGGGTTTCGAAATTATCCTTTTTCTTTTACTTGGGATTAATGCTTTCGAAAGAAATGATTTTGACTCTGTTCTTTAAGACCCTTTGGTTATACTAAAAGTTAAACCCAGATGGTTTCGAAAAGAATAATTTTAAATGGTTTCGAAGCAAAGTTTCCACAACCCTTACTTGAACCCAATGCTTTCTAAAGGTATGTTATACGCGTTTCGAAGGAGAAGTCCCTAATGCTTTTAAAATTTAAGCATTCTGAAAGGTTTGTTTTAAGTATTTTGAAAAGGAAGGTTTCCAATGCTTTTGAAAGAAGTTTAAATGGTTTCGAAAGGGGATGTCTAAGGGTTAATATAATGGTTTTGAAAGGGGCGTTTTGAATTATTTTGAAAGGGACTGTTTAAAGGTTTTAAGCAAAGATTTCAAAGGTATTGTTTTGCCTAAAGTTTACTAAATTAAAAAGAGGCTATAACTTATTTGAAGAGATAGGTGATCCCATTGATTAGATTTCACCAACATTTTTGTGTGTAAAGCATATATCATGGCGTAAGCATTTTGAATAAAGTATAGAGCATAATTTCCTTGTTTTATAAAGGTATGATTTCAAGAATAAATCAGTTGTAAAGATTGTTTACAAGGAAATGAAAATTTGAATAGGGTAGTTAACCCTAAGTATATGACTTAGATATTAGAAGATCAGATGGGACTGGTATGTTGTTACGCCTTATATTTTAGCTAATAGCCCATAGCTAATATAAGTCCAAAATTCCAATGTGTAGGGCTTTGTCACGAGTGGGACTAAAATAACGTTACACTCAAAAGGGAATATATAGAGTAAAGATAGGTCATTGTTAAGCGTGCAAAACCATTAGGATTAGTTGACCTTAAAAGAAGATAGTTAAAGGCAGATAGCCCAATATTGTGTCTATCAGAAGTTAGAATGTTTATTACATTTGGTAGGCCCGAGTCAGCCAGTGGTTAATAGTTAGCCAGATAAAACTATAGTATGGACAGATAGTCCATTGATTACCTGATTTATATGCATATACATTATTGCTATTATTGTTATAATCAATTTGATTGTAGAATTTTGATTCGCAAAAGATATGCTTTTAAAAGGATATTATTGAGGGGAACCCATTTCGTTAAGCGACGTGGTCTCACTTAATATCAGAAAACCGAGATGTAATAGAATTATTCACACCAGGTTTATGTCTAACTCAAAGTTTATGTTTTCCCCTTAAACTCTTAGATGCTTAAAATTAAATTTTAGTAGATTGAGAGTTAAGGACTTTTTAGGTTTAGTAGGTTGGACGAATAAGCTTCCGAAGACGTGCAAGAAGCAAAGTGAGCTATGTAGGAGCTATTTAGTATTATTTCCACTGTGATGTATTTATGACCGATATGTCTATCTAGTACTCTGATCATCCAATGTGGCAACTTCATATGTCATTCTTAGCATAATTCGTAATAATTATAAACATGGGAATTGTTTTGGGACTATGTAATTGAGTATGAAATATTGATTTGAAATGTTATTAGAAAAGCTGTTTTGATATCGTTGGTTTTTTTCATATTCATGTGCTTCTGATATTATAGATACCATTAACATTACCATATTTTATCACCAGAAGTTATACTATGGATGACTGATGCATCTATAGCGTTTACCTTCGGCTTCAAGACAAGGGATATCACAGTTGGTCCACCCAAGAAGGCATCATACATTGAGAAACTGTCCACCAAAATGAAAGTATTTTTCGTATGGCTGATCAAGGATGGTTCCCACACTCGTTAAATAAACCCAACTTTCCTTGGGGAATTTTCCATCCTCGGTGAATCTGTATGGCTACTTGTTGCTTGGAGTGATGTCCTTCATAGATAGTTTCATCATGTCAGAAGCATCCTTGAATAAAATATTGGCGGAGCTTCCGTTCTCCACCAATACTCTATGAATCTCCGCTGGACCAAGCATGCCTGAGATCACCATTGCGTTGAGTTGTGTGCACTGCTTTCCATGCAAGCCCTTATTGCCGAAGGTGATTCCAGCCTCTTATTGACAAGGGATCTTAGTGTCATGCTTCTCATTTATGGCATATATGAACACTTAACCATTCTTCAAAGACTTGACATACCTCTCCATCTTAGTTTTGCTCTCATCCATAATGTGAGGCCCTTCAATTATAGCATTGATCACCATCTTTTTATTATTTTCATGACCAGTACTGGTTCTTGCTCCCTTGTCACCATGTAGTGATTACTTCAGTGGTTAACATATGGAGTTGGAGGACCACCAGGATTCTTCATCTATTGTTGCTGCTTAATCTCAATAAAGTCATGCAAGTGGTGGTACTCATTGGTATCATGTCCGTGGGACTCATGGAAATGACAACGTTTCCTCTTGTCTCTTTTCTAGACGAGTCCTTTCTGTTTCAACTCCACTTGGCTTGCTAGATAGATAATCTTCACCATGTCATTCAGGTTTGTTTATTTGAGCATCGAGCCTTGGTCCAAGCTTGAACATTTTCTATTCCACTTTCCTTTTGTGCGATCGTCCTCAATTATTTTCATTCTTCCAGCAAAGTTATTTCCATTTCCTTCACTATAACATTCACGCTGTTAAGTGATTTTCCAACTTTAGTTGTTATATCATGCAATCTCTCTAATGCCAAAATTTCTAACCTCATGTACTTTGTCATCTCATAGAAGGATTCCTGTTAAGTGGTTGGTTTCTCCTTTGTCAATCTCCTAGCAAACACTATTCTAGGTTGCACTCCATCATATAAGGCCATTTAGGTGAGCCTTTCATCCATGTTCTAAGCTCTAACTGTTATGGCATTATACCAGGCTAGCTACTACCATAGCGACTCACCTTTCCTTTGTTTCAGATCAAATAACAAGTATTCATCTTTTAGTTGTTCAATCTCTACCTGGAATTAACTGAAAAAATTCTCCTTTAACATCACGCAAGAATGAATTAATCCTAGAGGTAAATCACCAAACCACATAGTGGTTATGTCTCGCAAGAATATAGGAAAGCATCTAAATAAGAATTCCATTGTAACTCCACTCGGCAACATGTGACGGGTATACCATTGTAATTTACTATATGGTTGTTTAGTTCTTTATATGGCTTCGTAGTAGGCATCTTGAAATCTCCGAGGTCCCTGGTATTCAATCTCTAAGGAGAAGGTACCGCTAAACCTGGCTCTAATTCCTCACTCCATTGGTTCACATCAAACACAATGTCTTATGATTCAAACTGTCCTATCCTCTAATTTGGGTGATTAGCAGTGATAACTCAACCTTTCCCTTCGAGAGTGATGATTTCATTCATCTTCCATAATGATGACTTGATCTTCAGTTACATGCATGATCATGACTCCTAGCGCGATCTTAGTGATTGTTTTGTCCACCATTAACCATAATTTCAGTTAGGGAATGAGAAGCGTTAAGTATTGATGACCCTGGTTCGACATTTTTCTTGTTGGTTTGGTGCCGAACCTCTCCTTGAGTCAACTTTGGGTTGAACTCATGCTCGTTTCATCTCTCCAGCATTCCTTCTAGATTTTTGACTTTCTCGATTAGATTCATTATCAAAGTGCAACCCCATTCGCCTTTTGGATCCTCTAAATTGGGTCACCCTTGTGTTCCAGTGTTTTGACCAATAGTTTATGGCTGCCCCAAGCATGTTATAAGTTGGTCCACTATTGCTTACCATTGGGAAACAAAACATGTTTAGCTCAGCCATAACTCAATCTAGGTCGCCTCTGGTAATTAAATCTGCTAGCACTAGAGTGCTTGCTGAATGATAATACTAATTGGCAATTGTTCGATTAGGTGTGCTGGTGTTCCATGCATTCTCGGTGGAAGCACCAACCTTCTTCTTTGATCTTAAAGGCATGTTGAGAATCAACCCTCAATGAAAGCATAAAAAATGTTTGCTCAAAAATTAGGCAAACGTCTCTAATTTATTTGTTGTAGAGCTACGATATAACATAATGATATATTTATATGGTTGATTTTCAAAGAGCAGATCACATATAGGTTATGCATAGAGTAAATTACCGTAAAATATAGAACATAAAGATTTATAATGGTTCGTCCAGAATTTTCCAACACCCACTATCCATTTTCATCATCCTTCATATATATCTTTGGTTCAATGCTTAAGGTACAAAATATGATGATCTAATGCTTAATAGAAAGTAATACATAAACCTAAAGAAGTCTGTTCCGCGGCTCTTGTTCATATATTCCTATTCATCTATTCCTTTTAGTCGTTTCTATTAGGACGTTCCTGTTAGTCCAATCCTGGCTTTCCCTGAGTTTCCCGCTATTGCTGTTGTAATCTTGGCTCTCTAGAATTGACCCCATGCTGTTGAAAGCTTAGGTATTCATAGGAGTGAAGATATAGTAATCCTAGGCCGATAAAATAGGCAATTTCCTTATTTGGCACGCTCGGTTTGGTTATTTCTATATACAGAAGATAAGATCTAGAATTTCATTATGTAGAAAATTGAATCCAGGATTTCCATACGTGCATTACTGGGTTCAGTTCGATAATGTGTGTCCGGGTGTATATTGTTTGGTTCTCCTTTGGTTTGGTAGTCATGATTGGTTCGGTTATGCCTTGGTTCAGCGGAAGAATATCGAATAAGAATCCATGCCCAGTATTCTCAATTCGACATCCTTGGGTTCAACCTAATTAGTTAGGACGTGTTTGACACGTTGTGCTTGTAGGTTTGGCCGTAGATTGCCAAACAGGATTTCCAGTTCGGTAGACAGCCACTAAACCAGATTCTCTATTTGATAGTAAGCTACACTACAGCAAATACCTATTTCACAACTAGCAATGCCAATTGTAATAGGCCTATTACAACTGCTAGCCGTCAGTCTTAATATACGAAGTTGTAATAGGGTTGGAGCTTTTTATAACTGGTTTTGACCGTTGTAGGTGCTCATTGTAATAATGTATTTTACAACAGTTCTGGCCTGTTGTAGTAGGCCATTTACAACTAATAATGCTCGTTGTAACGATTAATTTATAACTATTTATGCTGGTCATTATAAAAATGCAAAATAAAAAACATAGGTACTTTAAAGCGCATGCCTTTAGATTTAATATCGTTTAACAGCTGAAACCAACATTGTACCAATAACAATCAAAATTATTCATATTTATTAAAAATAACATATTTGCCTTATGTCAACATTATAAACTGATCTTGCATTATACATATACTAAAACGTTCAATAAACAAAAATAAACCGATCTTGCAATAACTGTAGGCAAATAATAACAATAATAACACATATAAAAGCAAAAAAATGACTACAAATTCACAAGTGATGTTTTATTCCTTGCCATAAACCAATCTTCAATTGCTTTGCCTTCACATGTGAAACCATATACTAATGTATTTGGATCCTTCATAATTTTATATAACAAACAACAATATCGACATCTATAACATCAACTATTCACAAGATATAAAAGAAAATTCACCTACACACTCCTCATCAATAATCGTAGAAACATACTACTACTATTATGTTTACTAATTGAAATGCAATATATTGAACTATAGTGGGTGCCCGATATGGATCACAAATGGCTACCAGAATCAATTTAATTGACTAAATAGAAGACAAATGCAAATTAGATAATGGAAATGAGGAGGCAACCTATGCCATGTCTATCAAAAGACCGACCCAAAGCAAGTGCCCAAAGGGTGACCAAAAAATGGTGGAAACTTTTACCGTATAGATTAAAAAGAAACATCAATAATATACAATCTCTCATGGATATCAATTAATTCACTTTACTATCATTGCCTCATGTATAACAAACAGTATACAGTGTCTCTATGTTACAAGTATTTGTTTCTTAAAAAAATAATCATAGATACTAACCTAGGAAGAAATTAAAATGCATTTAGATATTGCCTTTTCATTCTAATGCATAAATTTTGTAACAATAGAAAATATTAATGGCTTACACAACACAACCTACTGTATTGTACTGTACCATATAAATATATATATACATACACACACACACACACACACACACACACACACACACACAGAGAGAGAGAGATTGATTTACAAGACTTTTTCAATTGATAGCATAAAGAGCTATTCTAACTACGGTTTGTGGTATACACATGCAGACCCAATCTTTAGAGATATACACGTAATAGAAAGATGGTCCTAGTCTTGCTAAAGATTTTTTGCAGTTATGGGTTTTACTGGTAGGCTTAACACTTCCCTGCAAGTTGAATAGTCGATTCTGGACGAACTACTTGTTTTTTAGCACTTCAAATCATTGAGTGCTTAAGCCCTTCATGAAAATATCAGCAATTTGGTCTTTGGTTGACATAAAGCGGACTAACAACTTCTTGGCTGTAACTTGTTCATGAACAAAGTGACAGTCTATCTCAGTGTGTTTTACCCGAGCATGGAAAACAGGATTGACTGCGAGATATGTAGCAATCAAGTTATCACACCATAGTGTAGGAGGGGACTGTATGGATAATTTGAGTTCTTTAAGCAATGATTGTATCCACATAATCTCAGCTATAACTGTGTCAACTCCTCTATATTCTGCTTCTGTACTTGATCTAAAAACAGTCTTTTGTTTGCATGCACTCCAGGAGATTAAGCTTCCTCCAAGGTACATACTTTAACCACTTGTGGAACGACGGTCATCGAACACCAACCTAATCTGAATCGAAAATGAGAGATAGGCTGGTTGGAGTAGAGTGCTTTAGCCTAAAACTGTATGTTTGCTTTAAGTAGCGAAGTATACGTTTGATCACTGCCCAGTGGAAATCTCGTGGATCATGCATGTATTGGCAAACCTTGTTCACTGCAACAACTATATCACGCCGAGTAAAGGAAAGATGTTGGAGAGATCCAACTATGCTTTGATACTGAGAGGGAACAGAAAATTTAGGACTATCAATCTGTGATGACTGTGTATTGGTGGCAAGAGGTGTGGTGATGGATTTGACACCATCAAATCGGTAGTTTGCAACAGCTCCATAATGTATTTACATTGGGAGAAAAATAGGACATTTGATTATGGAATTACTTTAATGCCAAGGAAGTAATGTAGGGGCCAAGGTCTTTGAAGGCAAAGGAGAACTATAGTTGTTGTAAAAGTGTATTAATGTGATCTTCTGGAGTTATCGTAACTATAATATCATCAACGTATATAAGGATGAAGAGAGTAGACTTTTCTGTATGGCGCATGAATAAAGACGTGTCTTCTTTCGAACCAACAAAGCCAAGACTTATAAGGAAACTAGCGAGTCTGTAAAATAATGCCCTAGGAGCCTATTTGAGTCCGTACAGAGATTTTCAGAGTCTGCAAACATAAATAGAAAATTTTGGATCAATGTACCTAGGTGGTTGCTTCATATAGGCCTCCTTGGTAAGATGACAATGAAGAAAGGCATTTTGAACATCAATTTGGTGCAATGGCCTTTTGTTGACTAGAGCAATTATAAGGACAAGTCGAATGGTACATGACTTAATGACAGGGCTGAATGTTTCACCCTAGTCAATGCCTACCTGTTGGTCAAACCATTTTGCAACTAATATAGCCTTATGCATCTCAAAAGTACCATCATATTTTCATTTGATTTGGAAGATCCATTTACAGCCAATTACATTCTTATTTGTTTTTGGAAGTGTAAGAATCCAAGTTCCATTTTGCAACAAAGCATTAATTTCATCATCCATGGCATTGCGCCAATGAGTACGTATTTTGGTTTGGGAATAACAAGTGGGTTCCTCGTCGTTTGAGGATTGTAAGGGATGGTGAGTGGTCAATAGATACATGCGATTTATTGTGTTTGTAATTCTGGCCTTGCCTCATGCAATCATTGGATAGGTTGGTGGGTAGGTGGGTGCTGCTGTAGTAAGGCAGGACCGTGTTAGTTCAGCTTGTGGAAAGTTAGGTTCTGATATAAGAGGAGAAGGGTGTGCTGGTGCAGGTTGTTGGATGATTGACGGCGGTGTAGGAGATACATTATCAGTAGGTAATGGTAAAGGAGACTGAATAATGTAGGCTAGTGAGAGATTAGAGAGAACTGATTAAGTGGTTGGAAAGAATTGAGAGATAGAAGTACTTACAGTGGAAGTGTTGTCTCTTTAACAAGAATGGTGGAAGAATGTTTCTTCAAAACAGACATGGCGAGAGATATAGAGAGGATGGGAGTTAATGTTTTAGCACATATATCCCTTTTGTGAACTGCAGTATCTAAGAAAAACACAAGGAATATATCAGTGAACAAGTATGTTAGGTGCATATGGACGAAGATACGGGTAGCAAAGACACCCAAAGGATTTTAATTGTGTATAACCAGGCTTTGTGGCAAACATTAACTCAAGAGGTGTAGAACCATGTATTGTTGGTGAGGGAAGACGATTAATTAAATAACAACTAGTCATGAAAGCATCGGCCTAAAATGATAAGGGCATACTGGCATGATTAAGTAGTGATAGACTAGACTCAACAATATGTCTGTGTCGGCGTTCGGCTAAACCATTTTGTGGTGAAGTATGTGGACAAGTAAAATGATGAAGAGCATCGTGATTATTTAGAAAATTTGTGAACTTCTTGCGTTCGGTCCTATTGTCCGATTGAAAAACTTTTATTTTTGGGTAATATTTTCTATTTGCAATTTGAATTGAATAAGAATGTGCAATGCATCAGACTTAAGAAAAAGAGGCTAAAGCCTAGTATAGATACTAAACACACTTTGAGATAGGTTTGAATGAGATTAGTTTTGGGGGTGATGAGGCCCTCTATTTCTATAGCGACTTGGCTTATCTCTGTTGTTCTGATATGGTCAGAAGAGTGAGATGAGGATGCTCGATGAGCGATTAGTAGTGGTTGGGGAAATTGGCAAGATGTGCCTCCAAAAGTAGTTCAAAAGAAAGTAAATTAGAGTAAAAGTCATCCATATGGAGATCAGCTGCTGTAGCTGTGAGAACGGTGATGATAGCATCATAAGCTTAGTCAAGACATCCAAGAATTGTGTGTTGGAGATCAGTGCTCCAGACAAGATTCATTGGTACACAATCTGTCTATTGTATCGTCTTAGTTGCATCGATTTAGATAAAAACCATAGCAAATACTATCATTTGCGTCTGTTTTTATTAACAACCGTAGCAATTGATCTATAAAAGGAATTAGAAAATAAATAAATAATTTGCAATGGTCTTCATAAAGAAGATTAGCAAATACTAGGTTATTTGCGACTCTTGTCTTTATGACCATCGCAAATATTAACCCACTGCCTAAAACAATTCCCGCTTACCAAATTCATTTCCCCCCTCCTGCTCCTTGTTACTTCATCAGAAAAATCGATGTTGCCCCAATCAAATCAAATCGCTGCTGTTATCCCGCTTTTTGGCAAAGCCGTGATATCAAAAGATCAATCACAAACAAAGGACAGTCCATCTCAGAGATTGTTTATACTTCACCTAGCTATGGATATCGATGAATTTTGCCCGAGTCCGGATCAGGCCACAATTGATAGGACACAACAAGAAAGGTTGTAGGAGCCATCATTTCAAGTTTCAAGTCAACCCGAGTTCGTATGCACAAGATATGATGGATCCAGTGTGAAGAGAAATAGTCATTGTCTGGTTCGAAACCATGAAGTTCGAACCCATCCATTTCGAACCCATCCTGTTCGAAACCATCCGTGCCCTTGCCTTCGAACCCATGGTGTTCGAACCCATTAGCTAGTACCCAGCCTCGAAACCATCCGCTTCGAACCCATCTGGTTCGAAACCGTCCTAAAGCCTTCCTTCGAACCCAGGCGACGTTCGAACCCATCGGCTAGTGCCTGCCTCGACTCCATCGCCTTCGACTACATTACCTTCGAACCCACCACAGTAGCCTACCTTCGAATCCATGACTTCACTCGGCCTCACATCCTCACTTCGAACCCATCGAGTGATCCAGTTCGAACCGATCAAGTTCGAACCCATGAAGATTCCTGGATTCGAACCAGTCACGTTCGAAACCAGGAATACTTCTTATTTCGAATCCACCGAGTCAATTGGTTTAGATGACGTGTTCGCCGTAGTTCACGGAGTCGAAGCGGTCCATTCAGAGATAAGTTAGGATCGATTCGAATATTGCGCGCCACGTCACTGCAAGCCCACGTGCACTGATGGATTCGAAACGAAGGGTTCGAAATCATGGGTTCGAACGACCCAGCCAACCGAGAAGGCCAATTTCGAACCGAGCATATCTCCTTAACCATAGATCCAAATGCAACCAAATTTTCACAGTAGTTTCCATATGAGGTAAAGATTGTTCCTGCCAAGTTTCAGCTCGATTGGACCATTTCTTGATGGGTTCGAAATCACTTCGAACCGATGTCAGATCGAGACGAAACTTGGTGGGGTCGGTCGCGTGGGCCCACTCACGTGCCAGAAGGAGTCTCACGAAGTTTCAGCAAGATCTGGGCCTCCAACGCCTATAAATAGCACCCTGAAGCCTTCAGAAAAGGGGATCTTTTCCGCCATTGAACGCCAAGACTCTGCCGGATTCAAGCTTAACTATCAGAATCGCTGTTGTATTCAGATTTCAAAGCAATTATCAGCTGCAATCCATTGTAATCGATTTAATCAAGCAAAGCAATAAAGAGAAAACCTTCAAAGTGGACGTAGGCGCGAACGCCGAACCACTATAAATCCTGTGTTTGTGATTGTTGTTCGTGAATTACTATGATTTGTTGATTAGAGCTGAATTATATATTGATTGTTGCTGAGTTCTGTGTTAATCATTATTGATTTGAGTACGTAAACGGGTGCTTTCGCAGTATTGGGTGTTTGTGACCAATTTTGGCGCAAACATTTTGGTGCTTTCACTGAGAAGCTAATTCAGGAAGAAGTTGAATTTGAAAATTCAGGAGTTCAGATCTAGGAATTATGGCAAGACAATCGAGTAGGAGGCCAAGGACTGAGAGAAGTGAACCACAAGGAAGCCAAGAGGCTTCCTCAGGAGCGAATCAGCCATCGATATACGTCACTAGGGATGAGATGGAAACTATGATGAAGAGGCAAGAGGACATGATTCAGAGTTTACTCCAACAGATAGGACAGCTCGGAGCACAGAATAGGGAAGCCAATGGAGTCCAGAACGGAGCAGGACCATCCGGAGTAGCACCTGGACTAGGGGGCACACCCTTGGAGAACGTTGATCCAGTTTCGGAGAGAGAAAGGGGAGCATCTGCGCAACCCGGTAGTAGTAGAGATGCAAACGCTCAGTCAAGGGGGCAGATCCCGGAGTTACCTCGTGAACTCGGGGGGCAGGTTGGAAGTAGTGAACAAGGATTACATCTCGGAGACAATGACCGATTAGCAGAGATAGTTAGGAGAGCTTTGAGAGGCGGTATGGTGAACAAAGATTTGGAAGATGTTAATAGGAGTCCTTTTACTTCAGCAATCAGGCAAGCTAGGAACCCGCCTGATTTCAAACTACCATCATTGGATATGTATGACGGGAGAACGGACCCCACGGTCCATCTGACAAAATATATGAGGCATATGGAAGTACTGGGGGCATCGGAGGAGGTTATGGCCCGGTGTTTTCCATTGTACTTGACAGATATCGCTGCACTATGGTTTAGGCAGCTGGAGAACGGATCCATCGGAACATGGAATGGTTTAGTGGAGAAATTTATGAGGCAATTCAGGGTCCATATTACAAGACCCAAGAATGTGATGACTCTGGCAACCCTAAAGCAAAAAGCCGGAGAGACCTTGAGAAGTTATTTAGCACGATTTAATGCAGCAGCAGCTTCAGTGGATAGAGCGGATCCGTCCATGGTGGTAATGGCAGCTGTGTCCGGAATAGCTGACGGCACAGAATTCAAGAATTCATTGACTAAAGATCCACCCATTGATCTGGAGGAATTCTATCATGAAGCAGAAAAGTTTTTACGATTAGAAGATGCGAATGCCGAGAGAGAAGAAAGAGATGGGATAGAAATTTTTGCATTTAGAGACGAAAAGCCTCTTAAAAAGGATTCGGACAAGGATAGAGGTAAAAGAAAGATTGAGAATGACAGAGACAGATCGAAGCAGCAACGACGGGAGCCGCGATTCACCACCTACACTGAGTTGAACGAGAGCCTGGAACGAATTTATCAGGATACCAAAGAACAGATTCCGTACCGTAGGCCGATGCGAAGGGACCCTACCTCTGACGAAAGGAAATCAGATAAGTTCTGTGTATTCCATGAATTAAATGGTCATAATACTAACGATTGTAGGCACCTGAAGGACGAGGTGGAAGGGAATATCAGGAACGGTATGCTCCTTCAATATGTAAGGAGACGAGCCCCTGTGGCGGAACCAGAACGACCACCGTCCACATCAGCTAGGGGCGACCCCGAATCAAGGCACCGTATGGTTATCAATTGAGTAAGATAACGATGAACAAGTTGTAAGCTTCCACTAATGCTATTAAATCATTTACACATGTGCGAGATCGCGAACGATCTCCAGACATGCTCTGAATGATCGTTGACCGTTTCTTAGTGGGAACTTACACTTTGACATCCATGCTTTACTTTCGTTTCATTTTGATTTGAACGTTTGGACTTTGTTTATTTGGACATTGTTTTTGGAACTCATCTGTTTAATAATTATTTGATTTTGATAACTCTGGAATGACTAAGCTACGTACACATGTATGGGGTCGCGAACGATCCCTAGGTATGCACTGAGACGGCGATGGACCGCCCATATACACGATCCAGGAACTCACCCGAACGTGACCCTGGCATCGATAACACCAAGCCCTCCCGGGCACACAAATCGCCTCGAACGGCATCCGACTTCGAACAGTCACAACTCACTTCACCTCAAATGGCTTGATCGCAAACGGTCGTCACTTGAGGTCTGAAACCCGACCACGAACGGTCACGAATTCGCCTCGAACGGCACACGATCGCGAACGATCACTTCCCGCCTCGAACGCCATCGATCGCGAACGGTCATGGCTCACTGATTATGAAATCCGATCTCGAACGGTCACCACTCGCCTTGAACGGCACTTGGTCGCGAACGATCATCATTTGCCACGAACGGCAGTCGACCGCGAACGGTCCCATCTCATCATTCGCCGCGAACGGCATCGACCGCGAACGGTCCTATTCCATCTTATGCCACGAACGGCACGGACCGCGAACGGTCCCGATTCACTTCAAGCAGCATACGATCCCGAACGATCGAAGCGTGAATTTATACGCTCGACCGCGCACGGTCGCACTTCCCCTCGAATGACTCGATCACGAACGATCGTCATTTGAAGTTGAGCGCTTGACCATGAACGGCCGCACTTCATCCCAAATGGCTCGATCCCGAACGATCGTAATTTGAGGACACATGAAACTATTGAGTTCTTTGCAGGTTGACGATCGGATACGAACATCCAACTCAAGGCATTACAAAACACACCTTCCTACCGCAAGGCATGTTTTGGGGGGCAAAATGTTATCCCGCTTTTTGGCAAAGCCGTGATATCAAAAGATCAATCACAAACAAAGGACAGTCCATCTCAGAGATTGTTTATACTTCACCTAGCTATGGATATCGATGAATTTTGCCCGAGTCCGGATCAGGCCACAATTGATAGGACACAACAAGAAAGGTTGTAGGAGCCATCATTTCAAGTTTCAAGTCAACCCGAGTTCGTATGCACAAGATATGATGGATCCAGTGTGAAGAGAAATAGTCATTGTCTGGTTCGAAACCATGAAGTTCGAACCCATCCATTTCGAACCCATCCTGTTCGAAACCATCCGTGCCCTTGCCTTCGAACCCATGGTGTTCGAACCCATCAGCTAGTACCCAGCCTCGAAACCATCCGCTTCGAACCCATCTGGTTCGAAACCGTCCTAAAGCCTTCCTTCGAACCCAGGCGACGTTCGAACCCATCGGCTAGTGCCTGCCTCGACTCCATCGCCTTCGACTACATTACCTTCGAACCCACCACAGTAGCCTACCTTCGAATCCATGACTTCACTCGGCCTCACATCCTCACTTCGAACCCATCGAGTGATCCAGTTCGAACCGATCAAGTTCGAACCCATGAAGATTCCTGGATTCGAACCAGTCACGTTCGAAACCAGGAATACTTCTTATTTCGAATCCACCGAGTCAATTGGTTTAGATGACGTGTTCGCCGTAGTTCACGGAGTCGAAGCGGTCCATTCGGAGATAAGTTAGGATCGATTCGAATATTGCGCGCCACGTCACTGCAAGCCCACGTGCACTGATGGATTCGAAACGAAGGGTTCGAAATCATGGGTTCGAACGACCCAGCCAACCGAGAAGGCCAATTTCGAACCGAGCATATCTCCTTAACCATAGATCCAAATGCAACCAAATTTTCACAGTAGTTTCCATATGAGGTAAAGATTGTTCCTGCCAAGTTTCAGCTCGATTGGACCATTTCTTGATGGGTTCGAAATCACTTCGAACCGATGTCAGATCGAGACGAAACTTGGTGGGGTCGGTCGCGTGGGCCCACTCACGTGCCAGAAGGAGTCTCACGAAGTTTCAGCAAGATCTGGGCCTCCAACGCCTATAAATAGCACCCTGAAGCCTTCAGAAAAGGGGATCTTTTCCGCCATTGAACGCCAAGACTCTGCCGGATTCAAGCTTAACTATCAGAATCGCTGTTGTATTCAGATTTCAAAGCAATTATCAGCTGCAATCCATTGTAATCGATTTAATCAAGCAAAGCAATAAAGAGAAAACCTTCAAAGTGGACGTAGGCGCGAACGCCGAACCACTATAAATCCTGTGTTTGTGATTGTTGTTCGTGAATTACTATGATTTGTTGATTAGAGCTGAATTATATATTGATTGTTGCTGAGTTCTGTGTTAATCATTATTGATTTGAGTACGTAAACGGGTGCTTTCGCAGTATTGGGTGTTTGTGACCAATTTTGGCGCAAACAGCTGCTGCCCGGTCAAATCACTATCACGTCCTGCTCCGACTTCGCTGATGCTTCTAACATGCTAGATCCATGTCGGAAAACACCTCCGTTGCTAGTCGCTATCAAAGTCCTCGACAAACCCGAAACATTAGCACTGGCATCGCCGCTTGATCCTACGCGAGGTCTCCACATGGAAAAGAAACCGTGGTGCCCCAAGTACTTTCTGATAAAGAAAATGTGGTGCTCGAGTAGTTTGAGGCAAAGAAAACGGGGCTTTTTGGTGGTTTGAGCCAAAGAAACAGGGGGTTCTCTGGGGCCAAAAGATCGAATTCTGCGATTACTTAGCGGAGTTTGAGGAGAATCAAAAGCTTGAGTTACTAAATGAATAATATTTTGAATGCCTCGACTTGTATCAGGTTTTGGGGATGTATTTATTTCGAAATCGCAAAGCAGAGCATTTCTTAACGATTTATCTTCTGTGATGGTGAATCTTCCTATTCTCCTGGTAGCATTTTGTTTTTGATATAAAATAGCAGTTTGAGTTTGAATAATGAAAATTGATTGAGCAACTTTGGTTATATACATTTTCAGTTTTTTCTAGTCCGTAATTTTGTTCAGTTTCTTGGGTTTGTTCAATTATTATCTGAAATTACAAAACTATATATCTAGTTTTTTTGAAAGTTGTATGGTAGAAATTTAGTTGCAACAATGATGCGTTGTTAAGTGTCAGCTGATTTTGTAAATTGGCAGTTCAGTTGAAAATTATTGCAAACGTTTAAAAAAGCCACTTCTCTGGCATGAAATGTGTTTACATACGCTGAACTTTAGTGAACTTATCATGCCTTTGGTCTTAGATTAGCCATCATCCTATGCTCATTGCTTGCCATTTGGAAGGACGAAGATGGAACTCACTTTTCTTGCTTTTATATAATTTACATTTCTAACAGATAGAATTTACTCTTTTTTGCACTATTAGGTCACTACTAGCATTTATAATCTCATATTTGGTAAAGTATACTGTGATCGCCGTGGTACAGTGAGCATCCAAGGCAACCGCCAATACTCGTGCAAACATAAGTTGAAAGAACAATCTCTTCTTGATCGCAACCCTCGTCAAGTAAGTAAAATTACCTTTATCGATACATCGTACAGCATCCACACTCCATAGCATCAAAAAGTATCTCTGGCATTTTGTCCTCGTTTTAACTTGAAGCATTAAAGTTGTAATTGATTCTAAATTTTTAGAATAAATTACAATCATGGCATCTAGGAATCAAGGCATCATACAAAAAGCATATAGTATTTCATTTCCAAAATACATAGATTTAATCCAATATTTAAATTATATTCTACAACCAACACCCAAATTATTTTTGTTGTTATCTCTTGAGTGTCATTTGTTTTGTTTTTTTGTTTTTTGAATATTGACTTTTAATGTATGTCAAGAGTATCGAATTAAATACCTCAAACCACAACTCAAAGTAAAAGCCTCACCACTTGAGACAGTGGTTGCTGGCTCTTAAACACTATATTCTACCATATTATTACAAAAAAACCTTTGCAAATTGATCATTTATTTGATGTTTAAGAGTAATCATATTCATTCTTTATGATGCTAAAAACAATGTTTGGTTCCCTAGCATGTACATTTGATGCTCAAGAGTGTGGATGCTCTTATTTGCACATCTTGTTATATTACTTTTCCTCCATCTTACCTAATTATTTTGTGAAGGTGCAAGGGTTTGTGGAAGATGCCATGGGGAAAAATGTTGCTACTTTAACAGGGAAATGGGATAACAGCGCGTACTATCATATGACTGGAGATGATGCATCAAACAAGAACAAAGGCTCTGTATCTAATGAAAATGCTAACTTATTATGGAAAAGGAGTAAGCCAGCTGAATATCCCACTCACTACAACTTGTCATCCTTTGCAATAACACTAAATGAGTTGACACTAGGCCTTGAGGTGAAAATATGACATAGTAATATCAAAATGGCTACCTTATTCATTTCACTTTTATGCTTTATTTCTAACTTATAAGCTCAGATGTTTATTTAATCATGGTTACAGGAGAAGCTTCCTCCTACGGACTCAAGGCTTCACCCAGATCAGAGACATATTGAAAATGGTGCATATGAAAAGGCTTTTGCAGAAAAAATCAGGTTGGAAGCAAGACAAAGAATGGTATCTCTCTCTGATAACATGAAGTCTTTAGTAGTTAATCTTGGATGATATTGGTCATTGATTTATATTTTATTGATGGTTGGATAACAAGGTTAGTTAATTAGCGCCCATTTGGTTTGAATTTTGCATTTTCAATATGTATTTTAATAATCATGGAAGAGGTGGAGGAGGTGGGAAACAGTCAGTTTGAAAAATGATTTTAATGTATAAAATTGAAAATGATTTATCTAGTTTTTCGCTTTTGGGAAATATAAAAAACCTATTTCTACATGGTAAAACGTTTCATTTTGTACTGATGCTAACACTTTTTTTTACTGGCACTATATCAAGTCGTGCCAGTACAAAATTCTTTTTTTAACATAGGCCAACAATGATTCGTTTTTGTGAATAATATTAAAAGTCGTTTAAATATGCAATTTATTCTGAAATATGGTCTAAATGACAGATCCATTTGAGAAGGTGCATACGAAAACTAATCTTAAAAACAAGCTTTCTTCTCCTACATTTTATAATAAAGAACTTAAATGTGGTAGTGAAAATATTGTAAGATTAAGACATGAACCATCATTTAGACATTTGATTTTTTTTTTCTATTTTTTTTTTCAGTGACTATTGTTTAGTACTAATCACATCAAATTAGTAAACTATAGTTAATATTTTTCCATATTCATCAACATCAAGTTGGTAAACCATTCACTTTTTGTCTAAGGCTCCAAAATTTTATTTGTTGTTGAACTTGTAATCTTTGTCTTGCCAGTAATGTATCATCATATAATTGCAGGTCATCTGGATTATTATCAACCTCGAGTGTTAAAGCTGCATAAGTCTTCTTTGCCTCTTCGAGATAAGATTTATCTTTAGCTCTTCTTGTTTTATGCTTTTAAGTTCTTGTTTACATGCCTGTAACTTTGCTGAAATCTGTAACTAGCAAAACCTCATGCACTACTACTTAGGGCATCTCCAATCGTGCAATTATCTGCTGAATTTGGCCAAAAAAAATTTCCAGTCGTTCAATTCAACCGTAATATTAAGCTTAACGTTCAGGATCTGGTTCAGGATCCTGAACGGGGCTTGGGCGCCCATTAAATGGGCGCCCAACCCCTCCCCCAAAAATTCCTCCCCCCCAAGCCATATTTCCCCCTAACGGCTATAAACGGTCACATTTCAAATTACAACGGCTATAAACGGTCATATTTCAATTACAACGGCTATAAACGGTCATATTTATGATTTCACTACATATATCACAATGTTATCCAGATTGTAATACACACATCTCTTCTTCTATTACAATTTTATTCTCAATTCCTTAATATTGAAAGTATGTCTCATCCGTTTCAATCGTATACCGAAGCGATGAATATGGAAAGCTGGGATTTAGATTCTCAACCCTTTCAAAATGGAATTCCCCAAACCGCCCCTCATCTATCGTTCCATTCTTCTGCTCCATGGTCTGGCGATGAAGATAAGGATTTGTGTTATATTTATTGTCATTTTTCTAACGACTCGGTAAAGGGGAACGACCAAAGTGGAGAGGCGTTTTGGGCAAAAGTCATGAGTGCGTACAATAAAAAACATGTTGAAAAGACGAGATCAATGTCTGCAATCACGGGTCGTTTTGGGAAGATTAATCGACAAACACAATTCTACGAGTCGCAGATCCACAAAATAAGAACAGCAAATCCAAGTGGAATGGGTGGCGAAGCTGAATTGGTAGCGTTTTGTAAAATCACATTTTTAATTTACATTCATTTCTAATCACTTTGTTAATATTTGATTTTGTTTTTCTGTTTTTGTAGAAGAGAATGGCGAACGATCAGTTCTTGAAATTATTTCCAAGAGAAAATGGTACAAAGAAACCCCACTACTATCAGTTTGCAAACTGCTATGACTTGCTTGTTAGTCAACAAAAATGGAACTCAAACACCGCAAAAGGCTTAAGAGATGTGCAGACGAAGTCAAAGGGGAAGAAAAAAGCAAGTAGATCTACTTACAATTCTAGCCCAGGCAATTCTTCTCATATGGCCTCAAATGAATGCCAAGATATCGAAGACGAAGAAGTAGTTCCCGCATTTGATGAGGACGCTAGACCGATGGGTCAACGAGCAGCTAAGAAGAAAATTGCTGTTCAATCTCAAATCGATTCTCGTTTAGCCCTAATGCATGAAAAACATGCGAGAGAAAATGTAGAACGTCAAAAAGGAAGCGCAGAAAAGCTTGCCGTGTTAAAAGAATTGACTGAGATTGAGAATGGTCGTTCTGAGCTAGAGCGGCAACGCCAAGAGACCATAGTAATGGAAAAGGATGTCACCGGAATGGATCCAATTACATTGCAATATTGGATGGAGTACAAACAGCGCATTGTTGAGAGTAGATCTGGAACAAAACATATGTAGTTGACGTATTAATTTGATATTTCTAGTTATTGCAGTTTACATTTCCATGTACCTTCAGTTCATTTAGGTAATCAAGTGTTATTTTCGGTTTAACAATATTTAACGGTTTATCATTTTTTCGATTCATTGTGTATATGCCCGTAATAGATTTACTTCATCAAACATAAATGACATTACAAACATAATAATTGAAGCATTACACGCTTCGTTATAGAAATAAAAAAGGCAAACATATGTAATTAAACAAAGATCCACCATCTTCAACTACTGATTTCCATGAGAATTCCAAATATGCTCCATTAAATCCCTTTGGAGTCTATTATGAATAGCTGCATTACGATATACCTCATGATGATCGTTATGAATTGCGTACTGTTCTTCATTTCGTAACGTGGTTGTGCGAAACAATTCGGGTGGTTGTCTTGCCCCCTCATACTCGAAATCAGGATAATCCATACCGCGTTCATCTTCAATGATCATGTTATGGAGAATTATACAACAGAACATAATTGTAGCCATTTTTGATCTTTTCCATAATCTACATGGATTGCTTACCATTGCAAATCTTGCTTGAAGGACCCCAAACGCCCTTTCTACGTCCTTCCTTTGTCCTTCCTGCATCGCAGCAAATTGTTTCTGTTTTGCCGTCATTGGGTTTGCAAATGTCTTCACAATCGTACTCAATTTGGGATATATTCCATCTCCTAAATAGTATCCATGGTCATATGCGTTCTGACCAAGAGTAAATGATACGGGAGTTGACTTACCTTGCGCCAAATCATTGAACAAATGAGATCGTTCGACAACGTTTAAGTCATTAAGAGAACCTGGCATTCTAAAGAAAGCATGCCAGATCCACAAATCATGAGAGGCAACTGCTTCTAAGATGATTGTTGGTTTTTTTTTCCTTGCCGTTATATGCTCCGTGAAAAGCTTTTGGACAGTTCTTTCACTCCCAATGCATACAATCTAGACTTCCAAGCATTCCAGGCCAGCCCTTGCTTTCATGCATTTCACGCAAGCGAGTTACATCTGCCTTGTTTGGAGATCGAAGATATTCCGTCCCATAAATGTCCACAACTGATTGGCAGAAGTGATCTAGGTTTTCCAATGCCGTACTCTCTGCAATACGATATGCATCGTCTAGGGCATCGGCGGGTGTACCGTATGCTAACATTCTCAAAGCTGCAGTCATCTTTTGATGCCCACTCAAACCATGTTTTTTTGCAGCGTTTTGCTTAAAAACAAAATAATTATTATTCTGCTGAATACTTTCGAGAATTCTTATGAATAATGGTCGACTCATTCTGAATCGTCGTCTAAATGTCTCTGGACCGTAAGTTGGATCACGGGCAAAGTAATCTTACAGTAGTGTTTTGTGAAATGCTTGCTGGTTACGGTTGATATATTTCCTACCCACTACGGAACCATCATGTTTTTCAGAAGTTGCTCCGTATGCTTCACGATATATCTCCATCAATTCCTCCTCCTCCTGTTGATGCGCTAACGCATAAGCTTCTTCTTCAGAATCACTGTCGCAAAGCAATACAGCTTTAAGTAAATTTCCAGACATTGTTTGATATTTGAGGATAGTTGTCTGATATTTGAATGTTTTGTTAGAGTAAATTGTGGTGGACAAGTATGACATCTATATGATTATATATATATATATGACCAAATATTGAGTGGATAGAGGGGTGTCAGTGTGCGGTCTAATCACGTACTGTAGCCACGTTCGTTTGTCGGTCAAGATTCTCTGCTATGATTAGTGGATAGAGGGTGTGTCAGTGTGCGGTCTAATCACGTACTGTAGCCACGTTCGTTTGCCGGTCAAGATTCTCTGCTATGATTAGTGGATAGAGGGTGTGTCAGTGTGCGGTCTAATCACGTACTGTAGCCACGTTCGTTTGCCGGTCAAGATTCTCTGCTATGATTAGTGGACAGAGGGTGTGTCAGTGTGCGGTCTAATCACGTACTGTAGCCACGTTCGTTTGCCGGTCAAGATTCTCTGCTATGATTAGTGGATAGAGGGTGTGTCAAGATTCTCTGCTCATAATCCATTATATAAATTCACAAATCGTTATACGTTTAAATCATTTACAAACCTAATATTATTCAAATTACAATGTCCAACATGACATTTACGTCTCATGAATTGAAGTTGCTTATGCAGTACTACATTGAAACCGATGAGAAGTGTGATAATCAGGAGTCAATGACAATTAATTTTTGGGACACTCTGGCTGACCTGTACAACAACGATGTGGGCTCTCAAGTTAGACGTACGGCTCAAGAGGTCAGGACTGCGCACAAAAACTTTACTAGGGCATGCACGCGCTACACAAAGATTATTAACGAGGTAATATCGGAAAATGTGTTTGAGACAACACGTTCGACTTATGACGGTCGATACAATTTAAAATATGGCACGCCCTTCATTGCCCATGATGCATACTTCATACGTCAAAACTGGCTAGAAAGATTTGGATGGTCTTAAGATGACAGTATTGATAGTTGGTTATGTAACGTTCGTTAATGTATCATGAGCTTTTTGAATTGTCTTTTCAAATGATAATGTCTGCTTTTGTTGTCAAAGCTAATGCGTATGTCTAATGTTTGTTTTTTAATATGCCCTAGTGTAATGTATGTTGTCAGATCAAAAAGTACTACGACAAAAAGTGTCTTAGACTGTCTGTACAGGAGTTGCAGTTTCTTCATATGTGCAGTCTATTATTACGGTGTCGTTTCTTATAAGTGTTCTATGTTTGAATCATTAACTAGTTAAACGAACATAAAGTATTCACATTGTACACCAACATGTATAAGTCACAGTACTCACAGACATATTGAATTCACAGTAACCACGAGCATTATAATCCAAAATCCAAGAAAGTGACATCATATAAATAATACACAATATACTGAAACAATGACCTAAGTACATATACTCATACACATAAACTAAAAAGTATACAACTAAAGGGAGGCAGCGTCGTCATCGTCAACATCATCACCGTCATCATCATCTCCGTCACTGTCATCATCCTCATCTCCGTCACCGTCATCATCATCATCTCCATCATCATCGTCTACATCGTCATCCTCGTCATCCCCATCACCATCATCATCATCCCCATCACCATCACCATCATCCCCCTCGTCCTCATCATCCCCATCGTCCTCATCTAAACCACCAGCACCATACCCACTGGGACCAGCATCACCTCCGCCTTGTGATCCGAAAGGCTCATATACAGCAAGTCTGGCTGACAGCTGATCAATCTGAGCCTCTAGCATCTGTGTATGCTGCATGTACATATCATGCATGGCGTGTGTATGTGCAAGAGTCATATCGCGAAACACACCAAACCCTACTCTGGCCTGATCCAATCTAGCAGCATACTACATAAAGATGACAAAAGCCATAAAAAAACAAGCATAAAATAAAGGAAAAATGACAGTAAACAACAAACGTACCTCATACGGAGGATATAAACCGACTGAAGGCACACCAGGATAGTCGGGGTGATCTGGAAAGACTAAAGGCTGCTCAATCAAAGTACCTGTCAAGTCATACGCTCTAAAAGTGGTATCAGGCTCCAACTGCATGGGAGCCTGGGAGAACTGTGACGGAATCGGGTCAAATGAAACCTGCGGTACCTGAACTCTACCGGCTGCCAGATGAGGTCCTATATGATCAGAGTTGACCCCACGAACATAATCTGGTACGATGAATCTACGGGGTGCTACTCTAGCCCAATAAGCATCGTAATCCCCATCGATGAAAAAAGTACTACTATCCACCCATCCAGCCTGTCGTAGAGCATGTAAGTACTGATCACCGATCACCCTATGTCTACCAAACATGTCCTCGCAGGATAAAGGATCGTATGGTATACGACGATCACCCGTAATCTGATAAGCACATCTCTCTCCCAAATACCACATAGGCATAAATGCAGACGTATGCAAAGCAACCCTACGTCTAGATACTGAATACGCAACCATCAAGGGATGGTCGTCCACCAGAAGACCTGCATCTGCTAGATGAGTCCAATGTGAGGCCCAAGGAGTCCGAATGATGTTACCACGACTACGCATATCCAGCTGTGACCTAGCCTCCATCAAGTCATGTCGTACACCTAAGGGGACATGATGTACGTACTGCATGGTCTCCCATCGTCTCATCCTAGGGAAGTAATGCTCAGCAGCCTGACTAGCCGTGTCCTGGATGCGGGGATGCATGTTTGCCGTGTACTCGTAGTACCATAACGGCAAAATATACCAAAAAGCATACATCTGCCTGACATCGCCAAACGCAAATGAATCTAGAGCAGTATATAGGGTATCTAATATCGCCGTGCCCCAGTCGATAGTATGTAGATAGTCTAATCGGGCAAGGGAAGCTAAATAGCCAAGTCTAACCGTACCTTTTTGGTTCGAAAAAAAGGTCGAACCAAACAGGTACAACAAAAATGCTCTAGTAACTGCATCCATCATATCGGCTCTAGCTATATAACTGGTGATGTAATGCTGCAAGTACGTCAACTTAACAGAACCACTAGAGACGCGGGTAACATCTATCAGTGGTAAAAAACAGTATACAAATTCGGCGACTCGTATAAATCATCGAATGGAAAAGGTCGAAGACCCTGTCGTCCAATCTCAATCCCAGTGAACATGTAGAAATCAACTGGGGTGATACCAAGCTCAAAATCTGAAAAATGAAACGTATGCGTGGTGGGCCACCACCTCTCAGCTAATGCCTGGATGAGAGGTCGATCAAAGGACTGAACAGACCCAATCGACAAAAATAGACCAAAAGGGCTAGCCTGTAGCCTCTCAATAATAGGACCAGGAAGATAGTCATAAAACTGGGTAATGCACTTAGCCCAACTACCCCGACAGTGAATGTAATGGTCCTATACATAGTTAATGAAACAACAATTTTTAATAGCGTAAGGGTTGATCAATATGAGTATGTAATGTACAAATTAAAATAACAAGTTATAGTAAGGGTTCATTAATACCTGTATGGTCGTCAATGCGGTTTCGGCTCTATGCCGATAACCATCTGGCAGCTCATGTAGAATACGTAGATCGTCTGGTGAAACTCCAGACGGTGGCGGAACGTGTAATGGTCCTGCTTGCTCCTCTGGATGTCTATGAACCGTTCTTCGGGCGATTTTGGTTGGACGCGGCGGCATTTTGAATAAATTTTCTAATTTTCAAAAAAATTTCAAAATGAAAAGTGAAGAGGGATGAGGGAGGAGAGGGGGCGGTGTCCATTTTATGGGCGCCTTGCCTCAGGCGCCCATAAAATGGGCGTCTAAGGGTCAGGCGCCCATTAAATGGGCGCCTGAGGCCAGGCGCCCATTAAATGGGCGCCTGGCCATTGGGCATTTCCACTCCAACACGGGCTGAATATTCAGCCCGCTGAATATTCAGCCCGTAATCGATTGGAGATGCCCTTAGTCCTTCAGTGATACAATCTCCATGTCCATCTTTCAAATGCCATTCATTATCATATCTGAAAGGATATCCCTTTTCATTTTATGTTTGAATTAGATGCAACAGTAATGGGTTATGGTCACCTGGCAGTTGTGATAGCATTAGTGCTTTCATACAGGCAAATTTTTATGGACAAATCATATTGACAAGGATCTTATCAATATTATTCGCTACTCCCCTTCTTCTCCAAGTGTAAGTATATCCCATGGCTTTGATTTATGTTAATCCTGATTGCATCAAGGAGTTATTGAATGCTCTTTATTGTTGAAAGGTACAGGCAGGCCTCGATGTTTGTCTAACGTAGATAGAGCATTATCGAAATCACCCATTAGCACCCAAGCAGTTAAAATTATGGAAGACCTTTTTAACAATGTGCTGCAGTAATTCCTTTCTTTTTGAAAAGAAAAAAAATTACTAGCATAAACATAAGTAAAGATCATATTATGAGCATCTTACACACATTTTTTTGAGCAAAACTGAAGATGAATCAAATGATAAGCATGTAAAAATCGTGATTGGAGATTAATTGTATATAATAAATCTAAGAGGGTCCTTAAAGAAAATCAAAGGAACCAGATATAAGCTAAAAAGATGGACTACTATGAAGATGACTCAGTCTCTCCTGTATTTCTCATAAAATTTGAAGTTTGATCTGGCCGTCGATAAGATAATGTCTTATGAAGAAACTACAATAAAAAAAAAGCAAAAAAATCAAAAGCGAACAAATCCTTTCCTATTCAGAAACTGATTAACTATTAGTAAACAGAGGGAGATTCCAATTAATACACAGTTTAAAGAACTTTAAAGTCATATTAATTCCACCAAAGTTGATTGCATTAAAAGTAATATGCTCAGCAGATGATGAGATCATTAATAAAACTCCATATAGTAGTATCTCAAATAACCAGAATCCTCACCTTAAAATATCTTTATAAAAAGTTTGAACAAATTTCTTAGAAATTAGTGCTTACTCAGATGGTTTTTCTTTTTATTAAATGTAGATGGTTAATAATTCATATTTGTACTTGTATTTAAGTTATTCTGACTGCGTAACAAACAATATTATTTGATTTATCTGTATATAACTAGCAGCCTTCTATTGCAAAGGAAATACTAAATTTTTTTTGTTCTTTGTCAGATACGCCGATAAATTTCCAATTTTTGCATGTGTATATAAATGTGTACCCTAGTCAAGAATAACATGCATGAAACACAACTATAATGACATGCATCAATTTTTTGTTTTTAGTAATTGTTGTAGTTTGCATTATTTTTCCACTTCAAGTAAAATACTACAATTGTATTTCTGTTTTCTTATCTTCCATTCAACTAGTAGCATCCTCAGAGCATTTTAATTGAATTCACATTTATTACATCACGTAAAAACAATGAACAACAGATTATAAATAAAGAAATAAATCTGCAAGCCAAAGCAACCCTTATTTTTAGAAATGCAGTGATTCAAGTCAAAACAACAACAACAACAAAGCCATTATTCCCAAACAAGTTGAGGTCGGCTAGGGATGGAACCCTAAAATAAAATAATAATAATAATAATAATAATAAAATAAAGTCAAATAGGTAAATTAATAATAATAACTAAGTAAAATAAGATAAAATAAAAATGTATATGTATATATAAGAGGAATGATAATAATAATACTAATAGCAATAATGATACTAACAGTAATATTGGTCAAAGACTAAAACTACGTCTTAGGCTCATGTTCTCTAGTCCTATAATCTAAAACTCAATGCTCACGGTTCTGGTACGTAAATCCCTAACTTCCACTCGCTCCGATCCGTCACCAGCTCTTCGGATATACCCCAATCTTTCAAATCCTTTTTTACTACTTCCTCCCATGTTAATCTTGGACGACCTCTACCTCTACCTCTCTTTGAGCAATCAACGCAGTCTATAATTCCAACACTCACAGGTGCCTCTGTTGTTTCTATCTCTACCTCTCTTTGAGCAATCAATCTTGGACGACCCTAATCTCTGTTGTTTCTTTTATTACAAGGTTTTTTTCTCTATTGTTGAGATAAAAAAGGCTTGACTAATGAAGTTTCATATTTTGTACCGAATTCACAAACCAGGTTTCTTCATACAATAAAAGCACATAATATATGTTAATATAATTTTAACATTTGATGTTTATATACTTAGTGTACACAACCATGTACAATATTCACTATTGCAATACAAGCATTTATTAGATCATTTTACATTCAAACACACTCAGCCACATAAGAACCAATTCGTTATAAACACTATAATATATTATACATAATTACACTTGATAAACTTAGCCATGCACTTCACTCACACACGAGCATGCACATTATCTTACACTGTTGCACACACTTAAGCCGTGTACATTTATTTTGGGAAGCGAATTTTTTTTACAACTGTTCAAATTTGATATGCATGTGAGTTTGTGAAACAACAAAATCTAGGCACTTAAAATTTCAATGCAAGAAGGATACAACAATTGTACACAGTAAAAAAAAGCAACGGTAAAAAATGGCTGCTCGCTATTGAGCGATTCTTCTCTTCTCGCTTATTTCTGCTCCTCTTCTCCTGTGATTCTCCAACGCTCTCTGAATTCTGGTTTGGTGTTTTTTTCCTGTCTCTAGTCTGAGTGTATGCTGTTCTCGTGCTCGGCCATGAGCGCAACTGTTTGTGGCGATGGAGAATTTGTTCTCGCTGGAACGTTCGTTCGTCGTTGTCCGTCTTTTGAGTCGATTGGCGTTGCTCTTCGTGAGGTAATAGCCGGTCCTATCTCTCTGGTCGTAACTGGTGAGCGAACGATCGAAATTAGGGTTTTCTCTATGGTCGATTTTGGGGATTTGGTTCGTTGCCGTTTTCTGTGGGTAGAGAAAGGTTTTTTGGAATTGATTCCGATTTTTGGGGATGGTTTGGCTTGCCGTCCGTTCCATAGCTCGCGGTCTTCGTTGTTCGAAGCTTCTTGCGAGGCGGAGTGCCGTAGCGCCTCCTCGACTGTGTTGAAGGGGGATGTCATTACCCCTTTCGAACCGTCTCTGGTCTTTGCTGTCGCTGTCGATGCTGTGCCTTATGGGGTTGATTCTTTGAAGTTTGGATCGTTTTCTACCGTTGATGGCTTCGTCGCCGCTGCAGAGGATCTGAGGGATGTAACTACCCTTTTCGATCCAATGGACGGCGTTTGTGGTTCTTTTGTGGATAAGGCCATTGGCTTGGTTATTTCTTCTTCTGGCGTTGGTTGCTCAGTTCCAGTCTCGCCGGTCGAAGGGGATCTCACCACCCCTTCCTCCCAGGCTGTTGGGTCGTCAGAAGAAGGTGGCTTGGTTGGTGTTTTCCGAGGGGTCTCTGGCGTTTTCCTCTTTTGGTGGCTAGCGCGGCACTGTCCCTATGTGTCGTTGATGCCTCGTGCTTATTGGGCGAGCTGTGCCAGTGGTTTGTTTGTTTGCTGTGAGAGGCTCTCAGTTTGGGCGGTATTCGATGTTGTTTGGGTTGTTGTTAGTGGCCGTGGATGGTGGGTGCGTGCTGGTCAGATTTCTGTTTCTGGTAATTTTGGTTATGTGCAGTTACTTTGTGGTTCTGAGTATATTATTCTGGTCATCCTTGATTGCATGGTTGTTATCTGTGTGAGCATTGGCACGCTTAGGCGTGTGCTCCCTGGCATCGCTTCTCCGGTTTTCCGTGAAGGCATGTCAGGTCACTCCGGCATTGTGTTATCCGTTTGGATAACCCAATATGATGCTTCTTGTGTTTTTTTTTTAGTTTGCCAAAGCGAGGTCTGGTTAGTATCGCGTTTGGCTATTAGTTTCTATTGTATGCCCGTTATTCCACTGTGGCCTCCTCAGGCAGATTTTCCAAGCAGTGTCGTTAGGCTCAGGCGGTGTCCTAGCTCTGGCTGCATAGTGTACCCTTATATGGTTCACTATGCAAGCAGAATAGAATATTGCCAGTCAGGTGCGACCATGATGGGGGAAATCTCTGCCGGGACCACATTGCGAACACCACCTGTATCGCGGGGATGTCTGTCTAGTGGCATTCCGGCCTGGGTGAGGTTCCTACAGGATCGAGGGATACGATTAGTTATTTCCCCGACACTCCCGCGTCTATCTCCTTTTTTAGCTTGTTCGTCGGTTTCCTCTTCTATTAGCTGTTCGTCCTGTTGTTCTCTTCCTTCTTCATCCTGCTCGTTATCGATTGTCATTCCGATGATGACCGACGAGGAGATTTCTCTGCTTAACGGGCGGCTTGCTCGTCTGGCAGAGAATTCTGTGCCGATTCGTGCTTCTTTTCCCATGTCCGCGCCTGAGAAGCGCTATTGTTCTTACTCCTCGGAGGAGCCTCTGCGACCGTTCTTGCGCAGGTCGTCCCGTAGTAGATCGCGCGGTTCTTCGGGAGTTCTCCGCACCATTCGCACTCGCTCTATAGCGGCGACTGAGCAGCTCGAGAGAGAAGCTCTATCTTCTTTGTATCGTATTTGAGTTCTGTCTGGGTTGGGTTTTGGAGTCGGGCTTCTTTCCTGTTGATTTCTCATCATGTCGTCCTTCCTATTTTGGAATATTCGTGGTATTGGAAATGAAGCATCAGTTGCTAGGCTGAAACGGATTGTTCGCAAGCATTCCGTCAGTTTGATTGCTATTTTGGAACCTCTTGTTGACTCGGGTGACATAACCAAGGTGGTTCTGTCACTGGGGTATGGAGGCGCTCTTTCGAATGTTTCTGGTAAGATCTGGATCCTTTGGTCCAAAAGTTTCGTTATTCAATCTGTTTTTGATTCGTCGCAGCTTTTATCTGTTGTTTGTTCTTCTTCCTCCTTCCCTCGCCCATTTCTTTTCTCCGCTGTTTATGCCAAATGTGTTAGGGTTGACAGATTATCTCTTTGGGATGATATTTTGTCTCTGGCAGATTTTGGCTGCTCGGCCTCAGTGGTAGGTGGTGATTTCAATGTGGTCGCCAGTCAGGCGGAGAAAGTAGGTGGAGTTGCGGTCAACCGCCTTTCTATTTCTGATTTCAATTCTTTTGTTGTTCGATCCGGGTTAGCTGAGATTCCTTTCGTTGGTTCGGCCTTCACTTGGTCTAACAACCAGGAAGGGCCAAATCAGATTCTTTCCAGGTTGGACAGGGTTTTTGGGTCGGCTGATTGGTTTGACCTTCCTTTTTCCTATTCTATTTCCCATCTTCATCGCTCATGTTCTGATCATGCTCCCATGCTTTTGTCCTGTGCTTCGCGATCGATGACGGGTCCGTCTTCGTTCCGTTACCTTAGTATGTGGAGTTCTCATCACACCTACCGTGAATTGGTGGCGGATTCGTGGTCCGCACCCATTGAAGGGGCCCCGTTGGGGGCTTTTTTCCGAAAACTGAAACGGCTTAAGTTTCGTGTGAAGTCGTGGAATTCTACTGTTTTTCGGAATATCTTCGACCGCGTTAGGGCGGCTGAAGAGTCTCTTATTTTGGCCGAATCCTTGTTTGACGAGTTTCCTTCGGCCGAAAACAAAGCGAACTGGGCTTCCGCTCAATTGGCTTTCTCCTCTGAGCTTCGTATTGAGCACTCCTACCTAAGTCAAAAGGCAAGGATCAAGTGGGTGGTTGAAGGAGATTCTAACTCCAAATTCTTTCATTCCTCTATTAGAAAGAAAGCCAATCTTCTCTCTATTCGTGAGATATCGAGAGCGGACCTATCTGTGGCTACAACCCCCTCGGAAGTTATAGAGGTTATAGTTTCCCACTTCCAATCTTACCTCGGATCTCCGTCTGTGAATGAACCTGCTTCGGACATTATGTCATTCATTCCTCGTCTTATTCATGCGGATGACTGTGTAGGTTTAGGCTCCCCTCCCTCGTCCGATGAGATTCGAGCTTGTGTATTTGCTCTCAGCAAGGACAGTGCTTGTGGCCCGGATGGTTTTAACGGATCCTTTTACCGTTCTTCTTGGGATATTATCCAATCGGACTTATGCCTAGCTATTCAGCATTTCTTCTCCGGAAGTGACCTCCCCATTAGTTGGTCCTCCACAAACTTGATTCTTATCCCCAAGTGTGAAAAGCCAAGGTCGTGTTCGGAGTTTCGTCCTATCAGCCTTTGTAACTTCACTAACAAAATCATTTCCAAGGTTCTGGCCTCCCGACTGAGTCCATACCTTGATCGGATTATCTCTTCCTCCCAGGCTGGCTTTGTTAAAGGTCGTTTAATCACTGATAACGTCCTTTTAGCCCAAGAACTGGTTTCTCAAATCGATCGTAAGGTCAGGGGTTCGAATGTTATCTTTAAACTCGATATGGAAAAGGCCTACGATCGTATTTCCTGGTTTTTCATTATCAAGGTGCTCCGTGCCTTCGGTTTTCCGGAGGATCTTATCGATTTGGTGTGGAGGCTCATCTCCAACTGTCGGTTTTCTGTTATCATTAACGGATCTGCCAGAGGTTATTTCAGAGTAGGCAGAGGTATTCGTCAGGGAGATCCGCTATCTCCCACTCTATTCGTTATAGCGGCAGAGGCTTTCATCCGTGGTATTCACGTTTTATCCGTTTTCGGCCAGATTCAGCGCTTTGGTCTACCAAGTGGATGTCCTCTCGTTTCGTCTCTGTCCTTTGCTGATGACATCGTTATTTTTTCTAATGGTAATCGTTCTTCCGTCCGGAGGCTGCTTCGGTTCATCCACCTTTACGAGAGGTGTTCGGGTCAATTGGTCAACTCTTCTAAGAGTTGTTTCGTTCATGCGAAAGACATGGACCCCTCGCGTGTTTCTTGGGTTGAGGCCTACTCTGGGTATAGGGCGTCTGCTCTTCCGCTTCCTTATTTGGGCATTGTCCTCTATAGGGGTAGGAAACTCAATGCCCTTTTTGATCCCCTAACAGACAAGGTTAGGGGAAAGATTATCCGCTGGAACGCTTCTCTTCTTTCGCAAGCAGGTAGGTTGGTGCTCATCCAATCTGTTCTATGCTCTATGGGAACTCATATCTTTGCAGCTATGACCCCCACTTCTTCTTTTTTTCGATCTTTCCAATCTTTGGCTGCGTCATTCTTCTGGGGATCGAAGGGGGATGATCGAAGGCACCATTGGGTGTCTTGGAATGTTATCTGTCGCCCTAAGGTTGAGGGCGGTTTAGGTCTGCGCAATCCGAAGGATATCTGCTCAGCGTTTGCTTGCAAACTGTGGTACCGGTTTGCAAGTAACGATTCCCTCTGGGCAAAATTCCTTCACGCTAAGTACCGTAGGCTGGCTCCTGCTGGTTATTCCGGCACTCCTTCTTTCGCTAGTGAGACTTGGAAGCATATGCAATCAGTGAAAGGGCTTGTTGATTCTCATCACGGCCTATCCGGTTGGGATGGCGGTCCGTTCTCTATATTTAAGGCTTGGAATTCTACTCGGGCTCCTTCTCCTTCTCTTCCCATTTTTTCTCGCATCTGGGACTCGCGTATTCCTCCTAAAGTCTCTCTCTTCATGTGGCGTTCCTTCCACGGTGGTCTACCGGTCGATGTGAACCTCCAGCGGATAGGTTTACCGACTGTTTCCCGTTGTAGATGTTGTGGTCATGGGGATACAGAATCTGTTGCTCATTTGCTTTTTACGGGCTGGTGCGCCAGAGCTTGCTGGAATTATTTCGGCAATCTTCTGGGTGTTCGGGGCAACATCTCGTCGGCTATTGATTTATTGTCCACTTGGTGGATTCGCAGCACAGGTAAGTCTCTTCGGTCTATCCTGTATCGTCTGATTCCTTGTCTTATTTGCTGGCACATCTGGTGTGCTCGGAATAAGGCAATCTTTGAAGACTGCCCTATGGATCGTTTCTCTGTTATCCGTCGGGTTCGAAACGATGTTTACTTGGCCTTCCGTGGTCGCCCTTTCCGCGGTTCGGTCAGTCATCGCTCGAGTCGCTTTGTGAGCCTTTTATCTATCTCTTGCTCGCAATCTTCTGAGCGAGCGGGAATTGGTTGATGTTGATGCTGCGGTTTGGTGTGTATTGCTTTGCAGAATCATGCTTCTTAGTCTTTTGCCACCTACCCCCCCCCCCCTTTTAAACTTTAATGGTGCGCGTCTGTGATGTTTGCTTTCAGGTTCAGGCTGTGGTGGCGTGGTTTTATGCCATCTATTGCTGTCTCGTTCTGATATTGCTTTTGCCTGGTGCTATTGCTGTCTCGTTTTGCCATATCAGTTTAGTTTGGGATGGTAGCTTTGCTGTTGGTGGGGGTGATCGGCTTCTTCTTTCCATTGTCGTATCGGGTGGAGGGTATTCTTTATTCTATATTGTATGCCAACATTGTCTTCGGGCGGTGGCCTTGCCGGAGTTCGAAGACGATGCTGGTTGATCTTCTCTGGTATTTGGATCCTTGGTGCCAGTTTAGTGGTGCTCGATTTTTTGTATTCTGTTACATTTGCCGTAGGTTCAGATCTGTTGTTTGTGGTTGTATAGTTCTTTTAGTGGCTATAGTTTTATTCTTCCTTGTTTGGGTTACCTGTCAGGCCTGTTGACAGCTTTTGATAAACCTAAAGGAATAAAAGAGTCAGTTTACAAAAAAAAAAAAAAAAAAAAAAAAAAAAACAATTGTACACAGTCAGGGATGATATTAATTTAAAACATTTTGTATGTATTCAATTTATAGCTTAAACAATTATATATGCCTTTAAGCCACTGTTATGTCATAACAAAACAATATAGCCACTAAAGTGTAATGTATAGTTAACCTATAGACCCTACATGACTAATTATAAAATATGCGTGTGAATATTTTTTATTCAAAGTAATATAGCTACTAAGATATTTACGAATTTTTTGATGCATTGGAAAAAAGATGGACAGTAAAAGAAAGCCGATTATGTTTTTAGCATGAATTTAAGGTCATGTTTGAGTATAAATGTTATGTCCTGAGCATGAAGTTATGTTATGTTTAAGCTTCCTTCTTGTGTCCTTATCATGGTTTTTAATTTTTTAGAACCGATATCCCAGTGTGTGTAGCAACCTGCTTATTTAAGTGTTTAGCAGTCATTTTTTTTGAAGCATTGTTTAATTAAAAGTATCACCTGCTTTATTATCTTATTATTTGTTATTTGTTGGTTCTATTCTGCATCTGCAGTGTACACTGGTTTTAATAGTGTAATGTTAATTTAAGAGCGTACAAAGGAGAGAGAGGAAATTTCTTGATGGACTGAAATTTGCTTGGCACTGACAATAAGTATTCTTAGTCTTTGTTGATGATTTTATTTTTTCAATTTGCGCTGAAAATATGTTTCCATAATGCTGAGATCATATACAATTATTGCATGTTTATTATGTACCTGACTTGTATATTCTCATACCAACCTGGACACCTTACGTTTGAACTTGCGGGCAGGCCATGTGCTTCATATTAAATTATATTAATGAGTAAAATTTATTTAAAACTGACACGGCAATTATACCATGTATTCTAGCTGCATAACTATAAATTATGTTAAACTAGCAAATCATGTATCAATATAAGTTAGTAACGAGCTCAAAACTATAACTGCAGTAAATTCATTATGTAGTGAAACAATTGATATGTCTTATCAGTATGTTAGCAAGTTATAGAAGCGTGGTGGTAATAAGCTATAAATACTTGTGGTGGTAGGCGGGCTTAATAAATACCCGGTCTTTGAAAGTGTCTTCAAAAATGTGCATAATATGTGTTTTTTCCTTGATGCACCTAAATGGGCATGCTTTATTACTACATTAATTTGTAATTCTACTTATTGTATATTTTTTTCTTGATTCCTACAAAGTAGAACGTATAAATTGAAATGGATGTTGTCTAAGACGCTTAATTGTTGAGGATTTTCATTTATTTATTGTATATATTGTTTTTCAGAGCCAACTGATTATTTATTTATGTAGGTTAGTGTGAATTCATCAAAAGACATTTCTACTAAGACCAAAAGCGTTATTGAACTAAAAAAGCTTCAGCTCCTATGACTCCAGCGTAGCCTACGTAGGTGTGTACTCGACCTACAACTTACATTCCATTCTACTTAGTTTATGGCTTGAATATTCTTAATTGATGTATGTTTTTATTCTTTCTCCATTAATTTCCTTAATTATTTCTTCAAGCAAGTCACTCCTAACATGGAAAGTTTGAGATTAAGAAGCATAGGCATGGTAGGAGGAAAAAAGAACTTGAAAAGATGGAGCAAAAAATGAAAGAAAGGGAAAAGTGTATTTGTGAGCAACAAAAAGAATTCTTTGATGAATTTGATGTACATAGGTACCAATTTTATTTTTGCCCTTTGCATATATATTGTATAAAATTTTGAGTGAACTTGTTGGTGTGTTGCATGACATTATTACACTTATCCAAGTAAGGTTAATTAGTTGCTACCTTTTCAATTATCAGTAATGTTTTAGTAATTTATGTTTAATGTTTTAGTATTTATGTATAGAAATAGAAAGTTATGATATTGATATAATCCATTATGTCAATTTGCATTGAATATTTGAAACCAAATACTAGTCTATTGTGACGGTTATTATAATAAGCCGTGTCAAAAAATAAGCAATTCACATCGGTTGTTTAACTCAACTATAGTAAAAGGTCACCATTTTGAAGTCAAAATGGCAGTCTATTGCGACGTTTGTTATAAAGAACCACCATAAAAAATGGGCAATCTGCGACGCTTGTTTGACCTAACTGTAGCAAACTGTCACTAAGTTGAAGGCAAAATACTATTGCGACGGTTGTTATGAAGAATCGTTACACAAAATAGTTCTGTTGCGACAGTTGTTATAAACAAACGTAGCAAAATGTGCTTTTTTGCGATGGTTTAAAAAACGTCGCAACAGGTTTTTATTTGTTGCGATGTTTGTATTTGGTACGGTCGTTGAACCGTCGCAGTAGGAGATAAACGACCTTTGTAAATGACCTGTTTTGGAGTAGTGGCTACCTACTGTCGCAAGACTGTCAGATTGGTGCTTGACGTGGTGATAATATTCGACGGTAGTTTTGGATCCTTTTTGCACATTCTGCAGTTCTCATTTGAGATACAGGATTCGTGATTGAGCTTTGGAGGTGAAGTGCTTGGAGATAGCTTCCCATACTACTTGTGAGGTTTTGAGGCCGACAACATGGGCGAGTACTGATTCAGTAAGAGAGGAAATGAGCCATCCTAATACGATCTGATCTTGTTTGTTTCAAGCAATGTATTTTGGATTGATTATGTTGGTCGCCAGGGTTTGAGCAGGGCATTTGTTACTCTCGTCAACAAAACCCTCGAGTTCATAGCCTTTTTAGTAAACGTAGGAATTGGGTGTGCCAAAGTAAAGAGTTGGAGTTGTCCAACTTGACAGAGATAGGTGGCGGGTTTGGACAGGCAGAAGGGTGTGCTTGGATATAGCAGTGGTAGAAGTGAGATTGGCAGTGCTGGAGAAGTGTTCATTAGCCATAGCGAGAAATTGAATATTTAAGTTTTGCTAAGATTTGTTGCAGTTGTGGGCTGTACTGGTGCATTAGCCATAGTGAGTAGTGTTCATTAGCCATAGTGATGTTGGACCTAGTCTTGCTAAGATTTGTTGCAGTTGTGGGCTGTACTGGTGCAGATGGGCTTAGCAGTAACAACAGCGACAAAATTTTGCTACAGAGTGGATATATTTGTAGTTTTTTTTTTGGAACGAGAAGCGTTTCCATCCACATCAATTTGTCTCTGAAGTTCAGCGCACGGTTATTCTATTTGAAAAGCAATTAATTTCATATTTAAGTTTGATAGAGCAACGCAAATTTTAACTTATAATGGGATATGATAATGCATCGAGTTAAAATAAGATAAAGAAGTAAACTTTGTGTTATTTAAGTAATTTGTGTGTAAAATAACCTTCGATTGCTATGGTTGTCTGAGAGCAGTTAAACATTTTCAGGGTAATCATCCTAATGGGAAAGAAACAAAGATTCTATGAGGTTTGAACGAAACATATTCGAGAGAACAAAGCTAATAACAAATAGCATGAAGAAAGAAAAAGGAAAAAGGTAAAGGTTATACTTCTTCCACCATAAAACTAGTAATACGCGAAGTTCTCACATATTAGTTGTCTATTATATAAAATACTTACAGGGTCGGTTAATTACTAGTTTGACTAAACATGCACTCATACAACAGGTATGACCGGCAATCGCGCAATGATGGAGATTAATAGAATTTTTATTGTTAATATTAAGTTGAACATACTATGAAATATATAATACATATGATTAAATATTTTAATTTATTTATTTTTTCAACGTAAGATGACAGATAAGCAGCAATGCCAAAAGTAAACAATTTCATCATCCTTTTACACATTGAAGATACGAAATATTAAACTTATATTTTGAGATAAATGCCGAGACACAAGCTATCTACGAGAAGTTTTTGAACTAATTTCAGATGTTGGAGCCTTTATAATTAGGCATACACCCATGTACAACCCTTCTAAATCCAGGAAATTTCCCATGCCCACAACGAAGGTAATATGATATATATGACCTCCTGAACCCTCCTCCAATATAAAGTTTAAATAGACGTGGGTGAAACTACTTCATTCCTGGAATATTAGTTTCGTTTAGGTGACACTGTGAGTTGTTGATCATGTAACCCTGATACATTTAATTAGAGAGCCACCCGAATAGCTTAGACCTTGAGAAATTTAACATAACCAAATTGTAACAACCCGTCTTTCGATCCTTAGAAGTCGACACTAATACATCCATGGTATTCACGTGTCGAACATCTAACTGCCTGAAAGACATCATTAGGGTGGAAGAAAAGAAAGACAGATAAAATCTCACAACGTGACGAGTAATATATATAATATACAATAGGTCTTTACAAAAAGATATAAACTTTAATATACATACCATTAACCTATCATCAGCCTACACGGTTATAACAACATATCCTTACAACTACTGATAAATACATATAATGTTCAGTATAAGAACAAACCGAAGACACTACTTTTACTACATCCATTTTGGAATCACCCCTAACTTTGTAGCAAGCAACCCTTGCACTTCAAAGAACTCTTTCTTCGATCTTATCATCTCGAACCAGTCTTGAACCTCTTCCAAAGCGTAGAACGTGCATATGATTTCAGAGTGGTTATAGTTTTGAGTCATCTCATATAAGTATACTCCCCCGCTTATCGGTTGCTTCAGAACCAAATCGACAGTTCTGATAAACTCGACTTCGGTTCTTTTTGGAAAAAATTTCAGACAATACATAAGAGCGGAAATCACCTCCTATACGTTTAAGTGGATGGATTTCCTTATCATTTGTCTTAGGAAAACAAAACAAGATATATATGCACAATACAACATCATCGAAGATGATCGTGCCATATAACTCTTTTGTTTCTTGTAGATATTTTCAAAGTTATATTTTGACCAAGATTTGATAGTTGGTTATTTAACAATCAAATAAACAAACAAATCAAACATAGGTTAATCCCATGAGGAATCCGCTAAGCCTCTTATTAATTAATCTTTCATCAATCAAATCTCTTTCAATTATCTGATTCAAAATATCTTCACAGCCCATTATACTTTCAATACTTAGAAAATATATTCATATACTTATCACATTAATGATACAAGTATATTAACAAAAGCTTAAGGAAGATTTCCTTTTTTCCAATGTTGTATTTAAATAGGTCATAATAAATATCATTTAAAATATTTCTTACTATAAACCAAGCCACCCATCCTTCGTGTGTTAAGTATAAAAAGAATGTTTCGATACCACCACAATTAAGAAGGATTAATTATCGAAATCAAATCTCATTACTTTTATAAAATTCCCTTTTTATAAGCCAATTTACAAATCCTTGTATAAATCGCCAATTTAATTATAGAACTTATTTTTTAAATCTCTAAAATAATTTATAAATTTCTTTTCCATTTATACAACCTTTTTCTATTTATATAACTCATTTATAAATCTTCTTTTATAACTCCTTTATAAAAACCCTTTATAAAATATCATCTGTAAATCTCCTTTAAAAAAAATCCTTTCATTAAGTAACCCCTTTTATAAAACAAATTGCTATTTGTAAATACTTTTATTAAATTAATTAATTACCTTTATTAAATTAATTAATTACCTTTAAACATCATATATAAATAGTTAATTAACTTTAAATCAATATTAATGAAATAAATAAGTCAACTTTAAACATCGTTAATAAAATAATTAATTAACTTAAAAACATCCTTGATAAAATAATTTATTAACTTAACCCATTGTTAATTCAATAAATAAATTAACTCACACAATAATTAAATTAATTAATTAATCAAGTCAACATTAGTAATATAATTAACTTTAAACAACATTAACAAAATAATTAAATATCTCTAAACATCTTTATTAACATAATTAAATAACTTTAACAATCTTCAATAACATAATAAATAAATTACTATAAAACATCATTTATAAACACTTAACCTCAAATTGATATAAAATTAAAATTAATTTATTCATACCTTTACAAATTCAGTAGGAGGATTAGCGACTACAATGGTACTAAATCAAGTTACCATTTAATTCATTTGACTTTCAAGACACATAACTAGTATTTACACAAGCAACATATATGTAAATCAAATCCATAATTAACCATCAATAGTTAACCCATCATTTTTTCAAATATTAATTAATCCATATATTAATTAACTGGTATATGAATTAATGTCTAATAATATCAGAACGGGGTTTTATTCTGCCAAACAGATGTCATTGATAATCTTTTACATTTAATTATAGCAGAACAATGTATTGTTCTGCTAAATAGATGTCCAAATCATTTAATCAATTAAATTTAACAGAATGGTGTTTTATTTAACCAAATAGATGTCACGAATGAAGTATAATTAATTAACTATATTTTTTTAAAATAACGTAATTAAAATTTAACAACTATTATATCATAAAATCATACTTCACCCAAACTACCAATAAGTTATACCGTAATGTTCTAGATGTCATTATGATTCTAACACAAAGATTCGCGGGTCAAACGGATTATGGGCCAACCAAAGCCCACTACCCAAACAAAGAAACAAGCTTCATTTCTCTCAAATCAATTTTGCCCAAATTCAAGCTGCTTGGAGAAAGGATAGTGCACGAATACGTGCATGGGGTGCACCTTGCACCACCAACATCACCACCATTCACTGAGCTAGGATCACTCGCAAATCCCACTTCACACCTCCATCGCATAGACACCCTCGCCTATGCCTCCGGCTGCTTCTACGAATTTCCGACCCAACCACCACCGCCACCATCATCTTCGACCCATGTCGCCACCGCCAACGTGACTACCATCCTCTACCTCGCCTTCGAGCCCAACCCCGATGCACTCAACCCCCTCCTCCACCGCCAGCGTTGAAAACTTCGAAACCAAAGAAAAACTATCCTTAAACCCTAGATCGAGCTCGCCAGGCCACCTTTGACCACCATTCCTCCAACGATCACCACCAACTCCTCGGTCTTGCCTCGAGCCTCCTCCAGACATCATTTTTGACCCCATCGGCCACCCAATCGTCGGAATTAATTAGATGACCCAAATCTAATCATCTAGCCATCAAGTCACAATCAACATCCTAAAATCCTACGACTACCCTTAAAATCTCGATTTTCAGAGACGAACACGATCGTATAATCCATCGTCCTTTTTCGATCGTCAAATTTTCCACCATTCCTCGACAATCTCTAAAATTGAACAATTTCGATCACCATAATCGATGAAATGTCGAGCAACCATTTTTAAAAATTATTATAGACCATAACGAACAACTTCACGGTTGATCGTTTTTGCTAATTTACATCAATTTAAGAGTTATGGAATCTTGAGTGTAAGTGGTGTTTTTATTTTACAAAGAACAGGAAGGAGGAAGGAGATGTACATTCTGTTGATTCTGTTGTATCTCTGTGTATGTTATTTATAATAATCCTATATTCACTTTTCAAACAAATATTAACATAATATGATTTTTAAACAATTACTTAAATCATGACATGATTTTCATATCAAAAATCGAATTGCTAACAAATTCACAACATTTATATTTTCCATTAAAATATACTAAACAAATTTAGTATCACACCCTAATTGTTGAAAATGCAAGATTCAAGTTTCTCTAGCAACCAACCCCAAATCAAATACACAACTTAATTCAAAACATTTTAAAGTAAAAAAGATGAGATTTTTTCTCAAATTTTAAGAACGGAAGAGAAAGGTGTAAAAATAGAGTTAGGAAATAAAAAAATGAAGATGAAAACAAATGAAAAGTGAAAATAAATTTTTACTTGAGTAAAAATTATAAGACCAAAATATCCTTAATCACTTTTCCTTCCTACCATCTTTTATTTAGTCAACTAAAAGTACTAAACCATGTGGAAATATGGTGGACATTAGGAAGGGCCGTGACCTTTGTTAACTTGTTCGAAATCTTTACAAATTTCAAATCCATCTTTTCATTTTCAGAATTAAATATATTTTTATATTTAATAATCCTTGTTATTATTATTATTATTATTTTATTAATTGTTACATTTCAAATAAAATGTTTTTCCTAAACATAACAATGTTGTTTAAAATGTATATAAAGGTTCAACAACTTGTCGTTTGATAAAAAAAATCGAAAATTCGAAAAACGAGTTTCGATCACATTTTCAATTTTTTATCGGACTACCTATTTTTGTGAATAAAGTTCAAAAATGAATTTTCTATTATTAGTTATAAAATAAAAGACGACTATTTAATTATTAAAAAACATTAATTGAATATTTAAAACAAATTAAATATTTTCAAATCAAAACGATAAAACTCGGGGTTGTTGCACAAATTCTTTTGATCGATCCTTTTACTTTGTTTAGAAATTGCAGGTTGTCTTGTGTTACCAGGATATCCAGTCTCTAACATGAGAATATACTGATAACAGATGTTTTGATTAGTTATAATATTTGATCGACAAGTGGGCTAACAAGGTATTAAATGGTTGACATGTGAAATATATTTGATAAAAAAGTAGAATTTTTTTTTTTTTTTTGTCCATGAAGTAGTTCAACTATCATTCCTTAGTCAATTTGTTTTTTATTTTTCTAAAATCCGTTTAACATTTTTAATTATCATCTCCACTCATGTTTTTTTTTTTTTTTTTTTTGTCTGACATACATTGATTATACGATATTGTTCTAATAATACAAAAGATGGGTAACTAACATAATTTCTGAGCTACTGAAGCAGCTTCGGCAATGCGAATATCATTAGGGAATAAAGTTAATAGCTCCATCAAGTCACCAGGGATGCCGTTAAGCTCCTTCAAGTGCTACATGTATGCAAATATTGGTTTTAGCAAATATTTCATTTACAATTATACACATGCGTTATTTTTTACCAATTGATAAGAAAATGATTAAATATCATTCAAATTCCTTAACTAATTTATGTGTGGTCAATCTCGGCAAGAGTCTTTCATTGCTTTGCTTTGAATCCTGAACCGCTACCGAAGCCTTGAATCAATCTTAATAGAAAGAAGGGAAAATTCTCGTTAAACTACTTCAGCAAATAAATACTATAGCTAGGAGTACGAGTTGATTTATTTTAATGCACGACAGAATCGGAAAATATAGAGTTATGCATTTAATGTGCTACTATTCATACCCTTATTTACACTTCTGACCACCAAAACTAAAGGTCACCTCTTATAACAATGTACTTTTCTTCCTGCCACCACAAAAATTCAAATCACTTAAAATGGAGGGGCATCCATCAAAACACGGTCTTCTTCCTTCACTCAGTTCAAAATGCAAGCTCTCCTCGTCGCTTATGAATCCTACTCCATCGCCGCCGCCTCCGATGAAGAAGAAGCGCAGTTCGCAGACCGTCGTCTTTTCTCAACAGCCCACAACTTCGAGTAAGCCTCTAAACCTTAATTCGCGTTATTTAGGTCTAAATTTGTCATTCCTGTTTGTAAAAAATCTTATTTGATTCGCGTTGCTAAAAAAAATCTAATTTGTCATTCCGGTGAAACCATAATGTGGTAGTCAACGTCTAATACTTGTTCGGTTGTGAACTGCCAAAAACCTAAGTTTTGTTCATTTGAACTTGGTCGAACAGATAATTTTTTAAGTTGGGATTGGTGTAAAACTTGTTCGGTTGTTTATAGCCGAGAAATTTTTTTTTTGGTCGGTTGAACGTCGTCGAACGGTTTATTTTTTAGCTAGGGGTATGGTTTGATATTTGGTCGGTTGTTTATAGCCGAAATGATGTTTCATGTTCGGTTGACCATGACCGATCAGATCAACTTTCTTATGCATGACTATGAATTTCATTATTTTTTGAATTACTATGAATTACTAAATTTTGAATCTAAATATACGCACTAAATATGGATTAATGCAACATAAATATAAATGTGATATTGATATGCTTTGAATATTGTTATGCTATGAATTTCATTTTTTTCTTCAATATACAATAAATTTGGATGTCCTATGAATATTGTTGTGTATTTAAATTTAGCAATTGTGAATATAATTGTAAATGTCATTATATTTGTTATAGAAAAGGAGAAGCAAGACATGAGAGCTTCGTTAAGATGTAAACATGCTGCGGAGCTAGAGAAGAAAAAAAGGAGCAATTATTAGAAATTGAAAACATAGAAGAGGAAATTAGGAATGATGAAGAACCGACAAATGGGTTTGGTGAAGATGAATCAGAAATGAGTCTGATTCTGATGGTTCTGGAGAAGGATCAGAGAAAGATGGTTCAGACAATGCACAAATGGAAACGGCAACAAATTTGCCTCCTTCAGATCGTCCCTCTTCTAGCCAAGCTATTGCTCCTATACCAGTGAATAAATCCATATTAAAAACTTTTGAGTCGCATATTGCATTTGCTATTTGGAGTAAGGAATATGCTAGTTTGATTTCACAATCAGTCTGTCATATAATATTTTAAATATGTTACAAATTATAATTTGTTTTGATTTAGAAGAGAGGTCTGCTCAAATGCATTTCACATACAACGAAGTTAAAGGAATGGAGTATCGATAATATGCCAACTCAAGTTGCACAGAAAATTAAAAATTCCGGTTTATATTCATTGGAAAAATACTCATGCAAGCATGTTGACTATGTAACTATTTCCGCTTTCGTAGAGAGATGACATACATAAACTAATTCTTTTCACATGCCTTTCGGATAAATGATAATAACATTGGAAGATGTGGCACAAATTTTGAAAATTCCTGTTGTTGGTACATGTATTTATAAGGAGTCGAATGATCGTAATGCGACCGATCTTTTAGTTGATTATCTTGGCATTGGAAAAGATGTAGCTAGGGAATAATTAAATTATTTGAATTCAATAAAGCTTAACTTCTTATTGGAAAATTTTGAAGGATAGGCAAAGAAAGACGATGCAAGTGAAGGTAATTAAGAAGTTGTTGTCCGTGCCTAGCTTCTTTATTTATTGGGTTGTACTTTGTTCTGTGATAAGTCAGGCACTAAAGTTTCCGTTAACTACTTGGAATATTTAGAGAACGTCAATCAGTTGAATGAACAAGCTTGGGGATGAGAGCATTAGCCTTCTTATATCGACAGTTAGGTCTGGCTTCTAGATCGGATGTTAGACAAATGGTCGGTTACTTGACACTGTTGACTGGAAGTATTTGACTTATTGTTTAATTTTATCAATCAATATACTAAAATAAATGCATTTTCATACAGGCTTGGATTTATGATCACTTTCCTATGCTTCCAAATGCCATTCCCAGTAAAGATTATAATGACATAATGCCTAGGATGTGCAAATAACAACCTATGAAACAATCCAGTGATACAACTTCGGCTATGGTACGGCTACGAGAGCAGCTAGACAATTTAACTGCACAAGGTGTAAGTTTGTCAATTTTTTCTTCAACCAAATTCCAAAATAACTTAGTAGTTTAAGGAATTGTTATTTAAATGAATTATTAGGTATGCTGGGATCCATATCATAATGTGAGGTCGAAGTACCCCTTACCTGAAGTTGCTTTTTATAATGGTGCCATTCTATGTTTTGATATTGTGGAGCCATACTATCCTAACCGAGTGCTCCATTAATTTGGTATCGCTCAATGAATTTCGTCAAATCCAATAGCGCCATGTAAATGCCATAGAGGTAAAAACACTAACCAACACAAAGTTGAATTTGACAATAGTTACTGGTACTTAGAAAATTGGGAAGATCATGCCATATCTATGAAATCACGGTCTACTCGTGTAATTGACGCATGGGATTGTACCGCTAAATATATAACCTGGTATCTGAGTATTTCTCATCCCATTGTTCAACACTAGAATGTAAGGAAAAGTGATTCAACGAAAGTGGACAACAACGAGAAGTTGGTAGAATAGTAATCTTGTGTTATACATTTGTTGAATGTGCGACTATATGATTTTTGTTTGATGATAATGAACATATATACATTCATTTAAATGTATTTGTTAATATACTATTTTATTTTCACAGATTAAATAAATATTTGATGAATAACATAAATAACACAGAATTTGAATTCAATTGGATATCTTTATTCAAACAAATATTTATTATAATTTTTGAATAGTACAAATTTCAAGCTCTCAATATATATATATATACAATTTTAATTACAATACAAATTTGAATACATCACAACTCACATTTACACTTGCACCTCACTACATATCACTCACACTCGTATTTATCTTCAACTTCATTCCAATGTGAATCCAGCATCCGAGCAATCTGCAAAAATATACACTGACGCAATAAAATTGAAAATAAAATATTTTTGCTGTATAAAATAAAATGTATTTTGAAAATATTATTTACCTCAGTTATTTGGGTTGTTCGTCATCGTTTAAATTTGAATTCATCATACACGAACAACTTGTGACATGGACAGTGTATCATTGTACATGCCACAAGGCCGTGCACACCGATATACACTTGATAAAATTGCAGGGACAGGTGAGCACAAGGTCAAACCCAAATCAAAAGTCTTGTTCAACTCAAGTGTAATCACAATACGAGCACAAGGTCAAACCCGAGCTTTAAAGCTGTATTCAACACAGGTGCAATTCCAAAAATCAAGGTGAAGTTCAAGTAAAATCAAAATGAAAAGTGACGTGCACAAGCACAAGAACATGTCAGAGAAGCAAGTTCACCACAAAGCAAACAAGGGAAAAACTGCAAACAAATACAAACTACCTCGATGCATACATATGGCCAAGCGATGCATCACCGAGACAATGCATGAATATATATACATATGTATATACACATGTATACATACATGTAGTGACAACAAAACTCAAACCAGCCATGATCAGAGAGAAGCAAAAGCAAGTGAATGAAGTGCACATGAATGCACAGTGCAAACTACTGCACCAAGTAAATGGCAACAAAGTGAAACTACATAGTCAAACTACACCATATCAGTTCATATATGCGTGATAAGCTTCTAATGGATGCAACTTGAGCTCTAGACCACTACAAGTCCAGAACTCAAGACTGCATCTAACCAAAGCAAATATACAGTACACATATGAGTGCATGACAACCAGACAAGCAACAATGAATGACCAATCAGTTCACATCATGCCCAAATGTACATGAACATATATATGCTGCAAAGACCAGAGATGTGTGGACAGCAGCTACAACTACAAATGCACTTGCAACTAAAACTATCTCGAAGTAAATGAATACAAATGCAAAGACCGGTGATGCAACTCAATGCATATACCATAATTATCGACCAGACTACACAATGAACTAGCAGGAAACAAAAAGGCAGTGCAACAGGATCCTAGGCTAGCATGAACAAGATAACAGCTACAATACATGGAAATGGTCAGGCAATATGCATACAACCAAAATTCAAGCCAGAGAAGAATGCACAGACTAGAATGAAATTGTGATACTAGAGACATGTACAAGTATAGTCTCAGCAAAAATATGCAGCACACAAATATCATGAACCAGACTTCGTACCAAACAATGCAGACAACAGGGGCTTGAACACACATGTACAAAGTCAGTGACAATGTCAAATGTTATCACCATAGCCGAAGTCATCAGAATTTCATGGAATGGCAAACAAAAATTGAACAGGTCAAGTATGCTACAGGGAGTAACAAAATCAAGGTACAAATCAAGATCATCAGGGTAGGAAACTAAATGCCGGAAGAAAATAGTCTCACAAATCAAAGTGGCCAAAGTCAACCACGACAACAGTCAAAAGTTCAACTGGTCAAAGCAAATGTCAGAGCTGTGATGAACAAGGTGTCCAACAAAGGAACAAATCAAACAAGCTGTGGTGGCCAAGAAATTAATCAACACCGTGTTAATCAAGTAAACATAATTATTCGATATGAACAAGCCAGAAATCATCACCAGCATGGAAACAAAATCGAACGGCTGGAACAAAGAAATTGACGAACTCAAACAAATACATACGAACGAAATTATAGAGGATTAAACCTTGTATAAACCCTATCATTATTGGCCGTAAATCTATCGAGTTCAAGTACGCAAAATCAAAAGAAGTAAAAGCAAAAATACCATACCGGAGCAAGATCGAACTCGATCTTTGAAGGAGCCATGAGCCAAGTGAAGGGACGATCGATCGACAGAGAAAGAGAGCGAAATCTCAATTCGATCGATCAATTTAAAGCCGGCATTTCAAAGCCCTAATTTTTAATCAGAAAGGAACGAATGAGAAAGCCACCATTTTTCACAAGGGAACCAGGCAGATAAAGAAATAAATAAAAAGGGGGCCGGCCTTTATTTTTAACAATTATATTTGGGCTTAATTTTTCAAATAGGGTTTTGATTGTTTTAATTTTGTTTTAAATTTAAATTCTTCTGTAAAACCATTGTAAATTCTAGTCGTGTGACTAGGGACAAACTATGTGCCGTAGTTTGAGAATTCGCAACTCAGTAGTTGAGTTGTGGCAGGATTTTGAGCATAGAGTTAAGGCTAGTCGATAGCGGGTGTCGTGAGTTTACGTGTGTAAGCGTCTGACTGCTTAATTTCTAGTAGAAACCTTAGGGGCAGCACGTAGGCAGGGTTTTGCCGAAGCTGGGTAAATTCTGTGTCGTTCCATTTCTGCATTTATTATTCTGCTATTATCTGTGTTGCTATTATTTTAATATATCTTTGTTGAAATAATTTTATAAGCTTCCGCAGTAATTTTTATAATTAATAGCATCACCCTATTGACCACCTTTTAGGATGAAATCGATCCTACAAGTGGTATCAAAACTAGGAATAGAAGTCAACTTTTGTTTTTAAAAATTTGATTTTTTTTTTCAAAAAAACTAATTTTTGTTTTAAAAATTTGAATTTTTAAAATGGATTCTTTTAATACTGCTTTTGCTGAGGGTCAATCCATAGTTAGACTACCAGTGTTCAATGGTGAATATGCTTACTGGAAAAATAGGATGGAAATTTTTCTGAAAACCATTGACGCTTGGGATATTGTTGAGACAGGGTATAGAGCACCAGCTATAATTGTAAATAATCAGGAAATAAATAAACCGAAGGATCAATGGAAAGATCTAGAAAATAAGTTATAGAATTCTAATGCCAAAACTATGAATTCGATTATTTGTTCATTGGATCAATATGAATTTAATCGTGTCTCTCATTGTCTAACTGCACAGGAAATATGACACACACTCGAAGTGACTCATGAAGGAATGTCGCAAGTCAAAGATCTCGCATTGTCATGCTAAGCAGCGAATACGAGAACTTCACAATGGCCAAGGAAGAAAATGTTAAAGAGATGTACGGACGGCTTTCCAATATCGTATACAAATCAAAAGCTCTCGGAAAATCATACATGGAATTGGAAATAGTCCGAAAAATCCTCAGAGTCCTTCCACGAAGATTTGAAGCAAAAGTGACTGCCATTCAAGAATCGAAAGATTTAAAACAAATGAAAGTTGAAGAACTCATCGGAAATCTCACCACTTATGAGCTAGAAATGAAATTCAAGGAAGGGCGTGAAGGAGGAGATACTCGAAAGAAATCAATAGCTCTCAAAGGAACAACTGAAAGTGATGACGATGACGACGATGATGGAGCAGAAGAGTTGGAAATGGTAATAAAGAAATAAAAAAGGTGGAACCGCAGATGCGGAAATCCAGCCCTAAATCAAAAATAAAAAAGCAGAATAATCAAAGTTTTAGATAACACAAAACAACGCAAAATCATCTATCATAAGTGAAACCAACCCGACACATCAAGCCCAGTTGTCCTCAAAATCGATGCGACTTTGAAAAGAAATAAAAAAGGAGAAGTTTTGCAGCCACGTGAAATACAAGTGATGAAGATAATCAAAGTACTAGCAGTGAGAGTGAGAAAGCAGATATATAGCTTCAAGGTAATATAACTGATAGCAATGATGACGAGCCAAGTGAGATATCAAAACTCACTCACTCACAACTACTTATATATTTCCATGAAGCAAATGGATGTTTTGAAAGACTTAGGGAGAAATATGCTAAAATTGAATCACAAAGAGATAGTTTGATAGAAGTAAATGACCAGCTTGAACAATTAGTTAAAACCTATCAAAATAGGATCCCTAAGTGTGATAAGTGCCCAACATTCGCAGAAGAAAATAAAAAATCAGAAATTAAAATTAAATCGCTTGAAAATGAAATTCTGATTTTAAAGGAAAGTGAAAATACTAGGAGAGAGAGCTCTATTAAAAAGTGCACACAATTATTAAATGAAAATGAATCTCTCAAAACACAAGTCCAACAATTGTCAACGACTTTAGATAAATTTTCCAAAAGTGAAAATCGTTGAATATGCTGTTAGGGAAATAAACTGTTAATACAGTTAGACAAGGACTTGGATATAATCAATCTGAAAATGTTAGAAATGAAATTAATCAAGTCAATTCAATGTGCACAATTTGTAGAAAATTTGGACACAATCAAAACAATTGTTGGTATAGACCCAAACACGTGAAACCTATACCAATTTGGGTTCCAAAAGGCACAAATATAAAATCTCTCAAAGTTAAACAAGTCTGGATGCCGAAAGGATCATATATAAATAGTTTTGGGTCTTTACAAAATTATTTTTTAAAATATTCTACCACTAACAATCATGGACCTATGAAATCAAATAGGCCACAAAAATATTTCATCATGTAGGTGTGGTGGCAGGCTAAGGAACAACAATAGTGTTACTTGGATTCTGGCTGCTCCAAAGACACAACGAGCGTCAAAGCAAAGTTCCTTAGCCTAGTATAAAGGTGACAGAATCACAATGGACAACAACAAAAATATCGTAAAGGTAAAACAGGTAATGGTATATTTATTTGAACGATATATTAAATGTGATAATCTGCACCGTAATCTGAGTTAAATCAGCCAATAACACGATGATGAAATAATGATGATTTTGATTCTGACTTATTCAAAATTGTTGGCCAAATATATTCTTATGCCAAGAACACTATAAAAATCTGTAGAGTTTTTGAGTTACTTCATATATATTAGTTTGGATTAATAATAGTGTTTTTTTGGATTATTATACATTTGGTTATTTTACGGCTAACTCTATATTCACGGTTTTTGATTATTTACACGGTTTCAATTCAAATTCAAGAGAATGTCATTTAAAAAGATGTTAAAATTGATTTTAAGATATTTTGATGCATACTTCATGGTCTGGTTTATCAAATTTAATTACTGATAATTTTGAGTGAAAGAGAAATTCAGATGTAGATTACACTGGTAATCTAGTTGATAGAAAAATTACTAGAGGAACGTGATTTTTGTTGAGACATTTAGTAATTGCATCGTTTTTTCAAAGAAAATATCTGCATATTTTTCATTTCAAATGATTTTCAAATAGCAGAAATTTTTTCTCATAAAACCCCTTCTAGAAAATCATTTTTGACCTTGTTTTCAGATCGGTCATTTTAGAAAATTTGATTTTATAATTATTTTTGAGTTTAATTTCTAGTAGAAACCTTGGAGGCAGCACGTAGGCAGGGTTTTTCCAAAGGTGGGTAAATTCTGTGTCGTTCTATTTCTGCATTTATTATTCTGCTATTATCTGTGCTGCTATTATTTTAATACATCCGTGTTGAAATAATTTTATAAGCTTCCGCAATAATTTTTATAATTACTAGCATCACCCTATTCACCCCCCTCTAGGGTGAAATCGGTCCTATAATATTGACATGAAAATGAATATATATATATATATATATATATTTGCAAATGTTGTAAGAGTTTCTATGGGAAAAGCGGTAGAAAAGTTGAAAGAAAATTCGAGTTCTCAATAAAAATCCATTGGTCGGTGTCATGATGTGGAATGTGCAGTGGTTGACTTGTTGGAGGAAGCGTTGAATGAACCAGATAAATGTGAAAAACGTGCAAAAGGAAAGAATGATCGTCGGACATGATTGTATGTTGTTTTGTATGTACTTTTGTATGTTGTTTTGGATGTACCTTTTTATGAACTTGCGATGTACTTGTGGATGAACCTATGCTGTACCTTTGAACTGTGTTTGCATGGAGCAGGTTCTTATTGACTTTTGGATGTACGTCTGAACTGTGTTTATATTGAAATAGATGGAATTTTCGCTCGATCATTATACTTTTGGATGTGCTGTAAGTATTGTTTATGTTGGAACTGTGGTGCGGTATGAATTGTTTATGTTGGAAGCATGGTGCAGTATGAATTATTTATGTTGGAAGTACTTATAGATGTGTTGTATGTATTGTTTATGTTGGAAGTACTTATAGATGTGCAGTATATATTGTTTATGTTGGAAGTGTGGTGCAGCATGTATTGTTTATTTTGGAAGTGTGGTGTAATATGAATTGTTTATGTTGGAAGTACTTATAGATGTGCAATATGAAGTGTTGGAAGTACTTATATATGTGCAGAATGAATTTAACAAGTTATGGTCTCTAATGGTCGTAATTGACCGAAGCATTTCAAAATGTCCCAGTCGTTTATAGCCATGCCAATGCAGTTATTAAATAACTTATAAGGTCCATCTTCTGATCGGTTACCAATAACCGAAATAAAATTAACTACTCGGTATGGAACAGCCATGAAGTTGTTAGTTAATAATTCATCAATGCTCTGTTTGGTCGTCAATGGCCGAGCCATTTTGAAATCTACCGGATGTGAACAACCATAGCATATTGTTACTAGAATCTTTGATCCATCTCCTAATTGATTACCATTAGCTGAAATAAATATAAACGCTCGTTTACTAAAGGCTGTGCAATTAGTTGGTTAAACGGTACACAAATTCTCTATACGGTTGTGTCTAACCGAAAATTTTCCATACAAACGGTTATTGGCAACCGAATAGAGAATTCAATCGAATTTAAATAATGTTAGTTAAATCTCCACGGTGGTGTTATACCGAGTATTTCAAAGATCTTTTGGTAGGTAACCACCAAACAACTTTAGCACAAACGTTGTAATTTTACATCCAGTTACTAACAACCGATCTAGGTTAATACTTGCGGTCATTCGCTATCGTAGCTCTGCTAGGGAGATCCATACGATATACATTGAATGCCGCGATTGTGTTTCGTCCAATGTTTTTATTTTTACGGCGTCTAACCACCATGACGCTGTAAATTTCAATTTTCTTGGCTATACTTATTCTGTTCGGTTGCTAACAGCCGAAATTGATGAATTTATTCAGTTGTGTATAGCCGTAGGTATGTTAATTGCTGAAATTATTGCAATTTCCTATGTTTTGACCAATCATATGTAAATACACAATCACTTTTCGCAAACATCAATTACTAGTTTACATGCAATCACAAAAATATTAATTAATTTTCAATAAACAACAAATTAATCAAACACCAAACACATAATCGATTTTCACTAAACTTGAATGAGTACACAAAATTTTCAAGTTTATATGCAATTACATTGGTGCTGAAAATAAAAAGCAAGTATATTGGAGTTAAATGTGAGCATCCTTTGTGGCCATATCCACGGGCAAAGTTTAACAAACTCAATTTGCCGATCAACGTACAACCCGCTCCATAGTTTAGCTTCATTAGTAGCCAATCTAAGCCAAAAGCTAGCAACCGGTGGAATGAGCGCATTTTTCATCAATGCCAATTTAATAAAGTGATAGTCTAAAATATTTGCAGAAATAATGAATTTTTGCTCATCTCTAAGACTAGGGCCTCTTTTATGTGGAAAAAATGTCAAATTCTAAAGAGTGGTTATATAGACAACAACTCGATTGAATGCATTTGCAACTAAGTATCCAGTTTCAGGCATTACCATCTAATTAGCTTTAGAACAAGGACTAGATTCACAATCTGTAGCTGACTTTAATTCTTCGCAGTATTTTATATCGAAATGTTTAATCTATAAATCCCAAATTTTCATCAACTCCTTTAAAATTAATTTTCTTGCTTCTCTCCAATCAGAATTTAATTTATCAACTTGTTCAGCTATGCGACGAAATCCACAATTACTATCTGCTATAACATCTTCAACATTAACAATATGTTGGTGCAGGAAAGCTGGTATACCAAGCTGTGACGCCCCACCCCGAGACCCACATTAATAAAGAGAATTACTGAGTAATTATGTCTACTAATGCAGAGAATATGGCTTGTTAAGGCGACCATCATAGCCTTGCATTAGATAAGAGCTAAGTATGTTGGTATTTGTGCTCATTTTTTTCATCTCAATTATTCGACATACTTAATCCCTATCTAATACACTACTATGGTGGCTACAATATCGATTCAAAAAAAACATAATAACTATACAATCTCAAATCACAGAACAACAATACAGATAATATACACATACATATACATCAAACGTAATACAACTCATCACAAAGCATACTAAGGGTTGCAGATCCCCCGATAGGATTCACAATCCTCAAAGAAGTAATCAAGCAAGAAACATCCAACTGTAAAGCATCAACGAGTGCTCTACGATATGGCTAAATACTTGAAACCGCTATTTGTTGTATTTACATCAGTCATATCGAACTTCACATCGAGCTTTTTTTGTTTAGGAGGCAATTTCTTGTTCACGCTAGCTTGAGAAAGAATTTCGTTACTAGTTTTCGCTTTTTCAAACGCGGAGGGATTCCTTTTTGTAGATGTTTGACGTTTGGCTTGTATGCTAGCTAATTTGTTCTTACTACCAATTGGTCTACCTTTGTGTTTCTCTATTTTCGGTTCCAAAGTAGATGTCATAGCTGGCAATCCAATTTCCCTTAGCGTCAATAATATCACTTTCTTCTTCTCAGCCGTGCTCGAATCAATTTTTTTTTTTACATATGCAAACTCGGGTGTATGGATTAACTCAAGTGACCCTTCAACTTGTAGAATATAGTTTAATTGTCTCCAATGTTCATCTATTAGTTCAATTGGGATTGGAAGACCACCAATGTGATATTGGTATATTTCATGTGCACATGGAAGGCCATTTACTAGACGATTCAAATGGTCATAAGCGGAAGCATCCAAAGCAATACAACTAATTTTTCCCATTTCTTTCACGATCAAATCCAATGCAAAAAAGATATCTTACTTCATAGATGTTTTAACAATGGAACTTGATATGCAGTTCGTATGGCTCCTAAATTTCTTTCAGAATTGGCTTTTATTTTTGTATGTTGTAGACACAACATATTATCCATTTTCGACCATACAACAACAAATGTTGCTCTAGAAGTACCAAGACGCTTTTTCAATTGCGCATAGGAAGATTCAGCTCTAGTCATTGTTCTATTATCACGATGTTTAATTTTATTTGTCCATGCATAAAAAAATACTCTTTGTATTCCAAACAATTATACTTCAAGCTTTCAGAGTAATCTACCCAATCTTTTTGAAAATCATTGCAATACATCCAAAATTCATCTTCTGTCGGTACGTGAACCCCTTCTTCCAACTTTTCTAAAACATCTCGAAAACTTCATTTGTTTTAAACTCTAGTTTGCAATTCATAATGAAATTATTTTCCATGTGCCATAAACAATTCATCAATGCTGATTGTGAAAAAATTTCTTAATTCCATTTATCAATGCTCACTCTCTATCGGTTACTATTACCTCGGGTAGTTTATCGGGCATATAAAAATGTTTAAACTTGTTTAGCACTCATTCATAATTCTCCTCCCTATCATGTGCTAGAAATGCATGCACAATACTAAATGTTCGTCCCGTAGAAGTTATACCAACCATTTCTAGTAAAGGCATATTTTACCGATTTGTTTTATAAGTACAATCAAGCAAAAGAATGGATGGAAAACACTTATACAATACACGATTCCGGATGAAACCACATATATCTATCAAATGATCAGTTTTCATATCAGACCTATCAAAATACATATAATACTTCTCTATAAGCAATTTCATTAAATGTTGCATGGCGGATCTACATTCCATAGCTGACAACTGCGTTTTATATTCGGTACTGTAGATGGTTTTCAAAGTTGACTTATTTTCTGGAAATGATTTCTTGATGGTTACTAACACCTCTCTTGGAGGAACACCTGCAATACTCATGTCTTCTAAAAAAAATTTCCCATGTCAGTCAACCATGTCGCACACGGATGTCCTTCTAAAGAATAGGGAAGTTCGTGATTATGTACTTCTTTGATAACACATATTTTCCATTTATCTTCGTCTAGATACATACCCTTCAATCTAAAAGGACAATTTCATTTTCTACTGGTGCTAGGTATGCTTCGATTTACATTATTTTCCTTGTTTATTGACTTTGCCAGATGATTACGATAAAATCCAACCCTTTCACACCCCAATTACAACCTTGGTTTTCTTCCAGGTCCTAATTTATCTGATTTTAGAATTATAACAACGGTATTCAACTTTTTTCCTATTTTACACCATCAGATCAACGTACTCTACGAATCAAATACTTGAAATCATATAGTTAAACAAAATATTAACATAATTCATTTTAATAACAACATTAGCAATTTTTTTAATGAATACTTACTTGGTCGGTTGTGAAATGATTTGTCAGATCAACATGTATGTCTTCTGAGTCATTTGATCGAGCATCTTACATTATATTGTCACAACCAACATATTTATCATCCGAAACAATAAGGGCATTCTCCAAACTATTATCATTCAAATTTTCAGCCTAGCAAATGGAAAAAAAGTTAATGTCATCAAATTGTAAAACAAGAAATGTAAGTTGTATAGAGAAAAACCCTAAAAGTCAATAACTTGCATTGTCGTTCTCTATTACAACATCATCAAATTTAATGTCCTCTGAGTTATAAAATGGAGCGGAAAAAACATCCTAAAACGCAACAGAAAATCCTAAAAAATAAAAATCCTAACGACATTTTCTACAAAACAATAGAAAATAATAAAAATCATGAGAAAAAAAATATAACCTCCTTTTGATCTTCATATTCCATCGTCTATTAGGAAAAAAAGAATATCTTCTTCTGGTAGGGTTTAGGGTTTGAAATTTTAGAGAAGTATGTATTTTTTGAGAAGAAGAGGCACGTCGGTGAATAGTCGAATGAAGGAATATGGTGTGGTGCATAGAATTGTACAAAAAATAATCATCTGTATTAAATTTTTAAAGGTGGCCAAAAGAGTAAATAGGGGTGCCAATAGCAGCACACTATATGTATTACTTTTGGACAAACATATCAAACATTTGCATGTTGCCTCAAATCGACCATGGAAATTGACTGGATGCTGCCGACAAGGTAAAGAGTGCCAGATGACTCATGTCGACGAACTGGTTATTCTAGTGGAAATTGCTTGCTTCCTAGTGTTCTATGCTGCTAGCGATGGCAAGATAAAGTCGGCATCGAGCTTGACATGGACTTGGCCAGAGGAGCACTGAGTGGAAGCCAACATTTCATTATCGGATGATAAATGTGGATTGGGATTGGAATTTGGCCAAAGAAGTACGAGAGAAAAAAATCTAATGTTCTGGAGTTGATAGGGGAAAAAGGGGTTAAAAAGGCCATAATTTCAAGGTTGGAGCCAAAACTAAAACAATGAGCCAAAAGTAGAGAGATGAAGGCAAGGTTTCTGCTAGTTACAACCAAGAAGTCGAGGATGTCATAAAAGAAATTATCTAGATGCTTATTTGCGAGACAATGTTCATATTTTTTCTAATTTTAAACTATTTTAACATTTTTGATTTTCTAAAATTTTGGACATTTTAAAATAATTTAATTTTTTTGAATTTTATCAAAATTTCAGATTTTAATTTTAAATTTTATGAATATTTTTAAGTTTATTTTGTAAAATTTCAAAATTTTAATTTATTGAAATATTAGATGTTAAATGTAAATAGCATTTATGATTATTAAATGTTAAATAATAAATATTACCTCTTAATTATCAGAGATTACTGATTAATCATTAATTATTAACTAGTAAATATTAATTATTACCTTTTAAGTATTTAGTAATGAATATTAATTATTAAATAATCAATATTAATTATTAAACGTTAATTATTAATAGGAATAATATATCATTTATTATTAAAAATTTAATAGTAATTATTAGTAATTAAAAATTAATGATTAAATATTTTTAATTATTAATTACTATTTATCAATTACCAATTATTAATTATTAAATGTATTTATTACACCATTTTAGAATAACAATTATAAAAACTTGTAAGTAAAGGAAAATAAAAAATAAAAAATAACAATTATTCATAATTTACGAATAATAGGAATTAATTCAATTTTTTTATAAACTAGGAAATATCAATATTTACAATGGTTAAAACGAATAAATTGTTATAGATTTCTGTTACAGCTGGCTAAAACAAGCATTTGTTAAAAATACATTTATCATAATTGTCAAGAGAAACGAGTTGTTAAAAATATATTTATTACAACCGTCAGGAAAAAAACAGTTATTAAAAAACCCTTTATTGCAGCAATCATGAAAATCAGGTGTTAAAAACCCTTTATTACAAGTGTTGTTTTGCAAACGTTATAAATAACTAGTTGTAATAGGTTCATTTTCTTATATTGCTACCGAACCATCCATCTTGTTCGACTATCTACCGAACAAAGCACTTAGACTCTTTGTTCAATCTTCTTACCTTCTTGTCAAATCCTTTGACTCGTGATGATGGCCTGATTTCCAATTGCCATGCTCTAGATATTTTTGGATCGATCACAATTAATTGCGGGTTACTAGATCTATGATTGACAAAGCTCCAATGCTATAAATCTTAAGGTTGATTCACCATAACTCAATATTGATGGTGGGCATTATATTTGAAGGTGATTGCATAAGTCTGAGATGGTTCCTTGCTGTCTAGAAGTGCTCTAGAGATTTGGTTAGGTAATTTCTAGAGCTCCAAGTTTATCTGCCATTATTGCTCATATATTCTCCTCCCTCCTCTATTTGTGCTCATCTATGAGGTATTCATTGGTGCGAAGGTAGGTATTTAATGGTAGGCAGCAAATGGTTAGGTTTCCTACTGGACTATTTCTCGTATTCCATAAAAATAACGTGCTTGCCAAAAATCAAACGTACTAGGCTATTTCTCATGTTCTATAAAATTAACGTGCATGCTAGAAATTGAACTCATGGCCTCTCCTTTAGAAATATAACATATAACCACTTGAGCTACACATATTTTTATGCCACAAATCCCTTATTTTAGGTCAGAATTGAATGAAACATGGACTAATAAATTCATATCGTTGAGTATAACACTCCAATGCCTTTAGAAGTTCCATTTTCTTGAAGTAGGTAGCATCTCTCCAAGGTGTACACTGAATAAGTTGGCTGGTGGATAGATTTTAAGATGACCTGATCTTTCGGTCTATAGCTCGGATTGAAGCACAATTTCGAGTTAGGTGCATGTCTTGACCTTAAGAGCATTTTCCAACTTATTCGAGTCTATTTTGAAACCATTAAAATTTCGTCTAATGCTTTGCCTTGCCCTTATTGTTATTCTTCTTATGGACAGTCCACCCATTTCTATGCTCCTTGACGTCTTCATATTCACCATGCCATGGGCAAAAATGCCCAAAACAATATATATTGTTCTGGTAGTCGAAAATTTAATTTTTTTTAGAAATAAGACGAGCCAAAATATGTGTAGGTATAAAAAAAAATTAAAAATTTATAATTAGTTAAATGAAATAAGATATCACTTATAAAGTACCTAGTATCATACATAGAAGTTTAATTGACTATTCAATTGGAATAGTTACTCAGCAAATGGTACTCCAATATATAAAGTACCTAGTATCATACATGACCAAGAATGAGCGACTGACAGGCAAATAGTGACTAGGAATTTTAAACAAGAAATCGAAGGCATTCCCTTATTCACTGGGAGAAATAAAGACTAATGTGCATGGAAAAGCTACAACAATGGACAGTTCAAGTTAAGAAATGCTTGGGAGGGCTGTAGATATCAACACCCTAAAATTCAATGGTACAGTGTTAAATCGAGTTATTCAAACAGTCCAAAAACGGCATACACAATATAGAAGGCCATTAACTATCGATTAATAACCCAAGACAGGCTTAAAAATTGGGGAATTGTAGAAGACGCAATATGCAAACTCTGTACTAAGGAAATAGAAACTCACAATCATTTATTCTTTGATTACAAATACAATAAAAGAGTCCGGGCCATTCAGAAATTAAAAAAGTTGCAAACAGATGCAGTTAAAAGCCTCCAAGATGAAGCAACATACCTGAATGGCCGGACAGATATCTCTAACTTGATGAAGGAAATTGAAAAAATTAGCCTGGGAACACTGTGTGGCATCTCAGGTGTGAAAGGAACATGCAGACTTTCGAAAAAACCCGAAAAGGAGAGTTAGAACTATCAGAAAAAATTGCAAGAGACATGACAATTATAATTAAGAGGATAAAACGACATGAAAATACTAGCTTAGAGGATGAGAAAGATGACTACTGGAGAACTGGAACTGGAAGGTTGATCAGCAAGGAAATCAAGGAGCGACCTAAAATCCACCATAGCCTGTGAAGAGTTGACTTAATTTAATTTGAGAATGTTTTAGTTAGCAGTTGGAAGTATACTTCAAAGTAAAGTGAGCTATCGTTTTCTTTGCGGATGTACATGTTAAGCTTGGGCTGCATAGCCTAGTAAAATAATCTTAACCAGTTTTTTTTTTGTTCTAAAATAAGATATCACTTATAATAAATTACACATTGGTGGATTGATAAGATATTTTCATACCCGTTAATGCTGCACTAGAAGTCTCATTCTAAACAAACAACCTTTTGTCTCTTCGTCTAATAATTATTTCACATTGAGGGACTTTGCAAGTATATGACTGAGTTAGAGAAATGTACCCCGGAGGAGCAGATTGTTATTGATTAGTTGGATTATCAAGTAAATTCCATTTTTCATCATCATTTCCAATTACATATACGTATATTTATCATATACTTTTTTTAGTCCTTTAAATTTAAAAATCATTTACATATATATTTTTTGATTTGTTTTTAAATTTGAAAACTGATTTTAAAAGAGTAAAATCAAGCATGCACAATTTATGGTTTATTGTGCATATTCATCCTCGTGCACACCTCAGCTATCATCACCGAAATAGCCGTCAAGTATGTTGATCTATCAATGTCGACTAGAGCAGCATTGTGCAATGATGGCAGTGACTCAATAAAAACTACGGTGGCGGCTAAATCGATGTTGAATTATGGTTTATGAAGCACGACAGTAGAGGAAGCATGACAAGCATAGACTTGTAGCTCTCGACGTCAAGCGCATAATCATGGTGACAACGATGCCTCAGATGCATTGTGGTGGGAGAAGTATGCGATAGAAATTTGATAGGCTGGCGGCTAGGATTAGCCGAGGAGAACATGTATTTCGCCCAAGTTCCTAGTAAATTGTAATTACAATTTGACCCCTATTGTGACATCCCATATTCCAAAACCCAAAGATGCAACCCCAATGTGCTATAGTCGCCTTAAAATTATACTTCGAAAAAAGAGAGAGTTTAGTATATTCACAGTCTTAACTAAATAGGGGAACTCAGTAGAATTCGTTACACATAATTGTCTTTACATGCTTAAATTCCCAACCGTGACCACGTAGGGATCAAAGATATAATACAACATTGATAACAGTGTCATGTCCAACATATAAAGATGACGATATGAACACTTAAATACCGAAATACAAAACAATATTTATATTACCTTAGCTTCCTTCTTTGTCTTTGGAATTCTCTATCCGTCTTTCGAAAGCAACCTATATAAATTCCATAAATTCAACCCACTCAAATGACTACTTGTGAGTTCATGGGGAATACAATAGTAAGAACATGGGTCAGACATAAAGTCTGATACGAGCAATATATTACCTTGAACATAAAATCCAGTGAGATCACACGACTGAAACATAAAACGGGTTTTCCTCTCACTATAACACAACATTCATCTAACGGCTTGAATCATAAACACAAATCATTATTTCAGTTTTAAAGGCACTACATGCCATGGTACCATGACTAGAATTAATAGCTATTTCACTGGGAATGTCATTCAGTCCTCCTCCATAATTCTTTTCAGATCTAAGCTAAAAAGCCTTCAACTGCTGCTAAGGCCATATGCTTTCATTGTTTCCTTAGTTACTATTAGTTATACCATCGGTTTTGGGTGCCACTTAGGCCTTACACCAAAGCTTTCACATTTCAGTTGCTACTCAAGCTATACATCTACGCTTTCGATTCTTGGCTACCACATCAGGCCTTACGCCATCTGCTGAATTCTACTTTAGTTGCCACTCCAGGCCTTACACCAATTATTTTTATGTTTCCACTACTACCCTAGGCCTTATTCCAAAACTTTCAACCATGGTTGCCACTCTGGGCCTTGCACCAACGCTTTCGAATTCGGTGTCCACTTGTGTCTTAAACTTATGCTTTCGTGTTTCGAATGCCACTTAGGCCTTACACCTACGCTTTTAGTTCCTTGCCGCCATATTAGGCCTTACACCATCTACCAAATTCTCTACCTAACCATTCATTTATTAAATTTTACCCTCACATATTCATTGATCTACTTAAAGTTCTAAAAATATTTTTGGCTTTCTAAACTCGAGACTATTTCTGCTATATATTGCATTTCATAAGGCCTACGTACTTGTTACAGCCATCTTAAGCCTTAGTATCAACCCTCCTCTTCAGAAGTCAAAAGATTCTAGTATTAACCTTCCACCGAAAGTTAATATGTTCAGGCAATCACTTACAATTCCTTTTTGAAAATCACCACATCTACCTATAATTCCTCTGCTACCACCATATGTTACATTGCCTTCAACCTCAACCATTACCTTTAGTATATTATAGCTAGACTCATACTTATCATTTCTTTGTTTTCTTTACTCAAGCCTTATTATTAAAGTTCCCAAGTTCATTTTCTTTTCAATTAGAGTGGTCCAATATAGTAGTGAATCTGACTTCCTTTCCAGGTTATTATTAAAGTTCCAGGTCCAATATAGTAGTGAATCTGACTTCCTTCCAATATAGTAGTGAATCTGACTTCCTTTCCAATATAGTTCCCAAGTTCATTTTCTTTTCTTTACTCAAGCCTTATTATTAAAGTTCCCAAGTTCATTTTCTTTACTCAAGCCTTATTATTAAAGTTCCCAAGTACCATTTCCAGGCAGTATTTATCTGACTTCCTTTCATTATTTCTTGGCTTCCTCTTGATTGGACTTCGGTGGGGAACCTGCCTCCAGTGTCTTGGTATATTCGCTCTAAAGCCTCGCTCAACTCCAAATAAGTAGTGAATCTTGGTTCCTTTTGGGGCCGCCTCGGTTCCTCAAGGCCACACTCTACTTTTCGCTTCCCTCTTTCTTTTTTTGAATCTTTATTGGGCGGGCCTCCGTCTTTACCGCATAAACTTCAACTTCATCTTCTTTCTTTCTTTTTGATTTTGCGTCTTCCCATCGCAGAAACACTTTGCCTCATGGTGAAACTCTCCTAGATCTATAGATGAATCCCTTGTTAACGGATTTTGGAATTCCATGCCATCATCTATGCCAAAACGGCAGCCATCAGAACCATGGATGGATTTGGGCGATCCATCGATGCTGCTACTGCATTAAATCACGTCAAAAAGTTCCTTAGAGACTCTTCGGTCTTTTGTTTCAATGTTATCAAACTCATCACGTTCTTAGGCCTTGAGATATGAAATTTAAACTGCCTCATAAACCTCTCTATCAACTCGGTCCATGTTCCAATGGGGCCACTTTCCAATTTCCTAAACTACAATGCTACTATATCCGTCAAGTACAAAGAAAAACATAAGGCTATGACCTCCTCCGATTCCCCAGCACTTCCATATGCCTTATATACTTTGTCAGATAAACAACAGGGCCGTTCTTCCATCATACGTCTCCAGTGTTGGTAGCTTGAATATAGGTGGATTCCTAGCCTGTCTAATTGCGGGAACAAAGGGCTCATATTCATATCCTTTAAATCTTTGTTCACCAATCCTCCTCTTATGGCCAGTCTGACCATTTCTACCAGTCTATCATTGTCTCCAAGAGGTAATATTCATTCGTTGCCTCCGACCTGCCCCTTGAGCTCTCGAGGGTATCTTGAGGTCTCCTCTCCTGGATGAGCATTCATTCTTCTATTGACACCAAATTGCACTGCACCGCCTGGTATCCTGCCTGGAAATGAGCCAACATGACCCAGAGACGTGCCCTCTAATTCAGGGGCTGTTCCTGATGGTCCCACTCTGTCCTGAATCCCATTGTTCTGATTTCATAATTCTGGTTCTGGATTGCCTCTGTTCCTATTGCTCCAGCTTCGTGATCCTCATTTCCAGTATCCCCTGTAATTTCATTCCCTTGACCTTGCACTCCAGCTTTTCCAACCTGTCAGAGTAGGAATCGTATCATGTCCATCTACCTTTTTAACATCGTTTCCATCTCGTCTCTGGTAATATAGATTGAGGCATGTTTAGCTCCTAAGGAAGCCTCCTGACTCCCTTCCTACTGATTCCTCTGTATTCTCTATCTCTTGGTTTATTGCTTTGCCATAATTTCCAAATTTCAGGTTCCTAAGCCTTTAAATCCAAAATCCAAGCTTTAGAATTCCTGAATGCAAGCTTTTTCGGTGAAAGCACCAAAATATAAGCACCAAAATTTGTCACTAACACCCAAATGCAGTTGAAAGTGCCAATTCACAGTCACATGTAACTGATAGAGTGTGTGTAGAGAGTATAAATATGAAGAACAATTAAAATTAAAAAGAAACCAATAATAATAGAGGATAGCCTTTGTGAGGAAGATGAAGAGAAACATACACAACACCAGAAAGGCAATTTCCTCACAGTTATAAGCGTGACAAAACTAATTTGTTACGGTTATAACCGTGAAAATAGGCACCATGGGCAAATTCAGTCACACTTTTGCTCACGGTAAACCGTGATAAAAATAGTAATTTCTCACGCTTATAACTGTTATAAATTTAGATATTATCACACTTATAACCGTGACAGAACAAGATTTACTCACAGTTATAATCGTGATAAAATGGTTATTACTAACGCTTATAACCATGGGAAATTTAGATAGTATCACACTTATAACCGTGACAGAACAATAGTTTCTAACATTTATAACCATTACCAAAAAGGAAACACTAACACTTATAACCGTGACAAATGCAAATTATATCACAGTTATAACCATTACGAAAGGTTATTTTCTAAAACTTATAACCATGATAACTAAAACAATATCAAACAAACTATATAGCACCAATATTTTATTACAGCTATACGATCAATAATTAGAACGACACCAAACATTTATGTTTCATACAGACACCACAAAGGATACTTCATACCAACATCAAAAATTATAGCATATAAGCAATTTGTCCATGCATTCAAAAGCTGCTTTTCTGAGTTCAAGACCATCATCAACTATATTACACCACAAAGGAATGAGTTTCCCACGTTTGATAAGCGATAGTTTCCCTAAGCATTCAGCTACCACGTTGCGAACACCCTCTTCTTCACTTTCACAATAATTCTAATCATATTCACAATTGGAATCTCATTTTTCAACATTCTTGAAAAATAGTTACCTGGTTGCTAACAATTGGAATACCATTTTCCAGGATTATTTGTAAACCTTCAGTGTCAAAATTGGTTAGTCCAAGGGTCTTGATTTTACCTGTACACAATTAAATAAATGTATGATTAAGAAAGATTTACAGTTAGGGACAATATTCACAAAACTATTTATAGTTGTATATCTTACCTTCTTCTTTCAAATCAGTAAGGTGTTTCAAAGCATTAAGGTATCCAGAATTGGAATAATCCCACCTACTTCTAAAAATGCATTACACAGTATGATTATAAAATATTGAACCCCTTGTATCAAAGTCAGGCGGTGAATGGTGCTTTGTGAAGTTTATAAAATATTGAACCCCTTGTAAATATTCATTGGTGTTCGTATGTCGACATCTAACCCACTCTCTCGAAGTAGGTAATGACATTAGTTAATTCTTGCCTGCAAAGCAGAGACACAACTTAAAAGAAGATATAATAAAACTGAGAGAAAAATGGAAACATGATCGAATTATGTATCACGTCTTTTCTTCATCTCATTAGTTTTAAATCAAGCTTAATCAACTATATTACATCTAATTTACACAAATACCGAGCTTGGCAATAGCTCACATACCTTAAAACCAAAGCATTACAACCATGTAACATGGAATGTTGGAAATTGAACAAGATATTTAAAGATTGTTCAGAGCTTTAAAAAAAACACTGAAAGACACCTAAGTTGGTTCAAAATTAAATAGTACTTTTCATCAGTTAAACCCACTTAGTAAGTTTTACAATAATAGTTCAAAGGTTTATCAGGTGAAATTAATTACTAAGTTGGTTATATTTGCAATTCATTTGCCTAATTCTTACTACTATTCATTGCAACTGTATCCACATATTTTGTTAGCATTTTTTGGTATGTATAATATGATATCTAGCAGTGTTTCACAACCTAACAATGATCGCTTTAGGCGACCCTTAGTCGTAATGTAACTTCCATTCTTACTTCAGGGGAAATACAATTTCAACCATAGGCCTGACCACTGTGGATTTCATATGAATGATCGAAAGAGTCGAGTCCTAACAGTTAGAAATAATTGATTCTCACGGTAAGTTCAAACAAATTCATTGAGAACTTGTGTCATGATGTGCTTGCATTATGACTTTAATTACCTCATGTGAATGCATTCTTTCCATGACACACATGTTTACATATGCATACCCATCTTGTATCAAATACCCAATCCATTTCTCAAAGGATTTAGTAGCTTGAATAACTTAATACATATGATTAGATAAATATAATAATGTGATATCTTAGAGTTAGTATTTCTATCTGCATGTTGTATATTTTCCACTTTCTAGACACATGCTTATCCATATAACTTTAATTCTAACTCTTGACTGATTAAGACTATTAGATTAATACATGATCATGGATCGGCCAATGAAGTCACTGTCTGGGCCGTTTGTGTATGTGTACACTTTCGACAACAAAAACATAACGATGAAGAAAAGCAGAAAGCAAGGTGAGACTTAATAGTCACGCAACAATGATTATCATACCAAATTAGTTATTCATCTCTTTACCATGATGTATATAAAGAAGTAATTACAAAATTTGGTGTAGTGAGTTAATTACCTCCAGTTTCAAGAATGGTTGCACCGACAAAATTGCTGGAGATTATCGAATAATCTGCATGTATGACAATGATTAATTAGAATATTTTACAACAAATAATTTAAATTGGTGGCAGTAATTTCCACTATGTCATAAACTTGGAAACAATTCATTATCAAAAGATACTTTCATATAAAATGTAACAGAATTGCTTGTAAAATTCAAATTGCAAAAATAATCAATCTGATGCAAAATTGCACACCTTAGTGGACCTAGCAATCAAAAATACTATGGACTAAAAACACTTGTACCAAATAAGATCTTATTTTAGTAAATCTATATGCCATTTAGTTGAATATCTTGCTATCTACCTATCAAGAAATCTTAGCATGTTTCATTATGCTTATATTACCTTGACATGATTTTGGTTTGCAAAGTCAGTTACGTCAAAACATGTGGTTTATGTACACATTTGTATGCACTTGAAAATATTAGCAGAATGCCGGCTGATCAATATTAGCATTGGCAATCATAGCTCCATGAAAATATTCAGTTTACAGCAGGACCCTGTATTCTGAGTTCATGAATACAAAGTTACATTCAGGTAGCCTATTACATAAGTAGACTAATATGTTAATAGTACAATGCTTTTGTTAGTCTATGGTCATATGATAAATCATTTAATGATGCATGCAAAATCTAAGTTAATGTCCAAATAGGAACAGGTTTTAAAAGAAGCAAAGAGGATCTTAGTAAGTTTCCAAAGTTCAGAAGGTGTTAATGTATAACCAAAAATATTTGAATTCACAAATATGAACTAATGGCAGTTGGCAATCATAATTCACAAATATTAGTAGGAACCTAGTTAGTTGCCGAAGATTATATTTTTAATAACATCAGGTGCAATGACAGAATTATCAAAAAGTTAAGAACACAATAATCAATAGCAAATTCATCCAAAAGGTCAAATTTTGTCCTATTATTTGATAATTTTTTTAATGATAGTAGCATATAATCTACAGAAATGGTCACATACATGTCTCAATATCATAACATGTTGAATTGCAAGGTCATATTCGGTAATGTAGAATTTTACGAAAGCAATTAACAGTTCATCTATCGTACTATTTTAAAACTTTGTAAGGCAAACAATAGCCAAGAACGGTATGAAAAACACATATTAAGTTACAAACACTAATATCACTCTAAAGAAATTTTATTATTCTATAACTGAGAGGTCCAATCATCTATGTCCAATTATATTTAAGTCAAATTCTTAGGTGATTAAAATAGAACCATACTTCGACGATACGGTAATGCATTGCGAATGGAGAAAACAGGGAGTGAGTAAATGAAAAATGGGAATTATACAACTTTCCCTTATAGTTCAAAGTATTTACAAGTTTACCGCAATTTATCATGGGTATAAACGTTGGTTGCAATTACCATGGTTATTTTTGTTGTTAATTTATCACGGTAATAACCGTGACAAATTGCGATGTAAAAAGCGTTGCAAATCAGATTATTTGGTGTTGTAAAAGGAATCGAGAGGGAAAGCATATTAGTCAAAAAATAATGTACCTAAATAGCACATATCACCTTGTCAGGGGTTTTATATTATATGAACTAAAATGTTTTGATAAATTAGTTTTATATCCATGGCAGATACTGAAAAAATAATGTTTTTATATCTGTGGCAGAGACCAAAAATAACTTTAAAAAACGGTTCAAAGTCAATATAACCAATAATGATTCAAAAATGGGTTAAGCAAATGAAAATAATTAATGTAAGACACTTATGATTATACACAAAAATGATTAGCATAGCAAATTATTCTTGAAAATATGGATTAACAGGGAGTGCAAGCCTAAGCGTCTGCTAAGAAGAAAACAACGTGGACATAATTGTAAAAATTGCTTTCAAAGTATAAACATACAAAATGCAATTAAATGCTAACTATTATATTCCTATTTTTGTATACTTCATGGAAAGGAGAGATACAATTATCTAGTATAGTCTCTTTACACAGGATTGGCACCATATTTTTTGCTTATTGTTTCTCGTTAGATAAGCAAAAGATAATGGCTTGCCTATTTAGATTCCTAACTACCATGTGTGCTTAATACTTTATGATTATTACGTTTGGTCATTACTAAAAATGTTTTGACCTCGCTAATAGCATATTAGTATAGGTTATAATAATATGTATATAGTCTGTTCTTTATTAACTAGGCATGGACATGGATCCAACGATGCACAACCTAATCAAAGACAAGAAATTAACTCAAATCATGTTGATAATGTAGTATCTCCCAATCCAACACAGGAACTAAATGCAAATCATGGTCACAGTGCAGCATCTACTAAACAAACTCAGGAAGTAAATGCAATTCATGCTAACAGTGAAACAGTTCGAACATAACAGCCAGTTAAAAGAAAAATCAAACAAAACAACACTGTCCTAATCTACAAATTAGCAATAAAGACAGCAAAATCAATAGTGCAACAACAAATGAGAGCGCACTATAGACCTTGACTCGACATGAAAGTATAACTCAACCAAATTCCACAAAATAGCAATAAAGATGGCAAAATCAGTTCAACACATAGATTCACATCTAAAATAAATAGTGATAGAATTTGAATAAACCTAGATCTTGACATGAAAGTACACCCCAAATCAAACCTTAGATGTCGACGTGAATGCGAGATCCCCGAGAGCGAACTGTAGGAGAAAAGTTAGCTATTGAATATAGTGAACCGGAGGATTCGAACCCTAAATCGCCTAAATCACGAGACAACGATGTATTTTGATGATAAGAAAATGTGTTGCAAGTGGAGAAAGCAGGGAGTGAGCAAACGAAAATTAGGAATTACACAGTCCTCCCTGATAGTTCGAAATATAAAACAAATTTACCACTGTTTCTCACGGCAATAAACATTGGCCCTGGTTGTCACGGTTATTTTTGTTATTAATTTATGACGATAATAACCATGACAAACTGGGACAAAAAAAGCGTTACAAAACTGCTTATTTCTTGTTGTGATAATGAAGGTTTTTGAAGTCTCATCCGCTGTATTTATAGGCAAAATCCGGGTCACATGGCTTCCTGCGTGATGTGGGTTCACCACATACATAGCCGAGCCCATGTACTTCATCAATGCCGACCCCAAGTTGTATATATGCCAACCCGAGTTTTACTAGGTGATGACCCAAAGAAACCCTACGCTTGGCTCGAAGTAAACAAGGCTGGGACTCTAAGCAATACTACACTGACCCTTAAGCTTTGTTGCCGACCCGACCTTCTATGCCGATTCGGGGAACAGCCGACCCGCAGCATCCTTACGTGTGACCCAAAGTAGTTTGTGCCAAAACTCAAAGCAAGATTGTACCGACCCTATGCCTTCATCATGCCGACCTAAACTAGAGACCAAAGCTTCAACCCAAAGTGTTGAGCATGCCAACTCAGAACTAGAATAAATGCTGATCCGATCCATTTCCTCCAACGTCGACCACATTCTTGCCGACCTGATCTGATCTCCTCTTGCAGAACTAAAGAAATGCCATGACCGACCCAGAGTAGATAGCTCATCGATCCGAAATAGTGCAAACACACCGACCCAAATAATACGCCGACCTCTCAAAGATGCCTATCCCTCCATTCATGCCGACCGAAAGTTCGGAGGATGCCGACCGAAGCAAGCACCAATCCCTTGAAATACTCGTCGATCCGAGCCAATACTCCATGACCCAAAGTGTAACCCTGCCTGACTCTAAGAAAGTCAACTGAAAACCCGAAGCAACTCCAATGATGACTCAAAGCAAACTCAAAACAACCCGAAACAACTCGACTTATGTCGAAACCCATATTTCCAATATCCCGCCACTTTTGTCCATCGATTATACCGAACCCCGGCTTCATAATCATGATTATCATCTGTGATCGATCGTCTATCCATTCGGTCGAATCAAACTTATCGTATTCTGGTCTTGACAACCGTGCAGCAGATTGGGTTAAATTTGCCTGTACACTGCCTTGTCAAATGGCGGATTAACACTTTACCCCCCAAAACATGCCATGCAATAAAAAGGTGTGTTTTGTAGCGTTGTAAGCCTAACATTTAGAATCTGATGATGAGCTATGAAGAGATTAATGATCTTACAAAATATTGATTAGCGATTGTTCCGTTCGAGGCGAGATGTGACCGTTCGAGGTCGGATGCTGTTCGGGGCGAATTGTGACCAATTCCTGGTCGAGAACCATTCAAGGAGAATTGTAACAATTCGTAGTCAGGTGCCATTCGAGGAAAATTCTGATCGTTCGAGGTCGGATGCTATTCGAGGCGAATTGTGATCGTTCAAGGTTAGGTGCCGTTCGAGGTCGGGTTAGTTCAAGGCGAATTGTGAATATCATACTTCATATTCAAATGAGTCTTATAATTGAAATGTCAAACTAACAAAATCAAGTCTAGATATAGAGAAAAGATAACAAAAGCAAAACTAAAGCATCAAAATGCAAGCGTCTCCACAGTGGCGGTTTATAGTTATCTCAGAGCATGCCCGAGGACCGTTCGTGATCACGTACATGTGTAAGCGACTTAACTGTTTCATTGTGGAGTATATTATTCATTCTTCATTGTTCCAATCAGTTGATGGCAAGACGATGCCTCGATCTAGGGACATTTTCATTTAATGGAGATGGTGGCCGCTCCTGCTCTAGCGTTTTCGCTCGCCTTTTCACGTACTGCAATAACATGCCATTCTGGATGTGTCCTTCAATCTCATCCATTAAACTATAATAACAGGCTTTAGAATGAATGCCGCTCCAGTCATTTGTACTATGGCCGCCTAGCTCGTGAAATAGATAGTATTTTTCTGATTTCCTATCACTATTGGTTCGCTCCCTCCTCATTGGCCTTCAGTAAGAAACCTGCTGTAACGACCCGCAAATCCGTACCCCTTAAGTCAACACTATTCTACATCAATTAACTCAAGTGGAACAGAAATACGAACCATTAGGGTTAAAGAAGAAGAGATAGAAGAAGAAGGAACTAAACAATATCAGAATCTCACAGTCGCAGCGGAATAAACTATAATAGTAAATAATAAATCTTTACAAAAAATGAAACTATATCTGTTTTATACATCATATCATCAGAGTATCTCATACAACAATATTACCAATCAGACATTACCATACAATCATAGCAGCGGATATATATAAATATGGATAATACGTCTCGGACTCCCGTTCCTCTCCTGCTCCATAACATCCTGTCCTGAACATATAATACTCGGTCTGACCCAAGCATTATAATGAAATAACACCCAATTCAGTCTGGAATACCAGATGATAATAATGCATCCAAATTGATTATTATAGTTTCAAAATTCTTTTGAAAACAAAAGCATCTCGTAAGACCACGCCACAAATAAACATGTCGGGTTTTTACCTTACGATAGCTGAAACACTTTTTATAGAAATCCTCTGATATTATAATAGGGTCTATATACAAATACTTATAAAGTAGCCGAAATTGTTACATGATTAAATTCCAGCTACTAGCCACAGAGTGGGTAATACAAACAAAACTCGTACAAGGCTCGTAGGGAGAATGGATTTCCAACAATGACTAGGCACTGGGGTACCAACTGTCACAATACGTGGTCTAGATCACAGTACCGAGGAGTACGCCCGCTCCCGTGCAATACAAGGCTGGACCCATCCCTTACTGGACAGTTCCGAATAAGATCACCCCGTGGTTGGGATCAGCAACCGCCCACTAAGCCGAAATAAAAAGGGACATCTAGACAGGGATGACCTTACTTTCAAGTGGGGGCTACCCACGAAGCCTTGCTGCATATTCCTTGATTTTCAGTCATTCCCATTTGATGAGGCTTGAGGCTAAGCATTACCTTTTTGAACATTTCACTTAGAATGCCCGTCGTCTACCTGGCGATGTTCCGAAAGCATTCGTTCATACAAGTCCGTACCAGGTTCGAACGGAACCGAAGGCACTACTCCTACTACATCCATTTTAGAAATATTCTCAGGATTAGTAGCGACTAGCCCTTGCACTTCATTGCTCCATCTTCGACTCCGAACACGTTTTTCCATGAAACGTACAAACCGGATCGAAGTGGTTTTTGAGAAATAAATCTCGATCCCGGTCTCTTCGAAACGATCAACGCACTTGTCCAATATTGATAGTCGGTGATTTAACTATCAATTAACGTTCACAAACATCCATCACACAATAAATCATCTCCCATTATTTATTTGCCTCTAATATCTTTACAAGATATATTTCCAAATTTTCAAAACTCGTTTGAAAACAATTCCCAAAGTCTCTTCCTTTACCCGGTAAATCCTTTACCATTTATTCCCATTGGAAATAAGCAAGTTAAAAACAATTTAGAATTAAAACAATTAAAACACTTTATTCTGAAATATATTTTAAAATATGGAAATTTACTACTAATTATTACTCAAAAATATAATTTCAAATATGTAAGTAAAACCATTTATTAGGATATAAATCTTGATTGTAAATAAGGGTTTAGTTTAAACTAAGCTTATAAGTAGAGTTTAAAAAAGGTTAATACTACTTTCAATAACTTAGGTCAAAACTAGCCTTTTAAACAAATCCAATTGTAAAAATAATTACTAAGGTATTCATAAAAATTTACTATTGCTAATTTATTAATAGTTACTTTAAAATAAAAAGTTTCAAACACTCTTTTATACAAGTTTGAACTTCAAACTTTCTTTTAATATAATCTGTTTAAAACTCGAACTCGGTTTTCCAGGGAAACTCACTCCCATTCAAAAGACCAAAAAAATCCTTCTTATAAATTCTGCCGATTTATCTCAATTCAGATTTATGTTTAATAACATAAATTTCCATTTCATGTTTAAAAATAACTTCTTTCGAATCCCAACATATTTTTCCCATTCCCGGAAATCCACTTTAAAGTATAGGCTTATAAAAAACTTTTCTTTCTTTTTTTTAAAAAATAAACTGTTATAAGTTATTTAATGAAAAATCATAATGAAGGATTTTCTGAAACAAACATCTACCAAATTTCAATAGTTTAACATAGTATTTCAAAATATATTTTTATATACATTTTAACTGCTAATTTATATTTGGAAAGTTTTGTTGAAAACATATTTTAAATCTTCAGGGAAAAAAACATCATCAAATAACCCCATCGTTATTCAACACAATTGATAAAACCTATACTTTCACATTTATCAACTGACAAATTTCCCACTTCATTTATAATTCCAATTTACAAATTTCATTCTTCATCCAAACCAAATCCAAATTTTATTCCTTTAAATCCTTTATTTAACAATTTATTTTATTTTCTTAAAAACCCAATTAAATCCATTTATAATTAAAATTCTGGGTTTATACTTATGTAAAATATATTAGTTCAATTTAATTTCAGATTTATCAATCACAACATATAAACAAATCGCATCATCAATTATAAAAATGATCACTATATTATGAGGAATCCAGTTGGATCCCTCCAACCTGTTTTTCCTGCATCCACAGATATTAGCACACCATATATATATATATATATATATATATATACACACACGAGTGTCACGGCACGCGCTTTGTGTGTGAATTATTTTCCTTGTAAATTATATATGCGTAAATAGGTAAAAAAATGATTTTTTATTTTCAAGTGATATTAAGAATTGTGTATTTGTAAAGAAGTATTCTAAATTTATGAAGGAAGTTTAATTTTAGATACTATTTTTAGAAGTGTTTTGAATTCATATTCATTGTTAGATCCTATTTTTAAGGGCATTTGGATTTGTAAAAGAAGTTTAAAATTAGATTCTATTTTTAATTTATTAAGATTTGCTAACATATAGAGGGTCATTTTTGGTAGTTCACGTTGATATCAAAAAAGTGTGACACCAAAGCTATTACAACTATTATTAAAGATGTATATATATATATATCGATACAATTTGATAATAACTATCAAAATCAGCTGAACAACCAATCAAACTTTTAAATATTAACTATTTAAATTACTGGTACTCAGATGTGAGTGAGATTAACTCACCTTGAGTTTCGACGAGCGTTCGAAATTTAAATTAAACCGAACAACGTTTGATTTAACTCAAATTTTTACTTGTCCGGAATGATTCCCGAACTGTACCATGCGCAGTGCTCGTCGCTGCGATCCCGGCGCTTCTTGTTTCGTTAAATTCTGATATCGTATGACCAAGATATTCAGTTTTTAAAGGTTGTAAATTAATTTATAAAACAATTTCTTTTTATTTAAATTTTATTATACTAGAACAATATCGGCCGCAAGTTCATCTTCTTCATCGCGTGCATCCAGGAGATACACGAAACCAACTCGCCCACTTAGGGTTGATCGCCGTCCCTTCCTTACTCATCTCGACGCTAATCGGGAACCTCCAAGTCGAAGCTCTACACGAGCACCCCCAACGCCGGAAGAAGGATTGAGCTTGGCTCTGCACAAAGCTCGAATTTCGAGCACGAATGTACGGCGTTCGAACCATCGTAGCCACCCATCCCCTCAGCGAAAACAGATCGCCACCATTGGATCTCAAGAGCTTTAGCTACTACCCGACTTTCCAGTTGGAACTTTCTTCGATCGAAGCACAGATGATGAGAAAATCGACGAAAAAGGAGAAGCGATTTCGGCCATTAAAAGTTATAAGCGGTGGCTGCGTATAAACTAGGGTTTGGCCCTAAAAACGTGAATATATATGTGTAAATATAATAATATTTTAATGTTAAATTAACTCTTAAGCAATTTTTATAAACGAACTCCGGATCTTACTTGCCGACAGGCGTTTTTAGGGTTTTTCCGCGTTCCGGACACAAGGGAACAAGTTTCGTAAGCTAATTTGGTCATTCGTGCGAGTTACGGAATTAAACGATCAATTTTAATTTAAACCGATTAAAACGATTTCGATGCGTTTCGAGCTGCCACGGTCAAACGACAACTCTGATTGCTACGAAAATTGAAATCCGATAATAACTAACTATTACGGATCCAATGGAACTAGTTTCGTCGAATCCGAGAATGTGCCCCGGAAGGCTATTTTAACTCGTCCATTAAATCGATCGATTTTCTGCAATAATCGAAAACGCTTAAAATTTTACCTTTAAAATTTTATTATCTTAATTATAAATCATATAAAATTTATAAATCACATTAAAAATTATTTTGACTCATCCCGGACCCAAAATCTGATTATTTTCATTTTTATAATATTAAATCCATTATTAATTTAACATAAATTTTCCAATAATAACTTATTAACTTTTAAATCTACCAAATAATCCAACAACACTTTTAATGACCAAATAAACTTAAAATAAATTTTAGAGCTTATTTCCATATCTATTTACCTCCATATTCACAATTTATCCCAATTCAATATTTGATTATTATTATTTAAATTCCAATTGGATTACCATAATTGAAATTATACGTAATTTATTAATTCCACCCAATTCTTTTTATTTTAAAACTAATTCAAAATCTACATTGAACATTTAAAATGAATTAAATGTTCAAAATTCAATGTCCAAAATTCCTGGATGTTACATTCCTCCCCCCTTAAAAAGAATTTCGTCCCCGAAATTTGCTAAGGTAGAATATACTCTCGAACTCATTTACTTACCCAATTTGCTTAGTTAAAAGCTTATATACTCTTCCTAAAAACCCTTAAGCTCAAACCCAAACTCATTTGCTTCATTTACTCAAAAGCTTTTGTTTCAACATTATCTTAAAAAAAACTTTCCAAGTTGATTGCAAATTTTCAAATTTCCAAAATTTTCTAACTCCCAAAATTTCTGGAAAATTTTGGCAGAGTTTCCCTTGTACGAAGGAGCTTTCGCGATATCGCGATACAGATAAATATATATACATCGACCCACACGGTCGGAAACCAAAATATATCACAATATATATACCATTTCCCAATTATATTAGCGTAGGTGTACCTTTTTAGCAAATTTTAAAAGCAAGCGACTAATATTTTAGCATATGTGCGCTCCAACTCTATCGAACGCCCTCCATACCTGTACTTACTCAACAAACTCATCAGTTTTCAAAGATATGAACATTTTAACAACATTTCGAATATAAATGTAAGACGAACATATCCATTTCATAACCCAATCAACAATTTGCATGATTTCACCAGTAAATCATATTTTATAGCATGTATAAAGTTCCTTTTCTAATTCCAAACTCCATTTTATTTCACACAAACGGGTTACATACAAGTTTACCATTCTCAATTCATAATTACTACCACCAATTCATATTCACTTCAATATTATGAATATATGCTTTTAATTCATTTACCTTTCTTTTTAATTAAACTGCCTTTACATACAAACCCACTAAATAGATTCCAATCCATTCCCATTATTCAAATATCATTTTCATTTACTTCTTTTAATTCATTCACTTAAGTTTATCAACTAATTTCTATGCAGGTTGGTTATTCAAACAAATAACCAATTCTTAAGCTTATAACCAGTTAAAATTAATTTCCAACTTAGATACATAATAATTTTGTTTGATTTTGCATGGTTCACAATCCAAGCAATCTTATTCCATTACAAATTATTAAATTAAATTCTTCCCTTATATTTTTATTTCATTAACCAATTCGAGTTTATATTAATATCATTCCATTCTGAATTATTTACAACTCATACAACCTTATTTTATCACATCACAATAATTAATTAAAATCCTCTTCACTTGCATCTCAATGCTTATTATCTAAACAAATTTATCCAAGACAACATTATAAAGCTCGACCATAATTACTATTCAATCTGCTTAAGTTCTTCCACAATATTTTCATTATCTTCCTATATCAATTTTTATTTCATTTTCATTTGATTCTCATCCAAATCAATTCCAACACATTTACAAATTTTAATGCACTTTGTTTATTTATTCAATCCATTTTTAGATTTATTTTATTAACAAGAGACCATTTAAATTATTTCACTCATTGGAATTTATTTACAATTCAAACCATTATTATAATCGAATTCCATCATTCATTCACACTCTCAACTTTTATTGCCAAAATTAATTCCCATCCTAGAACTGGGTTTTTATTTCTCTTCAAAATTACCTTAACAATCCACCAAAATTTCATCCATGCCAATACAAATTCCATTTAATTTAGTTTACACTAAATTCATTTTCAAGCTTCCTTTTTATTTAATTTAGCTTATGCTAAATTCATTCCCAAACAATTTCTTTGAATTTAGTCGAGTTAAAATTTTATTTACACAATATTGTTTTAATTAAATTAAACTTTCCTTCAACTCAAAATTCTTTTTCCTAAATTTAACTCAACTTTAACTAAATTCATTTAGCCAACTTGGATTCATTCCATTTCTTTTACTATTTTAAATAAAAATTAATTCCATTCAATATTATTCATACTCAGTTGAATTTTGATTTTGATTAAATTCAAATTCAACTCAATTCCATTTAATCAAAGTTATGTTTAATTCAATCCAATTTTAATTCTCCATATACAAGTTCAAATTTATTTACTAACTTAAGTTCATCCACATCCTTTATATTTTATACTTTCATCATCTTATTTCAATTCACATTTCATGTGAGATTAGGTATGAATCCACCATACCATTCAACTATTTCCCATTTGTGATCATCATTTCACTTTCTATTTATAAGTTCACCCAATTATTTACTTCACAGTTTATATTGCTCATTTTAATTCATTTACATCTTATAATCATCCATTTCAAATTCTATATATATATGTCTCTAAATTCTTAAGGATATAAATTTTCTTTCACCTTAATCCTTGCAAATTTTTAAACCCAAAATTTTCAGATCACAAGTATGACACTTAATAGCTTATGAGTACAATTTATTGTACAATGACCCATGATCGAAGCGTGGTTTGTGGGTGGCGACAGGGGACGCCGGAGGTGAGCCGAACCACCGTGCACGCGCACTGTGGCATATGGCGTCAGTGTATAGTGTCAGGGTCATCGCTCGTGGTTTGCGTGAGTACTGGGGGGGTCACTTCGGGTTTTTTTCAGGGGTTGCGCGTGAGTGTTTATTCCAGCAGTTGAAAATTTATAACTTAAACTTAAACTAAAAAAAGTATAGTGTGAAGAAGAAAAGAAACAGGAAAAAGAAGAAGAAGGTGGATGGGAAAGAGACGCGGGGAAGCACGGGGGAACTCGAGACTTTCTCGAGTAAGTGGTGGTGCTGCCTCGGGTCCACTTCTTAATGGACGTGCATAATTTTGTTTTAAGTATTTTGTATAACTAAGTTAATAAAGCAATTAGTTAGTGTTAGGTTAGTACTTGATTTAAAAGTTTATTAAGGAAAGTCTGTAAAGATAGTTGATTAGTATAAAGTAATTAGAATGTAAATTAATTTTATACTTGAAATTAAATTAATAACTATAATTAAATTTGTAATTAGAGATTAATCTTGTGTTTAAATCAGTTTAACTTAAGGAATTTAATTAATTACTTAAAGTTAATTAATTAACACGTAAATAGTAACTAACTGAGGTGATTAATTAAGGATTATATGATTAATAAATTGTTAATAATTGATTAATTAAAGTAATCTGTGATAATTAAATAAGTAATTAAATCTCATTAACTAGTAAGTAAGTTATTAATTAACAATTAAGAATAAATTAATTAACTGAGTAATTAAGTAATAATTGATGAATAGAAGTTGAGTAATTAAATATTTAATTAAAGATTAGATGATTAATAAATTGATAATTAATGATTAAATAAGTAATTAATTGATCATTAATAAGTTAATTAATCAGTAATTAGTTAAGCAGAATAAAGTAGTTTATTCTTAAGCAAATAATTAAGTTAAGTAAACCAAACTATTTTGGTATGAATTGGTAATTCTGTTTGATTAACTTTGATATCTGTTTGTTGATATTTCTGTGATATGTTGTGATATTTTATGGATATCTGTGATAACTGTGTATGATTTATCTGTTATATCTATTATGTGAATTCTAATATTAAATTGAACTGTTAAGTTAAATAGACAACTTGGCCCTTAAAATGGCGTTTGGATTCCGATGAGACCGGGATCGGAAGAATCAATTTTGATTCTCCGAAAACCACATCGATCCAAATTAAACGATAGGTCGTGACTTATCATTTGGTGATCGAGATGGTGCTTCAGAATGCAAGGGTTATCGTCGTTAACTCTGAGGGTGATTCCAAAATGAGTGTAACGAGATAATGCCTTCAGTTTCGTTCGAAACCGGAACTTGTATGGATTGAATGCTTTCAGCACATCGTCAGGCGGACGATGAGCATTCTAAGAATAATGTTCAATAAAGGTAATCGCAGCCTCAAGCCTCATCAACCGGGAATGGCTAAAACAGGGGAGATGCAGCAAGGTTAGGTGGGTCATGCCCAAGCAGGACGAGGTATACCCCTGTCTAGATGTCCCTTTTTGTTTCGGCTGTGTGAGAAGTTCTTGGCCACAACTGCGGGGTTATCTTGTTCGGGACTATTCAGTAAGGAATGGTTCCGGCCTTGTGTTGTAGGGGGTCGAGAGTGATCCTCGGTACGGTGATCTAGGCCCCGTACTATGACGGACGGTACCCCAGTAGCCCTGCCAATATTGGAAACCCATTTTCCCTACGAGACCCTACGGTTTTGATTTGTATTACCCACTTTCGTGGCTAGAAGCTAGAATTTAATCATGTAACAATTTCGGCTATTTTTTATTTACTTGAAAACCTAGACACTATTATAATATCACTGAATTTCCTATAAAATGTTTTGGTTAGCGTAAGGTAAAAACTTACCCGTATTTATTTGTGGGAAGTCTTACGTGATACCTTTATTTCAAATGATTTTCAAAGTTAAGCAATTTAAACCCATTTACTCATACCAGACCCATGTCTGACCCGGAGTTTATATTTTGTGTTTTCATAAACTCTTGGGTACTCAAATTTTTATGAGTAGCCAAGTGATAGGTATTTTGGAGTATTGATTTGCTGGAGGAGCTTTTGGAAAGAAGACCAGGCATATGTATCTATATATGTTGTTCCGCTGTGTAGTTAGTGTATGTTGTATTTTGGATGTATGTAGGGACATATATGTAAATGACAGTGCTGTTATATGATATTGTATAACTCTGATGTATGTATAACTATGTAATAGTTATGTGATGTATTATATTTTGTTCCATTCCGCTGTGAGATTCTGATGTTGTTATTCTTCCTTTCTATTCTTTTCTATTTCTATCCCTTTCTTTCTTATTGATGGTACGTCTTTCTAGGATTAGAAAGGCGGGTCGTCATAGTTCCTGCCCTCTAGTGTCTGTGTATATTCACTCTAAAGCCTTTCTCAACACTAAATAAGAAGTGAATCTTCGTTCCTTTCGGGGCCACCTCAGTTCCTGAAGGCCACTCTCTGCTTTTTTCTTCCCTTTATCTTTGTTTGAATCTTTCCCAAATGGGTCTCCTCCTTTGATTGTATAAACTTCAACTTCATCTCCTTCCTCTCATGGCTTGTCCGACTATTTCTGTTCATCTGTCATTGTCTCCAAGCGGTAGTCTTCGTTTGTTGCCCCAACCTACCCTCCGAGTTCTCGAGGGAATCCCGAAGTCTACTCTCCTGGATGAGCATTCGTTCTTTTATCGACACCAAATTGCACTGCACCACCTGGTATCCTGCCTGGAAATGAGCCAACATGACTCGGAGGTGTGCCCCCTAATTCAAGGCTGTTCCTGATGGTCCCACTCTATCTTGAATCCTAGTTGTTTCGATTTCCTAATTCTGGTTCTGGATTGCCTCCGTTCCTATTGCTCTAGCTTTGTGATCCTCATTTCCAACATCCCCTGTAATTCCATTCCCTTGACCTTGCACTCCAGCTTGTCCAACCTGTCAGAGTAGGAATCATATCATGTCCATCTGCCTTTTCAACATCGTTTCCATCTCGTCTCTGGTAATATAGATTGAGGTCTGATTATCTCCTAAGGAAGCTTCTCGACTCCCTTCTTGCCGACTCATCTCCGTTCTATGTCTTTTGGTTGATTTCTTTGCCAGAATTTGGGTTCCTAAGCCTTTAAATCCAAAATCAAAGCTTTAGAATTCCTCAGTGCAAGCTTTCTTGGTGAAAGCACCAAAAGATTAGCGCCAAAACTGGTCACTAACACCCGAATGCCATTGAAAGCCTATTCACAGTCACGAGTAACTGATAGAGTATATCTGAAGAGTATAAATGTGAAAATCAATCAAAATTAAAAAGAAAGCAGTAATAACAGACGATTTATAGTGGTTTGGTTGACTCTGGCCTATGTCCAATCCAGAATTTTCGTTTTTATCGATATCTGAATCGATTACAGTCACAATCCGGAGTTTCTAAAACAATAATGACAAAGTAGCCTTTGTGGGGACGATGAAGAGAAATAAAACGAAGGCTCCTTTTCTGAAGCCCCACTTACTGTATTTATAGGCAAAATATAGTTACAGGGCTTCCTGAGTGATATGGGCCCACCACATACATAGTCGAACCCATATACTTCATCGATGCCGATCCCTAGTTGTATATATGCCGACCCGAGTTTTCCTAGGTGATGACCCAAAGCAACCCTACGCGCGACTCAAAGTAAATTAGGCTGGGACTCGAAGCAATACTACACCGACCCCTAAGCTTTGTTGCCAACCCGAGGATTAACCACAGCTGACCCGAAGCATCCCTGCGTGTGACCCGAAGTAGTTCATGCCAGAAATCAAAGCAAGAGTATATGCCTTTATCTTGCCAACCTGAACTCGAGACCCAAGCTCCGACCCAAAGTGTTAAGCATGCCGACCTAGAACTAGAATAAATGCCGACCCGATCCATTTCCTCCAACGTCGACCCCATTCTTGCCGACCTGATCACCTCTTGCCGAATCGAAGAAATGCCATGACCGACTCAGAGTAGATATCTCACCGACCTGAAGCAGTGCAAACACACTGACCCAGAAAATATGCCGACCCCTCAAAGATGCCAATCCCTCCATTCACGTCGAACCCTTCATTCGTGCCACACCAGAGATGACGACCTTAAGTTTTGAGGATGCCGATCGAAACAAGCATTGATCCCTTGAAATACTGACCGATCCAAGCCACACTCCATAACCCGAAGCGCACCCCTGGCTGACTCGAAGAAAGTCACATGAAAACCCAAAGTAATTACATTGATGACTCAAAACAACCCGAAACAACTCGACTTTTGTCGAAACCCATAGTTCCAGTATCTTGTAAATTTTATCCATCGACTATGACAAACCCTGGCTTCATAATCATGATCGTCATCCATGATCGATCTTCTATCCATCCAGTCGAGTCAAACCCATCGTATTCCAGCCTCGACAACCATGTAACCGATTGGGTTAAATTTGTCCGTATACTGCCTTACCAAAAGGCGGGATAACATACAATAACTATAGAGATATATATTTGCATTATCAAAAGTCAAAAAAGCAAGATTCAACATTCTCCCTATTTTTGATGATTACAACTGTATATATCTATGAAATGCAATGCTTCCCCTATCATTGTGCCCCATATTTTTCTCTCCTTTATCATTCTTAGTAATATCTAAAAGGCATAGAGTATAGGATAGTAACTTAATACCATTTGCACGTAAAATAACATTGTAATATCATAATAAGATGATTCATTCAACAATCCACACAATATTGCATACATAAGAACCCGAAGTGTTTCAGCCAACATGATCACAACAACCACTAAAACAAAAATAAACATCACTAAATCACGTAAACATTATGATGCAATACCATCACGATCACAACAAGAACTATGCTCACAACCATGCAATACTCTAGGCATATAATAAAGAACCATCCACAAATCCAACAACCAAACACAACAAAAAAATAAATAAAAAGATAATATTTGAATATAGAGATGTGGACAAATGAAATTCATAATTTTTAAGAATTTTTTTATTACCTTCACCCAATACCTTTTATTGATATGCAGACTCCTCTTCTTCTTCATCCCTATTGTCAATCTCGTATTCCCACTATCACTGTCATCATCTCCTTCCTTCGAATGTTGTACCGGTTAAGAAGATGGTCCGACACTATGAAGCTGAGGTGGAGAAGGGGAGAGAATTGTTGGCAATGGAAAGTAGGATTTTCCCATCTACTTTTTTCGAATTTCCCTGACAAAATTTTTTAATACCCAAGAGTTCATTTTCAATACTTTTAATTCTAGAACTAATTTTAAAAAGATGTCTCTCCAATATTTTTTGGTTTTTGGGATAGAAGAACATGTTTTTTATGGAGTCTCAACATTTCAAAAGTGGATATATTTGAAGAAAGAACTTTAACCGATTCAATACTTTCATCATCCCGGCTTCTTCCTCACTATGTTCTTCTCCACTTTGTTCCTCATGAACTTCAATCTCTCTCCCTTTTGTGGTAATAGTTATTAATACGGTTTGTTATTGTAGATGCTGTAAGTATTCCTCATAGGAGACATATGAGGGAACCATTGCGAGAAGTTTCATAAGCGCAAAAAGTTTCTTACCCGCATATGTAACAATTTCCATTTTATCATAAACGAGAGGGACATTTTCGGACAACATAAGATGAGTGATGTATGGCCTGTAGAAGATTTATTTTTAGAATGCTCAAGAAAAGATATCAGCTCGTCTTGCAAGAATTTTTCCCAATTTACCTCAATGTTTCCAATATTTATAGATGGGGCCTTATAGTCCATATCATATATCTATTCATGACTACCAAATTGTGGGATAATGTTGTTGATTATCATTCATTCAAGTAAATATGGCCTAGGTCATAAATCTTTCGAGATTACCTGAGTTACTTGATTTTCCCATAGATTATGTCTCATTTGGTTCCATCTACAACGTTCGGTGTCAACATCTTTTAATTCGTTTTCTTCATAATTCTCCCATAAACACTCGTCCACAAATAAACGCCATCATTATGAAGTTTAACGAATTTCTCACCTATGTTTCATATAATAGTTTTAGGGCAAAGGTGTCGATGTTTACATTGTTGGAACCAAATTCTATCAAAGAAGTGATATTTTCTCTATTAGTAAGAGCTTTTAAGTTATAAGATGGATAGCCATCAACTATAGAAAAAACCATGAAAAAACTTCATATTAGATAAAATTTTGTAAACATTTATGCTCTCCCAGTCATAGCATAACCACTCCTTCATTTACTCTTGTGTAACAACAACCAGTTGAGCGGAGGATGATTCTCCTATTTTCTTTGAGCTCTTTGGCTTAGATGGAACTTTTGGTGCCATTGAAGTATTTTGAGAAGATTTCGGATTTGTAAAAAGTAATTTGAGAAAGAAAATGAAAAAAGGAGGGTGATGGAAATAACCAAAGAAACGAAGAAGTTAGTGCGGTAGGTGGGGGTGAATCGTGATAAATAAATTCGAATTTCTATATAAAATATAATCTTAATTGAATCAAACTCTGGGTGGCTAGTCAGACGACTAACTATATCTCGGATGCTTGGCCATCCTAATCAGAAGTCTAATTATTCATTTTTTCAAAAAAAATATTTATTGTTTAAAAAAGATTATATATATTAAATACACTATAAATATATTTTACTATATTATTGATTAAATGCCCTCCTCCAATCATTATATCTGAAAGGGGTTAATGGATTAGATCCGAACAAGGGCAATTTCTATGGCTCATATATTCTTAATGGTATCGATGTAATGAAATATTGACTAGCGATACTGTTTCTAGTTTGAGTAGTACCAAAGAAGGCTGACAATATCCTTTTGATGATATTCAATATAACAACTTGAAATATTCAACGATAATATATTTAAATAGTTAATTTAAATATTAAGTCGTTACTGAATTGGAAGTCTAAAATATGACTTTTTGCATATGGTCGAAGTAGGACTTAAGACTACTTCCGTTGAGTCTAGATCGATGTTGTGAATTAAAAGTAGTGTAAGCATAAATATATTTTGGCCGATGGATTTTTTTAGGTAGTAGCATGCATTCGATTCATAAATTGATCCAAAATGCTAACTTTGGTATACGATAAAATTAGGTCTAGAAACCTTTTCCACTAAGTCCGGAATGACTTCCAAAATTTCAAAGGGTATAAGGTTCGATATGTTTGGAGTTTGGAATTTCTAGGATGAATAGTGTCGGATGAAGAGGATTTGGCTAAGCCCACCAGCTTACCCTCACTTAGCTTATATGTAGCTAAGCTCTTCATTATTTCCATTTCACTTTTTGTTCCACGTTATCTCCTTCTCCTCCTTCTTCAATTACTTCTCTAATAACCGTTAAACCTCTTGCTCTAAATCCACTTATCCGATGTTAAACAAATTCCTATAAATCTAAAAAATAAAATTAAAAAATCACCATAATTATTCTCATCACATTCCTCACATATCCCAATAAGGAATTTGCTTTATTTGAAGTTTAGAGCTCCATCTCAAATTTCAAGAGAGTTAGTATTAGGTTTCTTATGGTTTGAAGCTTGTTTAGGTGAAAACAAGGTGAGTAGGATGGCTCTGTAATTAAATTTATGTATTTTACTCCACTATTTTTTTTATTTATAATTATGAAGTATTATGAAAGGATTTGTAGGTTTCTATGCTAGGGTTAGACTTATGTTCATGTTATAAACATGTTTCCCTTAGCTAGTTAACTATTTAGACCCTAATTACTATGTTTGGAAATAGTCAGTGGGCCCTAGAATTGATTTGGGCATATTGGGTGATTAGTTGTGATGTTACCGTTTGATTTGGGGCTAAGAAAGTAGTGTAATGATGTGCATTTCGATAAAAAAATATTAATTAACCTATTTGAATTGATTTGCAAAAATGTTTGTAAGCTCATTTAAGTGATTTATGAACTCTACACTTATTATTAAATTCATTAGAGATCCTATCAGCCTTAATTGGTATTTATAAAACTGTTTCATGATTTTATAAATGAAGCACATATTTTATAAAACGGATATGAGATTTTATAAAATAGTAAAAAGGCGAATACTTAATTTTTAGTGAATTGATTAAGTATTTTAAAGGCTATAAAGTGATTATAACTAGTATGATATTTTAGAAAACGCTTTATGATTTTACAAAATGATATAAAGAGATGTTTCACTCTTATTATAATAATTACTAAAATAAGTAATATTTGGTTGAGTAATAGTTAAATTTCCTACTGGATATACATATGTGTATACATGCACGAGGGGGTATACGTACACGTATAGTCGGAGTTAAGCAACGACCAAAACAACTCTAGTGATGCGGATAGAGTTGTGATGATTTTTTTGTTTGTATGAGGTGAATATTTGTGTAATAGATTGTATGTGCATATGGAAATGCCAGTATGTTTATATGGTCATGTGAAGAGCGATCTCATGTGGCCATAGTGACCACCGGATGCGCTAAGTTGCATGTGAAAGTACCAAGTCGAGTAATCATCCCGGTGAAGCTCGAATGTATTTGTGTTGTGATGTGTGTAGTTAAGTATCTGTGTGTGCTTAGACATGCACAAATGAGTGCATCGACACATATATGGACTGTGCACAAGGTCGGGTATGTCGTTTTGGCATGCCAGAGGAAACCAGTTCGCTAAAATCGCCCGTAGAACTCTACTCAAGCAAATAGTGAATTTAGGTCTTGACTACTTATGGAATTCAATTCCAAAATGTTAAAAAATGAACTTTGATAGATGTCTGATGGGATAGAGGTAGACTCTAGTAGCAAGACTACTCGTCAGGCAAATCATTGGAGGAAACAACGCGTGAATCGACATCTGTTCAAGGAATCTACTCCCTGCCCAGGCTCATTTCCTAGAAACAATCAATTTAGTCGACTGACCTAGTCCATCCACTCAATTGGTCAAGAGGAAAAAGTCCTTCCCGGCCTGGTTCGGCCGACTGAATGGCCCTTCGGTCGGCTGACCTACTGTGTGTTGTGCAAACTTCAAAATGCGATGACATTCGCATACGTAGTCGGATCAAGGTGAGGTTTGGACCATTGTTCACTAATTTTTGAGAGATACAATCTGTAACATTTTGGTGGTTTTTGGAGTACCTTGACTTTAAGGCCCACGTGGGACCCACCTCGACATGTATTCCGAAACTGTAGATTTATAGGTAGACCGGAAGGGTATACAAAAGGAGCATTATGATATTAAGGTTATGAATTTCATTTGGAATGCAATTTGGGTTAGTGTTGGATTTTGTTAGAGTTATCTAGTGGTTTTAGGCCGTGGCGACTAAAGTTGTGCGTGGCGATTCCATATGTTATATACGAAGTGAGTTCATACTTTAAGATTTCAACCTTAGAGTAATATAAGATTTGTTTGGTGTTGACTTGTTGTGACACACCAAGGGTATGTGCTTATGTGATCTACCTAAGGGTATGAACTTATATTACCTACCCAGGTATCAACCTTGTTTTGGTGTACCTAGACTGAAGTTTATAGCCATGACACATTTAGCACGGTCTTAGAGGGACCGTTAATAGCTTTATCTTGTCGTGATCGCTTAGAAGTTTTTGGGTCATATGTTCATAATCTTAAAAACATTTTGACTTAGCACTAGTGACCATACATGTTGTGTCATGCCTATTCGATCTTAGCAATAGTGACCATATGCATTGGAGCATACCAGTTCGGTCTTAGTAGTAATGACCATACGTGTTATGGCATACCTATTTGGTCTGCGTAGTAGTGGCCGTGCGGATGAGGCGTATTATATCGATCTTAGCAGTAATGATCGTTGAGGATCACGGTTTGATCATGATATATTTGTACTATATTATTAATAGTTTTGGACTAGTGTGATGCAATATAAGATATTGTACTACTAACTTATTGTTACATGAGAAGAGCAGTGTTACAACCGAGAATTTTCGATCCTCAAAAATAGACTATACATCCACTGTATTACATGCTTAACAATCGATTGCTGGATAACCCGATTGCTAAGGGAAAAGAAGGAGGAAGAAGAGAAGAGAAGAAGAAGAGAAAAGAAATTAAAATAACATAGATTCTCACAATTACAACGGAACAATATATATTAAAATATCAATGATCTTTACAAAAGAGAAACGATTATATACATATGTCCATCAAAGTACAACAAATGACAATCATCAGCCTGTTCAGTTATAAAAATTTATCCTTACAATTCTGTTAATTCAACAACACTATAGTGGAAAATAAACAATACAGGAATACGAGTTGAAGAGCTCCTACTCATCTCCAGAGCTTCAATGCATCCAAAAGCAATCTCTAAATATGCTCGGTCAGACCCGAGCATTATAATAAAATAACAACTGGGTCAAAACACACCCACACTGGATTTTAAAGTTATAAAAAAACCTTTGAAATCAAAAGTATATCATAAGACCACGCAGCATATAAACACAGATGAGTTTTGCCTTACGATAACCAAAACATTTCATATGAAATTCTCTAACATAATAATAGTGTCTAATATACAAATACCTATTAATCTTAGCCGAAAATTTTACAATAATTAAATTTCATCTTGATAGGTATACAATTAAAACCATAAAAGCTTTTATTGGAGAATGGATTCAATACAATGAATGGCCACTGGGGTACAGTCCGTCACCGTGCATCTCAAGATAAAATAATACCAAGGAACTTTCCTGGATCCCCTGCCAACACAGAACCAACCTACTACTCCACCAGTAGTATCGAATATGATCATCCCTTCATTAATGGCCTTGAAGCATACAAATAAGAGATAATATCGACTTTAGATAGGGAAGATCATACCCTACTTGGGAGCGACCACTTAGCCCTACTGCATCTCCCCTGTTTTATTCATTCTCGGTTGATGAGGCTTAAGGCTAAGTTTTACCTTTTATATGGCACTTCCTGCTTGGAATGCTAACTATGCCCTCCAGACAACAATGCAATGCTAGCATTCATCCATACAAGTTCGTTTTGGGACTGAACGAAACGCTTGAGAACTCCATCTTCAAATTCCATCATCTTCAAGATGTCTTCACTTCGAAACACTTGAGATGGATCAAGGTGGTTTTCGAATAGCATATTCGATCTTGGTCTCTTCGAAACAACATTCGATAGTTTTCGCTAAACTCAATCTCGGTTTTTTAGGAAATAAACATTCTAAGATAAGTGCGTAGATCAGCTCCTAACTGTTAGTGGACGGATTTCCTTATCGTTGCCTTTGGACAACGAAACGAGATTTATACGTATAGTACAACATCATCGAAGTTGACTGTGTCATATAATTCAAGTGTTTCTCTAGATATTTCCAAAGTTACGTTTTGGGTCCAATTCGATTGTCGGTTATTAAACTATCAATTAACAAACATTGAATCAATTTTTTAATTCCATAGGGAAAACCAACAATGGTTAAGCATACAAGCAATCACTAACCTATTTTAATAAATATTTCATTTATTAATTTTATTATGTAAATATTGTAGCAAAATTCTTTTACAAAGATGTGTATGTGTGTGTATGCACAAAGAAATATATTTCAATACTTTGAGAAATATTCGTATACTTAACTCAACGGCATAAGCATATTCATCAACACTGAGGAAGATTTCCTTTCCATATAATTCTAAATCATTAATAAATTCCATTATAAATTTATAAAACCATTTATAAACTATTTTATAAATCTCAGGAACCATTTACAAAACTCCTCTATATATCCCAAAAATCATTTATGACCGCTTTATAAGTCCATAAACTTTTTATATACTCTTTTTACAAATCTATAATCCCATTTCTAAAATTCTTTTATAAATATCTAACCGTTTACAAAACCCTTTTACCTTATAAAATCTTCCTTTAAGCCTTTAACACATTTTATAAAGTTGCTTTATAAAACCCAAGTCCGTTATGAAACTCTATTTATAAATCTCGATCATTTATAATAAATTCTAATCATTTGCTTTAAAACACAATTATGTAATAGTAAACAGGATTAATAAATAGTAATTAACCTCAAAAATCTTATAAATAATAATTAATAATTTCAAACATTCTTAATAAAACAATAATGATTTATCTTAAACATTATTATAAATAATAATATTTAATTTCCAAAACTTTATTGTTAAATAATTATTAATAATATCAAACCATATTAATAATTTAAAATTTTAACTTTTCAAAACATTAAAATATTGACAAACAACTTTAAAATAATATTAATATAAATAAACAACTTTTAAAACACAAATATACTTCTATTCTATAAAACCATGTTTTATAAAACCATGTTTTATAAATATCCTTCTATTTTTAAAACTTCCATTTATAAAATCCCTTTCATTTATAAAGCCTCATTTATAACCCTGTTCTCTTATAAATCCCACTTTCAGCTTTCAAAATCGAATCAACTATTTTTCCAAACAATATTACACATATTACTATAAATCCACAATTGTGGTTTCCTTTCCAAATTATCTAATAATAAAGTTTACCTTATTTATAAAGGCCGTTTATAATTCTATCCAAAGAGAGCCCAGGGCAGTTCTGGAAACCCCATATGCTACTGCTTCTTAGAGACTATGAATCCAAACCATACATAGATATAGGACTCAGCTCTAAGAGAACCCTAAAAAAGCACCAAATCATAGATATAGGAGTGAGGTCTAAGTCGAGAAGTCTTCTCTAGGAGCCTAGGGAAGCTTGAGTCTTAGTCGCGAGCCTCATCTATCACACCCAAAACCATCGGACTGTTCCTAATTGTATAATACATAAAAGACTGTAAGTTGAAAGACCCACTCCCTCGCACCCATTAATAACAGAAGGTACACGAGGCGCCCGAAGGAAGGAAGGGACCCGCTACGCACCCGCGTCGAGTCTTGGCATGCATCCTAGCATACCCCCACCTTGGAGTTGTGAAAGACATGTATTGATCAATATGGATCATTTTTTTAGTTTTAATCATTTTTTATATTATATTTAATTTTATATTTAATTTCATCGATAATCTTTTTTTAAGAATATAAATAAATTGAACAATATACTTTATTTGCAATATGATTTTACAAATCTTCACTTTGTTTTGTAAAATGTCACCATTATACTTTTTCCTATTTATAAACTTCCACATTTATAAATAAATCTTGATATATGTATGTATACACACACATCGCTTTATATAAAATGGTCAGTGGATAATTTTATTAAATTATTTCTATCTTCTTTAAAACAAAATTCTTTCATTATAAACGACAGACTTATTTTTAAGATTTTAAAAACCTTTATCCATGGTTCAGAAATCTCTGTTTTGAATATTTTATAAAACTGTTAATTTATAAGCTCCAAAAATCATACCTTTAATTTAAATTCCTTCTCATAGTAATTCATGAATTATTATAAAAAATATATATTTTTGAAATCACTTAAATTCTTTTTAAAACTAATTCTTCATTTAATTATATTTCAAAATACTAAAAATATAGTCTAGGGTTACTATAGCACTAAATAGGGAGATTATCCACGTCATCAACTATGGCATCCAACAGATCATATAACAATTTATATAATAAAAAATCAACTGTGTGAGGAATCCTGTTGGATCCCTCTAACCTTTTCCTCTGCAAACGTACGGTATATAATCAATAATATAAATCAACCGCTTCGAAGCAGGATCGTATACAAAGGGTCGTCCGCTCTCACAAGAGAACGTAATAGGGTCTCATCCGCTCCAGAGCGGGAATATATCCAAATCAATAATATAATTTAGTAAATTATCCAAACAGTCAATAGCACTCGAGAATAAAATATTCATACATCCAACCAATAATTTTATCGACTAAAAATATTTCTTGTTAAACAAAAATGTGAGATAAACTCACATTGGTTTTAGTTCGTCAAAACGTTCCAGTTTGAATTAAAATCGAATAGTCATTCAACTTTAACCAAAATTTCTACTAGCTCCTAATCCATCCAATCTAACACCATAGATAGACAATGTTCTCATGGGTATAGCGCAATTCACCGCGTTCGATTTGGGCCTCATATGAAATAGTTATGGGTTAAAGAACATTCAACAAATTTAATTAACTAACTAAATAATCAATTAAATGTTAATTACGTCATTAACCTTGTTCCATTACGATAATCAAACTTCGGCCACCAAAAAAACTCCTCATACATCTCCGAACTACCACCACTGCGGGCCACCTGTGGCCATCGCGTCACCGCCCAAGTAAGCACCCAGCCATGGAGAACCCCCAACTACCAACGGTGCTCCCGAACTCTGCACGTAATTTGAGAACAAGATCGAGAACCACAACCATGCTCAACTCGCTAATGCCGCCCCCTCAGCCAACCATTGACCACCACAACTTACCAAAATGTAGCCAAGTCCACCCCGCTTTAATTGCCTCCAGTCTCATCCCCTAAGACACTGCCGTTGCTGCGAACGAGTCAACAAACCAAAAACGACCAGCCCATGGTGATATCAAGATTTCGGCCATCCCGATGATCTTTTGACCCATCTAACCGTCCATCGCAGTCACTTCAGCCCTACGAGAAAACTTGCTCTTGAGACCCAAGCCTGAAACTGCCTCGAGTGGCTCTGATTTGCTTGGGCCGTTGGATGAAGAGGGAAGTTTAAATTTGAAATAAAAATAAAAAGGCAAACCTGTTTCTTAGCTATAGACACGGTAATATAGGTGAAAAAGGGAATGGCTTTGAACGGTGGAAGCATGGGCTGGTATGGGCTAGGGCATGGACTTATGTATGGCTACACACACACACACACGTACGTCATTTAAATAAGCAATTTCTAGCTTTAAACATCCGAAAATCCCAAACTCCAATCGGGGTGTGCTGTCTAGCGTTCTATATATTATACCCTTAATTCGAACATAATGGAACTAATACCGGCAGCTAATTCCATCATATACAGAAGTTAGTTTTTAAAATTAAATTACAATAATTTAATTCCTTAAATTAATTTCTATGCTTTTCAAGCTTGCACGGCCAAACGATACATCCGATCACCACGAAATTGGATGGCATACTATAATTCATTATTACGGATCCAATGGAACTGGTTTCGTACAATTCTGAGATAGTGCCCCCAAAAGGCTATTTTCCCCCGTTATTTAAAAACATGTTATTATAGAAACTAGTTTATTCACAATTAATTCAAATTTAAAAGTCTATTAACTTCATTCTTATCCAAATAGAATTTAAATCAGCTTTTGAACCATTTCGATTCATTTCAAACTCAAGATTCAATTATTGTAAATATTTCCAAATATTTAATTCAGCACTTAAATTATCAAATAAATTTCTATTTTTGAAATTCAAGTTATTTAACTTATAAATTTAACTTTTCAATATTTAGAAATCAATTTAAATATTCTGAAATCAGTTGATTAGGATTCCGGATCGTTGCATTCTTCCCCCTTAAAACAATATGGTCCCCGAAATTGCCAAGATAAGAAAAATACCATTAAACCCGTTAACTTTTCAAAAATAATTAGTTTAAAATGGATTACTAAATTATTTCAAGCCTTTAACCTGCCAAAATCAACTTGTTAAAACTTGGTTATCACCTTATCTAATTCTTCAAATTCATTCATAGGATTAACTAATACCATTCGAAGTTATAGAAAATTTTTAAATCTTAGTTATCAAAAATTTTCAAAATTCTAAAAATAAATTCAAATTCTTAAATTTATGAAAAATTTCACTAGCGTCTCCTTTGCACGACTCCATCGAAAAACTTTATAATATATATAATGACAAATATACATCTCATTTTCGAGGATGAGGCATTCCGTAGTGAAAAATATAAAAATACGACATGTAATCCAAGATGTGTATCTTTTATTAGTATTAACAAGCATATATAATCAAAATAATGCAAAAGCGAGCTCAAAATGCGAAGCATACGCCATTCGCACCTACTGATCACTTAACAACCAATGAGTTGTATATGGAAAGTAACATCAATATATACGTAGATAATACAATATCATATGCAAACATAACAAGAGAAACCATCAAACAAATACTATCCATGCAATTTATTAATATTCGATTAACTTACATTAAATTTATTCTCATTAAATTGAGTTACTTTCAATTATTAATATCACTTTATTTTCATTCACCTTACCTACATTCCCTTTGAATTCAATTTTTGTTTAACAACATTTCATTACATACTTATTCGTTTATGGTCCATTTCCATAAACAATTACTTAAGTTTATTCCAAACATTTTGTAATACACAACTCCAATTTATTATTACTTTACAACTTAGGTTCATATTCAATTCACTATTTTATTTTATTAGTTCATATCATTAATCTATTACAAGTCAAATTCAGTCTCATTTCTTTACTTAAGTTAAATTCCAAGTTAAAATTCATTTAACCTTTCTTGGGTCAACTTCATTTCATTTAATTCATTAACTCAATTTATTTAACTTAAGTTAAATTTTTATTTATTATCTCCATTCCACATTTATTTTCTTATCTATACCATTTTCAAATTATAAGTTCAAAACTTATTTTCATACATTTATCAAATCGTACTTTGGATTTTAAAACCAAAACTTGCCTCACCAAAACACAACTTAAATGATAGCAATCCATCACTTAGAAACTCGAAAGTGAACGCCATGATGTTGCAGTCATCGCCAGAATGATTTTCCAGCGATTAAAGTGAGTTCAGGGCTTTCTATTTCTTTTTTTAATCCTTCCAACAATATTTCCAGTTAAATTTTTTCCAAAATAACACTATTATTATTCTCAAAACCGTTGAAAACAAATTTCAAATCAATGGAATTCAAATTCAAATTTACTTGTTTTAAATCCATTTTTTAATTTACAAATCATATTTATGAATATACTTAGACAATTTTATTTCCTTTCCGTTTAGAAATCAAATTTGTAAATCATATTCACATAATCTCACTTCTTATGAAATATTTTTTCGCATTGTTGATTGTTTTAATCCCAATCAATACTCTATAATTATAAATTTATTTTCTTATATAGCTTACTTTACAAATGTTTATCTTTATTTAGATTATAATAATAACAACTTTTATTAGAACAACAGCCAACAAATAATAATAATCAAATATTATCATTCACTAACATCCAAACACGCCATATATAACTATAATAATTTCTGAAAATTTATCCTTTATATACATAAAAAATAATCTTGGTAAAATTATTTCATTTATCAACTCTCAAATAATACCGTGTCTGCCTTATCTAAATGTTTAGAAATCCCTATCGATATCGTGACGTCCCAGGTACCGATAAGAATTCATAAGCCAATAATAGATAAACTAACACAATGTAAAGCATTTTTATATCACCAATAAATACGCTCTCATATCTATAATACACTCAAAACTCATAATAAGGCATTCCATTAACTTATCTCTTAATGAGTTTCCCCACCAACGTCAAGGTTCTCACTTAACCTTGCCGAGAATATTTGACCCTCAAAGATCGACATTATACGTCCACTGTATCGCATGCTGGCAATCGAGTGCCAGAACACCCAATTGCTAGGGGAAAAGAAGGAAGAAGAAGAGAAGATAAGAAGAAGAAAAGAGAAGAAGAAGAGAAGAGAAGAAGAAGAGAAGAGAAGAAGAAGAGAAAAGAAACTAAAATAATATAGAATATCGCAATCGCAGCGGAACAATAGATAATAAAATATCAAAGATCTTTAGAAAAGAGAAACTATTATATACATACGTCCATCAGAGTATAACTACAAATCATAATCATCAGCTTGGACAATTATAACAACCTGCTCTTACAATTGCTGATAATTCAACAACACTACCGTGCAGAATGAACAAATACAAGAATACGACTTAATAACCTCCTACCCGCCTCCAGAGCTCTAATGCATCCAAAAGCGTTCTGTAAATATGCTCGGTCTGATCCGAGAAATATTGTAAAATAACACCCGAGTCAGTCTGAAAAACCTGCGTGAGCAAACACACCCAACTGAATTTTAAAGTTATAAAAAACCTTTGGAATCAAAAGTATCTCATAAGACCACACTACACAGGTGGGTTTTTACCTTACGATAACCAAAACATTTCATATGAAATTCTCTGATATTATAATAATGTCTAATATACAAATACTTATTAATGTTAGCCGAAATTGTTACATTAATCAAATTCCAGCATAATAGGTATACAACTAAAACCGTAAAAGCTCGTACTAGAGAATGGATTCCATATAATGAATGGGCTACGGGGGTACCTCCCTTTACAGTGCATCTCTAGATAAAATAACATCGAGGACCTCGTTCAGATCCCCTACCAAAATAGAACCAGCCTACCGCTTGACTTGTAGTACTGAATATGGTTGCCCTCCGTTAATGGGACCGATGCATACAAGTGAGAGATAATATCGACTCTAGATAGGGATGATCATACCCTACTTAGTAGCGACCCACTTAGCCCTGCTGCATCTCCCTTATTTCGGTCATACCCGGTTGATGAGGCTTGAGGCTACATTTTACCTTTTCTATAGCGCTACCCATTTGGAACGCAAACACTGCCCTCTAGGCAAAAATGCAATGCCAGCATTCATCCATACAAATCCATTCTGGTATTGAACGAAATGCTTGAGAACTCAGTCTTCAAATTCCATCATCTTTAAGATGTCTTCACTTCGAAACGCTTGAGCTGGATCGAAGTGGTTTTCGGATAACATATCCGATCACGGGCTCTTTGAAATAACTTTAGATTGTTTCTGGCAAACTCAACCTCGGTTCTTTAGAAAATAAATAGTCAAAGATAAGATCAGAGATTTCCTCCTAACCGTTAGTGGATGGATTTCCTTATCATTGTCCTAGGAGAACGAAATGAGATTTATACGCACATGACAACATCGTCGGAGATGACTGTGCCATATAACTTACGTGTTTTTCTTAGATATTTCCAAAGTTACGTTTTAGGTCCAAATTCGAAAGTCGGTTATTTAACTATCAATTAACAAACATTAAATCAGGGATTTAACTAACAATGGTTAAGAACACAAGCAATCACTAACATCTTTTAATAAATCTTTTCATTTATTAATTTTAGTATGTTCTTTTTAAAGACATATATATATATATATATATATATATATATCCACAAATGGCTATATTTCAATACTTGAAAAAATATTCATATACTTATTTCAATGGCATAAGATAATTCACCAACATTGAGGAAGATTTCCTTTTTATACAATTCTAAATCATTTATAAACTCCATTATAAATTTATAAAATATTTTATAAATCTAAGGAACCATTGATAAAACTCATCTATACATCCCAAAAATCATTTATAACCTCTTTATAAGTCCCTAAACCTTTTATAAACTCCTTTTATAAATCTATAAACCCATTTCTAAAATTCTTTTATAAAACCCAGGTCTATTGTAAAACTCTATGTATAAATTTCGAACATTCATAAATAAATTCTAATCGTTTACTTTGAAACATTATTATAGAATAGTAAACAACATAAATAAATAGTAGTTAACTTCAAAAATCTTTGATAATAATTAATAATTTCAAACATTCTTAATAAAATAATAATTATCTATCTTAAACATTATCTCTACTACTAATAAAGAGAATTCATTCCACTAACTTACACGGTATCATTTTGGAATTCCAAAAATGACCTTACATTTTCCATGCTCGCAATTGCCTGGCATCGCGTTCATTCCTCCTATTCTCAATCTCCCATCCTACAACCTAATTGTGCTCCTCCCAAAATTCATCTACAAAATTCCCGATTCCATTCATCCCCAAATTCCATTTCGCCAACATCATACCATTCATGCTAACTTCCCTCAACATCGATTTCCCTTATCTGCAAATTACCAAACTAGAACCCCGACTCTATAGAGGCCTCTCCATTCATCCCTAGACTCGACATTCACAACAACGTGTCATCCATGGTAGGTGACTAGATGAATGAATGAGATAGCTTACTGCTTACTGATCTGACAGCTCAAGCAGCAAATTCAAGGTGATTCCAATCCCAACATCTTCTTCAATGAACCACACAAACTAAAGTTACTTCTGCATGATTCTAGGTTTGATTCCTTTTAGGACTTTGCCATGCGATTAACACTTATGGATTGGTCGACGATCGACTAAGGTTCGTTTGTCCGTGGTTATGGATTTAACATCCATCGATTATATTTGTTTACCATTAGTTTCTCTTGCTTAATTTGATTCAATAGTATTTCGAATTTGGACTTATGTTAATCCCTTTCTTATAATCATTTACCGTGCTATATTCAGTACTTCAAAATTTTGAATTTGATTCATCATCATTTGCGCCGTTCAGTAGCATTCAGTTTACAATGAATCGTTGGGCATTATCTTCTACAAATAACGATACATATTTGTCTTCTATGCTTAATATATGAGCATATAACCTCTATATTTTTTGCTATGTACAAGATTCATCTCATTCGGTATGAAGCATGAGGTACTAAAAGATTAAACAGTTGTTTTCCTGAAGTTAAGCTGTTTAGACTTTTACTAGCCTAAATTCAAACTTCAATTATTTTTCTATAAGTAAGCCAATTTTACTTATCGATGATAGTATATTTCACTAAAAATGATGGTAATCTTAGTTTGAATTTTTTATGATTATTTCGTAATGATGTATATCGATTGCATTTTTTACTATTGATAGAAAATTTGGGCCGATAACTACAATTCATTACAGGGCCAATGGGATATCTCAAATGTTGGTTAAATAAATATGGCGATAATATCGCTTAATGAGGGAGCTAAAAGAAGATTTGGCCATCAACATGCTAAAATATACAATTAAGTATATTGTTTATTTATTTTCCTTTTGGTTCTATAATGTTGTTCTCTAAATGCTGGAAAATGCATCAGTAATGAGTTAACTGCAATGTATTATATATAAGAATCTGTGACACTCAACACCAATAAGTTTGTGTGACAAACGATTGACATGTCTACACGATCGGTATCGCATGCACAAAAACAACGACCTACAAACTATAAGTCATTGTTGTGGTTATCCCTTGGTCAATTACAATTTGCAAACAGAATTGAATCTTAAAACTTATGAACTCACAAATTTACCTTTTTACATCACTTGCATTTCAATTTGTTGTAAATGGTGAGTGGTCAACGTCTTTTTCTATAAGAAAATACCATATAAATATTATTTTCTTAGCACCTTATAAATTTCTAAATCATATAAATATTTGAAAGGTGAATGAGAATTTTGAATATGTGGAAAACGTAAACTGGTAATATTAATGTGGGGATTAATTAAACTACACGATAAGCTTGAAAATATAACTGTATCAGTATTGACCGTTGGCAGTACGGTGTACATAATTAGAATATATTTCTTCATATGTGTAGGATGGTGATAAAATTTGTTTGATTATTAGTGGACAGAACTACCCTTGGGAAAATAGGAAGAAAAAGGCAAGGCGAATTCATTTCCTTTCATGAATCAAACTTCAACCTACCCTTAGTGTAACAACCCAATATTTTTGAAATATATTTTTATTTGTTTTAAAATATTTTTATGATGAAGTAGAAATTTTTCTAGAATTAATGGTAATATATTGGAATTTTTAGGTTATGTTCTCTATTTTTAAGCAATTTCTTTAATTCTTTTGATATTTTCCATGAATTTAATTATTTATTTCAACTTGAAAATGTTTTAAAAATCATTTTTATTTCAAATTTTGTTTTATAATATTTTTAAAATGAAATACATAATTTTCCAAAGCTATTGGAATTTTCTTGTAATTTTTAGGCCATGTTTGCTATTTTTAGCAATTTTCCATATTCCTTTTTCTATTTTATATTAAATTATTTATTTCTTTTATTTTATTCTTGCTTAGTTTCGGTTTTAAATAATCATTTCTGAGTTTACTTTGTTTATATAAAATTTAAAAGAAAACGAAATGCCAAAAGTTAAAAAAAATTGTATAAAACTCAAGTCTTTTCACCTTCAAAACTCTTTATTTCCTAAACTCCTCATTTATTTGCCTTTGAGCTATACAATTCAGTTCTTAGCCGTGAAAAAAAAATTGCAATTCACATGAAAAACTACACCTTCATCATTTCTCACGGTTTGGCAAAGATTGGTAATGGCTACCATCTTATTTTTCTACTTTTCTCCTTATTTTCTTTAAATTTTTGCCTTGTTTCTCTTCTAGTTTGGATCGGCCTCTTCTCCATAGCTGCAGCCACAAACTCCTTTATCTCTTCCATGCCTTCAACACCATCTGCTCCACCAGCCATGACCATGGCCGAGCCATCTATGGTGGCCAAACCCTTCAAATTGCAACCTACATGCCTAAAAACAATGTTTTTGACCATTGTTGCCTCATTCCCTTCATCCACCACTCAAATCACCACCATAGCCGCCGCCACCACCACTGACCTGACCACCATACACCCCTTCCACCTCTGTCCAGTCATGATGTACCCTTAGGCCGAGCATACTTCCCATGGCCGAGCCATCTAGCCTAACCAAGACTCCACTTTTTGCCTAAAAACCATTCACCTCCTCATGTATAAAACTCCATCTTGTTTTCCCATGAACCCGACCCATGCTAGCCATAAACCTGAACCAAAAATTTACCAAATCTGAAACAAAACACACCCTAGTCCATGACAAAGGTTTGAGGAAGCAAGGCAAAAGTTTGGCAATTCGTTTCTCTTTTATTTCAAAGTTATTGCATGTTATAGTCATATTGAATTGTGTCGTTTTGTTTGTTTATTTTGGGTTGTACACAAGAGTTGTAGCTTGGATTCACCCTCCACTCAAGTCCGTAGTTGTGTCATCATGCCTTGTTGTCTATTTGTTCCATAGGTTTGGAAATATTCAGCAATTAGAGGTGAGTAAATCTCACACGACAATTATATACTTATGCAGTTGTAAAACAACCACAACTGAATGTGTAGAAATATTTATGATGTTATAACTGCCATGTGATTTTATATATATGATGTTAACATGTTAAATTATATGTCATATCACATGTTACATGTCACATCACCTGTTACTATTGTATATTGTTAAACTATTCATTTTTATCTGTTTATCACACTGCAAGTTCCCTGTAGGTTAGAAATCACTATGGGTTGAAATGATACATACCCGAACGGACTTTAGAATAAGGAAAAATCGTTATGGGCTGAAATGATAGGCCTGAATGGTTTTTAAATTATTCATTTTGACTTGGGATTGTGGGTTTGAAATGATAGAACCTAGATTTTATTTTTAAACTGCGGATTGAAATGATACATATCCGTATCACTTAAACTAGGTTAGAAAACTATATACAGACTCGTGGTTATTTATAAATGTTTTTCTGTAAATTTTAATAATTTTAAATTGTAAGTATATGAAAATTTGATTTAAATTGGATTTTTTTATTTTATTATAGAAATTTAGAATTTTCTGTAAGTTAAAATATTGGGAAAAATGAATAGTTACATTGAATTGTGAAATATAACTTAAGTGGAAAATTTGAAAATTTTGTTAAATAAATTAAGTTATATAAATAAATTTTGAAATAAATTTTTTTGTTGAAAAAAATGGAGAATTTAAGTGTTAAGTTGTTTATTTTAAAAAGGTGAAGAATTAGAATGTTACACTTGAATTTAATAAAGGAATTTACTGAAAATTGAATTTAATAATAAGAATTTTATTGCATATAAATATTTTGTTAAATAATATGTGAATGAATCTTTTAATGAAAAAAAAATGATTTTGAAATGTTTAAAAGTTTTAAATAAAGTTATTTAATTGCTGGAAATATAAGAAAACCCTAGAAATTGACTTTTAACAACATTCAGAAATGATATAGTTGCTGAATTGAACTAAAATAGTGTAAATAGAGCTATTACAGAATTTCTGAAATGTTGTAGTTGCTGTAATTGAACTTATAGGCTAATATTGGACTCAGGTCTATTATAGCATTCTCTGGAAATGCTGTAGTGGTCTGCTGTGTTTGCTGAAATCAATTTAAACCTTTGTTTTGAAATGTGAACTACCGCAGTACTTTTGAAATGCTGTCTTTTCTGTTTTGAACTATAATTCAACTAAAAACCGAGTTTTAACAGGAGTTTTAAGTGTTGTCTTTGCTGAATATAAAATGTTTTCATATATAACTTATAACAGCCTTTTCTAAATGCTGTAAAAGGCTGAAATTTCAATAATTATGGATTTTGACTTAGTAAACGAACTCTGAATGGTTTGAAACTTTGGAAATTGAATACTTGAAATGAAAGAACAATAAGTCCACTTTTAAAATGATCTAAATGAATAAATTAAATTGGAAATGAATCATTTTGAAGGGAAGTTCAAATTGAAATAAATGAATGTTATCTTTGAACTTTAAATGGGTATTAAGTTTGATAATTTGCATTTGAATTTAATAATGATTTAAAAGCGAAATTTGAAAAGATATGATGTTTTGAAATATCGAAATGATTTTTTTTGGAGATGATTAAAATCTTTATTGGATAAAGAATTGAGTTTTGAAATGATGCTTTATTTTGAAGTAAAGTATAAATTTTAAAGTTATAACCACGGGTTATAATAACGATTGGTTGGCAAAGAGACCGGGATCGGATATGGACATACTCTCTGTCGATACCGAAAACCACTTTGACTAACCGTGTACGCGGTGGAGATTCCAGAATGAAGTAGGATGGCGACGACGTTCTTGTGGTATGTTACATGGACCCAACTCCCGTGAGTTGGCATAAGGTGGCTAAAACAGGAGCGATCTCGGGCCAGCTGAGGTAGCACCTCTTATCGGAAGCATTTCTTCGATACCATTCTATTACTTGTGATTGTTTGGTGGCCACCCTCCGATTTTGGGAATGTGTTCCGAGGTGGGCGTATGTGGCTGCTGCGTTACCACCAGCTCGTGTGCGTAATTGGTATATCTACCCAGGCGTTGCCTTGTGTGCCGTGTCACCTACCTTACCGAGCCTTTACTACGAGTTTGTTTTCTCCTGTAGCCCGTGGAGTATTTAGGGTAGTCTCCCGATCTGGAGATATGCTGATACTGGATGGACTACTGGGACTATTATGTGTGAAGGGTGATATGGGTAGCCCGGAACGCTACTTAAAAGTATGTTTATTTGACTGTTAGACATTATTATAATAGCGCAATATACTATATAGTAAATAGTTTAACGAATCCTTAGAGGATGGGCGGTCCCAGACATCTTCTATGTTATTTGTACCTTTACTACAGTTCACTTGAGTTGGTTTACACCGGATAAGTATGTATGTCCTGACTCGAGTGTTTGCTTTTTATTTACGCTCGGGTCAGCCTGAGTTTATTCAAAGATTTGGATTTCCACTCTCTGGAGGTCTGGAATTGCTGGAGATTTATCAGCCTATCTAGTTATCTATATTTCAGTCTGTTGTTCTATTGTCAGCTTTGTATTAGTGGACTTCTTTGTATTTGGGATTTGATGTCGTATTTACTTTCAGATAGATATTATGTATTTTGTATTTGGTTTTGATACTTTGTGATAGTAGCTTCATGAACTACTATGGTATTTTATTTTCCGCTGCGAGATATTCTGATATTCTGTGCCTGTGATTCTGTGATTTGATTTTTATTTGCTTCAAAATTTTATTACAATCTGTTATTTTGTACTATTCAAGTCTGGCATGTGTGGATTATTGTCGATTTGAATAGTGGAAAATAATGGGTCGTTACACTTAGCTTATTATTTGTCTTTTATGTTGTCGGTCTGATTTATGAGCTTGAACTGTGAAATAATAACTTTCAACATGAAAGTAACCATCTTACATGCATGTATTGTATAGTTAGGATAACCTTGGTCTAATATAACCAAGTTGGCTGCTATAGTCCTCCAATTATCGATGTTTTTCCTGTCCTAAAAATTTCTACATCGTTTAGGTTAAGGGCCTATATTTTGAATTGACTTTTATTCAATAGTTGTTGTAAATAGTTTTCGATCAAGTGACATATATGAGCAGGTTGTACAGTGAATGTTTTTTATATAAACATTTGCGTAACATGAGCTATGCAAGAAGTCAATTAAGGGTCGTCAAGTGCAGGAAGAAGTGTGGTCACAACGACCGTGCAACGTAGCCCTATTTTTTTACCCAGATGAAATGTAAAGTGTTTTACTTTAGTTACCGGTACATGAACTTTAAACAATTCCACGTTCATTTGCAGATTCTTATTTACGCAAATTTTACTTCCTATTTAAAATCACAGTATATGTACCAACTATAGTAAAGTAGTACGTTACAAAGCATTACTTTAAGTTCATCTTTCACAGTTTTACTCAACTGCTAGCATGCATATATTAAATATTCTCAGAATGTGGAAAAGGTGGGTACCTCGGCATCATGAAGAATCAACGAAATACCTGCATGAAGAGGAGGCTTAACTCATCCTTCCATCACAACATATTCATACTACAACCATTATATACTTTGTTTTCTTTCTCAACAACCATCTCATGGACTTATTTCTTTGTTTCTAACTTTGTATTTCAATAGCCTATGCCTACAACGTCAGTTTGTACCATCCATGTGTTTAACAATTTGTGTAATGAAACATTATTTTAATGTCAATTGTCCACGTAACCTTATTTGATTTTGATATATGGTTTTCATATCTGCCACAAAATCCACTAAAATTTATTCCAACTTAACTAAATCTCCTATAGCCATAAAACATTTTCAACTATAATTTAATTAAAAAAAATAAGTTCTTGAAAGATTTAATGTAGCATCAACCAAATACGCTCATTTAATCGAAACATGAAAAATACAATGCTACCAAATAAACACCAAACAACAGTGTTATACTAGAAACAACCCGTGTGTGAACCTGGATTAACAAAAATATATAATTGTTTGCACCAAAATTGGGCAACACCCTTCGGAAGTTTTTGAAGAGATAATAAATGAAGAAATTAAATTGAAAACGAGGATTATCTAACAAAAACTCCAAGTCACAGAAAAGTAAATTGCATGGAAGACAAGAATTTAGAGTGGTTCGGCGATTTGCCTACATCCACTATGAAGTTTTATCGCTTTATTGCTTAATACTTGAAGATTACAAGTGCTCTAGAGCGAAATACAGCAGATAATAGACTTAAATTCGAAATCAATGGCAGTGATGACGATGTAGAGTGATTCTGGAAGCGTCCGGGCGTACTTTATCTCTAGAAATTCTCCGATCCCCTTTCTGAATGACCAGGGGATCTATTTATATGTGTAGGAGGCTGATATTTCGCCTAAAATCTGGGGAGACCACTTCTGGCACATGAGGGGGCCCACATGGCCGGCCTCAGGAAATCCGGGCCCACTTTAGGATCGATTCGAACTCTAGTTCGAGTCGATCAAAAAATTGTCCAATCGAGGTGAAATTTGGTGTGGACATTCTTCAACATGCATGCAAGCTCCTGCGAAATTTCATAGCATTTGGACTTGTAGATCTCAAGCTATGATCGATTCCTTTGAATCGATCCCTTCGAATCGATAGGGCCGAATAGATGACTCGAGCATGTGCCTGGTGACGTGGCATGCGCGCTTCTCCGGTTGATCCATCTTTTTCTCCGTGTTTACTGGGTCGAACCCATGGTTTTAGCCGCCTTGACTTGGTGGATTCGAAGGAGTGGATTCGAAGACATGCTCCTTCGATTCGATCGAATGGATGTTCCTTCGTATCGATCAAGGTATGCGATAGTTGATCGACACGAAGGCTTCTCTGCTGAATGAATTCGAAGACGGTCGTGGGATGGAGTCGAAGTTCTTCAACTGCATGGATTCGAAGGTCTTCCCCTTGATGGATTCGAAGTGAGGACCTGTCCTGATGGACTCGAACCAAGGCTTGCTCGATGGATTCGAACCAAGGTTATGTCTTATGGATTCGATCTTATATGCTCTGATGGAGGCGAAGTGAAGCGACTTCATGGACTCGAAGGACTTCAACCTGATGGATACGAAGTGGAGTGATCCCATGGATTCGAAGTAAGAGGAACTCGATGGATTCGAACTCATGCTCTCCTGATGGATTCGAACTTAGGGTTATTTCCTCCAACTTGCATCGATGATAACTTGAGCATACGAACTCGGATTGACTTGAAATTTGAGATACCGATTTCTACGATCTTTCTTGTCATATCCTATCAATTGCAGCTCAATCTGGACTCGAACAAAATTCATCGATATCCATAGCGAAGCGAAGCACGACCAAACCGTCCTTTTTTGTCGATTGATCTTTTGGTATCACTGCTTTGCCAAGAAGCGGGATAACATTTGCCCCCCAAAGTACGTCTTGTGGAAACATGGCGTGCTTTGAAAAGCTGTAGTTCTCTCTTAACAATCATTGTTCCTTTGTCGAAGGTTGTAACCTTGCGTTGATATGATTTATTGCTGCAGAACATTGCTTAGCTGTTGATTGTTGTAATCGTAACAAGATGAGTGTTTGATCCCTGTAAGTGTTTAAAACCGAGTATTAGTTTGACATATATGCACATATGTTAATTTGACCCTCGTTAACATTGTGTGTTCACGAGTCGTTGTCGGTTTTGTTTGTTATTGAATTTCGTATCGATCCTCTCCTGAATCGATTTGGAAATTTGAGTTCGAAACAATGTTTTGACAATTGTTTTTGATTATCCTCTTGTATCGACCCTCTCCTGAATCGATGTAAAAGGTTGACAAGTAGTTTTTCACATTGGTGCGGGTTGGATTGATGGATACGAAGTGTTCACCCTCATCGATGCTTTTGATGGATTCGTAGTGATCATTCGTATCGATAGTCTTCGAATTGTTGTGAGCTGATGGTCGTGAAACTCATGCTTCAAATCGATAAGGTTTTGACGATTTCAAGTCAGCTCTCGTTAATTTCTTCGTATCGATGAAGCCTTGTGGTCACGTTGCTTTGATGGATTCGAAGTGCAACGGATTCGAACACGATCGTTCGAATCCATCCTGTGTTTTGACCAGTAGTGATCGGTTGAAGTGACCGGAAGGTGAATCGCCCCGTTTCCTTTCTAGGATCCATATAAATACCTGGGACTCGGCTCACTTTCACTTTTTACTTTTTATCTTCGTCTTCCTGCGTCTTCGAATCCATCTCCATCCTTCAAGAACAAGGCTGAACTACTCTTCCTTCCTTCGAGTCGAGGCAATATCCAACTCTTTCGGATCGATTCATACATTCAGGTAGACGAAATTTCTTAGATTCGAAGATTTAAAAAAAAACAATCTTTCCCATCGTGTTTCGTTCATTTCGATCTTGGCTGGCCGAAGAAGGAACACGGATGGGTCCTTTGTATCGATCCTTTGAAATCGATTCGAACATCTTACCTATGCGATCGATACGAAGCTTAAGTCTTTCATCTGTCTTTTGCTGCTGGTGATCGATTCGATGCCTTCATTGACGATGGATGCGATGCTTGAGTTGCTGATCGATTCGAAGGGTTCCAGTTACCATCGATTCGAACGGAGTCGATTCGAAGCTTCATCTCTTCGGCTCCACGCTCCGGGAACTTGGAGTTTATTGATATTTCGGTTCGCACTTCGGGAACTTGTAATCTATGTTTATATTCCATTCACGCTCTGGGAACGAGTTGTTGGACGTTTATACTCCAATTCGCGCTCTGGGATTTGGAGTCCGTTCGCGCTCTGGAAACGAGTTGTTAAATGTTTATACTCCAGTTCGCACTCTGGGAAGTTGGAGTCCGTTCGCACTCCGGGAACGAATTGCTGAATGTTTATACTCCAATTCGCACTCTGGGAAGTTGGAGTCCGTTCGCACTCTGGGAACGAATTGCTGAATGTTTATACTCCAATTCGCACTCTGGGAAGTTGGAGTCCGTTCGCACTTCGGGAGCGAATTACTGAATGTTTATACTCCAATACACACTCTGGGAAGTTGGAGTCCGTTCGCACTCCGGCAACGAATTGCTGAATGTTTATACTCCAATTCACACTTTGGGAATTTGGAGTTAGTAAAAGGATTGTCGTGTATCAATCCTTGTAAACGCTGGTGTAGTGTTATGTTCCCGAGCTTGGGTTTCACTTAGTGAGTGACCAGTCGTATCACAGTCACTCCCTATTTGAATAAATCCCATCGCGTGATGGAATTTAGTCTCCGTGCATCGTGATATTATGCGTCATTTTCAGTTAATCACAACTTTTGGCTCGAAGAGATGGCGTTCTATTGCTGAAATAAAAGAAATATGGCAAAATCCAGTTTTTCTCCTGCTCATTGGATCTGTCATCGATATCGGATTGAATAAATCTAAGAGAGAGATCCAAACTTCAATTTTAGACTCCTTCCGTACTGTTCAGATTTACCGAAATCTAGGAAAGGATTCTACACCTCAAAATGGTTAGCACGAGAACCACTTCTACTGCCACCGGCCAAGAAGGCCGAGATAGACAAAATCCCCCGCAACTCCCTCCACCCAATCAAGATGATACCGGGTACTCAGATCCATCAGGTCCGGTCACTCGACAAGAGTTCCAGACATTGCTTCAGGAACTAACCCAAAGTCGACAACAGTTGACTGAACAACTACGTGCCAATGTTGAGTTGACTAATGAACTAAACCACCAAAGGCGTAGAAGATCCAGAAGGGACCACGCTCCTCATTCCTCCACTGAAAGCTCTGCCTCGTCTGATTACAGCGGCAGATCTACACGACCCAGGCTAGACAGAAACCATGTGCATACTTCTGGTCACCAACAAGCATTAACTGTTGGGCACATAAGGGTTGGCCCTTCTGCCAATTTTCATACAAGACCCTCCTCACGAGGAGGCACTGTTCCACAACATACTACGGATAACCAAGCCACCGCCACCGCAGTTGACATAGGAGTCGATACCCGAAATCACTCCAATCAAAACTACCACCAGCAGGAACATACTCCGGGGACATATGTCCCAGAAGACACCGAGCCAAGGAGGCGAGATACGGATCGTCGACAGCGCCCGATCCTACCTCGCACCGTGGAAACCGACCACACTTTGGCTCGCCACCCTCCGAATATAGAAACACCTGACCTCTCAGCTATGGTACGCCAAATGATCCGCGAAAGCCAGGGCTTAACAAATGACGATTGGGGAATCTCCCGAAGTCATACTCTGTTCACCGATGACATATTATAAGCTGAACCTCCTCGGCGATTCAGGATGCCGACTCTCCCCATGTATGAAGGAAATTCCGACCCTAACCAGCATATTCTGAAATACGAATGGTCGATGACTGCTGCAAGAGCTGATGATGCAGTAAAATGCCGTAGTTTTCCCATTTGTTTAGGGGGAATTGCGACGATGTGGTTTACACGATTACCACCACGATCTATTTCTTCATTTGACCAATTGGCTACTAAATTTGTTGAACAGTTACGTATGCACATTGCCAGGCCTAAAGACGTAAATACTTTATCCAGTGTCACTCAAGCTCCAGGAGAGACACTCAGACGATATTTGGAAAGATTCAATGCCGCTTGTGCAGAGATCACTAACCCCAATGATAATTCAATCTTGATGGCCTTGACTAAGGGGATTGACTCCGACTCTGAATTTGGAAATTGGCTAGCTGGGAAACCTCCCGCATCGTTGGATGTTTCTACTCCAAAGCCGCCCAATTCTTAAGGCGTGAGGATGCGAAACAATCTAGGAAGCAGGAAGATCTGAGACCCGGCAATGAAGGAATTCAAAGCAATGTGGCGGTTAAACAGTCATGGGAGAGCTCAGGAAAAGTACAATTGAATATTCAAAACAAGCAAACCCAGCCGAGGAACGGCGATAATAGAAATAAGAAGCAGGATCAGAATCGTGGCCTGCGGCGTAGAGCGCAAATGTTTGAAAGCTACACACCACTGAATACGTCACTGGAAAACGTGTATCTACAAACTTGTAATGCGACGCAGTATAAGAAGCCAACTTCGAAGCCATCGTCGGAGAGACAGATTCAAACGGGGAAGTTCTGTAGATTCCACGAAAGTTATGGACACAATACCAATGATTGCAGGCATTTGCAAGACCTTATTGAAAAATTGACCAGGGAAAGGAAGTTAGATCAATTCGTACGGGCACTGCAGGCTGGTGGTGTAGGCCCGTCAAACCAAAATCGTGCACAAAACCAAGAGACACAGGAGGATCCCGCTCGTACAGAAGGGAGGTTGGTCATAAATAGATTTAGTGGTGGTCCTCATCCAGCGGACCGAAGCTGGAGGGAAATGGAATCATACGCTATTTCGATCAGGCATGTGAGTTTTGAAAGTTGCAGTACACTTGATGAAAGGCCTCCGGCCAAACAACAGAGGACGATGACAGATGACATCGTATTTAGAAACCGAGATGCTGATAAGGTCGAATCCCCAACTATAGACCCACTAGTCATATCTGCCCAGGTTGGTCCTGCTTGGATGAAGAGGATCCTGGTGGACAGTGGGAGTTCAGTAAATATCTTGTTTAAGAGAGCATATGATCAAATGAAGATGGAAGCCAAAGATTTAAAGCCTTGTCAATCTAGAATCCATGGCTTCGATGGAAGTGCTAATATACCCACTGGAGTGGTGGAGTTGCCAGTAGAGTTGGGAGTTGGAGAACGCCGAAGAGTCCGAATGTTACAATTTGTTGTCTTAGATATCCACTCTCCATACAATGTTTTTTTGGGCCGACCGGCCCTTGCCGAATTCAAGGCAGCGATTGCCCCATGGTGTTTAACTTTGAAATTTCCCACTGATCGTGGGATTGGGGTCATTCAGGGAGATCAGGCTGCTGGGAGAGCCTGTTATGCTGCCGAACTGCGAGAAGCGCGGAGAAAGGAGAAAGGAAAGGACGTGGAGGAATCTCTCTGCGTCCGTTTCGCCGATGATTGACAACTAGTGCCTGGGCCTCAGCCCGGGCACCACGACCAATTCCAGAAAGATCTAGACCCCAGAGACACTAAAGGTAATGATGAATCTAAAGAAAGTCAAGCTTCCCCTGCCGAGCTGACAATTGACATTCCAGTTAATGATGACGATGATTCAAAAATGTTAAAAATTGGGTCCCAACTAAACCCACAAGCGCAACGGGAATTGGTCGAATTTCTCCAAGCAAATCTAGACGTATTCGCTTGGACGCACTCTGATATGTGTGGAATCTCGCCGGATATCGCGAGCCACACTTTGAATACTGATCCACGATATATCCGGTCAAGCAAAAAAGACGCGGTATGGATCCAGAGAAATCTGCCGCCCTCAAAGAAGAAGTTGATAAGCTAAGAGCGAATGGGTTTATTCGGGATGCTTTGTACCTGGAGTGGGTATCCAACCCTGTACTTGTCTGAAAATCGAATGGGAAATGGGAAACGTGTATCGATTACTCTGACTTAAATAAGGCTTGTCCGAAAGACAGCTTTCCACTTCCCCGAATCGATCAACTTGTGGACTCAACGGCCGGGCATGAATTATTATCTTTCATGGATGCTTATTCTGGTTACAATCAGATACCCATGCATGTGCCTGACCAAGAACATACGAGCTTTGTAACTGACCTAGGACTATACTGCTACAAGGTCATGCCTTTTGGATTAAAGAATGCCAGAGCAACTTACCAGCGCTTAGTCAATCGAATGTTTGCCGACCAGATCGGGAAAACTATGGAAGTTTATGTAGATGCTATGTTGGTAAAATCGCGATACTCCACTGATCACGTCAAAGACTTAGAGTCAATGTTCAATGTCCTCCGGAGATACGGGATGAAGCTTAATTCGCTAAAATGTCATTTTGGAGTCGCATCCGAAAAATTTCTTGGGTTCATCGTCAACGCCCGAGGAATAGAGGCCAACCCCGAAAAGATTTGGGCGATCAAGAATCTTCAAACTCCAAGGACCATAAAACAGGTTCAAAGCCTTAATGGAAAGGTTGCAGCACTGAGCAGGTTCATCTCGAAATCAACTGACAAATGCATACCCTTCTTCGACCTGATCCGAAAAGGGAAACGAAACTTCGAATGGACTACGGAATGTGAGGGCGCATTTCAATCACTGATTCAGCATCTTTCCACACTGTTGATTCTTTCAAAACCTGTTGATCATGAACAGTTATACCTCTATCTGGCCGTATCTAAAAACGCAATCAGCGCTGTGTTAGTTCGGGAGGAAGACCGAGTACAGAAACCAGTCTATTATGTTAGCAAACGGTTAACCGGAGCCGAGAGAAATTATCCAAGGTTAGAAAAATTGGCATACTGCCTAGTCATTGCCTCGAGGAAGCTCCGTCTATATTTTCAGGCTCATCACATCACCGTGTACACCGATCAACCGTTACGACAAGTCCTCACACGACCTGAGACGTCTGGCAGGTTACTAAAATGGAACATTGAACTGAGTCAATTCGACATCACTTACACTCCGAGACGAGCCATACACGGTCAAGTCCTTGCAGATTTCATTGCCGAATTCACTACCCCTGAAGACTTACCTAAAACTAGTAAATCCCCCGAATACATATGGAAGCTATATACTGACGGTGCATCCAACGATCGGTGCTCGGGCGCAGGGATAGTGCTTGAGACTCCCGAGGGCCAATCCATATGCTACGCTTTAAAGTTTGATTTCCGTGCAACCAACAATGAAGTCGAATATGAAGCTTTGCTTACTGGGTTGAAGTTGGCCCGTGACCTAAGAATTATTGCTGTGGAAATCTACTGTGATTCCCAGTTGGTAGTATGCCAAGTTCGGGGTGAATACCAGGCCAAAGATCAAAGGTTAGCCGCTTATCTAGCCCGGGTTCGGGAAATACTTGATCAGTTCGATTATTATACCATTTTCTACGTACCCCGAGAGCACAATCAGAAAGCCAATTCATTGGCAAAGTTGGCAAGTATAGGTGAAGCTCAACACTTGGGACTCGTTCCTGTCGAGACTTTATCCTCTCCAAGCATTGATCGAGCAGAGAATGAATTCACATTTGAAGCTACTTCCAACAGGGAATCGTGGATGACCCCCTACCGTGATTACATTGAGCGTGGCATATTACCCGAACGACGAAGTGAGAAAAGACAAATTCTTCGAAAAGCTTCACGATTTGTCATTCAGAATGGAGTTATGTATCGAAGGGGATATTTTGTCCCTCTTCTCCGGTGTATCGCACACGACGAAGTCAAACGAGTGTTACACGATGTGCACGAAGGAGAATGTGGCGATCACACTGGGGGGCAAGCACTTGCCAAGAAAATACTCCGATATGGATATTATTGGCCCACCATAAATCGCGATGCTATGGACTATGCCAAAAGGTGTGATAAATTCCAAAAACACGCTCGAATTCCCAGAGCTCCACCTACTGAAATAACCCAAATGGTCAGCCCATGGCCATTTGCAATATGGAGAGTTGATATAATTGGTGCATTGCCTTTAGCTAAAGGTGGTGCGAAATACGCCATCGTCGCAGTTGATTACTTCACCAAATGGGCTGAAGCTGAACCCCTTGCAACAATTACGATAAAGAAAGTGATCAACTTCGTGGTACACAACATCATCTGCCGGTTTGGTCTCCCGCATACTATTATCACCGATAATGGAGCCCAATTCGACCGTGTTGAATTCAAGAAATTCTGTCAACGATTTCACATCCACAAGAAATTCTCTGCAGTAGCACACCCTCAAGCAAATGGTCAAGTTGAAGCCGTCAATAAGGTCATCAAGTCTATTTTGAAGAAACGACTGGAAAAAGCCGGGGGCAAGTGGGTTGATGAACTACCTATGGCTCTATGGGCTTACCGAACGACTCACAAGACTACAACCGGACACACTCCATTTTCTCTATCCTATGGCTCTGAAGCCGTAATTCCAGTCGAATTGGAAGTTCGCTCTCATCGTGTGACATATTATGATCCGAAAACGAATGCCATATTACTTGCTGAATCTCTGGATCTACTTGATGAGAAGCGCGACGAAGCTGTTTGAGGGCAGCCGCATATCGGAGTCGAGTCGCTCGAATATACAATGCCAAGGTCCGCCCGCAAACCTTTGTACCCGACGAACTCGTACTCAAGAGAATTTATCCGGTCCCTTCGCACATGAAGCCAAATTAGGAAGGGCCATATGTGATTTCACAAAAGCTCAGAGATGGCACGTTCAAGTTGTCAACCATTGATGGTCTTACTTTGCCGAGAGCTTGGAATAGCGAAAGTCTCCGTCGCTGCTACACATGACATGCTTTATTTATCTATTTTTAGTCAATTTCTTCCTTAGCATTTTATTTTTGCATTTTAAAGTTTGAACTTGTAATAAGGCAACTGATTTTGCCATATTTCTTTTATTTCAGCAATAAAATGCCATCTCTTCGAGCCAAAAGTTGTGATTAAATGAAAATGACGCATAATATCACGATGCATGGAGAGCTAAATTCCATCACGCGGTGGGATTAATTCAAATAGGGAGCGACTGTGATATGACCGGTCACTCACTAAGTGAAACCCGAGCTCGGGAACAGAACACTACACCAGCGTTTACAAGGATTGATACACGACAATCCTTTTACTAACTCCAAATTCCCAAAGTGTGAATTGGAGTATAAACATTCAGCAATTCGTTGCCGGAGTGCGAACGGACTCCAACTTCCCAGAGTGTGTATTGGAGTATAAACATTCAGTAATTCGCTCCCGAAGTGCGAACGGACTCCAACTTCCCAGAGTGCGAATTGGAGTATAAACATTCAGCAATTCGTTCCCAGAGTGCGAACGGACTCCAACTTCCCAGAGTGCGAATTGGAGTATAAACATTTAGCAATTCGTTCCCGGAGTGCGAACGGACTCCAACTTCCCAGAGTGCGAACTGGAGTATAAACATTTAACAACTCGTTTCCAGAGCGCGAACGGACTCCAAATCCCAGAGCGCGAATTGGAGTATAAACGTCCAACAACTCGTTCCCAGAGCGTGAACGGAATATAAACATAGATTACAAGTTTTCGAAGTGTGAACCGAAATATCAATACTAACTCCAAGTTCCCGGAGCATGAAGCAGAGTATAAACGTCAATTCCAGGTTCCCGGAGCGCGAACCGTGTTACAAGTATCGATAACTCTCAAATTCCCGGAATGCGAACCGGATTATCGATTTCAAATTATCCTAAGTCCCCAGAATGTGGACATGTGCTTAAGATTTGCAATAAATGCAATCAACCACCAAAATACAAATGTTGTTCCCCGAGACTAGGGGGAAAAAAAGCTAAGTGTTAATCACTAACCAAAGTAATACTATGTCCAGAGTTCAACTCACTCATCAAATCATGACACGAAATTATGTTTTCATACTTGGCATATAAAAAAAAACAGAACAAACACTGCAAAACACTTAGGTAAAAGAAAAGAGCAACTTCCCATTCCATCAGCCAACAAAAACAGGTTTGATTACATGGCAAGTCAAAAGGTTTCAATTAAGTGGAGGCCAAATCCACACATATACACGGCTCTAAAAGAGCAAAAGAAGAGGTAAAAGAATCGCTATTCACAACTACATGATAAAACAAGAAGCTCACTCCTTCTTCTTTCGGGGCTTCTTCTTCGGAGTCGAGCCGCTGGACCCACTACCCGGCTTCCTACGAGAGTTTTTGCCTTTCTTTGGAACATCCTCCGGATCTGGCATGATATCAATGTCTTCCTCAGAGCTGGAAGGGATAGAGATCCTTTTGTGAGGATGAACTGAAGGCGTGGGGGCGGTGACAGGTGTTTGTTCAGCAACGCTCGAGACAGTTACCGTGCCCCCAGGAGAGATCACCATTAAAGAAGATAAGCTTGAAGGGGCAGTGTCGCTACCAGGGCCACCAACCGTTACCATCATGGCCATTTCAGCACTTATCTCAGACAAAATCTCTTCTTCTTGAGTCAACTGAGCTGCGCTGGATACGCTGGTGGTTGTCACGACAGAACTGAAAACCAGAGCAGCTCCACTCATCGCGAATGAAGGATCAGGAATAGGGTCACGAGGGTGACCAAGTAGCTCTTCAATCATTTGAGCATCGAATGACATCGAGCTCCCCTCCCCAATATCACCGGCCATGGCAGCAGTCGAAATCGCCTCAGTGACAATAACTTCATGCGTAGGATACAGAACCGGAGGAACTGGGGGCATGGATGCGGCACTCTCAGTCACTGAACAAAGGAGAACAAAAGTAATCAGTCCAGAAAATTCTCTCAAAAAATCAATACTTTAAGACATGAGGGAAATAATCGAAGTACCTTCTTTACCTTGCCTTGGAGCTTGAACAGGCTCGGAGACAGTAGTCTTGCCAGAAGACAACCCCGGTTGATCCGGATTGTAAGCAGGAATAACTTGTGGATCGACCACAGCGATAACTTCGGACGAAGTCGGGATAGGGACTTCGATATTCTCACTATGATGCGCGACACCCGAACCTTCGTCGATCACCGTTTGATGGATGCCAAGTTTTTCTTTCTCAACAGAAATTATCGCCTCGTGAAGAGTTCTCCTCTCATCCTCGCTGAGCAGACGTGACTCGAGCTCAGACTCATCTAATACTCCATCCGGGCAAGACATCCTCTTGTTCTCTAATAATTTCTTCCAGGCATTGTAGAGAAGCACCGAGTAATCTCCTAGCCAGGAGAGATTTCTATGCTCTAACACGTTGGCATTATATATGTCCAAGAGTTCATCAAATTCGGCCTCCATCTTGAACCTCTCTGCCTGGACTCTCTCCTCCACCTTCGTTTCAACCTCCTTAACCCTTGCGACTGCCGCATCACGCTCAGCTCGGAGAGACACAACTTGCTCACACGCTTCTTGCGCGGCCGTATTAGCATCATCTTTTTCCTTGTTTATTTCGAAAAACTTAGCCTTTAATTCCTCTAGTTCTTTGACTGCCGCATCCCGCTCGGCCTCAACATTTTTGTATCGATGGCCCAAGTCTTCAACTAAAGTGCAATGTGCTTGTTGCATCTTTGCCATCTCAACTAATGTCTCATCAACCTTTTTTAGCGACTCGACTTTGGTCTTACGGGAAGATTCCGCCTCAGATTGGAGTATATCAACAATACGATTCTTCTGAGCCAAGTCGGCTTCCAGTTTCTCGATAATTTTGGTTCGATCGAAGGCTACTTTTGAAGCTTTAACAGCCGCTTTATACTATTCTTTGTACTGAGCATAGAAATCGCGGGTATAGCTAAGTGCTGTGGTCACGGCGTCTTCGGGAATTCTTTTAATATTAGGAGGAAAAATACAAGCGTCGAAGCAAATCTCCGGAAATTCCCTCTTCAATTGAGCAAGTCTGATGGCCCCTTCACCAGATGGTTCAATAGGGGCCTCCTCCGCTGCCCGTGGTCGTAGCAACCTCAGTTCTAGAACGATGTGGCTCGAGCTTCGAAGCCTGCAAAGACGGTTAATGTTGCAGAGGCTCAGATACCTGAATATGGCTTCGGGATGGCGGAGGAGAACGAGAAGGGGAGCGGTGTCTCCGATCTCTATCCGATCACTCCTGACTGGATTAACTACGATAATGATCCCTGGCATAATATTCCTGGCCTTGATGCCTCCGTTCACGATCGCGATCGGAGTCTCCACGTCGAGATTCGTAATAAGACGAAGGGTGATGCACTCTTCGGAGTTTGTCCAGTGTAGATTGACGGCCAGACACAGCACCTGAAAAAGAGAAGCAATTCAGTTGAATACCAGGCGAAAGCAATACGATTTGTGCGGAAGTCGTGTAGTGTTATGAAAGTGTATGCAAATGTGCAAAACCCCCGACCAACCAGAAGTGTCGACTGCACTAACAGGTAAAGGCTCGCTTATTTCTAACGCTTCCCGGAGTTCATCCAACCCGGACTCGTGGTGGAGAGATACGTATTCTGGGATGGGAATGTTATCCAGTCCTATAAAAATGTTTCCTGATTGACAAGGAGCAGCGTTAGAGGTAGTAATTCCGGGTATCGAACGAGATACGACTACAGACTTCCGTCTCTTAAGTTTAGAGACAACATCCTTGCCTTTCCGCTTTTCTTCTATTCGGGAAAGATCAGCCGCTAACTCGGTATCGGTGGGCGTCCTCTCGTCATCACTCATTTCTCTTATCACTATGCCGGGTTTTCTTTTCACCGTCTTCTTCTTTGTCTTCGAAGCCGGTTTCGCCAACCCATCGATGACAATACTCTGGTTCGTCTCAATTAAACCCAACGTCCTTAAGTTATCATCAGTTATCACTGAGTCGATGTGCCGCAAATCACTCGAGACCTCTTGTAAACTTCGGACAATGCCTTTGTAGTGACCACCATCAAGCCTTGAGATGATAGCTGCAAGAAAAACGCCTGATATTAGTTCAAGTGATGATAACGACTGTTAAAGAAGGCTTGTGCGATTTACGACACTTACGTCTTGACAGCCATCGCCTAGCGAACCCTGGGGGGCATCGAACAAAAAGCCATTCATTCTTAAAATAACTAAGTCTGGTCCAGGCTCCCGTCATAATCTGGCAGTTTCTAACTGCTTCCAAAAAGGTGAAAGATGGACTATCGCCCCTGCTCTTGAAGTTGAATATGTGTCTAATCTCGGTTGGCCTTGGCGGACGAAAGAGATGATCCATAAATAAAACGAAAACGCTGTTCAGCAATGCGTGTCCATTGGGATGAAGTTGTGAGGGGGCGATTCCAATGAACGATAACATCTCCCTGATATATTGGTTAAATGGAGGAAGAGTTCCAGCTGCACAGGCGTGATGATAGAAATCAGTATACCCCTCGGGCGGGTTGTGAGGTCTGTCATCAACGCCCTGTAGCAAAACGTCGTCCGGGGATAAGTTATGTTTCAAGCAGATCCGGCCCAGTAAGGCTTCAAAAATACTGGACGAAACGGAGTCGATAGGATCATCGATAAATATGGCTTTCGGCACTTCGTCCGGAGCCGGCCCAACTACTACGGGAGGAATGTTAGGGATTTCAAGTATTTCTGGAGGAGGCGAACTCTGTACTTCTTGTTGTTGAGAGCTCGAAGATTCCATAACTAACTAACTCATCAGAAAGCAACATTAAGTACGTAAAAAACCCGTTCATTCCCAGTGTAAAGTGTGTGCGGTGCAGTGCAGTGTTGCGCATTACTTGAAAAATTCAACAGAGTTAGAGAAAATTTGCAGACAGCGAAGACATCAGAGATCCGGTCGAGATGGCCGTCATCGCTGACCGCCATCACCGAACCATCCCGATGTTGACAATTGATTCAAGTTAAAGTTTGTTATCACAGTGATAAGTTATAGTTCCATCGACGAGCTTCGAAGGGCAATCAAGTATGCACAATAAAAGTTTATTCCAGATATGCAGAGATAAAGCTCGTCGGAATTATGCCGCTAAATATGCGAAAGTTATGGATCCATATAAGTCACTTCGAATCGATTGAAGGGACAATACTTCGAATCGATCGAAAAAATAATCCTATGAATCGATCAGGGCCAGGTTTCAATTGTTCGAATCGACCAAAGAGATGAAGCTTCGAATCGACTCTGTTCGAATCGATGGTAATTGGAACCCTTCGAATCGATCAGCAATTCAAGCATCGCATCCATCGTCAATGAAGGCATCGAATCGATCACCAGCAGCAAAAGACAGATGAAGGACTTAAGCTTCGTATCGATCGCATAGGTAAGATGTTCGAATCAATTGCAAAGGATCGATACGAAGGACCCATCCGTGTTCCTTCTCCGGCCAGCCAAGATCGAAACGAACGAAACACGATGGAAAAGATTGTTTTTTTTAAATCTTCGAATCTAAGAAATTTCGTCTACCTGAATGTATGGATCGATCCGAAAGAGTTGGATATTGCCTCGACTCGAAGGAAGGAAGAGTAGTTCAGCCTTGTTCTTGAAGGACTGAGATGGATTCGAAGACGCAGGAAGACGAAGATAAAAAGTAAAAAGTGAAAGTGAGCCGAGTCCCAGGTATTTATATGGATCCTAGAAAGGAAACGGGGCGATTCACCTTTCGGTCACTTCAACCGATCACTACCGGTCAAAACACAGGATGGATTCGAATGATCGTGTTCGAATCCGTTGCACTTCGAATCCATCAAAGCAACGTGACCACAAGGCTTCATCGATACGAAGAAATTAACGAGAGCTGACTTGAAATCGCCAAAACCTTATCGATTTGAAGCATGAGTTTCACGACCATCAGCTCACAACAATTCGAAGACTATCGATACGAATGATCACTACAAATCCATCAAAAACCATCGATGAGGGTGAACACTTCGTATCCATCAATCCAACCCGCACCAATGTGAAAAACTACTTGTCAACCTTTTACATCGATTCAGGAGAGGGTCATACAAGAGGATAATCAAAAACAATTGTCAAAACATTATTTCGAACTCAAATTTCCAAATCGGTTCAGGAGAGGATCGATACGAAATTCAATAACAAACAAAACCGACAACGACTCGTGAACACACAATGTTAACGAGGGTCAAATTAACGTATGTGCATATACGTCAAACTAATACTCGGTTTTAAACACTTACAGGGATCAAACACTCATCTTGTTACGATTACAACAATCAACAGCTAAGCAATGTTCTGCAGCAATAAATCATATCAACGCAAGGTTACAACCTTCGACAAAGGAAAAATGATTGTTCAGAGAGAAACTACAGCTTTTCAAAGCACGCCATGTTTCCACAGGACGTACTTTGGGGGGCAAATGTTATCCCGCTTCTTGGCAAAGCAGTGATACCAAAAGATCGATCGACAAAAAAGGACGGTTTGGTCGTGCTTCGCTTCGCTATGGATATCGATGAATTTTGTTCGAGTCCAGATTGAGCTGCAATTGATAGGATATGACAAGAAAGATCGTAGAAGTCGGTATCTCAAATTTCAAGTCAATCCGATTTTGTATGCTCAAGTTATCATCGATGCAAGTTGGAGGAAATAACCCTAAGTTTGAATCCATCAGGAGAGCATGAGTGAATCCATCGAGTTCCTCTTACTTCGAATCCATGGGATCACTCCACTTCGTATCCATCAGGTTGAAGTCCTTCGAGTCCATGAAGTCGCTCCACTTTGCCTCCATCAGTGCATATAAGATCGAATCCATAAGACATAACCTTGGTTCGAATCCATCGAGCAAGCCTTGGTTCGAGTCCATCAGGACAGGGCCTCACTTTGAATCCATCAAGGGGAAGACCTTCGAATCCATGCAGTTGAAGAACTTCGACTCCATCCCACGACCGTCTTCGAATTCATTCAGCTGAGAAGCCTTCGTGTCGATCAACTATCGCATACCTTGATCGATACGAAGGAACATCCATTCGATTGAATCGAAGGAGCATGTCTTCGAATCCACTCCTTCGAATCCACCAAGTCAAGGCGGCTAAAACCATGGGTTCGACCCAGTAAACATGGAGAAAAAGATGGATCAACCCGAAGCGCGCGCGCCACATCACCAGGCACATGCTCGAGTCATCGATTCGGCCCTATCAATTCGAAGGGATCGATTCGAACCAAGCGCGTCAACCGAGGATGCAACCTTGAATCGATCATAGCTTGAGATCTACAAGTCCAAATGCTATGAAATTTCGCAGGAGCTTGCATGCATGTTGAAGAATGTCCACACCAAATTTCACCTCGATTGGACACTTTTTTGGTCGACTCGACCTAGAGTTCGAATCGATCCTAAAGTGGGCCCGGATTTCCTGAGGCCAGGCATGTGGGCCCCCCTCACGTGCCAGAAGTGGTCTCCCCAGATTTTAGGCAAAATATCAGCCTCCTACACCTATAAATAGAGCCCCTGGTCATTCAGAAAGGTGATCGGAGAATTTCTAGAGATAAAGTACGCCCGGACGCTTCCAGAATCACTCTACATCGTCATCACTGCCATTGATTTCGAATTTAAGTCTATTATCTACGGTATTTCGCTCTAGAGCACTTGTAATCTTCAAGTATTAAGCAATAAAATGATAAAACTTCATAGTGGACGTAGGCAAATCGCCGAACCACTCTAAATTCTTGTCTTCTGTGCAATTTACTTTTCTGTGACTTGGAGTTTTTGTTAGATAATCCTCATTTTCAATTTAATTTCTTCATTTATTATCTCTTCAAAAACTTCCGAAGGGTGTTGCCCAATTTTGGTGCAAACAATAATGGTTTCTTACCATGATGTATTCTGATGTGATGGGGCGTGAATGCTCATGAGTCATGCACATATCGATATCTGTACAAAAAAAGAGACAAATATTAATGTAAGTTTATAATGTAGTTTGTTTTTGTGGTGTATTCATGCCAAGTACTATGATGAATGTGTTCCTCTGTAATATATACTAATGGTTAAGTATTAATTTATTTTTGTATGAATTAGTTATTGAAATTTACTAACAGGAATATCTTTGTCTAAAATGGAACAGTTTTGTGATGTATCATCGTACCTGTTGCCACCGAAATTTATGATTTATTTAGTTGAAATGGTTCACTTTCAAAATATAGGTTTGCCAAATTGTTCCCACCAATCTGCATCTTTCAGTATTTATTTGGTGACATTCCTATGATTTATTTAGTGGATTGTCAAAAATGATGGTAAATATTACATATTATAATGGTTACGTGCCACTTATTTAGCTTGCAATCTAAACTTCTTTCACATTTTTCATTATAGTGATCACATTTTGTATATGTATTTAACTTTGAATTTGTTTGGTTATAAGAAAGGCGGTAAAAATCGATAAGCGGATGTTAGACGGTAAGTATAGACTAGGGACTCCGTTTGGGCTGGTATTAATCGAGGTTTAATAGAAGGTAGACATTTTTCATAATTCATATATTTTGAATAAATTTTAGTATTTTTCTTAGTATCAATTGATGTAAAATGAAAATCTGATATTTTGAATGCGCTTAGAATGGTCAAGGAGGCAAGATCGGCTAAAACTAGCACATTGATATTTATATGTTACACCGAGCCTTAAATAATCCATAACCAGTGTCTAAATACATGTTTAGATTCTTACATGAGATTGTAAATGTTATCTATGCGGATCTAGAGAAATCACTATGCGTCAAGGCCCACCTAGCCTTTAGGCGGGATCTAGAAGGATATATTTAATAACATTTTTGAACAATTGAATCAGTGATAAAATGGGGTGGTAGAGATTTAATTCTATATTAAGATAAATACCCAAGTATAACCAATATGGGTGTGCATATATGTTGATCTATATGCACAGAAAATAAATTTGTTTTTCAAAACGAGATGGTAAAATAAAAATCTGTCATAAAATTCCTATAATAAGAAAATGACAGCATAAATGGTCATGCTACCTTCTATAAATTAGTATGGGACTATAAGTTTTAAACAAATAATATTGCTATGCAAATTGGAATTTGCAATATGATACATGCGCTATTTCAATGAAAATCAAGAACCGTTGAGATAAAACTTAACTTAAAATTCTTAATCATGCAACAAACAATGTTAAATTTTGATGATTGTTGGCAATAATGATGACATTCGAGTCGGTAATAGTAAATATAGTAATCAAACAGGTTCTAATATAAAGAAGAAAATAATGTGGTTTTTTGTTGGAAACAATAGTATAGATGTTATGATATATAAAGTCAAAGCACCCAAGTGACTATATGCAAGTCCACATGGACGTGCATATACATTCGTAATAAATAATAATAATTAATTTTCAAAACGTTATTGATAAATAATTATTATTAATTTCAAACCATATTAATAATTTAAGCAATTAACTTTTCAAAACATTAAAATATTGATAAACAACTTTAAAACAATATTAATATAAATAAGCAACTTTTAAAACGTAAATATAATTCTTTGATGAAAATCCATACTTATATTTCAACATAATCATATCCATATTTATAAAACTATGTTTTATAAATCCCTTCTATTTTATAAAACTTCCTTTTATAGAATCCCTTTCATTTATAAAGCCTCATTTATAACTCTATCCTCCTATAAATCCCACTTTCAGCTTTCAAAAGAGAATTAGCTATTTTTCCAAACAACATTCCACATATTACTATAAATCTACAATTGTGATTTTCTTTCCAATTTATCCAATAATAAAGTTCCCTTTATTTATAAACACCGTTTATAACTCTATCCTTTGTTTATAATAGGGGTTTTACAAAATTCACTCTATTTTGTAAAATGCCACCTGTATACTTTTTCCCATTTATAAACTTCCACATTTATAAACAAGTCTTGATATATGTATACACACACATCGCTTTAGACAAAACGGTTAATGAAACTTTTTATTAAATTATTTCTATCTTCTTCAAAACCAACTCCTTCATTATAAAAGATGGGCTCATTTTTTGGATTTTAAAAGTCTTTATCCACGGATCAAAAATCTTTATTTTGAATATTTTATAAAACCATTAATTTATAATCTCCAAAAATCGTACTTTAATTTGTTAAAATTAAATTCCTTCTCTTAGTAATTCAAGAATTATTATTATTATAATACACACGCACACACATATATGTTGAAATCACTTAAATCCTTTTTGAAACTAAATCTTCATTTTATAATATTTCAAAATACTAAAAATATGGCATAGGGTTACTATAGCACTAAACATGAGGATTATCCACGTCATCAACTATGGCATCCAACAGATCATATATCAATTGTATTAAAAAAACCAACAGTGGAAGGAATCCTGTTGGATCCCTTCGACCAGTCCCCTGCATCACATACAATATATAATCAATAATATAAATCAATTGCTTCACAGCGGGAGCATATATAAGGGATCATCCGCTCTTACATGGGAACATAATATGCGTCATCTGCTCCACAGGCGGGAATATATCCAAACCAACAATATAATATACTAAATTATCCAAATAGTCAATAACAGTCAACAATAAAATATTCATACATCCAATCAATAAATTTATCCATTAAAAATATTTCTGGTTAACCAAAAGGGAAAGATTAACTCATACTGGTTTCAGTTTGTTAAAAATGTTCCGGTTTGAATTAATATTGAGTGGTCATTCAATTCCGACCAAAATTTCTACTGGCTCTGAATCATCCAATCCAACTCCATAATGTATATAATGTTTTCACGAGTACAGTGCAACTCATTGTGTTCGATTTAGACCTCGTATGGGATAGTTATGGATTAAAGAACATTCAACAAATTCAATTAACTAACTAGATAATCAATTAAAACACGAATACACTTCCTTGATAACAATCCACACTTGTATTTCAACATAACCGTTTCCATATTTACGAAACTATGTTTTATAAATATCCTTCTATTTTATAAAACTTCCTTTTATAAAATCCCTTTCATTTATAAAGCCCTATTTATAACACCATTTTTTTTATAAATCCCACTTTCAGCTTTCAAAATAGAATCAACTATTTTTCTAAACAATATTCCACACATTACTATAAATCCACAATTATGGTTTCCTTTCCAAATTATCCAGTAATAATGTTTCCCTTATTTATAAAGACCGTTTATAACTCTATCCTTTATTTATAATATGATTTTACAAATCTTCACTTTGTTTTATAAAATGTCAACATTATACTTTTTCCCATTTATAAACTTCCACATTTATGAATAAATATTGATATATGTATGTATATACACACACATCGCTTTATATAAAACGGTTAATGGATAATTTTATTAAATTGTTTCAATCTTTTTTAAAACTAAATTCTTTCATTATAAAAGACAGACTTGTTTTTAAGATTTTAAAAACTTTTATCCACGGTTCACACATCTATATTTTGAATATTTTATAAAACTGTTAATTTATAATCTCCAAAAATCATACCTTTAATTTTGTTTAAATTAAATTCTTTCATTTAGTAATTCAAGAATTATTATAATACATATATATATATATATATATATATATATGTGAAATCACTTAAATCCTTTTTAAAACTAATTCTTCATTTTATAATATTTCAAAATACTAAAAATATGGTCCAGGGTTACTATAGCACTAAATAGGGAGATTATCCACATCATCAACTATGGCATCCAACGGATCATATATCAATTTATATAATAATAATAAAATCAAATGTGTGAGGAATTCCGTTGGATCCCTCCGACCTGTCCCCTGCGCACATATGGTATATAATCAATAATATAAATCAACCTCTTCGAAGCGGGATCGTACACAAAGGGTTATTCGCTCTTACAAGGGAACGTAATAGGGTCTCATCCGCTTGAGAGTGGGAATATATCCAAACCAACTCCAAACAATCAATAACAGTCAAGATAAAATATTCACACATCCAATCAACAATTTTATCGACTAAAAATATTTCTTGTTAAACAAAAATGTGAGACAAACTCACATTGGTTTTAGTTCGTCAAAACGTTCCATTTTAAAATAAAATCAAATAGTCGTTCAATTTTAACCAAAATTTCTACTAGCATCTAATCCATCTAATCTAACTCCATAGCGTAGATAATGTTCTCATGGGTATCATGCAACTCACTACGTTCGATTTGGGCCTCGTATGAAGTAGTTATGAATTAAAGATCATTTAACAAATTTAATCAACTAATTAAATAATCAACTAAAGTTAATTACATCATTAACCTTAATCCATCACGATAATCAAACGTTGGCAACCAAAACAACTTCCCATCCATCTCCAAACTACCATCGCACGGGGCGCCTTCGGCGATCGCATCACTGCCCAAGCAAGCCCCCAGCCAAGGCAAACCCCTAACCACCAACGGTGCTCCCAAACTCTGCCAGTAGTTCGTGAACGAGATCGAGAACCACGACCATGTTCAACTCGCTAATGCCGCCGCCTGAGCCAATCATTGACCACCATAATTTACCAGGGTGTAGCCCAGTCTGCCCCACTTCGATTGCCTCCAATTTCATCCCCTAAGATGCCGTCGCCGTCACGAACGAGTCCACAAACCAAAAACGACCTACCCATGGCGATCTTAACATTCTAGCCATCCTGATGATCTTTTGACCTATCCAATCATCCATCGCATTCACTTCAACCTTACGAGAAAACTTGCACTTGAGACCCACGCTTGAAACTGCCTCGAGTGGCTCGGATTTGCTTGGGCCGTTGGATGAAGGAGGGAAATTTAATTTCAAAAAAATAAAAAGGAAAACTTGTTTCCTAGTTACAAACGCGATTATATAGGTGAAAAAAAAAAGAATGGCTTTGAATTGTTGAAGCATGGGCTGGCATGGACTAGGGCATTGACTTAAGTATGGCTATACGCAAACACATACACACACAAAAAATTTAAATTAGAAATGTCTAGCTTTAAATGTCTGAAAATGCCAAACTCCAGACGAGGCGTGCTTCCCGGCGTTCGACATATTATGCTCCTAATTCGAACATAACAGAACTAATATCGGCAACTAATTCCATCATATACAGAAGTTAGTTTTTAAAATTAAATTACAATAATATAAATTCCATAAATTAATTTCTATGCATTTCAAGCTTGCATGACCAAATGATACATCCGATCGCCACGAAATTCGATGGCATACTATAATTCATTATTACATATCCAATGGAACTAGTTTTTTTTAATTCTGAGATAGTGCCCCAGAAGGCTATTTTCGCCCGTTATTAAAAACATGTTATTATAAAAACTAGTTTATTCACTTTTAATTCAAATTTAATTGTTTACGATCTTCATTCTTGTCCAAAAAGAATTTAAATCAGCTTTTGAATCATTTCCATTCATTTTAGATTCAAGATTCAATTATTGTAAATATTTCCAAATATTAATTCAACCCTTGAATTATCAAATAGATCACTATTTTTGAAATCCTAGTTATTTAACTTATAGATCTAACTTTTCAATATTTAGAAATCAATTTAAATATTCCAGATCAGTTGACTAAGATTTTGGGTTATTGCATTCTTCCCCCTTAAAAGATTTGGTCCCCCAAAATTTGCGAAGATAAGAAAAATACCACTAACCCTTTAACTTTTCAAAACCAATTGGTTTAAAATAGATTACCAAATTCTTTTAATCCTTTAACCTTCCAAATCAATTTGTTAAAACTTGGTTATCACCTTTTCTAAATCTTTAAATTTATTCATAGGTTTAACTTATACCATTCCAAGTAATAACGGAAATTTAAATCTCAGTTATCAAAATTTTCCTAAATTCTAAAAAAAATTCAAACTCTTAAATTTATGAATTTTTTTGCCAGTGTCTCTCCTTTGCACGACTCCATCAGAAAACTTTATAATATATATAATCACAAATATACATCTTATCTTCGAGGATGAGGCATCCCGTAGTGAAAAATATGAAAATACGATATGTAATCCGAGATGTGTACCTTTTATTAGTATTAGTTAGCATATACAATCAAAATAATGCAAAAGAAGCTCCAAATGTGGAGCATACGCCATTCGCACCCACTGATCACTTAACAACCAATGAGAACAAGTGTATGGAAAGTAACATCAATATATACGTATATAATGTAGTATCATATGCAAAACATAACAAGAGAAACCATAAAACAAATAATATCCATCCAATTTATTAATATTTGATTAATTTACTTTCAATTTATTCCCATTCAATCGAGTTACATTCAATTATTAACATCACTTTATTTTCATTCACCTTACCTACATTCCCTTTAAATTCAATTTTTGTTTAACAACATTTCATTGCATACTAATTCGTTTTTGGTCCATTTCCATAAACAATTACTTAAGATTATTCCAAACATTTTGTAATACACAACTCTAATTTATTATTACTTTACAACTTAAGTTAATATTCAATTCACGATTTTATTTTATTAGTTCATTTCATTAATCCATTACAAGTCAGATTCAATTTCATTAAGCTTTACTTAAGTTAAATTCAAAGTCAAAATTCATTTAACCTTTCTTAGGTCAAATTCATTTCGTTTAATACATTACCTCAATTTATTTAGCTTAACTTAAGTTAAATTTTTATTTATTATCTCCATTCCAAATTTCTTTTCTTATCTATATCATTTTCGAATTATAAGTTCAAAACTTATTTTTAAATATTTATCGAATCGTACTTTGGATTTTAAAATAAAAACTTGCCTAACCAAAACACAACTTCAATGGTAGCAATCTATCACTTAGAAACTCTAAAATGAATGCCATGATGCTGCAGTCATCGCCAGAATGATTTTCCATCGACTGAAGTGATTTTAGCGCTTTCTATTTCTTTTTAAAATCCTTTTAACAATATTTCCTGTTAAACATTTTCCAAAATAATACTATTATTATTCTTTCAAAACCTTTGAAAAAAAAATTCAAATAAATTTACAAATCAATTTTAACAATACTTAGGCAATTGTGTTTCCTTTCCATTTAGAAATCACATTTTTAAATCATACTCACATAATCTCACTTCTTATGAAATATCTTTTCGCATTATTGATTGTTTTAATCTCAATCAATACTCTATAAGTCATACTTACAAATTTATTTTCTTATATAACTTACTTTACAAATGTTTATCTTTGTTTAGATTATAATAATAACTACTTTTATTAGAACAATAGCCGACAAATGATAATAATCAAGTATAATCATTCACTAACATCCAAACATACCATATATAACTATAATAATTTCTGAAAATTTATTCATTATATACATAAAAAATAATCTTGGTAAAATTATTTCATTTAGCAATTCTGAAACAATACTATGCCTGCCTTATCTAAGTGTTTAGAAATCCCTATCGATATTGTGGCATCCACGTACTGATAAGAATTCATAAGCCACTCAACAGATAAACTAACACAATGTAAAACATTTTTATATCACCAACAAACACGTTTTCCTATCTATAATACACTCAAAACTCATAATAAGGCATTCCATTACCTTATCTCTTAATGAGTTACCCTAGCAAAATCAAGGTTCTCGCTTAACCTTCGGCTTTGATACCAAATGTAATGGTCGGGAATATTTGACCCTCGAAAATCGACACTATACGTCCACTATATTGCATGTTGGCAATCGAATGTCGGAAAACCCAATTGCTAGGGGAAAAGAAGGAAGAAGAAGAGAAGAGAGGAAGAAGAGAAAAGAAACCAAAACAATACAAAATATCACAATCATAGCGGAACAATATATAATAAAATATCAATGATCTTTACAAAAGAGAAACTGTTATATACATACGTCCATCAGAGTATAACAATAATCACAATCATCGGCTTGGACAACTATAACAACCAGCCCTTGCAATTCTTATAATTCAACAAAACTACAACGAAAAATAAACAAATACAAGAATATGACTTGAAAACCTACTACTCGTCTCCTGAGCTCTAATGCATCCAAAAGCAATCTATAAATATGCTTTGTCTAATCCGAGAATTATATAAAATAACACCCGAGTCAGTATGCAAAACCAGCATGAGAAAACACTCCCAACTGGATTTCAAAGTTATAAAAAACCTTTGGAATCAAAAGTATCTCATAAGACCATGCCACACATAAACACGGACGGGTTTTTATCTTATGATAACCAAAACATTTCATATGAAATTCTCTGATATTATACAATGTCTAATATACAAATACTTGTTAATGTTAGCCGAAATGGTTACATTAATCAAATTCTAGCATAATAGGTATACAACTAAAACTGTAAAAGCTCGTATTGGAGAATGAATTCCATACAATGACTGGGCTACTGGAGCACCGCCCATCACAGTGCATCTATAGATAAATAACACCTAGGACCTCGCCTAGATCCCCTACCAAAACAGAATCAGCATGCCGCTTGACTAGTGGTACTGAATATGATCACCCTCCGTTAATGGGGCCGAAGTATACAAATGAGAGATAATATCGACTTTTGATAGGGACGATCATACCCTACTTAGTAGCGACCCACTTAGCCCTGCCGCATCTCCCCTATTTCAGTCATACCCGATTGACGAGGCTTGGTACTACATTTTACCTTTTATATAGCACTTCTCACTTGGAACGCTAACACTACCCTCTAGGCAACAATGCAATGCCAGCATTTATCCATACAAATTCATTCTGGTAGACTCAACCCTGGTTCTTTAGGAAATAAATAGTCAAAGATAAGAGCAGAGATCACCTCCTAACCGTTAGTAGATGGATTTCCTTATCATTGTCCTAGGAGAATGAAATGAGATTTATACGCACAGTACAACATCATCGGAGATGACTGTGCCATATAACTCACGTGTTTTTGCCTAATATTTCCAAAGTTACATTTTAGGTCCAAATTCGCTAGTCGGTTATTTAACTATCAATTAAAAAACATTAAATCGGGATTTAAACCAATAATGGTTAGGCACTCAAGTAATCACTGGCCTCTTTTAATAAATCTTTTCATTTATTAATTTTAGTATGTTCTTTTACAAATATATATATATATATATATATATATATATATAAATGATTATATTTCAATACTTGAAAAAATATTCATTATTTCAACGGCATAAGCATATTCACCAACACTGAGGAAGATTTCCTTTTTACACAATTCTAAATCATCTATAAACTCCGTTATAAATTTATAAAACCATTTATAAACTATTTTATAAATCTCAGGAACCATTGATAAAACTCATCTATACATCCCAAAAATCATTTGTGGCCCCTTTATAAGTCCATAAACCTTTTATAAACTCCTTTTAATAATCTATAAACCCATTTCTAAAATTCTTTTATAAAACCCAAGTTTGTTATAAAACTCTGTTTATAAATCTCGGACATTCATAATTAAATTCTAATCATTAACTTTGAAATCTATTATATAATAGCAAATAGTATGTTATCCCAACTTTTGGCAAAATTGAGATATCCAAAATTTACTGAGAATCGATGACTATTATTCTTAAGTATCAATTATGCATTGCAGGATAACCATGGATAGTCCATACTGAGCTACAATTGATAGGACATGACCAGAAAGTTCATAGAAGTCTGCATCTCAAATTTCAAGCCAATCCGAGTTCGTATGCTCAAGTTATGATCGGTTCAATTTGAGGGGAGAAACCTCGATTTCGAATCCATCACCAAGCAGTGGTTCGAACCGATCACTTTCGTATCTCATAGGTACGAATCCATCAGAGCAGGCACCATGTTCGAATCGATAGTTAGAGATGTCGTTCGTATCCATCAGCCAGTGCCTGCTTCGCATCCATCGGCTTCGACTCCATCTACTTCGAGCCCATCCCGAGGCCTTCCTTTGTATCCATCCAACTGAAGCCACTCCGTATCCATCAAGTGGTAGCGCTTCGAATCGATCTAGTACCTCAACCTTCGTATCCATCTGACACGAAGGTTCGTATCCATCAGGTTGCCTCGTGTCCATTCGCACCGATCAGGAGCTAACTAGCCTCACGCTTGCCCTGTTTGAATCCAATATGATGAAATCTTTCGAACCCATGATTTCACCCAGCTTCGTATCCACCCAGTATCCTTGCTTCGAATCCATGGAAAACGTTGTGTCCGAATCCCTCCATCGAAGCATGCCACGATCGATTCGAAGCACCTCCGTTCGAATCCCTTTGTGAACAAAGCCTTTGAATCCACTTGGTCAAGGCGGCAAAGAACACGGAGTCGACCCATTCAACTTGGAGCAACAAATGGATCGACACGAAGAACGCGCGCCACGTCATCGCAAACGCACGAGATGCTATCGAGTCGACCTTATCGATTCGAACAGGATCGAGTCGAATCAACCAGCGTACCGAAGAACACCATCTTGAATCAATAATATCTCTCAATCCCTTGATCCCAATACCATGAAATTTTTACAGGAGTTTGCCTACATGTCGAAGAATGTCCACGCCAAGTTTCATCACGATTGGACACTTTTTTGATCGATTCGAACCAAGGGTCGAATCGATCCCAAAGTGGGCCCGGATCTCTAGAATTCGGGCGTGTGGGCCCCCTCACATGCCAGAAGCGGTCTACCGGATTTTTAGGAGAAATATCAGCCTCCTACGCCTATAAATAGAGCCCCAGGTCATTCAGGAAGGGGGGGGGGGTAATTCTGAAGCATCAAGACTCTACCGGATTCAATTCTACACCTTCTCATCGCTATTGCATTCAAGTTTCAGAGCTATAATCCACTGCAACCCGCTGTAATCAACTGTAACCAGCGAAGAACATCAATAAAAGTTAAAACCTTTGAAGTGGACGTAGGCCGGAGATAGCCGAACCACTATAAATCGTGTGTTCTTGTTCATAATTTCTGTTTTGATGCGTATTGCTTGCTTAGATCCGTGATTTGTGTTTGAATATTGCTGATTTATATTCCAACACTGGTGCTTTCACAATACTTGGGGTTTGTGACCAATTTTGGCGCAAACACTTTGGTGCTTTCACTGAGAGTTGGACTCAGGATTCAGATTTAAGAGTTTGAAGACTTCCGATTCAGAAACAATGACTCGACAAACAAGACAAAGAGTTGATCGGAGCCAACAAGGAGGAAGCCAAGAAGCATCCTCCGGAGCAGGAGAAGGACAAGCTTCCGTCTACATCACTAGAGATGAAATGGAGTCCATGGCTAATTCAATACGCGAAAGCATGATGAAGACCCAACAGGAGATGCTGCAGAATTTCCTCGAACAAATGAGGGCGGCGAATATGCAAAACCTTGGACCAACTACAACAACTGCAAGTGCGGGACAAGGAATCAGGATTACAGAAGCTAACGAAGGACAGGTTCAAGACCAGAACGCAGGAATTGAAGGTGACCGACAAGGACTTGGGGGAAGACCCTCAGGGTCCGATACTGGAAGACCAACAGACGGAGCTCAACAAGCCGGAAACAATGCTTATGCTAACGAGCCACCAGAAGAATACGTAACAGAATTCCCTTCAAGGCTCGGGGGGCAGGATAGGAACTTGACAAGGGGCCAACCCCTAGACGGAGACGAGAGAATGATTGGCCTAATGCGACGAATCATGAGAGGAGGATTGCCTAGTGGAGGGCTGGAAGAAGTTAGTCGGAGTTCGTTCACTCCGAACATCCGAAATGCAAGGAACCCTCCAAAATTCAAACTACCAACGCTAGAACCTTATGACTGGAGGTCAGACCCGACCATGCATATTACCAGATATATTAGGCACATGGAAGTGCTGGGGGCATCCGAGGAAGTAATGGCACGATGCTTCTCTCTATATTTGTCAGATTTGGCTGCGCTTTGGTTCAGGCAACTATAGACTGGATCAATCAGAACATGGAGCGAGCTTGTAGACTGCTTCATGAGACAGTTTAGGGTCCATGTGACGCGACCCAAGAGCGTGATGACTTTAGCTTCGATCAAGCAAAGGGACGGAGAGTCCATAAAAGATTTCCTACTAAGATTCAATATAACAGTGACTTCTGTAGATCGCTCGGATCCATCGATGATTTTGATGGCGGTGGTGGCAGGAGTCGTGGAAGGCACCAAATTTAAAGATTCTCTGACTAAATATCCACCACAAGATCTTGGAGAGTTCTTTCACAAAGCTGAAAAGTTCATCCGATTAGAAGAATCACGACCCGAGAGGCTGGAAACAAATATTCCGCAGAGCGAAGGAACCTCCAGAGAACAGTCCGGAGCAGACAAGGGAAAAAGGAAGCAGGATGACAGACATGATGGTCCTGATAAACGGAAGAAATTCTGAGAAACAAGATTTAGGCAGTACACAGATTTGACTACAGGCCTAGAAAGAATCTACACTGAAACTCGAAGGCAACTCCCCTATCGAAAGCCACCTATAAGGGATCCCATTGAGCGGGAGCGCAGGACTGGAAAATATTGCCTATTCCATGAGCTGGATGGGCACACCACAGATGAATGCCGCCACCTAAAGGATGAGGTGGAAGAACATGCCAGGGGTGGTAGATTGCCACAATTTGTCAGAGAACGGACAGCGGCGGTAAGGCCTGAACAACTACCGCCTCCACCTAACAGGAACAATCCTGGATCGGGATCACGACTCGTCATCCACTGAGTAAAGATGGCAAGGGCCAAGTCCAGGATTTGGACTTCGGTCGAATAATTCTATTTAGATTTGTTTTCAGAATAAACGGTCACTCCACTTACACATGTACGGGAACCGGAGAGATCCCTAGGCATGCTCTGAGATGGAGATAAACCGATATGCCCGGAGAGGCAATGTTTAGCTTTTTCTGATGTTTGGGATTGAACATCTAGAACTCGAATTTTAATGAATAAATAGAATCTCTTGCAATAAACCTTTTGACCAAAGAGTTAGATGATGAACATTAAATACCAATATAAAAATGATCGCTTTATGACCCTGCCCGGAGAGGCGGGGTCCGGAGTGCAAGAAGTGAGTTGCTTCGCCGGAGAGCGACAGGATCAACTCACTTAAGCGTTGTTTCCCCTTCACCGGAGAGTGACGGGATTGGATCCAGCAAGAGCTCGGAGAGGCTATGATCGGTCCCGAACGACCAAGACATCGCTTAATGTTCAGATACACTGAACCGGAGTGCAAGAAGTGAGTCGCTTCGCCGGAGAGCGACAGGATCAACTCACTTAAGCGCTGTTTCCTCTTCACCGGAGAGTGACAGGATGGGATCCAGCAAGAGCCCGAAGAGGCTATGATCGGTCCAGAACGACCATGACATCGCTATACGTCCTAACCAGGAACAAAGTGCAAGGGATAGAAGGCAACGCCAGAGTGCAATAGGATCTTTCTATTCAATCACTAAGTCTAGAATGGACTTAGTAAGGGTTCAGAATAGCCATTAATAGTCCGGAGAGACTATGGAACTTCATTCTCAACTTCTACAGAAAGAATGAATGCTGATTCGGCTTCGAACAGCCATAAACTTGATTGATAATACTGCAGCTATGAATGAAACATGAATTTACTACACTCGATTTAAGACCGTTCAAAACATACCTTTTACCAAAAGGCATGTTTTGGGGGGCAAAGTGTTATCCCAACTTTTGGCAAAATTGAGATATCCAAAATTTACTGAGAATCGATGACAATTATTCTTAAGTATCAATTATGCATTGCAGGATAACCATGGATACCGACGAATTTTGTCCGAGTCCATACTAAGCTACAATTGATAGGACATGACCAGAAAGTTCATAGAAGTCCGCATCTCAAATTTCAAGCCAATCCGAGTTCGTATGCTCAAGTTATGATCGGTTCAATTTGAGGGGAGAAACCCCGATTTCGAATCCATCACCAAGCAGTGGTTCGAACCGATCACTTTCGTATCTCATAGGTACGAATCCATCAGAGCAGGCACCATGTTCAAATCGATAGGCAGAGATGTCGTTCGTATCCATCAGCCAGTGCCTGCTTCGCATCCATCGGCTTCGACTCCATCTACTTCGAACCCATCCCGAGGCCTTCCTTCGTATCCATCCAACTGAAGCCACTCCGTATCCATCAAGTGGTAGCGCTTCGAATCAATCAAGTACCTCAACCTTCGTATCCATCTGACACGAAGGTTCGTATCCATCAGGTTGCCCCGTGTCCATTCACACCGATCAGGAGCTAACTAGCCTCGCGCTTGCCCTGTTTGAATCCAATATGATGAAATCCTTCGAACCCATGATTTCACCCAGCTTCGTATCCACCCAGTATCCTTGCTTCGAATCCATGGAAAACGTTGTGTTCGAATCCCTCCATCGAAGCACGCCACGATCGATTCGAAGCACCTCCGTTCGAATCCCTTTGTGAACAAAGCCTTCGAATCCACTTGGTCAAGGCGGCAAAGAACACGGAGTCGACCCATTCAACTTGGAGAAACAAGTGGATCGACACGAAGAACGCGCGCCACGTCATCGCAAATGCACGAGATGCTATCTAGTCGACCCTATCGATTCGAACAGGATCGAGTCGAAGCAACCAGCGTACCGAAGAACACCATCTTGAATCGATCATATCTCTCAATCCCTTGATCCAAATACCATGAAATTTTTACAGGAGTTTGCCTACATGTTGAAGAATGTCCACTCCAAGTTTCATCACGATTGGACACTTTTTTGATCAATTCGAACCAAGGGTCGAATCGATCCCAAAGTGGGCCCGGATCTCCAGAATTCGGGCGTGTGGGCCCCCTCACGTGCCAGAAGCGGTCTACCGGATTTTTAGGAGAAATATCAGCCTCCTACGCCTATAAATAGATCCCCAGGTCATTCAGGAAGGGGGGGTAATTCTGAAGCATCAAGACTCTACCGGATTCAATTCTACACCTTATCATCGTATTGCATTCAAGTTTCAGAGCTATAATCCACTGTAACCCGCTGTAATCAACTGTAACCAGCGAAGAACATCAATAAAAGTTAAAACCTTTGAAGTGGACGTAGGCCGGAGATAGCCGGACCACTATAAATCGTGTGTTCTTGTTCATAATTTCTGTTTTGCTACGTATTGCTTGCTTAGATCCGTGATTTGTGTTTGAATATTGCTGATTTATATTCCAACACTGGTGCTTTCACAATACTTGGGGATTGTGACCAATTTTGGCGCAAACACAGTATAAATAAATAGTAGTTAACTTCAAAAATCTTTGATAATAATTAATAATTTCAAACATTCATAGCAAAAAATAATAACCTATCTTAAACATTATTATAAATAATAATAATTAATTTCCAAAACTTTATTGATAAATAATTATTATTAATTTCAAACCATATTAATAATTTAAACAATTAACTTTTCAAAATATTAAAATATTGATAAACAGCTTTAAAAAAATATTAATATAAATAAGAAACTTTTAAAACATAAATATACTTCGTTGATAAAAATCCGTACTTATATTTCAACATAATCATTTCCATATTTATAGAACTATGTTTTATAGATCCCCTTCTATTTTATAAAACTTCCTTTTATAAAATCCCTTTCATTTATAAAGCCCCATTTATAACTCTATCCTCTTATAAATCCCACTTTCAGCTTTCAAAATAGAGTTACCTATTTTTCCAAACAACATTCCACATATTACTATAAATCCACAATTGTGATTTCCTTTCCGATTTATCCAATAATAAAGTTCCCCTTATTTATAAACACCATTTATAACTCTATCCTTTTATAATACGATTTTGCAAACATCACTTTGCTTTGTAAAATGTCACCTGTATACTTTTTCCCATTTATAAACTTCCACATTTATAAACAAATCTTGATATATATATATATATATATATATATATATATGTACATATACACACACATCGCTTTATATAAAACGGTTAATGAATATTTTATTAAATTATTTCTATCTTCTTCAAAACCAAACTCCTTCATTATAAAAGATGGGCTTATTTTTAGGATTTTAAAAACCTTTATCCATAGTTCGAAGATCTTTATTTTGAATATTTTATAAAACCATTAATTTATAATATCCAAAAATCGTACTTGTTAAAATTAAATTCTTTCTCTTAGTAATTCAAGAATTATTATTATAATATATATATATATATATATATATATTGAAATCACTTAAATCCTTTTTAAAACTAAATCTTCATTTTATAATATTTCAAAATACTAAAAATATGGCCTAGGGTTACTATAGCACTAAATATGAAGATTATCCACGTCATCAACTATGGCATCCAACAAACCATATATCAATTTAAACTAAAAAAATCAACAGTGTAAGGAATCCTATTGGATCCCTCCGACCTGTCCTCCTACATCACGTACAACAAATAATCAATAATTCAAAACAACCACTTCGAGGCAGGATCGTATGCAAAGGATCATCCGCTCTTACACGGGAACGTAATAGGTCTCATCTGCTCCAAAGGCGGGAATATATCCAAACCAACAATATAATTTAGTAAATTATCCAAATAGTCAATAACAGTCAGTAATAAAATATTCATACATCCAATCAATAACTTTATCGACTAAAAATATTTTTGGTTAACCAACAGGGTGAGATTAACTCAAACTGGTTTCAATCGTCAAAAACGTTCCGATTCGAATAAAAATTAAATGGTCATTCGATTATAACGAAAATTTCTACTAGTTCTGAATCATCCAATCCAAGTGCATAGTGTAGATAATGTTTTCACGAGTATAGTGCAACTTACCACGTTCGATTTAGACCCCGTTTGAAATAGTTATGGATTAAAGAACATTCAACAAATTTAATCAACTAACTAGATAATCAATTAAATGTTAATAACGTCATTAACCTTAGTCCATCATGGTAATCAAACTTCGTCCGCCAAAATAACTCCCGTCCATCTCCAAACTACCACCGCTGTGGGCCACCTCGTTACTGCCCGAGCAAGCCCCCCCAAGGCGAACCCCCCACCACCACGGTGCTCCCCAACTCTGCCTGTAGCTCGTGAATAACCTCGAGAGCCATGACCACGTTCAACTCGCTAATACTATCACCTCAGCTGACCATTGACCATCACAACCTAGTAGGGTGTAGCCCAGTCCACCCGGCTTCGATTACCTCTATTCTCGTTTCCTAAGAAGTCACTGCCTCGGCGAACGAGTCCACAAACCAAAAATGACCTCCCCACGGTCATCTCGAGATTCCGGTCACTGCGATGATCTTTTGACTCATCCAACCATCCATCGCATTCACTTCAATCCTGCAAGCAAATTTGCCATTGAGTCCCAAGCTTGAAACTACTTTGAGTGGCTCCAATTTGCTTGGGCTGTTGGATGAAGGGGAAATTTGATTTTAAAAAATAAAAATAAAAACAAAAAGGCAAACTTGTTTTCTACTTATAGACGCGGCAATATAGGTGAAAAAGGGTATGGTTTGAGCCGAAGAAGCATGGGCTAGGGCATTGACTTAAGTATGGCTATATATACATACATATATATATATATATATATATATATATATATATATATATATAATTTTAATTAGAATGTATAACTCTGGAAGTCTGAAAATCCCGAACTCCAAACGAGGAGTGCCGCCTAGCGTTCAATATGTTATACCGCTAATTCGAACACAGTGAAAATAGTATCGGGAGCCAATTCCATCGTATACATAAGTTAGTTTTCAAAATCAAATTATGTTAATTTAAATTCCTTAAATTAATTTCTACGCATTTCAAGCTCGAACGACCAAACGATACGCCTAATCGCCACGAAATTCGACGACATACCATTAATTCATTATTACGGATGCAATGGAACTAGTTTCATCCAATTTCGAGACAGTACCCCAAAAGGCTATTTTCACTCGTTAATTTAAACTTGTTACTATAAAACTTGTTTATTCACTTTTAATTCAAATTTAAAAGTTTACCATCTTCATTGTTATCCAAATGGAATTTAAATTAGCTTTTGAAATCATTTCCGTTCATTTCAAATTCAAGATTCAATTATTTTATATATTTCCATATATTTAATTCAACACTTAAATTATTAAATAAATCGCTATTTTTGAAATTAAGTTATTTAACTTATAAATTTAACTTTTCAATATTTAAAAATCAATTTAAATATTCAAAAATCATACAAGCAGGTTATGGTATGATCCCTTACTTTTGAGATGGATTTACTGTACTTTTTTATAGGCAGTCCGGATTTTTGCTAAGCCCCGTTTAAGGCCAGTTGTGACTTAGTAGTTCCTGTTTACTTGAGTTTTAATATACATTATTTTGAGGTAGTTCTCCTCACACCAAGACTTTATGTCTAACCCGAGTATTGGTTTTTGTCTGCTTATGTCATGACAACTCTCAAGCACTCGATTGGGTGTTTAGGGAGTCAATTGCTTTTGGCGATATGCTAGCAGAATGCGCAGCTGGAGTATTTTGGAGGTATGGCATCGATGTTTTGAGAAATATATGCTTGTTATTTTATTTGTACATGACAGACCTATTATTTATATATGAGACTGATATATCAGTTATTTTTTATAACTTCGCGTTTTTGGAGTTGATGTATTCTGATTTTCTGTATTGATATTTATTTGCCAATTACTTCCGCTAGTGCAGTCTCTTATATATTGTTATTCTATTATGTTTATGTATATTCAGTATATTATATGTTATCGTTTCATTGTGAGATCTTATCGATGTCTTGGTTTCGTGTTTTTTTCTTCTAATTTTACTCGACGATCTATCTTTTGTGGTATTCGATGGTCGTGCGATGATGTAAGACACTAATTTTTGGGTGTTATGAAGGGAAGGTTATTACATTCAACTTTTCTCCTTGTCATGGTTGCTCCAATCTAATCCTCCTTAGTTTAATTATGATTGCATTATGTTGTCATTTCAATTTGTGTTGAGTATTTTTTATATTATCAAAATTTTCATTGTGCCTAATCAGGTAGCCATCAAAGGTAATAACTTTTTTACTTTTCTATCCATTAGGAGAACAATAGTTTGATTCTTTCGATGAGATGGAAAAGGAAGAAGTTATTCAGATAAAGGATGAAGACTTTGTTTAAAAGTCATGAAAATTTTCAAACAATATGTTGATTAAAAATGAATTGTCCGACTCTAAATAGGATTAAGAAATTTGTCAAAAATATAAAGTTTACCTTAAATTTTTGTAATATTAGTTTAAGGTGAATAAAAACCAGTTATTAAATAACTTAGTTAAATTTAGGTTGTTGTTTAAATGATTTCATTTTGAGGACATATTCCTAATTTTCATCGTAAATTTAGAGAAATAGTAGCAATTTGATTTTTTGAATTAACAAATTCTCGTGAAACTATCCCTTTTCCTACATTATTACGTAAGAAATGATGCTAGATGATAATATGTTTTTTTCGTGAATGATTGATAGAATTTTTTGATAAGTTAATAGCGCTTGTATTATCATGGTATATTGGTGAATTTTTTAGCAGAAAATAGTAGTTTTGAAGCATTTGTTGCGTGTAAATGACTTGAGTATAGGCCAAAACCACAAAATTTTATTCCGTTTCACACTTTAAGAGCGAAATAAAATTTTGATTTTTACTAAACCATGATATGAGAGATTGACCAATAAAATGGCATGTGCCACTGGTACTTTTTCAATCCATTTTGCATCCTACGAAGTCCGCATCACTATATGATACAAGTTCAAAAGATCACTCTTTCGAATTAAAAAGTCAATAATCTTTTGTATTAGTTAAACAACGCAAAATTTGCTTTATGGTTTTCAAGTGCGATTCTTTTGGATTTGCTTGAAATCTTGAATACAGGCAAATGCTCATCATTAGATCAGGTCGACTTGCCATTAAATGTAATAAAGAACCGATCATACTTTTATAAAGTTTTTGATCTACTTCTTTACCATTTTCATCTTTTTCTAGATGAAGACTAGTTCCCATAGGAGTTGGCTTACTACAAATGATTTCTATTCCAAATCTCTTTAAAAAATCATTGCAATATATTTCTTGATAGATAAAATTTTCATTATTTAACTGTTTAACTTGTAGATCGAGAAAATAATTTAACTCTCCAATATGTGATATTTCAAATTTATTTTCCATAATCTTTTCAAATTCATTACATAACATTTCATTTGTATATCCAAAAATAATATGTCTACATCTATTTGAGCTATTAGAATATCATTTTCTTGCTTTTTAATGAATAATGTAGAATCAACTTGACAAGCGCCATTATCCTAATGGTTAAGCGATTCGGCTTTCGTGCGAGAGGTTATAAGTTCGAAACTTGCGTAGCATGATTCAAATGTTTACTGACATGTGATACGTTGCCTAGTGACATGTTGTATGTAAAGTACCATTTAAAAAAAAATATAGAATCAACTTTGTCGATCTTAATTAGATTCTAAAAGATATTTTTTTTAGTCAATCATACCAAGTACATGGTGCTTGCTTAATAATGTAAGGAACTTTCTTACATTTAAAAACCTAATCTGGAAATTTTTCATGTTCAAATAAAGGCAGTTGTTTAGAGATTTTCTTTTATAAATCCATTTAAAAATGCACTTTTAACATCCATTTGGAAAATTTTAAAATTATGGTGATAAGCAAAGGCAGGTAAAATTCTAATAGCTTCTAATCTAGCGACATGGGCAAACGTTTCTTCATTATTTATACCATCTTCTTGATTATACCCTTGAGCTACTAGCCTTGCTTTATTTCTTACTATATTACCATTTTCATCTATTTTGTTTTGAAAGGCCAATTTCGTACCAGTTACGGTTTGATCGTTTGATCTCAAAACCAATTCTCAAACGTTATTTCATTCAAATTGATTTAATTCTTCTTGCATGGTTGAAATTCAAAAATCATCTTGATGCTTCTTTAATATATTTTTTTGTTCTATTTAGAAATAAATGCAACATGATCCATTTGATTTAGTTGATTTCTAATTCTTACTCTAGTTTTAACTTCACTAACTATATTGTCCAGTGGATAATCATTTAAAGGATAGTGGTGATTTTAAAGTATTATCCACATTTTCACTTTAAGGAGGATTTTCAAAACCTGTAGGTTTGTTTATTGAACTACGTTCATCTTCATATTTTTTTTTGTAGTTTTCATTAAAATACACGTGCAATATTTCTTCTATAGTGTTTGATTTTTGATTAAATATTATATATATCTTACTTCTCTCCAAACATCCAACAAATATATACCTTCTTTGGCTTTTGGATTGAATTTTTCTAAATTGTTTTTTGTATTAATTATAAAGTGATGAAGCACTCACATCCTTAGGTCGCGGCCGACCTACCCTAGGTCGTGAACGACCTAACGCGATTTGCCGAAGCCCTAGATCGCACCTCCTCATTGTATGTCGCGAGCGAGCTAGCTCCCCCTTTCATATGTCGCGAGTGAGCTATTGCGGCCGACCTATCCTAGGTCGTGAACGGCCTAACGCGATTTGCCGAAACCCTAGATCTCACCTCCTCCTCGTATGTCGTGAGCGAGCTAGCGTCTCTTCCATATGTCGCGAACGACTTCCAAATAGGTCGCAAAGCCTTCAAGTTAGGTCGCATGAGAATTTTTCTAGGTAGCGGCCGTACTTATCTTAGCTCGTGGAAGAGTATTAAGTCGCGAACGAAGCTTGCGTCGCCAAACGCTGTTAGGTCGTGAACGACCTCATTTTAAGTCGCGTGACAAGTTTAAGTCGCGTACTGTCTTGTTTAGGTCGTTATTTTTTTAAGTCAATGTGTTGTAATTTGTATATTGTTAAGTCGATTGGTCAGTGTTGAGTTGTAATGCCTATAAATAAGCAAGGTGTGTCATTTGTAAAGGATTGTTGAAATTTGAATAAAATTTGGTTTGTACTTTGTGCTTCCATTTTTAAACTGGTAGTCGAGTGTTATCTCCTATCTCCACTTCGGCATTCGAGTGCGCTCGAATCAACGAACGTTGAAGCCAATTCGCGGAATCAAGTGCGCTTGATCAACGCTCAAAGAATTGTAGATCTTTCTTCACGGTATCGTGCGCGATCAACGTGTCATAGATTGCTAAAATCCAGTATCTTCGTGATCAATGGATTTGGGCCTTTCGGTATTCTTAAATCCATCGATTCTTCGTCAATTCACCGATTATTTTCGCTAATCGTGTGAGATCCTGGACGGATTTGATTTACATCGTCGAATTCGCTTCCCACACTGCGTCAGTTTGGTATCAGAGCTAATCGCAAGGAGTTCGCGTCATTTGAAGTTTGGAGATCGGATTTGCAATTGTTGAGAAGTTTGGTGTTCATCGTGAAGTTGCAACAAGTTTGGAGTTTTCGATCCATATCATTGTGGATCAAAGTCCGGAAAGTGTTTGAACTTGAGTCGTGCATCACTTTGAAGTGTTCAAGGCCGAGAGCCAAGTGTTGGAGTAAGCCATGACTTGTTCGTTTAAGTTTGAGTTGAAATTTTTGAAGATTGTTTGATTTGTTGAAGTTCAATCATGCCGCCGAGACGAGCTCAACGTCATCGCAATATTAATGCTTTGTATGGAAGAGAAGAGGCCGATGAAATGGAGCAACGAATCAACGAGAGTTTCACTGAGAAGTTGAATGAAGGGATTGGTCGATTAGAGAGAATGATGCTTGAAATGAATCAAAGTAGAAGAAGGGTTTCACCTGAATCGAGTCATGGGGGAAATAGAGTTTCACCACATTCAGATAAGGAGAGAAGAGGAGATCATGATCGGAGGAATGTTGACGATCGTGATAGAAATGTTGAAGAACGAAATCGAAGAGATGTGGATTATCGTGATCGGAGGAATGAAGATCGAAGAAATGTTGGTGGTAGAAATGGTGGAAGAGATATTGGTGGTCATGAGCGACATCGATATGCATTAGATTTTGCTGAGTAGTTTGATGGTGGTAGTGTTCATAGTCTAAATCGAAGCCAAGGAAGAAATCATTCAGAGTATGATCACAAATGGGAGTCCGGAATGAAAATTGAAATTCCAGAATTTAAGGGTGGTATGCAGGCTGAAGAATTTCTAGATTGGTTATCTAATGTTGAAGAGATCTTTGATTTCAAGGAGGTTCCGGAAGATCGTAGAGTGAAGTTGATTGCGACTCGTTTAAGAGGGAGAGCCATGGAGTGGTGGCAACAGACAAAACTTACATGAGAACGGATGGGAAAGTCAAAGATTGTTTCATGGGAGAAGATGAAGAAGTTAATGAAAGCTACTTTCTTGCCGTATAATTATCAATCTGTTGTGTATCAACGCTTACAAAATCTAAGGCAGGGAACAAAGACTGTTAATGATTATGCTGATGAGTTTTATCAACTAATTGCTCGAAATGACATCATGGAGACGGAAGAACAGTTGACCGCTAGGTTTGTTGGAGGGTTGAGAATGCAGATTCAAGATATGGTAAATATGTTTGATCCGAGATCTGTTGCAGAAGCACACCAGAAGGCGTTAGCTTGGGAGAAGTAAGGCAGAAGAGGAGGTGGTGTGTTTACAAATTCCAACAATCAAGTGAAGGGTGCCAGTGGGAGTTCCAATGTTTCTAAAGTTGTCGGTAAACCAGTTGTGAATGAGGCTGCGAAGGCAAAGGTCAACAACGATTTCAAATGTTATAATTGCCAGGAAGTGGGTCATAAAAGTAACGAATGTCCAAAACCAAAGAAGAGAACGATGATTACTGAAGTTGAAGGTGAGGATGTTGGTGAAGGTGATCCTAGTCCAGTGGAGGAAGATGAACAGGATATCGCATCCGAAGACGAAGGATGTAATCTAATGATGAGGAGGTCTTGTTTAACACCGAAGCAAGAGGATGAGGCTAGTTGGTTGAGAAGTAACATCTTTCAGTCGACATATACTATATTGGGGAAAGTTTGTAAATTTGTGATTGATGTAGGAAGTTGTGACAATATTATTTCTACTGAAGCCGTGAGAAAGTTGAAGTTGAAAACGGAGAAACATCCTAATCCTTACAAGCTAACGTGTCTAAGAAAAGGAGGAGAGGTGAAGGTGGACGGGCGAGTTCGAGTTCCATTTTCTATTGGGAAGAAATATAAAGACGAGATCTGGTGTGATGTAGTCGAGATGGATGTTTGTCATTTGCTTTTGGGAAGACCGTGGCAGTATGATCGAGCAGTGCAGCATGACGGTCGAACCAATAGCTACAGTTTTATGTTTGAAGGCATTAAGATTATTTTAGTTCCAAAGAAGAGACAGCAGGGAGAGAGCAAGTCAAAAGAGATTGAGGAGCTTAAAACTTTGTTGACTTTGAAGAAATTTGTTGAAGAAGTAGAGGAGAGTCCAGAGGTGTTTTTGTTGATTGGACATGAAGCTACTGAATCCGTTGAAGTTCCAGAGGAAGTAAAACCGATATTAGAAGAATTCAGTGATGCGTTTCCAGAAGAGTTACCAAATGAGCTACCACCTTTGAGGGATATTCAACATCAGATTGATCTTGTGCCAGGGTCAATTTTACCTCACAGACCACATTACAGGATGAGTCCTAAAGAGCATGAAGAACCAAGAAGGCAGGTGGAGGAGTTGTTAGAACAAGGGCGTGTTCAGAAGAGTTTGAGTCCATGTGCTGTGCCAGCCTTATTGGTACCGAAGAAGGATGGGACGTGGAGGATGTGTACGGATAGTCGGGCTTTAAATAAGATCACTGTGAGATACAGGTTTCCTATGCCAAGGTTTGATGATTTGATTGATCAGTTGAGTGGAGCAGTTGTGTTTTCCAAGATTGACTTGAAGAGTGGATACCATCAAATTCGTATTAGACCGGGTGATGAGTGGAAGACTGCTTTTAAAACCAGGGAGGGTTTATACGAATGGTTGGTTATGCCGCTTGGCTTGTCAAATGCTCCTACTACTTTTATGAGAGTGATGAACCAGATTTTCAAACCATTTGTTGGGAAGTTCGTGGTTGTTTACTATGATGATATTTTAATCTATAGTGGGAGTATGGAAGAGCACATCCAGCATCTGCGAGAAGTACTGTTGATTTTACGACAAGAGCAGTTCTATGCAGCAGCAAAGAAGTGCATATTTATGACGGACAGTGTTTTGTTTTTGGGGTATGTTCTGTCGAAGGAAGGTATTCAAGTGGACGAGAATAAAGTAGAAGCTGTCAGAAGTTGGCCACAACCGAAGACAATTACTGAAGTGCGAAGTTTTCATGGGTTGGTGTCTTTTTATCGAAGATTCATTCCACACTTTAGCAATGTGATGGCACCTGCAACTGATTGCATGAAAGGAAAGAAGTTTGCATGGTCATAGGAAGCAGGGGTTGCTTTTGAAAAGATCAAATCACTATTGACGACAGCACCAATTCTGGTACTACCGAATTTTCAGTTGTTGTTTGAGCTACATACTGATGCTTCGAAGGTTGGAATTGGTGGAGTTTTGAGTCAAAATGGAAGACCAGTTGCTTATTTGAGTGAAAAATTATCTGGAGCCAAGATGAGATATAGTACATATGATGTAGAGTTTTACGCGATTGTTCAAGCTGTGAAGCACTGGTGACATTATTTGTTTCAGAAGGAGTTTGTTCTTTACACTGATCATGAGGCGTTGAAACATCTACAAGGGCAGGACAAGATTTCAGCGACACATGCTTCGTGGATAGCATATCTACAACAATTTACTTTTGTTGTGAGACACAAATCAGGGGTGACAAATCATGTAGCGGATGCTTTGAGAAGGAGGAATCACTTGTTGACAACGTTGAAGGTTGAAGTGACAGGATTCAAATTATTGCCAGAGTTGTTTGAGGAGGATCCTTACTTTGCAAAGTTTGTTGAGAAAGTTAAGGATGGGAGTACTGATGAATTTTTGTTGGTTGATGGATTCTTGTTCAAAGGGAATCGATTGTGCATACCAGACTGTAGCTTGAGAATAAAGATTGTTAAAGAGTTACATGAAGAAGGCCATGTAGGCAGAGATCGTGCATTGCAGTTGACTTCTCAATCTTATTTTTGGCCGTCAATGAGAAAAGAGGTAGAGAGTTTTGTGGAGAGATGTCATATCTGTCAGGTTTCGAAGGGAACAGCTATGAATGCGGGATTGTATATGCCGTTACCTGTGCCTACCAGACCATGGGTTGATATCAGCATGGATTTCATTTTGGGCTTGCCTAGAACTCAAAGAGGGAATGATTCTATATTTGTTGTGGTGGATAGGTTTTCGAAGATGGCACATTTTATAGCCTGTAAGAAGACAGCGGATGCAGTTCGAGTGGCTCAATTATTCTTTAAAGAGGCGTATCGATTGCATGGTTTACCAGAATCTATCGTTTCTGATCGAGATACTGGATTTTTAAGCCATTTTTGGTTGAGTTTGTGGAAGATGGTTGGAACAAAGCTGAATTTTAGTAGCGCTTACCATCCGCAAACTAATGGGCAAACGGATGTGGTTAACCGATCGTTGGGAAATTTACTGAGATGTCTTGTGAAAGACAATTTGAAAAGCTGGGATATGAAGCTATGTCAAATGGAGTTTTCACATAATCATGCAGTCAATCGAAGTACTGGATTCAGTCCGTTTCAAGTTGTATATTCAGCCATTCCAAAGGGACCGTTGGATTTGACAACAGTGCCGTATCAGAAGGGAATTGTTAAACGGGCTAGTGATTTGGTGAATGAGTTGCAGGAATGCCACAAAATTGTACAGGAACGATTGTTTAAGAAAAATGAGAAGTATAAACAAATGGCGGATAAGAAACGAAAAAGTGTTGTCTTCAAAGAGGGAGATTTTGTATATGCCGTTTTGACGAAAGATCGTTTTCCGGTTGGAACTTACAACAAGTTGAAAGCTCGGAGGATTGGCCCAGTGGAAATCTTGAAGAAGATAAATGATAATGCGTACTGGTTAAGGTTGCCGGAAGAGGTTCATACTTCTGATGTTTTCAATGTTGAACATTTGATTCCGTATTATGGAGAGAAACTTGTCGAAGGTGACGAGGGTGTGAATTCGAGGACGAATTCCTTCCAATAAGGGGAGGATGATGAAGCACTCACCTCCTTAGGTCGCGGCCGACCTACCCTAGGTCGTGAACGACCTAACGCGATTTGCCGATGCCCTAGATCGCGCCTCCTCATCGTATGTCGTGAGCGAGCTAGCGTCCCCTTTCATATGTCGCGAGCGAGCTATTGCGACCGACCTACCCTAGGTCGTGAACGGCCTAACGCGATTTGCCGAAACCCTAGATCGCACCTCCTCCTCGTATGTCGCGAGCGAGCTAGCGTCTCTTCCATATGTCGCGAACGACTTCCAGATAGGTCGCAAAGCCTTCCAGTTAGGTCGCGTGAGAATTTTTCTAGGTCGCGGCCGTACTTATCTTAGCTCGTGGAAGAGTATTAAGTCGCGAACGAAGCTTGCATCGCCAAACACTGTTAAGTCATGAACGACCTCATTTTAAGTCGCGTGACAAGTTTAAGTCGCGTACTGTCTTGTTTAGGTCGTTATTTTTTTAATTCATTGTGTTGTAATTTGTATATTGTTAAGTCGATTGGTCAGTGTTGAGTTGTAACGCCTATAAATATGCAAGGTGTGTCATTTGTAAAGGGTTGTTGAAATTCGAATAAAATCTGGTTTGTACTTTGTGCTTCCATTTTTAAATTGGTAGTCGAGTGTTATCTCCTATCTCTCCACTTTGGCATTCGAGTGCGCTCGAATCAACGAACGTTGAAGCCAATTCGCGGAATCAAATGCGCTTGATCAACACTCAAAGAATTGTAGATCTTTCTTCACGATATCGTGCGCGATCAACGTGTCAAAGATTGCTAAAATCCAGTATTTTCGTGATCAACGGATTTGGGCCTTTCGGTATTCTTAAATCCATCGATTCTTCGTCGATTCACCAATTAGTTTCGCTAATCGTGTGTGATCCTGGACGGATTTGATTTACATCGTCGAATTCGCTTCTCACGCTGCGTCATAAAGTGTTTTGAACCAAAAATTATAAAATATAAAACATTTGGCTTTCTACCATTACATAGTCCATATGGTGTATTTTGTTAATGGTCTTATAGAAACTTGATTTAGGACATAAGAAGTAATTAATACAACTTCTACTCAAATTCTTTGATAGTTGACAAACATTTAATGATGTTCTTGCATGTTCTTGTAATGTTCAATATCTCCATCCAACAACACCATTTTGTTGAGGTGTTACAGAAAAGGAAAATTTATGACTTATACCTTTCTTATTGCAAAAATTATTAAATTTTGAATATTCAAAATTTTTTAGGTTTTGAATTTTTTTTTTTAAATTTTAAAAATTTGAAAGTATCACTTTTATGCTTTAAAAATAAAGTTATTAGGGTTTCCTGATTTTGGATTTGATTATTTTTCTAATCATTGCCATTCTTTACTTTCTTTATTTTAGTGAGTCTATGAAATGGGATCTTTGCTGTGTCTTAAAAAATAATGTTGACTATCAATTTCATCATGATGAATAGGTTCAGTCGATGTTCAATTTGGTTGGGCTTTCTTTATCACTTTTTCAAAAAAAAAAAATTATGTTTGTTGTTGTTTGTCTAATTTGAAAATAACAGTTGACCCGTTTGTTCATATTATCATGATAATTATTCTATTGGGATTTATTGCCTTAATTGTGTCTGTTATAACCTTTTGTAGTGGTAATTGTGTAATGTCAATCTAAGAATCATGTGTTTTCTCATTGTGATTTTGTTATAACATTTGTTAATTTTGATACATAAACTATCATCATAGGAAGTACATTAATTACTTGGTTGTATACTTGAGGGAAACAAAGTTTCATTTTATATATTCTCATTTCAAAAAAAAGCAACGGTAATATTAATGGCGTCTCTCCTTTGATTCCCCTTTTCTTGGCGACTAATTTCTCTTGGATCTTATTCGTTTTTTCCTCTTGTTCTGTGCTCTCTGTCATCACTGCCGATTTCTGGGCTCCGCCTGTTTTGTGAGTAGTAGGCTCGATTCTGATGTCGCAATCGGTTGATGGCGAATTCGTTCTTTCGGGTTCGTTCTTGCGTGCTTGTCCTCCTTTCTCCGATATTGCCTATGCCCTCTTGGCAGTTGTGGCTGGCCCCATCTCGGTTACATTCTCTGGTGAGCGCACGGTGGAAATTAGGGTTTTCTCTGTTTCTCTTTTTGGGGATCTTTGTCGTTCGAGATTCTTGTGGGTTTTGGATTGTTTTATGGAGATTTTGCCAGTCTTCGACGATGGTTTGAAGACTCGGCCTCCTCCCTCTAGGCGTTGTTTCCTGCCTTTGTCGGTGCCGGCTTATCGGCGCAATCTCGAGGAGGTTTCGAGGCGGGGTTTCATCGCCCAATTTGAACCTGCCTTGTGTTTCTCGGCGTCGTGTGCTTTGCAGCCTTGTGGCGAGGATAAGGTCTTGGTGTGCTCGGTGGTTTGTGATTTTGGTTCTTTTGAGCATGTTGCGGCTGATGGGGATTTCATCGCCCCATTTAGTCCTGAAATTGAGGACTTCTCATCTACGTCTCAGCGGTTTCTTGATTGTTGTGGGATGGATGCTTCGACTGAGATGACTGTTGCTGGTGATTCCAGTTTGGGGGAATGCCCTGTGTTTTCTCGGTTTAGCTCTTGTTCTGGCTTTTTGGGTCAGCAGCTACTTGATTGTTTTGGTGTTTCCAATATTGGGAATTATGTTGCCCCGTGTGTGCTGGCTGCTTCGTTTGATGAGCAGATGTTGGTTGGCTCGGTTGCTTTTTGTCAAGCAAGGGCACTGCAGGTGAGTTTTGTTCGGAGCAGGCAGGTGAGCTTCTCGCCTTCTTTTTCCTTTTTGCTCCTAGTTGTTGGTAATGCAGTGTCTGTTTGGTTATTAGTTGATGGTGCTTCTTGCTTGATTATGAGCCATGACACATCTTGGTGTGTGCTCCCTGACACTGTTGCCCAGCCCTTGTCTGGTGACGTGTCAGGTCCTATCGGTACTGAGCGCTCCATTTGGAGCGGACAGTGCGGGAGCTTCTATTGGGTTTTGGTTTTGAGCCATGGCGAGGCCTTCTCAGTGTCGCTCATGGCTGCCTTGAGTCTGCATTTGTTGGCTGATCCTCTTTGGTCCTTACGGAAATTTCATCTAGCCTGAATCGATTGGCTCGGGCGACATTCTTGGTCTGGTCGCATAGTGGTCTCAGTCTCGGATCGCTATGCGGACAGCCGGGAACTTTGCCAGCTTTCTTCGATCCGCTATGATGATCTCTCTGTCAGGACCAAAGTGCGAACCATACCTGTCGCGCGGGGCTGTTTGATTAGTGACAGTCCGGCATGGGTTAGGTTCCTACAGCACCGTGGGTTGCACATTATCAGCTCCCCTACATTCTTCCGTTTCTCTCCGTCTGCCTCAGACTCTTCTGGTTCTTCGTCTGGCTATTGCTCTTCTCTTTGTTCCCTTCCTTCTTCTTCTTGCTCCTTGTCGATTTCCATTCCGCTGCTTAGCGACGAGGAGATTGCGATCATTAATGATCGCTTAGCTCGCCTGACCAAGAACTCGGCTCCTTCCATACCTTCATCTTCCAGGTTGACGGGTTCGATTGCTTCGTTCGGTCCTTCTGACGAGCCGATCCCTCGGGTTTCGGACCCGATTCCTCATAGGCGCTCCCGTCCCAGATCGAGAGGTCAACACATCATTCCACGCACTCGCTCTATAGCGGAGACTGAGCAGACTGATCGGTCTGCTTTTCACTCCTTGTATCTTATCTGAGTTCAGCTTGTGTTGCTTTTCTCTGCTTTTCCTGCTCCTCTTTTTCTAGGCTCTAATGTCGAACTTCCTTTTCTGGAACATTCGTGGTATTGGCAATGAGGCTTCATGCGTCCGGTTGAAGCGTATTGTCCGGAAACACTCTGTTTGCTTGGTAGCTCTTTTAGAACCTTTTGTGGGTCCTGGAGAGATTACCAAGATTGTCCTGTCGCTTGGGTTTGGCGGTGCCATGTCCAATGTTTCGGGTAAGATTTGGATTCTTTGGTCCAAAGATTGTGTGGTTCGCCCTGCTTTTGACTCGGACCAGCTTATCTCTTCGGTGTGTTCTTCCTCCTTCTTCCCTCAACCTTTTCTCTTCTCGGCGGTTTACGCCAAGTGCGATAGGATGGAGAGATTATCCCTGTGGGAGGATATTCTCTATCTAGCTGAGATGGGATTTTCTTGCTCTGTTGTGGGTGGAGATTTCAATGTTGTCGCTAGTCAGGCCGAAAAATTAGGAGGGATGGCCATCAACCGATCCTCTGTTTCTGACTTCAACTCGTTCATTGTCAGCTCTGGGTTATCTGAAATCCCATTCGTGGGCTCTGCTTATACTTGGTCTAACAACCAGGAGGGTCCGAACCGGATTTTATCCCGGTTGGACAGAATTTTTGGATCTTCAGATTGGCTGAATCTCCCTTTTTCCTTCTCAAACTCTCATCTTCATCGTTCCTGTTCTGACCATGCCCCGCTGGTGTTACGCTGCTCTCCGCGTTCTCTAACGGGTCCTTCTTCCTTTCGATTCCTTAGTATGTGGCGGTCCCACCACTCGTTTCTTTAGGTTGTGGAGGAATCGTGGTCCGCTCCAATTTCGGCTTCTCCTTTGGGGTCTTTCTCCCAAAAGCTGAAACGTCTTAAGACTCGCCTTAAACATTGGAATTCCAATGTTTTCATGAACATTTTCGATCGTGTTCGGACGGCCGAGGAGTCCCTCATCCTCGCTGAATCTTTGTTCGACGAGAACCCTTCTGCCGAAAACAAGGAGAGATGGTCCTCTGCCCAACTGGTGTTCTCTTCGGAACTCCGTATTGAAAACGCCTATCTTCGCCAGAAGGCGAGGGTCAAATGGGTGGTAGAAGGCGACACGAACTCTAAATTTTTCCACTCGACTATCCGCAAGAAAGTCAACCTTCTTTCCATTCGTGAAATTTTGAGGTCGGATCTATCTGTGGCTTCGTCGCCGTCTGAAGTCAAGGAGACCATTTTGTCTCATTTTCAATCCTTTTTGGGTACTCCTTCTGTGTCCGACCTGGACCAGGCTATTCTCTCCTTCATTCCCCGGTTGGTCCCTTCGGAGGGGAATGACGCCTTAGCTGCTCCGCCTTCTCCGGAAGAAATCCGGGCCTGCGTCTTTGCTCTTAGTAAGGACAGTGCCTGTGGCCCAGATGGCTTCAACGGCTCCTTCTATCGGAGTGTTTGGCCTATTATTCAACCAGACTTTTGCTTGGCTATCTAGCAATTCTTTTCCGGCAGCATTCTTCCCATTAGTTGGTCTTCCAGCAACTTGGTCCTAATTCCGAAGTATGATAACCCTCGATCATGCTTGGAATTTCGACCAATCAGTCTGTGTAACTTCTCCAACAAAGTGATTTCTAAGGTTTTGGCCATTCGTTTAGCTCCGTTCCTTGATCGCATCATCTCCTCTTCTCAGGCAGGTTTTGTTAAGGGTCGTTTAATCACTGATAACGTCCTGTTGGCTCAGGAACTGATTTCCCAGATTGACCGGAAGGTTAGAGGCTCTAATGTTGTTTTCAAGCTTGACATGGCTAAGGCCTATGATCGTATGTCTTGGTTTTTTGTCATTAGAGTTCTGCGGGCCTTTGGGTTTCCTGAAACCCTTATCGATCTGGTTTGGAGGCTTATCTCTAACTGTTGGTTCTCCGTTCTGATTAACGGATCGGCCTACGGTTTCTTTCGGGCGGGTAGAGGTCTTCGTCAAGGGGATCCTCTATCTCCATCTCTTTTCGTCATTGCGGCTGAAGCCTTCATTCGTGGGATCCACACCTTAACGATTTTCGGTCAGGTTCACCGTTTTGGTCTTCCGAGAGGGTGCCCAGTTGTGTTTTCCTTATCCTTTGCGGACGACATTGTTATTTTCTCTAACGGCAATCGTTCGTCTGTTCGTCGGCTGCTTTGCTTCATCCATCAGTACGAGCGTTGCTCGGGTCAACTCGTTAACTCTTCGAAGAGTTGCTTCGTTCATGCGAAAGACATGGATCCTTTCCGGGTCTCATGGGTCTATTCGTTCACCGGCTTCAGGGCGGCCTCCCTTCCTCTTCCGTACTTGGGTGTTGTTCTCTACAGAGGTAGGAAACTCAACGCCCTTTTCGACCCTCTGACGGACAAGGTCAGGGGAAGGATTATTCGTTGGAATGCGTCGCTGCTTTCTCAGACAGGTAGACTCGTGCTTATCAAGTCGGTTTTAGGCTCGTTGGGTTCCCATATCTTCGCTGCGATGACCCCTACCGAGTCTTTCTTTCGTTCTTTCCGATCTTTGGCCTCGTCCTTCTTTTGGGGGTCGAAGATTGACAACCATCGTCATCACTGGGTTTCTTGGGATGTGGTGTGTCGCCCCAAGAACGAGGGCGGACTTAGTGTGCATAACCTCAAGGACTTTTGTTCGGCTTTTGCCTGCAAGTTGTGGTATAGATTTGGGGCAAACGATTCCTTATGGGCTAAGTTCCTGCATGCCAAGTACCAAAGGCTAGCCTCCGTTGGCTTTTCTGGTTCTCCAAGTTTCGCTAGTGAGACTTGGAAGCACATGCAATCGATCAAATCTTTCTCTGACTCTCACGGAGGCCTTTCAGGTTGGGAAGGTGGTTCGTTTTCCATTTTCAAAGCGTGGAATTCTACTCGTACTCCGGCTCCGGTTATCCCTATTTTCTCTTTCATTTGGGACTCTAGAATCCCTCCAAAAGTGTCTTTATTCATGTGGCGAACCCTTCATAAGGGGTTGCCAGTTGATGAGAACATTCAGCGGATTGGCATTCCATTCGTATCCCGATGCAGATGCTGCGGTAATGGGGTATCCGAATCTTCTGATCATTTACTCTTCTCGGGTAACACTGCACGAGCTTTTTGGAATTATTTCGGGAATCTGATTGGCATCCGAGGAAGATACGGCTCGCCGGTTGACTTACAGAGCACCTGGTGGAGCGGTATCTCGGATAAATCCTTGCGCTCTGTCGTCTTTCGCTTGATTCCGTGTCTGATCTGTTGGCACCTTTGGTGTGCGAGAAATAAGACAATATTTGAGGAATCTCCCATGAATCCCGCTTCCATTATTCGTCGGGTTAGGAATAATGTTTTTTTGGCTTTTCGTGGTAGACCTTTCAAGGGAGCGGTTAGTTCCCGATCTGGCCCCCTTGTGCCCTTACTATCTATTTCCTGTACTCGGTCTTCCGCTAGAGAGGGAATTGGATGAGGCCCGGTTGCGAGCCAGGTCCTGGATGTTCATGTTTGGCCGGAGCTGGTTTTCCACTCTTTCTGGTTATGCGCGATGGATTGCTCGGATCGCTTTCTTTCAGATCTCTGTTCCTCTGTCGTTACTGGGGTTCGACCGGTTTTGCTTTTCTCTATGTCTGGCGTCTTCTGATGTTCCTCCGGTTTTGTGGTTTTCGGTTTTATTTTTTATACTGTTAGTTCTGGTTTGTTGGTTTTCTTCTCTTGGTTACCTGTCAGGCATGTTGACGGCTTTTGGGGTTTATTAATAAAATTCTTTTTTAAAAAAAAGAAAAAAAGAAAAGAAAAAACAAAGTTTGATTTAGACATATCTACAGTAGATATTGTTCGTTTTTCATTTTCGAAATACTTTAACTTGATTTGTAAGTCGTTTGCATTGGTTACACCTAACCTCTCATGCTGACCATTGCTATATTAGCACTGCACACAAATCATATATGAAAAATGACATGATATATTCATACTGCAGTGTGATTATAGTGATACCAACAGTGCCTTTTCCTACTAGATAATTGTAGGACTCCATATCATAGTGCACTTTTCTAACTCCATCGAGTAACCTTTAAGCAGTTTTAAAAATTACACGTGGTTGTATAAAATATAGAATGCTGCACCCATTCTTTGACTAAATAAATTATGGAACCGTATACTAATAGATTGATCAAACTATTCCTTTATGCTTACACCAAACATAGCATTTCCACTGTCTTTATTCTGAAAAACAAGTGATCATCACTTCTTGGTATTGTAGATCAGTTTTAGTTCATGCTTAGAGTTTTCAATGTTGATAACTATAGTAAATAAGATGTATATATTTTATCTAGATTTTAAATTTTGCCATCTGCTTTCCACTTGCTTTGTGTCTACATGAAAAAAAAGGTCGGTGGTTACATTTGTTACCATGTTCAAATCATTTTGAAAATATGCATTTTTGACAGTTGATTTTAACAAACTGAACAAACTAGTACTTTAAGTATACTAGTATAGTATGTAGACTGACATAGTTTATGGTTCCAGGGTTATACTTTAATTTTATGGTGCTGAGAACATGACGAAAATTACATCATATCATATTTGCAATGCCTAATTGTTCTTTATTCCTATTATTCAAAAGCAGTATCGTGAGAAACACAAAATTTCAATAACTTGCATGGGAATTACCTCAACTATTTAGGTTGCAGCCTCAGTTAGTCTGATCATTGCTTGGCCCAAGGATTCATGGCTTTAGCTTGGTTCAGTCTCTAGTTATCAATTTTGTCTGTGATCGAGTGGAGCCAAATGTCATTTATCATCAGTTAGTATTATAATATGATTCTCAAAAATGACATGTATCTAAAAAAAATAAAAAAATCAGTTGAATAATATTCTGACATGTGTACCTGTATATGTGTAATTGTGTAGCATAATAAAGTTATCATGACGGCAATCAAATACACTTCTCAGGTACATTATTATTCCACTATTTAGATAATTTGATCATGTTTTATAAGACAAATATGAATTTATGCAAAATCAGCCAAATTTGCCCCAGCCTTCTTTGAAGTTCAGGAAGGGGGAAACAGAAATTTTGGTCAATTTTACTTTGTTTCGAGTTAATGTTATCCGTTGACGTCCAATTTTGCTCTTTGATAGGCTTACATGAACTATAAACGCGATGGAGCATTTGACAATTTATTGTTGATTTAACAGATTGACCTTTTGGTTCAATAACAATTTGTTATGAATCTTATGCTTCCCACTGATCTATATCTAAAGTTTACGACAAAAATGACTACAAAAATTAGAGTTAACATTTAAATCTTTCAATCAATATTTTGGTAAAATATGCCAAGAATTTGTGTGCTATGAATTCTTATTGGCGATGATTTTATTGGGGTGAGTGCTTCAATGATTGGGAAAAAAAAGTGAACTGATATTTAATCTGTACGCTCTAGCAAATAATTGAGGTCACTTGCAAGTATCATTTTAAACTTTCTATAACATATAATGACTTTGATGTAAAACAGACCGGTATATGATTTTTGTCTGATGATAATAAAAACACACACACACACACACATATATATATATATATATATATATATATATATATATTCGTTTGAATGTATTTGTTATTGTACTATTTTATTTTTCACATATTAAACAAATATATGTTGGATAAAATAAATAACACAGAATTCAAATTCAAACAAATATTTTATTACAGATTAAAATTGTACAAATTTGAGCTCTTACTACATATATACATTTTCAATTACATTACAATTTCGATTAAATTACAATTTTCAATTTATATGTTACACCTTTCTACATATTCACTCAACACACGTATTTTTATCTTCAACTTTGTTCCAGCATGAAGACGCAGTAAAATTGAAAAAGAAAATATTTTGCACTGCATATTAAAGTTTGTGTTTTGAAAATGTTATTTGCTTCAGTTATTTGGATTATTCGTCATCATTTTTCTTTTGAATTCATCTTACATGAACAACTTGTGACATGCACACTATATGCCACAAGGCCGTGCACACCGATGTATATTTGCTTGATAAAATTGCAGGGACACGTGAGCACAATGTCAAACCTGAACCGAGGCTGGATTCAACACAGGTACAATCCAAAATACAAAACAAAATTTAGTTCAGACTGTGCAACCAAGTGCAACATCAACACTAAACAACACTGCAACAACACACACATGTCCACATGAATGACTCAACCAAATCAAGGCTTCCAGTAACAGTGATCAAGTGCAGACACACAAGCGAGCAAGCAAATTATCTCAAGTATGACTCAAGGCAATGAGCCAATACCATACATATGCAACATGAGGATATTCGAAATATGCAGCGGTTTTCAAAAAGAAACTACAATTGTAACACCAAGCAATACAACAACAATGATCATAGTAAAGACATCAAGACCATACAAGTGCAAAATGTATACATGAAACTTCATACTTGATCCAGACAGTGGTGAACACAATGCAATTTATTCAATGCATAAACATACTTGAATAATGTAACGATGCAGAGTTTGACCACTTTAAAATGTACTATTTAAAGTGATTTTAACATAAAATAGGTAAGCCTATATGATTCATACAATATTGGATAGGATTTGGAAAGAGAAGTATACGCAAAAATAGTAACATTTACCTACATCGACAAAAGTGACAAAATGCTGACTTTAGAAAAGTAAGTTTCAATAGTTAAATGAAGTATTTTAATTTATTTATGAGTATTTATATTTTTTAAATAGCATTATACAAATTTATTTTTAAATTTGGTTTACATAAATAAATAATTTAACTAAAACGTCAAAATATGATCGTAAAACATTTTGTCGATTAAAAAGTTGTCGCAACATCGTCGCACATTTATTTTCTTATATAGGAACATCTATTCAAATAGTATAAGTATTAATTAATTCACTAATCAAATTTACTTTTACTAAACATACTTAGAAAATTCTATAACCTAATTAACAAAAAGTAAGCACGAAAAGAAAAACATGTCATTTCAAAGAAAAAATTATACACCAAATCAAACTAAACATAATTATTATATTCTTTACTTAATATTTAAGTGAAAATGACATAAATTAATGATTTGAAATATGATGTTAAGTGTTGAAAAAATAAGGTTGCTTAAAAAGTAAGTAAAGCGTATTTTGGTCTTTTGATAAAATATTATTTTAATTCAAATTTTTTTCTATAGATAAACATCCACTTTCTCGCTTTTTTTCGCTTCTTCTTCTTTCTTTTTCAAGATTTTCTCCACTTTTTTAATGGCTTCTTCTTCTCTCTTTTCCTTACTAACTTTTTCAAAACCATAACAAATAAAGTCAAAAACACCACCAAAACATGATTTATCATCTAAGAAGTGAAGAAATGATGGAGGAAAAGGAGGATCAAGGTGGTCAAACCTATGGAAGAGGGAAAGAATTGTGGTTGAGTGCAAGTGGAAGTAAAGTGATGACGAGCACTAAAAGTGAGGTTGAGTTGTTTAGGTGATGGTTTGGTGAAGTTAAGATGATTTAGTGAAGTGTTGCACTAAATGAATGTTGGTAGGAAGTTAAGCGATTTGGTTAAATGTGAGTACTCGAACCTTTGTTTTATTTTAATAAAACTTAAGTTGATAATACACATGTTAAATTAGAAATTAATGTGTTGAATATTGGTTGATTTTGGTTGATATTATGGTTGATTATATGATTATGATATAAATGATAACTTGGTTTGATAAATGATAAGAGAAATGGTTAATAAGTATAGTTAACTCAATGGAAATTAATCCATATAAATGTGGGTATGGAAATTATTTAGCCTCTTAATGATTTCAAAATATTTAAAAAGATTGAAAATAATATTATAGGAATATAATATTATAATATGAAATGAAATGAAAATACTACAACAAAAATACCATATTACAATGCTTATTTTACAACAGGCACTAGTTGCCCGTTGTAATAGAAGGATATTACAACGGTCCATTTAGGACCGTTGTAATAGATGCTCTATACAACGCCCTTTTCGCAACGGGCAATGACTGTCCATTGTAATAGAATGCTATTACAACGGTCCATTCATACATGTTGTAATAGATGTCAATTTTACAATGTTCACAAAAATGCCGTCGTAATAGATGTCAATTTTACAAAGATCACAAAAATGCCCGTTGTAAGAGGTGCCAATTTTACAACTCTCAAAACGACCGTTGTAATAGGTGTCAATTTTACAACGGGCTAATAATGCCCGTTGTAATAGGTGCCAATTTTATAACGGTCATAAAATGCCCGTTTTAACCGATCCCAATTTTACGTTAATCATTGCTCACGTTTGTTGAACCCATTTTTCGAGAAGTTTCTAATGCCGGCCAATATTTATTATTTAATATTTACTATTTTGTATTTAATACTAAATATTTCATAATTAATAATTACGATTAAATAATTTCTATTAAATCACTAATAATTAATATTAAATAATTGCTATTAAATAATTAAGGATTAATTATCAATACTTAATAATCAATAAATAATATTAGTTTTTAATAATTAGTATTAAAAATTTAATAATAGATAACTAATATTAAATATTTAATAATTAATAATCGGTAATATATACATAATCATTAACTTTAAATAATTAATATTTAACTTAAATTAAGCAGTAACAATTAATAATTGACAAGCAATTTTAAATAATTAATTATTAATTTTAAATAATTAATGTTTAATGATTCAAAATTAATATTTAAAAAGTAATTTAAGAAAGTCATAAACTAGTTAATATAAATTTTCAAATATTTACTAATTAATAATTACTATTAAATAATTTTTGTTAAATAACTAATATTAAATAATTAATATTAAAAGATTAAGAATTAATTATTAATACTTAATAATTTACAATCGATAAATAGTCATTAGCTTTTTATAATTAATATTAAAAATTTAATAATTAACAATACTATTAACTATTTAATAATTAATAATTGTTAATATATAATTAGTGTTTAACTTTCAATAATTATTAGTCAATAAATATTAAGAAGTAATAAGTAATGATTAATAATTAATTTTAAATAGTTCATAATTAATTTTTAATAATTTAAAAGTAATATTTAATATTTTAAAAAATTCAAGAAATTCGTATTATAGTTAATATAAATTTTACCATGTTAGCTCTAATTTTTAATACTTGTCTTTATAAAAATATTGTGAACGGTTTAGCTGGGACACACAATAATTTAGCAGTAATACATGAAAAGTTGGCAGCAAAATCTTGAAACTTAGGCGGGAACTGCCGAAAAATTGGCTCCAAGTTTAGTAAACCAAATACTCCTTACAGTCACTCCTTCACAAACCCAAAACTCACACTACAAATCCTAATTTGTCATATCCTTATCCTTCTTCCCGTTTTAATTTGCCTTCCTCAGTGGACTAATGCGTTCGTTTGAAACTCGAAACTCAGACTGCCTTCGTCTGCAAACCGCGGTTGAACTATTCCCTTGAATCATTTTTTCAAACTGCCCAACACTTTAGTAATTTTCCCAAATTTAGAAACCCTAGCCTTTGCAACTGTGATTGCAATCTCGACCTGAAATCGCCATTTCAAAGTGCTGCATTGACCCATCAGTGTCAATAGCGATATCAAATTGAGGACCCTGGCTCTTAGTAATGCTCCCTTTGAATGCTTTTGATGCAGGTACTTCGGTCAATAAAGAGCAATTTGTCCTTCATCGGCCAAATAGCAAGAAAAATCGAGGCCTTCCTTTTTTGCTTTCCATTCGGGATCATGGATTTTATTTTGTGCATACATGTATGAGCCTTAAGCGCACCTTGACGGGTTGTGGGAAAACAAAGTGCTAGGAATTGGATTACCGGGAGATACATTTCAACACTTTAACATGATTTTTTGTACTGGGAAGGGGTGGGAATGGTCGGTAGCCATGACATAGTCAGGATCCCAAAATGTTGGCCAATCAAAAAAGCTTGAAGAAGCAAAAGTGGTTAAGGAGATTGATGCAGTTGAATTGCTTGATGAAACGCTGCTAAGACCCGTAACTGGGTATGCTTCCAATGAATCATCACCTAACCTGCCTCATCTCGACCCATCGGTTTGCTGCTTAGGTCATTTATTAATTTACCATTGACCACTCCGGTGATGGATCCTGACACTGAGGCTAAAGCGGTGGAATCTCTAAAGTGCTTTGATATCACTATTTTAGTGACCATAGAAGAACATTGAGAGTTTATAGGGATAGAAATAATTACAGGTAATGAGTTGCAATGCTATTTTAGTGAGTTGGAGAGGCAAGCAACTTGTTGCCTTGAACGGATGATGTATATCACCAAAAACTGAGCCAAAGGAAGTAATGATGTGCAAAAATCTGAGTTGATATGTCGATGCAAGTACTGTGGTAGAACAAGGCAAAGTAATATGGAGACCTGAACTACGATGGCAGCAACACAAACACGGTCGCAGAATTGAAGCCAAAGTTCGAACAAGGCTGAGATTGAAGAGCTGGTAAGAATTGAATAAGTGTTCAATTGAAGATTGGTAGGACTTGACAACGGAAAGTGGTTGAATAAGTAGGACAGTATCCCAGGATGACATGTTGGACAACTGATAGAAAGTTGAGTTACTTGAACTGGTGTGAAATGCAAAATATTGCAGGATGCTCAGCTGGGTGGCATGGCGCAAGCAGCAAGGGGAATACTAAGATAACTACGGCTTGAAATAAGTGCATAGAAATACAGAATACTGACAGTGAACTGTAATACAATCAAACTGGCTGACGGAAAATCAAGAATGCACAGAGTATTCATGGAGAGCTACTGTCGAGTGATGAAAACGAGGTACTGTAATTCTTCCTTTTTTGGTTTAGTTTGCCTAATCGATATACCTAAATAATTTATTGGGTATTGCCCTTTTTTACAATTTAGAGTATTTTCCACATCCATTGTAATGTTTAATAAATTAAATAATTTTATAGAAAATTAACTAAATTAAAAGTTTAATAAGAATTAGCCAAGTTTAATAAAAATTGATAAAAACTTATAAATATGAACTAAATTTATTAAAATTAAATTAAGTTTTATAAAATTTAACTAAGTGTTATAAACATTTAATTAAGTTAAATGAGTTAAATAAAAGTTAACTAAGTTTAAATTAATTAAGTTTATCAAAATTAACCAAACTGTTATTGTCCATTTTTCCGGACAGTAAGAAAATATAATAAGAATAAGGATGTAATATCATAGCTATCTCAAATTCTTTGAGGCACTATACACATAATCAGTTGATGCTTGTTTATTAAGTTTGTTGATAAAATGTTGGATGTGGGGTTTGCATTGTGGTTTATTCAAATATCTATATATCCAGTTCTAACAATGTACGTTTGTATTTTCCATTCTAATATTATTTACGTCTTCACACTCTTCATACTTTAATTTTAGAGTCATGATGTTTTTGTACTGAACTTGTTTAAATGATTACAAAGATCTGATGATTTTTAACCTAAATCTTTTTATTTTGAGCCATGAAGGAGGCATGTTAATTTACTTTGATATGCTTAATTTTGTTGAATATTTGCACCTATCAATTTGGATTCACTTTTCTTATTAATGAACAGTTCCTTTATTTTTCCATTATTATAATAAATTGTAGCAATCTAATCTCAGAAACATTTCACTCGTAAACTTGCACTCTCCCTACCGCTATTTGTGATGAAAGACCGCTTTTCAAGTTTTCGTAAAAACTCACAGCGAAAAGCACCAGAGCTGGAAACTCAGCTACATAGTTTTCCATCCATAATTAAATATCTACTATTGATGTAGAGCAAGACTTCTTTTCGACCTGGTGGATATACAAAAAGCCATGATGAAGCGCCATGTATATAACTTCAGGTGTTATATTTGAAAAGGAAACAGTTAATTGTATAGTTCCAATATAATTTCTCATTAACTTATATTTCCATCTTATCTGATGGGTGGTATGAAACTACAAATGCTTCTACTGTGCAAACTACATGATTAAAAACAATAAAAGTTGCATATATAGGTATTAAAAATATCTTACTGTTGGTCTGATAGGGTAGCAAGCAAGAAGCTTGTTGTTTTGTTTTGTGTTTACATTAATTATTATCATTGTTTAACGAAATCACAATCAAATAGGCTGATTAATTCCTTTTGATGTAGTTATGACTAATAGCATTAGTGATATTTGATAATATATCTTTTGCGAAGATAATGAAATGATAGTGATTTGTGATATGGTTTGCTACTTGTGATATGAATTAATATGCTACTTGTTCAACTTAATTTGACTTCTTACTATCTTCATATATTGGTTTCTTACTACGCTCGTATAAGTTTGATTATACTATTCTATGTATATTTTGATGATTTTTTAGCATTTACTTTGTTTACTATTTTTTGTTTTGCTTTCTTAAAATTCATTTATATATCAGGTTGATAAATCAAGAGAAGATGAGTTGTTCTTTGATATGAAAATGATGGTACTATTTGATAGAGCACAGTAGGATAGGTAAATGTGGAGCAAATTTTTCGGGGAGCTTGAATGCGGCATGATAACGCCCGCTTTTGGCAATAGATGTATGATTGAACTTTTCCCATTTCAGATATAATCATTTATGATCGATCAACATTATTAATGTATGGACAATCCTTTGTTCTTCCACAAAACTATTTAAGTACCTCAAATTGGCTTGTTTGATAGATTAGTTTTGTAGAGAACAATAATGTAATGTTTGATTTTCAAATAGTGTATTGTTTATGTTTATCTGCTGTTTGCTTCAGTTACAAAATGTGCTTAGAATTTTATTTTTAAATTTTGCATCTTTTTTAACAACGGGTAAAAATAGTTGTAGTAGATTCTACCATAACATGCAATATCATGTATACAATAAGCTATACCAATTGTGTTATAGTCAATTACAACGGGCTATGCCACTTGTATTATAGGCTATTACAACGGTCAGAACCCGTTGCAGGTTTCAATATTTTTACAACGGGCTTTAATTGTTGTCATAGAGTATATTGCAAAGGCCGATGACAATCCTTTTACAACGTTTATTGCCCGTTGTAAAATACAGTCGACCTATTACAACTAGGCCTAATGCAATTGGTGCACGCTCGTCGTGAAACCCATATTACAAGGGGCATTGCCAGTTGTAAAAAGGATGTTTTGTTGTAGTGAAAATAAGTTTGCAATAATGAAAATATCGTTTTAAATAAGTTAAAATAGATTAAATATGGTTTAAAACAAATTTGAAGTGTTTCGGACAAGTTCCGAACCAATTCACAAAATTGGTCAAAATCGAGCTCGTCACGTAGCGGCAGTTCTTAAATTTCGACCCGCAACTTCAGATTAACATACAGAATGATTTATAAGTCGGATTTCTTCGAAATAAAAATTCTTTAGTCCACAATGATAATAGTTGTCCAACGAAGAAAGAAAATCAAGATTTTATCAAGTAGATTTTGAAATACGTCCAAAATAATTTTCTAAAAAAATCGCACTTTTGTAGTAAAGTGACCAAAGCTTAAAAATCGATATTTTAAATGTTTTAAAAATATGAAATAAACTTGATAAATCTATTAAAATGGTTTAAAATAGATTTGAAATGAAAAAAATATGAGTTTTCAAATATTAAAAAGTTGTTTAAATCAAATAAGTTTATATAGCACTTTCCGCAGTACTTTTATACTACGAATTCTATAACCTTTTGAAATGTAGTTTTAAACTTAGCAATTCTTTTTAAGAATCAATTATGAATGTTTTTAAAGGAATAATTAAGTAATGTAAAGATGGTTTGGAATTTTTAATAAGAGTTTGAATAAATGGTTAAGTGGAATTGTTTATACCACTTAAACAAAATGTGAAGAATATTGAATGTAATAACAAACTGAGTATGAGGAAACAACTAGTACATTTGTCCCGCCTGTGAGATCTAGAAAGATAAAAATAAGGTGTTTAGCTAAGGTTAGGGATGGAGCAAATAATGCCCTTAACTTATCTGGCCTATGTTTTCTCTTTTTAGGCGAGGGGTGGAATAGATCGAAAGGAAAGTCCGGATGCTCTAAAAGATCATATTTAAGTTTTTCCAAGATAAAAGAAAAGAAACAAATTCTTTGAATGTTAATTAACTACTTAACATCTTTTTATTCGATGATTAGTATGAAGGAACTAAGATCGGATTTGGGTGATTCCTATCCGAAAAACCGAGATCGGATTTGGGTGATTCCTATCTGAAAAACCCTTCAAACTAATTTTTGAAATAAAACATATTGAAGACAAAGATCATTGAACACGAATATCTCCATGATGTAAGATTACTTTCTATTAGTCCTTGGAGGTGAAATTTACCATATCTAAGGTAGCAATAGTGATCTGTTATGAAAATCTTCGATTTGCAAGAATATGATTTGAAGTTAAGAAAGAAATCTTTGACTATGACATAATAAATGATTTGGGAATGTTTTCCCTAAGTTAAAAGTTATAACTTGAATATAAGAAATCTTTGATTAAGATTTAAATGAATGATTTGGAAATGTTTTCCTAAGTAAAAGAGAAAATGATTTGGAATTATTTCAGGATTTAAGAGAGGTTTAAATAAACCAAATTATTTGATAAATAAGACTTAATGATTCCATATACATTTGAACAGAAAATGGAAAAAATTAAAGAGAATATATCTAAGAAAGAAATTTGATTTTTTTTATTTTTATAAAGAGATATATAAATAGAAAACAGAAGCTGTCAACAAGCATGACAGGTAACCCATAGAAAAATAAGACCAAAAGCCGGCGAATAAAGCCAAGGAAGATAAAGACCAAATAAAGCAGAAAATACAAAAAATATGCCAACAGAAGGTCCATAAAACAAAATACGGCGAAGCAGCCGTTTATGAAAACCCCAAAATTAGAAAAAGCGGAGATAGCTGCCGAAGGTTCCTCACAGAAGGGAAACAAAACAGAACAATGAGATTCAGCAGAGGAAGCCGAAAAAGAGAACGGCGAAACAAGAACCAGAGTAGCGACAGCCCAAATCCAAGCATAGTAAAAGAAATAACCGACCCCAAACCAAACCTATAAAACCAGAGACTGCAACCAGAAGCCACTAAATCGGGGGAAAAAAAGGGGGGGGAAGACGGAGACGGTTAAGCCAGAACTACCTGGCTTAAGGACGGACATCAACCAACGCCCGCCTTGTCGGGAGGCTGAGAACAGATAATAGAAAACAGAGCCACAAGATGGGCAGAACGAGAGCTAATCGAACCCTTGAAAGGTCTGCCACGAAAAGCAAGAAAAACATCATTCCTCACCCGGCGAATAACAGAGACGGGATCCATGGGAGACTCCTCAAAAATAGCCTTATTCCGCGCACACCATAGGTACCAGCAGATAAGGCAAGGAATTAAGCGGAAAACAACAGAACGGAGAGATTTACCTTTGATACCGTTCCACCAGGTCATCTGTAAATCCTCTGACGAGTTGTTGCAACCTCTAATACCTAATAGATTACCGAAATAATTCCAGCAGGATCTGGCAGAGAAACCGGTAAAGATTAAATGATCCAACGATTCCGTATTCCCGTTGCCGCAACATCTGCAACGGGAAACAAAAGGAATACCAATCCGCTGAAGGTTCTCATCAACTGGCAATCCCTTATGAAGGGTTCGCCACATGAACAGAGACACTTTAGGAGGGATTCTGGCGTCGCAAATGAAGGAGAATAAAGGTTGAATGGGGGAAGAGAGACGAACCGAACTCCAAGCTTTCAAGATGGAAAACGAACCACCATCCCAACCGGATTGGCCGCCGTAGGAGTCAGAAAAAGGTTTGATCGATTGCATGTGCTTTCAAGTTTCACTAGCATAGGATGGAGATCCGGAAAAGCCTGCGGAGGACAGACTTTGGTACTTCGCTCGGAGGAACTTCGTCCAAAGGGAATCGGTAGTCCCAAACTTGTACCACAACTTGCAAGCAAAAGCCGAACAAATGTCCTTTGGATTTCGCAAACCTAGCCCGCCCTCGTCCTTGGGACGACACACTACGTCCCACGAAACCCAGTGATGACGGTGGTTGTCAACCTTCGACCCCCAGAAGAAAGAAGAAGCCAAAGATTGAAAAGACCTGAAAAAAGAGGCGGTAGGAGACATCGCTGCGAAGACATGAGTACTCAGCGAGCCTAATACCGACTTGATAAGAACCAATCTTCCTGCCTGAGATAGAAACGAAGCATTCCACCGAATGATCTTTCCCTTAACCTTATCCGTCAGAGAATCGAAAAGGGCACTAAGTTTCCGGCCCCTGTAGAGAACAATACCCAAGTAAGGAATAGGAAGGGAAGCCTCCCTGAATCCTGTGAACGAATGTATCCAGGAAACCCTGGTAGAATCCATATCCTTCGCATGAACGAAACAACTTTTCGACGAGTTAACGCGCTGGCCCGAGCATCGCTCGTACTGATGGATAAAGCGAATGAGGCGACGAACAGACGACCGGTTACCGTTGGAGAATATGACAATGTCATCCGCAAAGGATAAGGAAGAGACGAGCGGGCACCTACTCGGAAGACCAAATCGGTGAACCTGGCCGAAAATCGTTAAGGTGTGGATCCCTCGAATGAAAGCTTCAGCCGCAATCACGAAAAGAGAAGGCGATAGAGGATCACCCTGACGGAGACCCCTACCAGCCCTAAAGAATCCATTGGCCGATCCGTTAATGAGGACGGAAAACCAACAGCTAGAGATAAGTCTCCAAACCAAATCGATAAGGGTTTCTGGAAGCCCAAAAGCACGCAGAACTCTAATGATGAAAAACCACGACAAACGATCATAAGCCTTCTCCATATCAAGTTTGAAGACAACATTGGAACCTCTAACCTTCCTGTCAATCTGGGAAATCAGTTCCTGGGCTAACAGGACGTTATCAGTGATAAGACGACCCTTCACAAAACCTGCCTGGGAGGAGGATATGATACGGTCAAGGAACGGAGCCAAACGAATGGCCAACACCTTAGAAATAACTTTGTTGGAGAAATTACACAAGCTGATGGGACGAAATTCCGCGCATGAACGAGGGTTATCACACTTCAGAATTAAAACCAAGTTGGTGGAAGACCAACTAATGGGGAGAAGACCGCCGGCAAAGAATTGCTGGATAGCTAAACAAAAATCCAATTGAATGATAGGCCACACACACCGATAGAAAGATCCGTTGAAACCATCCGGACCGGAAGCACTATCCTTGCTGAGAACAAAAACGCAAGCACGGATTTCCTCCGGAGATGGCGGATCCGCCAAACCGTCCGCATCCTCAGAAGGGATCAATCTGGGAATGAAAGAGAGGATATCCAGATCCTGATCCGCCACCGAGGGAAAATCCAGGAAAGTTTGAAAATGAGACACTATGATCTCCTTAACTTCAGCCGGAGAGGACGCCAAAGAAAGATCCGGTCTCAAAATTTCTCGAATGGAAAGAAGGTTGGCTTTCTTACGAATGAATGAATGGAAAAATTTGGAGTTCGAATCCCCGTCGACCACCCATTTTACCCTCGCCTTTTGGCGAAGATAAGAGTGTTCGATACGAAGCTCCGAAGAGAAAGCCAATTGGGCCGACGCCCAATTCTCCCTGTTTTCGGCCGAAGGGTTCTCGTCGAACAAAGATTCGGCAAGAATAAGGGACTCCTCAGCCGCTCTAACAAGGGCGAAAATGTTCCTGAAAACAATGGAATTCCAGGACTTAAGTCTAGCCTTTAGACGTTTCAGCTTTTGGGAAAAATCCACCATGGGAGAAGCTGAGATAGGAGCGGACCACGACTCCTCGACAACCTGAAGAAAGGAGTGATGGGAACACCACATACTGAGGAAGCGGAAAGAAGATGGCCCCGAGATAGATCGAGGAATGCATCGCAAAACCAACAGGGCATGATCAGAGCAGGCTCGATGGAGATGCGTTGTAGAGAAAGAGAAAGGAAGATTGAGCCATTCAGGTGACCCAAAAATTCTGTCCAATCGAGAAAGGATCCGGTTCGGACCCTCCTGGTTATTAGACCAGGTATAAGCCGATCCCACAAAAGGAATTTCGGAGAATCCTGAGCTCACAATGAACGAATTGAAATCAAAAACCGAAGAGCGGTTAATGGCTGCCCCCCCCCCCAGTTTCTCAGCCTGACTAGCGATAACATTGAAATCACCACCCACAACAGAGCATGGAAAGCCCATCTCAGCTAGATGAAGAATATCATCCCACAGGGATAATCTCTCCATCCTATCACACTTGGCGTACACCGTCGAAAACAGAAAAGGATGAGGAAAAGGAGAAGCAGAGCAAACCACAGAGATAAGCTGGTCCGAGTCAAACAAAGGGTGGACAACACAACATTTGGACCAAAGAATCCAAATCTTACCCGAAACATTGGACACAACACCTCCAAACCCAAGCGACAGGACAACCCTGGAAATCTTTCCAGATCCTACAAAAGGTTCTAACAGAGCAATCAAGCAAATAGAATGTTTACGGACAATGCGCTTTAATCTAGCGCAAGAAGCATCATTGCCAATACCACGAACGTTCCAGAAAAGAAAGTTCGACATGAAAGCCTGAAAACAGACAAGACAGGGAGAACAGAACAGACCCAGCTCAAATAAGATACAACGATGAAAAAGCAGACCGATCTGTCTGCTCAGTCGCTGCTATAGAGCGAGTACGGATAGTACGAGGAGTGGAGTGGGGATCTCTCGTGCGGCGACGATAAGGTCTCTGCACACGGGAAGTCGATACCCGAGGGATGGGATCGACAGAAGCCTGAGCCGGCTCCATCGAACCCGAGAGCCTAAGAGAAGATCTGGATGGAGCCGAGTTCTTAGTTAGGCGAGAGAGGCGATCATTAATGATCGCAATCTCCGCTTCGCTAAGCATCGGGATGGTAATGGATAAGGAACAAGCGGACGATGGCAAGGAGCATAGAGAAGAGCAGCAATCGGACGATGAGGCTGAAGACACCTCGACAGACGGAATAAAACGTAAGTATGTAGGGCTGCATATAATACGCCACCCACGGTGCGGTAGGAACCTAACCCAAGCCGGACTGTCACTGATGAGACAGCCCCGCACGACAAGTGTGGTTCGCACGATGGTCGTAACAGAGAGATCAACAGAGGGAGTCGAGGAAAGCCGGCAAAGTTCCCGGCTTTCCGCATAGTGATCCAAATCTGAGACCACTATGCGAAAAGACCAAGAATATCGCCCGGGCCTCTCGATCCTGGATGAGTGAGTCCTCCGTAAAGACCGCAGAAGACTAACCAGCGAATGAAGACCCAAGATAGCCATATACGACACAGAATCGGCCTCGCAATGGCAGTAAATCAAAAACCAATAATAAGACCTGCACTGACCGCTCCACACGAAGCGCTCACTGCCTACATGACCTGTCATGTCACCCGTCCCAGACAGAGCAACCATGCCAGGGAGCACACACCAAAGTGTGTCATGGCTCATACACAATAAAGAAACAACAGCAATCCAAGAACAAGCAACAGCAACAACTTCGCCAACAATGACAAAAGTAGAAAACAGAGAAGATGAACTCACCTGACATCCCCATCCACAACATACCTGGGGAGCTCTCTCAAGGATAAGACCGATAGAATCAACCACCAAGATCCCCCTCGCCAAACAACTGACTGAATGACCACCAACATCCCACCGAGAACCCACAAGCCAACCATCCAGCACAACCTCACCAATAGAAACGCAAAACCCATCAAACACTGGGAATGCCTGGTACGAGACAACGGAGACGTCGATCAATACATCACCGAGCTCAGGCCCAGAGGGGATTACAGCAAGCTGCAACCGAGGTAAGAAATCTCCGATCACTTGGCTACATGGGGCGGTGAAATCCCCATCAACTACGGTGGCAACCAAGAAACCCCCAACGCTAACCACACAACCATCAGAAGGCGACACAAAACCATCTGATACTAACTGAGACGGAGGCGAGGAAGCAGGTAGAGCAGAGTTTGATGAGGCGATTAAACCCCCATCGATCTGCTCTCTAGCCACACTCCCAAAAAAGCAATCCACCGAACCGACCGTCACCCCCTCCTCCCCACAAGGCATAAAGGCGCAAGTCGTCGAGAAATTCATAGAGGGCTCAAACCGGGCGATGAAATCCAGACTCTGGACATACCAAGAATCGCCAGAACAAGCAGCCGACAACAACAAGTCAACATCCAAAGACCCACACCAGTAAGGAGGAGGGCGCGACACCAAATCATTGGTGAATAACGGCGAAATCTCCATAAAGCAATTGTCAATCAACAAGAATCGAGATCGAGACAAAGCCCCAAATTGACTCAAAGAGAAAACCCTAATGTCCACTGATCTATCACCAGAATAAGTAATCGAAATAGGAGCAGCCACCTCCGCCAATAAAGCCGAGGCAATAGCGACTAACGGAGGGCAATCGCACAAGAACTTGCCTGAGAGAGCGAACTCGGCAACACCCGAGAAAGACATCGACTCACCCAAGAAATCACAGATCTATCGAAGCCAAGGAATGACAGTAAAGAGAGCGCAATATGTTAGAGCGAAGTAAGAGAAGAGGAGCAGGGGTTAACGAGTAAGAGAAAATCGCTCAGTGAAGAGAAGCCATTAATAAGACCGTTAATATGTGTTCTTTTTTTGTAATAAGAATAATACTACTAATACAATAAAATATAAAATATTAACTAAAGAAATTTGATTTAAATAAAAGATGAAGTATTGATTGATGATTGGTGTAACAACCCGATATTTTTCAGCCATTCGCATCCGCACATGTCGGACTTGAATTGCTCAAAATACCGCGTTGTAAATAAATTTGGAGCAAATGAAATACAATCACAGAATCACAGACACAGAAATATCAGAATAACTCGCAGCGGAAATTAAAATACCATAGTAGTTCATGAAGCTACTATAACAAACTCTCAAAACATAATACATAATATCAGTCTGAAAAACATATACAATAGAAATCTCAATTACATAGCAGTTTATCAATACCAAAGCTGAAATAGAACAACTGAAACTGAAGGGATAGATAACTAGACAAGCAGAATCTCCAGCAATTCCTAGCTCCAGAAAGAAATCCAAAACTAAGCTGTAAATACTCAGGCTGACCCGAGCGTAAAGTAAAACACAAAACACTCGAGTCAGGACAATATATACTTATATCATGTAAACCAACTCAAGTGAACTGTAGTAGAAATGCACAATAACTTAAAGGATGCTTGGGATCGCCCATCCTTTAAGAATCAGTTAAACTATAAATTAAATACATCCCGTGATTAAAATTTCAAAATGGTATTTTATACTTCAAAATCAAATATCATTTCAAAATTCAATATCATTCAAAATCCATTTCAAAATATCAAAAATATAATATCTTCCAAACCACATTCATTTTTATTTAATTTAAATACCATTACAAAACACATTTCAAAATAGTTTATATTTCAAAACAAATTACTTCATTTTAAATCATAAAAATGAATTTATTATATTTAATAATCAAATTATTAAATTTACAAAATTTTAGTCTTTCAAAATTCATTTATCCACTTAATTTATTAAAACAGATGAAAATTCAACTTTCGCAGCATTTAGAAATTGCTACGGAAAGTTACATTCAAAACAGTTCAATTTAATAAAAGATAGCATTTAAAAAGGTTGTAATAGGGTTACATTAGTTTCAAATAAAACTTAGTTAAATTCAATAACTATAGCATTTACAAAAATGCTATAATAACCTTTAATTAAACTTAGCCATTTGGTTCATTATTATCAACTACAGCATTTACAAATGCTGTATTATCATTTACATTAGAATTAATAGCATTTCAGAAATGTAGTTAATTAACTTCAAGTATTCAATATAATTTCACAACAATTATATTTTTATTTAAATCATTTTTAGCTTAGAAAATCATATAATTTCACTTTTAAAACAGTCATTCAAATACCCTTATATTCATGATTTTATAAAGTTAAATCTCCATTCAAAAATCAAAATTTAATAATAATTCACTTATTAAATTCCAACATTAAATTTTAAATTCATTATATTAAATTTAACTTAACATTTAAGTTTAAAATTTTCAAATATAACTTAATTTCATTTTTATTTACTTAACTTAAAATTCACCTTTAAGCCAAATTCACAAATTTTCAATTTTAGTTATATTTCCAAATTTCAACCTAAATATTCATTCATTTCACATTTTAACTTTATTCAAAAATCATTGATATATTATAAAATCATTTTAAATTCATTTAATTCAAAATTTCATAAATTTATCATATTTTCATATTTAATTTAAATTCCATTTATCACCAAATTCTAGTTTCCAAAATAACTTACATTTCAGATTTTCTAACTTTACCATTTATTTATTTCACTTATAAATTTTCAAAAAATCAATAATGCTTTACAAAAATCATTTCTAATCAAATTTAAATCAAAATATTATAATATTTACATTTCTAAAATAATTTAAATTTTTTTAGAAAAACATATTTTAACAACGGGTGTGTATTTCATTTTCTAGCCTAGATGAAGTGATACGGGTAATATATCATTTCAACCCGTAATTTACAAAAAAAACCGGGTTTGATCATTTCAAACCCGCAATCCCAAGTAAAAGAAAATAATTGAAAATCAATCAGGCCTATCATTTCAGCCCATAACGATTTTCTCCTATTCTAAATTCTGTTCGGGTATGTATCATTTCAACCCATAGTGATTCTAGTCTACAGGGAACTTGCAGTGTGATAAACTGATGAAAATAACAAAATAGCATGAAATAACAGTAACATATGGTATAACAAGTGTAAATATAGGTGTGAACTTCATATGAATATAATATAGCAGTTATAACAGGATGATATGCATTTACAGATTCAGGTGATGTCAGTTTATCACTATATAAGTACATATTAGTCTGGTGAGATTTACTCACTGTTTTGAGCTGATGACACAACAACGAATTGCACAACGGGATATACACAAGCACAAAAGCACGATACAGATACGAAATGGAGGAGCCAAGGATTAATTCCTTTGAATACAAATCAAACAAACAATATAACAATTATAAGGTTTTAGCCCAAAAATACGATAAACGATGCTAGAAATTAAGGAACAACAATTAATCAAACACTTGCACTTTATTCCACCATCACTATTCTCAGCCTATAGGGTGATAAGGTACTGCCATGGGGTGTATTTGGTCAGGTATGGGTCATATATGGTCGGCCTAGCAAGGGTAGTGAAGGTATGGAAGTTGCTATGTATGAAAATACAAGTACAAGGCAAACAAGTGGATTTTTGTGCAATTTCAAGCATCGGGCAGGGTTACAAATGGCATGGCCAGACCTGCTGGAGGCTAGGAGATGGTGTGGCAGTGGTTTTGGTTTAGGTATGAGCTGGAGAAGGTGGTGCAAAGGGCGGCTAAGGGTGTGGTGAAGTGGTGGAAGTTACAAGGTGTGAATACAAAGGGTTTAAGGCAAATAAGTGGCTTTTGTGCAACCATGGCTCAACCAAAGGACCATTGGGCTCGGCCCCTACAAGGTGAAGGTCAAGTGGGGTCTGGAGTGTCGGCCAAAGGTGGTGGAGGGACTGGTGGTGGCGGCCAAGGAGGTGGTTTAGGTGAAAAATGAAGGGTATGTGCATAAATGGTTCGGCTAGGCTGAACAAGTGGAGTGTTTGCATAAACTTTGGTGGATCTAGTCATAGATGACCACGGCATGGCATGGTCATTGGGCTGGAGGAGATGGTGACCTGATGTGGTGATGGTGGAGGCGGCTATGGTGGTGGAGGAGCAAGGCCGAACCTATGATGAAGAAGAACAAGTGCAAAAACCATGAATTCAAGCATAAACAAATGGAAAAAGGAAATAAAGTTTACCAAACTTTCTTCAAAAGCTATGGCCGAGACTTTTGAGGAAATGAGAGAAAAAATGAAGTACGTGAATGAGAAATGAGGGTGGCAGCTGAAAGAATGAAGAGATATGGCCATTTGAGTGAAAAGAAACGTTAAAATGTGAAAAGGTGGGAAAATCAAAAGCCATAGGAAACAAAAGGTCACAAACCCTTTCAATTTACCTTTTATTATTTATATAAATTTATGTGGCTGAAATAATAATAATATCAGATAATATTTCGAAATTTTTGACCAATATACAAATATATATAATATTTATCAATTATGTAAAGTAAAATTAAGGAAAATAGTTAAAACAGTGAACTAGACTAGCAAAATTTGAAGTTAAATGAAATAATTTTTAGAAAATTCATATAAGCTTGTAAAGTATATTTTAAACATAAATAATAACATAAAATACAAATATATTCACAAAATAAATATATAAAATTTAATTTAAATATAAAATTTTAATGCAGAAAATAGTAGAAAATGGAAAAACAGCCCTTAAAAATAGGAAATCAACACAGTAATTTTTGAAAAAATTCTATTATTATTTTAAAAATATTTAGAGATGAATTTTCACAAATAAAAAAATTTTAAAATAAAATGAAGAAAATGGTAGAAAATTAGAAAACAGCCTTTAAAAATAGGAAATAAATACAGTAAATTTTGGAAAAATTATATTATCATTTTAAAAATGTTTAGAAATGTTATCACACAAATAAAACAAATTTAAAATAATTTTAAAATGAAATAAAATCAAATTTAAATATATAGTCAAAATCTAGGGTTGTTACACTCTCCCCCACTCAAATCTTTTCGTCCTCGAAAAGGAAGGAAGCAGAGAAACAACAAGAAAGAGCAATAGGTTGGAATACATCCCCGAAAGAAGGTAGGAAAAAAAAGATAGCTAGGAGGTAAAGCAGGTTGAAAGACAAGGATGAACCATTATTTGAACCATTAACATTTCAATTTAATAATTTTTTTTTAGTATGATGAATAGTCATTTGATTCAAATCTGATGGTTCAAAGTAAACAATATTTAAAACATTTTAAATTTAAAAGGGAAAATAACTGATCAAAATATTCTTTATATAATACTTTATCAAAATAATTTTATCAAAATATTTTCATAACTCGATGTCTTAACAAGTTTACTTTCGTTCCTGCAGACTCTGTCTATGCGTTGATCAGGCGCAAAGCTAGAATTCTCCAAGTACTTAGTATACTTGTTTCAACACCCAGTGAAAATAATGAAAACACTTTTAAAAACAGATATGGAAAGTACAATCCAAACAAATCAACCAAACCGAAACAGTTGTCTAACCATGGATCGCAGATACACAATGGTTACGCCTGAATCCCCCAGGAAACAATCCGTATCCGTAAGCCTTCTCAGCCCTACGAGTTACGCCATGATGACGAGTAGAATGCAGGATACACAATGGTTACGCCTGGATCCCCCAGGAAACAATCCGTACCCCTAGGCAAGACTCATCCAGGCACTTGCGCCACTCTTCGCGACCTACACAGATTGCAGGATAAACAATGGTTACGCCTGGATCCCCCAGGAAACAATCTGTACCCCTAGGCAAGACTCAGCCAGGCAGTTGCGCTATGTAGTCGCGATCCTAAGACCACGGGGATCGCCGTGGAATTCGATGGACACTCGAGTATCATATCCCGAAAACCCAAATCAAAGAGAGAGAATAATATCGATAGAATGAATCCACAGTGTGGCCACAAAGCGGATATCAAGCAGAAGGCACTTTCCATATCTTTACTTCGAAAATATGTATCATATAGTACCCTTCAAAATCACTTTCAAATATCATACTTATATAAAGTCCATTTTATATAAGATTTCATTTCAAATCAAATACTTTTCAAAATACTAGTATATCAAATCACACTTATATAGATTTCGATTATATAAGATTTCACTTTTCATAATTGGGTACCCTTTCAAATCAACAGTTCCAATTCAACAGTTTACTTATACAAATCATTTTTATATAAGTTCGATAGCTCCCAAATCAAGTATTTAATAAAACAAGGTTCTAAATTTCAAACCATTTCGATATCAAATAAATTTTTAAAACTATATATGATGTCACCAAATCATTTCTTTCAAGTTATACATATTCGGTTTCAAAATTTCTTAAAACAATAGGTTTAGAAAATAATCCAAATTTCCAAATCAACAAAATTTAAGTCAAATAAATCCATTTCCATTTCAAACATGTAATCACTTCAAAAGTCATAATACTTCCAAAGTTATGAATCTTTCGAAATTAAAATACTTGAAATCATTACACTTTGAAAATCATAACATTTAGAAATCATGCATTTGAAATCATAAAACATGCCCTTAATTCTTTACATTTCAATTTTTTTTCAATTAAACCAAAATCTAAAATTTCCAATTTTAATTCAATTCAAACCATCAGTTTCAGTTTAGTTTTCCAACAAAACCATTTCAAATATTATCAATTTCAAATATAGATTTGATTCACAAAATAAACTATTAAATCTTAAATATGTTTCAAGGCTTAAATATACCATATTTCAAAACTAAATTTCATAATTTCATATATCTCAAACTTTACTTCATTATTACTTACATATGTCATTATTTCGCAACATTACATTCGATCGCTCGCTTGATCACACAAGTTCGCTTTCGAACTAGTATTGTCCATTCGACTTCCCTAATGCGGACTTCGATATGGTTTCTTGACTAGAAGCCATCAGTCTCCTTGCATAGCCATATACTATGATAGAGAATTCTAGAATCAAGCCCAAAATCCATATCAAATGTTCGCCATCAAGAATCAAATGAAAAATCCTAACATGAAATGGTGTAATTCACCTCGAACTTGTGTACTCAAACTTGGATCAAATTAATTATGCGAATAAAACAACATACGTACAACTTATGTATCTATTCCAACTTGTTAAATAAATAGTTTTATAAAGATGTTACTAAGTTAAAACATTTAAAACCAAAATTTTCTCAAACATTTGAAGACTAATTTTTATCCAAAACATTTCAAAACTAAATTTCATATTAATATAATTCAAAATAGTCTTATTTATTTACTTAACAAAACAGTTTCAACTTATAAAAAACCATATTGTTTCATACTTGAAACATACAAACTAAACTTATTTTCTTTATCAAATACCTTATACCTTTCAAAAATAATTTAGCTTTGAAAAAATTAACCTTGATTTGGAAGTGCTCAAATCTTAAAATAGTCGAAGAAGTCATATTTTCAATCCAAGAGTTGAAAATCAACACTAAATCAGTAAATCAATTTCAAAAGTTAGGTTTCAAAATCTGAAACTCGAGAACTGAACACCGGCTTACTTTAAATCTTTTCAAATATATATATATATACGGATCTATCTTTCAATATCAAACCATACTTCGAAATCTGAAATCAAAATTGGTTTCAAAAAATCACTCGCAGAGCAAAGCTACTAGAGTGGCCTCTCTCTCACTCAGAAACTCGAAAATCAATGTCGATGATGCATGCATTCATCACCGAAATTATTTTCCAGCGACATAAGTGAGTTCTGGACTTCAATTAACTTTGAAAAACTTCTTTGAAATTCCTTCGAAGTCATTGAAATTCATTCGAATACATTTGAAACATTTCTTATTTGAAATATACATATACATACATACATATATATATATATATATATATGTATATATATCTTTAAATCATATTACTATATATATTTTCCAAAATCTTAAAACCGATTTCAAAATACCGGAATTCAATTCCTCGAAATTCAAATTCAAAACCCTTCAGTTATAAATCATTTTTGTATAAATCAAGTTCTTATAAAATTTTCAAAATTTCAAATTCTTTCAAAATTCCAAATTTTCATTTTTGAAAGGTATATAATCCTTATCGAAAACATTTCACTTTTATATATAAAAATATGGCCATCCTTAATAATTTCAATGTATGCACAATTTCAAAATACAACCAAATACAAATTTCCAAAGGATGATTCAGGGAAGGATTTCAAACAAACAAAGATTCAAAATTAGAGGGACTCTAATCAAATAGAATTCTAGTTCGAAGATAAACTCAAACGAAGATGAGATAATTTAATTACCAAATAGAGGATAGATAAGCCTATATAAATCGCGGGCGAACTTAACCGGTCACCCGAGACTTTAGGAATATATTCAATACGGAAATCTAAGGCAAATCGACCTTCGATCGCCAGAGAATAGAATCCGGGTAGAGCAGGATATAGATAGCATCGACATCCGAGGATAAAAAAATCTTCAGTGAATCAATGCCAATTGTAAAGGAGTTTCACCCCTTTACAAATCATTCAAAGATTTACGGAATCATCGCTCTTTAGAGAGGTCATTCCAAAGTAGAGTTACAAATGCACCATAATTAAAAGGAAAAATGGGGAAAACAAGACTGGATTCCAGAACAAGTGGGAGTGTTCCAAAGTTCAAGGAATCCTAGTCGATAAGAATCTTAACCAAAAGATTTCTAACAAGGTGGATAACGAAGAGATGAAGTTTAAAAAATCTTGATTTCAAAATAAGAAATTTTTTATACCAAAATAATCTTTGAAAATCCTTTAAAAATCTTTTTAAAAATCATTTTATACTTCGAAAATACGTTCTCTCACAAAGAAAGGATTCTGAGATTGATTTCACTCATTCTAGGGTATTTCTACCCTATCTCTAATGAGTTTTTGCTCCGCAGGCTAAGGTTTGCCTAAAACCAAAGCTCTGATACCAACTGTAACAACCCGATATTTTTCAGCCATTCGCATCCGCACATGTCGGACTTGAATTGCTCAAAATACCGCGTTGTAAATAAATTTGGAGCAAATGAAATACAATCACAGAATCACAGACACAGAAATATCAGAATAACTCGCAGCGGAAATTAAAATACCATAGTAGTTCATGAAGCTACTATAACAAACTCTCAAAACATAATACATAATATCAGTCTGAAAAACATATACAATAGAAATTTCAATTACATAGCAGTTTATCAATACCAAAGCTGAAATAGAACAACTGAAACTGAAGGGATAGATAACTAGACAAGCAGAATCTCCAGCAATTCCTAGCTCCAGAAAGAAATCCAAAGCTAAGCTGTAAATACTCAGGCTGACCCGAGCGTAAAGTAAAACACAAAACACTTGAGTCAGGACAATATATACTTATATAATGTAAACCAACTCAAGTGAACTGTAGTAGAAATGCACAATAACTTAAAGGATGCTTGGGATCGCCCATCCTTTAAGAATCAGTTAAACTATAAATTAAATACATCCCGTGATTAAAATTTCAAAATGGTATTTTATACTTCAAAATCAAATATCATTTCAAAATTCAATATCATTCAAAATCCATTTCAAAATATCAAAAATATAATATCTTCCAAACCACATTCATTTTTATTTAATTTAAATACCATTACAAAACACATTTCAAAATAGTTTATATTTCAAAACAAATTACTTCATTTTAAATCATAAAAATGAAGTTATTATATTTAATAATCAAATTATTAAATTTACAAAATTTTAGTCTTTCAAAATTCATTTATCCACTTAATTTATTAAAACAGATGAAAATTCAACTTCCGCAGCATTTAGAAATTGCTACGGAAAGTTACATTCAAAACAGTTCAATTTAATAAAAGATAGCATTTAAAAAGGTTGTAATAGGGTCACATTAGTTTCAAATAAAACTTAGTTAAATTCAATAATTATAGCATTTACAAAAATGCTATAATAACCTTTAATTAAACTTAGCCATTTGGTTCATTATTATCAACTACAGCATTTACAAATGCTGTATTATCATTTACATTAGAATTAATATCATTTCAGAAATGTAGTTAATTAACTTCAAGTACTCAATATAATTTCACAACAATTATATTTTTATTTAAATCATTTTTAGCTTAGAAAATTATATAATTTCACTTTTAAAACAGTCATTCAAATACCCTTATATTCATGATTTTATAAAGTTAAATCTCCATTCAAAAATCAAATTTTAATAATAATTCACTTATTAAATTCCAACATTAAATTTTAAATTCATTATATTAAATTTAACTTAACATTTAAGTTTAAAATTTTCAAATATAACTTAATTTCATTTTTATTTACTTAACTTAAAATTCACCTTTAAGCCAAATTCACAAATTTCCAATTTTAGTTATATTTCCAAATTTCAACCTAAATATTCATTCATTTCACATTTTAACTTTATTCAAAAATCATTGATATATTATAAAATCATTTTAAATTCATTTAATTCAAAATATCATAAATTTATCATATTTTCATATTTAATTTAAATTCCATTTATCACCAAATTCTAGTTTCCAAAATAACTTACATTTCAGATTTTCTAACTTTACCATTTATTTATTTCACTTATAAATTTTCAAAAAATCAATAATGCTTTACAAAAATCATTTCTAATCAAATTTAAATCAAAATATTATAATATTTACATTTCTAAAATAATTTAAATTTTTTTAGAAAAACATATTTTAACAACGGGTCTGTATTTCATTTTCTAGCCTAGATGAAGTGATACGGGTAATATATCATTTCAACCCGTAATTTACAAAAAAAACCGGGTTTGATCATTTCAAACCCGCAATCCCAAGTAAAAGAAAATAATTGAAAATCAATCAGGCCTATCATTTCAGCCCATAACGATTTTCTCCTATTCTAAATTCCGTTCGGGTATGTATCATTTCAACCCATAGTGATTCTAGTCTACAGGGAACTTGTAGTGTGATAAACTGATGAAAATAACAAAGTAGCATGAAATAACAGTAACATATGGTATAACAAGTGTAAATATAGGTGTGAACTTCATATGAATATAATATAGCAGTTATAACAGGATGATATGCATTTACAGATTCAGGTGATGTCAGTTTATCACTATATAAGTACATATTAGTCTGGTGAGATTTACTCACTGTTTTGAGCTGATGACACAATGACGAATTGCACAACGGGATCTACACAAGCACAAAAGCACGATACAGATACGAAATGGAGGAGCCAAGAATTAATTCCTTTGAATACAAATCAAACAAACAATATAACAATTATAAGGTTTCAGCCCAAAAATACGATAAACGATGCTAGAAATTAAGGAACAACAATTAATCAAATACTTGCACTTTCTTCCACCATCACTATGATCAGCCTATAGGGTGATAAGGTACTGCCATGGGGTGTATTTGGTCAGGTATGGGTCATATATGGTCGGCCTAGCAAGGGTAGTGAAGGTATGGAAGTTGCTATGTATGGAAATACAAGTACAAGGCAAACAAGTGGATTTTTGTGCAATTTCAAGAATCGGGCAAGGCTACAAATGGCATGGCCAGACCTGCTGGAGGCTAGGAGATGGTGTGGCAGTGGTTTTGGTTCAGGTATGAGCTGGAGAAGGTGGTGCAAAGGGCGGCTAAGGGTGTGGTGAAGTGGTGGAAGTTACAAGGTGTGAATACAAAGGGTTTAAGGCAAATAAGTGGCTTTTGTGCAACCATGGCTCAACCAAAGGACCATTGGGCTCGGCCCCTACAAGGTGAAGGTCAAGTGGGGTCTGGAGTGTCGGCCAAAGGTGATGGAGGGACTGGTGGCGGCGGCCAAGGAGGTGATTTAGGTGAAAAATGAAGGGTATGTGCATAAATGGTTCGGCTAGGCTGAACAAGTGGAGTGTTTGCATAAACTTTGGTGGATCTAGTCATAAATGACCACGGCATGGCTTGGTCAGTGGGCTGGAGGAGATGGTGACCTGATGTGGTGATGGTGGAGGCGGCTATGGTGGTGGAGGAGCAAGGCCGAACCTATGATGAAGAAGAACAAGTGCAAAAACCATGAATTCAAGCATAAACAAATGGAAAAAGGAAATAAAGTTTACCAAACTTTCTTCAAAAGCTATGGCCGAAATTTTTGAGGAAATGAGAGAAAAAATGAAGTACGTGAATGAGAAATGAGGGTGACAACTGAAAGAATGAAGAGATATGGCCATTTGAGTGAAAAGAAACGTTAAAATGTGAAAAGGTGGGAAAATCAAAAGCCATAGGAAACAAAAGGTCACAAACCCTTTCAATTTACCTTTTATTATTTATATAAATTTATGTAGCTGAAATAATAATAATATCAGATAATATTTCGAAATTTTTAACCAATATACAAATATATATAATATTTATCAATTATGTAAAGTAAAATTAAGGAAAATAGTTAAAACAGTGAACTAGACTAGCAAAATTTGAAGTTAAATGAAATAATTTTTAGAAAATTCATATAAGCTTGTAAAGTATATTTTAAACATAAATAATAACATAAAATACAAATATATTCACAAAATAAATATTTAAAATTTAATTTAAATATAAAATTTTAATGTAGAAAATAGTAGAAAATGGGAAAACAGCCCTTAAAAATAGGAAATCAACACAGTAATTTTTGGAAAAATTCTATTATTATTTTAAAAATATTTAGAGATGATTTTTCACAAATAAAACAAATTTAAAATAAAATAAAGAAATTTAAAATGAAGAAAATGGCAGAAAATTACAAAACAACCTTTAAAAATAGGAAATAAATACAGTAAATTTTGGAAAAATTATATTATCATTTTAAAAATGTTTAGAAATGATATCACACAAATAAAACAAATTTAAAATAATTTTAAAATGAAATAAAATCAAATTTAAATATATAGTCAAAATCTAGGGTTGTTACAATTGGTATCCACATATGAACTTAAAATCTTTTAAAGCGATGATTGGCCTCGAAGGAACCGGGGTCGAATTTGGGTCATTCCTATCCAAAAACCACTTCGAACCAGTCTACGTGTTCGAAAAATGAAGATGTTTGAAGACAGAGATATTAAGACGGATAATTTTGAGGGACTAATTGTTGATTAATTGGGGATAAACTTTCGATTCACTATATTGTAGCATTGGTCTCGTTGTTATGAAAAACATCAAAACCATAAGGGCTTTTGAGACACAACGTTTGACTTTTACAAATGTACATCTGCTTTGTGGCAGAGAAGGCAACTTTTCTTATCTTAACACGGTTCTTTGAGACATATGAGCTCAGAGGTTGTATGCTTGTGGGAGTCAAATAGTAATCAAAGGAATGGCAGTGTGACATTCAAAGTGAAAGAAGATATGTTATATGAAATGGTAATCGTTGTCTCGTGCTTCATCCACCGGAAATGACCAAAACATGGTTAGATGCGGCAAAGCTAAGTGGATCATTCCCAATTAGGGTATGATCATCCCCTTCTAGATATATTTCTTCCCGTTATGAAATTCGGGATGTAAATTGAACGTGGTTTGTATGCTAGAGCGCGCTCGGTTAAAGGTCGGTAACGACCGTGGGATGATATATTCGGTACTATTTAGTTACAGAGATATGTCGATCTTGTATTGGTAGAGGATCTTTTGTGATCATCCTCGGTATATTCCCCTAGAGATGTACTGTCGGAAGATAGTCCCTTCACCTGATCATTTGTATGGAAATCCATTCTCCAATAAGAACCTGCGGTTTTGTTTGTATTGGCATAATGAATAGCCTCAAAATTCTATATGGATAAACATTTCGGATAAGATTAATAAGTTTATTTGCAAATGTTTTCAAGAAATTTCATTAGAAATAATATCAAATGTTTTGATATATAAAAGTATTTAAGTTATCATAACATAAAAAAAACCCGTCTATGTTTATGTGTGGGCGTGGTCTTATGAGATACTCTTTCTTTCAAAGGATTTTAATCAAAGGCTGATATATGACACTGTCATTTATTAATGTGTTTTCTCACTTTGGTTTATCAATCCTGATCCGGGTATTTTCAATACTCGGGTCAGATCCAAGTAGTTTCAGATTTAGTCAAAGACGGTTGGAGTTTCCAAAGGAGAGCTGGAGATATTCTTCTACGTATGAACATATTATATTATCCGCCGTGGGTTGTTAGTTTTAGTTTGATGTTTGTCATCAATTGTGAGGACAGATGTTTATAACTTTTCAATTTGAATTTAGATTAGACTCTAATACATGTATTTAAAATTTTTCCACTATAAAGATATTTGTTGAATATTATATATTATTCCATTCGTGTAAGATTCTGTTCTGTCTTATTTTCTTTATTACCCTTCATATTCCGTCTTTTCGTGCAATTTGAGTTGGACATGTGTCATTTATTGTCGATTCAATGGGTACGGTGAAACGGGTCGTGACAAATAACACAACAAGACCATCAACATGAAGACCACCAGACTTCACTCAATGGAACCACACTGCAGTCTCAACTGACCAGAACCGAGGCACACAATGGTATAAGACAGAAGGACAAAGACTTCAAAATGCACAAGAATCAAACTACAACATACACACACACACACACACACACACATATATGTATGTATGTATGTCCACACATGTATATACACAGTGCATACATACGAAACAAAGACTCAAATGTATCAAGACTTCATAACCAAACTAGACCAGGAGTTCAGAAATGAAGCAGTGTAACAGTACTCGTGCAAAGAAACATGAAGCAATACAAAGGTTTCAATGAAGATCTTATGCAACAAGACCACACAACAACCAGATCAAAATAGATATGGTCACACAACACAATGGTCGAGTTACAAACTCCAAGCATAACAAAGACCAGTGTGGACAACAACAAAGTGCAGACTTACATAAAAACACACCAGACCAGATTTCAAGTAAAACAAGATTCCGGTGACATCACAACACACATATACACACATACATATGTATGTACATATATGGTGATACACAAGTATATGCATATGCAACATGGAGACATCACACTAAAACTCAAGCATCACTAAATATAGAAATGAAATGATAGTGAAGCAGTTCAACATAGATGAATCAAAGACTAATACAACTGCAGATGTAAGCAAACAGTCAAAACAAAGTCATGGTTTAAAGAGAGAAGTAACAACAGCTCAAAAAATTCGAAATTTGCTAGCAAATAAATGGAACATCAAAACCGTGGGTCAAAACAATGTTGCAGTAAAGTCACAAGCCAGATTATCTTAAATTCAGTATACCACATTCGTCTACCGGCAAAAGTGGAATCAACGATCAAGCCAAAATCATGAGAGAAAGGATGGAGTAAGTTCAAATTCGTGAAGCAACGTATCAACGAAATGAACAAGTCAAATTTATCACCATCGTTCGATTAATAAATCACGGCTAAGCAAAACTCACTTAAGAAGTCAATTGAGAAATATACGAAAGAAAATTAAGGGTTTCAATCCCTATAAATACCCATAATCATCATCGGCAAAATTTTGTTCGAGTTTGAGATAAAATCAAAGAGCATACTTAGAACAATCATAGAAAATATACAAAACTCAAATTAGTCGAAGTCAAGCAAAAATCAAAATCGAAAAGAAGAAAATCACGTACCAATTCGAGCTCGACACTTGAAGTCACCGTGAGCAATAAAAGCATCAATTGATTGATGAAGCAATCCAAAGCAAATGCACACTTGAATCAATCAATTCCAAGTGGCGGCATCAAATTGAACAAAACCCTAGTTTCCAACACAAAGAAAAAGAAGGTGGAAGAACAATAAAAAAAAGGGAATCACATTCATCTTTTTTACCGCATATTTGGGCCGAACAATAAAGGGAAGACGACTTCATTTAAGTATTCAGTGGGTCGGTCTACTTTATTGTATATGGGCTTTAGTGATTATATAGGGTTTTATTATTTAGTTTTTATTTAATTTTGTAATTTTCTTTTAAAATTGTGTAACTCTCTAGTCTTGTGACTATGTTACGAACTACGGTGGTGTAGTTCGAGAATTCGCAACTCAATGGCTGAGTTGTGGTATGGTTTTGAGGGCAGAGTTATGTTAGTCATTAGCGGACGTCGCAAGTTTATGTGTGTAAGTGTCTGAGTACTTAATTTCTAGTTGAAACCTTGAAGGCAGCACGTAGGCAAGGTTTTGCCGAAGCTGGGTAAATTTGTATATGATCTCTTCTGCATTGTTTTCTACTATTGATTTTTAATTCTGCATTAATTTTTATTAGGACAAATTTTCAAAGTAGGCTAATTTTCGAATCAATTTCACGACCGGTGTTGGTTTTGAAACTTATTACCAAACAGGGCTTGTTTCAGCCCAGTCAGCTGTCCACTCAGCTTTTATGTAGCTACCAGGAAAAAAACGCAAATCTTAATTGCACGTATGGCATCTTGAATTTTATTTACGGTGCGCAGCTCTTAGATGCGTATAATTTTTTATAATTGTACGCATCTAAAAGTTGCGCGTAAGCTTACCAATAAGCAAGCGCAACTCATAGTTGCACCTATTATAATATCGTGCGGGCGCACCCACAATACCTAACAACTCATTTTGTAACACTATTCTATTTTCAATTGGCAACGGTAATAATCGTTATAAATTTCTAACGGTTATTTCCCATACGATCATTTATCACGGTCATAACCGTTACTAAATCTGGTAATTTGGTAAATAATTTACCGCAATATGGATAGGATTGTAAATTTATCTTATATTACTATTTTATCCCATTCCTTATGAAGAAAAATTCATTCTTTCATGTTTTCACTCTTTCGTTTGTTCTAGGGTTATCGCCCCTTGCTGTACCATTACCTCCGTCGTCTGCCACCGTCGTCTTTCACCACCTTTGTCCTTTTTTCTACCAACCTAACGAAGCTGAAGGAAGGTTTGGGATGCGTTTTATTTTGGCAATCGACTACAAACTAATTTTCAAATTTAAATCAGGTAATTACTTTAACATTAATTTATTTTCGAAATTAGGTAATTTGTGCATTCATCTATTGTTTGTTTCTGAGTTAAACAATTGAATTGAAATAAGACACTAGGAATATTAGTTCGAAGAAAGAGAAGCGACAACATTATATGTTACCAATTCATTATTTTTCATGAATTGTTATAGAATGCAACGTCATTTATGTGAAGCAAATGTATTAAACTTACTTGAAAATTTCGGGCTTTTAACCATGCCTTTCTTGAAATCTGATCGCTTTATTTCTTGTTGCTCTCTAACTTTTTCTTCATGAGCACTCGGCAATATTTTTTTCTTACTAAAATCTAGTTAAATTTTTTTTCCATATACAGACCAAATGAATTATAAAATCTTATATATTTGTCTTCGGTTTATGATACTTTTTGAGATTCAGGTAGTTTTATTTTGCTTTTTTCTGTTCAGTTTTCAAATTGAACACCCACTGTCAAATGTGAGCCTAATATTGATGATTGCTATTTTTTATAGAGCTTAGTCTAATCAAAGTTTATTATTAGTTTCATTAAGTTTTTTTGGTACGAATTGAAGAAGCTGATATCTGACACTTGCTCGATTTGCTAGTAAACTAAGGGCAGTGCTCTAAAGCATTTAAATGGATCATTTATTGCTTTTATCTGTTTTTTCAAAAACAGTTGACAAGTTTTAAGATTCAAAAGTGAATTTCCATGAATTGGTAAGTTGTTCGTTTTGCATTTTATTAAAAAAGTTCACATTAGAACCTTTTTCCAATACCAATGTAATTTTTCTTGACTATTATCGAAGGTTTAGACTACATTTTATCCAATAAAAATTAAATCGTGTTTACAGTTTCATAGTTCCTTATTTGATTTTTTAGTGTTTCTTTTTTCTAAAAGTATTTGTGTTTGAATTATTATATTTTTATTTATCCTCATCGCATACCCCTGCTTTATATTATTTACTTTAAATTCTTGTAAACTGATAGTGGGAGCAAAAGGAGATTGAAATTGAGTAGCTAAAAACTGATATAACATTGCAGGATTGTTTAACTAAATTAAACTGTCACTTGAGTACAGGAGATTTGATTCATATTTATAATATACATAAGTACTAGGTATAACTCTAGTTACACGCAAATAAGAATGGGATAAAAAAAATTGTCCCTTTTAACCGATAATCTCAATTGAATCATCACATTAATAGTGTATCCATTCATATTTTTACTTCTATGTATTTACTTTTGTACTGGTATTTGCCATAGAATGAACATGAATTTAGTTCGTTGCACTTGCATGGAGATTTAAGAAGTATTTGTATGTTGTTTGTTTTGGGGCCATTATCTGTTTTTGGTCCCATTATTTGTTTAATATTATGGTAATTAAATATTGTGAACTATTAGTTTTAGTTTCATTATTTAGTATGGAATACTTAAACAATTTTTTATTTTGATACCTTTTTTTTTATTTTTTTATTTAATTTTCTATAACTTTGAAAATATGTTCTGAAAATTGTGTTAACTTAAGGTTTCTATTTCTTTTATAGTGCAATTAATAATTTTGTCCATAAGCATGCAACTCAAATTTTTGTTTGCAGCCAAATTAAAGGGCATGTGCAGCAGATGGAACTCCCAATATCGACTTGCGGAGGTGATATGACTCAGTTTCAGAATTGTCTTATGGTATCTTTTTTCGTTAATGCTGCTATAAAGGAAATAGATGGATCTCACAGGTTTGTTTTTTCTATAAACTTTCTTAGGGTTTAATTGTATTTTTTTAATCTTATTTTGTACAAGAATATTTCCAACTATATTGATGACTAATCAAGATTCAAAGGTAACTTTGTCTAATACGCAGATATAAAGCATGTCCTGTTCTTATGCAAACCTACTGTGCATGTGCATGGTTATATAAGTTGATGCTTAGTATTTTGTTAAAAAAAACTAGTTTTATTTTAGGTTGAGGATGAAATATACAATTATTTTTAGGTTGACTTCTGTTATTGTAACGACCCGTAAACTTTAGTGGCTTATTAATTTAATTAATTGAATTTTTCTGAAATTTTAAATAATAAAATTTTGAAATATAAACTTGATATTTGAAATATGTCTAATTTAACATAGCTAATGGTAAATTTTCATCAAATAATATGAAATTTTATTTTGTTGTATAATTTTGTTTCAATTTATATGAATTAAAATTGATGGTAATAAAATGTTTTCCAAATCTGAATATTTTTCTATAAAAAATTTGTAAATCATATTATGAGTGAGATGTCATATTTCTTTATTCAAATTTGGACTGTTTTTTTTTTTTTTTTTTTTTTGAATTGCCTAAAGAACCAAGCTTCGCTTGTAAACTCTAGGGAAGTATGTGCCTGCCAAACACATATTTCGGGTACTTGTTAAAGGGTTGTCAGTTTCGGGGCTTGAACTCGTGACCTTTGATCACGCAGTCCGGACCATCAACCAACTGCGCCAACCCTGTTGGCTTCAAATTTGGACTGTTATTGCTCCGTCGATCTTATTTTCGGAAAAATAGCAGCATTTTCGGTACCGATTATCGACTTTGATCGGATGACCGTATCACTGACATCTGTATGCCGTTTTGATCGTTTCGTCGTGTTAATCTCTGCGGTGTATTCCATTCTATGTTTTGAAGTCCGGTATACAGTTGAAACCGTGAAACGGTAACCGTATTAGTACCATTTTTGAACCCTTTTGTTTCTGGTCTTTTCAAACGCCAGCCGTGCAATCTAAGCAATACCCAGCTTTAATTATTTCTTGAATTCAATGTATTAGCTGGAAGCCGTTCAATTGATGACTTTTGTCTTCCTAGTTTTGATTTTTGGTCCGTTTATTGTTCAAGGCAGGGAAATAATATATCTATATTTCTCTGTTAGACTTTTCGTGTACAACCTTCCTCCTTTTCTTTTTGTAAGCATGACCGAGAACAAATCGAACCCCACAACCACCTCGTCTTCCCAAACTCCGCCATCACCATCGCATTGAAGCCACAACTCCAAACCGTCTTGTCGTTGCCGCCCCTCCACCACATAAACAACCATAACTGAGCTTCCCTTATACTGCCGGGCATAGGACGAACGTCGTCAGCCACCAAGCATCGACCCACCCTCTCCTCACCGCGCAGCCTGTTTCGGTCTCGTCCCTCCTCGTTTTCTAGTATCAGCAGCTTTCACGTATATAGAAACATAAGAGGTATATTCATATGCATATATATTAGTTCCCATTGTTCTGATTTTTATATTTATATATATTGTATAAAGTATGTATATATATGTATCAGTAATATATTATATAGTATGTGAGATCTATATGTTGCTATATATATTCGTCAGAAGCAATGTTTCGGTTGCTGTAGCCATATTTATATTCATACATATTTCGATATAAAGGTATATCGGATTTTTGTAATGTTGTTTTTCATTGTGTGTATATATAAGCTTATAAAGTTATGAGATATATTGACATATATATATATAATATGTTTGTTTCTCTGTAGTTATGTATATATAAATACGTTTGTCATATATTGTGTATATAAAGTATTTGATGTTTATATATATATATATATATATATATATATTGATTTCATGCGTATATACTAGTGTGTGTGTGTATATATTGTTAGTTATAAAACAATATATATATATGCATATTTATATATATGCTGAGTTATATAAATAGTTGATCTATATAATACTTTGTTTAATAACTGAAGTACAGTTCGGAATATGTAATATAAGATTCGTGTATATATAAAGTTGCTGTGATTTTTTTTGTGATTTATTTGGTATAGTAGTGTGTGTGTATATAGTAGTACTTGAGTTTTGTTTTGGTATAAAGGTTTGGTATTTGAAATTTTATACATATTGTTAGTTATATATTATACATATATATTGTTTTATAGTTTCAGCTTATATATATATATATATATATATATATATATATATATATATATAGTTTACACGTAACCTACAGGGTTTATTTAAGATATATATGTCTATACGTATATCAAGTTTATAATAAATATTGATTTTTAAATATTTATAGTAATAATGTGGGTTGCGTATAGATGCAACTTTCTTCTACCTCTTGCTTGGTTTGTGAGATATTGATTTTTGTTATACGTGTTATAACAATATTGTTTGTTAAAGTATTTATATATATAGTTATATATCTATATACATTCACTTATACCCATTTATCTTCATCGACCCAATTCTGATTTGATTTCGTCTATTCCTTGTTATCAGTTTTGATCATCGAAATCGTGCTTGGATTCGTAACTCAATTTCAGTGTCCGTTCCTCTGTGCGTACCCGTGTCATCTCCTGTTCTTTCTAGCCTCAAAAGGTGAGTAATCACTCACGATTAATGTTCTTATATTTATTAAATTTGATTCCAATTGAAACAAAAATTGAAATATGCTGCTATTAGTTATTTACATTGCTATATATATATGCTGTCATCAATATCTGTTCACCCGTGATATCTGACACCATTATTTGTTAATTATATTGATGATATATGCTTGTTATATTATTATCATATCTGTTATCACTCTACAAGTACCCTATTAGTATAGAATTCACTATGGGTTGAAATGATACATACCCGAATGGACTTTAGAATAGGAGAAAATCGTTATGGGTTGAAATGAAAAACCCAAGAGATTTTCATTTGAATTGAATTTGTGATTGCGAGTTGAAATGATATATACCCGTATATATTTAAATTACGGATCGAAATGACAAATATCCGTATATCTTGACCATAGTATAGAAAATTATATACAGACACCGCTGGTCTATATATAAATATTTTGAAAAGAGTTTCTATGGTTTTGGAAAGAAATATCGATTTTTGATATTATAAATATTATTTTACATATAGTTAAATTCTTATATTTAGCTATATATAAACTTGCTTTAATATAGAATAAGTTTAAAAAAAGTTTGATTTTATTAAAATATAATATGGTTAAGTATTTATTTAAATTATATTTTATATCGAGTTTTGAAATGATTTGTAATAAATTAAGGTTGAGAAGATGGATTTTGAAGTCGATTTGAAATTTTATTTAATTAGGAATTATATTTAATTAAAAATCGATTTGCAACTTATTGAATTTAAGTTTTTAAAGGGTATGATTTTATAACTTGATGTTGGTTTAAAGTGATTAATAAATATTTCAAGTTTGAGTTTTATTTAAATGATACTGAATTTATTAAGTAAATATTTCAAAACTAAATAATAGCAAATTGAATTAAGATATGTATAAAATTATCACATTTAGTTTTGAAATTATAGAATATTTAAAGCTTTGAAATATATATTTTGAAATGGTTTTTTTGTGGTTCAAATCTGTATTTGAAATCGATATAATTTTGAATGGTTTATTTAGAGGCTAAATTAGAATTAATGATTTGAGATCTGATTAAATTTGAATTTTTGAAATTCGAGTTGATTTGGAATTAATTTGTGAAATTTGAGGAAAACAATTTTTTTATATATACTATTTTAATATTTAAATCGGCTAAGTGGGAAGTATTATGTTTTCAAAGTATTATGTTTCAAAAGCGTCTTAATTTCAAGCGTTTAGTTTCGAAAGTGTTATAACTTTGAAAAATGCTATGATTTTGGAAAAGGATATATTTGAAATGGAAATGATATCATAGTTGGTTTTAAAATGGAAAAGGATATCATATTTATATGGTTTTGAAACGGCAATGATATTTTGGTTTTGAAGTATAAACTGTTTTGAAAATGACCGCGATGTTATAATAATGTTTGTTGTTAAAGAGACCAGGATCGGAAGTCGTCATACTCTCTGCCAACTCTGAAAACCACTTTAACAACTGTATACGCGATGGAGATTCTAAAATGTAGTAGGATGGTGGCAACATCCTATTGAGATATATACGTGGACCCGACTCCCGTGAGTTGGCATAAGGTGGCTAAAACAGGAGCAATCGACGGGATAATGAGGTAGCTCCTGTGATCGGGCACACTCCTTCGATACCATTTAATTACTTTGTGATTGATTGGGTGCATCTTTGATTTTTGGGAGTGTGGATCGAGGTGGGCGGTAGTGGCTGCTACGCGTTACCACCGGTCTGGAAGTGCAATTGGTATACCTATCCTGGCATTGCCTAGTTATGCCGTGTCACCTACCCTAGCGCGCCTTGTACGAGTTTTGTTTTGCACCATACCTATGGAGTGCCCTCTGCGACGCCTAGTACGGGGGAGATTACGGTATTGTATAGGCTATGGGAATATAAAAATGTGTTAACGTGAAAAATGTAAATCCTTGACACTATTTTTAAAATATATTTTATTTTATTTTATTTTAGACATTATTATAATAGTGTATATATCTACATAGTAGATAGTTTAATGGATCCTTAGAGGATGATTGTCCCAAACATCCTTTGAGTTACTTGTATTTCAGTTGTTATTTCACTTGAGTTGGATTCAATATAAGAATGTTAATCCTGACTCGAGTGTTTTGTGTTTTGCTTTACACTCGGGTCAGACTGTGTGATACAGCTTTTGAGACTTACCTTTGGAGTTGGAGCTTCGTTTGGAGATCCATCTACATCTTTTCAGCTTGGAGTTATTCAGTTGATTCCAGTGATGTATTCTGATCTTGTATTTGACTATTGTATTTGAAACTTCTATTACAACTTATTTAACTCTAATATATATAGTAGCTACATGAACTACTATTCATTTTGTTTCCACTGCATATTGTATATTACTCTATGTCTGTGATTCTGTGATTATTTATTCACTGGATATGTTGAGTTTTTCCAAATATATATATTAACAATATGATATTTTGAGCAATTCAAATCTCGCATGTATGGATGCGAATGGTTGAAAATATCGGATTGTTACATGTGGTATCAAAGCTTTGGTTTTAGACAAAACTTAGCATATTAAGTAAATTTAATTATGGAATTACTTTCGTTCGAGCTTGAATTCCTTCCTCTTTGACTTGGTTTCCTTTAAATTTTGGAATGTTCCCCTCGGTTCCAAAATCCATCCTTACCTCTCCCTATTCATATTCGAGAGTATCCTATAACTCCACTTCAAACAATCTCTATGATAAATCGACGGTCTCGCCAATCTTCGAATGATTTGTAAAGAGGTGAAATTCCTTTACAACAGGTATTGATACACCGGAGATTTTTGTATCATCGATTTATGATGCTGTTATCTTTTGCTATACCCGAATTCTATCTCCGACGGTCGAATGCCGATTTGCTCCAGAATTCTGCCTCAATCTTATTTGAAGTCACAGTTGACCCGATTAAGGTTGCCCGCGATTTATATAAATTATTCGTCTTTCCTTTTGTTATTTAATCATTCTTATCTCCCTATCGAACCTATCTTCTAGTTGAATGCTTTTGGTTAGGATCCCTCTAATTTGAATCTCTACCCTTGTTTGAAATTCATTTTTGTATCATAGAGCAAGGGAGTATATTTGTAGTTAATATCAATATGTTTTATATGTTGTGTTGTTTGAGTTGTTGAGGTCGATTAGGATTTTCGATCGATTCGTCTGATCAGCGATATCGATAGAATTTCCAAAACATTTGAACAGAGCGAACTGACACAATATTGTTTTCAATTTTGGTAAATGAAGTAGTTTTGTATGATTATACTACATATTAGTAAATTTTTTGAAAATTAAATAGCTAACTGAATTGGTTGTTGAAAATGATAATATTTGATTTTCATTTATTATTTTGTAAACCATTGACTATTGCATAATGTAAATAAATGAATTTATAAAACTTTGTTACAATTTGATTTGGAATTTAAATGAATTTAAATCGAGAATTTGATTTCCGGTGATTTCAAGCTTTGGTTTTAATTTTTTTAAAAGCGTATATTATTTAAAGTATTTTCGAATAGAAATTTGTTTCCAAAAGAATTTTAAAGTTTTAAGTCAGTACTCTTCTCTTTGTCGCTGGAAAATAATTTCAGTGATGACTGCGGCATTATCAACATTTATTTTCGAGTTTCGAAGTAGAGAGACCATTAGTAGCTTAGCTTTTGTTTTGAAGAAGAGAAAAAAATGAATTGTTTCGAATATCTTAAGTATGACTTGATTTATAGTATAGTTCTATATTTATCGATTTGACTTGATATTATATATATATATATATATATATGTATGTATGTATATATATATATTTCTAAATAGTTTGAAATGAAATCGAAAATTTAATTCTTAATCTTATGTTGAGAATTTTTTCAATTATAAAATGAAGCCAAATTTTGGAATAAATGTTTAAACTTGAGTAATTGAATTAAGAAATTTTACTTGTATAATACTCAATTACATTCCAATATAACTTACCTAAATCATTTAGAAGTTGAATAATTTACAATGTAAAATGATGATTAATGATTTTATAAATAAAATTTGAGCGGTTATGGAAAATGTTATACACTTAGATTTTTGTTATAAAAGTTAATAGAGATCAATAGAATAATAAGTTGATTGAATAGTAAATGAGAAATTAAATAAAATTTTGTTTGAAAGAAATCTTTTGTATCAAATATTAATAAATCGAAATAAAATGAACTTAATGATTATCTTTAATTTTAAATCAATTGTTGAATATAAATTAATTTATATTGAATTTATATGGTTTGAACTAATTGTTTTATTTTGTTTTCAATCTATTTTCTTTCTGGTTGTTTCTATTCTCTGACCTCCTTCCTTTTCGTGGACGAAAAATTTTGAGTGGGGAAGAATGTAACGACCCTTAAATTTTAGTGGTTTATTAATTTAATTAATTGAATTTTTGTGAAATTTTAAATAATAAAATTTTGAAATATAAACTTAATATCTGGAATACGTCTAATTTAACATAACCAATCGTAAATTTTCATCGAATAATAAGGAAGTTTATTTTATTGTATAATTTTTTTTCAATTTATATCAGTCAAAATTGATGTTAATAAAATGATTTCCAAACCTAAATATTTTTCTATAGAAAATTTGTAAATCATATTCTGAGTGAGACATCATATTTCTTTCTCCAAATTTGGACCGTTATTGCTCCGTCGATCTTATTTTCGGCAAAATAGCAGCATTTTCGGTACCGATTATCGACTTTGATCGGATGATCGTACCACTGATATATGTATACCGTTTTGATCATTTCGTCATGCTGATCTCTGCGGTGTATTTCATTCTGTGTTTTGAAGTCCGGTACACAACGGAAACCGTGAAGTGGTAACCGTATCGGTGCCATTTTTGAACCCTTTTGTTTTCTTGTCTTTTCAAATGTCTGCCGTGTAATCTAAGCAACGCCTAGCTTTAATTATTTCTTGAATTCAATATATTAGCTGGAAGTCGTTCAATTGATGACTTTTATTTTCCTAGTTTTGATTTTTGGTCCGTTCATTATTCAAGCCGAGGAAATAATATATATTTCTCTGTTAGACTGTTCATGTACTACCTTCCTCCTCTTCTTTTTGCAAGCATGGCCAAGAACACATCGAACCCCACAACCACCTCGTCTTCCCAAACTCCGCCATCACCACCGCATTGAAGCCACACCTCCAAACTACCTTGCCGTTGCCGCCTTTCCTCTGAACTACCATAACCGAGCTTCCCTTATACTGCCGGGCATAGGACGAACGTTGCCAACCACCAAGCATCGTCCCACCCTCTCCTCACCGTGCGGCCTGTTTCGGTCTAGTCCCTCCTCATTTTCTAGTATCAGCAGCTTTCTCGTATATAGAAACAGAAGTGGTATATTCATATGCATATATATTAGTTCCCATTGTTCTGATTTTTAGATTTATATATATAATATAAAGTATGTATATGTATGTATCATAATATATTATATAGTATGCAAGTTCTGTATGTTGCTCTATATATTCGTCAGAAGCAATGTTTTAGTTGCTGTAGCCATATTTATATTCATATATATTTCAATATAAAGGTATATCTGATTTTTGTAATATTGTTATCCATTGTGTGTATATATAAGCTTATAAATTTACGAGATATATATATATATATATATATATATATATATATAAGATATGTTTGTTTCTCTGTAATTACGTATATATAAATACGTTTGTCATATAGTTTGTACGTAAAGCATTTGATGTTTATATATATATATATATATATATATATATATATATATATATATATATCGATTGCATGCTTATATACTAGTATATATATATTGTTGTTATAAAATAGTACATATTTATACATATTTATATATAGGCTAAGTTATATGAATGGTTGATCTATATAATACTTTGTTTAATAGCTTAAGTACAATTCGGAATATCTAATACAAGATCCGTATATATATAAAGTTGCTGTGATTTTTTTTGTGATTTTTTGGTACAGTAGTATATAAATAAATATAAATATATATATATAGTAGTACTTGAGTTTTGTTTTGGTATAAAAGTTGGGTATTTGAAATTTTATATATATTGTTAGTTATATATTATACATATATACTGTTTTTGTAACGACCCTGGATTTTGGCCCCTGTTATTTAATCTGATTAAATGAAATGTGAACTGATCATTTTAAAACAAATATGATTTTGGAAATACTGCCATTTATTTATATAAGCTGTATTTTAAAAAAGGAGATTGATTTGGAAATTTGAAATAAGTATTTCAATAATATTCACAATAAAAGTCTATCTTATATAATTACTCAAAATACTTTACTTTGTTTATATTTAGAATAAAATAATACATATAGATAATAATGTTTGAAAATTCTAAAATAAAAGATTCTTAATAATATTTTTTTGATAAAATTTACCTTATATAATTAAATTAAAAGGGTTTTACATTGCTAACATTGATAAACATATACATATGAATAATAATGTGTGAAATTTAAAATAAATCTCTTTATAATATTTATCTTATACCATTAAATTAAATTACTTTGTCTTGTTATCATGTGATGAAATATACATATGAAAGATAATGCTTAGGTTAAAATTTAATTCTATTAATATAAAATAAGTGAAACATGTGAAACATGTGAACCTTATTTAATTATTGATAATTGAAATATAAATATAAATAAATAAGGAAACCAATGAATCTAAGTTTAATATTAATAGTCAGATATAAAAACACAAATCAAAATAAAAATATAAATCAAAACAAGAAATAAGTAGTTAATACTTACAGTATCACTTTAAATTTGCAAGACCATAGAATATATATAAGAAAAATATATAATATAATGAGTATAAAATGTAACTAAATCATATTGTTCATAATTTAAATATTGATAGTTAAATATGAAATATAAATATAGATGTAAATAAATTATATAAACATTATGTAAGCTAGAAAATAACTTAAACATTTAAAGTTAGAATGAAAATGTAAGAAAAACAAAGATTAAATAATTTTGTTAACATACAACATAACTTTAAAAAAATCAGTAAGCAAAATAAAGTGTAAACACAACACATATATGTATAGAGTTTAAACTAGAGGATAATAAAACAAGTAATATAATAACAAAATAAAATATCTTCATAATCAAAGTATCTTCATTCATAAGCCAACATGTACCTGCAAGCTGTACACTTATACAGTATAAACATGTAAATAATTATGCAAACATATTAGGAATCAAAGCATTAATTATCATCAACTTAGCCACCCTTTTTGTTCAAAACAAATACTACAAATCTTTTCTTTGCAGTAATGAAAGTCTGCCTATATCAGAGTAAATAATAGCTACACCAGAAAGCACCTCCCTTCATTCACCTACTGTTTCTTTTGTGTGTGTGTATATATATATATATATATACCTACATCTTTCTTTGGTTCGTTCAGTAAAAGATATTAGTAAACCTGAAAACAAAAAAAGGAAAAATTTAGTAGAATCTTGCTTTTGAAGACCCATTGAAGTTCAAACAAAAACTGATCCAAGTTTGCAGTTTTTTTTTAACATTTCAGTTTCGAACCTCTGTTTCTAAGCAACTAAGCTCCAAACTCAATGCTTTCTGTTTACAGGCAGGTGACTAAACAAAGTTTTTTTTCCAGGTTTAAGTTAAACAAATAGCCATGATTCTTTAACCAATATAATTTGTATATGGTTTCATGTTGAATGTGAACCTGCATATGTATACTGTATATTATCTCCTCTGCTATGTGATCTGGGTGGTCATAGTTACCTATTCTTGTACAAAATTCAAGCTTTTCTTGTCAATATTAAAAACTGTAATTATTTCAACTCAACATAAATGTTAAAACTAAATTAAGATTTGATTTTTTAAAACTAATTTTAAATATGTGAAGGGATAATTCTCTGTGGCATGTTGTACAGGTAATTCATATATTACTTGAGAAATTCGAATATTGTAAATTACTAATTCGAGTTTATATCTTGAGTTAACACTAAAAGCTATGATTTTTAAAACTTGTATGAAGATTTATAACTCAGTATTTCCAAAGCAGTTTGAAATTAAATCAAAACTGCATTTTCTTAAATTTTTTGTTATTTGATCAATAAATAAAGTGGAAACTTGGGATGAAGCAAAATCAAACGTATGAGATTATATAAAAATTATCAGAAATTTTTTATATCACTTGAGTTTTGGTTACAAGATCAATCTAGGGTTCGAGTCCTTATTTTTATCCCTGACTGTAAATTTCGAATTCACCACCATAACGCGATCGAGTGTTACGATTCTTTGGTGATTGGTGGCTTTGCGTGTTGTCATGGCGTGGATGAGTTCTGGGCGACCGCGGTGGCGTGTGCGGCGGTGGCGGAACATTTTGGGAAGGGGTCGTTTTGTTGTTGGTTCGAGCAGAGGTGCAAATTTCGAATTTGCATGATTAGGAATGTTTCGAGTTGATTTTCGATTTTGGCGTGTAATTTGGAACTTGCCTGCAACTTTTAAGTTCGCTGAAGGGCAGTCGCGCCGCCGTGCACATGCACGGCAGCAGTGGTTTTGGTGTCAGGCCTTGATGTTAGGGGTCGCGAGTATTACTCGAGTGAGTGGGAGGTAATCTTCGGGTTGGCCTTCGATCGTGAGAGAGTTACCTGATTTAAGTTTGAATTTTTACTTAAGTTTTAAAACTTAACTACCTGTAGAAGAAAATAAAAGAAAAGAAAGAAGAAGAATGGGTTTCAGGGGGCGACTCGGGGAAGATTGCGTGCAAACCGAAGTTGCACTCGAGACTTAATAGGAGGAGACCCAGGTTTTTGTAATTGCAGTAATGAACTTTCAAAATGAAGCTTAATGAAAAATCTTTTTCATCAAGATTAAGACTGAAATATAAATAACTGTTAAAAAGTTGTAAGTTAGAATCTGGTTATACGTTTTAATTATTTTTCGTTAATACTTACGATGTTTAAGCCTTAATTATTATTATTTTTATCAAGTAATTACAGAATAAGTTAAGTAATTACTTTAAGCCAGAAGTGAAACCGATTAACATTTAAGTTTTTAGTTAGTAGTAATTTGAGTTTCAAAATTTTAAAGAAACTTCTTTTAATCACTTGCAGGAAGTAATTAAGGATGTTTAAGTGATTGATGAAAGAGGAATTAACAACTTAAGCCAATAAATGAAGAATTAATAGTTAGTTAATTTAATAATTTAACTATGAATTAATAGTTGATTAATTAAGTAATTTAATTAAGAATTAAAGATTTATAATTGATTAATTAAGTAATTAGTAGTTAGATAATTAAATAATTAAGTTTCATTAATAAATATTTAGGGGTACTTAATTAATGAGTAAGGAATAGTAAATTAAGTAATTGAAGTTAAATAGCTAGATTAAGAAGTAATTAATTAAATGATGAAATAATTAAGTTATCGAATAAGCAATGATTAATTAACTCAAATGATTTGAAATGAAATAGGTAATTAATTATTAATTAATGATTAATTAAATAGAGTTAAGTGATTAACTCTCAAGTAATTAATTCTAAATTGAATTAATTACAAATAAGACTTGAAGGTGATTGCTTATGGACTGTTGTGATTGAATATCTGATTTGGATATTTATGTGATGATATCCTATGTTACTCTGTGATATGTTATGTTATATCTATGATGCTTGTATATGTTTTATCTGTGATAAATGCTATGTTAATTCAACTGTTAGATTTAAATTATTTAAACTGTTTAAGTTAATTAGACAACTTGGCCCTTAAAATGGCGTTTGGATTCGATGAGACCGGGATCGGAAGAATCAATTTTGATTCTCCGAAAACCACATCGATCCAATTTAAACGTTAGGTCGTGAATCCTGAAATGAAGATCGAGACGGTGTATTCAGAATGCAAGGGTTATCGTCGTTGACTCTGAGTGTGATTCCAAAATGAGTGTAACGAGATAATGCCTTCGGTTTCGTTCGAACCCGGAACGAACTTGTATGGATTGGATGCTTTCAGCACATCGTCGGGCGGACGATGAGCATTCTAAGTGATATGTTCTATAAAGGTAATCACAGCCTCAAGCCTCATCAACCGGGAATGGCTAAAACAGGGGAGATGCAGCAAGGTTAGGTGGGTCATGCCCAAGCAGGACAAGATATTTCCCCTGTCTAGATGTCCCTTTTATATTTCGGCTGTGTGGGCGGTTGCTAGCTACAACCGCGGGGTTTATCTTGTTCGGGACTGTTCAGTAAGGAATGGTTCCAGCCTTGTGTTGTAGGGGGTCGGGAGTGATCCTCGGTACGGTGATCTAGGCCCCGTACTGTGACGGGCGGTACCCCAGTAGCCCTGCCATTGTTGGAAATCCATTTTCCCTACGAGACCCTACGGTTTTGATTTGTATTACCCACTTTTGTGGCTAGTAGCTGGAATTTAATGAATGTAACAATTTCGGCTATTTTCTATTTACTTGAAAACCCTAAACACTATTATAATATCACTGGATTTCCTATGAAATGTTTTGGTTAGCGTAAGGTAAAAACTTACCCGTATTTATTTGTGGGGAGTCTTACGTGATACCTTTATTTTCAAATGTTTTTCAAAGTTAAACAACTTTAAACCGTTTACTCATACCAGACCCATGTCTGACCCGGAGTTTATATTTTGTTTTTCATAAACTCTTGGGTACTCAAATTTTTATGAGTAGCCAAGTGATAGGTCTCGGACTTGATTTCTGGAGAGCTTGGAGCAGGAGATTCCAGACGTATATAGCTATATATGTAGTTCCGCTGTGTTAGTTGATGTGTATTGTACCTCTGATGTATGTAGTGATAGATGTAGGTATGATTGTCATGTGTATTGATATTGTATAACTCTGATATATGTAAAACTATGTAATATTATGTGATATATTATATTTTGTCCCGTTCCGCTGTGAGATTCTGATGTTGTTGTTCTTTCTTTCTCTTTCTTTTCTATTTCTATCCCTTTCTTTCTTAATGATGATACGTCTTTCTGCTAGTAGAAGGGCGGGTCGTCACAGTTGGTATCAGAGCATAGGTTGGTGATAACCTTGGCTCTGATAGAAATCACTCATAGAATAGAGTCTGTAGTACTCTAGAATGAGTTTGAGTGTATTAATAGATATGAGCGCGTATTTGTTAGTGAATATAAAATTGTTTTTATATTGTGTTGATTTATCTGTTGAGTGTTTATGAATTCTAGTCGATGTGTGGGACGCCATTTCATCGATAGGAATTTCTAAACTCTTAAACAAGGTAGACCGACACAGTATTATTTTTAAAGAGGGTAAATGAAATAATTTTACTCAAAATTATATTTTGATATAAAAGAAATATTTTTCTGAAATTATTATATATTTGAATGTCTGGTTGTTAATACTATAGTTGAATAAAAATATTAAAATTTTTGAGTGGTTTATAACCAAATAAGATTATCTAAGTATGGCTTAAATAAAAGGAATATAACTAAAATTTGATTAAACTAGAATTTAAGTCCCGGAAATTTGGAAGATGTTTAAATGAATTTAAACAAAGGAATTTGGGAATTTAAAATCTTGGGAATGTTTGAAATGTTTTCCAAAGATTTAAAGGCAATAATGAAGTATTGTTTTGGGAAAAATATTATTGAATGAAAATTGTTTGGAAAGAATTAGTGGAAGTAAGGAAGCACTGAACTCACTTCAGTCGCTGGAAAATAATCCTGATGATGATGGCCACATCACCAGTATTCATTTTCGAGTTTCTAAAGTGATGGATTGCTACCAGGATAGTTGGACATGATATTGTTTGGAGTTGTTGGGTATACAAGTTGTTTTAAAAATTTCAAGGGGAAATTTGTTTTGGTAAAACAAGTGTTTGGAATTTGAAAATTTGATTTGACATACCAAGTGCGTAAGTGTAGTTATCCTTTCAAAATGGTTTTGGAAATGAAAACCAGGCAATTGAATTCTAAGAATTCTATTTAATAATGTGAAAGGTTTGAATGAATCAACTATTGAGCTTATAAAGTAAAGTTGATATTTATAAGATGAAATTGGGAATTTTAATCCCGGAATTAAATTTTAATTTGGGTAAATAAAAATGGAGAAAATGTACTTGAGCTTAACCTGAGATAAGTTAAATGGAACTGAAGTTCAAAATGAACTTAATTGGATATAAATTTTGAAGGTAAAATGATTGTAATTGTAAGGTGAAAATTTATACCTTACGATAGTAAGTGATATATATATATATATATATATATATAATCTGAAATTGTGATTATAAGATGAAACGAATCAAAGGAGCAATATAAGCTTTTAAGTAAAATAAACAAGTTTTGAGCTCATATATTGAGAAATAAATTTAAAGAGCGGTAAGTAGCTAAATTTAACTGAAGTTGAGTTGGAATAAAATTGAATTTAAATGAATTCAATCGAGTTACAGATAATATTGAATGGAATAAAAATTCTTATGAAAATAAGTAGAAGTAAATAAGTAAATATTGAATTTGGATAAAATAGAATTGATATGAGTTGTAAACAAATCTAATTCAAGTATAAATTGAATAATCTTATTATGAATAAATTCAATAATGAATTGTTAATGTAAATTAAAATTTAAGAATGGATAAAGGAATAAACTAATCGAATAGATTAGTAAATAATTGGGATTTGATTAAAGGAAAATCAAATCAAAGATTTGAATGGAAATTGGTGAAATGGAATAAACTTAAGTTGTTAGGTGGAACAGTTTGGAGAAAATAAATAACTTGAGTAAATTGTGAGATGATTATTTAAAATATTGATTGTCAAGTTTAATAAAATGGTTTGGAATCAAACTTTTTGAAATGAAAGAAAATGAAAATTAATTGTGATGGACTCAAGTGTAAATTGAGTTGGAATCAATTTAAGATTTGTCATGAAGCTTAAGTGATTGTTTATTCACAATAGTATTGTCAAACTGCATATAGAAATGAGTTGTTTTGAAGTAAACAAGATTTGATAAAATTCTATGAATTATTGGAAGCAAAATAGGATGATTTTGAATATGAGTTTGTTTTGCTTAAATGGATTATATATATAAGCAAGTAAATTATAAACCACTTAAACTGAAGAGAATGGTTTGAGAATTGGATGGAAGTAATTGAACTAAGTATCGAAACTAAACATATGTGCTTATGAAAATATGTAATGCTAAACAAAAGAAATAAAAACTTTAGCAATAAACCAATTTCAAATTGGAAATTGAAATAAACTGGTGGATAAAACTAATTTAAAAAAAAATGATAAAAACTAGTTATAAATAGAAGATAGTCAATAAAATTCAATATTCAGAGTTGAAGAAAATTTGAATTCACATGGAATTGGAAATTCAGATTTAAATAAGAAGATATAAGGTTAAAGTGGCAGAGTAATAATATAAAAGTATATATAATGTTTATATTAAATTTAAGTAATGAGTGGTGAAATTCTTGAATAAAATTTGATATTGAGAAAATTATTCCTAGTGGATAGGAATCAAAATAATGTGAATAAAAGAAATTGATATGGTTGATAATCAATGGATATAAATACGTAAGATGTACGTATATTATTTTATTTGCATAACAATTTGATCCAGATTCGAGCACAGAATTTCGAGATAATTATATATCGATCCGAGTTAGGATTTTTCACTCGATTTTCGACGACGAACCATGGATTTGGATTTTGATTAATTCTGGAAATTCTCTATCATAGTTGTGACTATGCAAGGAGAATGACAGTTTCTGATCAAGAAACCAGTTCTGAGTCCGTACTAGGAAGTTAAGTGGACGATACTAGTTCGAAAATGAAATTGTGTGATCGAGCGTGCGATCGGATTTGATATGGCGTACGAATGATATATGTACATCGTACGGGCTTGATTGAATAGATATTAAAATTCTGTAAAGAAGTCAATAAAATTTGGAAAGAGTTAATATTGTAGATTTCAAAATTGAATTGCCAGAGTGGATATCTGAAATTCATTATGTATTCTATATACCCCATATTAGAAATTTGTTCATGATTCATCACTAGTTGTTAAACTAGTAATTCAGGAATTAGGAAGTTGAATCAAATTTAACTGTGGTCAGGAATCCAGTTTGGATTGTTGATCATCGAGAAACAAACTCTCGATAATTTTAGGGAAGTTTATCCGAATTTGTGTTCGGATAACTAGTGTTGTTAGTCAGGATAGACTGTTTGGTTGTTTGCTAATATATAAATGATATTTATGTTTGAATAGTTGATATAACAGCTTTTGAATTATCTTTGTTTTAAATTTCGGGGATGAAATTCTTTTAAGGGGGGAGGAATGTAACGACCCTGGATTTTGGCCCCTGTTATTTAATCTGATTAAATGAAATGTGAACTGATCATTTTAAAACAAATATGATTTTGGAAATACTGCTATTTATTTATATAAGCTGTATTTTAAAAAAGGAGTTTGATTTGGAAATTTGAAATAAGTATTTCAATAATATTCTCAATAAAAGTCTATCTTATATAATTACTCAAAATACTTTACTTTGTTTATATTTAGAATAAAATAATACATATAGATAATAATGTTTGAAAATTCTAAAATAAAAGATTCTTAATAATATTTTTTTGATAAAATTTATCTTATATAATTAAATTAAAAGGGTTTTACATTGCTAACATTGATAAACATATACATATGAATAATAATGTGTGAAATTTAAAATAAATCTCTTTATAATATTTATCTTATACCATTAAATTAAATAACCTTGTCTTGTTATCATGTGATGAAATATACATATGAATGATAATGCTTAGGTTAAAATTTAATTCTATTAATATAAAATAAGTGAAACATGTGAACCTTATTTAATTATTGATAATTGAAATATAAATATAAATAAATAAGGAAACCCATGAATCTAAGTTTAATATTAATAGTCAAATATAAAAACACAAATCAAAATAAAAATATAAATCAAAACAAGAAATAAGTAGTTAATACTTACAGTATCACTTTAAATTTGCAAGACCATAGAATATATATAAGAAAAATATATAATATAATGAGTATAAAATGTAACTAAATCATATTGTTCATAATCTAAATATTGATAGTTAAATATGAAATATAAATATAGATGTAAATAAATTATATAAACATTATGCAAGCTAGAAAATAACTTAAACATTTAAAGTTAGAATGAAAATGTAAGAAAAACAAAGATTAAATAATTTTGTTAACATACAACATAACTTTAAAAAATTAAGTAAGCAAAATAAAGTGTAAACACAACACATATGTGTATAGAGTTTAAACTAGAGGATAATAAAACAAGTAATATAATAACAAAATAAAATATCTTCATAATCAAAGTATCTTCATTCATAAGCCAACATGTACCTGCAAGCTGTACACTTATACAGTATAAACATGTAAATAATTATGCAAACATATTAGGAATCAAAGCATTAATTATCATCAACTCAGCCACCCTTTTTGTTCAAAACAAATACTACAAATCTTTTCTTTGCAGTAATGAAAGTCTGCCTATATCAGAGTAAATAATAGCTACACCAAAAAGCACCTCCCTTCATTCACCTACTGTTTCTTTTGTATATATATACCTACATCTTTCTTTGGTTCGTTCAGTAAAAGATATTAGTAAACCTGAAAACAAAAAAAGGAAAAATTTAGTAGAATCTTGCTTTTGAAGACCCATTGAAGTTCAAACAAAAACTGATCCAAGTTTGCAGTTTTTTTTAACATTTCAGTTTCAAACCTCTGTTTCTAAGCAACTAAGCTCCAAACTCAATGCTTTCTGTTTACAGGAAGGTGAGTAAACAAAGTTTTTTTTTCCAGGTTTAAGTTAAACAAATAATCGTGATTCTTTAACCAATATAATTTGTATATGGTTTCATGTTGAATGTGAACCTGCATATGTATACTGTATATTATCTCCTCTGCTATGTGATCTGAGTGGTCATAGTTACCTATTCTTGTACAAAATTCAAGCTTTTCTTGTCAATATTAAAAACTGTAATTATTTCAACTCAACATAAATGTTAAAACTAAATTAAGATTTGATTTTTTTAAAACTAATTTTAAATATGTGAAGGGATAATTCTCTGTGGCATGTTGTACAGGTAATTCATATATTACTTGAGAAATTCGAATATCGTAAATTACTAATTCGAGTTTATATCTTGAGTTAACACTAAAAGCTATGATTTTTAAAACTTGTATGAAGATTTATAACTCAGTATTTCCAAAGCAGTTTGAAATTAAATTAAAACTGCATTTTCTTAAATTTTTTGTTATTTGATCAATAAATAAAGTGGAAACTTGGGATGAAGCAAAATCAAACGTATGAGATTATATAAAAATTATCAGAAATTTTTTATATCACTTGAGTTTTGGTTACAAGATCAATCTAGGTTCGAGTCCTTATTTTTATCCCTGACTGTAAATTTCAAATTCACCACCATAATGCGATCGAGTGTTACGATTCTTTGGTGATTGGTGGCTTTGCGTGTTGTCATGGCGTGGATGAGTTCTGGGCGACCACGGTGGCGTGTGCGGCGGTGGCGCAACGTTTTGGGAAGGGGTCGTTTTGTTGTTGGTTCGAGCAGAGGTGCAAATTTCGAATTTGCATGATTAGGAAAGTTTCGAGTTGATTTTCGATTTTGACGTGTAATTTGGAACTTGCCTGCAACTTTTTAGTTCGCTGAAGGGCAGTCGCGCCGCCGTGCACGTGCATGGCAGCGGTGGTTTTGGTGTCAGGCCTTGATGTTGGGGGTCGCGAGTATTACTCGAGTGAGTGGGAGGTAATCTTCGGGTTTTCCTTCGATCATGAGAGAGTTACCTGATTTAAGTTTGAATTTTTACTTAAGTTTTAAAACTTAACTACCTGTAGAAGAAAATAAAAGAAAAGAAAGAAGAAGAATGGGTTTCAGGGGGCGACTCGGGGAAGATTGCGTGCAAACCGAAGTTGCACTCGAGACTTAATAGGAGGAGACCTAGGTTTTTGTAATTGCGGTAATGAACTTTCAAAATGAAGCTTAATGAAAAATCTTTTTCATCAAGATTAAGACTGAAATATAAATAACTGTTAAAAAGTTGTAAGTTAGAATCTGGTTATACGTTTTAATTATTTTTCGTTAATACTTAACGATGTTTAAGCCTTAATTATTATTATTTTAATCAAGTAATTACAGAAATCCATTTTCCCTACGAGACCTTACGGTTTTGATTTGTATTACCCACTTTTGTGGCTAGTAGCTGGAATTTAATGAATGTAACAGTTTCGGCTATTTTCTATTTACTTGAAAACCCTAGACACTATTATAATATCACTGGATTTCCTATGAAATGTTTTGGTTAGCGTAAGGTAAAAACTTACCCGTATTTACTTGTGGGGAGTCTTACGTGATACCTTTATTTTCAAATGTTTTTCAAAGTTAAACAACTTTAAACCGTTTACTCATACCAGACCCATGTCTGACCCGGAGTTTATATTTTGTTTTTCATAAACTCTTGGGTACTCAAATTTTTATGAGTAGCCAAGTGATAGGTCTCGGACTTGATTTCTGGAGAGCTTGGAGCAGGAGATTCCAGACGTATATAGCTATATATGTAGTTCCGCTGTGTTAGTTGATGTGTATTGTACCTCTGATGTATGTAGTGATAGATGTAGGTATGATTGTCATGTGTATTGATATTGTATAACTCTGATATATGTAAAACTATGTAATATTTATGTGATATATTATATTTTGTCCCGTTCCGCTGTGAGACTCTGATGTTGTTGTTCTTTCTTTCTCTTTCTTTTCTATTTCTATCCCTTTCTTTCTTAATGATGATATGTCTTTCTGGTAGTAGAAGGGCGGGTCGTCACAGTTTTATAGTTGCATCATATATATATAGTTTACACGTAACCTACGGGGTTTATTTAAGATATATATGTCTTTATATATATCAATTTTATAATAGCTTTCTTCTACCTCTTGCTTGGTCTGTGTGATATTGATATTTTTTATACGTGTTATATCAATATTGTTTGTTAAGGTATATATATATATATAGTTATATATCTATATATGTTCACTTATACCCATTTATCTTCATCGACCCAATTATGATTTGATTTCGTCTATTCCTTGTTATCAGTTTTGATCATTGAAATCATACTTGGATTCGTAACTCAATTTTAGTGTCCGTTCCTCTGTGGGTATCCGTGTCATCTCCTGTTCTCTCTAGCCTCAAAAGGTGAGCAATCACTCACTATTAATGTTCTTATTCTTATTAAATTTGATTTCAATTGAAACGGCAATTGAAATATGCTATTGTTAGTTATTTACGTTGCTATATATATTCTATCATCTATATCTGTTCACTTATGACATCTGACATCATTATTTGTTATTTATATTGATGATATATGCTTGTTATATTATTATCATATCTGTTATCACTCTGCAAGTTCCCTGTTAGTATAGAATTCACTATGGGTTGAAATGATACATACCCGAATGGGCTTTAGAATAGGAGAAAATTATTATGGGTTGAAATGATAAACCCAAGCGATTTTTATTTGAATTGAATTTGGGATTGCGGGTTGAAATGATATATACCCGTATATATTTAAATTACAGATTGAAATGATATATATCCGTATCACTTGACTATAGGATAGAAAATTACATACAGACACCGCTGGTCTAGATATGAATATTTTGAAAAGAGTTTATATGGTTTTGGAAAGAAATATTGATTTTTGATATTATATAAATATTATTTTACATATAGTTAAATTCTTATATTTAAGCTATGTATAAACTTATTTTAATATAAAATAAGTTTAAAAAAATGTTTGATTTTATTAAAATATAATATGGTTAAGTATTTATTTAAATTATATTTTTATATTGAGTTTTGAAATGATTTGTAATAAATTAAGGTTGAGATGATGGATTTTGAAGTTGATTTGAAATTATATTTAATTAGGAATTATATTTAATTAAAACTCGATTTTGAACTTATTGAATTTGAGATTTTAAAGGACATTATTTTATAACTTGATGTTGGTTTAAAGTGATTAATAAATATTTCAAGTTTGAGTTTTATTTAAATGATATTGTATTTATTAAGTAAATATTTCAAAACTAAATAATAGTAAATTGAATTAAGATGTGTATAAAATTATCACATTTAGTTTCGAAATTATAGAATATTTAAAGTTTTGAAATATATATTTTGAAATGGTTTATTTATGGTTCAAATCTGTATTTGAAATCGATATAATTTTGAATGGTTTATTTAGAAGCTAAATTAGAATTAATCATTTGAGATCTGATTAAATTTGAATTTTTGAAATTCTAGTTGATTTGGAAATAATTTGGGAAATTTGAGGAAAATAATTATATATATATATATACTATTTTAATATTTAAATCGGTTTAAGTGGGAAGTATTATGATTTCAAAGTATTATATTTCGAAAGTGTTTTAATTTCAAGTGTTTAGTTTTGAAAGTGTTATAACTTTGAAAAAATCTATGATTTTGGAAAACGATATATTTGAAATGGAAATGGTATCGTAGTTGGTTTTGAAATGGAAAAGGATATCGTATTTATATGGTTTTGAAATGGCAATGATATTTTGGTTTTGAAGTATAAACTATTTTGAAAATGACTGCGGTGTTATAATAACGTTTGGTTGTTAAAGAGACCGGGATTGGAAGTTGTCATACTCTCTGCCAACTTCGAAAACCACTTTAACAACTGTGTACGCGGTGGAGATTCCAGAATGAAGTAGGATGGCGGCGGCGTCCTATTGAGGTATATACATGGACCCGACTCCCGTGAGTTGGCATAAAGTGGCTAAAATAAGAGCAATCGACGAGCTAATGAGGTAGCTCCTCTGATCAGACACACTCCTTCGGTACCATTCTATTGCTTTGTAATTGATTGGGTGCACCTTTGATTTTTGGGAGTGTGGCTCGAGGTGAGCGGTAGTGGATGCTACGCGTTACTACCGGTCCGGAAGTGCAATTGGTATATCTACCCTGGCATTGTCTAGTTGTGCCGTGTCACCTACCCTAGCGCGCCTCGTACGAGTTTTGTTTTGTACCATACCTATGGAGTGCCCTCTGACGATGCCCAGTACGGGGGAGATTACAGTACTGTATAGACTATGGGAATATAAAAACGTGTTAATGTGGAAAATGTAAAGACTTAACGCTATTTTTAAAATATATTATATCTTACTTTAAGCATTATTATAATAGCGTATATTACTACATAGTAGACAGTTTAACGGATCCTTAGAGGATGGTTATCCCAAATATCCTTTGAGTTACTTGTATTTTAGTTGTTATTTCACTTGAGTTGGATTTATTAATATAAGAATGTTAATCCTGACTTGAGTGTTTTGTGTTTTGCTTTACTCTCGGGTCAGTCCGAGTGATACAACTTTTGAGACTCACCTTTGGAGTTGGAGTTTCATTAGAGATTCATCTACATCTTTTCAGCTTGGAGTTATTCAGTTGATTCCAGTGGTGTATTCTGATCATGTATTTGACTATTGTATTTGAAACTTCTATTGTAACTTATTTAACTCTGATATATATAGTAGCTTCATGAACTACTATTCATTTTGTTTCCGCTGCATATTGTATATTACTTTTTGTCTGTGATTCTGTGATTATTTATTTACCGTATATGTTGAGTTTTGCCTTATATATATATATTAACAATTTGATATTTTGAGCAATTCAAATCCGGCATGTGTAGATGTGAATGGTTGAAAATATCGGGTCGTTACAGTTATATCCATTGTTTAAATTTTAAATTCAACTTACTAATTTGCGTATAATATTTTTCTAAAGAAATGGTAGCTTTAGCCGAAAGATCTCATTTCAATGTTTACCCGTCCTATTTTCTTGACTAATCAATCTATACAGTAAAAGAACGTTTTTACAGAACTCTTGATATTTGTCTATTAAGATTACATGGGATCAGACAAATGTAGAGAGTTGAAATGAAAATGCAGAGAAATGAAAATCAAAATAAAAAGGAAAATGCGAAGGAATGAAAATCAAAACAAATTTCTTTCTGGCAGCGGCTTGCAATTTTGTTCAGATTTTTGGTGATTGTTATCTTAATATTTCATGGTTCGAGGTGACGTTGTGGGATTGCGATGGTTTAGGGAGTTGCTGATTTGGTTGCGATTTCTTGGTTAGGGCTTGATGTTAGTGGAGTAGGAAGCGACTTATTCGATTGCAGGAGGTGTTTGGTTGAGGACAGAGGCAGTTTTATGTTGCAGTGGGTGACTGCATTAGGGTAATTCGGGTGAGTTTGTTTGGGGTGATTGGATGGTGAAGAAGCAGTTCAGGTTTGCTGAGGAGGAATGGTTAGAGGACGGAATAGTGATTGTTGTAGGAACAGAGGGTAGCCAGTTGTAGGAACAGAGGGTAGCCAGTTGTGTTGTTTGGTTTGTGTGGTTGTAGGATGTGCTGAGGAGTTTGTGTGGTTGTAGGATGTGCTGAGGAGTTTGGTGGTTGCTGTGTTTTGGTAGCCGGTTGATGGATGTTAAGGACCTAAGGTGATGAGAAGGGGAGGAGGTAGTTGAACTTGTTGGAGGAGCGTGGCATGTGGTTCGCTGAGGATGTATTTTTGGCGTTTGAGGTGTGTTCGTTTTGGGGAATTGTAGTGGCAGTATAAGGGATTGGAATGGTGGTGTATAGGGTATGTGATTGGTCAGAGAGGGTGAAGGCTATGGTTAGAAGCAAGGAGGAAGTGTGATTGAAGAGGTGGATGCTGTTACAGAGGTATTGTTTTGGGTTTTGAAGTGATGGTTGAAACTGAAGTAAGCATGTAATTGATGCAGGGATTTTATGATGTTGATTTTGGCTGTGGTGGTCTGCCAAAGTGATAGAATATTTTAGGTGGTCGGGGATGCAGGTTATTGGAGATGGTTGGTGATTGTAGGTGATGGAGATGAAGTGGTTTGAATGTTGTAGTTGAATTACAGTTTGGATTGTTTGGAATTAAAGTGAGGTGTTGTTGGTTTCCTATTGGTAGAATTATTAGATACTTCCAAAAACTATATGAAATTCAAAGTTGTAAATGTTTCCCATTGGTAGAATCTTAATAGAAATATATTTTCATTTTTAATGGTTTATGGTAAATATGTAAGAAAAGTTGTTATTTTTAAGTTTGGTTGATTTTTGATATGAAATGTGTGTTTGATATTGTTTATCTTGAAATTAATTATATATTCATTATTGTGAATTTTAATTTAAACATTTAAAATTAATTATACCAAAATTTCCAACGGTTATAACCGTTGGGAATATGGACTTTTAGTTGTTGGTAATAAGGACATTTCCAACGGTCATAACCGTTGGAAAATATATTACAGATTTTGTCACGTATTTAATACTAACGGTTATAACTGTTACAAATTTGATTTGTAACGGTTATGACCGTTGTAAATGACAATTCTAGTGTTGTGAACTATGAGTTGCGCCTGCACAGGTTGTAGCCGTTAAAATAGAGGCAGCAGCTACCCTTCCCTTCATTATCCAAAATCATTTTCCAACCTCAACTCCTTCTTCCATGCCCGAACCCACCAATTCAAACCAAAATTTTAGTCAATTACCACCAAATTATAACAAAATTTTCAAATTTGTTCTTCATTCTTCGATTAAACCAAAGCTACAACAATGAAAGCGGGATCCTCTTCAACAAAAATAGATTTTGGTAATTTCTAAACCCTAGTTGTTTTGATTAATTTCTAATTTTCTTATTATTTGGTTGTATTTGCTAGAAATATTGTCAAATAGCTTGTTGTACATCTTAGTAATCCAGTTTGAAGCGTTTAATCACTAATTTGTAAACGATTTGTAAAAATCGGTTTTTTGGCATGAATTTTGAAGAACTGGAAAGTTGACCGGTGGACGATAGCATGCTTTATATGCAGGATAATCACTGCTCTAATTTTGAAGAGTTAATGAGGGTAATATTATTTGTTTTGTAATTATAGTAAATTTTTGCAAGCTATTTCGCATTTTGAATTAACTATTAGTTATAATTCTTTATTCTGCAGAGTGTAAACCGATGGATTTTCTGGATCATTCACAAAGTTTTTTGAAGATTTGATGGAGATGATTGAAGATCAATAGTTTCAACAATTACTACATCAAGCAGGATTTTGGTATTTCATGTAGATTAAATATATCAGATTTGACAGGTCATTACTCACAGCTTTATGCGATAGATGGAGACCTGAGACTTGCACTTTTCATTTTTCCTTGGAGAAATGACAACTACACTGCAAGACGTATATATTTTGCTTGGCCTTCCTGTCGAGGACACCGTGCTGAACTACGGTGGTAACGTGGACGCCGATGAGGTTTGTCAACGTTTGCTTGGTGAAATTCCACCCACAGAAGCGGTGGTCAGTAGAAGAGAGTTGAAGGTCAAATGGCTAAATGACCTTATAATCGGCAAGGAGATTTCAGTCGATTCATCTATTGAGGAGCTAGAACAGTTCACACGGGCTGCCATATTGCTTATTATAGCATCTCGTTTATTTTAGAACCATTCGAAGGGTAGAGTTAGCGTTAAATGGTTGTACTTGCTAGAGGATTTTGCCACCATTTTCGATTATTCAGGGGATAGCGCGGTTTTGTGCGCATTGTACAAGGAGTTGGATAATGTGGCACTAAGAATGATGAACGGGTTAGCAGGTTGCCTAACCCTTCTACAGGTATGTCGGTTTTGACTTATTGGTGTATCAAATTTATGAAATATTTTGAAAAACGTTTCTTAACACTGATAATATGCAGATATGGTCTTGGATGCATATTTCTGTTGGATGGCCAAATGTTCGTGCTAACATCGCTCCGGGATTACCGTATGGGGCATGGTAAAAGCAACTTGAAATTTACATTGAAAACTTTTTGATTTCTGCCAATATTCACACACAATTTTGATTATGACTGTAAATAGACCGGAGATAGATGTTGGAGAGGTAATCCAACCCGTCATCCTATATTCTATCGCAACAAGCTCGATGTTATGGACGAGCATGTTGTTGACTGGACGCCATACACAGCTGAGATCGTACAGGATCTACCGCCTATTTGCTTGGACGTGGAGCATAGTTGGTATGCAAGGACCCCGATTATTTGCTTGCAAAGTGTAGTCATGCACTACCCCGACAGAGTGATGAGGCAATCTAGCCTTCATCAGCATATACCGGATCCAACCGAGCAGATTTTCCCACACGGTTGGAATAGAGACTTGTACAACACATACGTCGCAAGATGGGATCACATGTTGGATCACGTTCAGGTTGAACGCGTACCAAGAATGTCAATCAAACAACACTATAGTTGGTACTGGCACATCACACGGTGATTTTTTCTTAAAGAATCGTCAACTAGACTGCCCAGATATGCTCCACGGGGACCGGTGGAATGGTTTATAAGTTTTAACCTTTGAACTTCCTCAACAAGCTTTACTTACTTGCGTCATTGATTCTTGTTCTTTAGGTTCAAGGGTTGTATATGATTTCCAATGAAGTTGACGATGTCCTAGCAGATCCTGCAGATGAGGAAAGAGTAAAAGGAAAGTGCTTCAACATCAAGAAAATTATTAAGTCGCTTCTTGATAGGCATAAGCTAGAAAGACCAACATCGTATGTGCCTCGTCCACCCCAGGCTTTTGGTCGTACCTACCAAAGAAGACGTTTTAGAGGCATAAGGGGTCCTTCACAAGGTAGCCAGCCGGGGCAGAAAATAGTTGAAGCTTGACCATCTCAACCGCCTCCGACGCAAACTCAAAGAACACTACGCGACCGTAGAAACATAAGAAGATAGACTTGTGTTGGTCTGTCATTTGGTTGCTTTTTTTTTGAATTTTTAGTGGCTTGAAACTTGTTGGTTTGTAGGTGATGCGATGTTGTATTATTGACTTGAAACATGTTGTTATATGAAATATGATGTTTTGTACGAAATATTTCACATATTTGAATGAATTGTTGTACTTATAGGTTGTTATTATATGAAAGTTGATGTTTTATGAAAGTTGCATATGTTATTTGTTCTTTGAAAATTTGGACAGCTGTAGGTGCAACTTATAATCGCGCTTGAATATTATGTGCTCTCTGGAAAGTTGCATGCGCTACTTTTAGTTGCGCCCTCATGAATAAATTATGTGCAACTTTGAGTTGCGCCTAGTATTTTCATAGAGGCGTAACTTTAAGTTGCTCTCGCATATCTGGGCTATCCCTTGGCCCAAGAACAACATATAAACATCACAACTCCTCTCCAAACAAACACAACTCCTCAAACCCATTTTCTTTCAGAAATCCCAACCTCCTTTTTAATTATTTTCACTACCAGCAACACAACATTCCACTCGAAATCGTTTAATTCTACGAAGATCAACAAAAGATTGTACATTCATCTACACTTGAGGTAAAGAATCGAAAACCTACTCCATTAATTTTGATAAATCTAGTGTTGACATTTAACTTTCTGTAATTTTGATAGGTCAATGACTACCGTTCTGATTATTTGTCACTATGACAGTGATTTAGTCATCGATGAAAATAGCAAGCCAACCTATGTTGGCGGAAAACATAAGGGATCGAAAGTCAGGAAGGGGTTGCAATTTTCTTGAGCTGAAACGGCAATTTACAAAGCTATAAAAATTGTTTCTACGGAGTTCGACATCTCGTTGGTTAGTAAATGGGTAACGGATGACGGAGCAATTGCTATTGAGGTAAACGACGACGACGTCGATTCTATTTTTTGTGTGGGATGAAAGTAATTGAGTTGTATCTTAAGAAGACAGAGGTGGTACATACAACTGAACGGCAAGCTCAAATATTTGATTATGCAAGTCAACCCGGACCCAGTAATACTACTGAGCGAAGTCAATTGTATTACCCACACTACTCCCACCAGCCATCGAACATTTACGTACAAGCAGCTGGGTATGCTTTTATGTGCTGTGTGAATGTTTTATCCATGTTTTTTGTACTTAATAGTCAAATGTTTGTGTACAGGTATGGTGCCATGGCATATCCATCGCAGCCACCTGGGTATGGTTTCTTTTCATATCCATCGTATCCTCCATAGTCAATTCCAACCCCGAATTCAAACGACTACTTGCATGAAGTTGAAGTTGAAGATGTTGACACCGAGGTAACGGAGGATGAAAATGCTGATATTGAAATTTCTCATTTGGATAGCATGAAATCGCTGCTTCACTTTGACGATAATGAAACATGAATCGATGCTATGAATGTTAACGATGACGCTCCTTTAGATGATATTCCAAAGGAAGTTGATGACACTTATGAGTATATCGAGATGGAAGAGCTGTTATAAAATGACCAATGCAATGATACAATTATGGAAAGATCTATTGTGCAAGAATTTCAATTTACCGATGAAATGTTCGGACTCGAATATGTAGAGAAAGGCCCTCGAGTTGGTATGATTTTTAAATCGAAGGAATTTTTAATTGAACATATAAGTGAGTGGTCGATAAAGTGTTCAATTTCATTTAAAAACATAAAGTCCCATGCTAGAGAGTTCATTGTTATATGTGACATTGATGGTAATTGTCCATGGTAGCTTCATGCAATTGTGTCTAAAAGAGATCATGCTGGGTGATGGGTGATAAAAAAATACGGTGGCGATCATGCTTGCTCAAATCCAATCATCAACTCGAACCACAAACAAGCAACAACCAAATTCATTTGCACCAAAGTCCTTCCACGTGTTCGTTCGAACCCAAGTTACACTGCAAAATCTGTCCAAGAGATTATGGCACACATTTACAAAATTAAAATAAGCTACATGAGAGCCTGGAAAGGACTTAGCAAAGCGGTGTCTAAAATATTTGGCGTTTGGGAATCTTCGTACAATGACATGCCTCATTTTCTTCGTGTTATACAAAAATACAATCCATGTACTATTTATCATATACATACAGAAGGAGTACAATTTTGGGGGCTTTCTGGGCATTTGAACCGAACATTACAGGTTTCAAGCATTGTCTTCCTATTCTTTCTATTGACGGAACACATCTGTATGGTAAATATCAAGATATATTGCTTGTGACTATAGGAGTTGATGCAAACAACTCTCTTTTTCCTTTAGCATTTGCTATTGTAAGGACGGAGTTGGCGAAAACTTAGGGTTGGTTTTTTTCATGCATGGGACACTTAATTCCATCTTTAAATGCAAGATGCATTACATACATTTCGGATGGAATGAAAGGAATTCCATCCACCTTGCAAGTGCAGTGGAGAAGACCACATCATCATCGCTTCTGTCTACGCCATTTGAAAGCAAACTTTAAAAAACTGGTTTTGGTAGTAAAATTTTGCAAAAAGTATTTCATGCTTGTGCCGAAGTAAGAGATGAGTCAACATACAAAGAACTCAAACAGTAACTAAAAGATGTGAGTTCCACTGTTGACAGATGGATTGATAGAAGTCTCCGACATAAGGATGAACAGTAGGCTCTTTACAAGGACAACGGTGAACGTTTCTATATGATGACTACCAATGCTTTGAAGAGTTTCAATGGAGTTCTTAAAGGAGCAAGATCGTTACCGATAAAGGCGTTAGTGGCACGTACCTTTCATCGTCTTAATAGCTACTTCTAAAAAGATATACCGATGGATATGCATCTTTGCTCATGCCAAATTATGACAAAATGATGGAAAAATATTCAGCAGAAGCACGTAATATGAGTATTAACAGGTTCAACTTAACGGAGTGGCAAGTAACAGACACAAATGCGTGCATCTACATAGTAAATATTGCCAATGACAACTGCAGTTGTTCATGCAATATTCCTATTCTAGCTCATTTTCTATGTTCCCGTGTTTTAGCTGCATGTGCACGATGTAGAGGAGGAGCGAATAGATCTTACCATGATTTTATTTCATCCTGGTTTACGGCTGACATTTATAGATATAGTTATTCTCTGGTTTTTCATCCAGTGCTCGACAGTAGATATTGGGATGTACATGAAGCCTCTACTATACTCCCGCCGCCAACATGAAGGAATACAGGAAGACCGAGGTCCACAAGAATAAGGGGAGTCATGGACGAAATGGAGGACAGAAGACAGGACAGACGTGGTCAATGCATTAACTTGGGTCATAAGAGAAGAACGTGTGGAAAGCGATAAATATTTTACTTGTTCTACTACTTCTGTCATTTGTGAACTGTATAACTTATATTTTTATTATGTACGCAGCTTTGTTATCAACGGTATCTTGTGTCAAACATTTAAATCACTTGCTATGTTATGTTACTTTGATTTAATTTATATGTAGCAAAATTATGAATTTTCCACAGTTTTACATCTACCGTCAAATTTACATAACAAACAAACAATACTACATCATGTATTGCATATCCATTACAACAACCAAGTAAAAATACAACCAAATAATACAGCCTTCATTAAAATTTAAGCATACATAACTCAATTAAACAAGTCTGATACAGATCCATTACATTACAGTTGCACTACCCAGTTTACTAGAACCATTTCCAAATTGGATGTACGGACTGCAAATAGTCTACTTGATGTCGAAGCAGACTTTTTTCTTTTTCCAAACATCTCACTTCAGCTTGCATCTCTAGTGCATACTCCACTCCCCTAGGCGTCAAAGGACGATCTAGCCATTTGAAGAAATTACGGCACTCAACACCTATTGAGTTAGTTATATGATCAAGGTAACCGGCACATCCGTAAAACCGACATCCAGCATTTGTTTGAGTCTTGCATACAACTACCTCACAAACAACTCCACAGTGTCAAAGTGGATGTGTATCTTGTCTCACTCATCCTTCACCGCTAATTTGTTTCTCCGGTCTTTGATTCGGTTCGCCTAAGCAGATTTGATTATCCAAAGCAGATTGAACGGCAACACCATTAGCTGGCGGAACTATCTCAAATTGAGCTTCGGAAACTGTTTCAAACTGAGTTTCAGGAACAAATTCATTTTCAGCTTCCATCCATTCAACATATTCCACCAATACTTCATTTAGAATCTCCCAGTTATCCATATAAATTAATGATAATGTGAGTATGGGTGAAGGGATTGTCGTAGCTTTGGTTTAATCGAAGAATGAAGAAATTTAGAAACTTTGTGATAATTTTATGCAAATTGGCTAAAAAATGGATTTGGGGATGTTGGTTCGGCCATGAAGTAGATGAAGGAGGTTGAGAAATGTTTTGAAGGGGTTGGAACAAAATGTTGCTGATGCCTCTGTTTAAACAGCAGCAATCTATGCAGGCGGCTGCGCCTGCACGATAATATAGCAGACGTGACTATGAGTTGCGCCTGTTTATTGGAAAGCATACACGCAACTTTTAGATGCGCACAGTTATAAAAAATTTGTGCGCATCTGAAAGTTGCGCATCGTAAAAAAATTTCAGAATGTCATAGGCACAACTAAGAGTTGCGCTTTCTTCTTGGCAGCTACAAAAAAGCTGACTGGACTTCTGACTGGGCTGAAACAAGTCATGTTTGGTAATATGCTTGAAAACCAACACCGATTGCGAAATTGATTCGAAAATTAGCATACTTTGAAAATTTTTCTTTTTATTATATTAGTATCACCATATTCGCCTCCCTCTAGGATGAAAAAGATACTACATGTGATGGCTTAAAACTCTAACACACATTGACATTTTAATAGGTACGAAGTATAGTTTTACATTTTGATGAGCCATTTGTATTTTTTGTTGATGATTTATTGTTTGCGAAATTTATAGGAAAAAACATGAATGACACATTACATAACGTGACACTAGAAGATGGTAATGTAGTGGCGATTCCAAGATTAAGGTAGAATATAGCTATGGCATGAGTTTGACAATCCATGACCCTTATTTTACTATCAACTAAGCATATTTGTGTACCCGTTGAGTCAATGACTCTAATTTATAATTTTTTATTTTGTTAAAATACAACATAAACAAATATTACCTTTCTTAAGGAATCCTACTTTTATTAAGAATAAGTAGAGAAATATGAATAGCCTTCTTTATTTGAGCCTTTTTGTTTGACAAATGTAAATGTAACCGTTAATATTATAGTTCACACACCTTGATATCTTTCTATAATGTTCACATTCAGAATTATTATTGCCATGCATATATGGACTATAACACTCTATTTTTTTTGTCATTAACTGTTCATTTTGTAGGCTCATGGATTTGATTGATGATGAGTTGTCGTCGGTCGATCAGTTCTCAATTATAAAGGTCTGTCCCCTGAGGTTAGAATCAAGGGATTTTATTCATTCCGTCTTCTATAATATTTGACTTATATGGTAACCTTTTTACATAGCATTATGCATATATTAGTGTTTACCAAATGATGTACATGAATATGCCTACATCATTTACTTGATATGTAAATAAATTTATATACTTTAGTTTGTACGTACATACATATGTGCACATATACACATACACATATATCTGTGTGTGTACATATATATATATACATATATATGTATGTATATATAAATGTATTTATATGTATATGTATATGTGCTTGCAATTTATTCTTGACATGTAATTTTTTTTCCTCTAGCAAATCCATATGCATGTTGTGGAATGTATTCAGATCGGTATTAGGCCTTTGATAGTTTCCATCAAATAATGGAAGGTACAAATTTGAGCATTGGAAATATTTGATGATGATTCAGAGTATTTGATGCTTTATTTTACAACAGAAGAGCCTTCTTTTTAAAAAACTTGATTTATAACCGCGTCAAACATTTTATATTCAACTCATTATTAGCATTTCTATCTTGATTACCGAAGTTGTCTTGTCACCAAGTGAAGAACTTCAAAATTCAAATCCTTTGGAATTAAACAAAATTCACTTATGGATTCAATCTTTTTATATTTTCTATTGATATTGTTGTGCTATAGATCATTGTTTTTCTTTATTTGTGGAAGAAAAATTCCATTTTAGCACTAGATATAAACTACAAACTTGCCTAAGGTTTAATTTGGTTTTTTTCCTACATAACTCTACTTAGGATGGGTTTGATGTTGGTTCCGTTGCATTCTGTCTGCGTCTCATTTAAGTTAAATATTAGATGATATGTTGCATTGCTTTTCGTATAGGAACCTATGCTTATTGTTCTTTTTCCTCTTATTAGAACCTTAGCCCTCACTTTTAAAGCACAATGTAGTTCTGGGCATTATCAATTTGTTCTCTCCATATTCCTTCTTACAATCAATTTAAAATGGCGTTGCACAATTTTGAATGGGTGCAAAATTGTAGAAATGTGTAATGTTGTCAAATTGTGTGCGATGTATACTTGCATGGATCCACATTATTAAGAGAGCTATGAAGTCATTATGTTTAAAAGTAGGATCCAGTGGTTACAACTATGCAGTTTCAGAAATGGTTACACCTATGCAGTTTCAGCAGCTAGCAGTTTTTTTTGAAAGCGTTTGCTTAAACAATGAGAATGCAAGATTTTTTAAATATCGCCTTACAATAGTAGTGGCCCTATTTCATGCAAACCAGTATCCTAGGACTTATATGGAGCATGAAGTTGACATATCAAATATTGGAGATAATCAACAATTTTATTCACCAAAGGAGAATAATGTAACATGAAAACGCTAAATATGTAAATTTGTAAATTTAAGGTTTTATCTATAATATATTGGACTATAAACTTGGACGGAATAATTTGGAAATAGTACAAATATGTGCAGTAGGATATATAATTACACATGGAATAAAAAACAAAAAAGTAGATTTTTGCATTAATGGTCACTATTGATTTGATGAGAAAGTGCCAAATTGGACAAGTAGCTGCAAGATGTGATGGACCCTATGTTGAATTGCCTAAGTGTATTTATCACATTTATACATTTGCTTTTATCTTCTCAAATATTACACTTGTTTTCGAAAGTCTACAAGTTATATAAAAAAAGATTATCACAAACTTATTTGTTGCAATTTTAAATATTTGAATCACTTTTGTTGATCCTATACTTTTTCAAAATTCGATTCTTTAGATATTAGAAAAAAGTTCGCAAGTGTCATGACCATTTTCTTACCAGCTTTATTAGTTTTGTATAAAAATTGTAAAAATCATGTTAGTTTTAATCTTCGTATATGCTTTTCTCATAGGACCGTTTCTTATTTTTATTTTGTCATATCGTGCTTTTATATTTCGAATTTCCTAATTTATTTGAATTTTTATTTTTCAACATATTTCTACTTTTAAAAAATCAATAAATTATTAATCAAACTTACAGATTCAATGCATTTCATGAACTTTAATTTAGTAACTACCTACTAATTTATGTTTTGTGTGTCCACTAATTCACAAAATCTAGCTAAGCCAAAGTCTCAAATGCTTGAATGTGTACAAAATGAGCTTCTGTAATTGATTTTCTGTTAAAAATTTTGTTTTCTGTGATGTGTTTTGCATTCAAATTGTTGTATTTTGTTCTGATGGATCCTATAGCCATCTATGGTTTTGTATTAAGTATTTATCGAAAGTGCGTATGTCGTATAGCTAACACGGATTGTGTGATATAGAATGTATTATAATTTAAATGCAGAAATAGATAATAATCGTAAAGTAAATAAAAATAAGCACGCCAGAAGTTTTTATATTAGTTCGAACTTCCCGTTCTACGTTCAGTTCCAGACTTCCCTCTGGAATTTTACTCAGTAACCCTCACTTAACCCGGAGGAATAAGTATACAACACCCGAGCAGTCGAACAAGATTTTTCCGCCTCAGCAACCGAAGAGGACTTTTCCGCCTGATACAAACTAACAGGACTTCTATAATTTCGATAAAATTGTTGATGCTTTGTGTTCTTGATAACACTGATTTGTCTTTTGTTAGTACACCTTTCCTACAATTAGATCCTCAAGTATATATTGTGTGTGTGAAGATTAGAAAGGAAGATATTGCTTTGAATCGAAGTATATAATAATTAACTCTGAGATTCAAGCAATATATCTTTGATTAGAACGCTTTTAGAATGCAGAAATATAGTCAAGAAATATTGATCAAAGAATAGAATAGATTGAAGTAAACTGGATGATTAAAATCATGGATTTATATATATAAGGTAGCTACTATTCACGAAGGGTTTCAATCAAGAGTTGCATCCGTAAGTCTTCGAATTGGATCGTTACTCTTCGCAAAGAGAAGCATCCCTTCAGAAAATATGGCAGTTGTGTACGATCAGTCGATTGGTCAAAAATGTCTAGTTGACTGAATATTCAAAGTAGTATACGCGTGTGCATGTCTGTACAAAGAACACAGATTCATTCGACTGGTGGATTCAGTCTAGTCAACTGAACTGTGTTTTTTTGCACTGTGAGCACTTGTGCACACTATTTTGTGTGTGTCTATATATATATGTACATATACATACATACATACATACATACATACATACATACATACATATATTTAAAACTTCTGTACAGTGTGTGTAAACTACTTGATGGGTGATTTTAACAATTATAAACTATAACTATGACTCAAACAATAAAGATTTTTATAGCGTACTCGGTTTTGAAGTCTAGTTTCCTTTGTAGTTCACCACGTGTGTATAGCTTTCTCTTTTTGCCGCTTTTTTGATTGATGACAACCAATTTTGACGACTCTTTACATACGAAAATATATAACTTAGATTATATATTCCTCCCCCTGAATGTGCGGTGACTTTTATATTTCCGCATAAAAAGTCAGTACACAAATTTCTTCCCCTTTGTCATCGACAAAAAGGAATACTTAATTTAGATAATCACAGAATACTAACGAATATTTGTAGAATGAGACATTACGAATCATTACAAACATGAACATAAACATTATCATTCAAAAATTCACGAACATATCACATCACAGACATTGTTTTATGAATACAAACATCACAAAAACACAAATGTTTGGTCACAACATCATAACGCATATCATAGTTTTTCACAAAAGAAAACTTACCAAAAATTAAATTTTCTTTTCCATATTCCCTATCATTCATCAGATTCTTCTTCTTCGTCATCTCCGAGAATCATTGGCTTCTTTCCCTTGTCTTTGTCCGTATCACTTTATGTTTCCTCATCCGATGTTGTCCATGTAAATTCCTGTGCCGGTTGTTTTTCGGATGAGGTAGATGAACTAGTGGTGCAAGAGATAGCTTCCCATAACATGCCAAAGAATCCCTTTATCTTATTGAACTTCTTATCGATTTTTTTGTCGAGGAGTCTGACACGTGAATCTAATATCACTTGATTGCGAGCTATAAGATTGATTGCTTCACTTGTTCCTCGGGAAGGTGTAGTGGTTCGAATATCATCTCCTTGTCTTTGCGGTGATGCTTCTTCTTGAAGTTATTGGGAATGGTTTTGCCACTCTTGGAATGTCATGATACGGAGGGGTCTTGGGGTTAATTTCATGAGGCTTATCGTCCGACTATTAAGAGTTTTTACTACTGAAGTGTCTGAGTCGGGTATTGATACTTGAAGATCCATAAGCAATCTCATAATGTATTCTCCGTAGTAGATTATATTTTGTTTCCCTTGATTGAAGACTAGCAGTTCATCAAGAATAAGTTTCGTCCAATTTATTTGAACATTTCCATATATAACATACAATGCTCTATAGTTCTCCGAATATACCAATTCATATGATCTGGTTCTTGGAAGTATTGTTTTCATTAAGGCGCGATGCAAAATTCTTGTCGTCGGTCGTAGTGAAATAGATTTCAATTCTCTCATATTATCTTCAAGGAAAAGATAGCTTATTTCGTCTCGAATATTGATATCGCAATTCAAGTCTTCCAATGGTATTCTGTCTACCGGAGTGTGAAGTATGTATCTTATTCTTGCTAAAGAGAAAAATACTTGTCGTCCACAAACTAGACTCCAAACACAATTATCTCTATTCCGTGGAGTTTGGTAATCTAGAATGAGATTAGTAAGAAATAATTTCACCATAGTGATTAATTTTTACCTTGTTTTCATTGTAGTCTAATAGCGATTCCAAATGACTTCTTGCCAAATCTTGAATTCCATATGCATTGAAGTCAGGGTAAACCACAAACGATCCTTCTAGAAATCTTGATTCCTTCATTTTGTTCCACCGTTCAACTGCTACATGATTGTAAAGCCATCGACCAATTTGAGTATCAATTGGTTCTTGAGAGGTTGATGTTGTTCTTCATTGTTTTTTCTGAGGTCTAGGAGCCATGATGTTTAATGATTTGGATAATTTTTGATTTAGAAATGGTTTGGAATGTTTTAGGGTTTTGAAAGTTTTGAGTTTGAAAGTATAAGAGAAAATGAAAATGATTGGCTTGTAAAAGAGGGTTTTCGTTCGTCTCTGTTGCGTTGTTCAGTCGACTGAACTAAAAAAATTCAGTCGACTGAACCCTTTTCCTAAAGCTATTTGCTCTGGAAATGAGTTCAGTCGACTAGACATTTTGGTCCAGTCGACCGACTTTTGTTAATGACTTTTGTGCTTTGGAAATGAGTTCAGTCGACTGAACATTTGGTATAGTCGACTGACTTCTATCAGTGACTTTTGCTTGCTTTATAATGCAACTAATTTTATAGGATGATTTTATATAATATAACAATAATTTTACAAAATACAATACCAATTAATTTTATTTATTTATTTTATTGATGATTTCACGAAGATATGAATGAATAATAAAATTTCAAAAACAAATTGATCATCAACAAATATGATTTATTTTGAAGGTGATTTCTTTGGAGTCTCAGATTTCTCCTTATCATCCTTTTTTGATGACATGATCGCTGGTGATAATTTGCGATCCCATGATTTTGGAGTTCGAGGAGAGTATCGTGGAGATGGATCCCACGGATTTCGATATCCAACTGATGGGTCGAGCGATGAACATGGCTTTGATAAAGGTTCATATGCGTCTATCGGTTTAGAGTTGCAAAATTTTACTGCAACTTGTTCCAAAAAATTTAAGCATCTTGCCGTCACTTTTTGTTCGAAATATAATTCACGTTGTAGGTCCATTTGTTGTTGTTGTTGGTAGTGATGAATATTGTCGATCTTCTTTTTAGTCGATGGCGAGATGAACGTAGCTTGTTTTCCCTTCTTATTATCCGGTGTATAATCAGTATGATAGCTTTCCCACTTACGTACCGATTTATATTCTGGTGTTGGAGTAGGTGATAGATGGTCGAAGCTATCTGAGGAAGGTGTTGCACAGGAGAGGTGTGAGTTATCTGAGGATTGCGACACCATTATGATGTGATAATAAATTATATGAAGCTTTTATTTCAATTGTATGTGAAAAATGTATGCAATATTTTATAAATTCATGTATATATAGGTGTAGAAACCTGAATTTTCTATGGTCAGAATATGAAATTAGTTTTAGACCGTATATAAATAAGTTAATGATTTAAGGTAGGAAAATGATTTGAAAATGTATGGTTAACAAAATTTCAAGCTAATTTAATGTTGTATGAGCTTGTTTTTACTATTGAACAAGAAACAATAACTACCAAACTGGTAGACACGTGAGACTTCCAACAGAGAGACCATAGTTTAATCTCTGTCAGCTTTAATATTTTTTGATTTCAAAAATTTTGTTTTTAACAAAAAATGGATTTTATGTTGTGACAAGAAACACCCGTAGCTCGAGTAGCTATAGTCATTAGAAATTTAGGAATGGATGGAGTTCGAATCCCGTTATGGTTAGAAATCATGTATTTTATTTTTCACGTTTTTGCCTTTTTATTTAATAAATATTTTCATAACTCTTTTATTGGCATTATTCCAAGCTCTCTTCTTAGTTTTATAAATATATTTCATCTAATGGTTTAGTGAAAATATCAGCTAGTTGATTTTCTGAATTTACAAATTCTAAATTTATTAAATCCTTTTCAATAAATCACGAAGAAAATGATGTCGTATATCAATATGTTTGGTACATGAGTGATTTATTGGATTTTAGAAAGATTTATTACACTAGTATGATCGCAATATGTTATTAATTTATTTAAATGTATATCAAATTTTTTATTGTTTGTTGCATATAGACGACTTGAGCACAAGCTAAAGCTGTAGATATATATTTTACTTCACACGTCAATAAGGAAACACAGTTTTGTTTCTTGTTGAACCAAGAGACTATGGAACGTCCAACAAAGTGACACGTACTACTCGTACTCTTTCTATCCATCCGACTTCCTCCAAAATAAGCATCAATATATGACGCTAATTCGAAAGGATATTCCTTCGGATAAAATAGTCCATGTTTGCGTAAAAAATGGTCACAAACACCCAATACCGTGAAAGCACCAGTGTATGAATATAAATCAGCGATATTCAAACACAAATCACATATCTCAGCAAATAACCCAAATACGTTTGCACAAAAGATGGGCAAACAACTCCAAGTCGTATGATTTAGTTGATTTTATGTTGTTCGTAATGATTTAGGTGGTTTATGCAAATACGTAAAAAGCAGGGACTGAACTGTAAAAGACACACAGATTTATAGTGGTTCGGCCAAAATGTGCCTACGTCCACTTTATATGTTATTCTCCTTTTCCAATCCGATTACGAGTACAAAGCTTGTAGTACAAGTGTATGAAAGTTGTTTGAAAGTTCCTTCCAGGTTTGAGCTCTCAAACTTCTCTCTCATTGTTGTACCCCTGCCCCTTTATTTATAGAGTGAGGCTGGGGGCGGAGGTCTTGGATGTATATAGATGCTGGTGGGCTTGGGCTGATGCAATCTGGCCTTGCAGCATTCTGGTTCGGCAGCGTCTTGGTTCGGCCGTGAGTGGTAACGTGGGTGATTCGGCAGGTAGTGGAGATAGGGGTTCGGTGGTAGGTTGGACCGGTGGTAGCGTGGAGATGGAGCTGGACCGGTGGTTGGTTCGGTAGTATGGTAGGTAGAGGAGGTTGGTTCGGCAGTAGTTAGTCCGGCAGCTGGTTCGGTATGGTTGGTTCGGTAGGTAGTGGAGACAAGGGTGATTCGGCAGTGGAATGGAGGCAGGGGTGATTCGGCAGTGGCGTGGAGAGGTGGTGGTTCGGTGAGGGTACTACCGAATGGAGCTTATAGAATGCCGAATGATCCCTTCATATTCGAGAATGCCGAATGAGCCTTCGGATCCGAGAATGCCGAATGAACCAGGGGGAGTTCGAATACCGAACGAACTCTTGCCTCGCTTCCAATCGATTTTCAATCCCGACATCCATCATTCCTTGCCAGTTTGTTGATATTCTAGTTTTGACCAAAAAATGGGATAACACTTTGCCCCCCAAAACATGCCTTGTGATAACAAGGCGTGTTTTGAATAGTTCCGAATCCAATATCCAAGGTCCATAGCCATATCGGCAGAGTAGATCATCCTTGACTGCTCCGAGTCGATATCCAATTCCAAATCCAATAACCAAAGCTTGAGCCAATTCCATGTCCATCCGAACTCGACAACCGAGCCCCAAACCATCCTTATCCAATAGCCAATAACCGAATCCAGGACCTCTCTGGGTCGATATCCAAATCCATAACCTCTCCAGGCTCTTGCCAAGCGCAATCCACACCTGACGGTCGTGATCCAGTGTCCCTAGACGTTAAGCTAGCCTCCTCGTGTTCTTGTCGAGCGTAATCCACACATGACGACCTTGGTCCAGTGTCCCTGGATGTTGAGCTAACCTCTCCGGGTTCTTGCCAAGCGCAATTCACACTTGACGATCTTGGTCCAGTGTCCTTGGACGTTGAGCTAACCTCTCCGAGTTCTTGCCAAGCGTAATCCACACTTGACGACCTTGGCCCAGTGTCCCTAGGCACTGTACAATGCCTTGGCTTAAGTCCTAAGCCGAATCCTGGTCTCTCCGGACCCTTGCCGAGCATAGTCCATACTCGACGACCTGAAAATAACAATTGATAATATAGGGCCTAAGTCCTAGGCCGAATCCTGGTCACTTCGGACCCTTGCCGAGCATAGTCCATACTCGACGACCTGAATGAGTCAATTTACCACGTTCGGGCAAAGCGACTCACCCCTTGCCAGGCATAATCCATACCCGACGACCGTTTATCAAAAATCAGATAAAAATCCAATCAAAATCCAATCCAAAATCCAAATCCAAATCCAAAATCCAAATCCATCCAAAACCAGAAAACTAGAAATCCAAATCAGCATCCAAAGTTGAAAATAATCGTCCAGAGGAAAATCCAAATCAAAAGGCGAGAAAAACCAGGAGCTCAATCCAAGCTCCAAAACCGAAAACCAAAAAGAAAAGCAGTGTCCAATCCAAAAGCAAAAGATAAATTTCACAAACCATAGCATCGCAGCTTATTATCATTCAGAGCATGCCTAGGGGCCATCTCCGTCCCCGTACATGTGTAAATGACTTGGTTGCTTGCCAATAGTTTGCTACTTATTTCATATTAACCTGGTCAAGGGACGATCAACCGACCATCATTCCTGGGCCTCCCACCATCGTAGCTTGAGGCAGGCGGCGGTTGCTCCTTCCTCGCTGTTGCATTCCGAGGTCCAACATATTGTGGCAGCTGTCCATTCCTCACATGCTCCTCAATTATGTCCTTTAAGTGCCTGCAGCTGTTGGTGTCGTGTCCATCCAAATCATGGAAGAGACAGTGCCTTCCCGATGTCCTTTCCCGTTCTGTTGGTTCTCTCCTAGCCGGCCTCCGGTAGTGAAGGCGATTTCGAGTATCCAGGTATATCCGCTCCAGTGTCTCGTTCAATCCTGTGTATGTGGAAAACTTTGGATCCTTCCATTGCTTCCTAGAATTTCCAGAATCACCGTCCAACTTCCTTTTTCCCTTGTCTTTATCCGAACCATTGCTGGATGGTCCTCCCACCTCAACTGCATTAACCTTTTTCAATTTTAAATCCGTACTCGCATCTTCTTGTCGAAGAAACCTTTCTGCCTCATGAAAGAATTCGTCGAGATTCCGTGGGGGATCTCGTATCAGAGATACCTTGAAATCCGAGTTCTCCCTGACTCCTGATACTGCTGCCATTAAAACCATCGATGGATCGGGCCGATCCACCGAAGCAACTGCGGCACTGAATCGAGTTAGAAAAGCTCTAAGCGATTCATCCATCCTTTGCCTTACCGATGTCAATGTCATCACGTTCTTCGGTCTCTTGACATGAACCCGAAACTGTCCCAAAAACCTTTCCACCAATTCCCTCCAAGTCCTGATAGATCCTTCTTCCAGCTGCCTGAACCACATCGCAGCTAAGTCCGTCAAGTACAAAGGGAAGCATCGGGCCATCACCTCCTCTGATGCCCCCAGCACCTCCATGTGTCTGGTGTATCTCATCAAGTGATCCGTAGGGTCTTCCTTGCCATTGTATACCTCCACGCTAGGTAGCTTGAACTTAGGTGGATTCTGAGCCATCCTTATTTCCCGAGTGAACGGACTCCTGTTTACTCCTTCCAAGTCTCCGTTGGTCAAACCACCTCGCACAGTCTTCCTGATTATATCTACCAATCCACCGTTGTCTGTCGGAGGTTGCCCCCGAGGGAACTCCGGTACATACTCTTCGTGTAGCTCGTTAGTAGCAACGTTGGTTCTAGCCTGTTGAACTCCTTCCAAAGGTTCTCCTGTGTTGAATCCTGTGGGCCTGCCCCCAAGCCCTTGTTGATTGCCACCTGGCTCCGTATCCTGTCCTTCATTGGGTTCCGTAACCCTAGCTTCTTGTCCTGCATCCACAGCCGTTGTAGCTGTTCCTAAGTTCTGCATCCCTGCAGCTCTCATTTGCTCCAAGAAAGTTTGCATCATTTCCTGTTGACTTTTCAACAACCTCTCTTGCAGTGAATTTGTTATGGCTTCCATTTCATCCCGGGTTATGTAGATCGAAGCCGGTCCTTCCTCACCTCCGGAGGATGCTTGTTGACTTCCTCCTTGTTGGCTTCTCTCAGCCCTTAGCCTTCTACTGTTTTGCCTAGTCATTGTCTTCCAAATCCAAACTTCTATCCGATGTAGCGGGTGCTGGTCCTTCTCAGTGAAAGCACCAAAATGTTTGCGTAAAAAATGGTCACAAACACCCAATACCGTGAAAGCACCAGTGTATGAATATAAATCAGCGATATTCAAACACAAATCACAGATCTCAGCAAATAACCCAAATACGTTTGCACAAAAGATGGGCAAACAACTCCAAGTCGTATGATTTAGTTGATTTTATGTTGTTCGTAATGATTTAGGTGGTTTATGCAAATACGTAAAAAGCAGGGACTGAACTGTATAAGACACACAGATTTATAGTGGTTCGGCCAAAATGTGCCTACGTCCACTTTATATGTTATTCTCCTTTTCCAATCCGATTACGAGTACAAAGCTTGTAGTACAAGTGTATGAAAGTTGTTTGAAAGTTCGTTCCAGGTTTGAGCTCTCAAACTTCTCTCCCATTGTTGTACCCCTGCCCCTTTATTTATAGAGTGAGGCTGGGGGCGGAGGTCTTGGATGTATATAGCTGCTGGTGGGCTTGGGCTGATGCAATCTGGCCTTGAAGCATTCTGGTTCGGCAGCGTCTTGGTTCGGCGGTGAGTGGTAACGTGGGTGATTCGGCAGGTAGTGGAGATAGGGGTTCGGTGGTAGGTTGGACCGGTGGTAGCGTGGAGATGGAGCTGGACCGGTGGTTGGTTCGGTAGTATGGTAGGTAGAGGAGGTTGGTTCGGCAGTAGTTAGTCCGGCAGCTGGTTCGGTATGGTTGGTTCGGTAGGTAGTGGAGACAAGGGTGATTCGGCAGTGGAATGGAGGCAGGGGTGATTCGGCAGTGGCGTGGAGAGGTGGTGGTTCGGTGAGGGTACTACCGAATGGATCTTATAGAATGCCGAATGATCCCTTCATATTCGAGAATGCCGAATGAGCCTTCGGATCCGAGAATGCCGAATGAACCAGGGGGAGTTCGAATACCAAACGAACTCTTGCCTTGCTTCCAATCGATTTTCAATCCCGACATCCATCATTCCTTGCCAGTTTGTTGATATTCTAGTTTTGACCAAAAAATGGGATAACAGTCCAAAATCTTTGGTTTTGCTTAAGTAACGAATAATGCGTTTTCCTGATCGCATATGTGATTCTTTAGGGTCTGCTTGAAATTGAGCACATAAACAAACACTCATCATTATATCAAGTCTACTAGCAGTTAAGTATAGTAATGATCCAATCATGCCTGTGTAGTTAATGCCCCGCTATTACCTCGCTATTACCCTGCTATATCTCATAGCGGATTTCTACCGTTACGATTTTTCCATATAGCCCCAAAATATAGCCTTTCCGCTTTAATCCCCGCTATTTCCGCTATATCCCGTTATTCCTGCTATTTTTCTATTTCTGCTATATCTTCTTCAACAAAATAAATTAAAAAATTACATTTATACATTATAAAATTATGAAACTAATTTATTTGATTTAAATTTTAATATATTTTCAGAAATGAAAATACTTTAATATTCTACTAAATTCAATTATGTTATATTACAGTTTTACATTTATTAAAAGTATATTTGCACATATTTTTTGTTTAAAATTATTTATGTATTAATTATAATTCAATTGAATGATAATTTTCATTTAATTACCATTTATATATTTGTAAAAACATTAAGTACGAGTTTTATATGCTATTTTAGAGCTATCTGCTATATCCCGCTATATCCTCACTGTATCCCCGCTATGACTTTTTGCACCTCCACCGATTTGAATCTGCCGAGCGCTTTAACTGCACAGAATCATACTACGGTATAGTTTTTGGTCGACACTTTTGCCTTCTTCATCTCTATGGAGATCTATTGTTGTATTCATCGGAGTTGGTTTGACTGCAGTGTTTTCCATACCAAATCGTTTAATTAAATTATTACAATATTTTTCTTGATTAACAAAAGTTCCATTTTCTAATTATTTTATTTGTAATCCAAGAAAATATGATAATTCTCTCATATGCGACATTTCAAATTCATTAGTCATTATAGTTGAAAATTCCTGACATAATTTTTCATTAGTTGACCTAAAAATAATATCATATACAATAACAAACACATATCTATTATGATTGATCGATTGAATATAGATAGGTCCAAACAGATCCATATGTAATAGTTCAAGTGTTTTTTTTGTAGATATTACTTTCTTAGATTTAAAAGAAGATTTTGTTAATTTTCCTAATTGACATGCATCACAGATGTTGTCACTTTTGAATTTTATATCGGGTAAACCGTTCACTAGTTTATTTTTGGATAATTTATTCATAGTTTTAATATTTATATGACAAAATTGTTTGTGCCATAGCCAAGAATCATTTTCTTTTGCTACCAAACACATATTAGAGTTATTATTTATATTCATATTTAAAATATAAATATTTCTATCTCGTATACCTTCAAAGATTAACTCTTGAATTTCATTAGTAATATTGCATTTATTTTCTGAAAATGATATATTAAAACCTTTATCACATAATTGACTTATGCTTAGTAAATTATGTTTTAAATTTTTAAATAATAAAACTTCAGTAACGAGAGGTAAATTAGAGGTACCGTTGCTGCTGACATCGCCTTTGTCGATGATATAGCATTTGGAGTTATCTCCAAGTGTGACCGATCCTCCATTCGAGTAGATAATGTTGGTTAGCGTATTATTATTGTCAGTAATGTATTTAGAGCAACTGCTGTCCAATATCCATTATTCTCTCTTTTTAAGTGGTATCTGTAAAAAATAAAGAATAATATTGGTACCCACTTCCTCCGTTAGGGTCCTAAGGGTTAAATCTTAGGAAGCCAAATCCAATAGGGTTCAGAGTACCCTTTAAAAATATAATTATCATTATAATGAATAGTTTTCATGAATGATTTAATATATTTATTCCTAATCAAATTATTATTTGTTTTAGATATCCATATTTTTATAGTCTTAATTTCCTTAGAAACTGTTGATTTAATATCCTTTTTAAACCTATTTTTAATGTTATTCAAACCTTTTCCAAATTCTTGTTTAAATAATTTTTTATATTCTAGTCGTGATTCGTTTGAGGTAGATTGAGAATTTTCTATAATTTTAGAAAAATTCCCTCTTCCTTCATTAAAATTAGAAATATTCTCTAATTTTGTTTTGAGACTAGGATTTTCTAATGCTAAAATTTTATAGCCAGATTTTAAATCTTTAATATCTACTGATAGATCATCATTCTTATTTTTTTAATTTCTAATTCTTGAGTAATCATAGATATTTGAGAAGTTAAATTAGAATTAGATTCTCGAGTATTCTCAAGTTCCTCTTCCAGACTTTTCTTCTCGCTTTTTGCATACTTACTTCTAATTCTGATCTATTCAGTTTTTCTATTAATTCCTTATTCTTCTTTTTAATCTGTTTTACTAAATTTGTTAATTCTGAATTAATTTCTACTAAATCATCAAAACTCAAATCACTTAAATCATCTTTTGTGGCCATGAAGCATACATTAGCTTGTTCATTGTCGCTGTCACTATCACTATCTGATGAGTCTGATTCGTCCCAAGTGATTGAAAAAGCTTTCTTTCTGAATTTTTCCTTTTTGAATTTGTTCTTTATACGTTCATATAGTCATTCTTATAACATTCATAGCATTCCATGATTGAAGATGATAGTTTATTGCTATCAGCATTGTTCTTGAAGTTACTTTTGTTACTCCTGAATTTGTTACGCTTTTTGGATTTCAAAAACTTTTTGAATTTTTTTTCAATAAGTGCAGTATCCTCTTCATCTTCGTCTGAACCATCTTTTTCTGCTTGAAATGCTAGATTCTTCTTATCCTGTGCTTGAACTTTCTTTGCCTGCAAATTCACTTCATATGACATTAGATTTCCTATTAACTCTTCTAGTTTCTTAGTGGAAAGATCGTTTTTTCTTCAATAGCTAAGACCTTTCTTTTCCATTCATCCGTTAAATAGTTTAGGATTTTTGATACTATATCAAAATCAAAAAAAAATTCTCCTAGTCCGAATAACGAGTGATGAATATCTTGGAATCTGGAATACATATCATTAAAGGACTCATTTTCTTTCATTAAAATTTTGAATTTGATTCTTAAGCATAGATATCCTGCTTTGTTTAACCTTGTTAGTACCTTCACGAGTTATTTTCAGTGTTCACTATATTTCATATGCAGTATTTCACACGCTAACATGATTAAACTCATTCTTGTCCAAAGAGAAATATAATATATTCATAGCTTTAGCATTTGCAGTAGCATCTAATTTTTGTGTGTTTGGCCATGTAGAAAATTCAGTTGTGGGTACATGATATTCAGATTGTGTGATATTCCACGAATCAAAATCATTTTCTTGCACACAAATTCTCATACATATAGACCAATAAGTGTAATTCATGCCATTGAATAATGGTGGTCGTGCAGTGGATTGGCCTTCTATAAAACTGTTGTTAGTGTTATTTTCCATATTACTAGAATATATCAAATAACTGTGTAACGGTTATTAGATGACCTTGCTCCGATGCCAATCGAAAGTGCGTATGTCATATAGCTAACACTTAGGATCGTGCAATATGGAATGTATTATAATCTAAATGTGGAAACGGATAATAATAGTAAAGTAAATAAGAATAAGCACACTAGGATTTTTTATACTGGTTCGAACTTTCCATTCTACGTCCAGTCCCGAATTTTCCTCTGTAATTTCACTCAATAACCCCTTACTTAACTCGGAGGAATAGATATACAACATCTGAGCAGCCGAACAGGGTTTTTCCGCCTCCACAGCCGAAGAGGACTTTTTCGCCTGATACAAACTAATAGGACTTCTACAATTTCAATAAAGTTGTTGACGCTTTGTGTTCTTGATAACGCTGATTTGTCTTTGAAGTACGACCTTCCTATAATCAGATCCTCAAGTATATATTATGTGTGTGAAGATTAGAAAGAAAGATATTGCTTTGAATCGAAGTATATAATAATTAACTCTCAGATTCAAGCAATATATCTTTGATTAGAAAGCTTTTAGAATGCAGAAATATAGTCAAGAAATATAGATCAGAGAATAGAATAGATTGAAGTAAATTGGATGATTAAAATCATGGATTTAGATATATATATATATAGTATATAAGGTTACTACTATTCACGAAGTGTTTCAATCAAGAGTTGCTTCCGCAACTCTTCGAATTAGATCGTTACTCTTCGCAAAGAGAAGCATCCCTTTAGGAAATATGGCAGTTGTATACGGTCAGTCGACTGGTCAAAAATATCTAGTTGACTGAATATTCAAAGTGTTGTGCACGTGATGTCTGTGTAAAGAACACAGATTCAGTCGACTGGTGGATTCAGTCCAGTCGACTGAACTGTGCTTTTTTGCATAGTGAGCACTTGTGCATACTATTTTTTGTGTGTGCATATATATATATATATATATATATATATATATATATATAAAACTTTTGTATAGTGTGTGTATACTACTTGAGGAGTAATTTTGACAATTATAAAACTATAACTACGACTCAAAAAAAAAAAATTATAGCGTGCTTGGATTTGAAGTCTAGTTTCCTTTGTAGTTCACCACAAGTGTATAGCTTTCCTTTTATGTCGCTTTGATCATCTAATCTCATCGTTGTTCATTGAAGTTTGTCATGAATCAAAACTTATGATTCAACATTTATTGGATCTGTCGATCCACTTAAGAAAAAAAATATGGCATTGTCGACGTAATTAATAGATATTTAAGACAAGGCTATATATGGTCGCTCCTATCCAGTCCTATTCTCTGCATTAGGAGACAATATTACCCAATAGTACTCTTTGTTAATGTGGGTCTCGGAGTGGGGTGTCATAGCTTGGTAGACCCAAATATATGTTCATAAATAAACTGAAGACTTAAATAGTACATTAGAAAATGGGTTTATTGGATTAAAGGAGAGTTTGATATACCCTTATTGCTGATGTCCCCTATACCAATGACGTATCCATTAAAGTTATATCCAAAGGCGATCGTGCCTTCATTCATATGTTTGACATTTGTAAGCATGTCTTGATTTTTCGTTATATGTTTGGTACATCCGCTATCAAGAATCCATCTCTTTCTTTTCTTGTCAGGCACTAACAAAAAATAAGGGTTCAAATTGGTACCCACTTCCTATGTTAGGGTCCTAAGAGTTAGATAGTAGAAAACCACAACCAAAAGGATTTTGTATTCCCCTTAAAAAATAATATTATCGTTATCATGGATATTATTTAAGAAATTCTTTATATAATTATTTTTAACATTGTTGTCATTAGTCTTTGGTACCCATAGTTTAGTTTAGTCATGGTAGTTTTTGCTATAGGTTTTTGAAAACTAAAATTATTTCCATTTTTAATTTTAGTATATAAGAACTATACTTAGAAGGTGTCTTTTTATCCTCGATGAGGCCTAATCCATTTTACTTGTTGACGGTTACGAAATATTTATAATTTTTGACAAATTTTATCTTCCTTTTCTTAAAATTATAAACTTTTGTTGAAATTTTTTCAAAATTATTTTTAGATTCTTAATTTCATTACTAAGAGTGTCTATTGTAAATGTACCGACCCAGGATTTTAGTCATTTGAATTTGAAATATTTAATTTATTTTGAATATTGAAAAGTTAATTTTATAAGTTAAATAACTTGAATTTCATATATAGCAATTTATTTGATAATTAAATTGTTAAATTTAATATTTGAATTTGTTTAAATAATTGAATCTTGAATCTAATGCGAACAAAAATGATTTCGAAAGTTGATTTAAATTCTATTTGAATAAGAAGGAAAATAGTAAACTTTTAAATTAGGTTTAAAAGATAATTAAACTGACTTTGGAAATAATTCGATTTAAATTTACGGATAAAAATAGCCTTCCGAGGCATCGTCTCAAATTTCGACGAAATTAGTTCCATTCAATCCGTAATAGTATATTATAATATGCCATCGAATTTCGTGGCGATTGGACGTACCGTTTAGCAGTGCCAGTTCGAAACATATAGAAATTAATTAAAGTAATTTATAAATAAATAATTGGGTTTGAAAAGCTATCTTCCACGTATGATCGAATTAGACCTCGAGACTAGTTCCATTGCATTTGGAATAGCGGTATAACATATATGACGTCAGGCGACATGTCTCGATAGGAGTTGAAAATATTTCAGGCATATAATATCAGATTTTAATAAAATAAAATAATATATTGGACCATACCAAACCTAGACCTTCAACTTCATAACCTTACCACCCCATGTCCAGGCCATACCCCCACACCTTTTTAATCATATCTCGTCTCTTCTTTTCCCTCCCTTCTCATTCTTGCAGCAGAAAATGATTCAGAAAAAAAAAGATCGATTTTTTTTTAAAAAGGGATGATCTTTGGTCATGTTGGAGGAAGATCCTCAAGGTGATGGATGTTTGATAAGGTTCGGGAAAGCTTTCGGTGTTCGACCATCTTGGCTAGATTAGGGTTCTGGTTATCATGGGATTAGGGAGGAGATAGCCTCGGATGTGGCCGGTGTTGGGGTTGTCGTTCAAAGGCGCAGGTGTGGCAGCGATTTGGGAGGCTGCGATCATCTACAACAAGTCGTGTCCATGATTGAACAAGGGACGAGCAACGTCGATCGTGATTTGATGTAGGAGGTTGAACGTTGGTTGAGGAGGTGCGTCGCGATGGTGGAGCGTAAAGGAATACATTAGCAGTGGTTTGACACGCTTTAATGGCCTGTGGCAGCGTTGAGGAGTGGAGATCGTGGGCAATAATGGCGCGCATAAAGAGAATTTGAAATAGAGATGAAGATGGATTATATTGGATAAGTGGTAATTCTTGATTAATTAATTTATTAATTAAATAATTAATTCACGAACTTATAAAACCCATATCTTGTTCATACAAGGTCTGATCGAGGCGTTGTTGCATTCGTATCGAGATTATCAATGCTATGGAGTTGGATTGGATGAATTTGAAGCTAGTTAGAATTTTGGGTTAAAGTTGAACGTCCGTTCAATTTTAATTCAAAATGGAACGTTTGCGACTATTAAAATTCAATGCAAGTTAATCTTACCTTTTTGGTTAATCAAACAAAATTTATGTGTTCAACAAAATTATTTATTATAAGTATAGATATTTACTATTGATTTTATTGGATGTTTAGATGATTTAGTATTTTATATTATTTGGTTTGGATAATATATTCTCGCCTATGGAGCGGGTAAGACCCTATTACGTTCCCCTGTAAGAGCGGATAACCTTTTGTGTACGAATTCCGCCTCGAAATGGTTGATTTACATTTTTATGATTATATACTGTATGTGGTGTGGGGGGGGGGGGGGGAGGGGGGCAGGTTGGAGGTATCCAATAGAATTCCTCACATTGTTGACTTTATTTTTCATATATATTGATATGTTGGATGTTATATTGGATGACATGGGCACGATTTTGTTTATTTAATGCTTTAGTGGCACTAGACCTTATATTTTGGTATTTTAAAATACCATAAAATGGTGATTGATTTTGAAAAGGCATTCCAAAGTTGTTTTGGAAATTATATATTAAATAATTATTCTTGAATTATTTGAAGAATAATTTATTTTAACATCAAAGGTATGATTTTTGGATATTACAATTTAATAGTTTCATAAAATATTTTAAATAGAGGTTTTGAACAGTAAATAAAGTTTTTTAAGATCTTGGAAGACAAGTCCGTCTTTTATAATAAGTGGATATTGTTTTAAAAGAAAATAGAAATACTTTGATATGAATATTTATTAACCATTTGATATAAAATGATATATATATATATATACATAGGTACATATATTATAATTTACTTATAAACGTGAAATTTACAAATATGATAATTTATAAAAATGATATTTTACAAAGAAAGCGAAGATTTGTAAAATCATATTTTCATTAGTAAAACTATGGATTTATAAACGGTGTTTATATATAATGGGAAACTATTATCATTAGATAGATTGGAAAAAATATAGATCAAACGGAGGATTTATTATAAGATGTGGAATGATATTTTAGAAAATAGTTAATGCTATTTTGGAAATTAAAAGTGAGGGTAAATTGGGGCTGTTAAACAATATTTTATAAATTGAAAGAAAATTATAAAAGAAAGTTATACCTATAGGAGCAAGGTTAAAAACGGTTGTAAATTTTGTTTTAATGGATTTTATGAATAAGTGAGATTCATAATGAATGGAGTTATAAATGGGGTTCATAAATATGGAAAAGATAATGTGGAAAATTAAGTATGGACTTTTACCAAGGAAATGTAATTATGTTTTAAGAGTTTTTTATTTATATTAATATTGTTCAGAAGTCTTTTATAAAATTTTAATATTTTGGAAAGCTAATTATTTGAAATTGTAAATATGGTTTGAAATTAAATATAATTATTTTTCAATTAAGTTTGGAAATTAATTATTAGTATTTATAAAAATGTTTAAAGTTAATATTTATTTAATTATAATGTTTACTGATATATAATAGTGTTTTAAGTAAATAATTAGAATCTATATTATAAATGTCTTCAAGACTTATAAATATGGCTTATTAAGCAGATGTGTATTATAAGAGAAATTTTATAGCATGTTTTTGGAAAATGTAAAGCAAGATTAGTTAATAGATAAAATGGTTTTATAAATGATTTTAGATCTTTATAAAATAATTTTAGAGTGCGTTTATGGATTTATAAAAGGAGTTTTATTAATCGTTTTGTGGATTTATAATAGAGTTTATGAATGAGTTAGATTTGTATAAAAAGAAAATCATCCTTAGTGCTGGTGAATATACTTGTACTGTTGAGATAAGTATATGGATATTTTTGAAGTATTGAAAATATAATGATTTGTGAATGAATCTTGGTAAAATTATTTTGATACAAATATTTATAAAGTGCTTTGAGTTAATGGAAGGATTCGTTAAAAATATTACGATCCCAGATTTTGACCGTGTTTGAATTTATGATTAATTTAATTTTTGAATTAAAATAAAATTGTGAAATTAATTGATAAATTGATCTGAGTTTCTCCAAATCAAATGAAATATGTGTTAAATCAATTGAATTTAAAGTTTAAATAAATGGTTTAAATTGAACGATTTAAGTAGGAATCGATTTAAGAAGTAAAAATAAAATAGATTGAAAATAAGTTTGTATAAAGGAATACAAGATGATAAAATATTAAGTTAAATAGATAAATACAATGTAAATACAAGACGATGCGTATTTGAGTTGAAAATAGAAATTTATTTATATTGTAATGCAAGAACAAAAGAAATAAAACATAAAAATAAAACACATTTAAACAAATTAGTTAAAATTCAAATAATACATTAACAATAGGATGTCATTTCTATTACAAAACAAAGTATAAAAGAAGTGCAGTCAAGTTAAACAAAATATATAAGATAAGTATGAACACTTACAAAAGAAAACAAAACAAATAAAAGAAGATGGTAGGATACATTCAAGCATGAACAAATACACAACACATTTTCGTATCAGCCGAAGTCAATACAAAGTAATGCAAGCCATGGTTGAAGACATAAACGTACCAAGGCAATTAATGCCACATCTATCAGCCGATTTAAAGAAGGCAAGAAGTAAGAACATAAGGTAGATACGCATTACATGTTTCCATTTCTAGCAATTAATGTATACCATATCAGCCATGCCTATTGTACAATACCTAATCCCCTGTACACTTTTCCTAGATATCTACCTGTAGACCTGTTTTTATATATCATCTTCATTTCTGTTCGTTTATCCAAGCTAAGAAAATTCCATTTCAAAACTGAGGCAAACTTTAACTGAAACAAATTCAATTTAAACCAACAACAATAGCAATAATCAAGCAAAAGATCAAGCGAAGTTCCAGTTGCATTTTCAAAGCTGTGTCAAATAATGAGCTCTTTCATTTCTTCTGGAAATCAGTGAGTAAACAAACTACACCAGTGTGAATCTGTTGCATTGAAATTTCTTAAGATATATGATATGAGTTTATGCGTTGCAATGTATATTTACATGTGACCTCTGTGTATATACATGACATATGAGTGCATGTCTGAAACAAGAAGTTTGCTCTGTTCTTGTTTTATTTTCCAGGTTTCAAACTTTTTAAAGAAAGAAAAAAAATCATTTCTTCACAATCTATTTGACGTTTGGATTTAGGGTTAAAACAAAAGTTGTTTGTTTGATTGTAAACTAAGTTTTAAAAATTTATTTTTGTTCAAACAATTTCATATTAGCTCTAGAAATCAAAGGAATCTAAGCAAACTTTAAATAAGTTGAATTTCAAATATTTTAATTCATGAATTCAGGTTTGTAATCTGAATTCATACACTATAACATAAATTTTAAAGCCTTAATCATGATTTCTCGAGTTAGGATTTGAGAGCAGTTCAGATTCATTCGAATTTCATTCTTTTGGCGATTTCCGATGATATTTATGATTGGAGGGGTTGGGGTTGCTGGTGGAGATGGAGAGCCTACGGCGATGGTAGGAAAAATAACTAGTGGTGGCATCGTCCATGGTGGTGGCAGCGGCGGGCATTTTTCTTTCGTAGCCCTAGTTTTTGTGAGGTCGAGATCTTCGATTCGTTCGCCATCTTGGATTGACCGAGTGTCTCGTGGCTTTAGGAGATGGTGGAAGGGTTGACGATGAAGTGATGGCCGGAGTTTGGGATTTTCTGGTGGTCGGGGCGTGGCGAACGAGGCGTTGCCAGGTTTTGAGGGGATGCTGCTTTCGCGTGTTACAGGTTTCGTTTTCGAGCTTGAATTCGAATTCGAGGGGAGAATAGGGATTCTAATGGTCTGAGATTGATGAGAGGATGAACGTCGACTTATTCGACGACGAGGCGATGGCTGGAAGCGATCCACGGCAACGTGCACAAGCACGGAGTTCATTTCTTGGAACCTGGAAGTCTTTATGTTGATTTAATGTTGGAGCGGGATTGTCGAGTAATGGTCTCGAGTTTTCACTCGAGTAAAGCTGTTTTGGAACTCGAAGCAAATTGCTTCTGGCTCGGGTTGAAAACTGGAACAGGTTTAAACCTGTTTCTGTTTTAAACTTTAAAAAATCTAATCTCGGATTTAAATCAAAGTTTAAATAATAAATTCAAGTTTGAATTGGAAGTTAGTTTAGACATAAATAAAGTTGAAAATTTAAATTGTTTTGATAATTTCAAAGCAATTAAATATAGTGAAGTAATTGAATTAAAAATAGATTTGAAATTTTAAATGAAAATTTTAAACTTTATTCAAGGTAAATAAGAAGTCATTTCAAATCTTAAATTTAAATTGAAATAAAAAGAAAATTTGAAATCAATGTTTTCAAACATATTATGAATAATAATTAAATCATAAATATAAATGAGTTTTACTTTAAATAATAAAGAGTTAATGATTTATAATTTCCTTAAAAAAATGAGTTATTATTGTTTATATGGATTTAAGTAGTAGTTGTAAGCTTATAATTTATTTATTAAAGTTAAGTTAATATTAAGGAATAATTTAATTGTAATTGAGAATTCATTAAGTTACAAGTAACACTTAATTAGTTCAACATTGGATTATTAATGGTAAATCAATTTTAATGATTAATGTAAGTAATTTTTGTAAAATAGTAATTAAAGAATTGTTATTAGTAAATAAAGGTCATTAACTGAGATTATTTAAATAATTAATTAATGTGATAAATTTTTAATGATTAATTTAGATTAATAAATTAATGATAATCATTATGAAATTGTGTAAGTGTAATTACTGTATGCTAAGTAATTAAAGGTTTAATTTCTCAAAACAATTAACTAAGGGGTTAATTAATTACGAAATCGGTTTAAAGGTAAATTTAATTAATATGATAAATTAAGAATAATTTAATTAATTTAGGTAATTGATTAATTTATTTATATCAAATGATTTGAAATTAATTAATCAGGTTGGGATAATTAATTCATAAGTAATTAATTAAATTGGAAATAAATTGAATTAATTAGGATTAAATAATTAATTAATACTACTTTTAAATGACTATTGAATACTTGACCTTACTTATGAATGATTGTATTGTATGAGATGCCTTGAATTGATCGTCCTATCTGATCTATGATATTTTATTCTGTGGATTGAGCTGCGTGTAATTTATTCCTTTACTTATGATACATCTGTACATTATCCGTGAATCTGTGAATGAGCGATAAACGTTATAGTTTATATCGCTTATCAACTATACTTCTGTGTTTTAAATCTATGATGATTGAATGATGTTGCACTATTGTGTTAAACCCCTTGACCACACTTATACACACACAAATATGGATTTCACGAGGAAATCGGTTAAGTCACAGATTTTTGAAATAATTTTAAATTTGAATTTTTAAATTCAAATGTTTTGGAAATGGGTTAGGTTAAAAGTGAAAAGCTTTTGAAATGGAATTTTAAAGATGAAATTTATTTTGAATAACTTGATTAAGTTTTGGAATTTAAATAATTTGATTTAAACTTAAATTCAAAATTTGGAATTGAACTCTATGATTTGAAACTAGGGATTAAAGATGTTATACTAGTTATATATGGGTTAAACCATTTTAAATGTATTGATTTGGGAATTTGAATTTAATTCATGGGCTTTAACTCGTGCAAATAAAATTGGATTTTTCTAAAACGAAAACTATTTGTTTTCAAATAATAAAAGCTTTCACATAAGTAATGAACTTCCGATTTGTGTTAAAGGGATTTTCTAAGTTATGGAAACTGGTTTGAAGGCTATAAGTTAAATCCTTAACTTGAAGATTGGATGAGTTAACCCTAATTAAAATGGAATTGTTTTGAAAGGCTATGAATAAATCTTTGGAAACGAGTTTTGAAAGCTATAAGTTAAATTTTGATTTAAAGATTTAATGAGTTAATCTAATTGAAATAGAAATTGTTTTGAAATCCACGAATGGAACTTTGTGTACGGGGTGAACTTTGTGAATTAAATCTTTCATTTAAAAAGATTAAAAATGTGGAAATTGTTTAAACCATTGAAGGTAGTTAAAATGAATCTTTTTGTTTAAAAGATTTGAAATGGTGATTTGTTTTAACCATTCGAATGAAAGGTTTTGGGATTTAAGCTGTGATTTAACTGAGACCCCAGTATCCATATGATTTTTAATATTGTGCTCGTTATTCGGTTTAACCGGAAGAGGACCTTTGTGTCGTATAACCCATTCCGAATAGTGCTACAACGTATGTGGATAGCATTTGAAGATGGTGGTGAAGACCGGGTATTTTCGAAATGAAAGGATAACTCGTTGATTGTCTCTGCACCGAGTCGCGCAGGTATAGAGATTCCCTAAGTGATGGGAAGTCCGATCGGGATTGTGAATACCCGGATTGCAAGGGTTCTTCGGAAGAGCCTTCGGTTCTGTTCGAACCCAGAACATACTTGTATGGATTGTATGTCCGACATTACATTTGAGATATAAAGCAGATTTCTTTCAAATGCATTTCTGTTGGTGACAGAGAATTTATTCTCTTAGCTTAACACCCTTCTCTGAGACATACGAGCTTAGAGGTTATGTAGTGGAAGTCTATCGGCGATATACTCCCAACTTGGTGGTGTGGCAATGCTGAGTGATGTTGATCATTTGTTGATCAAAGCGTGGCTTTTGTGAAAAGCATAGCTTTGTGGACGAGACTTCGTCGAACCTCACAACCCGGTAATGTTCAAAACAGGAAGAATGCAGCAAGGTTATTTGGGGATAGCGCCCGCTGAGGGTATGTTCATTTCCTTCTGGATAGAAGTGGTATCATGGTATGGAGCCCAAATACTTAACTTATATGGATATCGCAGATATATATATATATATATGTATGTATGTATGTATGTATGTATGTATGTATATATATATATATATATATATATATATATATATATATATATATAACTTTGTGATTGTTGTTGGGGCCCCGGATGAAGGTTGGTTATAACCAGGGGATGACATACTCGTGTCAGTAGTTACCTAGTTAGGGGTAACCCGACCTTGTGTTGGCCGAGATCCGGTTAGGTTCTCGGGGCGTCCCTCCAAAAGCGTTCTCATGTGGCAATAGGAAGTTCCTTAGCCTGACCATTAGTTGGAAATCCAAAGAAACAGTACGAGCCTTGTAGGATTTTAGTTATAGAACCTGTCATTTACTTATGGTGACGCCCCACTGTTTAGATGGTAGATATAGTAGGCATAGTTCGAAATGTCTATGTTTGCTAAGATTTATATTATACTTTCAAAATGTTTTCCTACACTTTGCACTTATAGTAATAATATCGAAGAAATTTGCGTATCAAGCATGTTTAACTATCATAAGGAGAAATCTCCTTCGATTCTGCGTTTGCATTGTGCGTGCGTGCGGGAGGCCTTATGGTAGTTTCATTTCCCAAAAGCATTGCGGATCTATTTTAAAATATTTCTTTGTTTGTTTTGAAAAGATAAACTGTTTTTGTTACTCATACCAGTCCCACGACTGACCTGGAGTTTATTTTCCCTTTCCTAAACTCTGGGTGCTCAATTTTTTTTCCACACGGGCAGTCTAGAGTTGGGTTTTTTAGATAGTCAGGTTCAGTAGATATCTGGAGCTAGTTTGGTCTTTGGATAGTGGACGAGACTTGCTTGTCTTTATGCATCGTTATTTGGAGTTCGAGCTATTTCTGGATTGGTGCTTTGGAGTTCTCGTTTGAAGACTATCTTAGAGTTATTTGTTCTGCTGCTAGTGTTATTTATTTTCTTTCCGCTGCTATTTCTTGTATCATATCTCTGATGTATATTGATATTCATTTTATCATCTGTTGTATCATATTGTATCAAATATTGTATATCAATGTATTATTCTTTTCCTTCCGCTGTGTTGTTGTACTTAATTGTGTTATAAGCTCCGACGAAATAGATTCGACGTTTGGATCTGGGGCATCTGAATATGAGTGTCGTATTTGGTGTCGATTTTCGAATGTCAAGTCAGGATCGTTATAATTGGTATCAGAGCTGAGGGTTAAATTTTGGCTCAGGAGTATAACACATTAAGTAGCTCATTAGAGATAGGATGAAGTATACCCTAGAATGAGTAATCCCTAAGATATCCGTTCGTATGCCTCAGTAAATTCTCTTACTATCCACTGATAGTAGTATGAATGCAAGAGGAGAACGAGATAGGGGACATGAGAGTACGACTATAAATGGTCAATACCTTGCGACAGTGGAAACAAATTTTCTCTATTAATCTCTTTTATTCGGCATCTCTTTTCTAAATTCTTCGATAGTTTCTGGTAGATCCAGGAAGAAGATTCAATATATTAATATGGGACATTAACTCCAAATAGGTCAGAATTGTTGTTTGAATATACTGATTGTTTTGATTACTATAGTTAATAGGTATATTTTAGTTTATGAACTAAAAGTTTTGAAATTGTATCCATATATTTGTCTGTTTTCTTTGGGATTCCAAATATATTCTACGAATGGTTAGTTATCCCTTCAAACTAACCAATATCACTCCATATTTCGTAGATCTGGATGACCCGAGTATATTGTGAAAAACTAAATAGATTCGTTCTTGTATCTATTGTTGATATTCTGATTTGGTAAGCTAAAAGCAGAATAAATATCCAGTTTGATTTGAAAAGATGTTTCATCTATCTTTCATCTATCCCTGTGTTATTTTCGTGCTTGTAAATTTCAAGGACGAAATTTCTTTAAGAAGGGGAATCTGTAACTATCCCAGATTTTGACTGTGTTTGAATTTATAATTAATTTAATTTTTGAATAAAAAATTGTGAAATTAACTAATAAATTGATCTGAGTTTCTCCAAATCAAATGAAATATGTGTTAAATCAATTAAATTTAAAGTTTAAGTAAATGGCTTAAATTGAATGATTTAAGTAGGAATCAATTTAAGAAGTAAAAATAAAATAGATTGAAAATAAGTTTGTATAAAGGAATACAAGACGATAAAATATTAAGTTAAATAGATAAATACAATGTAAATACAAGACGATGGGTATTTGAGTTGAAAATAGAAATTTATATATATTATAAAATACAAGAACAAAAGAAATAAAACATAAAAATAAAACACATTTAAACAAATTAGTTAAAATTCAAACAATACATTAACAATAGGATGTCATTTCTATTACAAAACAAAGTATAAAAGAAGTGCAGTCAAGTTAAACAAAATATATAAGATAAGTATGAACACTTACAAAAGAAAACAAAACAAATAAAAGAAGAAGGTAGGATACATTCAAGCATGAACAAATACACAACACATTTTCATATCAGCCGAAGTCAATACAAAGTAATGCAAGCCATGGATGAAGACATAAAAGTACCAAGGCAATTAATGCCACATCTATCAGCCGAGTTAAAGAAGGCAAGAAGTAAGAACATAAGGTACATACGCATTACATGTTTCCATCTCTAGCAATTAATGTATACCATATCAGCCATGCCTATTGTACAATACCTAATCCCCTGTACACTTTTCCTAGATATCAACCTGTAGACTTGTTTTTATATATCATCTTCATTTCTGTTCGTTTATCCAAGCTAAGTAAATTCCATTTCAAAACTGAGACAAACTTTAACTGAAACAAAATTCAATTTAAACCAACAACAATAGCAACAACCAAGCAAAAGATCAAGTGAAGTTCCAGTTGCATTTTCAAAGCTGTGTCAAATAATGTGCTCTTTCATTTCTTTTGGAAATCGGTGAGTAAACAAACTACACCTGTGTGAATCTGTTGCATTGAAATTTATTAAGATATATGATATGAGTTTATGCGTTGCAATGTACTTACATGTGACCTCTGTGTATATACATGACATATGAGTGCATGTCTGAAACAATAAGTTTGCTCTGTTCTTGTTTTATTTTCCAGGTTTCAAACTTTTCAAAAGAAAGAAAAAAATCATTTCTTCACAATCTATTTGATGTTTGGATTTAGGGTTAAAACAAAAGTTGTTTGTTTGATTATAAACTAAGTTTTAAAAATTTATTTTTGTTCAAACAATTTCATATTAGCTCTGGAAATCAAAGGAATCTAAGCAAACTTTAAATAAGTTGAATTTCAAACATTTTAATTCACGAATTCAGGTTTGTAATCTGAATTCATACACTATAACATAAATTTTAAAGCCTTAATCATGATTTTTCGAGTTAGGATTTGAGAGCAGTTCAGATTCGTTCGAATTTTATTCTTTTGGCGATTTTCAATGATATTTATGACTGGAGGGGTCGGGGTTGCTGGTGGAGATGGAGGAACCTAAGGCGATGGTAGGAAAAATAACTGGAGGTGGAATCGTCCACGGTGGTGGCAGCGGCAGGCATTTTTATTTTGTAGCCCTAGTTTTTGTGAGGTCGAGATCTTCGATTCGTTCGCCATCTTGGATTGACCGAGTGTCTCGTGGCTTTGGGAGATGGTGGAAGGGTTGACGACGAAGTGATGGCCGGAGTTTGGGATTTTCTGGTGGTCGGGGCGTGGCGAACGAGGCGTTGCCAGGTTTTGAGGGGATGTTGCTTTCGTTTGTTCCAGGTTTCATTTTCGATCTTGAATTCGAATTCGAGAGGAGAATGGGGATTCTGATGGTCTGAGATTGATGAGAGGATGAACGTCGACTTGTTCGACGACGAGGCGATGGCTGGAAGCGATCCACGGCAACGTGCACGTGCACGGAGTTCATTTCTTGGAACCTGGAAGTCTCTATGTTGATTTAATGTTGGAGTGGGATTATCGTGTAATGGTCTCGAGTTTTCGCTCGAGTAAAGCTGTTTTGGGACTCGAAGCAAATTTCTTCTGCCTCGGGTCGAAAACTGGAACAGGTTTAAACCTGTTTTCTATTTTAAATTTTAAAAATCTAATCTCAGATTTAAATCAAAGTTTAATAATAAATTCAAGTTTGAATTGGAAGTTAGTTTAGACATAAATAAAGTTGAAAATTTAAATTGTTTTGATAATTTCAAAGCAATTAAATATAGTGAAGTAATTTGAATTAAAAATAGATTTGAAATTTTAAATGAAAAATTTAAACTTTATTCAAGGTAAATAAGAATTCATTTCAAATCTTAAATTTAAATTGAAATAAAAAGAAAATTTGAAATCAATGTTTTCAAACATATTATGAATAATAATTAAATCATAAATATGAATGAGTTTTACTTTAAATAACGAAGAGTTAATGATTTATAATTTCCTTAAAAAAATGAGTAATTATTGTTTATATGGATTTAACTAATAGTTGTAAGCTTATAAATTTATTAATTGAAGTTAAGTTGATATTAAGGAATAATTTAATTGTAATTGAGAATTCATTAAGTTACCAGTAACACTTAATTAGTTCAATATTGGATTATTAATGGTAAATCAATTTTAATGATTAATGTAAGTAATTTTGTAAAATAGCAATTAAAGAATTGTTATTAGTAAATGAAGGTCATTAACTGAGATTATTTAAATAATTAATTAATGTGATAAAAAAAAAAATTTGGCATAACCGACGGGGTTGGATGGTCCCCTACCACTTTATTAATGCACTGGAGAGATAAAAAAACATATAGAAATTTAAAAAGACCACACACACACACATTAAGGTTACACAAAGCAAACGAAGGATGGAACACAGTGCAACAATAAAAAAAGAAAGAAGAACACCAGAGAACAGAGAGGAAGAGCGAAAACAGCCAGATCATAGAGCATTCAGAATTCCAGGTTCAATTGCAAATTTTGCAGAGCTCAGCCCCGCTTTTATTTCATAGGAGAGCTGAGAGTAGAGGAGATCTTCATTTCGCAAAAGCTCTGGATGGAAGACACGCTTTTTTCTTTCCTTCCAAAAAACGTATAGAAATTTCTTTAAAACAAGAAAGAGGAGCCTATTCCTACCAACGTTCATGTTAGTGACTTTTAGAAGTGTCCTCCAAATATTACCATTCCAAAGCTGAGTATCCAAGAAACCAAGCTTGATCATTACCTTTGTCCATAGCCGTAAGACGAAGCCACAATCAAAGAAGATATGATCTGTCATTTCTGGTTCAGAACTGCAGAATGTGCAGTGGATCGGCACGTCCATCCCACGACTAAAAAGTTAATACGCGTATGCAGAGCATTGTTGATGACTTTCCAAAGCATTAGATTTTCTCTAGCGTTATTGTCTCTAGACCAAACTCTTTTGTGCCATTTGCATTCTTCCAGGTTGACATGTCCTGTAAGAAAGTTATACATTTGTTTGATTTTATAAGAACTGCCTATGCCTTTCCAGTTAATGAGAAGGTTGCGATTTAGAGAGGCCTCAGTAGCTCTGATCTGATTCCATATTAGCTGAATAGCCTGGTTCGACGTGTTAGGGAGCACAAAAACACCATTGGTATACACATCAGAGACCTTCGAGTTTTGGTGAATGCCAGTTTGGATTATGTCATTGTGCGTAAGCTTCGAACGGAGAATGCAGCCGTGGGCAATCCACGGATTGTTCCACAACTGAACGTTGCTCAATATGCCGTATTGGATATAGGGAAGGATGCAGTCACGCATTTTTAAGATAGAGCGCCAGGTCCAGCTAATGTTTTGAGGGGGTTGCATGCTCCAGAAATCTCTACTTTTAATAACATAATTTTTCGACCAGAGGACCCAAAAGCTGTCTCGATTGTTTATGAAGTTATCGAGATGTTTGATTAGCGCAACCTTGTTCCAGACAGCAACATTGTAGATACCAAGACCACCCTTGCACAGAGGTTTCTCAACAAGCTTGAAAGATATAGGGGCAGTGAAACGACCATGAATGGACCCTTTTCATATGAATCTCATAGCAGCCGTTCTGATCATGTTGATTAGTTTAAGCGGCATTACGAAGGTTTTAGCCCAGTATACTTGCATAGCAAATATCACGGATTTGACAAGGGTTATACGGCCAGCCTGACTCAAAAATCTGGAGGACCAACACTCCAGTTTAGAGATGATTTTTGCAAACAGAGGAAGGCATTGGGCTGAAGTAATCCGAGAAGTTGCGAGTGGGATTCCAAGATAGATGCCGTGTTAATATTGGGCTGAAGGCGCGTGAAGTTGAGGATCGATAAAGTTTGAACATCAGAGAGGCCAGCTAGCATAATCTCAGATTTGGCAATATTTATTTTCAGTCCAGTTTGTCTGTAGAAAGCATCCAAGGCATCCAAGGCAATTTTTAATGATTAATTTAGATTAATAAGTTAATGATAATCATTATGAAATTGTGTAAGTGTAATACTTTATGGTAAGTAATTAAAGGTTTAATTTCTCAAAACAATTAACTAAGGGGTCAATTAATTATGAAATCGGTTTAAAGGTAAATTTAATTAATATGATAAATTAAGCATAATTTAATTAATTAAGGTAATTGATTAATTTATTTGTATCAAATGATTTGAAATTAATTAATCACGTTGGGATAATTAATTCATAAGTAATTAATTAAATTGGAAATAAATTAAATTAATTAGGATTAAATAATTAATTAATCCTACTTTTAAATGACTATTGAATACTTGACCTTACTTATGAATGATTGTATTGTATGAGATGCCTTGAATTGATCGTCCTATCTGATCTATGATATTTTGTTCTGTGGATTGAGCTGTATGTAATTTATTCCTTTACCTATGATGCATCTGCACATTATCCATGAATTTATGAATGAGCGATAAACGTTATAGTTTATATCGCTTATCAACTATATTTCTATGTTTTAAATCTGTAATGATTGAATGATGCTGCACTATTGTGTTAAACCCCTTGACCACACTTATATACACACAAATATGGATTTAACGAGGAAATCGGTTAAGTCACAGATTTTTGAAATAATTTTAAATTTGAATTTTTAAATTCAAATGTTTTGGAAATGGGTTGGGTTAAAAGTGAAAAGCTTTTGAAATGGAATTTTAAAGACGATTTATTTTGAATAACTTGATTAAGTTTTGGAATTTAAATAATTTGATTTAAACTTAATTTCAAAATTTGGAATTGAACTCTATGATTTGAAACTAGGGATTAAAGATGTTATACTAGTTATATATGGGTTAAACCATTTTAAATGTATTGATTTGGGAATTTGAATTTAATTCATGGGCTTTAACTCGTGTAAATAAAATTGGATTTTTCTAAAACGAAACCTATTTGTTTTCAAATAATAAAAGCTTTCACATAAGTAATGAACTTCCGATTTGTGTCAAAGGGATTTTCTAAGTTATGGAAACTGGTTTGAAGGCTATAAGTTAAATCCTTAACTTAAAGATTGGATGAGCTAAACCCTAATTAAAATGGAATTGTTTTGAAAGGCTATGAATAAATCTTTGGAAACGAGTTTTGAAAGCTATAAGTTAAATTTTGATATAAGGATTTAACGAGTTAATCCAATTGTAATAGAAATTATTTTGAAATCCACGAATGGAACTTTGTGTACGGGGTGAACTTTGTGAATTAAATCTTTCGTTTAAAAGATTAAAAGTGCAGAAATTGTTTAAACCATTGAAGGTAGTTAAAATGAATCTTTTTGTTTAAAAGATTTGAAATGGTTATTTTTTTAACCATTCGAATGAAAGGTTTTGGGCTTTAAGCTGTGATTTAACTGAGACCCCAGTATCCATATGATTTTTAATATTGCGCTTGTTATTCGGTTTAATCGGGAGAGGACCTTTGTGTCGTGTAACCCATTCTGAATAGTGCTACAACGTATATGGATAGCATTTGAAGATCGGTGGTAAAGTCCATGTATTTTCGAGAACGAAAGGATAACTCGTTGATTGTCTCTGCATCGGGTTGCACCGATATGGAGATTTCCTAAGTGATGGGAAGTCCGATCGGCATTGTGAATACCCGGATTGCAAGGGCTTCTTCGGAAGTACCTTCGATTCTGTTCGAACCTAGAAAAAACTTGTATGGATTGTATGTCTGACATTACATTTGAGATATAAAGTAGATTCCTTTCAAATGCATTTCCGTTGGTGGCGGAGAATTTATTCTCTTAGCTTAACACCCTTCTCTGAGACATACGAGCTCAGAGGTTATGTAGTTGAAGGTTATCCGCGATATACTCCCAACTTGGTAGTGTAGCAAGGCTGAGTGTTGCCGATCATTTGTTGATCAAAGCGTGGCTTTTGTGAAAAGTGTAGCTTTGTGGATGAGACTTCGTCGAACCTCACAACCCGGTAATGGTCAAAACAGAAAGAATGCAGCAAGGTTATTTGGGGATAGCGCCCACTGAGGGTATGTTCATTTCCTTCTGGATGGAAGTGGTATCATGGTATGGATCCCAGATACTTAACTTATGTGGATATCGCAGATATATATATATATATATATATATATATATATATTACTTTGTGATTGTTGTTGGCGCCCCGGATAAAGGTTGGTTACAACCGAGGGATGTCATACTCGTGTCGGTAGTTACCTAGTTAGGGGTAACCCGGCCTTGTGTTGGTAGAGATCCGGTTAGGTTCTCGAGGCATCCCTCCAGAAGCATTCCTATGCGGCAATAGGAAGTTCCTTAGCCTGACCATTAGTTGGAAATCCAAAGAAACAATACGAGCCTTGTACGGTTTTAGTTGTAGAACCTGCCATTTACCTATGGTGGCGCCCCACTGTTTAGATGGTAGCTATAGTAGGCAAAGTTCAAAATGTCTATGTTGGCTAAGATTTATATTATACTTTCAAAATGTTTTCCTACACTTTGCGCTTATAGTAATAATATCGAAGAAATTTGCGTATCAAGCATTTTTAACTATCATAAGGAGAAATCTCCTACGATTCTGCGTTTGCATTGTGTGTGTGTGTGCGGGTAGCCTTATGGTAGTTTCATTTTCCAAAAGCATTGCAGATCTATTTTAAAATATTTCTTTGTTTGTTTTTAAAAGATAAACTGCTTTTGTTACTCATACCAGTCCCACGACTGACCTGAAGTTTATTTTCCCTTTCCTAAACTCTGGGTGCTCAAAAATTTTTCCACACAGGCAGTCTAGAGTTGGGTTTTTCAGATAGTCAGATTCAGTAGATTATCTGGAGCTAGTTCAGTCTTCGGATAGTGGACAAGACTTGCTTGTCTTTATGCACCGTTATTTGGAGTTCGAGCTATTTCTGGATTGGTGCTTTGGAGTTCTCTTTTGAAGACTATCTTAGAGTTATTTGTTCCGCTGCTAGTGTTATCTATTTTCTTTCCGCTGCTATTTCTTGTATCATATCTCTTATGTATATTGATATTCATTTTATCATCTGTTGTATCATATTGTATCAGATATTGTATATCAATGTATTATTCTTTTCCTTCCGCTGTGTTGTTGTAATTAATTGTGTCATAAGCTCCAGCCAACCAGATCCGACGTTTGGATCTGCGGCATCTGAATATGAGTGTCGTATTCGGTGCCGATTTTCGAAGGTCGAGTCAGGATCGTTATAGTATTGCTTGGTGCTTAACCAATGTTGGTTTTTCCAATGGAATTAAATTCCTTATTTAATGTTTGTTATTTGATAGTTAAATAACCGACTATCAAAATTGGACCCTAAACGTTACTTTGGAAATATCTAGGGAAAACATAGGAGTTTTATGGCACGGTCATCGCCAATGATGCTGTACTATGCATATTTATCTCGTTTCGTTCTCCAAGGACAATGATAAGGAAATCCATCCACTAACTGCTAGGAGGTGATCTCCGCTCTTATCTTTGACTGTTTATTTCCTAAAGAAACGGGTTGAGTTTACCGAGAATAATCGAATGTTTTTTCGAAGAGACCGAGATCGGGTATGTTATCTGAAAACCACTTTGATCCAACGAATACATTTCAAAGTAAAGACATTTTTAAGATGATGGAATTGAAGATGGAGCTCTCAAGTGTTTCGTTCATTCCCAGAATGAACTTATATGGATGAATGTTGTTATTGCATTGTTGCCTGGAGGGCAGTATTAGCATTACAAGTGGAAAGTGCTATGTAAAAGGTAAAACGTAGCCTCAAGCCTCATCAACCGGGAATGATTAAAATATGGAAGATGCAGCAGGGCTAAGGGGTTGCTCCCCAGTAGGGTACGATCATCCCTATCTAGAGTCGCTATTATTTTTCATTTATATGCTATGGGGCTCATTAGTGAAGGGGTGATTATATTCGGTACTATCCAGAAAAGGATAGGTCTATCCTATGTTGGTAAAGAATCCAGGCGAGGTCCTCGATGTTATATTATCTAGAGATGCACCGTGATGGGCGATACCCCAGTAGCCTAGTCATTGTATGGAATCCATTCTCCAATAAGCGTCATACGAACTTAGTTGTGCCCAACCATGCCAAAACATGAGATGCAAGCATTTCAGCTATATTCATATTTTACTTCGACCCATAGAGATAATTGTAATATAAATGGATTTTCTATAGAAATATTTTTTGTTATCGTAAGGTAAAAACCCAACCGTTTTTATATGCAGCGTGATCTTACAAGATACTTTTGATTTTCAAATAGTTTTTTATAACTTAAATTCCAGTTGGGTGTGTTTCACGTTGATTTTCTATACTGACTCGGGTGTTATTTTATTATAATGCTCAGGTTAGACCGAGCATATTTACAAATTGCTTTGGATGCAATGGAGCTCAAGAAACAAGTTCAAGTCGTATTCACGTGTACATTTATTTTCCGCTGCTTTGTTGTTGAAATCATCAGAAATTATGAGGAAAGGGTGTATAACTGTCCATGCCGATGATTGTGATTCGTTGTTATACTCTGATGGACGTATGTATATAATCGTTCTCTTTTGTAAAGATCATTGATATTATATTATATATTGTTCCGCTGCGATTATGGGACTCTGTGTTGTTTTTAGTTTATTTCTTCTTTTCTTCTCTTCTTCTTCCTTCTTTCATTCCCATAATATCCTTCTTTCCATCCAATTTGAGTTTTACATGCGTGGTTTATTGTCAGCTTGAATGGTACGGATTGGCGGGTCATTATAGTAGAACTCAAAGCACAGTTTTTTGGCCAACTTGCTATTCACATCTTTATAAGTTTGATGTTCACTATTTAAAATAGTGATTTAAAAAGTTAAATTTGCACAAGAATCTTAAGATTCTTGTAGTTCTTTTTCTAAAATACTTTTTTTCATACTGGAGTGTTTCAATTTATAATTCATGTATTCAATTTTCTAATAGTTTCTTTATTGATTTTCTTAATAGCTTTCCATTTATCAAGTAATTCAACGTTTATTTCAATTAAATCATCATAATGGATTTCAGAGCTTATATCATCTCTTGTGCCCATAAAGCATACTTTAGCTTGCTTCGAATCGCTCTTACTTTCCGATGAAGAAGACAAATCTGATTCATCTCAAGTTACTTGAAAAGCTTACTTTTATTTCTAAATTGTTTGCCATTTTCACTTTTGAAGACTTTCTTTTTCTTTTTGAAGATTTAGTTAATCTTTTTTAATGTGACCATTTTTTTCATTCATATCATTCTAAAGAGGATGAGTTGTTGGTACTCCTGCCAAATTGTTTTTTCTTTCAATACTCTAAAATCTTTTGGCAAGGAATACAACGTCATCTTCCTCAATGTCAGAGTCATCTTCAACTTGAAATGTGATGTTATTTTTTTCTTAAGCTTGTGTTCTTTTAGCCCGCAAATTTACTTTATACGACATCGGATTATTAATTAACTCTTCTAGTTTGAGTATTGAAAGATCATAGGCTCTTCGATGGCCAATACTTTTCTTTCCTACTCATCCATTAAAGAGTTGAGTATTTCTAATACTATATCAAAATTGGTTAAATTTCTCCCAATGATATTATAGCATGAGTAATATCTTGAAACCTAGAGTACATGTCAGCAATAGTTTTATTCGGTTTTCATTCAAAGTTTTGAAATAAATCTTTAGCATGGATTTCTTAATTTGCATAACCTTATTTGTGCCCTTATGTGTAACTTGTAAAGTACCTCATATCTTATATGCAGTTTTGCATATGCCGACTCTATCAAATTCATTTTTATTTAATGATAAAAATAATATGTTCATAGCTTTAGCATTGTTAGTAGCATTAATTTTTGGAGTATTCGACCATGTATTATAGTCAGTGGTACATAAAACATATTATACTCAAATAATATTTCATATATCAGATTTATTTGTTTGCATATATATTCTCGTCCTAGTTGATTGGTATGCATAATTTGAACCAGTGAAAAGTGGTGGTTGTGTAGTAGATTGGCCTTCAGCAAATGTGGCAATTTTGTTATCCATATTACTCAAAATACAACAAACCTTGAATGGTTTAGTGAAAATTTTGCTCTGATACCAAGTGAAATTTGATAAGATCCAATGTAATATGAATTTATTCTAACTACATATATACATATGTAGATAAATAAATAAGTAAAGTAAAATACGACCGCCCTAGGATTTTTATACCAATTCGGACCACCTGTCCTGCGTTTAGTTTCAAAGCTCCACTTAGGAATATCACTAGCAATAATTCTTACTTCACGTGGAGAAATAGGTTTACAACTTCCTGAACACCTGAACAAGACTTCACACTACTCCAAAGCAATGGATCTGTTTTCTAACTTTAAAGTGTTCTCAATAACATAGATAAGTACCGTTCAAGTACACCCTTTTTATATTATCCGCTGATGATTTGCGAATTGAATGTGTAGAGATATAAGAAGCAGAGAATGGTTTAAAATCACTTTTTATTTCAATAGAGGAATAGAGAGAATAACAAAATTTGGAGCAAAAGAATTGAATGTTCAACGAGTAGATCTGGTCTATGTTTATAGCATTAAAAAGTTATATTGGAGGATTATGATTGTTAAACAAATCGTATCCTTTAATTAACAAATGTAACTTTTCAGAAATATATGTCCATCCAAAATATAGCAGTTTATACCATCTCAAACATCTGATCTATATGGTCAGCCATCTAACTCTAGTATTTTAAAAACCATCTTAAAATACGGTCAGACGTTTGAATATTAGGGTTAGACATCCGAACACTTTAGAAAAAGAATACGTTCATTTTTGGTCTTGCTCAAACATCTGGGCTTTAGATTTAAACATCCAGTCTTTGTTATATAAAAAAGTGTTTTGAACAAGGTCAGACATCTGGCTAATTTCCAGAGAATATTTAGTTGAAATAGGACTTGATTCAGATGTTGGTTAGATAAGACGTTTGATACCATCATCAGATGTCTGATCTATGCAATCAAATGTTTGAATGACTTTAGAAAATAAAATTTTAATAACTTAGATGTCTAGAAAAATATCCCGGATGTTTGAATTTTATAGGTTCTCATCCGAAAGGTTTCTAATCTAGTTTTAATTTGCTCAGATATTTGAAAAATTAACTCAGACGTCTGACTCTGAGAATATATAACTATATTAGTATTATTCAAACGTGAGAAAATGACTCAAATATCTAACTCATGTTAATTTCTAGAATTAATGTTAAGTTTGAACATTTTATTTTGATTATTTGTAAAAGATTTTAAAGTGTGTGAAATCATCAAAGGATATTGTACAATATTTCTAGACTTACTATGATGACAATTTTTGATAGTTGATCTTCAATGCCTTGATGATAACAACTAGTCGTCCTACAAAGAATATAATTATACGGTAACTATAGAAATATATTGTTGTGTCATCAAAACTCAGAAAGGCAAGATTTAAAAAGTTCTAAGAGATCCTAGAAAATTCATACATGTATTTTCTTTTCATAAGATTTTCAAACTCCCAACTTCTAGTCATTTTTTTATAATAAACAGTTCCTTAGATAATTCATATATAATTATTCGTTTGTGGGAAAATTCTACAAATCGAAACCCATATCTAAAAGTATGTTCACAACATCATATTAAAATTTTCATATCATTATAATCATGAGAAGCATAAGAATAGATCCTGATAATCATGGCCATGCCTCATTGCAAGGGAAAACAGGGATTAAGAGAATATATAACTCACCTGGTTCTCTTACCTTAATTAATTTTAGATCTCTTTTAGTTTCTATAGCTTTGATCTTCTTATTTTCCTCTTTCTTTTTTATAAATCGGCCCCTACTAGATGCTTTAAGCTTATATTTTAATTTTATGAGATAGAATTAAATAAAGAGAGAGTAATGAACTTTATTACTCATGATTAGTTGGACAACCAGCCCACTAATCCTCTTTCCCATTTAATTCTTCTAAATGATTTTTATTTAAAACAACATGTAATAAGCTATCATTATTGTCATAATTATTTTTCGATGTTAAGTATGTGCCTTCTTAATTGAAAAAAATTATATAAATTATTTACTATATTACCGAATATTATAGGCTTTCCATTTTATGCATATCGTCCCTGAAATTCCAACAAGGTACGTTAGTGATTTTAGTCTTTCTCTACCTACTCTTAGCATAAACACCTAAGTTACCTATAAATATGCAACCATAAAATGTACCGGTGGGTCTACTAACACAAAGCCAACCAGAAGATCATATATGAACATGATTTATAATAAAACATAGCAAACATGGATGCTAATATAAGTAAATGGTTCTAGATAAGTACTTTTGACTTTATCTTTCGTTTCCTAAGCATAACCATCTTGGTTCTCACTTCACTGGACTCGCACAAGCTTCACTACTTTATTCTGAAGCTCCTTCTTGTCTCGGCCTACGGTCCGAATGAGCTTCCGTACATCAATCATATTTGTTTCAGTAATTAAATCGTCCATAGTTTTTGGACTTACAACATAATTAAGGTCTCGGATACACTTCCTTAGATGGGACACATAAAACACATTATGGATCCCAGCATATGCACTTATTAACTAATCCCATAAGCTACATTCCATATTCTTTTCACTATCAGGAATGAGTCAGCTTAACTTGGTGCTAGCTTCCCATCCTTTTTAAATCACAGCGCCTCTCATCGGCAAAACTTTGAAAAATACATAATTCCCCAGATCAAACACTAAGTCTTTCCGCTTTGTATCGACATAGCTTTTCTGCCTCGATTGGGCTTTATTCATCCTTTGCCAAATCAATTCAACCTTTTTCGAACCTTTCTTTATAAGATCCAGTTCAAATATGGTTCAATTTGTTATCTCACACTAACATACCGATGAGTTATGAGGTCTTCTATACAATGCCTCAATATGTGTCATCCCAATACTGGACTGGTGGCAATTGTTGTATGAAAATTCTTCCAAGTGTATGTGATCTTCCTAAGATCCATCAAAATTAAATACACAAGCATGTAACAAGTCCTTAAGAACTTGGTTAACTATCTCGAGTTGCCCACCTATCTAGGGTTGGTATACCATATTCATGCATAATTCCGAACCTAAAATTCATTGGCAAATGAGTCTCGGTCACTCACTATAGTACTCGAAACTACATGCAGTCTTACAATAGTCTTTATATACATCTCAGCTAACCTTGCTATTATTCTTGTGGATTTCACTGTAAAGAAATAAGGACTCTTGCTCAATCTATCAACTATGATCCATATACTCTCATTCCTTGCCCTTGATCATAACAAACCATCTACGAAGTCCATGGAAACTATGTCCCATTTCCACACTAGAACCACTGCCTGTATAAGTCTACTAAGGTTTTTGTGTTCATCCTCGAATTGTTGGCATGTGAAGCAACTTTTTACACATTCTCCAACATCTATCTTCATTCCTTCCTAATAGAAGCTCTAATCTTGGTATATCTTGCAAACCCTCGGATGGATAGGAAACTACGAATCACGACATTCATTTAAGAACAACCTTCGAAGGTCCTCACTATCTGGAACATAGAACCTTCCCTTCTTCCGGAGTCAACCCTTCTTATAAATATCAAAGCTTTTCAGCTCTTCAATCTTGGCACCACTCTTAAGGCCATTGATCCATTTGGCACATAGTGGATCTTCTTTATGCTTCTCGACAATCTTTTCTATGAGAGCCTAATGTATTTCCAAGCATGACGATGTCCTAATATTTTTACTTGAACCAGCGCTAGACCGAAAGTGTACATTACAAAAAGCCCATGTCTCTAAAACATTCCACTCTTCCATCATAGCCAGAACATAACTCTTCTGCCTTCAACTCAAAGCATCAACAACCTTATTTCCTTTCCTTGAGGAGTACTCAATCCTAAAGTCATAAGAAGCCCAAAATCCCAACCACCTTTGTTGTCTCATATTCAACTTCTTTTTGGTAGAATAAATATCTCAAAGACTTGTTGTGACGAACCACCTTTCCGGCTCCTGATAACAACATTTAATACGTCCATGGTGTTCGTGTGTCGTTGCCCAAGCGTTTAAAAGATGAATTATCGGGGTAACTTAAAAAGAACAAAACAGAAAATCTCACAATGAAACTGTTAAATATATCATAACAGTAAAATAGTACTTAAGGTTACTCCCTAACATGGAGTTATCAGAGTAATACAAAAGTACTACAATCAGCTTAGGTAGTTATAACAATCTGCCTTTACATAGGCTGAAACAAAATAAACATACACAAACTAAATAAACAGTAGCTAAGTAGATAAAAGCCTCATGCTCAGACGCTATCTTCAAAGAGCCCACAAAGGACCTGCTACTCTCGGACTACTCAAACATAATTAAGTATCCAAGAGTTTAGGGGAAAAAACAATTCGGCTCAAACAATATGTCTGGTATGAGCAAAACTCTAAACAGTAAGTATACTTAAACAACAACATGTGAAACCACACCACTAAATATGGAATGGGTTTCCTCTCCCAAGAACAACGTCCAAATGTAAAGAATGGATACAGATATCTAACATCGCGAAGAGTGATATACTCTTTCGGATGCAGTTAAGTAAAACAAATTCGAAGGTTCAAATCAATAAGAAAAAGGAAATTTACCAATAATGACTAGGAGGGTGCACCCCCTTACCGAAAGTATACCTCTAGAATATATACTTGAGAACTCTGATAACTCTCGGACACGTCCAAGATGGACCCCGCCAACAGTTATCGATTATCCGAGTAATTAACATCTTGGTGCATAAATATCTGAACCAAATCTAGAGTAGATGTGATAAACCCTAATGGGAGCAACCCCACATAGCTTGGCTTCCACTCACTCTTTGGGTTTAGTCATTTTCGAAAAAGTATAACAAAGCCCAAGTGAGCAATACATCGTCTTAGAGTGACGAAATGCAAAGAAGGCTAAGGTAATCGATATTTAACAAACCGACTATCGAAGATAACAAAATGATCGTATATGGACAGTAAACTTCGTATTCCTACCACTACTCATCGATTTCAAACTTGTACTATGTCTTGGTTAAAAATAAAGTCGGGCAAGTGAAGGTAATGTTACCTTTAGGCATTGCCTTGACGACACTTTTAAATTTCGAGATAGTGTCAAGTTTCCATACCTCGACGTGCAGTGCCAAGAGTATGACCAAATCCTTTCCATATAAGCGATATTGTTTACGGGAACTTCTTTTCCATAACCGAATCGAACTTTTACTTTTAAACTGAATTTGTGCTTAAACTTCTCATTACAAGTTTAACTTTAAACATCTTTGTAAAAATCATTTACTATGTTTTAAACACCATTATAAAAAATGATGTAATCATTTAAACCATCCTTATTAAATTGGTTAATTATCTTTAACTATCATTAATAAAAAAGATTAATTATCTTTAAACTTCATTAATTAATTTGATTAATTAACTTTAAATGTCCTAAATTAAAAAGGGTTATCACTTTTAAAAACATTCTTAATTAAATTAATTAATAAATTTTAAATATAGTTACTTAAATTAATTAATAAAATTAAAAATCATTAATTGAAAATGATTAATTAATTTAAAACATTATTAAAGAAAAAAATTTAAACTAATTAATTAACTATAAAAATCATTAATTAAAAAGACAAATTAATTTGAAAACATTATTAGTTAATTGATTAATTAACTTTAATCCATCATTATCGAATGATTACTTGTCATTTAACATCATTAAGTAAAATGATTTATTAACTTTAAACTTCATTACCATGTAACTGATTAAATTTAAACACATCATTAACAAGTTAATTAATTAACCTTAATCCTTACTAATTCAATAATTCATTAACTTTTTTTAAATATCATTATTAAAATAATTAATGAAATTTTAAATCATTAATATTCAAAAACTTTCTTAACTAATAAAACAAACCCAAGCTTGAAAAATAATCCGAAAGATTTCGATAAAAGTGTGTTTGTCGAAAGTGACGATATTGCGATAGTCGCTATACGGACACTTCAACGAATATTTTTATGTCACCTTCTTTACATCTACACATCACACAACCATAAGAAAAGCATAACAAAAGGTACTTAACTATTATACAACATGTAGAAAGCAATCACTAACAATATATTTATCTTTTACTACTAACTTTTCAAGATGCTTACTAACTCGCTTACTAGCTACCAAGGTGACAACTTTTTAAAGCAAGAACTAAACCAAAATTAATCACATGATACTACATATAAACAAGCATTCATAAGCTGTAAAAATAAGCAATATTAAAGGTAAAAGTTTTAGTTTGAAAGGTGAGACTTTTACTCACACAAAGTCGCAAATTCAACTCTAACTTCCACACGAACTTGAATACGACCGAGATCTTTGCTTCTAACTTGGAAAAATGGATTTTTGAATACCTTGAAATGCCAAAGTAGTTCGGCAGGGAGGGTTACTGCTCGGTCTCGATGAAGTGGGGACTTGTTTTGAGTGATTAGAAAAGAAAAGAAGATGTTTTATGGATTTTTGCTTAAGGAAAAATTAAAAGGATAATGGATTTTTGAACTTAAGAACTCTTAGATGCCATTAAAGTTTTCATGAGAACTTGAATGGAGGTTTGAAAATGAAAATAGAAATGAGAAAATGAGAAAAAAATTTAGAAAATTTAGTTATATACTAAGTGATAAATTAAATTACCAAGCTACCCTTAAAGTACGTAACCTCCATTCCATGCTTGCATGTCATCACCTATGTCTCCTCTCCTTTAAAATTCGAAATTCCCTTGCCCCCCTCTCTTTTTTTATGAGCCAACATGTAAAATGACATATTGTACTAATTGTTTCATGATGTGACATATGCTTTTTATATTTACATTTTATACTTAAGAAACTTTCATACCACACTTTTTAATATTCTTAAGTTACATTTAAACATGTATTATCATTTTGAAATTCTAATTTGTTTACAAATGTTTGTTTACATGTAAACTAAAGTTCTTACAACATTTCGAACAACTTTTAGATGACAAAAAGTCGAAAACTCAGAAAATGATTCTGGTCACATTTTCGATTTTTCTTCGAACTAAATATTTTTATAAATAAATTTTGAAAACCATTCCAATATCATTAGTTATTATTTAAAACAGTTTTATTTGAGTTATAAAATCCATTTATTAATTATTTAAAAATATATTAAGCAACCATATTTTAAAGTTATTTATTTTTTCGATCGTTACACTTGTGGCCAGTAAATAATTCAAACCTTTTTTTGAAAAGGTAATGTCTTCAAATAGTTAGTGTAAATATAATTGCAATCAGCTCTAAAATATGCATCAGATACTGAACCTCGTGGTAATTGTCTAGATGCATAAGCTATTACTTTGCCTCTTTGCATCGGCAGTTTGCCTAACCCCGAATCTGAAGCATAGATATAGACTACGATATCTCTATCCACCTTAGGAAGCACTAGAACCGGAGCATTCGTTGGTCAAAGTTTCAACTCTTGGAATGCCATTTTACACTCTTTTATCCAAAACACCTCTCGTTCTTCTGAATAAGTTTCGTCAGCGGTGCTACGAAACAAGAGTTGTCCTTAATGAATATCTACTATCTTGCTAATCCCAAGAAACTCCTAATCTCGGTAATAGTCTCGGGCCTCTTCCAACTATTCATAGCCTCAACTTTGGAAGGATCTACAATGAATCCCTCCTCCAAAATTATATGGCCTAGGAATATAACTTCCCATTCCCAAAAGAGAAACTTGGAAAACTTCGCCTTTAACTTGGGTCATTTAAAGGGCTTCAACATTAGTCTAAGATGAACTTATTAATCTCACTCATCCTTAAAATATACCAAAATATCATCTATGAAAAACCACATAAACCTGTCTAGTTGATCGTGGAAAGTCAAGTTTATAAGATCCAAAAGGAATGTTGGAGTAATGGTTAGTCAAAAGGGCATGACTAACCACTCGTATGAATTATATCTCATTCTAAACATGGTAAAAGAAATACTTTCTTTGACAACATTAGTTGATGGAATCCTGTAGCCATGTTGTGAGAATACTCTAGCTCCATACAGTTCATCAAATAAATCGTCTATCCATAGCAATGGCTAATGGTTCTTTATCGCTAATTCATTCAACTTTCTATATTTAATGCACATCTGAATTCATCCATTTGACTTCTTTAAAAATGCCATGGAAGCACCCTATGGTGAACTAATCGGCGTAATAAAACTTATATGCTCAAGTTCCATTAGTTGCTTCTTTAACTCTTCCATTTCCCTAGGCGACATGTCGATATCAAATCTGTACATAACTAAATCGCACTTCCCGACGGTAATCCTGTCATTGGCTCAAAGGCATCTACAAACTCGCGAACTTCTAATGATATGTCAATCTCATTTTCTCAATTCTTCATAGCCCCCAATGAAACTTCGAACCTCGCCATGGTCACGTCTAAAGTTACCAAAACCCTATATCCTCAAATCGGATTTAGTAAATAAACAAGCTTCTTGGAATAATAAACTTTGGCATCATTTTTCACTAACTAATCCATACCCAAAATTACCCCATACCCCATAAAGTCAAATACATATGGCTGTAAAAAAAACAATTGTTCACAAAGACAAATTCTAAACTAGTGCACTTTATCCTAGGAGTGGGAAATCCATAATCGGATTAACAACATGCAAAGAAGTAACTAGATATGTGATAACCAATCCCATCTTTTAATCAAATTTTTTGAAACGAAAGAGTATGTGGCCCCGATATCATATGGAACTCCATTGATAACTTGAGAGCGTACGATATATAAACGCATTGGAATTTATACTGAGATAAAGTTTAATTTAAATAAAACATACTTACATTCTTTAACCCGACCATACGTACAACCTGCCGCCTATTTGCCTCCTTCGTACCCATTTCCCTTTTTCGTCCCATCTTCTCAAGTCTCTGTTCGATCAGAAGTAGAAGATATAATAGCAAGGACAGTGAGCCGAAGCTTTAACCAAATCTAAGCAAATTAAAAAAAATAGGGAACAGGTGGGGGCCTCGCGTGCTCGAGCACGTGAGAAAATCACGTCATCATCATTTCGATGATCGCAGGTTCCCCTAATTTGATTTTAGGGTTCACGACTTTGCCTAGTTTGAGGGGCGGCGCGAGGAAGCGGGAGCGGTGGCACGAGGTCACGAATCGAGGGTGGGAGGCGGCTGTGTTTTTGGGCGATTTAGGGTTTGTCGCGGCCGTGATTGGGTTGGGGCGCGCTTGCGTACGCACTCACGCAAGGGGGTCGAGGCGATGACCTCTGGTCGACGAGCAGTAGAAGCTCGATCGGGCGAGATTGCTGAGGTAAGGCAGTTTCTTTTATTTTTAACATGTATATACTACAGAGGGAAAATATACAGTAAAGGTTAAAATAATTCAATTTTAATTTAACAAATATATATAGAGATATAGAGATTTTAACAATATTGTAGAGTTTGTTCAAGTTGGATTTTTGAATCTACATTAGTTATTTTATATATATAAGTGATTTCAAAAGAAAAGAAAAGAATAAATACTTATATATATTTCCACTCACTGTTTAAATTAAAATAAATATTAAGATGGTTAACTTATTCAACTGCTTATTAAATTTATTTTAGTTATTAAGGATCTGTAAAGGAAAAGTAGTTAGAAATAAAATTTTAATTTAAATCAAATAAATAAATGGAAATTTAATTTCGACAAGTTCGAATATTAATAAATCATCTAATATTTATACAAGGTCAAGAAAATGGTGAAAACAAACCAAGATGGAAGTGGGTTGTCAAACAAAAGCAAGGTGAGTTAATCTCACTCAGTTTAAAATTTAAATTTTAAATGATTAAATTTAAATAATTGATTGAATGGTTGAATTGACTGATGTGATATAGTATAGTATAATTTGAAATTGGCATATTATGTGATGCTAACGTCTGTGGATGCAGGGAAAACAGGTTGGAGGGATCCAACTGGACCCCTCAACATTTATTATTTAATATCTCTATTATGATTACTTGATATTCTATGATGAATACATTGGAATATTGAATGTTATGATTTGATTGGATATATTTGGGTACAATGAATTACCAAAAATATATAAATTAGGTTTGGAAAGAAAATAAAGGAAGTAAAGTTATAAACGAAATAATCTTAGAAAATTTAATGAATTAAGAATGAATTAAAAAAGAAATGGAAGTATGTTAAATACTAATAAATAACTTCGAGTATGGAAAGAAAAAGGGTTGAATAAACAGTAATTAATGAATTGTAAAATCAAGTGATATTATTTTAAAGGAATAAAGAATTATTTTAAATCTTAAAGTTTTAAATTTATTTAAAGGAATAAGAAGTAAATTGAGAAATCTAAATTTGGTATTTCAATTAAAAGTATTTTAAATCACAATTAAGGAATAAAATCTGAAATTAAAAGATTTTTGAATAAATGAAGTAAATTGGAAATCAATTTGGAAATTGATTCAAGTGTTTGAAATTGGATATTTAGAAGAATAAATTTAAGGTGGGAATTTATTAAAGGAATGAGAAAAATTGTTTAAAAATAGATAGCGATTTTTTTTTTAAAGGATGTAAAGAGAAATATATTTCTCTGGATAGCCAAGTACGTTTTCAAAGTGAGTTTTAAAATAAAATAAAGGTTTTAATTTTGTTTTACAAAGTATGTTCTTGGAAATTTATTATTTCTTAATGTTTAAACTCTAAAGTAAATATTTATTCAAATCTATTACCGTAGTAATAATTTATTAAGTTGACTTAGTAATTCTGTTTTAAAGGTGGAAACCTAGTTTATATTTATAAAGTAACCTTATTTCAAATATTCATATAGTATATATTTTTAATAAGTTATTGAAGTAGTTTTAATTTAAATATTTTAAAGTAAATTCTAAAGTAAGTAATTTGTTAATCTATTATCGTAATAATTATTTAAAGAGTGATTTGGTATTTTGTTTAAAGAAGAAATCTATGTATAGTTATAAGGTAACCTTATTTCTAAAGTATTATTTTAAATTAAGTACTAAAGTAATTTTTCTATATTAAATGTTAAATATATTTTACAATAAAGTGATTTAAATTATTTTTTAAATCTAAAAGTTTTGTGCTTGGTGATTCCAGTGGAAAAAGAAATACATGGAAGTTATTCTGAGAAAAGAATATAGTTTTGAAAACTGTTTTTCAAAAAGGTTTGAAAAGTGAAAATATATCTTGTAAAGATATTTTTAAGGTAAATAAATAATTTGGAAAATTATTTATTGGTTGATGGTTGTTTTGTGAATATTAATTGATAGTTAAATCACCGACTATCAATATTGGACACAAATACGCTGATCGTTTGGAAGAGACCGGGATCCAGATTTATTTCTCGAAAACCACTTCGATCCGGTTTGTACGTTTCGTGGAAACGAGTTTGGATTCAAAGATGGAGCAGTGAAGTACAGGGGCTAGTCGCTACTAAACTTGAGGATATTTCCAAAATGGATGTAGTAGGAATAGTGCTTTCGGTTCCGTTCGAACCCGGGACGGACTTGTATGGATGAATGCTTGCGAAACATCGTCAGGTGGACGATGGGCATTCTAAGGGATATGTTCTATAAATGTAATGCTTAGCCTCAAGCCTCATCAAATGGGAATGACTGAAAATCAGGGGTTATGCAGCAAGGCTATGTGGGTAGCACCCAAGCAGGGTGAGGTTATCCCTGTCTAGATGTCCCTTTTTATTTCGGCTTAGTGGGCGATTGCTGATCCCAACCGCCGGGTGATCTCACTCGGGATTATCCAGTAAGGGGTAGTCCCGGTCTTGTGTTGTAGGGGAGAGGGCGTACTCCTCGGTACGGTGATTTAGGCCCCATACCGTGACAGGTGGTACCCCAGTGCCTAGTCATTAGTTGGAAATCCATTCTCCCTACGAACCTTGTACGAGTTTTGTTTGTATTACCCACTCTGTGGCTAGTAGCTGGAATTTAATAATGTAACAATTTCGGCTATTTTATAAGTATTTGTATATAGACCCTATTATAATATCAGAGGATTTCTATAAAAATTGTTTTAGCTATCGTAAGGTAAAAACCCGACATGCTTATTTGTGGCGTGGTCTTACGAGATGCTTTTATTTTCAAAGGATTTTTGAAACTTTAATAATCAATTGAGTGTGATTTTCTCACGCTGGTATTCCAAACTGACTTGGGTGTTATTTAACTGTAATGCTCGGGTCAGACCGAGTATTATAGGATACAGGATATGATGTTGTGGAGCTCAGGAGACGAGCAAGATGACGATACGTACTCCCGTACTTGTTTATATACGTATATTCCACTGTATTGAGTTTTTGTGTATCCATTTGTATGATATTAATGTTGAGCTGCGATTGATGTACTCTGATGATGTAATATATAAACAGAGATATTTAATGTTTGAGTAAAGAGTATTTATTAACTATTATATTTTATTCCGCTGCGATGGTTAGATTCTGTTGTTTTTTTCTATTTTCTTCTTCTACCTCTTCTTCTTTAACCCAAATGGTTCGTATTTCTGTACAACTTGAGTTGATTGTTGTAAAATAGTGTTGACTCAAGGGGTACGGATTTGCGGGCTGTTACAGAAAATTAGGACTACTAGGTTGTTGGTTGTTACATAGATGAGAGAAGTTCTTAATGAATCTCCAGCAGCACCCTGCCAATTCCAAGAAAATCCTAATCTCAATAGTACTCTTAGCCTCTTCCAACTATTCGCTGTCTCAACTTTTGAAGGAACTATAATGAATCCCTCCTCTAAACCTTCAAGGCCTGGGAACATAACTTCACATTTCCAAAAGTGAAACCTAGAAAACTTTTCCTTTAACTTCAGCCATTTAAAGATCTCCAACATCGGTCTAAAATGAACTTCATAATCCCGCTCATATTTAGAGTATAACAAAATACCATCTATAAAGACTAACACAAACATGTTCAACTGATTGTGGAAAACCAAATTTATAAGATCCATAGAGAATGTTGGAGCAATGGTTAGTCAAAAGAACATCACTAACCACTCATATGAACCACATTTTGTTCTAAACATGGTCAAATGAAAACTTCCTTTAGTAACTCTCTTAGTTGATGGAATCATGTAGCCACATCTAAGTGGGAGAATACTCTAACCCATTCAACTAATTGAATAAATTTTCTATTCCTAGCAATGGATAACGATTCTTTGCCGTTAAATCATTTAACTTTCTATAGTCAATATACATCTGAAGTGATCCATCCGATTTTGTTACAAATACCTAGGAAGCACCCTAGGTGAGTTACTTGGCCAAATAAAACTCCTATACTCAACTTCCATTAGTTGATTCTTTAAATCTTCCATTGTCCTAGGTGGCATCAGATGAGGGCCTATTAACAAGTGGAGCCAATACCATATGTATAAAGGACTCAATTGCTCTTCACGACGGTAGTCCTGCTACTGGCCTAAATGCATCTGCAAACTCACGAACTTCTAATCCTCTTTCAATCTCTTTTTCGTGATTCTCCATAGCACATAATGAAACTCCAAACCTCCCCTTTGTCATGCCCAAAGTTACCAAGACCTTATCTCCTTCCTTTGGTTTCATAAATAAACATCCCTCTAAGCACAATAAATTCTGGCATGGTTTTGCACTAACCAATCCATACCCAAAATTACACCCCCCCCCTCAACAAAATTAAATACATATGAGTTACAAGAAAATAAACATTCGCAAAGACAAATTATAAACTAGTGCACTTTGACACGAGAGAGGTGTACCCACCAATCAGATTAACAACATGCAAAGAAGTAACTAGATATGTGACGTTTAACCCCAATCTATCACCAAATCTTTTAAAATGAAAGTGTGTGTAGCCTTCTGATCAAATAGAACTCTAAATGAAAAACTGGAAATCTAAATCATACCTTCAAAAACAATAATTTTTTCATTCTCCTATGTCGATGGTCCTCCTCTCGTCCCCTTCGAAAGCAAACATCCTTGTCTACATTAGCTTTGGAAAACCCTTCTCCTTGTGGCCTAGCTTATCACAATCGAAACATTTAACCTTGATCAATCTAGCATGTTGTGGACATTTTGACGCATAGTGCCTTTTTCTACCATAGTTGTAATAAACAATTTTCCAAACATCCTTTTGGCCCCCTTCCTCCTGAGCTTTTCCTTTTGGTTGTGCGCCTTCTCACCCTTCTAATACGGGAAATCTCTTTTTTGTTGCTCTGCCTTCGACTTCACCTCCACTCTCCTCTTCTCTAGATACATGTTATTTTATCTCCGTGCTATATCCATGGAAAAATCAAAAGGAGATGCTAAATGCATCATCATCTTATGATCCAAGCCTTGCTTAAATCATCCAACGAACTTCTCGGACCTCTTCAATGGAGTGTTAACAACCTCTTGCCATAATTCACTAATGCATTGAACTTCTAAATATACTCGTCCAAAGAAAGATCTCCTTGCTTTAGGACAATGAACTTCCATAGCAACACACTTCTTTGAGACTCAAAAATAAACCAAGTCTCAAACCATTCCCAAAATGATACCAAGTGATCTTCTTCAGCGGTCTCCGGGGTTACTGTTACCCACTAATACATAACATCGTTGAGTACCTACCTCAAAGCTAATCTTCTCTTTTGCACATTATCTATGCCAAATATCAAAAGATATGCTTATACACCTTCAACCAATTCAACACTTTAATTGTAGGGGCCTTTCTAGTAAACATATTGCCTCCCAAGTTTCGATAGTCTTGGTTCAACTTTCAAAAAACTTCTCCCACTACTGGCCTCAATTCAAAAACCTCTGACATGTTCCCCCATGTCATTTGCTCCATGTATTGTCATAAAAAATCATTTACATCCATGCCCATGACATTGGCAGGCAGGACAACTTCGTTTTTGTCTACGAGTGACACTTTCCTTCCATTTCCTCCATCTGTTTAGGTACTTTCGATATCACTCCTAGCATTGGCCCCCACTATAGTAATCCTTTCACTTCTCATTTCTGTTCACTTTTGTGTTAAGAAAGTCTTCAACAGAATTGGAAGGAAAGAGAGCAAAACTATAGCAAGAAGATAGATATATCTACCTGTATCTATATATCAAAATACAAGTATGCCATATAACAACGTATACCCTTCCCTAGGTGTTTGTTTTCTACTATCTAATTCTATATAGACCTTTACTTGGATCTATTTACTTATGACTCCCCTAAACTAAGAACTATTATCAACTGTGACACCCCCCATTTCGAAACCCAAAGATGGAAACCAACATGCTGCGGTCACTTAGAAATTATCTTTCAGCAATATAGTGAGTCCAGTATGAGTTAAGTATATTTACAGTCTCAAGTAAATAGAGCTGCTAAATAGAATTCATTACACAAATTTTCTTTACACTACTAAATTCCCAATTGTGCTTATGCAAGGATCAAAAATATAACATAACATAGATAATATTGTCTTGTCAAACATATGAAGATGCCAACATGAACACTCCGATAACAGAATAGAAAGTACATTTATATCATCTAAGCCTCCTACTTTGCCTTTGGAACTCTTCATTCGTCTTTCAAAAGAAGCTTTCCTAAATTCCATAAACTCAACCTACTTGAACAAGCATCCATTAGTTTATAAGGAAAACAATAATTGAAACAAAGGTCAGACATAAAGTCTGGTATGAGCAATGTACTACCCTAAATATAAATATAGTGGGACCAGGTCGCTAAATCATGAAATAGTTTTTCCCCTCACTATGACACAACATTCGTCTAACAACTTTAATCATAAATGCAAACCATTATTTCATTCCTAAGGTATCAAACATACTATGGTACACTAACTAGAATTAATAGACTTTGTCAAGCGATATGCCATTTAATCCTCATCCACGTTTATTTTCAAAATCTAAGCTACAAAGCCTTCGACTGCTGCTAAATCCTAATGCCTTCACTACTTCCTTAGTTACTCCAAGTTATACATTTGGTTTTGGTTGCCACTTAGGTCTTACACCTACGCTTTCGTGTTTCGATTTCCACTCAGGCCTTAAACCTATGCTTTCGTGTTTCGGTTGCCACTTTCGCCTTATAGCTACATTTTCTGTTCTTAGCTGCCACATATGGCCTTATGCCAATTACTAAATTCTACTTTGGTTGCCAATCTAGGCATCAAAGAATCACTTTCTTCTTTTGGATGCTACCCTAGGCCTTATGACGAAACTTTCGGAGTTGCCATACTAGGCCCTACACGAATGCTTTCATTATCATTTTCCACTTAGGTTTGACACCCGCGCTTTCATGTTTCATATGCCACTCAAGTCTTCTGCATGTGCTTTCGATTCTCAACTGCCACATTATCCTTACATCATTTACCGAATTTGCTACCTAACTATTCATCTATTAGGTTTTATCCTTAACTATTCATTAAGCTACTTAAAGTTATGAAACTATCCTTGGCCTTCTAAATCACGAAATCATCTCTTTTATACATTGCATTTTATAATGTTCTAAGTACTTGTTTCGGCCATCTTAAGCCTTAGTATTAACCCTCCCCTGCGGTAGTCAATATATTCTAGTTAATCTTCCATCGAAAATTAATAGGTCTCGGTAATCACTTCCTTTAGTCTCGCCTAGGGAAGCTTGACTTATATTTTACTTTAGTTTCGTCATGAAGTAGAGTTTCACTACCTAATGTCCTAAATCGCCTCCTATACCTTTAATTCCTCATATTCCATTGTATGCTACATCTCCTTTGACTATTACCTTCGAACAATACTCATATTTATCATTTCTTATTTTTATTTGCTCAACCGTATTCTCGACATTTCCTAGTTCATTTTCTTTCAGTTCGAGTGCTCAAATTCGGCACACTTTCTCGATACACATCAAAATCTAGTCTTATATGCATCTATTGCCACTTTTACACAAGTCAACACCTAAATCATTCTAACTTCATCCTTTTACAGTTATAACAATACTTTTTTGACTTACTTAGCATAGATTGTAGATTTGTTCTCTTGACTATTTAATTCTTTACTCATAAATCACCTCCCGACCTTCTATATGTATGTATATATTTATTTTATTTTCATAAAATTTCTCAAACTCCCTATTTCTAATCATTTTTTTTTATAATAAATGGTTCTTAGATAATTTATATCTAATTATTCATTTATGGGAAAATCCAAAAAAAAAAATCATATCCCAAAAAGTACGCTCATAAGATCATATTGAATTTTTAGATCATTTTAATCATGAAAACATAAAAAAATCCTATCCATAGCCATGCATATTTACAAGAGGAAACCTTAATTATGAGAATATATTACTCACCTAGATCTCTTAATTGACCAGTCTTAGATCTTTTTTAATTTCTTTAGCTTTGATTTTCTTCTTTTCCTCTTCCTTTTTCTTATGCTGCCACCATTAAATACTCTTAACTTATATCTTATTTTATGGATGGAGAATGAAACTAAAAGAGGGAGAAGCAATGAACTTTATCACTTATGATTAGCTAGGTTGTCGACCCATAATTTATCTTTCACATTTAATGAGTTTTATTTGCAAAGGAATGTAATAGGATGCCATTGTTATCATATTTATTTTATTATGTTATTATATGTCTTATTAGGTGAATATTCAATTAAATTATTTAATATATCATGGGGAGTTCTGGCCATAACTTGTAATCCGAACAATTTTAATATACAAGCTCAATTTCACGTGCAACTTGTGCCATTTAATTCATACTAAAATTATAGACGTTTTAATACTATTTAATAATAAATCACTTACTTGTATATGACATTGTAAATTATGATACTAATTATTTCATAATCAAATCATAATTTTTTTATTAATATATATATATATATGTATATGTATATGTATAACATGATTTGTTAAATATTAACTTATTGCATATTATCTAAATATTTTTTTGCTAAATATAACATTGGAATAAATGTTACTCAATTACAAATAAAATTATTTATTAAATATTTTATTAAAATAAATATTATCCAAATAAAAAATTTGGTTAAATATTGCATTGGAATAAATGTTATTCAATTAATAATAAAATTATTTTAATATTTGTTACATTAATGAAATTTTAGTATGAGTTAAGAATGAAATTATTTTAGTAAATCTCATATTCTAATAAATGTCTTCCATATTAAAAATGATATAACCTAAAAATCCTATCAAAATTTTAACCTAATTATTTCAAAATCATTAAATATGATTTAATGTAAATAAATTATTCAAGATAACACTGTAAAAGGTGTAGCGCATAAAGAATTAAAAAGAGTCTTAAAAAATATACCTTTACACCCTATCCGGTACACCTGATGCAACAATGTTATACAGACCCTCGTTTTATTATTATGAATAAAAAATAAAATTTAAACTAAAATTGTTTAAAATTAAAATAAGAATTTATAAAGGTTATGAATAAAACTCAGGATTATTTTAAATTTGTATTGGTAAATGTTATAAAAGGTGGAACCTGGTGCATGAGGCGTCGGTGCGATAGCGGGCTCTAGGAAGGCCGATAATGTACGTAGCCTTTCTCTCGCATTGCGAAGAGCCTATTTCCGAATTCGAATCCAGGCGCCCAAATCACCATGCGAGTGACCTAGCTATTGCGCCAAGGCTCTACCTCGTATCAATAAATGTTACAAATAAATTTAAAATTTCTTAAATTTAAATTTATAAAAATTATAAATAAATAAATTTGAAATATTTTGAATTTAAATTTATAAAAGTTATAAATAAATAAGTTCAAAATAATTTTAAATCATAATATAAACTTCAAAAGTTATAGCTTAAAAGATTACAATATAGTTGTAATTAATTAATTGTTAATTAGTAATAATATATACACAAATATAATGTAGTATTATATTTTCCGTAGTTAAATTAGAGAACCTTATATAATATATATAAATAAATAAAAATATGACTTTTAAATGTTAAAATCAAAATAAAACCTATAAGTGGATTAAACACATATGCGTACAATTGTATTTCCATGAAAGATGACAAATGATGTAATTGAGTAGTGTGAATACTTATTATTGTTTTGATTATAGTCTAAAAATTTTGTTGTCTATCATTTACAATACAAATACATTACTACATACTTATGCTTGTTGAGAATCCTTAGCTTATAAAATATTCATAGTGATGTTTATGTTGTCCCTAGTTTGGTGAGGCATTTTGTAACTTTCTTGATCACCCACAAGGGTACAAAATTTTCCTTAGGTAATCACGAAATGATGGGTCATGAGCATCTAATATATTTTTTGATTTGTTGACCACCCTAAACTTCATAAAGATAATTAGGAGCAAAGAATGTATGGTTAGAAGTTATATAGAAGATATAAAAAATTGTGTATTATGTGCCATTTACGGGAACTACAATTTGTTAAGCACCATCAAAATTGTAGTAACATGATAAAGGAATTTTGTAAAATTATCGCATCTCCTTTAGGTTTCTTAAGAGATGTAGAACTTATTGGAAGCCTCATTATAAAATTAAAACAAACCATTCTAATAAGTATAAGAAAAAATGTATGTTATAGTAATCCACTATAATAAATTTGCATAGCTAATGCAATTGATAAATTTGTTTGTCAATTAAAATATACTAAATGATATGAACTAAAGATTGGCAAGAAATGTAATGACTTGCCAATAAATTTATCATTTGGATTGTTATTGCTTCATGATCATGTAAGGTCCACATAATACAACTATTAAAACTTTCAAGTCTTGGCAACTTAAGTGTGAAGTTGCGTGAGACTGTGTATTGTCTTCTATTAGTTTTGAACTCAAAAAAATAAAAAAAAATGCGGATGATCGATCAATATTCAGTCGCTTACAAAAAATATATGGTGAATAGTCGGATTCCATAATGTACAGAATTATAATAAAAATTTTCATTTGAAATAAGATACTAAACTGTAGTGCTAGATCATATGTTAAATATGATTGAATATAATAAGGATTTTGTTTTGTTGGGAACAACACTGGACCAAACACTATAGATAGACCTGTTCGATTGCTGAAATATCAATTTGTTTACTTAAGTGCAAAATTTTCAATTAATCAATCTCCTTAACATGTTAAGGATGATTGAATGCATCTTTATAAAGAAATCTAGCGCGGTCTTCTAGTAAAGGGGTTCTCTTTTGAAGCACTAGACCATTTAAAAGAGAAAGCAAAAGTCAAAGAGTGGAAGTAATATATGCAGGTTGGAATGAAGAGAGAGTGAATGGTCATCATTGCTTCATGAAGAGAAATAACAAATGGGATTATAAAATGTTAATAGATGCTTAATAAGGAACAAGAAATACAATTTCTATTTCAAATGTGTTTCGCTTATAGAAAATTTTTCTCTATAAAATTTATTTCTTTGAGTTTGAGATACTTTATTTGTATATATCGACTATCAATTAGTTAGATTAGAAGAAATAAATAGAATATAGTAAGTTATTGAATGAATATTCATATTTCAAATGTTGTTACTATAGTAAAACAAATAGCAGGAGCATACCACGTAACAATTTCTAGTGATCACATCAGGTTTTTATAAAATTGCTTTCATGTGTTCCTAATTTTATTTATGAAATAATAATCGTTTTAAGTTTTGACCGAAAATATATGCGGTTTTGTTTTAGTATGAATATTATGTAAATTCATTATAAAATATTTGTTATGAAACATATTTATTTTTAGTACTTCGATGGTGGTATTTTCTTCACAACAATAACGATGTGTTAGCTATGAAAGATACAAAAGCGTATAAAATATTTATCAATTAGTTTCGAAACACGGAAAGAGCCATATCTTTAAGAAACGTTTCTTTAGGCATATTATACTTGCGAATCGTATCCCAAATGATTAACAACAAAGCACCTATTTAGTGCGAGTGACCAAAGAGTTAAAAAACTCTTTGAATTGATGCGGAGAAATGTTTACAGTCCAATGTCTAATGATACCGAAAGCGGATCCACCTACTTCGTTAACTTATCGATGAATTTTATATAATATGAACATGTGCATTTGATATTGAGGTTAGATATCTATCATAAGTTCATAGAATATAAAAGGAAGTAGTAAAATATGACAGGAAAATGATATATTTCAATTTAGTCGAATAAGCGATGAATAAGAGTTCCAAGAGTACCGAAAAGAGAATACAGTTTACTCTCAAAATCAGTCTTCCCTATGCTACATAATGATGTTTGATAAGATCGGATTATGTTGGACAAAGTGCGATTGATAATGAGTGAAGTCAAGTTATCTTCTTCTTTAAGGATTGTGCTTAAGACTAAGACATGTTGAATTTGGTTTCATCTAAATTCAATATTACGATTCTATATAAGAAATGAATTGAGAAGAAACTTCATCTTAAATAGTTTAAGATATATGGTTATTCAACTTATGTTATGAATGCTTGTTTCATGAACTCAAGGCTAAATTTGTTTTATGTATCAGTTTTCATAAAATGTTTTGGACGCATATTCCATTATACTGAGAAACAAATTGTTGTTTCAAGACATGCCACCTTCTTACTACAAAAATTTCTTTCTAAAGAAATTAATGGCAGTATGATGGAAAATGATGCCATATAAGATTCATATGTAGAAACAGATTATGTAGATGCTATAGATTTAACTAAGCCCAGAAAGGACACAACTCACTAGAATGTATAATATAAAATCTCGTATATTACAGAGAACCTATGAATTTCTTATCAATGTCGAGAAAGAAGATGATTCGTAATGGAAATATACTCAGTTGTTGACAAGGCATGGAGGGTATAGAATCTGCCGTATGGCATGATGCTTCAACCCAAAATGAATTTCACGTACTTCGACAAAATTTAATTTTGTAAAATATACCTAAAAGGATACGATCCATCGACCATAAGTTAATCTCTGAGAAGGAGATCAATGAAATTGTAAATGTATAAATTAAGGTTGATGGGAAATGACCTCGCGATTTCAAATTTTGAAATTAATTAAGTAATTTTGCAGGCCATCATGCTTAAGTCTATTCTGGTTTAACTTGCAAATTACCGCACAACGTGACTGTAAGTTTTGGTACGTTCATGTTGAAACAAAACTGCTAAACAATGATTTAGAGAAGACTGTTTGCACACCATAGCAAAAATGTATCAAAGTCGGTAGGAGAGGTAATAAAACTTGTGGATTTTTTAAGGTCGATATCTGATCCTTAATAAGCATCTAGTGGTTGAGCAAGCATTTTTAAAAAGAAATCAAATAGTTTGATTTCAGTCATAATGGAGAGGAAGCGTGTCTATAAGAGCGAAAATAAAAGCTACTAAGACATTTCTAATACTATAAGTAAACAACATGTTACTAACTGCTAATAATGTACCCATGTTAATATCAGTTAATGCTTAATTGTTTAATTCTAGATGAAGGATTTGAAAGAGGCATTCTATATTCATGGTATAAGAGGACGTTCAGATTATCCGAATTAAATATAATGACACCATATTAAAATGTTTAACATGTAGCATATGAAATAAATTCCTTATGCGTTAGCAATGGGAACCATTATATATGCTATGGTATATGCTAGATCGATATTCACTTCTTCACTTGATGTTGATCAGCAAATATCACATCCTTGTTAAAATCATTGAACGAAAGTTAAGAGTATTCTCAATTATATACAAAATACCAAGGAGTTGTTTATGGACCCAACAAACTCCATATGAGGGGGTACTCGAACTCAAACTTTATAAGTGGCATCGAAAATAGCTAGTCAATCTTATATTCATGTTTACACTTGATAAATGGGCTTTACGTTGGATATGTTTCAATTGAGATGTTATGTTAAATTCAGCTATAAAGGCTAAGTACATTGCTTTGAATGGTACTACAATAAAAGTAGTAAATGTTGGAATAAGCAATGACGAAATGACAAGATGAGGTTCTCACGCATTTCCTATGCCGGAGAGAAGGGGCGAACAAATTTATTGGAAGCTAGGGGTCGTACCCACCACTGAGGAGCCAATGATGTAACATGACACCAATGATGCAATATAGGTTACAATAGGAACCGACAACTCACTAAGATTTTGAAACATGTTCTTCATAATTACCACATGGTAAAATATTTTATTAGTGAAGGAGAAGTATAATCGAATTGGTAGATACTATTGGATTAGAAGCATTGACAATAGGGTTAAAAAGGTGAATTTCAAAAAAAAAAATCTTTTAATTTTTTTAAGATTGTACTTTATGTTAATATGACTAATAAATATTACACTAAACATATTTAGTATTTAATAAAAGAGTTTAGGTATAATTCCAATTTATTTATATTGTCTATATATTCATTTATTTGCTATTATTAATAATAATATTTGATTATTCATTTAAATTTTATCGAGGAAATCTTTTTGATTTAATTTAGAAATTTAATTTTAATTTATTATGTTTTAGGGGAATATGGGAACATGTGTGTTGTGCAATGTTTTTAAATCAAGGAACTCACTTGGTAGAGAGGAACTCCAAGAAATGGAGTGCTTCTGGGAAGGTGATTATTTGGAGAAATGTGGTTGTTCCCATTATATAGTTCATAGTCAAAAAAACCTTCAACTTTTAACTTTCTGGACAAATTCAATCATTTTCGACACACTGCTCAAATCTGCAAGAACCGTTGAATCAAGACATCAGATCGATTGGTTATTCAATCAAGTTTGAGGAACACCAAAATTAGCTTCTGTTAATTTTTAAAGTCACCCAAGCCCGCATGCTTAAGTGGGGTAAGTCATTTATTCTTAGGTCTTCTATTTGAAATAAACTAACTGAACAAAACAAATTACACTAATGAGTATGTAAGTGTAGTTGAAATTAGCAAGAACCATGGTGGTGCAGAGAATTGGGGTTATTAGCAAGAACTATGTGGTGCAGAGTTAGCAAGAACTATGGTGGTGCAGAGAATTGGGGTTATCATTTGGAGTCGATTCTCACGATAATGGATGATGGCAAAGATGAGATATGTGTACCATTCAAATATTCGATCTTGCGAAGATTTCGATGCATCATGTTGTTCAAACGGTTTAGCGAATTGCAGCAACAGTTAGGGACAGTTAGGTTAACTATTGCAATCGATGGTGTATGGTTACTTGCAGTGTACATGAAGGGTGTTTACCATAACCGGTTATTTGAGAAAGATGAAGCCCACGAACGTAAGTATCTATTGGGCTGTAATACCAGGGGCCTGATGGGGAAAAATAATTAAAATTAAAAAGGCTATGTTTGGACTTGTAGGAGTACCATATGGCATAAATGGTTGGTGCGAGAGATATGCGTTGGATGTTTTTCCACAAAAAACTAATGGAATGTTACTTATTGGGTCTCTATAGCTCTATGCGTCGTTATATGTATAATTAGATTAAAGTAATTCAACAAGTGTTGAGTAGTATGGTGTTGTGTGGGGGTGTATTGCAATATATTTGGAAGGGAAAATCTATTGGGGCGCAAGAATATGACACACTGAATCTCAATCATTAGGTTGCCCCTACTTTAAACCTCATATTGTTAACACAATGAGATCCAACGGTCTATATCTATTGTGTCACCAATTGTGTTTTATTTTATGTCAAAATAGTTAACCCCTATCCGAAACAACAATAAAAATGAACCAAATAGGTTTTTTTAATTAAATATAAGTGCGTATTTGTGTATTTTTTATTATACATGTTAATTTACACACACGCACACATACATACGTAATATATATATATATATATATATATATATATATATATATATATATATAATATATGCGTGTGAGTATGTGCACGTGTGGGTATCTATATGTGTGTGTATGACAGGGACCATTAGCTCAACTAGTTAGTGGTATAACGCTCTAGGCATACGTTCTAGAGGTCATAGACTTAAATCCCTAAGACATCAAAATGAATGCTCTTCTAGAATAAATTATCATTCTTAATATCAAATATACATATATGTATGTGTGTGTAAATATATGTATATATGTATGTATGCTATGATTTATACAAATATATATAATCATTTTAAAATTCAAATTTTAAATTGGTTTGATATTTTCAAAATAAATTAAATTTATTTAACATCACTCGAGAATAAAAATAATATACACAATTAAAAAAGATACGGATAATTTGAATTTGAATTTTTAAATACACTGACCATTTAGTAAAAAGGAAAAAACGGTTTTTATTATTTTTCGGAAATTCGGGAGGTTTAAAACTAATTATTTAAAATGAATTTCCATTTGCAAGTATATGTATAAATAAATATATATTTTTAATTTGAATCCGAAAGCAAATGTTTTTTTTAAATCCAAAAATAAAATTGTGCAGTTATTTATGACATAAAAATTTGTTTATGTACATATATTTTTCGATCTAAGCATTAAAATAATTTTTAAACCCAAATTGTTTTATGTATGTGTATATATTGTATTTAATTTTATTTATCTACAATTAATTATTAAAAATAATAATTAATTTTGGATCTTTTAAATCGTAGATGAATCAAATATGATAATATCAATCATATGAACACAATATTTGAAAAGAAGTATTACCTTTCTCCTTGTGATCTTGTCTATCGTCGAACCCTTCGTTATTGATTGTTTCTATTAAAACCGGCACAACCCATAGCGGAGTCAAATGGTAAATATAAAAAATCATTTTGGATCTTTATTGGACAGTCTAAATTCATTTAATACTTTTCTAAATTTTCATTTAAATAAAATGTTCATCTTACTATAATTATCTAAAATTTGTTTGATCTAATTTTAAACTATTCACGTTATTATTTCTATTTATTTGATGGGCGCTGTGAACGTGTAAGTGTTAAACATATAATATGTTCATAGCAAATGTGAAGTTTTAGATGTTGGGATTTATACCACAAGGATCACATATCCCCTCCATGTGTGCCTTTGTCATCCAAAGTTTTTTTTAATGTGCGTATGTATGTAGATGTAAATATACATGTACGAAAGATATAGAAGGAAATCTAAATTTGGCTTTAACTAAAAAGGTAGTTCAAACATCATTACATTAGTTTTAAAGCTAAGTTTGTAAACTTTAAAACACACACACATACATACATATATTTATATGTATACAAATTAAATTATTATATTGAAAAAAAAGATACAAAATTATACTTAACTAATTTGCAATCCAAACCATACTTTCAAAATAAAAGAGCTTGCCATAAGTCCAAACTTTAAAGTAAGAAACAAATCAAGGGAAATATAAAGTTCCCTTTTATGGGAACAACGAATGAAATTTAAATTCAATAAATTTACATGTAAATAACACTCTAGGTATTTCAAAAGATTTATAAAACATCCTTTAGTCTATAAATTTGCAATATATAATATGATCCATTAATATAATGATTCCTAAATTTTATTCAAACAATGTTTTCTGAATTAAAAATATTAGCTAAATTAGACATATATGAATTCGTGATAATCAAATATATCCAAATTACATGTATAAGTAATGATGAAACAAAAGAGAAACTATGATTAATTATAAATATCACATGGGTAATACATAAAAGGAAAACCAAATTCAACATAATGACAAATTAAATGATTCAAAAGTATAACTTTGATAATCATACATAACCCAAAAAATAAACAAGGAGAAGAAATAGAAGACGTGGAGAATTACATGCATGTGAATATGATAATTTACATATAAGTAAAAAAATTACCTTTCATATAAAGCGTAGAAAATACAGCTTGAATGAAGAAGAATTTCTAGATTCTAAAAATCAATCTTCAGATCTACAATTTTTTAGAGACAACCACCTTTTTCTCTTTTGTTCTGTTTGAATTTTGTTTTGAAATTTTTAGAACCTTATCATCATGGAAATGTCGACCTGGATAAGAGAAGATAATAATGAAAGAGTCCAAAAATGACCGAGAGAAAAATTTATTTACGGAGGAAATAAATGTGGCAATCAATACATGTTGATTCCTCTCTTTCTATTAAGATTTGTCTTTCATTTCGAAACAAAAGACCTCTCTTATTCCTTAAAGTAAGTTTGGCTATTACACGGGCTATTTAAGCTCAAATACATTGCAAAAACCAATTAGCATTATTCCCATTTAAATCCAATTTAAATTTCCTATCAATATCATATATTTATACACATGCTTATAACTATTATATACGCACTTATTAAATATTAATGGAAATCAAAAAATCAAATAAGAAGTTTTTAACAATTAATATTGATAAATATTAACTAATTTAATTTGTTTAAAGCCTTTTTTAGTATTTATTTTGTTTAAGTCAAATTAAAACATTCTACCAATATCGTATACCGATACAACCATTTATAATTATTTACGCGCTTTACTAAATACTAATAGCATTCAAATAAATTGAATAAAAGTTAATAATTAATATCTCATCAATATTAATTTAATTAATTTCAACTATTAAAAATTAATTAAATTGAGCAGTTCATTCGGAATCTTCATCATTTTGGTTGTGTGACTCGTAGGTATAAATTTAGTCAGCGATTAATATTGAACGATTCAAATACTAATGTTCACACGATGCCTTAGCTAATGGTGTGACATTTTGGCTGAATTTATCACTTACACATCTTTTGGTAAAATCGCTATTTTATTTATTATCAGTGTTACCGACTAGTGACAATTATTTACACCAATTCTCTTTGTCAAAACTATGTCATTTTGGACTTATAGAATTTGGTAATGGTCAAGTTTCTAATATCGTCCATGTTTAACTTTATAATCCAAACACAAAGTCCTTGGTTTAGTAATAACAATTTTTATTAACCGAACTACTCTAGCCATAGATTTTGACTTTGAGCTGAATTCAGTTGACTATAAGACTAACCCTATATAATTAAAAAGACGAATCCTCTCTTGAATAATGTTTCACTTCCAAAACATCCACGCGACCTAACTATAGTTGTTCGATGGATACCATGTTGTGGTTTAATATAATCAAAGTGGAGCTTTCATATTGAAGATCAACAGTATTCACAAGTCAAGAGAACTATGTAAATTAGTTACTTCGATGCTTTTTGTTTGATCTTAGTTATATTAACCAACAAAAAACTATCGAGTAATTCATTACATGGCCATCCAATCACTATCAATACGTAAACCTTTGTGCCCCTAGCAGAAATGAGGACACTATCCAATATTTGGAGAGTGTTACATACTCTAGTCTCAACGGCTGCATCGATGTCCAGTCTCGATACACCTTGATAGGAATATTTAAAATGATGTTCTTATCATATTGTGATATAATAATCATGGTTACAACTATTTCTAAATACCATCAAAAACACTTCATTTATGGACTTTCTAACATATATACTTGAATTAATAATTAACTATTTATAACATTATAACAAGTATGATAGAAAGAAAACACCATTTATTTCGAACAAGATTAGTTATCGAGTAAGATTTATATACCAATTACATAATTGACCCTAGGGCATATTCCTAACTCTATCAATCTATAACTTGCATTTGGGATGAATTATGGAATCTTATTCCAACTTCTCCAATTGGTTTCTACAAAACTAGTCGGGTCAGTCCCTCGATGATAGGGTATGCTATTATATTTCAATTATCGATTATGTCAATCAACTATCTCCGATGCCGATAAACTGCTTTTATTATATGGAACAATTTAGAGTCTGTCTCTCTATCTCCAATGAGCACTAAGTTATGATACGAACGGTATCATGACATTGTTATCATATAACAGATTCTCAATATTTGGAATCACCCTCAACTCAGTTATATATTTGTGCATTTATTATGTATATACACTGCTTTTTTATGGCACTATTCAATGCAACATACTTGGCCTTTTATTTAATCATCCACAACCTCTCATTTGGAACAATTCCAATAGAAATCTTCTTAACCAAGCTTTGAAAATGAATTTTATATCGACATACCATACTCAATATCACATATGAAGTTTGAGTCTGAATACTCCTTCATAAGGAGTTCGTTGTTTCTATAAACAATTCTCCTAAATACACGATAACACTCTAAACTACCATTTAGTGACCTTAATTTGGATTTGATATTTGCTTCATATATTAAATACATAGACAAATCACGATATCTTAGACAATATAACATGTATGATAATTCCTATTCCAAATGCATAAGGAATCCATCTTACATGTTTCTTATTGGACATTTTAATAAGGTGTTTCTATATATGGTTTGGGACATTTCAGTTTTTCTTTATACTCGCTATAAAAGGTTTAAAATAACTAAAAGATGACTTTAACACAAGTGCATCATTAGTAATCAGCAGGATGTTTTTATCTTATATTTTAAACTATCAATATACCTTCAACGTTCTTTCTTATGGCCATGCGCTTCCTTTTCATTTTGATTGAAATCAAACTATTTGATATTTTTATCAAAATGTTTGTTTTGATGCTTGTCGATGGATACTTTTATATCGATTCTTGGATCATATCCAAAACCCACAAATTCAATATTGCTCCTACTAACTTCGAGACACTTCGATTATTATATGCAAATATACCGGTCTAAATTTTTATTTATAATTTTCCACTTTAACACATACGTACCTAAACATAAAGTCATACAAGGCAATCATTTTGTCGGTAGAATATGAATCATCTTGAGCATAATGAATGGATAATCTATTATGCTGAATTCAAAAATTGAAATTCATGATTTAATTCGTATCAATACGACTCACCATATTCCAACTGCAATTTCCTTTCTCTTAGAGATAGATTTGCGGTCGATGGATCATATACCTTCGGGTCCAACTATCAAAATCATATTTTGATAATGTACTTAGAATCTATTTTGGATTTGCGCATCATACCATATAATAGAGTCAATACTCTTAATGGTTAAACCAAACAACCGAGGATTATTTATTATTGACATTAATAAGAAAGTCATAGTTTCTTCTTCAACGTGCAATAATAACCATTAGACACCCTAATGCTATGCATTCATTTATTTGGGTTAATTTCATTTCATCCCTTATAATAAGTTTATCCTTGGATCGTATCCATGTGAAGATCGCCCTAGACCTCCAATACTCATATAACCAAAAAGTGTGCTACTGGAGCACCCGGTCGATATAGGACAATCATCAAGGGAAAGAAATAGAAGTAAAGAAGAGGAATAGAAAAGAAGAGAAGTGAATAGAAGAGAAGAGAAAGAAAGAAAACATCACACAATCACATGACATGTCGTACATCTCACAATGCAGCAAATAAAATATACTAGTCATCATAGATATAAAACAGGCGAGATAGTAATAACTACATGAACCATATAATCAGAGTACACAGGCTCATACAATTATACAAATCAGTAATAGAGTTTATACAACTGAAATAAACTCAACTAATAAACTGTCTCTAATAATAGTGAGCTAATACTGTCAGGGCTCCATAGTGTCACACGATGTAATAAACAATAACGAGTCTAAATATAAGTATGAGAAAGCGTCACCTCCCATCTGCTCAGTTCCAAGTGCTGCTTACACCTATTATCTAGTTTACTCATTTAAGGTTACTCAAGATAATAAGAAGCAAAGCGTAAAACCTCAATTCAGACAACAGTTTGCTGTGAGTGATAAATAATCTCAAAATACTATAAAAGTCAGTATAGTATATGGAACGGAGGGTATGGAGAATCCTACCTGACTTGTCCCTGCATCCAAAGAATTAGCACATAACATAAGATATATGCTACTCTATGTCATAGTCATCATGGGTGTATTATACATCAAAGTACTAAGGGTGTCTAGATATCTGCATTCGGTAATATATGCATCGTGTGATATCCCTAAGATGAAAAAAAATCAAGCAAACATAATATTCATCATCCATCCTCACATACACTCACTCGATGCATTGGATATAGGATACTCGTATGACCACCCACATAGAGCCAAGGACTACTCAACGTCCCGGTTTCTCAGCATTTGAATCCTTACCACTGGTTGGCCAGGACCTAGACTGCGCCCCCATAGACAACCGAGGCTATGCATCCTCGAAGTAATCACTTTCCATCATAGAATCATCGCGTCGAAGATTACATCCTTGCTTCAGCGCCAAAACATCTCATCGAAGAGTCATAGTGTTGAAATCAAATTTGAACGAACCATCACATTATGTTATTCGAAGCCTCTCCATCATCCATGTCAAATTAGCCAAATCGGCCATCATTAGTAGTGGTAGATATCAATTACTTCAGAGTAGTCAATAACAACCACTTTGGTCATTTACTTAACCAAAAATGGTTAAGTACAAACCAAATGAAAACGTTCGGCATCTATCTCGAAATTTGAATCATATCCCCAAGTCCATCCTTCGTCTTCAGATCAATCGGCATGCAATCCTATCTTATTAGATATCTTCTAATTCTATGTCGCCTTCGAACGGCGTTTTCAACCAACTAACAAATGAGCAGACATGTAACCAACAAGCATAGAAATGTCTATAATAGCCTATGTAAATCTATAACAACACAATATAATACATCTAAAGCAACTAATGTGGGATTAATACCAAAATAGCCTAAATCTATCAATTTTGTCGAAATAGTGCATCAATTAAAAAAAATATGATATTTAATTTACAAGCATTTTAGAACACTTTTAAATTCTTTTATAAAATAAGGTATATGTTTAAATGTTTTAGAAATCACATTTTAAAATTTAGAAAACATTTCAAAACGTTGTTTTAATACAATACTAACAATCACAATATGGTGAGAGACAATATCACTCATCTCAGCTTAATCAATCCAAACCATCTTCTAGTTGTAGAGCTCTCTACCACTAGTGCAATATAAGAAACTGCATCCAAAAAGGCCCACGTATGCAAAGATATGCAATTGGTAACACATTGGATTATTTAAATAATTAAATAACTTAATTAGATAATTAATTAACTAATTACATATTTAATCATCTTCTCCCCAAATTAATTACCATGCACATTCCTGTATTAAACCCATGGCCACTTCCATCAATCGTTGATTTCTCCTTCATCTCTCAATGAAACTTCGAACCGACGATCCATTGCTTTTCTCTTCTCGAGCTCGTCGTCTACACAAAAATCATCGCCGTCGGCCCTCCCTAGAGAATTGCATCCGTTCCCTAGTCCATGCAATCAATAAGGCACGGCTACTCCCAAGTATACACGGCCTTCTTCAAATTCAAACTCCTTGGCGCGCAAAAACTCCAAGTCAAAATCCAAACAAAGTCCAACTCCTCGATCCAAAATGAAATGGATCAAACACTCCTAACTTGATGCAACTTCAATATGAACACGATGAACTCCTTCAACTTCAAAAACTTCAAAAACTTGGCTCCAAGAATCAAACTTAGCTATGATTGGCTAAGAATGGCTCTGATACCAATAATGACGCAGCGGATTAATCAAACAAAACTTCAATCGATGAAATGTAGCAATCGGTGAGTTGAAGATACCAAAATGCCCAAGTTCGTTGATCCAAAGATACCGAACTCTAGCTATCTCAAACACGTTGATAGCGCACTATACCGTGTTTAAAGATCTACGATTCTTCGCACGTTGATCTAGCGCACTAGATTCCGTGAATCGGCTTCTACGATCGTTGAATCGAGCGCACTCGATTAACCGAAAGAGGAGATAGGAGATTACACTCAACTACCAATTGGTATGAAAGCACAAAGCTAACAAAAGAGAAATTTTATTCAAAATCAACAACCTTGAAATGTACAACACTCTCCCTATTTATAGTGTTTTCGACCCAGTTCCTTAACTCGTGACCGACTCAACATACTTAGGTCGGCACCGACTCAACTTGTAGCAACACAGCTCTTTACAACACACGCCGACTCAACTTATTACATCACTTCATACCTTCAAGACCAACTTACGACTTAACTATATACAAGACCATCGGCCGACTCAACTGAGTACAACCTCACACGCAACCGACTCAAGTATATACCGACTTAAGAAATTCATGACTTACGACTTACAACATACAACACACGACTCATCACAACAAACGACTCATCGCAACCGACTCAAGCGCATGCCGACTCATCTCCTTGCCGCCTTAACTCCCTCCGACTCAAAGTTTTCACTTGCTGGGTTTTTCGTTGCTTCATGTTAAGTCGTAGACGGCTTATGCGAATATCATTAGGTCGGAACATCTTCTCCTGAGCTTGGTTAACTCGTATACGACTCAAGCCCTCGTCGTCGTATACGACTCAAATCTACCTCCTTTATGCGTCTTGAATGGTTGTTAACTCGGAATTTACTATCTCGTGCTCCATTAAGTCGGAAACGACTTAACCCTGCCCTCCTAAGTCGTGAACGACTTAACCTTTCTATGAGTCGTGTACGGCTCATTCCTGTTAGAAATTTTGGTTGCATTTCTTCTCTGTTCTGAGCTGCATCATTTGCTATGGCACTCCAAACGAATCCGCGTTGATCTATTCCAGCTCCAAATTCTAGTCTCATCGCGTTGGCATGCTCCATTTCGTCCCTCGTCGTCTCTAGCTCCCTATCCCCGTAAAAGATACATAGCCATGATTCAGGGATTATTGGAGAATGATGACTGATCAACCCATCGTTGATGCCAAAATGTCGACTTCGAAACAAGGAGAAATGGATCTCAATTGGATCTCGATTTCATCGAATGGTTTATTTTTAATAATTTTTCAAAGGAAGAGGGAGAATGGGTTTTAAGGTGTGGCCATTATTTTCTAAAAATGAATGGAGCAGTGCCAGGTTAATGTGGATTGTGAGATAGTATTGAGAGTTTTAATTTAAAGTAATATTATATTCATTTTATTTAAATTCTCAAATATAGCAGTCATGCGTTTCGAGCTTGCATAATCAAACAGGGAATCTGATCGCAACGAAACTCGTTTGCGTATACACCTCATTTTTTCCATTCCAATAGTATAAGTTTTGTCGCTATCTTAGACAATGCTTCAGGATGATAATTTCACGCTTTTCCAAAATCGTTTCGGCCATCGAATCATACGATCTTCAAATATAGAGATCCTTATATTCATTTTAATTCGTAATGTCTATACGAACTCAACGGAAGTGGTCTTGAGTCTGATTCGGTCGTATGCGAAATATCACATTTTTGGTATCGTAAATTAATTGATGATTCGGTACTTAAATCAATTATTTAAATATTCAATCATTAAAAATATGGGTTATCACAATTCAAAACTATTTTACCACCAATAATTTCTTAAGAAATTTCTTTGCTATGAAGTTAGTATTTCTTGAAACAACAATTGTTTCTTAGTGCAATGGAACGGACATTCATAAACGTTTTGTGAATATCCATACATAAAACCGATTTAGAATTAGTTCATAATATTTATGTGCACAAGATAAGTCAGTCATTCAATGACTACCATCCCCAAACTCCTTTGGGGCGATTCATATAGGATTTCTTGTGTACAAATACTACGTGTAGTCCTTATGTACAAATACACACCTTATAGAAAGAATTTAACTCAACTTCACTTATCATTTAGTAGTCCTTTGTCCAACAAAGTTTGATTACTCCTTATCAACACATCATTATGTATTATAAGAATGAGTGACTCTTGAGACTGAATCTTCGTTCATTTTAGGTATGTTTGGAACACTTTCAATATACCCACCCATTCGATCAAATCGAATCATTTCTGTCGCATGTTATTTTATTTTACTTATATTTTATATTCTATAAACTTATCTTAGACATGCCCCATATGTATCAGATATATATTCATGCTTGCGATAATGCATTGATGAATGTAAAGAAGCATGTGGAACCGTTTTTGTATTATCAGACACTTGATTGCATATATCTATATGTACCGCCCCCAAGCGTTCATCAACTCTTATGATGCTCCCATTGAATGAGTGCTTTGCCTTTAATAATCTAAGGTATAATTCACTGGTGCCATATGATTCACAATAATATGATCGAAGAATTACTTTTTAGAATGGATTAGTCTATAATTCTAAAATAATTTCAGATATTTTAGTATTTTCCAATGCATCATTTTTTTATGAAAACAAATACCAAATTATAGATTTATTTCATAATGAATATTCATAATATTCTCATTGAAATAAAAAACATGTCTATTTTTCAGTCATGGCCAAAGAACAAATATTATTTCATAATTAATGTGCAGTATGTTTTACAAAAATAATTTTCGTAACTTGATGCAATCAATAAGTGCTATGTGGCATGCTCCCACTATTCCCATCATTACTATAATAACGTATGGAATATGAAGGTCAATCATCCACTTAATATAGACTATTATTTTGTATATTTTAACTAGTTGACAATGGGGAGTTCTTTGTTCAACTATATTGAACTCAAAGAAATAAATCTCATAAGAAAACAAACTTCTATATGAAAATATATTTTGGAATAGAAATCGTATTTCATGTTCCAATATTAATTATCAATTATTATTTTACAATTTTCAGTTTCGATGTTTTTTATGAAGCAGAAGTGACCATTCACTCTCTTCATCTTAACTATACCTTATATCATGTCTGCTCTTGTATATTCAGTTTACTTTTTAAATGGTCAAACCATTTAAAAGAAAAATCTTACAATGATATCATAATGAACTCTTTACAAAAGTGCATTCGATCATCCTTAAAATTTAAGGACATTAATTATTTTCCACCTTATGCAAACTAATCAAAACTGACATTTCAACAATCGAGTTCTTAGATCCTTTTTGTAGTATTGGTTTAGTGTTATGTTTAAGATAATACGATCTTCATTGTAAATCAAATTGATTACTCGATCTTATAGTACGGTTTATTCACTTATTTCAAATGAAGTAATTTCATCGAAGTTTTGTACATTACAAACCATGACCATTCACCATATAACACTTATATATGATAGTATATGGATCAAATATCCATAGTCTTATGTTGCTTTAGAGTTTGAAACTCATAGTATGCAATAAACGATCTTGGCCAAAAAAACACATAAGCGACCTAATCATGGACATATTTATTAGTTGTAAAATTAGGGCTTGCATGGGTATTGAAAAATTGACATGCAAGTATCTATAAGTAAGTATATCTTATATTTCTATTTACCAATATTCAATTCCATTCATTTGTATATTTTAAATGATAAACTTTTATCAATCATATTAAATAAGCAAATTCATCAGTATTGAATATTATAACATTATATAGAATATGTTCCTACAATATAAGAAATGTTACATGTTATCATTTCATTTTTTTTATTAAGGCTCCCACTAATCTTTTAAGTTTCACCAAATCTTAGTCAAAACATAGAAGTCTTTTGACTTTACTAGTAGGTGTTAGAACTTGTATGCTTTGGGATTACGAACTAGAGGAAAGCTCAACAAGTAAAGAGATTATTCACTTGTACCCACCATTTCGCGACGGCCTAAGTATACTATACATAGCATAAAGAAAGCCCAACAAATATGTATAAGTATATTACCTCATCCAGTCTATACATTAACAATATTACACATAACATCTCTAGCTTAAGGACGGCTCAACAACTAGATAGTATGCAAGTAACTTATTAAAGTATAAATGGTAGATGACAACTTTATATTAGAGATTCATAACCTCCAATACATTTATAAGTGATATCGACGTATAAAATAATGTATTTCAATGAAAAACCCTCATGATTCAAGTGTTGGACACATCGAAAATCACGATATACATATATTTACATATGTATTTATTTTTAAGTCTATTTAGTGTTTCTATAATGTTCCACCATTAGTTTATACATTCTTATAAATAAATTTCATTATCATATAGCTTTTACATTTTAATTAGCTTGTATAATAATCTTATGTATAACATCACATTAAGTAAATCATATTTAATTAATTTTATTTAGTTAACTCTTTAATTAGTTTTATATTATTATTCCAATATAACTTTTATACTGGACATGTATACTGTAACCTTTATAGTTTTATAGTAATACATATATATCATATAAATATATGTCTTTAATTTAATTAATTAACCTTCAGTAAATTTCTTTGACTAAACACTTTTAATTAATTTACATCAATTTTGAAAGTCATTTTATGTATACATACATGTATATTTATACTGTCTTAAATGTTTGAAAATAATATAACATATATTAATATATATAATGCATTCATATATAATTAATTTATTAATCTTATTAATAAATTAGTTTTCAAAATTAATATTTAAAATTAAAGTTTAAAATTTTCAAACACTTTGAAAATTTTATTATCCTTTCAAACATTTTGTAAACTAATGTTATATTATAACTTTTATAACAAACATATTTCATTTTAAATTTAACTTCTAAATTTAAAATCTTCACTTTAATTTTCAAAACAATTTGGAAAATTATCCCAGGGCCCAACTCAAATTAGGCCTTTTCTATTGGGGGAAACATTTATGAACACTTCACCTTTCATACCAAGTCGGTAACCAAATAGGACAGGGTAGTTGATTACCCAATTTCATCCTAGACATTACTCTTATAGACACCATACTAAGTAGGCAAGCTTAATTAGTTAGCCCAACATGACTAATTTATATAGCGTAGACTATTGGGCTCTGATATCATTGTTGTAACCGGGCTAGCCCGCAGCAGAGTTAAAAGGTAAATTTTAAAAAAATTCCTTTTGGATCATTATTTGGCCTATGTAATCTAAACTCATTTAGTACTTTTATAAACTTTCTTAATAAAATTTTTATCTTATTATAATTATTTGAAATTAGTTTGGTTTAAATTTAAATTGTTTGTATTATTAATTTATTTATTTTATGGTCGCATCAAATGTGCTTATGTCTGAATATGCAAGTTTTACATAGAAAATGTGTGCACAGTAAATGTGAACATTTTAGGTGTTGTGATTTACACCATAACGATCACATATCCCCTCTATAATGCTTTTTTATCCAAAGAAAGAAACTTTTTTTTAATATGCATATGTATATATATGTAAATATATGTGTATGAAAGATATTGAAAACAATCTAAAATTGGCTTTACTTAAAGGTAGTTCAAACATCATTACATTACTTTTAAAGTTAATTTTGTAAACTTTAAAATACACACACACATATTCACATACATGCTTATATTTATATGTATACAAATTAAATTAATATTTTGAAACAAAACAACACAAAATTATACTTAACTAATTTTCAATTCAAAACCATTCTTTCAAAACAAAATACCTTGCCATTAAGTCCAAACATTAAATTAAGAACCAAATTAAGGGAAATATAAAGGTTTCCTTTTTTTTTTTGGGGAACAACGCATGAAATATAAATTCAATTAATTTACATGTAAACAATACTCAAAATATTTCTAAAGTTTTATATAACATCCTTCAATCCAAAACTTTATAATATGTAGTATGGTCCATTAATATAATGATTCCAGAATTTTATTCAAACAGTGTTTTTTGAATTGAAAGGATTAGATGAATTATGTATATATGAATCCGTTACAGTCGAATCTAGATCTTACTTACATGTATACATAATGATCAAACAAAAGCGAACATAAGAGAACCTATGATTAATATTATTAATATCATATGGGTAACATATAAAAGGGAAATCAAATTCAACATGATGACAAAATAAACGATTCAAAATTAGAACTTCGATAGCCATACAAAACCCAAAAAACTTACATTGAGAAATAGAAGATGTGGAGAATTACAGCCATGTGAACATGATAATTCACATATAAATAAAATAATATTACCTTTTAGATGAACTCTAAAGAATGCACATTGAACGAAGAAGAATTCCTAAATTCTACAAATCGATCTCCAGATCTATGATTTTCTAGAGATAATGACCTTTTCTATTTTGTTTTGTTTGAAATTTATTTTGAAATTTTTAGAACCTTAACCCTATAGAAGTTTCGACCTTGAAAAGAGAAGATAATAATAAGAGAGTCCAAAAATGACCGAGAGAAAATTTTATTAAAGGAGGAAATAAACCTGGCATTTAATATATGTTGATTCCTCTTATTCTATTAAGATTTTACTTTCATTTAAAATAATAAACCCCACTTATTCCTCAAAGAAAGGTTGGCCATTAAATGAGCTATTTAGACTCCAAAACATTGCAAAAATCAATTAGTATAATTAATATTTAAATCCAATTTAAATTTTCTATCGATATCGTTTATCGATATACATGCTTATAACTGTTATATATGCATTTTATTAAATACTAACGAAAATCAAACAAATCAAATAAGAAAATTTTAAAAATTAATATTTCAAAAATATTTTTTAATTTAATTTATTTAAAGCCCTTTGTAGTATTTATTCTGTTTAAATTAAACTTAAACCTTCTACCGATATTGTATATCCATACGTGCATTTATAATTTTTATTTACGCACTTTACTAAATATTGATGTCTTTCGAAAAAAAATTTAAATAACCATACTTCATAAATAATAATTAATTTGCAATTATTAAAATCAATTAGATCTTGTGGTTTATTGGGAATTTATATCATTTCGGCTGTATGATTCACAGGTGTAAATTCGGTCAGTAATTAATATTAAACAATTTAAATATTAACGCTCACACATCACCTAAGCTACTGATGTGACATTTTACCTGAATTTATAGCCTACACATCTTTTGGTAAAATTAAATTTTATTTATCATAAGTGTTATCAACCAATGACAATTATTTAAACCAATTCTCTTCGTCAAAACTATTTCACTCTGGACATATGGAATTTGATAATTATAAAAGTTCAAATATCATCCATATTCGACTTTGTAGTCCAAACACAAAGTCCTTGGTTCAATAATGATAATTATTATTAACCAAACTACACTGACCAGATAATTTGACTTGAAGTTGATTTCAGTTTACTGTGATACTTACCCCATATAACCGAGGAGATGAATCCTCTTTTGAATAGTGTTTCACTTCCAGTACTTAAACTCAACCCAGCTATATTCGTTCGATAGATCTCATGCCATGATTCAACTATAATCAAAGCGAAGCTTTTATATTGAAGATCAACAACATTCTCAACTAAAGAGAACTATGTAATTTAGTCGATTCTATATTTACTATTTGATCTTAGTTATATTAACTAACAGAAAAATATTGAGTGAATCATTCAATAGTTATCCAATAATCATCAGTACTTCACCCCTAGGTGCCCCAGCATCCATGAGTAACACATTGTCCAACATTTGAAGAGTGTTACATACTCTAGTCTCAATGGATGTATCAATGTCTAGTCTTGATACATCTTGACTAGGAATATTTAAAACGATGTGCTTATTATATTGTGATATAATACTCACGTTTACAACTATTTATAACTATTATCAGAAACACGTCATTTATGGACTTCCTAACATATAAATTTAAATTAACTAATTAATTATTTATAGAATTTTATAACAAGTATATAATACAAAGAAAACACCTTTTATTTCCAACAAGATTGGTCACCGAGTTAGATTTATGTAACAAATTACAAAATTGTCCCCAGGGCATACTTTTAGCTTTATCAGTTTCCACAATCCTTCCAGCTTTGAGTTGCAATACCATCTCATTACCTTCACCCAGCGCCTACTGGAGGCTTGGGTTGGGTAAATTTAGTATTGTGATAATGAGAAGGGGTGATAATTTATAGACAACTTGATAACAAATATCTAGCCACTTTCTCTTAAATCCTAGTAGACCAAGTCCCCTCCCATGCCTTCATGATGCGGCTGGCCTCTCTAAACGAGAATGTTTAGGCTTCCAAAATGGTAACTTTAAATCATCTATTTATTTTATTTATCTAAAGTCATTCATTAATTAGATCAACTTACAAAATTTTAAAAGTCGATTTAAGTAATTTTCAGCCTTTAAATAATTGAATAAAATGCCAATAAAATTTCATATGGCATCCGTGTTTGATTTTACTATTAATTTATAATATTTATAAGTAATTTTACATTACTCGAATTCGAAAACAACTCAATTATGTTGACTCTCTAGCGTGAACTCGATCCTCGGTCAATATTTAGATAGTTTAAATAATGAAGCATGTACGGACTTTTCTAAAGTGCAATATTGACACAAGTTCAATTGCTTTCATATCATTTAGGTAAAATCCAATTTCTATTCTTTATTAAGCTCACCTAATAACTTCAATTTGTACACTTACTCTTTTATTCATCACTATATTACTCAAATATCTAGAATTTCATCTAAGGTCAAAAACTCTACTGATATCTTATTTAATTGCATAGACCACTTTAAATTCCTTAGTTTTTTTTTTAAAAAAACTCAAGAGAACCCGGCAGGCCAGTAAACTCCTGAGGAGGGTATAGTAAAGCCGTCCGCTGATCCAAGCCCCCATACCCCCAGGTAAATTTATATAGGATAGGGAAGCGCATGGTAGGAATCGAACCTGAGTCTTTTTACCAGAACCCAAGCCTCCTTTCCACTGCGCCGCCCTCGCGGACTTTAAATTCCTTAGTTGAATCTGATAACATTTACCTATTTACACTAGCCAGAGATTTTGAATTTAAGTTGACTACCAATTACGGTTATGCTAACCTTCTACAATGGAGGAGATGAATTCTTTCTTGAGTAGTGTTTTATTTTAAGTGGTTCAACATATTCCCGACTATGGTCCTAATATGGTCTCCATGCTATGTATAATCGAGTACAACTTAACAACTTAAGATTGACAGTGCCCTCAAGTTTGAAGACTACTGTACGTTGTTACCATGAGATATTCTATTTTTACTTACTTGTATTAATCTATAGAAGATTCTCATCAAGTCACTCTGTTATTATTCTAAACAACTACAAGTACATAACCCCTTAGTGTCCCCAACGGTTATGAGTAATTTATCGCTCGTTATATGAAGAGCTTTAATACACTAGTCTCAATGGAAGTATCGATATTCTTTTCTCGATACATCTTAACTAGAAAATTTTAAGGAGTAAGCATTTAGATATTGTTCAATACTCATGGTTATGAACACTTTCATAACTGCAATCAATAAATTTTCTACTTATACATGTTTAATGTATTCAATTCATTATTTATATCACCATATAACTACACATATAAATGAAAATAAAACCAAAAGCATACCTCATTTCGACAAATATTATTTACAAAGTTAAGTTTATTTGACTATTTACATAATTGCCCCAAGGGCACACCCTTAACTTTGTTGGATACAAAATAATAATATTATCGATCCACCCATCAAGGCATTTTCTAAGTTTAGTCTAGGAAAATTGATCAAGCAAATGGTTACAAGCCACCTTAATTGTTCTTATATATAGTGGGAGATCGATAGAATGTGCTAGGGAAAATTATGTAATTTAATTATACATAACTTAAATCTTATAGTGAATCTTGTTCGAAATGAAGTAATCCTTTGGTTTTATTTTCTATTGTATATATTTTATTTTATTGGGATTTAAATAATGTTTTAAATACACTGAATATATACAAGTAGAAAATCCTTAGGAAAAGTACTCAATCAATTGTAGTTATAAATACGCTCATAATCATAGGTATTTAAATGTGTGAAAAAAATACTCGTCCTTAAATATTCCTAGTGGAGATGTATCAAGAATATGATATTGATATAACCATTGAGACTAGTGTTACATACACTCTCTACATGATGGACAGTGAACTACTCATGTTCGTTAGAGGCACCAAGGGGTTGCTTATGTGTAGTTATTTGGAACAGTCATAGAATCACCCATCAAAAGTCTTATATACGTTAAATGTCAAGTAGAAATCTCATGTAGTGCAATAGTCTTTGGACACAATATTGTGAATCTTAAGTTTCCAAAACCATACTTTGATTATGCTTAATCACATGACAATGGTGATTGTGCTAAGGTCATAGTTGGGTATAAGTTGGACTACTTGAAGTGAAACATTATTCAAAAGAGGATTCATCTCCTTCAAATAAAATGTTAGTATCAACGTAATTGGTAGTAAACTTAAAATCAAAATCTTTGATCAAAGTAAATCGATTAACTGATAAAAGTTATCGAGTTGAACCATGAACTATAATGTTCGACTTTACAATTAAATATAAATATTATTAGAGTTTTGACCATTGTCCTAGCTCTAGACATCTAAGTGATATAGTGAGAACAAAGAGAAAACGTGCATAATATATCATTGCTTAATGGCGTCGTTTTAAAAGATAATAAATTGGATTTCACCTAGTTAATCCGTAAGCAACCAAATATGTATCCAGTAATGTGCTTTAGCATGTTCATACAGGCTTTAATACTTTAATTGTTTTGAATATTACTGAAGGCTAACTTCAAATAGGAGTCACACAACCACAACTCTTAGTTTTTCACCAAAAATAATTTATTGAAATAGTTTATAGAACTTATAAATTATTATAGAGAAATTAATAAAATGATTATATTAATTATTATATAACCATTAACTAATTATTATTAGATGACCTAAATTAATTAATAAAATATATTCAATCATCTATCATGCTAATATAATAATTTAAATATAATAAATAATATATATACATATATTATTTTGGTACCCGAAATTTAATATTGTTTTAAAAATAAGCCGCTGATAATCAAATATGTTTAATTAATCGAGTGAAATAACATCTTACCAGGGCCGGCCACTGGGCCTAGGGCAACAACAAAAGTATTTTATATTAAAGGCCGAAGAAGAATGCAAATAAGCTTAAGGCTACTTGAATGAAGTTTGGTCTAAAGGTTACTGCCTTAAAAAGTGAAGATTGTGGCTAGTGTTCAAAATCTGGGAAGGGTTCCAAGATGTTCACTAAAAAATAAACTATAATTTTCAGCTTGGGCTAGGGCAATGAAATGTATGGGTTCTCCCTACATCTTACTTATAATGGGTGGTCATCCTTAAATATTGGATTTGAGAAGATATTTTTATAACATGTTGTTGCTATAAATATACCCAGAGGTCTCATTCTATATAAACAAATTTTCTTCTCTCTGCATTTAATAAAATATATCTTAGCGGTGAACTGCTGCTTCACCGTTGAAATAGAAAAATGTTATCTCTAAGGTGAAGCTAGCTGTTTAATGTGTTATCGACCAGTTGGATTATCGAGTAACTCTATTTTTCATTATTGAATACTCATAAATATAGATTTATTGCAAAAAGATTAATCTTTTGATTTTAAAAATCATTTACATATATATTTTTTATTTTGTTTTTAAATTTTACAGATTGATTTAAAAATAAAATAAAATAATACTTACATAATTTACGGTTCATTATGCACGTTCAACCTCATGCACGCCTCGACCATCATCACCAGAATAGCCATCGACCATGTAACCGTTTGGCATAGGCTAGAGTATCATATGGAAACAACGGTGGTGACTCAATAAACTACGATGTTCGCTAAATCGCATTGACGTTGAATTAGGGTTCATGAAGCATAACACTAATGGAAGCACAACAAACATAGGTAGGTAGCTCTCGACACGATGAGCATTGTCTTGGTGATGACAATGCATTCAATGCAATGTAGTGGGAGCAATATGCGGTGGGAGTCAGATAGGCTGGCGGGTAGGGTTAATCGAGGAGAGTAGGCAAATTTCACGTAATTCACTGATAAATTATTGATTAAATTTGACCCTTGTAACTAGTAATCCTTATAACTTTACTTATAAGTTCCATTCATGTGCAACTTGCACCATTAAAATTTTGGAAATTTTAATATTGTTTATTTGTATATTACATACTTGTATATGGCATGTATATTAGGATATTATTTATTCCATATTCAAATAAATACAAATTATAAATTATTTATTAATATACGTGTGTATATATTTGTGTACATGCACGAATATATAATTTATTTTCAAAAAATGATATATAATTTATTGAATATTCTAAACAACTAACATTCAAATCATTTTTTTAAAATATTATATTGGAATAAATGTTATTCAAATAATTTTATTCTCTTTTCTATTTTAAATCATATTTACAAATGACATTTCAATGGTGGAGATGTCATACTATCATAATAAAAGTTGCATAGGATATCCATGGCCCTACGTTCTAAGCCAACATTTTCCTTTATCATTTATAGTATATCCTCTATCCACATTTGTATACATAATTTTGGCTTTAGTCATCTTGGCTCTCGGTATCGTTTTCTCTTTCGATGTTCAAGTTATAACTTATTGCACCCGTACAAGCCGCAAATATAAAGCAAGGAATCAAGGGAATGTCTCTTTCAGTTTTGAATCGGGTGACACATTCGACCTAGTACATTATACCATCTTGATTGAAACCAAAGACACTTTTCCTCTCAACACCATGACATAGAATAAATGTATTAGTAACTCAATAGTTCAATAGCTATCGATTCCTCATTCCTCGGTAGGTGAAATAAGTAAATTTTAAGAAATATTCTCTATTTGGATCTTGATAGGTCCATGTAATCTATTAACTACCATAAGATCCAATTTATTAATTAAAATAAAGTCATATTTTATTTTAAAATATTTCATCTTTATTTAATTAATTACATTAGTTAAATTTTCTTAGTATTCAACATATTCTAACATAAACATAATAATAGCATAATAATAAATGAGCATGTGTATAACTACACACACACACATATATATATTGGGATGTATATCTATTGTATATGCATATATATTATACTTACATATACATATGATAAATTCATATGCATATCAGGAATATAAATAACTAAGCATAGTTTGAATTTATTATAATATATGTATATGGATTGTAAATACATAGTACCATGTGTGTATATATATAGTTTATATATATAGTTTAGAACCTAGCCAATCAATTTTCAACTATTAAAGTATGATCAAGTAATGGCGTCTCTTCTCTCTTGTCAAATTCGTACTCATACTATCATCGTCAAAATATCATCCCTCTCAAGAATTGTCTATCGATGATCTACCCACTTAATTTATTTTTTCCACCCCCTTATCAATCCACTTATGCCAGATCGACGACGACATTTTGTTCCCCACTTTCTTCTTTTTCCTCCAATTATGTTCCAAAATTTTCCATTATTCCCTCCTCAAGAAATCATGCAATGTCTCGCCTTTTTGTACGCTTTAAATCGACGATAAGCCATACACGTTAGACTTAAACCATATAGAAGGACGTATTGTTATGTGGTAAAAAAGAAAAAGCAGAGAAAGAAAAAGAACAAAACAGAATCTTGCAGCAGAACGATAAAATGTAATAATCAAATATACAGTTCATGAAGCTATTTTACAAAATATTCGATTATACTTATACGATACATAACAGAGTTACACATACCAGAGAACAATAAATAATGCAGCGGAACAGTATGAATGTGGTGGAATACTATAATAAATAATAATAAATCTTCGCCTTCGTCCTCCAGAATACGGTCTTCCAAATCCTGAAATGCTCAGGCTGACCCAAGCGAATTGAAAAGACAAAACACTCGAGTCAGAACTAAAAGATCTTATGTAAGTTAAATCAACAGAAATAAATATGAGTGTAACGACGTCAGAGATACTTACGGGATTTGACATCTCCTATCCAGTGTCAACGTGAGTGCAGTAACTTAAGAGATGCTCGGGATTCACATCTCCTAAGGATCCGTTAAACTATTTACTATGTAGTAATATTTCGCTATTATAATAATGTCTAAAGTAAAATAAACTTACTTTTAAATAGCATTAAGGAGTGACCCAATATTCCCCTTAACACAATAATAGTCCCAATAGTCCATCCAGTATAAGCGCATCTCCAGATCGGGAGACTACCCTAAATACTCCACAGGCTATGGGAGAAATCCAAAATCGTACAAGGCGCGCTAGGGCAGGTGAAACGGCACAACTAGGCAATGCCAGGGTAGATATACCAATTACGCTTCTGGGCCCGTGGTAACGCGTAGCGCGCAGCTACCGCCCACCTCGGGCCACATCCCCAAATCAAAAATCAAAAGTGGCCACCAAATCAAACCAAAAGTCAGGGTATAGTATCGAAGGGATGTGTCCGATAAAAGGTGCTACCTTCTTAGCCCGTCAATCGCTCCTATTTTAGCCACCTTATGCCAACTCATAAGAGTCGGGTCCACGTATATACCTCAAAGGAAACGCCGCCACCATCCTACTTCATTCTGGAATCTCCACCGCGTACACGGTAGTTAAAGTGGTTTTCGGAGTTGGCAGAGAGTATGACAACTTTCGATCCTAGTCTCTTTAACAACCAAACGTTATTATAACACCGCGGTCATTTCAAACTAATTTATACTTTCAACCAGAAAATAATATCCATTTCGAAACCATATAAATACGATATCCTTTCCAATTCAAAAACCAAATCATTATGATATCATTTTTAGAAAAACCCAAATCAATATCATATCATTTTATTTCAAGTATATCCCTTTTCCAAAATCATTGCACTTTCAAATTTATACGCTTCGAAACCAAACATTTGAAATTATAACACTTTTAAAAACATAATACTTTGAAATTTATAACTTCGAAACATTTCAATTTCGATAAAACATTTCAATTTCGATATATTTTAAGGCTTTAAATATTCCAAAATTTTAAAAAGAAATTTGATAATTTCGATTCAATAGTTAAGTTTTCAATTATTTAGTTCTGAAATATTTTACATAATAAATCCCTTATCATTTAAATAAAACTCAAACTACAAGTAACTAAATATTTCTCATTTATACTTGAAATAATCATTTAATTCACCTTGACCCTAAAATCAAGTTATAATAATTATACCTTTTTAAAATTTCCAATTTAATAAAATTCACATCTACCCTTGTTGAGTTTAATTCTTAAATAAATTAAATTTTAAATAAATCTCCAATCTATTCCCCAACTTTAATTTATTTAAATCATTATACACTCTATACTAAAATAAAATTTAAATACCTACTTACATTTATTTAATAAAAATCAAACTTTATCACTAAACTATTATTTTTATTTAACAAACTTATACATAGCTTAAATTCAAGCATTTAACTATATATAAATAATATTTATATAATATCAAAAACCAATATTCATTAAACCATATATTTCTTTTCAAAACCACAGAAATCATTTTCAAAATATTTTAGATATAGACCACGGTGTCTGTATATAATTTTCTACCCTATGGTCAAGTGATACAGATATTTATCATTTCAGTCCATAATTTAAAATAAAAATACAGTTATATATCATTTCAAACTGCAATCCCGAATGAAATAAAAATGCATAACAACTTGTAGTTTATAACAATATAAAATACAACATCCATTCATCTAATATCAATCATCAACCATTTATCACAATCATCATCCAATTCAAACAATAACACCAATATATAACAGAAAATAAATAACAGGCATTTGCTGGCAGTTTATATTCAATGATAAATTAAATAACTATTTAACTGGCAGTTTATATGCAATAATAACTTAAATAACAATTTAATTCAATAAATTCAATTTAACTGAGATGATGAATAAAAATATGCCAAACGGCCATAAATAAATTTCTAATCATATCAAAATTAATTTAACACGCATAAGAAATTTTAGAAGTTGTGAGTGGGTTAAAACACTCACCTTTTGAATTTAAATTGAATTTAAATCCAATTTAAACCCAAAATTTGAGCAGTCTCAGAATTCGTCCAAACAAGCGCCAAAATGTCTGAAATTTCAATACGAACCTAGCGGAGAAAACCGCGCATGAAACAGACCATGTATGTACAAGTTATGTATTTTAGAACCTTCTGAATAGAAATTTAAATTTAAACAAAATAAAATAAAATAAATAACAGATACCGTTTGCCATGTCACGCAGCAAGCTACAGCGAAACCCTAACCAGCAACTCGAAACCTCACATTCGAACTTGACACAGCCATGCCGCCACACTTCCATGCAATTTCGCCGTCGATAGGTCCCACCGTGACCAGATCAGCCTACGCCGCGGTGACGTACTCCTCAGGCCGACCTATCTGGTGACTCGCGGCCCCCCAGTTCGACGCCTACACCATTTGCCGCTGCAAGCATAGAGCATGCCGTTTGAGGTGTTTCGGCCACCTCTGACACCAAGTGGCCGCATGGATCGGTCCCCCTCATCGTCCTCTACCACGCTGCAACCTCCGATCGTCATCAAGATGAAGATCCACCGTCCACTCAGAAACCCTAACGACGGACGACCGAGTTTCCCCATCCTTTTCTGATCAAATGATACTTCGAATTTAAAAATGAATCACAGAATTGAGATGCGCTCTTCGAGAGCTTTCCGACAATATAAAATATGTTATGGTTTGTGGAGTTTGAAATTTTGATTTGGTTTTGGATTGCAATTGAATTTGGAAGAGAGAATTTGTTTGTCTGCCATTGAGTTGAGGAGGTGGGAATGAATTGTACGTACAGACAAATGACAATGAGGAACATTTAGGGTTTACAACAAGGTATTTATAGGCAAGCTGGAATTAGAATGGACCAGATCGATTGGATATACGCGTTGAGCGATAAAATGGCCCGAAAAAGCCCGTTCTGACTTCGGAACGAAATTGGGTCAACCCATATATCAAAATAGATGTTTTTAAATATTTTAAACGTGATGGAATAGGTTTCAAGTCCAAATTCTATCGTATGAAGAAGTTATGCTAAAATCAAATTATTTCAATTTGATTTCAATTAAATTGATTTCAAGGCATTTCGAGTCCGTACGATCAAATGTCAAGTCCGATCGCTACGAAACTTGAAATCCTCCAATAATTCACTGTTACGGATTCGATGAAACAGGTTTCATCGAAATACGAGTCAGTGGCCAAAAAGGACTATTTTTACATTAATTAAATAAATTAATAAATTAATTAATTAAATCAAATTCTCAATTTCAATTCTTTAATTGACAAATTTCATCATTTTTGATTTCTCAATCATTTACAATGATTTAAAAAACTTAAAATGTCAATTTAGAGCCGATTAATTTATCAATTTCTGTATTAACCTCAATTCCATCGAATTCAAAATTATAAATTTAATTTCCAATAATTCCATTTAATTTACTTTTCATTCTATTATTCAATTAATTATTATCAGACGGATGAAATTAACATTGAATTCAAAATCTATTACATTAATATTCTCACACTCCATCGTCATTTCAGTTAACGTAATATTTAAATATTTAATTTCATTTAATTGCAATAAATCCAATTATTATAGTTCAAATCTAATAATTAATCAAATATGAATTTCAATTGTTTTCATTCAATCAATTGTCATATTATAGACAGAGTTTACATTGGTTACTTCTTGTTGAATTAACAATCTTAAATGACAAATCAAACCTACCCTAACTGCACAAATTAAGTCAATTACTGCAATTGATTTCACATTAAATTTTAATTCCATTTATTTGCAATTAATTCAATTATTAAATTTAAATTCCAATAAATTAATAAATCTTGAATTTCCATTCCTTTTATTAAACCAATTGTCATATTATGAATACAGTAAATGTTATTTCCTGTTATTTACTAAATTCACATTAACAAAATATTTAATTTAGATTTATTGCAATTTTTACCCCATTTAAATTAACAGGCTAAATAAATAGGTAACCTAAAACATTTGTTACCATTTACTTTCAATCACACTTATGAGTTATTATCCCCATTGTTACAATTGTTTACATCACACAAATATCATTCAATCATCATTAACATACTATTTAATTATATTTATTGAAATTTATTTCCAATTTTCTAAATACAATCAATTATAACCTTACCATTGTTTCAATTAAATTGGGATTGTACTAAATTAGTTATTTATCAACTGGCATTAACATTACTACCTTAATTTACATTCAGTTACTATTAATAAATATATTATTGCATTGGTTAATTAAATGCTTACTTTTATTTACTTATTTTAAATTTTATACCCAAGTGCAACAATTAACACAATTTCTTTTTTGGAATTCACTCCAATTGTCAATAATTAATTTTAATTACCATTGCTATGTTTTATTTTTAAACTTTGCTTCATTGTAAATTATTAAAAAAATTATTTCTAAATTTAATTACAAAGATCTAAATAAATTAACCAATTATTTATCAAAATTTACGAGTCGTTACACTCTCCCTCACTCAAAACTTTTCGTCCTCGAAAAGGAAAAGAAGGAAAAAAAAGAATTAAGAAATCAATATATGTTACTTAAAATATTAAATTTAGAAACAAATAAATTTACAAAATTAATTAATTTAGATAAAATATACCAATTTATAACCATTAAATCTTTTTATACTCAAATTAATAAAGTTTGGAAAATATTTTCAAAATATTTTCTAAGTCCAAAATTTACGGAAATTTTTTGGCAGAGTCTCCTTTGTACGGAGAGGCTCTGGAGAAAATATAATATCAAATATAACAATATACAACATATATTTTCCAAAATAATATATATCATAACCCAGGAAAAATAATATAATAACGCTATAAACCATAATTCGAGAACGTACCTATTAGTCGGGCAATTTATGCTTAATTATGAAACCAAAAGCAGTAGCCATTGCTTCCATAACCAGTATTTCCCTTATATAATCTAAAAGAGGTTAATAATTATATAAAATGAAATATTTAAAGTTGTTTCAATCAATAGCAACAAATCAATATAAACAACTATCACTTGCAACAAGGCATACCACCATCACATAAAATCAACACAATCAATTATCCATCCATATCAACAAAACAAATAGTTGTTCGGGTTCAAAACTTTAAATTGTACGAAATGAAAAATAAACTATTAAGTGCACCATTTACTCAACAGCCTTAGATGAAACTAGATAGATTATTCATACATCCAAATAATCCTTGCCCCAAACAACCATAAACCAAACAAACAACAATTCCAAACAATAGATCAAGTTCATTTATTATCAATTTCATTTCATAACATTTGTTGTTTGGTTTCCTCTTCATTCATATAGTGGTTTATCCCTTTTTAGTTTACATTATTTCTTGTAAATTTTCATTTATTACGTACAATATTCGTTTTCATTTATTTGTAGTATCCATGTTTAATTCAACTTCTTTGCATATTAATTTATTTACTTAAGTTTATAATCTTATACTTACACTGCTTACTTCTTATTACCTTTATTACAGTAACCTTTCAATTATAACTTAAGTTCACACAATTACAACATTAAGTTCTTATTTATAAAAGAATTTCATTAAATACTTCCATTACTTCAAGTTTTACTTGTAAAATTTTCCATTACATTTTCTTTTAGCATTTTAACTTTTCATGGTTGGTAAGTTATATATATGTTTTTAAGGATGTAATAGAAAGTTACACAAGTTTATTTTATTTCTTTTAATTAACTTAATGTTCAATAATAATATTCTTTGTTTCATAGTTTACAATTTCAAATTTCCTTTAATCCCATTTATAACTTAGCATTAAATCTCTTATTTCATTTAGAGGTTTCAATTATTGGTAAAATTCCATTTCACTACGCTAATTAAAACTGTTAATATCGGAAATTTAAGAACTAAATACCGGGTTTAATCTCAAACCATTTTAAAATAATAGATAAATATATACTTACAAATTATATATCCAATTATATTTAAAAAAAATTGAAATTTATATTTGTTTATCAAAATAAAACTGTAGTAAAACTACTACAGTGGTCTTCCCACTTTGAAACCCGAAAATAAATGTCGATGATGCGTGCACTCATCACCGAAATTATTTTCCACCGACAGAGAGAGGAGTACATAACTCATTCCTTTCCAAAGTTTCTTTAAAACAATTTTTTCAAATTATATTGAAATATTTATAACAGAAAATACTTATAAACAATATTATTATATTCAAAAATTCTTTGAAAGAAATTTCCAAAAATCCCAGAACTTAGGTTCTAAATTCCCAATTTTTATTTATTTTATTTTCAATCTCATTCAACTATTATTTATAAATCTCATTACCTAACAACCAATACATTTCAACCAAATATATATATATATATATCATTTAATAAAAAAAATTATTTTATATTTAGAAAATATAATAGGCAAAATTATTTCATTCACCTATATTCAAAACAATATTGTGTCAATCTGTCCTATTAACCGTTTAGAAATCCCTATTGATGTCATAGCGTCCTATGCACCAACCAGAATTTATAAATACAAGACGGAACAAATTAACACAATATTAAAACCATTTTTATAACACTAACAAATACGCTCTCTCATATATATACACTCAACGACTCATCATAGGGTATTACTGCCCTAATAATAAAGAGTCAAACCCCACAAAGCTAAGGTTTCACTAAATCAAAGCTCTGATACTAGATTAACGTCCCGCCTTTTTGTACGCTTTAAATCGGCGATAAACTACACACGTCAGACTTAAACCATGCAGAAAGGCGGATTGTTATGGGGTAAATAAGAAAAGGCAGAGAAAGAAAAAGAACAAAACAGAATCTTGCAGCGGAATGATAAAATATAATAATCAAATATACAGTTCATGAAGCTGTTTTACAAAATATTCGATTATACTTATACAATACGCATCAGAGTTACACATACCAGAGAACAATAAATAATGCAGGGAATAGTATGAATGCAGTGGAATAATATAATAAATAATAATAAACCTTCGTCTTCATCCTCCAGAATACGGTCTTCCAAATCCTGAAATGCTCAAGCTGACCCAAGTGAATTGAAAAGACAAAACACTCGAGTCAGAACTAAAAGATCTTATGTAAGTTAAATCAACGAAAATAAATATGAGTGTAACGGCGTCAGAGATGCTTACGGGATTTGACATCTCCTATCCAGTGACAACGTGAGTGCAGTAACTTAAGAGATGCTCGGGATTCACATCTCCTAAGGATCCGTAAACTATTTACTATGTAGTAATATTTTGCTATTATAATAATGTCTACAGTAAAATAAACTTACTTATACATAGCGTTAAAGAGTGACCAAATATTCCCCTTAACACAATAATAGTCCCAGTAGTCCATCCAGTATTAGCGCATCTTCAGATCGGGAGACAACCCTAAATACTCCACGGGCTATGGGAGAAATACAAAATCGTACAAGGCGCGCTAGGGTAGGTGACACAGCACAACTAGGCAATGCCAGGGTAGATATACCAATTACGCTTTCAGGCCGGTGGTAACGCATAGCGCGCAACTACCGCCCACCTCGAGCCACACCCCCAAATCAAAAATCAAAAGTGGCCCCCGAATCAAACCAAAAGTCAGAGTATAATGTCGAAGGGATGTGTCCGATAAAAGGTGCTACCTTCTAAGCCCGTCAATCGCTCCTATTTTAGCCACCTTATGCCAACTCACGGGAGTCGGGTCCACGTATATACCTCAAAGGAAACGCCGCCACCATCCTACTGCATTCTGGAATCTCCACCGCGTACATGGTTGTTAAAGTGGTATTTGGAGTTGGCAGAGAGTATGACAACTTCCGATCCCGGTCTCTTTAACAACTAAACGTTATTATAACACCGCGGTCATTTCAAAATAATTTATACTTCCAACCAGAATATAATATCCATTTTGAAACCATATAAATACGATATCCTTTCCATTTCAAAACCAAATCATTATGATATCATTTTTATAAAAACCCAAATCAATATAATATCATTTTATTTCAAATATATCCCTTGTCCAAAATCATAGCACTTTCAAATTTATACAATTCAAAACCAAACATTTGAAATTATAACACTTTTAAAAACATAATACTTTGAAATTCATAACTTCGAAACATTTCAATTTCGATAAAACATTTCAATTTCGATATATTTTAAGGCTTTAAATATTCCAAAATTTTAAAAAGAAATTTGATAATTTCGATTCAATAGTTAAGTTTTCAATTATTTAGTTCTGAAATATTTTACATAATAAATCCCTTATCATTTAAATAAAACTCAAATTACAAAAAACTAAATATTTCCTTCAATTCATTTATACTTGAAATAATCATTTAATTCACCTTGACCCCAAAATCAAGTTATAATAATTATACCTTTTTAAAATTTCCAATTTAATAAAATTCACATCAACCCTTGTTGAGTTTAATTCTTAAATAAATTAAATTTTAAATAAATCTCCAATTTATTCCCCCAACCTTAATTTATTTAAATTATTATACACTCTATATTAAAATAAAATTTAAATACTTACTTACATTTATTTAATAAAAATTAAACTTTATCATTAAACTAAAAAATTTATTTAACAAACTTATACATAGCTTAAATTCAAGCATTTAACTATATATAAAAATAATATTTATATAATATCAAAAACCAATATTCATTAAACCATATTTTTCTTTCCAAAACCATAGAAATCATTTTCAAAATATTTTGATATAGACCACGGTGTCTGTATATAATTTTCAACCCTATGGTCAAGTGATACGGATATTTATCATTTCAATCCGTAATTCAAAATAAAAATACAGTTATATATCATTTCAAACTGCAATCCTGAATGAATAAAAATGCATAACAACTTGCAGTTTATAACAATATAAAATACAGCATCCATTCATCCAATATCAATCATCAACCGTTTATCACAATCATCATCCAATTTAAACAATAACACCAATATATAATAGAAAATAAATAACAGGTATTTACCGACAGTTTATATTCAATGATAAATTAAATAACTATTTAACTGACAGTTTATATGCAATAATAACTTAAATAACAATTTAATTCAATAAATTCAATTTAACTGAGATGATGAATAAAAATATGCCAGCAGTCATAAATAAATTTTTAATCACATCAAAAAATAACTTAACACGTATAAGAAATTTTAGAAGTTGTGAGTGGGTTAAAATACTCACCTTTTGAATTTAAATTGAATTTAAATCCAATTTTAACCCAAAATTTGAACAGTCTCAGAATTTATCCAAACTAGTGCCCAAATGTCCGAAATTTCAATATGAACCTAGTGGAGAAAACCACGCGTGAAACGGACCTCGTATGTATAAGTTATGTATTTTTGAACCTTCTGAATAGAAATTTTAATTTAAACAAAACAAAATAAAATAAATAACAGATACCGTTCGCCACGTCACACAGCAAGCTACTGCGAAACCCTAACCAGCAACTTGAAACCTCGTGTTCGAACTTGACACAGCCACGCCGCCACACTTCCATGCAATTCCGCCGCCGATAGGTTCTATCATGACCAGATCAGCCTATGCCGCGGTGACGTACTCCTCAGGCCGACCTATCTGGTGACTCGCGGCCCCCCAATTCGACGCCTACAGCATTCACCGCTGCAACCATTGAGCATGCCGTTTGAGGCGCTTCGACCACCTCTGACACTAAGTGGCCGCATGGATCGGTCCCCCTCATCGTCCTCTACCACGCTGCAACCTCCGATCGTCATCAAGATGAAGATCCACCGTCCACTCAGAAACCCTAACAACGGACGACCGAGCTTCCTCGTCCTTTTTTTATCAAACGATTCTTCAAATTGAAAAACGAATCACAGAATTGAGATGTGCTCTTCGAGAGCTTTCCGACGATGTAAAATATGATATGGTTTGTGGAGTTTGAAATTTTGATTTGGTATTGAATTTGGAAGAGAGAATTTGTTTGTATGTCATTAAGTTGAGGAGGTGGGAAGGAATTGTATGTACAAACAAATAACAATGAGGAACAATTAGGGTTTATAACAAGGTATTTATAGACAAGCTGAAATTAGAATGTACCGGATCGATTGGATATACGCGTTGAACGATAAATGGCCCGAAGAGCCCGTTCTGACTTCGGAACGAAATTGGGTCAACCCATATATCAAAATAGATGTTTTTAAATATTTTAAATGCGATGGAATAGGTTTCAAGTTCAAATTCCATCGTATGAAGAAGTTATGCTAAAATCAAATTATTTTAAATTGATTTCATGGCATTTCGAGTCCATACGATCAAATTAAAAGTCCGATTGCTACGAAACTTGAAACCCTATAATAATTCACCGTTACGGATTGGATGAAACTGGTTTCGTCGAAATCCGAGTCAGTGGCCAAAATGACTATTTTTATATTAATTAAATAAATTAATAAATTAACTAATTAAATCAAATTCTCAATTTCAATTCTTAATTGAAAATTTTCATCATTTTTGATTTCTCAATCATTTACAATGATTTAAACAAATTAAAATGTCAATTTAGAGTTGATTAATTTATCAATTTCAATATTAACCTCAATCCCATTAAATTCAAAATTATAAATTTAATTTCCAATAATTCCATTTAATTTACTTTTCATTCTATTATTCAATTCATTATTATCAAACGGATGAAATTAACATTGGATTCAAAATCTATTACATTAATATTCTCACATTCCATCTTCATTTCAATTAACGTAATATTTAAATATTTAATTTTATTTAATTGCAATTAATCTAATCATTATAGTTCAAATCCAATAAATTAATCAAACATGAATTTCAATTGTTTTATTCAATCAATTGCCATATTATGGATAGAGTTTACATTGGTTACTTCTTGTTGAATTAAAAATCTTCAATGACAAATCAAACCTATCCTAACTGCACAAATTAAGTCAATTTCTACAATTGATTTCACACTAAATTTTAAATTTCATTTATTTGCAATTAATTCAATTATTAAATTTAAATTCCAATAAATTAATAAATCTTGAATTTTCATTCATTTTATTCAACCAATTGTCATATTATGAATAAAGTAAATGTTATTTTCCATTATTTACTAAATTCACATTAACAAATATTTAATTTAAATTTATTGCAATTTTTACCCCATTTAAATTAACAGGCTAAATAAATAGGTAACCTAAAATATTTGTTACCATTTACTTTCAATCACACTTATGAGTTATTATCCCCGAACAATTGTTACAATTGTTTACATCACACAAATTTCATTCAATCATCATTAACATACTATTTAATTATATTTATTGAAATTTATTTCCAATTTTCTAAATACAATCAATTATAACCTTACCATTGTTTCAATTAAATTGGGATTGCACTAAATTAGTTATTTATCAACTGATATTAACATAAGGGGGAATTTATTTAAAGGACAAAGATTTGTATATTTTTTGCCTCAATGACACGACCTCAATATCTTTACCATAAGGACAAACATTCTTCTAAAAATTATTAATAAGGACAAACATTTTCCAAAATTATTCATAAGGACAACAAAACTGCTACCGAGCTAAAACTGATACCTAAAAACTGCTACCGATAACTACAAACTGATACCTAAAAACTGCTACCGATAACTACAAACTGATACCTACAAACTGCTATGAATAACTAAAAACTGATACCTACAGAAAGTTGTCCTTTAGTATAAAATATTGAAGGTCTGTCCTTGAGGCTAAAAAGCTGTGAAATTTTGTCCTTGACAATAATTTCATGTTAACATTACTACCTTAATTTACATTCAGTTACTATTCATTAATATATTATTGCATTGGTTAATTAAATGCTTACTTTTATTTACTTATTTTAAATTTTATACCAAGTGCAACAATTAACACTATTTCTTTATTGGGATTTTACTCCAATTGTCAATAATTAATTTTAATTATCATTGCTACATTTCATTTTTAACTTTGCTTCATTATAAATTATAAAAAAAAATCTTTCTAAATTTAATTACAAAGATCCAATTAAATTAATCAATTTATTTATCAAAATTTATGGGTCGTTACAAATCAAGTGTGTACGTATGCTCAAGTTGTGAAAGAATCAAAGGTCTCGCCTTTTCGGATTTGCAATCGATATGCGGATTACAGGAATTGGGTTGATGTCAGAAAGGGGAAGAGGATCTGTTTCCGTTATGGAGAATATTCTCATATGGCTAAAGATTGAAGAGATCCAGTTAGGTGTTTCAAGTGGTTCTTTTGGTCTTAAAAAAGTAAGTGTTGGAAGAATTCAGATTCCGACGCAATAAGTGATTCGATTACTGACCATGATTTTCTGTTCGTGTTAAAATGCATGAAGCTAAAGAGAATACTGTTGGATCATCTATGGATTCAAAGGAGTGAAGGTATTAAATTATGGAAGATTTTTTTAAACATTTTGATGCGATTAATTCAATAAATATTGGTTGAAACTATAAAAATAAATTTGGAAGCTTTGACTGTCAGGAAGCTAACCATCTAAATTCTGAGTTGAAAGATCGCAATGTCAAGGTTAGTTGTGGTGATTCTGTTTTGGTTTCGGATAGGGTTGGTCTCTCTATTGGTAATAATTCAAGTACTATCATGAATGTTGAAGATTTGAGAGGAGTGACAGTTGAGAATGAACTTTAGATACTCTTGTTGATGTAAGGAAATACAGAAGGTGAATTTTTTTGATCCTATGTTATCGTATCTTGTTATAATGCAATATAATTCAAAAATTCAACCTCTGGAAACTGGTAATACGATGGTTGATTTAAGATATATTGTTAACTCAAGGAGTGGTTCCGATAGTGCCAGTCAACTTCAAAAGTTGGATAAAGGCTTTGTATTTAATCTCAACAGAAAATTCAAAGGAAAATCTTGTAACATGGAAAGTTTCATGATTGATGCCTCAAAATGCTTTGGCTGTTTAAAGTCACTAGATGATTCAAGTGAAATTTCTGATTTGTCTCGGGATATTATGATCAATGGAGGGGTTTTGGTTGGATGTAGAAGGGTAGATATGAATGAGTGTGGAGATGGTGCTAATCTTGTTGAGGCAGATAGAGTTTTACAATGTGATAATAATGATTATAAGTCTCCATTACACAATAACACAATAATGATTTAGGCTGTTAAAGGGGTAGCAGTTAGTTACTTAGATGGGGTTACTGATGATGAGGCTGATAGTAAGTTGGCGGGTTTTTGTGATAGTGTGGCTAGTGATATGTATGATTCTTATACAGGCACATATTCCGATGTGGGTAGGACAGTTAATTGGGTTCAAGAACATTCTTCTAGTGATGGTGACATGGTGAATATGATGAGAAATTCTGAGGAAGTAAATAATAAAAAATTATCTTGTTTTCTGATATGAAAAAATGGCCGGAGAATATTATTTCATGGGCAGGGGATTCAGTTTCTTCCAATTTGAATTATTTTGGATGCTTAAATGGTTTGAAGGCTAAAGGGATAGTTTCAGATTTAAATAACAGTTCAGGTCAGGCGAACTTACATTCTGATTATAGAATAAAGACAAGAAGAAAGGCCAAAAGGCTAGTTTTCGGAGTAAGGCTGATGCTATTCCTCGTTCACTTTAACCTAGAATAGTTAGAAGAAGTGCACGTCTTATTAGAGTGGATTATAGAGCTCTCGATAGCTTTTGTTTAGTTATGAATTTTCTTATGGGTAGTACTTATAGTTCATGTGCTTTGAATAATTTGTCTACTAGTGATATGTATTTCTTAGCTAAGAATTCAAGTTTAATTTTTGATGATAGTCAGGTAGATGTTGACTATATTAAAAACAAGGAATTAGAATGGGTTAGATCGCTAAGTAAATGAGATTGATTAGTTGGAATATAAGAGAAATTGCATGATTTAAGAAATTGTAGAAAAATTAAATCTGTTTTCAAGGATAATAATATTCATATAGTTTTACTTCAATCAACTAAAATTGATTATCCTGACCATCGTATTTTTGGATGCCTAAGGGGTCATTTTCTTGATCATTGGGCTTATCTTCCTGCTAGAGATAATGCGGGAGGTCTTATGATAGATTGGAAAGATAATTGTTTTAGACTTTTACTATCTATTATTAAGGATCATCCGACGCATATGATATTTTCTAACACTAATGATGATTCTATTATCAATAATACAAATGTATATGGGCCTAATTCAAAAATAGGTCGTAGGGTTCTATGGAATGAGTGTTTAAAATTTAGAACACTCGCTCCAAGACCATGGATTATAGGAGGTGATTTTAATGTAACTAGATTTTTGGGTGAAAGATTCTCCAAGGAAGGTGATTTTGATGCTATGGAAGAAATTAATTGTAATTTAATAGAAATAAAATTAAGTAATAGACAATTTACTTGGTCCAATACTAGATAAATTCCATCGATGGCTTTGCTAGACAAGTTTGTTATTAGTGACGAAATAGAGTACAAATTTCCTTTATATAAGCTTGTAGGGCTCCTGAATAATTATTTGGACCATTTTTCAATTGTCTTATCTTGTTCCAACACCTATTTTGGAAATAAAAATTTTAGATTTGAAAAAATGTGGTTGTTATAAAATAATATTGAGAATTTAGTGGAAAATAAATGGATTTCTATGATTAATTACAATTACAGATTTCCAGGTACCATAGCAAAAGTATGGGTTAGAAAACTAAGAGATTTAAGATTATTTCTCAAAAAATAGAGTAAAAACTATTTTGGTAGCATTAGAATTTAAAAGGAAAAGTTAATGAATGAAATTTTAAAATAAAATAAAATTATTGAAATAAGAAAGTTAAATCTTTCGGAAAAATGTACTTTATAATTTAAACGAAGAATTAAATAAAATTATTGTTCAAGAATAAATGATATGGAAACAAAGATTTAGAGTCCAATGGATGGATGATGGTCAAATGAATACTAAATTTTTTCACAAAACAACTAACGGTAGAAAACATAGTAATACTATTAATTCCATTTTAATTAATGATGCAGAGATATTTGATCAAGTTGAACTTAGTAAGGAATTTACTAATTATTATAGAGATATTTTTATAAGTAGAAATAAACATAGGATTAAAGATAATTGGGATATGCTTTACAAGGAAGATTCTAGGGTAGCTTTAGTAGGGTTAGATGATCCATTTAACGAGAAAGAAACTATGAAGGCTTTAAAAGATATGTCTAATGATAAAGCTCCGGGTCCGAATGGTTTTCCTATTTTAATTTATGAAACTTTTTGGAATGTTTTAAAAGAAGATATAATAAAAATATTTAACGAATTTTATAAAGGTTCACTACATTTAGGTAGATTTAATTACGCAAATGTAATTTTATTACATAAGAAACTAGGTGCTAATCAGTTAAAAGATTTTCGACCTATTTCTTTACTAAACCGTTCTTTTAAAATCATATCTAAGGTTTTAGCTAACAGACTAAATACTAAAATGAATGCATTAATAGATAGCACCCAAACAGCTTTCATCGAGGGTAAGAATATCAAGGATGGTATAGCAGCAGTTCAAGAATATATTAATTACTATTGCAAAAATAATATCACTTGCGCTCTTTTAAAACATGATTTTTCTAAAGCCTTTGATTCTATTGATTGGGTTTTTCTCAAAGATGTTTTCATGACAAGGGGTTTTAGTACTAGGTGGATAGGTTGGATTATGTCATTGCTTAAAATGGGCAATTCTAGTATTATGGTTAATGGAATATTAGGAGATAAAATTCAATCAAGACGTTGACTTAGACAAGGGGATCCTTTGTCACCCTTATTATTTAATTTAGCTACTGATGTTTTTTTTAGAATTATTAAAATAGCTACCAGTAATAGATTATTAGATTGTATTGGTAATGAGATTACTAGTAATGGCATTTTTGTTTTACAACTTGCAAATGATACTATGATTTTTACATCTAATTTTCCTAAACATGTCATTACACTTAAATTTATTTTATACAGTTTTGAACTTCTCTTTGTCTTAAAGATTAATTTTGAAAAAAGCTCAGTTTTAGTTTTAAACGATACGGACAATATTGAAAATCAAATTGCACACACTTTAAACTATAGAACAATGAAATTTCCCATTCAATAATTAGGTTTTCTAATTAGACCACAAAAACTAAAACATGATGATTGGAATACCATTATAGACAAAATTAATAAAAGACTGTCCAAATGGAATGGTAAATTATTATCAAGAGCGGATAGAATTATTCTTATTAATTCGGTTTTATCTACATTACCCATTTATTGGATGTCGTTTTATCATTTTTCTAATTGGGTAATAGATAAAATTGATAAAATGAGAAGAGACTTTTTATGGAGTGGAGATAATTTAAATAGTGGCTTTAAATGTCTTGTAAGCTGGGAAATGGTTTGTAAATCTAAAAATGAAGGAGGTTTAGGAACTATAAATTTGCATAACTTAATATATCACTTTTAGGAAAATGGATTTGGAAATTTCGAGATAATAATGATATTTTTTATGGAAAGAGTTAATATCAAATCAGTGGTACGGAGGTGCTTTCAATTTGTTTCGTTCGTTTACAAGTAACACAAATAACATATCTCACTTCTGGAAATCGGTGATTTTAAATTTTAACATATATAAACTAGGAATTAATAATATTGTACATTCTAGTAATAATACCTCGTTTTGGCATGATTGTTGGTTATCGGTTATTCCTCTTAAAGTGGAATTATCCTTGGGATTTTTGTTTTAATCGTACATTAACGGGTAATACTTTTGCACAGTTTGCTTTATTGTGTGCCAAATTAGAATTATATAGTATCGATAATGAAAAAGATATTATAACATAGTGTTGGGATATTGGTAAGAAATACACATCTAAATCATTTTTTAAGTTTATAAATTTTTCAGGAACTAATATGAAAATATTTAAATACATTTGGAAATTTAGTGCTCCACCTAAAGCTAAGGTGCATATGTGATTAATTTTACATGACAAGTTGAATACTGTAGAACTTTTAAAAAAGAAAAAATATATTCAATGATAAAAAATATTACTTTTGTGATAATAAAAGGGAAGATATTATGCACTTATATTTTAAATGTAATAACACTAGATTTATCCTTGTAAAACTTTAAATTTATTTGATTTTAATATAAATTTTACATATATAACTTGTGTGTCATATTGGAATGATATTAGATTTCATTATACGGGTCACAATTGATTTTTATTAGATACCATTTTCACAATTATATGTTGGTATATTTGGTTTGAAAGAAATCAACGCATTTTTAATAACACTAATTTAAGTTTGGATAACTTAATATATGCTATTTCTTTATTTAGTTTTAATTGGATTTCAAATCCTAGTTATAAATTAAATAAAAAATTAAATTTTAAAGAGTTTCTTAAAAAAAAATCTTGTATAATTTTTTTTAAGAAACCATTTTTTCCAAATAGGAATAATAATATAAATCTAAGTTTAGATTCCTTAGATATTCAATCTAGGAGTACATTTAGTGTTTTTCCTTTATTAGGATGTTAGTCTTGTAATTATTTTTCTACGTTATTTTACTTGTACCATGATAATTGTATTCTCTGGTACAATATGAATTATGTATTATTTACTAAGTAATATGTTTTTTAGCTTTTAGCCTTTGAAATGTTAGAGTGTGGGATTATATCTACAGGTAGTTGGAGTTTTTCTTTCAACATTAGGTTTAATATTTAAAATGTAATGTTGAAGGTGTTGGACTCCTATCTGAGTTTAATGTAGTACCCGTATTATCATTTTACAATTTGAGTTTGGAAATTATGGAATTTTTTATAATGTATTCTCATTTTATTTTCTAATTGTTTTTAAAACTGTTTTCAAATCATATTATCTGGCTTGTAATTCCAATGTAATTTCTTAAACTATTTTTAAAATTATTCACATAGTATAAGTTTTTAATTCAAAGTGGCCCAATTAAGCTTTTTTATTATTTTGAATCTTCATGGTTTTATTCAATGGTCTGTCACATTTTCTGGTTTTCGGTCTTAATCTTGTTGCTATGTGATTTTTCAAATGTTTCAATGGTATCGGTTCAACTATCACAAAAGAGTATACAAACTTACTTTTATTAATGGGATTTCTCAAAGTTTAGATTTTGGTGGTAGATTCTTACATGCATTCAAGCATTTAATCTAAGTTGCTCTTAGTTTTCATGCAAGCTTTATTATTCACAAGTTTTCAAACTTGTCCAATTTTGTTCTCAGCACAAATATTTGTGTTATCAGTTTTCTTACTAATGATAACTTCTGTTAGTCCTTGAGATGATGGTTTTGATCACAACAACGTTAGGACTTTTTATAAAATATAAATACTAACATTACAGTTTAGATATATATGTATATGCAGGATATAACTATGCAGGTACCAAGATTGAATACTCTACAGTATAAAGATTCAAGATTGAAGACTCATGAGTATAAATATATCAAGAGTTCAAGATTTCAAAGTACAAGATAAGTATTGAGTCTACAATTATGTTAAAACTTCTTAAAATCACTTACATCTTTATTCGAAATTTATTCGTGGAATGGAATCCACTTCGAGCCTGTTAAAGAGATGGAACCCTAGTGGGATGGAACCCACGACAATATCTAGTAGAACGTATGGTGGTCCTATTTTAATATCCACTAATTTTATGAAAATGCTTTTCAAAAATATATCTCTTATTTTAAATGTTTTAAAACCTTCTTTTCAAAAAGACATCTCTCTTGTTTGAAATATTTTATCCTCGAAATTATCTTTATCATTTTTAATATTTTGATTTCAAAATTGCTCTTGATTTTAAACTATCTCTTATTTTAAATATTTAGCTTTTGAATATTTATATACTCAGATTTTAAATCACTTTATAGATTAAGATTATATATATTAAAAATTACTTTTATATGTTTAAACTATATTCAAATATATATTTACAAAGTTTAGAAATTGTTCTGATAAATTATAGAAACCAATATTAGTAATAAAATCAAAATCTTCATTTTTGCCTAGAGCATGTCGACTTACTCCTACCCCCTATATCGACATGGTGCCCGTTAAAATTCAAATTTTCAAAAGAAATGTCTATTCGTCATATCCTTTTACGAATAGAAATGGCTGTTGATCTTCTATAAATACCAGTAGTTCTAAATGAATTTTTAATCAGATTTCACTTGTTTTTACTCCTCTTCATCTTGCATGTTTATTCTAAAGAAATTTCAAACTATATTCTGCCAAAATACCAAGTGAATCAAACTTGACTATCTCTTGTTTGATTCAAGTTTGATTCTCTGCCCCACTCTTCATAAGATCTCAGTACTATTCAGAGTTATAGGATCATCTGTAAATCAAACTATTGAGTAAAAGGTGCAGTTGAGCCTTGAAATCAATTGAGTGTGATTGTAGCCCCGGAAATCAATTAGGTGATTTTGTAGCTTGGTTAAATCAAGAGAGTTTGCCCCGCACTTGAATACCAAAGGGTGTACCTCGTAGCCATGAAATCGAAGGTGCAATCTGGGAGATTATTTTGAAAAGAAATCCGTACAATTATAAAGGACTGGATATAGAGTAACTTCGAAACAGTATTAAATCTTGGTGTGTTCTTTCCTTTACTGCTTTTATTTAGTATTTGCATCTGTGTCTGATTCTATGACTATATCTGTGTTTGTGAATTACATTTGTTGGTGAGTAAATTACATAAGATTCAAAAAGATTTAGAAAATCCACATAACATTATTCACCCCTCACTAGTGTTATTCCAGCCTTAAGATCTGTAGTCTGCATTCCTCATATTTGGTATCGGAGCAAGGTTTTCAAAGTTTTCACAATCTGAATTTTGAAAAGTCTTTTAAAAAAAGGGCTACCAACACTGGTTCAGTTAACACTATCACTAGTTCATTTGTAGAGAGTCAGTCTACTGCCAGACCACCACCTTTTAATGACAGTAACTGTGCATATTGGGCATGTAGAATGAAAATATATTTACAGTCAATAGAATTAGACACTTGAAATATCACATAAACTAAATATTCTGAACCCACAACTAGTTTTGCACAGTGGACTGCTGAGAAAAAGACTATTGCACAAAATACTTACAAAGCCATGAATATTTTATTTTGTTCTCTTGATAGGAATGAATTTAATAGAGTATTTGTTTGTAAGTCTTCATATGATATCAGGAAAACTTTGCAAGTTACTCATGAAGGAACAAGCAAAGTTAAACATACCAAAATATTCATACTCACAAATCAGTTTCAATTATTCAAAATGAATTCTAATGAGTCCATTTCAGATATGTATACTAGATTTCAGGAAATTGTGCATTCTCTAATATCATTGGGGAAAAAAATTTCGAAGAAGATCAAGTCAGAAAAATACTTAATTCTCCTACTCCGGAATGAGATCAGAAAACACTTGCAATCGAAGAAGCAAATGATATCAGTACTTTATAGATTGAAGAATTGATTGAAAATCTAATGTTGTTTAAAGTACAAATTCAAGGGAGAAGAGATAGCAAGGCATTAGAAAAGAAGTCAATGCGTTCAATGCATTAACAGATGGATTAGACTCGGAAAGTGACGATGATGAAAAATAGCTTTCATGACAAGGAACTTTCAAAAGTTTCTGAAATACATAAAGATGCACAACTTCAAAAAGAATGATTATAGGAACTTTGGAAATCATATTGAAGTACCAAATCACGTCAAATGTTTCAACTGTGATGAACCAGGCCATCTTAAAAGAGACTGTCCGCATTCTGATAAGCAACAATTTCCTGCAAGCAATGGTTATATAAAGAAAAGGAAAAGAGCATATACCGCTACACTAAACAACTCAGACTCATCCTCAAGCGATGATGATCAGAAGCGAAAAATTGAAATATATGCTTTACGGCTATTCATGATTCCGTTGATCTCAGAGATATAAATCTAGAAAAAGTTACACGTTACAATATATTGGTTGAAATTGTTTTGCTTAAAATTGTTTGAATGTTTGATTATTTTTGAAATTATGTGTTGTTTGAATTTTAATTTTTTTTATTATTATATTTATTTTTCAAAATATCATAATATTTTTTATTGAAAGAGTATTATTATATCTAATAATTACTTCAGAAAATATATAGACATTAAAATATAGGGGTTTTTAGGCATAGAGAAGAATTGCGAAAAAAATTAATGTCAAGGACAACAGGTTTTTTTTTAGTCTAAAGGACACTTTGTAGCGTAAGTCACAGAATGATAGTTGTAACTATCATTTTCTGTTTACACTATAAAGTGTTCTTTAGACTAAAATACAAATTTGTTATCCTCGAAACTAAATTTTTTTATAACTTTTTCCCTGTGCCTATTTTTCTGTAATATATACATACATACATACATATACATATATATATATATATATTAAAGTTTTTAAGAATAGATAGGTCACATGAATTCTCTGACCCATGTCGACATGGCCCTACCCGTGATGTCGACATGCCTGTCAAAAATTTGAAATTCAAATAATTCAAATCTTTGAACTTCCCTCCACCTTTTCACCAACTCCAATGTTCTAGAAAGATACCTCTTGACCAGAGAACATGACTATTGAATTTCTATTTATTTCCTTTATCCTATAATATCTTTTCACTTTCATTTCAAAATTCAAACTCCCTTTTAATCTTTCAAACTTTCTACACTTTTCAAAAATGGCTTCTTCAAGTACACCATCCACATGAGGCTGTCAAAAACCATTAAAGAGTATATCTATAATGATCCGGAAGCAATCAACGCTTATATAACCTATGCTAATTACTAAAAAGTTCATACGGGAAAGTTTGCTATCTTTAGCGATTTTTCTACATATGAAATCAATACTCTTCTTGAAGAGAACCATATTCTTAGTCTTTTTGACAATTTTGAAAATGATATTGTTTCTTATCCAAATCTTGTTAAAATGTTTTATGCGAATTTGAATCGCGGTTTTCATGAAGGAAATGAAAATGAAATTTGGAGTAGTGTTAAAAGCACTAAAATTATTTTAAATTGTGAAATTTTGGGAAACATTCTCAATTGCAAGAATTCGGGAATGGATCTTTCTACTTTTAATATTGATGAACATGATCGTGAGACATTTCTTCACATTTTTGAAGGAGATGACAACTTTGAATTTAAAAACCGTAACTTTCGTCTGAAAGCACGTATTGTCAATCTTATTTTGCAACATACTATTACTCCTAGATTAGGAAATTTCAATAACCCGACTGTAAAAGTTTGTAAAGCACTTTTTGCTATTTTTAGTCATTATGACATTGTTTGGACACAAGTGATTATGGATGAACTTTGTCCTAAAAATTTGGAAATGGATGAGAATACTTTGTATCATGGAATCTATCTCACTCGGATTTTTAATTATTTTCGTGTTGATTACAAAAGGGAAGAATTTGTTTCAAGAAAAGTGTTTAATCATGCCAATATTTCTCTTATGAAAATTCCTTTCATATTTCAATATGAATCTCTTGCCGAAAAGGATGAAAGGCTGGCACATGAAGAGATGGAGGAAGAAAATGAAGAAGAAAAAGAAGAAGGGGAGGAAATAAAAATTGAAGAAGAAAATGATGATACCTCTATGGAAAGTATTGAATATCCTATCAATGCTAACAATCCTTCCAACAAAACACTCCTCAAAAATCAAAAGATCATAGTGGAAAATCAACGGATTCTCAAAAGATCCGTTAGTAAGAAATTGGGTAAAATGACCACTAGTATGAACAAGTTCTTACTAAAGTTGGTCGGAAACTTGGCTTATCATCATCCTCCACAACCTCTAGCACATTCTAAAAACTAGGATGTGATGTACTAATTTATTTTGTATGAACTTGTATTGCTCTTTTATCATGTTATGAAGTATCTCATGTATTAGCTCATTTATCTATAAAAAATTATCTATCTTATGTTTTTCTACCTTATCGTGTCTCTGGAATAAATGTTAGTATAATATATAAGTTTATATATATACATACTTATTCATAAAACAAAGAAAACACATAGATTAACATACCCATGTCGACATACGCCAACCCCTATGTCGACATATAACTGTCTGATTTGGTTATATTTTAAATATTTGAAATTCAAAATAACTAACTCATGTCTATTCATTTTAAATGAATTTCTGCCTATTTAAATACCTGTTTCTTTCAGAAATTTTTAATCTCTTCATTTCTACTTATCTCTGTTTGCATCTTTTAACTACTTATCAAAAATGGCTTCCTCTTTCCAAACGCTATGTTATAATCCTGAAGAAACTCTCAATTCATTCAAGAACATACTTACTTTTATTCTCCGCAATCAAAGGCACTTAGAACTAAGTCAAATGCAGATGATAAAAGAACAAGAGAAGCATTTCGGTGCCCTTCGTTCGATCATTTTTGCGCTAAACAAAGATGATCTCGATGCAAATCTTTGGACAAGAAGGATGGGTTGAAGTTCCTAGAAATATATGATCTCCTTATGATTTGAATTGCTTGAATTGTTTGATTTGATTTGATTTGATTTCCTTTGATTTGATTTGAATGATATGTATAACATTACATGTAATATAGTATATATTGCATGTAAACTTTCATATTTATCATGTCTTTAACTCATGTTATTTTTTATATATTCTATCATAATTTGTCACAATTACTCTAGTATGTAACTAAGGGGGAGTTATATTAGTTTAGGATTAGTTTTTGTTGATGACAAAGGGGGAGAAATATAAAATAGAGTAGTTAGAGTAGTTAGGCTTAGAATAAGGGGGAGTTATTAGTTTTAGAGGGAGTTATAGTGAAGGTGAAGTATATTTTATAAACATAGGTTGTAATCATCAAAAAGAGGGGGATTGTTAGTCCCTGAGATAATGGTTTTGATGACAACAACCTTAGGACCTGTTATAAAATATAAATACTAACATGATCGTTTAGATATATATGTATATGCAGAATATAACCATGCAGGTACCAAGAATTAAGACTGTGCAGTATAAAGATTCAAGATTGAAGATATCAAGATTGAAGACTCATGAGTATCAAGATATCAAGAGTTCAAGATTTCAAAGTACAAGACAAGTATTGAGTCTAGAATTATGTTAAAACTTCTTGAAAGCACTTGCATCTTTATTCGTGGAATGGAATCCACTTCGAGCCTGTTAAAGAGATGGAACCATGGTGCGATGGAACCCACGACAATATCTAGTGGAACATATAATGCTCCTATTTTGATATCCACTAATTTTATGAAAATGCTTTTCAAAAATATATCTCTTATTTTAAATGTTTTTAAAACCTTTTTTTTCAAAAAGACATCTCTCTTGTTTGAAATATTTTAGCCTCAAAATTATCTTTATCATTTTTAATATTTTGATTTCAAAATTGTCCTTGATTTTAAACTATCTCTTGTTTTAAATATTTAGCTTTTAAATATTTATATACTCAGATTTTAAATCACTTTATAGATTAAGATTGTATATATTAAAAATTACTTTTATATGTTTAAACTTTATTCAGATATATTTACAAAGTTTAGAAATTATTTTGACAAATTATAGAAAACAATTTTAATAAGAAAATCAAAATCACCATTCTTACCTAGAGCATGTCAACATACTCCTACCCTCCATGTCGACATGGTGCCCGTTAAAATTCAAAATTTCAAAATAAGTGTCTATTCGTCGTATCCTTTCACGAATAGATATGGCTGTTGATCTTCTATAAATACCCGTAGTTCTAAACAAATTTTTAATCATATTTCACTTTTTTCTCTCCTTTTCATCTTCCACATTTATTCTAAAGAATTCCAAACTATATTCTGCCAAAATACCAAGTGAATCAAACTTGACTATCTCTTGTTTGATTCTCTGCCCCTCTCTTCATAAGATCTCGGTGCTATTCAGAGTTGTAAGATCATTTATAAATCAAACCGTTGAGTAAAAGGTGCGGCTGAGCCTTGAAATCAATTGGGTGTGATTGTAGCCTCGAAAATCAATTAGGTGATCTTGTAGCCTGGTCAAATCAAAAGTGTTTACCCCGGACTCTACAGGAGGGTGTACCTCGTAGCCTTGAAATCGAGGGTGTAATCTGGAAGATTATTTTGAAAAGAAATCCGTACAATTGTGCGGGAATGGATGTAAGGTAACTCTAAACCAGTACAAAATTCTGGTATGTTCTTTCCTTTACTTCTTTTATTTAGTATTTGCATCCGATATAGAAGATTCTGGTATGAACACAACAAAATGAAGGTGAAGGTACCAAAAATACAACGACCCGGCAATATAAAAAGAAATCAAACAAGGTCGTGTCTGAATGCAAGCACACCCAAAGGTGCACTACCATATAATGGTACACGGACACATCAAACTGCACGGTGCAAAATAACCCAATGAAATCAGAAATGTGTTCAAAGCAAATACAAACCACATGATGGAAGGAATACATAAATGTACAACTCCAAGTGTGTCAACCAAATAACTCAATGCAATAGCACAGGTCAACATGACAGCTGATGGAACGAGGCCGAACTAGATGAAAGGCAACAAGTGATGCATCAACAACTCAATATGTAAATAATTACAAGTCGGTAAGGATTTACTGAAGCCAGAAGCAACAGTGCTGCCTAACTTGAAGTCAAGTAGTAAAATCAAGGTATGAACAGAAATTACTTGCAACATGATGCAATGAAAGCAACTTACAAAATCAAGTTGGGATGCATATTCGAACAACCCATGTCAAAACCATCAATCGAAATGCAAACTGTCTCGAGTAATAATACCAAAAACTACAAAGAAACCAAGTGTATGAAGACTGCCCAAGTACAGACCGATAACAACCGAGTTTCAATTATGCAGACAGCTAAGTGAAGGCATGTACACGTATCTAGACAGTGTTCATGTTGCAATGTACACAAAGAGAATATCAAGCAAATCAAGTTAGGAAAGAAGCTCAATAACTTCAAACTATATGGTGATTCAGCAAATTAGCATTCGAGACATGCAAATGCTAACCTGAAGAACAACACACAAGTCTGCAACATATACTACCTATATACATGTATGATTACACATGTGTATACACAGAACATATGTACGGCAACACGAACACATGCCAGTGAATGGCGACATGCAACAAATAAATCAAAACACAGTTGACCAGTGTTAATAGTCAACATCAAACACTATCACATAAACAAAGTCATAGCCAAATTCACCAGCAAAGCAATCAAAGAAGTTTCAAAATTATCAAGTGCAGTTTATCATAACAAGATTAAGTGGACGAAGCCTTTACAAATTCACGGCACTAGGCAAGATTTTACAGGTTTCAAAACAAGGTTCAAACCCACAGTTGTCAAGAATTCAAAGCAACGCCGAAGTCAAACTTAAAGCAAATGCAAAGACACAATAAATTCTTATCCAAAAATGTTTCACAAAATCATGCCTGCAGACCTCTAACCAAACTCAGGACCATGGTCATGCCGAGGCCAACAGAAAAATGACGAAGTCAAACCGTAGTTCAAACAATAGCAAGCTCAACCACAGTCGAGGACAAAATAACCAAAGTCATCAGCAAAATCAAAGCCGTGAGAATCAAGAACCAAATAATGCCACAGCAGTTTCAAACCAAAAATCAAAGTTATGAAAATCAAGTAACAAAAGCTCATACGACTTTGAACTAGATGTGAGTGAGGAAATCACTCACCTTTTTCGACGAGCATAGAAGCAGCCGCGAGCAACGAGAATCGGATCGAGCAAGGCTACAGGCGAACACCCCATCACTGATTCGATCGAATTAAAATGATGCTTCGAAAAGCCCTAAGCTTCAGAGAGGAACGAAGATCGAAAGCCCCAAATTTTCAGAGCAAACGAAGAAGGAACAAAGCCGCCATTTTTTTTCGTATGCTAGGGTTTCGAACGAAATTGGATGAAAGGGGGGTCGGGTTTGCCAAAAGAAAACGAAGAGGGGAACCGGTTATAGCCTTCAACATTTATCACAACCCCGAGCCAAAGAATCTTGTGCCAAAATTCAATTTAAAGCCCGAAATCCCTTAACAAATTTCAAAAGAATTTCAACTTGATTTAAAAAAAACTCCCAAAAGTAATTAACTAACCGATTTAGTCGTCTAATGACGATAATCAATTGATACGAAACCCCGGGTTGTTACAGTTAGCGTATTTCATTTTGCATATATACAAAAAATAAATACATATACATACATACATAATATGTATGTATATATATATATATTTCTATGTATGTATGTTTGTATTCAACTTACATTATTTGTATAGTTTTTCTTAGTAGCTGCTGGTGTAGGTATTGGATTAGAGAGTTTCTGCCGATATAGAAGATTAGAGCATTTTGTTTTGTTGTATATTTTATTATGAACCTTGGTTTGCATAGGTTTTTGGGAGGGTTTTTTCTTTATTTTTTATTATTTGTATAGGGGATTTTTGCTACCTGCCAGGCTTGTTGGTAGCTCTTCTTTAGTGTAGACTAAAATTATATGAGTGCTCTCTCCTTGTGAGAATCACTCATTTTCCAAAAAAAAATATAGTTTAGACATATAAATGTGTGTACGTAAAATATGTATGTGCATATATATTGTCATGCTATTATAAAATTGACTTCGCATAAAATATGTGAAAGAGTTATTAAGAGGGAAAACACTCATTTATTGCCTTTTAATGCAAAATCAAATAACCTTTAAATCCCATTTAGATCGACAATAAATCTAACATTTTTATATTCCATATGTGTATTGTATATCAAATCAACTATGTGCATGTGTGTGTAAAATTTACATAATTTAAATCATAACCAAATAAAGGATTTTTATACATATAAGATAATTAAAATTTAGCAAACCAAATACAATTTTACATTGTAAAATTATACATATACATACATACGTATACATATATATCGAAATGTGTAAATGAACAAAATAATATATATATATATATATATATAAATGTTAGATGTACAAAATTTGTACATTTTAAATCATAGCCTAAATGAATTATTGTTATTATTATCATTACACACATATCATTAAATAGATTAACATAAATCAACACAAAGTATAAAATAAATTTTATTACATGTGTGCGTGCATGTGTGTATTATTTTGAATTTCATTTATAAAATAATATTTATAAGAATTTTAAATATAACGAAAATCAATGGCAATAAAATATATTACATACACTAACTTGGTTCATGTGTGAACATATATGAATATGTAACATAAAATAAGAATTGTACCTAATCAAATATAGTCCATTCATGACAACTCGATTTGAGAATTAACTCATAGATTGTTTGAATCTCCCCTCAATGTTGCAACGATCTTATAAATAACCTTGATTTATTTGTTTGATGTTATTTAGGGCAGAAGTTAATTTCAGCCATAGGAAGGATTGAAGGAGATGATGACCATGAATGAGATGAGATGTGACGACCCGCCCTTTTCGAACAACTAAAGCTGACAATAAACTATCCTTGTCCAACTTAAACCGTTCGAATTAGATAGATTATCAATTTGGGGTTTTAATATAGAATCGGATAAAGAATCACATACAAAAGTAATATAGAATCTCACAGTGGAAATGAATAATATATAATAGTTCGTGAAGCTACTACACAAAATACATTAGAGTTTTCAGATTTCAATTATACAATATTAGAGAAACATTAAAGTTACTAATAAAAGCCAAAATGAATGTAGATAACTAATACTAGATAGAGTGGTGTCTTCGATCAAGTCTCACGCTCCCAAAATAAGCACTGCTCACACACTGCAATACTCAGGCTGACTCAAGCGTAATGAAAACAAAACACTCGAGTCAGGACTAGAAGTTCTCATATAAGTAGTCCTACTCAAGTGAAAATGTACATGTAACTCAAGAGATGTTAAGGGATTTTTCATTTCTTAAGGATCCGTCAAATTATTTATATATACAATAGAATACGCTATGTATGTAGTGTCTATCAGTAATATAAAATATTAAAATAGCGTTAAGGCTTTACATTGACCCCCCTTAGCACGTTTTTAAGCATTGTCGTATAGTTTGCATATAAAACACCAGTAAACCGTCGGTGGATAGGGATGCGCCATGATACGACAATACTAAACCAAAATCGTAGTGGTTTCGTATAGGGATGGAAGTATGAAAAGGTACGTGAGGCATTGTCCAAGGTAGGATACTACCAGTTTACCCTTCCCGGCTGGTGGTAACGCATCATAGTCATGATCGTCCATCATGTCCAACACTCCCATAATAGAAGGGTGATCACTAATAACAACCGAAATAGCATATTCAAACGAAGAAGTGCGTCCGCTCGAGGTAGCTAACCCACTTGGCCGGTACGACTCCTGTTTTAGTCATTTCAAATTGTCACAAGTCCAGGCTAATCCATCATCATTCTCTTTCTTCAAATCCAGCAATCGTACGCCAAAACAACCACTTCGTTCTGGATTATCACTCCACGTATATAGTTATTAAAGTGGTCCCGGTAACGACTGAGAGTATACCCATATCCGGCTTCGTTCTTTTTAATAACCAACGTCATTTTCACACCGATTGGATATTTTCATTAAACCAAATTATCTTTTATTTTCGAATAACATCTTCATTTGACTTTAACAAAATAGGATTTAAAATCCAAAAATTCAATTTTTAACAAATATTTCATTTTTACAAAATTTTCCACATTGAACAACTATTCAATTTAACAAAGTTAATTAAGTCTTACATTATAAAAGTTTTATTATTAAATATTTAATTTAATTAAACATTGAAATTTATTTACTTAATTACTTCATTAAACACTTTTAATTTAACTTTTATCCAAAACACTTTAATCATTATATTTTAATTCATTAAATCAAATTAAAATTCTCTTTTATATTAAATCAAATATTCATTTAAAATTCAGTTATTATATTTTAATTCAATCAAATCAAATTAAAATTCTCTTTTTACTTAAAATCAAGTCTTCATTTAAAATTTAATTACATATATAATATTAACACTTCATTAAGTTTCAAATCATCAACTCAATGAGTTTTAAAAATCATTAACATTTAACTTAACCATTATTAATTTAATTTCATAATTTAAAATAGTTCAATTAATCTTTCATTTTAAAATTTAATTTAACTTAATCGATTTCAAAGTTAAATATTAACTTCAACGAAAAATTTAAATTATAAATTCACCTTAAATTTCCAAATTATTTCTTAATTTCAAATTTAAATACTAAACATGCAAAATAAATTTCAATTGACCAATCGGTGTTTACTATTTAATTTTCTATCCTAGGCCAAGTGATTTATTTGGGTATTTATCATTTCAATCCATATCCTTGTTCAAAATTTCAATGTCCAGTTCAATGCATGCAGCAACAATATACAGTGATAGGTATCAATAAATAAATCATCGTCCAATATTCAAACTTTCCATAGTTAACGAGTTTCATGCAATTTGTTCCCAATCAATAATTTCAATTATATCAAACAAATCACGTATCACAACGTCAACTATCAATGATTTCCAATTTCAATATCGATCATAGACATCAATTGAAGCACTCTACACCCCTTAATATGTCTATAAATGGCACACTAAAAGATTTGGCGCGTTATAGGTATAGCTAAAGCATCACAGAGATTAAGATTCACGAGATAAATAAATAAAAGGGGTTTTTAGGCACGGGGAAAAAGTTGTAAAAAAATTTAGTCTAAGGGACAACAAGTTAATTTTTTAGTCTGAAGGATATTTTATAGTGTAAATCACAGAATGATAGTTGCAACTATCATCTTCTGTTTACACTATAAAGTGTCCTTCAAACTAAAAAACAAACTTGCTGTCTTTGAGACTAAATTTTGTTGTAACTTCTTCCATGTGCCTATTTTCCTGTAAATAAAAACAGTGGAAACATTTAAAATACTTATCATTAAACTTTATTTCAAAATGAGCCAATAAAACATAACATGTCTCAAAATAACTAAAATTTATGTCTCATGAAAATTACATCTTAGTCTTACATAATCAAAGTGCAAAAGTAACAAAAATAATAATAATTATCATAACCCCTCTCAAAAGTGCCAAGTCCGTAAATGAAAAGGATGGAAACTAGAAGAATACATCTGAAATGAGAGAACTCTAGGAACAGATCTCCAAAAAACCTGAATCTACTCAACTCTGTTGGCCTATGGGGGGAAAATGGGAAATAAAGGAGTGGGTCGGACTAAAAGTCTAGTGAGTGAAAGTAATTACTAGCATTTCAAAGCAAGATAAAGATAATAGACTAAGCAACAGTTCTAGTATAAAAAAATAAAGAAAAGGCAAAAATGGGATAAAATACTGTTTCTGATTCTGTTTGGCTGTTTGCCTTGATTGTGATTGTTTGCACTTGTCTTAGATTGCTATGATTTGGCTAAAATCCTATTTTAATTTGGATGAAATCCTAATTCTACCCGTTGATCAGCCTTCTACCTTTGTTATGCCACTGTGAGCTGGTCCAATCCCGTTGGTCCCACAGCAAAAGACACATGTTTAGCGTTTGGAACGCAATAGCGAATTATTTACCCTAATCGATGTCGCACGCTCGGTCATCGCTGGTACACAGTGACTGTCGCTCCCTATTTTGACCTCTTATTTACCCTAATCAGTATAAGCATATCCAGCCTCACAAAATTTGTTGTGAGACCATCGGTCCTAATTTGAAAGGGATGCTGCCCTGCCTCACCTAAGTGTTGTGAGGCCACCAGTCCTAGTCTGAAAGGGAATACTGTCGGTACTAGTCCTAACAAAAAAATTCTAGTTTGCATCCTTTGCCCAGATCCCTAGATTTGAGCCTCTATCTATTGGCCACTTATTTACCCTAGTTAGCATAAACGTGTCCCAGTCTCACCTAACATTGTGAAACCATCAGTTCCTGACTGAAATGGAATGCTATGGTACGGGCCTTGCTTCTATCTTTGCTTATAAACTTAGTGTAAGTTTTAAAATAAGTCTCTTCTGTTATTTCTACTATATTTGCTTATTAACTTAATCTAAGTCTTAAAATATGCATTTTCTGTTATTTCTGCTATGTTTGCTTATTAACAAGATCTATGTTTTAAAATAAGCCTCTTCGATTACTTCTGCTATATTTCTTATTAACAAGATCTATGTTTTAAAATAAGTCACTTCTGTTATTTCTTTCTTTCTAATTATAACCTTTGTTATAATTGTTCTTACAGCTGTTATTCTTCTATTTTCTCTTTTTAGTTATAACCACTTGTTATAATTATGCTTGAAAATATCTTAAATTTTCCTATTTCAGTCCATCTCTATTTTTATTTCAGTTCTTCTTATTTTACATTTGATTTCTATAAATTTAGTGTTATTCTATTTTAATCCATATTAGCAAATTCTTCTTTTTTAATTTATTCGCGTAAAAAGGGACTAAATTTCTATAAAAAGAAACTAGCATTTACAGGCTAAATTGCAACTTAAAACAAATGTAAATAACTGAATAAAATAGATAAATAAAAATAGACTAAAAGAACTTCTAAAATTTACTTAAAAACTGACTGTAAATAAACTTACGTAAAACTGTCTCAAAATTGTAGAAAAACTATAACTATTGAAAACCATATTATTTTAAATTACTTAAAAATCAAAAATAATTAAAAAATACTCACCCATGGTCCTTAGCTCTAGTCCTGGACCTTCATGGATCCACTTCTAGGGCGTACTATATTTTGATCAAAAAGATTTTCTCCCTAGAAAAATTTTCTATTTAGGGTTCAGCCTCAAGCAATGAACCCAAATAGGAGAAAATCTGAATGAGAAAAACAGCTAGGCCTAGGGTTCTATTTATAGTGTCATTTAAGGATCTCAGACCGTTGGATTTCAAGATTAAATCTGACGCAACCACGTCATAGGCTCACTATGAACCATCGGATGGGAGCACAAACGCACAGGATGGAAGAAAAATTGCAAAACACGTCATCGCTTGAACCTGGACAAACCTACGTCTAGAAACAAAGGCGGGTCGATCTACTTGTCGACCTATAAGTCGACCTATGGCTTTGGGGGTCGACCATAGGGTCGACCTGACCATGGGCTTGGGTCGACCTAGCCCCTTTATTTTTATTTACGTTCAGTTTTTGAATTCTTGTTTCTTACGTATCTTCTTCATACTAACTCGGATTTTAACAAATTATATATGAAAATTGACAAGAAAAATACCATGGACACAATGATGCAACTCCCATGGCTTAATTCTGATAATTTCACAAAATTATTTTATTATTTAATTAATTTGTTAAATAATTATTATAGCTTAAATTTTGGGTTGTTACATCAATCAATTATTTATAACATAGCAGGATACTTGCAATACAAAAATCTAACCGTGAGCTTAAAATCGCTCACCTTCACGGCTATCGATGAGTAGATATGGTGATACAGATATATGTACACATGCATGAGCTACGTTACGCTGTGATATATGGTTTGACAAAGTGAACGACGTACGGTCGACACTTTGGACGACGAAATTCGGGAGTTTACAAGCGGGTTTAGGTATGGCTTCATCAAGGGAAGGCTTCGGTTCGGTTTTGGGCGGTGGAAGCGGACTGGTAGCGGTCTCGGTGCTGGCTAAGGAGGCTGGGTCTGTTAGTGTTCAAGGTGGGGCAGCGATGGTTTAGATTCGAAACTGGGCTAGCAGGTTAGTGAATGGTTCGATTGGGGCAGGGCAGTAGGAGGAGTGAAAGGTGGTATAGCAGGTGAGGCTGGAGGGGAGAGGTAGTGGTAGGCTTCGGATAAGGTGTACGAGTTGTGGGCAGTGGGTGGTGGGAGGAGTTGCAGGATAGAGGACTGGGTGGGGAGTCGGAGCAGGTCAGTGGTGAAGGGAGACTAAGGTGGTGGCGTGGTGGGAGATGGAGCAGGCCGAGGGAGGTGACAGGGTTGTGGCTGAGCTGAGGGGCTTCGGTGGCAGGGTGTACGAGTTGTGGGCAACGGATGGTGGAAGGAGTTGGGGGCTGGAGGACTGGTGGGGAGTCGGAGCAGGTCAGTGGCGAAGGGATGCTAGGGTGGAGGGAGAGGCTGGTTGTGAGGTACAGGTAGGGAGGGTTGTGCTGGTGAGCGAGGCTGTCAGGTGGACAGGGCGGCTGCTGCTAGGAGGAAAGGTGGCACGAGGAAGGAGGAGGATGGCAGCGGGGAGGAAGCAAAGGTGGGGTGGCGAGCGGGGTCGGGGCCTGGAAGGGATGAGGGCTAGTGGGTGGTTCAGGAGACATGCGAAAGTTTGTTTTTTTCTATGGAAGCTTGTACATATATTTTCACCACCAAATGCTCCAGAGAATGAAGACGAGCAGGAGATAAAGCAACGCACACACATATAAATAGAAGGATGGAGGAGGCTCATTATTGCTACATTTAATAGATTAGTCTGCGCACGCAAAGAGCAAAGAATGTATGCTGGGAAAAGAAAGGAGGTTGGCTTAAAAGAATGTTTCCAATTATGACTCCGGACATGGTTACAAACCATTATCTTATCTGTCTAGCATTCTGCCACGGAAGCCAAAATACGAAAACAAATATACCGTGGAGACTAGCACGACGAGACGAATCCGAAGATGTAATCAAATCTGTGCTATGACGTCTGTAGCAAAATCTCATTTGTCGCCGCTGTTACCGCTTCGAAATTGGACGACAACAGCAATTCTAGATAAACGGGGATACAGAGGTCGGAATTGGGTGGAACCAATTTTGACATTTTACTTGAAAAATTCTCAAAATCATTTTTATATAAAAATATTCATGCTTTAAAATTTTATAATTCGCACTAAAAATTTGTGCTGACCGAACTTCGGATGAATTTTGACGTAAATCAAATTCTATTAGCCTTGTTTAAATGGACGTATTTCAAAAATCTAGTTTTTGTTGTCAAATTTTTAATCTTATATATAAATTTTATTTTAAAATCTTCGTTAAATTCTTATTTAAAATCTCGAAAAATACATATCATTACATGAGAGAAAGAAAGAAAAAACTAAAATTAATTAATGCGGAGGATTTTTTTTCATGGAGTGAATGAAAATATTTTTCTCATTTTTCTCTTTAAAACCTTCTATTTTAATTCTCCATAAAATCTATATCAAATATATAGACCATTTGTTCCTCTATTGTCAGCCATACATGATGTCTTATATAGACAAAAAAAATCTGAAATATCATTTATGTAAGCAAATATATTTAAAGTTTGTATAAATATAGATCGATATCGTATATCAATACATGCATATATAACTTCTATATACACATCTAATATCACCACGAATATTTTTAGTTGTTTCCCACTTACTAATAACATCCCAATCATCAAATACGTGTATATATATAACTTTTATATATGCATCCAGATAATAAATAATAACATCCAGAACATTTCTAGCAGCTGCTTCACTTACTAATAACACCCTAAACATCAAATACATTATTAATTAATATTTCTTAAATATTAATTAATATATAACACTTTATATACTAATTAAATCATAGTGTTTGGAGAATTCACAAATATGTTGTGCGACTCAGATGTGTGAATTCTGTCGGTGGTTAATGTTAAACAATTCATATATTAATGTTCAAATGTCACCTTAGTTAGTGGTGTGGCAATTTGGCCAAATTCATTGCTTATAAATATTTTTGGTAAAATCATATATTACATCACCTTAAGCGGTACCAATAGTGATAATAATTTACACACGTTCTCTTCGCCAACACTGTATAAATTTAGGATATTGGAGTCTATTGATCAAACCTCCAACATTATCCACATTCAACTTGATTAATCCATAAACAAAGTCTTTGATTCAATAACAATATTTATTATTAACCGTTAAACTCTGGTTAGAGGTTTTGACTTTCAGTTGACTATAGTTGTCTTTGATACTAATCTCATACAACCGAGAAGATGAATTCTCTATTAAATAGTACTTCGCTCCCAACTTTTCAACTCAGACTCAAATATAGTTGTTCGATGGACGTCATACCCCGATTTGACTATAATCAAAGTGAAGCACATTGAAGTTCTACAGTATTCACATGTCGAAGGAACTGGGTCATCATCATGTTGAGATTTTGGTTTGACTTTAGTTGTTATAAACCAATAGGAAACTCTTGGACGAGTCATTCTAAAGTTATACAATAACTATAAGTATTGTAACGACCCGCCATTTTGGACTACTGAAGTCGACAATAAAACACATATGTCTGACTCAAACAATCCGAAAGACAGATTATCAATGAGGTTTGTAAAGAAAATAAGAAGAGAATAAAACAATAATCAGAATCTCATAACGTAATGATAAAATATAATAATAACATAAACAGTTCATAAAGTTGTTCAATAATATAAATTTAACTTTCATTTCACAACATAATCAAGATACAATAAACAAACATAAAAAATAATGCAGCGGAATAATACTAATAAATACGATCATCAATCTCCATCTTCATCCTCAAGGGATAACGTCTTCAAACACTAAAATACTCAGGTTGGCCGAGCATAATGAAAAATAATACATTCGAGTCAGATCTAAATTTTTTATGTAAGTTAGACTGATATGATAAGAAATAAGGGTACACGTAACTTAAGAGATGTTATGGGGTTTTCCATCTCATAAGGATTCGCTAAACTATCTATACATAGTAAGGCAAGCTATATATATAGTGTCTATCAGTAAAGTAAATATATTTTTTAGCATTAAGACTTTACATTAATCCACCTTACCACATTTTTAAGCATTGTCCTAATGTTCGCCTTAGTATCACAACCAGCAACGTCGATAGCCAAGGAGGTGTCATGATAAGACAACAATAAAATAAAATCGTAGCGGTCATGTATAAGGATAATCATATGACAAGGCACGCGAGGCAATTTCTAAGGCAGGATACTTCCAATTTGAGTCCCCTGACTGGTGGTGACCCCCGATGGCCCACCACAAACATACATCCATAATCAAATCAAGGTGCACCAATCAAGTTTCAGAGTCAAGATGGTAATACGAAGAACAGATGTCCACTAGAGGTAGCTAGCCTCAATGGTCAAGATAAGTCGTCCTATCTTAGTCATTTCAAATGACATAAGCGTCGAGGTATATCCATCATTGTTATCTTTCTTTAAAACCAGCAAACGTTCGTCAAATCCAGCCACTAAATTCTGGATCATCCACAACGCACATAGTTATTAAAACGGTTTCGATATTGACAGAGAGTATACAAATATTCGGCCTCGGTCTCTGTAACAACCAAAAGTCATTTTTCACATTGTTTGGTTTTTTTAAATTTCAACAAATGGGTCGCACTTCAAACCAAAATATCGAATTCACGTTAACAGTATAAATCATACTTCATATCATTATTTAAATCAAATAAGTTTAATTTAAATCAGTTTCGATTTTGAATTGGTTTCGAGATTTAATCGGTTTTTGAAATTTAACAGTTTCGAAGTTAAAATAGTTTGGAATATTAAAATAGTTTTGAAGATTGAAAAAAAACTTGAATAATGAAAACAGTTTATATATTAAAATAGTTTGAATATTAAAATAGTTTACATATTAAATAGTTTGAATATTAAAATAGTTCATATCTAAAAATGGTTTTGAATTAAAACTGCTTCTTTCTTTCGCAACAACTTGAACTCAGGTTCTAATTCCAAATCAAAACGAATTCAATTTTTAGGCTACCAATTCGAGCAAACTTCAAATTCAAAATTCAATTTAAATCAACCTCAATTCAAAATGATTTCAAACTTTACTTCAAATTCAATTTAAACGATTCTTTTCAAATGGCTGAAAGTTTCAATTCAAATTCTCATTTAAAGCAATTTAATTTAAATCCATTTCACATCCAAAATTCAAAATACCAATTTAAACGAACTTAATTAAAATAAATTCAAAGTTTAGATTAAAATTTAAACATTTAAAATAATTCAATTCTGATAAATTGTAGATCATATCTCAATTTCAACTATTTGAGTTAAATTCTTTAACAACTTCATTCGAGAAGTTTCAATTTCAACATTTCAACTCAAATTAGAAAATAATTCAATTCATATAAATCCAAAATAAAATTAATACAATATTAATTAAGAAAATTCAAGATTTTAAAATCATTCAATTTAACCAAATCTAATGTCCGTATATTATTTCTACCTTATTGCAAAGTGATCGGTTATTTCAATTTTAATTGCATGGTTATATATCATTTCAACCTAAATTTAGATGTCATAGACATATATCATTTCAACCTATTTCTTAGTCCAGTTATTAAGTGTTTAAATGATGTCGATGACAATTTATACAGTTCAATAATTTAAAGGGTGATAATAGAGATATCCAAAATTAATACTGTTGTCCAAAATTAATAATGTCATCCAAATAAACAAACACATCATCCATAATCAATTTATAATATACACATACAATTTATATTAAAATCAGCCAATTAACATATATTATAAAATTAATAATTATAACATATCAGGGTGTTCAACTAGCAATGATATTCATTTTAAATGTCAATTTAAATTCTTAAACAGCAATCAAAATAATCTACCACATCATGATTTTTAGTTCAACTTGTAGAATAAATTTTAATATTGTGTTAGTGAGTTTAATCACTCACCTTTGATTTTAGTCCATTAAAATCAAAACAGAGGCGCAAAATCTCAAAAGTTTCCAAATTCAACCAAACCAGTTACAGTTGTCCGAAATTTCAATACGAGTCCAACGAAAGAAACCGCACGTGAATCGAGTTCGTATGAAAAAGTTATGAAGGTTAGAACATTTGAATTTTTAAAATATAATTAGAAAAACAAGGGCAAAATCATAAATAACCTTAACTCCTCAACCTTAAATCGTCCAACTAAACCCGATACTCCACCATCAGTCGCCCCCCTTTGACCGACCGTCGCCGCTGCCATGACCACTTTCCCTTCGATCAGAGACCACTATTGCTTTTACCATGACCAGCCGCACCTACCAATGCCCACGCGACGCTCCACCATTGCTTGGGAATGGCCATGATTGCGCCGCATTCCAACCCATTTTTAGGCGAACTGTAGAACGTCCGGGCCAATCTAAACCAATAGATAACACCACTTGACGTCCTCTACAACTCAGTAGCTTTCGATCGACGTATCGCTGCAAATCTACCGTTGAATCCCTATAACGAATGACCGGGAATAAATCACTAGTTTCTAGTCAAACCGAGCCTCGAATGTAAAAACAAATTTTAGACGTTACTTTGTTTTTTTGAGAGCTTTCCAATGACATATAATTCGACATATATTGGAAGTTTGATTTTTCTATTTATTTGTAATAAGAAATTGGGGATTTAGGATAATCTCCATTAGAGAGAAGGAGATTAGATCAGACAGAGATAAAACAGAAAGATACTGTGGCTGCTAGGGTTCCATCCAAATAACATATATATAGGCAAAAGAAAGACCGGTTAGGCCAAAATGAATACAAAGGTCTGGAAACCCGCTTTCATCACCAAACATAAATATATCATCCTATATATCAAAATTTACGTTGTCGATATTTTTATACTCAATGGAACTATTAAAAATCCCAAACACAATTCTACTCATATTTTCTTTTTTTCCATAAAATTAACTATTTTATATAAGCTTTTAAAATTTAAAATTAATGTGACATAATTTCGGGCCATTACACGGACTATTATAAGGTGGATGAACAATATTGTTTCAAAATTTACATTTTTCTCTTTTCATATACTTATACTTAATTACAAAATGACAACACTCATTTTATTTTATTTTACAAAACATTTTAATTAAAAATATTATTTTAATTAAATCAAATTTCCTTTTCTATTAAAACATATGTTTCTTTTTTATTTTCTCAACTTTCTCTTTTATTTTAATTTAAACGTATGTTTCTATTTATTACACCCATTAATTTATAATTTTTAATTGAAAAATTCCATTACATTAATTGCCACTAATTTCGAAGTTAAATTTTAAAAGAGAGATGAGACAATTCAATCCTTTTTATAAATTTAATTATTTATGGAATTATTATATACAAACCAAAAGTTATTAATTTCTTATTAAATAATTGATTTCTTATTCATGTAATCAATCTTTCAGCTACCAGGCATTTCAAATAAATAAACATATGATATCTTCGTTAATAAAGAAACATCTGTTATTCTTTATTAACATTTATTATTCCTTAATTGGAAATTCACATTCAAACAGTTATTAATTTCATTCAGATCAATGTCATTAAATACACTCTAGCATATGTTATCATTCTTACCTTATTGCAAACAAATGTCATTAATAGAAATTTAAATTGAGCTCGTAGCTTATATTATAATTTAATTTATATCAACACAATCTTAAATTCTTTTTCTCTAACAATTTTATTCAAAAATATTATTTTATTTAATTTTTTTAAATGGTTAAAAATACGGGTCTTTACAAGTATATAACCCCTTAGTGCCCCTAGCAGTCATGAGTAATACATTTTGCAACATTTGGAGAGCGTTGCGCACTCTGATTTCAACGGATGAACTGATACCCTTTCTCAAAACATCTTGAGTAGGAATATTTAAAACAAAATGTTGTTTAATATTATGGCTAATCACTCATAATGCAAGTATTTAGAACTATAATTACATGACATATTATTTAATGATTTTCTTATTAAAATACTTTAAATTAATTACATAATTAATTATATAACGAGGGATATATAAGAAAACAAACATCTTTATGATGAATAAGATTAACCACAAAGTTAGATATATGTAACAAATTACATGATTATCTCTAGGGCATATCACTAACTCTCCGAATATTGACACGTGTCATTTCAATGTGGAGATATCATAGTATCGAAGTAAAAGTTGCACAGGATATTTATGGCACTTTGTTCTAAATCGACATTTTCTTTAGATTTTCCTTTATCATTTCGGGTATATCTTCCACCTACAACTGTTGAAGGAATTTTAGCTTTAGTAATCATCTCGACTCTTGGTGTCATTTTCTGTTTCAATGTTTAAGTTATAACTTGCACTTGTATTGGCCGCAATTTATATTATTTATAGTATAAAGCATAGGATCTAAGAGAACGTCTCTTTTGGGTTTTAGATCACATGATCCAGTCGACTTAGACAATCTGCCATCTTGGTTTAAACCAAAGTTACTTTTACCTCTCAACATCGTGACATAGAACAAATGTATTAATAACCTAATAGTTCAATAGCTATTGATACCTCTTTCAATCTTGTTTCCATCATTGAAAGGATCTACAAAACCTCTTAAAAATATAGTATAATGACTTGCAAACAACATGTATCGGTATTGGATATTGTGCAGGAAAAGCTTCGCAAATTCTCTTCTATAGCCCGTTGCACTCTTCGACCGCTATGTTATTTCAGTTTAACGCTATTAAACAGTATATCCACTTTAAGCCTCGTTATTTCCCGCTACATCTGCTAAATACAGGTTTTTTTAGCATCCGCTTAAGCATCATTAGTGTACAAAGATTGGTTTGACTTGGTTTTTTAGACCAAATTAATAAAGTTAGGGTAAAAACATATTTTTAAGGAACAAGTGCTGAATATAAGTTAGAAATGTGTTTTACTCACTAATCTATTCCACACAAATCCTGATATTCTTCGGTTTTGTTATATAAGATTAAAAAAATTATGTTTCTTACACAAATTATGTGGGAATGGGAATAGATAACTAAAACATTTGGTTTTATATCTGACAAAGATTTTCGCATCTCGACTATTTTCGGCTTTATCCCGCTATAACTTTTTGTACCTCCACTGCTATAGAAATACTAAGTGCTTTAACTACAAAGTTGGATGTTAGTTTCAAATACCAATGATAGTATGTTGTTAGTTTCAAACATCAACGATAGTAGATGGTCACCACACGCCATATATGCGTATGTGTATAAAATTTAACGAAGGTTGCCTTTACTGTATCAAATTTTGAAGAAGAAAAAATAGTGGAGGAAGTCATGTTTTAATACAAATGATAATCATACCAATGAATAAGTAAATATCATGGAATTAAGTTGGTGCACACCTTGTGACAACAAACCATTGGGAAAAGAACCCAACTCGTATGCCCAATCTTTCAATACATTACAGCAACAAGGTAGATGTAAACTTTAACATGTTCCTGTAGATATGAAAATTCCATCGAAAATTCAAATCCTTGTAACTAGACACGGTATAAATTCTGAAAGTCTACAGGTTCTTTACAAATAATGAAATTTATATCTATACATGTGAGGATGTATATTACTAACTATGTTAAGCAGAGAACAATAACTAAATATAAATAAGATAAACAATAGAAACAATCACACCACATATTTTATACTGGTTCGGACCTTCCATCCTATGTCTAATCCTGAAGCTCCCCTTCAGTATTTTCTTTAACCAACTAACAACTAACCCTCGCTTTGTCTGAAACAATAGGCTAATAGAAAAAAATATCTCCGACAATTTTATGTTCCAAATATCACAAATTTTGACTAATAGTATAAATCTTTCGATGATCTGCTTTGAGTATGTGAATGTGAATGCATTGAGTTGTAGGAAGTGATTTAACCAAAATTATATTTTGGTTATGATAGATTGAGAGTATGTAAGCAATTGAATGTATAAGAGAGTAATAATAAATCAAGAGAGAATAGTTTAAACTAATTCAATTTCGTTAACCTGCAAATCTCAATCATGGTAGTATTTGTAGAATTAAAGAGATGCAGATAAAGTGTTGTTACTATTAGATAAGGTCTATTAATTTTAATTGCTACAACCTTTTGAAGAAAAGTCTCTTTATATTCATTCAACAGAAGTGTTTATTTAGAACTGTGCAATTTTTCAGAGACAAACATCTGTGGTAATACCTCAGACGTCTGTGACTTCAGGAAATAATTTTTCGAGGATTGTCACAGACATCTGTGATTTTTCCTCAGAGGCATGTGAATGTTAAGTGCAGTTTTTCACTTTATGTTCATTGTATATGAAATAGTGTATGATCGTGTGTGCATATATACTCAAGGAGACTTTATAGCATTTTATCTAAGACTCTTTTACAGTAGAATAACCTTACTAATTATAGTATGGTCGATAAATCTTTATCTGTCTTTGAGTCCTAACATTTTCGGGCGTGATGTCTTCTTGTATCATATACCTGTTATTTTGATAAGATGTATGAAATATATATGATTGCGTAGTTGTTGTCATTGAAACATTGAATGGAGGTTCAAACATTCTCCCCTTTTTGATATGACAACTATACAATCAACTCAAAACAGAGAATGTTCGCATAAAGTAAATTTTGTCTCCCTATGTATATGCATAAATTTCTCCCCCTTTCATTATCAGAATATAAGAGAGGATATAGAATATTTAGATAATAGCATGTTATAGATAAAATCATGAACAGTTAAAAGTAAATAAGTAAGTCCAAGCAGAAACAAAGACTAAAGTAATGTTGTAGGAGTTAAAAAGTTAAATAAACAAACATAAACAAAAATGCTAAAAAATAACTAAAAAAGATGCTAGTGTACTGTTTGGAAGAGTAAGAAAGGCTTCCATAATTTTCATAGTATTCCTAATAAGACAAAGGATCTTGGTCATATAATCCTGGCCAGTTGGTTTGATCGTTATGCTCCTCATCTTCTTAAATAGAGAGCCCTTGGAACACAATGTATGATTGATCTTGAAATTGCGAAGTATTAGACACGTACATATCATCACTATCTTATTCCGCCTCAATTTGTTCTTGTATAGGAATATTTCCTCTATTGTGAGAAGATTCTTGAGGAGAAGTATGAGGCCGATAAACTAGTGTCTATGCTGGATGAGGTGGTGTCGGTGATGGGGAAGATGATGAGCGAGAGGACGATCTGCCATGGACCTTTCTCGTAACTTTTCCTGCAGTGGAAATAACATTTTCAAAAGTATTTTCCATTTTAGTCATCCTCGTAGAAAAAGAACATTCCAAACCAGTCATCTTTTTGTTTAAAGCCCTTTGGTTGACCGTGATTAGTTTTTGATTTTTAAGCCCTAAATTACGAAGCGATTCATTTTACATCGGTTCAATGCGAGCTTCTTGAATTTTCGAATTCGAATAATATTCTATAGCATTATCGGAGGAGGTAGGTTATTGAGATGGACGAGGAAGATAAGTACATTGAGGAGCATGAGTGGACTGTGGATCATAATGTACTTGTTGTTGTTGTTGAATAGTCCATTGGTCGAAGGGGATGACAGGAGGTGGGATTTTAGGAAGTTACCTCAACGACAATATCTTGGACAGCTATCTTTTGTAGGAATTTCTTCGTATTGTGATAAGTATGAAGGAATGCCAAGATCTTGCATGATATGCATTATTTATGGAGTACATACAATTGTTCGACGATGCTGAGTCCAAAAACCTTTACTTTGGTCATGAACAAATTTTGCCTAATTTACCGAAAGACGACTAAATATAGCATATAAAGCTCGATGGTCATTAGGATAAACTTGTTCGTGGCTACCTAGACATGGAATGATTGTGTTGATTATCATTCTATTAAATAGTCTAGCACATGGTCGTAGGTAAATTGATTTCCATTGGGGAATCCTATCTTTCCAAACTTGATGGGTAACTTCCATCTCGGGGTAAAACTTTATGGTTTGGTATTTCTATTAAATCGATTCCCTCCTGAGAACATCCTAGTATACGTCCAACTGTATATACATCAATTTTTATTTCTTTGCCATACAAAGTTGACCACTGCCATCTTTCTTCATTTTTCAGATTCCATATTTCTACACATTGCAAGTTGGAATAGAAAAGATAGATAGCAAGAGGATCGATAATTACCTTGTTTTCATCATAACTAATGAGGTCATGACAACCGACATCCATCGATAATCCTTGAATATCATATTCTATTATATTTCCAAGGCGGTAAAAGGGACCAGCATGAATTTTCTTCTTGGAAAGCACCCGAAATCTATTGATGGCAGTTGGATTGTTTCGGAGCCATAGATTTATGTAAGATTGGGTAACAGAGGATTGAGAAGAGGAGGAAGATTGTCCTTGTTTTTGCTTTTTAGAAACGTTCATCTTCTTTGGAGCCATTGATTTCTGAATATGAAGTTTATTGAGGCTAAGGTTTCAGAAATAGGGAAGTAGATTGGAGGTAAAAGTGAAAATTGGGGTAAAATTATAGAATACAATAGCCAATGATTTTTGTTGATGATAATAAACATACACACACGCAGATATATATATATATATATCTGTGTGTGTGTGTGTGTGTGTGTGTGTGTGTGTGTGTGTTTAGATGTAATGGTTATTGTACTATTTTATTTTTCCACATAATTAAATAAATATTTGTTGAATAAAATAAATAACTAGGAATTCTTATTTAAACAAATATTTTATTACAAATTTAAATAGTACAAATTTAAGCTCTCACTATATTTACACAACTTCAAATACAAGTTTTAATTATAACACAATTTTCACCTCACTACATAATTCACTCATCACTCGTATTTGATCTTCAACTCTATTCCTGCCTGTATCCAGCATCTAAATTATCTGCAAAATAAATACCGACGTAGTAAAATTGAAAAAGAAATATTTTGTAGTGCACAATGAAGTGTGTGTCTGAAAATATTATTTTTCTCAGTTATTTGGGTTGTTCGTCATCATTTTTTAATTCATCTTATGCGAACAACTTGTGACATGTACAGTGTATCACTGTACATGCCACAAGGTCATGCACACCGATATACACTTGCTTGTTAAAATTGCAAGGAGAGGTGAGCACAAGGTCAAACCCAAGCCAAGACTGATTCAACACAGGTGCAATGCAAAAACAAAACAACACAGTAATTAAACTTGAAGCAATGTAAGGCTGACAAGACCAAATCAATGAAATGACTCGAGCAAAACAGTTCAGAAAGTGCACAAGACATGGTCAGGAGCAACAAAATCAAAGCAACATAGTTTCAGATTATCACAGATCAGGTCCAACCAACATGACAACAACCTCAACCACATGAAGATCAAAATAAATACAAGTGAACATGGCAACTCAATAAGCCAGTGAAACAAGACCACTAAATGTACAAAGTTCACATGCAACTAGACTTGAAGAGGAACAAAACCAGACCAGACTCATATGGAACTAGACCACCAGACATGTACAAATAAGACTAAACTCATATGGAACTAGACCACCAAATATGTACAAATAAGAATAGACTTAAAGAGGAACAAACCTAGACCAGACTCTTATGGAACTAGACCATTAGACATATACAAATAAGCAGGAACCACACAAGCAAAGCCAGCAAGTCTAACAAGCACAGTAGAGACATCAAAGCAACATGACAGCAGCCCAACCAAGTGCAGATTCATGAAGATCCAAACAACATGATAACATACACAAATGGGTTAAAACACTTGAATAACAAGCTTATATGCAAGTTCAGTTTAAACATGTAGTGCAAATATACAAAGTGTGCACTAGACATGCATGCATTGGAGCATGTATGCATGTATATGTATATGTATGTATGTATGTATGTATGTATGTATGTATGTATGTGTACACATATCAGTTCAGAGTTCATATACAACAAAATGAAGGAATGAAAACAACACAGCAATGAACACTTTGGAGCTACAACAATAACACAGACACATGAATACACATGAATGCAAGCACTCGAGGGGACAGAGCATAGCAACACCAATCGCACACATATATACATATATGTATGAATGTATATATATACATGGAGACAATAAATTAAACTCGAGCAACTAACATTCAAGACTCTAACTCAAGATCAAAGAAATAGCCAAAATGTTAAACACCATTGAATTGTTCAAAAATCGAATATTTCTAGAAAAGAATGAAACCAAAGAAAAGAATGGAACAACGAATGGTATATTGAACAAGTCGTTGGCAGTAAAGAGAGGAACAAATTCAAGTATATTTAAACAAATTTAACTATACCAGAAATACAATCGAAGGATGATCAAGTCAAACAATAAACAAGTCAGAAATCATCATAATCATTCAATCAAGAATCGAATGGCCGAGCAAAGCAATTAAAAAATTCAAACCAAAATATACGAATGAAATAATAGGGTTTCAATCCCTATAAATTAACCCAATTCATCTTCAGCAAAAATCATTGATTCGAGTTCAAGCAAAATCAGAGAGCAAGCCTTAAAATAAAGAACTAATTCTTAACTTGAATCAAAGTCAAGAATAATACAAAATCAAAAAGAAGCAGAAATCGTACCAATTTATCAATTAAATATCACTCAGCAATTGAACAGCCGCACAATCAATCGTAGCTAATTTGAAGAATGCGAGGATCATAGAAGAAGGAGCATGATTTGGCCGATGCCACCTTCAAGCGGCTGCTTAAATTCAAATGAACCCTAATTCCAGATTATAGAAGAAACATAGCGGCTGCAAAATAAAAAGGGGAACATCGTCTACCTTTGTTTAATATTGGCCGCACTGTTTATTTTTTAATCGGGTCGTATATTTTGTAACTATGGTTTTATCTTTTATTTAGTACTTTATTTTGTATTTTGTTTAAGTCAAAAACTCTAGAATAACTGGTTTACAAACTGCGGTTTGTAGTTTGAGAATTCGCAATTCAGTGGCTGAGTTATGGTAGAGTTTTGAGCTTAGAGTTAGATTAATCAAGTTAGCAGGTATCACAAGTTTACATGTGTTTGTAAGTGTCTGATTATTTAATTTCTAATAGAAATCTTAGGGGTGGTACGTAGACAAGTTTTTGATGAAGGTGGGTAAAACTATGTGTGATCTTTACTGCGTTACTTTTTGTTTATATTTTTGTTTCCATAGTAATTTCTAGTAGTAGACCTTATTCAACCCCCACCCATATAAGGTGAAAACGATAATACAAGAAGTATCAGAGCTAGGAACAAAAAAAAATTAAAAAAATTTGATTATTTTAGTGACTTCTTTTAGTAGTGTTTTTGCTGAAGGTCAGTCCATAGTTAGACCACCTATGTTCAATGGTGAATATGCATATTGGAAAACTAGAATGAAGATTTTTCTGAAAACCATAGATGCATGGAATATTGTTGAAACGGGATATAGCACACCAATAGTATTGTAAGCAATCAGAAGGTTATAAACTTATGGATCAATAAACGAACCTTGAAAATAAACTGCAAATTGCTAATGCTAAAGCTATGAATTCTATTATTTGTTCATTAGATCAAATTAAATTTAATCGTATCACACATTGTCTAATTGCGCAAGAAACCTGGTGCGCACTTAAAATGACTCATGAAGGAACCTTCCAGGTTAAAGTATCTCGCCTTGCCATGCTTAGTAGCGAGTACGAGAACTTCATAATGGAAAAGGATGAAAGTGTCAAAGAAATGTATGGATGACTTTCTAATCTTGTATACAAATCAAAATCCTTAGGAAGACCATACACAGAACTGGAAATAGTCTAAAAGATCCTCAGAATTCTTCCACGAAATTTTGAAGCATATGTGACTACCATTCAAGAATCAAAGGATCTGAAACAAGTTAAAGTTAAAGAACTCATCGGAAACCTCACCACTAGTGAGCTAGAAATCAAATTTAAGGAAGAATGTGGAGGAGGAGATACACAAAAGAAATCAATAGCCCTCAAAGGAACGATGAAAAGTGAAGATGATGATGATGATGATGAAGGAGCAGCAGAACTGGCACTGATAATAGAGAGATTCAAAAGGTGGAACCTCAAATATGGAAATCCTGCCCTAAATCTACAACCGAAGAGCAGAATCGTCAAAGTTCTAAACAACTCAAAATAGCAGAAGATCATTTGTCATAAGTGCAATAAACCTGGTCATATCAAACCAAATTGTCCTCAAAATCAAATCAACAGAGGAAAAAAATCGAAAAGGATAAGTTTTGTAGCAACTTAGGATGAAAGTGATGAAGATAATAAAAGCACTGGCAGTAAGAGTGAAAGATAAAATCTGTGTCTTTTAGGAGAAACAAGTGACAGCGATGACGAGGTATCAAAACTTACTCACAATTACTTATATATTTTCATGAAGTAAATGGCTGTTTTGAAAGACTCAGGGAAAAGTACGCTAAAATTGAATCACAAAAAGATAATTTGATAGAACTAAATAAGCAGCTTGATCAATTGGTTCAAAACTACAGAAATCAGAGCCCTAAGTGTGATAAGTGTCCATCATTAGAAGAGGAAATAAAAAATCGGTAACAAAAATTAAATCGCTTGAAAATAAAATTCTGATTTTGAAAGGAAGTGAAAATACTATAAGAGAAAATTCAATTAAAAAGTGCACTTTGTTATTGAATGAACATGAATCTCTCAAGTCAAAAGTCCAACAATAGTCTACAACTTTAGGAAAATTCTCCAAAGGAGAAAGATCGCTAAATATGCTATTAGAAAAACAAACTGTTAATACTATTAGACAAGGACTTGGGTATACTCAATCTGAGAAAGGTAGAAGTGAAACTAATCATGTCAATTTCAAGTGCACGATTTTTGGAAAAATTGGACACAATCACATCAATTGCTGGTATAGAACCAGACACACGAAAACCATACCATTTTGGTTTCTAAAGGCACGAATGTAAAATTCCTAAAAATCAAACAATTCTGGGTGCCAAAAGGAACAAACATAGAATGTCTTGGTTCTACGCAAACTTTTTTTGCAAAAAAAATTGTCACTAACAATCGTGGACCTATGAAAACAAATAGGTCAGAAAACTCTATTCTCGTGTAGGTGTGTTGGCAGGCTAAGGAAAAACAAGAGTGGTACCTAGATTCTGGCTGTTCCAGGCACATGACGGAAGACATTTCAAATGTTCCTTAGCCTAGAGAGAAGAGATGGAGATATACATATTTTGAATAATCACGACATCAAAAGTAAGTAGGTATGATCTCTAAACTCTATTTGGGTATTTTTATTGGTAATTATGTTTTTATTGGCATTACTGTAGCATTTCAGCCATATCTTGAGCTTCTCTAATTTGTAAAATTCAAGATGTTCTAGAAATAGATTTAAAATGCTACAAATATTTACTTTTGTGTTTTCCCAAAATCTGGATTTAAGAGGGTGAAAATCTGCAAATCATTTGGAGTATCGTTTGAAAACAGTTTCAGAACTTTTTTAACACGGCTGTAGTAATTTGATCATATCTTGAACATCTCAAATTTTAATTTTGAAATTCTTAAAGTTCAAGAAAGCTAACGGATTATGCTACAACTTTTCTGTTTTGAGTTCTTTATTGATTCACTTTGGAATGTCATGAAGAATTGCAATGAATTCAATATATAACTTGAAAACCATATCTATTTTTCCCAAACAAGTTATGGTATTTCAAGTATAATTTTTGATTGATTTAACGAATTGACCTAAAATCAATTTTGGCAAGTAGCATATTTGAACATCTAAAAATTTCATGTTATGAGCCAAATCAAACTTCAAACTTCTACCATCCAAATAAATGTTTCAAATTGATGAGTCTTTGAAACAAAGATTGTCAAAAACTTGGAAGCAACAATCACTTTTTATTGACTCTCTTCATGTTCATCAAATCAATTTTCAAAACTGCTTTAACGAATTTTTGAATGAATATTTTTTTCCCAATATAGATTACTTTGCCTTTGCTTGTTTTAAAGGTTTTAAATTGAAACAGTTGGATATAAAGGTGTGTTTTGGAATAGACAATTGAAAGAAGATGTCTATGTTGAACAACTCTCGGGCTTTGAAGATCAGATTTTCCAAATCATGTGTATAAATTTAAAAAGGCACTATATGGTCTAAAACAAGCCCTAAGGCTTGGTATGAATGTCTTAGCACTTATCTCCTTCAAAATGGTTTCAAAAAGGGCTGTGTAGACATCACATTATTTCTATTTCATGAAAATGATGATCAATTGATTGTTTAAATATATGCTGATGACATTATTTATGGTGCCACTAACAATCTTTTGTAGGAGAAATTTGAAAAATTCATGCAGGAAAAGTTTGAAATGAGCTTGAAATTCTTTTTAGGGTTTCAAATCAAACAAAGCGAAAAAGGTACGTTCATCTCTCAAACAAAATATATTATAGAACTTGTCAACAAATTTGGATTGAAAGATGTTAAACCTGCAAAAACTCCCATGATTAAAATTGACAAGGATGAAAAAGGTAATGTAGTTGATTAAAAGAAATATCGAGGTATGATTGGATCACTTTTTTATCTTACTGCTTCTAGACAGACATTATGTTCTCTATTTCTTTATGTGTACGGTTTCAATCAAATCCAAAAGATCTCATTTAAAAGCTGTAAAAGGGATTACAAGGTATCTGTTGCACACCCCATGGTTTGGTCTATGGTATCCAACTAATGATAACTTTGAGTTAAAAAGGTTTTCAGATGCAGATTATGCCGGTAGCCTAGTTGATAGAAAAAGTACTAATGGAACATGTTTTATGTTGGTACATTCGTTAGTTGCATGGTCAAATCGAAAACAAAATTGTATTGCATTATCTACCATTAAGGTAGAGTATATTGCTCCAAGTGGTTGTTCGGCTCAAATTTTATGGATGATACAAACTTTGCAAGACTATGGTCGAAATTTTAAATGAGTTTCACTTATGTGTGATAGCAAAAGTGCAATTAATCTCACAAATAATCATGTACAACATTCTCGCACCAAGCATATAGATATTAGACATCATTTCATTAGAGATCACATTTCCAAAGAAAATATCTACATAAACTTCATTCCAAAAGATTCTCAATTGGCAGACATTTTTACAAAACCCCTTCAGGAAATAGTTTTTATTGACTTCATCTCAATTTAGGCATTTTAGAAAGGTGTTTTATATTTTTTTTATCTGATCTTAAATGCCTATGTTAACTAATCTGACTACCTATTGATTATTGAAAAAATAAACAGTGACCCAAAAAAAATGATGAGTGTTGATCTTAATCATACATTATGCCTTGAGACCCTATTCACCATCGCCCCTCTAAGATGAAAACGATCCTACAAAAATCATTTATATATGGCTGCTCAAAATGTAAGGTCGGAGCAGCGATAGACGTTTGTGGAGGGGTCATAGATATTTGTGGTTTAAGTTAAAAATAAACAAAAACATATGGCAGATGCCTGTGACTTTTCCACTGACGTTTGTGGTTTTGAAAAAACTAAACAAAAACATAGGACAGACGCCTGTCGTTCTAGGAAAATATTTTCCCGAAACCTTTGACAAACGTCTGTGGTATTTTCACATACGTTTGTGGCATGTTTTTTGTTGAAAATACTCCTAAAATTTAAATATCAAACCCTTTTTCTTGAAATATCAAGAGATTAAAACAATATATATATATATATATATTAATTTTTTTAAAAAGATACTTATTTTGATAAAAATGCTTAGCATAAATTTAGTTTCTGTCAAAGAGGTTAATTTTTTTAATTTATTGCATATCACATGAATTTGGTTCAAACTTTGTGTCGTCATTCAACGGCTTTAGTGGAGACCAACTCGGACGGACTGGTGTGTTAATCCAGCCTTAGTTTGATGGTCCTGGCTTGCATAGATTTCTTGGAGTAGTGTTATACGCTTTTATTGGAGTTTCTTATAATCGAGGAGATTTTTTATGTATGCAATTTTTTGTTTGTGAATGACCACAAATTGCTAGAACATTTTTTGAGAAAATTTAGATGAAATCATTGATGTCGTTGCTCATACTACATTTCGTGTTGAACTCCCATCATTTCTTATTGATAGTGATATATTTCATCAACTTTGTCGGTGAGAGATGTTGATTGTAGATCAATTGACCGTTTGTCTTTCTTTTCCTTATGATAAAAGTCGGTGTGATACATGAGTGATGCAATAATGTTTAGAGAGGCTGAGTGATTTGATGGAGAGGAGGATTTTGTTGGTGAAACATAGGTGTTGTTTGTGAGGGTGATTTATAGTCGACGGTTGAATAAGTGGAGTCGGGATATGAAGACATTTATTTATTTATTTAAGTAATAATGGTCTTAATAAACCATTTGTATTTAGTTAGGAGGAATATAACCTGATTTATTTACAAGAGAGAGTTTTTAATATACTTAGAAGTTTGTTAAAGGAAAATAAGTTTTTACTATACTTAGAAGTTTATCGTAGGAAAATAAGTTTAACCATATATCTTTTAACAGAAGGAAGTTTGTTGTAGGAAAATAAGTTTAACCATATACCTTTTAATAGAAGGTAGTTAAGTTTGATATGGTTAGTATTAGGCTAAGTGAAAAAAAATTATTCTATATAGTATTATATAAAAAATATAAGTCTATCAATCTAATTCTATAGAGTTAGTAAACCAATTCATTGTGAACATATTCCTATATCGCATCTTAATTTAATATTAGTTCTCTTAATGGATTAGTAAAAATATAAGCTATTTGAATCTCGGTATTAACAAATTCTAATGATACAATTCCCTTTTCCACATTATCTCGTAGAAAATGATGACGAACATCAATATGTTTTGGTCGAGAATGGTTAATAGGACTTTTTGATAAATTTATGGCACTAGTATTATCACAATATATTGGTGATTTTGTTATGATTTTACCGAAATCTAGAAGAGCTTGTTGCATATAGATTACTTGTGCACATGCTAAAGCCGCTGAGATGTATTCTGCTTCACATGTCAATAGCGAAACATAGTTTTTCTTTTTACTAAACCATGAAACTAAGATTGTCCAATAAAATGACATGTGCCACTTGTGCTTTTTCTATCCTTTTTACAACCGTCGAGATCAGCATCACTATATCACACGAGTTCAAACGAGCTTCCTTTTGGGTAGAAAACTCCATATCTTTACTGTTTTATTAAATATCTCAACATTCGTTTTACCACTCGATGATGTGATTATTTTGGCTGTGCTTGAAACCGAGCATATGAGCATATACTCATCATAATATCAGGTCTACTAGCTATTAAGTATAATAGAGATTCCATCATACTTCGATATAATTTTTGGTCGAAATCTTTTCCATTTTCATCTTTATCTAAATGTAGAGTGGTACTCATTGGAGTTGGTTTACTTGAAATATTATCCATTCCAAAATGTATTAATAAATTTTGACAGTATTTTTCTTGATTTATGAATAAAGTGGAATCAATTTTGCCAATTTGAAAACCGGAATTTTGTAGATGAGTTTTTAATCTTTCATACCAAGCACGAGGTGCTTGTTTTAACCCATATAACGCCTTTTCAAGTTTAAATACATGATCGGGATATTTCTCCTGAACAAATAAAGGAGGTTGTTCAACATACACTTTTTCTTTTATAAGTCTGTTTAAAATAGCACTTTTTACGTCCATTTGAAATTTTTTAAAATTATGATGACTTGCACAAGCCAGTAATATTTGTATTGCATCGAGACATGCTACAGGAGAAAATGTTTCATCATAATCAATTTCTTCTTCTTGATTATATTCTTGAGCTGCTAATCTTGCTTTATTTTGAACAATAACTCCATTTTCATCCACTTTATTTTTAAGAAATCATTTCGTTCCAATTACAATTTGACCGTTTGGTCTCGGTACAAGTTCCCAAATATCATTTCTTTCAAATTGATTAGGTTCTTCTTACACTGCAATAATACAAAAATCATTTTCTGATGCTTCTTTATAATTTTTTGGTTGAAAATTTGATATAAATACAACATGACTCATTTGATTTAACTGTTTTCCGGTTGATACTCTTGTATTTAAATCCTCGGTAATATTATTAATAGGATGGTCACTTAATATTCTAGGTGATAATGTTATCATATTATCATTATTGTTATTGACATTACTATTATTTTCATGTATATGTATATGAGTTTCATTTATAATTTCTTCATCGTCGTCATTTTTATTATATTTGAAGTTTTCATCAAATGAGACATGAAGACTTTCTTCTATATAATTTGTTTGTTAACTAAAGATTCTATAAGCTTTGCTTCGATCCGAATAACCAACAAAAATTCCTTCATCATCTTTAGAATCAAATATTCTTAGATAATCTTTAATGTTTAATATGAAGCATTTTAGCCCAAATACGCGAAAATACGATACTTTTGGTTTCTTGTTAAAAAATATTTCATAGCATGTATTTTTAATCATGGGTCTAAGTGTTACAAGATTTAAAACATAACATGTATTAGCAACAGCTTCGGCCTAGAAATTCTTCAGTATGTTGCTACTATTTAGTAGGGTTCATGCAAAAGTTTGATTTTTCCTTTCTATAACACCGTTTTGTTTTGGCGTTCGAGGGAACGAAAAATTATGACTAATTCCCTTTTTCTTACAAAAATTTGTAAATAGTTCATTTACAAATTCACCTCCCTGATCACTTTGTATACTTTTAATTTTTGAATTCACTAAATTTTTTATCCGTTTAGCAAAAATTTTAAACATTTCAAACATGTCACTTCTATGTTTAAAATTAATGTTCAAGTATATATTGAAAAATAATCAATAATTACAAAAACACATTTATTATGATTTATTGAACGAACTTGAGTTGGTTTGAATAAATCTAGATGGAGTAATTCGAGAGTTTGTTTTGTGGAAATTTACTTTTTAGATTTAAAGGAGCTTTCCTTTAATTTACCAAATTGACAAGCGTCACATAGGTTTTTAACCTTGTAGTTGATTTTAGGTAATCCTCTAACTAGTTCATTTTTAGCTAGTTTGTTGATATTCTTAAAATTTATATGACAGAAACATTTATGCCATAACCATGGATTATCATGATTTATGGCTAAGCATAAATTTGTATTGTTTTTTACATTAATGTTTAAAATATATATGTTTCGATCTCCAAATCCTTCAAAAATTAAAATTTTATGTTAATAAAAAATATTGCATTTATTTTTCTTGAAATCAATTTTAAAACCTTTATCACCTAATTAACTTATATTTAATAGATTATGTTTCAAATTTTCTACTAATAAAACATTCGTAATTATATAAGAGTTAGAAATACCGATATTGATGACTTCGCCGATGTCGATGACAAATCATTTTGAGTTATCTCCGAAAGTTACGGTGCCACCATCGATATATATCATATTTTATAACATTCTAGCATTTTCAGTCATGTGCTTAGAACAACCGCTATCGAGTATCCATTTCTCTTTATTCTTTATTTTAATTTTGGGTACCTGTAGAATAAGAAAATTTTAATTGGTACCCACCTTCTCTGATTATGGTCCTACGTGTCAGTGGAGGAAGGTAGCCATATCCACAAGGATTTGGTTACTTTAGAGATGTAATTTTTGTTATATACAACTTTCTATAAATATTCATCAATATATTTTTGTCTATTTAGTTTACTATTTGCTTTTGGAATCCATATTTTGACCATATTTGTATATGAATTCTTAAACTTAGTTTCAAATTTTGGCTTTTTGAATTTTATGTACAATGTGCTATATTACTTTGACTTTTGGTTGTTTTTAAAACCTAATCCATTTCGATTTCCAGATGGCTTAGATATTGTCATCAAATTTTCTAAATTTTGTTTTCCTTTTTTGAATTTTATCACATTATTTTTTATTTTATCTAATTTACTTTTAAGATCACAAATTTCACTATTTCTAGAATCTAAATTTGCTTGTAATTCTAGTGTTTCGTTTTCCAGATTAACTTTTCTGACTTATAATTTTCTAACTCATTTGACAATTTTTCATTTTTAGATAATAATGTTGCATATTTTTTTGAACAATTTCTAATTTTTCTTCTAAGATAATTTTTTCATCTTTTAATAATTCGATTTCTAATTCTGATCAAGTTAACTTTTCTACATATTCTGTAACAACCCAATAATTTTTGACATTATTTTATTTGAATTTATTTCACTTTGAAAATGTTTTAGAACTTATTTACTTAAAATTTTGTTTTAAATAATTTTTATAGTGAAGTAGAAATTTTTCTAGAATTAATGGTAATTTATTTGAAATTTTCAGGTTTTGTTTCCTATTTTTAAGCAATTTCTTCAATTCTTTTGATATTTTCTATGAATTTAATTATTTATTTCACTTTTGAAATGTTTTGAAAATCATTTTATTTCAAATTTTGTCTTATAATATTTTTGAAATGAAGTAAATAATTTTCCAAATCCATTGGTAATTTTCTTGTAATTTTTATGTCATGTTTGCTATTTTTAAACAATTTCTTTATTACTTTTTCTATTTTTCCCCAATTAAATTAATTATTTTATTTTGTAAATGATAAATAAATTATTTTATTTCAAAGCTTCACTTCATAATATTTTTAAAATGAAGTGGATATTTTTCCAAGACTAGTAGCGATTTATTTGTAATTTCTGGACGCTGTTTTGTATTTTTAAGTAATTTCTTTCATTCTTTTCACATATTCTTTAAAATTAATTATTTATTTTCTTATATTTTTACTTAACTTCGGTTTGTAAAGTATATTTCTGAGTTTTTTTTTATATAAAATTAAAAAGAAAAGGAAATGCCAAAGGTTTAAAAAGTTACAAAACTTAAGGCTTTTCACCTTCAAAACTCTTCATTTTCACAACTCCTCATTTATGTGCATTTTTGGCCGTACACTATTTTTCTTAGCCGTGTATTTTCATTATCTTTCACGTGAAAAATATCTCAGCTCCTCATTTCTCACGGCTTCAACAAAGTTTGGTAATGGCCTCCATCTTTTTTTTCACTTTTCTTCCTATTTCTATGCAATTTTTGCCTTGTTTCTCTTCTTGTTTGGATCGGCCTCCCCCTTGTTCCACGACCACCACCACCCTACATCTCTTCCATGCCTTCACCACCATTTACTCGACCAGCCATGACCTTGGCTAAACCCACCTTGATAGCCAAACCCTTGAAATTGCAACATAAATGCCTAAAAAATATGTTGTTGACCACTACTTGCCATACCACTTCATCCACCACCATAGCCGCCACCACCACCTCTGACCTGACACCACACACTCCTCCAACCTCTGTCCAGTCATGGTGCACCCACAGGCTGAGCACACTTCCCATGGTCGAGCCCTTTAGCCAACCAAAACTCCACCTTTTTCCCAAAAACCCCTTCAACTCCTCATGTATAAAACTCCATCTTGTTCTTGCCTTGAACCCGACCCATGCCAGCCCAAACCTGAGCCAAAACTTGATCAATCTGAACCAAACTATACCCTAGGCCGTGACAAAAGTTGAGGAAGCAAGGCAAAAAGTTCGGCAATTTATTTCTCTTTTATTTCAAAGTTATTGCATTATAAAGTTGTATTGAATTGTGTTGTTTTGATTGTTTGTTTTGGGTTGTACACAAGAGTTGTAGCTTGGATTCGGTCTCCACTCAAGTCTGTAATTGTGTCATCGTGCTTTGTTTTCTATTGTGTCTTTGGTTTTGAAATCTTTAGCAATTAGAAGTGAGTAAAGCTCACACGACAATTATACTTATGTAGTTGTAAAACAACAACAACAACTGAATGTGTAGAAAAATATTTATGATGTTATAACTGCCATGTGATTTTATATATATGATGATGAACATGTTAAATTGCATACCATCTCACCTGTTACATGTCATATCATCTGTTACTGTTGTATATTGTTAAACTGTTCATTTATATCTGTTTGTCACACTGCAAATTCCCTGTAGATTAGGTTCACTGTGGGTTGAAATGATACACACCCGAAAGGACTTTAGAATAAGAAAAAAATCGTAATGGCTGAAATGATAGGCCTGAACGGTTTTTAAATTATTTATTTTGACTTGGGATTGCGAGTTTGAAATGATAGAACATGGATTTTTTATTTGTAAACTGCGGATTGAAATGATATATATTCGTATCACTTAACCTAGGTTAGAAAACTATATATAGGCCCGTGGTTATTTTTATAAATTTTCTGGAAATTTTTAAGTAATTTTAAAAGTGTATATATATGAAAATTTGATTTAAATTGGATTTTTAATTATTAAATATAGAAGTTTGGAATTTTCTTAAGTTAAAAATGTTGGAAAAAATGAATGGTTGCATTGAATTTTGAAATATAACTTAAGTGGAAATTGGAATTTTGTTAAATAAAATTTAGTTATATAAATAAAAATTGAAATTAAAATTTATTTGAGAAAAAAATGGAAAAAAATTTAAGTGTTAAGTTGTTTATTTAATAGGTGAAGAATAGGAAATTTTACACTTGAATTTATTAAAGGAATTTATTGAAATTTGATTTAATAATAAGGAATTTATTATGATAAAAACAATGTGTTTAAATGATGTGTAATGAACATTTTTAATGTTAAATTATGATTTTTAGAATGTTTAAAGAGTTTAAAATGAAGTTTATTATTTGCTGGAAATACACTAAAAATCTGGAATTCACTTTTAATAGCATTCAGAAATGCTATAGTTTCTGAATTGAAATAAAATTGAGTAAAAAGAGCTATTACAGCATTTATGAAATGCTGTAGTTACTGTTGTTGAACTTATAAGCTAAAATTGAACTCAGATCTGTTATAGCATTTCTGTAAATGCTGTAATAGTCTGCTGTCTTTGCAGAAATGGATAAAAACCCTTGTTTTGAAACCTGAGCTATTACAACATTTCTGAAAATGCTGTCTTTGCTGTTTTGAACTAAAATTTAACTAAAACTGAGTTTTACAGCAGTTTTTAAGTGCTGTCTTTGCTGAATTAAAATGTTTCCAAGTATAACTTACAACAGTTTTTTTTTCTAAATACTGTGAAAGGCTGAAATTTTAATAATTATGGGTTTTGACTTAGTAAACGAACTCTGAATGACTTGAAACTTTGAAATTTGAATACTTGACTTGAAAGAATAATAACTTCACCTTTAAATGATTTAAATGAATGAAATAAATTGGAAAATGAATCATTTTAAAGGATGATTTGAATTGAACTAAATGAATGTTATCTTGTAAATGTAAAAAGGTATTTAAATTGGATATTTGAATTTGGATTCAAATAATGATTTTTAAAGGGAAGTTTAGAAAGGATATGATATTTTGATATATCAAAATGATTTGAAAATGATTTAATCTTTATTTTGATAAAGAATTGGGTTTTGAAATGATATTTTATATTGAAGAATAAAGTATTATTTTTAAAAGTTATAACCACGGGTTATAATAATGATTGGTTGGCAAAGAGACCGGGATCAGATATGGACATACTCTCTGTCGATACCGAAAATCACTTTGACAACTGTGTACGCGGTGAAGATTCTAGAATGAAGTAGGATGGTGGCGACGTTCTAATGGTATGTTACATGGACCCAACTCCCATGAGTTGGCATAAGGTGGCTAAAACAGGAGCGATCTCGGGCCAAAGGGGTATCTCCTCTAGTCGGACGCATTTATTCGATACCATTCTATTACTTTGTGATTGTTTGGTGGCCACCCTCCGATTTTGGAAATGTGTTCCGAGGTGGGCGTATGTGGCTGCTGCGTTACCACCAGCCTATGTGCGTAATTGGTACATCTACCCTGGTATTTCCTTGTGTGCCGTGTCACCTACCATATCGAGCCTTTACTACGAGTTTCTATTTGTGTTGTACCTATGCAGTATCTTCTCGTAGTCTCCCGATCAGGAGATATGCAGGTACTGCATAGACTATTGGCATTATTTGCGTTAAGGGGAATATTGGGTCACTCCATAACGCTATTTAAAAGTATGTTTATTTTACTGTTAGACATTATTATAATAGCGCAATATACTATACAGTAAATAGTTTAACGGATCCTTAGAGGATGGGCGGTCCCAAGCATCTTCTAAGTTATTTGTACCTTTACTACAGTTCACTCGAGTTGGTTTACATTGGATAAGAATATATGTCCTGACTCTAGTGTTTGTGTTTTACTTACGCTCGGGTCAGCCTGAGTTTATTCACGGATTTGGATTTCCACTCTCTGGAGGTCTGGATTCGCTGGAGATTTATCAGCCTATCTAGTTATCTATATTTCAGTTATGTTGTTCTGTTGTCAGCCTTGTATTAGTGGACTTCTTTGTATTTGGGATTTGATGTCGTATTTATTTTCAGACAGATATTATGTATTTCGTATTTGGTTTTGAGACTTTATGATAGTAGCTTCATGAAGTACTATGGTATTTATTTTTCTGCTATGAGATATTCTGATGTTCTGTGTCTGTGATTTGATTTTCATTTGCTCCGAATTTTTATTACAATATGTTAATTTGTACTATTCAAGGCTGACATGTGTGGATTATTGTCGATTTGAATAGTGGAAATTAATGGGTCGTTACAGTTGGTATCGGAGCTTTGGTTTTTAGGCAAACCTTAGCCTGCGGATCAAAAACTCATTAGAGATAGGATAGAAATATCCTAGAATGAGTGAAATCAACTTCAGAATCATTTCTTTGTGAGAGAACGTATTTTCAAAGTATAAAATGATTTTAAAATGATTTTCTAAGGATTTTTCAAAGATTATTATGATATAAATTTTTCTTGTTTTAAAAACAAAATTTTCTAAACTTCTTTCCTTTCGTATCTACCTTGTTAGAAATTTCTATAATTAGGATGTTCATCCAAGTGCATTTATCTTGTCTTGTCTTGTCTTATTTTATCTTATCTCTACCTTTGTCCTAATATTCATTCTTAAATTTTTAGGATGAATCGTAGGAATGCAAGAGGTCAGGGTCGTGGTGCTGCTCCAGTTCCAGCCCCAGCTCCTGTCCATTTCACTGTTCTTTGCAAAGAATTTACTCGGCTTGGAGGAACCAAGTTCACTGGTTCTGAGTCTATCATTGAGGCTCAGCAATGGCTGAAGAGTATCGAGAGGATATTTACTGGTCTTGAGATTACTGATGCCCAGAAGCGTCAGTTAGCCACATGGCAGTTGTAGGAGGCTGCCCAAGATTGGTGGGAGTCTGTTATGGCTAACACCGTTGAGGCTAATCTTACTTGGGAACAGTTCAGGTATCTTCTTATGTTTCTTTGATTTCTGTTTTTCTATCTTTTCATGCCTTTTTCTAAGCTTAATTATCATTCTTCTCAGGGAGGCTTTTGTTGCTAAGTGGATGCCCGAAGCCGGAAAATCCCAGCTTTATAGGGAGTTCATGGACCTCAAGCAAGGAAGCATGTCTTTTTCAGAGTACGAGAGGAAGTTTAACGAACTTTCTAAGTTCGGACCTGGTCTGATAGACGCTGCTTTGAAGAAGAACGAGAAATTTATTGTTGGTGTTCGTCCCGAGTACTATAGTCGGCTCATTTCTCATGTTCATGACACTTTTATCCAGCTTATGGATATGGCTCTTCGTTATGATAACCCTACTTCTAAGGGTCCTGCTCCAGTTGGTGCTCCTTCATCTCAGACTTCTTCTGCAAATTCTAAGAAGAGAAAGCCCAGTTTCCAACAGCAGAAGAAGAATTGGCTTAAGAATCCTGGTTTGGGATCTTCATCATCTGCTCCAGCTCAGAGGCAGCCAGTTGACCTTTCTTCCATTACCTACTTTAAGTGTGACCAGAAGGGACACTATGCGAATAGTTGTCCTACTATTGTTGGTACTGCCATTCCTCCCCCTGCTCAGCCAGCTAGGCGTGATCTTTGCCACATCTGTCTCCAGCCTGGCTATTTCAGGAGAGACTGTTATACCCAACAGAGGGGTAAGCCTTCTAGTATATTTGCTGTCACCTCTACCACTTCTCCAGCACCTGCTCCTCCAGCTCCTAGTGATGACCAAGGTACCCTACAAGGTTCTTTCTCTTTATTTCAGCATCCTGTTCGTGTGCTTTTTGATACTGGTGCATCCTATAGTTTTATATCTGTTGATTTGTATGATAAGTTTGAGCATATACTTTCTCCTGAGCATGTTTCTGAATCCTTATGCGTTTCAAATCCAATTGGGGGTCCCGCAAACCTTAATACGATTTGTAAACAAGTGAAGCTTCTTTATTCTGATCATCGTTTCAGTGGTGATTTCTATGTTTTGGGCTTCGATGCTTTTGATTTGTTGCTTGGTAGTGATTGGCTTGGTAGGCATGATGCTCATATCTCTTGTAAAGCCCGGTATGTTTATCTTAAGGATGATCTGGGTAATTCCTTTGTTATTCAGTGCCGCATGCCTTAGGATTTTGCTAGCAGTTTTATTTATTCTCTAGATTCTGCTCCTGATGATTTTCATTCGACTCGTGTGGTCAAACTCTTTCCTGATGTTTTTGGTGAAGTCACTGTTTTGCCTCCTAAGCTGGAGATAGATTTCTGCATTGATCTTATTCCTGGTGCTCGACCTGTTATTCTTCCTCCTAGAAGAATATCATCCCGTGAGAAGGTTGAGTTAGCAAAGCAAATTGAGGACTTGTTCTCCAAAGGTCTGATTAGACCTAGCCATTCAGAATGGGGAGCAGCGGTGGTTTTTGTCACCAAGTCTGATGGATCTTTGAGGATGTGTGTTGATTATAGGGAGATGAACAAGCTCACCATGAAAACAGATATCCAATGCCTCGCATCAATGATATGTTTGATCAGCTTTATGGTGCTACCTGGTTCTCTTAGCTTGATCTTGACACAGGTTTTCACCAGCTCGGAGTTGCTGAGAAAAGCATTCCCAAGACTGCTTTCCGGGATGAGAATGGTTTCTTTGAATGGTTAGTCATGCCTTTTGGTTTGACTAATGCTCCTGCTTTCTTTGTTGATTTGATAAATCGTGTTTTTCGTGATGTTCTTAATGAATTTGTTCTAGTCTTTGTTGATGATATCCTTGTCTTTTCTAAGCCCAAGGCAGAGCATGAGTCACACTTGAAATCTGTTCTAGAGATTCTTAGAAGCCATCAATTGAAGGCTAAATTTTCTAACTGCCATTTCTGGAAGGAAGAAGTCCAATTTCTTGGACATATTGTTTCTGGTAATGGAGTTTCTGTTGATCCAGTCAAGATCGCTGCGATCAATGTAAGTCTTTCCTTTTTCTCTTTTCCTTTATCATTTAATCATTCTATCTCTTCTGTAGTTTTCGTTTTTCCTATTTCTGTTACAGGATTGGAAAACTCCTAAGACTCCATCAGATATTCATAGTTTTCTGCGCCTTGCCGGTTACTATCGGAGATTCATTGAGAATTTTGCTCGGATTGCTGCACCGCTCACTGCTTTGACTCGTAAGAATGCAAAGTTTATCTGGGATAAGAAGTGTGAAGTTGCATTCGCTGAGTTAAAAAGCAAGCTAACTTCCGCACCAGTTCTTACCGTTCCGAACGGAAGTGAGGGATTGACGGTATATATTGATGCTTGTCGTGAGGGATTGGGTGTTGTTCTCATGCAGGATGGTAGGGTCATTTCCTATGCCAGCCGTCAGTTGAAAACCCATGAAGCTTATTATGCTGCTCATGATTTAGAGTTGCTTGCTATTGTCTTTGCTTTGAAGCTTTGGAGGCATCATCTGCTTGGAACCAAGTTTGAGCTTTTCACCGATCATCAGTCTCTGAGATATATCTTCACCAGAAGGATTTGAATCAGAGGCAAGTCCGTTGGCTTGAGTTTCTGGCTTCTTACGACCTTGATATTAGCTATACAACCGGTAAAGCTAATGTTGTGGCCGATGCCCTGAGTCGGAAGAAGGCTTTGTTGTGTCAGCTTGTTTTTTCTTCTCCTCTTCTGGATCATATCAAGGCTAAGCAGGATGAGGATGAGATGGTTAGGTTGGTGAAGGACAGTGTTCGGAGCAGGGTTGGTGGTGGTGGTAGTAGTAGTGGAGCTCAGATTGATGATAGTGGTATTTTGAGGATTAATGGCAGGATTTGTGTCCCGAATGTAGATGGGTTGAGGTAGGAATTGCTTTGGAAGAATCATCGATCCAGACTTTCTATTCATCCTGTTGTGTCGAAGATCTATCAGGATATGAAGAGTCTTTATTGGTGGAGAGGGATGAAGCGGGATGTCTCTATCTTTGTTAGTCGGTGTGTGACTTGTTAGCAAGTCAAGGCCGATCATCAGAAGATCCCTGGTTTGTTGCAGCCCCTAGATATTCCCAACTAGAAGTGGAAACAGGTTCCCATGGATTTCATTGATGGATTGCCGAGGTCTAGGAAAGGCAATGAGAGTATCTGGGTTATTGTGGATAGGCTGACCAAATCTGCTCATTTTATTCCGGTCAAGTCTACCCGTTCTGCTTCTAGTTTGTCTGATATCTACATGAGGGACATTGTTCGTCTCCATGGTGTTTCTCTCAGTACTGTTTGTGATCGTGAACCTATCTTTACCAGCCAGTTCTGGAAACTTTTCAGGAATCTTTGGGTACTCATCTGAATCTGAGCACTGCTTACCATCCGTAGACCGACGGTCAAACGGAAAGAGTGAATCAGATACTCGAAGATCTTCTTCGTGCTTGTGTTCTTGATTATGGTGGATCTTGGGAAGATCATTTGCATCTTGTCGAATTCACCTACAATAATAGTTATCAGGTATAATCTTATTTTATGTTTTAAACTTATCTTAATCTTTTATCTATCTCTTTCTATCTTTGAATTCAGGCCAGTATCAAGACGTCTCCATTTGCTGCTTTATATGGACGACCTTGTCGATCTCCATCTTGCTGGATTGAATCCGGTAATCGTCTGGTTCTTTGTCCTGATATGATTTTGGAAGCTTCTGAGAGAGTTGAGGAGATTACGAGAAGGATGAGGGTTGCTCAGGGTAGGCAAAAGAAGTATGCTGGTAGGCGAAGGCGGAAGCTTGAGTTTGCTGTTGGCGATATGGTTTTCCTTAAGGTCTCTCCCTTGAGGAATGTCATTCGTTTTGGTCGTGGAGGGAAGCTTTCTCCCAGATTCATCGGTCCTTTCCGCATTGTGGAAAGAGTTAGTTCCTTGGCTTATCGTTTGGAGTTACCGGAGAATCTTTCTGGAGTGCATGATGTATTCCACGTCTCACATCTTCGCGGGTATCTCCATGACCCATCTTTGTTTGTTCAGCCTTCTGCTCTTGACAGCTTGGATATTGAGCCTAATCTGACTATCGAGAGGAAGCCACTTCGTATTGTCGACAGAGGCACGAAGCAGCTAAGAATGAAATCTGTTAGTCTGGTCAAAGTACAGTGGAGTACTAATGATCGTGATTGTACTTGGGAGACGGAGGAGAGCATTCGTGCTTCAAATCCGGAATTGTTTATTCTAGGTACTACTTTGTTTTCTATCTTTTTTTTCTTATTTCCTTGCTTCCATTCTTTTCGAGGACGAAAAGGTTTGAGTGGGGGAGAGTGTAACAACCCAAAATTTTTGACATTATTTTATTTGAATTTATTTCACTTTGAAGATGTTTTAGAACTTATTTACTTAAAATTTTGCTTTAAATTATTTTTATAGTGAAGTAGAATTTTTTTTTAGAATTAATGGTAGTTTATTTGAAATTTTCAGGTTCTGTTTCCTATTTTTAAGCAATTTCTTCAATTCTTTTGATATTTTCTATGAATTTAATTATTTATTTCACTTTTGAAATGTTTTAAAAATCATTTTATTTCAAATTTTGTCTTATAATATTTTTAAAATGAAGTAAATAATTTTCCAAAGCCATTGGTAATTTTCTTGTAATTTTTATGTCCTGTTTGCTATTTTTAAACAATTTCTTTATTACTTTTTCTATTTTTCCCCAATTTAATTAATTATTTTATTTTGTAAATGATAAATAAATTATTTTATTTCAAACTTTCACTTCATAATATTTTTAAAATGAAGTGGATATTTTTCCAAGACTAGTAGGGATTTATTTGTAATTTCTGGACACTGTTTTGTATTTTTAAGTAATTTCTTTCATTCTTTTTACATATTTTTTAAAATTAATTGTTTATTTTTTTATATTTTTACTTAGTTTCGGTTTGTAAAGTATATTTCTGAGTTTTTTTTGTTTATATAAAACTAAAAATAAAAGGAAATGCCAAAGGTTTAAAAAGTTACAAAACATAAGGCTTTTCACCTTCAAAACTCTTCATTTTCACAACTCCTCATTTATGTGCATTTTAGGCCGTACACTATTTTTCTTAGCCGTGTATTTCCATTATCTTTTACGTGAAAAATATCTCAGCTCCTCATTTCTCACGGCTTCAACAAAGTTTGGTAATGGCCTCCATCTTTTTTCACTTTTCTTCCTATTTCTATGCAATTTTTGCCTTGTTTCTCTTCTTGTTTGGATCAGCCTCCCCCTTGTTCCACGACCACCACCACCCTACAACTCTTCCATGCCTTCACCACCATTTACTCCATCAGCCATGACCTTGGCCGAACCCACCTTGATGGCCAAACCCTTCAAATTGCAACCTAAATGCCTAAAAAAATGTTGTTGACCACTACTTGCCATACCACTTCATCCACCACCATAGCTGCCACCACCACCTCTGACCTGACACCACACACTCCTCCAACCTCTGTCCAGTCATGGTGCACCCACATGCCGAGCACACTTCCCATGGTCGTGCCCTTTAGCCAACCAAAACTCCACCTTTTGCCTAAAAACCCCTTCAACTCCTCATGTATAAAGTTGTATTGAATTGTGTTGTTTTGATTGTTTGTTTTCGGTTGTACACAAGAGTTGTAGCTTGGATTCACTCTCCACTCAAGTCCGTAATCGTGTCATCGTGCTTTGATTTCTGTTGTGTCTTTGGTTTTGAAATCTTCAGCAATTAGAGGTGAGTAAAGCTCACACGACAATTATACTTATGCAGTTGTAAAACAACAACAACTGAATGTGTAGAAAAATATTTATGATGTTATAACTACCATGTGATTTTATATATATGATGACAAACATGTTAAATTGCATATCGTCTCACCTGTTACATGTCATATCACCTGTTACTGTTGTATATGTTGAATATGCGCTTTGCGCTTATATGATTTTTGTTTGATGATAATAAACATATATACATTCGTTTAAATGCATTTGTTAATGTACTATTTTATTTTTCATAGAATAAATAAATATTTGCTGAATAAAATTAAATGACATAGAATTTGAATTCAAACAGAAATTTTATTCAAACAAATATTTATTACAATTTTGAATAGTACAATTTCAATCTCTCACTATAACTATACAACTTTGATTACAATCACATCACATTTCACATTTACAGTTAACCTCACTACATATCACTCACACTAGTATGTTTATCTTCAACTTCCATCTAGTTTGAATCCAGCATCTGAGAAATCTGCAAAAATATAAACTAACGCAGTAAAATTGAAAAAGAAATATTTTTGCAAATTCAAAAATAAATAATTTTTGAAAATATGATTTGCCTCAGTTATTTAGGTTGTTCGTCATAATTTACACTTGAATTCATCACAAACTCGTGCATATAGATATTACAGGGACAAGTAATCATAAGTGGCTGCAATACACACGTGTACATTCATACACATGTGCACTGCCTCGCCAACTCGTGTGCGCAGCCAAAAATAGCAAGTGTGCAAGCACAACTTCAACAAACAAGGCAATGCACTATGCAATGTACAATAAGTCCAGCAGCCCAAATGAACAAGACTACAATATCAAGAGCAAGTGCACACATTACAACAAACTCAAGGCAAATGAATAGACAAAGCAATTGACCATAATCATGTTCAAACATGGCCAGAGACCATATGTCAATAGAAAGTCGATCAGTAAGGCAATGTCAAGTTCAGGTCATAATGGAGCAACTTGAGCTCAAGAATGATCAAGTGCAGACAAATGAAACAACATGCAAATGCATATACAAACTATCATGAATGCAGTAACAACACCGCACCAGAATGCATCAAAAGCAAACCGAGTACAAGCCATAACATGTCAATACAAGCACTGAAGTTCTGCATCAAAAATGAAGACCACAAGTGAAGTAAACAACAATGTCAAGCTCACTGCAACTCAAGGAGATAGTCAACCAACAGTGCAACAGATCAAATGGCACAGTGCACCACTGATTTGAAGAACATATGAATCAAAACCAGAAGTACAAGATCAGTTTGAATGGTTGGACAAATGCACAACTAAACCAAAGTGCAATAGAATGAGTAGACCAAACGAAGAATGCAGTGGACACAAACGATGAAGCAAAGCAATATGAACTGTCCAGTTACAACCACAAAGGCACAATGCATCAACATAACAACAAAGACCACATGCCACAATATCAAGTACATGAAGCAGTTCAAATCCAAATCCAAGAATATATACAATGCAAATGTACAGGCCAGTGAACATAAAAAAATGGCAGAGTCGAAGCACAAAGAACAAAACAGTTCATGTATGCAACAGGTCAGAAATACAACAATGGAACCATCACAACAGTTCACATTGCAGTAATATCATATCACTACAGAAGTTCAAATCAAAACAACCAAATGGAGACGGCATCCCACAATATCCAGAAGTTTAGAAAATCAAATGGCCGAAGTAAACACTCAGTATCAAGGCCGAAGTGACATTGAATCGCCAATTCAATGTTGAATAAGTTAACAAAGTAAAAATTCACGAAACCAGTATTGTCAAAGTCAATCAAGCGTTCATCGTGATAACCAAGCAAATTGACAAAGTCACAATTCAAAACCGTATTGACCAAGCAATGAATCAACACCGTGTCAACCACGTAATACCAAGAATACGATAGTGACAAAGTCAGAACAAATCTCAAGCACCAATACCAGATCGAACGCTACAGAATAGAAGTCGTGCGCATCAAGTTGCAACAAAATTGGGAAAGTATCAAAGTGAATACGAACGAATCAATTGATTTGAATTCATATAAATATCAAACCCAATTTACATCATCGGCATCGAGTTAAAATCAAGTCCAATCGAAGTAAGCAATCAAACGAGCAACAAAAGAAACTACATACCGAAATCATCAACAACTCGATCGAGCGAGCAACAAGCGTAAATCATCAGAGAACAAGCGTGAGCAAGAGCAACGCAAGTCAGAGCACCGATCATCAGAAAGCCTCAATTTTGAATCAAAGACAGAAGCCCTAAATTAGTGGCAAAGAGAATCAGCCGACATTATTCTCAGGAGAAGAAAGGAACAACAGTGGATCGGGTTAATAAAAAACAAGGGGCCGGCCTTGTTAGTTTTAAAAGAGGCTTAAATTATTTTTTAGGGTTTTAAAGTATAATAGGGTTTTTAGTTTTGAGAAAAAATTACGTGTCCAAAGTTCGTATTTTAATTTTTGCTCCTGGTTGTATTTTTGAATTTGTTTTTTCTTTTCAAGTCAAAGGAGTTGTAAATCACCACCTAGGGTTTAGGTCGTGTCAGATTGTCTAGTTAGAATTAGTTCAGTGAGCAGGGTGTGCGAGTTTGCAAAACTCTATAGGCGAGAGCAGTGTTTGCGAGTAAGCGAAACTCTATAGGCGGAAGCAGGGTGTGCGAGTCTAGTAGAGTGTTTGTGAGCGGGAGCAAAAGGGTCTGCGAGTCTAGTAGAGTGTTTGTAAGCGTGATACTGTTTAATTCTAATAGAAATCTGGGAATGCAGCAGTAGGCAGGGGTTGCCGAAGCTGGGTAAATTTTGTGTGTGATTTACTTTTCAGCATATCTATTTCTGCAGTTTATTTCTGTGTTTTAAATCGAGAAAATTTGCTATAACCCTATTCACCCCCCCTCTAGGATTAATTTAGATCCTACAGTATATTGTTAAACTGTTCATTTATATCTGTTTATCACACTGCAAGTTTCCTGTAGATTAGGTTCACTATGGGTTCAAATGATACATACCCGAACGGACTTTAGAATAAGGAAAAATCGTTATGGGCTGAAATGATAGGCCCGAACGGTTTTTAAATTATTTATTTTGACTTGGGATTGCGGGTTTGAAATGATAGAACTCGGATTTTTTTATTTGTAAACTGCGGATTGAAATAATATATATCTGTATCACTTGACCTAGGTTAGAAAACTATATATATGCCCGTGGTTATTTTTATAAATTTTCTGGAATTTTTTAAGTAATTTTAAAAGTGTATATATATGAAAATTTGATTTAAATTGGATTTTTAATTATTAAATATAGAAATTTGGAATTTTCTATAAGTTAAAAATGTTGAAAAAAATGAATAGTTGCATTGAATTTTAAAATATAACTTTAGTGGAAATTGGAATTTTGTTAAATAAAATTTAGTTATATAAATGAAAATTGGAAATTAAAATTTATTTGAGAAAAAAAAATGGAGAAAAATTTAAGTGTTAAGTTGTTTATTTAATAGGTGAAGAATTGGAAATTTTACGCTGGAATTTATTAAAGGAATTTGTTGAAATTTGATAATAATAAGGAATTTATTATGATAAAAACAATATGTTTAAATGATATGTAATGAACATTTTTAATGTTAAATTATGATTTTTAGAATATTTAAAGAGTTTAAAATGAAGTTTATTATTTGCTGGAAATACACTAAAAATCTGGAGTTCACTTTTAATAGCATTCAGAAATGCTATAGTTTCTGAATTGAACTAAAATTGAGTAAAAAGAGCTATTACAGCATTTCTGAAATGCTGTAGTTGCTGTATTTGAACTTATAAACTAAAATTGAACTCAGATCTATTATACCATTTCTGTAAATGTTGTAGTAGTCTGCTGTCTTTACAGAAATGAATAAAAACCCTTGTTTTGAAACCTGAGCTATTACAGCATTTCTGAAAATGCTGTCTTTACTGTTTTGAACTAAAATTTAACTAAAACTGAGTTTTAATAGCGGTTTTTAAGTGCTGTCATTGCTGAATTAAAAAATTTCAAGTATAACTTACAACAATTTTTTTCTAAATGCTGTGAAAGGTTGAAATTTTAATAATTATGGGTTTTGACTTAGTAAACGAACTCTGAATGACTTGAAACTTTGAAATTTGAATACTTGACTTGAAAGAATAATAACTTCACCTTTAAATGATTTAAATGAATGAAATAAATTGGAAAATGAATCATTTTAATGGATGATTTGAATTGAACTAAATGAATGTTATCTTGTGAATGTAAAAAGGTATTTAAATTGGATATTTGAATTTAGATTCAAATAATGATTTTTAAAGGGAAGTTTGGAAAGGATATGATATTTTGATATATCGAAATGATTTGAAAATGATTTGATCTTTATGTTGATAAAGAATTGGGTTTTGAAATGATATTTTATATTGAAGAATAAAGTATTATTTTTAAAAGCTATAACCACGGGTTATAATAACAATTGGTTGGCAAAGAGAACGGTATCGGATATGGACATACTCTCTGTCGACACCGAAAACTACTTTGACAACTGTGTATGCGGTGGAGATTTCAGAATGAAGTAGGATGGTGACGACGTTCTTATGGTATGTTACCTGGACCCAACTCCCATGAGTTGGCATAAGGTGGCTAAAACAGGAGCGATCTCGGCCAAAAAGGGTAGCTCCTCTGGTCGGACGCATTTCTTCGATACCATTCTATTACTTTGTGATTGTTTGGTGGCCACCCTCCGATTTTGGTAATGTGTTCCGATGTGGGCGTATGTGGCTGCTGCGTTACCACCAAACCGTGTGCGTAATTGGTATATCTACCCTGACATTGCCTTGTGTGCCGTGTCACCTACCATATCGAGCCTTTACTACGAGTTTCTATTTGTGTCGTACCTATGCGGTATCTTCTCGTAGCCTCCCGATCAGGTGATATGCAGGTACTGTATAGACTATTGGCATTATTTGTGTTAAGGGGAATATTTGGTCACTCCTTAACGCTATTTAAAAGCATGTTTATTTTACTGTTAGACATTATTATAATAGCGCAATATACCATATAGTAAATAGTTTAACGGATCCTTAGAGGATGGACGGTCCCAAGCATCTTCTAAGTTATTTGTACCTTTACTATAGTTCACTTGAGTTGGTTTACATTGGATAAGTATATATGTCTTGACTCGAGTGTTTGTGTTTTATTTACGCTCGGTTCGGCCTGAGTTTATTCACAGATTTGGATTTTCACTCTCTAGAGGTCTGGAATCGTTGGAGATTTATCAGCCAATCTAGTTATCTATATTTCAGTTCTGTTTTCAGCCTTGTATTAGTGAACTTCTTTGTATTTGGGATTTGATGTCGTATTTATTTTTAGACAGATATTATGTATTTTGTATTTGGTTTTGAGACTTCGTGATAGTAGCTTCATGAACTACTATGGTATTTATTTTTCCGCTGCGAGATATTCTGATGTTCTGTGTCTGTGATTCTGTGATTTGATTTTCATTTGCTTCGAATTTTTATTACAATCTGTTAATTTGTACTATTCAAGTCCGACATGTGTGGATTATTGTCGATTTGAATAGTGGAAATTAATGGGTCGTTACATATTCCTTATTTAATTTTTTTGATTCTCTATATTTATCATCTAATTCAATGTTTATTTCTATTATTTCATCATAAGTAAGTTCAGGACGTACCTCATCGGTGTTAGCCATAAAACAAACATTTGCTTGTTCCGAGTCGCTTTCACTATCACTATCTGAAGAAGTAGACGAATCCAAATCATTTCATGTTACTTGAAAAGCTCTTTTCTTTTTCTTGAATTTCTCGAATTTGTTATTCTTTTTATCATTATTAAGCCGTGGACAATCCTTCTTCATGTAGTCAAAATTTTCACATTCATAGCATTTAATCGATGTTTGATTTGAGGAGTTTGGTTTGCCGCCATTTGGAAATTTGATCATCTTCTTGAACTTCTTGAATTTATTGTAGTTCTTGACAATAAAGATAATCTCCTCTTCATCTAATTCTGAATCTTCGTTACTTGCTTGGAATGTTACTTTTTTCTTTTAATGACTTTGATCCTTTCTAGCTTGCAAGTTAGCTTCGTACGACATCCAGTTTCCTATTAGATCTTCGAATTTAAGTTGAGAAAGATCATTGGCTTCTTCGATGGCTATAACTTTTCTTTTCCATTTATTTGTCAAAGAGTTTAAAATTCGTGTGACTAAATCAAAATCTGTGAATTTGACACCAAGTGCCATGAGATCGTGTTGAATGGTTTGAAATCTTGCACACATATCAATAATTGGTTCACTTGTTTTCATTTTGAAAGATAAGAATTGGTTTTGTAAAATCAAAATTTTAGTTTGCTTGACTTTATTCGTGCCTTCATGTGTGACTTGTAAAGTGCGCCATATATCATATGCAGTCTTGCAGAGCATGACACGTGAAAACTCATTTTTGTCAAGTAAGCAAAGCAATGCATTCATAGCTTTAGCATTGTTAGATGCCTTTACTTTTTGTGCATCAGTTCATGTGCTAATACCGATGTCAGGTGCTTCATATTTGTTTTGAGTTGCTAGCCATATTTCTAAGCCATCGACTTCCATAGAAATTCGCCTACGTGTTGACCAATAAGCATAATTAGAACCAGTAAATAGTAGGAGACGAGCCGTTGCTTGAACTTCTTGAAATGTGCTTGTCATTTCAATGATTTATCAATTTCATGTTACTATAGATTGAAATGACTTTACTCTGATACCAAATGAAAGTCTATAGGATCTTTACAAATAATGCAATTTATATGTATACATGTGAGGATGTATATTACTAACTATGTTAAGCAGAGAACAATAATTAAATATAAATAAGATAAATAATAGAAACAACCATACCAGATATTTTATACTGGTTCGGACCTCCTGTCCTACGTCTATCCTCGAAGCTCCTCTTTGGTATTTTCTTTAACCAACAAACTCTCGCTTCGCTCGGAGGAATAAGCCAATACAAAAGTATGTCTCTAACAATTTTGTGTTTCAAATATCAAGAATTTTGACTGATAGTACAAATCTTCCTATGATCTCCTTTGAATATGTGAATGCTTTGAGTTGTAGGAAACGGTTTAATCAATATTATATTTTAGTTATGATAGATTGAGAGTATGTAAGCAATTGTATGCACAAGAGAGTAATAAGAAATCAAGAGAGAATGGTTTTAATTAATTCAATTTTGTTAATCTCTAAATCTCAACCATAGTAGTATTTATAGATTTAAAGAGTTGTTATTGTTGGATAAGGTCTATTAATTTTAATGGCTGCAACCTTTTGAAGAAGGGTCAATTTCTATTCATTCAATAGAAGTATATTCAGAATTGTGTAGTTTTTCAGATGATAGACGTCTGTGGTAATACATCAGACGTCTGTGGCTTTAGAAAATAATTTTACGAGGATTGTCAAAGACATCTGTCATTTTTCCTCGGACGTCTGTGAATGCTAAATGCAGTTTTTCACTTTATGTTCAGTGTATATGAAATCGTGTTTGATTGTTTGTATATGTAAACTCAAGGAGACCTTACAGTGTTTTATCTAAGACTCTTTTACAGCAGAATAACCTTACTAATTATAGTATGGTCGATAGATTTTTGTTTGTCTTTGAGTCCCAATATCGATGTCTTTATGTAGTATATAGATGTTATCTTGATAAGATGTATACAATATATATGATTGTATAGTTGTCATTGAAACATTGAATGGAGAAATTTCCACAACAAGAAGTCTTCTACAAGTCTCAAATTCAAGTTTGATTGCGAATTTGATGAAGTGGTATCAGGTCATGGTTGGATTTGAGTTGGAGCATGGAACGTCGATCGAGTGCCGAATGTAGAAATCAATTTCAGTTTTAGTGTTGGCCATCACTACAGAGAAACGGTATAAACAACATATATAAATTCATTAATTATAAATTGAATCCCGATATATCTGTTTGTTAAAACAAGGGTTTATAATTAAGAGTGAATTGGTCAAAACAAAAGTTTAACATGAAGGGAAAAACATCAACAAAATTTTATATTAGTTTAGCATTATTTTAGCATAACATTTATAGTAAAAATTCTATATTTACGGCAGATGTTATATATTTACGGCAAATGTTATATACATTAACATATTAACATTACTTTGTCATCAGTTTAAAAAAAAATTATTTGTGGTCTTGGATAGAAAATCCTTAAACTGTTTACTCTAGTCTTACTTTCATGTTGCTTTTTGTTTGATGGTAAACCGTTGTTAGTTTGTAATTTGCAAAAAATTAGATTTAAGAAATAGTCACATATCCACTACTACAAAAATTATATTCTAATTAATTTTAGGTTATGTCTATTAGCACCCATTAATTTCATTTTCCACACTCCGGCTAAAATAAAAAATAAAATAAAATAAAACAATGTTTCTTTATTTGCCCTTCCACATTTCATAAAGTAACATGTTTTCTTTCTTTAGAATCCCACGTCGTAATGGAACTTTTTTAAAAGTTCCATGTTTACATGTAATTCATTTCAATAAAACCGCATTAACAATCTAATCAAACAAAGTTCAAACATAATTTAACCAATTTTAAAAATAATGTAACTAGTTTTAAAAGAATCGAGATTATTTAAAACTTAAAACCTAATTGAAGTGTTTTACAATTGATGCACAATGTTCGTTTAAGCAATAATATGATGGTAAAGATCAGCTAATGGAAGAAAAAACTTGAAGGAAACGAACAAAGAAGAAAAATGGTAAAGTAAGCATATATTGGGATGGGTAAAGAAAATCAAAGGTTGTTGGTATTTTCTACAAAAGAGCGGGTGAAAAAAGAAACCTGCGGAATGTTGATAGAATTAGCGAAGGCACTTTAACCATAAAAGACCCTCACTTGGAAAAGGTTAAACATACACAACCTCCGACACGCCCAATCATCAAAGGCCTTCTCCTCTTATAACTTCAACTTGCACCACTAAGTCTCGTAGTTCAGTTCGATTTAATTTTTCTTTTCTTGAAGGTAACTAAAGGTAAGTATTCTTTGCAGTGGATAAATCTTTATATTTATCTAAGAAGAAATGACATAACATCTTCAAATAAATGTTGCGTCCCTTTTGTCTCTCATACATGATGACCCGTGTAAGCGGCTCTAAAAGCCAAGAAAGTCCACTGCGATCGCTCATGGATTGGGGAGATCTGACCCGTCACTTTTACTTCAAATAAATCACGGCTGCCCTGAACTAAACGTTTGCGATTACTTCGAGCAATATGAGTGAATTAGATCACGTGGTGCACGCTGCACTAAATAATTCAACGAGTCAATCCATTTCAGTAGCATATTTTTAATTTGGATCATATAACATTAAGAAAAGGACTTATCAATCAAATATATTATGCAGCCACAAAGATATACACCACCAATCAACTAACCATATCGCACACAATTAAACTAAAAGTTTAATACATCACCAGTCAACTAAATTACTGTCGGTCACAAAGGTAATATCAAATGCACATCCAACATGTAACAATCATAATACCGCTCCTATATTATTTCTTCCGTATAAAAATACATCGGATATAAATTAACCTGTCAAATATTGGATAGGAAGAGCGCTTCCTCATTATGTTATATATAAGTTTGGCAATAATAGAATACATTAATCTGCAACATAACACCATTAATTTACAAAGTAAGAGCTGTTACACTGCTACGTTTACAAAACTGACCTTCAAAAGCATAAAATTGGATGCAACAGATTTGGAAACCACTTCTCAGCTTTACTTACCATGGTCCTGTTCTTGTCCTCGACAACAAACATAGCTTTTTTGGACCTCGTTGCTGCTTCATCATCTCTATAACCTGCATAATTATTGCATATAATTTGTCATATTATATAGAACCATACTTACTGAAGAATTGGTGTAATGTTGTTTATGAAGTGCATCACATGAAGTCCATATTTGAGCCATCACAAACACAATCTGTTGCTTCTTCTAATTAGTTGAAGTTTAGTAGTATTACAAAGTACAAACAAATATGTTAATGATTGCCAATTAGATATCAACTATGTTAATGATTGCCGTTACTCAATAACCATCAACGAAATCAAAATACTGATAACTTTTACAAGATTTTATGCAATAAATATTTAGATGTAGACTTTGTTCGGAGCAGAGCTAACTCCCTTTCACCTTTTGCATCGATCAGAAATTTTATATCCTGTACTTGACTATAAGGTAATAATTCACAAAAGATCCTTGTGCTATTTCTAGAACTTATATACTGATAAGGATATGGACTACATGTTAACAACGTACAAAATTCATTTTAGCCAAACTATATTTGAGCTTGCATTTCTGATAATTTCCCCCCTAAGAGATTAAAAAAACCAACAAATCCGTTGATATGCTAATTTGACATGAAGAAACGACTGGGAGTGGTTAGGTTTATCTACCACACATGGCAAATGGGTGGTGGATTAAGCTTGCCACTTAATTTACTAACTATAATTCTGCTTTATTATTTTTGTAAATGGGTTCTACATGTTTGTGAGGGCAATTTCAAAATATCATGTAACAAATTAAGGTACATAATTGAAATGGGTTCATCCTGCACAAACAAGAAAGAAATAACAGATCTTAAATACCAACGAGTTAACCTACCAAAAATTGTGAAGTAATAACAAAACAAACACAGGCCGATAGATAATCCAAGCATAATCCAAACATTGGAAACTAATTGATGCACAAGTAAGACAATCACAATATTGTGTCTGTATATTTTGAAGAATTATTTAACTGGAAGACAAATTTGGAATATACACTGTCGAGATTCAAGAAAGAGAATTGTATTTTTTAATTAATTTTGATGGAAAAAATTTAAAATGATTTACAGTTTTGCACAAATAGACATAATAATTTTTACAGTTTTGCAAAAAAAAAAAAAAATTAAAAAAAAAATACATAAGTGTATTTAAGAAAGGAAAAAAAAAACATGGCGCTTGCTACGCTTTTTTTGAATTGATTACGTTGGTTGTATCAATTATAGGAGATTGTTCACATAAACGTTGATTACGGTTGTATCGGTTGATTACGCTCTTCACTACCATGTTTTTTCCCCTATATTGGTATATATTGAAAATCGTGACTTCTTTGATGTTTGACTAGGATAATGGTAGATGGTACAAGATCATATTTGCACTCATACTCTTTTATCTTGCTTAGAAGATGAGGGAGTGGCCCTTCATTTAGGAGGAGATGGAGTCATAGAAAAGAAAGGAGAGGGGATGTGGGCTGGGGGGATTGGGGGTATTTGGTGGGGTGGGGGTGGAGGTTCTTACTATTATTTCTCCCTACGTGCATGTATGTTAAGAAAAAGGTTTGGAACTTTGTCCCAAACCTTTTCTTATAATAAAAATTCATAGTTGATGCCAAGGGGATTCAATCACGGAACATCCAGATTAATAACTTAGACTCTTACCACTGTGTTTGTGGTCCTCCATTTATACCCATGTTACTTTTGTTTATTTTTTTAAATCTAAATGGAGATGGATGAAGCTGGATAGGAAACTGGATATATAGCTCGTAATGTTAGAAAAAAATAATGAAGTTGAGTAATGCAAAAGCAGAAACCAAAGCTCAAGATTTCTACCAACATGCCGAAATTCCCGTTTATTCTTAAATAATTGATTCCTACCAACAGTAAAACAAGAATTCGATTGGATTCGAGTTGGATCATGCGGCATCGAGCATGTAATCATTTTATCGTTTTTTATTTTTTGAAGTTGATATCAAGCAGGTAATCCTACCACATTTAGCATGATTTAGGATTTGAAATGAGATGAAAATGATGGAATAAGAGATATTATGAGTCTTATGACTTCAGAAGAAAATAGTTTGTTTTGTTTTGTACTTGGGTTTTAGGTTGATTTTTTTTTGTTAATTAAATTATACATCAAGTGATTATAGACCCAATTCAGCAGACAGTAGGTCTATTGATTACAACTTGAGATATTGGATTCTATGGCATTATATTTGTTAGATTTACAACTATTCAACCCAATCTTCTAAATTGCAAAATATTATACTTGTTAATTATGCTTATTAAATATTCTTATTCGCTAAGACATAAAAACGTATCGCAAAGTAAAGAAATCCGAATCCGGAATTTTCGAGAAGGAACTGAAAATTTGAAACTTTAAATGATCCCATAAACCGAAACCGAAATGTAAAACCTTCGTAGAAACATGGTATTTATTCCTTCATCATGAAGGAGTTGGTGTTTTCAGTTCAGACTCTGAGGCACTATTCTACAGTCTTTTAGTGGCTCTTGCAAAAAAAGCAAGATTTGAGACTTACTAATCCTTTCATGGATCAAACTAAGACCTTTTTCAATCTCAGCATTCCATTGCCAACTGTTTCCTCATGGGAGATGACAGAGAGAGTTATTAATTCATCTAAACTTTGTACAATTTTTTTTTTTACATTTATATCTAAGCTCGAATTTAGGCACTAAATATGAACATGCATGTGCTATTGAAACATGGAGTTATATTGTGCAACAGGGTTGGATATGAATCCATCTAGTATCACATATTCTAAGCAAATAAAGTTCCAAAAATCAGAAATGTGAGATAAATAGGAAAAAGACGAGGCTAAACATATATTTAGTCAAGAGTTACTACCAGAAATTACTACCAAAACTAATGTTGCGAACAGGTAAAATAAGTACCTGATTTTTCTGTGTTTTCATGATCTCAGCCTGCAGGATTGAAGTAACATATGGAAATTAGAGCATATTCCAACATAAAATGCATATACAGCGGCTCATAGAAGCTATAAAAGTTCATTGAGCCTTTGCACAACAAAGTTCAAAGTTTCATATATAAACTACTAACTTCCTTGCAGATGCCACTAAATGTTTGCAAGTTCAGGAACAAGGTACCTGTTTCTTCTCCAATTCCTGATTTTGTTCTTTCAATTTGGCTACTTCAGCTTCCAGCTCCATGGTATAAGCCTAATAAGATGAGAGGAGTAAAATTAAAAATACAGGCACTTGTAGAATATTGATAGCATGTTGACCCTTATTCATTCATGGTTCTGATATATATATATATATATATATATATATATATATATATATATATATCAGCATAAAGAAAAAATTTGTGACTAGGATGCTTCATATGACACATTTTCTAGTGAATTTGATTTCTATTTGCTTCTTACTACCAACTTATAGATCTTGCTAAATTGCAACAGATTTATTCATTCGTTCAATTATTTATTCCTTCTGATATCTTAGAGAAACAAGCTTCCGCTTATAAAACCCGAAGGAGTATGCAATAGACCCCTAAAACATGTTCCAAATCACAGGGCTGGTGACGATAGTTGTCAGATGTGATATTCGAACCTGTAACCTTGGTTAGCTAATTGTGCAACTTACCCACTGATGAATCCCGTGGGGTTACAGATGTTCTGTTTAAATATTCAGACATAACATCTGGTTTGTTTTGAAAAATTCATTTATTAACATATTTTAATCTCTTGAAACTAGTGCAAAATGTACACATTAATACCCAGAAAAGTAAGTCTTCTAATGCATACTAGCACACTGATTCATATTAAAGGTTACCTGTTTCCTTTCTCGTGACCTAGCAGCTGACTCACGATTCTTGATCATCCTCTTCTGCCTCCTCTCTACAACCTTCTCCACTGATCCACTACATTTCCTACCCCTCGTACCCGACCCGAATACATTATACGGATCAGGCCACAATGATGATAGATCTCCATTAGGCTTCCCAATCACATCAGGGGACCTAACTCTCTCAACTGTTACTCCACCCAAACCCTGTACCCCATTCATCAACCCATTATTCATACCCTGATCTCCAACCGCAACCATCCTTCCTCTTCCATTATCCACATTATTCCCCCCTTGCAACTGTGCTTGATAAGGCCTAGCAGTCCCTACACCACTTGAATGTTGACCGAACCCTAGATCGAGTCCCTGGTTACCATTACCAAAAAACATATAGTTGCCATTATTCATGCTACTCTCTTGTGCTCTACTACTTACAACTTGCAACTGGTGTTGAACATTAACGTTGTTTTCTTCTCTTACAACACCAGCTCTAACTAAAAACTCTTCTAATGTCACTTCATTGAGCGTCGGCTGTCTGTTCTGCTGTTTTATTTCAGGCATTTGACCAGACATCTCACCAGATATACTTGCTTCCTTGAACAAGTCTTTCCAGACTTCATCAACTGTTTTCTGGCTCAAAGTTCTAGGCAAAGTTAGTGAACCTTGCCTCTGAATCCCAGAGGCCCCACTGGTGCCAGCAGGTGCAGTAGAATCTGCTGTGGAGCCTAAGGTATAAGTCATAGCTTGTGACTCTTCAGCAGTCCAAATGTTACGGAGAAGCTCATCCATGTTCATGGACCCAAAATCTTTTCCAGGCCCACCAAGTGTGTTTTGGAACTCCTCAAAAGTTAGGGAATATACAGACTGGAGCCGGGATAATGGGAATGGAGTAGATGGTGTAGGTAGTTGTTGTCGTGGCGGCGGCGGCTGTGCTTTGCCTCTATCAGATGTACCCATGTTTCTGTAATTCATTGTGAAATTTTAATTTCCTTTTACAGCTGCTGGATGAGTTAAACGATTGGCTTGATGTACTGGTTTTATTGGTAATGGAAATGATAGATTTCCTGAAACATTACAATATCTGAGATCGACAAGAAAAACAATATGATTGGTACTATTTATAGCAGTCATAAATCCACAGAAACTTCTGACCAGGTAAACAAAGTTATGATTACCAATTCACAAGCAGAATATCGTACTTGCCTTCTTTATCTTAGTATATCAACAAAAATAGTACCAACTAAAAAAAAATGTACGAATTGTTACATGTATCAACTCGATACCAATAATAGTGATAAGCGACGAGGTTTTGAACTTATGGGTTTTGGGATCAAATCAATAGGGTATGCAATTATCATCTATCATTCAAAAAGCACTTAATATTTCCAATAACAATTAATTTAGAATAACCATATGCTTATTAACCAATATGATTTTGTCATTTTTGTTCACACTGCTCTGAGGTCAGTTTTGGTCTCAGGTCAGTACTGAACCCCGCGTCCTAATGCCACCTGCATCTTTGTTCCAGTTCAACAAGTTAAAATCCTGCAACTCAATATCTTCAAGACCAGAGCTTCAGTTTAGATCCAATTCCCAATGTCAATATACCAGTTCCTAAGGCTCCTAACATACATTGGTATCGTCAACTACCATACTTGTGGGTAGCCTTTTTTTTTTTTATAGTACTACATAATTACAAGTGCTCTTCTCAATTTGAGGATCACTCTTGTACAAAAAAGAAAAAGAAAAAAGTATTCAGACACACTAGCAAAACATACAGCGTTTAAGAAGTACACCATAATAGATCATAGGAATACTACGATAACTAATTAGCTAGCTTTATATGATCAATAGTAATCATCTCTAGCTTAACTTTTCACTAGGCAAACTAAATTGTAATATGCAACATACAGTTGACTAGACGATCAATTTCTCAAATCACACATATTTTTTGTAAATTAAAATTAGTATATATTTATATTTAAAAAAAAATTATAGGTTCATTCTTTGACACATGGATCAATGAACGATGACTCGGAGAATGTATGTTTATGGATACTTTGAAGGCTATGGTTGAGATGAGCAAAGTTATATTATTTATTAAATTAAATTAAACAGTTCTTATTTATTTAATTAAAGTTAAATTAATTTTTGTAATTTAATAATTTATTTATCCAAAATTCAATAATTTGATAATATAATAATTGATAATTACTAATTTAGATTTGATCATTAATAGTTAATAGTTAATATGAATAATTAAATATATTTTAAAAATTTATGGTTTAAATATAATGATTAAATTATATTTAATGAATTATAATCAATAATTTAAATTTAATAGTTTGTACTTTGTAATGTATAATTTATATATAATAATGAATAAATTATAATTAATCATTTAATAATAATCAATAATATTCATAATTAGTAATTAATTATCAACAATTAAGAATTTATAAATAATTTTAATACTATTTGCAATATCTGTAATATTCAAGTGTAGATATAATAATATTTTATTAGTTATTGGATGAACAATCCTTCCATCTTACATCGAACTTAACCTCAGACACAAGGCTTACATAACAGCTTTGTTAACCTTGAACGTGTGAAGTTTGCGTTTTGTAAACCCTACGTTCAGATTCCAGAGAGGGCACAATAAGACCTTTAAGGACAATACTCAAAATCTAATGCAGAGCAATTAAAAATCATATTAACTAAAATAACAAAGAGTCCTCGTTTTAATTTGTTTTTTTGTACCAAAATACAAGATTGGCTACCACATCATCTCAGATTATGCTAGATTAAACCACAAGGCTTTCCAAAGGCGAGACTCCCCAGCAAAACAGGACTCTAAGAGTTGACTTCGCCTTATAAAAACCAATTCAATGACCGAGTTCTGACTAAATAAAACGGTAAGATGTGCTTATAAATATCAAGCGATGTGCTAACTATTACGGACTCTGACTATTCAGTAGTTAAATCTGATCTAGGTGATAAAGAAAAGAACTAAAAAACTAATATATATTTATTCTCAAATTAAAACTTCTATTTAAACTCACTTGCATATTATATTCTATTTAAATAGTGCAATGCAAATAAATCAAGTGCAATAAATCAATAGATTTGGCATCACATAAAAATAAACATTATATGCCTAAACGTAATTTCAGTATATTCGCTGTCAACTGAAATATGCACTGCACAAATTAGTTTTTGATATGACAGCTGAAAAGCAGATCTACTCCTCAACTCACATCTAATATTACATAAAATTTACCAAAGAGAGGGAGAAAATCTCATGTTTATCCGCTAGATACTAAAGAGAACCCAAACATACCTTTGTTGAACTTCACAGAATAGCCCAACAATAAGGTTGTAATCTTCCCCAAAAATCAACTCCTACAAAATCCAATAAACCCAAAACCAAAAATCGATGCAGTCCACTGATTTGCCGAACGAAAGTAAGCAACAAACCCAAAAAATTTAACAGTAACTAAAATAATCTTTAAAAAAAAATGAGAGATGGAAATATGCGAGAAAGAGAAAGAAACCTGTTGATTTTATATGATGTTCTCTGTTTCTCATTTTCAACGAGACAGGTGTCGGGAAGTAAAAGAAAGCAAGCATTATAAAAATAATTGAGCATTAAATAATAGAGGCACTAACGTGGCAGTTTTAGAAAGAGTGCGGGGATGATGCAAGTGATGCGTCATCCAACCATATTTCGGCAATTGGTGTGATCTGGATGGTGGTTAGTTGAATATTTGCCTTTCCCTTTCACATTTCTTCCCAGCGTTTTTTAGAAGAAAAAAAAACTGCTAAACCAATCAAACTACAATGCCAAAAAAATATAAAAAAAAAAGGAGTTGATGAATCTTATCGTGGATTTCGTATTCCACACCCCTTCAAAACACAACGATTAACAGCAAAGATGAACATAAACTATCAGGATCATTAAAGCAAAAAATAAGATAATATTTTCTATTTAACCTCATAATTATTTTATGCTGTTAGTAGCAAACAAACGCTTAATTCAACATATAATTTGCATACCATTGTTCAACACTTGTTCCATAAACAGCTTTTTTTCTATTCAGTGCAGAAAAATACAATATAAACACTAATGCACGGATAACTAGCCAAATTAACACAAAATTCATGTACAGAGGTATAAGGGTGACTTGTTACTGAATCTAGTAGAGTAACAAGAACAATGTCAAGCGCATCCCAGTGTTACCTCTTGTTATGAAATAGGAGATAAAATGTGGTTGACTAGCATCAAGCAAATTTTTAATTGTCTCATTAAGCAAAATATCTTTCCAGCTGCAGCTGATCAGGATTTCTTTTTCATGTTGTTTAATTTTTCCTGTACTCATAAACGATACCTTCTACCAAACTTCTTACTCTTCCTTGACCAAATAACTTGTTCACAATTGCAAGAGAGAAGTCTATAGCACTCGAGAGTCCAGCTCCAGTAATAAGCTTTCCATCAATCACCACTCTTGTTTCCTTCGAAATTTGATCATTTGCTTCGCTGACTATTCCAACATGGGATGCTACATTTTTCCCCTGCTTTCATAATTTATTCCATGATGAGGCTGTGTTTCATTGTAACTAAAATATGCATGTTAATTAAGTCAAAACTGAGGCAAATTTTGTTCATGCAGAAAATATACGTGCAAATATGAATACAGAGTAGGCAAGCCATGCATTATAGATAATGGAATGTTACCTTCAGTAGCCCTAGCTTGCTTAATATAGTGTCTGAAGAGGAAAATCCACCATACATTCTTCCTGCTGCTTTCTGCTCCTTAAGTAATCGTTTTAATACCCTAGACTTCTGTAGTTTCTCTGCAGAAGTAACTCCTCCCTGTGGGGGAAAGTGAAATGATATTATAACTATGAAATAAAAAACACATTTGTATGACAAGATGGCAATTACTTGCGAAAGATGAAGTTTATGTTGGTTCAGCACATAACTTGCATTTGAAAAAATATCAATCAACTGAATCTTAATAGTTCAAACCTAGTAAAAGACCCATGTTTCTTATAAGAACTATATTCCATTGTTCCTTAATTCAAACTTGGTGGAAACATTTTTCAAATAAAATGAAAAAAATATCAGCCAAAGATAGTTATGACTATCCCTGGTGGAAACATTTTTCAAAGGGACAAATTTTCGTAGACAGCTAATTTTCAAAACTACTTGGCCATTAAAGCCCATTTCCAAACTTATTACTAAACAGAGTCTGTTTGTGCCCAGTCAGCAGCCACATCAGTCATGGTGTAACTGCCTTGGTTATAGGCGCAACTATGAGTTGCGTATATATTTAAAAAAATAGGCGCAACTCTGCACCTATTTTGTTTTGTGGAAAAACAAACATGCGTTGTGTTGTTTTTTTTAAACAACATAATAGGCGCAACTATGAGTTGCGCTTTTTTTTTAAATATATGCGCAACTCATAGTCGCGCATATACGAAGGCAGTTGTAAAAAAAACTGACATGGCTGCTGACTGGTGCAAACCAGCCTTATTTGATAATAAGTCTGCAAATGAGCTCTGAACACGAAATAGTTTCGAAAATTGGTCCACTTTGAAAATTTATCCTTTACAAAGAATATGGAAAAAAAAAATCCAATTCAGACAAAGATAGTTACGAATATTCCTGGTGGAAACATTTTTCATAAAATATGGAAAAAAAATCCAATTCAGACAAAGATAGTGAGTATCCTTGAGGTATAGGGAACTAGTGTTTTTTGGACATATCAAACTAGGATTGAAATTTGAAAATAAAGTAGGGCGTAATATTGCAAATGTTATTTATTTATATATGTATTACTATAATTTTATTTCAGTAATGATTTATTAAACAATTATATAGTAATTTATATATTATAATTAAGTAATTATTAATAATTAAGTAATTAAATAACATCGTAAATAATTTACTAATAATGAAAAATAATTATACGTTTTAAATAAATAGTTCATAACAAAATTTATGCGATTAATTAATTAATTAAAAATTCAATTTCAAAGGGAATATAATAAAATAAAGGTGTAGCTCACATGAAAAGTTTAACACCAGAAAAGGCTAAAGTCTCACATTAGCAAGACGGTAAAAAGATGCTTATCCCTCAAATAATTTGTTTAAGGTCAACTGTCCATGTATGTTATACGCATATAAATAGAATGCATGAAAACATGCCAATAAGTCACACAGCCACATCGCCTGATTCACTGATTGGTCAGTGTGGAAAAATAGGACAACGATTTCTTATTTCTTTCCTATTCTTAATGTATTTTTCACCTATTCTTTTCTAGATTTACTAAAAAAATTGCAGTTTCAAACCTTACTTTTGTCATGCAAAAACTTATGGGTGCCTTCGCAGTCACTTAAATTTTCGACACATCGGATATTGGAACAGGGCAATAACGAAATTTGCTCCGCTTCTTCTCCGCAAGAAAAATGAATATTTTGAGAATGATGCGTCGGACATGTGCAACACTGTACCATGTTCATTTTTATGTTTTACTTTAAAAAACAAAATAATAAGTAATAAATAATAAAACTCCAAAAAATTATAAATATTTTTTTAAATAACAACAAAACTAATAAACATATGTTGTAAAAAATAAAACAATATTGACGCTTGTTCAACCAAAAGTTGGGCCAACTTATATGCCTAAGTCAAAGAAATCAATGGTACTTGGGTAAAAGGATCGGTTCTTGGACAAGTGTGCAAGTCATTGAATAGTTAAGTAGTCGATTGTGCAAATAGGCAATTATGCAAGTCACTTGTGAAAGTTGTAACTATAGTTTACCTAAGTGGCCATTAAAGTCCCAAATCAATGTTTCTATTTATACTTGAGTAAAAATGAAAACGACGAAGAAGTACAATTGAAAATTCGCCCCTTCTTAGTAGGGGTACATGTCTATTTACAGAGAAATTACCCCTAGGGTATTTGACATGTGACATTCATGAAAGATGAACGGTCAAGATTATACTGACATGGCACATTGCTAATTTGATGTGGTAACACATACTTTTGATTTCTTCATGATGACAAGGCTCGAGTGGACCAATTAGGGGTTAACATGTGGTAAACTAGACTGATTCATGCATTGATTTCTTGATGTGAGACGATATTTTATCAACATCCGATAGCATCAACGTTTAATATTATCAACATGCGATAACTTAATCTCAACAAATGATAGCTTGACACCTCATCATGTGATAACTATATCTTCAACAAGCATTAACCTCAACTTGCGATAGCCTTTATTTTCATCGTGTCAGAACTTAATCATGTATCATCATGTGATGGCTTTATCTTATACCTTTACCGTCTTCAACATGCGATAGCTTTAACGTCTTCAACCTATGATACCTTGAGTCCACCGTGTGATAGCCTTGATAGCTTTATCCTCAACATGTGATAGCTTGCTATATATTATTATGTGTGATAGCTCCATCTTCAACGGTGGTAGCTTTGTCTTTGCTTTTCTAGTTCATCTTTCGATACTCTTCATGTATCTCAACCTTCAATAGCTCTTATACTTGATCAAACTTGAAAATTTGAGTAAACATTTGTTCACCGCTTTAAAGAAAAAGTGTTTTTATACTTTAGTATAAACATGAAGTACTTTCTGCTTATTTTCTGAATTAAACTCATTCCTCAGATCCCACGATCTCGGTCGTAAAAACTTCCGTTCATTAAATTGATGGTGGATTCTTCTCTTTCTTTCTTTATAAATACGCGTCTTCCTCTCTACTTCATTTTCTACCAGTCGTTTAAAATCAAAATAAGCTCACACACTCTTCAAAATAAAAGTTTGATTTGTCTTTCCAAAGTAATTAGCCGTTCTTATTATTGCAGTTTGCCGATTTTCGATTTTAAGTTCATACCACTTTGGTGGTCTAAGATTTTCAAATTGTATGATTTTTGAAGATTTGAATGGGCTTTGCTAGTTTTTCCAAATGAATTGGTTTTGATCTTAAATTGCTAGACTTTTTCTTATTGCTTGTTGGTGGATTTCGAGTTTGTAACCCGTTTTCCATTATACTTATAGCGACCTGGAAATTCGAACACGTCGTCTTCGAATATCAAAACGTTTTGAAATACAGTTAAGTGTTATAATTGTGATTTTATAATCTTGTTAAACATCGTTTAGTTAATAAATAACGATAAGGAACTTAATTTTAAAATTTGTTTACAAAAATATATTTTTGGAAGAAAAATTGATAATGTGACAAAAAATCGGTTTATCGGTAAACAGCTTTTTGATCAATATAAGTTGTTCGAACTCTTTTGCACTTGTCTAATGATTAAATTAACAGATTAGCAACTAATTAACACACTTCTCTTCATAAAGCAATGAAAGGTTCCAGAAGCTTCCAAATGGATAGAAGATATTATCATGTTAAGGGTATAAGTGTGAATTTTCTAAATGAAGTTATGTAAAGAAGTGATGGGGATGAGTCTTTTATGACATCAAAGGAAGGTGAGAACAAGCTTAAAGAGCAAAATTTGAAACATATATAAGGAGGGGCACACCCTTGTTAAATAATCACAAATTTACAAAGCAAAAGTTATCATACTTTTATGTCTACCTCTTCACAAATTTTCTAAGCAAAATAATCGCAAATCTTGTCCAAATCGACTCAAATTTGAACTAAATTCTTACTATAATATTACAACAACTTTCACCTAGTTAGTTTTGGAAGAAGCAAGGCACGACTCACCCCCATCATCATAAGCCGTGAGCATTAAGGGGGTTTGGAGGGCAAAAGAAGGTGAAAGCAAGGAGGAGGAAGGGAAGGAAAGGTGTTGCAAAAAAGAGGTTGGACTTGGTTAGCTTGGACTTGGTTGTTTGTTGGGTTAAAAGTAAGTTAATTCACCACTTTGATTGAAAATATAACTCATATTTGTTTGTGTTTATGTGGTTTGAGTTGATGCCGACATTTGCTGAAACTTTGGTTTTGATTCTTGCTTTGAAAGCAAGTGACGTATATATGAACTTAAACGGACATAAACGGATTTCAACGGGCTTGATGACATGTGGCATAACCTTGAAATAAAGCATATAGATTGTAGTTGAACTTTGGTTAGATTGAACTCGAGTTTGAAAGTGCATTTATAGCGATAGTCGTTGTGAATGCACTTTGGAATTGCCTTGTTTTGACGATTTTTATGGAACTTTGTAAAAGGATCCTTAGGGGTTTATCATCATATTTATAATGTTTTATATGTATGCTTGCTATCGTAAAAAGTTTAAATAGTAAAAAATTAAGTAACATATCGAAAAGTGACCAAAACTTTACTTGTGCAAAACTCCTCCGTTTAGTCTTGATTTTTGAACTTTAAATGTTTGAAAAAAAATTAAATTTAAGTATTTTATTTCATTTTTTTTACAAGTATTTACTAACTCATATTAGACTATTTCAAAAGTGGTTTGAAATATTTATGAATTTTCAAGAATTAGTTGTGAATTTTTAAAGAATATGTTTTTTATAATGAAAACTTGTTTTTCCAAGTTTTAAAGTAAATCATAAAGTTAAAATTTTCAAGTAATATTTTGAAAATATTTTAAAACGTATTATAAGTATTATAAAGTATTTTAAAAACATTTTCAAGTGCATATAATTTCTAGAAAATATGTTGACTATTTTATATCTTATGTAATAACTATCTTCTAAAAATGGTTTATTAAATATTTAGTTTTGGTAAATAAAGTACTATATATTTATTTATTTATTTATCATTAAAAGGGTTTTAAAATTATAAACAAAAGGTTTAGAAAGAGGTTAGAATTGCTTAATGACTAAACGGTTACTTGTTTAATTACTTGTTTGAAAAGTAATTAATTACGCTTAATACTAAAAGTCAACGAGGTAGATTTATCTATTTATGAAATTCAAAAATGAAGTGTCTAGGCAAGGCTTCGATATGCAACCAGTGCTCTAACCTATCCGGCTTCACTCTTGGACAAGGAATAGTTAAATTGAAATGTCGAAAACGAGTTCAATATATGAACATTGATTTGTATAAGCAATTGTTTTGAATAGATAATCAATTAGTCTATCGAACTTGACATAATATTAACTTAGGAAGTATCTAAAACTTCACGATATAATAACAATGAGAACCCCCGAGGAGGAGCATTGGTACGAAAGGTCTCTAGCTTTCGATTAGTTCTTAAAGAACCGGAAATAAATTTTTCGAAAATTCATCGTATTAGTTTTGAGGAGACCGGAATCGATAAGTGTTTTACTTATCGAATATCACTTCAAAACTAGTATACGAATTCTATGTTTTGGAAGTGGTTATCAAGTGAAATGTTACAAAGTTGAATTGTCAATTATAATAGTTAAGTCCAAAGGAGAGGTCAGTGTTAACATTTCAAACGATGCTATCGTGTGAGAATGTCTATTTGAGAAGTATTCCAAGCGAGAGGATGATGTTAACATTCATCGAAGGACTTATGCGAGAATTTATGTGGAAATTCGAGATCCGATCGAGATGATGGAATCCATTTGTGGATTTGTGTTCTGTTCGAGGTGATGGAAATCCATTTGGGGATTCGTGTTTTGTTCGAGTGATGAAGACTCGTGCGAAAGGTGTCAAACGTAACCTCGACAAATTATTCACGATGTTCGGCATCGTAAACGATAGAAAACAAAGTATGATGGAATCCATACTAGAGATACTTATGATTGTTGGCCGGAGGGAGTTGATAATATTTGGCTCACGTTGTTCATGTTTATATTTGAACGATGAGCCGCTTGTGTTTACCTTAATAGTATATTTTATCTAGAGATATACAATGTTGGGAAGGTACGTTCCGACCCTTGTGCATGAAATTTTGGATTCGGCTTCTCCGAAGAGATCTCTACGGAAAAATTCAATATGCGGACGTACCACGGCGGTTTTGAATGTAACCTAAATATATCATGATGTGACCAATGTAAACATCACAGCTATTTAATATGATTTATATTATACACCCTAGGCATCATCTATCATATCACTATATTAAACCTAATGAATGGTTGATTGTCTTAAGGGAGAAACCCTTACGGAAATCCATATGATCTCAATGGTTACTGTTATTTGTTACATATTTTTTGAGTTTCTTATGCTGGTTTACCAGACTGAGATAGGTGTTATTTTATTATAATGATTGGGTCAACCCATGTATATTTTCAAATTTAGCTATGAACACTTTGGAGCTTATAGAGAAGAGCTGGATGATTATTACCTACCATAGTATTCTTATTTCCGCTGCATTATTATATTATGGATATCAGCATTGTGACGGCAGACAGCTATAACTGTCCAGGCTGATGATAATACTTGGTTTTATAACTTTGAAATTTCAGGTATTCGAAGTAACCCTTTGTACTGTTCTTTTATATATTATATATTATCGCTCCGCCGTGAGATTCTGATGTGTTCTTTTCTTGTTCTATTCTCTTTTTTTTACCCTAACTTTCTGTCTTTCCGGCAATTGAACATTTGGCATACGAATACCAAGTATGTACTTAGTGTCGACATTCGAAAGTCGAAAAGTCGAGTCATTACAATTCTTTAGATGCACAATAAACTACTTATTTATCTCAACATACGATAGCTCTTTATTATTTCAACATGCGATAACCCTTAATTATCTCAATATGCTATAGCTCTTAATTATCTTAATAAGTGATAGCCCTTTACCATTTTATTATGCGATAGCCCTTTATTATTTCATCATGCGATAGCACTTAACTATCTTAATATGCGACAGCTCTTTACTATATTTCATTATGCAATAGTTTTTAGTTATCTCAATATGTGATAGTTCTTTATTGTTTCAACACGCGACAGCTTTTATTATTTCATTGTACGATAGTTCTATCTCAACATGTGACAGTTCTCAATTACCTCAATATGCGTTAGTTCCTTTTATTTCAACATGCACAGCTTTTATTATCTCATCATGCGATAGCTCTTGCTATCGCAATATGTGATAGTTCCTTGCTGTTTGGTTTTTAATGCTCAATATGTGATAGCTTTTATTTCAACGTACTTTTAATGCTCAATAGTTCAACTTTATTTGGTTTTAAGTTCCATTATGTGTGTGTATCCAAGAACCTTTGCTGCTTCATGGTTACTTACTTATATTACAGATTTACGACCTTTATGACTTGAACTTATGACTCGTTTTTTCTTTCTACTACTTTTTAATACACCGTTAATTAACGTACTCATGTTTTATTGGTCTAAGTATCATAACGGGTAATAAAAGAGGAGTTTCAAAAAAATCGATGAGTACTCCCAAACCTAGTAAAAAACCTTCCAAAGAAATGGTTTATACTAAATGTCAATCACTTATCACGAAGCAAGAGAAGATAAATTTCATTCTTCATCACTTTAGGATTTTTGGAATCGAGACTAGAGTTCCTAATCCCTTTGACGGGATCGACATACCTTCTAAGGGATTTTTTGCTTTCACATGTATCCATATTCGGCACTCATGTTGTCTCCTTTTCAACAAATCGTTGCCATGATTTTATCTTTCCTAAGAATTGCTGCTATTCAGCTCACTCCTATTTCCTATAGAGACGTTCATTATCTTTAAGTGTTACTTAAAGAGCCTGAAATAAAGGATCTAAGCTCATCAACTTTATGTTCTTTAACCCTTACAAAAGGTCAACTACCAACTAGACCGTTCTACCTTTTGTCTACGTTCTTCTAATAGCAGGCTGATTTTGGATTTCGTTAATAAAACTAAAGAGTGGAGTCATCCATTCTAATTTCTTGAGATTCATCTCCACTGAAATTTCCAGAACCTTTTCTCTCCCCGTTATGTTGTTGATATTATATGTTTTATTCATTAATTTTACAATTATGATAAACCTTTTATATTTGCAGATCCTTCTTCAAAAGAAATTGATCCTAAGGTATTGACAAAGATCGATAAGCTGGGGAAATCTACAAAATATTCTAGAAGTCGGTTGAGACTTCTTACTAAGAAAAACTGAAAGGATACCCTCTGATTCAGTCTTTTTTCACCGAGTTTTAGGCCAACCCCTATGATAAAGAGGACTAAACATGGCTCCTCATCATTGTAAAGCTTGAAACCTTTTCAATCAACGCTCTGATTCAATATTTGTCTTCTTGCAGCCTTGGATATTCACAAGGTTTCAACGATATTCCCATTAATTTTAGAGGCATTTCACCAGAAGGACAAACTTCGCAGTCCAATTAGTTTCTAGGACACACATTCAAAAAAATTACTTTCAAGACCAAAATCAGCAGAGTAATTACTTTCAAGAATAAAGTCGGTAGTCCATTTACTTTTAAGGACATAATTTCATAGGTTTTTAGACCCTAGAAACTAATTATTTTACGTTTTGTCCTTGAAAATAATTATTTTCGTTGTGTGTCCTAGAAACTAATTCCACTTGGTAAAGAGACCCTTGTGGCTAATTTCCACTTAATTTTATAATAAGATTGTTATCTTTTAGTTTTTACGATTAGTTTGGTCGACCTAGCTCTTCTATCCACGGATCCTACCATTTCGTCAATGATTTCTGGTAGACCACCATTGTCTCATTTTTCAAAAATGGTCCCTTCATCCATTACCACTGTAACAGGTGACGCTTTCCCTACGGCCAAATCTCGAGAACGCACGAGGGGTTTAGATCATTCAAAGGCTTCTTTCGAGTTTTCTCCTAAAAAATCTGAGATAGCTTAACATCAATAGCACTTGTCGTTTCTGCTTCAATGTTGTTATGATTATTGTGCATGTTGCTCCCTCTTCTCAAATCTCAATTGTTGATATGATGCATTCCCCGTCAAGGGACTCTTTGACTTATTTTCACAAACAGCTGGATCTTGACTCCCCATCCATTCCCGACACTTCCTTGGTACTAATATGGGGACATCTTCCTCTTCAGGTATCGAAGAGTCATTTATTTCTATTCCGTGCAGCTAAAGCCCCACAAAATCACTGCTATAGCACATAGCGTTCTTTGACCGTTACGCTATTTCAATTTAAAGCTATTAAACAGTAGATCCATTTTAAGTCACGTTACTTTCTGCTTCACCCGCTAACTCAAGGAGTTTTAGCACCCAGTTTAACAACATTAATATATATAAAAGTTGATTTGACTAGTTCTCTTTTAAACTAAATCAAAAAAGTTAGGGTAAAGACCTAAATGCTCAATATAAGTTAAAAATCTATTGTAGTCACCAAATCTAGTTTGCATAAATCATGATATTATTCGGTTTTCTTATATAAGATTAAACAATATTTTCTTCCTGCACAAATGATGTGAGAATGAGAATAAACCAACTTTAAATATTTGATTTTATATCTAATGAAGGTTTTTGCACCTCCGTTATTTTTCGCTATATCCCCTCTCTAACTTTTTGCACCTCCACCGATACGGAATCGTTAAGCGCTTTAACTACAGAGCTTCTATCCTTTGTTCCCCCGTTATTTTTTCTTTAGGAGCTTGATGCCTCCTCCCGCTTTTTCAAAAGACATACTCTTCTTCCACGACAATTCATTTCAGTATGTTTCATTCCTTTTTTTTATAACAGAAGTGATACTTTATTCAGACAGAGCACTCGTTATGATGTCTCAGAAGCTCGAACCCATGAACTTTAAAAAATTTATCTAAAGCATCATACCTCTAACCACTTAAGCTAAAGATCATTCTCTTAATATACACACTCGGTATATAATTTGATTGCGATTTTTTGTATTTCAAGTTAGGAAACATGTTTCTTCTTCAACAACCCACATTAGCTTCTTCTCATCTTGAGTCATTTACAAGAGTTAAATTCTTCCCTGGCGAGATGAAAACTTTAGAGGTCAGCAATCTTCATGCTTAACCACGGGAACTTGCAGATCGCGTCTTCATTGGACTCCGAAAAGAAGAAAACTTACGAGCTAGAAGGAAAATTCACGAGCTAGAACAAAATCTAAAAGTTTTTTTAGAATGAACTTACCATGTCAAGTGGAGACGAAAAAAAGCTAGACTTGACGCGACCAAACTAGAGGAAAGCTTAGTGAAGGCGACTGCTCTTGAGAGAATTGGATAAGAAAGACTCTTTACTTCAGAGATTGAATGCTTCTTTGAAAGACACCAAGCACAAAACATCTTGCTTCTTGCAACAAGTCCTGCCTTCGAGGAAAGATCAATGCTCAGAAGCAACTCTATTTACAATATATAAAGACAATATTGATCGATGTCCAGATTTAGTGTTTCCTTCTCCCAACTTTACGAGAATTGATTATAAGAACTTCGACATAATCCTTGTCTCAATCCTTGGAGATTTGTCTGAATTTGGAGATAATGATCCGATCAATCTAGAAGAACACTTAACCATTGATGATCCCCGTTCAAATGATTAACAACAATAACAACTGAGTCATTTCTCTCAACCAACTTGGGGGCGGCTAAAGTTACAACCCAAAATTAAACGACAAAGTCAATTTAAAAATCATGACAACAACAACAATAACCATGGTAATAATAAACAAAATAAAGTCAAATAAGTGAATAAATAATAATAATAACCAAGTACAATAAAAATAAATATATATGTATATAAACCATGATGGTAATGATGATGATAACACTAATAGTAATATTGATCGAAGACCAAACACTACATTTTAGGCTCATATTCATGAGACGTGTAATCTAAAACTTATGACACTACTCCTAAACCAACCTTAAGTAAAAAAAACTCTTAGTTCATGGTTCTGATACGTGGTTCGCTAACTTTCACGCGCTCCGGTCCGATACTAGTTCTTCGGATATATTTAAATCCTTCAAGTCCTTTTTTACTACTTCCTCCCATGTCAACCTAAGTCGGCATCAGCCTCTTTTTGAGCATTCGACGCGATCTATAATTCCAACACGCACAGGTGCATTTAGAGAGTTCCGTTGGAGACGTTCAAACCATATTAAGCGGTGTTGGATTAGCTTCTCGCAATCGGTGCGACTCCAAGTTTATCACGTATATTATCATTTCAAATTCGGTCTCTTCTTGTATGACCGCAGCTCCATCGCAGCATACGCATCTCTGTTACACTATCTTCTGGACATTTTGGCTTTTAGTAAGCCAATATTCTGCACCACACAACATCGCAGGCCCTATTGTCGTTCTGTAGAACTTTCTTTTAAGATTATATGGGACTTTTCTGTCACAGAGAATGTCAGACGCTCGTCGTCATTTCACCTATCCCACTCGAATTCTAAAACTAATATCTTCATCAATCTCACCATCATACTGAAACATTGATCCTAAATAACAAAAGGATTTCTTCTTGGGCACTACTTATCCAACCAGAGTGACATCTCCATTCTCTGATCTGACACCACTGAATTCGCACTTCATATACTCTGTTCTAGTTCTGCTAAACCTAAAACCCTTTGATTCTAAAGTCTGTCTCCACAGCTTCAGTTGTCTATCAACATCAATCATACTTTCGCCAATTAGCACAACATCATCAGCAAAGAGCATACACCAAGGGATCTCACTTTATATACTCTTCGTAACATCATCCATCACTAGGCCAAAAATGTAAGGGCCCAAAGCTGACCCTTGATGTAATCCTATATTAATGAGTAAGTCATTGGTTTCACCATCGCATGCTCTGACACTAGTCACAACATCATCGTACATATCCTTGATAAGGGTAATATACTTTGTTGGAACTCTCTTCTCAAATTGATTGGGTAATCAACTTCCATGTTGCAAATAGTCAAATCTGAACCTTGTCTCTCTTCGCACCTCATGGGCAGGAAACACACTAGCAACGCTCGTTGCGTAATTCCACTCAAGAAAAGAGTTCCAACAGAATATATTACTCTTATCAAGGATATGTACGATGATGTTGTGACTAGTGTCAGAGCATGCAATGGTGAAACCAGCGATTTTCCCATTAACCTAGGATTACATCAAGGGTTGGCTTTGAGCCCATACATTTTTGCCCTAGTGATGGATGGAGTTACTAAGAGTATACAATGTGAGATCCCTTGATGTATGCTCTTTCTAGATGATATGCTAATTGACGAAAGTATGATTGTGGTTGATAGATAACTGGAGCTGTGGAGACAGACTTTATAATCAAAGGGTTTTAGACTTAGCAGAACTAAAACTGAGTATATGAAGTGCGATGATTAAACGGAAAATAAAAAGGTGAAACTGACGACGATGACGAGTAGGATGACGATGATAAAGATGACAGGTCTGATGATTATGTTAAACACAGTCCGTTGAAAAACGGCAAAGCCGACAATTCTGACGGTCTTGGTTTAGGGGAGAAAGATGATATACATGAGACAGATCATAACGTTGGACGATAACCCACCACCTAGAGGTCCCTCTGACGTTCCTCACACGTCTAACTTTGGTAGCTTTGGACTATCATCCCTCGAATTATGAAGGTTCTATCCTCGAAGTCAAAATTTCCTACAACTTTGCCTCAGCTAATTTAATGTCTGTGTTGCTTCTATTTTATTTATATTATTTGTAAAATCTTAAAATGCTATTCTATTAGCAGAATAGATGGAAAAACAGACATTACTTTAAGATTCTGTTGGACAAAAATAGAAGTGGAATTTTAAGATTCAATAGAGAACATGAGAGACTTTGCAAATCTAAATGCGTCCAATGATAAATATATGAAACTTTCAAAACATATTAAGTGCTTAGAATATTTTAAGAACAAACGATTTGCATGCCTTCTTCGAAAGTCTTATTTTCATCGGTCGAATTTTCGTAAAAAGAATGAAGAGCTCATTGCCCTCTTTTATGCTTATTGAAGACAAAAATAAGCTAATGATCGTCTCTTCTTGGTTTATACTAGATTTCTCATGACTGATCTTTCCTTTCTAGAAGATGACTGTGTGGGTTTGATTAAACGACTTTACAAAAGATACCATGATTAGCATGGATCTGATCCTCATCCTGGAGGACGCTGGAATTTGCCCGATGCTAATATTGTTCATCTAACCGTCGACTCACTTCCCCCAGACAAAGTCAAATATATAATGAAAGATTTATTTCTAATAATATAAGGGATCCATCCTTTATAAACCCATGTATTTTTTGCTATATAATGAAAACTTGTGCTTTTACTAATATAGCATTGATTGCCACTTGCAAGTTTTACAGTTTGATTTTTAGTTTTAATTGCCCTCGGTATCAGATTTCTAGGTCTGTACATTTTTGTGTTTTGTCTCCTATTCTCAAAGATGTTTCAAGTTTATTGGTTAAGTTAAAAAGAAATTTCAAACAAAATTCTTTCATGATTGAAAAGTCTCGCATATACAAATATCATTTTGTTCTATCCTTCACCGTATATATACATGACTTCCTAATTTGGATTTTAGTTTCCTAGGAGATCAAAAGAACTATTTTCTTCATGAGATTTGAACTAAATATGCAAAATTATTGTGTTGCGAAATTAGCCTTCCCTCTAAAGAATGGGATTCTCGAAATTTTCCTGCTACTAATACTCCTCCATGTCTTGTCAGAAAATTATGCAAAGTTCCTTTTACGGCCACTTTTCCTATTTCATCCAGTCTTATCAGAAAATTTAGGATGCTCTATTAAAGTTAAAGAAATGACTAAAAGACATATTTTGATGTAATAGTATTTCTTGTAATTCATACACACACACCCCAATAAAGAATTTTATTCGTGCCGTTCATTTTTCATTTTTCCTTTCTACGTACCAAACGGTAGCCAAGATTTTATTTCATGTTCTGATTTAGAACAATGATCAATCTTTATCACTCAACAACCCTAACCTTCCTCAATGTCTCGATGATATTCGGTCTAGCTTAGTTTCGAATATGGAAAGTCGTCCTTTTAGTTCTGTTCTTGCATTATCCTCAATTGACAATGCTGAATCGAATAAATGGTGTGACAAGTACATGCGTTCAAAGTCTACCCTAAGGGCTTCCCAAGAAATAATTTCTGAACTTGAAAAGAATTTTTTTTTTCAAAGATAGAAAAATTTAGGATTGATGGAGGAACTTAATTTAGGAGCTCATCCTCAACAATTTGAATATGATACAGAAATGAATGCCGATCTTATGAACTTATTTTAATTGAAGGGGAGACGAGTCTTCATTATCTCTACTCTTGTTCAATCTTCTAAGAAAAATTATTTGTGAACATCCTCTTTATCCTACGACCGTTTAGCACACAGTAGTGATTCTTCTGTTCCACCCTCGGTATCTCCCACTTCAGTGGATGACGTATGCGAATTAGCCAGATTTAGCAAGTCCTTTAACTTTGAACGCAATTATGAGTTAAAGGAATATTGGAATAAGAATTTTGTGATGATTTTTTCTAATCTTCGGCTCCAAATAGAAAACTCAAAACGTGAGAAGAATGAGCTTACTCTAAAGGTACAAAAATTGGAAAATGGTTGTACAACCTCATTCTGTCAAATTTCCCAATTGAGAGGTGCTAACAAAACTTACGAGCAGGAGATACCCACTTAAATTAATTTGATCGATGCCCTTGACGTTATCCATCGGAAGAAGAAAAATTAAAAGAAATATTTACTCATGGAGATTCAACACATTACTAATCTCCCGTTTGTAGTGCAGACTTTAATGAAAGAGGTAAATGAACTTCAAGTTCAACTGGAACTAATGCAATTCTTTATCTCTATGGTTTCTCACCTAGATTATTTAGTAGCTTATTTGATAAAGGTCATCGTCGCATTCGATTTAAAAGATTGATTTTTTTCATTTTTAGGTCCAAAAGGAGATTGCCAATTAAGAAAGACTATAGCTACAAGTTACAAGAGATGCCAACATTTCTTTTTGTATAAATGTTTGGATGTTCAAGAACATAGATAATCCATCGATTTTACATAAAAACCCAAGTTTAACAAGCGAGATCCATTCCTGCGTTTTAGAAGTTCAAGGAAAATGGAAAGAATTAGTTTACTAACATCATCTTATTCCGCATCCTCCAGAACCATAAGAGCTTTTAGAATATCGTTATTGTAAAAGTTATCCTAACAATTTAAAAGAAATTATATGTAAAAGATCATCATTAAGTATGATTTGTAATATCAGAATCCATAGTTATTAATAGCGCACAGCGCAAAAAGGCATAAAGCCTTTCCAGATCTCTGGCGCATGGCGCGCAAATGGAGCATGCTTTTTAATTTATTGCACATGTTTAAAATTTCGTCATGAATTTAATTTAATATATATAACAATTACTTTCAAAAGTTCAATATAATTCATATTTTTTACTAAAACACATGTAACAAAGTTTTTTCTTAGACATTTTGTAAAAAAACATTATCAAATATAATACCATAAACATAGAATTTCAAGCATAATGGTCTTCAAAGCCAAAATCCAAGCTAATACTACATATTATTGATAAATTAGAAATTTGAATCTGATTCAGCAATCATATTTTATGAAAAAAATATCTGCATCAACAGATTTATCAGCTTAACATATTCATCATTTGTCTCACGTCGATTCACAATTTATTCGGTGCGACCGTAATAGAAACATTCAATTCAAAAGTTCACTGCAGATTAATTTAAAAAAGTATCCATTCGTGATTATTTTCAATGCAACCGCAATTAGAACAGATAGTTTGAAGTTCATTCTAGGATAATTTGGAGAATGCGACCATTCAAGATTACTTGTTCGATGTAAGGATACTAATTAGACCCGTCAGGTTGAATCTGGACCAGACCCAACTGGTCTCGATTCTAGTCAGAATCCGTTTTGTCAAGTCTAACTTGTATATTTTAAAACCTTGATCCGACCCAAGATTCGATTTGGATCTAGCCAGTTTGGGTAATAACACTAAATGTGCATATATTTTCTCACTTTTGTCAAATTTTATGGACAGAATCGGTTCTTCATGTTATTTTTCATCGTCCAGACCCGACACGGGACCCATCGGATTAAAGTCGGGTAGGATCAATTTGGTTCGGGTTTGCGTATATCGGTTATAGTTGCCTATCATAGCTCGGTGCGGCAATAATATGAATAAATAGTTCAAAGTTTGTTGGTAATTTGTTCAAAGTGTAATAATATTATTGTATAAAAATACATAATACATTCAACCATTATTGGAGATTAGTTTTGATTGTGAAAAATAAAAAATAAAAAACAAATCAAATAACAGTAGAACAACAAGGCACGCCATTTTTGCACTTTGCGCCAGTTGCGTCATTTGCGTCTTTCGTTGCGCATTTTCATGTGTGTTGCGCTATAAGCAAGAAATGTGCAAATGTTACGCCGCGGCGCATATTTTATAACTATGTTAGAATCTATCTTACCATATATAAATATATTTTGCGAAGTACTTGTTCATAGCGTTTTACATACCAATTTGTGATGGATTCTTTACCTCCAATGCTTCTTGACTTTTAGTGATATGATTATTCAAATTCTTCTCCATTTTCCTTTTTTGACAAATCTTTTGAATATCATCGGTTAGCTTTTATTGATCGTCGCCCTTTGGATGGTTAATCTGGACAGGCCTAGTGGCGAAACCAAAGACTTAATCAACCATTGCTCCTTAGATTGGTGTTTTGGCTATACGTGGAAGCATGACTAAAGACTTAATCGACCATCACTCCTTGGATGGGTGCTTTGACCAGACGTAGAAGTGGGACCAAATGCTTAATTTGACCACATTCTTTGAATGTATGCTTTGGCTAAGCCCCAAGACAGGACCAGAGGCTTAATTTAACCATTATTCTTTGGATGAATGTCTTGGATAGGCTCAAGGGTGGGACCAAAGGCATTATTGCTTATTACTCATTATATGGTTACCTTAGTCAGGCCCAGAAGCGGGATCAAGAGCTTAATTGATCCATTATTTCTCATAAAGACCTTCCTTTTGAAAATCTGTTCTTGAACACCAATCCTTATCAATTATTATTGAAATAAGCTATGATGGAAGTCCATAAATCCATTATTTGGGAAATCAGACACTCTCCAACTCCTTGATCGGTCTTGCTTGACAAACTGCTACAATTCACCTCATCTTACATAATATATGATTATTCCTACAAATGCTCTACAGTTATTAGTCTCATGTCTATTTGCCCTATGATAATGGCAATATCCTCTTTCCTTGTATTCTTCCTTTCTTTTTATGTGTTTCTTTAGATGTCAGTAATCCAACCTTTTCTTGATGAGAAGATAAATCTCTCCTACTGAGTACGAATTGAAGTAGTATTTTAAGCATAGGTTTTATGTTCGTTCTTATGCCTTTTTAAAGGGAAAAATAACTCTCCTTCGTTAGCTCATGGCATCTTTTCTAAGATTTGAGAGTGTTTTCTCTTTTCTCTGAAGGATTAGCTAACCAAGCTTCTCCATTTTTGAGAAAATCGATTAAAGTCATAGTATATTTCTTTCTCAAATATAGTTCCTTTGGCTTAGGTTTGGATGACTCTTCTCATTTGAACATGGGATCGTTTCTTTTTGTTTTAACTCTTCTGTGCCTTTGAATAGGTTTTTCTAATTTCGATACTAAAGCAAAAATAGACATCTCTCGTATATGAATTGGGTTTAGGCTTCATTTGTTTGGGTGCTAAGGTTGGAGGGACTAGGTTTCTTAACTTCAACACTTGTTCTTCACTGTAAAGGAGTAGTTAGATGAGTTAGATGAGAAGCAAGACAAAACAAATTTGGTTTCGAAGATCCTTGCGGTGAAATAGGCATTATGGATGACCCTTTAGATGAAATAGAATTGATTTTTTAAGTTCAACTCTAGATGAAAGCACCAAAATTGTTAGACCAAAAGTTGAGCCTAACTTATATGTTTAAGTTAAAGAAATTAATGGTATTTGGGCAAGATTATTGTCTCTTGGGCAAGTATGCAAGTCATCGTGTAGTTAAGTAGTCAATTATGCATATAGGCAACCATGCAAGTCCTTTGTCACGTTGTAATTAGAATTTGATTTAAGTGATCATTAAAGCCCCAAATCAAGTTTTTTATTTATACCTAAATAAAAATAAAAATAAAAATGAAGAACTACAATTGGAAATTCGTCACTTCTTGGTAAGGAATACATGTCTATTTATAGAGAAATTGCGCCTACGGATATTGGACACGTGGCATTCGTGGAAGATGAATGGTCGAGATTATTGACGTGGCACGTTGCCGATTTGACATGTAGCAAAACTTTCGATTTCTTCATGACGACACGACGTAACGGGACCAATTAGGGGTTGCCACGTGGCTAATTAGATTGCTTCGTGTATTGATTTCTTGATGTAAGATAATATTTCCTCAACATTCGATAGCATTAACGCTTAATAATATCAACATGCGATAGCTTGACATCTCATCATGCGATAGTTGTATCTTCAACATGCGATAACCCCAACTTGTGATGACCTTTATTTTCATTGTGTGATAGCTTAGTCATGTACTGTCATACAATGGCTTTACCTTCAACATCTTCAACCTGCGATATTTTCAATGTCTTCAACCTGCGATATTTTCAATGTCTTCAACCTGCGATAGCTTAAGCCCACTGTGCGATAGCTTTATCCTCAACATGGTATAGCTTGTTATATATTATTATGTGATAGCTTAATCCTCAACATGCAATAGCTTTGTCTTGCAAAGGCTTTTCTAGTTCATCTTTTGATAGCCTTCATGTATCTCAACATTCGATAGCTCTTATACATGTTCAAACTTGAAAATTTTGATATAACAATACTAATGTGATGTTTTGCATAAAAAGAAAAAACTGCACGAATAACGTATGCAATGCCTCACATTCCGCTAGGTGGCGCCGATCCTTAAACCCCCCCCCCCCCCCGAGACCATGCCACCAGGTCGACTGTCGCCCACAGGGATTGTCACCTTCTAGGACCTCCCCCTCTGTAGTGGCAAATTTACGCAGTGGCAACTTTCGCATTAATTTATTATTTAATATCAATTACTAACATTAATACAAAAATACTTCAAACGTTTTAATATGAAAAATACAAATTCATACCAACAATCATTCCTCTTTCATTGTCTTTTTCACAGCACAAAAACACGTTCTCGATAAGACATGCGTTATAAGAAGAATTATGTCCACCACAACAAAATTCTCTGCCCACACGGCCCTAAAGGGTTTGTCTCCCAACTGAAAGGTCGGTTTAATACACTCAACTGAAGGTGTAGCCTACTCGGTAAAACTCTGCAAGGCGGGAGTTACAAAGCAACAAATCATTCTCCCTCAATTGCATCACCGAAAACTTTTTTAAACATGATGTTCACCGAGCTTCCACTGATAACCAACACTCGATAAATAGTAGTTGGTTCAATCTTAGCCGTTATCACCACTAAATCAAAAGTTGGTACTTCGATCCATTAACATCTTTATTCTAAAACACTATATCATCGTACGTCGTTCACACAACTATTTCGCAGGAGCGTCGTCCTTGCTTGCATAGCATGTCCCTTGCGGGACATGCCTTAAGGTACTCCCGTAACGCTCTAATTCGTTCCAATTCCTTTCGACGGAGTGAGAAACTCCATGAATTCTGTTAATTATAAAATCACCTTCGGGTAAACGGGGATAAGCCTCGCTCATGCCTTCTCCATTGCCTCAAGGCAGCTTCCATTGCCTCAAGGAAGCTGCCTAGGGAATTGATTCATTTGTCTGTCTTCCTATTGGTCCTTCACGTACTGTTGCAACTGCTTCTTTCTAATTAGCTTCTCGATCATGTCTTTCAAATGTCTATACTCATTTGTATTGTGCCCACGAGTCTCAAAGAAGCGACAATACTCTCCAAAACTTGTTTCCTCCTTCGTTGCTTCCTACGGAGTTGGCTTCATGTATCTGATGGTGTTTTGCATTGCAAGATAAATATCTTTCATGAAGTCATTCCACTATGTGTGTGTGTGTGTGTGTGTGTATATCATTCGTTGTAAACCGAAAATGCTTTTTAGAGTCGTTCTTCTTACCTTCGGAATTGTTATTCTTCTTTTTGTTGATATTGTTGTCATTCCCACTATTACCACCCATCTTCGAAGCCTCGAAACCTCGTTGTTTATCACTGAACTGCTCGATTTCGCCGTTCCCACGAATTCAATTTCATTCCCATTATTGCCTCTTCCAAGCGCACAAATTGATTTGTCTTCTTATAGAAGTCCTTCGATGTGGTTGACTTCTTTATGGTCAGCTACTTTCCAAACTCAAAATCGTTATTAAATCCTCCAACCAGAGCCAACAAGATGAGTTAGCTATCAATTTCTCACTCAGTAACGACGGCATGGAATCTTTTCAAATGATTCTTCAACAATTCTATGTCCATTGCTTCACATTAATGAAAGAAATCACATCTTTGGGTTGCACCGAGTGAATCATGAATTGGTTCAATAATTTATTTGTGATTTGATAATAAGACTTTATAGGTCCCAGCTTAAACTGGTAGAACCTATCCTCACCAACCCCTTCAGAAACAAGGGGAAAAATCCATATTTAAAAAGGTCGTCCGTTTTCGCACCATCCATGTGTCGTTCATCATCCATATGCTAGTCGTACCTAAGCAAATGTTGTATAGGGTCAGTCAATCAATTGTATATCGGTATGGATAGCATTGCAAATTTTTAGGATTTGTGTTACTTTAAACTACGCAAAAAATGGATTACGACTAGAGACAGTATCCCAGTCATCCTCTTGATTCTCCTTCTGGATCAATCGTTTAAAATCACCATTAATTACATCATATGTCTCTTCCACCCATCCTCGACTTCGGATGCATCCTTATGTGCTCGGCTCCGCAAACGACCATGACAATCGCTACCCAAGCGTTCACGATTAGCAATCTAACGCTTAGGTCTCAGTAGCTCGGACGAGTCCATTTATCTTGGCCTTTCTGGTCTATCACCATGTCTTTCACGACTATGCCCACTCGATCGCTCTCTTCCACAAGTGTTTCTGTAACAACCCGCATATTTATCGATTTTTATATTTAAATATTTTATTTAAATATTTTATCGATGCTCGGAATTTAGTCCGAAAAGCTACTTTTTGCATACGGTCAAATTAGGACTCGGGACCACTCCCATTGAGTTTAAAATGACGTTTGCGATCTTTTTAAGTGTAAACTTTGATATGTTTGAAGATAGAAGAATTTAGCCACTTTTTACTTAGGGCTTTGGTTTGGGTTGAGCCCAATAACCCCATTTATGTATTCAGTCTCAACCCCTTCTCCTCTTCATTACTTCATTCCTCATTTCCTAATACTCAAGCTTTTATATTAATGGAGAGTGGAAGAGGAAATTAAAACTCCAAGCCCTAGTTTTCTTTTGCAAATCAAACTCTAACTCCAAACTAATATAAGAACTCATTGGTAAGCTTCTCTTCTTCTTCTCCAACTCATTCTCTTATCAATTTCAGAAATTCCTAAACCTAACTTTGAGAATGTTCTTCTTTTAAAGCTTAGAATCAAGCTTCTTGAGTTGGATTTGAAGAGTGGTTGATTCTCCTTTGCTTTCAAGCTTCTTCTTCAATCGTTTGGGTTCAAATGTGAGATTTTTATCTCACATCTTAGTCTATTATTATCTTCGATTGTTAGGTATGAATTCCTAACACTTATTCTTGTGCAATTGATTTTGGTTTGGTGTATATTCCAATTTTTGGTGTTTTGAAATCAAAATCTATGAAAATCCTTTTATGGATATTTGGACATTGATATTTGAGGCGTATCGAAGAGCCGTTAAGGCTGGGTTGTCGCTTGGCGTAAATCCTTAGTCGTTGTGGCTCGATCGATCGCTTCCGATATTCGTTTGGCCATTTTTGGCCTAGGTTCAGGGAATGCCATGAACCCTTGATTCAGACGTCTGAAACGTACAATTCAGACGTCTGAATATTATACTGGGAATTTTTATTCCCCGGTATTCAGACGTTTGAATCTATATTTCAGACGTCTGAATTGGTTCATTTGGAACCAGAAAGGAAATAGGCTAAAAAGTGCCTATTTCAGACGTCTGAATTCAAGGATTCAAACGTCTGAATTCTGTATTTGGAAAATATTTTATTTTCCAGATTCAGACGTCTGAATCCTTGATTTCAGACGTCTGAATCTGCACTCTTTTTGCCTATTTGCCTATTCGCTTGAGAATTCCAACTTTAATCGATTCGTGTTGATTCCCTTTTGTTATTATCACTTATTGATGACATTTTCTTCGTGATTTTGGGAATATCCATTTTAATGGATTCGGTGTCGATTTCTTTGGATTTTATTCACGTCTTCGAATGTGAATTTTAGTGATCGATTGTTCCTACAATATTCTTTGTGATTTGTCACTTTAAAAATATAAAGGTTTTCTATACTAGTAGTAAATATCAAAATTCTTTCATCAAAACGATTTCAACACTATTTTATTACAAAGCTCGTTTCTTAAACCGTTTTCCAATCTATTAGTATATAAAAGCCTTTACCTCACTCGTATGAGAAATCTAATTAAACGGCTTAGGAAAACGAGTGGTATGAAACGCTTGCGTTTACTTCGTCGGTTAATTCTTGGACTTGTTCGATTAAAACTCTTGTGACAATTTTCTAGTGGAGATCTACAGTTTGTTCGTAAATATTTAAGTTAAGCAAGTGGTTATGGGACATGAAGCTAAACTCATATATTTACTAGCTTAGTGTAATTGACACTTCTCGTTGATCATGACGATCATTTTTGTGATTCAGACTAGCAATGTGCGATGTCTCTTTGTCTGCGACGGAGACTAAACCCCGTTTTGTGGAGTTTCGACTCAAATTGGTGGGTAGCAACCCATGGTCTTCGGGCCGTTTGTGGAGCCTCGGTTCAATTTGTGATGGTTAACAACCATGGAATTAGCGTTCCGTTTGTGATACACGTGTTGGTGAGCTTTATGCTCCCGTTTGTGATAGGCCTTCCCCTTTTTGTGATTTCTGGATTTCTTGAGATGATTTCTAAAATTTGTGTTTCATCAATTTTCGTGATTTTCATTGATAAGTTTTATCAATATTTGTGCATTGGTGAATTTGTGTGTCATTGACTTTTGTGATTGATATTGATATAATCGTCAATATTTATGGTTTGGTGAACGAAATAAAAGGTATGACATTCCTTTTGATCCTTGAGTAGATTTTTGTGATATTGATTAATCTCTTGTTGATTTTCAATTACTTATATATATCACAGCTTGGCATGGTGATTATTATGTGTTTAGTCGTACCTCTTATTCTATATCGCTTCACCTGATATTTATAGTTAGACTGATCCGTTTATTATTTTCTTATTAAATAATACTCGGGTCAGACCGAGATGTTACAGGTGCTTCAGCTTGACTTCTCACTTGGGATTGATTTCTCTGACTTTTGGCTAACTACTTAGATTAGTAGTTTATTTTGTTGTATACACTTGAGATATGGACTCATAGTTGTATTCTTTTTTATAGCACGTGTTGCTATTCTTTTGTATTATTGTGGATCTTTTTGACCACTACTCTGATATACACTTTCATGTGTTAGTTATATATTCATATCTTCTTCCGCTTTTGTGATATGAATTATCTGTGACTAATTTGTGTTATGCTTATTTCTATATTTGTTTCCGAAGATTATTATAGTCACTGTGTAGTAGCTTTGAGTTTGCGTCGGTATGTCGGATTTCCTGCATGATATATTTTATCTGGCATATCGGTGCTCGCACAAAGCAATTACACGGATGGTCGCTCCTCAACTGCCTTATTCTCCGTGCTAGTTGACAGCATTACTTCGTAGTGTTCTTGGCTAACGTGGGTATAAAGGTGGGGCGTCACAGCTTCTTTCAATATTCTTTCCAAATCTTCAACCAACGGAGCTTGCATCACGACCCCTATCTTTGCCAACATCACAACTTCGATCATCGCCGTCTCTGGATGGATCGACGCTGATCCATGCTGGATTCATATCGATTGATCTACCTAAAGCGGTTGCTCCAGGTAAATAATTTCCTTCTGCATTTTCGCTAATATTTCCTTCCCGATTCATTCCTGATTTGCACTGCGCATCCCAACTTAGCTCCCTTCATCAGATCTACCTGGAGAATATCTTATACCACAACGATCTCTAACATGAGACCCATCTCCTTAAGAGGTTGCCTCATCTTATCTAACCGCCTAAACAACTCTTTCATGGTCGTTCATTGAGTTGCCTCAATCTTTTGGTTGACAACAGTCATCATCCCGACTAATTCTTCTCTTGTAACTATATCAGGTGGAGGCTGCATAGTCTCTTCACTTCAACTATGATTTCCAACGATTCCTCCACCAGATGCTTCTCTAACTTGCTTTTGGATTCTTCTCAAGGTTTTAAATCTCGAATTTTGGTAACGTTTCGTCTCGAAGATTTTAGGGACATGATCTCATATCGAATAACATCTCGAACGAGATACATGTATATCGGGTGTTCATGTCGGAATTACATCTCGGACCTTAATGTACATCTCGAAATGATCTCAGAATATTTGATATTTTCAATATTGGTTTACATTCAAGTATGCAACTAAATTTATAATACTAATTACAAAAATGATTTTTAACTTGTTTGATTTTCAATCTCGGACTATTCGATATTTTTGATATTGGTCTACATTCAAGCAAGGAAGCACTCTTTTAAACAAAAATATGTAAAGCTGAAATGTTGAATTCATTACGTAATTCTTTTAATAGAGGTTATATAAATTAGTAAACGATTTTAACCATACTAAAATCACTAACATCATTCTTTTAAACAAGAATATATATTTTGGCAAATATACAATATATTGGCTAACAAACTATGTTGAACAAGAATGGAAAGTAACCTAACAGCAGACCTTCAAACGCCTCTTAAAAAGAATGATTTGAATTAGCACGAGACGTTGGCATTTCAAGTTAATTGTGAAAAAAACAAATTCAAGGTAAGAAGTAAAAAAATTAAGTAGAACACACCAAGGCCTAACACACAAAATTTGGAATAACTACAAAATTTCGAATTTTGCTATGAAATTAAAAGTTAACAGTGATGAATTTATTTTGGCAAATGTATAACAAAAAAGGAATTAAAAAATATATAAATATATAAATTTGAATGGAAGAGGAACTAAAGAAGGAAATGGTACAAAATAATTACGATTCAGAAAGTTTTTGCAAAAAGAAAAGAACATGACATGAAAGCTTATTGGATTTGAGGATGAAGACCGCATTTTAGAAAAAAAAAATCTACGTCTCAAATGAGAAAGAAAAAACATAGTCATGTATTTGCAACTTGAGAGTAGAAAAAATGAATGATTGAAAACGAAATTGACAGTCTAACTGTTTGTTGAAACAAAGCATGAATTTTAGGCCTAGCCAGCAGGGCATATATTCCAGGCCTATCCAATTAAAAAAACTAAAATTTAAAAACATATAATTTCGATCGAGATCTCGTAAATTGATCTCGTCCGAGATATCGGTCAAGATTTAAAAATCTTGTCTGAGATTCAATTACATCGAGATGTATACAATTTTTCATGTTTCGAATCGCTTGACCATGAAAATGAGATCTCGATCTAGATTGCCGATGTTAAAACCTCGATTCTTCTTAGGTCCTGGTTACCGAAGCGCTCGCCTAGACGCCAAAAAGCCCTAGGCGTCGACTTAGGGCTTTTCACTTCGTCAAGGCGTTGCCGATACTCAAGGTACCAAATAAAAGCTCAAGGCGGTGAAACGACAGCAAAGCGAAGCCCTAGAGAAAGCACACTTCTGTTTAGGTCGAATAATTTAGGTTTTTAACCCAAAAACGAGCCTGATTGTGCCCTATTGAGAAACTATCGAACATTAGGGCACCGATATTCTCAAATCTTTGACATAAAAAAATTACTCAATCTCGACCTCAAATCTACCGTCGTCGATCCAGAATCACCACCAATCCAGTTCCTCCACCACTGCTGATCTTGATCTCCAATCCCGAACTATTGATCGGGTATATTTTTTAATTTACTATAAGTAATAAACTAATTGATAAACTTAAATTTAAGTTAGTTTAAGGTTTTGTTTAAAGTTATAAACTTGGTTTAAGTTATAAAGTTTTGTTTAAATACAAAGTCATAAACTGATTTAAATTTAAGCTATAAACTTAGTTTAAGTTATAAAGTTTTGTTTAAATATAAATTTATAAACTGATTAAAATTTAAGTTAGTTTAAAGTTTTTGTTTAAAGTATAAAATTTAGTATTGTTTTGTTATTAAAGTTTAGTTTAGTTTAAATTTAAGCTTGAAGCTAAAAGTTTTAGAGTTTAAAATTTTAATTTTAAATTGAATTTAAAGTTTTGCTTTGATATTTTAAGTTTGAAGTTTAAAGTTTTAATATTTTGATTTTAAATGTGAATTTAAAGTTCTAATTTTAAATTAAATTTTAATTTTGAAGTTTAAAGTTTTATGTTAAAATCTAAAATTGAACAGAAAGTTTTAATTTAAATTGAATTTTAATTTTGAAGTTTTAAATTAAAATTTGAAATTAAATTTAAAGTTTTAAGTTTTAAGTTTTAATTTTAAATTGAATTCTAATTTTAAAATTTTAAAGTTAAAAGTTAAAAGTTTTAGAGTTTAAAATTTTAATTTTAAATTGAATATAAAGTTTTTTTAATTTTAAATTGAATTTTAAGTTTGAAGTCTAAAGATTCAATATTTTGATTTTAAATTGAATTTAAAGTTCTAATTTTAAATTGAATTTTAATTTTGAAGTTTAAAGTTTTATGTTAAAATTTAAAATTGAATTTAAAGTTTTAATGTTAAATTGAATTTTAATTTTGAAGTTTTAAATTAAAATTTGAAACTGAATTTAAAGTTTTATGTTTTAAATTTAAGTTGAATTTTAATTTTATAATTTTAATGTTTAATGTTTAAAGTTAAAAGTTTTAAAGTTCAAAATTTTAATTTTAAAGTTGGATTTTTTTTTCAATTTGGCCTTCTTTTGTAAAGTAATTACACAAAAGCCCACTTCAAAAACTAAAAACAAATTAGTCATGTTTTGATCAAAACACACTGGCGTCATTTTAATTATAAAATTTTAAATTTTAGAGTTTAAAATTTTAAGTTTTAATTTTAAGTTGAATTTTAATTATAAAATTTTAAAGTTTTAGAGTTTAAAATTCTAATTTTAAATTGAATTTTAATTTTGAAGTTTTAAATTAAATTTTGAAATTGAAATTAAAGTTTTAAGTTTTAATTTTAAGTTGAATTTTAATTATAAAATTTTAAAGTTTTAGAGTTTAAAATTTTAATATTAAATTGAATTTAAATTTTTGTTTTAATATTAAATTGAATTTTAAGTTTGAAGTCTTAAAGTGATTTTGAACTTTTCATTTAAAGTGTAGTTTCTTTTATAAGTGCAGTTATTTGAAGTACGGGTTTTTTGAACTGCTGTTTTTGAAGTGCGGTTTTATTATTATTTTTTGCTAAAATAAAAAAAAGGCTACGCTCAAGACGAATGTTTTTCTTTTCTTTTTAGGCCATAGATACAAACCTACCTAAGGTAGGAGATTCTTCTTCTGCCATGGTTAGAAATAGAAACCGTAGAGTTGATATTGATTGAAATTATAACTACTTAGCAGATGAAAATAACCTCAATAGTGTGACTTGTATGTTTTGTTTGAAAGTCACAACGGGAGGAATACTTAGAGCAAAGCAACATCGAAATGAAGGATTCAAAAATGCAAGCGATTGTCCTAAAATTCCACCCAACATTAGAGACGAGTTGATGAAGGCAATGAATAAGAAACAAAGTAAAAAGGCGGATGCTTTTGAAGCTAATGCAAACAATGATTTAGGAAATTATAGTTTGGGAGATTGATGATAATGAAGTTGAACCAAGTAACAAGAGAGTGAACCTCGATGGAATGTGGGAAAGAAGACATCAAAAAATTCAAAAGGTCTCATGGATGTATACATGAGTAATATGAGCGTAAGATCAAATAATCGAAGTGGAGGATCAACAATGAGACAAAGTATAAACAATGCTTACGATAAAGAACTTAGAGATAGAGCAAACCAATTCATTGCTCCCTTTTTTTGTACCAAGCTGGTATTGCATTCAATGTGGCTTGTATGGATGCATTTAAAGATATGGTGGAGTCAATTGGTAGATATGGACCTAATTTAAAACCACCGAGTTACCATGAGTTGAGAGTTCCATTGTTGAACAAGGAGTTGGAGTATACACATGATCTGATGAAGGGTCGCAAAGAGCAATGGGCAAGATATGGTTGCTTAGTTATGTCGGATGGGTGGACGGATAGAAGAGGAAGAAAATTAATTAATTTTTTAGTCAATTGCTCTTTGGGGACGATGTTCGTAGAATCCGTCAATGCTTCTTATGTGAAAATGGGGAAGAAAATTTTGAGTTGCTTTATAAATTTGCGGAAAGAATGGGAGTAAAGAATGTTGTTCAAATCATAACGGACAATGGAAGCAATTTTAAGATGGCAGGTGAGTTTATAAAATAGTTGTTCTTTACAATTTATTTGCTATACTAGTACGTGTTTAACTATTTATCCTTACCTATTCATTAATTATTTTTCTTAAATAGGAGAATTGCTTATGGCAAAAAGAAAAAATATATATATATATAACTCCTTGCGCTGCTCAATGCATTGACCTTGAAGACGTTGAAAAAAATAAGGAAAGTGGAAAACAAAATAAAGAAAGGAGTATCTCTTTCGGGATTTATATATAATCGTAGTAGTGTTTTGAGCATGATGAGAAGGTTCAATGGAAATAAGGAGCTTGTTTGATTTGGCATCACTCGATTTGCAACTAGCTTTTTATGCTTGCAAAATTTGTATAAGCAAGAAAATTATCTTCGAGCCATGCTCACATCAAAGGAGTGGGTGGGGGAAGTAGGTGGACAAGGGAAGCCGAAGGGAAAAAAGCTCGTGATACAGTTTTAATGTCATCTTTTTGGAATAATATTTCTTAGACACTTAAGAGTGATGGGTCCGTTAGTTCGAGTCCTTCGACTTGGTGATGGTGATAAAAGACCTGTTATTGGCTATATATATGAGACAACGGATAGAGCAAAAGAAGCTACTGAAAAATCATTTGATGGAAATGAAGATAAGTACAAAGATATTTTTGTTATTATTGACAAAAGATGGGAATGTCAACTCTATCAACCATTGCATGCGGCGGGATATTTTTTGAATCCACGATTCTTTGGCAAAGATCACAACATTGAGCGTAATGAAGAAGTTACATGTGGACTATAAATATGCCGAAAAACTTATTTCAGAAAATGATCAGGTGAAGGCTATGGATGAATTGTTATTGTATACGAAAGTGAAAGGACAATTTGGTATTAACTTGGCGATTAAATCAAAGGACACAAAATCATTCGGTAAGCCATATGTATGTTTCAATAATAAGAATAAAAAAATTATTATTAAACATCTAATTCTATGTTACATATTAGGTTTTTTCAAAGTTCAAATTTATTGATATTTGAAAATTGAAATGTGATTTTTTTTTATATGCCAATTCGACCCCTACATTGCAAAAGTTTGCAATCAAAATTTTAAGCCTCACTTGTAGTGCATCGTGTTGCAAGAGAAAGTAGAGCATCTTTGAGCATGTAAAAATTGTCTTTTATGTTTATGTTTGACATAAACCTATTCAAACATTGAAGTAAATGATAACATGTTATATTTTTTTACTAGATTCATAGCAAGAAGTGGAACAACCTTGAGCATGAAAGGTTGCAAAAACTTGTGTTTACTAAATACAATCAAAAGTTGAAGAACCGCTTCAAACGGAAGGATTTGATCGATCCTATTTCTTTGGATGATATTAATGATTCCAATAAGTGGATGACGGGTCTTGTGGAAAATAATTCCGATGCGAAAGGCGATTTGGTTTTTGAAGATGATACATTAACATGGGGTGTTGTGCAACGTGCATCTGGAGCTGGAGAAAGAGCACACGTAACTAGACAACATCACCATGTGACCAAGTCAAAAGGAAAAGAAAAGGCCTCTAGCTTTACATACATTATAAATGAAGAAGATGCTAATTTTGATGATGTTTACGAGGAAGATGGCTTGGGTTACAATTCAAAAGAGGATGAAGATTATGAACATAGTTTGAAGGAGGAAGAGAAGGATGAGGAGGAGTAACATAATTTGGAGGAGGAGGAAGAGAAGAACTTTGATGTCGATAATATAAGTGATTAAAAGTTTATAGAAGTTTAAAACTCTATTTAAAACTTTAAGTAATGATGTTGTAATTTCTTTATTACAAGTATTTTTGTTGTTTGTAGACTTGAATTGAATGACTTTGTGCCTTCTTAGATTGGTTTATGATGATCGTATTTTGTTTTATTCTCAATATTGCATCTATGTACAATTTTTGAAGTCAAAATTTGAGTTTTAAGGCATTTTTAAGATGAAGGTATTTGGCTGTAAAACAACAAAAATGGCGTTCAAGGTGTCCAAAAAAATCATATGCGTCAAAAAGCGCTAGGCGATGGCGTGGGGCTTTTTGATGCTTTCTCGCCTTGACAACTTTGCTTAGGTCTCATCTGATCTGATTCCTTATAGATTTTATATAAATCCTAGTAATAATAGAAATCGAGCCTCATTTTCAAGTCCTCCGTGAAAACAACAAAAAATGTTAGCTAAAAAATTAGTCTCACGCCCAAGTAATTTCATGAATATGGTGATGGCAAATCATTATACCCAATCAAAAAATAGTGGATCAATATGAAACATGTAAAAATATGAAGAATAAAAGAGGAAAAGCAAGGCACAAGATATTTATAGTGGTACGGCTATGACTACGTCCAATTTAATATTACTTTAATGCTGATTACACATTAGATCCAGAAGAAAACCAATTACGATCTTGAAATTCAATAGTGGCAGCGGCACTTCCCTTATGGTATGTAAAAGCAATGTCCAAAAGTTCAAGATCTCTTTTCTGTTGTATGTAAGCATGTATTTATAGCAGTAATTAGTTGTTATTGGGCTTTAGAGTAGTCAGATTGCATTGCTGGTCCATTAAAACTCATCATTGATCAAGATCCAAAATGATAGGGAAAGATTAAAGCCAAATTGGCCAAGTTGATGGGTTAGTATGGACCCATCCATGAATTAATTCTTATCTATAGGCATTCTGCTTCTCTTATATTTCCTTCAGGATATTTTGCCTTTTTTATGCATTGATCCTTCCTTGGCATTCTTATCTTGATGTTCCATTTGCTCACTGTGAATAGGATAAAATAGGAAAAATAATGGATTGATAATGATCCATTCATGGATCGGTAGCCAATTTTCCCATTTTCTTCTAGTTGTGTTCCATACTCGATCATCTCTGAGTCTGGTACTCGTTCTTTCATAATTTTAAAGTCCAATATCATCGAATTGTCGTTTGTGAGAAATCCCAAGTAACAGTTAATATAATATACTATGAAATATTAAAGAATCTGACCATTTTCAAGTAGAGAAACACTCCGATTTAAAGTATGATTATAGAATATATTGGGGTCATCATTCAAATTAGGGTTGTTATGCAATATAACTTGAATCGAGAAATTATCGGAATTTTCAAAGAAGAAGAATTATTGTGCAATTCACGTTTAGTGAAGATGTGCTCTTATGATTTTGAATAGAACATGGTCACAAGTGATATTTTTAATCCATTTTGATGATTATTCTTTGTTGTGATATTTTGCATTTATCATAAAACAACTTTAATTTTTGTGGCCCTTATACGCTAATGCCTTTATTTAAAATATAACTGTACGCATTTTTCAAAAAAACCGACACCGAAATCATTGTTGGTTAGAGGGTGGAAAGCTTTTGAAACTGCGAGTGCTATCACATAATAGTCGCTCATTTTGAAAAATGTTTTGATAAAAGACGCAAACAATTCTGAATTTGATATGATGAAGATTAAGGCTAAAGTTTTAAAACTTAGATGATATCAATATAATTAGCAACGCCCAAGAACAAGATTACATTAGTTGAGGTGTGTAATTTAATTTTAAACTTTAAAACATGATGAAAAAACCAAATAATTGCTTTAAAAGTAAATTTAATAAACCAAATTTTTTTATATATTGTGTAAATGTAGTTGGATAAAACTTGCACTATATGACATGGAATTCTTATGTGAACACTTGGTAAGTGCTTGCTTGCATACATTGGAGATGTACGCACTGATGAGTAGGGTCGTCCTAAGACTTTTTGAGACTCTAGACAAAAACAAATCAATGAATGTTATACTGAGAAACATATATATATGTAATCATTTTATAAAAGTCTTCACATTTTTTTTAATCAGGACAAAAAGTTCATAAAAAATACGGTGTTTTATAATTTAAGAAATCTTTTCTTCAAATTTAGGAGAAAATTTATAAAAATATAGCGCATCCGTTTGTATAAATATGTACCCTCTTCTTGAATTGGAAAAGAAAATTTATTAAAAAAACATTTGGTTGTTAGAAATCGAAAACATGGCCTACAAACAAATAAATATAACATTAATTCATTTAGCCGTAGAAGTTATATAATTAAACACCAAGGTTTTAAATATTGGACTTCGTTCGTGTCTCATCTTGGAAGTTATACATGCAAGATCCCATACCGGACGAAATCTTGAGTGAGATGAGTTTACTTTGGGTGTACATCTCGGATTTTAAAGACCATCTCAAGACTATCTCGCAATACCTTAAGTTTCTAAAATCGACATTTTAAAGACTGTGTAACGATTCTTATTGAAATATAAACTTTGTAGTATACATAATTCAAGCAAAACTATAATTTTAATTTATCTTTTAGAGGAGAGCGGTAACATGATTGATTTGGTATTTGATTGAATGGATTCTATTCATTTGAATATTGTAAACAAAGTCTTTTATTTTTGCTTACTCGTTAAGAAATAAAAAATAACATTAGAGGGCTAGTTAAAAGTCATTATTGCAATTTATTTTGGACTCAAATGAGAAGTAAAAGAAATATGCAAATGGAAAAAAAAAACTTCGTAAGAGATCATTTATTGAGATCTTATCTCAAATTGTGCATGAGTTTTTAATATTGTGGACGAAATGAGCGTCAAATAAGATATATATAATATTTAATGTCCTGTTTCGCTAAATATCGTTTTGCTCAAGCTCGAAACTGGGATCTCGAGTGAGATAAATGAGATATGAAACGGTATAAACACTATATTATATCACCATATATTGAATACGTTATAAATATTATGGCTGTTATGGTAACGGTAAATTTCTCATTACCATATCATTACCAATCGATCGGCTACCAATTTTTGAATGAAATCGGTATACCAGTTTAATCGGCATGGTAGCGGTAAATTCACCATTTTTTTAGGGTAAATCATTGGTAATATTTTTTCAAAACCAGCGGTATCGCTAAATTTACCAGCCAATTTATAACATGTGGATATTCATATAATATGGTTTATTACAGGCATTTAAAACCAAACAAATGATTATTTTATTTTAGTAATTCATGTGAAATAATGATAACTGCACATGTTTTATTTTTCATTGATGTCTTTTATTAAGTAACACTATAAATTGTACAATGATACATCGTTGTAGTTCAAAATCATGCCAAGTTACTGACTTTTTTGAACAAACGGTAATTTACCATTACCAGTGTAACGGTTATCAGTTTATCGGTATATCAGTCTTCGATATACCAGCAAATCAGTAATGGTAACGAGTAGCAATTTTAGTTTATTGGTAAAAACAGTACGATAACGGAATTTGCAAAATTGTAATGTTAGTCATTACTATAACAGCCTTAACAGATTCTAATTATAAGATCATAGTCCTCAAACGATTTTGGGCCCTGGAGGGTTGTTTTGTTTGTATAATGTTGAGACGGCCCTATTGATGATTTGTTTCTAATCAATAGGTGAAAAAGGCGGTTACCGACGTCATTGGTGGTTATGTGGTCAACAGGTTAATTTGAAATTGTAAAAGAGTTGGAATAAAGAGCGAAAACCAAAAATAGCTCAATTAAAAATTACAAATAGTTCTTAGAAGGATTTTATGATGACAAAAGAAGTTAATGTATAAATTTTTAATATAATTTGGAATTCTCAATAAGCCAATGTGAAGAAATGATCGGAAAACAAACGACCTATTTTTAGATGTTGATATAGGATAGATATTTGCAACAAGTAGAATTTATTCACAAAAAGAAACATTTTGATGAAGTCATGATGATATATATCAATGTTCAAGGATTCGGTTCAAACTTTCATTTCCAACCATCGCAGATTTGTTCGGGTAGGAACCAAAACTAAATATATATAAAAAAATCCAATTTTGGTAAATATTCGTGACTAAAGTTAAAAAATGAAAAAAAAAATTGTAAATAAGAAAACAAGCTATAGCAATGAAACCGATCAATGTAGTACTTTCTATTTGCTTATTTCAAAAAAATTTGGATTTTCCAACTTGACGTTCATTAATGATCAAAATTTCTCCGTCGACTTCCTCTTTTTCTCAATAGAGTTTTAAATCGTAGCTAAGGTGACTAATTTCATGAAAGAGAAATAAGAAGTATTTATTGTAATATGGATTAGTGTTTTAATGTTTAGGTTTTATTTTACTTGGGGTGTGTGTGTAACAAATGGTGAATGAAATCAGTTATGACATATTTCATCCATCTCATATATCAAAATCTTACATTACTCATACATCAATTTAAATAACTTGTGCTTCTAACAAAAACGCTATATTTTTGTGTACAAAGAGTATGGATATCGGTAAACGAACATCAAGGAAAAACGTAGCACATTAGAATGTTACTTGAAAAACAACTAGCAAAGTGATATGTATGAAAAGATTTATTCCAAAATCTACTAGCTTTACAATGTCCAAGAAAGTAACCGTTTCCTTATAAAAATTTATATACACACACACGTATAATGGTAATTTCGATGTGCATGTGTTGCTTATCACATCCTCTTAGTCATAACAATTACGGTCCTAATGGGTACTTTGATTGGAAATTGATAAAGAAACATCTTCAAACTACCATATCACAAAAAATGATTGGATTGACAATAATCTTAACCTAAAGTGTATTTTTAGAACACCACACCACCAAAAGAAAAAATAAAATTTATTCAAAGAATTGCTTAAAATGGTTAGGTCATCCGCATTGTGATCTGGGCATCCAGGTTCGAATCCGGAAACAACCACTTTGCAACGGGAGAAAAAGGCTGCGTATATTATCGACCTTCCCAGAACCCGCTATCATGCGAAAGCCTCGTGCGTTGGATTCCACCTTTAATTGCTTAAAATGCAATAGCTTTTTTCTCCTCTGAACTAAATTAAGCAAAAAAAACAAATGCAAAATTGATTTTGTAGAAGTAATTATTTGACTTCATAGTTTCCCACAATCGGATTGTAGCAAACTTGAATTTATAAGGTGGAATATTTTATAAGACTTTCTCATAAACTATAAAAATACAATTTATTAAATGATAACCAATATTTTGACATCAATGCAAAATTTTCATTTATTACTGATATATCAAATGATAAGCAAAACCATAGGTAGCTCTTCTACCTATTATTAGGTCATCCCTTCTTTCTGCAACCTGCGGTTTAATGTAATTGAAAACTGGATGTAGCTGTTGTTTGAATTTGAAGAAGCAAAGGAAGTTTCAACTCGATCTTCATAGATAGTTACAATGAGCCATTATAGAACAAACAGTTGTACCTTTACCCAGTTTCTCTTGTTTCGCTGCAGGCCCAGGAGAACCCCCAACACTTGGGCTAGGTGAGCCCTCACTGGGATGTGCTTGGCTCTAATGCAAGCAAAAGTTAGGTCATTATCCAACAACTGATTTGTATCTTTAGCCTTTACCGTAATTTCGAATTAACATTTCATAAGGCTTTCACTGTGAAATTCAATAAACCATGGGTACTATATATATATATATATATATATATATATATATATATATATATATATATATATGGACACGATGAGTTGTTTTCCTATGCAGAAAATTTACATAATGCCAACTAATGCTCCTTATAGTAATAAAAAAGCAACGGTTTTTAAAAAAAAGAAATATGAAAGTAAGAGGGTCAACTTACTGGAAGAACAATCAAATCATAAATTGATTCAGATGCTTCATTTATAGACTTGTCAGCAATAATCTTCATGTGTTGGAATGCCACAACCTTCATAGATTTTTCAACTGAAGCTAAAACAACATCAACTTTAGCTCGCCTCAAGATATCTGCTAATATTACCACTTCAATCTCCTCGCATCCATTAGCTATAGGAATGAGAACCTAATTTTACATCTTAATGAGCACACATTTAATAGAAGAGAAAACAGATTGAAATACTGTAAATCATAAATCCATCATCAACTTCAATATATTCCAACTTTAGTACTATGAGAACATTTGCAACTTGTAACTTCTTTTACCCTTAAATAACTTCTTTTTTTTCCTGATTTGAGCTGCTTCTAACTCAGATTGGTATCTGACAACATCGAATATTTAAGCTAAATAATCAGGATAACTACTCATTTAAGGATTGAAAATCAACTTAATAATGCCCCCAGCCACACTAAAGAGTAGTAAGCAGTTTTAGAATTTCAGACCAAGAAAATTCAACTTACACGTGGAGTATGATCAAATAACCAGTCGACTCGATTAAATTCTTCCTTTTTATGACCATTATAATCTGCCGTCAGCTACAAAGAAATAGATGAGGAAGCATAAGCACAAGAAGTCAATATCTCAAATATAACAAGGGTAGTCATATTTGCAAGAACGTTAGATTGTTAATATTACAAACAATGCATATATCCATTCCAATACAACGAAATACAAATGAATAAGATAGTAGAAGATGATGAACTATTTTAGTAGAAAAAATGATGAAAAAGTCATTCATGAAAGCTAGTTTGTTGTCAATTTCAGATTTTCTACATCACTCCGTAAGCTTCTTCAATTTTGGATAAAGCAGCAGACCTATTTAACTCTGAACACAAGTACTTTTTCATGACTAAGTTGTGGAACGATGTAATATTTTTTTTGTTCTATCAGTCAACAATTAGTAGCAAAGGCAGGTGCTTGAATGTTGAGTTCAAATATATTGGGATTAAGATGTTGAGTTGCGAACAAGCCTGATGTTGAGTTTAAATTTATTGGGTTTAGGATGTTGAGTTGTGAACAAACTGAAGTGTAGGATTATCAGCATTATAAAGGTTTTGGTAATAACAAATATTAAAGTACACATCAACACCGCCTAGATTTGAGTTTTAAAAAGTTGCTTCAACATTTTCTTTAGCGTAGTTTAAGCCTAGAATCTAAGAAAATTTAGAGCCTCTTTGACAACCAAAACCAAATGTAACGACCCGTTAAGTTCGACCATTTAAAATTGTTTGTTTAATAGGATTTTGTAATTTATTTTAGTTGAAAGAATAAAGGTGGTAGATAAGTATTAAAATGAAGGCTGGAATAAATTATATAGAAGTGACTTAGAAACCTATTTAAAGACATTTGAATAAAATTCAAATGAATTAAGTAGAGAAAGAAAGAAAAATTCTTACCTGTACATAAAATTTAATATGGGAATATTAAACCAATTTAATGCAATAAAAGATTGTGAACGATAAATTGAATAGATTAAGAAACCCTGTTATTGCAAGTCAATAAATTTGTAAACCCTAATGAACATCTCAAAATTTATAAATTTATTGAAATTTAAGACATAGCATAAGCGTAGAATTATAGGTATGATGACAAACTTTTATAAATTGTCTAATTAAGGGTCAGCAAATTTATTTGGAAATCAAACTCAATTAAGGGTAAGTAATTATGATGGATTGATGGCATAAACGTTACTAATTTTTATCATAGTAACGGAAGTGCAGATGGAAGGCAACTGTAGAAATTTAAGTACGTATTAACAATTGAAAGGGACTGTCGATTGAGTGGAGTACTTTAGGTTGTCTTACTAAATTTAGAATTTAACATAAGACAAATAGAAATAAATCAATAAACGTATAGATTTTAAGTTTATTATGATGAATTATTTTAGTGATATGACTTAGAATAAATGAAATAATTTGGGTTAATTGGTATTTAATGGAATTAAAGGTTGCAATATTCATAGGTAAGGATTTAGATGAAATAGATTGATGTATGAAAATTTAATTTGATAAATGGCAATTAATTCCTTTAATTTGTGCAATTAATGTATGTTTAATTGATAACGATAAAAAGTTGATTTTTTTCAGTGTAACCAACGTAAAATATTATCATAGCATGATACTTGGTTTGAATAGAAGGATTTGATTTAATGTGAAAATTTTTGTTCTAAGTATTGAATAAAATTGGGAATCAAATTTTTTTTTATGATAATAACGTTAGTATTGGTTAATAAATAGATTTCAATGCAGTAACCAAATAAATGGAATAAGATGAGTATATATTGCATAGAAATGAAATGATAAATTATTGATGTAATGGAAGATATAACCATGTCAATTATGCATATAAGGTAATAAGGTAATGAAACCGAGGTAAATTAATTAATTGAGACTTTAAGTAAAATTAACGTGTGGAATTGACCAAGGTTCAATAAAATGAGAATTTGATTGGTTATATTTATTGGTTGAGAAATGTAAATGTGTATTTGGGGAATAAATTTAGTCAGACTTAAGTATTGAATTTAATTAATTAATATATATGATAAATGATGATTAAATAAAAACCCAATACTCTATATATATGTATAATATTTGAGTGAAAATAATAATACACTTATAAATGTGGAATTAAGAGTTTACAACAACTATTTTAAGTAAAGAAATTGTTCATTCAAGTAAATTTGAAACATCGCAATAGGTGTAGATTAAGTGTTGCGTTAAATAAATTATAAAGGAATAAATTTATAGAAACGTAGGAACGGAAGAATGAACATTATAGTAACGTAAAACGTATTGTAGGATAATAATTAAGTATAGGCTTGTAAATTAGATGTATGACAATAAATTTTGTACGTAAATCTTTCTATTAGTTGATAAGTCTTATTTTGATCAATTTAAAGGAATACACTAAATTTTGTAGTTAGTACGGAATATTGATGAGTGAATGAATAAGATGAAACAAAGGTGGAATGTATTAGTTGAGGTTTTAAGTTATTTATGTGATAAGTTACCAAAATTATAATTTTATCTAAATACAGTAATTTATGCAAACAAAAGATGAACATTTTGAAATATTACCACAGTGATATATAAAAGAAACGTTAACTATGTAGTTGGAGAATAATTGATATATTTTGAGTTGGATAATAGAAATCAAGTTATTTATATAATTAGATTTAAGATGAGAGTATAAGTATATGATTAAATAATTGGGTTTTGCGAATAAAATTTATAATTCCCAAATAATAAGAAAACGCAGAGGTTAACACTGCGAAATTTATATACTTATAAATTTTAATTCACATCCAAGCTTGCTAAATTATTTGGAATTGATTGGATTATATAAGTAATGAAATTTGGCCAATATTTAAAGTTGAAAGAAAATTTGGATTTTATGATTTATTTTAATTTATTTAATAAATATTAAAAATAGCCATTTTTGTCACGGACTCGGATTTCGACGAAACTAGTTTCATCGGATCCGTAACGGTGAATTATAATAATGTTTCAAGTTTCGTTGCGATCGGACTTGTCGTTTGATCGTACGGACTCGAAACGCCTTGAAATTTACGCATTTTGAAATCAATTTGAAATTTTTATTTTTTTAGCATAACTTCTTCATACGATCGAATTTGGTCGCGAAACTTTTTCCATCGCGTTCAGAATATTTTGAAACACCTATTTGGATATATAGTTTTAACAAATTCGACTCCGGAGGCAGAACGGGCTTTTTGGGCCAACTATCGTTTAGCACGTTCGTTATCCGTACCCACCTAGCCTTCTTTTATCTGTCTATATATTTGCGATTATAAACCCTAGCCACTACTTATTTTCATTTTTCTATACGTACATCTCCTTCTCAACTCCTCATTCCAATGGCAGAAAACCTAATTCCCAAATTCCAAAATTTTATTTCAAAAAAAAAAAAAAAAAAAAAAAAATTTTTGTGGATCTGCAGCAGCTTCTGGTCGCGCTTCGGGTTTCAGAGGAGAAAACCCTAGAGCAACTTCGGGTCAGGAAGAAAATGACTCGGGTCGCTCCGGGTCGTTTTGGCGAAAACTCCAAGCAAGCATCGGGGAAATGAGGCGGCGCCCCGAAGTCGAACCCGAAGTTGACCCAGGACCAGAATTTTTCATTTTTCAAATTTTCATAACTTTTGCATACGAGCTCGGATTCACGCGCGGTTTGTTTTGCTGGGATCGTATCGGAATTTCTGACGTTTTGGCACTGGTTTGGATGAATTTGGAGACTGTCCAATTTTTGGGTTTAAATTGGATTTGAATTCAATTTAAATTCAAAAGGTGAGTGTTTTAACCCACTCACAACTACTAGAAGCTTTTATGTTTGTTAAATAAATTTTAGAAATGAATAGAAATTTATTTATGAGCTTTTGGCATGTTATTTCATTCATATCTGTTGAATTGCATTTTATTGAATGTAACTGTTAATTTAATTGATTTATTGCGTGTTAATTGGCTGTTAGAAATTTTTGGTTGCATATGAACTGCTAGTTAACAGTTATGTCAATTATCACTGAATATAAATTGTTAGATTAATAGTTGAAAAATTTAATTTGAATAAACTGCCAGTTATCACCTGTTATATATGATCATATATATAATTGTTATTGATTGATATTGCTTGATGTTTGTGATTGGATGATGGATGTGTTATTGAAGGGATGTTTTATTTGATATCATTAAACTGCAAGTTAGTATGCATTTTTCATTTCATTCGGGATTGCGGTTTGAAATGATATACAACCGCAGTTTTATTTTTTAAATTGCGGATTGAAATGATAAATATCCGTATCACTTGACCATAGGATAGAAAACTATATACAGACACCGTGGTCTATATATAACTATTTTTAATGTGATTTCTATGGTTTGGATGGAATACGGTTTTTAAAAATCTTAAATTTTATACTGAATAAATGTTTTCTTCCATAGTTATATGCATATGAAGTTGAAATTTTGAAATTAAAAGGTGAATAAATTTCTTTATTAAAAATGGAAGAAAATTAAGAAAATGGAGTTTGATGATTATATCCTATGTTTAAATATTAAGTTGGAAATTTTAAAGATATGATATTTATAATTGGATTTTTTTCCCAAAATATTTTGAAATGAATATTCTAGTAAAAATTGAATTTGGAAATATATATATATATATATATATATATATTTTACTAGAAATTGAAGTCTTATTAATTATGGATTTTATGTGAATGGTCAAGATTAATTAATAGAATATTGATTTTTGAAAGGATAAAAATCCAACTTTAGTTGAAATATTAATGCTCCAAAATGGATATAAATATATATAAAATTGAAATGGTTTTGCGACTTGAAGTAATATTTTGGATTTTGGTTTAACTTTAAAAGAAGAAATATTTGGAAAGCCATGTAATTTATTTCTTTATAAAGCAACAGTAAAGTTAAACTTTTTTTTAATTCGCATACCGTTGAATATCCAAACCATTTAGTTTTGAAAATAATGGTTTTAAAATGCTATGGATTTTCGAAGAATTATGTTGAAAGTTACAAACAGAATATTGGTTACATGGGATATTAAATAATAAAAAGTGACATAATTTTTTGGAAAGGAATAATTTTATTTGGGATAAACGATATCATATTGTTTTGGGTTTTAAAAGAAGAAATGATATCGTAATATTACGGTTTGAAATGGATTATATTCTGGTTTTAAAAGTATAAACTATTTTTAAATGACCGCGGTGTTATAATAACGATTGGTTGGCAAAGAGACCGGGATCGGATATGGACATACTCTCTGTCGATACCGAAAACCACTTTGACTAACCGTGTACGCGGTGGAGATTCCAGAATGAAGTAGGTGGTGGCGACGTTTCCTGTAAGGTAAATACGTGGACCCAACTCCCGTGAGTTGGCATAAGGTGGCTAAAACAGGAGCGATTCTCAGGCCAATGAGGTCATTCCTCTGATCGGACGCTCCTCTTCGATATTATAATTTGACTTGGATTTGATTCAGTGGCCACTTCTATATTTTGATTTTGGGGAGTTAGTCCGAGGTGGGCGGTAACTGCGGCTACGCGTTTCCACCAGCCTGGATAGCAATTGGTATATCTACCCTGGCATTGCCTAGTTGTGCCGTGTCACCTACCATATCGCGCCTTGTACGAGTTTGGTTTTCTCCCGTAGCCCGTGTGGTATCCTCTAGTGGCTTCCCGATCAGGAGGGGCTATGATATTGGACGGACTACTGGGACTATTACGTGTTAAGGTGGAAAATGTAAAGCCTTAACGCTATTTAAAAGTAAGTTTATTTTATAAATAGACACTATTATAATAGCGCAATATACTACATAGTAAATAGTTTAACGGATCCTTAGGAGATGTAAATCCCGAACATCTCTTGAGTTACTGTACTCATATTTATATTCTGTTTATTTAACTCACATAAGATATTCTAGTCTGACTCGGGTGTTTTTGTCTATTCAAATTCGCTCGGGTCAGTCCGAGCATTTCAGGATAGCAGATTTTAGCTTTGGAGGACGAAGACGAAGAATAAGTATTATGTTATATATAGTATTACACCACACTCTTTCTATTCCGCTGCATTGCTTGTATTGGTATGTGTAACTCTGATATTTATTGTAAAAGAAGAATCAAGCTTTTGTAAACTGTTTATGAACTGTATATTTGTTATTATATTTTATCCTTCCGCTGTGAGATTCTGTTTTTGTTTTATTTCTTCTCTGTTTTTCTTATTTACCCCATAACAATCCGCCCTTGCGTATGCTTTGAATTGGCACGTGTGTCGGTTTAAAGTGTGCAAAAAGGCGGGATGTTACAGTTGGTATCAGAGCTTTGGTTTAGCGATAAACCTTGGCTTTGTGGGGTTTGACTCTTTGTTAATAGGGTAGAAATATCCTATGGGAGTCGCTGAGTGTATATATAAGAGAGAGCGTACTTGTTAGTATTAATAAAAAGATTTTAATATTGTGTTAATCTGTTCCGCTTTGTATTTATAAATTCTGGTTGATGCATGGGACGCTATGTCATCAATAGGGATTTCTAAACACTTAATAGGACAGACCGACATAATATTTGTTTTTAATATAGGTGAATGAAATAATTTGCCTATTATATTTCTATATATAAAAATAGTTTTATAAAGATATATATATATTTGGTTGCTATAGATTGGATGTTAGGCAATAAAAATATTTATAATAACTGAAGCTAAGTGAAATTATAATAAACCAAATTTGGAGATTTAGAACTTAAGTCCGGGATTTTTGAAAATTTGCTTTCAAAGAATTTGTGAAATTTATTGATTTGGTTTATAAGTATTTTCTTATATAAATATTTCGTATAAATTGGAAGAATTGTTTTAAAGAAGATTTTGGAAAAGAATTAAATTCTGTACTTTCCTCTCTGTCGCTGGAAAATAAATTCGGTGATGACGGCCGCATCATCGACTTTCATTTTCGAGTTTCGAAGGGGAAAGGCCACTGTAGTAAATTCTACTGCAGATTTATTTTTGAAATTTTCTAAAAATTTTCTTTTATTGTTCTAAATATAATTAGAGATATAAAAGTTGTAAGAACTTATTTATCTATTATTTTGAAATAGATTAAAATTTGACCCGGTATTTAATTCTAAATTTTTCCGTTAATTAATTGTTTAAACTTTGTTAGTGAAATATTAAGTAAGAAAGTTAATGCTAGGGATAAGGGAAGTAAAAGTTTTTAACTGATAAATAATGGAAAAGATTTATTGAAGAATGAATGAATTGAAACCTCTAATTGAAATAAGAGAATAACTGCAAAGCTATAAAGAGGAATTTGCATACATATGAGACAAAGGGTAATATGAATAAACATTAAATTTAATTAAAAGAATGGAGATTAAACTTGTATAAGTTCAATTGCAATTTCCTTAACATAAATAACTTACCCAAATATAAAAGTTGAAGTGTTAAATGAGAAACTGGAAATGAATATTTTACAAGTAGGAATTTAGGAAAAATGAAGTATTCAATAAATTACTGTTATAATAAGAATTTATTGGTATAAACTTAAGTGATAATTGAAATTTTACCCAAATTAAAGGTGAGTATTATTAATAGGTGATTTTAACTTAAGTAAATAAAATGAAATTCTTTAATAAATAAAGATTGATGTGTACGGTTATAAACTTAAGTATGTTTTAAAATGCTACTAGTAATATAATAAAAAGTAGGTAATATAAATAAATGTCTGTAAACCCTAGATAATGAATTAATAAGATCCTTTATTTATAAAAATGGAGGTTTTAAGGTTAATAATTTAAGTGTAAGTAGAGGGTTACTGTAATTAAATATAATAAAACGTAAACATTAAATAAAGGAATGAAATTAAGGGTAAGTTGAAATTGTAATTTATAAAACGAATATATATTTATTGAACCATTAATAAATAAAAAGGAATTGAGAAGAAACTTGTAAATTTTCACTTGCATTCTTAAACATACATAACTTACCATATAATAAAAGTTGCAATGTTAGTAAGAAAATGTAAGGGGAAATCTTACAAGTGAAGCTTGAGGTAATTAAGGTATTCAATAAATTTGCTGTTATAAATGAGAATTAATTGTATAAACTTAAGTTAAATTGGAAATTTTACTATATAAGAAAGGGTAAGTAGTATAAATAGATGATATAAACCTTAGTCAATAAATTGGAATACAATATAATGAATTTTGTAACAAATGGAAAATGAAAATTGTAAGAAACAAAGAAATCCCTCCATAAATGAAAGAAAGAAAATAAAACCACTGAAGCATGAAATAAATGTATAATAAGCTATTGTGGTGTTGATTTGAATTGTTTGGTTGATGTATGGTTGTTGGGTAAGGAATTTTGGAGTTGTTGGAGGAACAATAATCTATCTCTATTCCATCTAAGACTGTTGAGTAACGGATGCACTTGATAGTTATTTCTCACTCCGTAAAATTTCATAATTTGAACCCGAACAACTAACGGTTGTTGATTGAATGATTGTGGTTTGTGGTGTGTGCCGTTTGTTAAAATGTATGGTTGTTGCCTTTGATTTGGATATGAATGATTGAATCTACCCAAACATTTCACTGTAATATAGATATTTAACTTTTAGATTTTATAAGTGAATACAGGGGTTGGAAGCAACTGCTACTGCTTTTGGTTCCAAAATAATAAGCGTATTGCCCGACAAATAGGTACGTTTCCGGATTACGTATAAAGCGCTATTTTATATATTTTCCCGTGTTGGGATATTTTATTTTGGATAATATATGTAATATATTTGTATATTTGGATATTATATTTTCTCCAGAGTCCCTCCGTACAAAGGAGACTCTGCCAAAAATTTTCGTAAATTTTGGACTTAGAATTTGGTTAAAGATATTTTTCCAACTTTAATAGTTCAAGTATTAAAAGACATAATGATTATAAAACAAGTGTATTTCATTAAAGGAAATTAATTTAGTAAATTATTGTTATAAGTTAATATTTGAAATTAGATATACTGTTTTATTCTTCCTTCTCCCTTCCTTTCCCTTTTCGGGGACGAAAAGTTTTGAGTGGGGGAGAGTGTAACGACCCGTTAAGTTCGACCATTTAAAATTGTTTGTTTAATAGGATTTTGTAATTTATTTTAGTTGAAAGAATAAAGGTGGTAGATAAGTATTAAAATGAAGGCTAGAATAAATTATATAGAAGTGACTTAGAAACCTATTTAAAGACATTTGAATAAAATTCAAATGAATTAAGTAGAGAAAGAAAGAAAAATTCTTACCTGTACATAAAATTTAATATGGGAATATTAAACCAATTTAATGCAATAAAAGATTGTGAACGATAAATTGAATAGATTAAGAAACCCTGTTATTGCAAGTCAATAAATTTGTAAACCCTAATGAACATCTCAAAATTTATAAATTTATTGAAATTTAAGACATAGCATAAGCGTAGAATTATAGGTATGATGACAAACTTTTATAAATTGTCTAATTAAGGGTCAGCAAATTTATTTGGAAATCAAACTCAATTAAGGGTAAGTAATTATGATGGATTGATGGCATAAACGTTACTAATTTTTATCATAGTAACGGAAGTGCAGATGGAAGGCAACTGTAGAAATTTAAGTACGTATTAACAATTGAAAGGGACTGTCGATTGAGTGGAGTACTTTAGGTTGTCTTACTAAATTTAGAATTTAACATAAGACAAATAGAAATAAATCAATAAACGTATAGATTTTAAGTTTATTATGATGAATTATTTTAGTGATATGACTTAGAATAAATGAAATAATTTGGGTTAATTGGTATTTAATGGAATTAAAGGTTGCAATATTCATAGGTAAGGATTTAGATGAAATAGATTGATGTATGAAAATTTAATTTGATAAATGGCAATTAATTCCTTTAATTTGTGCAATTAATGTATGTTTAATTGATAACGATAAAAAGTTGATTTTTTTCAGTGTAACCAACGTAAAATATTATCATAGCATGATACTTGGTTTGAATAGAAGGATTTGATTTAATGTGAAAATTTTTGTTCTAAGTATTGAATAAAATTGGGAATCAAATTTTTTTTTATGATAATAACGTTAGTATTGGTTAATAAATAGATTTCAATGCAGTAACCAAATAAATGGAATAAGATGAGTATATATTGCATAGAAATGAAATGATAAATTATTGATGTAATGGAAGATATAACCATGTCAATTATGCATATAAGGTAATAAGGTAATGAAACCGAGGTAAATTAATTAATTGAGACTTTAAGTAAAATTAACGTGTGGAATTGACCAAGGTTCAATAAAATGAGAATTTGATTGGTTATATTTATTGGTTGAGAAATGTAAATGTGTATTTGGGGAATAAATTTAGTCAGACTTAAGTATTGAATTTAATTAATTAATATATATGATAAATGATGATTAAATAAAAACCCAATACTCTATATATATGTATAATATTTGAGTGAAAATAATAATACACTTATAAATGTGGAATTAAGAGTTTACAACAACTATTTTAAGTAAAGAAATTGTTCATTCAAGTAAATTTGAAACATCGCAATAGGTGTAGATTAAGTGTTGCGTTAAATAAATTATAAAGGAATAAATTTATAGAAACGTAGGAACGGAAGAATGAACATTATAGTAACGTAAAACGTATTGTAGGATAATAATTAAGTATAGGCTTGTAAATTAGATGTATGACAATAAATTTTGTACGTAAATCTTTCTATTAGTTGATAAGTCTTATTTTGATCAATTTAAAGGAATACACTAAATTTTGTAGTTAGTACGGAATATTGATGAGTGAATGAATAAGATGAAACAAAGGTGGAATGTATTAGTTGAGGTTTTAAGTTATTTATGTGATAAGTTACCAAAATTATAATTTTATCTAAATACAGTAATTTATGCAAACAAAAGATGAACATTTTGAAATATTACCACAGTGATATATAAAAGAAACGTTAACTATGTAGTTGGAGAATAATTGATATATTTTGAGTTGGATAATAGAAATCAAGTTATTTATATAATTAGATTTAAGATGAGAGTATAAGTATATGATTAAATAATTGGGTTTTGCGAATAAAATTTATAATTCCCAAATAATAAGAAAACGCAGAGGTTAACACTGCGAAATTTATATACTTATAAATTTTAATTCACATCCAAGCTTGCTAAATTATTTGGAATTGATTGGATTATATAAGTAATGAAATTTGGCCAATATTTAAAGTTGAAAGAAAATTTGGATTTTATGATTTATTTTAATTTATTTAATAAATATTAAAAATAGCCATTTTTGTCACGGACTCGGATTTCGACGAAACTAGTTTCATCGGATCCGTAACGGTGAATTATAATAATGTTTCAAGTTTCGTTGCGATCGGACTTGTCGTTTGATCGTACGGACTCGAAACGCCTTGAAATTTACGCATTTTGAAATCAATTTGAAATTTTTATTTTTTTAGCATAACTTCTTCATACGATCGAATTTGGTCGCGAAACTTTTTCCATCGCGTTCAGAATATTTTGAAACACCTATTTGGATATATAGTTTTAACAAATTCGACTCCGGAGGCAGAACGGGCTTTTTGGGCCAACTATCGTTTAGCACGTTCGTTATCCGTACCCACCTAGCCTTCTTTTATCTGTCTATATATTTGCGATTATAAACCCTAGCCACTACTTATTTTCATTTTTCTATACGTACATCTCCTTCTCAACTCCTCATTCCAATGGCAGAAAACCTAATTCCCAAATTCCAAAATTTTATTTCAAAAAAAAAAAAAAAAAAAAAAAAAAATTTTGTGGATCTGCAGCAGCTTCTGGTCGCGCTTCGGGTTTCAGAGGAGAAAACCCTAGAGCAACTTCGGGTCAGGAAGAAAATGACTCGGGTCGCTCCGGGTCGTTTTGGCGAAAACTCCAAGCAAGCATCGGGGAAATGAGGCGGCGCCCCGAAGTCGAACCCGAAGTTGACCCAGGACCAGAATTTTTCATTTTTCAAATTTTCATAACTTTTGCATACGAGCTCGGATTCACGCGCGGTTTGTTTTGCTGGGATCGTATCGGAATTTCTGACGTTTTGGCACTGGTTTGGATGAATTTGGAGACTGTCCAATTTTTGGGTTTAAATTGGATTTGAATTCAATTTAAATTCAAAAGGTGAGTGTTTTAACCCACTCACAACTACTAGAAGCTTTTATGTTTGTTAAATAAATTTTAGAAATGAATAGAAATTTATTTATGAGCTTTTGGCATGTTATTTCATTCATATCTGTTGAATTGCATTTTATTGAATGTAACTGTTAATTTAATTGATTTATTGCGTGTTAATTGGCTGTTAGAAATTTTTGGTTGCATATGAACTGCTAGTTAACAGTTATGTCAATTATCACTGAATATAAATTGTTAGATTAATAGTTGAAAAATTTAATTTGAATAAACTGCCAGTTATCACCTGTTATATATGATCATATATATAATTGTTATTGATTGATATTGCTTGATGTTTGTGATTGGATGATGGATGTGTTATTGAAGGGATGTTTTATTTGATATCATTAAACTGCAAGTTAGTATGCATTTTTCATTTCATTCGGGATTGCGGTTTGAAATGATATACAACCGCAGTTTTATTTTTTAAATTGCGGATTGAAATGATAAATATCCGTATCACTTGACCATAGGATAGAAAACTATATACAGACACCGTGGTCTATATATAACTATTTTTAATGTGATTTCTATGGTTTGGATGGAATACGGTTTTTAAAAATCTTAAATTTTATACTGAATAAATGTTTTCTTCCATAGTTATATGCATATGAAGTTGAAATTTTGAAATTAAAAGGTGAATAAATTTCTTTATTAAAAATGGAAGAAAATTAAGAAAATGGAGTTTGATGATTATATCCTATGTTTAAATATTAAGTTGGAAATTTTAAAGATATGATATTTATAATTGGATTTTTTTCCCAAAATATTTTGAAATGAATATTCTAGTAAAAATTGAATTTGGAAATATATATATATATATATATATATATTTTACTAGAAATTGAAGTCTTATTAATTATGGATTTTATGTGAATGGTCAAGATTAATTAATAGAATATTGATTTTTGAAAGGATAAAAATCCAACTTTAGTTGAAATATTAATGCTCCAAAATGGATATAAATATATATAAAATTGAAATGGTTTTGCGACTTGAAGTAATATTTTGGATTTTGGTTTAACTTTAAAAGAAGAAATATTTGGAAAGCCATGTAATTTATTTCTTTATAAAGCAACAGTAAAGTTAAACTTTTTTTTAATTCGCATACCGTTGAATATCCAAACCATTTAGTTTTGAAAATAATGGTTTTAAAATGCTATGGATTTTCGAAGAATTATGTTGAAAGTTACAAACAGAATATTGGTTACATGGGATATTAAATAATAAAAAGTGACATAATTTTTTGGAAAGGAATAATTTTATTTGGGATAAACGATATCATATTGTTTTGGGTTTTAAAAGAAGAAATGATATCGTAATATTACGGTTTGAAATGGATTATATTCTGGTTTTAAAAGTATAAACTATTTTTAAATGACCGCGGTGTTATAATAACGATTGGTTGGCAAAGAGACCGGGATCGGATATGGACATACTCTCTGTCGATACCGAAAACCACTTTGACTAACCGTGTACGCGGTGGAGATTCCAGAATGAAGTAGGTGGTGGCGACGTTTCCTGTAAGGTAAATACGTGGACCCAACTCCCGTGAGTTGGCATAAGGTGGCTAAAACAGGAGCGATTCTCAGGCCAATGAGGTCATTCCTCTGATCGGACGCTCCTCTTCGATATTATAATTTGACTTGGATTTGATTCAGTGGCCACTTCTATATTTTGATTTTGGGGAGTTAGTCCGAGGTGGGCGGTAACTGCGGCTACGCGTTTCCACCAGCCTGGATAGCAATTGGTATATCTACCCTGGCATTGCCTAGTTGTGCCGTGTCACCTACCATATCGCGCCTTGTACGAGTTTGGTTTTCTCCCGTAGCCCGTGTGGTATCCTCTAGTGGCTTCCCGATCAGGAGGGGCTATGATATTGGACGGACTACTGGGACTATTACGTGTTAAGGTGGAAAATGTAAAGCCTTAACGCTATTTAAAAGTAAGTTTATTTTATAAATAGACACTATTATAATAGCGCAATATACTACATAGTAAATAGTTTAACGGATCCTTAGGAGATGTAAATCCCGAACATCTCTTGAGTTACTGTACTCATATTTATATTCTGTTTATTTAACTCACATAAGATATTCTAGTCTGACTCGGGTGTTTTTGTCTATTCAAATTCGCTCGGGTCAGTCCGAGCATTTCAGGATAGCAGATTTTAGCTTTGGAGGACGAAGACGAAGAATAAGTATTATGTTATATATAGTATTACACCACACTCTTTCTATTCCGCTGCATTGCTTGTATTGGTATGTGTAACTCTGATATTTATTGTAAAAGAAGAATCAAGCTTTTGTAAACTGTTTATGAACTGTATATTTGTTATTATATTTTATCCTTCCGCTGTGAGATTCTGTTTTTGTTTTATTTCTTCTCTGTTTTTCTTATTTACCCCATAACAATCCGCCCTTGCGTATGCTTTGAATTGGCACGTGTGTCGGTTTAAAGTGTGCAAAAAGGCGGGATGTTACACCAAAAGTTGTTTAATTTTTGTAAAAGCTTTTTTCCTTTAATAAGTCAAAAATGATACGGAAACGCACGGATTAATGAGTTTTCTTAGATAAAAAAAATAGGCGAATTTTCATCTCAAAGTCAAAAAGAGAAATACATTTGCTTATGACTAAAGTATAAAAAAACAAAAACAAAATTAAAAAACATCTTTTAAAGGCCGTTTATTGTTACACATTAGAATTGACTTCTTTTTTTTAACTTCTAAAAAACAAAGAATCATCCTTTTAGAATGTTGTCTGAGGGCCTCAATGGTTATATAATCATTGCACAAAGTATACATGCAGCATAAACCATAATAACCAATAACATACAAGCATCATCGCAAAATACATATGCAGCATGAACCATGATAACTAATACCAATGTATATGTTTTTCGTAAAATGTGATCATGTTAGTTGTGATTGCTTGTTTCCCGTTACCAGACCAGAATTGAGAGGTTTTCTACTATCAAAGTTGATCGTATTACCAAAAATATTTTAAGCATGGAAATACCAGTTTTTCTCCAACTGCATCTGCCAAGGGATTGCCAAACAGCTGCTCAACAAATGAAAGAGCAAATTCAAAGGTTGTTCCAGGACCTCTGCTCGTTGTGAGCTCTCCTGATACTTGAATGTTTGATTTAACTGCTCGAAATGAAGGTATCTTGTCCATAAATGCTGGATGGCAAGTAATCTTGCAATTAAAAGTTTAACTAATATAATTCACAATATATGATAAAAATAATTCTTAGTAAGTCTTGTTCTAAATATGTCAATAGATCATTTCATTCATGACCTTTTCTGTTCCGTAGGACAAATAAGTCATGTTTTATTTAAATGATAGAATACTGACCTGTTTTTTTTTTAGAAGGCCCCAAGGCTTCAGGGTTACTGCAGGGGCAGCACATATAGCACCATAGATCCTTTTTTCTTCTGCTTGCTTGGTTGTGATATTACGAAGAGCATCACTATCCCTTAGTCTCACAGAGCCCGGCATGCCTCCCTTCATGTTAACATTAATAATGTACGCTGTAGGTTTTAAAAGAATAAAGTAACATAAAAGAATTCTATACAAGGGAGAATTATGATTTGGTTATATGGACAAGATATTTGGTCCATTACAAGCATGCTTTAAATATGACCCAACTCCTTAATCTTACTTATAAATGGTCCATAACAATCAAACGACTAGGCAGCAGTCGCTATTTTTTCTGGTTAAGCTACACTAACTGCTTCACATTGATTCGTAATCGGATGAAAGTTTGACCAATATATCAGCACCAACATTATGGAAAATATGAAACACTTGGATGTTTCAATTTTTGAGCATATGCAAATTTTACTTGGAAAATAATAGGCTACGCATCACAATCCAAAATCTGACTTGAATAATATTTTAATAATTCATTCGTCTCTAAATCATCGGATGCTGGTGTGGAAATTTATTCATGGCAATTTAAATTTCAAAAATTACTCAAATAACTAGGCAGAAGTCGCTATTTTTTTTCATTTAAACTGTAATAACTTCTTCATACTGAGTCAGATTCATGTGGGATTTTGATCAGTGAATTCGTATTAATATTATAAATAATACGGAACACTCAGATGCTTCATATTATGAATTTATGTTGTGGTTCCTCAAGGCAAATAATGTATATACTTCGCAAATAACTGACTACATCCCCATATCTAAACTCTGACTTGAAAAATACTTCAATGATTCATTCATCTACAAACAATTGGGTAGTCTGGCAAAAATTAACCCATAACAATTTGAATTTGAAATTTTGAATTTCGAATCAAATTTTAAATTTTTAAACTTTGAAAAATTATATTTTGAACGTTTGAATTTCCTAAACTTGAAGTTAAAAGTTGAATTCTAACTTCTAAGTTAGAATACTAGCATATTTTAATTTTATATCAAATTTGAATTTTAAATTTTGAATTTTGAATTTTGAATTTACATTTAAAAAATCAAGTTTTGAAATTTGTTTTTGACTTTGAATTAGAATTAGAATTAAATTTTCAAATTGAAATATGAAAGTTTGAATTCTAATGAAAATTAGAATTAAAATTTGAAATTTTGATTATTTTTAGAAACTCAAAAGGTAAAAATTAGAATTTTAATTTTTGCATATTTTCTTCATTTTTTATTAATCAAATCTAATTTAAACTTTAAATGGACTAAATGAGTAACTCATATGTTAAATGGATTCAGTCGGATCGACCCTTACATTAAATGGGTCACAAATGTGTTAGTCAAAATTGACCCAATCCATTTGATGGGTCTTGAAGCATGGATTTCCAGTAAATATAAGCATTGAAGGCTAATTACTTGGTTTGATAAAAATCAATGAATTAAACATCCTATAATGAGACGTATGGCAAAATTAGAAGACTTCAATTCAAATTTAGGAATTGAAGATGCCAACAACTCGAGATAATAAATACCATGCATTTTTTGTGTTAGATAATGACGATAATATAATTGGGCATGTCAATAGATACTTCCGGATCTGGATAGTGTCATATCTACATCTATATCCAAAACATTTTCAGATATCAGATATTCGTATTTGCAGATAGAAAGAGAATATTGGATATTATCGTATCTATCGAAAATTGATAAATTTAAAAACACAAATAGAAAACTTTAGTTCAATATAAAATAATTTTAATCATAGTTATTATAAAAGTACAAAAGAATTATTAAGTGACAATAAAAAATAGTTTTGAATATAGTTATTAATGGCGCACGGCGTAAAAAGGCGCAAAGCCTCCTTCGAGCTTCGGCGCATGTCTTCTTAGTATACTGCGCATGTGTAGAATTTTTATAAAATTTAATATGTATAACAATTAATTTAGAAAGTTCGATATGATTTATATTTAACACATGTAATACTTTTTTTTTGATATTTGGTAAAAAAAAACATCATCAAATATAATATCATAAACATAGAATTTCAAGCATAATAGTCTTTAAAACTAAAACCCAAGATAATAGCACATATTACCGATAAACTAGAAATTCAAATTTGATTCATGAAGCATATTTTCTAAGTCAATGTCTGCATAATCATATTCATAAAATTCGGCATTTTCCTCATATGTCTCATATCGATTGACAATTTATCCAATGCGGCTGTAATAGAAACAGACAGTTCGAAGTTCGTTAAAGATTAAAAACAATCATTCATGCTTATTTGTTCGGTGCAATGAAAATTAGAATAAATAGTTCGAAGTTCGTTTGAGATTAATTTGTAGAATACGACAAGATTATTTATTCGGTGCAATGGTGGTAATTATACATGTCAGGTTGGATCTGGATCCAACGCAGCTTGTCTAGATTCTAGTCGGATTGGGTTTTGTCGAGTTTAACTTTTATATTTTAAAACTGACATGACCCATATCGGTTCGGGTCCAATTGGGTAATAACACTAAAAATGTGTATATTTTCTCTCTTTTTGTCTAATCTTTCGAATTGGATCGATTCTTCAAGTTATTATTCATCAACTAGACCCGACCTGGGATCCATCGAGTTTAAGCCAAGTTCGAATCGGTTTGGTTTGGAATTGCGGATCTTGGTTCTAATTGTTTATCGTAGTTTAATGCGGCAATAATATAAATAAATATTTCAAAGTTTATTGGAGATTAGTTCGATGTGTATAAAAATATATAATACATTCAAATCATTTTTGAAGATTAGTTTGGATAGTGAAAAATTAAGAATGTTAAAAAAAAGTAAAAACAATAAAATTACAAAAAGGACTGTCGTTTTTGCGCCACGCATCATTTGCGCCGTAAGCGTCATTTGACACGTCTTTTCATGTGCGCCGCCCCGTGTCGCGTCTTACGCCGTAGCGCGCCTTTCATAACTATGGTTTTAAATAATAAAAAACATTCATATACATATGAATATGATATAAACTATTATTTTGATAAAATAATAAATACATATCATTCAGTATACTAAAATACACATAATGTAAATACATAATGTAAACTACCATCTTCACAAAAACCGAACGAATGATTTTCAGATGTGAAACCTTTATATGTACATCTGTATCCATTTTTCCAAATATCTGATAATTATTCACTTTTTAGATACGAACGTGGATGCATTTTGGATTTTCGAGTATTCATTGACAGACTTAGAATATAACATACCGTGAGAGTATCTCACAAGTTCTTAATGATCGAAGGACATGTATCGATATTTTCATTAATGAAGCCAAAACATGAAATGTTGGAGGAAATAAAAGATAAACCCCATTATTACCTCGAAGAGTATTAGGACTCATTAAATTGGGCTTACCATTGAATATATAATACTTGCTATTCTATCATATATGGATGATCAATGGCTATTGATGTTTATTGCTTCACAAACTGAAACATAAAGATCTAACCCTTGATTTTGCATGCAAAATCTAATACATGAAATTCTCATAATCAATGTTATTATTAATGTTGTCCCTAAAAAATAGTTGACTCTTCAAATATTAAATTGTAGATAAAAAGGTGCATAGTGTGCAGAGTTCGACAACGGTGGCAACATAAAATACATCTCTTGCTAATTGCCCGGATGCAGAGACAAGCATATGTTCCTTAAGGTTTATTCCATTAGTCAATTTTGTCCTCGATGGATGGTCGGGTGGTTGAATGCTAAGTTGTAGAGAGAAAAGGTGCATGGTATGCAGAATTCGAACTATAATGGCAGCATAAAGCATATATATTACCGCATAAAACATATCTCTTGCTAATTACTTGAATGTATGCCCTGGGACAAGCATGCATACATTCCTCGGAGTTCATTCTCTTGTCTTTCATTTTAGTTATTATTAATTTTGACTACATTATTAATAATCTGCAAAAGGGGTGCATGCCGAGCCAAAAGAAATGCAAGCTAGCCTTTGGGTTGGGGCAACCCCCGAGAAGAGCAACCCCTCAATTGTAAGTTTAATATATACAATAAGTATACAATGGATGAACAAAGCAAGTAGTGGTCTAGTGATTTTACTATCAAATTTTAGTTTAAAAGTTAGCAATTCAAACCTAGTCACCTTCATTTTTTTTACCACTCCTTACATTAGGTTCAATATAATCAAAAAAATCTTAATTATAAATAGTTTGATAGTATTCAATTGAGTGATCCAAATGATAAGTCCGACCCTAGCTACATGTTAAAGAAGCTGTTGAACATGATTCTCCCATACACACATACATAAGTTAGGTCTACATCCCAATCCATTGGGCACCCTTAAATTTTTCATTAATTTTCTCATACTTAAATATTTCAAAAACAGTTTTATCTATGGTTTATATGATTTTATTATTATCATCAAGATATCTCTCCGAAACTTTGACTCACTTTGACACTTTTAACTTCTTCAAAATTGTAAGTGAATATTCATTTTAACTGCCGACTTAAAAACCTTCAAAGGTTAAAAAATTTGACTTGGATCAATTTTGTGAAGATAATCTCGTTAGCTAACAAATTATGTTAATAAAATTTATTACATTTTCAAAAAATTTACACGAAAAGATTGAGGAGTATTAAGATGGATTTCTAAGATCGAGAAATGAAACTCGCTACATATACAGTATGCACATACATATACATTATACACACGTCAGTAGCAGAGTCGAAAATTTGTGTTAGCGAGGTCACAACATCAACAATATTTAGAGATTTAAGGGCGATAGCTACCGAATTTTTTTCTATTAATTATTTAAAATTACAAATGTTATTTAAACAAATAATACAATAACCATAAACTGTTTTATAAGACAACGGTAAAGGACCACTAGCTCAAGTGGCGGTAGTATGACGTTGTAGGCTGAAGTCTTAAAGGTTGTGGGTTCGAACCCCAAGACATCAAAACTAATGCTCTGCTTGAATAAAGTAACACGTTTGCTATCAAAAAAACTTATAAGACAGCGATTACTCTGTCATTTTAAAGTACGTATTGAAGGGAGTATAAGTATTTCTAGGAGTACACATATCGAGTGCACTATCGAACGTTTTGGAATGATGTATACCGATGCAATAAAGAAATATAACGAAATGCATGGTCGAAGAACTACTGACATTGAATGATATAATAAACTGTACGATGCAAAACTTATATATGTAGCACCAATGGACACCGTTGGATATAGCAAACTAATGTGATTATGAGAAAAGAAAAATAACAACACATGAAAAATATTTGAATTGAATGTTCTAATGTTTCTAATGGATCCAAATTAGGAGTTTTTCATACACATATTTTGTCCAAAATCATAATGTTTCTGTAAATATAATAATTAATTCATAGCATAGTCAAGTGAGATAGCAAAATCCTATATAGTGTGTTGTGTGCATGTTTTCAAAATGGGATCCAAACCGTAAATTATACGGTTCGAACTTCTAAATATAAATAGGATTCAAATCATAATTTGTAGATTCATATCGTACACACTTTGAAATTGATTTAGATCAAACTTCTACGTTTAAACCTAAAACTCAATTTTCTTTTTATGATCTACACAAAAATATAATAAGCTTCTTTTCACCATGCACTAACTCGATTAAGGATTATAATTCAGATATGTTAATCATATTATAAGCAATCAGATTGTTGGATAAATTTTCAAACAGCAATTTGCTCGTTGTCTTTCTCTTATAAAAATCAACTCTGGATTATCTTAATTATATGTCGATAATGGATTTATATAATTCATCAAAGTTTTGAGAGACGAAAACGTACATGAGATGTTTTCGTGCTCGTGAGGCAAGACGTTAATATGCTGAGAAGTAAGTTTTTCAAGTAAATATTATATGCATGATGATATATCAAGGAATTAGATGTGTTAGTTATACAATTTTTTATTAAACAACAAACATGTTTTGTTTACAATTTTTACTAAATAAAACATGTATTCTTAATTAAATAGTAAACATGCATTGTTTAGTAATACAACTTAGCAAGTTAGCAATATTTAACTTAGCCAGTTAGCAATATATAACTTCGCATTAGCAGCATATTAAACATTAACAATAATATCAAGTTATGTAAGCTGTTCTTATTTTTCCTTCATCCTCTCCGATTCTTTTTTAACAGAAAAGAGTTTAATCGAAATCAAAAACCAATTCCAACTTAGAAATCAATTCTGAAAATGATTACTTCACATTGATTGCGATATTAAATTCAAAAATCAAGAAAATTACGTGCTTCTGTTTTTTTGATCTTGTTATTTTTTCTTTGCTATGAAAAGATTAGGCTTTTGTAATTGTTATTAGATCTAGTTTTTATTACAATTGAATGTAATTTTTAACTTAAACTGTATGCTCAATAATTTAAGATGTGCGAGACGTACGCTTCGCATGCCTTGGACTGCTAAGGCGTAAGCCTTGGAGGCAAAAGGACTTTCTGAGTAAGCCTTAAAGCGTTTTACATTTTTTTTGCCTTGAAACACTTCTTGAGATGAGCCAAAAGGAAAAAATTTTAGAACAATGTACTATATATCTATATAAGTAATTGTACTTAAGCCTAACCAGAGATCCCATATCAATTACCATAGCAATAGTTTGGCACCTTCATGAATCATGAATTCATCTATATAAGCACATACTTAGATTCTTCTAAAGGATGGTTTCTATGACATCTAATTTGAAAGTAATCAATTAAAGTTCTCAAATTCCAAAGATCATATGGTTAAAGTTTTCATGCTCCGTTTAATTTCAATTTTCTATACATAAAAAAATTGGCAATAAAACAATGAACAAACAACATGTTTTGAGAAAGCTATAGTCATATGTTTAACTAGGCGGTAGAGCCTAGCAAATATGAATTCACTTAAGATAACTATAAATGAATTATTACTCATCTCAACTATGACGAAGAATCTGCTATCATATTAAATTTTTAGTTAACTTAAAAGAAGGTTAGTGACTAGGTTTAGTCATTCTACCTTACAAGCTAATGAGCTCTGAGTTGCTTTTATAATGTCATGTGTTTGATTTCATGGTTAAGCATGATGCATACTATAAGACATACATACATACATACATATATATATATATATATGATGGTTAAGTGTTTGATTTCTTAATACGGTCACCTATGTTAAAGAAGACTAAATTTTAACAATGTTGTTATCAATACAGGTACATAAATAACAAAAGCTTCCAACGTCTAGATGCGTTAAGCGCACTTATTACATATAAAGAACAATAATAATTTTGCTTTGCTATACATAACAAAAGGAGCGGGAATGGCGACATGACAAAGACAAATCGATGTGTTATTTTTAATCATGGATTCTAGTCTCATGCAGAACATAGGTAAAGCTAGTTATCAATGGTGACCTCTCCTAGACCGTCAGATAGCAAGGAGCATTATATACTGAATTTCATACATAAAAAATTACTCAAATCAAATTAATATAGTTGTTACACATGCTTTGATAAATTAAATGAAATGTTAGAAACTTCAAACAGCTTCGAATAAATAAAAGAACAATTTCCAATAGAAAGTTCATACTAAAACTAAAATAGAAGAAGACGTTAACTTAATTCATGGAAACTAGATTGTTGCATAACGAATAATTAGATCATAAAATCTCTCTCTCACTCTATACACACACACATACATACATAATATACACATATACATACATACATATATATATATATATATATATATATATACGGAAAGGATATATATCCCTCGCATGCTTCCCCTTTGTCGTCTGCGCACAAAAATTTCGAATCAAAGTGCTTTTTGGATATGCTATATTTATTACCAAGATCATCCATGCAAATTTTAGATTTATTTCAAAATTTTAACTTTTTCAAAATTAAAAGCCAATATGAACCATTGAAAATATTTATTTTAACTGTCGATTTTAAATATTATTTTTTAGTGAGCCAAAAGTCCCTAAATGATTTCGAATTTTGCATAGAAGATCTTGCTAATGAACATAATATATCCACAAAAATTCAATTTGATTTGAAATTTTTTATACAAAAAGACTAAGGAGGGTAAATAAGAGGGGAATACCCTATACACACAAACAACGCACACATGTGTGCGTGCATACACACACCTATGTATGGAGTACCCTATACACACAAACAACGCACACATGTGTGCGTGCATACACACACCTATATACATATACATATATCTTATATATAAAGCAAATACTTCTGCAATTGAAGCCTTTTCACACTTCCATAACTGCCCTGCATTTACATTTGACATAATAATTTGCACCATTAATTTGAGGACAGATTTGTCTTCCATGTTTCTCCACGTTTTGCTATTCATTTCTCCCATCCTATTTCTTTTGCACACCAATCCTCGTCTCCATTTTATCTCCTCCCACTTTGTAACCCTAAAAGAAACCAAAATTGAATCTCACTTGAAATACATCTGGATTCAAAATCAATACATCCTTTGCAATTGTTTCATAATAGTTGCCCTACGGCATTTGGGTTAAACTACGACGGCAGATTAAGGGTTTGGCTAAGGTGTCTTTTTTCATTTTCCATTTAATTTTTAGTTTTTTTTTCGAACTAAAAGTTCATGATTTTCTCTCTTATCGTTTCTAATGTATCTACGAGACAATTGTGAAAAAACGTTAGGTGTATATGTGTTTCATTTACCTAACAGTGTATTCATTATTTGTTTCATTTTCGTATGTAATAACCCAAAATTTTGGTCATTTGATTTTAAATGTTTAATTAATTCTAAATATTTAAATAACTGGATTTGAGAATTTAATAACTTATAATTCAAATATTGTAATCATTTAAATATTGAAATTGTGAATTAAATATAAGTAAATGGATTTAATAATAGTATTTAACTCCTTTTAATTAGTAAATAATAATAATGAATTCAATATGTAGATCTCTTTACAAAATAAATAGATCAAATAAATATCGATAATTAGATCAAAAATATAAACGATATTTAAATTTGTGAAATTGTCATTCCGAGGCAATGTCTCGGATTTCAACGAAACCAGTTTCATTGGATCCGTAATAATGAATTATAATATGCCGTCGAATTTCATGACGGTCAGACGTACCGTTTGGTCGTGCGAGTTCGAAACGCATAGAAATTAATTTTGGAAATTTATAATATAACTAGGTTTGAAAAGCAATCTTCTGCATATGATCGAATTGAGCCTCGAGACTAGTCTCGCTGTGTTCGGAATAGGGGTATAACATATAGAATGTCAGACGGCATGCCTCGTTTGTGGTTCGAGATTTTTGAGTATGTCGAGTTGGATATTTTTTAATATAAAAATATATATATTTATATTCACCATAATTTAGGCCATACCCACAGCTACTTTGCCCATGCCCCTCACGTACTCAAACCACACCCCTTCTCTTTATATAATGTGGCCTGTAAACCAAAAACAAAAGCTTCTTCCTTTGAATCAATCTTTAAAAATCCTAATCAAATAAAATAAGCAACTAAAAAGCGCGATTCTTGATTTGTTGAACTCGTATCGAAGTTAGCTTCGAATCTAGGCAGGCTTTGTGGAGTTCAATCATGCTTGGGGTAGGGTCGAATTTGGGGCAGCGAGCTAGGGTTAGCTTTTGGAAGTTTGTGGTCGTCGATTTAACGAACGAAACTCGGATTTGAACTCGTGGAGGAGTTTAGTGCTTAGACTTGAATTTGGGGAAGGAGAATGGGGGTTCGGCAACGAATTTGGTTGCGCGACCTGATGGTGGACGAGGAGTTGAGGCTGATGATCGCAATTTCATAAAGAGGTCAGGGGGTTGATTCATCGTGTCGAGGAGGAAGAGCTCGGGAAGAGGGAACCATCGGTGAAGTCGGATCGTCAAACGGCGCATCGTAGCTTCGTGTCAGTTTATATATGTACACAGCCACGGTGGTTTGAGTGTTGTTGTGCATGTTTGAGAAAGGAGGGAAGAAAATGGAGTTAGTTTGGGTTTGGTAATTAGGAAATGTAATTAGTAAACTAATTATATTATTTAATTTCTGAAAACTTATAATTTGAATAATTTTTGCGTACGAGGTCGATTCGGACGCCATTTGTTGCGTTGCACTCGTATGGGAATTGTCTTCGCAATGGAGTTGGTTTGGTTGGATTTGGAGCTAGTGGAATTTTTGGTTAAAATCGAACGCCCGTTCAGTTATGGTTCAAATCGAAACGCTTCGCGAAAAACTAAAAACAATGTGAGTTTAACTCACATTCAATTTTACTATATCATATCTATGATGCTATAAACTATTATTGATTGCTTGAATGTTAGTTAAACTGTTTGATTGATTGTTGGGTTGAATTTTCGTTTGGAAAATGGACGACATATTAACTTGATTGTTATGAACCCATATGATTATATATAATGTCCTTGATGTGATATCCCGGGATTTCAAGCAATTTAAAATGTGATAATCCCCTTTATAAATTATTTAAAAATTGGCAAAATAATTATTCAAACAATAATAATAATATGTTGTTATAAATAGATTTTAAAATAGAATTATTATTTACAAATTGAATTTGTGTTTGTTTAAATATATATATATATATTTATTTAAGTTGATTTTAAATTGGATTTTTAAATTGAATTTGAATTTGAATTTAAATATGGATTTAAATTTGAAATTTAAAAGATATATATCTTAAATATACATTGGATTTAAAATATATTATATATGATTTTATTTAAAATATAATTGGTTTTTATTTTATTTTCTTTAAAGGGTTTTATTTATATAAATTAAGAAAGTATTTATTAAATAGGAAAATAAATATAAAAGTTTTATATTAACATCTAAAAATAATTAAAAATTGCTTAATTACAAGTGTTAATAGATTAAATCATAGTAGTAACATGTGTAAGTTAATTAACAAATGTAATTGACAAATGTTAACTAATGTAACAAGTGTCACTTATTTCATTTTCTTTAATTTTTAAAAATCATAAATTTAATCTATATATACATCTCTTTTGTCTTCTCTTTCTTTTTCCTATCTCATTTTCAAAACAAAGGAAACTCAAGCGTGTAACACAAATTCTCAAAACAATACCCTGTAAAAACATTCCTCAAACCAGAGGTTAATCCAAATCAAAAGCCTGTAAATCAATTTTCAACCAGAAAATTAATCAAGCAAAGATCATCTCTGTTTTCAAACTTAAATCTTCTCAACAACTCTTCAACCTGCATCACAATCAAAGCTTCAAATTTCAAAGTTTCCAGTCAACAAATTTTCCAGTTTTATAGATCATTGAGAAACCAAAGCAACTCAAATTTCAAAGAGATCATAGTTTTCAGTTTTCAAAATCAAGCTTTCCTGTTTCAAAATCAAAGCTCTGTTCATCTTTTAAACAGGTGAGTAAACGTTTTATTTTAAAAGCTTAAATAAATTAAATTCTGTGCATATGATTCCTGGAATGATTTGTGTTTTGCATGTGTATATACAAATGTGAATCCTGTATGTTGTTTGTGTTTTAACTGTGCATGTCAGTTCTTTTCTGTTTCATAGTTATAGATTGAAAATAAATCAAAATTCAATATCTTTTTATTTAATCACTGTTAGGACTTGGGTTTCAAACAAAATTTGTTTGTTTAAACATAGATTAAGGTTTAAAATTTTATTTAAGTAAATTAAATTTGTAATTTTCTGGAAAACCAAGAAGAACGGTGGAACATAAGATATGTTAAAATTCAAACATCTTAATTCTTCGATTCAGGTATATAGTCTGAATCATTATCTAAAATCATGATTTTTAAAAGTGAAATCAAAATTTTTAGATTTGTATTGAGTGAGCATTTGGGATTTGATCAGAAAGTAAGTTTTGAGCAAATGCGGGTGATCAAAGTGATCTGGAGGGTCGGGATCACTTCTGGAGGTGGCGAAGAGGTCGACGAGCTTGGCAAAAATGGTGGTTGGTCTTATTTACTACCGTGGCATCGGCAATCGATCATAGTAGGGTTTAAGTCCTAAAATGGGTCAAGGTCGGATATCTCGTCGCTGCGGCGTCCCTGGTGATTCGAGTTGCTCAGGATTTGGGGGAAAGCGGCATAGAAGACTAGCGAATGTATGGCCGGAGCGTCAGGTGTTCCGATGGTCGGAGACGTGGATTCGAGGAAGCTTTTGGCGATGGGTTTTGGTTCCAGGTTCGACTGAGTACTTCGATTTCGATCGTGGGCTTGTGCTAGCGTTTGGGTGGTCGGATTTGTTTGTTATGGTAATCGTCGATGGTTTGAAGGTGTCGTCGCGATCATCTGTGCAGGTGCACCAATGGGTTAGTGTCGGTAGTTTGGGTAGAGGGTTGTCTCGGAGGGAAGCCCGGACATATGGAAAGGTGACTCGAGTAAAAACTCGAGTAGAACGTGAGTGTGAATCTTGTTCTAGGTTTTAAAAGTTTTATCAAGTTTAAACTTAATTTTGAAAAAAAATATAGGAAGGAAGTGGTTTTACTTGGGCAGGACTCGAGTGATCTTCGGGTTTGATCCGAAGCAAGGTTTAACCAAGTTTTAAAAGTTTTAAAATAAAATAAGGTTTTGAAATTTAAAATAAATTTAGTTTAAAAACTTTTTCTTAAATAAATTTCTTTATATAAAGTAAATGTTCTCTTAACATTTGATTTGGAAGTTATAAAATTTGTTCTTTAATTTGTTAAGTTGAAATGATTATTTTATTTTAAAAAACTTAATTTACATGATACAATTACGTGTTAACCAAGATAAGATGTTTTTAAATCTATATGATAATGATAATTAAGCAAATTAATGAGATAAATGATTTATCTTAAAGTTAATTAAGTTTTAATGATTTAAGATTAATTTAATTAATAAGATAATTAAAGAGTAAATAATTAATTTAATTAATAATTAAGGATTAATAAATTGATAATTAAGGGTTATAAGTTAATTAATTAGAGGTTAGTTAATTTGTAATTAAGGATTGTTAATTAGATAATTAGAGATAATTAATTAATGATTAGAGATTAATTAATTAAGTAATTAAGTTGTAATTAAGTAATTAGAGATTAATTAATTAAGTAATTGGAGATTAATTAATTAAATAATTAGAGGTTAATTAACTGGTAAATAAAAAGTACTTAATTTGTAATTAAGTTTTATTAATTAATAATTAGGGTTTATTAATAATTAAAGTATAATTAATCTGTAATTAAAGATTAATTAATTGATTAATCAACTGGTAATTAAGGATTAATTAATTTGTTATTAAGAAATATTAATTAATAATTAAGGTTTATTAATTAATAGTCGAAGAATAATTAATCTGTAATTAGAGATTAATTACTGGATTATAAAGGAAATTAAGGAATGATTAATTAATTAAATGGTTTGTAATTAATTAATGATTGTTTAAGCAGGGTTAAGTGATTAATTCTTAAGTAATTAATTTAATTTGAATTAATTAAATTAATTATAATATGGATTAATAATTCCTGTTTGTGGATGATTGTTTGAGTAGAATGTCTGCATTGATTGATATTTATAGTATGATAATCAATAATATTATGTGATGTGATATTGGATATAGTTGTGATAAACGTGTGATATTTATCTGTGATGAACGATGTGTGAATTCAAGTATTGAATTGAATTAAATTGTTTAAACCTTCTTTAAGAAACGTTTGGATTTCGATGAAACCGTGATCGGATATCAAGTTTGATTATCCGAAAACCAACACATCGATCCAAGTTAAACGATAGGTCATGGAATCTCAAGTGAAGATCGAGATGGAGTTTCAGAGTGCAAGGGTTATTGTCGTTAACTCTGAGGGTGATTCCAAAATGAGTGTAACGAGATAATGCCTTCGGTTTCGTTTGAACCCGGAACGAACTTGTATGGATGAATGCTATCTGACCCATCGTCAATGGAGGATTATGAGCTTTCCAAGATGTGTTCTTTAAAGGTAGTAGTAGCCTCAAGCCTCATCAACTGGGAATGACTAAAACAGTGGAGGTGCAGCAAGACTAAGTGGGTAGCACTCAAGTAGGATAAAAATTTCCTTTGTCTGGAGTCCCTTTATTCGGCTGTGTGGGCGGTTGCTAGCTACAATCGCGGGGTTGTCTTATTCGGACTATCCAGTAAGGGGTAGCTCAGGCTTTGTGTTGCAGTGGATCGGGAGGGATCCTCGGTACGATGATCTAGGTCACGTACTGTGACGGACGGTACCCCAGCAGCCCTGCCATTGTATGAAATCCAATCTTCAATAAATGATCTCGGACTTGATTGTATAACTCACTTTATGGCTAGTATGCTAGAATTTAATAATGTAACAATTTCAGCTATGTGAATATTTATTTGAGAACCCTAGACCCTATTATACTATAATCAAATTTCCTATTAAATGTTTTGGTTATCGTAAGGGAAAAACTTGTCCGTATTTATTGGCGGAGAGTCTTACGAGATACCTTTTCTTTCAAAGGTTTTTTCAAGTTAAACAACTTAACTGTTTACTCACACCAGACCCATGTCTGACTCGGAGTTTATTTCTGTTTTCTTAAACTCTTAGATACCTAAATTTTTATGAGTAACCAAGTGATCAGGTTTGGTAGACGAATTTTGGATAGCTTGGAGCAGGAGCTTGATGTGTGTGTGTATATATATATATTTCCGCTGTGTTGAACCATTTTGTCTGTTGTATTTTGAAATGTAATGGATAGACAAGCCTTTATAACTGTCTAATGTGATGATGTTGTTGTAACTGTGTAACTCTGATGTAATGACTATGTAATATCTATGTGGTATATTATATTTTGTTCCGTTTCCGCTGTGAGATTCTGATATTGTTTAGTTCTTTCTTCTATCTATTCTATTTCTACCTATTTCTTTCTTATTGATGATACGTCTTTTTGTGGAATGAAAGGCGAGTCGTCACACTTAACCATTGTTTTGCAGAGGAAATTTGTAGAGAGACCCTGAGAGGTTTCTCGTCGGTAATTATTTATTCATTTTCTTATGTTGTTTATATTGATGTTTAATTAAAATTAGCCATGATATTTTGTTTAATTGTTTAAGTGTCGTTATAGCAATTTTCGCTATAACGTCATTTATTGCATATCACCCCATAAACCCGTATGTGTTTTGAACTTGAACTGGTATTTTCACATAAATAGATGTTTAAAATTCATTAACCATTTTAATTAATGATAATTTAAATTAATTAATCATTTTAACTAATGATTTTGAAAATAATTAAGCAATTTAATTAATGATGTTTAAAATTGGTTTATCTTTAGATTTTAATTAATCATTTTTGTTAATGATATTTTATACTTAATTAATCGTTTTAACTAATGACTATTTGAGTTTAATTAATTATTTTAATTAATGATAATGGAGTTTAATTAATCATTTTAATTAATGATATTCGAAATTAATAATCATTTTATTTAACGATGTTTAAAAGTAATTAATCATTTTAATACTGATATTTGAATTTAATTAATCATTTTTATTGATGATGTTCGAAATTAATTAATCTTTTGATTAATGAAGATTTGAATTTAAAATAGATCATTTTAATTAATGATATCGAACTTAATTTAATCATTTTAATTAATGATTGTTTAAATTTAATTAATTTTTTTAGTTAAAAATTTTTGAAATTTAATTAATCATTTAATTGATGATGGTTTATAGTTGATTTATCATTGTAACAAATGATGTTTTAATTTATCATTTTGACTAATGATGTTTGAATTTAATTTATCCAATTAATTTATGATTATTTGAACTTAATTTATTGTTTTTAATTAATGGTAATTAAAATTTATTAATCATTTTAATTAATGATGTTTGAGATAAATTATTCATTTTAATTAATGATTATTTGAATTTAATAAATCTTTTTACTTTATGATATTTAAAGTAAATTAATTTAATAAAAGTGATTAGAAGTAAATTAACTAATATGAGGAAAGTGTCTTAAATTTAATAAACTGGTTTAATAAAGGTTAAAAGTTAATTTACTGATGATATAAAAGTGTTCGGAAATAATTAACTATTTTATTAAAGATAACCGATTTGTTTATTTGAAAGAGATTATAAATGTGATTAATTATCTTTCGGATAATTAATATTGTTTTAAACAAGGTTCGAGAACTCGATTTCGGTCTCGGTTTCGGTCATTTTAAATTTAATTGGTTTCGATCAATTTCCGATATTTCGGAAGTTTCGGTTTTTATTTCGGTTTCGGTCATGATATAGGATTGTTGTATTTTTAATGGAAAAAGTAATTACAAAAGTTGCAAATCCATATAAAAATTAGTCTACAAAAAGATGCATCCCACGACAATAATTAAGCGTATTGCATAATTACTTCAATTGGAAATGCATTGGCAAAGAAGTAGCCTGCAATTTCGATTTTAATTAATCTCTGGCTCATTTAGTAATCATCCAGCCCACATATTTCTTAACCCTAGTTTTACTTCTACCCATTCCTATGAAACAAAGAAGTAAAAAAACCGACGTCGGGCCTAAAATCAGAATAAAGCGAAAAGAAAAAAAAAATCAACCTGCGATGTTCGAATTTGATCGATGCTTGCTCGATTTTCGTCGAAACTCCTCTGCGCGATTTTGGTTGAAGCTTAGATGCTCGAATTTGCTCAATTTCACCTCGACGATACTCGAATTTCTAACCAGCATTCGAATTTGGAAGCGATTTGCAGAACGTGGATGTGGTAAGTTGTATTTTTTTGCTATCGCTTGTCTCATCTTCCTCTTACTGCAGCGATTGCAATTTTTTTTTTTACACGGGACAAGATTTTGACATAATCTCCCGTCTCCGGCCGGAACCGATCCGAGATGGTCGGAATCTCATGGTTCCGGCCGGAACCTTACACCATGGTTTTAAATCAATAAAGGTATTTAAATTGTTTTATTTTCTTTTCAAATAATAAATATTGTTTTAAATTTACAAATGATGGTTTAAATGAGAAAATCATTTAAAACGAATATAAATAAAGCTAAATGTAAATTATTTGGGTTTATTGTAAACAATGTTTTAATGACATTTGTTTTTTACCTTTGTTTTTAATACACTTAATATTATAAAAAAAATTGAAAGATAATTTAAAGAACATTTTTAAAGTGCTTTTACTAATAATGACATGTGAAAATCAAGCACAAGTAAGGATCAAATATTTTAAAGCGTTCAATTCATTTCATTTGTGGTAAATGTATGTAATTTAATTCTCATACACAAATAACGTAAGTATTCCCGATAGTTGATTTCTCGATTATCGATTTTGATTCTGCTATCTTCTTTATTTTTTCTGATTCTAAGACGACGTTTTGCTCAGTTGAGCTTTATTATCCTTTATCGAAAATGACTAAACCCAAAGCGCGGATAGGGTGTGCATCCTTCAAGTCATTGTTGTGCTCGTCATTCTAAAATGATTTATCGCTCGTTTTGAGCATTGGTATCTAACACTTGAAAAACTAAAACCAAAGCGCGAGAGAAAACCAAGCCATGTGGGTCGCACCTATCAGAGTATGTTCACATCTATCTAGAGAGGTGTCGGCATGCAGGCATTGATGTGAAATATTTGAATGCTCATGTGAAGCGGGGTCCAGCTTGAAAGTTCCCGAAAGTGACACGTGTGCACTCAAGTATATTTTATCTAGAGGTATACTTTCGTTATAGAGGAGAGCACCCTCCTAGTTATGTTGGATAAATCCATTCTCCTTATTTGATTCGAATCTTCAAATTGTTTTTTTGTAATTGCAACGAAAAAAGTCAACCACTTTTCACGATGTTAATTATAAGTTTTTGTCCATTCTATCAAGTTTGGACTGTTATCTTATTTTATCCATTCTGTTCAGTTTGGATTTTGCTTGGATTATTTTCAGTCTTTCAAGCCTGGTTTTTAACACTATTTTTATGTCTATTCTTATTCAGATTTGTTTCATGGTGTTTATCTCTACTCTTTCCTGTATGGATATTGTTCTTGTGAAGTAAAAACCAGTTCCGCGTTAGCGGCGTGGTCTCACAAAAATTTTGTATGTTCCTCATTATTTAAGTTTTCTCACGCTGTTATTTCTAAACTGATCCGCGTGTTATTTTATTATAATGTTCGAGTCCGACCGAGTAGATTTTTCAGGTTGGCTTTAGCGTTATGGATATCTTAGAGATGAGCTGGAGGTTCACCTTAGTGTTTTATTTTCTAATGTACTATATAGTATCCATATCAGCAATTGTAAGGTTGAGATTTTATAACCGTCCAGCTGATAAGGTTTATTTAACTCTGATATAATTTGTATTTTTGAAGTGACGGTTTTTACTGTTCTTATTATATTGTATATTGTCGATTCCGCTGTGAGATTCTAGTTTTCTCCGTTCTCTGTTCTTTTCTTTTTATTTACCTTCACAATCTGCCCTTTTGTCGATTGGATGCGCGACATTTGAAGACAGTGGTAGTGTTCGGTGTCGACTTTCGATGGTCAAAAAGGCAGGTCGTTGCATGGTATTAGTTGATTTGAGAATTTAATTTTTCCTAAACATACGTACTCTATGTTAAATGAAAATAAAGTTGATCGGGTGAATTTTCAATGTGAAAATGTTAGATTAGGATAAATAACATTTGCCTTGCATTTTCATATTTCCATCAATAATATAGGTCATTTTGATGAATATTGTGATTTTCTTAGAAGGGAATGTCCAAGCCTATAAATTTATTGTGCGATTAGTTAATTTGTTGTATCATGCTCATTTGTTGTTCGATTGATAGGGTACAACTAAACATTTAGTCAAAAAATATCTCAGGGTAATGAACTTAAGAAGCAAATTGATGCAGCGGCATATGTTGAATGCAGTCCTAAGACACAACAGGTATGCGTCAATAAATGAATGCTTTTACTACTAACAATGAATATTGTTTAATTTATACATTGTTTGTTTGGCTATGTTATTGTTTTTAAAAGAACCAATCATGCATTTGAATAATAAAGTTATATATAGTGAATGGAATCATGAGGATTTGATGAAGAAAAAATGGCTGACATGAATCTGGAAAAAAGAGAGGTACTTCGTTTCTCATCCATGCCTTTTCATTCTTGAAATTTGTAATTAATAGATTTTTGTGATGGTTAATAATAAAGCATTATGAACCATGCACAGGGCTAGGATAAATAACAGGAAAGAATTTGTTTTGACCAAATCTAATATCTAAGTGTTTAGATTATCAAAAGAGACGACTGCTCAATGTTATGCTATGGCTTTTAATGGTATGCTAAAAAAAATTAACTTATATGGTCATTCCTTTTATCTTTAAAATTGTTATATGATATGCTGATGCTACATTCACCATTTGAATTTTTAATGACTGGTGCAATTATATCATTTGGGAATAGTTTCCCAATTTCCTATCTAACCCAAACCATTTCCAACTGCGCTTACTAGCTCACACTTTTTCAGTTATATTTATTGCTATTGTTCAAATAATATCGTTTTTGTCAAGACATGATAGATAACAACGTGCTCGTTGAATAAAATTATTTTTCTGTGTTTCCTTCTATTAACACGTAGATTTAAATACCTTTTGCTATTTGAAAGTCTATACTTGATATCTACCATAACATTTTTGCTATGCACATTTTATGTTATGCTCATTTTCTAATAGTAAGAAATTCTTCTTAAAGGCAATACTTTCCCTTCAAATCAGAGTGTCTTCATTATTTAAACAAAGTTTATAGTTATTTTATTACTATTTATTAACAAGTTTTTATATAATAGATTGAGGTCCGTCCATCTTATGGAGCAATTACCAATCAACCTTTACTTCCATTATTACTTCATTATTCTTGAGTAATAAATTATAAAAATAGATTTCTCATATTAATCAAAAATAAACCATAAAATGAAATAAAAAATTATCATGCCTATTTTATGACAAAAATAGTATTTTATTTATTTATAACATTAAGGTATTTGAATGAATTTGTGTAAGCACATTTCATTCCACACATATTCCATACCACTTTAAATGTCTAATAGGATAGGCAATTATAAATTGTTGGCAAAAAACATAGTCTGTAGTAAATTCCTTCTATCAACTTCCCGGTGCTTCTCATGGCCAGGGCATGGAAAACATGATCTTATGATACATTATTTCTCAATATTTGATTGAGTATGAAATAAATTACTATTTTAATTTTTACAATTAAATAAGTAGTTTATTTCATTTTCTTTATTGAGACATATGTTGGTTCACCGGATCTGTCAATGAGAAATAACAAAACTGTTTTTACTACAATCTGGAGCATATTTAATTACATGTTCTATCAAATTAGCCGTAATAAAGATACTATTTGGAGGGTGAAATTGATGTTTGTGATAGCAACATGGCTGCTAACTTATTGCCATCCGAAATGGCTAGGTATATGGTGTTCATTGCTAATTATATGTCGCAGAATATAGATGATAAAATGTCTTGCATATTGTGTGGTTCGGTGGCTTAGATTGCAGATTACTAATTATATGTGAGGCATGCCGGAAGTCGAATGGCCTAGAAAGCAAAAGGAGAGACGGTGGAATTAGAGATTTGGAAATCAAAGTTAGATGAAATATTGCGCATGAAAATTTTCACACTCTCACAAGAAATATCTCATGCCTTGAGATGCAAAGTTAGTCTTATTGCATTAGGTAAATTAATTAAATAATTGTACATTTTGTTATAACTATCTTTTACTGGTACTTGATATGATTTCTTCAAAACAAAAATTTGATATGATCTTCTGTATACAAAAAGTAATCATAAAAAAAAAATTGTTCTATACAACTTTCGATCAGAAAGCAGTCGTCAATTTTACTTTCGATTGTAGCAATAATATATACTAAAATGAAAATGTGCTCCTTTTTTCATGTTGGAATGCAAAGTGCTTCTATGTTAATCTTTTTACACCATGTTCTAATATTATGTTTTGTTATGTATAACTCAAAACATATGTTAAGAGTAAAGATATATTTATATAGAAAACGCAGCTATACATACCAAATATTTGCTATAATTAATTATTAATTTGTTGCATGCGAGAATACAAGTTTACTTAATTTACTGAATTTATTGATGGCTACATGTAATTTGACAGTTGTTTCTATATAAGTATTCAAAGGCCGAGGTTAGAAAATGTAAAAGAACATAAATTTGATTTATATACGCACATTCATCAAAAAATTGACACATATAATTGATTTTTATTACACTCCTTTATCTAAATGTTAAATATAAAAACAATTGGATAAAACACAAATAGTATAATATTTGCATCTAGGTTCGAAATATTATATGAAAAACCTACTCAATAACTGATCATAAACATAAATAGTCATCATAAATGGTTATTCATCGTTTTATTTGTGCTCCTGAATTAAAGTCCACTTGTCATATCTCATGACATCAAAACAACATATCCATACCACCATAATTTTTAATTATAGATTCATTTTGACAGTGCAACGAACCTTCACCAAATTCTTTTACCAATTTTTATTCCCTAATATATATCATATTAATCATCCTTAAATTATTACCCTTTATGTTGCTATTTTTATTCCAAAAGTATGATGTATGTTGTTCCGCTGAGATATGTAATTCTACGATTGATATTGTATATTGGTCTGATTTATTTTAACCTGTGTGTTTATTGCTTTGTGTTGAGACTGTAAACGTTAATTATTCAGTTCAAATCCTCAAATTTTTGGTAAGAATGAGGTGTCAGTATTAACTCAAGGGAATATTCACATCAGGTCGCTCTTAACAAACCTCATTCTCTGTATTACTATACAGTACTACTTAGTAATACTCTTTAATAGTATGGTATAAAGGTGTGACGATACAGCTTGGTTGCTTCTGTTTTTGGCTTATAACGAGTAGTCAAAACTATGAATTAGTTCATCTTCAAAGTTACTCTACAAATTATAAGTATAATGCTAAAAAATTACAATTTTCTTTACCATTTGTTCAATTATTTTTTGAAAAGAAATTTAAGTTAAACCAAGTGACACTAAAATATTTCATTTCTTAAGTAATTTTCCTAACCAACCATTAATTCAATAACTTATGGCTACATGTGCAATGAATACCTTAATAAATTTAGTATGTTTAACCATTGTAATATAAAATTTCACACCAAAGATTTAATGCACAAACAAAGTGATTCACGACAAAAAAAAAAATACTTTCTAATGTCTTACAAAAAGTTAAATATATGCAAAAAAATTGTTTTTAATTTAAAAAATATTAGCAAGTATAAGCAAATATATTACACGAAGGTTGTTTAAAGATCATTTTTGATATGAAATGATAAAAAGGTGGTAGAATTTTATAATTTTGTGTTTTCCCATGGAAAAAGTAAAACATAAAATAATTTATATTAGAGGAAATTATATTTATTTTAAAATGTTATTTGTGTCTTTTTCTTCTAGGCGCTCGTCCCCTTTCTGAAAATGTTGTTTCTTATATTTCTAAGATGCTGTTGCCTTGTGTCTAGACATGTCTCTTAGCATATCATTGATAACAATATTTCAACAGTGAGTCTACTACCGCATGGACTGGAACCTTATGCAAGCTTTGTCTTTTTATATGGGCCAAGGAATATATATTTTTAATCTAAATTTGGGACTTAAAAGCTGCATATATGCTGTTCATTTCAAACAAGTATTATATCCATAACAACTTTTTAATCAAAATAAGACTAGCACTATTCATGAAGAACTCTCAAGTATCGCGTTATAAATTTCCATCCATGTAACAAATGTGCATCACTTGTTAACTTTGTTGAGAATGTTCGCCAAACTGCAAGCAAAATTAGATAACACTGCAATTTTGGGCAAGGGATGCTCTTTTCTTACATAATTGGATAGGGCATGGTAATTTCATAAGTTCCGCATGAATGGTATCAATGTAGAAAATGGGAAATTATAGAGGTTGCACTTTTAAAAAATTAAAATAAAATAAAATAAAAATAAACCATTGATTTTGAAGTCTCTTTGGTTGCCCCCATAAAACTATGTAGAATTATCGTACAAGACGGGTGGGATTTATCAAATCAATAATCACAAAAAAAGAAGGTACTCACAGGTAGTGCCACTAGATCAAAATTTTCACCAACACAATCCTGAATAGATACATCAGCCTCAATTTTTGTACCAGAAGAACATTCAACTTGAAGTCTTTCCTCAACTGAAGCTAACAAAACATTAGCTCCAGCTCTTCTTAATACGTTCACTATAATCGCTGCTTCCATTTCTTCGCTTCCGAATCCTATTGGCACAAGAACCTGAGAATATATATTTTATATTACAACTTTGCGTGGTTAAACATTGTTAGGAGCAAGAGGAAGAACCTTTTTGAGAGGAGAAGAGATAACGTTTGAAGATATTTTTGATGAGGGTTTTGAGAAATTAATAGGTTTTTGGTTTGGAGTAGCAAGGAGGACGGAATTCATGGAATGCAGAGCCATGGTTGTTGCTATTTTAATTTTTTTACTTCCGAGGTCTTTGGGTTTGGGTTTGGGAGAGATGGCAGAAGTTATGATAGGGTGACGGTACTTGACAGACTGCAAAACCACGCTCGTCCCCCCCTCTCCTCTCGGTGGCGGACCCAGCGGGCAAAAATTTGACTTTTTTTCAAATTGTCCACTTTTGTTGTTGCGCAGATACGTCTGGTACAAAACCAATTATAAACACGAGTGTAATGGTGCTTATAAATTGTATATGTTTAAATCTGTTAAAAAAATAATATTTTATTTTCAAGTGATATTTTGTAAAGAGGTATTTTGAATTTGTAAAGAAGATTTAATTTTAGATCATATTTTTAGAAGCATTCTGAATTTTAAATCTTTTTTATTTATTTGATCCTACTTTTATGGGCATTTGAATTTATAAAAGAAATTTAGTATTAGATCCTATTTTTAAATGATTAAGATTAGATAATATATAAAGGAGCATTTTTGGTAGTTCACGTTGATACCAAAAAAGTGTGATACCAAAGCTATTACAGCTATTATTAAAGATTTTTTTTATCCTATAACGGACGCTGGTGAAAAATGTACAGAAGACATTTAAAATACCATCGGTGTTTTTTATTAAGATATAGTTGTATAGTGTCTTTTGGCGTCATTTAAAAATGAGTCACTATGCTTTAATATACTTTATTTGGTACAGACAAGTAGGCATTTTTGGAAATGTCGTCTTTGGACGTTTTTTGAAATAGCATCCAAATTTCTGGTCCTGTAAAAACAGCGGCTCTCCACTCTCTTTCCTCATTCTAGCTTTACCAAATTTCTATCACAAAAATCAAACAATCTCTCTGTTATCTTTTGCAAAAACAATCAAAAACTTATGTTTGAATAAATCTAGTTCAAGAATAACATCTTCTTACTTTTGATCAATCAAGTTTTGATTTTGTAAACTCTAATTTTTTTGTCAGATTTTTTTAGGTAATTGTAAATGAAAATTGTGTAATGTTGTATTCATTGTTATTATAGAGTTGACCCTTAATTTTGTTTCAACTATTTGTGATTTTGACGGTGAGTTTGTTATTGATGAAAATTTTGTAGAAGGTATGTTGATGGTTTGTAACGTCCCAAAATTTTATCGTTTTGATTTTGAATATTTAATTAATATTAGATATTTAAATAATTGGTGTTTAAAAATATAAATAACTTGTTTTTAAATATAGAGATTATTTAAATATTTGATTTGTGAATTTAATATTAATTAAATGAATTTAATAGCCTTACTTAACTTCTTTTAATTTATAAATAATAATAGTGAACTCATTTTATAAATTTATTTACAATCATAAATGGTTCGAATAAATAATAAGAAAAATAATTGTTAATAAAACGACTTGATTTATATTGACTTACTTTTAAATGAAGTCATTTGATTTTTTTCATAATTTTTAATTTGAAAATATTTAAATTATCGTTTGACGTATTTTACGGCAAATGATGGTAATTTTGAAATTTCATAGAATGAAATAATCTGTGTGTTTATTGTTGATTTGTGATCGTATCATATTCTAGTGCACGATTGTATTTTTATTTTTGTCGTTCGTGGTACGTACGCGAACGGAATATTGTGTAGCGGAATACAGCAAAAACCTTCTTTTCAAAACTTCATCAAAACTTAAAAATTTTAACCTCCATTAATAATGATTTGTTTGATCGAATGGTTGGCTTGAAACTTTTGGATAGCTTAAAAGAGAAGAATAAGTAATTGTTTGTGTATAAGTTAAGCGACTTCAACACTTGCTAAAAAATTCACTTTCCTCTCTTTTATTTTTCATTTCCCTCCTCTTTTTTTCATTCTTCATTTACAGTAAAGATAATAAACGTCCTCCGTCTTTAAAAATAAAATGTTTTACTCTACTAAAATTGATGAAATTAAATTTGTTAGCTTCGTTTAAGCGTGTGCTTCAAATCCATGCTAGATTTGTGAGGAGCGACTTTCATCGACGTTTGTAAACCGACCTAGAATTTGAGTTTAAGCGAGATTTAGGCGAAGATGGTCGAAGTGGATGATACCATCATTTGTTTTTGGTCGAGCAGCATCATTCCCTAAAATTGCATAAACCTCGATCGACCCTAGAAGAAAGCGATATTTTTGAACAATAATCAAAGCCTCCAGGTCGCGATTTCATATGGTCCATCGAGCATAATTTTTTTGGGTCCACGGCGAAGCTTTAGCAAAGTGGAGTTGAATGAAGCAAGCAGCATGCGATTTCGTTGAGAAACAAGCAAGAGAGAAAGAGAAGAGAATGATCGAATTTTTGGGTGTTGTGTGCATACCATTGTGTACAGGTACGATTTAAATTTAGGAAAGAAAGGTGGGTAATTAATTTAAACATGTGATTAGTGAATTTAAATGTTTAATTATTTCAAAAATAATTTGAATAACTATTTCATACGAGGTCGGATTTGGACGCGGTCTTTTGCGTTGGACTCATATCGGTGGCATCTACGCACTGAAATTGGATTTATTGAATTTGGAGCTAGTATGATTTTGGGATAAAATCGGACGTTATTTGATTTTAGATCAAACCAAAACGCGAAAGCGTCAACTAGAATTTTGGTGAATTTGTTCACCTCCAAATAAATTATATTATATATGTTGCTATAGATTATTATTGAATGTTTGGATGATAATTGATAGTTTTAATGAAGTATAAATTGATAAAAAATTATAATGATTTAATTTAATTACGTTTATCATAGTAAAATTAGCTATACTTCGTTTGTGATATCTATTTAGCAGAATAAAACACCGTTCTACTATAACAAATTGAATATATTATTTTGGACATCTATTGAGCAGAATAAATCACACTCAGTGCTTGCAAAATAAAAAGATCCTTGAAGTTGATTAAAATGTGGATCAATTAATAAATGATACGTTAGCTATCAATTGCCAATTGTCAATAATAATGTCTATTATTATTATTTGTTTGTTTCTTTGGATTTGACTTCCCACTTGAAAAGTGGATTGCATAGATAATCATTGCTTTGCAAGGGATTTTTGTAGAGAGATCACAAGGGGTTTCTCGCCACAATTAATTTGCTATTATATGCATCTTGTTTATATTCTTATGTTGCTTATAGTGATGTTTGGATGAAATAATTGTGACATACTGTATGAAACATCATCCTCTTAAACCTTCGTCTGTATTGAACTTGTGCTTGTATTTTTACAAATTTGTGATGTGAAAATCAAACATAAGCGTGAGTTAAATGTTTTAAGGGATTTAATTTTCGTATACGACTATTTTGTTGTTCCTAATTGTTGATTATTTGGCTATCGATTCTGCTATCTTATTTGATTTTCGTCAATTTAAGACTATTTGTTGCTCATTTGAGCGTTGATATTCATTGCCAGAAATGACTATAACAAAAAAGCAAGTGGGGACCAAGCTATATGGGCTTTCTCCCATTAAGGTTTTTTCATGTCTATTGTAGATTTGGTTACGGTGGTATGCGCGTGGAGATATGAAAATACTCGGATACTCGATGAGGTTGGTGGATCCGGCTTAAAGGTTTTCGAAGGAGTCATAGAGTATATGGCTCTCTAGTGTGTATTTTCTAGAGATATATTTTTAGGAATGAGGGCGCATCCTTCTAGTTGTTGCTGAACAATTTCTTCGTAATTTGATTCAAATCTTTGAATCGTTTTCTTAATTGCATCGAAAAGTGTCTGGAGCTCTTCTCGATGTTTAAATATTAATTTACATTCTTTCAAGTTTGATTTTGGTTTTGACTTGTTTCCATTCTTTCGTCTATGGATGTTGTTCTTACGAGGTAAAACCATTTCCGTGTTTAGCGGTGTGATCTTACAGAATTATTACATGTTCATCATATTACTTGAGTTTTCCCACGTTGGTTTTCCAGACTGATTTACGTGTTATTTTATTATAATGCTCGGGTCAAACTAATTATTATTCCAAGTTTTTGTTGGTAGGACATGGAGCTCATGGAGTAGAGCTGGATGTTCACTACCGTAGTAATTTTATTTTTCCGCTGTATTATTATGTATACCCATCAGCAATTGTAAGGCCAAGAAGTTATGGCTTATGACTGTCCAAGCTGATGAGGTTTGTTTTTAACTCTGATATATCATGTATTTTAGAGTGGCAGCTTTTACTATCTTTATTATATTATAGGTCGTCGTTCCGCTATGAGATTTTGTTTTCCATATTCTTTTTCTTTTTATTTTTATTTTTACCCTAACAATCTGTCTTTCCAGCACTTGGATGCTCGACATTTGAATACTGTGGATGTATTGATTGTCGACTTTTGAGGGTCGAAAAGACGAATCGTTGCATGATTCTTACAAACCGGCAAAAGTTCATAATGACTTCAACTTAGAACAATTGAAAGAATTGGTTTACACAACGAAGATAAAATCGGAGGAGTTTAATATTGATCTAGTTTACAATTGGCCTACCATTGTTGGATTTAAAGCAATAAAAATTGTTGACGATGAGGACTTTGAATTAATGTTTTCTTCCGTATCTAAATCTATTGAGTTATTTATTGAAAAAACTAGAAGGTTGGAAGTAGAACAACATGTACTAAAATATGTAATTAACTATGGTATTGAAGTTTATTATATAATGGTGGTGATCATAAGCACTTCTCAAGGAATTATATCTCCTGGTTACAGTAATCCGCCTATGAATTTAGCGAACTATTGACAGCAACTAATGTTCTTTGGATATCCTTCTTTTATGAATTATCAACAAAATGTACAATTTAGCCATCCATATCCGACCCGTGATAGTTTTGCACATATGAATCAAAGATGACATATATTTGCTAATCTTCTTAATCATATTATTCATTGTACTAGAGTTGATAATAAATTTTAATTTTCATTTGTAGCTTTATTTCACAGCAACATGCAATGCAAAATAGTGTTAGACCATCGAATAGTTATAGGTCATGTCCAATGCAGTATATGAGTCAAATGTACGTCTTGTTTTGTAATGCTAATAAATTGTGTTGCATTACATGACTGCATTAAAAATGTCATATATTCATATTGCAGCTTTCTGACGCATGATATTGCTACATAGTCAAACATTCAATCAATAACTGACTTAGGGGTGGCAAATGTATTTAATGACGATATGGATATAGATGTTTACATAGATGTACAAGACGATCCTGCTCTTGATAACATAACTATTGTAGATAGACCGGAGAATGATAGGACATGGATCGCTAACATGCAAGTCAACAATGAACCACTAAACTATGGTTTTGGAGTTGAAGATGATGCTCATAAGGATAGTGATGAATCGGACATGAAGATACCTTTGGATGATGATCTAAGCACAAATGATTCTAGATCTGTCGTTGCAAATGATTGTTAGATATTGTTTACTATGGGTTCAAAGCTGGCAGTGTTTGAAAGCAATGCAAAATTTCTGCAACAATTGAGTGAATGATCTATTCTACGCAGTTTCTTTTAAGCCAATTAACTCAAATAAAACAAAGTACACCGCCATTTGCAATGTCGATTCAAATTGTCTATAAAGAATACATGTTATAGTTTTTAAAAAATATTAATTGGGAGGGTGGGTTATTCAAAAAATTTCAAGCGATCATAGTTGTGTTAACCTAACAATTAACTCTAGTCACAAGCAAGCAACTTCTACTTTTCTGAATTCAAAAATCATGCCTTTTGTAAAGGCGGATTTAAATATTACAGCTAGAACGGTGCATGTGACAACTCGCACCTCCCGACACACCGATCCAAAGCCTATGGTGACTTTTGAACTCACATCGGTGCTAATAAGCATAAGCTATCGAGTTTTTAAACATTATAAAGAAAAAAAATATATAGATAAGATCTAAGACATTCTGCACTTTCGAATCACATGGCGAAAGAAAATAAAAATATAAATACTGAAAGTAGACATTTCAGAAAAAAAAGCTTCAAAATATTTAATTCATATGCACTGTTTTCAAACTACAAAGTAAGTTTGATAGACATTTAATACAATAAATAGTTACGTGAGGAACAACAAAGAATAATGGAACTCTAACGCTTAACTCTTTTCTCCACGTATGATACCAAATTAACTGTTGTCTTGTCATCCTATGGTGGGCAAAATGAAAGGAGTGGGTCTGACGAAAGTCCGATGAACAAGTTACATCATTAACACATGGTGATCACATGAAATTAACTTTATTTATAATCTATGTGGCATAAAATGTCCTACTTGGTTTTGTGAACTACCTACTAAGTTTGCTTTGGTCAACTTAGGGAAGCATAATTCTAAAATACACATACACCTAACATCTTGTGAATGTCACATTCGGTGTCGAACAACTAATCGAACCCCAAATCAACGATGAATCATACTAATAGCTACTAGAACTATTCCAACATAGGGTTAACTACAATATCAACCTTGTGACTACATCATCCAAATTACGACGGCATGTATCATATTTACGCATTGAGGGGGAGCCTGCAATGCTGACTCGCAACGAAAATGTCTACTGCATCCATTTCTACCTTTCAATGGTAACGTCACGCCATTTATCGCACAGTGCAAGGATCCATCAATAATGCATTATCACGTCCACGCCGCCTGCATACCAACGAACTCCTGTTAGTGTTGGCCCACACACTTCTCCAGGCATCATCCTCAGTGTGCATGTACATCGTAGAACCTTTGGTGAGTGCAATTTGTGTTAGAATTGCCCCAGTCGAAAATTGACCCCACCGAATAAATGGTGCCTTGTTGCCCGCACACACGTCTATCAAGTCCTAGAACGTCCAAAAATCACAAACCTAGGAAGCCAATTTCCTTACTTATACTAACATCCATACATACACATGTACACATAAATATGTATACACGTTTAAATTAATAACCTAGTCGTTAGGCCAAGGTTCATACTGCGTCTAGAATTCATTAACCACTCGACCGTTGGCACTGAAGCGGTCGACCACTTGCTGTCGATCGGCTCTAATGAGCCGTAGACCTATCGAGTGTTTACTGTGTATTTATTTAATTATCATCTTCATTGGTTATTAATCATCATCGTTCTCAATTACAATAAACTTGATTGCAAATTTCATATTACAGTAAACCGTTAATTATAACGAATCTTTATTTTGTCAGTCTACAATCTCGATCGTCTTCAATTACAATCCATAACAATTTCATAAGCATGTTTGTTTATCAAAATGAATTGAATCAAATTTAGAGTTAACATATGTCAGTCTATATTCAATTCAATAATATTCAACCTAACCCAATTTCTATATGCAGATTTACTTTATCCATATTTTGATTTTATCCATATTTAGATTAGACCAGAACCATATTCAAATAGTTAAATTCTTATTTAATTTCAAATCAATTTCAATCACTACGTAAACAATATTTTTGATTTAGCCTAAATCAATCCCATATCAAATATGGTATAAATAAACTAAATTACATATAAATCCCCATATTAATTATGAACTCGCCCTCTTCCAAAAAGTTATCCCTCTTTGATTTATGAAGAATCGCCTTTCCTTCTATATGCTAATTCCTTCACTTCGCTTGATTTCATCTTCAATTTGCATTTTAATTTTTAATTTGAGAAATTAGTTTTGAAGGAGATAGAGATTTGGGCAAAATCTGGATGTACTGCTTCTGATTAGTGAATTAGTAGGTTGGCATTCGATTTATAGCAAGTGTAAACTAACGTCGACAGTTGATTAAATTTTAATTAAATTCGAGTCGTTGGTCTACCTAAACCCTTGCCCAACACACATGACTGGTCAACCACTTAGATTGGGGAGGTCGACAGCTGGTGTCGATCGGTCCAATTTGGGTTGTTGACAGGTGGGTTTCCTTATATATAAATATTCATTTCCTAATTTACTTGTTTAATTATTTGTTATTGCGAAATTTAAAATGTTGATAACTTTCTCATATTGACTCTAATTTCAAAACATTATAAATGAAAATTATCCAAAAATTTACTACGAACGCAACGATGCAAGTTTCCCTAGCCAAATTCGGACGTTTATGAAAATTCCTTTTCTACCTTTATTATGTTTAAATTTAATTTTTTCAATAAATTTTCGGTTAAATTTTTAGGGTATTACAATCCCCTCTTAAACCTTGAAATCTCCAAGGATAGAAAAATGTAGCTTTGCTTGCAAAAATCATTAATTGCAACCATCTACTCATCCATCAAATTATATTGTAGTCTATATATACATTTAGCCACAGAATGCATATGTACATATACTAATGCAAAAACTAGACGGTCTCCTGATCCAATCGACCTCTTGAAATATAAATGCTTGTTTCGTGTGTCCAAAATATATGCAATATCGTACACAAGTATATTGGCAATTCTACAGTATGTGCAATCATTCAATCCATATGCAACAACCATATGCATATAACTTAGTGAAGTAAAGCGAGTGATAATGCAAATGTGTGCTAGCTCGAGAATATACTTTTCTACATGTACAAAGATCAACTTAATAAATACATCCATTAGCATTCATCATCTAAAATATGTCCTAACAACACGATCGCAACCATTCTTAACATCTAGTTGTCCCTACCTATGGGGTATACTAAGCTAGAGTTGGAACTGAGCCAGCCCACAATGGAAGTTACAGGTGAAGTTCAAAAAATAATAATTACCCTATAGGATCATTACTGGGCCTATGAAGTCTAATTTATTTAGACCATTTCTAACTCAATTTAAATAAAATCATATATTTCATTTAAATGTATAAATTGTTGATAGAAGTTTAATTAATTTATTTCTAATTTATATGTAAATATACATATACATCACATACATATGTGTATGTGTGCACATGTGTAACATGATATTCCGCGTAAGGTGTAGCATGTCTGTATATATATGTTAGGATTTATATCACAAGGGACATGTTAGCTCATCTTATATGTATTTTATGTTGTCCAACTATGTGTATATATAAAAATCCAAGTGTGTATGTATATAGGTATATTATGCGAAAATATTATAAATATATTTATAATTAAAATATTATAGAGCTTTTTTTGAATCTCATAAAATCTGGCTTCGTCGATAATAATTGGGAAGAATATGCGCTGGTCCACCACAATTGAATCCCTAAAACAAGTCAGTCCTTTCGAGCAACTTAGTGCGGCTACCAAGGCTTGAAATCTCAACCTACTATGAGGGAGGCATACGCTCTTACCAACCGCACTAGGCCTGTAGATAGAATATTGTAGCGTTATATACATACATACGTACGTACATACATACATACATGTATGCATGTATGCAAAATATAAGTTTAATTTTTATTTTATTTTTAAATATGTGTGTGTGTGTATTTATATGTATGTATATACTAAAGTAGCATAATTTCATATATATCTGTTTACATATAAATATAAATATAATAATTAATGTAAATACGAGTAGAATAGTTTATATAAAATATATAAATTATAATATCTAAAGTTTTTTTTTTGCATTACAGGTCGAATACACAGCAGCTATAAATTTAACTATAATTTTATCATATTAATATATATATTATGAATTAATTTGTTAAACAATAATAAATAAACGATAGAAAATTTGAATAATACATATTTCAAATTTTAAAATTTAAGAAAATCAGCAATGATATTCTATAGTTTACGAAAAATTTCAAAGTCAAAATTTTATTTTTTATTAATTAAATACTTATCAAATTTAAAAATTATTTTTAGAAAATATAAACATTAATACCGAGAGCTGCCATGATGAGAATTTAATTTTAGAAAATTTAAAATTGAATATTTGAGACATAATTAATTTATATCAATTCATATAATGAGTAAATAGCAATAAAAATATTATATAATTACCAAAAAATTATTTTTATCCATTAAAAATCATATTCAATATAGATATACAATTGAAAAATACTAATGTAGTTATACATGCGAAATAGTTATATAGTTTAATACAAATCATTTAAGCAAATTAATTAATTTATTAATATATGTATAAACTAGTTAATAAAATCTATTGATTTTAGCGGTGTGTATCAGATCCATAATGAAAAAATTTGTTTCTTTTATTTTTTAAACAGAAGTACATAACCAATCAATATGTGACAACATCAATACCTATAGGAATCTCATCTAGTTAACAATACAATAATCATAATATATATATGTATGAACAATATACAGTTATACGGAGGTTATGTAACATATATTTAACTGAACACTTAAAACTAATGCCCATAAGTCCACCTTGTAATGATGAGTTCTCTTTCGAAAACTTAACAATTCTACAAATTGCTAGTCCTTAATCGCGGACTCTTTTGCTATCAAATAGTTGATAATGTGATTTGATTTGATTTGTGTTTTGTTGGAGCTTTTGAAAGGTGTAATTTGGCCAAAATGAAGGAGACATGAGGCAGCAAAAATCCCTTTTAAAGTTAGATTTAGGATTCCTTTTATAATGGTTGAATCAGAAAAAAAAGTGGATCACATCACTTACATTTACTCACTAAATCTCTACCATCCATCACAAACCATGTTACCCCTATATTGGTTGTCCCCTATATTTAATGATTGCTGCCAAAATTTACCCCAAACTTCATAGGCTAATAGCCTATTTAAGCCCAAGTAAATATATTTAATTGAATCAAGTTTAATTCCTTATCGATATATTCATATCGATCGATATATTCATAACTACTATAAATATATGCACAACAATATTTATTCCTAAGATCAAATTCAAATTTACAATTAAAATTTCATAAATATTAATTAATTTAATTAATTTATAACATTTATAAAATAATTAAATCGTTTGGTCTAAAGAGAATTAATCATTTCAGTTGTGTGACTCACGAGTGTAAATTTAGACAACGATTAACATCAAAATATTCAAATGTTAACTTTCACACATCACTTAGCAGGCGATGTGACATTTTGGTCAAATTTATTGCTTACTTAGTTTCGATAAAATCTAATTTTGCTTTATTAAGCGTTACAACGTTTATTCCACTAATTCTCTTCGTCATAAGTATATCATTTTGGACTTGCGGAATTTGGTAATGGTCAAAATTCCAATATCATCCATATTCAACTTTATAGTCCAAACACAAAGTTCTTGGTTCAATAATCACATTATTATTAAGAAGAATGCTTTGGCCAGAGACTTTGACTTTGAGTTGACTTGAGTTGACTGTGATACTAACCCCATATAATTGAGGAGATGAATCTCTCTTGAATAGTGCTTCACCTCCAATACTTCCACTCGACCCAACTATAGTTACTCGATGGAACGCCATGCCATGATCTCACTATAATCAAAGTGGACCTTTCATATTAATGATCCAAAGTACTCTCAAGTTGAGAGAATTATGTAAATCAGTCACATCGACATTTTCTATTTGACCTTGTTATATTAACCAATTGAAAACTATCGAGTGAGTCGTTCCATAGTTATCCAATAACTATCAATACATAACCTCTTGGTGTCCCGAACAGCGATGAGTAATACACCATCCAAAAATTGGAGAGCCTTACGTACTCTAGTCTCAATAGACTCATCAAATCCAGTCTCGATGCATCTTGATTAGGAATAGTTAAAATAGTATATTTATTTTTCATTGTAATAATTACTCACAGTACAACATTTGTAGCCGCTATCACAAAACATACCATGTATGGACTTTCTATTTAATATACTTTTAATTAATTAATATAACCACATTATATCAAGTATATAATAGAAAGAACTTACCTTTGATTTCGAACAAGATTGGTTATTGAGTTAGATATATGTAACAAATTACATAATTGCCCCTAGAGCATACTCATAACCTATCAATCTCTCACATGCACTTGGGATTAATTATGGAATCTTATTCCAATTGCTCTAATTGGTTTCCTCAAACCAATTTGTTCAGTTCCTCAATAAATGGGTATGCTATTAGGTTTCAATTATCTACTAAGTTAATCAACTCCCTCCGATGTTGATAAACTACCTTTATCATGTGGAACAATTCAAAGTATGTCTCTCGACTTCCAATGAGCTCTAAGTTCTGTTATGAACTATATATTGGCATTGTTATTATATAAAAATGTTATAGGATTCTCAACATTCGTAATTACCCTCAGCTCAGTTATAAATATTTGCATTTATATTTATATACATCGTTTTATTGCGGCGCTATTCAAAACGATGTACTTAGCCTTTTTCATTGAATCAACCATAGTCATTCATTTGGGACATTTCCAACTTATAGATTTTTAACTTGAATGTATTATTAACATATTATACTCAAGATCAGTTATGAAGTTTGAGTCTGAACACTCTTTCATGAGGAGTTCGTTGTTTTTTAAATAATTCTCTAGTATTTCGTAAATACACGAGAACACTCCAAACTATCATTAGAGATATCAATTTGGATTTAACATTTTCTTCATGTATCAAATACATAAAGAAAATCACAATACCTTGACAACAAACATGCATGATAATTCCTCTTGCTAATGCATAAGGAATCCATCTTACATGTTTTGTATTAAACATTTTAATAAGGTATCCCTATATATAGTTTTGGGACATTCCTAAGATCTTTTATACTTACTATAAAAGACACCGTTTACAAATCCGACGTCGAATATAAAAACAATTAAGGCTGCTTTTAATACAAGTACATCGTTAAAATCAACAATGTGCTATTTACTTACAATTTAGAAATATCAATGTACCTTTTAACGTTCTTTCTTATAAACACGCGCTTCCTCTGCATTTTGATGGTAACCAAACTATTTGATATTCCTATCGAAATATTTATTCAATCTAATGCTTATAAAATGATACTTTCTATCATTTCTTGGATCATATCCAAAGACTCGCAAACTCATTACCACTCCCATTGACTTTCAGACATTTTGGTTATTGTGTGTAAACAACTCACTCTAAATCATTATTTAGAATTTTCTGTTTCAATACATATGTACCAAACATAAAGTCATACTAAGTGCTAATTTTGTGAGCAAATCCGAATTAACTTGAGCATGCTGAATATCGAATCTATTATGCTAATTAACAAATGAAATTTGCGATGTCATTTTCATTAATGCTGCTCATTGTATTCCAATTACATTAGTCTTACTCTCGAAGATACATTCGCGGTCAATGGATTATATCCCTTTCGCGTACATCTACCAAAATCATATTTTCATAAAGTCCTCAGAATCTATTTTAGATATGTGTATCATACCCTATCATAGAGTCAACATTCTTAATGACCTAATTAAACAACCAAGGATTTATATCTTTGACATTGATAAGAAACTCATGGTTTCTCTTTAATGTGTGAGAATACTTATTAGACACTCTAATGTGATGTGTTCGTTTAGGTTAGTTAACTTCATTCGTCTCATGTTATCAGATTTATCTTTAGGTCACATCCAATTCTATTTTACTACCAATAATTTCTCAAAGAAACTCATTTACTATGAAGTTGGTATTTCTTGAAACAAAAATTGTTTCTCAATGCAATAGAATATGCATTCATAAACAATTTATGAATTGCCTTCTATAGAAAACCGATTTAGTTTAGTTTACAAAAACTTATGTTCAAAAAATAAATATATCATCCAATGGCGGTCATTCCCAAGCTCTTTTTTGGGAGATTCATACAAAACCTTCACGAACAATTATTACATGCCGACTTTCGAATCGCACAACCTGCCAACTCCTTGGCCTAGGATACGTTGGGATTTCTTATAAACCCTTATCGTGTATGATTTTGTGAACTATTATTTAGATGAAATAATATTAACCTCGTGTACTACTCTGAATTACATGACCTTATATATAGAAGTTAACTTAAGTTCATTCACAATCAATCGTATTTTTCCAACAAAGTTTGATTACTCCTTATCGATACATCAATATGTACCGCAAGGAGGAGTGACTTTTGAGATTTAATCTTCATTCATTTTTTGGTAACTCTTTCCAATATACTCACATATTTGATCAAGTCGAATCATTTTTATTTTACTGCATGTTATTTCATTTACTTTCATTCCGTACTCTATGATTTTATCATAACATGCTACATATGTGTCAAATACACATGTCCATGTTGGTGACAAATCATCGATGATCATAACTAAGTATGTGGAACTGATTTGGTTTTAATAGAATTGCGATTGTATAGATCAACATGTATCAATCCAAAGAGTTCATCAACTCCTATAACGCTCCCACTAAATGGGTGCATTACCCTTAACAGTTTGAAATACAATTAACCATCATCATATGATTCATAATCATATAATAAAATTATTTCTCAAAAATAAGGCTTAGTCTATAATTCCAAAATAATTGTAAATAATTTTGGATACTCCAGTATTTTTCAATGCCTCACTTTTATTATGGAAACAAATACCATATTACGGTTTAATTTTATTATGAATATTCATAATATTCACACTAAAATATAACCATATATATTTTCAATCGACACTAAAAAATAGTCATTATTTCAAAAATAATGTTCTTTATGTTTTACGAAAACAATTTTCGTATTTTGATATAATCAATCAGCGCCAACTCACATCGTCACACCATGTCCGCCAATATTATAACAGCATACTAAATTCGAAGGTCCATCATTCACTTATTATAATTATTTATTTCATATACTGTAACTATATTACAGCAGAGAGTTCTTTGATCAAATATCATGAACTCAAAGAAATAAATCTAATATAAAATAATTTTCTACATAAAAATACATTTCAGAATAGAAATCATATTTCTTATTCCAATATTAAGTATCAATTATTATTACAATTTTTGTTTTCGATGTTTCTTTATGAAGCAGAAGTGACATTCACTCTCTTTATCCTAACTGTACTTAAATCACATTTACTCTTGTACATTCATTTTTCTTTCTAAATAGTCAAATCATTCAAAAGAAACCCCTTACTACATCATAATGAACTCTTTACAAACATACATTTGATCATCCATAACATTTAAGAACATCAAATATGACGAACCTTACATAAACCGATCAAAAGGTTCAACGATATAATTCTTAAATTTATATTGCAGTGTTGGTCTTCTATTACATTTAACACAATATGATCTTCTATTGTAATCAGTCAAATTTAATACTCGATCTTATAGTACTTTTTATTTGGTTGTTTTGAATGAACTAATTTTATTAAAGTAACGTACATTAGAAACTGTGACCGTTCCCTATATAATATTTATATGCGATAGTATATGGATCAAATATCTATAGTGACATATTGTTTGTAGAGTTCGAAACTCATAGAATGCAATACACGGTCTTGACCAAATAAACACGCAAGTGACCAAATTATGAACATAATAAGCAGTTGTAAAATTAGGCACTTGCATGAGAGTAGAAATGTTAACATGCAATAGTCATTTATTAGTAAGTATATATTATATTTCAATTTGTCAATATTCAATTCAGTTCACTTGTATATCTTGATTAATAAAATTGATAAACACAATAAATTTAAATGCATAAATTTATCAATGTTGATTATAAGAACATTATACATTATATGTTTTTCCAATATTGGAAAGGTTAAATGTTATCATTTCATTTTTAATAAGGTCCCCACTAGCCTTTTATGGTTCACCAAACCCTAAGCGAAACATAAAAGTCTTTCGACATCACTAGTGGGTGTTAGGACTCGTATATCTTAGGATTCTAAACTTGAGGAAAGCTGTAACGATCCCCTTTTTAAGCCAAATATTAATTTGGAAATTAATATAAATTTTTGGAATTTAATTTTAAATTAATTTGAATTTTTCAAACAAATAATATTGTGTTTGTTTATTTATATATCTATATGTATATAGGAATAGATTGTAATTTGAATTTGAAATTCAAAATATAAATATCTTAAAAAAACTTGGATTTAAAAATAATATGAATGTGATTATTTATTAATGAATAATTTAGTTTTAAAATATTTCTTTAAAGGTTATATATATATAAATAAAGAAAATGCATTTATAAAATAGAAAATACAATTTGAAAATAATATATAAATGTTATTCTCATGCAAAAATACAAGTGTAACATTATAATGTGAAATTAGACAAGTGTTAAATCTTTAACACATAAATTAACAAGTGTAATTATTTTTTCATTAAAATTAACAAGTGTCATTCTTATTTTTTTTTGAGATAACTGATAAAAAATAAAAACAAGATTATATAAACACTACATCTCCTTCTATCTCATTTTTCTTTTATTCTTCATTTTCCAAACCTGTAAACAAAAGAAAGTGAGACCGGAAAAATCAAAAGAAAACATCTCTTCAATTTTCAAATCAGTAAGAAATTCAAAAAGATCAAAAGCAAATCAAGTTTTAAAACTAAAACAACTTCAACTTCTTCAACTCTTCAACAAGTTCAGATTCAAGCAAGCTAATTCAACTCAGTAATTAAGCAAATCAAGATTCAGAGCGTCATAATCAAGTCCAGACCCAAAAACAAATTCCAGTTTTTAAGATTCAAAAGCAAAAACATTTCCAGGCTTCTTCTCTGTATTCTTCTTTAAAAGGTGAGTAAGCTACTTTAAAATCTGAGCTAAAAATATGATGTTTGCGATGAATTATTGAAGTAAATTTATGAAATATACCTACATGTATATATGCACATATGAATGATCTATGCATGTCTGTTGTACAGACATATATCCTCTGTGTTGTCTCCAGGTTTCAAAAATCTGTTAAAAATTTAAATGCTCTCTCTCTCTAATTCTCTTTAGGCCTTAGGATTTAAACAAAACATGCTTGTATAATCATGTTTTATCTTTTAAAAATAATTTCAATCTAAATTTGAAGTTCGTTTTAATAAAAAGGAAGAAGAACAATAGGATTTTAATCATATCAAATATTCAACTTAAATGATTTCTAGAATCAAGTATATAATCGATTTTATTTTCGAAATCTAGGATTTTTAAAAATAAAATCATGATTTTTAAGGTAGTAAATCGAGAGAAATCGAGAGATGAACGTTAATTGGGTTTCGAGCATTTTCTGGTGATCAATGGAACTAGGGTGGTCGGGGTCTCTGCTGAAGCTAGCCTGGAGGTAGACGATGTCGGCAAAAATGGTCGGAGATATTCTCATTTTCCGTGGTGGCCGGACGAGGTGGAAGTAGGGTTTAAACCTGGTTTCGGTCGAGGTTGGAAATTAGGTGACCGCGCCGTCGACAGTGCATCGGAGGAGACCGGTCGTGGGGGTAATGGAGCAGGGGGCCGTGGCGAACCTATGGTCGGAGTGTCGCGACTTCAGGTGGTCGGAGTCATCGGGTTGTGGTGGTTTTGTGGGTGTCGGTTTTGTTCCAGGTTTGGTCAGATAGCTCAATCGCGAGTTTACCGTCGTTCAGGGGTTCTGGGTGGTCTGATGATTTGTGGTGGTTGACGATGACTTGTGGAAGGTGGTGGCGATGGCCAGAACGTCGGCGATCGGTGGTGCATGTGCACATGCTTTGGGTTGTGTCAGTAAGTAATGGTTTGGGAAGAAAGGTTTTAACTCGCAGTTGTCCTCGGGGAATTTGGGTGCTGGCTCGAGTCCTGGATCGGGTGTTCACGTATATGTATCGGGTTTTGAAAAAACTTAAAAAAAATTCAAAGTTTTAATAGAAACAAAAGGGCGGCTCGGGGAAGTCTTGGGGAAACTGAGTCATAGCTCGGGGTGACACTCGAGGAGGTCTCCGGTTTGTTATAAAACAGTTTTTAAAATTTTAAAACAAATTCAAATTAAAACATGTTTAACTCATTCTTTTGAATAATTATTTTGTTTTAAGTATGGGATTAGTTTAAAGTTTAAAAGTAAATTATTTTAAAGTAATTAGGTTTAATTAATTAATTAATTTTATGGCATGATTTATAAATAAATTCCTGATTTATTTTAAATAAATAATATAATTAAAGAGTTAATTAAGATGAAATGTTGTTTTAAATTTTTAATTAACCTTAATCTCTTGAGTTAATTTATGTGTTAATGATGATTAATTATGAGGTTTATAAATTAAATATTTTAATGATTAATTAAGATAAATGATTTATAATTACTTAATAACTAAAGAATAATTAATTAAAGGATAATTAGTTATTAATTAAAGGTTATTTAATTTGTAATTAAGAATTAATTAGTTAATGTAATTAATTAAAGAATAATTAACTAATGAAAGTGATTAAGATTTAATTAATTAATAATTAAGGATAATTAATCATTAATAAAAGATAATTAATGAAAATAATTATATGATTAATTAATTATAATTAAAATAATTGTAATTACTTAATGATAATTAAGCAATGTTTGAAAGAAATTAAATTAATTTATTTAATTAGAAATTAAATTGAATTAATTGAGAATTGAACGACTAATTCATCTTGCATATAGATAATGGATTATTATTGAATACCTTGAATTGGTTGATACTTCTGATATGTGATTGTGATACTTTGTGATGTGAATTGCTGCGAATTAAGATGTGATATCTGTGATATATTGTTATGTGATTGTGAACTTCTGAATTGAAGTAAAACTGTTGGCCTTTAAAACGACATTTAAATTTCGATGCGACAGGGAGTCGGATTCCAAATAGTTATCCAAAACCCACATCGAATCTTAATGATGAATCTTTATGACTTATATATCCACGTGTTTTAAAAATAAGCGCTTCTTATTTGGTTAAGCCGGAAGAGGACTTTGTGTCATAAAACCCATTTTGAATAATGATACGGCCGGGTATTTTCGAGAACGAAAAGATTACATGCTGATTGTCTCTGCACTGAGTTGCTTCGATATAGAGATCTCCATATGTGATGGGGAGTCCAGTCGAGATTGTGGATACCCGGATTGCAAAGGCTTCTTCCTTTGTTGGACGAAGTGCCTTCGGTTCCATTCAGACCCAGGATGGACTTGTATGGTTGTATGTATGACATTACACTTTGAGATATAAAGCTGATTTCTATCAAAAACATTTCTATTTGGTGGCGGATAATTTATTCTCTCAGCTTAACACCTTCTCTGAGACGTACGAGCTCAGAGATTATGTAGTTGATGGTTATTAGTGATACACTCCCAATTTGGTGGTGTGGCATGTTGAGTGCTGATTATTTGTTGATCAAAGCATGGGTTTGTGAAAAGCGTAGCTTTGTGGGACGAGACTTCATCGAACCTAATGCCCCGAAAATGGTAAAAAAGGAAAAGATGCGGCAAGATTAAGAGGGTCGCACCCTTTAGGGTATGTGCATTTCCTTCGAGATAAAAAGTGGTATTCTGGTATGGAGCCCAGATAATTTGCTTTGTGGTTGTTAGTGTTGAGGGCCCTCGATAAAGGTCGGTTACGACTGGGGGATGGCATACTCGTGATAGTTAGTTACCTAGTTACAAAAGTAACCCAGTCTTGTGTTGACAGAGATCCGGTTAGGTTCTCGGGGCGTCCCTCCAGAGGCGTACCCATTCCGTGTAGGAAGTTCCTTAGCCTGGCCATTTGTTGGAAATCCAAACAAGACAATACGAGCCCTTTACGATTGCGTTGTATAACCTGCCACCTCAGGTGGTAGTTATAGCAGGCATAATATAATGGTACCTATGTTGGCTAAGATTAATATTATACTTTCGAAATATTTTTCACACTATGCACTAATAATAATATCAAAGGATTTTCGCGTATCAAGCATGTTTTACTATCATAAGGAGAAATCTCCTCCAATTGTGCGATTGCATTGTGTGTGCGGGGAGGCCTTGTGCTAGTTTCTGTAACGACCCACTATTTTGGACCATTCAAATCGCCAATAATCCATACATGTCAGACTTGAATAATTCAAAATAACAGATTGTAATAAAATTTGGAGCAAATGAAATCATTCACAGAATCACAGACACAAAAATATCAGAATACTTGCAACGGAAATAAAATACCATAGTAGTTCATGAAGCTACTATATACATACTCTCAAAATATATACAAAATCTTGTAGTAAAATAATTACAATAGAAGTCAGGATACATAAACAACAATACAGAGACAGATACCGAATAGGAACTAACTGGAAGAAGTAGACGAATAGATGGACAGATAAGCTCCAACGAAACTCTAGCTCCAGAAGGTGAATCCAAAGCTGTGATTCTCAGGCTGACCCGAGCGTAGAGTAAAACACAAACACTCGAGTCGGGACATACATACTTATACAATGCAAACCAACTCAAATGAACTGTAATAGCACTGCATAATAACTTAAAGGATGTTTGGGATCACCCATCCTTTAAGGATCAGTCAAACCATCAATTAAGTAGCAATAAACACTATCCTAGAAATATCCATATTAAAGTAAATAATGCAAATAACAGTGTTATTGTGACTAGGGTAGCGTAGAGCTGCAGTAACCGCGCACCTCTAGCCACACTCTTAAAATCAAAGGTGTGCATCAACCAATCACAAGGAAATCACATTACACACAAATTAGTGTACCCATGGTTATAAATTTCAAAATGATTTATAATTCCAAATTAAAATCATTCATTTAAACCATTAAAAGTGAAGTCATTATTCCTTCAAATCAAATATTCAATTCCCAAAAATTTAGCCTTTCCTGAGTTCATTTATTCAGTTAAACATTTCAAATATTGAAATTTCAGCTTTTCGCCGCACTTAGAGAATGCTACGGCAGGTTATAATTGAAGACAATTCAGTTTAGTAAAGACAATATTTAAAACTGCTTTAATAGTTCAGTTTTAGTTTATTTTCAGAAACAATAGCATTTCTGAAGTGCTACTAAATAAATTTCCAGATTATTAATAAAATTTTAGAAATAATTGAACTTCAATTTTTAACCATTTTAACTTATAAAACTCATATTTTTCCACTTCAAAAATGTTCATTTGAATACCCCTTTAACTTATGATTCTATAAAGTAAAATTTTCTACATTAGTTCAAAAATCTTAATGTTTCACTTATTAAGGTCAATATACTCTTTTCCCAACTTTCATTTATTTTACACATTAATTTAATTTACCATTTCATAAATTAAATTAAATTTCCATTTTATTTTCTTAACTTAACTTTTATTTTTAAACCAAACTTCACATTTCCAAGTCAAGTTATATTTCAAATTATAGTTTTAACCATCCATTTATTTAACATTTTGAACTAATTACATAAATTCAAAATACACTGTAAGTTGCTTAACTTTATTTTACAAGTAACTTGATATGTTCTTTTACTTTATATTTATCCAACTCATACATCAATTATATTAATTGCCAAGTTACTTTTATAACTCCGTTTTTACTTAAATTCCCATTATTAAGTTAAATCAACCTTTCACACTACAACTGAAACCATCTATTAACTTATACCATTTAACTTTTTAGAAAATCACTGCTTAACCATTTTAAATCCAATATAAGTCAAATTTCTTCTTTTTTTTCTTTCTTTCATTTACAATACATGAAATTATAAGAAATCATATTTGAAATCAACTACGGGTCCGGATAATATTTTAAACCTAAATCAAGTGATACGGAAATTATCATTTAAATCCGTAATCAGTAAAATTTCCGGGTTTTGATTATTTCAAACCTGTAATCTCAAGACAAATACAAATAAATAAAATAAATAAAAATCGCTCAGGCCTATCATTTCAGCCCATAACGATTTTTTCTTATTCTAAATTCCGTTCGGGTATGTATCATTTCAACCCATAGTGATTCTACTCTGTGGGGAACTTGCAGTGTGAGAAACGGAAATAAATAAACAGTATAACGGCGTATAACTTAGTGGATGATGTGACAGGTTTATAACAGGGTTTTACATCATAAAATTCATATCACAGGCAAGTATAACATGATATAATAATTCTACAATTTCACTTGCTATCAATTTACAATTCCATAAGTATGAATGGCAAGCGTGAATACTCACCTCTTCAACGCTAAAGATGTGATTCAAAATAACAATATCCACACATCGAAGAGCGCAATAAGGCATGATAAGACTTTAGAGGATGTGACAACCAGATTCAATCTTGAAATAAAAATAAATCAACTCTAAGTATATGCTAATTCACATAAGAATACAAAAATTTAAATAAAGCGAAATGGAGGAATAAGTTAAATAAAATGACATGAACAACAAAGAAAGAAGAAAAAGAAAAAAAAATATGCAGCCATGACTTACAAGAGAGAGCTTCACATGAGAAGATGAAATCAAATGAGATGCGGTAAGGTAATTTTTGTACGTGAGTTTGTACTTAACAGATAAGTTTCACATTAATTAAGTGAAAGAATGGTAGGAAATAATATTCGAAACGGCTAGAGAAATTTAAGGATTTTATTCCTATTAAATAAAGAGATGCAAATGGAAAAGTGGAATGAGATGAAATATTATATGTGAATTGCAAGGCAAATAGGCGGCTAAGGTTTTAATTATTCCCTTTTAGAAATGCATGGTTGTTTATTTGAATGGCTAAGGTATGTAATCAAAGGAGTGTGTATTGTAAAGGCAAGAGATAAATTGAAACATATGCCCAAAATTAATAACAAAGTAACATATCTTATATTTATTTTTTCCCTATTTATCTAATAAAATATATGCCAAAGAATAATTCAGTAAATAATGTACCGTTTATATAAATAAGAAAACGGATGTAGAAACGTATAATAGAAATGTATAAATAAATTGCTATCTACAACTTTGTTTATTACTTAATTTACAAAATCAATTTGTTACATATCCCTTTGATTTGTTTATTACTTAATTTACAAAATTGATTTGCTACATATCCATTTGATTTGTTTATTACTTAATTTACAAAATTAATTTGTTACATATCCCTTTGATTTGTTTATTACTTAATTTACAAAATTATTTTGTTGCATATCCCTTTGAAGTGTTTATTACTTAATTTACAAAATTAATTTGTTACATATCCCTTTGATTTGTTTATTACTTAATTTACAAAATTAATTTGCTACATATCCCTTTGATTTTTTTATTACTTAAATAAGAAAATGGATGTAGAAACATATAAAAGAAACGTATAAATTAATTGCTTTTGACAGCATTGTTTATTACTTAATTTACAAAGTATAAATCCAAATTAAATGAAACAAAAACGGAAAAATGTTGTAAATATATACATAACATGTAATGTTACATAAATATACACAATTATAACATGATATATCAACCAAAAATATTATTTATATTAATTAAAATAAACAATTTTTGTTAAATAAAACAATTTACACATAATATTGTAAAAACATAACTTTCACAATATTAATCTGATTTCAACGAAACGAAAAGCGGTATTCTTGAAATTAAATCTATTTTCATAATAAAAGATAAAATTCAAAAATTAAAATATTTAAATTTAAATTTAAAAGTCAAAGTTTGACCATTTTGACCAAAATCCACCTTTTTGGAAATATTCCATTTATTCAGGCTTAGAATTATAATTCACACAAAAATCAAAATTTATATTTAAAATAAAAAAATTTATCCATTTTAATAAATAAAATAAAGTTTTTAAATCAGGAATTTCAGTTAAAATAATTAAAATATAAAATTAAAATAATCACAAAATACAGGGTTGTTACACTCTCCCCCACTCAAATCTTTTCGTCCTCGAAAAGGAACGAGGTACGGAAAACACAGGAAAAAATAGAATGAAATAGGACTAAGACAAGATGTCAAGAAAATTAAAATTATACGTGATAACTGTTGTTATAGGTAAGTTTGACAAGGTGGAGAATATGAATGGCTAGAAGGGAAAATAGGTTGAAAGACAAGGATGAACCATTATTTTAAAGCTATATAAATTTCAATTATTTGGAAGGGTAAAATAAATGATCAAGATATAATTTATATAATACTTTATCAAAATACTTTTGTAACTCGATGTCTTAACAAGTTTATCCTCGTTCCTGCAGGCTCTAGTTATGCGTTGATCAGGGGAAAAGCTAGAATTCTTCATGTACTTAGTAGACTTGTTTCAACATCCAGTGAAAATACTAGAAAAACTTTTAAAAACAGATATGAAAAGTACAATCCAAACAAAACAATCAAACCAAAACCTTTGTCTAACCATGGTTCGTAGATACACAATGGTTACGCCTGGATCTCCCAGGAAACAATCCATATCCGTAAGCTTTGTCAGCCCTGCGACTTATGCCATGATGACTAGTAGACCGCAGGATACACAATGATTACGCCTGGATCCCCCAGGAAACAATCCGTACCCTTAGGCCTTCTTAGCCAGGCGGATATCGCTACTAATGCAACCTACATAGTTCACCGGATACATAATGATTACGCATGGATCCCCAGGAAACAATTCGTACCCCTAGGCCATCTCAACCTGGCGAATTACGCTATGTAGTCGCGCTCGAAAAAAAACCATGGGTTACGCCACGGTGGGACACTCGAGTATCATATCCGAAAAACCAAAAATCAGAAAGAATGATATCGATAGAATGAATCCACAATGTGGCCACAGAGCGGATATCAAGAAGAAGGAACTTCCCATATCTTTACTTCGAAAATATATATCACATAGTCCCTTTTCAAATCAATTTCAAATATCATACCTATATAAAGTCCATTATATAGGATTTCATTTTCAAATCGAATACTTCCCAAAATCAATAGTATATCAAATCATAGTTATATAGACTTCAATTATATAAGATTTCTCTTTCCAAATTGAGTACCTTTCAAATCAATAGTTTCCAAATCAACATCATACTTATACAAATCCATTTTATATAAGTTCGATAACTTCCAAATCAAGTATTTAGTAACATATGGTTCTCAAATTTCAATCTATTTCAATATCAATTCAGTTTTAAAGTCATATATAATTTCATCAAATCATTTCTACCAAATTAAATATCTTCAATTTCAAAGTTTCCAAAAATAATAGGTTTAGAAAATAACCCAAGTTTCCATATTAACATAATTTAAGTCAAACAAATTCATTTCCAAAATCATCATATAAATACTGGGTTTTACATTCCAATCTATTTTCAAAACCAAATATTTCTCAAAATCAATTATACCCAAAATGGTTTCTGAATTCTTAACTATCCCTTTAAAACCTTTAAACTATTTATTTCTATTCAAAAGATCCAAATTTCCTTTTGCAAGTTATTTACTTAACAAAGATTTCAAATTTATTTAATTCATACTCTTCATACTTTAAACATACAAAACTAAACTTGTATACTTTATTAGATATTTTATATTCTTCGAAATTTCTTAGCTTTGAAAATTAAACCTCGATTTGGAAGTGTTCAAACCTTCAAAATAGTCAGTGAAATCAAATTTCTAATCCAAGAGTTGGGAATTAGCAATAAATCAGTAAATCAATTTTACAAATAGAGTTATACTAAATCAAATCTGAAACTCGAGGACTGAACACCGGGCTTGCTTTAAATCATTTCAAATATATATACATATATCTTTCGAAAATCAAATCAAACTTTGAAATCTGAAATCAAAATTGTTTTCACAAAATCACTTTCATAGCAAAGCTACTAGAGTGGCCTCTCCCCACTCTGAAACTCGAAAATCAATGTCGATGATGCGTGCACTCATCATCGAGATTATTTTCCAGCGACACAAGTGGGTTTCGGACTTCTATTTTCTTAAAACTTCCTTGAAATTTCTTTGAGATCATTGAAACTCATTTGAAGTCATTTGAAACATTTCTTATTTGGAAAATACTTTCAAATCATATTATCATATATTTTCAAAATACCGGAGTTCAATCTCTCAAATTTCAATTTCAAAACCATTCCATAAAATCATTTTATACAAACCAAATTCTTATATAATTTTCCAAATTTCAAATCCTTTCGAAACTTCAAATTTTCATTTTAAAGGGTATATAATCCTTATCGAGAACACTTCACCTTTATATATAAAATGTGGTCATCCTTATCAAAATAATTATTTCGATGTATGCACAAATTCAAAATACAACCAAACACAAATTTCCAAGGAATGATTCAAGAATGGATTTCAAACAGACAGAGATTCAAACTTAAAGGAACTACAGCTAAGCAAAAGATATAATAGAGTTCACTTAAGCAACCAAACATACTACATATAACAACAGGTCCACAGACTACCATTCCTACATAAACAAAGCATCACTATTAATTCTTCCTGCTGGTACATCAACGGGTCCAGAACACTCCCCCTCAATGTGCCCCCAACTTCTGCATTTCTGGCATAAGTGCACTACACTCCGATCTTCCTTAACGAACTGCGGTTACGCAGCTTTCTTTCCGTACTTCCTCTCAGAACAATTCCGGGCTATATGCCCAAGCCTCCTACAGTGATAGCAAATGGTTGATTAGTCAACTGATGTAGTGGTGCAGATTTCACTTTCTTCACCTTCTGGCAGCGACTGGGAAAGTGCCCCCCACCACGGCATTTAAAACAGAAGATCTTGGATCGAAAACGCCGGCCCTCCTTCTTTCCTTTATTCCTATTCCCGCACATAACTGCATAGTGCCCCTTTTCATAACACCGATAACAAACGACATGGTCATAAGAACCAGGTCCTGCTCTTTCTCTCCACAGCCTTTCCCACTTCTCGATTTCTTCCTCCTGTACCTTACGGGCCAGGGCTCTTCATGCTCTACGAGCTGCATTCTGCTCTTCCGATTTTGCCATATTCAAATAGTTTTTTAGCAGCAACGAATCCTGTAGCGATATGGATTTTTCACGTTCGAAAATCGACATCCATACTTTACATCGTACTCGAATGCCGTATATTCGACCGTTCAAATCCGAGTCGCCGGAGCTTATAACACAATTAAGTACAACAATACAGCGGAAGAAAAAGAATAATACATTGATATACAGCATTGACACAATATCTGATACAACAGATGATACAATGGATATAATACTATCAGAGATACAAGACACAGCAGAAAGAAATAGATAACACCAGCAGCGGAAATAATAACTCTAAAAGAATGCATCCCCAAATCCAATGCTCCAATCCAAAGCTAGCTCGAACCCCCATCACGTGCATCTAGATAAGCAAGTCTCGTCCACAACCAAAGATTGAACTAGCTCCAGAAAAACTACTAAACCTGACTATTTGAAAAACCCAACTCTAAACTGCTCGTGTGGAAAATTGTGAGCACCCAGAGTTTAGGAAAGGAACAATAAACTCCGAGTCAGTCATGAGACTGGTATGAGTAACAAAAACATTTTGTCTTTTAAAAACAAACAAAGAATTTAAAATAAATCCGCAATGCTGTTTAGAAAATGAAACTACCATAAGGCCTCCCGCCACACACACAATACAAACGCGGAATTGGAGAAGATTTCTCCTTATGATTGTCAAATATGCTTGCTACGCGAATTTCTTTGATATTATTACTATAAGTGCAAAGTGCAAAAAAGCATTTCGAAAGTAGAATATAAAACTTAGCCAGCATAGACATTCCGAACTATGCCTACTATAGCTACCATCCAAACAGTGGGGCGCCACCATAAGTGAATGGCAGGTAATACAACTAAAACCGTACAGGGCACGTATTGTTTCGTTTGGATTTCCAACAAATGGTCGGGCTAAAGAACTTCCCACTGTCCATGGGTACGCCTATGGTGGGACGTCCCGAGAACTTAACCAGCTCTGTGCCTACATAAGGTCGGGTTACTTCTATAACTAGGTAACTACTTCTCGAGCATGCCACTCCCCAGTCCTTTGGGACCTTTATCTGAGGCGCCTCTAAAGCAACAACTACACAGTAAATGAGATTGGAGCCACCACATAGGTAAATATCTGGGCTCCATACCATGATACCACCCTTTACCAGAAGGGAATGACACACCCTAAAGGGAGCGACCCTCATAACCTTGCCGCATCTTTCCTGTTTCGACCATTTCCGTGTTGTAAGGTCCTGATGCAGTCTCGTCCACAAAGCTACACTTTGTACAAAAGTCATGCTTCGATCACAAATGATCAACAAATGATCATCAACACACAGCAACACTCAACATGTCACACTACCAAATTGGGAGTATATCACTGATAACCTTCAACTACACGACCTCTGAGCTCGTACGTCTCAGAGAAGGGTGTTAACTAAGAGAATAAATTCTCCGTCACCAACAGATATGTATTTGAAAGAAATCTGCTTTATATCTCAAAGTGTAGTGTCAGACATACAACCATACAAGTCTGTTTCGGGTTCGAATAGAACTGAAGGCACTTCCAAAGAAGCCCTTGCAATCCGAGTATTCACGATCCCGATCGGACTTACCATCACTTAGGGAATCTCTATACCGGAGCAACTCAGTGCAGAGACAATCGATAGGTCATCCTATCGTTCTCGCAAATACCCGGTCTTCACCACCGGTCTTCAAATGCTATCCATAACGTCGTATCACATATTCGGAATGGGCTATATGACACAAAGGTCCTCTTCCGGCTAAACCGAATAGTGAACGCAACATTTAAAACGTATGGATATGGGATTTCAATTAAGTCGCAACTGATAAAACCCAAAACTTTTCTTTCAAATGGTTAAACAAATTACCATTTTAAATCTTTTAAACAAAAAGATTTATTTCACAAAGTTCACAAAGTTTCACAAAGATCCATTTACGGGTTTCAAAACAATTCCCATTTCAATTGGATTCACTCATTAAATCCTTAAATAAAAGATTTAATTTATAGCTTTCAAACCGTTTCCATAACTCGGAAATCTATTTCTATTTTGGACTTGAAATCCTTTTTGACACAAATTGGACATTCATTTCTTATGTGAAAGCTTTTAATATTTGAAAACAAATAGTTTTCGTTCTGGAAGAATCCAATTATAATTGCACAAGTTAAAGCCTTTGAATTAAATTCAAATTCCCAAATTAATACATTTAAAATGGTTTGACTCGTATATAACTCATATAACATCTTTAATCTCTAGTTTCAAATCATAGGATTCAGTTTGAATTTAAATTTAAATCAAATTATTTAAACTTCAAGGCGTAATCAAGTTATTCAAAAATAAATTTTATCTTGAAATTCATTTCAAAAGCTTTTCACAATTAACCCGATTCTATTTCCAAACCATTTGAATTCAAATTGTCTATTTAAAAATTCATTTCAAAAATCTGTGACTTAATCGATTTCCTCGTGAAATCCATATTTGTGTGTACGGTGTGGTCCAAGGGTTAAACACAATAGTGCAACAACATCATCACCACAGCAAAACACAGAAACATAGTTGATAAGCGATATAAGCTATAACGCATATCGTCCATTCACAAATCCACAGATAATATACGAATATAAATAAATGAATAGATTATACATAGCTCAATCCACAGAACCAAATATTACAGATCAGATAGGACAATCAGTCCAAGGCATCTCATACCATACAATCATTTGTAAGTAAGGTCAAGTATTCAATAATCATTTATAAGCAGAATTAATCAATTGATTAATCCTAATTTATTCAATTATTTCCAATCAAATTTATTCAATTCTGATTTATTAATTTCAAATCATTTGATATAAATTAATTTATTAAACAACTTAATTGATTAAATTATTCTTAATTAATCATATTTATTAAATTGATTTTTTTCTTTAACCCAATTTCATAATTAATTAACCCTTTAATTAATTATTTAAAGAAATTTAACCTTTAATTACTTACCATAAAGCAATCATCTCATAACAATTTATCATTAATTCCCAATTTATCTAATGATCTTCTTAAATTAATTAAACTAAATAAATTAACTTTGATTAATCAATTTATCCAAAATTAATTACCATAAGTGATTAATCTTTAATTACTTTCATTAAGAAATTACATTTTACAATTTATAATTGATTATCTGAATTAATTAATCTAATTAATTATCACATTAATTAATACTTAATAATTCTTCATTAACTAATAACATTTCTTTAATTACTTCCTTAAGAAATTATCTTAGATTAAATTATTATTAATCATTTCAAATTATAAATTAATCTAAATTGTTAATTTATAAATTAAATAAATCATTCTTTAATTACTTTATTAATTAAAACATTTATTACCTTAATTATCTCTAAGATAAATAATTTCTTTATTAATGACTTAATTAACATTAACATATATATTTTAAACATTTTACTTTTGAACTTACAATTTAATTCCATTTTGAAATTTAAGTTTAAATCAAATTATTTACATTCCAGCTTTAAAGATAAATTGATTTATTTAACTTACAAATTTAAGTTAAACTAATTTATTAACTTTTCATCTAGTTTTACATTTAAATTTCATTCTTAAATTCAAAATGAAATACCAGTTTATCTTTAATAAAGTCTACCACTAATATATTTTTAAAACCTTTAAACTCACATGTTAAATAATATTAGTTTTATAAAAGAAATTTACAAGAGTTTAAACCCAATTATTTAAATTCAAATCATTGCATAAAGTATACTTGAACATTTTAAAGTTGTCTGAATACTTTAAAATTTTATAAAACTTCATTTATTTCAAAAGTAAATTTGAATTCCATCTTCCCAATTCTGATTTTTAACTTATATTAAAATCTGTTTTGAATTCAAGTTCAGATCAAAACAAAACAGATAGGTTCAGGTTTTAAAACCTGGAACAAACGTTTACCCGAGCCTTCCCATTCTTGCTTCGAGTTCCACACCCCAAAACTTCGAGCCAAAATTCGAATCACTCGAGAATTACCCGAGTCCAAAATCTTGCAACCCCCAAAACTTCACCTGACACAACCTAGCGCCGTGCACGTGCACCGGCATCGCCGACCTCCGATGATCGGAACGGCGATCTTCGAACATCGCTTGAATCCACTCGAACTCGCATCTACACCCTATCGAACAAATCTTCCTTGAATCGAAAACGAGCATCTTAACCGAACCTGGAACAACAATAGTACTCCTCACCAAAACCTGAAACATCGCCGACCACCCAATCCCGACCACCAGAAAACTGGAATTCCGGTAAATCCTTCGTCGGCACTGCCTCTTCCATCTCCCAATTGCCTATAGCACTCGATCTCCTCTAGACGACTAACGAGACCAAAAACATAACCATGTTAAAACTAGGTTTAAAATTTTCAAAACCTCACCACTGTCGCCACAGTGGTCGAGGCCACCTCCATCCATTTTTCCTACCACCACCGTAGGCTCGACCACCCCCACACAAAACCCCGAGCTCTACGAACTAGCCGATCTCCGTAAATTGCCAAGTCAATGAGTCTCAAAAAAATGCGAACTGCTCTTAACTCCTAAAACTAAAAATTATGATTTAAGCTTTAAAAATCATGTTTTGGTATGCGAATTCAATCCTCATATCTGAATTTGTGAATTAAGTAGTTTGAATTTTGACAAAGTTGAGGATGTGCTCAGTTCTTTTGTTTTCCAGAGACATTGACAAGTTATTTTAACATGTATGCATTTTTAAAACTGAATATATACTGTAACAAACAACTTTTGTTTTAATCCTAAGTTCAAAAAGTTAAAAGATCAAGAGAGGTTAATTTTTTTTTCTTTGAAGCAAACCTGGGTACAGAGTTTTGAAACACATAACATACATATGAATAAAAGCCTGTACACAATCCATCTACCATTCATTTGTACACAGAGAGTTTAAATGTATACGTATATAAACATACTTATCTAAACTTTAACTTGCAACAGATCCAATTTAAAAAGAAGTTACTCACAGTTAAGAAGAAGAAAGAACAGGGCCTTCTTGATTTCTGGTTTGTTTGATCTTCTTGTTGTTTTTATTGAAGCTTTGTTTTTGTTTGTTTTACCATTTCCAGGTTGCATTGCTATTTGAATTGCTTTGTCCTGGTTGTTGAACAGAATTCTTTTTTTTTATAATACTTCTTATTGTTTAAGCTTTGAGATGATGCTATTTTCAGTATTTTTTTCTTGTTTTAATTTGAGATGAATGAACTGAAGTGAAGAGGAAGGCTGATATATAGGAGATGTGTATAGGGTGATATTCTTGTACAACAGGTACAAGATCTTTTTTTAATTAATATGCTCAGAGATTTCCTATTTCAAAGTGTTGGCTGCAAAGATATGCTGAGGCTAGCATTAAATGCATGAGGTATGTTGCATTAATTACTTTGTACAATATACTCTCTTTTTTTCCGGTTGTACATGTATGAGTAAAATCTTGGTTTTCTTCTTTTTATACTGTATACACTTTGATTTTGTTTTGTGGATAGTTTTGTTTGCTTTGTTTATTTTCTTACTTACCTGGTAACTTTTATATTTTATGTTGATAGATTTTTCTAAGTACATATATATACTCTTGTTTTAGTTATGTTTTGTTTTGTACTTATATTTTCATTTCTTTGCTTTGTACATTGCTTAATAATATAAATAAATTTCTATATTTAATATATTTTTATATTTTAACTAACGTGTTGATATTATATTGTATATATATGAGTGTATTTTCTAACTTAAATATTTGTATATTTATAAATACTTTGAAATGACAATTTCTATTTAAAATAAGAATTCATTTGTAAAGACATTTTATTATAAATATTGTTTAAAAATAACTCCTTATTGAATTAAAATAATTTATAAAAGAAACCATTTCTTTATTAATAAATTACATATTTAATTTGAATTTGGAAAAACTCAAATCAATTAATCTTTTAATTTCACAATTTTAAATCAAAAATTAATTTAATTATCAATTTAAATTTTATTAAGATCCGGGATCGTTACAAATCCGGATCAACAAGATAGAAGTTCAAAATTCTAGCGAATCCTAAGTGAAGAGATCGCTAACAAGGTGGATACATAAGGGATGGAGTTTGGAAAATCTTGATTTCAAAAATAAGAAAATTTATACCAAAATAATCTTTTAAAATCCTTTAAAATCATTTGAAAATCATTTTATATTTCGAAAATACGTTCACTTACAAGGAAATGATTCTGAGATTGATTTCACTCATTCTAGGGTATTTCGACCCTATTTCTAATAAGTTTTTGCTCCTCAGGCTAAGATTTGCCTAAAACCAAAGCTCTGATACCAAATGTAATGACCCAGTATTTTGGACCATTCAAATCGATAATAATCCACAAATGTCAGGCTTGAATAATTCAAAATAACAGATTGTAATAAATTTTTCATTCAAAGAATCACAGACACAGAAATATCAGAATAATTGCAGCGGAAATAAAATACCATAGTACTTCATGAAGCTACTATATACATACTCTCACAATATATACAAAATCTCATAGTAAAATAGATACAATAGAAGTCAGGATACATAAACAACAATACAGAGACAGATACCGAATAGGAACTAATTGGAAGAAGTGGACGAATAGATAGACAGATAAGCTCCAGCAAAACTCTAGCTCTAGAAGGTGAATCCAAAACTGTGATTCTCGGGCTGACCCGAGCGTAAAGTAAAACACAAACATTCGAGTTAGGACATACATACTTATACAATGTAAATCAACTCAAGTGAACTGTAATAGCAATGCACAATAACTTAATGGACGCTTGGGACTACCCATCATTTAAGGATCAGTCAAACCATCAATTAAGTAGTAATAAACACTATCCTAGAAATATCCATATTAAAGTAAACAATGCAAATAACAGTGTTATTGTGACTAGGGTAGCATAGAGCTGCAGTAACCGCTCACCTCTAGCCACACTCTTGAAATCAAAGGTGTGCATCAACCAATCACAAGGAAATCACATTACACACAAAGCCGTGTACCCATGGTTATAAATTTCAAAATGATATATAATTTCGAATTAAAATCATTCATTCAAACTATTAAAAGTTAAGTCATTATTCCTTCAAATCAAATATTCAATTCCTAAAAAATTAGCATTTTCTGAGTTCATTTATTCAGTTAAACACTTCAAATATTGAAATTTCAGGTTTTCGCCGCACTTAGAAAATGCTACGGTAAGTTATAATTGAAAACAATTCAATTTAGTAAAGACAACATTTAAAACTGCTGTAATAGTTCAGTTTTAGTTTATTTTCAGAAACGATAGCATTTCTGAAGTGCTACTAAATAAATTTCCAGATTATTAATAAAATTTCAGAAACAATTAAACTTCAATTTTTAACCATTTTAACTCATAAAAATCATATTTTTCCACTTCAAAAATATTCATTTGAATACCCCTTTAACTTATGATTTTATAGAGTAAAATTTTATACATTAATTCAAAAATCTCGATGTTTCACTTATTAAGGTCAATATACACTTTTCCCAACTTTCATTTACTTTACACATTAATTTAATTTACCATTTCATAAATTAAATTAAATTTCCATTTTATTTTCTTAACTTGACTTTTATTTTTAAACCAAACTTCACATTTCCAAGTCAAGTTATATTTCAAATTACAGTTTTAACCATCCATTTATTTAACATTGTAAACTAATTACATAAATTCAAAATACATTATAAGTTGCTTAACTTTATTTTACAAGTAACTTGATATTTTCTTTTACTTTACATTTATCCAATTCGTAGATCAATTATATTAATTACCAAGTTACTTTTATAATTCCATTTTTACTTTAAGTTAAATCAACCTTTTACACTACAACTCAAACCATCTATTAACTTATACCATTTAACTTTTTAGAAAATCACTGCTTAACCATTTTAAATCCAATATAAGTCAAAAAAATTTTTTTCTTTCTTTCATTTACAATACATGAAATTTATAAGAAATCATATTTGAAATCAACTATGGGTCCAGATAATATTTTACACCTAAATCAAGTGATACGGAAATTATCATTTAAATCCGTAATCAGTAAAATTTCCGGGTTTTGATTATTTCAAACCCGTAATCCCAAGATAAATACAAATAAATAAAATAAATAAAAATCGCTCAGGCCTATCATTTCAGCCCATAACTCCTTATTCTAAAGTCTGTTCGGGTATGTATCATTTCAACCCAAAGTGATTCTACTCTATAGGGAACTTGTAGTGTGATAAACAGAAATAAATAAACAGCATAACATCATATAACATAGCGGATGATGTGACAGGTTTACAACAGGGTTTACATCATAAAATTCATATCACATGCAAGTATAACATGATATAACAATTCTACAATTTCACTTGCTATCAATTTACAATTCTATAAATATGAATGTCAAGCGTGAATACTCACCTCTTTGACGCTAGAGATTTAATTCAAAATAACAATATCCACACATCGAAGAGCACAAGAAGGCACGATAAGATATTAGAGGATGTGACAACCAGATTCAATCTTGAAATAAAAATAAATCAAATCTAAGTATATGCTAATTCACATAAAAATACAAAATTTTGAATAAAGCAAAATGAAGAAATAAGTTAAATAAGATGACATGAACAACAAAGAAAGAAGAAAAAAAAAATGCAGCCATGACTTACAAGAGAGAGCTTCACACGAGAAGATGAAATCAAATGAGATGCGGTAAGGTAATTTTTGTACGTGAGTTTGTACTTAGCAGAGAAGTTTCACGTTAATTAAGTGAAAGAACGGCGGAAAATAATATTCGAAACGGCTAGAGAAATTTAAGGATTTTATTCCTATTAAATAAAGAGATGCAAATGGAAAAGTGGAATGAGATGAAATATTATACGTGAATTGCAAGGCAAATAGGCGGCTAGGGTTTTAATTCTTTCCTTTTAGAAATGCATGGCTGTTGATTTGAATAGCTAAGGTATGTAATCAAAGGAGTGTGTATTATAAAGGCAAGATATAAATTGAAACGTATGCCCAAAATTTATAACAAAGTAACGTATCTTATATTTATTTGTTTACTGTTTATCTAACAAAATATACGCTAAAGAAAAATTCAGTAAATAACATACCTTTTATATAACACCAAAGATATAAATAAGAAAACGGATGTAGAAATGTATAAATAAATTGCTATCTACAACTTTGTTTATTACTTAATTTACAAAATTAATTTGTTACATATCCTTTTGATTTGTTTATTACTTTATTTACAAAATTGATTTGTTACATATCCCTTTGGTTTGTTTATTACTTAATTTAAAAAATTAATTTGTTACATATCCCTTTGATTTGTTTATTGCTTAATTTACAAAATTATTTTGTTACATATCCCTTTGATTTGTTTATTTCTTAATTTACAAAATTAATTTGTAATATATCCCTTTGATTTGTTTATTACTTAATTTACAAATCAATTTGTTACATATCCCTTTGATTTTTCTATTACTTAACTAAGAAAACGGACGTAGAAACATATAAAGAAACGTATAAATTAATTGCTTTTGACAACATTGTTTATTACTTAATTTACAAAGTATATATCCAAATTAGATGAAACAAAAATGGACAAATGTTGTAAATATATACATAACATGTAATGTTACATGTATATACACAATTATAGCATGATATATCAACCAAAAATATAATTTATATTAATTAAAATAAATATTTTTTGTTAAATAAAACAATTTACACACAATATTGTAAAAAGCATAACTTTCACAATATTAATCCGATTTCAACGAAACGAAAAGCAGTATTCTTAAAATTAAATCTATTTTCATAATAAAAGATAAAATTAAAAAAATTAAAAAATTAAAAATTTAAACTTAAAAGCCAAAGTTTGACCATTTCGACCAAAATCCATCTTTTTGGAAATATTCCATTTATTTAGGTTTGGAGTTATAATTCACACAAAAATCAAAATTTATATTTAAAATAACAAAATTTATCCATTTTAATAAATAAAATAAAGTTTTTAAATCAGGAATTTCAGTTAAAATAATTAAAATATAAAATTAAAATAATCACAAAATACAAGGTTGTTATAGTTTCATTTTCCAAAAAGCATAACTAATTTCTTTTATAAATTGTTTTTGTTCAAATAACTGTTTTGTTTATCCATACCAGTCCCATGACTGACTCGGAGTTTATTATTCCCTTCCCAAACTATGAGTGCCCATAATTTTCCAACGGGCAGCCTAGAAGTAGGTTATCCGTATTTTGGAGCTAGGAATCTTTGAAGCCTTTTAGAGTCTTTGGTTTTGGAAGCTGTCGGATTTTGCAAGCTTTTGGTTTTGAGGTCTTTGGAGCTTTCTGGTTGAAGGTGCTAATGTTAGATCTTTTTGAAGACTCTGTTGTTTCTCCACTGTGGCATTATATTTTGTTATTGTATCATGCATAACACTCTGATGATGGTGTTTAATTGTTATAATCAAATGTTGTATCCATGTTGTATCTGTGTTGTTTATCAATGAAATCATCTTTTATTTCCGCTGTTTTGTATTCGTCTAATGTTGTTATAAGCTCCACCGAACTGGAGTTCAACGTTTGAATCTCCGGCATTCGAATACAAGTGAGGTATTTGATTTCAATTTTTGAATGCTGGATTTTGGGTCGTGACAAGTGGTATCAGAGCTAAAGGTTGAGCGAGAACTTTAGCTTAAGAGTATAACACATTAGGTGGCTCATTAGAGCTAGGGTTAGAAACATCCTAGAATGAGTATATCTCTAAGATATCTCGTCTGTATGCCTAAATCCAGTTTTCTTACTATTTACAGATAGTGAGAATGAGCGTGAAAAGAGGACGAGGTAGGGGACGGGGAAGCACAACTACAACCGGTCAAGTCCCTTCAACAACGGAAGCAGCTATTCCCACTCAACCTCAGCCGAATCTGGCTGATTTATATCAAAGTTTTTCAAGACTTAGTGGAAAGCCATTCACAGGCAAGGAAACTATTATCGAAGCACAAACCTGGATTCGATCATGTGAAAGGATTTTCAAAGAACTGAAGTTGGAGGATGATCAGATGAGATTGACAGCTTCTTAACAACTCCAAGAAGATGCTTTGGCATGGTGGGAGACTATTGCAGTGGATGAGCCAGAGGATGAGTTCACCTGGGATCCATTCAAAGAGGTGTTTGAGCAACGTTATATGCCATCTGCTGGTATCTCCAGAATGTACCAGGAGTTTACTGACTTGAAGCAAGAGAGTTTATCGTTTGAAGAATACTTAAACAATTTTAACGAGTTATCTCGGTTTGGTTCAGAGTTAGTGAATACCCCTCTAAAGAAGAATGAAATATTTATTCGAGGGATGAACAATAAATTTCATGAGAGAATGACAGCCCACGTGAAGGAATCTTTTCCTGACTTGATAGATATGGGATATAGATATGCTACCTCGGATAAACAGGAAGTTTCAGAGGAGAAGAGAAGTGCAAGCAATCTGAACTGGAAGAAAAGGAAGTTCGGAGGGAAGAAACCGTAGCAAGGCAAGGAGAAGAAGAATAATCAGGAGAACCAAGCGAAGGATATTACTTGTCTTACTTGTTTGGAGAAAGGCCATTACTCGAATAGTAGCAAAAAGCCAAAGGAACGAGGAAAGATGGATCAACATAAGAAGCCAAGACAACAAGCAAAGGAATGCTATTACTGTCATAAGCCTGGACACGTAGTTAAAGATTGCTAGCAATAAAGCAAGCTCAAGTAGCGAAGGTGTATGCTATAAAGGATGATCCCTCAACTTCAAAGGCGAACAAAGGAAAATGAGTTTTAGAAGGTAACCTTCTTATTTATGATAAAGTTGTTAGATTTCTATTCGACACGGGAGCCACCCATAACTTTATTTCCCAACAAACCGTAAACGAATTAAAATTTGAACCCGAATTCGTAGACAAACCCATTTGCGTGAAGAATCTGGTTGGTGGCCCTGCGAATCTTTGTCTATGTTGTAGAAAAGTTCCTATCTCGTATTCTTGTTATCGATTTCCTATCAGTCTCTTTGTTGTCGACTTTAATGAATTTGAAATCCTACTTGGAATGAACTGGTTAATGAAATACGAAGCTAAATTAGATTGTAACAATCGAATGATTTTGGTCAAAACAAAACTTGGAAATTTTGTCGTGATTTCTTATGAAGATCCGAGTCCAATAGGGATAAGTTAATGTATACTTTTGGGTATCTCGACTCAAGTTTGGAATCTATACCTATTGTCCCCGAATTTCCCAACGTATTCGAAGAGGTTAAATCTTTACCTCCGCACAGGGAAATTGAATTCAGAATCGACTTGGTTCCCAATGCTCGTCCTATTGTTCACGCAAGCCGTAGGATGGCACCAAGGGAAAGAATAGAGCTAGTCAAGCAAACCCGAGATTTGCTAGAGAAATGATTAATACCTCCCAGTGTTTCCAGTTGGGGTTCAGCTGTTGTCTTCGTAGCCAAGTTCGATGGATCCTTGAGATTGTGCGTAGGCTACCGCGATCTCAATAAACTAACTCTCAAAAATAAATTTCCTTTGCTCCGAATCGACGACTTGTTCGATCAGTGGCACGGTGCTTGATTTTTTTCTAAGATGGATCTAGCCCAAGGATTCCATCAGCTAAGGATTGCTGAAGATTGTATTCATTTAACTACTTTCAAGGGTCCTGACACATTCTACGAATGGTTAGTTATGTCTTTCGGACTACCCAGTGCTCCCGCATATTTCATAGACTTAATGATCTGAGTGCTTCAAGAAGTGTTGAACAAATTCGTTCTTGTATTTATTGATGATATTCTGGTCTATTCCGAGCATGCCGAGCACTTGAGAATTGTTTTGGAAATATTGAGAACGAACATTCTATTTGCCAAATTTTCTAAATGTCATTTTTGGGTTAAAGAAGTAAGATTTCTCGGACATATTGTTACCGAAAAGGGAATTCTATGGAGCCGGGCTAGATTTCCGCTATCCTAGATTAGCAGCAACCCATAACTCTAAAAGAAATCAGAAGTTTACTAGGACTAGCGGATACTACAGTAAGTTTGTGCAAGATTTCTCCAAGTTAGCCAGTCTATTGACTAAGCTGACTATGAAGAATGCTAAATTCGATTGGACTCCGAAGTGCGAAGAAGCGTTTCAGGAGTTGAAGAGGAGATTGACTACTGCTCCCGTTCTTGTTATTATTAACGGGAATAAAGGTCTATCTATGTACATAGATTCGTGTGGTGAAGGTGTGGGTGCTGTTCTAATGCAGGAGGGTAGAGTGATTGCCTAGCAAGTAGACAATTGCGATCACATGAGAAAACTACCTAACCCACGATCTTGAACTTTTGGCAGTTATTTTTACTTTGAAAATATGGCTTCATTATCTTTTGGGTAAAAATCTCTTTCAGCTTTCCTAAAAGTTTAAAAGTTTAACTTAAATTGATGTATATACTTAATAAATCCTCCTTGGTTTAGGTGAAAATTTTGAATTGTTCACCGACCATAAATATCTGAAGTATCTCTTTACCCAGAAGGATTTAAATCCGAGGCAACAACGTTGATTAGAATTTCTAGCGTCATACGACCTGGATATTCTGTATATGCCTGGTAAAGCCAACGTGGTAGCCGATGCTTTGAGTAGAAGACATGATGTTCTTGCTCATCTTGTTGTCACTCCTATTCTTCTTGAAAAGATAGCTAGTAAGAAGAAAGAAGATGAGTTTCTTCATCAAGTTTATGAGAGAATAAGTTGTGGTAAAGATACCAATTTTGAAGTTGATGATAGTAAAGTTATAAGGTTGAAAGGCAGGATCTGCGTCCTAGATATCCCGGACTAAAATGTGAAGTATTGGACGAGTGTCATAAGTCCAAGCTTAGTATCCATCCATGAGTTAATAAGATGTATCGAGATATCAAAAGCACTTTCTGGTGGAAAACAGTGAAGATAGATATATCTATTTATGTTAGTCGTTGTGCTACTTGTCAGCAGATAAAGAGTGATCAGAAGAAGATGGTGGGTTTGCTCCAACCATTGGAGGTGCCTAAGTGGAAATGGGATCAAGTGTCTATGGATTTCATAGACAGTTTGCCAAGAACGCGGAATGGTAATGATGCAATTTGGGTTATTGTGGATCGTCTGACTAAGACTGCCCACTTTATCCCAGTAAAATCTATCCGAACAGCAACAAGTTTGGCAAAGTTTATGTAGAAGAAATTGTTCGTCTCTATGGTATATCGAGTAGTATAGTGAGTGATCACTACCCGATCTTCACTAGCAGATTTTGGGAGGCATTTCAAGCCGCACTGGGAACCAAGTTGAACTTCAATACTGCTTACCACCCGCGGCCTCATGGGTAAACGGAAAGAATAAATCGAATCGTGGAAGACCTTTTGCATGCTTGTATTCTTGACTTTCGCGGTTCATGGAAGGACCATTTGCATCTGGTTGAATTTTCATATAATAATAGTTATCAAGCCAGTATCGAAATGGCTCCTTTCGAAGCATTATATGGTCGTCCGTGTCGATTACCTGCATGTTGAATTGAGTCAGATGATAGACTTGTTCTTGGTCTAGATATGATAAGGGAAGCTACCGAGAAGGTTGATTTTATTCGAAAGACATTGATAACTGCCCAAAGTCGTTAGAAAAGTTATGCTGGTCTCAGAAGAAGGAATTTAGAATTCCAGGTTGGAGATTCTATTTTCCTAAAGGTTTCTCCAATGCGTGGAGTGTTGAGATTTGGAAAGACTGGTAAACTGGCACCGTGGTATATAGGCAATTTTCCTATATTGGAGAGGATCGGTCCTTTGGCCTATCGAGTGCAGTTACCCAACTGGCTATCTGGCATACATAATGTGTTTCATGTTTCACATCTTCGGAAATATGTGCACGATCCAGACTGTATCATTGAGGAAGCCGCTCAGCAGGATTTAGAGATCACACCAAATCTGGCAGTGAAGAGAGAACCGTTAAAGGTAATTGATCGAGATGATAAGCAGCAGAGATATAAAGTTGTGAAGTTGCTGCAAATGCAATGGAGTGGTGATCCAAATGACTGTACTTGGGGAACAGAGGATAGCATGCAAAGTCCTATCCCAAATGTATAGTGGATATTTCGGCTTAATCTGGTAAGCAATTTCTCCATCTTTTTATGTGTTCATATATTCTTTGTTTGTCTCTCTCTTTCAAATTTCGAGGATAAAATTTTCTTAAGGGGGGAATCTGTAACAATCTTGTTTTAAGTCAAATATTAATTTGAAAATTAATATAAATTTTTGGAATTTAATTTAAAATTAATTTGAATTTTTCAAACAAATAATATTGTGTTTATATATATATATATATATATATATATATATGTAGGAATAGATTGTAATTTGAATTTGAATTTGAAATTCAAAATAGAAATATCTTAAAAATGCTTGGATTTAAAATAATATGAATGTGATTATTTATCAATGAATAATTTAGTTTCAAATTATTTTCTTTAAAGGTTATATATATATATATAAAGAAAATGCATTTATAAAATAGAAAATACAATTTGAAAATAATATATAAATATTATTCTCATGCAAAAATTTAAATGTAACATTATAATGTGAAATTAGACAAGTGTTAAATTTTTAACACATAAATTAACAAGTGTAATTATTTTGCCATTAAAATTAACAAGTGTCATTCTTATTTTTTATTTGAGATAATTAATAAAAAATAAAAAATAGATTATATAAACACTACTCCTTCTATCCCATTTTTCTTTTATTCTTCATTTTCCAAACCTGTAAACAAAAGAAAGTGAAACCAGAAAAATCAAAAGAAAACACCTCTTCAATTTTCCAACTAGTAAAGCAATTCAAAAGGATCAAAAGCAAATCAAGTTTTAAAACTAAAACAACTTCAACTTCTTCAACTCTTCAACAAGTTCAGGTTCAAGCAAGCTAATTCAACTCAGTAATTAAGCAAATCAAGATTCAGAGCATCATAATCAAGTCCAGACAAAAAAACAAATTCCAATTTTTAAGATTCAAAAGCAAAAAAACATTTCCATGCTTCTTCTCTGTGTTCTTATTTAAAAGGTGAGTAAGCTACTTTAAAAGCCGAGCTAAAAATATGATGTTTGTGATGAATTATTGAAGTAAATTTGTGAAATATACCTGCATGTATATATGCACATATGAATGATCTGTGCATGTCTGTTGTACAGACATATATCCTCTGTGTTGTTTCCAGGTTTTAAAAATCTGTTAAAAATTTAAATGCCCTCTCTCTAATTCTCTTTAGGCCTTGGGATTTAAATATAACATGCTTGTATAATCATGTTTTATCTTTTAAAAATAATTTCAAGCTAAATCTAAAGTTTGTTTTAATAAAAAGGAAGAAGAATGGTAGGATTTTAATCATATCAAATATTCGACTTAAATGACTTCTGGATTCAAGTATATAATCGATTTTGTTTACAAAATCTAGGATTTTTAAAAATAAAATCATGATTTTTAAGGTAGTAAATCGAGAGAAATTGAGAGATGAACGTTAATTGGGTTTCGAGCATTTTCTGGTGATCAACGGAACTTGGGTGGTCGGGGTCTCTGCTGAAGCTAGCCTGGAGGTAGGCGATGTCGGCAAAAATAGACGAAGATATTCTTGTTCCCCGTGGTGGACGGACGAGGTGGAAGTAGGGTTTAACCCTGGTTATGGTCGAGGCTGGAAATCAGGTGACCGCATCGTCGACAGTGCATCAGAGGAGACTGGTCGTGGGGGAAATGGAGCGTGGGGTCGTGGCGAACCTATGGTCGGAGTGTTGTGACTTCAGGTGGTCGGAGTTGTCGGGTTGTGGTGGTTTTATGGGTGTTGGTTTTGTTCCAGTTTTGTTCAGATAGCTCGATTGCGAGTTCGCCATCGTTCAGGGGTTCTGGGTGGTCTGATGATTTGTGGTGGTTGACGATGACTTATGGAAGGTGGTGGCGATGGCCATAACGTCGGCGATTAGTGATGCATGTGCATGTGCTTTGGGTTGTGTCAGTAAGTAATGGTTTGGGTAGAAAGGTTTTAACTCGAAGTTGTCCTCGGGGGATTTGGGTGCTGGCTCGAGTCCTGGATCGGGTGTTCGCGTATATATATCGGGTTTTAAAAAACTTAAACAAAAATCAAAGTTTTAAAAGAAAAAAAGGGTTCGGGGAAGTCTCGGGGAAACTAAGTCGTAGCTCGGGGTGACACTCGGGGAGGTCTCGGGTTTGTTATAAAACAGTTTTTAAAATTTTAAAACAAATTCAAATTAAAACATGTTTAACTTATTCTTTTGAATAATTGTTTTGTTTTAAGTATGGGATTAGTTTAAAGTTTAAAAGAAATTATTTTAAAGTAATTAAGTTTAATTAATTAACTTTGTGACATTATTTATAAATAAATTCTTAATTTATTTTAAATAAATAATATAATTAAAGAGTTAATTAAGATGAAATGTTGTTTTAAATTTTTAATTAACCTTAATCTCTTGAATTAATTTATGTGTTAATGATGATTAATTATGAGGTTTATAAATTGAAGATTTTAATGATTAATTAAGATAAATGATTTATAATTACTTAATAATTAAAGAATAATTAATTAAAGGTTAATTAATTAATGTAATTAATTAATGGAAGTGATTAAGATTTAATTAATTAATTAATAATTAAGGATAATTAATCATTAATTAAAGATAATTAATGAAAATAATTATGTGATTAATTAATTATGATTAAAATAATTGTAATTACTTAATGATAATTAAGCAATGTTTGAAAGAGATTAAATTAATTTATTTAATTGGAAATTAAATTGAATTAATGGAGAATCGAACGACTAATTCATTTTGCTTATAGATAATGGATTATTATTAAATACCTTGAATTGGTTGATACCTCTGGTATGTGATTATGATACTTTGTGATGTGAATTGCTGTGAATTGAGTTGTGATATCTATGATATATTGCTGTGTGATTGTGAAGTTCGAAATTGAAGTAAAACTGTTGGCCTTTAAAACGGCATTTGAATTTCGACGCGACTAGGAGTCCGATTCCAAATAGTTATCCGAAACCCACCTGGAATCTTAATGATGAATCCTTGTGACTTATATATCCACGTGTTTTAAAAATAAGCGCTTCTTATTCGGTTAAGCTGGGAGATTTGTGTTATAAAACCCATTCCGAATAATGATATGACGAAATTGGAGTGCATTTGAAGATGGCGGTGAAGATCGGATTTTTTCGAGAACAAAAGGATTACTTGTTGATTGTCTCTGCACTGAGTTGTTCCGGTATAGAGATCTCCATATATGATGGGAAATCCAGTCGGGATTGTGGATACCCGGATTGCAGTGGCTTCTTCCTTTATTGGACGAAGTGCCTTCGGTTTCATTTAGACCCAGGATGGACTTGTGTGGTTGTATGTCTGACATTACACTTTGAGATATAAAGTTGATTTCTATCAATTACATTTCTGTTTGGTGGCGGAGAATTTATTCTCTTAGTTTAACACCCTTCTCCGAGACATACGAGCTCAGAGATTATGTAGTTGATGGTTATTAGTGATGTACTCCCAATTTGCTAGTGTGGCATGCTGAGTGCCGATCATTTGTTGATCAAAGCATGACTTTTGTGAAAAGTGTAGCTTTGTGGGACGAGACTTCATCGAACCTCACACTCCAGGAATGGTTGAAACATGAAAAGAGTAAGCAAGGTTATGAGGGTCACGCCCTTTAGGATATGTGCATTTCCTTCTGGATAAAAAGTGGTATTCTGGTATGAAGCCCAGATAATTTGCTTTGTGGTTGTTGGTGTTGAGGGCCCTCGATAAAGTTCGGTTAGGACCAGGAGATGACATACTCGTGACAGTTAGTTACCTAGTTACAGAGGTAACCCGACCTTGTGTTGGCAGAGATCCAGTTTGGTTCTCGGGGTGTCCCTCTAGAGGCGTACCTATTCGGTGTAGGAAGTTCCTTATCCTGGCCATTTGTTGGAAATCCAAACAAAATAATACGAGCCCTTTACGACTGCAGTTACATGACCTACCACCTCAGGTGGTAGCTATAGCAGGCATAATATAATGGTACCTATGCTGGCTAAGATTAATATTATAGTTTCGAAATGTTTTTCACACCATGCACTGGTAATAACATCAAAGGATTTTCGGGTATCAAGCATATTTGACTATCATAAGGAGAAATCTCCTCCAATTGTGCGATTGCATTGTGTGTGTGCGAGGAGGCCTTATGGTAGTTTCATTTTCCAAAAGCATAACATATTCCTTTTATAAATTATTTTCGCTCAAACAACTGTTTTTTTACTCATATCAGTCCCATGACTGACCCGGAGTTTATTATTCCCTTCCTAAACTCTAGGTGCCCATAATTTTCCACACGGGCAACCTAGAAGTAGGTTATCCATGTTCATGAGCTAGTTCGGATTTGGAGCTAGGAATCTTTGAAGTCTTTTGGAGTCTTTGGTTTTGAAAGCTGTCGGATTTTGGAAGCTTTTGGTTTTGAAGTCTTTGGAGCTTTTGGGTTGAAGGTGCTTATGTTGGATCTTTTTGAAGACTCTGTTGTTTCTCCGCTGTGGCATTATATTTTGTTGTTGTATCATGTATAACACTCTGATGATGGTGTTTAATTGTTATAATCAAATGTTGTATCCATGTTGTATCTGTGTTGTTTATCAATGAAATCATCTTTTGTTTCCGCTGTTTTGTATTCATCTAATGTTGTTATAAGCTCCACTGAACTAGAGTTCAACATTTGAATCTCCGGCATTCGAATACAAGTGAAGTATTTGATGTCGATTTTTGAACGCTGGATTTCGGGTCGTGACAAAAGCTCAATAAATCGTACTCTTATACACGATGAATATGTCCTTATCAGTTATACCGCACGCAATTCCTAACCTATGATTCCTTCTCCTAACCCCACCTTTACCTTGAGCAAAGCTTAACAAGTAAAGTGGGACTATTCACTCGGACTTATCATTACGTGACAGCCTAAGTATAATGCACATACCTTGAGAAAAGCTCAACAAATATATGCAGTTATCCAACCTCACCTATTAATATATTAATAGTACTACACATAACGTCCCTAGCTTGAGGGTTGCTTAACAACTAAAGAGCTTGCAAGTAATCTATTAATATAAAAATAACAAAGGACAACTTTACATTAAAGATTTAAAATCTTCAATATACTATATCGAGTGATATCAATTTATGGAATAATGTATTTCTTATGAAATACCCTTGTGATTCAGGTCGGACACATCAGAAATCAAGGTATACGTATATATACATATGTATTTTTTCTTAAGTCTACTTTGGGTTTCTTTGATGTTCTACCTTTAGTTTATACATTCATATTATGTAAGTTATATTATTATATAACTTTTATATTTTATATTACTTATATGATAGTCTTATTTATAATATTATATTAATTAAATCTTATTTATTTAACTTTTAATTAATTTTATATTAATTTAATATTACATTTACATTAAATATTTATTGCATATTGTAACCTTTATAATATTGCACATATATCCTATATATGTGCACATTCATTTAATTACTTAACCTTTAATTTATTTATTTATTTATTTAGCCTTCAAATAATAAATTTAATCAAACAATTTAATTATATTAATTTCAAAATTCAATTCATACACACATATGTATACTTATGTTATTCAAAAAAATTTAAAACAACATAACATGCATCATAATATATAATACATATATACATTTATTAATTAATTAACTTATTTAATTAATTTATTTTATTAATCTAATTAATAAATTTTAATTTTTTCAAAATTAATATACATGTGTGTATATATTTAAACATTTTGAAAATCATTATTATATTATAACTTTTATAATATATTCATATCTTATTTTAAAATTAACTTCTAAATTTAAAATCTTTTATTTTTAATTAACAATTTTGAAAATTGGCCCAATGCGTAATTCATATTGGGCCATTTCTATCAGGGGTGACCTTTTGGATTCACATATTTGTTCGGGCCAGGTTGGTAGTCAGGTAAGGCGGAGCACATGATTATCCAAACTCAATCCTTTGACACTACCTTTCTTAGTCACCCTACCAACTGATTTGTGAGCTTAATTGATTATCGTAACATGATTAATTAGAACGCATAAGCTTTTGGGCTCTGATAGCATTGTTGGAACTTAGCCAGTCCGTAGTGGAAGTTATGGGTGAATTTAAAAAAATTACCCTATAGGATACTTATTAAGCCTATGAAGTCTAATTTGTTTAGAACATTTCTAAATTCAATTCAAATAAAATCATATATGTCATTAAAATTTATAAATTATTGACAGAAATTTATTTAATCTATTTCCAATTTATATATAAATACACATATGTATCATGTACATATGTGTATGTATATCCATATGTAACATGATATTCCGTGCAAGATATAACACGCCTGTATTTAGATATTGGAATATACATCGCAACGGACATGTTACCTCATCCTCTATGTATTGTATGTTGTTCAAATATTGTATATATTTATAGTTACTGTATATAAAAACCCGAGCGCATGTGTGTATGTATATATGTGTATTATAAGAAATATTATAAATATATTTATAATTAAAATATTATAGTGTTGAATGTTAAATAAACACAAACACACATATATATGAAAAATAGAAGTTTAATTTTTCTAATTATGTATATATATGTATTAAGGTTACATAATTTCATATATATAGAATTATATATATATAATAATTATTGTAAATATGAGTTAAACTAGTTTACATTTATATATATATATATATATATATATAAATTATTAAAAAAAATTGCATTCCAGATCGAATACACTACAGCTTCAAATTTAATTATAATTTAATTATATTAATATATGTGTTTTGAATTAATTGGTTAAATAATAATAAATATATGATGGAAATTTTTTAAATAATAAATATTTTGAATTTTAAAATTTTAGAAAATTAGGAATGATATTTTATGCTTATGACATTTTTTAAAAATTTTCTATGTCGAAATTTCAATTTTTATTTATTAAATACTTTAAGCCGAATTTAAAAAAGATTTTTTTTGAAATATAAAAATTGATTTAAAAAATCTGATTTTTCGATGGAGAGCTTCTATGATGGCAATTTAGTTTTAGATAATTTGAAATTGAATTTTTGAAATATAATTTATTTTATATTAATTTATGTAATGATTAAATAATATTAAATAATCACTAAAAAATTATTTTCGGTCATTAAAAATCATAATCAATGTAAATATATAATTGAATACAAATCATATTAACAAATTAATTAAATTATTAATATATGTATAAATTAATTAATAAAATATAATGATTTTAGTTGTGTGTATCAAATCCTTAATGAAAAAAATTGTTTTTATTTTATAAACATACACACATAACTAATCAATATGTGACAACATCAATACCTATAGGAATCTCACCTAATGATCAATACAATACTTACAATATATATACATACATATATGTATGTATATGTATATATATAAACAATATACGGTTATATAGAGGTTATGTATCATATATATAACTGAATACTTACCTAAATCCAATGTCCTTAAGTCTACCTTGTAATGATGAGTTCTCCTCTTTTGAAAACTTCTCGATATTACAGATTGCTAATCGCGGACCCTTTCGCTATCAAATAGTTGTTAATTTTGATTTGATTTTTGTTGGAGCTTTTAGAGGTGTAACTCGGCAAAGGTGAAGGAGATAGGATGCAACAAAAAGCCCTTTTAAAGTTAGGGTTAGGGCTCCTTTCATAATAATTGAATCGGAGAGAAAGTGGATCACATCACATATATTTTCTCATTAAATCTCTACCATTCATCACAAACCCTTTTAGCCTATATTGGCTGACCCCTATATTTAATGTTCGCCGTCGAAATTATGCCCCAAAATTCATGGGATAATAATCCATTTAAGTCCAAGTAAATATATTTAATTAAATCCAATTAAATTTCTTATCGATATCTCATATCGATCGATATATTTATAACTATTATAAATATATATACAACAATATTTATTCCTTAAATCAAATTCAAATTTTATAATTAATATTTAGTAAATATTAATTTAATTTAATTAATTTATAACAATTATAGACTAATTAAATCATTTGGACTAAAGAGAATTCATCATTTCGGTTATGTGACTCGCGGGTGTTAATTCGGTCAGTGATTAACATCGAACTATTCAAATGTTAACGTTCACACGTCACTTAGCGGGTGGTGTGAAATTTTGGACAAATTTATTGTTTACTTAGTTTTGGTAAAATCCAATTTCACTTTTAAGCGTTACTCGATTGTGACATTTATTTACTCCAATTCTCTTCGTCAAAACAATATCACTTTAGACTTACAGATTTGGTAGTAGTCAAAATTTCAATATCATCCATATTTAACTCTATCTTCCAAACACAAAGACCTTGGCTAAAAAATAATTATAATTATTAACCAAAATGCTCTGGCTAGAGACTTTGACTTTTAGTTGATTTGAGTTGACCGTGATACTAACCCAATATAACTGAGAAGATGAATCCTTTCCTGAAGGGTGCTTCACTTCCAATACTTCCACTCGACCCAACTATATTTACTCGATGGAACACCATTCCATGATTTGACTATAATCAATGTGGAGCTTTCATATTGAAGATCTACAGTATTCTGAAGTCGAGAGAGCTGTGTAAATCAGTCGTATCGAAATTTTTTGTTTAACCTTAGTTATATTAACCATTTGAAAACTATCGAGTGAGTCGTTATATAGTTATTAAATAACTATCAGTATGTAACCTCTTGGTTCCCCCAACGGCCATAAGTAGTACACTGTCCAACATTTGAAGAGCGTTAAGTAATCTAGTCTCAGTGGATACATCGATACCCAGTCTCGATGCATCTTGACTGCGAACATTTAAAATGGTATATTTGTTTTTCGTTGTGATAAATTACTCACGGTTACAACATTTTGTAACTACTATCACAAAACATACCATTTATGGATTTTCTACTAAATATACTTTTAATTAAATTAATTAATTAATATAACCACATTATATCAAGTACGTGATAGAAAGAAAATATCTTTGATTTCTAACAAGATTGGTTATTGAGTTAGATATATGTAACAAATTACGTAATTGCCTCTAGGGCATACCCTTAACTCTATCAGCTGGTACCTATACACATAAGTGGTTTATACTTATTTAACTAAAACGGAAACATACCAAAAAAGTGTTTTAGATGGGTAGCTCGGATCTTCTCCTCATGCTCCCATGTACTCTCAATTGGGTCATCTCTCTAGTGGACTAACCAATTTAATTATTTTATTACCGTGTCGCTTTGTCCCATGCTCAATAATGCCATTAGGTGCACGACGAACAAATGAATCACTTATCCACTTCGACTTCTCCTATATGACATAGTTCGACCACAGTAGTTGCATCGTATAAACACTTTCGCAAGTGTGACACATAAAAAACATTGTGAACTCTGCCAACCCTCCAGGAAGCTTCACTCCATGGGCTAACTTCCCTACTCTTTCCAAAATCGGAAAAGGCCTTACAATTCTCAGTGTTAAAATTTCCAAACTGCTAAACTAATAACGTATCTAAGATGAAAGATGCTTACGTAGACCATGTTGCCTACCACAGACTTCAACTTCATGTGTCTCTTGTCAACTTATGCTTTCTGCCTATCTTATGCAGTTCTAATCCTTCTATGGATCAAATCCACTTTTTAAGTACTTCTAACCGGATCGTTCTTCTAACCGTACTTATCATCTTTACCACTAGCATGTATCTTTAATCCAATTATACGTGCATGGGCAACTCTTGCTGCTATCCCAAATAACATGATGTTGGCATGCACCATACTATGTAACTTGAGCATAAGTATGGTCAAATAGAACTGTAGGCTTGTGTGATCCTTAACACATATACAAAATGCCTTAGATCATCCAGTAGTATACTTGGTCACTTCATCTTCTAGATACTAAGGTAGGATAACCCGAAAGTGGATGGTGTCCCCTCCTCTAGTATTTTCTACTTAGCTCTTTTGCTATTTCTCAATTTCAGCCAAAGGTATCCAAACCTAGCGACTTCTTAAATTGTTGAAAATAGCATGACTTATTTTCCACTATGATTCGACTTTAGCTATATCAATTCTCTTATGATATGTTTCCTCAATCCTTCAACAGTCGTGGTACCCAGGTATCATATTTATAGCAAGCAGGGATTTACCCTAAGTTCTACAAGTGATTAAATACTCAAATATTCTATTAGGGTAAACTTGGTTTATTTTTTGATCTAAACCAAACAGTTAAAATCCTAAATCTAAATGAAAGTGTAACCTAAAATTATTTTAGCGTCGACGGTTATTACCTAAGTGAAACTTTGTTCACGTTTAATTATTACACTACACAACTATGAATCCTAAGTTAGTCTTTCATGACTTTCCTTAAATATATATTCTTTTTACAATCCGATGGATGATTAAAAGGAAATTTATTATCCTTACCTTCAGATCTTACTGAAAATTTTTAAGTTTTATTTTCTACGGAAATCGCTTTTGCATTCTCAATGCGTGCAAATAGCAATATCATTATCTTAATGGAAACCTAAATCCTTGAATTAGGTATTCCTTGCAAAAACTTGACTCCAACTCCCTTTAAGACATTCTTTGTAGTTTGAACTTCCAAAATTTACCATTCCCTAATGCCATCCCATCAATGGGGCCTTTTCCCTAAAAGTAGCTTCTTAACATTTTATTCCAACTGTTTATGGTCATGACAATTCAATATGGAATGGTGCCTTGTCATTTTAATCTGATAGTCATAATGATCAATACTTAACTAACACTATATCAAAAACTCATACAGGAAAATCTAAAATAAACGATGTCCTAGCCTAGTAAACATCTTATGGAACTCATATCATCCCATCCCAGACAACATACTTGTAGTTGCAACGGCAACTCAAGCACCAATTGCTTTATAAATATCGTCATATAACGTATACTATAAGACGACAACCTACTTTCTTGGTTACCCATAATTCACTATGTCAAAACAACGTGCCTACTACTGTAACTTCCTAAGCCAAAAGCAACACGTGTGGCGTAACGTTACCTGAAACGTCGGATCAAGGCCACCTACCCACAAATAATCCAAATTATCTTCCTCTTTCGACGGTATCCAAACAACTAATACTTTGGGGACTTATAATATCTAAATAGTTAACTAGTATAACGAACAATGCTACCCTCATGTATCAAAACAGCTTCTCATCCAGTACCGCAAGCATTGGTGTACACAACAACCAACTTCAAACTATCCAGGGATACTATAATAGGTTCACTAGTCCACAAATTCTTTAGCTACTAAAAGTTTGCTCATATTCCAAGTTCCATGAAAAAATAAATTCTTCTTATAACGGCCAACTAAAAACATTTTGTATCCACAGTATTCTTTGATACAATAAAACATCTTGGCTTACTTTTTTTTGCTCTAAAATATGTTTTATCCAAATCATTCCTTCCAAACTTTTTTGCGCAAAAAATCTACAATCCAAAGCATACTTGGGTAGAAAAACACAAAGTGGTGTTCATTATTCTTTGTTACAGGAAATTTGATCTAGTACCTCAACGTTTCCAATTCAAACTTTGATGGGAAAGGTCACTAAATCTCCATACTTCTTCCTATCTCTACCCCCAAATATCTCATTGCTTTTGAACTCCATAATCAATTTAGTCCTTGTAAGCTGTGTAATCTTATTTATCTAACTCTAATTCAATTATTCCCTTTTTAAGTTTAGGTGATATTCGTACTTTTAATTTACCTTTTAAATCAAAAACTTTGATGTGAGCACCTTGTCCATAAAACTAGCACATTTCTAAAACTGTAAAACCCTCCATTCATTTTTAACAAACATTTCCTTTTTTACAAAGATCGAAATTATCAAAAACGGTTTAGATTAACTGAGCAAAATGTACATGTTACTCCAAAAACCCACCTTTCGATTTAGTCGAAATCATTTCAAGCAGAGAGCAAGGGAGAATAATTCCAACTAAACCTTTCGAAATAGTTGAAGGGATGCCATAGCCAAAGTACGAAAGTTACAGGAACATTCGAAGGTGTCAGAAGGTTTTTTCAAGCAAGATCCAGTAGGTTCATACCTTTCAAGGAAGACAAAAGATTCGAATGCACCTTTTCGCCTTCAGTAACAACCTTTCGACTGGGTGAATACATATGCATGAAGACCTTTCGAATGAGTAAAAGCATCACCTTTCGAAGGCAAAGAAGAACAGCTCTTTGCATATGCGCCAAACCTTTCGAAACCAAAGGTTTCGCCTTCATTTAAACCATGCAAAAGCTAGCATTGTCCTGAACAACCCCTTAGAAAGATATAATATGCCTTTCGAACCGGTCGAAGCCAATGTGATCTAGGAGGGTTCAACATCAAATTAGAAACAAGAGCTCAGACGTAACCAACATCATCGAAACCATTGAACAATGCCTATCAGTGGAGTCGGAAGCACTTACAAGGCAACACATAGAAGAGGAGCATAACCAGTCCTTTCGACGGAGGCGGAAACATGCTTGGGTTATTTGGCACCACCTTTCAACCAAGTCGAAAGTATTACGGTCGAAAGGTGCCGACTTCCATATATAAATAAGACCTAAGGGGTTACTTCTTCCGTTCTAAACTTGTATTTGCTTAATCAAAAGTGTCGTAAACCCTAATTACCAAATTGACTTGGGAATTTAGTGAAATGAATTCTTCCTTTTCTTGTAAAAGCGAAGTCTCAAATACTTCAAATCACTTTACTGTTTTTCAAGCTATTGGTGGGTTTACTTTGTGTTTCAGGTGTCACCTTCATGTAAAGGCCATTGCCAACACAGACGAAACCTTGCAGAATTAAATAACTTCAGTTATATTCATTAATCTACTTTCCTTTGATCTCCTGATTTTGAAAAAGTTGAGACCAAGCCTCAATCCACTAATACCATTGACTAACACAAGGTGCCTAAAGGTTTAGCTTTCGACAAGGACGAAACCTTGTTCCAAGTCTTTCCAACTTGAGATTCCTAATCCAAACCTAGGACATTTAAGCCTACAGCTTTCGACAGGGTTGAAACCCCATCTCCTGATTCTTAATTCAGGTTTTGACACCTAGGAAACCTTGCTTTCGACAGAATCAAAACCTCTGACACTGATTCTTGGATAGAGTCCTAACCACACAATAACTTAGACTATCGACAAGGTCAAAACCTATAAAGGAAAGTCTTATCCAAAGTATCTCAACTATTTCGAAAAGTGGGTTTTCAAAGGGAAGTACAATCTATCTTAACAGAATCGAAAGGTTAAAAAAGGAAGAAGTCGACCCTTTCGATTGAGTCGAAAGGTCAATCTGAACAACCTTATATATCGGCAATCTATTCGAGAGGAAATTCAAGGAAAATAGACCTCTTCCACTCCTTTCCATCTACTCAAAGGATAAACATTATTTCTTAACTCAACCTTGAGGTGTTGACAAGATTTCTTATAAACAGTACACAAAACATATCTTTCTAAAATTTTCCTTTATAATTAAGAAATTCTCACAAAAGTTTATTTTAATAAAACATGGAGTTTTAACTTACTATTACTTTTATTTTAAAGTATATTAGAAATGTTTATAAAAGACATTTTCAAGCTATAACCATTTTTTATTTATAAAAGAGATTCAAAAAATGATTTTTACATACTTCACAATTTTTTTCAAAAATTCATTATTAAAAGAAAAGTACGCCTTAAGGGTAAGTGCAACAATGTGCCTAAAAATAAAAGCTTAAAAGCAGTTGTTGTAAATTACTTTTTATTAAATTATTTTAATTTTACTTTTTGAATCAATTTTATAAAATTTGTCTGATCATTTCATAGAAAATCATAATCCAACTCATGTTCTTTTTAAATTATCAGATATTTATTGTTTTTAACTTTTAGAAAATAGTTCCACTGATTTATCACTTAAATCAAAGTAGACAAAAGCAACCTAGTTTACACAGGCCCAACTATACTTAACAATACTTTAAGTGCATGGGGTTTCCAGCTTTCTTTTCAAAGATGGTTTATTCTAGTTTATCTTTCAATACAGTGTCCAACTCCAATATGGAAACATCTTGTCATACATTTAAATAAAAAGGAGTTTTTACAACTGCCACCAATATAAGAATAGGATTTCCACTTTAACTAGGGAGATTTGCTCCATGTTTGTGAAGTCCTTCTTTCATGTTACCCTTTTCGCCTTATCATATCCCACTTTAATTATATGGTCCCATGGTAGTAACCATTTTCACTCGCCCTTAAATCCATTATTTACCCGTTACTACTGGTTAGTATAAGAAACCTCCAGCAGTATTTCTTTATGGAGTAAATCATAAATGTAAGGTGTTTATTTTCATTTGTACCATTAAAATTTTAACATTTACTCTGACCTATATTTGTTTGCTTATATAAGAAATAAGCCAATAACTACCTTATAAGTCAAATGTATAGGGTGTTGAGTATCAATATACATGTTAGAAAATTTCAAATACACTCCCTGGATTGGATTAGTCTCAATTTGTCTCCTCACATGCAAATACTGACGGAACCATATAAATATGTTCATGTCCAAAATCTTAGCTGCCTCACCTGAGCCATCCCCATCAATTACTCATTCTTACTATCTGTGATTAGGAATTATTTTCAACTTTCCCATAAATAGCACCGATAAGAATAAGGGAAAGTGTTCTTTCTTATTATATATTTATATATGTAAAACCTTTGAAAAGCTTTTTATCTATGCATTTAGAAATCTTTTTGAAAACCCATTTAGAAAAAAAAATTGAAAACCTTTTGGAAACCCTTTTCTTTTTCAAAATATTCAGGTACATTCTGTCAATATGCACCTAATCCCTAAGGAGTTTTAAACTTAATCTTTATTACCAAATGTGACAACCCGCACCTCCCGACACACCAATCCAAAGCCTAGGGTTGCTTTCAGACTCTTGTCGATGCCAAAAAGTACGAGCTATTGGGTTTTTAAACATTACAACTAAGAATATACATATAAGATCTGAAACATTCTACACTTCAGATCTCACATCGAAATAAAGTAAAAATATAAGTACTGAAAGTATATATTTGAAAAAACAATCTCTAAAATACTTAATTCATATACTCCGTTTTCAAAGTACAATATAAGTTTGATAGACATTTAATATAATAAATAGTTACATGAGTAACAACGAATGATAATGGAACTCCAACGCTTAGCTCCTTTCTCCATGTATTATGCCAAATCAACTTATATCCTGTCATCTTATGATGAGAAAACTGAAAGGAATGGGTCAAACAAAATTTTGCTGGATGAGGGATGAGTTTCATCATTAACAAATGGCGATCATATGCAATTGACTTCATTTATAATCAATGTGACCTAAGATATTGGTTTTGTAAACAACCTACTAAGTTTGCTTCCATTAATTTAAGGAATTATAATTCTAAAATATACTTATACTCAGCATCTTGTGAAAGTTTAAACTTAGGGTCGAACAACTAATCGAAGCCTAAATCAACGATGGATCATACTAATAGCTACTGGAACTATTCCAAAATATGTTTGCCTATAGTATCAACCTTGGTACTACATCTCCCAAATTAGAACTACACGTATCATATTTACGCATTGAAGAGAAGCCCGCACGGTCGATTCGTGTCGAATATGCTTGATGCATCCGTGTCTACCTCTCAATGGTAACGTAATGCCTCTTATCACACCGCGTTGGGGTCCATCAATAACGTAGTATCACATCCACGCAGCCATGCATACCAAGGAACTCCCTTTAGTGTCGGGCTGCATACTTCTCCAAGAATCATCGTTAGTATGTGCGTACACCATATAATCTCCTGTGAGTGCAATTTGTGATAGAATTTCCCCAGTCGAAAATCGACCCCATTGAATAAATGGTACTTAGACCTTGTTGCCTGCGCACACATCTATTTAGGCCCGTAACGTACAAGAATCGCAAACCTAGAGAGCTAGTTTCCCCACTTACACTAACATCCATGTGTGTGTGTGTGTATACAATTAAATAAATTACCTATGCCTAATGCCGAGGTTCATAATACACCCAGAATTTATTAACCGGTCGACCGTTGGTCACTGTAGCGGTCTCCTATTGCTGTCGACTGACTCCAGTGATCCTATTAATCGATCGGGATGTTTGCTGTGTATTTATTTAATTATCATATTTATTAGCTGTTAATCATCAATTTTCTTAATTAAAATAAACTTTAATTTCAAATTTCATATTAAAGTAAACATTAATCATCAATGAACCCTTATCTTGTCAATCTACCGTCTCCATCGTTTTCAAGTACAATCCATAAAAATTTCATAAGCATGTTTGTTTATCAAAATGAAGTGAATCGGGTTTAGAGCTGACATATGTCAGTCTATATTCAATTCAACAAGTAAGGCATTCAACCTAACCCAATTTCTATACACAGATTTAGTTTATCCATATTTAGGTTAGACTAGAATCATTTTCAACATGCTTAAATTCTTATTCAATTTCAATCATTAAATAAACAGTAATTCTGGTTTAACTTAAACCAACCCTAGATCAAATAAGGTATAAATAAACTAAATTACATGTAAATCCCAATGTTAATTATGAACCCACTTGCCTTTAAAAGGCTATCCCTCTTTTATTTGTGCAGAATCGCCCTTCCTTCTAGATGTTAATTCCTTCCCTTCACTTGATTTCTCCTTCAATTTGCTTTTTAATTTTTAATTTAAGAAATTAGTTTTAGAGGAGATGGAGATTTGGGCATAATTTAGACATATTGCTTATGAGTAGTGAATTAAGGTTTATGTTAGCGTTCTATTTATAGCACCACAAACTAACGTCGACCATTGATTAAAATTCAATTAAATATAGGTCGTTGGCCTACCCAAACCTTACTTGACACACATAACAGATCGATCGCTTAGATTGGAGTCGTCAACCATTAGGTGTCAACCAGTCCAATCTAGGTTATTGATTAGTGGGTTTCCTAACTTACTTATTTAATTATTTTCGATACCAAAATTTATAACGTTAATATCTTTCTCATATTAGCTCTGATTTCAAAACATTATATATGAAAATTGTCCACAAAATCGCTATAAATGCAGCGGTAAAAGTTTCATTGCCAAATTAGAATGTCTGTGAAAATTTATTTTTTGCCCTTGTTGTATTTAAATTTAATTCTTTTATTAAATTTTTGGTTAAATTTTCGGTGTATTACAATGCATCTGTTAATGGAAGAACAACTTTTTATTAAAACCGGCTATATGAAAACGTGGAGAGCTTTGAGCAAGGCAATAGAATGGATTTTTGATTTGGGCAGAATTTTATACCAATCAACGATAATATTTTGCTGAACTTGCTAGAACAAATCCATGTAGTGTTGGACATGTAGCAACCGATGGGTATGGAGTTTTGGATCGAAGTTTTTAGGCTTTTGGGCCTTCTATTAATGGTTTTATATACTTTTGGTCTTTTCTTTGCATCGATGGCATGCATTTGTATAGAAAATACTTTGGTACCTTACTTGTTGAGCTAGATGCAAATGATCAGCTTTACCCTTTGGCTTCTACAATTGTTGAGCCGTAATCATGTAATAGTTGAGGTTGGTTTTTTGCTTGAATGCAAAGGTTCATTCCTATTGTTAATGATCGACATATTGCTTTCATTTCCGATGGAATGAAAGGAATATCAACACTGATAGTGTTGGAAAGCAACTGGACATTACCTCATAAGCATAGATTTTGTATTGGACATTTGAAAGAAAATTTTCAAGCTGCAGGCTTTAGAGACAAATGATTGACAAGTTTATTTTATGCTACAGCGTGTGGTTTGAAGGAAGTCGAATATGGAAAAATCCAAAAGGAAATTAAAACCACTCATATTAGAGCACACAATAGAATAGAGAGATGCTGGATGGGAAAAAGGAAAACTAGGCAATGTGTAAGGATGAGGGCAATCACTCTCATTTTATGACTGCTAATGCATCAGAAAGTTTAACTGTGTGCTTAGAGGTGCACGATCATTTAAAGCTTTGGTTGTCATACCTTCTTTCGATTCATGGATTTTTTTATCAATGAAGAGACGCTACTAAAACTTCGATAACTCGTTTAACTCCAAGATGGAAAGCAATGGTAGCCATAAGAGCAAGTGAAGCAAGACGTTTAAGGCTTATTCGATTCAATCAAATCGAATGACAAGTAATTCATTACTATGGTGATGATTTAAAGTAATAATAGATGGTAATACTTGTTCTTGTACATGCAATATTCCATTACTACAATAGTTGCCTTATGCACATGTTATGGCTGCTTGTTCGACAGTTGTAAATGGTGCAAATATAGCTCATAATGACTTCGCATCACATTAGTACTTAGTTCAAAACTACTTGGCGACGTACTCCCCAAAGTTTCATCCCATTCATGATGAACATTATTTGAGAGTACACGAAAGTCAGTTGGTTCTACCACCAACCGCCCATTAACAACCAAGAAGGCTTCAGTCTATGAGAATTAAAAGCGCCATGGATGAGTTGCAGACTCTATAAGGAAACAGGCACATCAGACCTAGAGTGCACGAGCATAAGAGGAGCCGTCGTATTTCTACGACTTAGTGTTTATATTAGGTCTAGTTGTTGAGTTGATAATAAATGACTTTGTTTGAGTTTGTGGTAAATGTATATGTTTGAAAACTTTTTTTCCTATTTGACATGGAGTGCATGTTTTTAGTTCTGCTGTTTTTTTTAGTTTTCTATTCATTTTTCGGTGGTCAATGTAAATGTATTTGGTGGTTTTAAAACTTATGCTTTGGTTATTTAAGGTTTTTGTTTAAAACCTATTTTTACTGGGTTGTTATCTGAAAGGTTGCCAATTTGCGTTATTTCAAATTACGCCAGCGCCTTTTAGCGATATTCCATATACCGCCCCGGTAAAAGCAGGTTTCAAACAGAAACCTGGAACAACCAAAGCACAACCCATTTACATACCCCAACAGCAACATATTCCATTTTTATCAGTCTAATCTGATATAGAACTACATGACATATAGGAAAATACCATAATCTATTAAATTCATTAATTCACAATACTAACGTAAAATTCATCATTCATTAAATTCATTAAGCCATAAAATAAACCCTAAAAATACCATACAAACATCAACAAACTACCGCTTAGCCTTTTAGGTTGCGAACTTCATGCAGAGTCTTTTTTTATAGACTCCTCCATTTTAATGGAACATCATCATGAAAATCCTCCTCATGGTTATCTCCTTCTTCTTCCATCGACGGCATTGTCTATGGAGGCTGCGAATGATCGAGCATATATTACTTCTACAAAGATGAGCTATCTTTTCGGCCCCAACGTCTATGATATGTGACAGGGGTTGGATGAGGCACGTAGTTCGTTGGTGGTGCTTCGATCAGTGTAGGAGGAGGTGGAATAACATGAGAGGGTGGTGCAGGTCGTGATAACTTGCTCTTCCTCCAAATTGATTGTAAAATCTGCTTTATACTGAAGCATTTACAAACGCTACGGTACTTCTTTAGAAAGCTTATCGACCAACTCCGATGCATGGCAAATGTTTTCCACCTGCAAAAAAAGTAATTAGTACATATATAAATTTATACCACTTAATTAATCAACGTATGTACATACCATATTCCTCTCAAGATGAATTCTAGGCGTTTATGGGTCCGTCACAACAGAAACTTCTTTGCCACGTAGAACATTACAGCGCGTGATGTTCTAGTACCAAGTATTATATTCTTTGCTGTTTAAGTCATGTCCCTCTCTTCTTACGTGTGCATATGGCGATGATTCCAGGTCTCAATCGCCATATCATAGTCCCCGGCTTCCACATCAATCTTGTAGAAAGGAGCATTTTCTAGCAAATGTTGTTGCATACCAAATTGTTACATCATTATATCGGGAAGATGATATGCTACATCACTCATACATATGAGTGGAACCTGTACAATCCATAAATGACTGGAAACAATGCATAAGTTAGGTACCTCTCCAAGCACCTGTGGAATATACGGAGTCCATGTCATCGAATCAAAATCTAATACATCCAATTTGTTTCAGTAGAATATAAATTCCACCGAGGAGACTTCGTGGTACTCTTGGGTTCGATCCACCTAAAAGAGGGAGTTACTATTAATTACGGGATCAAGACAAACTGATGCAATGAATATACCTAGAACTATAAGGTAGAGATACATCCACATCCATTCCCTTCATTGTTATTCTGCCAACTGGAAGGTACATCCAACACCATAACTGCAAATATATATACATATAAGATTGCGGTGTATATTAAAAGTACGAAAGAAATGCATATGGATGGTAATAATGAAAATACCTATACTAAAGTCAAACAACTGCCAATAGACTAGTTCTTTAACAAAGCAAGCCTCGACAGCTTCATGTATATATAAGCTGGAACTGCACTACCCTACGAATACTCTCGACAGACACCGAAGTCCTCAAGAAAAGGAAGCCATGCACGAGTCTTCGAATGATCGCGGACTAACCAAGAAGTGATGATATGCAGAATAATACCTTGAGATTTGAATATTGGAGGCATCTACTAGAATATCAACAGCAAGCTACTACCTAAACCAAGTAGTAAAAATCATCTCAATACCCCTCCTCTGCTCATTAGGAGGAGATAGTCCTAAGAGCGACTCGTACGGCTCCATGTAATCTATGGGCTTAGGGTTGGTCAATGGAGAATCATCTATGGGTAGGCCTAGCAAAACAACCACATCAGCTCATGTAATAGTTATCTCCCCAACCCAAAGGTGGAACGAAGATATCTCTGGCTTCCATCTATCTGCCAAAGCGGTGATAAGATCATGATCTAATTGGGTGTACCCCAAGTTCCTAATTAGTGAAAAGTCAGCTCGATCTACGAGCTCTAACATAGTGGAATGGGATGAAATGACTTTCTTCGGCAATGATGAGTGATCGATGGTCGAATTTTGATTAGTGCATTGTAAGAAAAAACAAAATATAAGCACTACGTATAACTAACATATCTCTATATTTCTATTCGATATGAAAGTATACTACCTCCATCCACTCCGGTTGTTTTTCGATGGCATTCTTGTAAGTACAACACGCTACTGTCCATTGGTCCTAGTAACATCTCAGGAGTAATCTACACAAAATTCAACAATTTGCTAAACACAAAATCTATTTAAATATAAATTACATTGTCCAACGTCTACTTAAACAAGGTAAAAGCAATAAAATTTGTCAATTCCATTCTCATACAATAAGTTATACAAGTTCAAAATAGTAACTTTGTCAAATTATACAAACCCTAAACTGTAAAAAAATGGAGACTGAGATTAGAAATGAAACCAGTAGGAGCATCATGTGATGATAAGCAAGCCATGCTTCAAATTGATAAAGAAATTAACTACATTTGAATGAAAAAAATTAATTTGATAAAAATCTGGGGTAAATTTTCGTTTTTTAATGTGAATGGAGAAGGGAGGCTGCTATCTTGTTTTACAGCAGGAAATCAACAGGGTGCATTTTGAAATATCGTCAATATGCGACTTTTAAGAAAGCACCTATAGGTGACTTTCTATATAGAGCCTATGTAACAACATTGAATACCTCATTATACCATTCACAATAAAAAACAAAACAAAACATAGGTCATTCAAATAAATTGCAATAAGATACTATACCATACGCAATCACATTGTAATGAAACACGATATCATACCATACACATATAACATTCAAAACCAAATAGATGGTTTCATATTCATATAACATCGACAATTTACAAGAAAAATTTAGCACTACTCAAAAAATAGAGTCAACAATCAACAATTGAGTACAACCCAAGTTTGTTCATACTACAATGACGAATAAAATATGACAACATCACTAAATAAATAAAAGTTTCAAGGACAAAAGAAATGTAATTGATCCAGATACCAGGCAATACGAACAAACTATGCTTCTTCAGGGACTTTCAACTGTAAGTAAGAATTGTCTTTCAGTAATTGAAGATTATATTATTCCAACCTTAAAACTTCAGCCAACATCTCAAGAGCATATTCAACCCACTGCAATACATTAGAGGATCTATCTACTGGTAGAAATTATAGTAGTCGTACACTTTAGGTAATGTCATACGCTTTAGGCATTGCCCTGTGCCACACATAACGTGGACATCCATATAACCTACAACCTACATTCTTTTTATTTTGCATACGATCACATCATACGTAAGTCCATAGTGACACCATTTCAGAGTATGATGCTCTCCAATAGCTAATTCTTTCTTGTGCTTTGTCGAACTAACAAGGCTCTTCATCATTAACGCATCATATTTCACTACCACCTTCTACAATGGGTGAACGAACAACTAATTCTGAATCAACACAAATCTCTTTACTCGTCCTATGCTCAATTGTCTCAACATTCATTTGAGTTTCGAGTTAATAGCATAATTTTAGGAATGTTGTGATAATTGGATTTTGGGTACAAATTCAACATAATCGACATTATCATTACAATCAAATTCAAAATTTCCATAATATTTACTCAAAGTCCCATCATCCATTTTTCAACTATCCATAGCACCTATAAAAAAATAACTACTTTTAGCAACAAATGTACAACAACTAAAACTCAACTTTAATTATTGAAAATTACATTAGATAATGAAGCAAATCTACTAAAATTACACAATTTAGATAGAAAATGAAATGGAATTGTAGAAGTGAAGAGTGGTGAGGGTTTTGGTTTTTTTGTTTAGAGATTGATAAATCAGAAATGAGGAGAGAGAGGAAGGATATGCGATGTTTTGTACAGCAGGCATAAAATAGAAGGTGACTTTTCAGAATTCTCCCACTGGCTCCATCTCATAGTACGCCCTTATGGTTTCTATTAAAATGTAGTTGTTTTCTCAAAATGTGGCGGCTATTTTTTAATAAAACAAAAAAAGTGGCATTTGAAATGCCATCTATACACCTTTGGCCAACGAGGCGCTGAGCTGGCCAAAGTGTCCTGTATTTGTAATTACTTTTGTATCTAGCTTATTTGCATAATAAGTTTGCAAAAGTGATCCAAATCGAAAAAACCTTTCTTTTCTTTGTCTAATTAGGAAAAAAACTTAAAAAATATGTTACCATGAAACATAAACAACACCAGATTAAAGCTATGATTGAAAAAAAACAAAAAGCCATGAAAAAGCTATATAAAAAGGTATGTTAAAATGTTTAGTTTAGATAAACAGAACAATGTGCAAATTGGGCAAGATCATACTTTAAAAAAAATTTAGCTAGATATTACTAAATCAAGGTAGGGCAGCTGCCTTACCTTCCCACATTTAGATCTGTCACTGTCTCCTCTCATCCAATCAAACACTTATCTAACTCACACACTCCTATAAAAATAATATATCATATTCTTTTCTTCTCTCGTCTTAATTTTTTTGACACAATTCATTTTTCGCCTATTGGAATACTACACACATATTGAACCACCTATATTATATTTCTCTATCATCTAAAAATAGGCTATTACGTATTCTAAAATAATAACTCCATTCCAAATTAGAAGATCATGCCCTTTTAATAGTAGATCATCTATTTTACAAACTGTGATACACTCAGAAAATTTGATGTGATATAATATAGTTTTAGATTCGTTTAAAAAGTGTGTCCTTTGCACTTTTAACCAAATCGTTTATCGATTTTATCCTCTATTAAACATTTCAATCAAATAAATTATGATTGCATTGAATGCTATTTTTTGTTTCACTTAAAAAAGAGGATTGCTAGTTATGTGAAAAATATTACTAAATACCACCACATCCATTTTCTCATGCTTTTATTCTTTTGGCACACTGGAATTACCATAAGCAATGAAAATTTATTACCTACATTAATAAAGTACAAACGAATATTGATTTCCACTCTAATAATTTATTCATCGGTTTTCTATAGACGTTGTTCAAAGTATATGAATACAAATACACAACCATTGTTCAATAAATGTCTTCTACGTAATTCACACAACATCAGTAATTCATTTTAATTCGACCCTCCTGACCATCTATTTCCATTGACTCTATACCACTTTTGCTTGACCAAACTTCAAAGAAAAATTGAAAACATAACTTTATTACTGAACTTTTGACTCGACAAATAAAATTCTTGATGTTATCATCATTGTCGACTATCTCAACAGTTTGCGACTATTAAATTAAAAAAGGTGGAAAAACGAATTTTGATAAACTGGCTTCTTCTTCAAACAAGGATGAACGATCTTGATTCTTTGAGAAACAGAAACGAAAAAATGAGGTTTAATTACCTTTGGATTTCCTTGACGACATTGTTGAGCGAGTTTAGCAGCGTGATTTAGGACCTTAAACGATGCTAAATGAGAGGCTCAGAGGTTGCTTTAAAATTTGATAAATGGAGAAAAATAATAAAATATATTATCATAAAATTTGATCTAATTTTAAAAACTAGTTTAAATTTTAATGGTAAAATGCATACATGGTGAAACCTAGTAAAAAATTGGTGTAATCAGCCACCCACTTTAAAAATCGAAAGCATAACTACGAAAAAAGTATCATGCGTAGCTGCGACAAAAAATCAACATACAACATTAGTTAAATTTGTTGATTTTCAGATAATTAATAGAACTATAAGCATATTAATTGATACTAATATTGTAAATGTAAAAAATCATTTTATATTATGTCAGACTTGAATTGCTTAAAATAATATATTGTTAATGTATATTTGGCAAAACTTAGCATATACAGTAAATTAATCAATCACAAACACGGAGAGTATTATAACAATAAGCAGCGGAATAGATAAATAGTAGTTCATGAAGCTGCTACAACGCCGGAGTCTAAAACAAATATAACAGAAATCCAAATACAACGAATCTCTAATACATAAGCAAATGACAAGTCTAGACAGAAATAACTGGAATAACTGCAAAGCTGAATAGATAAAGGTAAATCTCCAAGCGAAGCTCCATACTCCAAAGGCGAGTTTCAAATGCTGTGACACTCAGTCTGACCCGAGTATAAAGCAAAACACAAAACACTCGAGTTAGGATTATCATTCTTATGCTAGTAAATCAACTCAAGTGAAATGTCTAAATGAAATGCAAATAACTTAAACGATGTTTGGGATTCCACCCTTTAAGGATCCATTAAACTATCGATATACATGGAACAATATGCTACATATACAATGTCTATAGTAAAGTAAAATATCAAAATAGCATTAAGGCATTACCCATATCCCCCTTAACACATTTTATATAATCCCGTAGTCTATACAAATACTGTAAGCGCCACCGAACCGGTGGTTTACACATGGAGCACTCCATAGGTACAGTACAAATCAACTCGTAGAGGGTGCGATAAGGCATGTGACAAGGCACACAAGGCAATGCCAGGGTAGGATTCTACCATTTGCACTGTCGGACTGGTGGTAACGCATAGCAGCTACTACCGCCCACCTCGAGACACACTCCCAAATCAAAGGTGCACCCAACTAAATCACAAAGTAATAGGATGGTATCGAAGAAGCATGCCCCATCGAAGGTGCGACCTTACTTGGTCCGGTATAGCTCCTGTTTTAGCCACATCAAGCTGACTCGTGAGAGACAGGGCTGCGTTTATACCTCATATAGAATCATCGCCAAACCATCCTACTTCGGTTTGGAATCTCCACCATGTGCACAGTTGTTAAAGTAGTTTTCGGTATTGGCAAAGAGTGTGACATTATCCTATCCCGATCTCTTTAATAACCAAACGCTTATTTCACACCGTGGTCATCTAAATTTCAAACAATTCATACTTCATATCAAAATATCATATTCAATTCAAAATCACATCTCTTTCGAAATCATATTCACTTCCGAAATTATATTCACTTTCGGAATCATATTCACAAAATAGTTTAAACCATCATATCAAAATATAAGTATCAAATCCATTAAATCTAAATTATAACAATTCCAACTTAAATAGTTTAGATACTGAAAATAGTTTATATATTGAAATAGTTATAAACCAAAAATAACTAATATATATGAAAATGTAGGTTATAGATTTAAAATAGTTTATAAATTAAAATAATTTATATATTAAAAGAGTTTATATCGAAAATAGATTCAAATTAGAATCGTTTCTTCCAATTTTACAAATCGATTTACATCAACTTTAGCTCCAAAATTAAATTTAAATCAATCTCAATTCAAATTCTCATTAAACCATTTTAATTAGTTTCAAATCCAAGTTCAAACTACAATTAAAACCACTTCAAATTCAATAGGTTCCAGAGTCTAATTATTCAAACATTTACAATAACTTAATTTGATAAATTTCACTATCTTTCAAAATTCAACTTTAATTTTATTTAAATTTGAAATATTCACTTATTCATTTTTAATAACATTTAAATAAAACCTCATATTGAAAATTTAAGTTAACATTAAATATTCAATTTCAAATTTATTTAAAGTTGAAAATATTCGTTTAATCACTTTTAATCACATCAAGTTATAAAATCATACCATTCAAAATCTTAATTTTAGTAAGTTCATTCAATCCTTATTTACGTCCAATTTTAAACAAATTTAATTATAAATCAATTCTTACTTAAATTCAATTCTTAACAAATTAAGTTACAAATCAATTCTTATTTAATTTATCTTTCCAACCTACATTACTTAAAGTTATTACAAAAAATATAATTCAAATAAATGCTTAACATATTATATATATTATTAGTTAAATTAAATTCTTAATAAATTTCATTTTATTAGTTATTATTAAATTAAACATTTTTATTATTAAATCTATTTTTATATGTTTTAAAATAATATAATTATAAGTAAAATTTTATAATTTTCATTTTGAAACTTAACTTATAATTTTAACATATCCAAAACATATAATTTTAAAAATCTAACTTTTACACATATATTAAAATTAAAATCTTTATATTATATTTTAAAATCAATATTTATTAAAACTCATGTATTTCCTTCAAAATTTGAAAATTATTTTCAAAAATAGACCAATGGTGTATGTATATAATTTTGTAACATATGGTCAACTGATACGAATATTTATCATTTCAATCCATAATTTAAATTTAATATTTATGGGTATATGTCATGTTCAACCCGTAATCCCAAAATTCAATTCAATAAAATCACTTGGGTTTAACATTTCAACCTATAACGATTTTTCCCTCATCTATAATATCGTTCGGGTATGTATCGTTTCAACACATAGGGATTTTCTTAGCTAACAGGGAACTTGAAGAGTGAGAACAATAAAATAATATTATAAAACGACATACATATCAATGGCAGTCATATGTCATCATTAACATTTTAAATATATTATATACAATAGGTTATGGTGTCATATGTCATAGGTAAACAATTGCATATAATGGCATATCATATTTAACAATTAAATAAGTAACAATTCAAATTTAACTACTTATTTCAATCGTCATTACATGTGAATTAAATTTATTGAATATAAGAATGTTAATCGGGAGTGATTACTTACCTTTCGAGGCAAGAGAAATTAGACAACACGACAAGCTACGAATTTTAAATCACGAACTCAAAAATCAACCAATCCAAATGACAATTTCCAAGGCAAAGAAGGGTGAACACGAATTTACGAACAAAGCAAAGCTGATAACTTGGAATCGATGAAAACAAATAAAAACTAGCTCGATAAAAATGGAAACAATATGTGTGTGTATATATATGTCTAAAATATATATACCCTTTTTTTATAAAGAAGAGAGGACTAGGCTGAGTTATGGATGGTGGAAGGGCGCGATACAAGCAAAGACTAGCTGTGTCAGGTTTCGGACAGGTGCAGGCTACTCAAACAAATATACATGCAGACTATATATATGAAAACAAATATATATGCATGCTACTCAACAAATATGTGTGCAGACTATATATATGCAAATATATATATATATATATATATATATATATATATATATATATATATATATATTTATGTATATATGCAAACTATATGCAATAACAAAAAAATACAAACAGGCTAAACATATATGCATACATATATGCACACTATACATATGCAACAACAACAAAAAATATATATATAGGCTAAACATATATGTAAGTTATATATATGCAACATATATATATATATATATATATATATATATATATATATATATATATATATATATATATATATATATATATGCATGCTAGGTTGCGGCTACACACGAGCATGGCTACAGGAGGTTGCATTGTAGGATCTGGAGGTTGGAAGGGTGGTGAGTACTGACGTGGCAGGGAGGAAAAAAAGTGGGCTTTTGGCTTTGTGGAAGGTCTGAGGAGGTAAGCTAGGTCGGGGAGGGAGTGGGTTTGGTGCCAGGTGGCGGGTTAGGCAGCTGGGTGGGCCGTGGCTGTCAGTACACGGAGCAGATGTGACAGTGGAAAGTGACATGGGAGGAAGGTTGGCTCGGAGTGTAGGCTGACGCTATTCAATCAGTTTAGCAAAAAAAATAAAGGGTACAAACAACAGGATTTAGAAGTATATAAGAAAACTTATATTAGTATTTTTTTTTTAATATAGCAGAACGAAAGAGAAAGGACAGAGAAAGAATGAAATGGAAACAAACCAACAATATAAATCAACCAGGGAAAAGTAAAAGTCATACCCATTGAATTCAGGAATATTAATGGTAATTGGCCATTTGCTTTTCACGGTGGACAACGAAAGGACACGGAAAACCCAAAAGCCAAAATACGGAATCGATACGGCTAATCGTTTCGCTGATTTCACCGCGTATCGGATATCAAATCACATGAATAAATATACTGGGGAGATCAGCACGACGAGACGAACAGAATGGTACACAGATATCAGCAGTGCAACTATCCTATCAAAATTCGATTTTTTTCCGTTGCCGAAAATGCTGCTAAAACGCCGAAAATAAGATAAATGGAGCTAAAGCAGTACAAATTTGGCGAAACGAAATATGACATCTCACTCAGAAAATAATAAATATTTTTATTATATAAAAATATTCAGATTTCACAATTATTTTATTTTCATCAAATTTCAACTAATTTAAATTAAAATTAAAATTTTCACAATAGAATATTTTTCAATGAAAATCTGACACTTGCTAGATGTATTTTGTATATCAAATTGTTGCTAAAAATTTAACTGTTTAATTTTTTTTAAAATTTAGTTAATTACGTTATTTTAAATCGTTAAAATTTCCGGGTCATTACTCTTCTCCACTCAAAACTTTTCGTCCCAAAAAAAACGAGATAGGAGAATTGGCAATAAAAAGGAAAGATAGATTCGAAATATAAATAACCAGATACAACAATTAATACAAACCATATAAATTTCATTTTTGGACATCTTATTACTTGTAGTTATATTGAATATTATTCAATTACATATTCCCATTACATTCAAACTTTTTCCCAGGTAAGTTTTATTAATGTTTCTGGGTATAATTGAGCACTATACAAATTTATCCTTTTATTTACAACATTTTTATTAAGAAAAATTTAGTCTGAATAATTTATTACTTAAGTTTTCCCTTGTATAACCCTCAGCTGTATATTCACATTATATTTTAACTTTTTGAATATTTCAGGTAAGTTATATATGTTTTAGAATGCAACGAGTATTATACAAATTAATTTTATCCTCGTTCAACTGTTTCAAATTGTTTAAATTTCAATTCTCATTTTAGACACTCCAATTATACAAAAATTTACCTTCGTTTCAATAATTGAAAATCATTACTTAACATAAGATTTAAGAGTTAAATTTTCGTCTTCACTTCAAATCATTTGAAATAAATATATACATATCTATATTTTATAAATCAAATCATACTTAAGAAATTCAAAACAAATCTATTTTTCAAAATAAAAGTGTAGCAAAGCTACTAAGTGTTCAACTCACTTTAAGATTTAAAAATGAATGTCGATGATGTTGCAGTCATCATCGAAATTATTTTGCAGTAACATAGGAGAAGAGTAATGACTTATTTATTTTAAAATTCTTTGAAGACAATTCCATTCGAAAATACTTTCAAATAATATGTTTTTCAAAACCTTGAAAACCAAATTTGGAAAAACACTGGAAATTAAATTCTCAAATCCTTAATTTAATTCAATTCATTTGCCAACCAAATTTATAAACCTAGTTTATAAAATTTCAACTTCTTATAACATATTACAATAGTTGGTGGTTTAGGAATGTTGACAAAACAATAAATGATAATCTAGTTTTATCATTTCTAACAACTAATTCATTTAATTATCTAATTTCAGAAAATTATAAGTGTCTGTTTGCTTTGTTCAAGTGTTTTGGAATTTCTATCAATAGCATTGTTTAGACGAATCGATCGAAACCTAAAATTCTAGCTTAACAACTCAAACAACAAATATAAAACACTTTTATATCAGTTACAAATACGTTCTCTCGTAGAATGATTCAAGAATGGATTTTAGAATAAGGATAGAGATTCAAATTAAGAGAGACCCAAATCAAAGAGAATTCTAACCAAGAAGATAGGCTCGAAAAGAGGATAAGATAATTAAATTTCAAAAGAGGAATGATGAATAGACTCATATTAACGAAATGGGGATAAACTTGTTGGGAACATCGCAGAAACGCAATTCATGAGATCGACGCAGAGGGCAGGAGCATTGGTTAATCCAAAGAGCATGACTAACCATTCATAGAAACCATTCGTTTGGGAGGAAGGACAACAGGTTGAGCTCCAGGAATAGGATCGATGCAGAATTCAATTTCCTGCTTAAGAGTAAGAGAGGCGACTTTACCAAAACATCAAGATAATCCTTGACTATCGGGGTGAAGTCGAGATCAGTAGGTTGAGAATCAAGCAAAAAGATTAAACTGCCCGCAAAAAATCCTGAGGCAATCGACATTCAATCACAAGAGAATTACCCTCGTCGTCTACTAGAAAAAATGTTCAGGGTTTGCAAGAGATAACAACATCAAATCGAGGATATAGAAATCTCCGGTGAATCGATGCCTGTTGTAAAGGAATTTCATCCCTTTACAAATCATACTAAGTTTGGCGAGACCGCCGATGTGATTAGTCACACAAAAGAACGAAGTTGACAGTTGAGGTTGAAGCTATAGGATGCTCCAATATTAAAAGAACACGAACAGGACAAGACAAGAATGGATTTCAGAACAAAAGTGAAAGTTCCAAAAATTCAAAAGAAATCCCAATCAAAAAGGATCCTAACAAAGATTTTCAAGCTCGAACGAAGATGATTTTGTAATTGATTTTACTCATTCAAGGGTATCACTACCCAATCTATAATGAGTTTTTACTCCATATGCTATGTTTTGCCGAAACCAGAGCTTTGATACCAACTGTAACGACCTGGCATTTCGAAACCTTCAAATCGACAATCATCCACTCATGTCAGACTTGAATTGCTCAAAACAATAGATTATTATTTTATATTCGAAAAAACTTAGGATATACAGTAAATAAATCAATCAAAGAATCACAACATAGAGAGTATTATAATAATAAGTAGCGGAATAGATATATAGTAGTTCATGAAGCTACTACAACATCAGAGTCTAAAACAAATACAACAGAAATCCAAATACAACGAATCTCTAATACATAAGCAAATGACAAGCTTGGACAGAAGTAACTGGAATAACTGCAAAGCTGAAAAGATAAATGTGGATCTCCAAGCGAAGCTCCAAGCTTCAAAGGCGAGTTTCAAATGCTGTGACACTCAGTCTGACCCGAGCATAAAGCAAAACACAAACACTCATGTTAGAATTATCATTCTTATGCTAGTAAATCAACTCAAGTGAAATGTCCAAATGAAATGCAAATAACTTTAAAGGATGTTTGGAATTCCACCCTTTAAGGATCTGTTAAACTATCGATATACATGGAACAATATGCTACATATACAATGTCTATAGTAAAATAAAATATCAAAATAGCTTTAAGGCGTTGCCCATATCCCCCTGAATACATTTTATATATTCCCGTAGTCTATACAAATACTGTAAGCTCCACCAAACCGGTGGTTTACTCAAGAAGCACTCTATAGGTACGGTACAAATCAAACTCGTAGAGGGTGCGACAAGGCATGTGACAAGGCACGCGAGGCAATGCCAAGGTAGGATTCTACCGTTTGCACTCCCCGACTAGTGGTAACGCATAGCAGCTATTACCGCCCACCTCGAGGAACACTTTCAAATCAAAGGTGCACCCAATCAAATCACAAAGTAATAAAATGGTATTGAAGAAGCATGCTTTATCAGAGGTGTGACCTCACTTGGCCCGGTATAGCTCCTGTTTTAGCCACATCAAGCTGACTCGCGGAAGCCAAGGCAGCGTTAATACCTCATATAGAATCATCGCCTAACCATCCTACTTCGTTCTGGAATCTCCACCATGTACACGATTGTTAAAGTGGTTTTCGGTATTGGTAGAGAGTATGATAATATTCAATCCCGGTCTCTTTAACAACCAAACGCTTGTTTCACACCGTGGTCGTCTATATTTCAAACAACTCATACTTCATACCAGAATATCATATTCATTTCAAAATCACATCACTTTCACAATCATATTCACTTTCGAAATCGTATTCACTTTCGAAATCATATTCACAAAATAGTTTAAACCATCATATCAAAATATTAGTATTAAATCCATTAAATCTAAATCATAACAGTTCCAATTTAAATAGTTTAGATATTGAAAATAGTTTATATATTGAAATAGTTATAAATAAAAAATAGTTTATATACATAAAAAAATAGGTTATAGATTTAAAATACTTTATATATTAAAATAGTTGATATAATAAAAGAGTTTATATCGAAAATAATTTTGAATTAGAATTGTTTCTTCCAATTTCACAATAGATTCACGTCAACTTTAGTTCCAAAATTCAATTTAATTCAATCTCAATTCAAATTCTCATTAAACTATTTTTAATCAGTTTCAAATCCAGGTTCGAACTATAATTAGAACCGCTTCAAATTCAATAGGTTTCAGAGTCTAATTATTCAAACATTTACAATAACTCAATTTGATAAATTTCATTATCTTTCAAAATTCAACTTTAAGTTTATTTAAATTTGAAATATTCACTTATTCATTTTAATAACGTTTAAATAAAATCTCATGTTGCAAATTTAAGTTAATATTAAATATTCAATTTCAAATTTATATAAAGTAGAAAATATTCATTTAATCACTTTTAATCAAATCAAGTTATAAAATTGTACCTTTTAATATCTTAGAACTAATTAGCTCAATCAATCCTTATTTAAGTTCAATTCTAAACAAATTTAATTATAAATCAATTCTTATTTAAATTCAGTTCTTAAAAAATTAAATTATAAATCTGTTCTTATTTAATTTATCTTTCCAACCTCCATTTACTTAAAGTTATAACAAAAAATCTAATTTAAATAAATGCTAACATATATATTATTAGTTAAATTAAATTCTGAATAAATTTTATTATATTAGTTATTATTAAATTAAACCTTTTTATTATTAAATCTATTTTAAACGTTTTAAAATAATACGGTTATAAGTAAAATTTTGTAATTTTCATTTTAAAACTTAACTTATAATTTTAAAAGATCCAAAATATATAATTTTAAAAATCTAACCTTTACACATATATTAAAATTAAAATCTTTATATTATATTTAAAAATCCATATTTTTTAGAACCCGTATATTCCCTTCAAATTTTGGAAATCATTTTCAAAAATAGACCAACAGTGACTGTATATAGTTTTGTAACGTATGATTAAGTGATACAGATATTTATCATTTCAATTTGCAATCTAAATTTAATATTTACGGGTATATATCATTTCAACCCGTAATCCTAAAATTCAGTTCAATAAAATTACTTGGGTCTATCATTTCAACCCATAACAATTTTCCCCTAGTCTATAATATCGTTCAGGTATGTACATTTCAACCCATATGGAATTTCTAAACTAACAGAGAACTTGAAGAGTGGGAACAATAAAATAATATTATAAAATGACATACATACCAATTGCAGTCTTGTCATCATTAATAATTTAAATATAATATGTACAATGGGTTATGGTGTCACATATTATAAGTTAACAATTGCCGATAATGTCATATAATATTTAACAATTAAATAACTAACAATTCAAATTTAACAACTATTTCAATCGTCATTACACGTGAATTAAATTTACTGAATATAAGAATGTTAACCGTGAGTGATTGCTCACCTTTCGAGGTTAGAGAAATTAGACAACACGACAAGCTACAAATTTTGAATCACAAACTCGAAAATCAACCAATCCAAATGACAGTTTCCAAGGCAAAGCAGGGTGAACACGAATTTGATGAATAAAACAAAGCCGATAACTTGGAATTGATGAAAACAAATCAAAACTAGCTTGATATAAATGAAAACAAAATAAATATATATGGAATATATATACACCCTTTTAAGAAGAGGACTAGACTAAGTTCTGGGCGGTGGAAGGGCGTGGCACAAGTGGAGACTATCTGTGTCAGGTTTCGAAAAGATGCAGGCTTTTAAGTATATATGTAGACTATGTATGTGCAAACAAATATATATGCAGGCTACTCAACAAATATACATGCAGACTATATATGTGCATATATATATATGCAGGCTAAACATATATGCAGACTATACATATGCAAAAAATACAAACAGGCTAAACATATATGCAGACTATACATATGCAACAATATATATATATATATATATATATATAGGCTAAACATATATGTAGATTATACATATGCAACAAAAAAATATATGCATGCAAGGTTGCGGCTATACACGAGCATGGCTGTAGGAGGTTGCGTTGGACGATCTGGAGGTTGGAAGGATGGTGAGTGCTGACGTGGCAGGGAGGAAAAAAAGTTGGTTTGTTGGCTTAGTGGAGGGTCTGAGGTGGTATGCTAAGTTTACGAGGGAGTGGGTTTGGTGTCAGGTGGCGAGTTAGGCAATTAGGTGGCCCGTGGCTGTCAGTGCACGGAGCAGACATGGCGGTGGAAAGTGATGTGGGAGGAAGGTTGGCTCGACGTGTAGGATGACGCTATGTGATTGGTTTTTCAAAAAATAAAATAAAGGGCACGGATGGTTGGATTCAGAAGTATATAAGCAAGCTTACATTAGTATCATAATTTTTTAATATAGCAGAACAAAAGAGAAAAGACAAAGAAAGAATGAAATGGAAACGAACCAACAATATAAATCAACCAGGGAAAAGCGAAAGTCATACCCATTGAATCCAGGAATATTAATAGTAGTTGGCCATTTTCTTTTCATGGTGGACAACGAAATGACAAAGGGAAAACCCAAAAGCCAAAATAAGGAACCGATACGGCTAATTGTTTCGCCGATTTCGCTGCGTATAGGACACCGAATTATAGGAATGAATATACTACAGAGATTGGCATAGCGAGACGAACAAAATGATACATAGATATCAGCGATACGACTATCCTATCAAAACTCGTTTTTTTCTCGTTGCCGAAAATGCTGCAAAAACGCCGAAAATAAGATAAATGGAGCTAGAGCAGTCCAAATTTGGCGAAACGAAATATGACGTCTCATTCAGAAAATGATAAACATTTTAATTATATAAAAATATTCAGATTTCACAAATATTTTATTTTCATCATGTTTCAATTGATTTAAATTTAAATTGAAATTTTCACAATAGTATAAACTTTCATATTTTCCAATGAAAATCTGACACTTGCTGCGTTTAAATAAACGTAATTTACATATCAAATTTTCATTGCTAAAAATTTAATTGTTTTAATTTTCATAAAATTTAGTTAATTACGTTACTTAAAATCACTAAAATTTCTGGGTCGTTACATATTAATTCATAATTTGTAAAGTAATTCCACTTACTATATCTACACCCTCTTTCTTCTACCATTGAAAGTGATAGTAGAGGAAATCAATGTGTTTTAGAATTAAAGTTTCTCTTTTTGAAATTATGATGCTCTTTATGCAAATTCTTCTTTTATTTTAGGTATTAATATCAACACACACTAAATTAACACCCATCACTCATTTATTCCCAAACCTAACAAACTATTCCACTCACCCACTCACACTTACTTCATTAATTTGCATGTTTTCCTAGCTTCTACTATGTCTTTTCAATTCAAAACCAAATATCACGTTTTTATTCTTATGAGAAAGATGCATCATTTTCTCAAAGAGTGTTAGTGAATGTTTAGTGTTTTGTTTATTTTCTTACCAATATTCAATTGTGGTAAAAGCTAAACATGGTATGAAAAACTATACGATATCTCAAGAATTTTTTCACCTTAATCAAATGTTAGAATAAATGAATAAAAAGTAATGTGGTGATCAATACGCTTTACTTTTTATTTATTTGTTTCAAATGTGATATAAATAGACTAGACTGGTGCACCTAGTAAGGTTTTTCTATATGTAACAATGCAAGCACTATAAAATAATCAAGCTGTGTATTCGGGCCAATCTTATACAAATGTATTAGTATGTTCATTAAACAAATTATCAAATCAAAAACTCATTTTGACCTTAATTACAATTAAGCACAATAAAGTATTTCATTCAACATCAAAAAATAAGAAGCATGTCAACACCTAATATTGTCACTAAAATCGAAAGAAAAAACGTTAAACATTACTAAAGCTGGTGAGAATGAAACAAAATTACCTTATTATTTCACTCAAAGCAACATTTCCACTTATTAAGGTTATCTTTGATATCAGTGATGTGCTATACTTTGTTTGTAGAGATTTGGTTTTTGGATGGAAGTATTAATTTTGGTAGTGATAGATGTATGTGGGATGGTTGAAGCTAATAGTTATTTATGGGCAACACTATTTGCATACACTAAAACACCGCCACCATTCATATCTACTATCATCCAATAAAACACATACATCACCCACCCAAACCCACTTTTTCCTCTTATCATTTGATAAAAACTACAATGTTAATTTCAATATCCTTTGCTATAAATTAACGATAAGAGGAATTGTTATTATGTTTGATAATAAGGGTGTGAGTTGTTATATAAGCATTGCTCGGTTTTGCTAAACGGATGACTATTTTTTTGCTAAACGGATGACTATTTTTTTCACTTAGCCGAAAGCGATTTCTTGTAGTAGCCTTTCCAATTTAATTTTAAAAACTATTAAGTGGCATTAGTCGTAGGTTTAGTGTATGTAGATAGTAACATTTTTATTTTTAGTTTAGCTTTGCCTACCTGAGCATGATGAGTTTTTGAAGTGATTTTGGATCATTTATTTCATTGTTATTTTAAGTGGGCGAGAAGAGTGTTTTAGTAGGTGCATATAGTATTGCCCTTATGATTAGTCAAAACGTGAGAGAACAAAATGCTACCCTAAGGCTAGTGTGTGTGTATAGTTGTTTTGCACACCATGACACAGCAAAAAGTACCTTAAAATTTCAAATATTATATGATGGTTTAATATTTTTTAATTTTCATTCTGATTATTTTGTATATAGTTTTATCATTGTTTTTATTTTAAATAGGTTTAGTGTAATTTTATTATTTTTCATAGGTAAATGAAACTTTGGTTAATTGACTCTTTTGGAATATAATCTTTGTTACACGGATAAATATAAGTGGAAATGAGAATCTGCCTCTTATTTTAAAACCTATTACACAAAAAACCTTCTTAAAAACAAGTTTTAAATCCCCCTTGAAAACTATTTAAGATGATTTTTTTTTAAAAATCAAATTTTCACTTAATCAAAGGTTGATATGACCAAGTCGAACCTTTTTTCTTTCTAAATATTGTTTGCAACAGTGCAAATATTTGTGGTTTTCATTGAAATAAGAATTAGGGGTGTTTTTCGAAATCTGTTTTTGGAAATGGCGGTTGTGTATTTTAAACATAAAATAGACGTTTTGCAAAAGTTCCCTAGATAATAATTAAATTGGTTTTATATATACAAATACTCAAATTAGTTCACTATTGTGGAGATATTAAGTAATATATGAAAATGCTACTAGACACATAACAATTTTGTTGAGTTAAATAGTTATAGCCGAAAAGTTTGTATTTTAATTATTAATTACTTTGTGGGTTTAATAATATGAACTTACAAATGAAAATTGGGATAATGATAATGAAAATTTGAATATGTCGACAACTTAAGTTGAAACAATGATGTAGGGATCAAAAAATCAAACGATTTGAATAATAATGCAAATAGAATAATTTAAATGAGAATTTTAAATTATGAGGGCTTGAATGTTAAATAATGGAAGAGAAATAAGGTTTAAAAAAATTCATGCCTGTATTTTACCATTATTTAGTAAATGAAATTAGTCGAAAAATAAACTTCATAAAAAATTTAAGATCCGGGCAGCAAGTTTTACAGTTTAGGCTCAAGGAAAACATGTCTATGTCAGTAGATCTCACTTCCGAACCCATATTGACACTAAGTTAACCACCAGTTTCCCACCTACACATCGTTGCACCACCGTCGGACCTCACAACAACATCATCGTCCCCTCTTGTCATCTCTCCATTCAACCTAGTCCCCATCATCATTCTTTCAAATCACCACATTCACTATATCTCATTCCCACCAATGTTGGATCAAGTGTATTGGCAACAGAGTAAAAGTGGGATTTCAAAAAAACTATATTTTTATTAATTTGCACTAATTCTAATATTGTGTTTATATGAACAATTTATTTGTACTAAATCGTATTGTTATTTTTAATTTAAATTTGATGGAAATTAAGATTTTCTCATTATTTTCAAACTTAATACCTGAAAAACCCTTCTCAACAACGAGTTTCAAAGAAATATCTCTGTCAATGTTTTCAGCGAAAATGTCTATTTTCACTACACATATTTGCAGTTTCGGGCTGCACATATTTGCAATTTAAAATGCAAATATGGCACTTTAAATTGCATTTATTTGTAAAGAGATATTTACACGGTGGAATGTAAATATTTAAAGTGTATAATGCGCATCCTTGCGGTGTCAAATGTAAAATTTCATTTTACAAAAATATACAGCTAGAACTACAAATATTTGCAGTGTAGAATGTAAATAATTGCAATTCTAAGTTCTAACTACAAATATCTATAGTTTGAAATACACATTTTGCCGGGAACGTTGATATTTTCATGAGACCTGTTTTTGATAAGGGAAGAAGTGAATTTTGAAACTTTTGGAGGGTATTTGAGAAAACTTCCAGTGAATTTATTAATTTTTATCTTAAAATTTCATGTATATATATATAATTGTGTATAATGATTTAAATCTAAATGTATATTGTATATATATTACTTTGGTATATTTTGATTATAATATTTTGTTGATATAAAATTTAAATTATAATTTTATGCTTAATTTACTTGATATTTGCATTTATAATGTAAGCATTGTATATGATAAATAAATATTATAAACCAACATAAACATATAAATATGTAAATGTTAAATGTGTGTAAATAACCATTTGGATCGATGGTTATGATTAAGGAACAACGTAAAAGGATAATATTTTTAGTATAAGTGATACATAACACACATGCGCGCACACAGATATACATACATACATACATGCATGCATGCATACATACATACATGCATATATTCATGTGTGTGTGTGTATGTAGGTATATATGTATGTATTTAATATATATATTTTTCAAACATAAATTAATGTTTAAAATATATTTAAATATTATTCATGTTTTAATGTTATTAAAATTATATGTATATATATACATATATACATATATTGTGTGTGTTATCATAGAAAATATTTATACGTACGTGTTAGGGTTTATTAAAAAAATCGTTTTTAAGGTTTATATTTTATACTATATATATATGCATCGAAGTATATATACTTAGATACAGTTGTTTTGTTCTAAAACTTGAAATTTAAATTATTTTGACTTATTAAATTTTTTATGAAAATATATAAAAAAAATAATTAAGTCCAAAAATAAAATACTATATAATATGTTTGAAAAAATTAAAATCCACACACGCACACACACATATTAAATTCAAAGAATTTATTTTCTAAAGCCGAGAAAAAACAAATTTTTTAAATCCGTGAATAAAATATAAATGCGTAAATATATGTATTTTAGTTTTGCAACACAAAATATATATATATATATATACATATATATTAAATACATAAGCCATGAGTACAAAATAATTTTATTAAATCAAATTAAATATTTATATATATATATATATATGTATGTATGTATGTATAACCAATTATATATATTTATACACACACACGCGCGCGCTATTTTAATTGTTTAACATTATTAATTTTAATTTCGAATTTGATATATTATAGTAAAAAGGTTTATAGCAAATAAAATGATTCGTAATATTAATATGAACATAAAATAATATGTGTACCTTTTTGGATCCTATCGATTATCGACACGTTGGTTGTTAGTTGTTTCCTCTTTGGATCCCTTATTCCTTATCTCGAATGCGATTTACAGATCTCGTCTTCTACGATTCCACTGATTCTTTAGTGGATGTTGAGGTTGTTATTATTCTATATATTTTGGACAAGAGAGAGTGGGGTAGTCATGATATCAAATATCCACCACTATCTCTCTAGCTCTAAAGACCAAATCTTTTGCCATATTCAACTCCTTGCAAGGCCAACCATACCCCTCAATGGTTTTATGGACTTGGGATTAATATATATATATATATATATATGTTATTTTAATTAATTATTTAATCCCATGTACTAAATTAAATCAATACATAATAATTATATACTATTTAATTAATTTAAGACTTCAAATAAATAAATAAAATGGCTTAAATTCGATATAACATTTGTACAAATTTTATCAATACGAGTATATATGCACGTCCAAATGGGTCTGTATTTGGTCACAACATACATGCATTTTAGTTGCATCTGTGGAAGTAGATTTGACGGTAGCATTACAAGCATAAACTGAACCAAAGGCAATGACCGAAAGACCGAGACAATTGAAAAACATTCATAGAACCAATAACATGAAAACATTCGTAGTTTTATCATTCCTTTCTTTTGTTTTATTTTATTTTATGCTACTGGAAATGGAAATAATACTTATACTTTTACATGCTTATGCTCTTTTAGCTAATGTGAGCTGTGAGCAAAAATGTATCAAAACATATCAGCGATTAATTGTTTCTATACCACTCTTTTGTAGATATTTGTCTTTTATGCTTTTAATTTACTCTTTTGGAAACCAGCTTTCAAATTACTATTTTTTCTTTTGGAAACCGGTAATTTCGTATTTGTCTTTCTTAAGTTTGTACTGCTTATTTTAATAGGATTAATTACCCAAGCAAAATCTTTATATTTTATTTCCATTTTAACGATTTTTTCTTTGTTTGTTCCGGCATTCAAAAAAGAAAACATGAACCTCGAAGAATGGACATGAAAAAAAAATCAGAAAAAGAAGTATAAAAGAATTATTAGTTTATACAGGCAAACTTGGTATTTGAACTCTGCCTAGGCAAAAGCCGTTGTTTTTTTGTTCAGACTGCAGTAACTTCTTCATACTAACTCGGAATCAAGCGAGGCTTTAACCGATGAACTTTCACCTAAACTACGGACAATATAGAGCATTCAGATACTTCGGTTTAAAAATGTATACCATAGTTCTTCTGGTGATTAACAGATGTACTTAGAAAATAATAGGTTACATCCCCATATTTGAACTCCCATTACGCAGAAGCCACTATTTTTTTTGTTCATACTGCAATAACTTCTTCATACTAACTTGGAATCAAGCGAGACTTCGACCGATGAACTCCCGCCTAAATTACGGACAATATGGAAACTCGAATACATCAGCTTATGAACTATACTATAATTCTCCATGGTGATTAATAGTTGTACTTACAAAATAATATGTTGCATCCCCATATTTGAACTCCGCCTAGGCAAAAATCGCTATTTTTTTGTTCGTCCTGCAATAACTTCTTCATACTAACTTGGAATCAGGCGAGACTTTGACCGATGAGCTTGTATCTAAATTATGGACAATATGAAACACTTGGATACTTCATCTCTTGAACATACACTGTAGTTTTTCGTGGTGAATAACAGTTGTACTTAGAAAATAATATGCTACATTCCTGTACTTGAACTCCGCCTAGGCGGAAGTCGCTATTTTTTTTTCAAACTGCAATAACTTCTTCATGCTAACTCAGAATCAAGCGAGACTTCGACCGATGAATTTCCACCTAAATTATGGACAATATGGAACACTCAAATACTTCAACTTGTGAACGTATATTGTAGTTCTCCATGGTGATTAACAGTTGTACTTCAAAAATAAAGGGCTACATCCTTATATTTGAACTCTGCTTAGGCTGAAACTGCTATTTTTTGTTTAGATTGCAATTATTTCTTCATTATAAGTCAGAATTAGGCGAGAATTTGACCGATGAACTCCTACCTAAATTACGGACAATACGAAACACTCAGATACTTCAGCTTATAAATGTATAATGTAGTTCTACATGGTAATTAAAAGTGGTACTTAGAAAATAGCAGGCAACATCCTCATATTTGAACTTTGCCTATGTGGAAGCCGCTATTTTTTGTTCATATTGCAATAACATCTTCATACTGACTCGGAATCTGGTGAGATTTTGAACGATGAACTCTCACCTAAATTACAGACAATATGAAATACTTGGATACTTTATCTCTTGAACGCACAATGTAGTTCTCCATGGTGACTAATAGTTGTATTTGAAAAATAATATGCTACATCCTCATATTAGAACTCCGCCTGTGACGACCCATAATTTTCGAATATTTGAAATCGGAATATTTAATTAATTTTAAATATTCAAAAGTTAAATTTTAACTCGAATTTCAAATATTAATAATTATTGGATAATTAATTGTTGAATTTAATTATCAGAATTGGTAAATTAATGAATCTGGAGTTTAAGCCGGTTAAAAATAGTTTGAAGGATTGAAAATTTACATTGATAATATTGAAGGTAATAGAACTTTTAAAATTTGATTTAAAGATGTTTTATTCAGTTTTAAAATTTTATCGTTTAAATTGAATTTAAAAATAGCCTTCCGAGGCACAGTCTCAGAATTTAACGAAACCAGTTCCATTGGGTCCGTAATATTGAATTATTACCGGATTTCAAATTTCGTAGCTTTCGGAATTAACGTGTGATCGTACGAGGTATAAACGCTTAGATGATAATTATCGATTTAACTTAAATATCTATATCTGAAGGAAAATCAAATCACAACCGACTTTCTTTCATTTCCGTGTTCCCTCTTTTAATAACATCATGCAACTATCAAATCGTGTTCCCTCTAGCATCACGCGACATTTCAGAGCACGCTACCCTTCGTCCTTAATGTCGCACCCCTCCCTTTCTTTTCAAACCCAAAACTAGATAACGAAAAAATGGCCGAGCTACCTAATGAAAATCTCATCCTCCCTCCTCTCTTCGCCCACAACGATCTCAATCGAACGAAGTAAATTTCAATCAACTTAAATTTCAAATCGAGCTTAAGGGCAGGGGCTTCCATTCTAACGGGGCTCGAGCCGGGGTGCTCTCGAAGTCGCGTGAAGGTGGGAGGCGCGACGAATCGTTCGAGTTGAAGGGTGATCTCGAGCTCGTGTTTAAGGGCTTGGCCGGAGTTTGGTCGTGATTTGGGGTCGCGCGCAGCTCGGTAGGGTAGGGTTTTGCGATGGAGGCCGTAGTTCTGTGACGTTGAAGACGTGAGGATCGCAGTCTTCGATGAGGAGGCTCGGCGATCTGGGTTTGGTATGACTTCTGTTTTATTTCTAATTCATTCGAGCTTGTATAATTTTTATAGCAGTAAGTTGAACATGTTGTTAACAGTAAATCAGAAGATACATATATATGTATCCATATAGATATACACTTATAATTTATTAGATGTATATAAAGGTAAGGTTTTGAAATGGGAAGTTTTAAATTTTTAAGAAGTTTGTATAAAACCAGATTTACAAAATCTATGTAAAGTATTTTATATGCAGTTTCAAAACGAAAATAAGTAAATAAACGTATAGAATGGTAATATAAATTATTTTTATAGGTGTAGTTTCAAAGATAATGTTTTGGGAAATTATATAAGGATTTGAAAAAAAAGAGAAGAGAATTTGTGTTGAATTTAAGCTACTAGTTAAAATTTAATAAAGTAAAACTTGTAATAAATTGTTTTGGTTAATTCACATGCCAATAAATCTTGAATTGTTTATTCAAGGTCAAATTCGTTAGGGAACGAGTCGAGATTGGATCGGATTGCGAAACAAAAAGAAGCAAAGGTGAGTTAATCTCACTCATCTGGTATAATCTAAATTTAAATGGTTAAATTTAAATAATTGATTGAACGATTGGATTTGGTGTGTTATATCCTCTATAGTAGTATATAGTATATCTTGAAATGATTGATTTCCCGCATTATATAGCGGACGAGACCCTATACGCCGCATAATAGCGTATGATATTATATAAATCCCATATAACGCGATATTCCACCTCGAAGTGGAATTGGTATTTTATATTGTGCTAATGTCTGTGGATGCAGGGAAACAGGTTGGCCAACAGGTTTCCTCAACATTTATTTAAATTATTTAATTTTTTTCTGTTGCGATTATTTGATATTCTATGATGAATTATATTGGGATATTGAATGTTATGGTGTGATTGAAAATATTTGGGTATAATGAGTTAACAAATATATATAAATTGGATTTTTGGAAAGACAATAAAAGGGTGGAGCTTAAGTAAAATAATTGTAGTAAATTTGAATAAATTAAGAATGAATGGGAAGGAATGAAAGTGTAATTAAGATTCTAATAAATAAATAATTTCGAGTATGGAAAGGGAAAATTTGAATAAACGGAGGAATGATAAATTGTCAAGCTTAAGAGAAATTATTTAAAGGAATAAAGAATTTATTTTAATCCAAGGGTAAAAATTTAACTTAAAAAAAAGAAGGAATTTAGAAAGTTTGAAATTCAAGTTTTTTTCAGTTTAATAATTTTAACCCATAATAAAGAAAAGAAATCTGAAAGTTAATGGATTTTGAAATAATAAAGCAAATAAAGAAAATTATTTTAAAGTGAAGTAAATTAAAAATCAATTGTAAATTGAAAATTAATTTAAGTGTTTGAAATTGGAAATTTAAAGGAAATGAGACTTTGGGAATTTATAAACTGGGTTTATAAAAGTAAAGTAAAATATATCAGGGGATATTTGGAAAGAATAAATTCAAGATGGGAATTTATTAAAGGAATGAGAAAATTTGTTTAAAAATAAATAGTGATTTATTTTTTTAAAGAATGTGAAGAGAAGTATATTTCTCTGGATAGCCAAGTACATTTTCAAAGTAAGTTTTTTTTAAAAATAAAATAAAGGTTTTAATGTTGTTTTACAAAGTATGTTCTTGGAAATTTATTATTTCTAAATGTAAAATTCTGAGTAAATATTTATTCAAATCTATCACCGTAGTAATAATTTATAAAGAGTGACTTAGTAATTTTGTTTAAAAGTGAAAACCTAGTTTGTATTTATAAAGTAAACTTAATTTCAAATATTCATATAACATATATTTTCAACCAATTTTTGAAGTAGTTTTAATTTAAATATTTTAAAGTAAATTCTAAAGTAAGTATTTTTGCTTACTCTATTATCATAATAATTATTTAAAGAATGATTGATATTTTATTTAAAGTATTATTTTAAATTAAAGTAAGATTTTCTAAATTAAATGTTAAACATATTTTACAATAAAGTAATTTAAATTTATTTAGAAAAATCTAGTTTTGTGCTTGGTGATTCCAGTGGAAATAGAAGTACTGGGAATTTATTCTGAGAAAGGCAGATAGTTTTGAAAACTGTTTCAAGGAATTTGAAAAGTGAAATTATATCTTGTGAAGATATTTTTGAGATAAATAAATAATTTGGGAAATTATTTATTGTGTGATGGATGTTGTGAACATTAATTGATAGTTAAATAACCGACTATCAATATTGGACAAAAATGCGTTGATCATTTCGAAGAGACCGAGATCGAGATTTATTTCTCGAAAACCACTTCGATCCGGTTTGTACGTTTCGTGTAAACGAATTTGGATTCAAAGATGGAGCAGTGAAGTGCAAGGGCTAGTCGCTACTAATCCTGAGGATATTTCCGAAATGGATGTAGTAGGAATAGTGCCTTCGGTTCCGTTCGAACCCAGGACGGATTTGTATGGACGAATGCTTGCGAAACATCGTCAGGTGGACGATGGGCATTCTAAGAAATATGTTCTATAAAGGTAACGCTTAGCCTCAAGCCTCATCAAATGGGAATGACTGAAAATCAGGGGTTATGCAGCAAGGCTAGGTGGGTAGCACCCAAGTAGGGTGAGGTCATCCCTGTCTAGATGTCCCTTTTTATTTCGGCTTAGTGGGCGGTTGCTGATCCCAACCGCGGGGTGATCTCACTCGGGATTATCCAGTAAGGGGTATTCCCGGTCTTGTGTTGTAAGGGAGCGGGCGTACTCCTCGGTACGGTGATCTAGACCCCGTACTGTGACAGGTGGTACCTTAGTGCCTAGTCATTAGTTGGAAATCCATTCTCCCTACGAGCCTTGTACGAGTTTTGTTTGTATTACCCACTCTGTGGCCAGTAGCTGGAATTTAATCATGTAACAATTTCGGCTATTTTATAAGTATTTGTATATAGACCCTATTATAATATCAGAGGATTTTTATAAAAAATGTTTTAGCAATCGTAAGGTAAAAACCCGACATGTTTATTTGTGGCGTGGTCTTACAAGATGTTTTTGTTTTCAAAAGATTTTGAAACTTTAACAATCCAATTGAGTGTGATTTTATCACGCTGGTATTCCAGACTGACTCAGGTGTTATTTAACTATAATGCTCGGGTCAGACCGAGTATTATAGGATACAGGATATGATGCTGTGGAGCTCAGGAGACGAGCTGGATGACGATACGTACTTCCGTATTTGGTTATTATTCTGCTGTGTATCTGGTTGTATGTTATTGATGTGGAACTCTGATGATGTACTCTGATGATGTATGTATAAACAGTTATAAAATTTCTTTTTGTAAAGATTTGTTATTATATATTATATTTTATTCCGCTACGTTGGTTAGATTTTATTGTCGTTTTCTGTTTTCTCTTCTTCTACCTCTTCTTCTTTAATCAAAATGGTTCGTATTTCTGTGCCACTTGAGTTGATTGTTGTAGTATAGTGTGGACTCAAGGGGTACGTTGCGGGTCGTTACACCGCCTAGGCAAAAGCCGTTATTTTTTGTTCAGACTGCAATAACCTTTTCATAATAACTCGGATCAGGCGAGACTTCTACCGTGAACTCCCACCTAAATTACAAACAATATGGAACACTCAGATACTTCATCTTATGAACACACGCTGTAGTTTTCCATGGCGACTAACAGTTGTACTTAGAAAATAATAAGCTACATCCCCATTTGAACTCCGTCTAGGAACAAACCGTTATTTTTTTGTTTAGATTGTAGTAACTTCTTCATTCTAATTCGAAATCAGGCGAGACTTCGATCGATAAACTCCCACCTAAATTACAGACAATATGAAACACTCAGATACTTCAGCTTATGAATATATGCCGTTGTTCTCCATGGTGATTAACATATATACTTAGAAAATAACAGGCTGCATACCCATATTTGAACGCCGCCTAGGCAGAAGTCGCTATTTTTTTGTTCACACTGCAATAACTTCTTCATACTAACTCGAAATCAGACGAGACCTTGACTGATTCATCTCTTGAATATGCGCTGTTGTTCTCCATGACGACTAACAATTGTACTTAGATAATAATAGACTACGACCTCATATTTGAACTCCGCCCAGACAGAAGCCGCTATTTTTTGTTCAAACTACAATAACTTCTTTATACTAAATCAGAATCAGGCAAGGCTTCGACCGATGAACTCTCATGTAAATTACAGACAATATGAAACACTGGGATGCTTCAGCTTGACATATATTACAGTTCTCCAAGGTGATTAACAGTTGTACTTAGAAAATAACTGGCTACATCCTTATATTTAAATACTATTTCCTATGAAATGTAAAAGGGTATATTTTAAATTTCAAAAAGACTCCGAGTAAATCTGTTCAATAAATTATCTTTATTAGTAGTAAAGATTTGTGAGGATAGGGATTTTCGACTCCCGAAAGTCGACATTAATACGTCCACTGTATCAACTGCCGAGCAATCGAAGGCCGGAGAACCGTACCCTTAGGGTTTAAGAAGAAGAAAAAGATAGAAGAAGTAAGAAAGAAGAAAAGCAACAGAAACAATATCAGAATCTCACAATCACAGCGGAACAACATATAATAGATAAATGAATAATCTTTAAATCAAAAGAACTATTTCAGTTATTACATCACATCACATTACATTATCAGAGTTTACAACAACAAACAGCGGAAAAGAAATACCATATACTAGTTGATACACCATGCCATCCAGCTTGCTCCTTGAGCTCCACAGCATCTCCTGAATTCCAGAATGACCTGATAACCTGACTCTAGACTGCCCGTGTAGAAATTGGTGGGCACCCAGAGTTTAGGAAGGAAACAATAAACTACGGATCAGTCATGGGACTGGTGTGAGAATTTAAAACAGTTACATCTTTAAAAAAACAAAGAAATATTTTTTAAAATAGATTCGCAATGCTTTTAGAAAATTAAACTACCATAAGGCCTCCCGCACACACACACAATGCAAACGTAGAATCGGAGGAGATTTCTCCTTATGATAGTCAAACATGCTTGATACGCAAATTTTCTTTGATATTATTACTATAAGTACGAAGTGTAGAAAAACATTTCGAAAGTATAATATAAATCTTAGCCAACATACGACCAGTATCGTATGCCTACTATAGCTACCATCTAAACAGTGGGGCGCCACCATAAGTAAATGGCAGGTTGTACAGCTAAAACGGTACAGAGCTCGTATTGTTTCTTTGGATTTTCCAACAAATGGTCAGGCCAAGGAACTTCCCATTGCCACATGGAAACGCCTCTGGAGAGACGCCCCGAGAACCAAACCGGATCTCTGCCAACACAAGGCCGGGTTACCTATGCAAAAGTAGGTGACAACTGACACGAGTATGCCATTCCCCGGTTGTAAACAACCTTTATCTGAGGATCCTCAACCAACATCAATCACAAAGTCATATATATTTGCGACATTCACATAAGTTAAGTATTTGGGCTCCATACCATGATACCACTTCTATTCAAAAGGAAATGACATACCCTAAGGGAAGTTACACCCTAGAACCTTTCTGCATCTTTCCTGTTTTGACCATTTCCGGGGTGTGAGGTCCGACGAAGTCTCGTCCACAAAGCTACGCTTTATACAAAAGCTACGCTTTGATCAACAAATGCTCAGCAGCACTTCGTATGCCACATTACCAAATTGGGAATATATCACTAGTAACCATCAACTACATAACCTCTGAGCTCGTACGTCTCAGAGAAGGGTGTTAAGCTAAGAGAATAAATTCTCCGCCACCAACAGAAATATATTTGATAGAAACCATCTTTACATCTCAAATTGTAACGTCAGACACACATCCATACAAATCCGTTCCGGGATCGAACGGAACCGAAGGCACTTCTAAAGAAGCCCTTGCAATCCGGATATTCACTAATCACCACCAGAATTCCCATCACAATGGGTGATAAAATCTCTATATCGGAGATCAGCCGATGCAGAGTCATTCGACGGTAATCCTTCCTTTTTCGAAAATACCCGGTCTTTAACACCGGTCTTCAAAAGCTATCCATTATAACGTATCACTATTCGGAATGGGATTCATGACCCAAAGGTCCTCTCCCGGCTAAACCGAATAACGAGCACTTATTTTAAAATAAGCGTAGCATTTAAATTCAAGCAAATCACAACAAATACCCATTTGAAGGTAAATATTGATAGTCGGTTATTTAGCTATCAATAGATATGCACAACATCACCAGATTCCAAATAACTCCCCAAATTATTTAATTTCCAAAAATATCTTTACAAGATAATTCGTAAATTTGTTTCCACACTTTAAAAATAAATCAATGTTTATTTTTAAACGAATTTCTCTTTCCTTTATAAATTCCATGGTGAATTTAAATTTCCAAATATCCACTGATATACGATTTTCAAATCGATTTCAAATATTCACTTTCAATTTATCTTTAACAGATAAAATCTCAAAACATTTCACTTCATATTGGAAAACATTTCCATACTTATTTAATAGTAAGTAATTCACAAATCTATTTATTTTCAATATTTAGAAAATATTCAATATACTTAAATCTCAATTAAGTATATATTTTATTCTTTAAGGAAAACATTTTCTTAAACATATTCATTTGAGTCAAAACGAATGTTGTGTAAAACACCATTACGACAACCCAAAATTACTAGTATAGGAATTCGAAATTAAGATAGATATATAATCCCAATACTATATAAAATATTTCCTTTCCAAAATCATTTACTATAACAACAATGTTATAGTCCACTATTTTCTTGTATTTCTGGAAAACGTCTATTTCAACAATGAATGTTGAATCTATGGTTTCGATCCTTAACACTTTTTAAAACAACTTCAAATCGTTTTAATTCTATTTAAAAGATCACTTCCCCAAAACATTTATTTAATATATTATTCACTGTCCAAAATTGTGAATATACTTCGTTAACCAAATTCAACATTTCTACACATTTAATTTAAATGATTATCCACTGTCCAAAATCGTGAATATACTTCCTTTAATAAGCTATAATAATTAACTTATCAAAATAAGTCGATTTCGGATTTATAAAACAATGTTTATAAATTCCATTTATATTTTATAACAACTTCAACTTATAAAATCACTTTATTAATAAATTCTATCCATATCCCATTTACATGCCAAAATCCAATTTATAAGTTAATTACTTATAAATCTTTTATGTTACAAAATCTATTCATTTTATAACTTCACAATTTATAAATCTATAAATATTATTCACTTATGAAATCCATTTATACTTCATTTTAACACTTATAAAACCTCGTTTTATAATTCCAATATTTTAATTTATAAATATCAACTTTATAAATATTTTATATAAACCGTTTATAATAATTCAAAAATCCCAATTTAAACCATTTTACAAATTTATCAATCACTTATTTCAAAAATCACATTTCAGTTATATTTCATAAAAATATAATTTTTATAACATAAATTTTTTTAAAACGTTTATTTATTTAAAATGAATCAATTCCAAAATTCAATAAAACGTATACTTTCAAAAATCACTTTAAAATCCTTTTAAATTCGAAATCGTTACTTTAATATTTTTAAAACTCCAAAAATATGCCCAATGCTGCAACAGCACAAATACATCAACTACGACATCCAAACATCATATATCAATATGATAACAGAATATATCGCAAATATCTATAAATAAATCAATACTGTTGAGGAATCCAGTTGGATCCCTCCAACCTGTTTCCCTGCATCCACAGATGTTAGCACAATACCAATCCCTTTTCAAGACGGAATATTGTGGTACATGGGTTTTATAAAATATTATCCGCCATTATGCGGCGCAATAGGGTCTCATCCGCTATATAATGCGGAAAAATCAACTCCAAGTACATATATAATACTAATTCCACTTCAAGATGGAATATCGCTGTATATGTGTTTAATAAATAACATCCGCTTAATATACGGCGTATAGGGTCTATTTCAATACAACAGATAGCAATTTATCATTCAATCACACAGTCAAGCAATTTTAAATCTACTATTCAAAATTTAAATCGAAACAATTTTGATTGAGTGAGAAGTTCTCACCTTATTTCAAATATCAGTTGCAGTGTTTTATTTCTAATAAAATTAAACGCGCGTTTAATTTTATCCAAAATTCAAACTATCTCCAAATGATTCCAATCCAGCTCCATCGCGTAGTGTTCGTCCATACGAACCCAACGCAATTCGTTTCGTAAATTTTTGACCTTGTATGAACAAGATATCAATTTTTAAAGTTTATACAAATTTATATAATAATTTACAAATTTATTTTAAATTTTCGAACCCTTAATCAAATCTGGCCGCACATTCTTGAACGCAAATCACGGCCGTTGCTTCCCTCTTCTCCGCCAACTCAGTGTTTGCGCCAAAATTGGTCACAAACACCCGATATCGTGAAAGCACCCGTTTATGAACACAAATCAGCAATAATCAACACAAAACTCAGATCTAAGCGATAACAATCATAATAATTCAGCAATAACGATCAGAAACACAGGATTTATAGTGGTTCGGCAATCTTGCCTACGTCCACTCTGAAGCTTATGATTTTATTGATTCACTTGATGATTTCAGTCAATTACAGCGGATTACCGCAAGTTATAGCTCTGATACTTGATTACAACAGCGTTATTGAAGAGTAGAATTGAATCCGGCAGAGTCTGGACGTTGAATGGCCAAAAGATCCCTTTTCTGAAGGCTCCAGGGTGCTATTTATAGGCGTAGGAGGCTCGGATCTCGCTCAAACTTCGGGAGACTTTTTCTGGCACGTGAGTGGGCCCACGCGACCGGCCCCACCAAGTTTCGACTAGATCTGAGATCAATACGAAGTGATTTCGTATCCATCAAAAAATGATCCAATCGAGTTGAAACTTGGCAGGAACAACCTTTACCTTGTATGGAAGCTATTGTGAAAATTTCGTTGCATTTGGATCAGCGGTTTGGGAGATATGATCGATACGAGCTAGCATGTTTCGGTTGGCTGTTTATTTCGAATCCATCAATTCGAATCGATTCCTTCGAATCGATCACCTCACATGGTCTTGTGATGATGTGGCGCGCATACTTCGCCTCGATCCGGTCTTTGCTCCGAGTTGACCGTCTCGACTTCATAAAATTCACCTTGTTCGTATCAAGGATGACACGTCACCCATGGTTAGTTTTCCTGATGGATACGAACAAGCCTCTGCTTATGGGTTCGAACACGGTCTTGGGATGGAGACGAAGCAGCGAATCTTTGATGGATGCGAAGTTGATGTTAGGTGATCGATACGAAGCCGATGGATACGAAACAGTACTCTAGGGTGGATACGAACATGCTGAGACGATGCCCATCTGATCGATTCGAAACCGATCAATTCGAACTGACCGATAACGTTGCTGATCGAATTCGAACTCGATCGATTCGAAGTGTGTGGAACCTGATGGATTAAAACAAGGCGATTATTGATGGATACGAACCCCATCGATTCGAAATGGGCATCTTCTCAATAATTTGATGGATACGAACTGTGTACTTTGGCTAACTTGCATCGATCATATCTTGTTCATACGAACTCCGATTAACCTGAAATTTGAAACACTGGCTTTCATGGCTTTGCTTGTCATGTCCTATCAATTGTAGCCTGATCCGGGCTAGGACAAAATTCATCGATATCCATGGTGAAGCAATGTACAACCAATCTTTGAGACGAACTGTTTTTGGTTTTCGACCGATCTTTTGGTAACACGGCTTTGCCAAAATGCGAGATAACATTTGCCCCCCAAAACATGCCTTGTGGTAGGAAGGTATGTTTTGTAATGCCTTGAGTTGGATGTTCATATCCTGTCAACAACCTGTAAAGAACTTGATAGTTTCATATGACCTCAAATGACGATCGTTCGGGATCGTGTATCATTTGAGGTGAATCGGGACCGTTCGCGGTCGATGCCGTTCGGGGCGAAGGATGGAATGGGACCGTTCGCGGTCGATGCCGTTCGCGGAAAATGTTGATTGTTCGCAATCGTGTGCCGTTCGAGGCGAATTGTGATCGTTCGCGGTCGTTTGCTGTTCGAGGCGGATTGTGATCGTTCGCGATCGCATGCCGTTCGAGGCGAATTACGTGTGCCCGGGGGGGACTTAGTATTATCGATGCCAGATTTCATGTTCGGGGGAGTTTTTGAATCAAAGACTTTGGCGGTTCATCGCCATACAAGAGGTGCTCATGGACCGTTCGCGATCCAACGGGCATACAAGTAAATTTTTCACAGAATTGCAAATATTAAAGCAATAATCACACGAACCCCACAACAGAAATGTCCAAACAAGCAGAGTCTAAATGTTCAAATCAAAATCAAAGCAAAAGGCAAGATGAAGATGTCAAAGCGTAAACTCTTACTGTGATGCGGTTGGTAGTCATTCAGAGCATGCCTATGGATCGTGCGTGATCGCTTACATGTGTAAATGATTTAACCGTGTTAGTGAGAGGTTTACGACTTGTTCATCATTATTTCAATCAATCAATGGATAATCAAACGTTGTCCCGACTCAGAGTCACCTCTAGCTGATGTAGACGACGGTCGCTCTGGCTCCACCGCTGGAGTTCGCCTCCTCACGTACTGAAGTAGCATACCGTTCCTGACATGCCCTTCCACCTCATCCTTTAGATGTCTACAATCATTAGTGTTATGTCCGTTCAGTTCATGGAATATGCAATACTTATCTGATTTCCTTTTGTCAGAAGTTGGATCCCTTCGCATTGGTCTACGATATGGAACCTACTCTTTGGTATCCCGATAGATTCATTCCAAACTATCATTCAGCTCTGAGTATGTGGTGAACCTTGGTTCCTTTCGTGGTCGCATTGATCTGTTATAGCTACTCTCAGCCTTTCATTTTCCCTTGCTAGTTTTTGTACCTTTCTCAGGGGGATTTCCATCTTTGACCGTACAAACGTTGCATTCATCATTTTCTTCTCTTTCTGCGCTCGCATCTTCCAATCGCAAGAACTTCTCTGCCTCGTGATAGAACTCTCCTAGATCCATAGGTGGATCTCTAGTCAATGAATTTTTGAAATCCGTGCCATCAGCTATTCCGGACACAGCTGCCATCATAACCACGGATGGATCTGGCCGATCCACCGATGCTGCTGCCGCATTGAATCGCGTCAGGAAACTCCTCAAAGTCTCTCCAGCTTTCTGCTTCAAAATTGCCAAACTCATTACGTTCTTGGGTCTTGCAATGTGAACCCTAAATTGTCTCATGAATCTCTCCGTTAAATCTGCCCACGTTCCTATGGAGCCGCTCTCCAGTTGTCTAAACCATAATGCTGCGATTTCCATCAGATATAATGGAAAGCACCGGGCTATAACCTCCTATGATGCCCCCAGCACTTCCATATGCCTCATGTACCTCGTCAGGTGGACCGCGGGGTCCGTCTTCCCATCGTACATCTCCAATGATGGTAATTTGAACTCTGGTGGGTTCCTAGCCATCCTAATTGCAGGAGAAAAGGGACTCTTGTTCACATCTTCTAGATCTCTGTTTATTAGTCCGCCTCTCATGGCTCGCCTGACCATTTCCGCCAACTTGTCATTGTCTCCGAGATGTAATCTTCGTTCATCACTTTCGACCTGCCCCCCGAGTTCACGAGGGAACTCTGGGATCTGCCCCCTTGACTGAGCGTTCACTCCTCTGCTACTCCCATGTTGCGCAGATGCTCCTCTCTCTCTCTCTCTTCGAGATTGGATCAACATTCTCCATTTGTGTGCCTCCTAATCCAGGTGCTACGCCGGATGGTCCTGCTTCGTTCTGAACTCCATCAGCTCCTCTATATAGTGCTCCAAGTTTCCATATCTGTTGAAATAAACTCTGGATCAACTCCTCCTGTTTCTTCATCATTGTCTCCATCTCGTCCCTAGTGATGAAGATCGATGCTTGATTCGCTCTTGAAGAAGCCTCTTGACTTCCCTCATGTTGACTTCTCTCTGGGCTTTGTCTTTTACTTGTTTGTCTTGTCATAGCTCTTAGATTTGAATTCTTAAGTCTTCAAATTCAACTTCTACTGAGTTCAATTCTCGGTGAAAGCACCAAAATGTTTGCGCCAAAATTGGTCACAAACACCCGATATCGTGAAAGCACCCGTTTATAAACACAAATCAGCAATAATCAACACAAAACTCAGATCTAAGCGATAACAATCATAATAATTCAGCAGTAACGATCAGAAACACAAGATTTATAGTGGTTCGACGATCTTGCCTACGTCCACTCTGAAGCTTATGATTTTATTGATTCACTTGATGATTTCAATCAATTACAGCGGATTACCGCAAGTTATAGCTCTGATACTTGATTACAACAGCGTTATTGAAGAGTAGAATTGAATCCGGCAGAGTCTGGACGTTGAATGGCCAAAAGATCCCTTTTCTGAAGGCTCCAGGGTGCTATTTATAGGCGTAGGAGGCTCGGATCTCGCTCAAACTTCGAAAGACTTTTTCTGGCACATGAGTGGGCCCACGCGACCGACACAACCAAGTTTCGACTCGATCTGAGATCGATACGAAGTGATTTCGTATCCATCAAAAAATGATCCAATCGAGTTGAAACTTGGCAGGAACAACCTTTACCTTGTACGGAAGCTACCGTGAAAATTTCGTTGCATTTGGATCAGCGGTTTGGGAGATATGATCGATACGAGCTAGCATGTTTCGGTTGGCTGTTTATTTCGAATCCATTAATTCGAATCGATTCCTTCGAATCGATCACCTCACGTGGTCTTGTGATGATGTGGCGCGCATACTTCGCCTCGATACGGTCTTTGCTCCGAGTTGACCATCTCGACTCCATAAAATTCGCCTTGTTCGTATCGAGGATGACACGTCACCCATGGTTGGTTGTCCTGATGGATACGAACAAGCCTCTGCTTATGGGTTTGAACACGGTCTTGGGATGGGGACGAAGCAGCGAATCTCTGATGGATGCGAAGTTGATGTTAGGTGATCATACGAAGCCGATGGATACTAAACAGTACTCTAGGGTGGATACGAACATGCTGAGACGATGCCCATTTGATCGATTCGAACTGACCGATAACGTTGCTGATCGATTCGAACTCGATCGATTCGAAGTGTGTGGAACCTGATGGATTCAAACAAGGCGATTATTGATGGATACGAACCCCATCGATTCGAAATGGGCATCTTCTCAACAATTTGATGGATACGAACTATGTACTTTGGCTAATTTGCATCGATCATATCTCGTTCATACGAACTCCGATTAACCTGAAATTTGAAACACTGGCTTTCATGGCTTTGCTTGTCATGTCCTATCAATTGTAGCCTGATCTGGGCTAGGACAAAATTCATCGATATCCATGGTGAAGCAATGTACAACCAACCTTTGAGACGAACTGTCTTTGGTTTTCGACCGATCTTTTGGTATCACGGCTTTGCCAAAATGCGGGATAACACTCAGTAAACACGCGACCGAACCCAACGCACGTCGTCTCCATCAAATTTTCGCAATCAAATCGAGCACCTCTACAACGATCAAGCTCCTCCATTTCGTGCGCCATCACAAGCTTCACCCACGGCCCGAACCACATGCGACACGGTCGTGTATATGCTTCAAAATATGAGCTCGAACGCACGACGTTCATCCTCAATTTGCTGACGATCCATAGCTTGATTTTAGATCTCCACCGTTGAGATTGAAGATCTCGTCACGCTCTAGAAGTTTGTAGTTGAAGATTTCTTGAATTAACGTGTGGATTGGAAGATAATTAAAGAAGAAAACTGGAAATTTTCGGCCACTAATATTGTTTGGCGGCTAGGGTTTATAGAATTAGGGTTTGTGCAAATTAGAAAATATGAGGTCCTTTTATAGAAAATTCTAGAGACACTATTCACACGAAATTTTTCCGAACTCGAAACGGAGCGTACGGCCTGGCATTTATAATATTTTCCCCCCATTCCAAATGCAATGGAATATATATCGGGAGCCAATTCGATTGAATTTGGAAGATAAGTTTTCGAGTCGAATATTTTAAATTTAAAACTCACTCAAACGATTTTCTACGCGTTTTAGCTTGCCCCGGACAAACCGTAAATCCGATTGACACAAAATTTGAAACCATACAATAATATAACATTACGGATCCAATGGAACTAGTTTCGTCGAAATCCGAGACTGTTTGAAAAATGGCTATTTTAACTCGTCAATTAAATATTAAAATATTCAATTTTCACAAATTAACTTTTAATTCAATTTTAAAAGTTCTATAGCATCATTCTAACTCCAATATGATTCAATACAGCTTTACAAATCAATATTAATCACATTAAACCCAATTTTCAATTATTTCAGTAATTTAATATATTAAATTATCGATTTAATTATCCAATTAAATCCTCATATTCAAAATTTAATTCACTTAGCTTATAAAATTCATTCGTGAATCATCAAAATTAATTAAATATACGAATTTCAAATGACAGAAATTTTGGGTCGTTACAAACTTCCCCCCTTAAAAGAATTTCGTCCTCGAAATTACCAAGTAAGAAAAAGTCTTGAATTAATTAACTTTTCAAAACCATTTGTTCAAATTAAATTTCAAATTCATTTGAGTGTTTAACTTTCCCAAAATCCATAGTTAAAAGTCTTACAATAACTTTACTAAGTTTTCAAATCATACTTAGTTATCTTTTCAAAAAATTTCAATTTTCTCAAAAATATTTTAACGCCTTAACTTTTCAGAAAAATTCGCCATAGTCCCCTTTGCACGGCTCGACCCGAAAAAAAATGGCAATATATATATCACAAATATACATCTCATCAAAGTAATGAGGCATCTCGCAGGGAAAAAATTGTAAAAGTACAATATGTAATCCGAGATATGTACCTTATATATTATTAGCGAGCATATACGGCTAATATAGCATGAAAGTGAGCTCCAAATGCGAAGGAAGCGCAATCCACACCTACTAAAAACTCAACAATAATGAGAAACATGCATATATGAAAGTAATATCAATATACAACATATACCAGAACAACAACTACATATGCTAATAGAGCAAATGCAACAAAGGCAACAAATCCAATCCAATCAGTATACATTCACTTCTTATTAATATTCAATGAATTGGTTTTTCATTTAATCACATTTGATTCATTAACATTGGACTTTACTAACATTCATTTTCAATCAGTTTATATTCATTAATTTACATTCAAGTTAGCTCATTTCCACATTCAAATCAAATTTCATAGCTTTCAATTTTGTCAATTCAATTACATTAACAATTAATGAATCATATACAATCAACTAACAATCATATAACAACCAAATCATAACCAACATAACCAAATTATTAAATTTAAATTCAATTTGGTTTAACACTTTTAATTCCAATTGGTTGATATTAAATTGACTTCCATTCAATTTTTTTTTCAACTTCATTAGCTTCTAATGAATTAACACTTACATTCATTATTTCATATCAATTTATTTACACTCAATTGATTAACATTCAATTCATTCATTAATTCAATTGCTAATTCATTTAACAAATAAGGTTGAATCTCATTTATATAACTCAAGTTCACATCCATTTAATTCACTATTATTTTACTTCGATACCAAAATCAACTTCATTCAACACCACTTAAGTTATATTCCATTTCAAACATCATTTGTTTAACTTAACTTAAATTTCTACTTATAAATCCAATTCAGATTTCAATTCTAAAGTAAATTCCATTTAACTTTACCAAAGTAAAATCTTTATTATTTCATATTATAAGTTCAAAACTCGTTTCACTTATATTCAACAGTTACAACTTGGATTTCAATTTCAAATTTGTTTATCACAACCAAACTTCAATTTTCAATTTACTATGGTAGCAAATCCATCACATAGAAACTTGAGAATGATACTGATGATGCGGCAGTCATCACCCTTATAATTTCCCAGTAATAGTAGTGAATCCAGTGCTTTAAATTCTTTCAAAAAAAATTTTCTTTTATTCATAAATCACATTTATAAGTCTTTTACTTATATAATTTCACTATTTTCTCTTTACTTATATAAGATCATTTCACAATTGTAAATCATATTAATTATAATTCCATACTTATAATTCTTCGCTTATACAATTTATTCTTTCACAGTTGTTTTTATTTAGATTATTCAAACATCCTTTAATTAACTTATATATATTCTTACATTTTCAACGACCAAACAATCAACTTATATACACTTTAATAATTTATGAAAATTATTCCTTTATATATAAAATATAATCAAGGTAAAATTATTTCATTTACCCAATTTTAAATGATACTATGTCGGTTTATCTCGTTTAAGAGTTTAGAAACCCTTATCGAAACAGTTAGCTAGACTGTATCGACCAGAATCTATAAACAGCTCAACGGATAAGTCAACGCAATAGAAAACAATTTCATATTCACTAACAAATACGCGCTCATATCTATTATTACACTCAAACTCATTCTAGAGTACTACTGACTCTATCTCTAATGAGTAATTCCCAACAGAGCCAAGGTTGTCACTTAACCAAATGCTCTGATACCAAATGTGAGGATAGGGATTTTCGACTCTCGAAAGTCAACATTAATACGTCCATTGTATCAACTGCCGAGCAATCGAAGGCCGGAGAACTGTACCCTTAGGGTTTGAGAAGAAGAAAAAGATAGAAGAAGTAAGAAAGAAGAAAAGGAACAGAAACAATATCAGAATCTCACAATCGCAGCGGAACAACATATAATGGATAAATGAATAATCTTTAAATCAAAAGAACTATATCAGTTATTACATTACATGACATTACATTACATTATCAGAGTTTACAACAACAAACAGCGGAAAAGAAATACTATATACTAGTTGATACGCCATGCCATCCAGCTTGCTCCTTGAGCTCCACAGCATCTCCTGAATTCCAGAATGACCTGATAACCTGACTCTAGACTGCCCGTGTAGAAATTGGTAGGCACCCAGAGTTTAGGAAGGAAAAAATAAACTCCAGATCAGTCATGGGACTGGTGTGAGAACTTAAAACAATTATATCTTTAAAACAACAAAGAAATATTTTTTTAAATAGATTCGCAATGCTTTTAGAAAATGAAACTACCATAAGGCCTCCCGCGCACACACACAATGAAAACGCAGAATCGGAGGAGATTTCTCCTTATGATAGTCAAACATGCTTGATACGCAAATTTTCTTTGATATTATTACTATAACCGCGAAGTGTAGAAAAACATTTCGAAAGTATAATATAAATCTTAGCCAACATACGACCAGTATCGTATGCCTACTATAGCTACCATCTAAACAGTGGGGCGCCACCATAAGTAAATGGCAGGTTCTACAACTAAAACAGTACAGGGATCGTATTGTTTCTTTGGATTTTCCAACAAATGGTCAGGCTAAGGAACTTCCCATTACCACATGGAAACGCTTCTGGAGAGACGCCCCGAGAACCTAACCGGATCTCTGCCAACACAAGGTCGGGTTAACTCTGCAAAAGTAGGTAACAACTGACACGAGTATGCCATCCCCCGGTTGTAAACAACCTTTATCTGGGGATCCTCAACCAACATCAATCACAAAGTCATATATATTTGCGACATTCACAAAAGTTAAGTATCTGGGCTCCATACCATGATACCACTTCTATCCAGAAGGAAATGACATACCCTAAGGGGCGCTACACCCTAAAACCTTGCTGCATCTTTCCTGTTTTGACCATTTCCGGGGTGTGAGGTCCGACGAAGTCTCGTCCACAAAGCTACGCTTTATACAAAAGCTATGCTTTGATCAACAAATGCTCAGCAGCACTTCGTAGGCCACAGTACTAAATTGGGAATATATCACTAGTAACCATCAACTACATAACCTCTGAGCTCGTATGCCTCAGAGAAGGGTGTTAAGCTAAGAGAATAAATTCCCCGCCACCAACAGAAATATATTTGATAGAAACCAGCTTTACATCTCAAATTGTAACGTCAGACACACATCCATACAAGTCCGTTCCGGGATCAAACGGAACCGAAGGCACTTCCAAAGAAGCCCTTGCAATCCGGATATTCACTAATCACGACCGGAATTCCCATCACAATGGGTGATAAAATCTCTATATCGGAGATCAGCCGATGCAGAGTCATTCGACGGTAATCCTTCCGTTTTCGAAAATACCCGCACTACAACAAAAAGTGTCTTTTATAGCGGCATATAGCCGCTATTAATCACAACCATAGCGGTTTGATAAGCGATGTATATCGACATGTTATAAAAAACTGTTGAATATTTATAACACAAAATGTGCCGCTATGGTTGAGCTTAGTTTTACAACGCAAATTCGCCGCTATGGTACGTTAATTCAATAGCTCATTATTGTCGCTATAATACAGCTAAATCTCAACGGAACTGGAAATCTTTATAACACCATTTTGCCGCTATAAAATATTTATTCAATAGCTCATTGTAGCCGCTATAATACAGCTAAATCTCAACGGAATTGGAAATCTTTATAACACCATTTTGCCGTTACAAAATATTTATTCAATAGCGGTCATTTCACGCTATTAAATCAACATGTTATTGTATTGATAAATTCTTTTACAGCTCATATATGCCGCTATAAAAATCGTAGATACACTTTTCAAGAGCTATGCCTATATATTACATTTTAATAATAGCAATCAAACTAAATCTTCATAAACGAATAAAGATTATAATCAACAAATATAACACAAGAGCATGCTCAGAAAGAAATGTGATATATTTTTCATTACAGTGTACAAACATTAACGCAAGTGCATAACCATTGAGTAAAACATAAGCCTGCAGCCAAGTTAACACAGAGAAACAGAAAATAATGTCAATTTAATAAGTGTACAAACATTACAGAGTACAAACATTAATACAATCCTTTCAAATATTACAGAGTACAAACATTACAGAGTTCCAACATGCAAGATCTGATCTAGTTGCGTACTAAGGACCTTGCTTCCTTCCAAATAAGCCTGCGAAGTTAACACAAAGAAATAGAAAATGTTAAAACAAGTGCATGCTCAGATAGAAATGTGATATATATTTTTCATTACAGTGTACAAACATTAAAGCAAGTGCATGAACTGCATGAACTAGATACTACAATTGATTATTTCTACTGATCTATTTTCCCAATATGGAAAATAGATTAAAGCAATGCTAACCACACTTTTCTCAGTTGCAGCAACCATCTGTTGAAGCATTTCTAACACTCCAACATTTTGCCATACATTTCTAACTGCTACTTCTTCAATGCACCCATGAAAATACAACATATCCTTCCACCGCGTGCTCCATACATACCAACATTTTCTGTTATCTATTTTCTGCTACAGGCAATATTTGTGTAACTTATATTCAATATTTATTTTGAATTTTTATCAATTTATCATTTGTTCACCTATAAATGGATATATTACTAATCATAACGATTCAATATATATTTTACTCAAATTTGTTTCATGTAAAAGATCTTTTAATTAGGGTAACTATTACACCAAGAAGAGTTGACTGTTTTAATTTGTTTCATTGCTCATCTACTGACCACAACTCCTTGCATTTTCTCAGCCACTACCCACTACTGCCATTCCTCAAACTCCACTACTTATATCCTTCACTGTCATTCAACTGCAGTTCCTCCAAACCATTACTTCTACCTTCCACACAACGTTCACCATCGACTTGCACAGTTATTTAAACCCACCTAACAAAGATCCACAACAAACCCCTTCACTTGCCACTGTCAATACTTGCTTTTGAGTTTCAATTCATCCACCAGAGCAACTACTATCACCAGAGCAAATCACCACATCATTACATTCGAAACTCTACCCACCCCATTTTTGCCTGAATCTTTGCCTTCTGGTTCACTGCGACAATACAACAACTTACTTGCGTGACCATACTCTATCTGCTCCGATCTGCTGCTAGCATTAACATTACAGAGAGTGCCTTCAACAAACTCCACCTCTCTCTGATCAACTCAACATCTCCACCGAAATACAAATTGTCAACTAAAACTATCATCGCATCCGGCCCTAAAGGAACATCATTGACAATCTCGTTTGGATCGTCTGACACGAATCTTCCTTCAGCAACGATCTCTTCATTCCCTCGCCAATCCAATAAATCACACTTCTTCAAATTTAGCATAAGTTAATTTTTATAAGCTTATTTAGTTTTGCGAGCGCAAATGAACACTATGCAAGTTTAGCATAAGTTAATTTTTATAAGCTTATTTAGTTTTTATTAAACCTAATTAACGAAGTTTATTTTTATAATCTTAGTTAATTTTATCGTGATTATTATTATTATTATTATTTAAATTTTATTCTTACATATAGTTAATTTTATTATTAAAATTACTTAACTAAGATCATAAAAATTTATTTTAACTACTAAGATTATTGTTGTTGTTGCTACCAATATTATTAATATAAACTTAATTAATTTTTATAAACTTAGTTAGTTTTTTATTATTATTACACAAACTTGTTATTTTTTATAAGACTTGGTCAATTTGGTTAATATTTTATTATTATTGTAAACTTATTTAATTATTATTATTATTTTGTATAAATTTAATTAATTTTTATAAAACTTAGTTAACTTGTTTATTATTTTATAATTTTTTATTATTATTAGTATTATTAGTATCCTAAACTTAGTCAATTGTTATGTAACTTAGTTAATTTTTATAAACTTTGTTTATTTATTGTTATTATTGCTATTACAATTTTTTTGAAGGGCTTAGTGTGATTATCATTTACTAAAGAGGTATAAGCAATTTAAAGTGAAGTGCAGTGGATTATTATGCCATGAAACTAAGCTTTCTATATTTGAAGATTTTCATATGCATTTCATAGGACCCTAACTTTTTCTAAGAAATTCTACCCTCCAGGAAAGTACTAGGTCTGCGTTATTGTGTAAAGTGATTGAAGAATGGGAACAATTCAATGATATATGGTTACATGGGTTTACCCAAAAAGAATTTTGCTGTGGAACAACGGATATCGGTTTTTGAACATCTTGTTCTTGAAATCAAATACCGATATCGTGCGTTTCATATGTGAAATGTGTATTTAAAGGCTACAACATCTATATGTAATATATACAACTACACTATGGATCATAGAGATTCAATATAAGGTTTACCCTGTCTTGTATATGAGACGTTGGTGTATTCCACCACAATAGACCTCCTAATGTAGCGACAGTAAGAACCTGAAACATACTTAGCTTGTAAAATGCCTCATGCCTTCTTTCTTTCACTCCTCTTCTTATAAGTACACTAAAACGTCCCCACCATCTATTACACCATTGCTCCTTCTTCATTGTTACTGCATAATCATTTATGCTTAGCACACAAACTAGTTATTATTTATAACACAGTGGTACGAAACTTTGTTGTGGCTGTAATTGCTATTGTTGTAGTCCATTGCTAGTCCACAAAACTCTGTTTTTAACCTTGTTGCTATGTTTTCAGTAAATTTCTGCCTTCTAGATATTATATGAAGTAACGTAAAAGAAGAATTATCAGTGGGCTACGCTCTTTTACTGCCCGATGGCTTATTCTTTGAAACCATATGAAATAACCTGTAAATCTAAAACTAACCTAAATAGTTGGTTATCATGAAACATTAGTAAAAACATATGAATTGCCCCTGGCATACCCTATGTACACATGAACTTTTTATGCAAACATACCTGTATCAATAGATTGATTTCCATTGTACAAAAATATATGCATATAATCCTTCCTCTTTACTCAAAACTAAAACTCCCTCGTCTCAAATTATATAGTGAATTTGAGCATGCAACCAAAAGATAAAATAGAGAGAGAAGTGAGATGAACAAATCGACTAGCTTTTGCTTGGTACTCAGAGTAAATGGTAAATGGAAATTATTGAAAACAGTTGCGACATGTCCGTATCTGGATTTTGAATAGGTGTTTTGAAGCTAGAACTTAAAGGGTTGGTATGATAGTATTACATAGCCAAGTACAATGGTAGATTCGGTTCGATTGCTGATGGCCTGAAGAGGCAGGGCTATGACAAAACATAGTTGAAGTAAGAAATGGAAAATAATAAATAAACAAACAAACAAATAATCGTTGGAGAGTGGGTGCTGGAGTTGGGCACTGGTGTAGCCGTCTAACAGAGGTGTGGCCGAAGGTGGGGTTACGACGGTATCAATTTAAGATATCAATTATTAATCGTACCAAGGGTATAAATAGTCCATGGTTGGACAAAAGTTCGGAGTAAAATAGTATATATTTTTATACTCCAAATCAATAATAATGGTATTAGTCTAGTTACAGAATTATTGTACAAAAGAATTAGCAGTAAGTAGTATTAGATTTTAGCGATAATTAATAACAAATACAGCAATTACTTCTATCTTTAAAATGTAGTTTTTCTGCCTAAAAAAGAAACGATGAACCAGTTAGTTTTGCACAGTGCTATAAAAAAGATTAATACATATTGTATCTTTGGCATGTATGCCTTTTTATTAATCATAAATAGAAGGAACAATGAGTTATATATCATACTGTCATAAAATAAAAGGTAGTATATATATGCTCATTGTGGATATCCATGAGCATAACTATATTTATTAACTATAGCAATAAGTTATAAAGGTAAGGAAAATGATCATGGGACAACCATTGGATCCGATCCTTAAAGAGAAAATTATATAAGGAAATTAAAAACAAAAATAGTATTATCAAATGATGAATTTTGTGTAAATATCCATAGTTGTACTGTGTACTATCATTTTATCCACATATTTGGTGAATTAAAAACAAAAATCGAACTATCAATAAAATAAAAATTCAAACATAAAAAAACAACTTAATATTTTATTCAATTATTGGTAACTCTAATACATTTTAGTTATTTTATCATGGTCCTCTACTCACATTGACACCCAAAAACCATAATAATAAGTTAATCTATTATTTTTATTATTATATAAATAAATTTATTTATTTGTTATAAAACTAAGTTAATTTAGTTAATAAATAAATTAGTTAATGAAGTTAATTTTTTGACCTTAGTTAACTTATGTTATTACTATTTTACATAAATTTAATTAATTTTTATAAAACTTAGTTAACTTGGTTAGTATTTTGTAAATTATTATTATTATACACTTAGTTTTTATAAACTTATAATTAGTTTATTATTATTGTTATTATTGTTTGAATTTGATTAAGTTTTATAAAATTAGTTAACTTAGTTGATATTTTATTATTTATTATTATTATAAACATAGTTAATTTTCATAAAATTTGTTAATATTTTATTATTATTATAGCTTTATTTAATTTTTGTAAATCTTACCTAACAAACAAGGAGAGTAACAGCTTCCTTAATCAAATTCATTTTAATAGTAGCAATTTATTATACTAGGCAGCTCATAATAGTAGAAAGTTAAAAAAAACAATACCTCGTTTGATACCACATCCTATAAATCATCACTTGCAAGAATGAAGAATTCAAGTGATCCATCAACCACCTCCTCCTGCATTAGCACAATAAAAGTCCTTCACTCATAGGAATTACTCGATAATAAGCAACGTATGCACTTTAATTGCAAAATTATGCACAACTAGAATATAGCGATGAAGAATATACCTTACTTTCAGGCTCAACAACATATTGCTTCAAGAGTTTATCATCAAATACACGAGAAATGGTAAGCACATCGTCCAACCTGCCATATGCTAATTTAGTTTAATCCTGGATGCACCGATGATCTAATTTCAGTTTAAGGAACTGGTTTTGATACCTTAAAATCTTTCTGGTTTTATAGCACTATATACTTAATTCTATTACTAACCTTGCTAGCCAAAGAGCAGTAAAAATTGTAACAGTACATAAAATAAACAATGCACCAGAGCAGCACAAAATGAAATGAAAAGAGAGGACATTATAAAATTAGCCAATGCCTAATAATCTCGATTGTAGAAAAGATATCTATAATGAGAAGGCAGTGAAGTTATTTCATTGCAAATGAGAAAATGTTTTGCCTATATGTAATCCTTTCTTCAGTAACTGGCCTCTTCTTAAACTATATGTTTATGCACATTATGAACAACAAATAATCTCCAATGTTTGCGCCAAAATTGGTCACAAACCCCAAATACCGTGAAAGCACCAGTGTATGAACACAAACCAACAATATTCAAACACAAATAACAGATCTCAGCAAATATTGAACAATAATCCCAAAGTAAAGAACAGAGACACAAGTTTTATAGTGGTTCGGCTATCTCCGGCCTACGTCCACTCTAAAGTTTTTATCCTTTTATTGATTATCCTTGATGATTATAGATGATTACAGCAGTTACAATGTCCAAAACTTGAAATAAATAGCAGCAACGATGATATGGAATGATTCTGGCAGCATCCAAGCGTCCTTTCACTCTCTAGAATCTCCGACCCCTTTTCTGAATGACCAGGGGCTCTATTTATAGGCGTAGAAGGCTGATATTTCTCCTAGAAACAAGGTAGACCGCTTCAGGCACATGAGAGGGCCCACACGGCCGAAACCTGGAGATCCGGGCCCACACTGGGATCGATTCGAACTCCATTCGAATCGATCTAGAAATTGTCCAATTGAGCTGAAAATTGGTGAGAACATTCTTCAATATGTAAGCAAACTCCTGTAAAAATTTCATTGCATTTGAATCAACGGTTTGGAAGATATGATCGATTCGAATTTGGGGTTTCCTGGACTTCGCTTCGTTCGAACCGATCACTTCAAATCGATTGATTCGAATCGATCCAAGCACGTGCTAGTAGGTCGACGTGGCGCGCATGCTTCGGGTTGATCCATCTTTGTCGCCGAGTTGAGCGCTTCCCTCCCTGAAGATGCGTTCGTATCCATTTGTTTGAGCTGCCCTGACTATTTCCTTCGAATCGATCGGTTCGAACAAGATTGGTTCGAATACGATCGATTCGAATGTCCTCCCCGAGTCCTTCATATCCCTGCACTTCTGTCCTTCCTTCGAATCCATCTCCTTCGAATCCCTCTTCTTCGAATCCATCTCTTCGAGTCACTGCGTACCCTTTTCGAACGCCTTCTTCGTATCGATACGAAGCAACCATGTTAGAGACAGTAGCTCGATCGATTCGAAGTCCATCGAGTCGAACCAACATCCAACGCAAACCCTTCAGAGCTGAATCCATATTGATCGATACGAAGTGTATCGATTCGAAGTGATCGCTACCTTCGTTGGGTTCGAACCATCCATGCGCGCCGTGCCTTCGATCGATTCGAACCTGATGGGTTCGAACCTGATGGATTCGAACAGCATGCCTCTCCTACCTTGAATCGATCATAACTCCTCCATATGAACTCCGATTATCCTGAAATTTGAAACATAGCCTTCCCTAATCCTTAACGTCATCCCCAATTCATTTCGTCCCGATCGGAGTTCAACCAAATTTTGACGACATCGATCGTAGCCTTGATTCCAACTGATCTCCAATCCTGACATCCATCATTCCTCGTTCATTTGTTGATATCCCAGTTTTGACCAAAAATGGGATAACACTTTGCCCTCCAAAACATGTCTTGTGATAACAAGATGTGTTTTGAATAGTCCCGAATCCAGTATCCAAAGTCCATAGCCATATCGCCAGAGTATGTCATCCTTGACTGCTTCGAGCCGATGCCCAATTCCAAATCCCATAACCAAAGCCTTAGCCAATTCCATATCCATTCGAACTCGGTAGTCGAGTTTGAATCCATCTTTACACAATAGCCAATAACCGAATCCAGAACCTCTCCAGGTAGATATCCAAATTCATAACCTGTCCAAGTTCTTGCCAAGTGCAATCCACACTTGATGACCGTAGCCCAATGTCCCTGGGCGTGAATAATGCCGTGGCTTAAGTCCTAAGCCGAATCCTAGTCACTCCGGACCCTTGCTGAGCATAGTCCATACTCAACGACCTGAAAATAGCAATTGATGATACAGGGCCTAGGTCCTAGGCTGAATCCTGGTCTCTCCGGACCCTTGTCGAGCATAGTCCATACTCGACGACCTGAATGAGTCACTTTACCGCGTTCGGGCAAAATGACTCACCCCTTGCCAGGCACAGTCCGTACCTGACGACCGTTTATCAAAAATCAGATGGAAAACCAACCAAAATCTAATCCAAAATCCAAATCCAAAATCCAAGTCAAAACCAGAAAATCAGCAATCCAAACAGCATCTAAGATCAAAAACAAGCATCCAAATCAAAAAGCAAACAAAACCAGGAGTTCAATCCAAACTCCAAAACCAAACCAGAGAAGACAAATGTCCAAAATCCAAAACAAGAAAACAGATTTCACAAACCATAGTTTCACGATTTATCATCATTCGGAGCATGCCTAGGGGCTATCTCCGGTCCCATACATGCGTAAACGATTTAGCCGCTTGCTGATGGTTTGCTACTTATTGCGTATCATCCAGGTTAATGGATAATCAATCGACCGTCATCCCTGGGTCTCACATCATCACGATGTGAGGTTGATGGTGGTTGCTCCTGCTCCACTGTTGCATTCCGTGCTCCAACATATTGCCTCAGCTGTCCATTCCTCACATGCTCCTCAACTATATCCTTCAAGTGCCTGCAGCTGTTAGTGTCATGTCCGTCTAAATCGTGGAAAAGACAATGCCTTCCTGATGCCCTTTCTCGTTCAGATGGTTCTCTCCTAGCCGGTCTCCGGTAGGGAAGGCGATCTCGAGTATCCATGTATATCTGTTCCAGTGTCTCGTTCAGTCCTGTGTAAGTGGAAAACTTTGGATCCTTCCATCGCTTCCTTGCATTTCCGGAATCATCATCGAACTTCCTTTTTCCCTTGTCCTTGCCCGAGCTTCCATTGGATGGTCCTTCATCCTTAACTGATTCACTTCTTTTAACTTTAAATCCATACTTGCATCTTCTTGTCGAAGAAACCTTTCAGCTTCGTGAAAGAATTCCTCGATATCCTGAGGGGGGTCTCGTACTAGAGACATCTTAAAATCTGAATCCTCTCTGACTCCTGATACTGCCGCCATCAGAACCATTGATGGATCCGGCCGATCTACTGAAGTAACTGCCGCATTGAATCGTGTTAGGAAAGCTCTAAGCGATTCGTCCATCCTTTGTTTTACTGATGTCAATGTCATCACGTTCTTCGGTCTTTTGATATGAACCCGAAATTGTCCCAAAAACTTATCCACCAATTCTCTCCAAGTCCTGATAGATCCTTCTCCCAGCTGTCTGAACCACATTGCAGCCTGGTTTTTCAAGTATAAAGGGAAGCATCGGGCCATCACCTCTTCCGATGCCCCCAGTACCTCCATGTGTCTGGTGTATCTCATTAAATGATCAGTTGGGTCTGTCTCGCCATCATACGAGTCCACGCTAGGCAGCTTAAATTTGGGTGGATTCTGAGCTGCCTTGATCTCTTGAGTAAACGGACTCTTGTTTACTCCTTCCAAGTCTTTGCTGGCCAAGCCTCTACGCATCGTTCTCCTAATAATTTCCACTAATCCAGCATTGTCCGCCAAAGGTTGCCCCCCATGTCCTTGAGGGAACTCCGGTACATATTCCTCGTGTGGCTCATTAGCCGCGACGTTGGCCCTAACCTGTTGAACTCCTTCCAAAGGTACTCCTGCATTGGATCCTATGGGCCTGCCCCCAAGCCCTTGTTGATTGCCTTCCAATTCAGAGTTCTGTCCTTCATTGGGTTCCATGGCTCTAGCTCTTTGTTCCACATTAACAGCTGCTGTGGCTGGTCCTAAGTTTTGCATCCCTGTAGCTCTTATCTGTTCAAAGAAAGTCTGCATCATATCCTGTTGATTCTTTAGCAACCTCTCTTGTAATGAATTTGCCATAGCCTCCATTTCGTCTCTAGTTATGTAGATAGAAGCTTGTCCTTCCCCAGCTTCGGAGGATGCCTCTTGACTTCCTCCTTGTTGGCTTCTATCAGCTCTCTGTCTTGTTTGTCGAGTCATTGTTTTTGAATCTGAATCTTCCAAGCTTTTCAAATCTGAACTTCAATCCGACGCAGCGGGTGCTAGTCCTTCTCAGTGAAAGCACCAAAGTGTTTGCGCCAAAATTGGTCACAAACCCCAAATACCGTGAAAGCACCAGTGTATGAACACAAACCAACAATATTCAAACACAAATAACAGATCTCTCTTCGTATCGATACGAAGCAACCATGTTAGAGACAGTAGCTCGATCGATTCGAAGTCCATCGAGTCGAACCAACATCCAACGCGAACCCTTCAGAGCTGAATCCATATTGATCGATACGAAGTGTATCGATTCGAAGTGACCGCTACCTTCGTTGGGTTCAAACCATCCATGCGCGCCGTGCCTTCGATCGATTCGAACCTGATGGGTTCGAACCTGATGGATTCGAACAGCATGCCTCTCCTACCTTGAATCGATCATAACTCCTCCATATGAACTCCGATTATCCTGAAATTTGAAACATAGCCTTCCCTAATCCTTATCATCATCCCCAATTCATTTCGTCCCGATCGGAGTTCAACCAAATTTTGACGACATCGATCGTAGCCTTGATTCCAACTGATCTCCAATCCTGACATCCATCATTCCTCGTTCATTTGTTGATATCCCAGTTTTGACCAAAAATGGGATAACATCCAAGTTCTTTACATTATAGTGCAGAAGCAAGAATCCGATTCTTCATCTTCTGAGTCACTTTATTCGCTGCAAAAGGAACTTAGCATAGAAGTACCTTAGATATATACTAAAGCTTTGTTTAATATAGTCATTCTTGCTAAAATCCAAAGGATACCCATTATTTCTTAAAATAAATGGGGACACTACACTTAGCAACATACCAACAGTAAATACAAAGTTCCCTGGTCAAAATAGCAAAACTCAATGATAGTAAAATGGTAAGTGCAAAATAACAAATCTAACACACTCTACCTCTAAAGTCCTGAAGTGTTTGAATCAAATACTGTAGATCCATACTAAACTCTATTGCACAAGGACTAAAATGAAACATCGTGGTGTTTGCATGATCGATCATTTCTAGTTGCCGCAAATCAACATCCATCTCCTATGTAAAACAGTGACTTGTAGAGAATCTTCTGATCGAATTACAGAGTAGCATTTTCTGCAAAATTAAAAAAGATTATCAATGGAAGTAAAAAAAAAGCACATAATGCCATTCATTTCACAATTCTATGATTGATTAAATGCATCATAATTTTTAAATTCATGTATTCATTTCATTATAATTTAAGCATTCAATTTAGGGACAATAACTGCACACTACACATTTATGTGTTCCTATTAATATATAGAAAAATGATTGTAACATGCTCTTACTAAGCAAGCCACGTTTCAAAGGTAATAGCAGTTTCAATATGTGAACTGAAACCAAGCAATCCAGCTCCTTATTAGAATATTAAACATCAAAATTATTATGTTATACATTAGGAGATGTAGTAATGCGCATGGAGCTAGTTGGATGTAAGGGTAGACTTTGGTTTGGCAACTCAATAGGTTTTAAACTAAATTACTTTCAACTCAGATCTTACGTTCCAATGTAATGAAACCAACACACTGTTTCCAAATTCATACTAAAGAAACGGTACGCTGTTTAATTTAATGTAATTGCAGACTTCCAGAGAGTATTGATATGCAAAAAATACACATATTCTGGAAAATTACTTGTTGTAAATGAATGGACACCTGATAATTCCTTTGATAACAAAACTATTGATTCTTTTGATATTGGGGTAAAAATACACAAAATTGACATGAAAAGTTATGTGCAACTGATGCATTATCAAGATTAGCTAGTTGCATTGGCAAGCCACTTAAACTAGATGAAATTACAATAGAAAAACGAATCATAAAATTTGCGAAAATTCGGTATAAATTGATTTATAGTCTATTTTGCCAAAAACAATTCAAGTTCGAATGTACAATGGATTAGCCAAAGTATTTTATATTACATATGACAACGTCCTTCAAAAATGCTCTCAATGCAAGAGCTTTTGACATGCCAAAAAATACACGTCTCTAAACCAAGGTGGATCCCAAAACAAACTTCTTACCATAGCCATGAGGATGGTCCATCCATTGAGCAACAATCAAAACCCGATAGCTGTGAAGCTTGTAAACCATCTGCAAAACCACAACCTATATTGGAAGATAATGCCACACAGTGAATCAACCTTAAATAAAGTGGTCAGCGGCTTGATATTTCAATATATGACTTAATTGTTTTATTTACCTATCTAGATAAGTTGTCCGTAAAAAAATTAGTACAGATCACATGTTTTAGTAGTAAATATGTTGTTTACTTAAAGCAAGTGAAAATTACAAAGCATGGCATATCAGCCATTATGATATCTATTCTACATGTCTTCCTGTACATGGAATCTACTCATAAGAATCTGGTCCACCAAAATGCAAAAATTTTCATGAAGTGACAGTCTATGTCTGTATCAACACATTCATCCCCAAGAACACTAGACCAAATTAACCATCTAACAAATATGCCAGCACGACTTAGTTACTCGCAACTTCATAATATGCTCACTGTCGCCTAATTTACTCAAACAACATGATTACATCAATACAGAGGTGCAAGATCTACTAAGTGCTAAGTTTGAAATTAAGTAATTCAAAATATAAGTTGACATCCAAATATTCCACATGTGGTTGCTTGAATGATTAAAGTTTCCTCAGTATGCACTTAACTCAAGCTAAATAGTTATTGTTGACCAGCAAACGATATATACGCTCAACCATCATAGGAAATCACTACATCAACCAAAAGACATGAAAATAAGTAATCTTAAATGCAATGATTCTGCTCACGTACTCTGCATGCACGTTCTACTTGTGTAATCAGCTTGCATTGTAGCTTCCCCTCTACACAAAACTATCTAATACGACCCTATCAAACACTTATCACTTATGATGAGTTCCAAGGCCAAATTAAAATCTGTTGTTCTTTTTAGCACATAAAATATAAAAAACAAAAGGTAGTTATGAACATCCTCTTAGCAACACCAAGAAAGGTTGAATAACAAGTACATCATTGCCTTTGATACATCTAATTCATGTGACTTTTTTTTGTCCTAGGACCCTGGAATAGAGTATTTGTAATAACATCGAAAGCATATATTTTATAGTACTTCGCTGAAGAATATATTTCCAATGTTTGTTTTGATGCTAAGTAAGAATGAAATTCAAACTCCATTTGAGCTACATGTAGTCTTAATAGCTTCATGATCGTTGAAAAATCTAGATCTCCCAATCCAAGGCTTCTGGCTTTTTTATATGCCTACATATTCAAAATGCAATGGAAAAATAAAGAAGTAGCGTGAAAAATCAAGACTTAAAGGAATACACAAGTAGATAAAATTTTCTTCAACTCGTGAATTTAGTTTTGAAGTTTCAACTTCATAGAATGCAGATGAACTGGACAATGTAAGGTTTTAGATTTTCGACTTAATGGGTGTATGTGAAAAACCTGAAGTAAAGTCATTAATATTACCTGGAAGGTAGAACATCTAAAAACCAATGAGAAGTTCATTTATTTAGCGTACTTACAGAAGTCCATCAATAACTGCAAATGAGGGTATGTATCCTCACACCTTAGATGTCAGTTTAAACTAATGCTTCTTTTGCAAGCAGTAGTCTCAGTGTCTCATTGTAGGATATTAAGTATAAAACAGTTAGCGAATTTTAGGAAGAAAAAAATAGCTCAATGCAAGATACTTTTGCTAGTTATTAGCTGACCACATTAAGATAAACAAAGGTCCCAATCAGAATTGGCAAAAATACTATCATATATTATCATGTGAAAGAGCATAACTTGGATTACTAAATGCATATATCCTTTGATCTAAGTATGCCTGTTTTTCAAGCTCTGTGCATGCTAGAATTGAGAAAATTGGTTAAACATCGGTCAATAGCATTGAGACTCTAAATATCACCCCCATATCGTACTAATTGGTAGGCATTTCCTCATAATGACTACAAAAGAAAGCCTATCTAGCAGGCTTCAAAATTGATAATATCAAGGCTACAGCTTTGATTACACTCTTTTGTATACTACAGATATATAATGATAAATTATAAACTATGTCAATGCTTAGAAGAACACAACATTCATAGAAAAAATGAGAACCTCATTAGAAGCTGTAGTAATCGACATTGATACAGAATTTTTCGTCTCATAGAGCAAGAGCTAATCTTGTATCCTTTTGTTGATGCTTGAGGGGAAATGTAGGTGGACAACTGACCTTTATCATTGAAGTTCCCTTCATGCGGAACATTGGATTTGCAATTGCACCAAGATCCTGGTTATTGATATCCATAGCCTCTTAGAATATTTATCCTTTTGTTTCTCTATTTTTGTGTTTTTTAACAACAAATTCTTACCATAACATCCAGAAGAGTTTGTTGGCTCAGTCCACTTTTTTTAGTCAACGTAAGGCCTTTAGATATTCAATTCATCATGCTACATAAACAATGCCAAAATAGTTAACATTGCTAGGATTTGGTAAGAGATATCAAAAGCAGTATGTTTACATTTGCAGATACTATGGCAACTATGCCACTAGAGTGTCCATTTATTTCCACCAACGAATTCTAGGTTAAATGGGTAACAAAGTAAGAATTAAAATTGAAATTGTACATATTTCTTAAGTTTGCAATCGCATGCTATTTCAAAATTAAAATCTTGCATGATGTATACAATAACCATGTTAAGAATTCGTCTTGAATAGTTTTAAAAAAATGAACAGATATTTGAATATAAGAAGAGGGCTCTATAATTCAATAAGCTAAACGTTAATTAATCTTACTAGGAGAAGCCGGAAGATGAAATCCCTTTGCCTATACCGAACCCTCAACTCCTTTGTACAGTATGAATTATAGGTTCAAATGGCTAATGATATTAGTAGGGGAGAATAAGGCAACAATTGTTAAATTAGGGACCTAAGAAAAAGAAGTTGGAGAAAAAATTAGCAGTAAGCAGTGAGTTATCGTATTTTCAGTATACAGAAGATGGAAGATAAAATTGACTTACCTTGTTCTTTGTTAGAAACCTTAGACTTGGAAGGAAGAGGAAATCATCTGAACGGGTAGGTAGTTGAAGAAAAGAGAATAAAATTTGAGTAAATGATTCAAGAAAAGGGAAATAACTGATGAAGAGGGAAAGTGAAATAATTTGAGGAAGACGCGACTATCCAAATAATTCCCTCTTTGTGAGAGCGTTACACACGCAGTGGCTACTCCACATGAACAAATTAAAGCAAACAATAACACTACCAAATGAAGCGTTATCTTTTGCCGTTATAAAAACCAAATTTTCTTGTAGTGCCGGTCTTTAACAGCGGTCTTCAAATGCTATCCATTACGACGTATCACTATTCGGAATGGGATTCGTGACCCAAAGGTCCTCTTCTGGCTAAACCGAATAGCGAGCGCTTATTTTAAAATAAGTGTAGCATTCAAATTCAAGCAAATCACAACAAATACCCATTTAAAGGTAAATATTGATAGTCAGTTATTTAACTATCAATAGATATGCACAAAATCACCAGATTCCAAATAATTCCCCAAATTATTTAATTTCCAAAAAATATCTTTACAAGATAATCCATAAATTTGTTTCCATACTTCAAAAATAAATCAATGTTTATTTTTAAACAAATTTCTCTTTTCTTTATAAATTCCATGGTGAATTTAAATTTCCAAATTCCACTGATATACGATTTTCAAATCGATTTCAAATATTCACTTTCAATTCATCTTTAAAAGATAAAATCTCAAAACATTTCACTTCATATTGGAAAACATTTCCATACTTATTTAATAATAAGTAACTCACAAATCTATTTATTTTCAATACTTAGAAAATATTCAATATACTTAAATCTAAATTAAGTATATATTTTATTCTTCAAGGAAAACATTCTCTTAAACATATTCATTTGAGTCAAAACGAATGTTGCGTAAAACACCATTACGACAACCCAAAATTACTAGTATAGGGATTCGAAATTAAGATAGATATATAATACCAATACTATATAAAACATTTCCTTTCAAAATCATTTACTATAACAACAGTGTTATAGTCCACTATTTCCTTGTATTTCTCGAAAACGTCTATTTCAACAATGAATGTTGAAATCTATGGTTTCGATCCTTAACACTTTTTAAAACAACTTCAAATCGTTTTAATTCTATTTAAAAGATCACTTCCCCAAAACATTTATTTAATATATTATTCACTGTCCAAAATTGTGAATATACTTCGTTAACCAAATTCAACATTTCTACACATTTAATTTAAAGTATTATCCACTGTCCAAAATCGTGAATATACTTCCTTTAATAAGCTATAATAATTAACTTATCAAAATAAGTCGATTTCAGATTTATAAAACAATGTTTATAAATTCCATTTATATTTTATAACAACTTCAACTTATAAAATCACTTTATTAATAAATTCTATCCATATCCCATTTACATGCCAAAATCCAGTTTATAATTTAATTGCTTATAAATCTTTTATTTTACAAAATCTATTCATTTTATAACTTCACAATTTATAAATCTATAAATTTCATTCACTTATGAAATCCATTTATACTTTATTTTAACACTTATAAAAACTCGTTTTATAATTCCAATATTTTAATTTATAAATATCAATTTTATAAATCTTTTATATAAACCGTTTATAATAATTCAAAAATCCCAATTTAAACCATTTTACAAATTTATCAATTACATATTTCAAAAATCACATTTCGGTTATATTTCACAAAAATATAATTTTTATAACATAAAATTTTCTAAAACGTTTATTTATTTAAAATGAATCAATTTCAAAATTCAATAGAACGTATACTTTCAAAACTCACTTTAAAATACTTTTAAATTCGAAATCATTACTTTAATATTTTTAAAACTCCAAAAATATGCCCAATGCTGCAACATCACAAATACATCAACTACGGCATCCGAACATCATATATCAGTATGATAACAGAATATATCGCAAATATCTGTAAATAAATCAATACTGTTGAGGAATCCAGTTGGATCCCTCCAACCTGTTTCCCTGCATCCACAGATGTTAGCACAATACCAATCCCGTTTCAAGACGGAATATCGCGTACATAGGTTTTATAAAATATTATCCGCTATTATGCGGCGCAATAGGGTCTCATCCGCTATATAATGCGGGAAAATCAACTCCAAGTACATATATAATACCAATTCCACTTCAAGATGGAATATCGCGGTATATGTGTTTAATAAATAACATCCGCTTAATATACGGCGTATAGGGTCTATTTCAATACAAAAGATAGCAATTTATCATTCGATCACACAATCAAGCAATTTTAAATCTACTATTCCAAATTTAAATCGAAACAATTTTGACCGAGTGAGAAGTTCTCACCTTGTTTCAAATAACAGTTGTAGTGTTTTATTTCGAATAAAATTAAACGCGCGTTTAATTTTACCCAAAATTTAACCATCTCCAAACGATTCCAATCCAGCTCCATCGCGTAGTGTTCGTCCATATGAACCCAACGCAATTCGTTTCGTAAATTTTTGACCTCGTATGAACAAGATATCAAATTTTAAAGTTTATACAAATTTATGTAATAATTTACAAATTTATTTTAAATTTTCAAACCCTTAGTCAAATCTGGCCACACATTCCTGAACGCAAACCACGACTGTTGCTTCCCTCTTCTCCCCCAACTCAGTAAACACGCGATCGAACCCAACGCACGTCGTCTCCATCAAATTTTCACAATCAAATTGAGCACCTCTACAACGATCAAGCTCCTCCATTTCGTGCGCCATCACAAGTTTCACCCACGGCCTGAACCACATGCGACTCGGTCGTGTATATGCTTCGAAATCCTAGCTCGAATGCATGACGTTCATCCTCAATTTGCCGACGATTCGTAGCTTGATTTTAGATCTCCACCGTTGAGATTGAAGATCTCGTCACGCTCTAGAAGTTTGTAGTTGAAGCTTTCTTTAATTAACATGTGGATTGGAAGATAATTGAAGAAGAAAACTGGAAATTTTCGGCCATTAATAGTTTCTGGCGGCTAGGGTTTATAGAATTAGGGTTTGTGCAAATTAGAAAATATGAGGTCCTTTTATAAAAAATTCTCGCGACACTATTCACCCGAAATTTTTTCGAACTCGAAACGAAGCGTGCCGCCTGGCGTTTATAATGTTTTACCCTCATTCCGAACGCAATGGAATATATATCGGGAGCCAATTCGATCGAATTTGGAAGATAAGTTTTCGAATCGAATATTTTAAATTTAAAATTCACTCAAACGATTTTCTACGCGTTTTAGCTTGCCCCGGACAAACCGTAAATCTGATTGACACGAAATTTGAAACTATACAATAATATAACATTACGGATCCGATGGAACTGGTTTCGTTGAAATGCGAGACTGTTTCAAAAATGGCTATTTTAACTCGTTAATTAAATATTAAAATATTCAATTTTCACAAATTAACTTTTAATTCAATTTTAAAAGTTCTATAACATCATTCTAGCTCCAATATGATTTAATACAGCTTTACAAATCAATTTTAATCACATTAAACCCAATTTTCAATTATTTCAGTAATTTAATATATTAAATTATCGATTTAATTATCCAATTAAATACTCATATTCAAAATTTAATTCACTCAGCTTACAAAATTCATTCGTGAATCATCAAAATTAATTAATTCTGGACGAATTTCAAATGACAGAAATTCTGGGTCGTTACAAGATTATAACATTTTTAAATTAATTTAGATTTAGTTGAACACGAGAATTAGCCAACAACGCGGTTATGTTGACTCCCGAGTGTGAACTCGGTTCACCTTTTTAAATAATTTAAATATTGAAGTCTATACGGAGTTTGTTGAAGTATAATCTCGAGCACAAGTGTAGTCGCTTATAGACAATTAGGAAAAATCTAATTATTAATCTTTATTGAGCTACACCTTGTAACCATATTTTGTGCACGTTTTCATTTTTTCGTATTATTTCACTAAGACATCTAGTTTGCAGTGAATGGTCAAAAACTATAATAACATCTGTATTTAATTGCATAGACCTATTTAAAGTTTGGGGAGATATCGATTAACCGTTTTAGTCAGGCCAATGATTTTGGCTTTAAGTCGACTGCCGATTACAGTGATATTAATCTTCTATAACAAAAGAGATAAATCCACTTTTGTATAATGTTTCACTTCAGAAGTTTAACATATACCGATTATGATTGTAACACGATCACGATGTCATGTGATTGACCATAATCAAAATATAGTTTTGTTAATTAAGATCCTTGGTACTTTCAAGTCTGAAAACCATTATGATCGTTACATGGGATTTTTTATTTCGACATAGTTGTATTAGTCTATAGAAGACTTTGTTCCCGCCTTAGAAAACTATACTAGTCTAATTAGTTAATGTAAGGTTTCCTTGCATCAATAACAGATAGGGTTTCGCAATTCGACCGCCCATAAGGCCATAGCCTTTCTTCCTTCCATTTCACGTTCTTTACATTTTCTCCCTTTCCTTTTCATTTCCTAACTTTCACCAGAGCTGTAAGTTATCTCAATTTGACATCGCCCTGCTCCGGTGCTTTAAATTCATCTGCCTCTTTTCTCCGCCTTTCTAAAGTCGCCAGCTAGATATCTCCCGTGTGCGGCCTTCGATAATTGTGAAATCTCAAACTGAGAGTTTTAGATTGATTCCAGAAGTAGAAATTTGCTTCACTTCGATTTGGTGAGGATCTCAGTCGGGTTGTTTTTGTTGGCCGTGGGGCTTCTGTTGATTTTCAAATCGGTAATTGTTTGCCTTTTGCTGTTTGCGCTTGTCGGCTAGATTTTGGGGTGCCTGTTTAGTCATTTGGCCTTGCTTCTTTTCGTCACCTAGTCTGTTTAACTCGGTGATTGCTTGTGCAACGGGATTCTCCTCAATGTGGTGGCTTACGGTGCTTTATTGAGCGTCCATGGTTATCCCCGCTTCTCAGGCCTCTTACAGTTGTGCTGGTTTGCAATAGCAAGGCTTTAGGCTAGACGTTTTTGCTTTTTCCTGTTTATCTTTATATTTTCTTGTTGGTTTTGTTGCTCAGCGCATTTCGTGCACAGTTTTGCAATGCGTCTGTGGTGCTATTTATTGTGCAGCTAGTTTTAGTTTATGTGTGCATTAAGTTTTAGTGTTGTATATGGTCCTGTTATTTCCTTTTTGTGGGCACAGTTTGTTAGGTTACGTCAGTTTACTTTTTAGTTTGTTAAGGTTGCATTTGGTCATTGTCTCTTAGTTATGATGTATGTCTAGTTGGGTGGACAATGTTTGCTCCGTCGTACCTTAGCTAGCCTGATTTTTGATACTGTCTTCGATATATTTGGAGCAAGTGTTTTGCTGCTTTGCCTTGGTGATTTTCTTTGGAAATTTTTGGATCCCTTTTGGTTCCAGCTAGAAATTATGGTAGTTTTCATTTCTACTTTTGGAATTCGGGCTCAGGTTCTGCATCTTTTGGGTCTTGGTCTTTGGGCTTGCTTCTTTTTCTTTATGATATGTGCTTGCTTCTTATATGCGATGTCTGGCTAGTCGGGGGGATGGTTTCCCTGCTCTATGAGCTTCATCTAGCATTTCCCTGTCCTCTTCATTCTCACCCTTACTCCATGGGGATTGCTTACGGAAGCCAGTGATGGCTTTGGGTGTTGTTATGCTTCATGTGCAGTTAGGTTGATGTTTTGGTTCAATTCATGTGCAACTCCTCATTCCCTTGGTTAGATTGGTTTTGTTATTTTGGTTTGCTGCAATTTATTAAGTTTGGTGCAATTTTGGCTGCTTGGCCTTAGCAAGTGTCATCTTTTGGAATTTACTTGTTTCCATTAGGTTCCAACTGTAAGTTGCGTTTCTTAGGAAAGTAAGGTAGCTCTCTTTCTGCCTCGGCAATGTTGTTTTGAAATTGGTGATGATATCTTCCCCCCTGTTGTTTTTCTTTTTTATGAGCACTTTGGTTTGTATAGGCTATACCTTTGTATGTATGCTTGTAGTTTGTGTTTGTAGCTGTGTGGCGTGTGTACCACACACCTTGTTTAATCGTTTGTAATTATGGTAGGTCCACTTTAAATCCGTCGGGCTACTAGTCAAGCCTTGTTGGCCACTACTTATATATATGTATCATCTTTTCTATGAAAAATGACTCTCGTTGAGTCATTATATGATGGTTCCTATTGGAACCAGTCCCGCAGCAGAAGGTATGAGTGAATTTTTTTTTTATAAAAAATCCCTTATTGGATATTTATTGGGTCTATGAAGTTAATTCATTTATAACATTTTTAAATTTTATTTAAATAAGATCTTTTATTTTATTTAGATTTATAAATTATAATTTATAAATAGTTTATTTAATTTATGTTATAATAAATTTATATATATGTATCATATATACATATATATGTGTGTGCATGTGTAACATATCAATCTGTGCAAGGTATAACATGTCCGTGTATGGATGTTGGGATTTACACTGCAACAGACATGTTAGCTCATCCAATATACGAGTGTATATTTTCTCCACACACACATATATATGTATGTATGTGTACACTATTATTTTTATGTAAGTCTTATAAATACTAGTATAAATCGCACGTAGAGATGTTTACATTTTATTTAATAAAAAAAGTGTAAATGTTTTGGGTAGTCACAACACTTTTACTTCAACTTTTTTGTTAACAGTGTCGATGACATATTGGTAATAAAATTCCACAAATATGTAGTGGGAAGAAGAGGTGGTGGAGGGTGAAAACCGGTGGTGAGATTCCATTGATGGATGAGGTATTTTCGGAATTTCAAAATGACAACGTGGAAATCCTATTCATCGAATTCTTTTTATTAATAGTAGATATACATGCATACATGTATACATAATATGTTTTGTTTAAATAATTTTACATAAGTGTGTGTGTGTATGTACATATATTTATATATATTATCATACGAATAAAATATTAATATTACATACATATTATTGTAATAGATTTATTTAAATATAAAAAAATTATTTATATATATTAAATTCATTTTTTTTAAACCATGAGTAATACACAAACACACACACACACATATATAATATACACACATATATACATACGTATATATGTGCAATAATTAATATATATATATATATATATATATATATATATATATATATATATATATAATTTAATAAAATAAGTAATTTTTTTTCTAAAAATATAAAAGTCCAAGTTTTGTGCATAACTTATTTTTTTTTAAAAATTTTAAAATACGGTTTAATTAAATATCTATTCGAAAATTAATAAAATATTAATTTTGAAACTTTATTTCAGATTTTAAATTTTCAAAAAATCCTAAATAATATTTTATGCTTTGGAAAAATTTCCGTAATTTTTCCAATTTAAAATAATTTTAAATTGATTTTTCTTTCTTCCACCAAAATTTTATAATTAATTTAAATATAAAAAATGCTTTCTTTTTTTTTTTTTTCTACCGAGAGCTTTTGTACTATTAATATTATTTTCTAGAATGTAAATATAATTTTCATAATTTATTTGAATTAACATGATTTGTTTATGTAATAAATTGATTTAAATGATAATATATAATAATAAAATATTAATAAAAATATTTTCTCACTATCGAAAATTATCATGATTTTTTTTTTAACATATAAAATTATATGACTATTTTTTATCAATTATGATGTTGTAGTTAATTATAAACCATATATATGCAATTAAATTATATATATATATATATATTAAATAAAATATAAAATTATATTTTTTATTTAGAGCCACACTGACATGATGTATATTTGATAAATATATATGTATATATAATTTATATATACATGCATATAACCGAACAACTCTGTGATAATATAAAAGTGAGGGTTATTGTTTAAATTCAGAAGGAATCTAGTATTGGTCGTAAGATGGAAAGTTCGAACCAGTACAAAATCTCTGATGCACTTTACTTTAGAGCATTTTTATTTCTGCTGTTATTATATACAAATTTTAATCTAGTAGAACAATTCATATAATCGATTCATAGCAACTTTCAATTTGGTCCGGTAAGATTTTCGTTTTTTGAAAACAATTTTAGAGTTATCATTTTCTACATTTTTAAGTGGTAGATTATTAGGAAAAATCATAGTAGATGTTCTTATAGTATTAGTATAAACTTTATGTTTCATTTTACTAATAAGCTCGCACTAGTCTTTTATGTTTTGCCAAACCCTAAGTCGAAAGACTCGAAACATAAAAGACTTTCGACTTCACTAGTAGGTGTTAGAACTTGTATGTCTTGGAATAACCTTGAGGAAAGTTCAACAAATCATACTTCCACATTCGATGGACAACTCCTTATCAATTGTATCATAAACAACTCATAATCTTTGGTACTTTGTCCTAATCCGGCTTTACCTTGAGGAAAGCTCAATAAATAAAGTAGGATTATTTACTCGGACCTACCGTTTTGCGATGACCTATATATAATGCACATACCTTGAGAAAAACTCAACAAATATATGTGGTTATCTTGCCTGGTCTAATCAATATATTAATAGTACTAAACATAATATCCTTAGCTTGAGGAAAGCTCAATAACTAAAGGGTGTGCAAGTAATATATTAATATATAAATGGTAGATGACAACATTATATTGAAGATTCGTAATCGCCAATATATTATATTGAGTGATATCGACTTATGAAATAATATAATTCTTATGAATTACTCTTGTGAGCGTCGAACACATCAGAAATCATGGTATACGTACAGTTACGTATGTATTTATTTCTTAAGTCTATTTAGGGTTTCTTTAATGTTCCACTTTAGTTTATACATTCATATGATATAAGTTTTATTATTATATAATTTTTATGTTTTATACTACTTATGTAATAGTCTTATGTATAATAATATATTAATTAAATCTTATTTAATTAATTTTAATTAATCAACATTTTAACTAATTTTGTTTTAATATAACATTATATTCATTAATTATTATATACTATGACTTTTATAGTATGACACGTCGCTATGCTACAAAGTGAATCAGACAACAATGATCACACAACATTATGTAGGTTTTATATTATCCCGCTATTTACCACCGATCCATACAACATATGGATAAAATAATTTGTTTTTTGAACAGCCCCTGAAATCTCTATGTTCATGCTTGTTTTTCGAACAACATTTTATCTGTTGTTTGATTGAAGTTATCATAAAATTTACTTTTGGTTCCATATTTTCCCTCTCAATATTTTCGTGGCTGCGTTCCTTAATTATTCCCTCTTTACTTTCTTTCCATTCAGTCTTCTCAATATATATTTCCCTCTTCTCAAAATTTCCCCCCTTCTCAAAATTTATTTCCCTCTTCTCAAAATCAAATCGGCAGAACCCTAAACTTAAGCTTATCTTCGACCCGTCTTCTGGAATTAGGGTTTCAAATCAGCTTGATAATGAAATTACTCCGTCGATACTCCATCAGTATCAAACAACGGTTGATAAAGAAATTGATTTCCATTTTATGGCCGCGTTCGTTCAAGCTTGCTTTAATTTGTCGAGTATTCTTTGATGGTATGATTTCTGGCCTTTTCAATTTTGTATTAATCTCGACTTCGATTTTAAGAGCCGATAATGAGATGGGTTTATATAGGAATTTATTTCCTGTATTTTCGATTTAGACTCAACTTTAGATTTTAAACATTGGATGTTGATTTTGTATTGCTGCATATATTTTTGACCGCTTTGTTTTTTGATTTTCTACTTTATGGTCTTAAGTCGTTCAATTGTTGAGTTCTCTGATATACTCGAATATATTTTTACTTGGTTGAATATATTGATTTCAAGCTTTCTGCCTTGCTCACCTAAATTTGTACATTTGACTTGAATTTGTTGAATTGGCTGGTAATATGAGAGTTGTGCAAGGCACTAGCATTTATTTGGTTGTTGAATTGGTTGTTCAAGGCAATGCACACTGGACTTATTTGTGCATTTATTTGTGGCCTATGAACTTGAACTTGAACCATTATTCACTTCATTGTTCGATTTTGAGTCGCTTTCCTTGTTCACTTCATTGTTCGACTTTGTTCAGTTCACTGTTTCTTTGGTTGCCTCTTGCTTGTTTTGTCTCCCCTTGCACTTGTGATTTTTTTCACTTCATTGTTCGATTTTGAGAACTTCCATGTATATACATATCTATGTATGTATGTGTGAATGTTTATGGCAGTGACTTTTTTTAATTTATGGCACTGCCTTGTTTTAATTTTAGGTTCTTCCTATTTGTTGCACTGCCTTATTTTAATTTGTGGCACTGCCTTGTTGCACTGTTGGCCATGTCCATGTACTTGCACACATACGTATATACATATCTACATGTATATACATATCTACATTGTGAGAAATGCGGATTACAGATCTTAAGGCTAGGATTAATACTGGGGGGGGGGGGGTTGAATAGTGTTAATAAAGAATTACTAAATCTTTTAAAGTTTATGTTAATTTAGACACCGATGTATGCAATATACAGACACAGATATGATCACAGAAACAAACACAGATGCAGGAATAAAATAAAAGAAGCAAAGGAAAGAACACACCGGATTTTATAATGGTTCGGAGTTACCCTACATCCATTCCCGCAACACAAGTACGGATTTCCTTTCAAAAGCAATTGTACAATTACACCCTCGGTTTCAAGGCTACGAGGTACACCCTCCAGAATTTCTATCCTCTAGGTAGAGATACTTGATTTCCAGGCCACAACCAATTGATTTACCAAGGTTACAATCACACCTTTTCTCTCTTGATTGATTTCCAAGGCCACAATCACACCTTTTCTCGCTTAATAGATTACAAAGAAGTCTATAACTCTAAATAGCACTGAGAACCTTGTAGAGATAGTGATAGAGAATCAAACTAGAAGTATTCGAGTTCGATTCAATGTTGATTTCGACAAAGTAATGGTAAGAATATGTATTAAGAAATGTGGAAGAAGAAGAGGAGTGAAAAACAAGAAAATCCGATCTGAAATTCGTTGAAACTAACCCCTATTTATAGAAGAACAACAGCCATGCCCATTAATGAAGAGTTATGGCGAATAGACACTTCTTTTGAAATTTAAATTTTGAACTCAACTGACACCATGTCGACATGGGGTACATGGGCATCTCGACATCCCAAAGGATTTTTTGGTGTTTTGATTTTCTTTGAAAATAACTTTTAGCTTATATTAAAACTATTTTAAACTTTATGAATATACTTGACTATAGTTAAAATTCATAAGTAAATATAGAGAATAATATATAGAATTTAACTATAATTTTATATTTAAAGAATAATATATATATAATTTAACTATAATTTTATATTTAAATCTAAGTACAAATATTTAAAAGTTGAATATATTATATTAAAAGATAATTAAAATCAGTAGTAATTTGACTTTGAAATTAAAGATAATTTTGAGGCTAAAATTATTTAAAATTAGGATAGAGGGATTTGAATCTTTTAAAAGGAAAGTTTTGAAAACATTTTGAAAACAGGATATAATTTTGAAAAATCATTTTGAGTAAAAAGTTAGCGGATACAAAACAATGTTCCACTAGATTTTTCGTAGGTTCCATCCTACTTAGGGTTCCATCCCTTTAACAGACTCGAAGTGGATTCCATTTCACGAATAAATTGGATTTTAAGATGCCAGTGCTTTTCTATGAGTTTTTACAAAAATTCCTAATAATAATAAAAAATACTTATCCTTGAAATCTTGATACTCAAGGTCTTCTATCTCGATACCTTGAATCTCTATACTGTACAGTCTTCATTCTTGGTACCTGCATGGTTAAATCCTGCATATACATATATATATCTAAACTTATAATGTTAGTATTTATATTTTATAATCTATTTTAAGGTTGTTGTCATCAAAACCATCATCTCACGGACTAACAATCTCCCCATTTTTGATGATGACAACCTTTGTTTATAAAATATTACTTCTATCCTAATAACTCTCCCTAAAACTAATAACTCCATCTTAGTTTATGCCTAACTATCTTATTTTATATTTCTCCCCCTTTGTCATCAACAAAAAACTCACTCCAAACTATATAACTCCCCCTAAAACTAACACTCTATGAAATGTGATTATAATGATAGTGTTATCGTAAGTAATCATCACTTAAGTCTAATACTAAAACATAGTCCTAAATTATTGACTATCCTAACTAAGAATTCACGATAGTACTTATAATTAAAACACATATAAGAAAACGAGTTATTTATTACGTATGAAGTTGTATATACATGAGCGTTTAGAAAACCTAAAGAAACACAAACAACAATGGAGAAGAAAGAAAAGTAACTATTGTGTGTTTTTAATCATATGAGATCTATGAATCGAACAGTTTGGATAGTGGAAACAAAAATTTCCACGTTGTTCGACAAGATTCTCATTCTTGTCAAAACACACTTCTCCAACACACACAACTTGGTCATCATCCGCTTGCGCTTCTTCTTTAATGGGTTCTTCTTCTTCTTCGCTGGCCTCTTGTTCTTAATTGAGTGAAGAGTCTTCATCAATCAAGATAGGGTTGGCATGGTTATCCATTAGGAATTTTTGCAAATTCCTAAGAATCTTGCCTTGCCTCTCTTGTTCCTTTGCCATACGAAGTTGAGTCACTTGAATTTCAGTCATCATCTGAAGTGCATTCTTCATAGATTCCTCCATTTTTGTTATACGAGCGAGAGTAGTACGTTGAAATGGACCGGACGTAGGAGAGGGGAATGAAAATGTTGATTTTATGTTCGATTTGGAAGAGGAGGTCATTGATTATTTGATTTCAGAGAGAAGAACAGAGAGATAACAGAAAGGATGAATAAAATTTCGAAAATGTGAAGAATATATAACCAATTATTTTGAATTTTGGTGGGAAAAATTTCATAATTTAAAAACGCTGCATGTCGACATGAGTATATGGGGGATGTCGACATGGTCCTTTATATTTTTACTATTTGATCTTAATATTAATTATTAACTATACTTGTTATTTATATTTTATATTTCAGTTATAGAACACATACCTAATTCTCTTCTTAATTTAGTAAAAATTGATTCATTTAAGGGTTTTGTTAAAATATCAGCAATTTGATTTTCAGAATTGATATAATCGAGAGTAACTACTTCCTTACTTATATTATCTCTGAGAAAATGATGTCTGATATCAATATGTTTAGTTCGAGCATGTTGAGTAGTATTTTTGGATAAATTTATCGCACTCGTATTGTCACAATAAATTGATGATTTTGAAAATTTTAAACCAAAATCTTTTAAGGTTTGTTGCATATATATTACTTGAGAACAAGCCAAAGCAGCAGAAATATACTCTACTTCAGTTGTTGATAAAGAAACCGTGTTTTAATTTTTACTAAGCCAAGAAACCAGAGAATGCCCCAAAAAGTGACAAGCCCCACTTGTACTTTTTCGGTCTGATTTTCAACCAGCATAGTCAGCATCACAGTAAGATATTAAGTCAAGGGAATCATTTTTAGGGTAGAATAAACCATAATCAGATGTGTGTTTAACACATCTTATGATTTGTTTTACGGCCTTTAAGTGGGTCTCTTTAGGTTGGGATTGATATCTGGCACAGAGACAAACACTATGCATGATATCAGGTCTACTGGCAGTAATATAGAGTAGTGATCCAATCATTCCTCTATATAGTTTTTGATCTACATCTTTCGAGAGATCTTCTTTACTAAGGTACTTATTGGTTGCCATGGGAGTGGGTTTTCCACTCGCAGTAGTCAAACCAAATTTACTAATTAGGTCTTTAGCATATTTTTGTTGACCAATAAAGATACCATTATTTAATTGTTTCATTTGTAATCCTAAAAAGAAATTTAATTCACCCATATGACTCATCTCAAACTCTTTTGTCATTATTTTAGAAAATTCTTTATTCATTTCAAAATTAGTTGAACCAAAAATGATTTCATCTACGTAAACTTGTACTAGTTGAATATCATTTTTATTTCTTTTAATAAAAAGATTATTATCTACTTTACCAATTTCAAAATTAGATTGCAATAAATAAGATCTTAGTGTATCATACCAGGCTCTAGGAGCTTGTTTTAGACCATATAATGCTTTTTTAAGTTTGTAAACATGATTTGGTAATTTATCATTTTCAAAAAGTGGTGGTTGTTCAACATATACTTCTTTTACAAATCCATTTAAAAATGCACTTTTAACATCCATTTGAAATTTTTTGAAATTATTATGATTTGCGAAAGCAAGTAGAATCCTAATGGCTTCTAATCTTGCTACGAGAGAAAAGGTTTCATCAAAATCTATTCCTTCTTCTTGACGAAAACCTTGAGCGACTAATCGAGCTTTATTTCTAACTAGCTCTCCTTGTTCATTTATTTTATTTTTATAAACCCATTTAGTTCCAATTATAGTTTTATTTTCTAGTATAGGAACAAGTTCCCAAACATCATTTCTATTAAATTGATTTAATTCTTCTTGCATAGCCAAAATCCATGAATCATCAATTGATGCTTCTTTTGGATTTTTGGGTTCAATAGTTGATATAAAAGCTACATTACTCATTTGACTTAGTTGATTTCTAGTTTTAACAAAAGATTGCATATCTCTCAGTATATTTTTTATAGGATGATCTTTTAAAAGTTTAGTCCTTTTATTAGGATGATTAATTTCATTATTAGTTTCAATTGATTCTTGATTTTGAGTAATTAAATCCTCTTCATCATTTGTATCAAAAAATTTAAAATTTTCATTAAATGAAACATGCATTGTTTCTTCAATGGAATTAGTTTTTAAATTAAACACTCTGTACGCTTTACTTCTATTAGAATATCCGATGAAGATACCTTTGTCGGATTTAGGATCAAATTTATCTAAATTTTCTTTTGTATTTAAAATAAAGCATTTACTTCCAAAAATTCTGAAATAAGATACCTTAGGTTTCTTTGAATAAAGAAGTTCATAAGATGTCTTATCAGTTAGAGGCCTAATTAAAATTATATTTAAAATATAACAGGCGGTAGCAACTGCTTCTGTCCAAAAATTCTTTGGTAAGTTACTATCTGTAAGCATAGTTCTCGCACACTCTTGAGTCGTCATATTTTTACGTTCTACTACTCTGTTTTGTTGTGGAGTTCTCGGAAATGAAAAATTATGAGTTATTCCTTTTTTATTGCAGAATTCCTCAAACTTTTCATTTTCAAATTCACCACCGTGATCACTTCTAATAGTTATAATTTTTAGAGAAAATTGATTTTGAATTCTTTTTGAAAATGTCTTAAAACATTCAAAAGTATCACTTTTATGTTTCAAAAATATTGTCCATATAAATCTAGAATAATCATCTACAATTACAAAAACATATTTACTATGATTTATTGAAAGAATTTGAGATGGACCAAATAAATCAAGATGAAGTAATTCAAGAGGTTTTGAAGTTGAATCATATCTTTTAACTTAAAGGAACTTTTTCTAAGTTTTTCTAATTGACAAGCATCACATAAACTATCTACTTTAAAATTCATTTTAGGGAGACCTCTTATTAGATCATGTTTTGACAGTCTAGATAAGAGTTTGAAATTCAAATGCCCAAATCTCTTATGCCAAATCCAAGGGTCACTTGTATTTGCCAACAGACACATGTTATCATTTGAGACTTTCATACTAATAATATAAATATTCTTTTTCCCGACTCCCTCAAATATAATGGTTGAATTATTATCTTCGATGTGACATTTATCTTTTTCAAATTTAATTTTATATCCTTTATCATATAGTTGACTTATACTTAGCAGATTATGTTTCAGTTTCTTAACTAGCAAAACATTAGTAATAATAGGAGTTTCAGAATTACCGACTTTGCCGATGCCAATCACATATCCTTTTGAATTGTCTCCAAAGTTAACCAGTCCTCCGTCTTTGTATATTATATCATTCAGTATATCTGGATTGCCAGTCATGTGTCTAGAACATCCACTATCAAGTATCCATTTGTTCTTTCTGTGATCATATCAAGGATCTTAAGGCTAGGATTAACACTAGAGGGGGTGAATAGTGTTAATAAAGAATTACTAAATCTTTTAAAGTTTATGTTAATTTAGACACCGATGTATGCAATATACAGACACAGATATGATCACAGAAACAAACACAGATGCAGGAATAAAATAAAAGAAGTAAAGGAAAGAACACATCGGATTTTATAATGGTTCGGAGTTACCCTACATCCATTCCCGCAACACAAGTACGGATTTCCTTTCAAAAGCAATTGTACAATTACACCCTCGGTTTCAAGGCTACGAGGTACACCCTCCAGAATTTCTATCCTCTAGGTAGAGATACTTGATTTCCAGGCCACAACCAATTGATTTATCGAGGCTACAATCACACCTTTTCTCTCGTGATTGATTTCCAAGGCCACAATCACACCTTTTCTCGCTTAATAGATTACAAAGAAGTCTATAACTCTAAATAGCACTGAGAACCTTGTAGAGATAGTGATAGAGAATCAAATTAGAAGTATTCGAGTTCGATTCAATGTTGATTTCGGCAAAGTAATGGTAAGAATATGTATTAAGAAATGTGGAAGAAGAAGAGGAGTGAAAAACCAGAAAATCCGATCTGAAATTCGTTGAAACTAACCCCTATTTATATAAGAACAACAGCCATGTCCATTCATGAAGAGTTATGGCGAATAGACACTTCTTTTGAAATTTAAATTTTGAACTCAACTGACACCATGTCGACGTGGGGTACATGGGCATCTCGACATCCCAAAGGATTTTTTGGTGTTTTGATTTTCTTTGAAAATAACTTTTACCTTATATTAAAACTATTTTAAACTTTATGAATATACTTGACTATAGTTAAAATTCATAAGTAAATATAGAGAATAATATACAGAATTTAACTATAATTTTATATTTAAAGAATAATATATATATAATTTAACTATAATTTTATATTTAAATCTAAGTATAAATATTTAAAAGTTAAAAATATTATATTAAAAGATAGTTTAAAATCAGGAGTAATTTGACTTTGAAATTAAAGATAATTTTGAGGCTAAAATTATTTAAAATTAGGATAGAGGGTTTTGAATCTTTTAAAAGGAAAGTAAAACATTTTGAAAACAGGATATAATTTTGAAAAATCATTTTGAGTAAAAAGTTAGCGGATACAAAACAATGTTCCACTAGATTTTTCGTAGGTTTCATCCCTTTAACAGGCTCGAAGTGGATTCCATTTTACGAATAAATTGGATTTTAAGATGTCAATGCTTTTCTATGAGTTTTAACAAAAATTCCTAATAATAATAAAAAATATTTATCTTTGAAATCTTGAATTCTTGATAATCTTGATACTCATGAGTCTTCTATCTCGATATCTTGAATCTCTATACTGTACAGTCTTCATTCTTGGTACCTGCATGGTTAAATCCTGCATATACATATATATCTAAACTTATAATGTTAGTATTTATATTTTATAATCTATTCTAAGGTTGTTGTCATCAAACCATCATCTCACGGACTTATAATGTTAGTATTAATATTTTGTAGCACAACGGTTCTCAGTGCTTAAGCTGTTAATCATACATCCTATTGAAATTCAAAATATATACTTGTTTTTTTTGTTAGCTTGTTTGGGCATACCATCAAGTAGAGTTTTTTTTATGTAAATTGAATATGTTAGGTGGACAACAATTTTTAAGGACGATAGACAAAAAAATTGAATCGTACAGGACCAAAACAAGTGCAAAGAAGGATGCCTTCAACTTTGTTTTTCAGAAAAGAAGAATAATATAGGGAATAAGACCAATAAGTGTCACCGAGCAGCAAGCATGATACTAAAGGAATAAAGCAAAAGTACCTTTTGTCATATCGGTATGACAAATTAGAACGCAGTGATGCAAAAAAGGAAAGAACATCAAAATGCAACGTTCATTAACATTTAGATTTTCAGTAAATGGCAGATTTGTAGGGAAAAGATAGTAGCACGAAAGTTAAGGCACTAAGAATCCTAATAGATAAAAGGAGGGGCAGCAGTCCATGCAAGCTAGCAAATCGTAGACGAGGAAGGCTGTATATAATGTTGTAGGGTTCTCTGATGACATATCCAACCTAAGAAACGCTGCTGATGAATCATTGAAATTATGTACTACGTTGGCTTTGACTGTACAATTGCGACACAGAGTTAGAGCATGACATGTAACAGTATAAACTAATAAGCATATTTAAACATTCAACATATAAAACAAATTATTTATATGCAATTAAATCAAGATTATGTCTAAACGATTGCAGTAAACCGCTTACTAGTGCATCCTATAATCATTACAGAAAAGGGAAATCCTAAAAGATGTAAATGATAAGAACACAAAGTAGCTAATAAAAATGTAAATCAACCTTAGTTGTCACACGTGCCGTGTTTTTACAAACAGTTGTATAATTTTTTTTGAAGTAGTGTTCAATCACCATATTGAATTTTTTATTTATCTAAGAGTCAATACATTTCACATCAAGTAATCGAAGTGAAAGTTTCAATGCAATCCTATGCTACTAATTGTGTTTATATGAAACATAGTTCGGGCTGTTTGTATACCAACACAGTAAAGTGCCAACAAACAAATGATAGAATTGGTAGCGTGTTGGAAAGAAGGTTGCAAATTAGAATAATTAGGGTATACAAAGTATTTTATGAAACCGGTGAATTAAAGCTAGTGCAGAGTGGAATTGAATGTGTTATCAATCAGTATAAAGCAGTTCAATATATGGTTGAAACACTAATATAATATCGAGAAAATCGATGATTTATACGATATACGCTACGTTTGATAGAAATGATGTAGTACGTATAATCTAGAAGAAAACTGTAATTAATTTTCCTTGTAGTAAAAGGATAAAAATGGAGAGCTTATAATTATAAAAAATAACAGAACTCATGTTCCTGCAAATATATAACCATAAGATACGAAGAAACAGAAACACTTTACAATTCATTTAAATGATAACATATAAAAATATTTACAATAAGTATAAAACATGACACTACTAATTCAGTTGCAGAAAAGAACTTGTGATTCCCTCCTCAAACATTCACCGTAGTGAAAACCATATTCGATAGTAAATTAGGGAAGTAACACGTTTGCATCATATGCAAAATATAGTTCATAGCTACTTCAATTTTTGAGAGGGAAATGTGAAGAATCTTAAAAGAATGGATAGATCAAAACCAATGTAGTAGATCACAAACTAAATAAAATATCTCAAATAGGTAACAGCCTCATTTCAAAATAGCAATCATTTCAGAATAGTAACTATTTCAAAATAATTTAGCCAAGAGCAGACTTTAAATACATGTCATTTAAATGCCAATAACTGATGACTTGGATGGTTGTTTTATCTGTCCCCTTTTAGGTGTTTAATTTAAACGTGTATGTAAGGAATGGTTCAAAATTAATGGGTGTAATGTTCGGTGTATGATTGACGATAACTGAGAGGTGCAGTATGTATTATAGTAGAATGTTATTAGTGGAAATCAGTGGATCAGTACATGGTGGCCTCTCACTCATGTAATTTGACTCGATATAGCCAAGCGGTCTATAAACCGTTGCATATTGATATTTCAATATAAACAATTGTCACTAGCATGGTAGAAAGCAATGGTTTACAGACTGCGGTTAGAAAATGAGAGGCTACGGTTCGAAAATGAGATTTCAGTTTAAATATGTTGCATATTGTTCTACATTGCTAGAACGACAATATTCATCAAACTTCTTTTTCTTTTTTTGCAAACTCAGCATATGGATGGGCGAAAAAGTGTTGTTTTCAGTTGAAAAGGCCAATCATATAAGTTAAGTTATGGTGTTTACGAGGTTGGAGTTTTCATACTATAACCAAATCTTCATCATGTGTTAGTTGAGAACAAATTTCATAGAGATTGAACCTACACGTGTAATATTTCAGTGTTTGTATTTATCTTTGCAGCACAAAAAAAAACATAAACAAATGGATTAGTGTGTAATGTAAGACAAAAACTGATGCATTGTTGAAAATCAAGTAGTTTGGTGCATCATCTGGTAGCGTTCAGCCATTTCACAAATTTGTATAAAGCTTTCGAATCAGTTGAATTATTATATACTGCATGGATATTTATTTGCAGTCACTAAATGGTTATAACTTGCATTTTCCATTTTTTATATAAATATTGTTAGTCAATTACTTAAAGGTTAAACTTTGGTTGTTATTGCATTTCAATCAATGATGTACTTCACAGACATAGTAAAGGACTCACGTTGGGTCAGGTAACACGATACTTTAGAGTTTCCAAACACAATAATGACCTGCACGTGGAAAGGTAGATCGGCGATCGGATATTACATATTGTTGGAATTCCTTAAGAAATCAAGTGAATGAAAAATACATAAAGTCCCACATCGTCAATTTGTTGAGAGGGATATTAGTTTATATATGCCTTTCTCAAGTGGAGGTTGGGGGCCTGAGGCTCCCAAATGTATGCTTCGTTGTGAGGAGGTGATCATGCATCACCACCACACACGCGCGCGCGCCGCCGCCGCCGTCCGTCCGACCCAACTGAGGAGACGCGGGTAAAAACGGACGCGGGGACTGAAGCACGCGCACGCGCAAACGAACAGGTGCGGCCCAACTGAGTAGACGCGACCGAACAGCGGGCAGGTGCGATGAAAAGCAACAGGCGCGACCGTTTGGACAAACGGGTGCAGTCGCGACCGTTCGAAGGGATACAGACCAATTATAAATAAGGAGGAAAACCGATCACTTTTCTCACTGAAATTTTAATCTGAATTATCTCTTCTCTTCTAAACACAACTACTGCTCTAATATTCAAATCACAGAGTGATATACTCATTACAATTTCGTGCAGAATTCGTCTGTTGTATCTTGAGAGAATTTTGAAATAGAATTCTTAAGGAAATCGTTACGACGAGTCTCAGACGTAATCCGGTTAGGATCCTAGTCTGATTGTATATTTATATACATTATTCTATATTCTATCCACTATTCTGGTTATACTGTTTATTCAAAATAGTATAACGCCGTTGTTGTAATTTATTTACAACATTCATATTGTTATAATAATTACTACAGAATTCCAGTGTAGTGGAAATCTGAGTTATAAACTTGTGCGACGAGTTTATAATTGATTATTCTCTGTTTTGGTATACTAGACCTATAACATCTTAAGAATTTTACTGTTTTATACTAAAACAGAGATGACAACAGTTGACAACATGAAAATGGATAAGTCCACCTTTTGAGCGGTTATTTCTGAATGCAATTTGGTTCAGAACCCTAACCAATGGTGGGTTGACACAGGAGCTACTCGTCATGTTTGCTCTGAAAAATCCATGTTTTCAACATACCAGAAATTCGATCAGAAAGAAAGACTCTACATGGGAAATTCTGCAGTTTCCATGATCGAAGGCAGTTGCACAGTTATCCTCAAGTTCACTTCTGGAAAAACTGTCAAATTGAATGACGTGCTTCACGTTCCAAACATACGCAACAATCTGATCTCCGGCTCAATGCTATCAAAGAAAGGATTCAAAATTGTGTTCGAATCAGACAAGATGGTTCTGTTCAAAGCTCGAATGTATATCGGAAGGGGTTATTTATGTGATGACCTATTTAAGGCAAACGTAGCCATTATCGGCAATAAATTTATGTATTCTAATTGTGCTATTAATAAAATTGAAGTTCCTTACTTGCTTGAACACGAAATTTTACTATGGAACGATAGATTAGGACACATAAACTTTCCAAAAATGAAGAAATTATCAAACTTGGGATTAATTCCAAAATTCCAAGTAGATAAGAACTACAAATGTGAGACATGTGTAGAAGCAAAAATGGTCAAACAACCATTTAAATCTGTTGACAGAAGCACCGAACCATTAGGTTTGGTACATACAGATTTATGTGATTTTAAATCACTACCTACAAGAGGTGGGAAAAAGTATTTCATTACTTTTATTGACGATTATACGCGATATTGCTATGTATATCTTTTAAATAGTAAAGATGAAGCAATAACAGCGTTTATAAAATACAAGGCTGAGGTAGAAAATCAGTTAAATAAAAAGATCAAGATATTAAGATCTGATCGAGGTGGAGAGTATGAATCACCATTTGAACAATTCTATGAAGAAAATGGAATAATTCATCAAACAACAGCTTCATATTCACCACAACAAAATGGTGTAGCCGAGAGGAAGAATAGAACGTTAAAAGATATGATTAATGCAATGCTTTTAACTTCTGGTCTACCGACGAACTTGTGGGGGGAAGCACTAAAATGTCTAATCATATATTAAATAAGGTTCCTCACAATAAAACAGGAACAATTCCATATGAGATATGGAAAGGACACAAACCAAGCTTTAAATACCTCAAAGTGTGGGGGTGCTTGGCAAAAGTTCCAGTTCCGCCTCCCAAGAGAGTCAAACTCGGATCAAAAACAGTAGATTGTTATTATTTTGGGCCAGCCCAAAATAGTAGTGCCTACAGATTTTTGGTATTCAAGTCTGATATAACTGATATTCATGTAAATACAATCATGGAATCAAGAGATGCCTCATTCTTTGAAGATGTGTTTCCACACAAAAGGAATGAAGGAAATAATGTCCCAAAAAGGACAAGAGAAGAATCAAACGATTCACATGAAGATGAAACTCATCATCAAATTTAGGATGCTGGACCAAGAAGAAGCGTAAGGGCTAGAACTTGCAGAACATTTGGTTCGGACTTTTTTACATATGTATTAGAGCACGTACCTCAAACGTACAAGGAAGCAATGTCATCTTCTGAGTCCTCATGTTGGAAAGAAGCAGTCCAAAGTGAGATTGATTCAATTCTAAGTAATAAAACTTGGGAAATTGTTGATATTCCACCAGGAATAAAACCAATTGGCTACAAATGGATTTTCAAGAAGAAAATGAAAGCAGATGGCTCTATCGACAAGTATAAAGCCAGATTAGTAGCCAAAGGATATCGTCAAAAAGAAGGAGTAGACTTTTTTGATACATATTCGCCGGTAACACGAATAACCTCTATAAGAATGCTAATAGCAATTGCATCCATCTATAATCTAGATATTCATCAGATGGATGTAAAAACAGCATTCTTAAATGGAAATCTCGACGAGGAGATTTACATGGAGCAACCTGAGGGATTTATTTCCAAAGGAAATGAAAACAAAGTCTGTAGATTAATCAAATCATTATACGGACTAAAACAAGCTCCAAAGCAATGGCACGCAAAATTTGATAGTGTCATGATGGAAAATGGTTTTCGTATAAATGACCGTGACAAATGTGTTTATTATAAACAACTTGGACAATCATATGTGATGATCTGTCAATATGTGGACGATATGCTAATATTCGGTCCAAATACTCAGGTAATTGAGACCATAAAGAAAATGTTGATCAACAATTTCGACATGAAAGACTTGGGTGTTGCAGATGTTATTTTGGGAATAAAAATAATAAGAACACCTAATGGAATTGAGTTATCTCAATCACATTATGTAGAAAAAGTGATTGAAAGATTTCAAAATTTTGGAATTAAAGGAGTAAATACACCTTTTAATCCATCAGAAGTACTGCATAAAAACACTAATGAGAGTGTAATGCAACTGGAATATTCTCGTGTAATAGGATGTCTCATGTATCTCATGAATTGCACAAGACCAGATATAGCTTATGCAGTAAGTCGCTTGAGCAGGTATACAAGCAATACAGGGAAGGAACACTGGAAAGCACTAATGAGAGTGCTTGGATATTTAAAAAATACCACTAACTATTTCTTACATTATGAAAAATATCCTGCCGTCTTAGAAGGATATAGTGATGCAAACTGGATTGCAGATTCAGAGGAATCAAAATCAACGAGTGGTTATGTCTTTACCCTAGCAGGGGCAGCAGTGTCATGGAAATCTACTAAACAAACATGCATAGCTCGATCCACTATGGAATCAGAGTTCATTGCATTAGACAAAGCAGGCGAAGAAGCAGAATGGCTTCGTCACTTTTTAGAAGATATTCCATTCTGGCCTAAACCTGTACCGGCCATATGTATACACTGTGATAACCAAGCTGCGCTAAGTAGAGCGCACAACTTTGTGTATAATGGAAAGTCACGACATATTCGTCGTCGCCATAACACAGTTAGGCAGTTACTCTCAAATGGAACAATTTCCATAGACTATGTGAGAACAAATGATAACCTAGCGGATCCATTTACTAAAGGTTTATCAAGAGAGAAAATTGACTGCGCATCGAGGGGAATGAGTTTAAAAGCCTAAACCACAAAGAGTTAGTTTATACGGAAACCTATCCTAGCGACTGGAGATCCCACGGACTAGGATCAATAGGCAAACCAGTTATGAATAACTCAAGACGTAATGCATTTGCATGGACATAGTCCAACTCCATTCCTTTGGTGCACAACATAAATGCATGCCTACAGAAGTATTTAAAGGTTAAAACTATGTTTTTTAATGATGGCCATATCTTGGAAATAACAAGTGGGATACATGTAGGATACTCTTAATGGTTGCGATCACCTATGTTAGTGTGAGCTGGGTCGGCTCTATGAGAATATTAAAAGGCTTTTATTCTCTAAAACACTCGCAGAACCAAAAATTGTTCAGGACCAAAATGAACACAATCAAGAGATTGGATGAGAAGGGAATCAATGCTTCGTAAACCTTATTGTCTGGATATACAATAAAGGCCGACGGTTCAAGATGAAATAATTCACCGATTAGCCAAGTAGATCCGATAAGTTTTAACCAGGGAAACTTCAAAGTGAAATATCTACTTATCCACGATAAAGCATTATTCCATATGTACTCTGTGATATTTCGCTTTGTGTGGGGGATATGTATATTATCATTCATGTGGGGGATTGTTGGAATTCCTTAAGAAATCAAGTGAATGAAAAATACATAAAGTCCCACATCGCCAATTTGTTGAGAGGGGTATTAGTTTATATATGCCTTTCTCAAGTGGAGGTTGGGGGACTGGGGCTCCCAAATGTATGCTTCGTTGTGAGGAGGGAGATCATGCATCACCACCACACACGCGCCGCTGCCGCCTTCCGTCCGACCGGGCCGAGTACGGGTACGGGTCTAAAATGACCATTCTTTTGCTAGGCCATTGTCTAATAGTTTTTTGGGCTTCGGCTGAAACTGGGCTGGGCCTGGAATATGAACAGAAGCAGCGGGTGGGTAAAAACGGACGCGGGGACTGAAGAGACACGACTTCTGAAGCACGCGCACGCGCAAACGAACAGGTGCAGCCCAACTGAGGAGACGCGGCCGAACAGCAGGCAGGTGCGATGAAAAGCAACAGGCGCGGCCGTTTGGACAAATGGGTGCAGTTGCGACCGTTCGAAGGGATACAGACCAACTATAAATAAGGAGAAAAACTGATCACTTTCCTCACTGAATTTTTAATCTGAATTATCTCTTCTCTTCTAAACACAACTGCTGTTCTAATATTCAAATCACACAGTGATATACTCATTACAATTTCGTGCAGAATTCGTCTGTTGTATCTTGGGAGAATTTTGAAATAGAATTCTTAAGGAAATCGTTACGATGAGCCTCAGACGTAATCCGGTTAGAATTCTAGTCTGATTGTATATTTATATACATTATTCTATATTCTATCCATTATTCTGGTTATACTGTTTATTCAAAATAGTATAACGCTGTTGTTGTAATTTATTTACAACATTCATATTGTTATAATAATTACTACAGAATTCCAGTGTAGTGGAAATCTGAGTTATAAACTTGTGCGACGAGTTTATAATTGATTATTCTCTGTTTTGGTATACTAGACCTATAACACATATGTTCTCTGGTATCGCTTTGAAAGAAGACTGACAATACAGTTGGTTAGTAGTAGTGGAATTATATGTTTGTATTTTAATTTGATGACTGTAAATCAGGGAGATGAAATCACCTTATTTTTACAATTCCATAGCCGATCATTGTGGTAAGGTATATAGCTCTCATGTTCTTTTATTTCCTCTTCAAATCTTGTTGGCCTGCATAGTAATCCCAGACCTATTACACGCTACATTAGTACGTATTAATAATTGCATGTAGAATGTAAGCAATTTAAAGCAACTATGTGATTTAGCTGGGTCTTCACATTTATGCACATTATTTGCTGTAGATGGCAAAGTAGATGTCTCCTTTTATGTCGTATTTGGTCAACAGCATTGGACATCTCATTTTTAGGCTAGGAAGAAATTGTATTTTAGTTGCTGGTTGCGAAGATGTAAGTATATGTGGTTCGACGTGTAGGTGTGGTAGTAAATTTTTGACTGCATACCAGAAATGGTGTTACATGCACTTCAATCCCCTTTTCTTTCAATATGACAGCTACTCTTCAATATTTTTATCCATCCATCCATGAATATTGACATGGGAATCACTAATATTATAGTCGGCTGTTAGATGAGGGGACATATGGAATGTTAGGAACATATAAAACTAATAGTTAGCATAAACCTTTATGTTATATTCTCCTCTGCAAAATTAACTGGCTAGGATGAAAGGTTTGATATGTATCTGTCAACCAACATGTCTCAAAATATTTTTGCATGGTTGAATTTGAGTAGTGTAACACCCATCGTTGGTTGACAAAAAAAGGTAATTCGTAAGTGTAATAAAGGACTTTATTGGTAATTGGTAATGTACATGCGGTTAGACAAACACTGATAGCAGGCAGAGGGCCGTGCTCATTTAGAAGTTAACAGAGCGAGAACAAACAATGGAAAAAAATAGTAAAATCACTGCATAATATAGCATGATTAGAAAAGTAGTGTATAATGGATTTAAAATACCAGTAGATGTCTTGTTAACGAGATATTGTGAAAGACGTAGCACTGCATAAAATAAGATGAATGCTAATGAGCGAAACATGTAGTAGAACAAAAATATAATGCTTTATCCGACACCACACACGAACATGGTTTAAAAAATGCGTTACAAAATAGAAAGTAGTGGTAGATAATCAAGAAAAGTCACTCAAATCACATAACAGTCATGCGTTGTCTTTTCATTTTGGTGGACACAGCTTCGGCCTCTTGAATTGTTGAACCCTTAAGCCGTAGAAACGCTACTGGGTATTTTGAAATAAAAATGTATTGCATAATGCTTTGTATAGTAGATCTCATTTGGAATATAGTGTTGTGGTTCATGTTGTTGGTAGTGAGCGGTATTTCAGACAGTTTCATGGCCGTTAGTGTAACAACTTTCTTTTTTATATTAATTATGTTAGGGCTCTCTTTGTTAATGTATGGAAATTGGTTTCACCTTGTCAACACCATGTTTTCCACGCAATTGCACACTATCTTCTGTTGCATTGGTGACCCTGCTTGCAGCCCTTATGTGAAACATCACCATGACGCCCGTTAGCCTTTGAAAACTCCTTCCACTTTTTCAATGCCATTAACCTACAAACAGAAGAATCTTCAGTTCAATTTTGTTTCCCCACTTTTTTCCTTTTTTTCTGCATGATAGTTAAATTGAAAGTTTACTTTAAGGTTTGATTTAAACATGTTGATGATGGTGCATGCAATTTCTGTAGGATCTAGATTAACCCTAGAGGGGGAGGGGGGGGGTGAATAGGGTTATAGCAAATTTTCTCGAATTAAACACAGAAATATAATTGCAGAAATAAATATGCTGAAAAGTAAATCACACACAAAATTTACCCAGCTTCGGCAACCCCTGCCTACTGCTGCATTCCCAGATTTCTATTAGAATTAAACAGTATCACGCTTACAAACACTCTACTAGACTCGCAGACCCTTTTGCTCCCGCTCACAAACACTCTACTAGACTCGCACACCCTGCTCCCGCCTATAGAGTTTCGCTCACTCGCAAACACTGCTCCCGCCTATAGAGCTTTGCAAACTCGCACACCCTGCTCACTGAACTAATTCTAAATAGACAATCTGACACTACCTAATCCCTAGGTGGTGATTTACAAATTCTTCGACTCGAAAAGAAAAACAAACTTCAAAATTAAAACCGGAGCAAAAATTAAAGTATAAACTTGACTCCACAATTTTGCTCAAAATAAAACTAAAAATAATCCCCCTTTTATAAGGCCGGCCCCTTATTTTTCAACTCGATCCCTTTTGAAAAAAAAAATGCGGCCTCTCCTTTTTCTTTTGCTTGGCCCGTTCCTTTTTGTCAAATTAGGGCTTCGGTCCTTTTTTCTTTCTTCTGAAACATTGCAGCTGACCCCTTTGTCAAATTAGGGCTTTGTGCTCTCGATCCAAATTGAGACTTTCGGCTCTGGCTTGTGCTTGATTTCTGATGATCGACTGTCGCTCGTTTGCAGCTGCTTGATCGAGTTCGTTGTTTGTGATTTCGGTATGTACTGTTTCCTTTTTCTTTGCTTGTTTATGCTTGAACTCGATGAAATAAATGCCGATGATGATTGGGCTTATATAGGATTCGAAATCCTATTTTTGCGTTCGTATATTCGTGTTTGAATTTGTCTACTGATTTGCTTTGGCCGCTCGATTTTGCTTTGATGCTTGAGATTTATCTCTGACTTGTTCATATGCGTATATTTTGATACTTTCTTCTCACGGCTTGGTTGACACTGTTTTGATTTGTGACTTGGTCGATTCCTTGATTCACACGGCATTAAAACTTTCCTTTTAATTTTTTTTGATACTTTGACTATTTCAAAGAATGCGTACATGAATTTTTCAACTTGTTTATCATCTTAATTGTCACAGCTTCAGCCATCTTTGCGTTCCTCCACTGTAGCATTGATTTCGTGATTTAAACTATAGCTTGTTTACTGTTTTTCGACTTCACTGAGAACTGTAATCTCTGGCCATCTTCTGATCGGTTTAACATGAACTTCGAATTAGCATTGCATTCGTGGAATGTTGCAGTTAATTTGTGGTGTTGCCACTGTGCATATTCATGATGCTGTGTTGTGACCTTTCTTTCTCTGGCACACTTGTCTTGATGCACTGTACTTGTTTCAGTAGTTAGTTCGAAGCTGTCGTAGCTGTTGCACTGCATCACCACTGTTCTTAGCATTTGTACATATGAATGTGCTCACTGTTGTATTACAGTACACTGCATATTCTTCGTTTGGTCTACTTGCATTGTTCCACGTATACTTTGAGTTCTTGCAGTTGATTTGGTTGTTCCCTGTACTTGTGCACTTTTGTGTCTGGTTCTTTGAGTTCTTGATTGTCACAGCTCTATATAGTTTGGAACTGTGTCATGGTGATGCATTCTTGAGCCTTGGATATCTTGCATGATTTACTTGCATTGTGGCATTGTGTTCTGGTCATTTGCACTTGCAGTTGGTTCATTTGCTCTTAGTATACTTCACATGCACAGTTTTTAACTTAAGTTGCATCTGTGCATATATATTGATGCTGCAGTCTTCAATGTACTGGTGACATGTGCATTGCTTCATGTTGCCTTCAGTAGCTTCACTGTTGCATTTGTATCACTGTTTCATTGTACTGTTTCATGCATGCTCGACATTGTGACTTGAGCTTTGTATATGAACTGTGTTGTCTTCATGCCTGACTTGATGTTTGTAACTTGTGGTTTCATGCTTCATGTATGTACTCTGTTCATATATTCTTGGTGACATTTCTTTGGTCTGCACTGCTTGTTGATGTTTGGTCTATGTAGTTGCAGTATTCATTATGCATTGATGCAGTGCTGTCATGTTGTTTTCAGTAGTCTTGGCCATGTTGGTTCGAATTGCACTTGCTCTTTTGTACTACTTCACCATGTCACTTGAGGCTCTGCTGTTGCTATGCAGTTGCTATGGTCTCTGTTCTTACTGTTACTTACTTTGTGCATTGCCTTACTGTCACTACTGCTTCGAGTTAGTTTCATTGTTGCTGCTCCTTCGGTGCACTATGCTTTGTGTACATGTCTTGTTGAGTTTGTAGTTTGTTGTCACTGGTTCATTGGGCTGCATACATGTTGTAAGTGATACTTTGGACCTTTTGCCTTCAGTTGCTTGTCGAATTTGCATGTATCTGTATCACTTTGGTATACTGCAGCTTGTATTCTGCCTTGAGTTGAATCCCGTGTGTTATTTGGGTTTGACCTTGTGCTGAATTGTTAACAGTGCTTTTGTTTGATTTGTGCACACGAGTTGGCGGGGCAGTGCACACGTGTACAAATGTATGTGTGTGTACTGCAGCCACTTATGTATACCTGTCCCTGTAATATCTATGTGCACGACTTTGTGATGAAATCAAGTGTGAATGATGACGAACAACCCAAATAACTGAGGCAAATCATATTTTCAAAAATCGTATTTCATTTTATATTGCAAAAATATTTCTTTTTCAATTTTACTGCGTTAGTGAATATTTTTGCAAATTGCTCAGATGCTGGATTCAAACTGGAATGCAGTTGAAGATAAAAATACGAGTGTGAGTGATATGTAGTGAGGTTAACTGTAAATGTGAAATGTGATGTGATTGTAATCAAAGTTGTATAGTTATAGTGAGAGATTGAAATTGTACTATTCAAAATTGTAATAAATATTTGTTTGAATAAAATTTCTGTTTGAATTCAAAATCTGTTTAACTTGTTCTGTTTGAATTCAAATTCGAATTCAGTGTAATTTAATTTTATTCAACAAATATTTATTTAATCTATGAAAAACAAAATAGTACATTACCAAATACATTTAAATGAATATATATGTTTATTATCATCAAACAAAAACATATAAGCGCATATTCAACAATCTCCCCCTTTTGATGATAACAAACATATATTTAAGATTTTGACCATGTTAAATGTATTTGACCAATTATATACTTTAATTGCTCCCCCTATTTAAATGCTCCTCTCTACATAATACTCCCCCTACATATATGCATACAAATAGAAATATATAAATGAGCCTATATGCAAAGTGAAAATTATTTGACCTTTGCTTGATTCTATTTGACAAAATCTTAACTTTTCTCTCCCCCTTTTGTTATCAGCAAAAGAATAACAGTGTTATAAAAATAGGGATGAAGTGATAGACATGAATCAAACATTTAACTCAATTAAATATAAATATTAAATTTCAATAAAACTCAAAAAAAAATCATAATTACCCTTGTCAAGCGCATTTTCCACTTTCAGAAGTGATGGGGATAAAATCATCAAAAATCATACACTTCTGTCTATTTGTGGTATATTTATTTCAGGAAATTTGAATATCTACTAACCATGCATAACGGTTAGGACTTTTAAATGAGATTAGTAGTATTCCAATTTAATTTAAAAAATGAAATCAAGTATCTTCTAACCACGCATGACCGTGAGGACTTTTAAATGGGATTAGAATCAACTTGTCTATTAAATCAATTATTTTTGATATGCGTTCCATACATGCATAACCGTGAGGACTTTTAAATGAGCATGGAAGCACATAATCAAAAATCCAAGTAATTCACCCATGCATAACCGTGAGGACTTTTAAATGAGAGTGAATACTTTGGATATTTATTTTTATTGCTAAATACAATAAGTTGAAGCACAAATAATTTCCTTCACAGATTTAAAGATATTGAAAAACAAATGATTTCCTTTGTAAACTACCACAAATTTACATACTAAATATGATCTTGATGAGTGATGGTCGATAGAAAGATGATAGAAATAGAAATGGTCATGGAATTTTTACCCAACAAAAAGTTTTTATAACTCTTGTTATGAAATTCTAAAGAAATTTTCTAATTATACTTTCTCGAGTTATAATATATAATAAATATCAACGCTCATCTCTTTTTCAATCACTATTCATCTTTTCGATAATCAAAGGGAGTCAGATTAGTCAAAATTTGTCATTTAAAATCAAATTAAAAATTATAAAATCAATTTTTCCAAAATGATTAAGCTGTAGATATGGTCAAACATGATTTTCTCGAGGGGGGTTTCATAAGAAAATCTGTTATTTAAAAATTATTTCAAGTGAAAAATATGCAGATATTTTCTTTGAAAAAAAACGATGCAGCAAATGAATGTTTCAAAAATTAATCACGTTACACTAATAATTTTTCTATCAACTATATTACCAGTGTAATCTGCATCTGAATTTAAATTTCACTCAATATTCACTTGTTGAATCAAACCATGAGATGTGCACCAAAGATTTCAAAACATCATTCTTTTGAATTTGAATTTAAGCCGTGTTAACACTCAAACAAATATCATGATGTTAATTTCAGAAACCATAGGATAAACAATTATATTCATGAGTAATCAACAGTCAATCATCATCATAATTATTTCAAAAACAGTTTCTTGAAATTTCAACAATTTCATAAAGTTTCAACAATTTCAAAAAATCCTTTTTAACATGAATTTGAAATCGTGCAAATTTACAAGCAGTAACCAAAATATATCTACGTGTAGCATGAGTAATCAAATACCATCATTTGACCGAACAAATTTATATGGATTAGTTCAAAGTTGAAAATCTGATTGGTCATCGATTAAGCACAAATCAATGTCATAAATAAGAACAAGTCAAAAAATCATATCAATTAAGTCTGAATCAGTCAACCATCATAATTACTCCAAGTAATTCTATTTAAAGATGGTTAGTCAATCTTTTGAAAAAAAACATAGCATCAAAATCATCATCTTTTGTTTATCTCAATATTGGCTGATTTTAATTTATAGTATGGTGCAGATAATCACATTTAAAAACAATTACCTGATTTACCTTTACGATAATTTTTTGTGATTGCCCATTGTGATTCTGTCACCTTTATACTAGGCTAAGGAACTTTGCTTTGTCGCCCGTTGTGTTTCTGGAACAGCCGAAATCCAGAGAACACTGTTGTTGTTCCTTAGCCTGCCACCACACCTACACGATAAAAGATTTATGTGACCTATTTGTTTTTATAGGTCCATTGTTGTTAGTGGCAGAATATGAAAAATATGTTTTTGGAGACCCAAAACTATTTATATATGTTCCTTTTGGCATCCAAATTTGTTTGACTTTCAAAGATTTTATATTTGTGCCTTTTGGAACCCAAATTGGTATAGTTTTCACGTGTTTGGGTCTATACCAACAATTATTTCGATTATGTCCAAATTCTCTACAAAACGTGCACATTAAATTGACTTGATTAAATTTTGTGTTCCTATGACTATGATTTTCAACATGATTTCCAATTATTTCAGATCGAGCAAAAACACTTTTACTTTTTGCATTATCATAATTTTGTGATTTCCCAAAGCCTAGTCCTTTTCTATTGTTAGCAAAAATTTGATTTCCCAATAGCATGTTGAAAGATTTTTCGCCTCTTGAAAAGTTATTCAAAGATTTCTCAAGATTTTGGACTTTGGTTTTTAGTGTTGTATTTTCAGTGACAAGTGAGGTGCATCGATTTATAAAATCCTTTTTCCTAGTGTCGATGGTTTCCTTAAGATTCAAGTTTTCATTTTCAAGACTTTCAAAGCTATTCCTCAGTTTTGATAATTCTGAATCTAAAATCTTACATTTTTTACATTCTAGGTTTTGAATATTTTCAAGTTCAGTTTTTAACCTAAAATTTTCACGAGCAAATTCTCTCCTATCAGATTTTAGTTTTTCAATTTTAGATTCAAGAGTATCCACTACCTTAGTAAGATCAGAACACATAAAAACAAGTTCTTTATAAGAAAACTCACCTACCTCACTAGATTCGTCGGAGGTTGCTTCTGATTCTGATTTTGCCATGCAACACAAGTTAGCCTCCTCTGAGATGCTATCCGAAGCTTCCTCTCCTTCTTCATCATCCCAAGTCGCTGCAAATACCTTCTTCGCCTTTTTCTTTTCTCTGTTGTTTTTGAGAAGTGGGCATTTTGGTTTGATGTGGCCAGGCTTGTTGCAGTTATAACACGTCAGTTCATTATCGGAATTTTCGGAATCTTTTGACCTATTGCCCTTTGTTTTCTTCTTGTGTGGCTTGAATCTAGACCATCTTCTAAGATTATTGACAGCCATTACAAGCTCTTCAATTGGATCTTCTTCATCGCTTTCTTCTTTGCTCTTTAAGGCAATCGTCTTTTTCTTTGGTTCGGAAGTGTTGCGTTCTTCCTTTGCTTTTAACTCAAGCTCATATGTCATCAAGTTGCCAATCAACTCCTCCATGCTTAGTTTGCTCAGATCTTTTGATTCTTGGATTGCTGTGACTTTTGCCTCAAAGTTCATTGGTAAAACTTGTAGTATCTTCCGCACAAGCTCTACCTCAGTGAATACCTTCCCAAGCGCTCTAGCATTGTATACCAAGGTTGAAAAGCGTCCAAACATATCCTTTATGCTCTCGCCTTTGTCCATCACAAAGTTTTCGTATTCATTGCTGAATAGGGCTAGCCGAGACTCCTTAACTTGAGAAGTTCCTTCGTGTGTCACCTCCAAAGTGTGCCAAATTTCCTGTACTGTTGTACAATGAGAAATTCTATTAAATTCATTTTTATCAAGAGCACATATCAAAGCATTCATGGCTTTAGCATTTGTTGTTTTCAATCTCTTATCGTTAGCATCCCACCTATCCTTAGGTTTAGGAATCTCAGTACCACCAAGGATTATAGTGGGAGGTTTATAGCCAGTTTCAATAATATCCCAAACATCGTAATCAACGGAACTAAGATAAATACTCATCCTAACTTTCTAATAAGCATAATCGTTCCCGTTAATCATGGGTGGCCTAACAATAGATTGCCCCTCAGAAAAAGCATTATTTTGTCGACTCATGACTCTAGAGTTAAATAAAAAATATACCGGGCTCTGATACCACTTGTAGGATCTAGATTAACCCTAGAGGGGGAGGGGGGGTGAATAGGGTTATAGCAAATTTTCTCGAATTAAACACAGAAATATAATTGCAGAAATAAATATGCTGAAAAGTAAATCACACACAAAATTTACCCAGCTTCGGCAACCCCTGCCTACTGCTGCATTCCCAGATTTCTATTAGAATTAAACAGTATCACGCTTACAAACACTCTACTAGACTCGCAGACCCTTTTGCTCCCGCTCACAAACACTCTACTAGACTCGCACACCCTGCTCCCGCCTATAGAGTTTCGCTCACTCGCAAACACTGCTCCCGCCTATAGAGCTTTGCAAACTCGCACACCCTGCTCACTGAACTAATTCTAAATAGACAATCTGACACTACCTAATCCCTAGGTGGTGATTTACAAATTCTTCGACTCGAAAAGAAAAACAAACTTCAAAATTAAAACTGGAGCAAAAATTAAAGTATAAACTTGGCTCCACAATTTTGCTCAAAATAAAACTAAAAATAATCCCCCTTTTATAAGGCCGGCCCCTTATTTTTCAACTCGATCCCTTTTGAAAAAAAAAAATGCGGCCTCTCCTTTTTCTTTTGCTTGGCCCGTTCCTTTTTGTCAAATTAGGGCTTCGGTCCTTTTTTCTTTCTTCTGAAACATTGCAGCTGATCCCTTTGTCAAATTAGGGCTTTGTGCTCTCGATCCAAATTGAGACTTTCGGCTCTGGCTTGTGCTTGATTTCTGATGATCGACTGTCGCTCGTTTGCAGCTGCTTGATCGAGTTCGTTGTTTGTGATTTCGGTATGTACTGTTTCCTTTTTCTTTGCTGGTTTATGCTTGAACTCGATGAAATAAATGCCGATGATGATTGGGCTTATATAGGATTCGAAATCCTATTTTTGCGTTCGTATATTCGTGTTTGAATTTGTCTACTGATTTGCTTTGGCCGCTCGATTTTGCTTTGATGCTTGAGATTTATCTCTGACTTGTTCATATGCGTATATTTTGATACTTTCTTCTCACGGCTTAGTTGACACTGTTTTGATTTGTGACTTGGTCGATTCCTTGATTCACACGGCATTAAAACTTTCCTTTTAATTTTTTTTGATACTTTGACTATTTCAAAGAATGCGTACATGAATTTTTCAACTTGTTTATCATCTTAATTGTCACAGCTTCAGCCATCTTTGCGTTCCTCCACTGTAGCATTGATTTCGTGATTTAAACTATAGCTTGTTTACTGTTTTTCAACTTCACTGAGAACTGTAATCTCTGGCCATCTTCTGATCGGTTTAACATGAACTTCGAATTAGCATTGCATTCGTGGAAATGTTGCAGTTAATTTGTGGTGTTGCCACTGTGCATATTCATGATGCTGTGTTGTGACCTTTCTTTCTCTGGCACACTTGTCTTGATGCACTGTACTTGTTTCAGTAGTTAGTTCGAAGCTGTCGTAGCTGTTGCACTGCATCACCACTGTTCTTAGCATTTGTACATATGAATGTGCTCACTGTTGTATTACAGTACACTGCATATTCTTCGTTTGGTCTACTTGCATTGTTCCACGTATACTTTGAGTTCTTGCAGTTGATTTGGTTGTTCCCTGTACTTGTGCACTGTTGTGTCTGGTTCTTTGAGTTCTTGATTGTCACAGCTCTATATAGTTTGGAACTGTGTCATGGTGATGCATTCTTGAGTCTTGGATATCTTGCATGATTTACTTGCATTGTGGCATTGTGTTCTGGTCATTTGCACTTGCAGTTGGTTCATTTGCTCTTAGTATACTTCACATGCACAGTTTTTAACTTAAGTTGCATTTGTGCATATATATTGATGCTGCAGTCTTCAATGTACTGGTGACATGTGCATTGCTTCATGTTGCCTTCAGTAGCTTCACTGTTGCATTTGTATCACTGTTTCATTGTACTGTTTCATGCATGCTCGACATTGTGACTTGAGCTTTGTATATGAACTGTGTTGTCTTCATGCCTGACTTGATGTTTGTAACTTGTGGTTTCATGCTTCATGTATGTACTCTGTTCATATATTCTTGGTGACATTTCTTTGGTCTGCACTGCTTGTTGATGTTTGGTCTGTGTAGTTGCAGTATTCATTATGCATTGATGTAGTGCTGTCATGTTGTTTTCAGTAGTCTTGGCCATGTTGGTTCGAATTGCACTTGCTCTTTTGTACTACTTCACCATGTCACTTGAGGCTCTGCTGTTGCTATGCAGTTGCTATGGTCTCTGTTCTTACTGTTACTTACTTTGTGCATTGCCTTACTGTCACTACTGCTTCGAGTCAGTTTCATTGTTGCTGCTCCTTCGGTGCACTATGCTTTGTGTACATGTCTTGTTGAGTTTGTAGTTTGTTGTCACTGGTTCATTGGGCTGCATACATGTTGTAAGTGATACTTTGGACCTTTTGCCTTCAGTTGCTTGTCGAATTTGCATGTATCTGTATCACTTTGGTATACTGCAGCTTGTATTCTGCCTTGAGTTGAATCCCGTGTGTTATTTGGGTTTGACCTTGTGCTGAATTGTTAACAGTGCTTTTGTTTGATTTGTGCACACGAGTTGGCGGGGCAGTGCACACGTGTACAAATGTATGTGTGTGTACTGCAGCCACTTATGTATACCTGTCCCTGTAATATCTATGTGCACGACTTTGTGATGAAATCAAGTGTGAATGATGACGAACAACCCAAATAACTGAGGCAAATCATATTTTCAAAAATCGTATTTCATTTTATATTGCAAAAATATTTCTTTTTCAATTTTACTGCGTTAGTGAATATTTTTGCAGATTGCTCAGATGCTGGATTCAAACTGGAATGCAGTTGAAGATAAAAATACGAGTGTGAGTGATATGTAGTGAGGTTAACTGTAAATGTGAAATGTGATGTGATTGTATTCAAAGTTGTATAGTTATAGTGAGAGATTGAAATTGTACTATTCAAAATTGTAATAAATATTTGTTTGAATAAAATTTCTGTTTGAATTCAAAATCTGTTTAACTTGTTCTGTTTGAATTCAAATTCGAATTCAGTGTAATTTAATTTTATTCAACAAATATTTATTTAATCTATGAAAAACAAAATAGTACATTACCAAATACATTTAAATGAATATATATGTTTATTATCATCAAACAAAAACATATAAGCGCATATTCAACAATTTCAAAATGATTACCCGATATAAGCAGGAATAAGTGTTCATTTTATAAGTTAAAATATTGGTACTAACTGTATGTATGTATGATTTTCAATCTGATCTGGAAAAGGATTCATATTCACCTATACATACATACCTTAAAAAAGTTTGTCTTTATGTATATGCAAAACAGCCACAACTTTATGTTTATGTTCATAACCTTTTAAAAAATTATAAGGGAAAAAAAATGTTACTCGAGTGTTAATAGAAGTTTCAAGTGACCATATATGCAAACCTATTATTTGTAATCGCTTACCACAAATCATACCTCAAAAAGTTTCATGTTCATCATAGATTCAGCTTTCTGTTTGAACAAATATTCAGCCTGCTTGTCAAAAGTAACCACGGTCGCTGTTGCAGAGTTGTTCCTTACCTTCAATTACAGGCGAAACCTAAACATATTTTTTTAAAGGGATTTTTTTTTATAGAATGATCATTTAAGAATGAACCGTAGGCTGGGTTTTGTAAACAAATGAACAGAACCTATATATCAAATACTTTGTGTCCGAGATGCATTTTTTGCACCAGTGAATGGCTCTAGAATTGCTAACGCTGGACTTGCATACGTTGCATGACAGAAAGCTCCACCCATTGTCCAGGTTAATGCCAGTTATCTGGCCTTCGAAGGCCAAATTCTTTCCATAAAGTGGTTGGGTGTTTAGAGGAGTGGAGATTCAATGTATGTGAACAAAATGATACATTTTGTAAAGTACTTTGACTTACATCGAAGTCGTTGTTTGAATCCGCGATCGATATTTCAGCTAGATTTTTTCCTCCACAGCAGCAAATCATCCCTCATGCTTGACCACCTCTTCAACGAAAGCAGTCGATTTGCTCTTCTCTTAGCTGTCACGACAGAAGTCATATTTTTTGTCAACTCGGTCTAAGAGTTTAGAGCAATAAAAAGTCTTCAATGAACAGTTTAGATCCTTTTCAAATCCTTAAAAGGCACAAAACAAAGATATTTCAATTTAATAGTTCAGTGTAGATTATTCTTTATCTCAAGCATACCAAATTCACCATATTTTTTACCACCTGGATCCATTTCGACTTGAATTTTTTCTGAATCGGATTCATGACTTTGCACATTGAGATAAATAGTTTTTCTCTTGAAATTTGATTAGCCTTTTCAACACAGGAACTCATAATTTACTTCTTTCAGAACTTCAAAAGGCTAGGAATATTACAATTTTGTATTACGAAACTTTGATGCCTATGAACAACTTATACTTCTAAGTGAATATACGTAATATTTAATAAATTGTTTATTGAATAGTGATTGTGGTCAACATATCATTGAAATGAATATAATCCATTAATAGTATGTAAAGTTAAACTAAAGTTAAATCTTAGGCAAAGGCTGTAAACATAAATCCATACCTAATTGAACCGTATGCAACCATGGCAGTGTAATTCTTATGTTGGTAATCTTTAACACCGCTGAGAATCGAGGAGGGGCAATGGCGAGTTGGACGGCAAAAAGAGAAAGACTAAGGTGTCGTAAAGAGGATGGATAGGTATGGTTGGGGTAGAAAAGAGGGAAGTGATGGAGATGTGAAGGCGGTTGTCAGTCGATCTGGCGAAGGTTCAAAGATGAAGGGGCCAGCGGCGGTGGTAGGAGGAAGAGGACGGCGGTGATGAAATGAGGAAAGTTGAAAGTGACGGAGTGGCGAAGGCAGTTGTCATTCGATCTGGCGGAGATTCGGAGTTGGAGGGGCCGGCGATGGTGGTAAGAGTAGAGGACAGCGGTGATTTAAAGATTATCATATGAACAAAATATTAATATTACACACATAATAGATTTATTTAAACATAAATCTATTATTTATAAATATTAAATTAATTTTTTTAAACAGCGATGAATACATACATACATACGTACGTATACACACACACATATATATACATATACATATACATATATATATTATATACACATACCCATATAAATATATGCATAATAATACCCGTATTTTCGATAATTAAAACTATTTAATTAAATAAGATTTTAAAATTTAATATTGTGAGAATTAAAATTTATGATTTATTAGCAAGAAAAATAATTAGAATATGATTCAATATTATTGTTTGAATGTTATTGACAACTATTTTAATATAATTTCAGTCAATTGAAATAATTGTAAAGTTAATTTGGTTATAATCGTAAGTTAATAAGAAATAAAAATAATTGTTGGAATTAATATAATTAAATTAGTTAAGATGATAACTGTAGAATATGAATGTAATATAATGTAAACTAATGTTACTTATATTCATAAGGTGACGGTCAATTAAATAACAAGAGTGTAAATCGAAATAAAAAAATTGGATTGAAATTAAAATATAATTAACCGAGGTTTTATTACAGTTGTAATTGAACACTGATAACTAGTGCAATATTTATACAGTGAATTTAACATTTTTTTTTATAAAGATTATAAATTTCTATGTAATCGAGAATGATAAAATGGTTAACTTTTAAATTTGAATTTAAAAGTAATTAAATCAATTTAATAATGGTTTATTTAATTAACATGAAAATTTGCTATTTTGACCACTGTCTCGGCTTTCGATGAAACCAGTTTCATTAGATCCATAACAATGACTTATTGTCGGATTTCAAGTTTCGTGGTTATCGGACATGTCGTTTGGCCGTGCTAGCTTGAAACGCATAGAAATCAATTAATGAAATAAAAATGAATATAATTTGATTTAGAAAGCTAACTTTTATATACAATGAAATAGTGTTTGAAACTAGTTCCATTGAGTTTAAAAATATCGCAAAACCTATATTTTGATATGTGAGATGACCTACTTTCGTTTCGGGAATGAAATGGGCTTTTCAGGTCGTTGTTATCGTTTCGACCCAATTTGATATGTCCATTCATTTCTTATCCATCTGTCCATATATATGGATATTTCCTGAAACCATAGCTGTCTATTTCCGTTTTTGTACGTATCTGTTCAAATCATCCGCTTCTTCCTCCTTTCCAATGGTTGTCATCCAAAAACCCTAAATTCAATTTCAAATCAAATTTCAAGATTCAAACTCTCCACACCCTATCATGTTATATATCATTTTGAAGCTCTCGACGAGCGTAATCTAGATATGCTCTTCATTTTTGCAATTAAATCTTAGCTTGGCCAGAAATCGTCGATGAAGTTTCGGCCATAAAGCTAGGGTTGTCGTTTTAATGGTGGATCTTCGTCGATAGGGCGAACGGATGTTGCTGCGACGTAGAGGTGGCTGAGGCGAGTCGATCCATGTGGTTTGTGTGTATCAAAGGCGCTTGGAATCTCCAGAATTGGCGAGGGTATGTAGCGGCGGCGTAGCGAACTGGGGGCGGCGGAGCACTGCGCGTGGCCAAGGGTGGGTCGGCCTGGCATGGGCATCACAATGGAGTTGGCTGATCGTGGTGGTGGGTGTCTAGGCGTGGTAGTGATGAGATTTGTTCGGCGGCGTCTATGGGTTCAACTATATTTGAACGATACGGTTAAGGTTTGCAAGATATTCAAATTTACTAAATTACCCTTTTGTTTAATTTAATTTAATTTTAAATTTAGTCGTTCTAACGCTAAAAACTTTTTCATAAGAGCTCGGATTTGGAGTGGTTTTCTCTGTTTCGATCGTATCGCTTCAGACGACATGGAACAGGTTTTGTTGGATTTTAAGACTGTTGGATTTTTGGGCTTTTATTGGATTTTAAATCATCGATAAATCAAAGATGAGTGATTTAACCCACTCACAAATACTAAACCATCTTATGTTAGTTAAATTAGATTTATGATGTGATTAGAAATTTATCGATTGTTGTTGGGTATTTTAAGTTGTCATTTAAATTTAATTTGAATTTATACTGAATTAAATTGTCATTTAAACTAATATTGAATTTAAATTGTTAGTTAAACACCTGATAGTGATAACTAGTCAATATTTGTGATTTATTGGTTGATTTGGATGTTGATTATGATGAATGTTTATTTGTTGCCATTTTGGATGATTTGATGTTTATATCTCTGTTATCATTATGGGTTGAAATGATACATAACCGAACGATGTTATAGATTAGGTAAAATCGTTATAGGTTGAAATGATAAACCCGAGCGATTTTATTAATTCGGAACTTGTTGATTAGGAATATGAGTTGAAATGATATATACGCGGGATATTTAACTAATTGGGGTTGAAATGATAGATACCCTATATGGTTTGAATATAAATTTAAGATTTTAACTTATGATTTTATTTAGTTTTAAAAATATACTTTCAAAACAGTTTAAAATTTAATTTAATAAAAATTTAATATATATATATATATATATATATATATATATATATATATTTAATTTAATGTAATGTAATAAATATAGTTTCGATTTAATATAATATATATTGATTTGATAATAATTTTAATAAATAAAAATGTAGGAGGTTTTGTAAGGAATTTATAAAAGTTTTGTAATAAATTTTATAATGGATTTTATAAAAGTATTCTTATAAAAGATTTTTATAAAGGACTTTATAAAGGTTTATAAGGTTTTAAAGGATTTTATAAAGGATTTTATAAGAGAACCTGTATAAAGGGATTTTGAAGCGTATAAAGGATTTTGGGTAAAGGTTTCTGATAAAGGGAAGAGATGTAAATTATTTTAGGAATTTATAAAATAGCTTTATAAATGGTTTTAAAACATATAGATAGTTTATAAATGGTTTAGAAGAGACTTATAAATTATTTTTGAATTGATTGAAAGAATTTTCCTCGGTGTTATGAATACATTTATACTTTTGGAATAAGTATATAGATAACTTGGTATGAAGGTATAAACCATTTTCTAGATTTACTATTATAAATGATTTATAAAATGACCACCTTGTAAAAAATATAACGATGGTTGTTAAAGAGACGGGGTCGGATATTATCATACTCTCCGCCAATTCTGAAACCACTTTAACAACTGTGCACGTGGTGGAGTATCCAGAACGAAGTATGATGGTTTGGCGAACGCTACTATATGAGGTATGCACACAACCCTGACCCCCTTAGGTCAGCTTGATATGACTAAAACAGGAACTATACCGGGCCAAGTGAGGTCGCTCCTCCGATCGGGCACGTTTCTTCGAAACCATATATGTTACTTTGTGATTGATTAGGTGGCCACCTTCAGTTTGATTATGGGAGTGTGTTCCAAGGTAGGCGGTAGTAGCTGCTACGCGTTACCACCAGTCTGGGAGTGCAAAACGGTAGAATCCTACCTTGGGCATTGCCTCGCGTGCCTTGTCATATGCCTTATCGAGCCAACTGCGATTTTGGTTTATGTCGTACCTATGAAGTGCTCCTTAATAGCCCACCAGTTTGGTGAAGTTTACAGTACTGTATAGACTATGACATTTGTAAAATATGTTAAGGAGGATATAGATAACGCCTTAACGCTATTTTAATACTTTACTTTAATGATAGACACTACATATATAGCGTATATTACTACATATAAATAGCTTAACGGACCCTTAGGAGATGGAAATCTCGAACATCTCTTAAGTTATTACATGTACGTTATACACTGGATAAGAGATGTAAAGTTCTGTAAACATCTCTGAAGCCGTTGCACTCATATTTATTTACTGTTGATTTAACTTACATAAGACCTTTTAGTTCTGACTCGAGTGTTTTGTCTTTTCATTACGCTCGGTTCAGCCTAAGATTTTCAGTGTCGAAGACATTATTTCTAGAGGACAAAGACGGAGTTTGGTATTATTATTATTATTATTATTCCACTGTATCATGTTGTTCCGTTGCTTTATCCTATTATACCCGCTGTATGTATAACTCTGATTTGTATTGTAAAAGTATAATCAAATGTTATTTGTAAAACAACTTCATGAACTGTTTATTTGATTATTATATTTTGTCATTTCACGGTGAGATCCTGTGTTTTGTTTTTCCTTCCTTTCTCTTATTTTCTTATTCACCCCATCAACAATCCTCCCTTTTAAACAGTTTGAGCTGACATGTGTGGTTTATTGTCGACTTAAAACCGTCCAAAAAGGTGGGCCGTTACAATATATAAATCAATAAAACACTTAAAATAAAAAATTAAATATAAAAGTCTAGATTTTACGCACAGCTCAAAATATGTATTTTTTATTTTAAAATAATTTTAATTAAATATCCATTAGTATATTAATAAAATGTTGATTAAAAATTAGTGTTGAAACTTTATTTCAAATTTTAAATTTCTAGATAATCCTAAATGATATTTTATGCTTTGAATTTTTTTCCATATTTTTTTATTTCAGATAATTTAAAAATGATTGTTCTTTTTTTTTCGAAATTTTATAATGAATTTAAAAATGAATTTTTTTTCTTTTTTTTATTTTCTTCCAAAAGCTTCTTTACTGTTAATATTATTTTATAAAATATAAATTATAATTTTCATAATTTATTTGAAATAATATGATTTATTTATGTAATAAATTGATTTAGATGATATTAAATAATAATAAAATATTAACAAAAATATTGTCTCACCGTCGAAAATTATCACAGCTTCAATTATCTACATATAAAATTATATGACCATTTTTTATTAAATTAGGACGTTGTAACTAATTATAAACTATATATACGTAATTAAATGATAAAAATTAATTTAATAAAATAAAAGATTTATATTTTCTATTCAGAGCCGGACAGACCTGATGTATATTTCGTGTGTGTGTGTGTATAATTTATATATACATGCATATAAGCAAAGAACTTTGTGACAACATAACTTGCATATGAGAATCGTCACCTAACCAACAATATACATAATATATACATATATATTAAAACATTACAATTTAGAAGTAACAATAAATTTTGATTAGAAACATACCTTAATCATAATGCCTTAGAGTACTGTAACAACCTTGTATTTTGTGATTGTTTTAATTGTATATTTTAATTATTGTAATTAAATTCTTGATTTAAAAACTTTATTTTATTTATTAAAATGAATAAATTTTGTTATTTTGAATATAAATTTTGATTATATGTGAATTATAACTTCAAACCTGAATAAATATAATATTTTCCAAAAATGTGAATTTTGGTCAATATGATCAAACTTTGACTTTTAAATGTAAAATTTTAATATTTGAAATTTTGGATTTTATCTTTTATTATGAAAATAAATTAAATTTCAAGAATACTGCTTTTCGTTTGGTTGACATTCGATTTATATTGTGAAAGTTATGTTTTTTACAATATTGTATGTACATTGTTTTATTTAACAAAATTTTTTATTTTAAATTATATAAATAATATTTTTGTTTGTTCTAATTTGCGTATATATGTATATATGACATGTTATGTATTTATTTTTATTTTTAAAATATTTTAAAAGTGCAGTTATAATTTTCTAATGTTCATTGTATTTTGTTTACAATTTTTAAATTCTAGTTTCAATTATTAAGCTATTTTCTTAATTGTTTTCTATTTTTCCTAAAAATATCTACTTATTTTATTTTCTACTTTATTTTGTTCATTTTTTAATTTTATTTTACTTACTTTTTATTTGTTTAATTTTAATAAAAGAAATAAGAAATTCAAAAGGACAAAGGCCTTTCATTTTCTATGACTTTTTGTATGCTTGCCTTTTCATTTTTCAATTGCCTCTTCAATTCATTGCTTGGTCGTTCACTCCTTACCTATTTCCATGTATTCCTTTTCAGTTTTTACGTGAAATCTTTCTCACTTTCATTGCAACTCACGGCCAAGAAGAAAGAAAAAAAACATGACAATGACTTTTCTTTTCACATTTTCCCCTCTTCTTCATTGATTTAGCCTTCCTCTTCCTCTTGCTTGCTCGGCCCCACTTCTACACCATCTCCACTGACCATCACCTCCTCCAGCTATAGTTGCAACCTCTCCTCTTCCACTGACCAAGTCCAGGCCGTGAATTCCATTTGATCTTGCACCACCAATTTTGTACAAAACCCTTCGTAACATGCCTAGAAATCACCAATCCCTTCCTATTTCACTTTAGCCACCCCCTTAGCCACCACCACTATCATCTACTTCACCTCTCACCACCACTTCAGCAACCACCTATACTGACCTGACCTGTACAAGCATGAGCCGAGCCGAATTGACCCATAGGCCGAGCCAAAATGTTGCATCCAAGCTTGCCTTTTACCTTGTCCCTTTATATTCTTCATATTGCAACTCCTACACCTTCATACCCATATTTCCGTGCCTACAAGATACCATACCTGACCCAAACACACATCAATGGCCGAGCATATGTTCCTTTGGTCGAGCTTTTGGATGGTCAAAAGCAAGGTCTAACTATTTTGTCCTTTGTTGCTTTTTATTTCAATTCATTTCAATGTTGTTATATATTGAATATTCATGTATATGTTGCTTTGTTTTATCGGTTGTTTACAAGATCATATCTTGGCTATCTCTCTCATTTGAATCATGTTGTGCAGTGTCGTGCCGTATCGTGCTTTCTGCATTTGTTCTGTATGTTTTGATTGGCTATCTCCAGCTCGAAAAGGTGAGTACTTCTCACTCTGACATCTCTACTTATGAAATAGTGAATCGATGACAAGTGTTTAGTAATTTAAAATGTTTATGCAAGTAAATAATGATTATATGATATGTTTTTCCATAATATTACCATGTTTACTTTGTTAATCATCACCTGACATTTGATATATGACAGTATATTGTGACATTGACATGTTAGTATCCGTGTTTATATTGTCTATGTATATGATCACACTGCAAGTTCCCTGTTAGAATAGAATCACTATGGGTTGAAATGATACATACCCGAACATACTTTAAAATAAGAAAAAATCGTTATGGGCTGAAATGATAGGCCTGAGCGACTTTAATTATATTTTATTTGACTTGAGATTGCGGTTTGAAATGATAGAACCGGGGTTTTTCTTTTTAAATTATGGATTGAAATGATATATATCCATATCACTTGACCTAGGTTAGAAAATTATATACAGACCCCGTGGTATATTTTTAAATGATTTTCAAAAAACATGTATTTTTAAAAGTACAAAATTTTGATTTAAAAATATTTATTTTATGGTTTTGAGAAAGTTAAATATTAAGATTTGAATTGTGAATTTAAGTATGTAAATTTGAAGTAAATGTTATTTTGACTTTAAATTTTACTTTTAAAATGTAAGTAAATAATAGAAACTAATTTAAACTTTTAAAATGAGATAAATGAATTTTTGAATGAAATTTTGAAATGTGTTTTGACATGATATCTCTGATTTTAAAATGATATTTAAATTTGAATATTTGAAAATTGAATTCAAATAATGATTTGATAATGAGGTTTTGAAGGATATGATATTGTAATGATTTTGAAATGGTTTGGAATGATATTTGATTTTGATAAATGAATGTATGAAAGGATATATGGTTTGCTTGTAATTTGACTTTATTTAAAAGTTTTTGAAATGAATATTTCAAGACTTAAGTAATAATGAAATTAAATTTGAGATATATGATATTTTCAAATTTAGTTTTGAAATATGATATATTTAAAGCTTTGGAAATATATTAAAAAAAATTGAATAGTTTATATTGTGGATTAAATCTGTTTTGAAATTGATAAGATTTAAAATGGTTTGTTGGAAAACTGAATTTAATTGAAACTAATGGTTTGAATTGAATTAAATTGAAAATTTGAAGATTTGGGTTTAATTGAATAAATTTGTGAAATGTAAAGAATTAAAGGAATATTTCATGATTTCAAATGTATGATTTCGAAATGTTATGATTTTCAAAGTGCAATGTTTTCAAGTATTTTGGTTTCGAAAGAGTTATAACTTTGAAAGTATTATGATTTTTGAAATGTGAATATATATTTGAAATGGAAATGATAAACTATTTTGATTTGGATATACTTTTGAAATAAAAAAGGTTTTGGTTTTCGAAGGATAAACTATTTTGAAAGGAATATGGTTTTGAAATGAAATGATTTGATTTTTTGAAGTATAAACTATTTTGAAATGACCAAGGCGTTATAATAACGATTGGTTGTTAAACAGACCGGGATCGAAAGTTGTCATACTCTTCGCTAACTCCAAAAACCACTTTAACAACCGTGTACGCGGTGGAGATTACAGAATGAAGTAGGATGGTGGTGACGTCCTTGAGGTATATTACGTGGACCCAACTCCCGTGAGTTGGCATAAGGTGGCTAAAACAGGAGCGATCTCGGGCCAAAAGGGATAGCTCCTCTGGTTGGACGCATTTCTTCGATACTATACTCTTACTTGTGGTTGATTTGATGGCCATCCTCCGATTTTGATTTGGGAGTGCGTTTCGAGGTGGGCCTATGTTGCTGCTACGTTACCCCCACCCCGTGTGTGTAATTGGTATATCTACCCCGGCATTGCCTCGTGTGCCGTGTCACCTAGCATAGCGAGCGTTACTATGAGTTACTATTTATGTCGTACCTATGAAGTATCTTCTCATAGTCTTCCGATCAGGAGATATGCAGGTACTGTATAGACTATTGGCACTATTATGTGTTAAGGGCTATATGGGTAACCCCTTAACGCTATTTTAAAGCAAGTTTATTTTGCTATAGACATTGTTATAATAGCGCAATATTACTACATAGTAAATAGTTTAACGAATCCTTAAAGGATGGGCGATCCCAAGCATCCTTTAAGTTACTGATGCATTTTTGTTACTGTTCACTTGAGTTGATTTACAGTTCACAAGGATTTTGTCCTGACACGAGTGTTTTGTGTTTTGCTTTACGCTCGAGTCAGACTGAGTGATTCAGCATTCAAGACTCACCTTTGGAGTTGGAGCTTTGCTTGAAGATCTAGCCATCTGTTTTGCTTTCAGTATCCAGTGATGTATTCTGATTTGTACCTGATGTATCTTGTTACTCTTCTGTTGTATCTTGTTTAACTCTGATGTATCTTATTTTTATATAGTAGCTTCATGAACTACTATCTCTTTTACTTCTGCTGCATTATTATTTACTATGTGTCTGTGATCTGTGATTATTTATTTACTGTATATTCTGAGATTTGCCAAATTTTATTTACAACGCGATATTTTGAGCAATTCAAGTCCGATATGTGCGGATGCGAATGGTTGAAAATATCGGGTCGTTACATTTGGTATCAGAGCTTTGGTAGCTCTAGGAAAAACTCAACATGTATGATAAATGTATTTACAGAATCACTTTCATTCGAGTTTGAATATCTTCTTTTTGACTCGATTCCTTTGAATTTTGAAATGTTCCTTGCGGTTCCGAAATCCATTCATCTCCCTCACTATTTGTCTTATTTTGATCCTGGAGTATCCCATAACTTCACTTCGAATTATCTTTATAGTGAGTCTGCGGTCTCGCCAATCTCAAATTGATTTGTGATGGGGTGAAACTCCTTTACAATAGCATCGATTCACCAAAGATTTTATATCCTCGGTTTAGACGCCAGTATCTCTTATTATCCCAAATTCTATCTCTTGAGACCGAATGTTGATTTACCCCAGAAAATCCACACCGTTCTTATTCTTTAAGTCAAGGTTGACATGGTTAAGGTTGCCCGCGATTTATATAAGCTTATCCATCTTCCTATTCTGTTCTTTAATCATCTCATCTTTGTTTCAACTTATCTTCAAATCATTCTTGAAGTGTATTTGTAAACTAATATTTAAAATGTTTTATATGCTGTGTTGTTTGAGTTATTGATGTTGATTTGGATTTCTGATCGATTCGTCTAATCAACGCTATCGATAAGATTTCCAAAACACTTGAACAGAGCAAACTGACACAATATGTTTTTTTCCAAATTTAGTAATGAAATAAATTTTGTAACTATATTATAAAATTTTCCTGGATTTTATTGAATTGGTTGTTAAGAAATATTATTAGATTTTATATATCATTATTTCTTGTTTCATATATAAATAATTGAACTATAAACATGGTTATAAATTTGTCTGGAAATTTAAAATGAATATAAAACAAGAATTTTAGAATTTAATTTCCGATGGTTTCAAACCTTGCATTTAAATTTTTAAAAGGATATACTATTTAAAGTATTTTTCTAGTAGAAATTTGCTTCCAAAGAATTTTAAAGTTTAAAATTAGTGCTCTTCTCTTTGTCGTTGGAAAATAACTTCGATGATGACTACAACATCATCGACATTCATTTTCGGGTTTCGAAGTGAAGAGACCATTCTGTAGTCTTGCTACAGTTTTGTTTTTGGGAATTTATTTGATTTTAATTTCTAAAATAAGATCGGATTTATAACATTTGCTGATATATGATTTAAATTTGAATGGATATATATATATAGTATATGTTCATTTATTTATCTCTAAATAGTTTGGAATTTATCGAAAATTTAATTCCTAAATTTTATCTTGAAGGATAATTTAAAGTATAATTTCAAGATTTGAATAAATATTCAAGATTGAAATGATTAAATTAGAAAGTTTTATTTGTATAATACACAATTTCATTCTAATATAACTTACCTAAATTATGCAGAAGTTGAATATGTAATTGGATAATATACAATATAAAAGGATTTTATAAATAAAATTTGAGTATTTATAATAAATGTTATACACTCAAATTTTAGTTATAAAAAGATTAACAAAGGTAAATAGAAAAAAGGTAATGGAATAATTTACAATATAAAATGTTGTTAAAGGAACGAAGAATAAATTTAAAGCAATTATAATAAATGTAAATATATAACATGGGTGATAAAATATATTGAGAGGAATAAATTTAATTATAATTAGGAATAAAGAAGAATTAAATTTATTGAGTACATTTTGAGTATAATAAATGAGATTTTTAAAATCGTGATTTTAGAAATTGTTTATTTAAGATAATTGGATGATAAGACAATGAAATTTGAGATAGCCAGAATTTATTTAACTTATGTAAAATTAGTTATCAATTTAAGTTAAATTTTCATTGTTTCAAATTTATTATCTTATTTTGTTTTCAAAACTATCTTTTGGTTGTCCTTATTTCCCTTATTTCGCTACAGAATGGGGAGGCAATTGCTTATACCAGTCTGTTTAGAAATATTTCTATAATCTTTGGTATTCATTTTGAATCTGAGCACTGCTTGCCAGCCATAGACCGTCGGTCAAGTGGAAAGAGTGAATCCGATTCTAGAAGATCTTTTTCAAGCTTATGTTCTTGATTCTGGAGGATCTTGGGAAGATCATCTCCACCTTATTAAACTTACCTATAACGACTGTTATTAGGTAAAATTTAAATCTTCTTGTCATCGTGTCATAATCCAATTTCATTCTATCTTTTTCTATGCTTTTCCGTACCTCATTCCTTTTCGGAGACGAAAAGTTTTGAGTGGGGGAGAGTGTAACAACCATGTATTTTGTGATTATTTTAATTGTATATTTTAATTATTATAATAAAAATCCTGATTTAAAAACTTTATTTTATTTATTAAAATGAACAAATTTTGTTATTTTGAATATAAATTTTGATTTTATGTGAATTATAACTTCAAACCTGAATAAATATAATATTTTCCAAAAACGTGAATTTTGGACAATATGGTCAAACTTTGACTTTTAAAATTTAAAATTTAAAAATTTGAATATTTAAATTTTATCTTTTATTATGAAAATAAATTAAATTTCAAGAATACTGCTTTTCGTTTCTTGAAATTGTGAAGTTATGCTTTTTACAATATTGTATGTACATTGTTTATATAACAAAATTGTTTATTTTAAATTATATAAATAATATTTTTGTTTGTTCTAATTTGTGTATATAAGTATATATGACATGTTATGTATTTATTTTTATTTTAAAACATTTTAAAAGTGTAGTTATAATTTTCTAATGCTCATTGTATTTTGTTTACAATTTTTAAATTCTAGGTTCAATTATTAAGCTATTTTCTTAATTATTTTCTATTTTTCCTAAAAATACCTATTTATTTTCTTTTCTACTTTATTTTGTTCAGTTTTTATTTTTATTTTACATACTTTTTATTTGTTAAATTTGAATAAAGAAATAAGAAATTCAAAAGGACAAAGCCCTTTCATTTTCTATGACTTTTCATATGCTTGCCTTTTCATTTTTCAATTGCCTCTTCACTTCATTGCTTGGTCGTTCACTCCTTACTTATAGCCGTGTATTCCTTTTCAGTTTTCACGTGAAATCTTTCTCACTTTCATTGCTACTCACGGGCAAGAAGAAAGAAAAAAAACATGACAATGGCTTTTCTTTTCACATTTTCCCCCCCTTCTTCATTGATTTAGCCTTCCTCGTCCTCTTGCTTGCTCGGCCCCACTTCTCCACCATCTCCACTGACCATCACCTCCTCCATCTACAGCTGCAACCTCTCCTCCTCCACTGACCAACTCCAGGCCTTGACTTCCATATGAGCTTGCACCACCAATTTTGCACAAAACCCTTCCTAACATGCTTAGAAATCACCATTCCCTTCCTATTTCACTTTGGCCACCCCCTTAGCCACCACCATCGTCGTCTACTTCACCTCTCGACACAACTTCAGCAACCACCTGTAATGACCTGACCTGTACAAGCACGAGCCTAGCCCAGTTAACCCATAGGCCGAGCCAAAATGTTGCATCCAAGCTTGCTTTTTATCTTGTCCCTTTATATGCTTCATATTGCAACTCCTACACCTTCATACCCATACTGTCGTGCCTACATGATACCATACCTGACCCAAACACACATCAATGGCCGAGCATATGTTCCTTTGGTCGAGCTTTTAGATGGTCAAAAGCAAGGTCTAACTATTTTGTCCTTCATTGCTTTTTATTTCAATTCATTTCAATGTTGTTATGTATTGAATATTCATATATATGTTGCTTTGTTTTATTCATTGTTTACAAGATCATATCTTAGCTATCTCTCTCATTTGAATCATGTCGTGTTGTGTCGTGTCGTATCGTGCCTTCTGGATTTGTTCTGTATGTTTTGATTGGCTATCTCCAGCTTGAAAAGGTGAGTCCTTCTCACTCTGACATCTCTACTTATGAAATAGTGAATCGATGATAAGTGTTTAGTAATTTATAATATCTATGCAAGTAAATAATGATTATATGATATGCTATTCCATACAATTACCATGTTTACTTTTTTAATCATCACCTGACATTTGATATATGACAGTATATTGTGACATTGACATGTTAGTATCTGTGTTTATATTGTCTATGTATATGATCACATTGCAAGTTCCCTGTTAGAATAGAATCACTATGGGTTGAAATGATACATACCCGAACGGACTTTAGAATAAGAAAATACCGTTATGGGCTGAAATAATAGGCCTGAGCGATTTTTATTATATTTTATTTGACTTGGGATTGCGAGTTTGAAATGATAGAACCCGGGTTTTTCTTTTTAAATTGTGGATTGAAATGATATATATCCATATCACTTGACCTAGGTCTAACTATTTTGTCCTTCGTTGCTTTTTATTTCAATTCATTTCAATGTTGTTTTATATTGAATATTCATGTATATGTTGCTTTGTTTTATTAGTTGTTTACAAGATCATATCCTAGCTATCTCTCTCATTTGAATCATGTCGTGCTGTGTCGTGCCGTATCGTGCTTTCTGGATTTGTTCTATATGTTTTGATTGGCTATCTCCGGCTTGAAAAGGTGAGTCCTTCTCACTCTGACATCTCTATTGATGAAATAGTGAATCGATGACAAGTGTTTAGTAATTTAAAATGTTTATGCAAGTAAATAATGATTATATGATATATTTTTTCATAATATTACCATGTTTACTTTGTTAATCATCACCTGACATTTGATATATGACAGTATATTGTGACATTGACATGTTAGTATCTGTGTTTATATTGTCTATGTATATGATCACACTGCAAGTTCCCTGTTCGAATAGAATCGCTCTGAGTTGAAATGATACATACCCGAATGGACTTTAGAATAAGAAAAAATCGTTATGGGCTGAAATGATAGGCCTGAGCAATTTTAATTATATTTTATTTGACTTGGGATTGCGGGTTTGAAATGATAGAACCCGGGTTTTTCTTTTTAAATTATGGATTGAAATGATATATATCCATATCACTTGACCTAGGTTAGAAAATTATATACAGACCCCGTGATATATTTTAAATGATTTTCAAAAAACATGTATTTTTAAAAGTATAAAATTTTGATTTAAAAATATATATTTTATGGTTTTGAGAAAGTTAAATATTAAGATTTGAATTGTGAATTTAAGTATGTAAATTTGAAGTAAATGTTATTTTGACTTTAAATTTATACTTTTAAAATGTAAGTAAATAATAGAAATTAAATTTAAAGTTTTGAAATGATATTTGAAGTAAAATGTTAAGTTTTGTTAAATTTATAAGTTAATAAACGGTGAAATTTTGACTTAACTAATGAATTGAGTTTTAAATTGTATATTTAATTATAAATTTTTGCTGTGATAAATCATATGTTAAAATTATTAAAATATGAAATTTTGAAGTCTAGGAATATGATTTATAAGTTTAAAATTTGATAAAATCAAAGTTTTATTGTTTTTTGAAAAGTTATAATAAAATCTAAAATTTTATTAATAATATTTCCAAAAAAATGCTGTGGTCTTATGACAGCATTTTTAAATGCTGTAGTTTTTGAATTTAAATATGTTGAAATAACTAAATATCTATTACGACCTTTAATAAATGTCGTTGTTCCTAAACTAAACTATTTTTGGAAACTATAAGCTACGATAACACATTATTAAATGTCGTTGTTGCTATATTTTGACAATGTTTGAAATATTGTAGATTTTAACACTATTTGAGTTATATTTTAAAGTGTTAAATAATTTAACTTTTGAAATTGATTATTTGTGAAATTTTAGGAGTTTTGAATATATTTTTATATTTAAATTTGAATTTTTAAGGAATTTAAATTGAATTTGAATTTAAATAAGGTTTACTTGGTTATCCGTTAATTTGAATGAAATGAAATGAGATAAATGAATTTTTGAATGAAATTTTGAAATATGTTTTGAAATGATATCTAAATGATATCTCTGATTTTAAAATGATATTTAAATTTGAATATTTGAAAATTGAATTCAAATAATGATTTGATAATGAGGTTTTGAAGGATATGATATTTTAATGATTTTGAAATGGTTTGGAACGATATTTGATTTTGATAAATGAATGTATGAAAGGATATTTGGTTTACTTGTAATTTGACTTTATTTAAAAGATACTGGATTTTTGAAATGAATATTTCAAGGCTAAGTAATAATGAAATTAAATTTGAGATATATGAGATTTTCAAATTTAGTTTTGAAATATGATATATTTAAAGCTTTGAAATAAAAAAATTGAATAGTTTATTTTATGGATTAAATCTGTTTTGAAATTGATAAGATTTAAAATGGTTTGTTGGGAAACTGAATTTAATTGAAACTGACGGTTTGAATTGGATTAAATTGGAAATTTGAAGATTTGGGTTTAATTGAATAAATTTGTGAAATGAAAAGAATTAAAGGAGTGTTTCATGATTTTAAATGTATGATTTTGAAATGTTATGATTTTAAAAGTGTAATGATTTCAAGTATTTTGGTTTCGAAAGAGTTATAACTTTGAAAGTATTATGATTTTTGAAATGCGAATATATGTTTGAAATGGAAATGATAAACTATTTTGATTTGAATATACTTTTGAAATAAAAATGGTTTTGGTTTTCGAAGGATAAACTATTTTGAAAGGAATATGGTTTTGAAATGAAATGATTTGATTTTTTAAGTATAAACTATTTTGAAATGACCACGACGTTATAATAACGATTAGTTGTTAAAGAGACCGGGATCGAAAGTTGTCATACTCTCTGCCAACTTCGAAAAGCACTTTAACAACCGTATACGCGATGGAGATTCCAGAATGAAGTAGGATGGTGGCGACGTCCTTGAGGTATATTACGTGGACCCAACTCCCGTGAGTTGGCATAAGGTGGCTAAAACAGGAGCGATCTCGGACCAAAAGGTGTAGCTCCTCTGGTCGGACACATTTCTTCGATACTATACTCTTACTTGTGGTTGATTTGATGGTCATCCTCCGATTTTGATTTGGAGTGTGTTCTGAGGTGGGCGTATGTGGCTGCTACGTTACCACCTACCGTATGCGTAATTGGTATATCTACCCTGGCATTGCCTCCTGTGTCGTGTCACCTACCATAGCGAGCCTTACTACAAGTTTCTATTTGTGTCGTACCTATGGAGTATCTTCTCATAGTCTCCTGATCAGGAGATATGCAGGTAATGTATAGACTATTGGCATTATTATGTGTTAAGGGCTATATCGGTAACCCCTTAACGCTATTTTAAAGTAAGTTTATTTTACCGTAGACATTATTATAATAGCGCAATATTAATACATAGTAAATAGTTTAACGGATCCTTAAAGGATGGGCGAACCCAAGCATTCTTTGAGTTGCTAATGCATTTTTGTTACTGTTCACTTGAGTTGATTTACAGTTCATAAGTATTTATGTCCTGGATCGAGTGTTTTGTGTTTTGCTTTACGTTCGAGTCAAACTGAGTGATTCAGCATTTAAGACTCACCTTCGGAGTTGGAGCTTTGCTTGAAGATCTAGCCATCTATTTTGCTTTCAGTATCGAGTGATTTCAGCGATGTATTCTAATTTGTACCTGATGTATCTTGTTACTCTTCTGTTGTATCTTGTTTAACTCTGTTGTATCTTATTTTTATACAATAGCTTCATGAACTACTATCTTTCTTAATTCCGCTGCATTATTATTTACTCTGTGTCTGTGACCTGTGATTATTTATTTACTGTATATTCTGAGATTTGCCAAATTTTATTTACAACGCGATATTTTGAGCAATTTTAGTCCGACACGTGCGAATATGAATGGTTGAAAATATCGGGTCGTTGCAAGTACACCTTGAAACGATTATTCCCGCCTTTTGTAATTGTTTCGATTTAATAGAGAGCTAGTCCTTGAACCATTGACCACTGGCTGTCGGATAGCGATCGAATTTGACTTGATATGAACTTAATAAGATAGAGAGAGACAAGTAAGAATTTTAACCAATAAGCACAGAGGAGTAGGCACCAAAGATTATAAATCAAATTAGGTTAAAGATGTTTGTATAGTCGATAGAAAGGAGAGAAGTGTGGATCTCCCTTCATACTCATTCTTCTTTAATCTCAGTCATCCAAAACTAAGTCCCTCTTTACAAAATTTTGAGCCGCATATACCTTTATTACCGCTGAAATTTCCAGCCCTATGATGGGCCTTAAATCCATTTTAATCCTAAATAAAATATTATGCAATTAAATCAAATTTAATCGCTTATCGATATCGTATATCGATTGATATATTTATAACTATTATAAATATATATATTAATATTTATTCATCAAATCATAATTAATTTTTATTATCAATATTTCATAACTATTATTTAATGCAACTAATTCATAATAATTATAAATTAATTAAGTCATTTGGTCAAAGGATAATTCATCGTGTCATTTATGTGGCTCGTTAGGTGTAAATTCGGTCAGCGTTTATATCGAGCTATTCGAATATTAACATTCACACATCACTTAATTGGTGGTGTGACATTTTGGCAAAATTTATCGCTTACTCGTTTTCGGTAAAATTCAATTTTATTTTAATTAAGTGTTACCTGATTGTGATTTTTATTTACACCAATTCTCTTGGTCCAAACTATATCATTTTGGACTATGTAATTTGGTAATGGTCAAAATTCCAATATTGTCCATATTCAACTCTATAGTATAAACAGAAATCCCTTGGTTCAATAATAATAATAATAATTACTATTATTAACTGAACTACTTCGGCTAGAGATTTTGACTTTGGGTTGACTTGAGTTGACCATGATACTAAACCCATATAATTGAGGAGAAGAATCCTCTCTTGAATAGTGTTTCACTTCCAATACTTCCACTTGACCAACTATAGCCACTCAATTGGAGTTCATATCATGATTTGGCTATAATCAAAGCGGAGCTTTCATATTCAAGGTTCATGTTATTCTTAAGTCGAGAGAACTGTGTAAATCGGTCATATCGATATTTTCTGTTTGACATTGGTTGTATTAACCAACATAAAACTATCGAGTGAGTCATCTCATAGTATAACTATCAATACGTAACCCCTAGGTGCCCCCAGAAATCATCAGTAATATACTGCCAACATTTAAAGATCGTTATGTATTCTAGTCTCAATGGATACGTCGATATCCTGTCTCGATGCATCTTGACTAGGAACATTTAAAATGATGTGTTTTATAATATTATGATGCAATACCCATGATTACAACTATTTGTAATTACTATCACAAACACACCATTTATGGAATTTCTGTTAAATATATTTTAATTAAGCATTTAATTATTTACAACATGTTATAACAAATATATAACAAAAAGAAAAATACCTTTATTATAAACGAGAATTGATTACAGTTAATTAATTTACAATAAATTATAGAATTTCCCTCAGGGCGTACCGCTGACACTATCAATTTCTCACTTGCATTTGGTCCAATTATGAAATCACAATTATATCCCTTTAATTAGCTTTTCAATAGCCAACCGAGCTAGTCACTTAGTGAATGGATTTGCTATATTGTCCTTAGTATCTATCCTTTGTATTACAACCTCTTTCTTCTCAACGAATTCTTTAACGAGGTGGAACTTTCGAAGAATATGCCTTGATTTCTTATGTACTCTTTCCTCCTTTATAACTTGTATTGTCGCATTGTTGTCACAGAATAATGCCATAGGATTCTTGGTATTAGGAATCACTCCAAGATAACTTAAAACTTACGCATCCAAACTTCCTTTTTAGGTACTTCGTTGAGGGCGATACACTCGGCCTCCATCATGGAATATGTTGGAGCTGGGCCAGCTCGCAATTGAAGTTATGTGTGATGGTACACATCCAAAATTCCTTTTTGGGATGGTCCTGTTAGTCCCCCTCATAGCTACGACTCCTATTGAGGTTGTTGTTACTCCACATGTTGCTTCAGTCATTGATCCTCCTTCAAAATCTATTTCTTGGGACGTTAAGGAGAGAGCATGGATTCATCCTTTTTCTGGCATGAGATACTCTCCTAAGGGTGATACATATCATAATTATATCAGCAATGAGGTAGGTGAGTGTAGGAAACTTTTCCATCACATTGAGGGTGAAGGTCATTTCTTAACTAGGTTAGGGAAAATTGGTGAAGTGAACAAGAAGTCGTTATAAGATACTAATTAGGATATGAGATTCATTTATAGGTTAGGTAGTAGTTATAGGATACTCAATTTGTGATAGCCATAAATGTTCAACCTGCGATAGCTATAAACATTCAACCCATGATAGCTATAAATGCTTAAATTATAATAGCTATATATACTCAACCTGCGACAATTTATGAATGTCAACATGTGATAGTTTGTATGGATCAACCTACGACAACCATAAGACTCAACATAGGATAGTATCAAAATGTCAACTTGCTCAATATGTGATAGCTTGTATATGTCAACATGCGATAACTTGTATATGTCAACATGCAATAGCTTATAAATGTTTAACCCACAATAGCTTGTAAGGTTCAACATACGAAGAATGTAAGGACTCAACCGAAGGTGTGATGTGATAGATTTAAAGAGCGATAGCTTTGAAATATGATAGTTCAACCTACAATGGCCTTGTGCGATAGATTAAGGTACGATAGTTTAGTGCAGTAACTTTGACATGCGAAACCGGGGGATAAAACTTCTTTAGTTAAATAAGGAAATACTTAGTCGCATTTTGGAAGCCAGATTCCAAGATGTTGGATTTGAAATCTCATATGGATGAACTTGTGAAAGAGAATTTATAAGATAAACTAAGTTAACTTAATTAACTTTGAAATGGACAAAGCTTACGGAAGCTAAGAAATGATAATTGCAACAATTAAAGTAAAGATAAATTGCTTCGTCTAAAGAATGCTTAGGGTACACAACAAATCAATGAAAGAGACATACTGAACCCAAGATCATAAAATATTTTACTCATGGAGTTGTTGAATAACATGGTGCCAAGACTAATGATGTCCAAATTCAACGGTATATGGCAGAGTTCCACGACTTGCAAAGTCTACAGGGTTTAATCCAGAAAAATAAAACTTTATTGTAAGTATATGGAAAGGTTCAAATAATCTAAATGGATGAATTTTAGTGAATGATTCGTGAATGATTCGACAACGTGAAACATAAGTGTTTCTAGGACTAGGAAGGGCTATTAACACTTACAAAGAGCACTTGCTAGAATGTATTCAGGGTGCTTACATTCAACCTTATAAGAGAGTCAGGCTAGTTTACATAGTGGAATGAGTGGTCATTTCATCTGTGACTTGTGGCTATAAAAGTTGTTTTTATTCTACTGTTGTAATAATAGAGTTTATAACTGCTTAAGTATTCTTGTCGGCATCTTCATATGTCGGGTACGGCACTCTGTATATGATTATTATATTTGACCCCTATGTGGGCATGTTTTGGGATTATGGAAAATGTTATGATAATTATGTGCTACGAAAATTTGTTTAATCGTTTTATTTACTTAATGTTGTTGAAAAAAGACCGATCTCACTTTTGTTGTATGAAAATAGTTCTGGTAACCGTAGCATCATGGATGTTCATTTTTAAATGTCAAAATGGAAGATGTTACAAAATTTTAAATGAAAAATTATTTTACTAGATCGATTCAGTATTTATGGTTACGAACTATACGTTACTACGATTGATATAATATTCTACTTTATAATTTTTTATTTATTGATGTTTAATGTTCGCAATCGTTAATCATATAAAATATAATAGACGTGCAAATAGAAAAAAAACCAAAAAGAATACTTTTATTTCAAATAAATTTTATTAAAGAGTTAACCTTACATAATGAATTACATAATCGATCGTACGACATACACTTAACTATCTAAGTATTGATCTTATATTTATGGCCATGCTTAAAAGGTCTTAGCCTTACTGGGAGACTGAAAATGCATTAGCCTAGTGATTGGTGTCGTGATGATTAGTATATGATAGACTTATTGCGTACTGCATAGCACTATAGTAAAAATGTGCTATATTTTTGGATGGAGGTGAAGATGCTAGTTTAGATATGGTTTCATTACCATTTGGTATTGTACACGATTTGCGTATATGTAATTATGCAGATTATTGATATTTTCTTTTTGGTAGACTTATATCTGACTCTCTATTTTTGTCTTTTTTGTTTTCTATTCTTTGAGTAGGTTGATATAAAGGCGGAGGTTCTAATGGTTGGAGGCAAGTTATAGAGGCATAGCTATTCACCGCTATGATTTTATCTATTTAGTATTTTTATGATATTGACATGTGCATGTATATTCATTTTGAGATATCGTATTTAAGATCTGGTGTACCATTTGCATGTTGAATTATGATATTGAATTTTATGTCTCTTAATATGATATGCACTACACGTTTATGTTGATATTGTACTTTATTTCTTCCACTGCGAGACTTAGTATTATCATATATGTGTTATATTTATAGACACACACATATACATACATATATATACATGCAAAATGTTGTGGTTTTAAATTCTACCTTTAATGGAATGTCATTTGTGATACTTATACAATCCTGTTGCATGTATGTGTGGATTATGGGTGCCACGAATGACGAGTCATTACACATTTTCTTTAAATGGATCTTGAAATGATTTTCTAAAGCGACTCGTACTAACCTCACTTTTAGATTTTACAACATTTCTTGAAGGAATATGTAACACCCCCAATTTAGAGGCTCAAAACTAACAACAATGGATGCTGCAGTCATCCATAGTTATTAATTCTTGATGACCAAAAGCGGTAATGTTAGATACAATGATATACCAGAAACACGTGAATTTGAAAAAAAAATTAAACTCAGTTTCAAACAAATATCTCTTTTCCTTACAATAGTATTTCAAGTTCTTTACATAATCTCATGCGTAAGCCACGTTCGAATAAATTACAATTTATTACAAAATACACCAAGAGCGACATATGAAGATGTCCCCTTCGTTGATCAGAGTCTAAATATAGGCAATTAAACAAAGCTGCCCTTATATATCCAAATAACACAATGGACAATATATAAAATCTCCTAAATAGCCAGCTTGTCTCCTGCACGTCTTCGAAAGCTTATTCATCAACTAATAACCTAAAAAACTCTTACCCTCAGCCTACTCAAATTAATTTTTGAGCACCCAAGAGTTTAAGGGGAGAAACATAAACTTCAAGTCGGAAAAAAAGTCTAGTGTGAATAATAATATACCATCTCGAACCAAATAGATATCTAGCGAGACTACGCCGTTGAGCGGAACAAGTTTTCCCCTCGCTAGCACCTTAACCAAAAAATAATTAACCATATACTGTGCACCTGCATCCACAATGTTTAAAACATATCATAACATGATGACATGCAATTATACGATATATCATGTATTTCCCAACCCCATTCATCAAACTATCTGTCTCAACTTATAGTTTCTAGGGTCACTATGAACCTATTAGTTTTCATGGGCTAACTAATAACCTGTTCTAAGCTTACAAACTATCTGTTTGGTTTCATAGTTTTCATGGGATTACTAAGAACCTATTGGTGTCTGCCAATAACATCATCTAATCATAGTTTTCACGGGCTGACTATGAACCTACTATATTCTCCAACAACATCTCTAAGGTCATAGTTTTCATGGATGACTATGAACCTATTGATCTTTATCAATGACCTATTCTGGACATAGTTTTCATGGGGTCACTATGAACCTATTGGTCATGCCAATAACATTTCTTAAGGCATTATTTTTATGGGATATAACTTGTTATAGATGTAGAATTATTAGGGTCTTTAAACTATTTCATTGATTCCGAATGATGGTTTCTCTTTTCGTAGAGTGGTCATAACAGAGAAATGGACTTACCGTTAAAAAGTTACACGTGTTTTAAATTCTAAAAACAAAGCTAGCATTACTGTAATATGGCTCCGAAAGCATTGACACTGTAGCATGGCTTCAAAAATTAACGTTACTGTAGCAATACGAAAGCAAATGGGTACTGTAGCATGGCTTCGAAAGCTAAAAGGTACTATAGCAATACAAAAGTAAAGGTGACAAAGGGGTGCAATAGCAGACTCGTAACTAACGTAAAAACTGCTATTTTGCTAAATAAAGTATTATTCTTTTCACCAACTCTTATTGTTTGTCAAATTTCTATTGGATAGAGATATACTTTATCAATTTCTTTGCAAAAAATTGCTATAATCAGATTTCATAATTTCAGAAATTATTTTCAAACCATTAAATTATATTAATATTTTAATATGATTATTAAGTCTTTCTAGCTTAGAAAAATTCATAATAAATCAATAACACTTGGTAAAAAGCCCAATAATTCACCAAAAATTTGAAATAACATTCTCTTTACTATAAAAAAATTTCGAAGCAAAATTATTTTGATTTTTATTTTTAATAATTAAAACCCAAAATAAATGCCCTTTTCACTTTAGGAAATTCATAAAATATTCGTATTAGTTCCAAAAATTATGAAATTAAAACCCATCTTCAAAATTAAATATTACACAATATATACACAATCAAGTCATTTGGAGGTCATTAACTAAGGTTTTTCACTTGAAATCTATAATAATTATTTCATAGAATTCTAATAAATCACCATTCATGCAAACAATCATAAAATCAGCCATATCATTATCAAACAATGTGGAATACATTAAAAATTCAAAATTTAACACATATGAATGATATGGATAATATTATTCACCTTGCTTTTAGAAAAAGAGTTGATATTTGAGTTGTTGATTTGATTCCCCTTAGCTTAACTTGATTCTCTAACTTTTATTCCTTTAAAGCTGGATGTAAAAATGAATGAGGATATGAGGGTGGAAGTGTTTATGTTAGGAAATGAAGCTTTTTCCTAGTTTGCCCCTCTCATAAATCCTCATACTTATGTTTAAGTTAAAACTATCTTACATGTTGATCAGTTAAGGCATAACCCAATTAATTATTAAATCTCATCTCCTTCTCAGGCCACAGATTATTCTGTTTAATTAATCTAGTAAAATCTCTGGAATAATGTTAAAGAAAATTTAGGGGTGTTACAAGCTTCCCCTCTTAAAGAATTTCGTCCTCGAATACACGCCAACAAAGCTAATATATCCTACGAGTGAAAAGTCCATATAAAACAAATATAGAACATACCCAAATAACAGCCCATGATAAGTATCCCTAATCATGTCTTCTGTTTCCCAAATACAGTCCTTCTCGTTGTCGCTACTGAACTTTTACCAACTTAACTATTTAGTTTCTAATCTCTTCTCATCTCTCGCTACAACCCGAACTAGTTTCCTAACAAAAGTTAAATCCAGTTCTACTATTAAGTCTTCCAATGTAGGCAGAGGGATAGTAGTCTCTGGATCATGTAATACTTGCGAAGATGAGACACGTGAAACACATTATGGACACCTACAAAACTGCTCGGTAACTCTACTCTATATGCGAGCTTTCTGATCCTCTCTATCACTGGGAACGTCCAACATATCTTGGTGCCAGTTTCCCCGACTTTCCAAATCGTACCACACCCTTCATCGGTGATACTTTAATGACAACCTTATCTCCAACTGAGAACTCTAGATCCTTACGCCTCTTATTTGCATAACTCTTTTGTCTAGATTGAGCTTCCTTCATCGTTTCTCGGATTAACTCCATCTTCTATGTTCCTTCTCTCATCATATCTGGACAAAGGAACAATCTGTCTTCGATCTCTAACCAATACGCTGGTGATTTTCATGGCCTTCTGTATAAAGCTTTGAAAGGTGTAATCCTTATACTAGCCTGGTAGCTATTATTATAGGAAAACTAAACCAAGTGCAAATGGTCTTCCCACGACCCATCAAAATCTAATACACAAGCTCTTAATAGATCCTCAAGTACCTTGTTGACTCTCTCTATCTGCCCATCCGTCCGTGGATGATAAGCGGTACTCATCTTAAGCTCGATCCCCAACATTCCTTGTAGACTCTTTCAGAATTCACTAGTGAATAACGCATCTTTGTCACTGACTATACCAGTAGGAATCCCACATAGTCTAACTATGTTCTTTATAAATAATTTAGCCAGAAAATGCGTCGTCCTCGTTGATATAACTAGAATAAAATGGGCACTCTTCATCAACCTGTCCACCACGAACCATATACTTTTATTTTCCCAGTTCGACCTTGGCAATCTGTCTATAAAATCCATGGATATCGAATCCAATTTCCAAATTGGGATCTCCAAAGGTTGAAGCAACCCACTCGGCTTCTGATGTTCGGCCTTCACTTGTTAACAGTTCACACACTGCTTTACCCACAAGCCAACATCCCTCTTTATACATTCTCAGTAGAAACTCCTCTTGATATCCTGATACATCTTGCTCCCCCATGATGAATCATTAATTTTGATCGATGACATTCTCCAAGGACCTCATTCCTTAGGATTTCTATATTCAGAACACACAATCGTCCCTTCTTTCTCAGCCACCCTCTCTGGCCAAGACTAAAATCCTTCAGATTATCAATCGTGATATCGGCCTCTAGCTTCTAATCTTCTCATCTAGCATTGGGTCATCTTTCTTCTTAGATGCAATCTTTCGATCAATCTCGGTCGAACTTCCACGCAGGACAACAAGGCAGTACTCTGACTAGAGCAAGCAGAAGATCTTAACTGCACACTGCATGTAGTCAATGCCTAAGATCCTTCCATTCTGCCAATATGGCTAACACCATATTTTGATGTTTCTTGCTAAGTGCATCCGCAACCTTGTTACCTTTCCCCGGCGTGTACTCTATACCAAAGTCTTAAGCTGTTAAAAACTCCAACCATCTCCGCTGTCTCATATTTAACTCCTTCTTAGAGAATAGGTATCTTAAAGACTTATGATTAGTATATAACTCGAATTTCTCCCCCAAGATATAGTGTCTCCATATTTTCAAAGTGAAGATTACGGCTGCCAACTCTAAATTATGAGTAGGGTATCTCACTTCATGGGATCTAAGATGTCGAGAAGCGTAGGAAACGACCGCACCCTTTTGCATCAACACATCTTCTAATCCGGTTCCACATGCATCGGTGTACACTATTAATCCTTGATTTCTATCTGGGATTACCAATATAGGTGCACTGGTCAATAAATGCTTTAACTTACAGAACGCTTTCTCACATTTGCCAGACCAAGTAAACTTCACACCATTCTTGGTCAGCTTAGTCAAAAGCGCTGCTATCTGCAAGAAATCCTTAATAAACCTCCGGTAGTCACTAGCAAGCCTTAGGAAACTTCTAATCTCAGTCACCGTCTCTGGTCCCTTGTAGTTTTTAGCAGCTCCGATCTTATCCGGATCAACTGACAAACCCTTCTCTTAAACCACGTGACCAATAAACTTAACTTCTTTCTTCCAAAAACAACACTTTGAAAACTTCGCTTTCAGTTGATGCTGCCTTAGCGTCTTAAGTACCACTCTAAAGATGAACTTCATGCTCTCTTCCATCCTTAGAGTATATTAAGATGTCATCTATGAATACCAATACAAACTATCCAAGTGATCTCGAAACTAGGTTCATCAAACCCACGAAGAAAGCTGGCGCATTCGTTAACCCGAATGGCATCACCAACCACTTATATGACTCGTATCTGGCCGTGAATGCAATTAACGGAATACTATCCCCGCCACTCTTAACTGATGGAATCTTGTTTCCAAATCCAACCAAGAGAGCACTCTAGTGCCATTTAACTGATCGAACAAATCATCGATTCTCTGCAAAGGATACTTATTTTTTATCGCCTTTTGTTCAATTGGCAGTAGTCAATACATAACCTTAGAGATCCATCTCGCTTCTTCTTGAATACCGCAGCAGCTCCCCAAGGAGAACTACTTGGTCTAATAAAGCTCTTCCCTTCCTAGCTCACTAGTTGCATCTTTAGCTCTCTCATCTCAGTAGGTGTCATCCGGCTTGGTAGTCTACTTATAGGTTCGTCCCCTGGTATAAGATCTATCTGAAACTCATTAGCTCACTTTGGCGGTATCCCTGACACTGACTCAAGTACATCTACAAACTTTTTTTCTACCAACTCCTGATCTAATTCTTTTTCCGCTTCCATTGCATTCTGCAAAGCACAAGCACTTGAGTCTAACTTTTCCATCGAGTATATAATTCGGTTATGGCTATTAGGGTGTCTCAACTATATTTCCCAATCCCAGTAAAATATTATGGCATCATATATATCTAAACAATCCATACCCGATATGATTCTGCAATTCCGAAAATTAAAAACATATAGACCGCATGCAAACTTATGATCTAACAAGTCAAGATCTAATAGATCACATCTCATTCCCACAGTTGCATACCCTTCTATTGGATTCGCACCCTTAAGGGTGTAAGTAGGGATAATGGTTCTAAACATAATTTATCCACCAGATACTAAGATATAAATGAATGCGATGCACTGGTATCAAATAGTACCCTAACTGGTATACTATGAATCAAAATCATACCTTCCATCATGGATTTCCCCTTCTCGGTTGTTGTTGGTTTGGATGAAGATGGTTCCAAGGCAAAAACTTTTCCCTTGTCTGCTCCAACCGATTCTGGACACTGATTCTTGTAATGCCTGATATGGTCACAGTTGAAGCACTTCACTCCTTCTTATATCTACAACCTTCTTCCCTTTTATAGTTCGGCATTCACGAGAAAAATGTCCTTTTTTGTTGCACTTGTAGCAAACTACATCGATCTTCCCTTTCTTGACTGCTCCTCCTTTCTGAGCTCCTTTTCGTTTGAAGAATTTTCTCTTTTTTCCCTGGGGATCTTGAACCTCCACCAACTTCCCCTTACTAAACATAGAGAGCATCTCTTCGTTCCTGATAGCCATCTCTATTAAAACGTTGCTTGGGTCATGGAGGTGTGGCATGGTTGCCTGGGTAATCTCTGGCTTTTGTTGCCGAATAAACTTTTCATTTCTCTTGATAACGGTGTCAAACATGGCGTATCTGTATTTGGACAGCTCATCAAATTTTATGGCATATTCGATTACCGACATTTCCTCCTGCTCTATATCCATAAACTTCCTTAGCAATGCCGACTTGGCCACTATAGATAGAAATCTCTCTTTGAATCTCCTTCCTAACTCGACCCAAGTTAATTCTTCTTTAAGTACTCCAACAGTAACTCCATTCCACCAGTATAATGCTTCTCCCTACAACTATCTGGAAGCAAGTCTTCTCTTATGTTCGTCATCTAATCCCAAGTAAGAGAAAATTATTTCACCGTACAGTAACCAGTTTTCTACTTCAACAGCATCCTTTGTTCCCAAAAATGGCTTCCCACTAAGACTGGTGTAATCCCTGCTCAGCTTGGTATAGCTATTGCCAACTGGGGTCATAGGATTTGCTCCCCCCATATTCACAATATTTCCCCCAACAATTCTTGTAGCTACTTCAGCTTGCATCAGATTGATGAAGAACTGATACATCATCTCCATATCTATGGATGGGGTTCCAACACCTATGTTTGCATTTGCGTTTGGATTAGCATTTGCCTGTCGACCCGGGTTCCTTCTGGTATTGGGTCGAGCATTTCCATTAGTTGTGGTGCTTCCTCCAACTAGATTTCCTTTTCCGTTTTCTGCTTCCATATCTTCCTTTCTTATATATCTTCAAATGAGCCTTAGTAAGATACAGAAGAACGGTCTAAGAGAAAGGGAATATATATATATATATACATATATATATAACAACTGCAAGTACGTTTATATAGCATTAACCCAAACCCCGGTCTCATTCTCTAAGTCATTAGGTTATGTTTTGAAAATATTTCAGGTTTAAATTTCTTTTAAATTTACATAAACCTATGCTTTGATACCAACTTGTAACATCTTCCATTTGGTGGCTCAAAATTAACTGCTACGGATGCTATAGTCATCCATAGTTATTAATTCTCGATGACCACATGTGATAATGTTAGATACATTGATATACCAGAAACACATGAAAATGAAAAAAAATTAAACTCGATTTTGAAACAAATTTCTCATTTCATTGCAAATAGTATTTCAGATTCATTACATAATCCCATACGTAAGCCACATTCAGAGAAATTATAATTTATTGCAAAATAGCCAAAAGCGACATATGAAGGTGCACCCTTGGTTGATCAGAGTCTAAATATAAGCAATTAAACAAATCTGCCCTTACATCCAAATAACACAGCGGACAATAGATAGAATCTCCTAAGTAGCTAGCTTTCCTCCTGCATGTCTTCGGAAGCTTATTCGTCAACTAATAACCTGAAAAACCCTTACCCTTATCCTGCTCAAAATAATTTTTTAGCACCCGAGAGTTTAAGAGAAAAACATAAACTTCGATTCGAAAAAAATGTCTGGTGTGAATAATAATATACCATCTCGAACCAATATCTAGTGAGATCACGCCGTTGAGCGGAACAAGTTTTCCCCTCTCTAATACCTTAACCAAAAACTAATTAACCATATACTGTGCACCTATATCCATAATGGTTCAAACATAACATAATATGATGATATGCAATTATACAATATATCCTAGATTTTCCATCTCCATTCATTGGACTATCTGTCTCAAGTTATAGTTTCTAGGGTCACCATTAACCTATTAGTTTTCATGGGCTAACTAATAAACCATTCCAACCTTATGGACTATCTGTCCGGTTTCACAGGATTACGAAGAACCTATTGGTGTCTACCAATAATATCATCTAATCATAACTTTCATGGGCTCACCATGAACCTATTAGATTCTCAAATAACATTTCTAAGGTCATAGTTTTCATGGCCTGACTATGAATCTACCGATCTCTATCAATAGCCTATTCCGAACATAGTTTTCATAGGATTACTAAGAACCTATTGGTCATGCCAATAACATTTCTTTAGGTATTGTTTTCATGTGATATAACTTTTTATAGGTGTAGAATTAGCATCTCTTACCTGTTTCATTGCTTCCAAATGATGGTTTCTCTTTTCGTAGAGTGGTCATAATAGAGAAATGGGCTTACCGTTAAAAAGTTACACATGTTTTAGATTCTGAAATAAAACCAGCATTACTGTAGCATGGCTATGAAAGTTGAAGTTATTATAGCATGGCTTCGAAAACGTTGACATTATAGCATGGCTTCGAAAGTTAGCGATACTGTAGTATGGCTACAGAAGCATTGGTACCGTAGCATGACTTCGAAAGCTAAAAGGTATTGTAGCAATGCAAAAGTAAATGCGTAATGTAGCATGGCTTCGAAAGCTAAGATGTACCATTGCAATACGGAAGCTAAAAGGCACTGTAGCAATATGAAAGCACATGCGCACTGTAGCATGGCTTCGAAAGCTAAAAGGTATTGTAGCAACACGAAAGCAAATAGGTATTGTAACATGACTTTGAAAGCTAAAAGGTACCGCAGCAATACGAAAGCAAATGGGTATTGTAGCATGATTTCGAAAGCTAAAAGGTACTGTAGCAATATGAAAGCAAAGGTGACGAAGGGGTTATAGTGGTAGACTCGTAATTAACGTAAAAATTGCTATTTTGCTAAATAAAGTATATTCTTTTCACCAACTCTTATTGTTTGTCAAATTTTTGTTGGATAGAGATATACTTTGTCAATTTCTTTGCAAAAAACTGCTATAATCAAATTTCATAATTTTCAAAATTAGTATCAAACCACTAAATTATATTAATATTTTAATATGATTATTAAGCCTTTCTAGCTTAGAAAAATTCGTAATAAATCGAAAACACTTGGAAAAAATCTCAAAAATTCACCAAAAGTCTGAAATAACATTTTTTTACTATATAAATTTTTCGAGGCAAAATTCATTATTTTATTATTTTTAATAATTAAAACCCGAAACAAATGCCCTTTTCACCTTAGGAAATTCATAAAATATTCCTATTAATTTTGAATATTATGAAATTAAAATCCCATATCCAAAATTAGGCACTACACAGTATATCCAAAATTCAAGTCGTTTGGAGGTCAATAACTAAGGTTTTTCCCTTGAAACCTATCATAACGATTTCATAAATATTCCAATAAATCACCATTCATGCAATCAATGGTAAAATAAACCATATCGTCATCAGAAAATGTGGAATACATCAAAAATCCAAATTTTAACACATACGAATGATATGGATACTATTATTCACCTTGCTTTTAGAAAAAGAGTTGAGATTTGAGTTGTTGATTTGATTCCCCTTAAGCTTTAACTTGATTCTCTAACTTTTCTTCCTTTAAAAGCTTTAGCAATGGCCTCTGCTTTGTTTGTGTTTTGTATGGACGTAAAAATGAATGAGGATATGAGGGTGGAAGAGTTTATGTTTAGGAAATGAAGCTTATTCCTGTTTTGCCTCCCACATAAATCTGTTAGGAAATCAATTCTATGGTTTCGATGATAACAACTATACAATGGAAATCGAATATGCATATTTATTTCTATTTACAGGTAATTGCAAGAATAACATCACCATAGAGACAAGAACAAGACTCAAAGAAAGTACCAAGAAGCTACAAGTCGATAGAATCAGAAGAGCAATGATACAGACACAAGACAAGCAACATGCACAAGTTCATACGTCTGGGTGCACTAGCCAGACGTCTGATTGATTCCTCTGGTTCGCAAATCAGATAGATTCAGACGTCTGGTTAATGTACTCAGACGTCTGAAAAACAACCATATACAAAAAAATATAAGAGCTAGACGTCTGAAACATTTTTCAAACATCTAATTTTGAACTCGGATGTTGATATTCAAAGCACAACAGTCACAATTGAAAAGACACGTTCGCTTCTCTTCACTGCAACTCTTCATCATCATCAGAAGCGACCTTAGAACACTTGCTAATGGATGCAACTACATAAGGAATCTTTCTACCGCTATAAATAGCATCAAGAATCCAAGAGAAGATCTTGCCTTACTTACTTATGCTCTTTATTCTTATACTCTGATTTATACTTGATCCCTAGCAATCGAATACCTATATTTCAGTCTTCCATATATTCAGAACTCTTCAATCAATATTCTCTAGATATATAGATTGGAAACTTTTTACTCAATAGTCAATATTCGTGTTATAGAACACACACTTGACAAGAACAAGCTTTTGTAACCAAGCATATTCCTCCGGACGAAGTGAGGGTGTTTGATAGTCGAATTCCGAAGAGGAGCTTCAGGATTGGACGTAGGACGGGAGGTCCGAACGAGTATAAAATCCTAGTGTGATTATTTCCATTTACTTTGCTTTTATCATCTATTAAGTTTATATTAGATACATCATATATTTAGTTACTTATACTTGCATATATATACAGTACACGATACATCATATAGACTTACAATTGGTATCAGAGCGAGGTTTGATCAAAAGAACAGTAACACGTTTTTTGAATCACTTTAATATGACAAGTATTTTTCAAGAAGGACTATCCACCTCACGACCCCCACTTTTTAATGGCTCTAACTATGCATATTGGTCAACACATATGAGAATTTTTATGGAAGCTAATGGTCTAGAAATTTGGTCAGCCACTCAAGATAAATATGAAGCACCTACTACTGCTATGAACACATGGACCGATGCACAAAAGACCTTAGCATCAAACAATGCTAAAGCTATGAATGTTTTATTTTGCTCACTAGATAAAAATGAATTTTCACGTTTCATGTTATGCACAACTGCATTTGACATTTGACATACTTTACAATTTACACACGAAGGTACAACAAAGGTCAAACAAACTAAGATTTCAATTTTGCAAAACCAATTTTCGTCATTCAAAATGAAGCATAATGAAACTATTGTTGACATGTATTCTAAATTTCAAACTATCCAACATGATCTTATGGCATTAGGAGTTAAGTTTACCGATTTTGATTTAGTTTCTCGAATACTCAACTCTTTAACATCTGATTGGGAAAGGAAGATATTAGCTATTGAAGAAGCTAATGATCTATCTACTCTTAAAGTTGAAGAGTTGATAGGAAATTTAATGTCCTATGAAGCTAATTTGCAGGCACGAAAAGAACTAAATTCGGAGAAGAAGAACATACCATTCTCAGCAACAAAAAATGATGACTCTGATTTAGATGAAGAAGAGATAGTCTTCATTGCCAAGAATTATAATAGATTCAAGAAATTTAGAAAGATAAACAAATTCCAAAAAGAAAGAAAATCCAACACAACAAACCTGTCTCAAATCAAGTGCTATGATGTGATCAACACAGACATATGAAGAAGGATTGCCCTAAACTCAATAATGACAAAAAGAAGAACAAGTTTGAAAAATTCAAAAATAAGAAGGCTTTCAAAGTAACATGGGATGACACGGGTTCTTCATCATCTGAAAGTGATAGCGATTGGAGAACAAGCTAATGTGTGTTTTATGGCACAAACTGATGGAGGATGTCCGAAACTTAGCTATGACGAATTATTAGAACTTAGCATGGAATTAGATGACAAATTTAGACAAATTAAAAAATTGAATAAAGAATATATAGTCAAAATAAATAGATTAGAACTTGAAGTAGGAATGTTAAAAGATGAAAAAATTATCTTAGAAGAAGAACTAGAGTTATCTCAAGAGAAAATTAAAAATAATTTAATAGAAAGTGAGGCTATTGTTATTGATTGTGAAAACACTAAAATAGTGAAGGATAATTTGTTAAAATAAAATGTTAATTTGAAAAGCAATATTGAAATATTGAAAATTGAAAATTTAGATTTAAAAGAAAAATTAGATAAAATTATAAATAATGTGCAAAGATTTAATAAAGGAAAACAAGATTTGGAAAATCTTATCAAAACTTCAAAACCATCAGGCAATAGAAATGGAATAGGATTTAAAAATACCTCTAAACAAAAAGGAAATGATGCTAAAAATTTTAGTTATAGAAAAACTAAAAGTTTACCTACATCTAATATGAATATCAAAAATATAAAAATTTAGATTCCTAAGACAAATAATAATTTAATTAGACAAAAATATATTAATAATTTCTTAGAAAATTTAGTTTATAATAAAAATTATATTTATAAAGGTACCAAACCATCTTGGGTATGGCTACCTTCGTCTAACAATTAGGACTCTACCAAAATATATGGGTACCAATTAAAACATTTTTTATGTTGTAGGTACCCAAAATTAAAAATAAGGAGAAATAGATATTAGATAGCAGATGCTCCAAGCATATGACCGGAAATTCAAAAATGTTATCAAATATAACATACATCGATGGTGGAATGATAACCTTTGGAGACAATTCAAAAGGATATGTCATGGGCATTGGAGAAGTCATCAACTCTGGTATATCTAACTCTCCTATTATTACAAATGTTTTATTAGTAGAAAATCTAAAACACAACTTACTAAGTATTAGTTGGTTATGTGATAAAGGTTTTCAAATTAATTTTGAAAAAGATAGATGTAATATTTTAGATAATAACAAACAACTTATTTTTGAAGATTTTAGAAACAAAAATATTTATGTATTAAACATGAATATAAATAAAAATTCAAATTTATGTTTAACCGCCAAACATGATGATCCATGGTTATGGCATAAACGATTTTGTCATATCAATTTTAAGAATATTAATAAATTGGCAAAATGTGAACTAGTTAGAGGTTTACCTAAAATAAGTTATCGAGTAGAATATTTATGCGACGATAGTCAAATTGAAAAACTAAAGAAAAGCTCTTTTAAATATAAAAATAATATTTCTACGAAACAACCATTAGAATTATTACATTTAGATTTGTTTGGACCAACACAAATACGATCTATAAATCACAACAAATATGTTTTCGTAATAGTTGATGATTTTTCAAGATTTACATGGACTTTATTTTTAAAACATAAAAGCGATACTTTTGGTATGTTTAAGATATTTGCTAAAAGAATTAAAACACAAATGGACTTAAAAATTAAAAATATTCGAAGTGACCACGAAGGAGAATTTGAAAACGATCTATTTACTAATTTTTGTAATAAAAAAGGAATAAGTCATAATTTTTCTTTTTCTCACACACCTCAACAAAATGGTGTCGTAGAAAGAAAAAATTGAACGTTATAAGAATGCGCAAGAACATTATTAAATAGTAGTGGTTTACCAAAACACTTTTGGGCAGAAGCTATTGCTACAGCTTGTTATGTATTAAATTGAGTAACCATACGCCCTATGACTAAACAAACTTGTTTTGAAATATTTTTTGGTAAAAAACCTAAAGTATCATACTTTAAAACTTTTGGTTCAAAATGTTATACATTAAATACAAAAGATAACTTAGGAAAATTTGACCCAAAGGCCGATGAAGGTATCTTTGTTGGATATTCAGATCGTAGCAAAGCATATATAATTTTTAATAAATGGAATAATACTATTGAAGAAAGTTTACATGTTTCGTTCGACGAAAATCTTTTTAACCGTCATACTAATGATGAAGAAGAAATTATTCCACTAACAAATTCATTAAATTCTATTACTAATGAAACAAATATGCAAAATAACACTTTGATATCATCTCCTAGAATTCTTAAGAATCATCCAAAAGATAATATCATTGGAGATCTTAATTCTAGAGTAACTAGAAATCAACTCAATCAAATAAGCCATATAGCATTTGTGTCAACTTTAAACCAAAAAATTATAAAGAAGCTTTAAATGATAATTTTTGGATTATAGCTATACAAGAAAAATTAAATCAATTTGAACGTAATAATGTTTGGGAATTAGTACCAAGACTTGAAGACCAATCGGTTATAGGAACAAAATGGGTATTTAAAAACAAAGCAGACGAGAATGGAAATATTGTTAGAAATAAAGCACATTTAGTTTCTCAAGGCTATAATCAAGAAGATGGTATCGATTACGATAAAACCTTTGCTCCAGTAGCAAGATTAGAGGCCATTCGTACATTACTCGCCTTTGCAACTCATCACAATTTTAAACTATTTCAAATGGATGTCAAGAGTGCTTTTTTAAATGGTTTTATTAAAGATAATGTATATGTAGAACAACCCCCATTGTTGGTTCACGAAAAATATCCCGATTATGTTTTTGAATTACACAAAGCATTATATGGATTAAAACAAGCTCCACGAGCATGGTACGAACGTCTTAAAAATCATTTAATTACATATGGTTTTCAAATAGGCAAAATAGATACAACTTTATTCATTAAAAAAGATAATAATGATATTTTAGTTGTACAAATTTATGTTGACGATATCATTTTTTGTTCAACCAATGAAAATCTGTGTAATCCATTTTCAAATATTATGAAAAATGAATTTGAGATGTCACATATGGGAGAATTAAATTTCTTCTTAGGTTTACAAATAAAACAACTTGAAAGAGGAATTTTTATTAATCAAGAAAAATATTGTAATGATCTATTACGTCGCTTTGAAATGGATAAAACTTCGAGCAAACCAACACCAACGAAATTTTGTTCATTACGGAAGAAAGATGTCCATGAACCGCTACCAAAACCTTCCAGTTCTTTGGATCACTCGTCTTCGTACCATACTCCTTCGGACCCTTCACCAAGACGATTTTCTGGCTCCCTGAAAACTCACGAACGTGGAAATATATGATCTCCACTTAAACCATGGAAGGATAACAAGTCTGGAGATCATCAAACTCCATCGCCTTCTAAATAAAATATATTTGCTATTCCTTGTATCCATGTTTATTTGATTTCACACAAATAAAAATATGTTTTATTCATAAATAAAAAAATAAGAAAACCATCGAAGTTTAGGCTATTTTTAGACAACCTGCTTATTCCAGACGTTTGGATATGGATCTCGGACGTCTGATACTCTGATATACATCTCATTTTTAAGCAGTGTGCATATGTCAGACGTTTGATATACTCCACAGACGTTTGAAAATTTGCTCTGCATGCTCGAAATAAAAATCAGAGAATTTCAGACGTCTGAAATAAGACCAGACGTTTGAATTAGTTCTCTGTCGCAAAATATTTTCAACATTATTCTTTTTCAGACGTCTATTTTCCATGTCTGGCGTCTGGTAAAACTTTCTGACTTTCAAATTATTTAACTTCGAAACAAACCGGACGTCTTACCCAAATACCAGACGTCTGAATTCATCTACTGTACCCAATTTAGGGCAAACCAGACGTCTGATTTCCAATCCAGACGTCTGAAATTCAATCGACTCTTTAAATTAGCCCAGATAACGTCATTTTTTTTCTTTTATCTCAAACTTTTTAAAACCTCTGATTCCCCCAGAGACGATTTTTTCTTAAAAACTTCATCTTTAAGCAAATCAAATCATCATGCCTCCTCGAACGAAGAATCCCAAGATTTCAAAACGAAAACAAGACCAACCTACATCTTCTTCAAATCCTCAAGCGTGCTCCGATGATCAGATTGAAAGGTGGATGAATAGAGTGCCACATTCCATCAAAAGGTACGAAGATATACAAAAGAAAACGCTCCACATAGGTCCATTCTACAATCTCTTAAATTTTCAATGTATGATTTGGATGAACTATGTGAGAATGCCGGGTTAGAATCCTTGATTTCATTCACTCCTAATGACATCCAAATTGACCAATTAGCAATATTTCTATTCTACGGGAATTTGGATAATACTTCAGTGTGGAACACTGAAAATGAAGATAACTGGCTCTGGTCTAGCGTGTATGGCAACACGATTAGATTAACTTCGGGCATAATAGGTAGAACCCTAGAATGCTCTGACACATGGGAAGATTTATACAACATTCCCGATATGCGCTTTAAGCCACGGGATAGTATTACTCATCAAATTTGGGAGGACGAAATGCCAAAATTTGCCTCCAAATATCTACGCCCAAAAGCTCGACTCCTAACTCGAATGATAATCAATACAATTGTTCCACGTATGGGAAGCCATGAGCAAATAACCGAATTAGAGCATAAAGTCCTATATGCTCTATTTAGTGGAACAACGGTGAATTGGACCAAATTCATCTTCGATGATCTCAAGCATTTTTGGACTCGATCACGGCCATCAATTATTTACCCAACTTATATTATGAGACTTCTTCGTGCACATAACATTCCATCCTACCTATCGACCTTCGAAGAAATCTCACCTAAATATGCTTCCACCAAATTCTTCTCCCTTATGCACCTATCCGAAATTCCCCCATAATTCATATCCTTTGAAGATTGGACGCACAATTGTCAATCTAGATGAGTTGAGCCTCCTCCTCAACCACACATTGAGCCATCCCAAAAGGAGGTACAACATTGAGAAGCAACTCCACTTCCTCCTGCACGATTTGATTATTCGAGACATGAAGAGATTATGGAGACTCGAACGGATACAAATTCAAATGAAAGTGTTCGAGATCTCACCCTTCGAAACCAACATATACTATCTCAAAATCAAAAACTTTTGGCTAAGCGAATTGACAACTTCGAAACATCATTTGCTACATGCTTAGCCACAGTTGAAGAATATATTTCAACTATTTTATCGGTTCTCAAATAAGTACTACAACGGGTTCGTGGTCCAACACCACCTTCTGAAGATTGGCCAACCCCAGTACCTTCTCCTCCCGCAAAACATTCCAAACTTTCTGAGGACGAACCTCTCAAGCAAGCTTTGACATCTCCTACAAAGAATAGCACTTCTGAAAAAGAAAAAACAAAAGAAGATGATCAAGATAAAGCTTCTCCAAAGGGGTCACAGAATTTAGGGATCATAGATTTTAGGATTTTGGGTTTTTCAACGTTTGTAAATTGACAAAATCTATGTATGCATTCACTTTTGAATTGTTAATGAAATTTTGCTTTTGTCTTTGACGTTGGTTATATTATCTTTAATTCTTTTTTGATAATGCCAAAGGGGGAGAAATATAAGTGTAATTATAAAATATTAAGAATAAGTACATATTCAGGGGAGATTTATAATTTATATATAAGTACATTGAATAGTTGTCATCATCAAAAATTGGGAGATTGTTAGAAAATCAATTCTATGGTTTCGATGATAACAACTATACAATGGAAATTGAATATGCATATATATTTCTATTCACAGGTAATTACTAGAATAACATCACCAAAAAGACAAGAACAAGACTCAAAGAAAGTATCAAGAAGCTACAAGTGGATAGAATCAGAAGAGCAATGACACAGACACAAGAAAAGCGACATGCACAAGTTCAGACGTCTGAGTGCACTAGCCAGATGTCTGATTGATTCCTCTGGTTCGCAAATCAGACAGATTCAGACATCTGGTTAATGTACTCAGATGTCTGAAAAGCAACCATATACAAAAAAAATATAAGATCCAGACGTCTGAAACATTTTCCAAACGTCTGATTTTGAACTCGGGTGTTGATATTCAAAGCACGGCTGTCACAATTGAAAAGACACGTTTGCTCATCTTCACTGCAACTCTTCATCACCATCAGAAGCGACCTTAGAACACTTGCTAATGGATGCAACTACACAAGGAATCTCTCTACCGCTATAAATAGCATCAAGAATACAAGAGAAGATCTTACCTTACTTACTTATGCTCTTTATTCTTATACTCTGATTTATACTTGATATCTAGCAATCGAATACCTTTATTTCAGTCTTCCATATATTCAGAACTCTTCAATCAATATTCACTAGATATATAAATTGGAAGCATTTGTACTCAATAGTCAATATTCGTGTTATAGAACACACACTTGACAAGAACAAGCTTTTGTAACCAAGCCTATTCCTCCGGATGAAGTGAGGGTGTTTGATAGTCGAATTCCGAAGAGAAGCTTCGGGACTGGACGTAGGACGGGAGGTCCGAACCAGTATATAATCCTAGTGTTATTATTTCCATTTACTTTGCTATTATCATCTATTAAGTTTATATTAGATACATCATATAGTTAGTTACTTATACATGCATATATATACAGTACACGATCCATCATATAGACTTACAAAATCCTCCTACTTATGTTTAAGTTAAAACGATCTTACATGTTGATTAGTTAAGGCATAACCCAATTAATTATCAAATCTCATTTCCTTCTCAGTCCACACATTATTCTATTTAATTAATCTAATTAAATTTCCTGAATAATCTTAAAGAAAATTTAGGGATGTTGTAGAATATGCCAAGCATGTCATGAAACAATCCTAAATGATAATAGTCATAACTCCCAAGATAAATTGTTGAAGCTTCATTTGTTAAACCTGACAAGTAAATTTACGTCATGTAAAGGATGGTTCTTTCTTATGAGCTGAAAATTATTCATCTTCGACCTCCACCGATCACAAAATACTGTGACAGGATGATGACTTAATCTAATGTATTAAACTTGCATTGCTTTACAAAAATGACTATCTTTAAATTTTCTTCGAGACGTAGATTTTTATAATCTATTTCTTTAATCTTGTTTGAATGGTCTATTGGTTGAATTATTTCAACTCTTTAATTTATAACAATCGATACAAATCAACATTGTATTATATATACTTTTGTCCATGATCTAATGAATAAAAATACTTCCATAGATGATGCATTTTCACTTCTATATTTGTGTTGAAGATAAATGTCACTGTGACCAATTGATCCGGATGGCAATTCTAAAAAATACAATGCACTTAATACATAGCCATCAATCCTTAAAATCAACTGAATTATGTACTATGTAAAATTATAAATTCAAATTAGTATTTCTTTTTTCATATATCAAATAACTTACATACCAATAGCATATCAATTAACTAATAAAATGAACCTTAAAATGAGTTAAATATCAACATAACAACTTTGTTTGCGTCAAAAATGGTCACAAACCCCAAGTATTGTGAAAGCACCAAACAACGAATATAAATCAGCAATATTCAAGCACAAGTCTCAGGTCCAAGCAAGCAACAAGCAGCAATACAAAGATAATAATTAGAAACGCAAGATTTATAGTGGTTCGGCTATCTCCGGCCTACGTCCACTTCAAATTTTTAACTTTTATTGATGTTCTTTGCTGGTTACAAGTGATTGCAGCAGTTACAATGATTGAATTTCGGCTATCACAGTGATGGAAGGAAGTAGAATCGAATCCGACAGAGTCTAGACGTTCAATGGCCAAAAGATCTTTTTTCTGTAGGCTTCAAGAGGCTATTTATAGGCGTGGGAGGCTGAGATCACGCTCAAACTTCGGGAGACTTCTTCTGGCACGTGAGTGGGCCCACGCGACCGACCCCACCAAGTTTCGACACGATCTGAGTTCGATACGAAGTGATTTCGTATCCATCAAAAAATGACCCAATCGAGCAGAAACTTGGTAGGAACAATCTTTACCTTGTATGGAAGATTCTGTGAAAATTTCATAGCATTTGGATCAGTGGATCGAGAGATATGGTCGGTACGAAATAGGATATTCCGGTTCCTGTCTGGTTCGAATCGATGGCTTCAAATCGATGCCTTCAACTTCATCAGCTCACGTGGTTCTGTGATGAGGTGGCGCGCGTCCTTCGAGTCGACCCGGTCTTCTCTCCGAGTTGAACGCTTTGACTCCTTAGATCTCGCCTACTTCGTATCGTGGAATGACACGTCATCTACGCTTGATGACTTGGTGAATACGAACAAGCGATTGTTCATGGATTCGAACAAGGACTCCTGATGGATACGAAGCGGCCAACACCCGATGGATGCGAAACAGATGGATACGAAGGACTTCCGATGGATTCGAAGTAGACACTGGCTGAATGTTATGAGGCACGTTATCTGCTGATGGATACAAATCCGATCGATGCGAACTCGATGGTTTCGAACCCTACCCACTTGAACGATACGAACTCAGGGGATTCGAACTAGGTGCGAAGATTCTTGGTTGGTTCGAACAGAGTTGAAGTGAGGCCTATCTGATCATTTCGAAACAGATCGATTTGAAGACGGTCGGTTCGAAGTGACTAACTCCAGATGGATTCGAACCTGATGGATTCGAACGGAGCGAGACGATGTCATGCTGATGGATTCGATGTCGACCGATTCGAATGGACCATCACCTCGACCTCTTCATGGATATGGACAACATGTTCTTTCAAACTTGTATCGATTATATCTCATTCATACGATCTCCGATTAACCTGAAATTTGGAACGCTGGTTCCCACGACTTTGCTTGCCGTGATCTATCAATTGTAGCCTGATCCGAGCCCGAGCAAAAATCCATCGATATCCATGGTTATTCTGCGATGCATAGATATTTATGACAAGCTGTTATTGATTTTCATTCAGTTTTGGGTATCTCAGCTTTGCCAAAAGTTGGGATCACAAACTTGACTTGCAAATTTGGGTTCATGTTCAAAATTTTATTCCTTTAATTTGTGAAGATTGATATTAATGATCCTTCCATTTCAGAGCAAGAAAAACACTAAGTCAAGTAATTTAGTAGTTCAGGTGGATTAGAATGAGGGTCGAAGAAGAAATGAATGAGAAATGGAGTAGAAATGGTATTGGTGAGGAAGAAATTAGAGAAGAGAGCGGAGCGCCTCTTTAATGTGAAAGTAGAAAACTATTCCTCTTTGTGCAATTTCAAATTGTGAAAGTAGAGAACTATTTTTTATTTTCTATCTTATAGCTTGCATAAGCTTATAATGCGCAACCATATATTAAAAAAATTGTGTGCGCGCAATTTCAAATTTCACGTGCATCTTTCCTTGGTTAAAAAAAATGAAGTTTATTTTTGACATTAATTTTGCACATGCTTGTTTGTATAATAAGTTTTCATCACGAATCCGTTTCAAAAATTTATCCTATAAATAATAGTTATATCCTCACAATGAACTGTCATAAAGTTCATTTGAATCACTTACATGTTTGCTCAAAACGACTAGAGCATCTGTATCTTTAGGGTGGTTTATCAAAGAAGATGCATGTCCAGCCTTCAAATGTAGTAATCGAACATAATGATTGAAAAATGAAAATTCACTAGCAAACCGTAGCTACTAAAATATGAAAGCATATGATTTTTAATTTATTAAATTTAATAATGACTAAAAATATGATGGAGTCGAATTAACTTATAACACCATTTATCTTCCTAAAATATTTACGACCTGCGCTGGGATCATTTACAAGTAGTACTATACTATGGCTTACTCCAAATATGAACTCACAACCTGATTTTGTTGATATAAGAAAGGTCTGCTATAAAATAATGCCTTCACTAAGAACACAACGTCTACATGTTACAATGGTTTCGATACAAGGAGAAATATTTCATTATAAACTGTACACACAAAATCATGGTTGTATTCTTATACTTGTCTCTTCTTATATGTTACAAGTTTAATTAGCCAAAATGGGGTCATCTACTAGACTTGTTGTTTTTCCTATTAAAGCCGAGTTTCCAAATGTCCTGTCATTGCTTATTTGTAAATCATATTTACGGTAGATTGTAAAGTTTGGATTTTTTTATTCATGCTACCCTATTATGGTATTGATATAGTGGTAATCTGAGGTATTTTTATTTAAAATATAAAGAAAAAAAGAAAAAAAGAATCATCATCTGAAATTTTATTTGATAATAGTGTCGGCAACAAGCAACGATCTTATATTGGTACTATAATAAAATAATCCAAAGCATTAATACAAAACCTAAAACATTGATGAATAGAAGCTCAAACGCGTCAGTACATCAAGTTGGCTATGAAATGTCATGCTGCTAAAAATCCTGAAGACAGAGGGAACTCGGAGAAATTTGTTGCATGGAAAAAAGCATGTGAGAGAATGCAGGTGTATTCATAATTCATTAATTAACAGTTAAAAATTTAAGTTTTACAAGAATTGCTTTGTTTATATGAGGTCATAGTTCTCTAAATGGAGGGTGTATGCTTAATATCCTAATCGGCTGAATGCATATGTCCGTTTCAAATATCTACATTGCGCGAAGTTCAAAGGAAAATAATAATATACATGCCACCGTTTATTTTGGCAATGCTTCAGCTGTTTCGAGCAAAATCAAGCATGTGAGAGATAGGATATTAATTTGTTGTCCCGGTCATTTTCACATAAATTGAATCATTTCAAATCTTTTAACCCCTCTATTATTGCATTTCAAATTGATGGTTATTCGATGGTTATATTGATTTGGATTTTAAAAGAGTTAGATGCTTTAAAGTTATAATTAACCTTGCGAGGATGCTGTTATTCTGAGATTATTTATATCCATGCATGCATTTACGCGCTTCCCCTCACCCCCCTTCTCTTCATGCATGCATACATGGTGTTGTTGAACATAAATAAATAAATGACATCAAGTATGACATGAGGGATGTCAACCATTAGACCACATCCAATCTCTAGTGCAGATTTGCAGTCAATATTCATTATTATGTCCGTATTTTGTGTGTTAATAGCCGCTCTCGGGTGTGCAACTTGTCCCAAAATACCAAGGTTTTGTAATCACCAACAAACCTACAAGAGCAATCTCAATGATTCAAATCATCACGAACAAACAACTGAAAATAGGAACACCATGGTTCATCTAAGTTAACTTGCATCCAAAGACTTAAGAATTAATCGCAGCTAGGAAGATCAGTTTCACAAGCAGACTCTGCAAACATAAAATTTAATTGATTTGCTATAGAAATTATGATTTTTCTTAGTTTTCTTTAATTTGATGTGTGAATTGCCTCCTGTGATAATGAATATAAGCTTAATTTATTTCAGCTCTAACTACCACGGTTATCCAATTTAAAATTAATTAATCATCATAGTTGAAGACTATGAACTACAAAACCAAAATAACAACAACAACAACAAAACATGAAATTGGGAAACAGCTCACGATTGATTCGCTCTCATCGAGGGAAAAAATCCCTATGGACCTAATGGATTCGCTCTCATCACTTGTTACCTTTTTCTCTCTTATACCAAAAGCAAATTCAACACTGATTTGTTACATCGAGGACATGTTTTAACTCGATCAGCGTTTTTGTGGCTAAGTCGCGGACTAGGTTGATATCTTTAAGATGTTTTGTTGTTATACCGAAACCGTGCGAGACAATCAATAGAATAACACCGTCTTCGGGATAAAACAGCCCTTATATGTTAATATCAAGACCATCGAAATGGTAGCATCCAAATTTAATATTGCTCGGATCTTAAGAAAGCAGATGAAAAAGAAGAAAGCTCGGTTTCTAAAACTGATAGTTATTCTGTCAAATAGCTTGGTTTATATAGAAATCTGATGGTAAAAATGGATTTTTTTTCCTTGTTAGGTCATGAGAAAATAAAGAATCTGAATTTGGTCTTATTATCAAATCAAAACCGGTTTAAAATATACTATAAAAAATAAATAATTATAAACCACATTAGCCGAGCCCGACCTAGGTCGGTCGAGTCGCTCGGTCGGCGGACATGTTTGGTGGTCAGTATGTCTTCCTCTTCAACATAAGAGAAAATATTGAGTGTCCAAAGAGACTGTCATTTCTCTTGAGAATCTTATATTTAAATAGGATTTGTCTACAGTTTTCCAAAATGCGAGACTATTCACTTAGAGGAACATTCAAACACTCTTCTCAACCTATTTAACAATTTATTTTTTAGAACAAATTCCAACAACATAACTATCATAAATGGACCCCGAATAAATCGTGACCACTCAATGTTTAATCTATTTGATGATTCAACAAGGTGAACCGTCAGACCCATGAATATTTTATTTTTCAAATATCTAAGTACAAGTTATACGACGCAGATATCGAAAGAAAAATGTTAGATAAACGAGTCGTAGAGGGTCATCAACGTGTAAAACAGAAGTTTGCACAATTGAAAATATGTATTGTCGTAGTGCTTAATTACAACAGTTGTGTGTAGCTGTAGTTGGAAAATTGCACCAACACAACTGTTGTTGTGCATACAGTAGCAATGCACAGCATAGAAGCTTAGGAACTATGAACTTGATAAAGCTTATAGTGGTATTGAAGTTGTATGCACCATAAAAAAACGAAATAATGGAGTTTGCTGTTTAGATTTTAGAATTTTTACCATTTTTGAAAGGTAGATTTAATTTTTTTTCTTCGAAATGGTAGATAGAACGAGAATTACACGGTGAAAGAAGTAAAAAGAAAATTTGAAAACCATGGTTTAGCCAAATAAAATTAACGGTTAAACCGTTGGTTTCCGGGTTAAATCTTCGGTTCATGCATAGCTTCTAAATGAGCTTCAGACTGTATTAATTCATGGTTTAGGGTTTTTTGACAGCAGACTGCGGGTTATGATAAGAATGGTTAATGTTTAAGATAACAATGGTCAAATGGTTAAGTAGTTACAAAGGAGATTAACATAAACGTCCTATAGATATTCATATACCTATCGAGGGAGGGGCCCACATCTCAGCTCTGTTATTTCTTTTTGTTGCCAATTCGACTTTTGCTTATCTATACTCGTCTTGATTTGATATTTTTTGTAGATGTCATTTACTTGTAAACATCATTTGGGGCAAAAAATATCCTTTTTCGATACTTTTAGCTCAACAAAAAAGTTACGGTTTTTATTATACATTAAAAGAACTATATTAAGCATTAATTCAGCAGTATTAATTGTTAATTGCCAAACATTATCAAAGTAAGGTAAACTGCTGAGATGGTATTGAACATAGGTGGATTATACACAAAAATATATATTAAAATCTTCGATAATCGCACATACAAAAGGCGACCTCCACATGCTACAAGGATACCAAAAAAAAAATGTGTTATTTATGTATGTTTGCGCATGTGTACATGTACATGTGTTTTAAATTGATAACTGATTCCAAGGTATTTTAAACCTTAGAAATTTATGTGCGTGTGTGTATCCAAAATCAGACCATTATACCATTTTGCTTGTTGATTTTGACTATATATGTATGTATATACATAGTGTCCGAATCTTGGGAGTATGATAGACTTTTAAACAATAAAAATTTGTTTGTATTATACAGACAACAATACTTGTGAAATGACAATACTTGTGATTTCATTTCACATACGACAGTGACGAGTATTGTTCATGTTCAGTGTAGCAAAAATAATTTAAATGCAACACACTGATTTAACTACCTTCCGGAGACAGGGAAGATGCAGGCCTATAGTTCAAAGCCCCTATCCTTTTGTTGGTGGTGTATGACAGTGTAAAACCCAGACAACCATGTCTAATTAAGAAATATTTAATTTGAAATTTCATTGTCGTGTTCATTATACGCATATTATTTGTTTGCATTACATTGATAAGCTGAATTCGACAGATGAAACCTGGTACCATATATCGATCGAGCAATATTTCTTTACTCTCTTGTTATCGTCTGATGCATGGAGGAAAGGGAAAGACTTTAATCACAGACCCATGTGAATGAGTTCATGGCACTGTGAGACTAGAAAGTGACTTGTAAGGTTCATTGTATACAGTTTCAGTTTTTACTCTATTATTATTATTATTGCAACGCATAATTGCCTTTAAATTTATGTACATCAAAAGTGGTTGAGTCTCCAGATCTCTCTTGGTTTCATTTGACAGTGACTATTACATATACCGCACTTATGTTCTTTATGACTTTGTGTTTATATGAGTTTCATGCGTAACTTATATCTGGCCAGGAGGGATGTACAATAAAAAAAGATCATGGTCCAAGTTCAGTACTTGATCCATTAATGAATCATGTGTATTTTAACTTCATTTACCTTGCTATGTTTCTGAATTTCAACGCAACTACGATCGTACATCCAAGCTAATTTATTACAAATTACCAATAATCACATCGTCTGATCAGTAGTTAAGATATCCAGAACCAGTTACTGTGCAAATCATGATAAGAATTTGCATGCAAAACTAAGGCCGCCAACCGCTGTCTGAAAAATCAAAATTCGTTTGCATACGTATTCCAAAAATGAATAAATATTCAAAATTTGAAAATGCAGACTCAATAAAAGATACACATTTATTGTTTTACTAAATTTATAATTTGCATTATATGCATTTAATGCATATTAACTATTCAAAATTATATATTATCATTATATTGGTTAGTTTGCGTGCTTTTATAATCAATGCGATTGAAGAGAAAAAATTGTGTTAAATCAAAAAATTTAATTTATATTTTTTGATTTAACGATGATCATTAGCAGATAATATAATTATTCAATAGAGGGAATTAGGAAAAATGACAAATTTTAATAAAAATTTTGTTCCAAGGACACTAAGATTCATATTTTGGCTTAAGGACAAACTTTTGAAAAAATTAAGCTTGAGGGGTTCTAACTAGCATTATATTCAGTTTTTACATCATACAAAATATTAGTTCTTGAAAAGAATTTTGAAACAGATAATGATTTGTATTATTGCTCATTACACAAATACAGCAGTTACGGTTACATGTATTTATAATACAAAACTGTTTGATACTTGGGCTGGCTGAAATATAGGCCCAGGCCCATAACAGTAATAATACTGATAAAGAGAGAATGATTGGTACATAAAATTTACATTTCTCTTAACATCCCCCCTCAAAACCGAGCTAGGGTTATGGCGGCGTGATGAAGAAAGCCCCAAATCTGTAATCTAGGAGAAGTATGGAGAGAGAAGAGAGAAGCAATAGGAGCTGATTCTCTCGTAAAGCAGAAATCAGGCATTCACAATATAAGGTGCAGATCTGGAGACAATCTTCAGATCTGTAGCTTTGTCATGCTTGAAATTAAGAGGAGTATCAACGTCCATCAGTGAGAGTGAGGTTTTGAACCCAAGATCAACTGCTGGGGGGGGGGAGAATACATCACAGAATTCTCTTGCTGAACAGTGCAAAGATGACTTGGAAGATGAGATCGACACTGTGATGAAGCGTAGTTTTCAGATCCATTGATATTCTTTGGATCTGACCCTTTCCTTCCAGCATGTTGAATCAGCTGGTGCTTGCCTTCACCTTAAGTTCATCTCTGAATCTGGTAAAATTCTTTGCTGATAGTGCCTTGGTAAGCACGTCAGCCCTCTGATATGTTGCTGGTATGTGATTGACTTGAAGTTTCTGCTTGATTATCTGTTCTCGTACAAAGTACAAGTCAATTTCTATATGTTTTGTCTTTGAATGAAGAATTGGATTTGCAGACATATGAACTGTACTAAGGTTATCACACCATATAACTGGTTTATGATCTGATTCAACTTTTAATTCACTTAGTAGAGATTTGATCCATAAGATTTCTGCTGTGGCACTAGCCAAACTCCTGTATTCGGCTTCTGTGCTCGATCTAGAGATAGTAGCCTGCTTTTTTGAACACCATGACACTAGATTTCCACCAAAATAGATGCAGTATCCAGTCACTGACTTCCTGTCATCTGGATCTGTTCCCCAATCTGCATCTGAGTAGCCTATGATGTTAAGATTGCTGCCTTTTTTGAATGATAGCCCGTAGTTTACAGTCCCTTTTAAGTAACGTAAGATTCTCTTTACTGCCTTCCAATGTTCATCTAATGGCTCCTGCATAAATTGAGAGACTTTGTTAACACTATACGATATATCAGGTCTGGTTATTGTTGCATATTGTAATGCACCAACAACACTCCTGTATTGCTTAACATTAAATATTGGTTCTCCCCTCCTTTTTGAAAGTTGATAGTTGCTTATCATGGGAGTTGTTTGATGATTTGCCTCATGCATTTTAGCCTTTATCAGTAATTCAGTTAAATATTTCTTTTGGCTGAGGATTATCTCTGATTCTGGCTTTTTAATTATCTCTATTCCCAGAAAATAGTTAATTTCACCGAGGTCTTTGACAGAGAAATTTTTATCCAAGTATGTAATAAGTTTGTTGACATCTTCTCCATTGCTACCTGTAATAATAAGATCATCAACATATATTAGAATGTACATTGTTGTATCCTTATTATTGCTTATAAAAAGAGAGTTATCTGATTTGGTAGATTGAAAGCCAAGTTTTGTTAAAGTATGTTTCAGTCTATCAAACCAAACTCTTGGGGCTTGTTTAAGCCCATATATAGCCTTATTTAATTTGCACACACAGTCTGCATTCTGCCTGTATCCCTGTGGTTGCTCCATATATATTTCTTCCTGTAGAACACCATTCAGAAAGGCATTGTTAACATCCAATTGTCTAATACACCAGTTATTGTATAAGGCAATTGTGAGTATAATTCTCACTGTTGTTGGCTTAACTACTGGAGAAAAGGTCTCATTAAAGTCAAATCCATATTGTTGTGTGAAGCCTTTAGCAACAAGTCTTGCTTTATATCTATGAATAGATCCATCTGGATTCCTTTTGAGTTTGTATGTCCATTTGCAACCCACTATGTTTTTATTACTTGGAGGTTGAATTAATTCCCATGTCTTATTTTTAATGAGAGCATTGTACTCCTCATCCATAGCTGCTTTCCAGTTCTTGTCTTTGACAGCTTGATCAAAGTTTTCTGGCTCTTCAGTTATAGTGGTTGCTGTATAAAGCTTTGGCTTGAATATCCCACTCTTGGCCCTAGTGATCATAGGATGACTGGGTCTGTCCTGACATATGCTTCTGTTTGCTTGATCTCTGTTATTTGCAATGGTATTTTGTTGAGAACTTGTATTTTCTTCATTAACTTGTTGATCTTGACTGACAGGTTGTGATGGAGACTGACTGTGATAGTTAGAAGCTTCTCCTGGTTCATTACTTTTTGAAGAGAGTGAATCAGGATCTTCAACAGTCCTTTTGGTTTCCTTATATTCCCAGTTATCAGAGTAGACAGGTAAGCCAGGTATAGAATTTCTTGGATTAACAACTTTCTTTGTTGTTTTTATATCAGCATCACTAAAAGGGAATACATGTTCATTGAATATAACATGTCTACTGACAAAAATTCTCCCTTTGTTATCCAAGCACTTGTATCCCTTCTGATTAGTACTATATCCTATAAAAGTGCATGGTTGGGATCTAAATTCAAGTTTATTTCTGTTATATGGCCTTAAGTAGGGGAAACATAGACATCCAAAGGTTTTTAAACTTTGATAATCTGGTTTTATGTTATACAACTTTTCCATTGGACTTACTCCTTTTAGAACTCTAGTTGGCAGTTTATTAATCAAATAAACTGCTGTATTAAATGCATCAGGCCAAAATTTTAAAGGCAAAGATGCATGAGCTAAAAGAGTAAGTCCAGTCTCAACAATGTGTCTATGTTTCCTCTCTACTAATCCATTCTGCTCTGAAGTATAAGGACATGTTATTCTATGAACTATGCCTTTTTTATTGAAATAGTTGATGAGAGTCTTAAACTCTGTACCACCATCTGATTGTACAGTTTTAATTGAATAGCCAGTCTGTTTTTCAGCAACTGATATAAAATGTATCACAGCATTATATGTATCAGACTTGGACTTTAGAAAATAGATCCAGGTAAATCTAGAGTAAGAATCAACAAATGATATATAGTATTTGTATCCATAATCTGAATATACTGGAGCAGGACCCCATAGATCCATAGCTACAAGTTCAAGTGGTTTTGTATAAACAGTGTCAGATGAATTAAATGCCAACTTGTGACTTTTACCCATCTGACAGTAGGTGCAAACATACGGTGATGCATTATTATCAAAAGCAATTCTATTATTATTGAGAACTTGTTTAACAACATCAATATTTGAATGTCCAAGCTTATAATGCCATAGATCTAGAACATTATTAAGATTAGCAATCTGTGTTGTCTCTGACAGATTACAGTTCTGATGATCTTTCCCATGATTGATTTGCTTAACTACTCTGAAACAGTAAAGTCCCCTGTCAGCATCACCCTGCAATAATATTTCTTTAGTTAGAATGTCTCTGACAAAACAGTAGTTTGGAAAGAACTCAAAATAAACATTATTATCTCTAGCAAACTGAGAAACACTGATTAAGTTTCTTTTGATTTTTGGTACTCGTAATAAGTTATTTAGAAATAATTGTCTAACACCTCTGATATGTGCTTTCCCAGAATGAGTGATATTTATGGACTCACCATTTCCCATTGAAATTGATTGTGTACCTTTATACTCCTTGCATCCTAAGTTTAAGTTGTCAAGATTATTTGTAATGTGATTTGTTGCTCCAGAATCTGGATACCATGCATCATCTTGTATATGCTCTGGTCTTGTTCTTTGATTTCTGTTGTTGTCAACCTGATTGCTTTCCCCAGTTTGCACTTGTGCTAAATTTGCAGTATAGTTGTTATTTCTTTGGTTACTCGAACTCTGTCCTTGTACATAGTTTGAATTCTGCCCTGGAACATAGTTTAAATTTAATCTGAAGTAACATTTGGGTGCTGTATGTCCAATCCTTTCACAAATTTGACATTTTGGTTTATTATTGCCACTCCATCTTCCTCTACCCCTTCCTCTATAGGACTGACCACTTCTTTGATTTTGTTGATCTGCTTTGGTATTATTCTGATTCTTGCCTTTATTGCTTGCTGCATAGTTAATTGACATATCTGTCTCTACTGGTTTCTTGAAATCAATTCTTCCTTCATGTGCAAGTAATATTGAGTGCACATCTTCAATAGGAGGTGTTGATCTTTGAGATGATATGACTGCAACAACTGACTCATATTCATCGTTTAAGCCACTTAATATAATTAATACCTGTTCTGATTCAGTAATTTTGTGGCCAGCTGCTTCAAGCAAGTCACAAGTGGTTTTAATCTTTGCTAGATATTCTCCCATTGATAAATTGTCCTTCTTGATACTGTGAAGAATTCTTTTATGATGCATTATCTTGGCTGCAGATTGGGAGTTAAAGATTCTCTCAACTGTGGTCCATATTCCTCTTGCTGTTTTGCTTCCTATAACTTGGGGCAGAAGTTTTATGCTTATAGAAGATAAAAGCCATGAACATATTAAACTATCTTGTCTCTGAAATTTTGTGTATTCTTCATTGTTGACAGTTCTGTTTTCTTGATTAGTGATGAATCTTGGAGGGATTGACACTGTACCCAAAAGAAATCCTTCAAGACCATAACCTCTGACTGCTGTCTCGACTTGAACTTTCCAGAGAAGATAGTTATCTTCTTCAAGTTGTGCTGTGATGAGTTGACTCTGTGGGCTAATTATTGTTTTGAGAAGACTTTCGGTGGCAGTTTGATACAAAGTCTGAGGATTTGATGATGTGGCTGAGCTTTCATCACCCATGATGAAGAATTTTTAAGAAAGTAAGGGATTTAAAGAACTAGAGGATTCCTTTCAGAAAGCAAGAATCACAATCTGAATGATTCAGGTATGTTGCAACCGGAAAATTAAGTGATGAGTACTTTTCTGATGATTTTCTTGGCAAGGCACTGCCTCTTTCTTCTATCTGATAAACTTCTTGATTTCTGCTTTCTGAAATGTGAATTTTTCCTTTAAGTCTTTTTCTTTAAGAAATATTGAGCAGCCGAAGATTGTTTGATCTTCTTGGCAGGGCACAAATTCTTAGAGATAAAGCTTTAAACAACCCGATGATGAGAATGATCTGAGGGTTGTAGGTGACACCAAATGATGAGGATAATTCTGATGGTGTTATCTTGATTTCAAAAAGATTGAGATTTCTTTGATTGCTGTTAAGCTGTATGCTCTGATACCATGAAAAGAATTTTGAAAGAGATAATGATTTGTATTATTGCTCATTACACAAATACAGCAGTTACGGTTACATGTATTTATAATACAAAACTGTTTGATACTTGGGCTGGCTGAAATATAGGCCCAGGCCCATAACAGTAATAATACTGATAAAGAGAGAATGATTGGTACATAAAATTTACATTTCTCTTAACAGTTCTAAATAGCATTTTATTCCTCTAGCCTAATTATTTTCAAAGTTTGTCTTTTCGGTCTAAAATATAAAACTTTTGTCCTTTAGCTTTTTTTTTTAGTTTGTCTTTTATGTCTATTTTCGATTATTCAATACTCCTCAAAATCTACAGATACCTGAAAATGATTTCGTATGGGAATGAAGAATATAACAGTGGTGCAAACGCCATTGAATGTATCTGAGTACTTTTCCACGGCAAACATTGTCCGCAATATAGAGTACGTGTAAAAGGATATTCATGGACGGAAGACTGCATGTGGCTGCAATGGAGATATGCAGCACAGGGACCCGGCCACAGTAGATTTTGTACTGTGACGGGTACTGCGCTGAAAGATTTCGACCAGAATGATAGCATCACTTGCTGTTCATTTCCTAAGGCGCCCGAGGTATTGTTTAGAGTATTCCTCCTACAGCTGGGAGTTTTAGAGGACCAGGCTTGCATTCAGACAACCAAGAAAATATTAATTGTTATTTGTTATCCCTAAACTCCACTGTATGGATCATGGTACGATATAAATGATTTTTAGCTTATGATTCTCCGTTATAATCCGATAACAACGAACGTGAACAGAAAAAAATCAACTCCAAATCACTCAATAGAAGATAAAAAGTGCAAAAATTAGAAAGGGCGCCTAATTTAGTGGTTCGGTGTTATTTTTATTCAGTTAATTTTACTCTAACTTTTATTACAATACAATTTTAAAGTATACTGATTTTGAACCAAACATTTGACCGAGTTTAAACGAAGTTCCTTTTCACTTCAGTTGCTTCGGTATTTAAAGGGTGCATTGGCGGATAAAAGATTTGCTGGGTGGACAAGCCTTCGTAAATATTTACATCCCACGTAATACTTTGACGGTTTTCCGTTGAAATTTTTGCTGCTTTAAAAATGAAGAAGATTTTTCCCTAACATAAATACAATAAGTCGGGCGTATAATTTACGTTCGAGAAACCACATATATAAACCGCAGCATTTCATACTCATTTCAAAACATTCTTATTCCTTCTTCCTTAAGTAATTATTTTCAACAATATCCAGATACGATTTTACGTCTAATAATTTAGAAAATGATTCGGAAAAATCGGATAATTTAATTAGTAGCGACGATAAATCTTATTTCTGTAATTCAGATAAGTATGATCAAGATCTCACTTCTATTGCTGAAATGATGGTAAATCATACCCAGTTAATGTCTACTCCACATCATACTTCTTCCTAATGGTCGAATGCAAGTTGACGATAACTTTAATGGTCATGAAAACAGAAACCATGATCTTTTCCAAATGAAAAGTAGTACTTTCATACGTCCCTGTGACGTTCTAATTAATAAGTATGCCTTAATTTCAACTCAAAAAATAGACGTTTCTGAAATGATTGGAATTTATTACACGATAAGTCATGGAGCATCACAAAGGTCGGTAAGTTAAAATTTTAATCAACTCATAGGCATTGTTAGGTTGTGTTTATAATGTTTTGCACAATGTCTTACTTTTTGTCAAAGATAATATTAAACCGATAGATTTCAATGAGATTCCTGATGAAATTAGATATGATACATGCTACTATCCTTTTTTTAAATGTTATTGGGGTTATAGATGGAACATATATCCCTAGGCAGGTTAGTAAAGAAGAATTACCGATGTTTGTAGACAGAAACAAGTTTTCAACATAGAATATTCTTACTACTTTAATTTTGATTTAATATTTAGTTTTGTAATGTTTAGTTGCGAAGACTCTGTCTATGATAGTAGATTGTTAAATCATGTTATTAAAGAAGTTAAAACATTTCCACATCCGACACCCAATATGTATTACCTTGTAGATTTAGGATTCAAGTTTAAAAATAATTGTTTACTAACTTATCGTAATGAATGCTACCACATTCTCAGCTTTTAAAAAATCAAGAATGCTCCAAAATCATGTAACGAAATTTTCAATTTTTATCATTCTAGTCTGTGCAGGGCTATAACAATTTTTCTTTTTGACCCCCCAAATGTCGACACTAATTCATTTACGAAATTCATGTGTCGAGCACCCAAATACCCAAAAAAATAATTTGTTAGGGTAAATAAAAAGTAAAAGAACAAGAAAGAAAGAACACAACGTCAGAATCTCACAGCGAAACGATAACATATAATATCAAAAGACAGTACAAATTATCACTGTAAGATACATAACATTACAGAGTTACAATTCTATTATTATCATCAGCCTAGACAGTAACAGCATGTCCTCACAAGTGCTGATATATACATAATAGTAGTGCAGCATACTACTAGAGGCGAATGGAAGCATTCAGCTCTTCTCTTGAAGCTCCAGGCAATATCAACGAAAATTCGCCTTTCTCATACTACTCGATGGAGCACCCTAGAATTAAGGAAAAGATAAAACAATGAGCCAAACATAAGTCTAGTATGAGACTGTTTGAATCATCATAATGGTTATCCGAAACTACGTTCCAAAACCACGTATATCTTTAGAAAAATATGTTACAAAGGTAAACATAGCTGGTCCATGCTTGAACACGAGATACCAAATACTAACAACTCCCACGCGTCTCAACCGAAAGTATCTATAGACATTTAGATTTGATGTACCCTATGGGTTAGCTAATCCCCTTTAGCTATGCGCCTACTCTATTTTCTGTCGTTACCGATGGTGACATCGCGTTCAGCATCTCAACACACGAGCTTTCATCACTCGAACAAATCTTGAACCTTTCCATGGATTCCAGCATCTCTAAGAGTTCACGAATCTCTCTATGGATCCCTGCATAAGTTGTTTGTCGAATGTGAACCTGTCATTTCTCTTGGTTAACTAAATTATGGTTCTTTAAGAAGTAAACGAACGATATAAAGTAGTCCTCCTCGAGGGATCTCATATATATACATTTTTAAAGCAAGAGGCGATTAATATGAATGAGTTCTCCTCAAGGCATCTCAAACTGTATCAATACATGATGCTTATAAATACCTCCAAAGTTAATTTGGTCAAACTTGATAGTCGACTAATCGACTACCTAGTAAAAGATAGAATCGATCGCTTATGGAAACCAAGTCTTGTATATTTATCACGTTTATGACCTTTTCAACTTACGCTATCCCTCGGTTAAGAGTGAAGCCGGTAGGTTAGAGCACTGTTTTCTTCTAAGCCCTACTCAAGCATCATTCTTAACTCTCATATATATAAAAAATCTTTTGTCGGTTTTTAGTGCTAAGTATACAACTAAATACTTTCCATAAACAAGTAAACATACAAAGCACGATTATGTCACATAAAGCATAATTAAGTCACATAAGCGACTTATAATCCCTTTTTTATTCAATTAGTTCTTTTATTAATTAAAAATTTCTTGTAAATACTTGTATATATATTTAAAATACCTTTACAAAAGATATATACATGTATACTACTATTTCACTATTCATTTCTACTGTTTCACATATTTAGAAATGGATTCAAATTCTTATCCCAAATTTTATAAGAATATTCACAAATCTTAAATAAGATTTCACATTTCCAAATGTATAATTAAATGGTTTAAAAACAAATGTTGTTTAAAACATTACTACTATAAACCTAAAACATTTTGTACTTGTCATTATCATTAAAACATTCTTTTTAAAAATCAAATTGCACTTACGCTTCTTTAACAAGTTAATGTACTTTTAATTAACTTGTTAAAACCCATTCATTTTATTATAACATAAGGTTTTAACAAAACCACCTACCCTTTTATGGATTACTTAACTTTTCCAAACTTATGTATATACTTTAGGAATATTTATAAATATGTTTTAAATATCTATGTCAATTATTACTTAAAAATAACTAATTTATAATTTACTAAAAACCTTTTATTTCAAATTCTATAAAGGAAAGCTTTTTCTTTAAAAATTTATTTAAACTTCTAATCATTTTTTTACTTAAATCTATACTATTAGACTTCCCTGAAAAGATTCCACAAAAAAATTTTATAAACCATTTAAAGCATGAAAAACTAGTCAAAATATCGCACAAAAAACAAAATATTGCAACAAGCCCATAAGTGCTGCAGTAGACCAAAGATAGTGTTTATAAATACTATCTAAAATTCGGGATAAAGAACAACATGAATATGCATGATGTTTGTAGCCAGTTTTAACCATTTAAAACATGATGTTTGTAGCCAGTTTTAACCACGTAAACAAATAATTTTTGATTCACCTTTTACCGTAAGTATTATACTTTGGCTACTAAAAATTATAAAGAGAAACCCCTAAGGATATCGTCCAAATTAATTATAAAAATTCCCAAAAATAAACTATTTTTCAAAGTGCATTTATGACGACTATTTTTACTCCTAACCTTTTCAACTCCGTTCAACCACTTCTATAACTTTTTAAACCTTGACTTTTTTAGTAATAAGTATACATATTTTACTTATTAAATCGGTGAAGAAACCCCAACGGATGTCTTACAAAAATAACTTAAAAATTACCAAACATACGACAATTTCAATGTGCATCCATAACGACTAATTCGCTTCTAACTTTCACAACTTTGTTTCTCAAGTTCTATAGCTTTTCAAATCAATTCCTTGCTAACTTATACACCAAAATACACATAGAGAACAACCAATTATATCACAATATATTAACATATCACCAATTTAAACAAGTTTAAAGCAATGAGATTTCAAAGTGCACTAAACGACTATCGCTATATAAACACTTTCAAACACACTTCAATTCAATACACAAGCCAACCAAACATGTAAACACAGAGCCTAGACCATGATACATGTTTAAGAGGATAATAGAAGTGAATATATACAACATAAAGTTATCATTTGCTTCCAAAAGCAAGAGGGAGGCCAAAGTTATAACTTGAATAACTTTATTTTAATTTTACATCCAAGCACAAAACAATATAACACAATATATATTCATTCAATGGTGAATAAAATCCTGCTATAACTAAGCTTGCAACCAACACAAGGTACAAGAACCTAAGAAAAACTTCCTACCATCACCAAACCTTAAAAAATCCAAGCTTTAGCCTTCGCAAGCCAAGACAACAACCCCTTACCTCCATGTTGCTCATGGACATGCTTAAGTGCCCCATTTGTGCCACCTTTCTTTCACATCAACTTGATATTCTTACTTTCTATTTTCCCTTAGGCCTTTACTCGAAGTATGGTGAAGTTTGAAGTTGATTTTGTTTGGTTAGAGAAAGATTAGTGGAGATAGAAATGGATTAACACTAAGTAGTTTCTACCTTTTTTATTTTTTTTAAAAAAAGTGATTACTATTTTCCTAAGTGGTGTATTTGTAGGCTTAAACAAGAATCATCACATTCTATCCTTCACACAAGGTCATAAAGAAGCCTCCCTGGCACCCTTACACCTCACCTTAACCAAAACAAATATCTTCTCTTCCTTAGTCAATTATCAAACTACCCCTCTTAACAAAATATATAAAATTCCTTCTAGAAGCTTTTAATTAGGCACATTATTTTTAGTTCTTAATTAATGAAATAGTAGTTAATGGGACTAGCATAATATTTCGAATAGCTTCTATATTGAGTAAAAATTTGTTTATCGTTAAAACGGTTTTTGGTCACGTTATTGATATTTCTTCGAACCATATATTTTTGTATATATTTTTCTAAAACAAGTTTGCCTTCATTAGCTATTAATTAATGGGAATTAACAAGGTTATTATATTAATTTAATCACATTAAATATAAGATTCAAATATTTAAATACGAAGTGTTCGAAATTCCGGGTCGTTACAAGAGCTATGGAAAGAACATTTGGTATTTAGAAAATAATTCTATATTTTACAGGATATGCCAACATATAATTTTGCCAAACAAGCGTAGTTTATCGTTGCAAGCTGTGCTATCCATAATTTTAGTAGACATTTCAGCCGATTTTAAAGAAATAGTCAGTGAAGAAATTCCACGAAGTTATGCTAAAAATTGGCGTGGACATCCTCAACTCAACCATGGTGGTGCAAATCAAACACACAATAGATTGTTGTAGTGCATGATTAAATTAGAGACACTTTGATTATTGTAGGACGATGTTGATCTACGTATCGTTTTACTATTGTATTTTGGTTAAAGTTCTATGCACTGTTGTATTGCAGTCTATCATTTATGTTTGATAAATTATTAAATATTAATTATCACAAAATAAAATTGAATTATCTTCACATAAAAAATGCAAATAATTTTTTACATCCTATCCAACCTCTAACCAATCTCTAATTAAAAAAATTGTCTACGAACACTCTCTTACCTTTATTCCAATTTGTCTATGAATGCAACTATAGATCTTTTTAGCTCAAACTATTTGTAGGGTTCGAGATAGAATGAACTTCCTCAAACTTGTTTAATCAGATGCACTATACATCATTGTAAAATGGAAAAATTTTAAATTAAAAGAAAGCATTTATTGCATTTTGCACAAAATCTCATACTTTATTATTATGAACAAAGTTGAAAACATTAAATCATATTTATATGGATTGTACTAAGTGGGTTTGAATTTTACTCCATAAATAAATCAAATAATATTAATAATTGTTTTAAGAGTTACCTATCAAGTGATTTAAAATTTGATTATTCCATGTATAAGTCAAATAACTGTATAAAGAGTTATCTACCAAGTTGATTTGAAATTCGATTATTCCATAAATAAATCTAATAATATTAATAATTGTATCAAGATTTACTTAGAAGGCTTGTTGGTCGCTCCTTTTTAAGTGTGGAATAATATTACACGAGTTCTCTTCTCCCAATAGATGGTCACTCATTTCTCTTAATATATATATATATATATATATATATATATATCATGAAACACAAATATTCTATGGTTAAATAAAGGGTGGATATGCAATATACGCGTATGTTTATCTATAAACACACACACATATGTATGTATATTCGTGTATGTACATTAAAGATCATGTTTACTGTTGTCCTATATTTGAACCAGTACATATTTGGACGAGTCAAAGCCATTGAATGATCAAAAAGAAAACCAAAAAATTCTGGATCTTAAAGTTAGGGATCAGAATCCAATCAAAGTCCAAAAAGTTGATACAGAACATTGCTTGTCACTTGATAATAAATTGCCATCTTCCCAAGTGAACCAAGTAATATAGAGAAGAGTTGCCAAAAAATAGCTCAAGTGTCAACTCGGTATCGAGTTGAAGCCCTTAACTTGGTACCGAGTCATGAAATCAAAATAATGTAGCATTTTCAAAAAATCGAAAAAATCAAACATTGAGAAAATGGCCAAGGACATCCCACTCAAGGGAAAAAGAAATGAAGTTAATTACTTGGAAAAAATTATAAACACATGGCAATTGTGAACCACAACTCGGTATCGAGTTGTCCATCAAGTTGACAACATCACCACGATCTCCCTCTCGATCCTCCTCCTAAACGAAGAGAATGTGGATAGCAAATACCAAACCTTATTTCGCTAATCTACTTCTGTAAATAGGAGAGGCACAAAATCAATATATATACTTGCATTTCGAATTATTTGCTTTAACACTATTGCTTTGGTTGATTCTCACGGACTTGTGAGCACCGAGTTGTAAGATCACAATCTGTAAAAACTCTTAAAAACCATTAACAAAGTATAAGTGGACGTAGGTCAGTGTATTGTCGAACCACTATAAATTCTTCCATGCTAATTACTCCATTTTTTAGATTTAATTTCTTAACTTATTCTCTACTTACAACCTGGGTATTTGTCCCACTTTCGACGCAAACATTTTGGTACTTTCACCGAGAGTACTCAAAATTCTAAGGGTGCGTTTGCAACGAACAAAAATGTGGCATTTGAGCGGGGAAATTGAGTAAATGGAGAATGCGTTTAGGGCTGCGAACGAGTTATTTAAGTGAGATATTTAAAATATGATTTTTTTTTAAATTAATTGTTTATAATTGATTAATTATTAGTTCTGTTGTGTAATAGGTGTTTAATTAAAATGAAATAACGGTACAAAAATCAAAATACATGCAAAATAAATTAAAGTACGACAGAAAATACGAAAAACTACATATATAACGTAACAAAAATACAATTATAGTAAAAATCTTATTTGTTGCCACCACCTTGGTTCATCGGAAAAGTTTGATACTCTTTGTCATGCCGTTTTTCCACAACCGCTGACGACAACCAATTTTTTGCTAAGACTTCGTTAAGAGCATTGAATAAATCTCTATTATCCGGCTGCATAACAATTATCATCGTTTCACCAAAATCAAATTCTCCTCCTTCTCCAAGACATTGAATGGGAGCAGCTATATTTGCGTAATTTAGTGAATTTTCTGTTGAGTCTACGCGCTAATGTTCGGACTATCTAAATTCGTATGAGATCTTTTCATCTATCTCTCGTGAATTACGTCAATGATGTCTTACATCTTCTCATCGACTTCTCTACAACATCTTCTCAAACTAATACATGCATTAGAAGATGAACCAACGATTTAAGGAAGTTGGAATGGAGCTTGTTGCCATGGAGTTTGTTGTAATGAAAGATTGGTCGGCAAATTCAACTTTGGAATTTCTCCAACTTGTGTTTTATCTAGTTGATTGAAAAACTCATCAAAAGCTTAAGTTCTATCAAACTAGGTCTATGGAAAGAGGAGTACTTTGTTGCGGTGCTTCTTAGATAGCAACACATGTGTATGATGTTTGTCTAATTGCATTGGTCCCTTGAAATAGTTGTTGCATCAACTTTAAATTCTCAAGCAATCCTTTTCTATATTTCACTACATTGGGTCTAAATTCCTACAGGTAAAAAAATTAACATAAAAGATTACAAACACAAAATTCCATTTATGAAAAGTATCTTAACGCGATTGCTCCACCATTCCTCGCCACCAGCAACAATTTGTCTACGCTCATCGTAACCAGCACTGGTTTTGTTGCACAAACTTTTCCATTCAACCAAATATCTTCGAAGACTATCGTATTTATGTCGGATTTTGCCATTGTCTATCGGTACAATGAACGAAATGATTTCTACAGCTCGGTTGAATTTTTCTGCTATATCTGACTCCTTTTTATTCGTACCACAGGTGGAATATGCTTTTACAACACATTTTAGCATAGTATGAGTAGCGTCGGATGGTCAATGATATGGAGCCTTTTAGATTGACATTTTGAACTGAAAAAATTAAGAAAAAATATAGAATGTTGGTAGGAAAAAATATAGATAGAAGTATAAAAACATATCTAAATAACCTTTCGGATCGACATACAGAAATTTAGTAGTGTTGGTTTAGAAGTGTGAGATGTTGGAGAGGAAGGAGATGAATTATATAGAAGTGGAGGAGGAAGAAGGAAGAGGAGCCGTTGGAGGCAAAATGGGTAAACGCTTCCAATGCATCGAATGCCAACGTTACTTTTACCTTCAACGACTCAAAAGACTCGAGTGGGGGGAAAGTTACGTTGGGACGTCAGACACGTTGGACATGTAGAACTTGTCCCAAATGTAAATAGAGTAAAAATTGCCCATGAATGGCACTTAAATATTTCAATTCATCTACAACATTTGGATTTTTATTATTTACGAAGTAGATATATAAATTGTTGTTTGACGATCCCTGATTACTTCGATTTCCTTAAAATCTATTATTGTACCCAAGAAAGCTATGGTACCTAAAGGCCACCAAAGAGATATCTACTACTTCCAAACCCACCAATGATGCAGAGAATGATGGCTCTCAACATGAAGAAGAGACCAATCGACATGGTGGTGGAGAAATTCAAAGTGTAAAGGAAATGGTCACTAAGGTTGATGAATAGGATAATGATGATGGAAATAAATAAATAAAGTGATAAGAGAGCTAGAATGCTATGATGAAGCAAATGAAGGAGAACATAGACTTATTATCCCAGTTATCTTAAATCCATAGGAGGAATATAAAGGAGTTACCATCATTCGATTTGGAAGAAGAAAGTTCTTCCTCATTGGATAAAAACCACAAAGATGGAAAACAGAAAATGAAGCAGAAGGAAATTAGGACTTTAAAAATAGGGAACTAGAAAAACTCATGTCGACAAGGATCCGATGGATATCGACCCAACTTTACAAGTCAGCACTGACCCAAGGACCCAATTTGTGATAAAAGATTTAGATGTTGAGTTGCAACATGATGCCGATGTTGATGTTGGCCATGATGCTGATGGCTAGAGTGGCGGAGTTCAAACAACCATCGTTGATCCATCATATAGAGAATGTAGAAGTCGAACGATTAGATGAATGATTCTTTCAGTGATAGAGGAACCTGGATATCATGAAACTAACCAATACCATTTGCAGAGCCAAACTTTCAAGGTAGGCTATGATTGAATTTGAGTTAAATGAAGTTGTTTTGGATTTTTGACATGTGGGAATGTTTATAGTCGGATTAGGCTCGAGAAGAGCAGGAGATGACTGTCGAAACCAGGTCACGCGACCTAGAACACTACTGTTCCAGGCCATCGAACTGTCCACCAATCCTAAATACTGGTGCGTCCATGATGTGCGGCTTAGAATTTTCCAGGCCAATGCACTAGCTTTTTCGCCAAGTATTTAAAAAAAATTCCTTAAAAAATAAATAGAAAATTTGATTTGGGAAGTTGACGTTAGATGCACTGTAAGTATAAAAATTTTAAGCGGAAAAGCTTGATTAAAAATTTAGTATTAATACATATATTAAAGCTATTGATTTGCAATGAAAATTTATTTTGGTTTTAACAATTTTAAAAATCTTATGTAATTTCAAAAAAAATAAGAAATGTTTTCTAATTAATATTTTAAGGGGTTTAGAGTATATTTGATGATTGTTTAAAAATGTATTTTGTGTATTTTAATAAAATGAAATATGCACTCAATATTTGTAAATTCATTTAAATTATTTTATTTAATTCTAGAAAATCATGAGGTGATTCCAAAATATTATCAAGTGAATTTTTACTACGTTTTATTAATGACTTTGCATATATAGTAAAGATTTTGTATTATACTTTATGGGCTGAAATAAAAAGAAATTATTTTGAAGCTTACAAATTTCTTTTAAAATAGTATTTCATTATATAAAAAAATTTGAGATGATTTTTTTATAAATTATATTCGATTTGGAAGTGATTTTGTAGGTTGAATATGAAAGAGAGAATTTGGAATTATGTTATAAGTATTTAAATCTATATTTCAGAATTGAATAAATATGGTAAAATAGAATATAAGATATATATATATATGTATATATACACATACGTATATATAATTGATTTTAGATGTTTTATTATGATTTTATAAATCAAATCTCTTTTCTAGAATCGCATTTGAATACTATGATTACTTATATTTCTATGTAACGAGAAATCACAATAAACATATTTATAATACCGTTTAGTGTGTGGCTTTTAGTAATATTTCTCTGATTATTCTTTGGACTCATTATATAGAATAATATTGTATGGAGGTTCTAGATTATGAGAAATTTTACTAAATATATTAGTAAAGCCATTTGGTATGAGACACTTGGTTATATTTTTCCAGTTACTCCTATGACTCATAATATAGAATATTATAATAGAGTGAGTTTGACTTATAAGTACTGAATAAACAAACTAGTAACACACGGTGGTATTGAGTGTCGTTGTGATATTTATTCCATTATCATTACTCGTGGATGACACTCATGTGGCGATAAGCATGATAAGACTATGATGAGCTAGCTGTGGTGAGCTATGGTAAGAATATGATGAGCTCGCTGTGGTGGCTTCGTGCCTATTGCCGTGTGTCGGCATATTTATATGGTTGTTTGTTGGCTAATATATTGGTAGTATCTGTTTGTATACCATTATCCGACTCCTCTTATGGTATAGAGGTGAACCAGATTCAGCTAATATCCATTCTAGTGGTTTGATTGCGGTGTCACACCACGAATCCATAACATCCTTATATTTATATAGTTATGTGCTATTGATGTGTGTGTTTGCCATATGTCACATAGGCCAGAGTCTGTTACTATTAGGAGCACTTGCATGGTCGTGATAAAGGCCTTACAATGACGATCAACGATGGATATAAGTCAGGATTTCCATGGAGGTAACTACGACTATAGGAGCATTGTCAGACGACATATATGTGGCTCCTAGAACAAGCCGACATGTTGTCAGTCTCCTGTATGGTTCTAGTGTGTGTGGTGGATAGACACGTATAAGCTGTCCTTTCTTCTAAGATGATGAGCTGTGAATATACCCAAGACTATATTTTCTTGAGTTGCCAACTATTTTTTATAAAGGTATCCTTCTTTGGTGTGTGTTGCCAACTATATTTTCATTAACGTGCATCATCAACTATATCTTACATTGGCTTGTGTCGCCATTCGTATGTTTTGGTATATGGATAGTTTTTTATTACATTTTTATGAGAATGAATGAAGCGAGAAAATTTACATTTTTTATTGGGCATTGCTATGTGCTAGTCCAATTTTACTTGATGGTTTCTCAAACTTTATTGATGATTAGATGTATGTATGATTTACTCATTTGGCGTTATTTTTATGATTTATTATTTGACTTAATTTTATATGGGTGGTGATATTTATATGCATGGTTTCATGACAGTTGCTATTTTAAGATATTTTGATTTTGTTTATAATATCATTGCCACACCATGCATGTTATTATGATATATTATGATCTATACATTTTAGTCATAGTCTGCATCATGTGTTTTCTGTATAACACTCGAGTTAGTCCGAGACATTTTGGTTCCAAGGACAGATGACTAGTTTGTGGACGTTGAATACATATGGAAGATAGAGTATTATTGTATATCTTTGTGTATTATATTACATTATGTGTGTATGACATTGTTTTTTTGGCAGGCCAGCCGGTTTTATAGTGGACCGTCCACTTATTATTATGAATGTAATAAAAATTGAAGTACAGGAGAAAGGTAATAAGAACCTTAACTACTATGAAAAAGAAGAAATACAACACAGGAGTGTGATAGACATATCACAACTACTAAATGAATATCAAAAACAACTACTCCTCCGAAGAGGTAGCAACATCATCATCCACTAAATCCTGAGAAGATTCCAAAGGGACATTCCCAACAGACCAGCATAGGGGCGGAAGGAAAGCAAGACAAGGATCATAAACTACAGAATCAGTAGAGTACACAAAGGAACGATCCCAGGAAGAATCAGCAAGCAAGATTGAATTCGATCTTGAAAAATATCCATCCAGAACAAGAGATAAAGAGTCACCAGACGGTCGATAATAAAGGCATCTAAGGTCTAGATGATCATCTGAAACAAATCTGAAGAAAGAATCATCCAATGGGTTGAATCTCATGTCATAAATGTGATCAACCCAACACCTCTCATCATCATCCCAAACAATAGAGGGACAAGGAAGACCAGGAACATGTGTAGCACCAGGAGGCTGAACTGAAACATCAGAAGGGACTGCAGAGACATCACAAGGGACCACAGAAACTGTAGGGGATAAAGGCCGAGCAGGCGAAATGGCAGGCCGATCGTCAGGACAAATAGGCGGATCCGGGATAGAAATAGGAGCCAATGGAGGAGGAGCAACCTGAGAATATACTTTAGGAACCCATTTCCTGAGCGGAGGTCGAGGAAGTGGGATCTTAGGACCAGCCGCAGAAACATCAGAATGCGAGCAGGAGATAGCTAGGTGGCCAAAGGAATGACAGGAGGAGCAAATATCTGGAACCCAACCATATCGAACACGGACTTCCACAACGTGGCCAACAACAAGCTGAACTGGGATAGATGAGGGAAGGGGCTTAGTAGGGGATATCTCAATCAGTGCCTTAGCGAACATCAGCTTTTCACGCGCAACCGTATTAGTGTCAAAACATTTCAAGTTACCTACATTACAAGCTAGCCAATTCAAACCAAGTACGGGTTAAAGAGCAGAGGGAATATGGGAAAAGAAAACCCAACGGAGATAGAGAGGACTTGCTCACGAGCACTAGCAACAGTCGGAGACCAGGGAGTAATAATAAAGGGTTGACCACCAAAAAAGGAGGGCTCAGCCTCAAGAACTCGACAGCGAGCTTCGGCGGAGGAGAACAAGAGGTAGTACATGGAGTCAACCAGCCTAACACGCAACTCGCCACGAAGCCTCCAAGCCCGACGACAAACCGAGGTCGTATCGTGCAAGCGATGAAAAGGATCAAGAAAGAAACCAACCAAATATTCTGACCAATAATCCAAACCGGCTTGCAAAACAATAGGAGGAGGGATCATCACCCCATTTTCCTCAACAATTTCAAAATCAATTGGACAGTAGTCTCCCGCATTACGGGGCAAAGAAGAGAAAAGTGAAGACCAAGATTTCGAACAGGCTTGTGAAGGAGCAGCAGTAGCCTCGGTGAAATTTGTAGAAGTTTTATCTATAAGAATGGGTGCACTATTCTCAACGGCATTTGGTCGAGCACCAGGGGAGCATGGACGTTGAACAAAACCTGAATCGTCAGCTGCAGCAGAAATCAAACCACGACCATACAAACCATACTCAACACCAATAGCACCAGATTCATCATACTCGGACTCAGACAAAGGCGCAGGGCCATGATCAGTACAACCAACTACACTAACCAACGGAGTCAACATCACTGGACGCGAGCAAGAGCGCTCGACAACAACAGGGCCATAATGCTTTAATGCGGGCAGAGGTGGAAATTCAGAGCCAGTAAGAATTGGTGGCATCTGACGAGTGGATGCAGTATTCAGATCCATAAAATTCCTACCAGATCGGGATGAAGACGGCGATGGGAATGGAACAACGGGGAGGAGGCGATGACGAGGGGAGCTTGGCATAGGAAGAGGACGGGGGAAAGGGAGGGAAGGAGAAAACAAAACACTCTAAAAGGTACGGGACGCACGAACGCAAAAGGAACGAGAGGCCGCCATTATTTTTTTAAATACAAATTAAAACCGAATGTGACATTGTTTTGTATATTGGACACCTTATAAGTTACTTTGAGATGTGGACATTTAATGTTATGTATGCCACACAGTCTTATATATATAACATATTATATTTTATCATTGCGTTTAATGACTATGTTTTCTCTATCATTTATTGTAAATTGTGTATTGATCTATCCTAGAAATACACGTATTTATTGCTTTTCGCTGATATTGTGTATGTATAGGTGAGTTGTTTATTTGATTTTAAAGTACATACCCGTATTAGCTCAAGGGAATATTCACGTGTGACAGTCCAATATTGCTTCATTATTTGTATTACCGAAAGATATTATCTAGTAATATTCTTTAGTAGTATGAGTATAGAAGTAGGGTATTTCAACTGGGAACCGCTTAAAGTAGTAAAATTAGATTTTACCGAAATTGCTTAAGCGATAAATTTGGCCAAATTGTCACACCACTAGCTAAAGTGACATTTGACTATCAAAATCGAATTGTTGGATATTAATCACTGATTGAATTTACACTTAAGAGTAACACAACCACAATATTGAATACACCAAATACCACTTGATTTAATTGAATTATAATTATTACATTTTAATTTAATTAATTAATATTTGTGAAATATTAATTGTAAAATTTTATTTGATTTATTTAAATCAATATCGAAAATAGTTCGTATATAAAAGTTAAATATATACATATCGATGTACGGTATCGATGTGCATTTGAATTAGATTTAAAATGCGAATTACTGATATGGTTTGAAAAGAAAAATAGGACTATTGGCCTAAGTATAGTGGCCGACCAAACAAGAAGGAGGGAGGGAGAAGTGATATGCTTGATATTTTAGGTTTGAATTAACGGAGAAAAGAAAGGATATAAATCCTCATTTTCCTCTTTTCATCTATTCTTATTTAAACCTATTGCCCCTTCCATTTTTGAGTTCACTTTTCTTTAGCTCTATTCTCCCCCGCTCCTTTGGCAGAAAATATAAGCCATCTCCTCTTCCAAAATTTTCAAACCAAACATAAATATTAAACAAATTGAATAAAGGTGCTTAGATCTCTATATTCATTAGAAATTTCTCGAAGAGTCGGAATAAATTCTAGGAGATCTTTTGAATCAACATTCGAGGTGTTACAACTAGGCTACAACTAAGATAATATTCATTTCTAGCAATTTATATGTTTGGTCATTATGTCATTGTTCTAGTATAAGTTATATTTATATCGAGAATTCTTATATATATATTTGTCGTCGGTTTATATATGTGTATATGAACTTGCTTAAATAATTTTTTTATACATATGAATAATATGTTTTAGCCATATCATAATTAAAAAAATTAACTTATAGTTAATTTTAAACTCTTTTATACTAAAATTTGAATTTTTAAACTGGTATATACATTTATATACATATAAGAATTTATAGATTATTTTCATTAATATGCATGTATGTATATGTGTGTGTGATTTCGAATGTAAACCAACAATAATTTCTTTTATTTATATGTATGTATTACGTAATTTGAAATACATTACTATAAATTTGTTGATTCTAAACATTAAATAGTAATTTATTAATATGTGTGTATGTGTGTAACAAAGCAAAAGTTTTGCACGATAGTAAACAAAACTGATTTTTTTCCATATGAAAATTTTATTTTTAAAATAAAATAAACTTTAATAATTCTGCATGAATTTATTTTTTATTTTTGATAATTAATACATGGTCAAAAAAAAAATGTTCAAACATGTGTGTGTGTGTATATATGCCCATATTTTTAATTACATAAATTTAAAACATACATATATACAATATTATTGTATTAAATATATATATATATATATACACACACATATGTTTGTTTATACATTTAAAATATTCGTATATATTTATATAAATACGATTTAATAATTTATTTGAAAATTTTAAATTTGAACTTTTAAAGATATTTTAAATCTAGATCTAGTTTCAAATTTGAATTTCAAAAGATTTAAATATGAATTTCAATTTTTGTTACATCTAATTATAAATGATTATTTACATATGAACACGCGTATATAGATTAATATAATTACTTTTATAATTATATTTAAATACACACGTACATAATTATAAGTATATTTGATATTATTTTAATATTATATTATTAAAAACAAATACGTATATAAAGGGGCTATTATGTTCGTTTTCCAACACTTAGATATAGGTATTTTAAACTATGTACGTTATTTATGTTGCACGTGCACGTGCACGTGCACATATGTGTATATATTATACACATGTGCACATTATATATCATATATATAATCAAATAAAACTTATTTTTATTGATTAATTAAATTAGATAATGATTTTATTGAAATATATTTAGATTAGATTTAAATTAATTTAGACATCATACACCCAATAAGATCCAATATGATAAAATAGTTGAAATCCAACAATTTAATCCATTCATGTTGGCCCAGTTCCAATAGGTACAAAGTAAAGCAAACCGTGAGAAAGTGGTTCCATTAAGTGTACATCTAAAGCTAAATTCCCAAGGAAAGCTCATGCTTGATCTAAAAACTTTGGAAATTAAAACATTTATAAATTTATAAATATCTAATGTTCTCTTAATTCTACTTTAAATGGTATAATAGATATCAAGCAATCATGCGAGAATGATGTGCTATTCTTCGAATAAATATATTACTAATATATTTAATTTAAAAATATCAAAGCTTTTTAAAATTGATTTTCAAAAGTAAGAAAAATTATCCGTGTTTCTAGAAGTAATGTGTAAATTAGAAAATACCACCATAAAATTAATTCGAGATTACTTCCAGATTAAGTTATCATTATCAACATTGAATTTTAACCATTTTCCTACTAAAGACACATTCAAATTATGTAAATTAACTATTCTTAAATCTCTCTCTTCCCTTGATTTACATACCACTTCCCGACTAACCAGACACATCAAACTACTGGTATTATCTTTACATCATAAAAAATTTCACTTAGCTTTATTTATCCTACCAATTATCCATTTTGAAAAAAGTGAAATAACATCCAATGTATAAATAATGCTGGTAAAACAGAATTAATAAGAACCATCGTATAATCTTTTGATAAATATTTACCGTTCCACTTAGCCTTTAAAGAGATTTAAAATGAATTTTGTTTCACGGAGATTTAAAATGAAAATTTGTTAAAAAATTAAACAGTGAGCTGAATTCATAAGAGAAATTGGATCTCGATAAGAATTAACAATAATCGGATTAATAGATGTGGAAAAAAAAATAAACGATCAGACTTTTTAACTCAAAGTTATCATAATCCATCATAACTTGTAACTATAATATAACATTATATAGGAACAAATTTAAAGTTTCAAAACCCTCCTGTATACTACAATTTCATATTGAGTTTGCCCATTATTAACATATCTCTTGGTTCCTTTAACCATCCTCTAAAACAACCCTATCAATACACGATCAACGTTGTTGAATCCAAACATTGTATGAATTGTCTACAGTACAGAGGTTAGGACATAGTGTTCAGGACAAGTTTATCCATGTACCTACACCCCTATCTGCAACGCGTTAGTAGACCGTTTCAACAATGGAAGCAAGCAAACAAGTATAACCACCAACCTCTGCAATCAACGATTTTAAATTAATAAATTAAAGGATGCGTGATTACACAGTGCTTATATTGGGACCAAAAACTAAAGGTGCCTATGTATTAATTCCTTGGATTTTCTTCACGTGATGGAAGATGATCCTACAGTGGTACTGTCATATCATGCCAAGACCACTCTATAAATTTTTTTTCTTCTCCAGATTGATATAAACAGTCAATTCACTTGTACATCATTTATTTATTTTTACTTCCCTTCATGAGTTCATGGCGTCGTTAATTTTTACTGTTGCTAAACAGCTTTACTGCTTTTAATCAGACATAATTAATATGACTAATTAATTCAATCATAGTCTTTGGCAGCATAGATTGAATTACTAAGTTGTAACATACTAGAACTGTAAAACTTAAATATAAAGATGAGAAGGCAATGTAGCATAGTATAAACCATGTGACATGCATGTGAATAGCAGAGATGATCAATACAACAGTGGAGGGTTAAGTGATAAAATAACAACATGGAAACTTTCTTGATATAGATATGACATATATGGCATCCAATGATGTAGAAAGTAAAATTCTAAATGTTTCAAAATCTATAATTTGGTGGACCACGCTCTCTACAACCAGGAAGCATTCTCAGTCACATCAGCATCCCACCCATCACCATTTAACTAATATCATCAGTGTAGATGTATCCAATAAACTTGTATTCTGAACTATACGATATATTAATATATAGTGAATGATTGATACATTTGTTCGAGTACTTAACCATGTACTGTTTTTTATATATTTAACTGCAAATTGCTATTGCCTGGAATCCGATCATCAAATGAAATAGAACTCCAAAGATTCATCAGTACTTACTGGCACTTTCAGTGTTGTACACCAGACCTTTTATGATTAAGCCCATATTATGTGGATTCATAATTTTCACTATATATGATGCAGGCTTTAAAGTTTAGATCCAGTATTTGAATCCATATATTGGTTATAACCAGTAATATTATTAGCGCGATGCAGTTGCTCAGAAATGTTAGCTAGACGCAGTCGCGCACTCCATGTTTTGAATTCGTTTCATACATATACCAGTACTTTGGGTTGAAATAATTGATTTATGATGATAATAAATCTGTACCCGATCAACGCTCCGGTTCACTCGTGAGGAACATTTATCTATTTGATTTATGATCATAATTTGATATTTACATTAGAAAAACGCTTGATTACTTTCATTTTCCAGAATAATTCATTCTCACGAGGATAATTCTTTGCCTTCTTTAATGTATTCAAAATGTCAATTGATTCAAAATATCTTCAAGACCTTCCTTAATTTGAAAATATCATACCACTGCCAAAAAGTGGAATGTTGGTAGTTTTTCTTCTGAAACCTGAGATAACACAATAAAAAACCTGAGATAACACAGTATAGTACCAAGTTGTCATTTCATAATCAGCAACAGTACTTTAATGAACATGTTTTACATAGTTTGCAGAAAACGTTAAGCTACATGTTGCTATTGAAGTGTAGTTTTATCTGCTGTATATATCCCCTTTCATACGCCCATCTTACACTTTCAAATATCGGTATTATTGGGACTTAGATTAGCTAATTCAGTAAAATGTGAAAGTATATAATATGATTCATTTAACCAAAATTTGTGGATAATAAAAGTAACATATCAAGATCCAACATGTTAATATTTCTACTTTTGTTGTGGTGACAGCATGTGTAATCTCACAACTACTAAAATAAGTGAGAAAAATACAAAACAGTTGAAAATAATTAACAAACAATTATTGCAATGGTTGCACTATTCTATTAATAATTGGTTATAAATAGCCAGGAAATGTTTCAAACAAGCTACACACCCTCTACACAAAAATATTCATAATACAGTAAATTTGCTATAATGGATTCAGACATCATCAGCTCTTCCATAGAATCTCAAATGGATTGGATGCAAATCCTGACTCAACTTGAAGACAACTACCAAAATGAAAGCCCAAGCCACTTCGATCAATTTCACAAAACCCCTCCAATTCCAACAGCGCATCACTTAACCCCTTCGTTTCCAATTCATAACATCAAGTCTGGTACTTCGATGCAAGAAATGAGAGAAATGATATTCTGCATGGCAGCAATGCAGCCCATACACATCGATCCGGAGTCGGTGAAGCCGCCAAAGAGAAGGAACGTGAAAATATCAAAAGACCCTCAAAGCGTGGCTGCGCGAATGAGAAGAGAAAGGATAAGCGAGAAAATAAGAATATTGCAGAGACTGGTGCCTGGAGGTACCAAGATGGACACTGCATCCATGCTTGATGAAGCTGTTCAGTACATGAAATTCTTGAAAAATCAGGTTAGATCTATGGAAAAAGCAACTGCTGGAAGATACAATAGGAATACTATTTCCTTCAATAATGGGATTCTTAAACCTCCTCATCAGTTGCTTAGCTGATAAGTATAGTATGTACTTGATTTAATTAAGCTTTAATCAGATTGTGAAAATTAAAAGTACTGCTTATGTAATGAGTTGTGCTGTCTATAATGTTACCATACTAGTGTTTATGTTATCTGATGATGCTTCAGTATGTCATACATCAACATAGATTGAATACAAGATAATATTCTGTGTTGTATAACACTGACACTAGAGTACTTTATCAAATTCTTTCTGAACTCCAGAGATGAAGGTATTTTTGATACTGAGTAAATTGAGGGATCGTGGTCAATACATGGCATGAACCAAATTCAAACTAAAGGGAAACCAAAATCTGGTTTGAACTAAAAAGTATTTGCTTTGGTCACATAACAATTTCTTAAAAGAAAAAAATGAAAACGACCATCGCACACAATACATCTCTCTTAACTCATTAACATGTATTAAATACTAAAAAAATGTTTTGTTTTTAAATAATCCAACAGGGTTTAAAATGGTTTTATGAAAGCCATTTTAAAGCCTGAGCATAACGACATTCACAAATCCACTTTGTTCTCTTCTTTAAGCCATTGTTATACAACGGTTTTGTGAAAGTCAGCGTAAATTTATATTTTTCTTTGCTTAAAATGAGTTTGGGAATAACGTTGTAAAAGCAAAGACAACCATGCCTTGTACGGTTGCTAATCAAGTATCAGACCACCCATATGTTGCTTATTTAGTTCCATTAACTAACAATATACACAAATTGCGGCCACTCAAGTGATCAAGTGGACCATTGCCTTGTTAAAACGGATTTGACAATGTTGTATTATGTGTCTATGCTGTTTTAAACCTGCTATTGAATAAATGTGAATAAAACAGCAAACTAAATGCTATTATATTTTAGACGTTTTTGGGCTCGAAGAAAAAATTGAAGAAAAATTTAGTTTCAGGAACAAGAAGTTTGCTATTTAGTCTGAAAGTAGTTTATATTGTAAATCATAGAATGATAGTTGCAACTATCATTTTCTGTTCACAAAAATGTCCTTCAAGCTAAAAAATGAACTTGTTGTTCCTGAGACTAAATTTTTTTGAAACTTCTTCCGTGTGTCTATTTTACTGTTTATTTTATATGTGAATGGTTGTTTTAATATTATTTAAATGGCTTGTGGTTGTTTCGGTTTGTTCTGGGTGTATGGGTTGTATTGTTTGTTGAGACTTAGTGCAGTTTACACGCAATGCGATTTGTTTCCTATTCTTCTGGAAGACTAGGTCTAGTTGAGTCATTTTATGTATTTTCAGTTCTTCAGTTGAGAAATAAAAACATTTCTATTTTGTGTGTTTGCTTACATGGTATCAGAGCAACCCGGGTTAAATAACATAGTGTTTTCTCATCCACTTACCTGAAGTTTTCAGGCAGTGAAGTATCTCAGTAATTCATATATATTTTCTTCAAATGAATGGAAATACATCCCAAGTTTCTGTAGAAAAACTGATTGCTAGCAACTATGGCTACTGGAAGCTATGCATGGAAGCATTCTTACAAGGGCAAGATCTATGGGAGCTTATTTCTGGCGATGAAACTGAAATTCCAGCAGACACTCCACAAAATATTGATGCTTGAAGGAAGTGGAAGATTAAGCGTGGCAAGGTTTTGTTTGCTTTGCGAACATCGATCGGTAAGGACTACATTGATCATGTTCGTGAGGTGAATTCTTCTAAATTAGTATGAGATACACTTCAATAATTCCTGGAAAATGAACTTGCCTACATCACTCATGGTAAACTCTCCATTTCGGATTATTTTTTGAAAATAAAAAATTTGTGTGCTGAGATTTCAGAATTAGATCCCACTGATCCGATCAAAGAAGGAAGAATGTGACGTTATCTCATTCGTGGTTTAATAAGAAGGAATTTATGCCTTTTATTTCCTCTACTCAAGGGTGTCCAGTCCAACCAACGATTATAGAATTGGAAAATTTGCTTTCAAATCAAGAGGCTTTAATTAAGCAGATGACACACATGTCTGTTGCTGAATCAAATGATGCGCTCTTCGTCAAAGATAACGAAGCAATGCAAATCAGTCAAAATCTTCTTCAGGTGATAAGAGCAAGGTAGGAGTTAAAGGAGAGCAAGATTGCTCTTCATTTTCTTATCAGGAATGCGGAAAACAAGGGCACATCAGGAAAATTTGTCGTGTTAAACTTCTGTGTAGCGGATGTCATAAACTAGGTCATACAAAACAAAAAAGTCGGACAAAGCTAACAAATGAGTCGGTAATGTTTTTCATGAAACAAAAGAGGATGAAGTAAAGTGGAAACACTGTTATTCAATTGAAGTCATTGGGGAGGTGTGTAATGCAAAACCAAATGTTTACTGGACCGTACATCAGGTTCGTGAAATATTTATGGAACAACCCCAAGGATTTGTGTCATTAAAGTTTCCTAATCATGTTTGTCGGTTGAAAAAGACATTGTATGGTACCAAGCAAGCTGTGCGAGCTAAGTATGGTAAGATCTCTCAATATCTTACATTTTACGGCTTTATTCCTTCACACAGTGAACCTGGCCTGTTTGTGAAGAAGAAATCTTCAATGTATATGTTACTTCTTTTATATGTAGATGACATGATCATCACCAGAGATGACAATGATGATTTAGTTCATCTCTGTAATGATTTATCTATTCGATTTGAAATGAAAAATCTTGGAGAGATCCAGATGAATGGGGCGAAGGGTGTGAAATGAAAAATCTTGGAAAAATCTTGGATTTATCTATTCGATTTAGTTCATCATCTGGATCTGGTAGGCTTTTTGAGGCTCTGCAATCTACGTCCTCGAGTTCAATGCCTCCCCTACTATCTGACTTCGAGTTCCCTCCTCTGCCAATGGTTACGAATGCTGTCCAACTTGCCGCTGTCGAGTGCTTTAGCTTGAGTCCTGTGTTGTTGACTTCAATGGGTGGTGATGGTTGTCGTTCTAATATTGGTCCTGAGCCTGCGCATGTGTCTGATGTTGTTGTCTCTGGTGCAAATGGAGTGAATATTGGTGTGTCAGGTTGTGAGATGTTTTCTGCCCCTGCTGATATATTGTGTTTGGCTCGGTGCACATCTGGTGTTCGACCAAATGCTGATGAGAAAGGTATTCCCAAATTCAGTGTTTTGAGTTCTGGCGATTCGTTACTTGCGAACTCTGTTTGTCTCACTGCTTTGGGTTTTGTAGAATCTTCTCGATCTGCCGCTGTAGGTAATCCCATTAGTGTGGTGCATCCCGGACCTGCTGCTCCTTCCCTGGCCGGTTCCAAATCTTGGACTTCGCTTTTTTCATCTTTTCCACGTAATGCAGGGGTCTACAATCCGATCGAATTTGAAATTATTGAGAAAAATGGAGTGATGATTCCTCCGCCTATTGTTATGCAAGATGGTGTGGACTATTGGTCAAATTACTTGGTTGGATTCTTTCTAGACCCATCTCATCGCCTTCACGATGCGGCTTTGGTTTGTCGTAAAGCTTGGCGACTTCGTGGCGATCTTCGTGTTAGGCTGGTGGATTCCATGTATTTCCTTTTATTTTCCTCCAGTGAGGAACGCTGTCGTGTTCTTGAGACCGAGCCTTCTTTTTTCGGTGGGCAACCATTTATTATTACTCCTTGGTCTCCGACAGTTGCTAGCGCTCGTGAGCAAGTCCTCTCTATCTCCATTTGGGTTTACTTTTCTCATATTCCCTCTGCTCTGCAACCCTTGCTTGGTTTGAATTGGTTAGCTTTTAATGTAGGTAAATTGAAATGTTTTGACTCTAATACGGTTGCGCGTGAAAAATTGATGTTCGCTAGGGGTCTGATTGAGATTTCCCCATCTAATCCCCTCCCATCCTCTATTCCTGTACAGCTTGCTGTTGGGCACGTAGTGGAAGTCCGTGTTCGCTACGGTTGGGTTCCAGATATTTGTTCCTCATGTCACTCCTTTGGCCACCTAGCAAATGCCTGCTCACATTCTGATGTTTCTACGGCTGCTCCTAAGATCCCTCTTCCTCGGCCTCCGCTCAGGATATGGGTCCCTAAGGCATCTTCTTAGGTTGCACCTCCTCCTGCGGCTTCTATTTCCGTCCCGGATTCACCTTCTTGTACTACCGATCGGCCTACCTTATCGCCTGCTCGGCCTTCATCCCCTGCCGTTTCTGTGGTCCTTAGTGTTGTATCTGCAGTCCCTTCTTCTATTCTGGTCCAACCTCCTGGTGCTGCGCCTGTTCCTGGTCTGCCTTGTCCCTCTATTGTTTGGGATGATGATGAGAGGTGTTGGATTGATCACATTTCTGACATGAGATTTAATCCCTTGGATGATTCTTTCTTTAGATTTGTTTCTGATGATCATTTAGACCTTAGATGCCTTTATTATCGACCGTCTAGTGACACATTAGCTCTTATTTTGGACGGTTATTTTTCGAGATCGAATTCTATCTTGCTTGCTGATCATCCTGAGATCATTCCTTTGTGTACTCTTCTGATTCTGTAGCTTATGATCCCTGTCTTGCTTCCCATTTCCGCCCCTTTGCTGGTCTGTTGGGGAATGTCCCTATGGAGTCTTCTCAGGTTTTGTTGGATGCTGGTGATGCTACCTCTTCGGAGGAGTAGTTGTTTTTGATGTTCATATAGTAGTTGTGATATGTCTTTCACACTCCTGTGTTGTATTCTTTCTTTTCCATAGTAGTTAAGATGCTTTTGCCTTTCTCCTGTACTTCAAATTTTATTACGTTCGTAATAAAAAGTGGACGGTTCACTAAAAAACCGGCCGGCGTTGCCAAAAAAACAAAAAATCTTGGAGAGATACACTGTTTTCTTGGGCTAGAAGTAGAGAAGACCAATGGATATTTCATCTCTCAACAAAGCTATGCTACAAGTTTGTCGAATCATTTTGGAATGAAAGATATAAACATAGCAAACACTCCCATGGAATCAAATCTAAAGTTGCAGAAACTTGAAGGGGATCTTTTGGAGAATGCTACATTATTTCATCAACTTGTTGGTAGTTTATTCTATTTAACTATAACACGACCGGATATAGCTCACTGTGTAGGTGTGGTTTCTCAGTTCATGGATATGCCTTGCATTGATCATATGGTTGCAGCAAAGCGAATACTTCGATATGTAAAAGGCAGAATAGATCTTGGTTTGAAGTATAAGCAAAACATAACATTTTCGTTATGTGGGTTTGTTGATGCAGATTGGCAGGTGATGTGAATGACTGACGTTCAACTATTGTTTTTTTCTTTAATACAGGCTCAGCTGTCATATCTTGGTGTAGTAAAAAGCAAAGAACTGTTGCTGTTTTAAGTACTGAATCTAAATATGTGGCTGCAACTATGGCTACCCGATAGTGCATTTGGATCAAGCGATTACTTCAGGAGATCACTGACTTCAAGGATTATCCAGTTACTATTTATTGTGATAATCAAAGTGCAACAAGACTTGTATAAAACCCTATCTTTCATGCTCGATCAAAGCATATTGAAATACATCACCATTTTGTTCGAGAGAAAGTGTTAAATGAAGATATTAAACTGCTGCACATCAGATATGCAGATTAAGTTGTAGATGTACCTACTAAAGCATTACCAAGACAAAAGTTTGAGTTGTTTAGAAAAGCTCTCGGTCTTACTGATAGGAAATCCGCATTAAAGGGGAGTGTTGAGACTTAGTGCAGTTTACACGTAATGCAATTTGTGTCCTATTCTTCTGGAAGACTGGGCCTAGTTGAGTCATTTTGTGCTTTGTTTTGGGATTAACTTATGTTTGAATAAGTTTATAACATGCTGCTATAAATTTGTGTAATGCATCTTGTTTGTTCTTTAGTACTTCAAATTTCATTTAAGTGTGTTGCCTGTGTATTTTCAGTTCTTCAGTTGAGAAATAAAAACATTTCTGTTTTGTGTGTTTGTTTACATTGTTTAGTTTATTTTTATTCTTAAAGAAAGTTGAAAATGAACAAAACAATTCTTATGATAACCTAAAACGAAATACTTCATACTTGTTCAGTGGACATAAGTCATAGAAATGGTTAGACAAGTAAACAAAATAAAGCCATTTCTATTTGCTCTATGGTTTGTTAAAAGATATTTTGAAAGTGAATAAACCGATGTTACTTTTTGCTCAACATGATAAGTATTTATCTAATAACTTTTAAGAGAACATAAAAATTAAGTTTGATTATACATATCTTTATTAATAATTGGAACAAAGTTGCGGTCCGATCATAAAATTCTGAAATTGCCATTATATATAAATAAGAGATTTATAGTCTAACCCTTTACTAATGTTCAAAAAGAAGAATGTTTGCTATCGTCATATACATTAATTAAAATCTCAAGAAAATAAAAATGGCAGCCATGAAAATGGTGAACAATATCATCTTCATAGATGAGTACCAAGATCAAATCAGGGGCTCATCTCCAGCTTTCTACTCCTCCTCTACCAAATCTCAACCCCCCTACACAACAAAGACCTGAAGAATAACTCCGAAACATAGACGATGAGGGTTTTCAAACAGTGAAAAGCTATCGTAAAAACGATCACCAATCTAATCAACTCTCAGCCACTCCAGCGAAGCCAAAGTCAAACTTCCGGCCGTCTATAAACATGCATGCCATAAGAAATCAGGTTTATAAACCGTCTTTTGATCTAAGAAATGCACTAGAAAACATGCAAGTAGGCTCGGATGTGCTGTATCAAGACAAGAATAATCAAAGAAAGGCTTCTTCCTAGGCTGATATGATCAAGAAATGGGGTCCGAATCCAGATTAAGATCTGAATTATGTTGAACCACCCTTTATCAACAAGAAGAAGGTTATTATTGTGAAGGAGGTGGTTAATAGACGAACAAAATCCAAATGGGCATTCTCGGTTGTTGCCTATGTCTTTGGCAATAGACCCGCTTATCATCACTTCATGGCTTTTGTAATAAGATCATAAAACCCATCAGGCAAGTTTGAAATCTACATGAGAAATAATGGTTTCTTTGTCATTAAATATTCAAATGCATTGGATTGTGACAAAGCAATAAATGGAGGTCCTTATTTCATTAACGGAAAACTAATCATATTGAAAAAAATGGAGAAAAAAACTAAATTTTGATAAAGACTTGCTTTCAAGAATGCCAGTCTGGATTCGTTTGGCATATTTTAATATGAAACTATTGGATAAATGTTGTTATGTGATTCAAATATGTGCCTATGAGTACTTCAGATTGAAGATGTTGTCTAGACCTTTGGATTACAAGAGTCGGGAAGTCGATTGGAAGAAGAGATCAAATAACATGAAATAAAGAAGCTAGAATTTCCTGTTACAGACAACCAGACGTTTGGGAACCCAAACCAGACGTCGAATGCCTGTAACTGTAAGTTTCAAAACAATTGATCCTTCAGGAGATCAGACGTCTAGATATGGAAGCCAGACGTTTGAGTTGCTGCACTTGTTCAACCCGAGAGTTTCAGGATGTTTGACAGAGACGTCTGATTCATCATTCAAACGTCCGACCTCTTCATGTTAAATGCCTGAGTCACTGCTACGAGATTCTTTCAGGGTTTTGCCGATTCAAATTTTGGAGGGCAGTTTCGTTATTTCAGTGCTCGTTTCTTCTCTATTGATGGTGCAGATTTTTTTAAAGTGATCGGATGGTTTAGAGTGATTAGAGCATCTATATATTATCGTCTTAATCATCTTTCTAATGATGAGATTGGATTTCCAATAATTGTAATTAGTAGAAACCCTGGATAAATCAAATTGGGGTTTTTTCTTCTATTTTGAGTATTCTAAATTGAAATTCTTCAATTGAGTTTTTGATTAGAGAGCGTCCTTACATCTTGTAATACTCTAATCATTGAATCGGCTTGTAATCTTTTTAAGCTTGATGATTGAAATAATGGGTTGTTGGGTCTCCATGGACGTAAGATACAAATCTGAACCGTTAAATCCTCTACGTCCCTCTTATTTCTGTTGTTTGATTTTGTGTGATATCATAGTTTATTTTGAGTTTGTATTGGAATTAAAATAGGTAATACTAGATTCTGCTTAAATTGCTTTCTCTTATTATTATTAGTGATAAACTTTTCCTACATTTTTCACCGCAGTTTGATATCAGAGCTAGTTCTATTATTCTGTTTCGATTAATGGCTACTTTTGAAAAGTTCATTGGTATATTTCATGTTTTTTTACATGTTTTGATGGAAATAATATTTTGGAACTTGAAAGATGAAGATAAATGTAGTGTTGAAGAAGGAGAAGACTTTTAAAATTATTTCTACATCTGAGAAATTGAAGGACATTGAAGCGACTGTTTTGAAAGAGATGGAAGATGAAGCTCTTACAACAATCCAATTGAATCTTTCACATGAAGTTCTTGGATAATGTTCTTAAAAGAAGATGGCGAAGGAATTATCGGATGCATATCAAGGTAAGTCTCTCACGTAACAGATTATTCTCCAGCAACAACTCTATCCATTTAAGACGAAGCCTGAAGTCGATCTTATGGAGCATGTAGATGCTTTGACCTTTTTCTTATGAATCTAAAGGCAAAGGATGTTGACATTACTAATGAGGCTTAGGCAGTGATCCTTTTATGTTCGTTTCCTAAGGAGTATACTGCTTTTTTTACTCCATGATATATGGTCATAGTAAAATAAGTCTATCCAACGTAAAGGCTGGTCTTCATAATGAAGTGTTGAGGGGAAGATTGGCAAGCACTAGTTTAAATAGTGATTCAGAAGGCTTATCTTTTAGAGTGGTAGAAGCCAAAGCAGATAAAAGAGTGGTGGAGGTCAAAATAATTCAAGATCTCACTCCAGGGGCCTAAGCGATTGACTTTCCATTATTGTAAGAAACTAGGGCACTTTGTAGTCCAATGTCCCAAGTTCGAAAGATGAACAAAAGTCCCAAAGAAAGCTTCAGCGTCTAGATCAAAGAAATTAGTTATAGAGACTAATACTGATGTGTTTACGGCTTTTAGCTCTTCTGGAAAGAGCAACTTATAGCTTATTGATTTTGGTGCATCCTACCATATAACACCTGGTAGGAACTATTTCTCTACATACCATGAGATTAATGAAGGAGAAATCCTAATAGGCATTGATGGTTCTTGTTGTTGGTTGTTGTCGGTAGTGTGAAGGAAAAAATGTTTGATGGTGTTACTCGTACTATTACGGATGCTAGACATGTACCTAATTTGAAAAGGGGCTTGATTTCTATTGGAGCTTTGAGTTGAAGATAGTAGTTAAGGGAGAGAAAATGAAGATATCGAAGGGTTCCATGATTGTTATGAAAGGTGTAAGGACAGAAAATATTTATTTATTGAAGGGCACTACTATAGTTAATGAATCATCTTTTATTACTTCTGCTGATTCGGTTTCTTACAGATTACAACATCTACGAAAAAAGACATATCAACGAATGTAGTTTGGATGAGTTGAGAAAGTGAGGTTTAACTGATGTTGTCCAACATTTAAAGTTTGACTTTTGTGAAGAGTGTGCTCTTGGAAAACATACAGATTTCTTTTGGCACTTGTAAGCATAAGGCTAAAGCTATTCTAGAGTATGCTACGCAGTTAAAGCGCTTGGCAGATTCGAAGCGGTGGAGGTGCAAAAAGTCATAGCAGGGATATAGCGAAGATATAGGGAGATATAGCGGATAGCTCTAAAATAGCATATAAAACTCATATTTAATGTTTTTACAAATATATAAATGGTCATTAAATGAAAAATTATCATTCAATTGAATTATAACTAATATATAAATAATTTTAAACAAAAAACATATGTGAATATACTTTAAATAAGCGCAAGATTGCTACATAACATAATTGAATTTAGTAGAATATTAGAGTATTTTCATTTCTGAAAATATATTAAAAATTAAAGCAAATAAATTAGTTTCATAATTTTTATAATGTATAAATGCAATTTTTTAATTCATTTTATTAAAGAAGATATAGTGGAAATAGCGGGGATTAAAGCGGAAAGGCTATATTTTAGGGCTATATGGAAAAATTGTAGCGGTAGAAATCCGCTATGAGATAGAGCGGGGTAATAGTGGGGCATTAACTACACAGAGAGTATGTTCATATAGATGTTTGGGGGCCCTTCCTTGTCCATCCTTGGGTGGAGCCAGGTACTTCGTTTCATTTATAAACGATTTCTCTCGTAAAGTTTGGGCATACTTCCCACGGTCTAACAGTGAAATCTTGCTAGATTTTCAGAAGTGAAAATCTATGGTTGAGAAGCAGTCAGGAAATAAGGATAAAGTTCTCCGTTCGGATAATAAAGGTGAATTTGTATCATAGGAATTCATCGATTTTTGTGACTCCGAAGGGACTAAGAGGCATTACACCATACTTGACGATCCTCGGTCCAATGAAATTGCTCAAAGGATGGATCAGACATTGTTGGAGAGAACTCATTGCCTTAGATTGACCACTAAGTCGAAGAAGGGATTTTGGATAAAAGCTTTATCTATTGTGGCTTTCCTCATCAACTGCACACCTTCTACTGCCATATATAGAAATATCCCCAGAGAAGTATGGAAAGAAGATCCTGTTAGCTATTCATTTCCTAGAGTGTTTGGATGTCCAGCTTATGGATATGAGAGCAAAGGAAAGCTAGAACCTAGAGCTTGCAAGTGTATATTTCTAGGTTATAGAAGAAAAATGAAGGGATATATGTTTTGGTGTTCCATTAGCAAGAAAATCATTATCAGCAGGTATGTGACTTTTGATGAGTATCTTATGTCAAGGTGGTGCCTTCCTCATCCATGACAGTGTTAGGATCGATTTAGAATACCAAACACAAGTCAAGTCATCTTCAGATTCTTTCCATAGAGGAACAGATGGTGTTTTCGATGGCACCGTGATTTATGAGGACGTTACAGATTCTAGTACATAGGATCAGATTCAAGGTGGAGCTCATTCAGAGATTAGGCCTGGTAGACAGAGAAAGACGCCTAAGTGGCTTAATGAGTTTGTTGGATTGAGGATCGAAGACGTTGAATTTTAATGATATGACAACATATGCACTGAATGTTCTATAATGAGCCCAGTGATTAAAGAGAAGCCATTGCATCAGTTGATAGTTCCAGTTGGCTAGTTGCTACGGAGGATGTGATTGAATCTTTGTAGAAAAGTGATACTTGGGATTTGGTGCCTCTTTCCATTGAAAAAGGTCAATTGGATGCAAATGGTGAAAGACGGCGATAATAGCGATTTTAGACACAAAGCAAGGTTAGTAACAAAGGGGTATGTTTGAAAGAAAGGAGTAGAGTATCATGATATCTTCGCTCCAGTTCTAAGGAATACATCATTCATATTATTTTTGCATTAGTTGCACATTATGATATGGAACTTGAGCAACTAGATGTCAAAACTGCATTTTTGCACGGTTATCGGGATGAGGATCTCTATTTGCATTAGCCGAAGGGGTTCATTGATAGTAGCAGGCCAGATTATGTTTGTAAACTTAACAAAATTATATATGGATTGAAGCAATCTCGTAGACTATGGTATAAGAGATTTGATAAGTTTATGCTTTCACAGGGTTACTTTAGAAACTTCAAAGACTAATGTGTTTATTTTTGGAGGAATGATGGAGATATGATATATATCTTTTGTTATATGTTGATGATATGTTGATCGCATTTTGGAGCATGGTCAGAATTATAGAGTTGAAACCGGAGCTCAACAAGGTTTTTGATATGAAGGATTTGGAAAAGCACAAAGAGTTTTGGAAATGGAGATATTCAGAGATAGAAAGCGGAGAGAGTTGAGACTTACTCAGGCGCAGTACATCGAGAAGGTCCTCCCTTGATTTGGTATGAAGAAAGCTAAACCTGTTGGCACTCCATTTACACTCTCAATTAAATTGTTAAAAAACTTATCTCCTTAGTTGGATGAATACAAGAGTTATGTGGCTGATATACCTTATTATAGTGTTGTTGGTAGTCCCACGTATGTTATGTTGTGCATGAGACCAGATTTAACCCATGCAGTTGGTGTTGTGAGTTGATATATGTCTAACCTAGACAAAAAGCATTGAGAAGCAGTGAAGTGGATACTCAAATATCTTCGTGGCACTTCTTCAGTTGGCTTGTCATATAGTGGAGTTAATGGTGACATCTCTTTTTGATGTCTGATAGAGTTAGGGGTATGCCCTAGGGGCAATTATGTATTTGTTACATATATCTAACTCGTTTACCAATCTTGTTTGAAATAAAGGTATTTTCTTTCTAATATATACTTGATATAATGTGGTTATATTAATTAATCAATTTAATTAAAATTACATTTAAAAGAAAATCCACAAATGTTATGTTTTGTGATAGTAGTTAAAAGTGTCGTCACCACGAGTAATTGTCAAAATGAAATAAATATACCATTTTAAATGTTCCTAATCAAGATGCATCGGGACTAGGTATCGGTTTATCCGTTGAGACTCGAGTATGTAATGCTCTTCAAATGTTGGTTAGTGCACTACTCATGACTGTTGGGGCACCTAGGGGCTACGTACTGACAGTTATTGCATAACTACACTCACTCGAAAGTTTTTTATTGGTTAATATAACTAAGGTCGAATAGAAAATATCGATGTGACTGATTTATACAGTTCTCTCGACTTGAAAATACTATAAATCTTCAATATAAAAGCTCTGCTTTGATTATAGTCAAATCATGGTATGACATTCCATCGACTGATTGTAGTTAGGTCGAGTGGAAGTATTGGAAGTAAAGCATTATTCAAGAGAGGATTCGTCTCCTCAGTTATATGGGATTAGTATCATAGTTAACTCAAAGTCAAAGTCTTTGGTTAAAGCATTTAGATTAATAATAATTGTTATTATTGAATCAAGAACTTTGTGTTTGAACTATAAAATGAAATGTGAATGACACTGGAATTTTGAACATTATCAAATTCCATAAATCCAAAGCGATATAGTTTTGATGAAGAGAATTGGTGTAATAATTGTGACTATTAGGTATTGCTTATAATAAGTAAAATTGGAATTTACCTACAGGATGTGTAAGCAATAAATTCGGGCAAAATGTCACATCACCTGCTAAGTGACGTGTGAACATTAATATTCAAATAGTTCGATATTAATCGCTGATGAATTTACACCTTTGAGTCGCACAATCGTAATGATGAATGCTTCGAAAACCACATGATTTAATTAATTGATAACAATTATAAATTAATTAATAATTATGAAATATTAATTATTAAATTTTTGTTTATTTACTTATATGATTTGTTTGAATCCATAAGTATTTAATAAAGCACGTACATAAAAGTTATGTATTTACATATCGATATATCGTAACCGCCCATATTTTTGACTATTGCAAGTTATTAAATTTAATGTAATTATTATATAAATATGGGTAGGAATAAAAATTTAATGGTTATTAATATTGATTTATTGGATAATTATAATTTGGAAATTTTATATTTTAATTGACGTGTAAAAATAGCCATTTTGGCCACTGTCTCGGATTTCGACGAAAATAGTTTCATCGGATCCGTAATAGTAAATTATTATATGATTTCAAGTTTCATAGTGATCGGACTTGTTGTTTGGCCACGCGAGCTTGAAACACGTAGAAATTTAATAAAAATAATTTCACTTTGAAAGCTATATTCTACATACATCGAATTAGGCCTCGGGACTGGTTCCATTGAGTTCGAAATATGGGTAAAATGTTACGAATGCCAGGCGGCACGCTTCGTTTGGAGTTCACTATTCTGCGGACAAATCGGGCGAGATATTTCATATTTAAATAATATAATAAAAAGTCAACACTCGTATTATACGCCGCTACTTATATGCTAATCCCCATCTTTCTTTCTTTTGAAATCGCGGCCTTTAGAAGATAAAATAAAAAGTTAAGAACAAACAATGACCGAAATAAATAAATAAAAAATATGATAGGATAGCGATCGATGGCGGCGACGCCTCGGTGTGCACGCGAGGCGAGGAGGCACGTTGCAGGGAGTCGGCGTTTGGTTAGTACCGTTCTACGGTTTCGTTGGCGATAGCTTCGAGCGAAGCGGCTGTTGACAGTAGAGGAGACGGAGGCGCTAGCGGTGGCGACGTCGGAAGATGGTTGGGTTGTCGTGGTGGCGTACGTGAGAGGTGTCATGTTTTGTGGGTCGGCGTGGTGATTCTCTAGTAGTGAACGAGGAGGAGAGGAGAGGTAACAACTAAATTATGTAATTAGTTTTATTAATATGTGAATTAAATTTTTTTAATTATCCTTATATTAATTAGACCATATCTTTTACTTACAAGGTCCGACTAGAGCAAATCAAATTGAGTTGAAATCGTATCGTCGTCACCTACAATATGGGATCAATTTGGAATTTATTTGAAGCTGAAATTTTTTTCCAGTTTCGAATAAAAAGGTGAGTGTATTATATGCTCACGTTGGGTAATATATTTTTACGTTAGTAAAATTTATATAGTGAAGTGATTTAAATTTATGGATTGTTATTTGGCAAATTTTAACTAGCATTTAAATTGATATGAATTAAAATGCTAGGAATTTGATTGATAGTTAAAATTTGAAATGACAATTAAATTGCTAATAAAATTCCCGACTGTTGATAATTGGTTAAATAGTTGTAAATTATTGATTGTTTGGATAATTGATTGTGATGGATGAAAATCGGTTGATATTTGAATGATTTGGTTATTTATTTATTTTTATATATCCTGTATCATCTTGTATATTATTTACAGTATATATGACTGTAAATCGAATTATTTCAAATAAATTAAGAAATAGGTTGAAATGATATATACCTATGACATTTCTTTTGGATTGAAATGATACGTATCCTTCCTTGGAATTAAATTGAATTAGCTGTTTCACTTGGCCATAGGATAGAAAATTATATACGAACACCGGATTGGATAAATTAAATGATTTTAAAATTTTGTTTTGAAATTATTTAAATGATTTGATTTTAAGAAACAAAAATCGTATTAGGGAAATCGAACAATTTTCGAACTTAAGCTCGAAATGTTGAAATTTAAATTGATAATAGAAATTGTTTAAGTAATTGAAATTGATATTTTGAAGTTATAATCGAAATATGATGTGAATTTCAGAAATTTATTTGTTTTAAAAGATCGGACTTTTATTCGAACTTTGAATATTGCTTAGCAATAGTAATATAAAACGATATTTCGAAATTGAGCTGAAATTTAATAATATTTGAAGGTTCGGATTTTTTAAGTTGGATGTTGAAAGAAAATTTGATTTAAGTGTTATGAATCGATATTTAAAAAATCGAACTCAGAATTGATATAAATCGAAATGGTTTAAATTTGATAATGGAATCGAAATTAATTTAGAATTGGAATTTGGAATTAATTTGAAATAGGAATTGAAATTAATTTTGAACAGGAATTGAAATTGAATTCGACTTAAAACCAGAATTGAATCGATTAAATCGAAATGGAAGTTGAAATTGATTTGAATTAGGAAATTTGGAATTGAATCGGTTTGACCCCGAAACTATTTTCAAATGAATTATTTTAGTATAAACGGTTTAAAATTTATGTTCTTTAAATATTTAAAGTAGTTTGATTTTCCAAACTATTTACTATATAAACCATTTTCAATACTCAAACTATTTTTTGTTAAATTATTTTAACTAAAACTATTTTAAAACTATTTAAAAAAAAATTCAGACTAGTCAAAGGTTGGAAGGTTTATATTTAAATCTTGGATTTGAATGTGAATTGGGTTAAAGTGAATTATAACCAAAATTTTGATTCGAATCAAGTTTTGAAGTGAAATCGATATATCGAATTGAATTAACATTTTGGAGTAAAATATGATTTTTGAAGCGAATATGATGATTTCGAAATAGATTTTATTTTGAAGCAAATATGTTATTTTGATATCAAGTATGAATTGTTTTCGAAACATAAAAGTACCAATCGGTGTATAAAATAACGATTGGTGGTTAAAGAGACCGGGGCCTCTTATTAGCAGACTCTTTGTCAATACTGGAACCACATTTACAACTGTGTACGCAGTGGATGTTATCTAGAATGTAGTAGTTGAATTGACGAACGTTTACTGGAATGAAGTAAGAGAACGATGATGGATAGCATTGACACTTGTGTCATAATTAAAATGACTAAAACAGAAGCCTACATCTGGCCAATGAGGTTAGTTACCCCTAGCGACGTTGGCCCCTCATATTACTATTGTGATTTCATATTCGATGGGTGCACTTTTTTCACTTGGATCGATTGTCGCGGTCGATCACGGATGGGTTACGAGCAGCCAGAAAGGATGAACTGGTAAAATCCTACCTTGGGCATTGACTTACATGCCTTATCATATTTATCCCTATACGACCCTATTTATCCCTATACGAGCCCATTACGACTTTGGTTTAGAACTTCACAAATGTGTTAAGGTGGATCAATGTAAGACATTAATGCTATTTTGATATTTATTTTACTGATAGACATTACCTATTATAGCGTATACTATTATATATAAATAGTTTAACGGATCCTTAGGAGATGGAAAATCTCGTAACATCTCTTAAGTTATTGCGCTCATATTTTGTGATATTGATTTGACTTACATAAGAGGATTTTAGTCCCGACTCGAGTGTTTTGTCTTTTCATTACACTCGGATCAGTTCTGAGTTTTTTAGCGTATTGAAGCATATTCTCTGGAGGACAAAAACGAAGATTTTTGTATATTATTATTATTATTATTATTATTATTATTATCATCTCCTGCATCATGTTATTCTACTGTATTGATTATATATCCCTCATGTATAATATATATAACTCTGATAAATGTTGTATATTTTATAATTAAATGTATAGTAAATAGCTTCATGAACTGTTATTTGATTATTATATTTGATCGTTCCGCTGTGAAATTCTGTATTTGTTTTCTCCTACTTTTCTTATTTTTCTTAATTAACCGCATTGATTATCTACGTTTCGAATTGTTTATGTCGGACATGTGTGGATTATTGTCGATTTTAAACCTTTCGAAACATGGGTCGTCACATATATGATATTGATAAAATATTCAAATTGGACTTAAATAGATTAATTATTAAATGAGTTTGGGAATATTTTGAGGCCCATATAGCCTTATTCATAGAAGGCCTAATAAAAGGAGGCTTAAAATCCAGTGGTTGGATCTAGAAAATGAAGGGAGGAGGTTAAGGAAGGATCGCTCTATAAATATGTATCTTCCATTCACTGGTCTCTCTTAATCACTCTCCTTCTAAACCTGCCTCCATCTTCATTTTTCTGCCTTCTTAGACAAAATTTCATGGTTTCTAAGCCATAAAAATTCCCAAAACAAAATCAAAACAAATCAAATAAAAATAAATTCAAAAGTAGTGCTTCAGATTGTTGCAATTTTTGGAGGTGATTCAATCGGATCTGGAAGCATTTATCATTCAAGATACGAATCACAGGAAACATCAAACAAGATAAATTCTATTGGTTATTTATTCATTCCATGATATTATAAACCTAGTAGTAATTTCATTTTGAAATTTTATATACGCATTTGCTATCCCTTGTAAGCATACAATTATAAATCTTAAAGCAGTATAACTTGTTATCATTAAAATTGGTTTTAATTTGAAATTGATAACTTCTATTCATGATTTTCTACGTTAATTTCTATTGATTTTGATCTAAATATAGATCTGACAATTAACTTGTTATTCTAATTAACTTTATTTTATTTAATTGTTAACAATAGTATTCCAATGATAAATGATCTTGAAGTGGAATTAATGAAGAGTCAAGTATCTTGTCAATCTCTGAAACTTATTGCAAGTGGAGGCGAATCCAGTGTGTATGACCCTAATTTTGACTGACATTATTCAAGCTGATGAAAGGCGTATTAGAAAAATAAAATGGTAACATATAACCTTTCTAATATTGTAAGAACATATGTTAAATAATGTTATAATTATCTATAATGATAAATTTGTGTATTTAATATGATTGATAAATTGTTTATCAATAAACATATACAAACGAACTGAAAGTTGACAAATGGAAATATAATGTCCACTATTAAATTCCTACTGCATGTGAACGTTTCAACACCAATGCAAGTGCATGATTTTACAACTATTGAATACATCCGTGATTTGGTCACTTATGCATTTATTTTGTCAAGACCATGTATTTCATTCTATGAGTTTACTCTAAAAGCAATACATGACTATGAATATTTTATCCATTACAATTGCATATAAATGTTATATGTTAAATTGTCAGAGTTTGTAATGTACAATATTTCGATGAAATTAGTTCATCCAAAAAACCAAATAAACCTTAGTGCAATATCGAGTATTCGATCTAATTCATTACAAAAGGGATCATATCGATGTAACACAAGACCAAAAACTACAAGATAGATACAAGAACCCGATTGCTGAAATATCATTTTGATCGGTTTACGTAAAATGCAACATATTTGATGTCCTTAAATGTTAAGGATAATCGAATGCTCTTTTGTAAAGTGTTTGTTATGATGATATAGTATGGTTTTCTTTTGAATAGTTTGGTCATTTGAAAGGAAAATGAATCATAAGAATAGATGTAATTTAAGGTACAGTTAGGATGAAGAGAACGAATAGTCACTTCTACTTCATAGAGAAACACTGGAAACGAGAATTAATAATAATTAATACTTAATATTAGACTAAATAATATGATTTCTATTCCGAAATATATTTTCATATAAAAATAATTTCTATGAGATTTATTTCTTTGAGCTCAAGAATTTGATCAACGAACTCTACATTGTAAATAGTTGCAGTGTAGGAAATAAACAAATTATATTAAGTGAATGATGGACCTTCAATTTTAGTACGCTATTATAGTAATGGTGGAAATAGTGAGAGCATGTCATATAGCACTTACCATACATTATTTATGAAATAATGATTATTTTTCGGTATCGACTGAAAAAATAGACATAGCTATATTTTAATATGAATATTATGAATATTCTTTATGAAATAAAACTACAGTGTGGTAAATTTTTAATAACAAAAGTGATGTATTGGAAAATGCAAAATTATCTAATACTATTTACGGTTGTTTTGGAATTATAGACCAAGCCGTGGTTTTGAAAAATAATTTTATGCTATGATTTTAAATCATATGACACTTGTTAATTATATCTCAAACAATAAAGTACTATGCACCCATTTAGTGGGATATCATAGTGTTGATGAACTCTTTGTATTGATATATATAGATGTGTGTAATCGTAATTCTATAAATACTAAAACAGTTCCATGTACTTCGTCATATTCACTGATAAGTTATCGCTGACATGACATGTGCATTTGATACGCATGTAGTATGTCTATGGTAAACTTATAGAATATAAAATAGAATTAATAAAATAATATGCAATAGAAATGATTTGATTTGATCGAATGAGTGAGTATATAATAAAATGTTTCGAATGTATCTAAAATGAATAAAGATTCAATCTTACTCCTCCATGTGATACATAATGATGCATCGATATTGATTAATTGAACATTGTTGGAAAACGTACTATTATTTGTGAGTGAAGTTGAGTTAGTTTATTTCTATAAGGTAATGTACTTTAGAGTAGTACACAAGGTTAATATTATTTCATCTAAATCACAGTTTATAAAATTTTATAGGATAAGGATCTATAAGAGGCTCCAATATATCCTAGACCAAGGAATTGTCAGTTTGTGCAAGTCGAAAGATTGCACGTAATAATTTTTCATGACAGATCTTGTATGAATCTCCCCAAAAAGATTTTGAAAAGACTGTCATTGGATGATATATTTATGTTTCGAACATAACTTTTATATACTAAAACCAAATCGGTTTTATAAATAAAAAAATTCAAATAATGTTTGTGAATACCTATTCTGTTGCACCGAGAAACAATTGTTTTTTCATGATATACCAACTTCATTGTGAAGAATTTTCTTTTAGGAATTAGTGATAGTAAAATCGAATTGAAAACGATCCATGGATAGAACTGATTATATGAGATGAAATGAAATTAACTACCTAAACGAACACAAAACATTAAAATATCTAATAAATATTCTCGCACATTGAAGAGAAACTATGAGTTTCTTATTAACGTTGAAAATATATAATCCTAGATTGTTTAATTGAACATTGAGAGAGTTGACTCTATAGATATGGTGCGCAAATCCGAAAGAATTCCAAGTACGCTATCAAAATATAGATTTTGGCTGTCGTAGCTGAAGGGATATGATCCATCGACCTCAACCGTGCCTTTATGAGTAAGACTAATGTAGTTGGAATTAAATGAGCCATGTCGATAAGAATAATATCATAAATTTTAATTGTTGAAATTAGCGTAATAGATTCGATGTTCAACGTATTCAAGTCAATTTAGATTTGCTCATAAAATTATCACTTTATAAATTCTACTATTTTGGTACATATGTATTGAAATAGAAAATTCTAAATAATTTAGAGTAGGTTATTTACACATATTAATCAAAAATGTCTCAAAGTTAGTGGGAGCGATTTTGAGTTTGTGAGTCTTTGGATATGATCCAAGAAATGGTACGAAAGTAACATTTTATAAGCATCAAGATTGAATAAGTAATTTGATAGAAATATCAAATAGTTTGATTTTCAATCAAAGTGCAGAGGGAGCGTGTGTTCATAAGAAAGAATGCTATAAGGTACATTGATATTTTTAAACTATAAGTAAACAACACGTTGTTGATTTTAACGATTTACTTGTGTCAAAATCAGCCTTAGTTGTTTTAATACTCAACATTGGATTAATAAATGATGTCTTTTATAGTAGTGTAAAAGATGTCGGGAATGTCCAAAATGATATGCAAGGGAACCTTATTAAAATGTTATGTTGACTATGATAAAATGATTTGTTTATGTATCTGATACATGAAGCAAATATCAAATCCAAACTGATATCACTAAATGTTTGTTTGAAGTATTCTCATGTATTTATGAAATACTAGAGAATTGTTTACAGAAACAATAAATTCCTTATAAAGGAATGTTCAGACTCAAACTTTCACAAGTAATATTGAGTATATTATGTCAATAATAAATCTTTAAGCTGAAAATGTTCCAAATGAAAGACCGCGACTGATTCAAGAAAAAAGGCTAGGTGCATCGTCTTGAATAGCACCGTAATAAAAAACAATGTATATAAAAATATAAGTGCCCAAATTTATAACAGAGTCGATTTCAAATGTTGAGAATCTGATGACATAGTTATATGATATCAATGTCGTAATATAGTTCATAATAGAACTTAGAGCTCACTTGAAGTCGAGAGACATACTCCAAATTGTTCCATGTGATAAAATAGTTTATCACCATCGGAGGGAGTTAATTGACAGTGTATATAATTAAAACATAATAGCATACCATTCACAAAGGGACTAACCCAATTGGTTTTGAGAAAACCGTTTGAAGAAGTTGGAATAAGATTCCATAATTAACCCCAATTGCAAGTGAGAGATTGGTAAAGTTAGAGGTATGCCCTAGGGGCAATTATGTAATTTTTACATATATTTAATTCATTTACCAATCTTATTTGAAATAAAGGTATTTTCTTTCTATTAAATACTTGATATAATGTGGTTATATTGATTAATTAATTTAATTAAAAATATACTTAATAGAAAATCCACAAATGGTATGTTTTGTGATAGTAGTTACAAAGTGTTGCAACCGTGAGCAATTTATCATAATGAAACAAATATACCATTTTAAATGTTCCTAGTCAAGATGCATCGAGACTGGATATCGGTGTATACGTCGGGACTAGAATATGTAACGTTGTCCAAATGTTGGGCAGTGTATTAATCATGACTACTGGAGGCACCTAAGGGTTACGTATTGATAATTATTGAATAACCATGGAATGACTCACTCGATAGTCTTTTGTTGGTTAATATAACTGAGGTCAAATAGAAAATATTGATGTGATTGATTTACACAGTTCTCTCAACTTGAGAATACAATGTATCTTTAATATGAAAGTTTCGCTTTGATTATAGTCAAATCATGGCATGTCGTCCCATAAAGTGACTATAGTTGGGTCGAACGGAAGTATTGGAAGTGTAGCACTATTCAAGAGAGAATTCGTCTCCTCGGTTATATGGAGTTAATATCATTGTCAAATCAAATTCAAAGTCTCTGGCAGAGCATTTTGGTTAATTATTATTATTATTGAACCAAGGACTTTGTGTTTGGACTGTAAAGTTGAATGTGGATGACACTAGACCACTACCAAATTCCATAAATCCAAAGTGATATAGTTTTGACGAAGAGAATTAGTGTAAATAACTATCACTATTAGGTACTGCTTATAATAAGTAAAATTGGATTTTACCTAAAAGATGTGTAAGCGATAAATTCGACCAAAATGTCATACCACCTGCTAAGTGAGGTGTGAACATTAATATTCGAATAGTTTGATATTAATCGCTGACTGAATTTACACCTTTGAGTCGCCAACCGTAATGATGAATGCTTTGAAAACCACATGATTTAATTAATTGATAACCATTATAAATTAATTAAATTAATTAATATTTATGAAATATTAATTATTAATTTTTTAATTTGTTTTGTTCGAATCCAATAGTATTTAATAAAATACATACATAAAAGTTATGTATGTACGTATCAATATATGATATTGATAAAATATTTAAATTGGATTTAAATAGATTAATTACCAAATGAGTTTGGGAAAAATTTGAGGCTCATATAACTTTATTCATAGAAGGCATAAAAAAAGAGGCTTAAAATCTAATGATTGGATCCAGAAAATGAAGCGAGGAGAAGGATCCCTCTATAAATATGTTATTTTCCATTCACTGGCCTCCCTTAATCACTCTCCTTTTAAACCCTAGCCTCCATCTTCATTTTTCTACCTTCTTGGACGAAATTTCATGGTTTCTGAGCCACAAAAATTCCCATGATAAAATCAAAACAAATCAAATAAAAGAAATTCAAAAGTGGTACTTTAGACTGTTGTAATTTCTAAAGGTGATTCAATCGGATCTAGAAGTATATATCATTCATGGTATGATCATATGCAACATCAAACACGGTTTCTCCCATATTCATGCCATATATATCTTTCTATTAATGACATTCATATAATTAATCAATTTAATTAAAGAGAGATAAACGAAAGGTTTCTCTCTCCATATAAATAATTTGCCTCCTCATTAATTCAATAACTTAAGAGATAGGAAATGAAAAGTTTCCTTCTCTAAATAAATTTAATAAGTTACCTTACATAAAAATATGTACATAAGTGTATATTTGATAAAATCTAATTTACATACACATTAAATTAAATTTTAAACTTTATTTCTAAAACTAAATAAAATATAGATTTTATTTGAAAGATAATTTAGAAAATTTCTAAGTATGTTTAGACTTCATAGGCCCGTTAAAGATTCAAAATGGTAAATGTTTTGAAATTCACTCATTTCCTCCACTGTTTGTTGGCCTAGTTCCAACAAATACTGTGATTCAGATTATGCTGGGGGATAGAGGCAGATGGAAGTTGTTGTCAAACTATGTTTTTACACTTGGCATAGGCTCAATTTTGTGGAGATCAAAGATGCAGTCTATGGTAGCTTTGTCGACTACTGAGGTCGAGTTGATGTTGATTGCGGAAGGGATTAAGGAGGTATGTATTTACTTTAGCTATTGGATGATCTTTTTATGGTGTAGCGGATAGTAGAGCTATTTTCAAACAGTTAGAGCAGGATTCATCTTATAGAGAATCAAGCTCATAATTCTCGTACGAAGCACATTGATGTTAGGGTATTTTTCCTTATGCTTGATGAAGAACGAAGCAAGTTCAAATTGGTGAAGTTGAGTGATATGAATAATCCTTCACATATGATATCGGTCACTTCCTTAGGACAAGTTTGAGCATTGCTCAAACTTGATTAGTTTGATTCCAGTTCCTTAAGCGCCATGGGCGCATGACCCAACAACCCTTATAATTATTTTGTTGATTGTTGATGGAACTTACATATTTGAACTACGGTGGAGTTTTGTTGTTATAAAATTCAAATATGTACATACGAGTGCTTCATATTGAAGATGTTGTCTAGAGCTTTAGATCGAAAGAGTTAAGAAGTTAATTGGAGGAAGAGATCAAAAGAAGATGGAATAGAGAAGTTAGTGACACGCAATCAGACATCTGGGAACCTAAGCTAGATGTCTAAATGCCTGCAAGGTTCAAAATAACGAAAGCTTTAGGAGATCAGACATTTGGACGTGGAAGCCAAATGTCCGAGTTGCTGCATTTGTTCAACTCGATAGTTTCAGGACGTTTGATAGAGTCATCTGATTCATCACTCAGATGTCTGACCTCTTCAAGTCAGACTCCGAGTCGCTGCAACGAGATTTTTTCAAGGTTATTGTAATTCAAATTTTGGAGGGAAATTTAGTCATTTCGGTGTTTGTTTCTTATCTATTGATGGTGCAGATTCTTTTGAAGTGATTAAATGGTCTAGAGTGATTAGAGCATCTATATATTAGCCTCTTAATCATCTTTTAGACGATGAGATCAGATTTTCAATAATTGTAATTAATAGAGACCCTAGCTAAATCAAATTAGGGGTTTTCCATTTTGAGTGCTCTAAAATGAAATTCTTCAATTGAGTGTTCGATTAGAGAGCGTCTCCATATCTTGTAACTCTCTAATAATCGATTAGACTTGTAATCTCTCTGAATTTGGGGATTTGAATAAAGGGTTGTTGGATCTCCATCAACGTAGGATACAAATTTGAACCATGTTAAATCTTATGTGTATATCTTATTTTCGTTGTTTGATTTTGTGTGATATCATAGTTGATTTTGAGTTTGCATTGGCATTCAAATAGGCAATACTACATTTTGGTTAAATCTCTTTAGCTCATTGTTATTATGATGAATTATGCCATACATTTTTCACCATAATAAAGACGCTTTTTAGTGCAATTGCTAGTGTATTTGACATCCTATTGAAACTCGATGAACATACTACAAATGAAACTAGGCTATGCTATGCGAGATATTGGCTGTGATTAAAGTGGATGCCGAGCTTCTAGAGGAAGAATACATTTTAATGCATGACGGGAATAACTTGATGCGTGTTACCTGGAGATTTGACCAAGTAACTAGAGGTCGCTCGGCATTAGTGCACCGTTCGGTGTCCAGAACAGTTCGGCATAAAACCCCATTGGCATAGCAGAGTCACTCGGCACGTGACCTGATCGGCATACAAGCCTCGCTCGGCATTCAGCCTCGATCGGCATACAAGCCTCGCTCGGCATTCGGTCTCGATCGGCATACAAGCCTCGCTCGGCATTCGGTCTCGATCGGCATGCATGCCTCGCTCGGCATTCGGTCTTGATCGGCATACAAGCCTCACTCGGCATTCAGCCTCGATTGGTATACAAGCCTCGCTAGTCATTATCCCTCGTTCGACATTCAAACCTCGATCGGCATTCAGCATCGTTCGGCACAACTGGGCCGCTCGGCATTCATCCCCGATCGGCATTCAACCCCGCTCGGCATTCAGGTCTCATCCGGCATTATGCCTCTTTCGGCATTTTAGCATCGTTCGGCATTCATTCCTCATTCGGCATTCTCCCCTCGATCGGCATCAGAACTCGTTCGGCCTACACGATTCACTCAACATACTGCCTCGTTTGGTTTAGTGACATGGCTCGGCATTTGCGGCTCGGCATTTGTGGCTCGACACATAACAGTCATTCATATTAGGCCGAGGTATCTTGCTGGTAGGCCCATCAGGGAAATCCAACCCATCTTCGTCTATAAATAGAGAGGCAAGGGCACAGTGAAAGGGACCTTTTTTCGAGAACACCGGAGAGACTCTGCCGCATTCAAGACTCATTCAAGACTTATATTCTTTGCTTAACAATTGTAATCAAGTAGTTGGTTTACGGATTGTATCTATAATCGATTATTGAGAAAAGCAATAAAGATGAACCTCAAAGTGGACGTAGGCAGTTACGTCGAAGCACTATAAATCTAGTGTTTTTATTTTCTGCGTTTAATTTAGCATATTATTCTCTGTTTAAATTTACTTTCTTCATTAATTATTCTACACAATCTCTCTTAAGGCTGTTAGTGACCAATTCTGGTGCTAACATTTTGGTGCTTTCACTGAGAGGGAACTCTCAGGCCGATAGGATCTACTTTGTAGCTACTGGATTGAAAAATCCCCAAAAGGATATCCGACTTATTCATAGGACGCCCGTTGAATCTATTCAGAGTTCCGACCGACGACTCTACTATGGGAAGACCACGTACCCGATCAGCCTCTCACAATGCGGATGTCCATGAGACTGCTAGTGTGCAACAAGTTAGGCCTAGCAACAAACAAGAAATTCAAGGCGCAGGACCCTCCACCCAAAATTAAATGGAAGTCATTACCCGAACAGAGTTCAACGACTTGATGAGTGAACTCTAGGAAAGTAGAAGACAACTTGCTGAGCAGATTCAAGCCAACGCTAATCTAATGACTCAGCTCACTCATCAGCAGCATTAGAATGCTGGAGGTAGCCCTGCTCCTTATTCTTCGTCTGATATCTCAACCTTAGCTGATGAACATCCTAGGCGTAGATGCCGTAATACTGAAGCTGCACAGGCATGTGCCACTGATCGATCCACCAGGGATCAGGCACATGAGGAGACCGGACGCCCGGCTCACCAAGACCCCAATGAAACTGGCCTTCAAGATGAACGTTTGGCCGACCGCCAGCAAGCGGGACATCAACCCGCATGGTCCTGTGGAACGGAACCCAACCTTCCATCCTCCATACAAACTCCAGACTTATCAGCCATGGTCAGGCAGTTAATGAGAGAGAACCAAGGCTTGACCAATGAAGATTGAGGAGTGTCCAGGAGTCATACTTCCTTCACAGATACTGTCCTACAGGCTGAGTATCCTAGGAAGTTTAGTATGCCGACTATCCTAGACTACGAAGGGAAGACTGACCCTAGGCAACACGTGATGAGGTACGAATGAATGATGGACTTTGTAAGAGCGAATGATGCGACCAAGTGTAGGTGCTTCCCAATCACTTTGTTTGGAATCACCACTATGTGGTTTACTCGACTTCCTCCACGGTCTATATCCAGCTTCAACGAGTTGGCAATGAAATTTGTTGAACAATTCAGGAACATGCTACTCGTCCAAAGGATGCGATGTCCTTATCGAGTGTAATCCAGTCTCCGGGAGAGTCTTTGAAAGCGTACTTGCAGAGGTTTCATGTTGCCGCCACTGAAGTTAGCAACCCTAACGACCACGCAATTTTGATGGCGGTAATGCGAGGTGTAGAACCAGACTTGGAGTTTGGAGATTGGTTGGCGGGAAAGCCCCCAACTACGTTAGAGCGATTCTATTCCAAAGCTTACCAGTTCATAAGAAGGGAGGAAGCTCGACGGAATAGACGAGACAAGGCACCCAGGCCTGTTCAGGAGACTGTGAAAAGTAACATCGCCATGAAGCAATCCGACGGCAACTCGAAAAAAGTTCAAGTCAATGTCCAGAACAAGCCTGGACAATCTAAAGGATCCGGAGGTGGAAACCCCAGAAAGAAAAAAGAAACAGGGAAATGGAAGTCGAGAATTCCGACCTACAACGAATACACCCCCCTGAATACGTCTCTAGAAAATATTTACCTATCTACCTGTAACACCTTTCAATACAGAAAGCCATGCCCAAAGGAGTCCACAGAGGAATAGAAGCGGACGGGGAAGTACTATCGCTTCCATGAGACCCATGGGCACAATACTGAGGAGTGTAGACACCTCCATGACGCCATAGAAAGGTTAATCAGGCAGAAAAGGCTATAGGAGTTTGTTAAGAACCCACCAGAGGGTAGGCAAGGAACATCAGACCCCGGACACGGGCCGGCTCCACGCCACCCAGAGGAACCTGCCCGAACCGTGGGTAGGTTGGTCATAAACACTATAGTCGGAGGACCTCATCCTGCAGACAAGAATTGGTAGGAGATGGAATGATATGCTACCTCCTTGATGCATGCGAATTATGAATGTTGTTCGAATGTGGAAGATGGAACCCCCGCAAAACAACAACGCATGATAACAGACGATATAATGTTTAGGGGTCGAGATGCAGACAAGGTGGAGGCTCCTACTATTGACCTGATGGTCATATCTGCAACGATCGGGCCAGCTTACATCAAAAGGATTTTGATTGATTGTGGAAGCTCTGTCAACATCATCTTCAAGAAGGCTTATGACCAAATGAAGATGGAGACGAAAGATTTTAAACCATGCAAAGCCCGTATCCATGGCTTTAATGGTGCCGCAACTGACGCAATGAGGTATATTGAATTACCAGTTGAACTAGGAGTAGGTAAGCGTAGGAGAGTGCAAATCCTACCGTTCATAGTAACAGATGTTGACTCTCCATACAATGTATTTATGGGTCGTCTAGCCCTGGTAGAGTTTAGGGTAGCTTTGGCCCCATGGTATTTGACATTAAAATTTTCGCAGACAAAGGAATCAGCGTAGTACATGGCGATCGGGCGACCGGTCGCGCATGTTATGTGGCAGAGCTGAGAGAAGCTCAGCGGAGAGAAAAGGGAAAGGTTGCGGACAGCTCCATCCGCATCCAAAGCATTGACAATTGATAAGTAGTGCCCGAGCTCTGGCTCGGGCAACATTCTTGGATCTACAGAGACATAGATCCGAGAGATGATGATGGAGGACCCAAGGAAGTGAATGCAGCACCGGCTGCGTTGACGATTGACATTCTAGTCAGCCAGAATGACCCGTTACGAGTTCTTCAGATTGGATCGCAACTCGATCCGTCATTGGCCGAGGATCTTACTGATTTCCTCCGAGCGAATCTGGACGTTTTCGTTTAGACACACTCTGATATGTGCAGCATTTCTCCCGTCATTGCAAGTCATATGTTGAACATAGACCCGAAGTACATCCCAGTAAAACAGAAGCGGAGAGGCATGGACCCGGAGAGGTCCGCTGCTCTTAAAGAGGAGGTGGACAAACTCAAAGCCAATGGGTTCGTCCGCGACGCCCTCTACCCTAAATGAGTATCTAACCCTGTGCTGGTAAGGAAAGCGAATGGGAAGTGGTGAACTTGCATTGATTACTCTGATTTAAACAAAGCGTGCACGAAGGATAGTTTCCCCTTACCTAGGTTCGACCAACTGGTCGATTCAACGGCCGGACACGAGTTACTATCATTGATGGATGCGTACTCGGATTACAATCAAATCCCGATGCACATTCCAGACCAAGAACGCACCAGTTTCGTCATAGACGTTGGGTTGTATTGCTATGTAGTAATGCCCTTCGGATTGAAAAATGATGGAGCGACTTATCAGCATTTGGTAAACCGAATGTTCAAAATCAGATCGGCAGAACAATGGAAGTCTATGCGGATGACATGCTCGTGAAGTCACAATAGTCAAACGACCACATTCGAGACTTAGCAGAGATGTTTGATATACTCAGGCATTATGGGATGAAGATCAACCCTTTGAAGTGTTCTTTTGGTGTTGCATCAGGGAAGTTCTTGGGTTTCATTGTGAATGCACGTGGAATTGAAGCTAACCCGGAAAAGATTCAGGCTATTCGGGACATACAAGTGCCAAGAACTATAAAGCAAGTACATAGCTTGAACAGAAAGGTGGCCGCACTGAGTCAATTCATATCTAGAGCTATGGATAAGTGCATTCCTTTCTTTGATGTGATAAAGAAAGGAAAGAGGAATTTCGAGCGGATATCTGACTGTGAGGAAGCATTCCGAGCTCTAGTTAGACATCTAGAAAGTCCCCCGGTGCTGTCAAAACCAATTGACCATGAAATGTTGTATGTATACGTGGCTGTATCCCAGCATGCTATCAGTACAGCTCTGGTTCGCAAGGAGGACCGAGTTCAAAAGCCAGTGTATTATGTCGGTAAATGTTTGACGGAGGCAGAAAGAAATTATCCCAGGATTGAGAAACTAGCTTACTGCTTGGTGATTGCATCATGCAAGCTTCGCCCATACTTCCAGGCACACTCGATCAGTGTTTACACTAATCAACCATTGCGACGGGTAATCCAACGACCGAAAACTTCTAAAAGGATGTTAAAATGGAATGTCGAGTTGAGTCAGTTCGATATTACCTACCTGCCACGAAGGGCCATACAGGGACAAGCGCTAGTAGATTTCATTGCTGAATTCACCATGTCAGACGAACTAAACGGCCACAATGTCATACCTCCCGTTCGATGTAAGATATACACTGACAAGGCATCTAAAGACCGTTGTTCGGGGGCTGGCATAGTTCTTGTGACTCCTGAAAACCGATCAGTTTGCTACGCTTTGAAGCTCGAATTCACAGCAACGAATAACGAAGCCAAGTATGAAGCATTGATTGCTGGCTTGAGACTTATCAAAGAATTAGGAGTAAGATCGTTTGAAATTTTTTATGACTCCCAACTGGTGGTGTACCAAGTCCGGGGGGGGGGGGGCTATCAAGCAAAGGGGCAGAGACTTGCCCCATATTTGGCCCAGGTTCAAGAACTGCTAACGAATCTCGAATATTCTGATATTTCACATGTCCCGCGTGAGCAAAATAGAGCAGCCGATTCATTGGCAAAATTTGCAAGCACTGGCGATGCGCAGCAGATGGGATTATTTCCCGTTGAAACCTTACATGTTCCGAGCATAAATATGATGGAAGTAGATTTCATGTTATAAACAAAAATCGAGAAGGAATCATGGATGACCCCATTCAAGCATTACTTGTTACACGGGGTCATGCCCGAAAGAAGGAGCGAAAGACGACAAGTCATTCATAAGGCCTCGCATTATGTAATGCAAGATAAGGTAATGTATCAGAGGGGATTCTCGCCCCCCTTACTCCGGTGCATTACCCATGATGAGATAAAACGAGTCCTGAAGGAAGTCCATGAAGGGGAATGTGGTGACCATACTGGAGGGCAGACGTTAGCGAAGAAAATCCTCCGCTATGGATACTATTAGCCCATTGTAAATCAGGATGCCGTAGACTATGTGAAAAGATGTGACAAATGCCATAAATATGTGAAAATCCCGAGAGCTCCGCAAACGGAACTCATGCAAATGATTAGTCCCTGACCGTTTGCAATGTGGGGGATTGACATAGTCGGTTCCTTACCCATATCAAAAGGTGGTGCGAAGTACGCGATAGTTGCGGTCGATTACTTTACCAAGTGGGTATAAGCAGAGCCTTTGGCCACCATTACCACCAAAAAGGTCATTAATTTCATTGTACGAAATATTATATGCAGTTTTGGCCTTCCAAGAACCATCATTACAGACAATGGAACTCAATTCGAAAGCAAAGAGTTCAAGGAATTTTGCCAAAAGTATGGTACTGAGAAAAAGTTTGCAGCAGTTGCTCATCCGAAAGCCAATGGACAAGTGGAAGCCGTGAACAAAATAATAAAATCCATATTGAAAAAGCGTTTGGAAAAGGCTAAAGGCAAGTGGGTGGATGAGCTTCCAACAGCGCTTTGGGCTTATGGAACCACCCACAAGTCCACGACTGGCCACACTCCATTCGCATTGGCATATGGCATGGAAGCTATTATACTCGTATAACTTGAAGTTCCATCACATCGGGTAACTTATTATGACTCTGAGTCGAATTAAGATCTTTTGCTGGAATCATTGGACTTCATTGATGAAAAACGCGAACAAGATAATTTAAGAGCGGTCGCATACAGACACCGAGTTGCTCGATATTATAATGAAGAAGTTTGACCGAGAATCTTTGGTGTGGGTGATCTCATTTTGAAATGAATTTTCCCAGTTCCATCACATATGAGCCCCGCATGGGAAGGTCCATACGTCATTGGACGGAAGCTTGGAGAAAGAACTTTCAAGCTAGCGACCGTTGATGGTGCGACACTCTCCCGAGCCTGGAATAGCGAGCATTTGCGGCATTATTATACTTAGTCCATTTCTTTTATATTTTAGTTGCAATTATTTCCAGCAAGCTTTTATTCCTAGTTTACGGCATGTAATAAGACAATTTAGCTTATTTGCATTAATAAAGGCTTGAAGCCATTTTTTCCATGAATTGTCGATGTTTCTGTGTATGATAATCGTGTAATGAATAACTAAGAGATACATTATTCCGTCAGACGTATGAACGCGTGCGAGCCACCAAAATCTCCAAGTCCTCATAGTTCGGACTGAAGTACTCTGAGTCCCCAGAGTACGGACCAGAGTATAAACGACTCAAAATCTCCGAGTCTCCAGAGTGCGGACTGGAGTACTCTGAGTCCCCAGAGTGCGGACCAGAGTATAAACGACTCAAAATCTCCAAGTCCCCAGAGTGCGGAGTGGAGTACTCCGAGTCCCCAGAGCACGGACCAGAGTATAAACGACTCAAATTCTCCGAGTCCCCAGAGTTCGGACTGGAGTACTCTGAGTCCCAGAGTGTGGACCAGAGTATAAACAACTCAAAATCTCTGAGTCCCCAGAGTGCGGACTAGAGTACTCTGTGTCCTCAGAGTGCGGACCAGAGTATAAACGACTCAATATTTCCAAGTCTCCAGAGTGCGGACTGGAGTACTCTGAGTCCCCGGATCGCGGACCAGAGTATAAACGAATCAAAATCTCCGAGTCCCCAAAGTGCGTACCGGAGTACTCTGAGTCCCCAGAGCACGGACCAAAGTATAAACAACTCAAAATATCTGAGTCTCCAGAGTGCAGACTGGAGTACTCTGAGTCCCCAGAGTGCGGACCAGAGTATAAACGACTCAAAATCTCCGAGTCCCCAAAGTGCGGACTGGAGTACTCTGAGTCCCTAAAGTGCGGACCAGAGTATAAACGACTCAAATCAGAGTGCGAACTGGAGTACTCTGAGTCACCAGAGTGCGGACAAGAGTATAAACGACCCAAAATCTTCGAATCCCCAGAGCGCGGACTGGAGTACTCTGAGCCCCCAGAGCGCGGACTAGAGTATAAACGACTCAAAATCTCCGAATCCCCAGAGCGCGGACTGGAGTACTCTGAGCCCCCAGAGCACGGACCAGAGTATAAACGACTCAAAATCTCCGAGTCCCCAGAGTGCGGACTGGAGTACTCTGAGTCCCCAGAGTGCAGACTAGAGTATAAATGACTCAAAATCTCCGAGTCCCCAGAGTGCGGACTGGAGTACTCTGAGTCCCCAGAGTGCGGACTAGAGTATAAACAGCTCAAAATCTCCAAGTCCTCATAGTGCGAACTGGAGTACTCCGAATCTCCAAAGTGCGGACTAGAGTATAAACAACTCAAAATCTCTAAGTCCCCAGAGTGCGGACTGGAGTACTCTGAGTCTCCAGAGCGCGGACCGGAGTATAAACGACTAAAAATCTCTAAGTCCCCAGAGTGCGGGCCGAGACACGAATGACTTGAAGACATCAAGTCCCCGGCGTACGGATTAAAAAAATACTCTAAGTGTTTGAAGCATGGAACACAGGATGAGCAACTCCAAAGAATTTTGGAGTCATATAAAGATGAATTGAGAAGTTCATGTAATTCACAGTAGCTTGGGTTTCGACCACAATCATACGGAAAGCTGAAGGATAAAAATCTTTCAAAAGACAAAAGAACTAGACTTTATTTATTCAAAAGTGAGTTTCTACTACAACTCAGAATTTTATTTACTTGTACTACGAAAATAAATAAAAATAGTTACATAATCTAAACTAACTCTCGTTGAACGAGAGCAACGATTACTTCTTCGACTTCTTCGATTTCTTCCCAGACGACTCCTCTCCCGTGTGTTTTCCCTTGGTGATTTTCTTTGATGGGGAGGTAACAACTGAAGAAGTACGGGGAACTTCCATTGGCCTGGACCCGCCGGGGGGGATGACCTTCAGCGGCTTACTCAGAGGATCGTCCAGGTCCACAACTTGAGGCTCGACTTTGATCTCGACCGTCTTTTTTTTCTCCTTCTCAAGCTGCTCCTTCATGCTCAGTTTAGATGTGTGTTCAGAGGCATTTGTAATTTCGATTTCATAACTCCCATCGATGGGAGAGGATGTAACGACCAATAAATTTTGATAAATAAATTTGTTAATTAAATAAGATATTTGTAATTAAATTTAGAAAGAAATAAAAATCTTATAAATTATATTGGAATGAAGGTTAGAAATTAGATGTAGCAATTGAAATTAAAATTTATAGTTTAAAATTTATATTGCAATTAATTGAAATTAATGTAAATTGAATAGAAACGTAAGTTTATTTATAGGGCAGTAATTGATGAATAAAAAGTTTGAAACCAAGTAAATAAATTTATGGAGAATATTTAACAGTAATTAACGTATATATTAGGCAATTGACAATTTATGGATTTGTTAGGATTGCAAATTTATAATTGAGTGTAAATAGGAATATTTGGTAATTAATTAAAATAAGAAAAAGTGTAAATGTTATAACTTGGTTACAAAATTTATATACGGAAGTGGATGTAAATATGAATTAATTAATGTGTGCATTAATTTATACAGGAAATTATTGTTAAGGACAAAATTTCACAAATTTTTAGCATCAATGACAGACCTTCAATATTTTATCCTGAAGGACAACTTTCTTTAGATATCATTTTTTAGTTATTGATAGCAGTTTTTAGGTATCAGTTTGTAGTTATCGGTAGCAGTTTTTAGGTATCAATTTTAGCTCGGTAGCAATTTTGTTGTCCTTATGAATAATTTTGGAAAATGTTTGTCCTTATGAATAATTTTTAGAAGATGTTGGTCCTTGTGGTAAAAATATTGAGGTCGTGTCCTTGAGGCAAAAAAATATACAAATCTTTGTCCTTTAAATTAATTCCTCCTAATTTATAATGGGATAAAACTCAAATTAATGTAATAAGGATGATGCAGGTTGATTAGTATTCATAATGTTTGTATTGATGATAAACGTTACTTTAATGATTGTAATATAAAATAACGGAAGTGTGAATGGAAATTAATAGAAACGTAAACTTATTTTAAGGTAGTAATGGGATGTAGATTTATGAAATGGAGTTAATGCAAATCAATGGAACTAATGAAGATGCATACATAGCTACAAATTGAATATATGAAACAAAATGTAAGCATTGGATTAAATTAAGGAAGTTAAATATTAATAAATGGTCATTTAATAAAACCAATGTTCTGGGAGTAATTATAATAGTTGTTTGAAATAGAAATAAACCTTGATTTGGAAATCAATTGGATTTAAAATAAAATTTGGTATTACATTAATGAGTTTAAATGTTATTTTATTTTGTAAAGTAATAAATGGTGTGATAAATGAATGAAATCAAGATAAATAAATTTAATTGAGATTTTAATTATAAATAATGGGTGAAATAATAGGATGGATGGTAATTGTTTGTGAAGAATAACCATGCAAGTATTATAAAGAATAGATTGGTGGTAAATGGTTATTTCGAATAAAGGTAAATAAATATTACTTTAATGGATATAAATGTAGTAACGGATAGAGTGAATGAAATTAGCATTATGAAAATAAATGTTAATATTGTATTGTAAGCAATAAAAGCCTATTAATGTGAATGAAGGTTAATGGTAACGATTATTGTATGTTACCTATGTATGTAGCTTTGAAATTTAAAACTTTGAAATTTGTTACCGTAATTATAATTTAATATTACGTTAATGTTAATTAAGGTAATATTTGTAAGTAATGATAAGGTTATTCATATTAGACAATTTGTGAGTTATAAGGATCGGGAATAAAAATTTATCTATTTAAGTGAAATGGAAAATTCAATAATTGGATTTAATGGCAATTAAATGAAATTGAAATAATCAAATAATACGTTATTTGAAATAAAGATAATATGAGAAATTTATGTAATAGTTTTGAATCCAATATTTAATCCATCTATTTGACAGTATTAAATGGAATAATAATTAAATTATTTAACTAAATGGAATTTTGGGGATTTTATTTATAATTTGTGAATTTAAGGGAATTAATTATTAAAAGTGAGGTTAACGTTGGAATTGATGAATTAATCAACTCAAATTTGACATTTAAATTTATTTAAATCAGTGTAAATGATTTGGAAAATTTAAAATGATAAGAATTGTCAATTATCGAATTGAAATTGAAAATTTGATTAAATTGACTAATTTTTAATTTATTTAATTAATATAATAATAGCCATTTTGGCCACTGACTCGGATTTCGATGAAACCAGTTTCATCGGATCCGTATCGGTGAATTCTTGTAGGGTTTCAAGTTTCGTAGCGATCAGACTTGTCGTTTGATCGTACGAACGCGAAACGCCCTTAAATCAATTTAATTGAAATCAATTTGAAAAATATTGATTTTAGCATAACTTCTTCATACGATGCGATTTGAACCTGAAACCTTTTCCATTGCGTTTAAAATATTTTAAAACATCTATTTTGATATATGGGTTGACCCAATTTCGTTCCAGAGTCGAAATGGGCTTTTTGGGTCATTTTGGCGTTAGCGTGTAAATCTATCTTATCCATCCATTCAAATGTCAACCCTGCCTATATATATCCTGCTATAAATTCTAGCAGTCTCTGTACCTCATTTTTATACATTCTTTTCCTCCTATTCCTCAATGGCAGACAAAATTCTATATTTCCAGATCCAATTGCAAATCAAATTCAAGGCAAAAATTTCAAAGTCTTCAGAAAAATTTGAAAAAATTATATATCGAAGCCCTTGATGTACGAATCTCAAAACTGAAATTCGTTTTCCAATTCGATGCATCGTTTTTCCAGAATTTCTAAATCAATTTCCGACCGTTCATCGCGCGTCGATGAACCTCGTCGGATCGGGAAACCATTTCTGGTTTTTGGAGAGTGTACGATGGGGAGTGCATCCGTGATGTTTGCTCCGCGATTCGACGGCTAGATCGTCGGGAAAAATTAGTTAGGGTTTAAGAGTACAAGCGGCGGCGCGTCGATTTTTTGTGACCGAGAGGCTCAGGGTGGGTTCGACGGGTGCGGCTAGGCGAGGCCGAGGCAGTGGCATTCTCTGATTTCGATGGAACCATCGGTGGCGACGACAAAGTTTGGTCAAAGGAGGCGGAGCATGGGTTCGAACGCATGATAGTTTAGGTCGCGAATCCTCCTATAGTGTGCATTAATTCTGGAAAGTGGTGACGTGGAGTGGAGGTGTTCTCTCTTTTTTTTTTTTTTGAAATTCAAGTGCAATTTTCGCTATATCTTTCACATACGAAGACCAATTCACGTGCGGTTTTTTTAGAATCGTAATAAAATTATGGACATTTTGGCGCTGGTTTGGACGAATTTCGAGACAGTCAAATTTTTGGGTTTAAATTGAATTTAAATTCAATTTAAATTCAATTTATATTCAAAAGGTGAGTGTTTTAACCCACTCACAACTTCTAAAATTTCTTATATTTGTTAAATTGATATATGATGTGATTTAAATTTTATTTATGGTTGTTCGACATATTTTTATTCATCATCTCAGTTAATTTCATTTATTTAAATAAATTGCTATTTACTTTATTCATTGCATTTAAACTGCCAGTTAAATTGTTAATTAATTATTCATTGCATATAAACTGCCAGTTAAACTGTTATTTAATTTATTATTGAATATAACTGTTAGTTAATACCTGTTATTTATTACCCGTTATATATTAATGATATTGTTTGGATTAGATGATTTTTGGAATAATAAGTGTTTGATGATTGATATTGGATGAATGGATGTTTATTTATATTGTTATAAACTGCAAGTTATTATGCATTCTTATTTCATTCGGGATTGCGGTTTGAAATGATATATAACCGTAATTTTCATTTTTAAATTGCGGATTGAAATGATAAATATCTGTATCACTTGACCATAGGATAGAAAATTTTATACAGACACCGCGACCTATATATAAATTTTTTTTGAAATGATTTCTGTGGATTTGTAAAGAAATATATGGGTATATAGATACTGATTTTAGATATTATATAAAGGCTATTTTATTATTGAATTTAGCTATGTATAAATTTGTTTTGAATTATAAAATAAGCTAAATAATGAAGTTTGATTTCTTTTATATAATATGGTTAAGTATCTATTTAAAATTTTATTGTATATAGAGTTTATAATAAACTCAAATAAAATTAAGGTTGAAGATAAATGTGAATATGATTTGAATTAAAGTATTTAAGAATTATCCTTGAAAAATTTGATTTGAAATGTAAATAAATTGAGATTTAAATGGTATGATTTTATAACTTGATTTTGATTAGAGGATTTAAATGAATATCAAATTGATTTAAAAGAATATTATCAAGTTAATTTAATTAAAAGAATATCCTGTTATTGAAGTTTAAGGGTTTTACTTAAATAATATTTGTTTTATTAAGTAAACACTTCAAATCTATATAATAGTAATTGAATTTGATATATATGGAATTATCAAAGAATTAGTTTTGAAATGGTGGAATAGTTAAAGCTTTGAAATATATGAATTGAAATGGCTTATTTGGAGGTTTAAATCGGTATTTGGAATTTATTGTGAAATTAAAGAAGCTATTTTATTATATAAAATAATATAATATTTAAACCATTAAGTATTAAAAGTTATGTTTCAAAGCTATGGGTTTCAAAGTATATAGATTTGAAAGTGCTATGATTTTTGGGAAAAGGATATATTTTGAAATAAAATGATATCATAGTGATTTGGGTCTTAAATACAAATGATACCGTATTTATATGGTTTTGAAATGGAAATTTTATTATGGTTTTAAAGTATAAACTATTTTGAAGAGACCGCGGTGTTATAATAACGATTGGTTGTTGAAGAGACCGGGATCGAAAGTTGTCATACTCTCTGCCAACTCCGAAAAGCACTTTAACAACCGCGTACGCGGTGGAGATTCCAGAATGAAGTAGGATGGTGGAGGCGTTTCCTTTGAGGTAAATACGTGGACCCAACTCCCGTGAGTTGGCATAAGGTGGATAAAACAGGAGCGATCGACGGGTTAATGAGGTAGCACCTTTGATCCGACACATCCCTTCGATATTCTACTTTGACTTTGGTTTTATTCGGTGGCTACTTTTGATTTCTTTGATTTGGAGGTGTGGCTCGAGGTGGGCGGTAGCTGCGGCTACGCGTTACCACCGACCCGGAAGCGTAATTCGTATAACTACCCTGGCATTGCCTAGTTGTGCCGTGTCACCTAACATATCACGCCTTGTACGAGTTTCTATTTGTGTCGTACCTATGGAGTATCCTCTGGTAGCCTCCCGATCAGGAGGTATTACGGTACTATATAGACTATTGGCATTATTACGTGTTAAGGTGGAAAATGTAAAGCCTTAACGGTATTTAAAAGTAAGTTTATTTTACTAATAGACACTATTATAATAGCGAAATATTACTACATAGTAAATAGTTTAACGGATCCTTAGGAGATGTGAATCCCGAGCATCTCTTAAGTTGCTGCACCCATATTTATTTCTGTTGATTTAACTCACATAAGATATTTTAGTTCTGACTCGAGTGTTTTGTTTTTCAATTCGCTCGGGTCAGCCTGAGCATTTCAGGATTCAAAGGCTTTAGCTCTGGAGGACGAGGACGAAGATTTATATTACTATTATATTACTATTATCTACTATATTATTCCACTACACCATTTTATTCTGCTGCATTGTTATTATCCTTTGGTATGTGCTCTGATATTTATTGTATAAAGAAAAATCAAATGTTTTGTAAAATAGTTTTATGAACTATATTGATTATTATATTCTATCGTTCCGCTGCAAGATTTGTTTTATTTCTTCCTTCTTTTTCTTATTTGCCCCATAACGATCCGCTATTCTGTATGGTTTGAATTGGCACGTGTGTCGATTTAGAGCGTGCGAAAAGGCGAGATGTTACAAAGGAAGTCTCGGACTTATCCTCATCAAGCACTCCGATCACCTGAACATATGGACCGGGAGCCTCCCCTACATGAGTAGCCTCACTTGTCTTTTCCTTCACCTCCTTGGCGACGTCGATCCTCGAAGTGGGCTCGGGATCAGAACGGCCTGCAAAAAATCATGAAAAATAAGCATTAGAATACAATAGCCCCTCGTGAAAAACGACGACTTTTGGAATATTCTAATTTTTGGGTTATCCACCAGGTTCCGGCTGGCTCTCAGCCGTCCGAGGGGTCTCACCCTCTGGAATGGGAGGCAGAATGTGAACACCGATGCCGGGGTCCTCCGGTTCGTAACCGATATGCTGCTTAAATGGATCAAGTATCGGCCGATCGGCCGGCTGAGTGGGAGCTTGAGCTTGAGACTCGATCTCGGATTGACCGGCAACATCTTTCCCTTTCATAGAGGGGGAGCCTTTGCAGTAAAGAGCTTTCGCCGCAGACAGGTCTGAAGGCTCGTTTCCCTTAAAAAATTCTTTTATCAAAGAATCTTCATCGACCTCCTCGGTGCCAAGTTCGACCTTTCTGATTTTTAATAAAGTCTCCCACACCTCAGCTAAGGATTTGAGGTAGCCCTCACCCAGAAAAGTTAAGTCTCGGTGCTTGAAGACGCGGACATTGAATTCTGCAATCAGTGGATCGAACATGCTTTTGACCTCCTCCCTACCAGCTTCTTTAGCCGCCTCAAGGCGGGAGTCAACCTCCGGTGATGCTATTTTCTTGCCTTCTTCATGGGCTTCATCTTCTAGCATCCCGACTTTAGAAAGTTCATCATCAAGCTTCGCCTTTAGGAGTCGTGTAGCAACGATTTCGTCGCAATATCGTTGCGACTCTTCTTGGTCAGCGATCTTTCTTCTCTTTCTTTGCGGAGTTGCTCCTCCAGTTATTAGACTCGGATGCCAAATGCATCCCTCTCTTTCTGCACTGAATCCTTCTCTAAAGCTAGGGCCCCATAGCATTAGACCGCCTCGTCGATTTCTTTTTTATGGGTTGACTCCAGACGAGTAACGGCCTCGGTAGTGTCTTTAGCGCTCTTCTGGGCGGCTTCAAGCTGAGACTTAAAAGAAGCAAGCTCTTCGTCCTAAGCTTTAATAATGTCTTTATCATGGATAGCCTCAAGCTTCAGGCGGTCTATCTCATGCTGACGCTCTACCGAAACTTCTGAAACTTTCTCGGCTAAGTGCACGAACGCATCGTGCTGAACGTAGACATCATTAGTGCAGGCGATAGCACTTTGCTTAACATGCCCTGGAATCTGATGAATTGCCGGAAGAAACTTTAAGCCATCGAAGCATATTTTCGGGAATGAAGCTTTAAGCTCAACGACCGATGGATCAGTTACAAGGGCGAGAGGAGTCTGCTTAGAGACTGCGGGTGTTCTATAGGGGTCTCGAGATTGCCTGGTGCTTAAAATGAGCCAGAGTGTTGATCCCGATGGACCTCAGGCTGAGACCCCTTATGTCCATATTTCTCTTTGCTGTGCTCTGGTTGAGAAGGAAGATCGCGAGGATATGAGGGCTGGTTATAAGTTTTTCTTCGGTGTGATGACTCTCGGTGGTGGTAGTCTCGATCGCATGATTCATCTCTATCTCGACGCTTGCCGAAGGCCGAATCCCGGCCAGATTGGTAAAAAATCGATGACCCGCGAAGGCGGTCAAGTCCATGTGTGCTCCCCATGTCACCTACACAACATCAAAATAACGATGAGTTAGCAAGGAGTAGGGTGACAACAGAAATTTAAGTGCAAGGTGAAGTGCATGTGTTTGTGTGTGTCCTAGTGTTTCCCCACGCGGACCGGTTTCTTTACTAATAGGAGTTTTTTCTCCCTGGTTTTGGGCATGAGCACTTGTATCGCCTCTCACGGACGAATGAAGCTTAAGGGCCTCTGGATCGGAGAAATCGTAATTGAGCTGATCTTCAGGTATGGAGAGGTTCGACAGGTCCTTCAGAGAACTCTCTAAGTGCTGAGAGGAAGCTTCTTTCTCCGTTGGGATAAGGGTAACTTTAGAAGTTCCACCCACCGTTTTCTTCCTCAGCTTATAGGTCAGTTTCTTCTTCCTCTTCGAAGAGGAAGGCGACGTTTCAATGTCGTGAACTTCAACTGTTGGGTCCCGGGATGGACTAACATTTTCGCCCTGTGCTTCGGGCTTTTCGGTTTCTTTAATCTCCCCCTCCTCTGACGTCTCAAGGGCGTTGTGTGCTGAGGACTCGACCTTCTTCTTTCCTTTGCCCGAAGCAGGTTTGGGTAGGGAAACACCTTAGGGGAGGCTTATTCGGCGACCTTCCGCCAGCAACCCGAACTTTGAAAGTGACTCATTTGAAATGAGTGACCTGATGTCCCGGTCTTCCGCGGGAAGGGCTCGAATAGCTTCGACTGCCTCAGAGTACCCGAAGCCTTCGGGACGTGGGTTGATACCTAAAAAAATGAATAAAGAGTCAAAAACGATGTAAATATCGTCAAATTCAAGTATCGATCCAGAAAAAGAACTTACTTCCTTCTACCCATCTTTTGGCGAAGCCGGGGGCAACGAACATAGAACCACTCTTGCTTATACTAGGCAAATTTACTCCATGCCCCAGTCAGAATCTGGCATTTGTTATGTGGCTCGAGAAACATGAAAGATGAGCTATCCGTCCATCTCTTGATGCGATAGATGTATCGGATATCATCCGGAGTCGGATGCCTGAAGAGGACACTCATAAAGTGGATGCAAGTGCCGTATATGAATACGTGGCTGTTCCGATGTAGTTGCGATGGGGCAATCTCGATATACTGCATTACGTCCCGAAGAAATGAGTTGAATGGTGGCACGCTGCCAACCCAGCACATGAATCTATTGCAAGCTGTGTATCCGACTGGGGGCAAGTGCGAACGATCAAGCCCCGATGGAACTAACACATTATCGAAGGGATTCCATGGATAGAGCATATCCGATGAAGTGTACTTTCATTAATCTTTGAGGCTTGTGAGTCGATTGGGTCATCTAAGAAAATAGCTGCCTCCAAAGCGTCGGGAGCCAAGTCGACAGATGCAGTCGCATGGTTCGGTAAGTCTTGGACAGCAGTAGTTGATGGATTTGAAGTTCCTACAACTTCTTGTTGAGAGGATGGCCCAGGTCTATCGGAGATCGTTGTAGAGCTTGATTTCCTAGACATCTCTAATGAAGATTGAATCTGGCAAGGCACCTGTTTGAACTATACTTGAAAAACAATCGACATTAGACTTAACGGCATACATATTCCCCTCGTGTGGTGTGTGAACTAGTGCAATCATTCAAATATAAGTGTCGGGCAGTGAAAAGACACTGGATTGATTAGATAAGTCTAAGCTTTGAATTGTTGTCTTCGAAGACCGTCATCGCTGACCGTCTACGAAAACTTGTCGAAAGACGGTTTATGTTTTGAACTCGACATCGTCACTGCATTTGAAAGGTTATTAACTGTTAATCAAGTAAAAGTCCAAATTTTCAGTTGTTTAAACACGGGATTCGTCAGTTCGGATTGTCCGATGTGCTTTGTTGTTTAAGTTTGTCCTTGTTCACTATCGTGTGTTCGGGTATAAGGTATGTGTTGAGTCAATTATGCATTAGGTTCGACTGGTATTGTTATTGTACACAACCCTCCTACCTAACCTCTTCCTTGTTCGGCATTCAACTAGTCATGCCGAACCATAATCATGCCGAGCCACCTCGCTCGGCATTCTAACCTTAGCACCAACACTCACCTACCACTCATTATCACCGTTCAGCATACAACAAGACATGCCGAACCGCAAACATACCGAGCCAAGCCATTCTGCACACCACTCTCCCAATTATCCTTTTCATCGTTCGACATAAAAGAGTCATGCCGAACCACACTTATGCCAAGCCATGTTGTTCGGCATTTTACCAGGATTCTACTTCTCTCCTACTTTCCATCCTACCTCGTTTGGCATGATAGAGTCATGCCGAGCCGTATCGCTCGGCACGCCGAGCCTTAACTCTAATTCACTTCTGAACATTCGCTCCTCGCTCGGCATAAGGAAGCCCTACCGAGCCACATTAGAGCTCCTTCCACCAACACCTTCCTTTGAATGCCTCTAACACCTCCTTCCTTCCGTCACTCCTCCTATCCCTAAGACGTGTTTGACCTTGAATTCATTGTCCTCTATCCACACGTTTCCTACCATCCTCGGTCTTACAGAAATTCACGAGTGCGAATCTCGTGCTATGTTCCTTATTCAGGATTAAGGTGTTAAAAAGGAGAACCTTTACCTAAGAAACAAATCGAAGCTTGGGATGTTCTGGGTAGGAAGCACGACTCTATTCGACTCGTTGATTTGGAAAGGGTGTGAAATAATGTATCGAGTTTAAGAAGAGAAGGAAAGGATAGGTAATTCGCAGAGGTAAGAGGAAAGTCCATAAATTCTACAGGGTGGAGGTAAAAGTAGAAAAGAGAAAAAGAAATGAAGTGCCGACCTTTATAGGGGGAAGAAAGGAAGTCGAAGGGACAACGACCGGTAGAACCGGTCAACACACCTCCCTCGCTCGGCATTGATCTCGTTCGGTTTTCAGCCGTTCGGCATTATATGTCGTTCGGCATTAGCATGTCGCTCGGCATATGATGCCTCGTTCGACATTCAAGAAAGGATACCATCAGGAAGACTAAGCCATGGCTCGAAGCAAAGCACGAAGGACTCATGATTCAAAGCGCATCATATTCATCCACACGATGCACTTTGGGAGGAAAGTGTTACCTGCAGATTTGACAAAGTAACTAGAGGTCGCTCGGCATTAGTGCACCGTTCGGCATCTAGAACCGTTCGGCATAAAACCCTATTTGGCATAGCAGAGTCGCTCGGCACGTGACGGCATACAAGCCTCGCTCGGCATTCAGCCTCGCTCGGCATTCAGCCTCGCTCGGCATTCAAGCCTCGTCCGGCATTATGCCTCGTTCGGCATTTTAGCCTCGTGCGGCATTCATGCCTCGTTCGGCATTCTCCCCTCGGTCGGCATCAGATCTCGTTCGGCCTACACGATTCACTCAACATACTGCCTCGTTCGGTTTAGAGACATGGCTCGGCATTTGCCGCTCAGCATTTGTGGCTCGGCACACAGAAGTCATTCATATTGGGCCGAGGTATCTTGCTACTAGGCCCATTAGGGAAATCCAACTCATCTTCGTCTATAAATATAGAGACAGAGGCACAGTGAAAAAGACCTTTTTTCGAGAACACCGGGGAGACTCTGCCGCATTCAAGACTCATTCAAGACTTATCTTCTTTGCTTAACAATTGTAATCAAGTAGTTGGTTTACGGATTGTATCTGTAATCGATTATTGAGAAAAGCAATAAAGATTAACTTCAAAGTGAACGTAGGCAGTTACGCCAAACCACTATAAATCTGTTGTTCTTGTTTTCTGGGTTTAATTTAGCATATTATTCTCTGTTTAAATTTACTTTCTTCATTAATCACTCTACACAATCTCTCTTAAGGGTGTTAGTGACCAATTCTGGTGCTAACAATGCAGAAAATAGAATATGAATGGATCCACCCACAATGTAAAAGTTGTGCATGCACACAATGCAGAAAGCCGTGTTACCAAAAAAGTTTGGAAAGAAAAGAACTGCTCTGAAGCAAATTCAACATCTGAAAAACAAACTGAGACCAGTGATGTATGCAAATAGACAAAAATGCAAATTTTGAAATCAGTGCATCAGAAATCTTTGACAAAAAGTGTGTTATCGAAAATTTTGGAAAGAAAAGAACCACTCTAAAGCAAATACAACATTCAAAAAACAAAATGAGACTAATGCTGGTATGCAAATAGATAAGAATGCAAGAACGCCTTGGAAATCTTTAAGAATGTAGACCCTTCTACAACAGAGAGTAAAAACAAAGAAGTTAATGCAACAATATTGGAAAACAAGACCCAATCGAAAGAACCACAGGTCATTACATCCATATCATTAGATGATGCGAATTCTCAGGGAAGAGTTGCTCCTCTTGGCAAGAGTGTGCAAAACTTCATGCTACAAGTAGAAAAGAACAATGGGATGGTTGATCGAAATTTGATCAATTCAACTCTTTCGCTGTGTATACTACAGAAATAGCAATAAAAACATATCATTTGACAATCAAACCAGTATAAAAGGAGATCAAATTATACAAGGATCTGTAGCAGAGATTACAGATGGGTTAGACATCTCATTGCTATCTAGAAATTTAACTCCTAAAAAAAAACAGCCTCAGTCCAAACAATTGAAAAGACAATTAGTTAGATAGCAGCTGCCTCCACAGCTACAAATAAAAGTAAAAGGAAAAAGAATAGACTGAAAGAAATAAAAGACATTATATCCACAACTAGTCCAGAGGATGTAGAAGATAGTGTTTTAAGGAAAAAATACGTTTTAAAAAATACAAAATGGGAAAACCAACTGAAAGTATAGGACAAGAAATCATGCAAGAGAAGTGGCAAAAAGTTTACAGTGATAGATGAGAATAGCAGATACAGTGCTTTACTGTAATTAAAGACTATATCCTTTGCGTATCCTTTATTTTCATATCTTATTGTTTTAATATGTTTATAATTGCATGGAATGTAAGAGGGCTTAACTCCCCTAAAAGAAAACTAGACTTATCTAGTCTGTTAACATCAATTAAACCTGGCATCATAGGTTTGTTAGAACATAAATTATATTCTAGTAAAATTGATGATTATCAGATTAGAAGTCCGAGGAACTAAAACATTTTGAATAACAATCATATGAGAGGAAATGGTTGAATTATGATTCTATAGGACCCTAATGTTTGGAAAATAAATTAATCTTCTTCTAATTTTCAGTACTATACTGTAAATGCATAAACAAGGGAGGATTTCTTTTAAAAATTATTTTTGTTTATGCGTCTAAATGTGAAAAAAGAAGTTGATTTTATGAAATCCGGTAACAAATAAATTCGTTAACCCCAAAAGTATGTATAAAGTGGGTTAATCAAAGAGAGGCCTTGTCGAAGACGGATGGAGTTGTTAGGATGAAGTATGCATCTATAACAAATATTGTCGTAGTCACCAAAATCATGTTAAACATCATATATGGTCCACGTAGGTCAATATGCAAATGAATATGCAAGTCAATATGCATGTCGACGTATAACTCGTAATTCCAAGTCAAATTGGTATGCAAATCACGAGTTCAAATCAAGTCAATTTGCTATGCAATTGTTTAACATCCAATCCTTGTGTGTACAAGGTTCAAGTGTTACCATGGGCAAAAATGGGGTCACAAATCAACATTGGCCGCAATGAATCAGACACTGACTGCGGCAACTCCAGCCTCAAAGGCTCGATGACAAATTCTGAGGACAAGGTAGGCAAGCGGCAACAGCTGAAGGTACTCCTATCTTACTTCGACGAAGATGGCGATGGGTCACGAGTGTTGAGTCTGCCTGAACCCTAATTTCAATTTTTCCTCTGCTCCTAATCTTGAAGATGAAGTGCTGACTGAAAATTAATTTGTAAGAATTTTCAGATTCATTCCATGTCAGTAAATCTCTTTATTGATTAATGATTTACTGTTAATCCCTATAAATTGATTGCCATTAGTTTTATGTCGGTGGTTATATACATTGGTGGAAGAACTTGATTATGCACCTTCATTAGTTGTTTTTAAGCCAAAGAGCATCATCGACTTTCAAATTCATGTTGTTGTGCAAGTTTTACTTTATTTTTAATTTTGTGTAAAGAAATGTGTGGTATATTGTTTATTTATGCTCAATTTGTTTGCTTGCATTCCATTTTATTTATTTATTTTATGTTAACAAATTTGTTTAAGACTCACTTTATGAGCTTGCATTTTGCACTTATTAGCATCAGAAGGGCCTGTGCATATCAAATATACAATGAAAGGCATGCATTAAATTCTTTTGAAAGTAATGAATGTTATGTCACAAATTTTGAGTTTCCAGAACCAATTCTTTGTTGCCAAAATACTATTTAACTTTGTAGATTTAGTTTCAATATTGTAGAATTGTAGTTTAAAAGGCTTATATTGTTATTTTGAATCAAGAAATCGTTGTTATCAGAATGTTCTCATAGATCAACCATATGTTTTTTACCTTCAATATAGGATTTTATTTCGTTCCTGGCGCATTGACTATTCAAGAACAAAGCCATTGGATTAGAGAGAGGCTGGTAAATTTTCCTCAGCCTCCCAATAGAACAAATCATAATGCTACATATGGCCCAATCCATGATTTGTTCAAATCTGTTGAGACTAACAAAGTTCTCATTGAAAAAGAGCAACTTGATAGAGATTTAAAGGGTGAGAAATATCTTGATGAAAACTTAGAAGATTCTTGTAGATATGTATTTATTGAAGCATATAACAGTACACAATAGAAGATAATTACAAACCTATATCTGCATCAGTTCTTTTACATAAACTACGCTGGAGCACTCTTGGTTTGCAGTTTGACTGGTCAAAGGTTGTAAGGTCTATTTTCACAGTTCAATACTTTTCCTTCTTGTATAATCTGAACAATTAGTGCTTCAGATCATCATCGTATTGCCTTAACTGCAGTTCAGCTTTGATATTACCCGCTTTAGGATATTGATGTCTGTTTAGCATCCCATTCATTCCAATTTTCGGCCAATCACAGTAGTTAAACAGATTAATTGTTGTTTTGAAAGGCTACTGTGCTAATCTTATAAAATTAAACTAAATTATTGTATTTTTTTTATTGTCCCCACCATACCTTATGTACACTACTAATCTATTTTTATATTATGATTGAATAGTGGTGCCATTTTAAAAACAAGGTTATTCATATTATTCAGTTAAAAAAGCAGATATCTGTATCGATTAAGCTAACAATCTATTTTGTAACATTGTCAAAAGGTGATGCATTTTCAAATGAAAGCCTGATTCTATCATCCAGTTATAACCAAAAGCAATCCGTTAGCATATCTTTTTTTTTTTTGAAAACCCATGAGAACCCGGCGGGCCGGTAAACTCCTGAGGAGGGTATAGTAAAGCCGTCCGCTGATCCAAGCCCCCATACCCCGGGTAAATTTATATAGGATAGGGAAGCGTATGGTAGGAATCGAACCTGAGTCTTTTTACCAGAACCCAAGCCTCATTTCCACTGCGCCGCACCCGCGGACAATCCGTTAGCATATCTCATCTTGTACAATCACTTCTGAAACGACGGCGAAACATAGTTTGAGAAATGAGAGCCAAACTCAAGCATAGATGAACTATGGGAGTTCGATAATATTTCTTATCTAGTCTCCTTAAATTGCAAAATATTTGGAAGGAGGAAAATTGATCAATACATCTGGTGAGTAGGTATGGAAGGAGTATTGGAAGTAACATATATCTCTTCAACCATACATTATTTTACTACATGAAAACACATGGATATTGACGTCCGTGTAGTATGTCATATATATTATTGAACTGCATGGCAATTTTTTATCTATGGCTAACCAGTCAACCGACTAGTTTCTAGTGGTATTTGGTAAGGGTGGGCAAAGAAGATTTCTGTACCAACCGGAGCCTTTTCCGTTTCTTCCGATCGTTGGTGGAAAGGTAATATTTGTTCCATGTTTCATTTCAACTTCAAAATTCCACTAGATGAAAACCGTGAAAAGTGGAAAATGTGGAATGGAACATGAAAATTCCACTTTTTCCGTAGCATGCAAATATAAAGATGAGAGGATTTTGATGTTGCTGACTATATGATGAGGCATGAACCAGTGAATCGGTGATGACCTAAATGGTGTGCTTAAAGTTTAAAGCGTTAACTGGGCAAACTAAGAGAAAAGTGATAGAAATGAATCATTTAACTGGGCAAACTAAGAGTGCTGAAACGAACGTGTAAATCAGTGATGTTAACAGTGGTGAAACCAATGTTATTCTAAACAAAATAAAAGTAATAAAATGTTAACAGTGCTAAACAGAACGTCCAATTGAGGCATTTAAAAATTCAGAATTGCAAAAAGTTGCAATTATATAAAGATATGATCTGTAGAAGGTTTGCAGAATAGTGTTAATAATATGATCAAATACATTGAAAAACTTAGTTGTACAGTTAAGTGCATTACTTTACCAAATACACTGAAAATTCGTAAATATGAACAGAATACATTGAAAATGTGAATATAATCAGTTACAGAAATAAATATGAGCAAATACACTTAAAATACATTACAGAATACACTGAAAATTCATAAAGAGAACTAAATTCATAAATCAACTACTAATTGAAGTGCATTGCTTTACATAACTAATCCAATAACAAACTTCATATCTAACAATAGTAATAACAACTTGTGCTACAAAATTGTTCTAGTCTTTCAGCATCATAATCACAGATTTTCGCGTGGCTTACTGATGATATAGCTCCAACTAGAAAATAATAATAAAAATTAACAATGATGATAAATAAAAAAAAGAGATTAGATTCTACCATGGAAAGGGATTGAACGTTTGTATATGAAAATTTTAACAAGAAAATTACTGTTTTCTTGCCGAATAAAATAGGTTTTAATAAACTTATACATACCTGGTTAAAATACCATGCCCTTTTGCTCATCTATTGTGTCATATTCTGCGATGATGATGCTGCAACCGATAAAGAAGAAGCTCCTATATATAGTTTTAGAAGTTGTTTAGGAAGTTGGTAATTTGATATGTCAAAACATCCAAAACCTATATGACACTTATTTATTAAATACAATTATTGCTACAAACATGACCTCAGACATTCTGCAAGAACTAGATGACAAATGTAAACTACCGATACACAATTACACAACATAAACTAAACAAGTATATTCTAATAGAAGAATCTGACAATTAATAGAATATATATATAACCTACTAAACATGAAAGAAGATATATGATTTCCATTAAAAAGTGCAATATTTCAACAATCATTAGTGCACATCCTTTATTGATAAAATCAAATCATGACTATTAAAATGAAAAGTCATGTTTATTGAGAAAGGATTAAAAGTCATTTCCATCAATAGAACTAAGAGTCATTTCCATCAATAAAAAGTCTTTCATGGATATAAACATCTTTTAGATAATTTTTAATCCAAAGTTATTTTGACAGTGTCAGTGAAACCATCTCTAAATTTCTTGTATTGTGATTAATCAAACATGTAATTGGTGCAAGTATGAACTAATGACTATGCGAAACTCTACTTGTAATGTAGTAATACTCTTTGAAAATATTTATCTTCACAAATTGCCACCGTATCCATGAACAATTCAACGTCCTCTTCAAATTGCATCTCAAGACAAATAAAGTTTTCCGCTTTGAACAAATCACTAAGACATACTAATACTTTAACCATTTTAGGAGCCAATGAATCCCTAAAGGAATTGATGACCCTTCGACCAAGAATAAATGCACTTTCGCTAGCAACGGTTGTACTAGGAATTGCTAGAATATCTTTAGCTATTTTTGAAAGCATTGAGTATTTTGTTTGGTTGCCTTTCCACCAATGTAACAAATGAAAATCTCTACTTATAAGGTTTTCAAATGGATCATTTAAATATCGATCAACCTCTTTATTTATTTCAAGTGATTGTTTTTCGCTTCTTATTTGTTGAAGCCTTCTTAATTTTTTGCTCCTAAGATCATTATCAAATTGTTCATCAATCTCTTCAATTCTTACAACAACATTCGATCCAATTACATTTGGTATATTCATACCCTTCCTATGTTCATCATATAGTTCATTTAAAGCATGTTTTATAACTCTAAGAAATTCATTCATTTTACCATCGCTCCAACCTATATCAAGAAAACTAATCTTCAAAGATTGAAATTTATATCTTGGATCCAAAATATGTGCTGTAAAAATGACTATTAATTACTTCGATACTTCCTTAATATTTGTTGAATTTAACTTTCATCAATTTTGTCACATTTTGCAAGTTAGAGTCATGAATATTGTTGCTAGCTTCTTCAATTGCATCTTGAATTAATATAACATCAACGAAAATTAATGAGGAAGTGACACTTTTGGTTGCACTAAGTTTCATTGTAGTTTCATAAAATCCTTTCAAAAACTCAACCAAAATTCTTCCTTTCTCCCAATCCTTATTTTTCGGTGGATCCGTTCTCTTTACAATTTTTTTCTTATCTTTGACCATCTCATTAAAATATGCTTTAATCAGTTTATCTTCCAAGCACATTCTATTAAATATTTTTCTAAATTTGTAAGCAATATCAAGTATTTTATAAGTCGCATTCCATCTTGTAGGGCAATCGAGTGGAACAATAACCATCTTATCTTTCTTCATCAAGTTGGAAAAATATCTAAATATATCCAACCTTGAAGGTGAAGTATGAATGCACTTAACTAAATTTCTAATGCCTTTAACAACTTGACAATAAAACTTCAATAAGATGACTATCAAATTTAATACATGACAAACACATCTCAAATGTAAATATTTCCCATTAAACAATAAAGAATTAGAATATTCTAATCTTCTCATTATATAACCAATTGCCGTATCGTTACACTAGCATTATCAACGGTGATGGTAACAATCTTATCTACTTTCCATTCATTCAAACAATTTTCTTATACCCTTTTTATTTCATCATCTTTGTGGCAATTGATCTTTGTAAAAGCTATGATTATTTTATGTAATTTCCAATCACTGTCCATGAAATGTAAAATGATCACCATGTAATTGATATTTTGAATGGAAGTCCAAATATCGATATTGATGCTAACTCTTTGATCTCCTATTATACTTTTTAACTTAGCTTTTTCTACCGAAAATTGATGACAAATAGATTATGCACATTTTTTCCTATCAGGATAATATAAATCTTAGTTGAACTTAGACAAATAATTCCTTAAACCCTTTAATTTCTACCATACACATAGTTTAATTCCTTAAACTCTTTGATCCTAAATGATATTTCATTGTTAATAATGAATTTAGCCAATGCTAACATACACATAGTTTAATTAAATGGAACTAAGGATCCATCCAACCCATCTTTTTTTTTATATATAAGAGATTCTGAACTTAAATAGAAAAGATGATATTGCAAACCGTTGTCCCTTACTTAGAATTAGCCGTGCACTCCGTTTTGCAGTACTTGCATAGTGCAATCGTCTCCATTTTCCCATTGTCCTTTTCTAAAAATCTTAGCCATGTGGTCCTATGCTATTGACTTCAGTTGCCTTGAAGGTTTTTTATACTGCATTTCACTTCGACTTTGCATATCAGACCCTTTTTGTCTACTTCGTTTGCCGCATTTGCACTTGATTCACTTGACTCCATAAAAAATCTACATATAATTAGAAACTGACCGTGAACAAAAACAGAGACTAATATGTAAATATGATGATATAAATAGAATACAACTATTAGTAGCAAGAAACATAGATATAAAGAAAAAGAGGAAGGAGAGATGAATGATATAACATTAACAGACGTAAGCAAATAGAGATTATTTGCAATAGAGTGAAGTCATTACATACTTTAGATTGGTACAAATCCAATCCTGGCGCAAAAGAAATTTGAAAAAATGTGTTCGAGCACACAAAGAAATCAAGCTGAAAGAAAACAAAAACAAACTAGAATAGTGTTTAGGCGGTAAATAGGTTTTACAAAATAACAAAATAATTTTTATTCTTCAGTTTGTTTCTGTATTCCTACTTACCGACTAAGCATTATTCTAATTTGTTTCTGTTTTCTTTCAGTTTGATTTCTTTGTTTGCTCTTGACCCACTTTTTTTTTTAAATTTCTTTTGCACCTGGATTGGATTTGTACTAATCTGAAATGTGCATTGACTTCATTCTGTTGTTAATAAACTCTATTTGCTTATGTATGTTAATGTTACATCGTTCATCTCCTTCCTCCTTTTCCTTATATCCGTGTTTTTTGCTATTGATAGTTGTATTGTATTTATATCATCCATGTTTACATGTTAGTCTCTGTTTTTGTTCATGATCAGTTTCTAACTAGATGCAGATTTTTTCATGGAGGCAAGTGAATCAAGTGCAAATGCGACAAACGAAGTAGGACAAACAATGTCTGATATGCAAAATCAAAGTGAAATGCAGTATAAAAAACCTTCAAGACAACCGAAGTCAATAGCATGGGACCTCATGACAAAATTTTTAAAAAAGGAAAATGGAGACGATTGCACTATGCAAGTACTGCAAAACGCAATGCACAACTAATTCTAAGTAAGTGACAACTGGTTTGCGATATTATCTTTTCTAGTTATGTCCAGAATCTTCTATATTTAAAAAAAATGTGGACAAGGGACCACCTCAAGATGGGTTGGGTGGATCCTTAGTTCCACATTCTTTTAATCAAACTAGGTGTATGTTGGCATTGCCTAAATTCATGATTAAGAATAAAATATCATTTAGGATGGTAGAAAGTAAAGATTTAGGGAATTATTTATCGAAGTTCAACCAAGATTCATATTACCTGATAGGAAAAAATGTGCATCATCTATTTGAGATCTATTTTCGGTAGAAAAAGCTAAGTTAAAAAGTATAATAGGAGAGCAAAGAGTCAGCGTCACTACCGATTCTTGGATTTCCATTCAAAATATCAATTGCATGGTAATCACTGCACATTTCATAGACAGTGATTGAAAATTACATAAAAGAATCATAGATTTTACAAAGATCAATAGCCACAAAGGGGATGAAATAGGAAGGGTATTAGAAAATTATTTGAATGAATGTGGAGTAGATAAGATTTTTACTATCACCGTTGATAACGCTAGTGCTAACGATATAACAATTGGTTATATAAGGAGAAGATTAAAATATTCTAATTCTTTATTGCTTAATGGAAAATATTTACATTTAAAATGTGTTTGTCATGTATTAAATTTGATAGTCAACGATGGATTAAAGTTTTACTGTGAGACTGTTGAAGGCATTAGAAATTTAATTAAGTACATTCACTCTTCTCCTTCTAGGTTGGATAGATTTAGATATTTTTCCAACTTGATGAAGAAAGATAAGATAACTATTGTTTCACTTGATTGTCCTAAAAGATAGAATGCGACTTATAAAATGCTTGACGTTGCTTACAAATTTAGAAAAGTATTTGATAGAATGTGCTTAGAAGATGAACCGACTAAAGCATATTTTAATGAGATGATCAAAGGTAAGAAAATTTTTTGTAAAAAGAAGGGGTCCACCAAAAAAATGAAGATTGGGAAAAAGGAAGAATTTTGATTGAGTTTTTTGAAAGGATTTTATGAAACTACAATGAAACTTAGTGCAACTAAAAGTGTCACTTTCTCATTAATTTTCGCTGAGGTTATATTAATTCAAGATGCAAGTGAAGAAGTTAGCAACAATATTTATGATTCCAACTTGCAAAATGTGGCAAAATTGATGAAAATTAAATTCAATAAATATTGAGGAAGTATCAAAGTAATTAAATAAAGTCATTTTTATAGCACCTACTTTGGATTCAAGATATAAATTTCAATTCTTGAAGATTTGTTTTCTTGATATAGGTTGGAGCAATGGTAAAATGAATGAGTTTCTTGGAGTTATAAAACATGTTTTAAATGAACTATATGATGGATATAGGAAGGGTATGAATGTACCAAATGCAATTGGATCGAATGTTGTAAGAATTGAAGAGATTGATGAACAATTTGATGATGATCTTAGGAGCAAAAAATTATGAAGGTGTCAACAAATAAGAAGAGAAGAATAATCGCTTGAAATAAATAATGAGGTTGATCAATATTTAAATGATCCATTTGAAAATCTTACAAGTAGAGATTTTCATTTGTTAGATTGGTGGAAAGGCAAGCAAGCAAAATACTCAGTACTTTCAAAAATAGCAAAATGTATTCTAGCGAAAGTGCATTTAGTCTTGGTCTGAGGGTTATCAATTCCTTTAGGGATTCATTGGCTTCTAAAATGGTTGAAGCATTAGTATGTCTTAGTGATTGGTTGAGAGCAGAAAACTTTAGTTGTCTTGAGATGCAATTTGAAGAGGACGTTGAATTGTTCATGGATATGGAGACAATTTGTGAAGATAAATTTTTTTCAACAAGTATTAATATATTACAAGTAGAGTTTTGCACAATCATTAGTTCACACTTGCACTAATTACATGTCTGATTAGTCATAATATAAGAAATTTAGAGGTGGTTTCATCGACAATGTCAAAATAACATTGGTTTAAAAATTATCTAAAAGATGTTTACATTCATGACAGACTTTTTATTGATGGAAATGACTCTTAATTCTTTCTCAATAAACATGACTTTTCATTTTAATAGTCATGATTTGATTTTATCAATTAAGGAGGTGCACTAATGATTTTTGAAATATTACACTTTTTAATGGAAATCCTAAGCACTTGGCTAGTATTGTATCCTCTTTCATGTTTAGTAGGTTTTATATATATATATATATAAAATTAATTGTCAGATCCTTCTATTAAAATATATTTGTTTAGTTTATGTTGTGTAATTGGGTACGAGTAGTTTATATTCGTCATCTAGTTACTTGCAGAATGTCTAAGGTCATGTTTGTAACAATAATTGTATTTAATAAATAAATGTCATATAGGTTTTGAATGTTTTGACATATCAAATGACCAACTTTCTAAACAATTTCTAAAACCATATAAAGGAATTTCTTTTTTATCGGTTGCAGCATCATCATTGTAGAATATGATGCAATAGATGAGTAAAAGGACATGTTATTTTAAACAGGTATGTATAAGTTTATTAAAACCTATTTTACTCCGTAGGAAAACAATAATTTTCATATACAAACGTTCAATCCCTTTCCACAGTAGAATCTAATCTTTTTTTTGTTTATCATCATTGTTAATTTTTGTTATCATTTTCTAGTTGGTGCTATATCATTAGTAAACCATGCGAATATCTATGATTATGATGCTGAAAGACTAGAACAATTTGGTAGCACAAGTTGTTATTATTAGATATGAAGTTTGTTATTGGATTAGTTCTGTAAAGCAATACAGTTCAATTAGTAGTTGATTTATGAATTTAGTTTTTTTATGAATTTTCGGTGTATTTTGTAATGTATTTTAAGTGTATTTGCTCATATTTATTTCTGCAACTGACTACATTCATATTTTCAATGTATTGTGTTCATATTTACGAATTTTCATGTGTATTTGGTAAAGTAATGCACTTAACTGTAAAACTGGGGTTTTCAGTGTATTTGATCATATTATTAAACACTATTTTGCAAACCTTCTATAGATTATATTTTTATATAATTGCAACCTGCTGCAATTCTACATTTTTAAATGCCTCAATTGGACGTTCTATTTAGCACTGTTAACATTTCTTTATTCTTAGTTTGCTTAGAATAATATTGGTTTCACCATTGTTAACATCACTGATTTACACGTTGGTTTCAGCACTCTTAGTTTGCCCTGTTAAATGATTCATTTCTGTCACTTTTCTCTTAGTTTGCCCAATTAAGGCTTAAACTATAAGCACATCATTTAGGCCATCACTGGTTGGCTTCAGGTCCATGCCTCATCATATAGTCAGCAACATCAAAATTCTCTCATCTTTATATTTGCATGCTACATGAAAAAGTGGAATTTTCTTGTTCCGTTCCACATTTTCCAATTTTCACGGTTTTCAACCAGTGGAATTCTGAAGTTGATGAAATGAAACACGGAACAAATATTATCTTTCCACCAACGATCGGAAGAAACGGAAAAAGCTCCGGTTGGTACGGAAATCTTCCGTGCCCACCCATACTTGCATGTGTGTGAACAATAGGGAAATTTATTTCAACAATTAGCCAAATATCCTAATATTCTGAATGTTGATTCCTATCTTTAAAGGCTAAAGACCGTTATAAATTCTTGGCACTTAATATGTATTAGTTAGAATGTTGTTAACAAATGGAACAAATATGTACCGATTTATGTGCTTGTTCAATCTATTTTCATAATTGAAAGGCAAATCAATGCGCCGCTAATTTACTTTCCTAATCTTACGTTATGTTGTACTGCAGAGGAATTACGATGTGTCACTTCAACCTAACAAGATACCAGATTCCCATTTGCTTTCTAGCAAAGAAAATGGTAGTTCCAGCTATTCCCATAGGAGATTTTTCAGCCAGAAGGTGCAATAGCCAACTATTTTGGCCCGGATATGTACTGATTGGAGCAAACCTATTGTAAGCATAAGGTATGAATTATGATTCACATGTCTTGTATGCTAATTTTTATATGCAGTTGTATTTTATGGGCAAAACATTTTTTTTGTAGCTTGGGATGCAAGGCAATATTCGTATTAGGAGAAAAGTTGAGAGTTGATATTCCTGTAGCCATGTTTCTTAGAAGTAGAGATATCGTACTTATGGCTGGGCAAGATAGGGAACGCTTTCATGGTTAGGCAATATTTACGAATGACAGTTGTTAAAGTGAGAATTAATTTGACTAAGGGAAATGAAAGTTAATGAGAAAATTATAGAAAATGATGAAATTTACTAGGGAGATGATGATGACGATGACAGCACTAGTACTATAATAATAATAAACCAAATAATTATAAGAAATAAAATAAATAAATAAATCACAGGGAAGGCATAAATGCCACTCGCTCTCTACTAATTCCCTACCCTTTTTATACTTATCTCCTCTTTATTTCTTTACTACTGTCAAAATTGTGGCCTACTAAACACATTATACGTTGCTAGAGATAAATATTCTCCCTACACACAGATGCGTTTCTTCTGTTGGTACTACTATAATACTTCATCAAAATTTTCATTAATAACTGAACACAAATTTGTACTTAATTTTGCAGGAATTCCGAGAATATTCACAGATAAGAATAATGCAGATGTTTCTCAGCTGTTATTTCAATTCTTGAGTGATGAAGATGTATATATCAGTTGCAACTTCAAAGATCAATATTAATATTAGGCAAGTTAATTAAAAGCACAGTATATTATTGTTATGTAATTTTCTAAAACTTAGTGACCACCAAAATCAACAAAAGCACTTGATTTTCTGCTTGCTTAACTGCCCCATTTTTTGGATGAAACATTGACTATTACGTTTTGGTTTGTTCTTAAAACATATACAATGGAATATTATGGGTTAAAACTGTGGAATATTATGTGTGTGAACATTTGCTTATCTTTTGTGTTACATTTTTATGTTTATTATTTTCTATGATTATTGCATTATTTAAATGGTATTATGTTTTAGAAATATTCTAATGTAGCATTTAGATACGGTATTGACTATCGTAATTTACGGGGATATAACATATTTTTAAAATGCAAAATTTTTAACCTTTAGGGCGTTTTTCTGGTGTTATAAATAGTCCAATATCTATTAAAATGTGTCGCTATACAACGTCTATTAAACCCCTGTTATAGGCTATTATATCATTTTTTGTGCGATGTCATAGGCTTTTTTTGTTACAGTGCGTGTTAACCTTTTACCGCTAAATGCGATCGTACTCAATTGTAGACGATGTTATCTACTTCCGTCGTCGACTTTTAACTTATTACGGACGGTCTTACTGTTTGCTACCATTGTTCTGTAGCTATGTTTAATACTGTAAGTTAAGCTTTATTTTGATATCATTTATTTTCTGACTAGTACATTATCAACTCACTTCATCTTTATTTATTGGTGTCGATAATCTTCCTTACTTCAATATTGGTTATAATGGTAGTGTTCACCAAGGCTTTATGATATTCATCATTGTCATATCCAACGATTTATGTTTGTGAGTGCTACATAACCATTTTTATTTAATTTTCATATAACTTCTTCATGGGACTCTCTCATTGGAATCGAAATTAATGTCATTTAAGAGTTGTTATCTTGGGAATAGCATAAACTTTGTCACTTCGACAGTATATAGACTACTTAAACAATATTTTTTTTCCTACTTGGCATGTTCCAAAACTTTTATATAGTATGAACATGATTACTTCCTAAGTTTGGAATAATATCACCTGGGAGGGCAATGGAAGGTAGAAGTCCATTAAGAAACCTAGTAAAGGGTCTAAACCTTCACCTTTAGCTAGTTAGAACGGAGATAATCTCTTGAACCCATCATACATAATGACTCAGGAAGAGGTGAAATCTATTCTTGAGCATTAGAGGGATTAAAGCCATTCCGGCCGGCCCTGCAGACAACATCTATAGCCCACCAAAGGGATATTTCACATTTAGTTCCACACACATCTGGCATACTAGTTATCTTCCTTTTCCTAGCTTTCTCTAAAGATATCTGGAACATTTGGACATCGCTTCAATACAATTTTGCCAAACACCTATGCATATTTGACTCACTTAGAAGTCGTGGCTCGGGAGGCGGGACTTTCCTCCCTTAGTGCCGAGAATCTTTATTCGATAGCTGGTCTTGCTAAGGCGGGAGAACAATCAGGCCATCAATTGTACCTAATCCATCATCTTCCAAAAAGTATGATTTCTGTGGGTGTAACGACCCGTAAATTTTCGATAATAAAAAATAGTTAATTTAATAAAGATTTTGTGATTTAATATTGGAAGAAATAAAATTTTTGATTTAACAATAAGAATATAACAGGAATGCAATGTAATGATTTTAATTTAAGGTAATTTATAACTGCTTTAAATGTAATTTCAATTAACTTAAAATGATTAAAAATTTATAATTGGGTATAGTTTGTAAATTAATTGTAATAATGTGTGGGTAAATTCATAATTGGATTTAAAGAGTAATTGACAATTTAAATGTTGATTAATTAATGAAATAATTTGTAATAAAGTGTAATTGGATAGAATTAGTATAGTGTAAGTGTTATAACATTTGTTTGTAAATAATAAACTTATAAATGTTATTAAATGTAAATGGTGAAAATTGTTATTTGTTACCAATTTAATTTCAATTACAAATAGGTGCAAATAAATGTTACATTAATGTGAATTAATACAATAACTGCAAATTGAAAATGTAATAAAATGTACAGAAATGTCAAGTACACTCATTAGGTAATAAATTGATTTAATAAAAGAATGAAACCAAGATAAATAAATTAATTGAGATCCAAATTTTAATTAATGTAAAAAATCGACAAAATTCAATATAATTGAAATATAGTAGTTAATACAAATAAAAGATGGAAATTGTAGCATATTAGTGAAATAAGAGATAGACAAATGTTAACTATGTTATTAGAGTAATAATTGATTGAATATAAAGATTGAATTCAAATCAAATCAATTTATTAGAATTAAATTATAATTAATTGGATTAATTGCAGCCGAAAGTGAACATTGTAATTTGAAAAATAATTAGCACTGAATTTGATATGTAAATTTGTTATAAATTATTGTAAATGTCTATGAAAGCAAAAATGATAAAAATGGTTAGTTAATTCATTTGAATATAAGAAGTGATAAATTTATTTAATAATAATTTATTTAATTAACGTGAAAATAGTTATTTTGGTCATTGTCTTGGATTTCGACGAAACCAGTTTCATCGGATCTGTAACGTTGATTTATTGTAAGGTTTCAATTTTCGTACGTTGTCGTTTGATCATACAGACTCGAAACGCGTGAAAATCGATTTAATTAAATTCAACTGAAATCAATTTGAAACAAACTGATTTTAAGCTAACTTCTTCATATGATGGAATTAGGACTTGAAATCCATTCCACTGAGTTTAAATTTATCAAAAACATCTATTTCGATATATGGGATGACCCATTTCCGTTTCGGGAATGAAACATGCCTTTTCGGTCGTTTATCGTTCAACTTTCAAATCGATCTAGCCCATTCATTCCTATTTCTGATCTGCCTATATATTGTTCTGATCCAACCTTTGCCTCCTTTCTATTTTCTTATTCCATTATTCTTTACGTACTTTTCCTATTAGCTTCTCCTTCTTCCCAATGGCTACAGATACAAACCCTAATTCAATTTCCGAACAAATTTCAAAAATATTAAAACTCCTCAAAATATGTCATATTATATATCGATTTGAAGCTCTTGACGAGTGCAACTCAAATCTACAGTTCATTTTTCGATTTGAGTTGCGGTTCGGCCAGAAATCATCAATTTATTTTCAGCCATTCATATCGGGTTATCGTTTTTAACGGTTGGTCTTCCACTATGCGACGATCGGGAAGTACAGGCTCTAGAGGCCGCGGAGCAGGTCCTAGATCTGGGCTTGGTTCATCGTTTGGAGGTGTAATAACTCGGAATTTAGGAGATTACCGAAATATTAAATTATAATGCAAATTACAATTTAATATGGGAATTATGAATTTATAGATGGAATAAATTGATGATAATATTGTTTATTAAAATAAACAATGTTTGTTGATTAAGAGTTGGTTTTTTCTATGTAAACAAATGGGAAATAAAGTTTAAAACACTTTATTGGTGGTATGGAATGAGAATAAATGATGAAAATAAATTATTGGGTTAAAATTTATAATATTGGAGTTTTATTTCAATATTAGCCTTTTATCCCCGAAAAAGAAGAAGGATAAACACGAAGAAAATAAATTTTTGTGGTATAATTATGTTTGAAATAATATTTTAAAGCTATATAAATGTTAAAAGCATTTTTATACACTTTAATGAACTTAGGAATAAATTTTTATTGGTGGAAATTGATGAAAATAGTGATTTTTCACTAATAATGTTAATATTGGTAAATAATTGATATTAAATTGTGAAAATAATATTTTTAATTGAATTTTTTTACATTACTAACATATTCCCTTTGTTAAAACATGAAAAATGCAATTTGTTTCATGTAAATCGGAATTTATACGTGTAAATATGTTGAAAACAAGTTTAAACTTGTAAATAGCAAACTCAAAAATACAATAAGTGTTAAAATGGGCTTAAAGAGCATAATTAATTGCCTATTAGCCCATCACGTGGATCCTTCTATTGAGGTACGATCATTTTTCTCATTACAGTAAATCATCTTCCTCAAAGAGCTTCTCAAGAGAAAAACAATGACTCCATTCTAATGAACATCAAGTTTTTATCAATATCCTTGTGAATTAAGCACTAAGATTCAAGTTAAATACTAAGATACAGGTAATCTCTATCCTTATAAACTCTCTCATCCATCAAAATCTAAAATGTTGCTATTGTATGTTTCTAATTGCAATATCATTGTCTGCATGTATCTTTTATGCTAGCAACAGCTTACTGAAGCCCAAATCTGAACGAAATCTTCAATCTTTGCTACCAAATCGCTGCTACATCTTGCTAAAATTATGCGGTAAGTAAAATCGCTTATAGTAAGTCATCTACAATGTGAATTTCTTGGTTTCAGCGAAGTCCATATGCAAAATTTTGAGTCTTTTTGTTCAGTTTTATGTTTAAAAAGTGGCATTTTAGAAAAAATATAACTTTCTCATCTTGCAGCAAAATGCTGCCAAATTTTAGTATGCTGTTGTCCATATACTAAAATTTATTTCTGCAAATTTTATTCAATTTCGGGTAATTTTGATACCTGAAATACATCGTCGAAGTTGGCTAGAAACTAGATTTGCCGCTGTGTTCATTTTTGTGTTTGAAAAAGTGTCATTTTTAAAAAATGATAACATCTTCAATTTGCAACGAATTAATCTCAATTTTTGATATGTTATAGCATTCATGCTATACTATATTTTTGAATTTTTTTATTGAATTTTGAATTGTTATGATATAGCAAATCGGCGGTTGAAATTGGCCAAAAATCTCTCTGTTTGTTGGCCGAAAAAGTGTCATTTTCAAAAAATCATAGCTTCTTCAATTTGCAGCAAATTATCCTCAATTTTTGATATGTTGTATTATTCATGTTATATTATAATTCAGAAAATTTTCATTAAATTTTGAATTATTTTGATACAGCAAATCATTGGTTAAACACAGCCAAAAATCCATCTCTATTGTTGGCTGAAAATGTGCTATTTTCATAAAATCTTGACTTCTTCAATTTGCGGTGAATTATTCTCAATATTTGATGTTGTAGTATTCGTGCTATACTATATTTGTGCAAATTTTCACTGAATTTTGAATTGTTTTGCTATAGTAAATTGTTTGTTCAAAACAGCCAAAAATCCATCTCTGTTGTTGGCTGAAAAAGTGCTATTTTCAAAAAAAATCATAACTTCTTCAATTTGCAGCGAATTACTCTCAATTTTTGATATATTGTAGTTTTTGTACTGTATTATATTTAGCAAATTTTCATTGAATTTTAGATTGTTTTGGTATTGCAAATCGTTGGTTGTTTTGTTACCCCAAATTATTGTCCAAAGTCAGCCAAAAATCAGTTGCTTGGTTGATTGTTCTTTTGCTTCTATTTGCGCTTTCGCTAACCGTTTCACTGCATATTTCGATGATTTTGAATATTGTATGAACAAGTTTGATGATGAATGTTAAAGTTTTTTTATCCGACAACGGATTGAATTGAAATTTTTAGAATTTAAATTTTATTTAAATTCTATTTCAATCTAATTATTGATAAATGTCGATATTTGAAGAATTCGATAGTTTTAATCGATTTAGTTTTCGAATAAGTTTTTAATTTTTTTTATAAATTATGGTTAATTAAATAAATGTTTTAAGGACATTTTAAAGGGGTTTTTGAACAATTATTTATTTTTTAAAAATATTTTATAAATGGGTAATCTATTCGATAAATGGATTTTTCCTTATATAACTTATTTAAAAATCTCTAAAAATTATTTAAAAATACCGTTTTCTCTACAAAATTATTCTACATATATTTTAGCCTATTTAGATGATTTTCGGCGTATAAGAATTAGAATTAAACAATTTGGCAAAAATACGTGGTATGAGACATGTGTTTTCGCCTAGTCGCTTAATATCAGACTTTTATTGTCGAATCTGCTTTAAAGTACTGTTTTATGATATTTTTACTTGCCGAAGACATGAGGCTGGATTTTTATGATGAATTGATGATGGTTTTGATGTTTATGATGGATTTTTACTCGTCGATGAAATGAGACAAGTCTCGATGCCACTTTAAACTCATCAAAGTATGAGACAAAATGAGTTGGGTGCTTTACACTCGCCAATGAGACGAGGCGGTGTATGTTTGATTTGGATTTTTATGAATGTTTTCTAATGTGGCATCGACTGACGATAGTAAACCAATAAGTGCAAATGTATGATATTGGACGTACATTAACGCCCATTGGGTTCCTATTCGAGAAGTTGTGACACATTCAAGAAGTTACTAGTACTATAGACTGAGTACACAATTGGAGTCACTACGATGTTTACGATGTTATACTAGACTCTAATCATCACGATGTTATCACTCGAGTTTTGTAACTGGGTGTCATCACGATATTCCCGACTATAGTCAATCAAGATGATCACGATGTTGTGATGTTATGTGACCCCAAGTCATCGTGATGAATGGTACCAAATAATAGTAGTACTAGTCAAGATAAAAAGCACGTGCAATTTTCTATGAAGTTTTCGATGTTCGATTTCACTTTTTGTGATGTTGTTGTTTGAATACGACCTTGAGTATAATATAGGCTACATTTATATTATACTACATGGTGATTTCGATTATGATTGACTTTAACTCTTATTGAGTTCTTATGATAGATTATGATGATTTGATGTTTCTTTATGGAGTTATTATATGGTTCTCATCCCTTATCCACTTTACTTATAGATGTCCTTAAGAGAAACCATATGCACATTACTTATTGAATTCCCTTGAAATAGATAGATGAATCACTTATGTCCACTTTCTCATGAATGATATGATGAATAATATGTCATTCCGTTGGCAACAATGGAGTGATTCTCACACTTCTGCTTATTACTGAGATCCTTACTACTGATAAGTTCTAGCTTGCCTGATCCATGTGTGTTTTTCACTCGGGTCAGACCGAGTTGCAGGTTAGGTATGGACTGCTGCTTCCCTTGGATCATTTTGCTGGCTTTTGTTGGGCTTTATCATTTTGGCTTGGATATCGTACTTTTTGAGTAGTCGACTCTTTTGTTATCATCATGTGTATTCTTTTGTGGGATGGTTGTATATGTTATTCGGTAGTCCATGCTACTTATGTATGATGTGCTATTATTATGACGTATGGTGATGTGTATATATATACTCTGATCTGGGTTTACTGTTCTGTGACTGTTACATTTACTTACTTGCACATTGCATTTATTCTGAGACAGTCCGAAACCACCATAGAGTGCATTAGTCATGGACTAAGTGTGTCGACCACATATGAGATAACGAAAAAAGAGAGACATATTCGACACGCTTAGCCCTTAAGTAATGTATTACTATGATGGTCGCCTTTAACCAGCCCTATTCTCTGCATTAGTAGATATGATTACTTTGTAATTCTCTTTACTAGTGTAGGTCTCGGGGTGGGGCGTCATAGCTTGGTATCAGAGCATTGTTTCAGAATATAATGTAATATATACAAAACAGTATACGAGATACCATACATCAGATATAATACATCTATATACATGATCCCTTAATCAAGATCGGTTTCACTTTGACCTTGCCTTGTCCCTATCCTTGTTTTGATTCGTGTCCCTTTTTAATTCCTTTGGTGTAGATAGAAAGGAATATGTCTAGGAATGTTAATTATATTCCGTAGTATTCCTTAATTTCTACACTTGAATAGCTAATATATCTATTTACTCTGTGAATAATCCTATCTTATCTTATCTTTCAGCTATGTCGAGTAGAGGTAGAGGACGCTCTTCGATGGCGGGACTGTCCAGCGGTTCTCCTCCTGAAGGTGTATATATGTCTACCGATCAGATCCTTGAGCTTATTTGGAGCACTCAACCTCCCGCTCCAGCTCACTCTCCTCCTCCATGCAAATCTGCATTTGCACGCATGTGTAGCGACTTCACACATTTTGGTGGCAAGATCTTTAAAGGAACCGAGACTGTTTTAGATGTTGAGGTGTGCTCAGTTCTTGTGAGCGTATCTTTAGTCGTATGGAGATCTCTAATCATCACCGAGTCCTTGTAGCATTCGGTATGTTGCAAGAACGAGCTTTACATTGGTATGATCTACTTGTTGTCGAGATTGATGAGTCCACTCTAGAGTGGGATCATTTCCGTGAGAGATTCGAACTCAAGTTTATTCCAAAATCCGAGAAGCCTATTCTTGCTCGACGTTTCCTTGATTTTAAACAAAGAAAGTGTACCGTTTTTGAATATGTTGCATCCTTTGAAGCCTTTTCTAAATAAGGTCTCGAGCACATCTCTACCCCTTATAAGACTTAAGTTCGTCTCCGAGCTTAAGAAATATCTAAAGAAGTCCCTCATGCTTCGCCTTGAGCTCACCTTTGAAAAGCTTGTGGATGCGGCCCTTCAGCTTGAAGCGGTTGAGAAGGAGAAGGATAGTGATGATGAGGGTAATGTTCGAGGGAACCCGAATAAGAAGAAGTTTTTCCGTAAGAGTAAGCCATTCCATCCCAGTAAGAAGAAGAAATAGAGGGTATCTTCTTTTCTGTCTCAGTCTACTCCTTCAACTAAGCCTTTTGCATGCTTCAATTGTGTTGCACCTCACCATCCAGTGAGAGAGTGTCCTAAGCCTAAGTGTTGTCTTTATTGTTAGAAGGAGGGACATTTGGTTTCAGCTTGTCCCAAAAAGGAGAAGGGTTCTCGTCAAGGTCATCTTAGTGTAGCTACTACTTCTAGATATGCTTCTCAGCCTCGAGGTGCTTTTCCTTCCATTCTAGAGAGCTCTATTTTATTCCATGATCGTTCTATTCGGGTGCTTTTCGATACAGGTGCTTCTCTTTCCTTCGTGTATCGAAGAAATTCGTTGATGCTTTACTGTTAGATGTTTCCTTCTTGCTTACTTCCTTACGGATTGCGAATCCTATCAAGAGATCCGCAACCCTTAGTCTATTTTGTGATGATGTTGAGATTTCGATTTGTGAATTTTCTTTTCGTGCGAATCTGCATATGATTCCTTTCCTTGATTTTGACATGATATTGGGTATGGACTGGCTAGTTCGATACGATGCCAGGATTCTATGTTGGAGCGAGTCTTATATGTTCGACATCCCTAATCTTTCGATCAGTTATCTCTTTCACTTCTTGATTCCGATTGTGTTTCCATGGCTTCTTTATTTTCTCTGGACTCTCGAGACGATGATGATAATGTATCTCATATCCCGATCGTTTGTGAATTTTCGAATTTATTCGAACCCATTTCTGGTTTACCTCCTAAGAGAGCTAATGAGTTCCATATCGATCTTATTCCCGGCGCCCAGCCAGTTAGTCGTCCTCCCACGAGGATGTCTACATGTGAGAGCGAGAAACTCAAAAAGCAACTTCTCGAGCTTGAGCCAAGCATTTTATTCGTTCTACTTCTTCACCGTGGGGAGCCGCGGTAGTATTCATAAAGAAGTCCGATGGGACTCTTAGGCTTTGCGTCGACCATCGCAAGCTTAATGAGTTAACATCAAGAATCAGTACCCTTTACCGAGGATCAACGACATATTGAATCAGTTGAGTGGTGCTAAGGTCTTTTCACAGTTAGACCTTGCACTAGTTTTCATCAGCTCCGAGTTGTAACGACCCATATTTTTCGTGTCGACAAATCGTAAAATAGTTGCCATTAGGTCTTTTGCATTGTTTGAGTCAACCATAGTTAGGTCGTGTGAGCGAATTAGGGAAGCAAGCGACCTAAGGGGTGGACCGAGTTAAGGAGGTAGGGCGACTTAGGCAGTGGCCGAGTTAAGAAATTGGAGCGACCTAGTAGTTAGCCGGTTTAAGATAGTAACCGACCTAGGGATTCGACCGACCTAAGTATAGTGGACGACTTAGGAGTTAACGACTCATAGATGAGACCGACCTATAGTGGTAGCCGACTTAGTAGTTGGCCGACTTAAGAGTTAACGGCTTAGGGAGATAGCGACTTATAGGGGTTAACGACCTAAGTATTGGACCGACTCATAGGAAGGGACGACCTAAAGGATGGAACGATCTAAGGGTTAGTGGCTTAGGTCGTAAGACTCTGTGTGTTTAGATAGGTCGTAAACGAGTTAAGGATAGGTCGACCATATGGTTAAGTCGTTAGGTCGGCTATGCCGTGTTGTGGTTAAGTCGCGTATGTGTTCATGTGTGTGTGGTCTTAGGTCGGCTATGCGTTGGGTTGGCTGTGTGTGTTAAGTAGTTGGGTCGGCAGCTGTGTTGAGTCGTGAGTCGGTAGGTTGTTAAGTCGTCCAGACGACTTAGGAAAGAACGCGGCTTCCATGTTAGGTCGCGTGTGTGTTGAGCCGTGTGTTGTGTTAGGTCGGTAGGTCGTGGGGTTCTTGAGTCGTAGGTCGTTAGGTCGGCGACGACTCAAGGGGACGGCCGACTTAAGAGATTTCTGCCTATAAATACACGGCTTTGGTTCACTTTTTGGGATCCGGATCTTGAAGCGACGAAGTGCTGCTATTTTGGGAGCTCAACTTCAACACTTCTTCACTTCTTTTCTCCACTTTAATCTTGTGCTTCCATCCATCTAAATTGAAGATCAAGATCGAAGATCTAAGAGCCAAAGTTGAAGATCTCCATCCATTGAAGAGAGATTTCATCGTTTGAAGGGAAATCTTGTCGGATCAAGCTAGATCCTTTGCTGTCCAGATCTGGAGTTGGTAGCTTTTGAAGTGTTTAGGTGATTCGGTGAGTGGTGGTTATCTCTCACACGGACCCAAAGGAGTATATTGGATCGGTGGCTTGTTTGTGTGTTAAAGATAGTGATTTCATGCATTTTCCTTAAGTCTGCATGTAGATCCATTGTCCATCAAGTTTTGATATCCGTTTTACTACATGTTAACCTATGCTAGTTCATTCATCAAGATATTACTTAGAATTCATGCTTGTTAGATTTGGACTCTTGATTTACGAAATTTCCATTATGGTTATAAATGTTTATTTAGATCATATTTGAATGATTGATTACTTAGATTAATGATTGATTTGATTGATTGCTACAAATTAGTCAATTGATGATTTGATTTGGACAAGTTGGTCGAAGATGATTCAAAAGCTAAGTGGAAATGCTCTTGAATAAGGAAAGCTGCTTGTGGCATATGAAGCGGATGAGGAAGCTCATATGGATAGATTTGATGATGATGTTGAGATGGGACTTTGCTATGATATGAAGAAGCAAAGCATGATGTGAGATAGCCTTGGTTTAATCTAGACGGGATCATCCCAAGCATGTTGATAACTCGGTGGTATGGTTCGAGTTCGTTGATTATGGTTGGCTCGAGAGGTAGCTTGAGCAAGTTTGAGAATCGTCGTCGAGGAGGATGACTAGAAGGCTTGGATTTCATCGTTATTGAAGGTTCTAGAAAACTCAAAGAAAGAGTACATGGGGCGCCCAAACGACTACAGGTAGGTGGTCGGGACACCCGGAAGACTACAGGTAGGTGGTCACGTACTCTGGGCAGATTCGATAGTCCTAGGCACGGGCTGCGACGACGTGCAGAGTTATGTCTAGAACCGGGGTTACCATTGGTCCTTGACTTACGGCTGAAAGAATGTGTCGGTCATTCAATTAACGGTGATATTGAAGCAATGATAACAGTGATAGCCAGAGTCATGGATGTTTGGATGTTTTGGTTGTATCGTCGCTTGGGCCAAGAGCGATGTTTTCAGGGTACTTACCTGTTCTTGGTTTAGGCCTTGGGGGTCTGTACTCGAAAAATACCGACCTTGACTCGGGTGATAATAGCTTTACTTTAAATGTCTGATTTATTATGTTTGTTTCTGCTTTGTGTGTCTGGGGGCTATCACTGTAGAAAGAGGTGGAGTGGGATGGTTGGGTTCCTATTTTTTTTTTACCCTTTATGCTCTTTTGGTACGTTTGATAGTTGATTTACTGCTCACTAAGACTTTTGTCTGACTCAAGATTTTATGTTTAACTCTTATTACCTTGGGCTGTTCATCCATGTTGGGATGGGCAGACTAGGTAGCAGGTGACAAGTGCTGTTCTTAGTGACCAACGCTGTTGATGACGAAGACGAGCTGGAGGCTTTTGCATATTGTTTTCTTACTTTATGTACTGGATGTTCCGCTGTTTGTATGATTCTCTGAGCGTTATGTAGTGAGGCTTGATGTATTGACTATTCAGATTGTTGTACCAAACTATTATGAGTTTATATGATGAGATTCTGTTCTATAGAGTTTCACTATGTATACTTTCTATTGTTTTTTAATCCATGCGCTATGAGTAATACGATAGACTATTCTGTGTTTACCTTACCCTGATGATCGTCCATGGCGGCCTGACACATTTTACAGCGCACTATTTCCTTGTTTAGTGTAGGAGTCATGGGCGGTCGTCACATTTGGTATCAGAGCTTTGGTTAATCGATTTTAGCCAACGCTCGCTGACGTAACTACGTATGAGAGACGTAATTGTATTTTTATGGATGATTACTATATATATAATATAGTAGCTTAGAAGGATTTGAACTCCTTATGTAGTTGTTTCTCAGGGTATATTAATCATTTCTTTGAGATATTAGGAATGAGTCGAAGAGGGAGACCAACTGCTAGAGGAGGCCGTGCTGTTGAGGGGGCTGCTGATTATGCTTCTATGTTCGAGGCTATGATGACTTCGATCATGAGAGGGATGCCAGCTCCGGGGCCATCAGTAGATGTTGGAGTTCAGGTGCAAGCCCCAAGACCAGTGGATTTTGCTAAGTTGTGTAAGGACTATACTGCTCTTGGAGGAAAGGTTTTCTTGGGAACCGAATCAACCGTTGAAGTTCAGAGATGGAATGATGCTTGTAGAAGGATTTTTGGTGATTTGGGAATTGAGGATGCAACTAAGAGAAAGCTTGCATCAAGACAGCTTCAAGGAAGAGCTTCTGATTGGTGGAATTCTATCACCATTGATACTCCAGAGGAAGAGATTACTTGGGAGCAATTCCAAGTCAGATTTGAAGCTAAGTTCATTTCTACAGCTCAGAAGTCTGTTTTGTTCAAGAAGTTTGTAGAGCTCAAGCAAGGTGGGAGACCAGTTCTTGAGTATGTTTCTGAGTTCAAAGCCTTGTCCAAGTATGCTCGGTCGTATATTGAATCTCCATATCAGAAGAATGAGAAGTTTGTGACAGGCTTAGACACTTATCTTGGGAGGCAGATAGTGGATCATCTGGACGATCCATTTGAGAAGCTTGTGGAGAAAGCTCTCAGGCACGAGAGTTTGTTTCCTAAAGGAGAATCTGTTGTTGCTGTAACAAAGGAAGAGTCTAAACCACAACAAGGTGGAAACAAGAAGAGGAAACAACAACATGGTAAGGATGGTCGGAAAAAGAAGCTGAAGGGTGAAGTGACCTGCTACAATTGTCAGCAGAAGGGTCATCTCTCCAAAGATTGCAAGAATTCTAAGGTCCCAGGGAAGTGCTACAACTGTGATAAGCCGGGGCATATCAAGAAGAATTGTCCAGAACCGAGGAAGGACAAGCAGATTGTGCAAGCTTATGCTTTGGGGGCTGTGCCATCGTCTTTGAGAGCTCCTACTGCCGAAGAGAAAGGAAAGAGTGTGGTGGTTCAAGGTACTCTTTCCATTTGTGGTGTTCCAGTTAGAGTGTTATTTGACACTGGGGCGTCGCACTCCTTTGTTTGTAGTGAACTTGTAGGCCGGTTGGGTTTGGAACCGGGTATTGTTGATAGACCATTGGTTGAGACTAATCCAGTTGGGGGTTCGTCTTGTTTGTGTATGCTATGCCGTGGTCTGGTTGTATCGAGTCATGATTGCTCTTTTGTTTGTGATTGTTTTGTTCTGAACTTTGCGGGGTTCGGAATTATTTTGGGAATGGACTGGCTTAGGAAGTATGCGGCAAGGGTTGATTGTAAGAGGCTGGAGGTGACAGTCGAGAATGTGGAGGGGAGAAGGGTTGTGATACGATGTAAGCATGAAGAAGGCGTCTTCATGAGCTTCATGTATTCGCTAGTTGTTCCACGGGATGGACTGTCATCGGTGCCTATTGTGAATGGATTTGAGGATGTCTTTGACGAGGTCAAAGGGTTACCGCCGCATAGAGAGATCGAGTTTCGTATCGATCTAGTTGAAGGAGCCAGACCTGTTGTGATGTCTCTTAGGCGGATGGAGCCTAGGGAACAGCAAGAGTTGAAGGTGCAAGTTGATGACCTTTTTCGAAAAGGATTCATTCGGCGTAGTGTGTCCGAATGGGGTGCACCAGTTGTGTTTGCAACCAAACCGGATGGATCGTTGAGGTTGTGTATGGATTATCGTGAGCTGAATAAAGTGACCGAGAAGAACAAGTATCCATTGCCGAGAATAGATGACTTGTTTGATCAGCTTCACGAAGCTAAGGTGTTTTCTCAGATGGATTTGGCAACGGGATTTCACCAGTTGAGTGTGGCAAAGGATAGTGTTCCAAAGACTGCTTTTAGGACACCATCCGGTTTCTATGAGTGGCCGGTAATGCCGTTTGGATTGACCAATGCACCAGCATATTTTATGGATCTTATGAATAGAGTGTTCAGAGATCAGTTGAACAAGTTCGTACTTGTGTTCGTGGATGATATTCTGATTTATTCCAGAACTGAAGAAGAGCACAAGATGCACTTGCGTATTGTTTTGGAGATCTTGCGGAAACAACAGCTGAGGGCTAAGTTTTCGAAGTGTCACTTCTGAAAGAGTGAAGTGAGGTTCTTAGGCCATGTTATCTCTGGAAGTGGAATAGCGGTTGATCCCGCCAAGGTGGCAGCAATCCAGGATTGGGTTAGACCTAAGAATGCATCTGATGTGAGAAGTTTTCTTGGATTAGTAGGATACTATCATCGGTTTATCAAAGACTTTTCCAAGGTAGCTGCACCGTTAACAGGATTGACGAAAAAGAATCAAGTATTTAGATGGGAAGCTAAGTGTGAGCAAGCTTTCGGAATCCTGAAAGAGCGACTAACAAGTGCTCCTGTTTTGACTATTCCAAGTGGGAATGATGAGATGGTGGTTTACACCGATGCATGTGGTACTGGACTTGGAGCAATGCTAATGCAAAAGGATAAAGTTGTTGCATATGCAAGTCGACAACTGAAGCCGCATGAAAGGAATTATCCGACTCATGATTTGGAGTTAGCGGCGATTGTATTTTCTCTGAAGATGTGGAGACATTATCTATTGGGAGTACGATTTGAGTTGTTTACAGATCATAAGTCGTTGAAGTATCTCTTCTCCCAAGAGGATTTGAATCTTCGACAGCAACGATGGCTAGAGTTTTTAGCATCATATGATTTTGGTATAGCCTATACTCCAGGAAAAGGTAACGCAGTGGCAGATGCGTTAAGTCGAAGACATGCAGGATTGGGAGCCATGTTTTCAAAATGGAAGAGTCTCGAGTTTTTGGCTGGATTTGATTTCAGGCCCAGATATGAATTGGAACCTGAAATGTTGGCAAATTTATCGATAAGACCTACTCTGGTGGAAAGAATTGGCGAGGGCCAAAAGCGAGACGATAAGCTTGTCAAGATTATCCGTGATTTGAAATCTGGATTGGATCCAGAGAAGGATAAATGATTCGAGGTCGATCGAGAGGGTTGGCTTCGGAAACAGGGATGACTAGTTGTTCCCGATATAGATGAATTGAGAGATGAAGTTCTGAAGGAAAGTCATCACTTGAAGCTGACAATTCATCCAGGTGGAAATAAAATGCCGGGAGATAAAGAGAACCTATTATTGGGAAGGTATGAAGAAGGATGTTGGAAATTTTATTTCCAAATGTATGAACTGCCAGTTGGTAAAAGCCGAACAGAAGAAGCCAAGTGGATTGCTTCAGCCATTAGAAGTTCCTACATGGAAGTGGGAGCAAATATCAATGGATTTTATCGATGGACTACCGAGAACCAAAGCAGGAAATGAAGGGATTTGGGTCATCGTAGATCGTTTGACTAAGAGTGCAAGATTCATTCCTGTTCGATCAACTAGGACTGCATCGAAATTGGCTGAGTTGTATGTTAAGTGGATAGTTCGATTCCATGGTATTCCGAAGAGTATAGTAAGCGATCGAGACCCATTGTTCACTAGTGGATTTTGGAAGAGCTTCCAGGAAGTTTTGGGAACCGAGTTGTGTTTGAGTACAGCTTATCACCCTCAAGCAGATGGTCAGACTGAGAGAGTCAACAGAATTTTGAAAGATCTCCTTAGAGGTTGTGTTTTAGATTTCGGAGGATCATGAGAAGATCATCTTCATTTGGTGGAATTTGCATATAATAACAGTTATCAGTCAAGTATTGGTATGGCACCATATGAGGCACTGTATGGAAGACCGTGTAACTCTCCGACATGTTGGTTGGAAACTGGAGAAAAGTTGATACTTCCAGGAAGTTTTGGTTGGAAGAGCTTCCAGGAAGTTTTGGGAAGCGAGTTGTGTTTGAGTACAGCTTATCACCCTCAAGCAGATGGTCAGACTGAGAGAGTCAACAGAATTTTGAAAGATCTCCTTAGAGCTTGTGTTTTAGATTTCGGAGGATCATGAGAAGATCATCTTCATTTGGTGGAATTTGCATATAATAACAGTTATCAGTCAAGTATTGGTATGGCACCATATGAGGCACTGTATGGAAGACCGTGTAACTCTCCGACATGTTGGTTGGAAACTGGAGAAAAGTTGATACTTGGGCCAGAAATGATTCGACAGACTTCGGATTGCATAGAAATATTCGGCGACGAATAAAGGCAGCCCAAGACCGTCAGAAAAGTTATGCCAATAAGCGTCGTAAGGATTTGGAATTCGACGTAGGAGATATGGTTTTTATGAAGATTTCTCCACTAAAGAATGTTATTCGATTCGGGAAGAAAGGGAAATTGACTCCGAGATTTGTTGGACCATTCCCGATTATCGAGCGAATTTGAAAGCTCGCCTATAAATTGGAATTACCAGAAAAGATGTCGGGTGTGCACAATGTTTTCATATATCGTATCTACGGAAATATGTGCACGACTCGAATACAGTGGTTTCTGCTGATAGCTATGAAGACTTAGAGGTTGATCCAGTTGTTACGAGACCTCGTAAGCCGCTTCGTGTTGTGGAAACTGACACGAAACAGCTTAGGAGGAAGGTAGTCAAGTTGCTCAAGGTACAATGGAGTGATGATGTTAACGATTGTACATGGGAGGAGGAAGAGAGGATGAAGGCAGCTCATCCTGAACTCTTCAAGGTATGACCCTAAGGTGTCGTGGCATCTCATGAATTTGTAACTTGTTCTAGTCTTAGAATTCTGCATGCTAGGTTAGTAATTGGATGCATGGTTTGTTGATTGCTATGGATGGTAGGCATGCAGAATAGTTTTTGATTACTCTTGTTTGATTGGAATTTCGGGGGCGAAATTTCCTAAGGGGGAGAGAATGTAATGACCCGTATTTTTCGTGTCGACAAATCGTAAAATAGTTACCATTAGGTCGTTTCCATTGTTTGAGTCAACCATAGTTAGGTCGTGTGAGCGAATTAGGGAAGCAAGCGACCTAAGGGGTGGACCGAGTTAAGGAGGTAGGGGGACTTAGGCAGTGGCCGAGTTAAGAACTTAGAGTGACCTAGTAGTTAGCCGGTTTAAGATAGTAACCGACCTAGGGATTCGACCGACCTAAGTATAGTGGACGACTTAGGAGTTAACGACTCATAGATGAGACCGACCTATAGTGGTAGCCGACTTAGTAGTTGGCCGACTTAAGAGTTAACGGCTTAGGGAGATAGCAACTTATAGGGGTTAACGACCTAAGTATTGGACCGACTCATAGGAAGGGACGACCTAAAGGATGGAACGATCTAAGGGTTAGTGGCTTAGGTCATAAGACTCTGTGTGTTTAGATAGGTCGTAAACGAGATAAGGATAGGTCGGCCATATGGTTAAGTCGTTAGGTCGGCTATGCCGTGTTGTGGTTAAGTTGCGTATGTGTTCATGTGTGTGTGGTCTTAGGTCGGCTATGCGTTGGGTTGGCTGTGTGTGTTAAGTAGTTGGGTCGGCAGCTGTGTTGAGTCGTGAGTCGGTAGGTTGTTAAGTCATCCAGACGACTTAGGAAAGAACGCGGCTTGCATGTTAGGTCGCGTGTGTGTTGAGCCGTGTGTTGTGTTAGGTCGGTAGGTCGTGGGGTTCTTGAGTCGTAGGTCGTTAGGTCGGCGACGACTCAAGGGGACGGCCGACTTAAGAGATTTTTGCCTATAAATATACGGCTTTGGTTCACTTTTTGGGATCCGGATTTTGAAGCGACGAAGTGCTGCTATTTTGAGAGCTCAACTTCAACACTTCTTCACTTCTTTTCTCCACTTTAATCTTGTGCTTCCATCCATCTAAATTGAAGATCAAGATCGAAGATCTAAGAGCCAAAGTTGAAGATGTCCATCCATTGAAGAGAGATTTCATCGTTTGAAGGGAAATCTTGTCGGATCAAGCTAGATCATTTGCTGTCCAGATCTGGAGTTGGTAGCGTTTAAAGTGTTTAGGTGATTCGGTGAGTGGTGGTTATCTCTCACACGGACCCAAAGGAGTATATTGGATCGGTGGCTTGTTTGTGTGTTAAAGATAGTGATTTCATGCATTTTCCTTAAGTCTGCATGTAGATCCATTGTCCATCAAGTTTTGATATCCGTTTTACTACATGTTAACCTATGCTAGTTCATTCATCAAGATATTACTTAGAATTCATGCTTGTTAGATTTGGACTCTTGATTTACGAAATTTCCATTATGGTTATAAATGTTTATTTAGATCATATTTGAATGATTGATTACTTGGATTAATGATTAATTGCTATAAATTAGTCAATTGATGATTTGATTTGGACAAGTTGGTCGAAGACGATTCAAAAGCTAAGTGGAAATGCTCTTGAATAAGAAAAGCTGTTTGTGGCATATGAAGCGGATGAGGAAGCTAATATGGATAGATTTGATGATGATGTTGAGATGGGACTTTGCTATGATATGAAGAAGCAAAGCATGATGTGAGATAGCCTTGGTTTAATCTAGACGGGATCATCCCAAGCATGTTGATAACTCGGTGGTATGGTTCGAGTTCGTTGATTATGGTTGGCTCGAGAGGTAGCTTGGGCAAGTTTGAGAATAGTCGTCGAGGAGGATGATTAGAAGGCTTGGATTTCATCGTTATTGAAGGTTCTAGCAAACTCAAAGAAAGAGTACATGGGGCACCCAAACGACTACAGGTAGGTGGTCGGGACACCCGGAAGACTACAGGTAGGTGGTCAAGTACTCTGGGCAGATTCGATAGTCCTAGGCACGGGCTGCGACGACGTGCGGAGTTATGTCTAGAACCGGGGTTACCATTAGTCCTTGACTTACGGCTGAAAGAATGTGTCGGTCATTCAATTAATGGTGATATTGAAGCAATGATAACAGTGATAGCCAGAGTCATGGATGCTTGGATGTTTTGGTTGTATCGTCGCTTGGGCCAAGAGCGATGTTTTCAGGGTGCTTACCTGATCTTGGTTTAGGCCTTGGGGGTCTGTACTCGAAAAACACCGACCTTGACTCGGGTGATAATAGCTTTACTTTAAATGTATGATTTATTATGTTTGTTTCTGCTTTGTGTGTCTGGGGGCTATCACTGTAGAAAGAGGTGGAGTGGGATGGTTGGGTTCCTATTTTTTTTACCCTTTATGCTCTTTTGGTATGTTTGATAGTTGATTTACTGCTCACTAAGACTTTTGTCTGACTCAAGGTTTTATGTTTAACTCTTATTACCTTGGGCTGTTCATCCATGTTGGGATAGGCAGACTAGGTAGCAGGTGACAGGTGATGTTCTTAGTGACCAACGCTGTTGATGACGAAGACGAGCTGGAGGCTTTTGCATATTGTTTTCTTACTTTATGTACTGGATGTTCCGCTGTTTGTATGATTCTCTGAGCGTTATGTAGTGAGGCTTGATGTATTGACTATTCAGATTGTTGTACCAAACTATTATGAGTTTAAATGATGAGATTCTGTTCTATAGAGCTTCACTATGTATACTTTCTATTGTATTTTATCCATGCGCTGTAAGTAATACGATAGACTATTCTGTGTTTACCTTACCCTGATGATCGTCCATGGCAGCCTGACACATTTTACAGCGCATTATTTCCTTGTTTAGTGTAGGAGTCATGGGCGGTCGTCACATGAGTCGTGGAAGATAGTATTCCTCTCACCGTATTCCTCACTCGCTATGGTTCTTATGAGTGGCTCGTCATGCCGTTCGGATTGACGAACGCACCTGCCTACTTTGTCGATCTTATGAATCGAGTATTCCGGGAATATCTTGATAAGTTTGTGCTTGTTTTCATTGATGACGTTCTTATATATTTGAAGTCCGAAGAGGACCATGCTCGACATCTTAGAATTATTTTGAGTACTCTCCGAAAGCATCAAATCAAAGCGAAACTTTCTAAGTGTCACTTCTGGGAAAAGCAAGTGAAGTTCTTAGGCCACGTTGTATCTACAGAAGGAATTTTCGTTGTTCCCTCTAAGGTCGAGGCTATTCAGAGTTGGAAGAGGCCCGAGAATGTTTACGAGATTCATAGTTTTTGGGTTTGGCTGGTTATTACCGCCGTTTCATCAAAGACTTTTCTCATATCGTGCTTCCATTAACTAGTTTTACGAGGAAAGGCATTCGATTCATTTAGTCCGATAAGTGTTAGGCTTCTTTTTAGAAATTGAAGGAGTTTCTCACTAATGCTCCTATCCTTGTAGGGGTGGGTATTTAACCGAGTTAACCGACCTAACCGACTTAATCGATCTTAACCGAACCGCTTTAACTAACAAAATTGGTTAACCAAAGTTTCAGTTAACCGACCGATGTTAACCGACCAAATTTGGGTCGGTTAACGGTTAACCACATTCCATATAACTGTTAACCATTAGCCGAAAAGTTTTTTTAATCAACAGCTCACTCTAAAACTCCCAATGCCCGGTTGGCAACAACCCGTTCTTAACCTAAACCTAATTTGTGCTTTTTCCAACCGTTATTCTCATTTCACAAGATAATTATCTCATTCAACCCTAGATCTAAAAAATTTGTCGCCCCCTGACCAAGAATCCAAATACAAACCAATCATTTGCCACCTTTGCCTTCATTTATTACTATCTGAATCATCGACTCGAGCAATGGTGAATTCTAGGGAATAGGAAGAATGTGAATATGATTTATTTTTTGTAGTTTTAGTTATTATCTATTTTATTTAATTTTGTTTGAACGTTTAATTCGTGTATATTCATATGAGATTATTCAGTGTTTAATTTATCTATTTAGCTCAGTTTAATTAATAATTAACTATTTAGTTTAGATAAACTAAAATCTGTTTAATTTAGTTTGAATAAGTTTCCGTGGCTTTTAAATCCATGCATGCTTGAGCGAAATTATTGGCTGTATGGTTTATCCATTTAATTCATCCGATATATGCTAAATAGTATTTATATATATATATACATATATACATATATATATATATTCCATAAATAGTCTGGAAAATACATAGTCTTGAAGTATTCAGATATATGAACTTCTTATAAGTTAACTCAATTTTTCAAAGTAATATATGTTCGACAATTGATTACAATATCAATCTTTTGATTGCTCTATTACTGCAGATTATACCGGACGTCGTTTATAACCACATTGATTCTCATCCTTATACTACGTTTTTCCGTGGTATTGATAATAAGGTATTTACTGAAATTAGATGTTTTGAACACGAAAGAGTATATACTATATGCGCTGTGTAATCAGATAATGCACAACATTATATTATTGTAAAAAAACAGTTGTAATACAAATATAGGTTATTTGCTATTTAATTATCATGTCGTCCTTCATTAGAATAAGAGTACTTGACGAGTCATGTCTATCATTAAGTGATCTGTGCAACATTATTCTTATGCTTTTAAACCTAACATGCTTTTGTCTGTTAAATTTCTTTATTATCCACATAGGATTATGACCTCATGGGTTTTGACAATAGCGCCCAATTGTTAAATTTCTCCTACCGTGATATGCGTGCAACCAGATGTTGAGTTTTTCTTTACTTAAGCCATTATGAAGTAAAGTAATGTAGTGCTATGCAAACACAACACTGCAACATTGCATTGTTGGCTTGTTTAATTTTTTACAAGTATTTGTGATACTAATCAGTCCTTACTTTTTCACTTAGGATTATTGAATACCATGTGATTTCCCTCATTTTGATCTTGCTAGTGTGATTTGTTAGGGAATAGATGGGAGTCCTCTTAATGCACCTCCACTAATCAAGGTATTTATTTATTACTCATCATAAGTTGTAAATAAATATACTATGGACCATATTATGTTGTTTTCTATGTGACTTTTCCCTTTTTTGTACATATACTAATCTATATCTGTAGGTTTCTCATCTTGTATTGGACTAAATGTTAATAATATGCCAAGTTCAGTAATTGTTTTTATTTACATTAGCTTTTAGTCATTAAGGAAATTAAATAATTTTGTACAGACATAGATTACACAAAGATGGTTGTCATATATCTTTAAACTAGTAAACCCAAATTACACCCATTCAGTTCATTGGCCTCAAATTTTACAGTGTTACTTCAATTGCATATATATATATATAGGTTTACGATAATGGAACTGAAGTTTCTTCATTTGCATATAGACATGTTTACAATATGGAAACCAAAATTGCTTAAATTGCTTACACACACAAGGCATATACGACGAGCATACAATTACTATAACATGTATGCTTCAACTGCTTATACAAGTACCCTTATATTGCTAAATTATTATGTTTATCTTTGTTTGGACAGGCTTGGAGAATGGAAACTACAGTTGGAGAATAAAGAGTGGAAACTGGAATTGGAGAATAGAGGCTTAGAGTTGACTGTGTTGTTGTATCGATGTATTCCTATTATCCATATGGAGTTAGAACTGAACTATTGCAGTATGAACTGAAGTGAAGTATAAAATCGAAGTGAACAATGAACCGAACTGTAGTTGCAATTAGTTCACTGTGTCTGTAATGTATGCATGTAATGCTAGTAAAGTACGAAATGAAATCTAATACTATTATTATTACTAAATTACTATAATACATGTTGTTTAGTCTACTAATCACGGTTAACCGATTACTATAAATGGTTAACCGACCAATGATTAGCCGTTTATGTTAATCAGTTAACCGGTTAAATAAATTGGTTAACCGTGGTTAATTTTAACCGGTTCGGTCAGTGCACCAGAACCAAAATTAACCGACATTGGTTAACCGAACTGCTACTGTTTTTACGGATAATCGAAAAATTTAACCGATTGAATCAGTTATCCGACCGCGCCCACCCCTACGTCCTTTTGGTTCCTGAAGGGAACCAAGATCTTATCGTTTATACCGATGCCAGTCATAGTGGCCTCGGTGCTGTTCTGATGCAGAGAGAGCGGGTAGTTGCTTATGCTTCTAGGCAATTGTGTCCGAATGAGGTTTGGTACGCTACCCATGATTTAGAGCTTGCAGCCATTGTCTTTGCTTTGAAGATTTGGCGTCATTATCTTTTGGGAGAGTACTTCATTCTTTTTACCGACCATAAGTCTTTGAAATATCTATTCACTCAGAAGGAGCTTAATATGAGACAGCAGTGTTGGCTTGAATTTCTCGCCTCATATGATTTTGATATTCAGTATACCCCTTGGAAGGGTAATCGTGTGGCAGATGCGCTTAGTCGCAAGCATTCAACTGTTATTTCGATGATGTTAGCCGAATGGGATGTCCTTGAAACTTTATCTTATTGTGATATTCGTGACCGAGCTTCTTCTTTCGATTCACCTATCTTATTATTCAGTATGGAAACTCGACCTTCACTTTTAGATCATATTTTTAAGGCTCAGCGGCGTGATTCCAAGACGCTGTGCCTTATTCGTCTTTGTGAATCTGAATCATGTGATGATGAGATCAGGGATTTTAGTATTGATTCTCACGGTTGTCTTCATATGAAGAACCATATTGTTGTGCCTTCTATTTCAGCACTTAGACGTGACATTCTAGATGATTGTCATTGTTCTAAGTATACCATTGATCCCGAAACTAGTAAGATGTACGCCGATATGTATCGACTTTATTATTGGAAAGGCATGAAGCGTGATGTTTTGAGTTATGTAAGTAATTGCATGACTTGTCAGCTTATTAAGGCCGAGCATCAGCGGCCATCCGGTCTTCTTCAGCCTTTAGGGGTTCCATTGTGGAAATGGGATCAAATTTCGATGGATTTTGTTAACGGCCTATCTCGTTCGAGGTCGTGTCATTCTAGCATTTGGGCTGTAGTTGATCGATTCACGAATTCCGCTCATTTTATTCCTATTAAATCTAATAGGAATGCATCTCTTTTAGCAAAGTTGTATATCAAAGAAATCGTTTGACTCCATGGTGTTCCTTCCTCTATTGTATGCGATTGTGATCCTTTATTCACCAGTCATTTTTGGAGTAGCCTCCAGCAAGCTTTGGGAACAAAGATTAATTTCAGTACTGCTTATCACCCACAGTCTGATGGTCAAACTGATAGGGTTAGTCGTATTCTTGAGGACCTTCTTCGTGCTTGCATTCTCGATTTCGGTGGTTCATGGGAGGATCATTTACCTCTTGTGGAGTTCTCGTATAATAATGCTTTCAGTCCAGTATCGGTATGGCTCCTTTCGAAGCCCTTTATGGAAGGCTATGCCGATCACCTTCTTGTTGGTTAGAATCTGGAGAGAAGTTTGTGTTGGGTCCAGATTCTGTTCGAGATTCTTCTGAGAAGATCATTCTTATTAGACAGAGAATGAAAGAGGCACAGAGCAGTCAGAAATCCTATGCGGACAATCGTAGGAAGCCTCTTGAATTTTCTATGGGAGATCTTGTTTTCATTCGAGTTTTTCCGATAAAGGGAGTTATGCGATTCAGTACGATTGGGAAATTGGCTCCTCATTATATAGGACCACTTCCTATTACTGAACGCATTGGTTCAGTTGCATATCGAGTTTCCCTTCCAGCTCATCTTTCGGGCATTCATAATGTATTCCATATATCTCAGCTTCGAAAGTGCCTTAGACATTCTGATTCCGTTATTGATCCTTTCGAGTAGTTAGGGCTTGAGATCTCACCAGACCTATCTATTGTGCAGCAGCCTATTCGCATTCTTGACACGGAGGTTGTAATGACCCAGTATTTGACCACTTGAAAATATAGTATTTAGAGTGATTTTAAATATAAAATATAAAAGGTTTGATGATTTAAATAATATTCGATAGGATTTGGAAGTAGAAACATACATAAAAATAGTAACATTTTCCTATATCGACAAAAGTGACAAAATGCTGATTTCAGAAAAGTATGTTTCAATGGTTAAGTAAATTATTTTAATTAATTTATAAGTGTTTATATTTTTAAATAACATTATATAAATTTATTTTTAAATTTGGTTTACATAAATAAATAGTTTAACTAAAACGTCAAAATGTGACCGTAAATTTTTTTGTCGAAAAACAACGTTTTGTCGACTAAAAGTTGTCGCACCTTTATTTTTTTATATAGGAACATATGTTCAAATAGTATAAGTATTAATTAATTCACTAAACATATTTATTTTTACTAAATAAGATTAGAAAACTTCTAGAAGTCATTAGTAAAAGTAAGTAAGAATTAACAAAAGTGAGAAAAAGTAAACATCAAATCACAACAAATCAAAGCCAACATAATTATGATATTTTTTACTTAATCTTTAAGTGACTAAGACATAAAGTAAGAAGTGAAAGGATAATGTTATGTTTTGAAAAAGTGTAGATTGCTTTAGGTTGAAGTAATGTTAGTTTGGTAATTTGGTAAGAGGTTATTTTGGTAAAATTACAACTTCTTTCTTTTTCTATAAATATCCACCTACTTCTTTACTTTCATTCATGTTTTCTTCTTCTTCTTCTTTTCTCAAGCTTCTTCATCTCCTTCCTCTTCTCTTTAATGGCTTCCATGCCATATAAAAAATTAAAAAGAAATAATGTCAAAATATTTATAAAATATTCAAAGGAAATCAATGTTTATTCTCTTCAAATCAAACTCCTCTTTTCTCCACATTTTACCTCTTCTTCTCTCGGCCATAACTTCTTCCAAACCGACTCAAATTGTAATTTTTAAATCATGTATTTTTCTAGTGGATACAACTTTCATGTTAACCACTTTGTCGTATTATGAAGGTAATCATGTCCAAAATCCACTTCTTTCAAGTGCATTTTCTGACACAGTTTTTAAGTCAGAGAAAATGCCATTTTGTTTTGGTCATAACTTGATCATAACAGATCCAAATTAGGAAATTATTTTTTTAAACCATATAAAATTTAAGTGACTATAACTTTTATGTTGATTACATTTTCTAGTTTTGAGGTTTTCTATACTTGAAAATCAATTCTTTGAAGTGCATTTTCGGGCTTTATTTTTGTGAATCGAAGAATAGATCTTTTTCTTTCGATCATATCTTCCTCAAAATTAACCAAAATCAAGTGATTCTTTTACTTAAATTCAAGAGAAAGTAATTTTCAACAACTTTTCTGTTAACAAGTTTTTCAAATTTTAAGAGTAAAAGAGTCAAAAACAAGAGAGAATATGACCTATTTTTCGAGTCTAGTTTTGAGAATTCAAGTTCAAAGCTCCACCACTTCTTCTTTATACTTTCGGCCAACCTCCATCTCAAGCCTCGGCCAAGCTATTGGAATGGATAAGGTGTTGTTTGCTAGTTTTTAATGGAGTAGGAATTAAATAGTGAAGTGTTGGTTGATTAGAATGTTGGTAGGAAGTTAATCGCTTTGGTTTATCGTGAGAAACTCTATTTAACATCTATATATATATATATATATATGTGTGTGTGTATATATATGTTTGATGTTGTGTTATGATTGCTATGGATGCTTATATATGCTTTGATCATCAAGTATTGATTGTTTGATATGATTGTTAAATTTTTTTACCTAGTCACGTTAATACACGTCGATAAGCCCAAAGGACATTACTTTTCTTTTGAAAATGAAATGGCGTATATGAAATGCTTAAACCTTTTGGAAATAGTTTTAAAATGAATTAGAAATGTTTTATAAACATCTAAATATGAATAAAGAAATAAAGGAAGAAAATCAAGATTTTATCTTGTATATTTTGAAATATGTCCAAAACAATTTTTTAAAAACATCGCGGTTTTGCAATTCGGTATCCAAAACGAGATTTCTTTATAAATGATATTTTTTAAATGATTAAAAATATGAAATAAATTTCATAAATCTATTAAAATGGTTTGAAAGAGATTTGGAATGGAAAATATGAATTGTCAAATATAAAAAAAAGTTGTTTAAATCAAATAAGCTTATATAGCACTTTTATGCTGCGAATTCTATAACCTTTTGAAATGTAGTTTTAAACTTAACAATTATTTCCTCAATCTTTTGTGAATGACTTTAAAGGAATAATTAAGTAATGTAAAGATGATTTGGAAGTTTTAATATGAGTTTGAATAAATTGTTAAGATGAATTGTTTATACCACTTAACCAAAAAGTGAAGAATATTGAATGTAATAACAAACTGAGTATGCGGAAACGACTAGTACATTTATCCCGCCAGTGAGATCTGGAAAGATAAGACAAGGTGTTTAACTAAGGTTTAGGATGGAGCAACCAGTGCCCTGAACTTACCTGACCTATGTTTTCTCTTTTTAGGCGAGAGGTGGAATAGATCGAAAGGAAATCCCGGATGTTCTAAAAGATCATATTTAAGTTTTTCCAACTTAAAAGACAAAGATATTCATCATGTTGGATTACTTGCCATTAGTCTCTGGAGGTGAAACTTGCCATTAGTCCCTGGAGGTGAAACTTGCCATTAGTCCCTAGAAGTGAAACTTGTCATTAGTCCCCGGAAGTGAAATTTACCATATTTAAGATGGCAGTAGTACTCTATTATGAAAATCTTCGATTGGCAAGAATATGATTTGAAGTTAAGAAATAAATCTTTGATTAATATTTAATGAATGATTTGGGAACATTTTCCCTAAGTTAAAAGTTATAACATGAATAAGAAATCTTTGATTAAGATTTAATGAATGATTTGCGAACATTTCCCTAAGTTAAAAGTTATAACATGAATATAAGAAATCTTTGATTAAGATTTATTGAATGATTTAGAAAAGTTACCTAATTAAAAGAGAAAAATGATTTGGAATTATTCCAAGATCTAAATAAGTTTAATATATCAAATGATTTGATAAATGAGGCTTAATGATTCCACATACATTTGAAAAGAAAATGGAAAAACTTGAAAAGATTATATCTAAGAAAGATATTTGGTTTAAAAGATGAAGTAATTGATTGATGATTGATATCCATGTATGAACTTAACATCATTTTAAAGCGATGATTGGCTTCGAAGGAACCGGAGTCGGATTTGGATGATTCCTATCCGAAAACCACTTCGAAAATGTATATGTTCGAAAGTGAAGACATGTTGAAGATGATGATTATTGAAGACCGTGGATCTGCATAGCATGAAGACCGCTTGTTGAACATGCTCTGGGTAGCTCCCATTATAGAGTTATTTATAGCGGTAGTCTCCTCGTGATGGAGATTTTTCGGATTGCAAGGGCTTCTCGCCTAGTGATGGCCGAGGAAAGTGCCTTCGGTTTCGTTCAGTCCTAGAATGAACTTGTATAGACGAATGTTTGACATTTCATTTCTGAGACACAACGTTTGTCTTTTACAAATGTACATCAGTGGTGGCGGAGAAGGCAACTTCTCTTAGCCTAACACCCTCCTTGAGACGTACGAGCTCAAGGGTTGTATTTTTGTAGGAGTCAAATAGTGATCAAAGGAATGGCAGTGTGGCATTCAAAGTGGAACTTCTTGTAATCAAAGCGTGGTTTTGTATGAAAAACGTGGCTTTGAAGAAATTGAGCATAGCCTCGCGAGCCTCACACCCCGGTTATGATGGGATTCTATGTGGTCAGACGTATGATCTCATTTTGGATAGTAGTGATTTGGGTTATCAGATGTTTTGAGCCCTAGGTACCAGATACATCCGGGCCTCATGGCAGGGATAAGCGAAGTCCGAGTCCTTGAATGTTATTCGCAGATTGTATCCACTTTTAGCCATTTGTGTTGTTGTATTACCGCGTCTGAGTCATGAACGTAAGCCATGGATATAGATTGATCTTTCCACTAGTTTACTATCATGTTGGAAATCCAACCCTAATACGAGATTTACGGTTGTGATTGTATTCCCAAAATTGCTGCAATGACTTGCAAACATTGCAGCTACCCTTTTCTGGTATCATATATTCCGCTGGTATATTCTGTTGACCTAGTCCAGATATATTACCTTAGACTTAGTCCATATATTAATATCTTATTTGAATAAGTTTATTTGAAAAGTGTTTTCGAAAGAATGTCATTAAAAATAATATCAACCATTTTGATATATAAAAGTGTTTTAGTTATCATAAGGTAAAAACCCGTCCGTGTTTATGTGTGGGCGTGGTCTTATGAGGTGCCCTTCTTTTCAAAGGTTTTGATAACATCGTCATGATCTATACATTTTAAATTTCGAGTATCTCACGCTGGTTTATCAAGCATGATCCGGGTATTTCCAATACTCGGGCCAGATCCGAGTAGTTTCAGATTGAGTTGAAGACGGTTGGAGTTTCCAAAGGAGAGTTGGAGATCTTCATCATCGTATGGACATATTCTATTATCCACTGTACTTAGTGTATTTTGTTTGATGTTTGTCAGCAATTATAAGGACATATTTTATAACTCTCCAAGCTGAATTTAGGTTAGACTAAGATATTTTTATTTTAAAATTTTTCGCTGTAAAAATTATTATTGAAATAATATATATTATTCCATTCGTGTGAGATTTTGTTCTGTCTTTATTTTGTTTTTACCCTTAATGATCCGCTTATTCGTACAATTTGAGTTGAACATGTGTGGCTTATTGTCTATTCAAAGGGTACGGAGAAACGGGCCTTTACATTTGGTATTAGAGCAAGAATGTGAATGTGCCACTCGTTAAGATTCAATGGTCCGATAATCCCAATGGCTGCACTTGGGAAACCAAAGAATTTATCGAGCGAGCATATCCTGGATTCCTTTCTTCTCATGGTAATGGTGAGCAATCTTTATCTCAAACATTTATTATTTCTTTCTTGTGATGGTTTGATGTGTTGCTTACGGACTATCCTCTAGGAATTGCGAGGACACAACTTTAAGGGGGGTGTCTGTAACAACCCAAGATTTAGTAGATTACCGAAATATTAAATTATAATGTAAATTATAATTTAATATGAGAACTATGAATTTACAGATGGAATAAATTGATGAGAATATTTTTTATTAAAATAAATAATGTTTGTTGATTAAGAGTTGGTTTTTTTATGAAAATAAATGGGAAATAAAGTTTAAAACACTTTATTGGTGGTATGGAATGAGAATAAATGATGAAAATAAATTATTGGGTTAAAATTTATAACATTGGAGTTTTATTCCAATATTATCCTTTTATCCCCAAAAAAAAGAAAAAAAGGATAAACACGAAGAAAATAAATTTTTGTGGTATAATTAGGTTTGAAATAATGTTTTAAAGCTATAAAAATGTAAAATCATTTTTATACACTTTAATGAACTTAGGAATAAATTTCTATTGGTGGAAAATGATGAACATAGTGATTTTTCACTATTAATGTGAATATTGGTAAATAATTGGTATTAAATTGTGAAAATAATATTTTTAATTGAATTTTTTTACATTACTAACATATTCCCTTCGTTTAAATATGAAAAATGCAATTTGTTTCATGTAAATCAGAATTTATATGTGTAAAATATGTTGAAAACAAATTTAAACTTGTAAATAGAAACTCAAAAATACACTAAGTGTTAAAATGGGCTTAAAGAGCATAATTAATTGTCTATTAGCCCATCATCTGGATCCTTCTATTGAGGTACGACCATTTTTCTCCTTACCGTAAATCATCTTCCTCAAAGAGCTTCTCAAGAGAAAAACAATGGCTCCATTCTAATGAAAATCAAATTTTTATCAATATCCTTGTGAATTAATTACTAAGATTCAAGGTAAATACTAAGATACAGGTAATTTCCATCCTTATAAACTCTCTCATCCATCAAAATCTGAAATTTTGCTATTGTATGTTTCTAATTGCAATATCATTGTCTACATGTATGTTTTATGCTAGCTACAGGTTTCTGAAGCCCAAATCTCAACGAAATCTTCAACCTTTGCTACCAAATCGCTGCTACATCTTGCTAAAACTATTCGGTATGCAATATCGCTTACAGTAAGTCATACAGAATGTGAATTTCTTTCTTCCAGCGATGTTCGTATGCAAAATTTTGAGTCTTTTTGTTCAGTTTTATGTTTGAAAAGTGCCATCTAGAAAAAAGATAACTTTCTCATCTTGCAGCTAAATGCTGCCAAATTTTAATATATTATTTTGCATATACTAAAGTTTATTTGTGCAAATTTTATTCAATTCCAGGCAGTTTTGTTATTTGAAACAAATCGTCAGAGTTGGCTTGAAACTAGATTTGCCGATGTGTTCATTTTTGTGTTCGAAAAAGTGTCATTTTCAAAAAATTATAACTTCTTCAATTTGTAGCGAATTATTCTCAATTTTTGATATGTTGTAGTATTCATGCTATGATATATTTATTCAAATTTTCATTGAACTATGAATTGTTTTGATACAGCTAATCGGTGGTTAAATTCGACCAAAAATCTTTCTCTGTTTGTTGGCCGAAAAAGTGTCATTTTCAAAAAATCATAACTTCTTCAATTTGCAGCGAATTATGCTCAATTTTTGTTAGGTTGTATTATTCGTACTTTAATATACATCTGCAAATTTTCATTGGATTTTGAATTGTTTTGTTACAGCAAATAGTTGGTTGAATTCAGCCAGAAATCTTGCTCTATTTTGCTTGCTGAAAAGTGCTATGTTCGGAAAATCATAACTCTTTCATATTGCAGTAAACTGCTCCCAATTTTGGATATATTATATTCCTCATGACGTAGTAAATCACCGCAAAATCTCATTGAAATCTGGGTTGTTTTGTTACCCCGAATTATTATCCAAAGTCAGCCAAAAATCAGTTGCTTGGTAGATTGTTCTTTTGCTCCTATTTGCGCTTTCGCTTACTGTTTCACTGCATATTTTGATGATTTTGAATATTTTATGAATAAGTTTGATAATGAATGTTTAAGCCTCCTTATCTGACAATGGATTGGCTTGATTTTGGAAATTTTTAGAATTTAATTTTTATTTAAATTCTATTTCAATCTAAATATCGATAAATGTCGATATTTGAAGAATTCGATGGTTTTAATTGATTTTGGTTTCGAGTAAGTTTCTGATTTTTTTTTATAAATTATGTTTAATTAAATAAATGTTTTTAAGATATATTAAAGAGGTTTTTAAGCAATTGTTTTTTTAAAAGTATTTTATAAATAGATAAATTATTCGATAAATGGATTTTTCCTTATATAACTTATTTAAAAATCTCTAAAAAATTTTTCCCGTTTTCTCTACAAAATTATTCTAAATATATTTTAGCCTATTTTGATGATTTTCAACGTATAAGAATGAGAATTAAACGATTTGCAAAAATACGTGGTATGAGACATGTATTTTCGTCTAATCGCTTAATATCAGACTTGTACTGTCAAATCTACTTTGAAGTACTATCTTATGATATTTTTACTTGCCGAGGACATGAGGCGGGATTGTTATGATGAATTGATGATGGTTTTGATGTTTATGATGGATTTTTACTTGTTGATGAAACGAGACAAGTCTCGATGCCACTTTAGACTCATCAAATTATGAGACACAATTAGTTGGGTGCTTTACACTCGCCAATGAGACGAGGCGGTGTATGTTTGGATTTTTATTAATGTTTTCTATGTGGCATCGACTGAGAATTAGTAAACCGATAGGTGTGAATGTATGGTATGTGATGTACGTTAACGCCCATTGGGTTCTTATTCGAGAAGTTGTGGCACATTCAAGAAGTTACTAGTACTATAGACTGAGTACACAATTAGAGTCACTACGATGTTTATGATGTTATTACTAGACTCTAATCATCACGATGTTATTACTCGAGTTTTGTGACTGGATGTCATCACGATATTCCCGACTATAGTCAATCAAGATGATCACGATGCTATGATGTTATGTGACCCCAAAACATCACGATGTATGGTACCAAATAATAGTAGTACTAGTCAAGATGAAAAGCATGTGCAATTTTCTATGAAGTTTTTGATGTCCGATTTCACTTTTTATGATGTTGTTTGAATACTTACTTGAGTATGATATAGGCTACATTTATATTATGCTACATGGTGATTTCGATTATGATTGACTTTAACTCTTGTTGAGTCCTTATGATAGATTATGATGATTTGATGTTTCTTTATGAAGTTATTATATGGTTCTCATCCCTTATCTACTTTACTTATAGATGTCCTTAAGAGAAACCATATGCATGTTACTTATTCAATTCCCTTGAAATAGATAGATGAATTGCTGATGTCCCCTTTCGCATGAATGATATGATGAATAATATGTCGTTCCGTTGGCAACAACGGAGTGATTCTCACCCTTCCGCTTATTACTGAGATCCTTATTATTGGTAAGTTCTAGCTTGCCTAACCCGTGTGTGCTTTTCACTCGGGTCAGACCGAGTTGCAGGTTAGGTATGGATTGCTGCTTCCCTTGGATTGTTTTGCTGGCTTTTGTTGGGCTTTATCATTTTGGCTTGGATATCGTATTTTTTAAGTAGTCGACTCTTATGTTATCATGACGTGTATTCTTTTATGGGATGGTTGTATACGTTATTCGGAGGTCCATGCTACTTATGTATGATGTGCTATTATTATGACGTATGGTGATGTATATATATATACATACACTCTGATCTGGGTTTACTGTTCTGTGACTGATACATTTACTTACTTGCATATTGCATTTATTCCGAGACAGTCCGAAACCACCATAGAGTGCATCAGTTATGGACTAAGTGTGCCGACCACTGATGAGGTAATGAAAAAAATAGAGACACATTCGACATGCTTAGCCCTTAACTAATGTCTTACAATGATGGTCACCCGTAACCAGCCATGCTCTCTACATTAGTAGATAAGATTACTTTGTAATTCTCTTTACTAGCGTAGGTCTTGGGTGGGGCCTTACAGGAGGTATGGTGATTACCTAAAGGGGGATTTTATGGTGCGGCGGCTTGGCGTTTATGGTGAAGGCAGAGCGGTCGCGTGGGGCCAGTGAGCTCGGCCTAACACGCTGGAATCAGAGATGAGGCCTGATCGAGGCAGTAATCCACACGGCGACGGTGATTTTTGATTGGAGGATGGCGGCTTCAACCTGCTTTGTGCGAGATGAGTCTATAGGGTTGAGCGCATGGAATGTACGAGGTGATGACATAGAGGGTAAATCCTTTTATTATTTTATTTTGTTTTAATTTAATTTTTAAATGTTCTAATGTTAATAATTTTCGCATACGAGGTCGGATTCACATGCAGTTTGTTCATGCGTAGTTTGTTCCACTAGGATCGTATCGAAATTCTGAACATTTTGATGCTGGTTTGGACGAATTCTGAGACTGTTGAATATTGGGACCTTTTTTGGATTTTAATTCGATTTAAAATCAAAGGTGAGTGTTTTGAACCACTTACAACTACTAGATTATCTTATGTTAGTTAAATTAAATTTATAATGTGATTAGAAATTTATAGATCGATGTTTGGTATATTTAAATTGTCATTCTAGTTAGTTTGACTGTTATTGCATTTAATCATCGTTTAATTAAATATTGAATTTTAAATTGTCAAATAAATACCTGTATTGATTATAAGTTATCTATTGATGTTCATTGATTAATTTGGATGATGATTGTGATGTATGTTTGATTTGTTGATATTGGATGACTGGATATTGTATTTTATATTGTTATAATAATGCAAGTTTACGATGGGTCGAAATGATACATACCCTAATGATCTATAGATTAGGAAAAAATCGTTATGGGTTGAAATGATAGACTCAAGTGGTTTTATGGATTTTATTTAATTCGGGATTGCGGTTTGAAATGATGTATAATCGTAAAATTTTAAATTGCGGACTGAAATGGTAAATATCTATATCACTTGACCATAGGGTACAAATTATATACCAACACCGAATTGATTAAATTAAACGATTTTTAATTCTTTGAAAATTTGAATTTAGTTAGTAGGCATTTTAAAATAGAAATTAATTTATTTAAACTAAATTATTTTCGATAATCCAAGTGCTAATGCCGAAATTGGAATTGATTTAATGAATTGTTCAAAGGATTTAAATTGGAATTTCAAAATTGAAGTGGCAAAAATAAAAGGATTTATCGGAATTGAGTTATTGAAAATGTTGGATGTAACTTTGAAATCTATTTTAAAACCAAATTAATAATTTAAAGTATTCCAATTTATGTTAACCAAATTTAACCTATTTCAAACTAATTAACCCAGTTAATCTATTTTAATCTAATTTAAAATATTTTAATCCATTTTAAACCATTTAATCTTTATTAAACTATATTAAACTCTTTTAATTTATCTTAAACTATTTTAATTTATTTTAATTTATTTAATCTATTTAATATAATTTAAATCTATTTAATCTATTTTAAATCTATTTAAATCATTTTAAATCTAATTTAATCTAATTTAAATCTATTTAAACTATTCAAACTATTTAATCTATGTTAAACTATTTTAAATCATCTAAACTATTTTAGAGTATTTAACTATTTTAAACTATTTTTAAAAGGGGTTTTTAGGCATGGGGAAGAAGTTGCAAAAAAATTTAGTCTCAGGGATGGCAAGTTTGTTTTTTAGTCTGAAGGACACTTTGTAGTGTAAATCACAGATTGATAGATGTAGCTATCATTTTCTGTTTACACTATAAAGTGTCCTTCAGACCAAAAAACAAACTTACCGTCCCTGAGACTAAATATTTTTGCAACTTTTTCCTTGTGCCTATTTTCCTATTTTTAAAACTATTAAAACTATTAGGACTATGTAAACTATTTTCTAAAATTTAAGACTATGCAAAGTTGAAGTATTTATATTTAAATCCTTGATGATGATACAAGCTGAGTTGGGATTTGAAATTGATACCTTTTATGAGATGACATATTGGAGTAAATAAGATGATTTTGGAATGAGGATCTAATTAACCTATCTTATCGATAATTTCAAAAGTGAATATGATTTTGAAAGTGGATATGGTTTTGAAAGTGAATATGATTTCTAAAGAGATATGATTTGAAATTGAATATGATATTTTGGTATCAAATTATGGATTGACTTTTGAGATGTAAAAGAACCATCTGATGTGAACTAAGCATTTGGTTGTTAAATACACCGGGATCAGATATTGCCAAACTCTCTGCCTATACCGAAAACCACTTTAACAACTATGTACGTGGTGGAGTTTCCAAAAATGAAGTAGGATGGTTTGGTGAATGATTCTATATGAGGTATTTAGTGACCCTGACTCCTGTGAGTCAGCTTAGATGTGATTAAAATAGGAGTCACACTGGGCCAAGTGAGGTTGCACCTCCAATCGGACACATTTCTTCGATACCATATTATGACTTTGTAATGATTTGGTGGCCACTCCTCGATTTTGATTATGGGAGTGTGTTCCGAGGTAGGCGGTAGCAGCTGCTATGCGTTACCACTAGTCCGTATTTGCAATTGGTATATCTACCCTAGCATTGCCTCGATTGCCGTGTTCACATGTCTTATCGTGCCTTCTATGAATTTGGTTTGCACCATACCTATGGAGTGCCCTTTGATAGCCCTCTAGTTTACGGAGGAATTACGGTACTGCATTAACTATGAGAATATATAAAAATGTTTTAAGGGGTTGGGTAACGCCTTAACGCTATTTTAATACTTTACTTTACTATAGACACTATTATAATAGCGTATTGTACTACATTGCAGATTGTTTAACAGATCCTTAGGAGATGTAAATCCTGAACATCTCTTAAGTTATTGCAATCAAGTTACACACTGGATAGGAGATGACAAACCCCGTAAACATCTCTGACACCATCGTACTCATATTTACCATTGATTTAACTTACATAAGATCTTTTAGTTCTGACTCGAGTGTTTTGTCTTTTTAGATTCGCTCGGGTCAGCCTGAGCATTTCAGGGTTGAAGACCTTATTTTTGGAGGATGTAGATGAAGATTTGTACTATTATTATTTATTTATGTATTCCACTACACCATGTTTCTCCAGTGCATTTATTTATTTCTTTATTCCTGTTTTATGTAACTCTGATTTTTGTGTTGTAAAGAATAATCAAATGTATTTATAAAACAGCTTCATGAACTGTTATTTGATTATTATATTTTTTCATTCAGCTGCGAGATTCTGTATTTGTTTTATTTCTTTCTCTTTTTCTTATTTACCCCATAACAATCTGCCCTTTTGAATGGTTTGAGTCCAGCATGTGTATTTGCTTAAAATGTCCAAAAAAGCAAGTCGTTATCGATGGCGTCAACAAGGCAAGAGGATGAGAAACTCAATTCTTTTTTGTCAAGTGCTTTTCTAACATCAAAGGGCCATTCTCCATCGCTAGTAAGATTCTCATCCTTAGTTCCCTTATGCTTATTTATTATCTTTTACCAATAAGCGTCTATTCTTAGATTCTATTCCTAAGAAGCTAAGCTCATATGACCAAGCAATTTTTCTATCTTTAACTCAAGCAACAAAGAAGATAGGGAATAAGCTAAAATTGTTAACTCCAACTAAGCTTTTGAAATACTCTATTATTTTAGATCATTACAAGATCCTATGAGAACCTTCCATGGTGAAATACAATGCTTGTGGAAATGTTCGTTGGTGATGGGCAACTTAAAATCCTTTACTTCTAATTCTACTATTCATCCTAATCTTGATGGTAAATTCCAGTTTAGCTAAAATGAAATTCTTAATGCTACCAGTTTACTACCTTTTCCTTTTGCTTCAGGCTAGTCTGCCGTTGTCATTGCTCTCGAAGAAGGAAGGGTTAAAGATGGTATTTCTAAGAAGAGGAAGAGAAAATATGAAGCTTCAGTTACATCTCAATTAATGGAACCCATTTCTATTAAAAACTCTGTTTCCAAGGCCATTGTTAGACAAAGAAGAATAAACAGGCAATGACACTCTTATTGACATTCCTCCTTCCCCTCAATGTAAGAAGTCCAAACTTACAGGTGAATTCTTTCTCGTTGTTGTTGATGAGGAGGGGCATGTAAACATTGATTCAAGTGCCAAGGAAGTGAATTTAGATAAAGCTTCAAAGAAAACCCGAGAAGGCTCGGACTCCTAATCCCCTCCTGAATATTTCTTTTCTTACCTTACCATCATCATCAGCCGCATGTGTGCTAATCTTGGTTTGCTTCTTTCTCCAAATGATCACCTTCTTGCTCAGACTCAGTCCTCGGTGATGAATTTCAAAGAACTCGCTCGGTTGGCCATTTAATCTTCCTCCATCGCTTCTCTTGGATCATTGCAATCTCCAGCTTATTTTGATAAAACGACTTATATCGGTATGTTTTTTCGATCATTTGGTTAATCTTAACTTTATAGATTCCGTTCTGACTTGGAAGGGATATATATTTTAGATAGGAAAGCATATGTTTCTTCTTCGAGACGCTTCTTAAGGGCCCTCCAATAAAGTGGCTGAGCTTAAAGAAAAGAGTTCTTCGCTTAACAATAGTACGATGAATATTACTATGGCGAGAGATAAGGATATTCTTGAAAAGGATGATCTTTCTTCCTCCCTTGATAAGGAAAAGAAAGATAAGTAGTCTTCAGAAGTGGAAATGAAAAACTTGAAAGCTGACCTTGAGTTGGCTAATAAATTCAAAGTAGATCTTGAGAAGGTGATCGAGGAAATGTCCGAGTTAGCTAAGAAGAACAAGTTGCTGGAAGACCAACTGCAAAGGAAGTCTAATATCTTAGCTCATTCGAGTAATATTGTCATCGATTCTAAGGAAAAATTCTCTTCTTTAATGTCGCTCTTCCTAGAATCATTGAAAAATGTTGCGAAGGCGCTTTGTATGTAGTGTATGCCAAAAACATCCAAAAATGCTTAGATTTGGACTTTCCATCTCTTCCATATTTGAATGAAAAGTTTAAGAGAAAGTTCAGTCTCAGAATGAGAAAGGACAAGAAGACTCTTGTAGAAGAATTTCCCATCGGAAAGGAAATTGTTGCTGAAAAATGGTTAACATTTGACGATGCTCTAAAAGATTAAGAGCAAAACATGATGGAGAAGAAGACGGCGACGATGATAATACTGATGATATAATAATGATCACAATGATGGTGATGATCATGATGACGATAATGGTGATGATGGTGGGGTAATTGAATGGTTCCCTCTCGATAGCCAGATAAAGATGGATCTAGTGATGCTAACCTAGGCTTAATTGTTCAGGATGCAAAAACTACCAATATTCCCAATCTTTTAAGGAAATATTCTTCTAAGAAAGGCAGTGCTTCCCAAGGTCGAAAGCTCGAGGAAAAAGAGAAAATTTCTTCATCTTCAGTTCCACTTTCTCAAGTATGAATCTCTTTATCCAGACTCTTTAAGTTATAAACTAAATCTTAGTTAATACATTAATTACTTTAGCTACGGAGAAAACCAAAATATCAGTACGATATTATGCTTGAAAAGAAGCAAATGGAAATAGACTGGTTGAACAGAGAATTAGATATACACTTAAAAGAGTACAATAAGTTGTTCGAAAAATATAAGAACCAGCAACTAGCACATCAAAACTAAAATATTTTAAAGAAAGGAAAGTCGCTCCATTGATGAAGAGAGCATGCCTTTATTGGGAAAACCTTTTGTGGAAAGTGCAGAACTAATGACTATTTCTTGGATGTTGATTAATGATAGGTATACTTTGGAAGAGTTTCTTTGAAGAGCTTATTCTACGGGCAAGTTTGTTGACTTCTCCTATTTAGATGATAACCACAGGGGTTTGCTTAGACACTTTGATCGTAGATACTTGAATAAGCATGATCTGATCCTTATCCTTGAATGTGCTGGATCCTAGAGTTGCATATATTCCTCTTTTTTCTTATTCTCTTCCCCCCCGAGAAACTCAAATATAATAAGAAAACATTTATTTTCAAATTGTATAAAAAGTCAATTTTATATGAAACCAAGTGATTATATAATTGTACTATGTAACTCAAGCATCTTTTAACCTTTCTCCCTTCGTTTTTCTTTTGTGTAGTCTAATTTTCAAATTTTGCACATATTAAGGAAAGTTCGAGTATTCCTGATTATATGGAATTATTGAATAAGTTTGTCAAGCTAAAGAAGGACTTTAAGGAAAACTCTTTAATTCTTAGGATGTCTTAGTTAGCAAGACACTGTTTTCTTAGAGATCTTCAAGAAGTCTACATGCGATTCCCACATTTCTTCTTTGACTTCTTGGGTGATGAAAAAGACAGACTATTAAGAGAAATCCGAACTTATCATGCCAAAATAATATGTGATCGTGCTAGCTCTTTGATTAGGGAATGGGATTATCGTCGATTCCCTCTAGTCTATACTCCGAAAGGAATTAAAGCTTCTTTTGATTCTACTCTGACCTTATCAGCTAGGTCATTTGAAAGAGCTAAAATTGCAGTTTCAAAACTTTGAATATCAGTTGAATGTTTAAACATAGAATTGTGATGTAACTTGATTTTTCATCTGTAAACTTTCCTGTTATCAATGAAAAAGCTTATTCCTATGTGTTGATTTTTATTTGCTTTGATTAGAAAAACCAACTAGCACTCGATTCGGATCCTGTAGATGTTCTTTCATGAGTAATTGCAATTAAAGATAGAGTAATTGCTGACACTGAAAAGAGGTAGCCCTTCCAAGATGATTCAGCTTTGCATTTCGAACAACCTAGATGCGCATGAGTGGCATAGGAAATACTATCAATTAAGAAGGTCGAAATTTAGAAAGCAAAAGGGAAGCAACCTCAAGCTTAGAGTATCAGATTGACGAGAAGATCAAAGAATTTCAAGAATTGAGAGAAAAGATAGACATGATTTTAATTTCTTAACCATCATTTGAGATTGATGCTGAAATGGTCAAACTATACAATGAATAAATGATCTTAAAGCGGAATTAATGAAGAGTCAAGTATCTTGTCAATCTCTGGAACTTATCATAAGTGGGAGCAAATCCAGCCTCCCTACTCCTACTCCCAAAAGAGAAACTAGATCTCAGTCCTTAGCTAGTCAAGAATTCCCACTCTAACAAGCCCACCTCTTGGCCTAGGTAATGAAGTAATCTCCAGGTGGGGAAAACAAGTAAAATTTGAGTGTATGCAACACTTTAATAAGAAGTGGAATAAAAAGGTATCTTGATGCCTTAATGATTATGATAGCAAAGTTGAAAAGCTTAAGCGTGAGAAATATGTTCTCAAATAAGAGATTGAAGAGTTAAAGAGCATGGTTCAAACTTTGAGAGGAGCCAACAAGGTTCTCCATCTTGCTTTGAAGATTCATATCGATTCAGTTGATGATGCAAAAACTGTTCACAGGAAGGAAAGGAACTCAAGGTGCTTTTGGACGTGGCCCTTCGCCACATTATTAACTCTTTAATTGCCAAAGATACAAAAATCAAGCACGGAGCTTTGATCTTAGCAAAAATTGCTTTAAGTAGACTCTTCTTTTTGTTCGATTTTTGTACCTACAAATTTTCATATAGCATATTAGACTACAAATGAATTTTCTATCTGAATGAATGTTACCTCAGTTCTAGTTTCGAATCAGATACTGATTCCTACTCAAAACACTCAACGATCAATATCTTGCTTATTTTGTGTTTTGAGCTTTCAATGTATAACTTGATATAAAAATATGTGTTTCCATTAATATATATTCAACAATTTGTTTAGCAATGGAGATTCCCATTAAATGAATTCAAATCTGAATCGAGGAATGATTTAGCGATGCTCTACTAGAAAATCTTTCTGCCCATTAATAAATGAAAACCGAAAACCCTTGTCTCGCAATAAAAGAAGGCTAGAAATCCTTATGAGTTGTAATAGAAGAAGACCATAAATTCTTATCTGACAATAATAGAAAAAGACCAAAAATCCTCATGTAGCAACAATAGAAGAAGATCATAAATCCTTATAAAGCAATAATCGGAGAAGACAAGAAGTACTTGTCTAATAATAGAAGAAGACTAGAAATCCTTATCTGCTAATAATATAAGAAGATCAGAATCCTTTATCTGGAAATAATAAAAGAAGAGTAGAAATCCTTATTTGCAATAGTTGAAGAAGACCAGAAATTATTATCTAACAATAATAGAAAAAGACCAGAAATCCTTATATGCTAATAATAGAAGAAGACTGGCAATAGAGGAAGCCCAGGAATCCTTATTTAGGAATAATGGAAGAAGACTAGAAATCCTTATCTTGGAATAATAGAAGAAGACTAGAAATCATTATTTGGTAATAATAGAAGAAGGCCATAAATCCTTATTTGGTAATAATAGAAGACCAACGATCCTTATTTAGTAGCTAAAAATTATGTTTATTGGGGAGCATAAATAACTCACATTTGATGGACCTTCCACTAGAAGATTTGATTGACTTGAAGAGCTACTTGGCTCGGATTTGATAGATCTTCCTCTAGAAGATTGATTGATTTGAAGCACTATTTGGCTCAGACCCCCTACCATCGTCTTAGATGATGATTTAGGTCTACTGTTTGGTGCATTTGGTTAGCTATCTTAAGCAAGACCAAAGATGTACCCGACCTCCCTCTAGGAGGTGCTTTAGTGAGGATTTTGATGATGGCAGTAAAGGCTGGTTCAACAATTTGGATAGGCCAAAAGCTTACCCATCCTCTTTCTAGAAGGCATTTTAGTAAGGCCTTTAATGATGGCACTAAAGGCTAGTTCGGTGCTGTAATGAGGCCTTTGATGACGGCATAAAAGCTTACTTCGTCCTTCCTCTTAGAGGTGCTTTATTAGGCCATCTTAGCAGGGAACGAAGGATTGGGAACAAAGGCTTTAACCACTTACTACTATCTTGCACAGTGGTTTAGGCTTTCCATTATTTTAGGAGGGTTTTATTAATCAACCATGTAGAAACTCTTTCTTTATTACTGATTCGTTCGATATCTTTGTAAAATTCATCAAAATTTCCTTGTCCTAAACTTTTTTTGATCATTCCCTCCAAGCTTCGGCAGTGATTAGTGTCATGGTCATTAGAGTGATGGTAATGGTAATATAATCCTCTAAGATTCCATTTATTCTTTGGTCGCTTCTTTTACAAAGGCCAATAGTTGAGCTTGTCTTTAGTCAGGAGATATATATTCTCGTACGATGTAGTAAGAGAAAAGTTCTTAGGAAGTTGTAGTCTTTTGAAAGTTGACCCTTCATAATTCCTTTTTGCTTTCTTATGCATAATAGGCTCCTTAACTTCCGTAACAAGCTTTCTTTTTAAAAGGTATCGAGTTTCATTTAATCCTTGATGGTGGTTAAGAATATTTCCCACCTCCTAGTGAATAGATCAAAATCCTTTGTTATTTCTTTTTCGAAAATATTCCCCTTAGCTTTAAGTTGAATCCCTTTTATTATTTTCAATAAGACATCACCTTTTTACACTGTCTTCCTAGGCAAAAGATCGGTGATGACCCTAGATGGAATGGATTCAAGCTCTATTTGTTTGAGTTGTAAAATGCTACTTGTCTTCTCTTATTTCTATGATTTGCAGTGCTTTGATGCTTAATACTTGTCCTTCATGAAGTCGGGGACTATTAGTGACTTTGTAAGTGGGCCTAGTTGTTTGAGGCTTGGAGGATCCTTGTTCAGACACCTTATCACAGTTAATTGGTATGACTAAGAAGTACTTAGTTGATGCAATTAATTGGTGTTCGAAAATTAAAGGTAGGTTAGACTGGAGATGGGATATGCTTGGTATGGGCAAGTCCTTTAAGCCCTAAATATGCAAGTTAGAGTAGTTCCACTTAGGTTTTTCAATGGAGTCGAAGGTTCAAACCTTCCTTGTAGCATCAAAATGCTAACTAATTAATTCGTTAACCACCAAAAGTGTGTATGAAGTGGGTTTCAAAGATAGGTCTTATCGAGGGTAGATGGAATTGTTAGGATGAAGTACGCTTTCATAATAAATCTTGACATAGTCACCAAAATCATATTAAACATCATATATGGTCCATGTAGGTCAATATGGATATTAATATATGAGTCAATATGCGCATCAATATACAAGTCACCATTCCAAGTCAAAGTGATATGCAAGTCACGAGTTCAAATCAAGTCAATATTCTATGCTATTGCTCAATATCCAAGCCCTTATGTGCACAAGGTTCAGGTGTTGCGATCGGTAGGAATCCCTAAATTGATTTAAGGTTACAAAGTGAAAAACATAAGAAGTCTAGAAAGAATGAATTCACCCCTCCTCCATAACCCCTAGGTCCATGTTTATAGGAGTAGATAAGCGACGTGACTGCTTGGAGTCGAAATCGCTGGTTCTCGGCTTTAACAGTATCGCTGGACATTGACTTTGACGTTCTTAGGCGCTCAACTAAGCCTTGGTGTTGTTTCAATAGAGATAATGTTCTATGTCACTAACTCTCATTGTGATCATGGAATAACATTGATGGAGAACGACGTCGGTAGGAAGCAGCTTCAATGACTCTGATGGATATTGATGACTCTTCACATTGACATTGCCTTTATATATGCTTAATGTTCCTTGAGTGTTGTTGGCATGATACTAGTCAATAGCGATATCGGTGACGACCAGCTTGAATTGATGTATGTACAAAGCAATCATTGTTTAAGAACAGCATCGATGACAACCATGGACATTGACGATGAAAGTCATCAACATTGCATCCATAATTGCACGGCGTTCTTCAAGTGTTGATGAAAGTCGGCACTAGCGGCATTGGTCTTTAACGACACGAATGACATGTGGTTTTCCCTAAACGGTAATTCTATTGAACAACGACGCTAGGCTAGAAGTATCATCAATGAGGCGTCATAGCATTGATTTCAGACGTTATCAACGATGAGCAAAGTTCGACGAAGTGCAGTACTAATGTTGTCTAAGGTTCTTGGCCTTATTGATGATGTGTGATACCACCATTGATATGGGTTGGCATCTTTGTTGTCGGCTTTAAGTCATTACCACTCTTTCAAGGATAACAATTGCAGTAATAGATAAGATACGACATCGATGAAGCACGACGTTGATTGCCCATGGTATTGACTAGGTTCGATATCACCGCTTATTTAATTACTCATGACATTGTATGTATTAATTTATTGGCGAAGAGCGACACCATACCTTTAAAACACCAATCTATCTTATATTCTCGACATTGATTTCTAGCACCGTAAGCACATCGCTTGTCATTTATCCTCAAGAATAATACATGCAGTAGCAGAATCATCTTAAACAATTAAATAAAAAATGTAGGAAATCCTTAGGTGGTTATTGGAGATTTTACCACAATTTTGCAGTCTTTTGAAAAGCGGGAAGGTATTCCAAATTCTCTCAAAAAGTTAGAAAAGCTAAATAATATTAAAATTTGATTGAACCAACTATTTTTGGAGATAAATTCACATGGAAGTCTGAGGAATTTAGAAACGTTCATTGCAAATTTGGTAGAATTTTAATTGACCAAAATTTTGCAAATGTTTTTCCAGACTTTAAATGCTACACTTTACCTCAAGCTTCAAGTAATCACACCCCTTTTCAATTATATATTTCTCAAAATTCTTCATATAAGAAAAAAAAAACCTTTAGATATGTGAATGGGTGGGTGTATGATGAAAACTATAAAGAAGCTGTTAATAAAAGTTTATATACAAAAATTCAGGACACCGTCCAATATAATTTGAGTAAAATGCTTCAAATAACCAAGAATGATTTGAAAAAATGAAAAAAATATAGAAATAAAAATGATATAAAGTAAAATAGAGAGAACTATAAGATGTTGCAAAATGAATTGGATAATGATTGCTCAGACATTTGTAAAGTCAAAAAAAATTTAGGCTCAAAATGTGGTGATTAGGCCATTTCATGTTCAATCTGTCAATTTGAGGCAGATGGCAAAAGTTAATTAATTAGTTAATGGGGACAAAGCTAGGAAATTCCTTTATGCTAAAATATCTAATAGAAAATATAAAAATAATATGGGAAAATTAACTGATGCAAAGGGAAGAGTAATAAATGAAGCCTTGTGGATTAAAAGAGAGGCAGTAAAGTATTTTATACAGTTATACAATATTACTTTATATACGTAATTTCCAAAAATTAATACCGAGTTTTTGCTTCATGATGGTAGTCAAGATATTTACTTTCCCCTATTAAATTAGAAGAAATCAAAAATACTATTTTTAATATAAACGTTGATAAAAGTCCCGACCTTGATGGCTTTGGAGCTAAATTTTATAAAACTCATTAGGGAGAAATTAATAAAAACCTTTTTGATGCAATTAGTGAATTTTTCAGAACTGGTAGAATCTTAAGAAACTTAAACCATACTTTTATTACCTTAGTTCCAAAAGTTAAGATCATCAATGGTTTAGGGGATTATTTGACCAATATGTATTATAATTTTGTGTATAAAATTATTTCTAACATATCATTAATAGAATGAAAGTCTTTTTGAAATATCTAATTTGGGAGAATCATAGTGCTTTTATACTGGACAGACTAATAACAGAAAATACTTTACTTCCACATGAATTGATCAGGAAATAAAAACAGAAATCACATGTGTATTAAAATTGATTTACACAAAGCTTTCGATAAAATCAATATGCAATTTATAATACATATGTTGAAATAAATGGGTTTTCATGAATTTTTTTTCTTTGGTAAATGAATGTATAAATAATCTTACTTATTCATTTATTACTATTGGCACTCCCAAAGGTTATATATGTAACAATTGGGGTATTAGACAAGGAAATGAGCTGGATGACGATACGTACTTCCGTACTTGATTATTACTCCGCTGTGTATTCAGTTTTGAAGAAAAGTTTATATGATTGTCCAGTTGTATGTTATTGATGTTGTTGAACTCTGATGATGTATTCTGGTGAGTATAAAACAGATATAGTTTTCTTTTGTGTAAAGATCTGTTATTATCTATTATATTTTATTCCGCCGCGATGGTTAGATTCTGATGTTGTTTTCTATTTTCTTCTTCTACGCCATCTTCTTTAACCAAAATGGTTCGTATTTCCGTTCATCTTGAGTTGATTGATGGAGAATAGTGTCAACTCAAGGGGTACAGAATTGCGGGTGTGATATCCCGGAAATTTTGGCAATATAAATTTAATAATCTGTGTAAAAATTAAATTAATTTGAAATAACTGTTAATAAGATTTGAATTGATTTAATAATCTTCTTTTAAATAAATATTTAACTGGTAATTTATCTTTTAAAAGCTAGTAAATTGTTTTCTAATAATAAATATATATAAATATAATTATATTTGTATATAATCTAAAGATCTGTTTTAAAATTTAATAAATAAGAATTTGTTTTCAAATTCTAATGTTTTGATAATTTGCAATTTGGTTTAAAATATAGCTATTAAATAAATAATAATTTGGTTTTAAAGTATACTAAAGATAAAGTTAAATTTTTTTAAATGATTTTAACTTAAATCTAAATTTAACAAAGGTTGTTTTGTTTTTGTTTAAATATGGTTGATAAAATAAGTAATTTATTTATGTAGTGATTTCATTTATGAATTATTTTAATTTAATAACGAGTTATTTTTTTTAAAACAATAATAATGTAATATCTTTACAATGGATTTTAAATAAATAGGAATTATTATTTTAAACTTATGTTTATATATATACACGTATTTGGAAAGCTATGATTTAAAATAAAATCTTTCAATAATGTTTAAAAATAAAACAAACTTTATAAATATGAAACATAAGTGTAAACCAAGTATAGGGTTATAAAAATAAGTCTGAATACATAAACTTAAGAAATTGTGATATTAACATAAGGATAAGCAACAATAAGTAAATAAAGTAATAAACCAAACAAATGACTAAAACAATTTTTATAATATGTACGTAAAATACAAAGGCAAGTAATCCTGTCTATAAAATAGATATGCAGGTAATCAAAGTAAAGTGTTTCAGGCAGGTAGAATATGTTTATAGCTGTAAGCAACTATGCAGGCAAGTAGTAAAAGAAATGCAAAGTTAAGAAACAAAGTAAAGTACAAAACATATGCAGGTAAGAGAAATGCAAAATAAAAATATCTGAACATAAGATTTATAGGAGACATAAAGTACAACAAAACATATATAGGCAAATGAATAAGATAGGTGTGTAGCTGCAATATAGTATGCAGGAGAGAAAAAAAATGCAAAGCAAAATATCTTTGTATACATAAAATAAGGTTAGTAGGAAACATAAAGTACTTAAACAATAAATGCTTCATTTCTTAGCAGCTAACAAAATCATTTCAAATTGTTTAACATCATTTCAGCCTCCCTAATAAAAAGATCTGACCTGATAAAACAAAACACAAATAGTATCTGCAAATTGCTAACCTAGATGCCACCTTCCCCTGCAAATTCCTTTATATACATGTCTTTCTTATTTTAGTTCGTTCAAGTCATAGTAAACCTAAAATATACAGGTAGCAAACATTTATATTTTTAAAACTGAAGCATTACAACAAAGGCAAGACTAAGTTTCATGTTTTATGGAATCAAACAAACAGTTTCCAGTTTCAAATTGTTCTCTGTTATTGTCAGGCGAGTAACACTTTTAAAATTACTTAAGTTTTAAAATCTGTTGCATGCTAATATTTGAATGCTTAAATATATTGTGTGAATATTCATATATTCATTTTTCTCCGGGTGTTTGTGAGATGAAATTTCTGTATATTTCAAGCCTGCAAATTCAAACTGCTTTCATTATAAACTTGCTCTGTTTTTCATTTGCTGTGAGTAACTTTTAAAATTTGAAATAAACTTTGTTTGCATGCTAGTATGGTTGAATATATATATATATATATATATATATATATATGTGTGTGTGTGTGTGTGTATTTCCTGTAAATATAAGTGAATGTCCGGTGAATATGTATTTGTGTGTAGGCTGTGTATAACTGCTCTGTCCTGTTTTCTTTTTTTGTTGTTTTTTTTCCAGGCTCAAATTTCCAATTAAATCCATTATCACCAAATCTAGTTTTTGTTAGGATGCAATTTACAAATCAAAGTTGTTTGATTTAACATGGATTAATGTTTAAAAATTAAGCATGTCAAAAATAAAGCCTGTTGTCTCTGGAAATATAAAAAAACATCTGTGTATGTTAAGCAAAGTCAAAACTCAAACTTTTTGATTTATAAATTCAGTATTATAAATTGAAAACTCTAATCAAAACATGATTTTAAAACGAAAATTAAGATTTTCAGATTTAGTATAGAAGAGCAGTTTGGGATGGTCTTGTTTTCTTAGTTTTAGTGGTCTCTGATGATCCTCTTACTTGTAGAGGTTGGGGTCTTTCCTGATGGTAGAGGAATGACCCAAGAACCATGGAAAAATGCATGACAATGGAGCACATCAACGTGGCATTGGGGGTTGCTCGAGTTTGCCAGCAACCTTAGTTTTGGGTGCCTTGGAGTTTTGGATCGGTACAACTTCTCTGGAGCATCGAGCGTTATGGGCTTTTGGGAATTCGTAGAGGGATGGTAGGCGAAGCCGTAGTCGGTGGTGGTGGTTCTCTGGTGGTCGGAGGAGCAGGGGCGAAGCGTTGACTGGTTCGAGAGGGGGAAGAGCTGTTGTGTTCCAGGTTTTGTTTATGCTACTCGATTTTGATTCGAGATGCTGCAGTGGGTTTGGATGATCGTGATGTTATCTGGTGGTAGTTGGCGATGTGTTGAAGTCCGTGTGGGTGGCTGGAGGTGGCTGGGGCCACGGTGCACGTGCACCATGTCCATTGCAGTGCCGAAGAGTTTTGTGGGTGCAAGGATTTTGAGCTCGAGACATACTCGAGTCACTCGAGTATGTGACTCGAAGTAGGGGAAGGGAAAACTCGAAGCCTTTTAGTTCGCGTCGAGTCAATGTTTATTCAGGCTTTTGCAAAACCTGGATGCAGTATTTGTTTTTTTTAAGAGCAAATTCAATGAAACCTGAAAATAAGTAATAGGTTTAAACAAGTCTAAATTCAGTGGGAAGTTTGAATTCAAGTTTATTTTTGGATTCAAATTTGAAATGAAATCAAAGTTTAAAGTGTTTTAAAGGTGGGTTTCTGGTTTTAAAAACCTGACAGATTTCAGATTTTAAATTTATTTAAAGTTTGAAACAGAATTTAAACTGTGATTGAAATTCAAAAATTTAAAGTATAGATTCAAATGAACATTTGAATCTTAAGGTTTTAAAATGGATTTGGATTTGAAAATCAAGTTTTAATTTCAAAGTTAAACTAATGAATTCAAGTTTTTCTTGAATTCAGATCTGAGAAATAAATCAGTTTTTAAATCTAAATATATAAAATAAGTTCAAATAAAATAGTTTTGAAAAGTAAATTTGTTTCAAATAAGTATTTAACTTGATTTGGAGAGAATTCTTTTATAGAAGGTTTTTGAATGGAAAGTAAATAAATTGTTTTAACTTGAAATTGCAAGTTAAAATATTAATGTATTTTGGAAATTTAAAATTTAAATAAGGATTTAAGCAATTGAATTTAAAAGGCCTTTCTTATATAAGTTCATATGTAAGTAATTAATGTTATTTACAAGATTATAAATTGAATTTAAATTTGGTAAATGTTTAAACAATAATCATTTTGAATCTTAAATTCAAAAAATGGAATTTAAATTTAAAATGTAATGTTCTAATACACTTTAGTATTAATGAAGTCATTAATAAAGAAATAAATTATCTTAGGAATAATTAAGATATTTAAATGATTAAATGAAGAAGTTAGTTAAGAAATGACTTTTGTATTTAATTTATATATTAATAATTTAGATTAATTTATAACTACAAATTAATTAAGAAAGTAATTTAAGAAATGTTATTAGTTAATGAAGATAATTAACTAAAGATTATTAATAATTAATTAATGTGATAAATTAGTTTAATTAATTAAGATAATCATTTGTAAAGTGGTTAAGTGTAATTACTTGATAAAAGTAATTAAGAGATTAATTACTACTTGTAATTAATTTTGATAAAATGATTATTTTAAGTAAATTAATTCAGTTTAATTAATTTAAGAAAATCATTTGATATATTGATAAGTGTAATTACTTAGTATATTCAATGGAGCATAATTACTTAAGGAAGTAATTAATGTTAATTACTGAATGTAATTAGTGAAAGATGATGCGTTAATGAAGAAATTTGGATAATTACTTTTGTAATTAATCAAAGGATTAATTAATAGAGATAATTAATTATGGGATAATTAATTTATTAATATGAGTAATTAAGGGTAGTTAATTACTGGTTGATATTAATTAAAGGTGATTAATAATTATGTTTAATTAAAGATTAATCATTTAATGTAATTAATTTAAATAAAGAAATTTAATTTAAATCTGAATTAGAGATCATTAATTAATATAATCAATGACGTAATTAAGAATTGTTTAATTTAGGGATAATTAATATTGTGGTGATTAATTTATGTAATTAATTAAGAATAAATGTAATCAATTATATTTAATTAATAAATGAAGTAATTAAATGTTAATTACTATGAATCATTTAGGATAATTAACTTGTAAAATTAATTAAAGACTAATTACTTATTGTAATTTGAGAATGATTAATCAAAGGTGTTTAATCAAGATGAATATCTCGAGAATAATTAACTAACTTGATTTATAGTTAATTAATGATTGTATAAGCATGATTTATAGATAAAGAATTAATTTAATTTACTTTAAATTAATTAGAGATAGAAGTAGTTAATTTAATTCATTTTAAATTAATTACAAATGGTATGATTATAAATCATTGCTTATGGATGAATGATATTGATACTTCATTTGATGATTGTGAATTCAGATATGACATAAGTATATCTATGTGATATGGATGTTTGGTTTAAGTATGATAATATTTAATTATCTGTTTGGATGATAATATTGATTATCTGTTATGAGATGATGTGATTATCTATTGTGATATTGTGAATTATCCATCTGTGTGTATATTGATTATATTGAATTAAACTGTTAAGACTAAATAGACAACTTGGCCTTAAAAGACACGTTTTGGATTTCGATGAGACCGAAATCGGGTTTCCATATTTGGACATCCGAAAACCACATCGATTCCAAATTAACGATAGGTCGTGAATCTGAAGTGAAGATGAAGATTCAGAGTGCAAGGGTTATTGTCGTTAACTCTGAGGGTGATTCCAAAATGAGTGTAATGATATAATGCCTTCGGTTTCGTTCGAACCCGGAATGAACTTGTATGGATTGAATGCTTTCAGAACATCGTCAGGTGGGCGATGTGCATTCTAAGAAATGTATTCTCTAAAGGTAATCGCAGCCTCAAGCCTCATCAACCGGGAATGGCTAAAATAGGGGAGGTGCAGCAAGGTTAGGTGGGTCATGCCCAAGCAGGACAAGATATTCCCCTGTCTAGATGTCCCTTTATTTTTTGGCTGTGTGGGCGGTTGATTGCAACAACTGCCGGGGTTATCTTGTTCGGGACTGTTCAGTAAGGAATGGTTCTGGCCTTGTGTTGTAGGGGGTCGGGAGTGATCCTCGGTACGTTGATCTAGGCCACGTACTGTGACGGGGGGTACCCCAGTAGCCCTGCCATTGTATGGAATCCACAATCCAATAAGTGCCAACGGTTTTGATTGTATTACCCACTTTTGTGGCTAGTAGCTGGAATTTAATGAATGTAACAATTTCGGCTATTTTCTATTTACTTGAAAACCCTAGACCTATTATAATATCACTGAATTTCCTATTAAATGTTTTGGTTAGCGTTAAGGTAAAAACTTACCCATGTTTATGTGTGGGGAGTCTTACATGATACCTTTTATTTCAAAGGATTTTCAAAATTAAGCAACTTTAACCTGTTACTCACACCAGACCCATGTCTGATCCGGAGTTTTTTTTGTTTTTCATAAACTCTCGGGTACTCAAATTTTTACGAGTTGCCAAGGGATTCAGGTTAGCTTTGACGAATTCTGGAGGAGCAATGGAGCAGGAGGCTTCAGCGTTGTAGATATACATATAGTTCCGCTGTGTTGGTATCTCTGAGTCGTATTGTTTGAGTTGCTTTGTGTATCGAGTTGTATTAACTAGACAGGTGTCTATAACTGCCTAGTATGTGATGTATTATCTGTATAACTCTGATTGATGTTGTATATTATGTAAATACTTATGTGATTATTATAATTTATTCGTTCCGCTGTGAGATTTTGATGTTGTTGTTCTTTCTTCTCTATCTTTTCTATTTTCTCACCCCTTTCTTTCTTTAAGACGAAACGGATTTCTGGGGTCAGAAACCCGGGCCGTCACAGCAGGTCATTTCATTTGGTATCAGAGCAGAAGGTTAAGCGAGAACCTTGGCTCTGGTGGGGGTTACTCATTAAATAGAGTCTGTAGTACTCTAGAAATGAGTTTGAGTGTAATAATAATATGAGCGCGTATTTGTTAGTGAATGTAATTTTTTTTTTATTGTGTTGACTTATCGGTTGAGTGTTTATGGATTCTGGTTGATATGTGGGACGCCACGTTATCGATAGGGGTTTCTAAACTCTTAAACAAGATAAACCGACACAGTATTGTTTTAAATAGGGTAAATGAAATAATTTTACCCAAATTATTTTTGTATATAAAAGAAATAATTTTTGTAAATTATTATAGATATATATGGTTGCTTGATTGTTAGGAATGATAATATTAAATTATTATCATTGTTGTGTAAAATTTAGTAAGAAACTGAAATCATAACCGAAAGCTAAGAATTAAATTCATATATGAATGTGAATTATAATTGAAATGAGGTAAATTCCAGAGAATGTTGGATATAGATTGAAAGAATTTAAAAATTGAAATTTTGGGAAAGGTCTAAATTCTTATAGGTTGAAAATGGCTTTCAAGGGTTTTGGAGAAATAATAGTAATTCTATTTGGGAAATATTTTTGAATTTGATATGAAATCTGGTGAGACTTGGAATTAAGAATATTTGAAATGTTTTCTTTAAAAGGGATAAAAGCATTTAACTCTCTTTCGGTCGCTAGAAAATAACTTCGGTGATGACTGCAGCATCATAGATGTTCATTTTCGAGTTTCCAAGAGAGGAATTGCTACCAAATTGTTTTGAATCGAAATTATCTGCAAAAGTCGGGTTGAGTTTAGAAGTGCAAAGGATTTTGGATATAATTGATTTCAAATGATTTTTGAAATACTTAAGTTGAAGGCTTTGGAATTGGTTTAAAATGTTTCGAATGTCTATGTAATGGGTTAAACTCTAGAGGTTTAACTAAAAAATGTTATGGATTATAAGCAAGTTTGGAAGTTTATAAAGTTTGAAATTTCTTGAAATGAAATTAACTTGTAAAAAGTTAATAGGTTAGAAGAGTAAGTCGAATTAAATGAACTCAAGCTAAGTCTAATAATATTATGATTAGATTTGAATCAAAGTCGAAATATAATTGAGATGGAATTGTATCATGTGGTGGATACATTAACTGAAATTAAGTTCTTACTTAATAAAATGTAAATGAATTGTGTGAAGTCAAAGAATAGTATGGGGTTAGATTTAACTAGAGTTTAGTTAAATAAGATTAAATGGGAATAAATAGATTCCAATGGCTTATAAAAGAGTTGAAAACCCACTGAATAAAAATATATATACTTGGCTAAATTAAATATATAATCCTGAGTTAAAAAGTAAAATGTAAATGGGATTGATTGAAAATGGAGGAAAGTATGGATATAAATAAGTTGTGACTTATAAAACTTAGAAGTTGAATAAATAAGCCAAAATAATATTGTTTTGAATTTTGGAAATGAATAAAAATCCAAAACTTGAATTATAAAATAGATTGAACTTAAGAAAATTAAGTGAAGTGATTTTTGAAGGAAAAAAATCAAATATTGAATTAAAAGTGGGGAATGAACTAATTTAAATAAATTAGTTAAGTGAGTGTGTTAATGGAATTCTTATTGGTTGGATAAAAATTGAATTATGAGTTAAAAATGGATTTTTGTGAAGTAAAACATGAGTTATAAATTAAATTCAACTTAGAAGTGCTAAGAAAATTGAATATGGTTGAAATATGGTGAAATGAAATGAGGTTGGATTAAAACAGAAATGGTTTGAATTGCAAATAAAATCCAAAGAAGTGGAAATAAAATTGAAATGGTCCTGTTATTAATATAATAAGTTCGGAAGTGAAATGAAAATGCGAAATAAAGTTTAAAATGGATTGAATGAATATATTAATTGAATTAAATAGAATGGAATCTAATTGGAAATGGAGATGAACTTAAGATGTTAACTTACAAATTGTTAAATGGCTGTTAGTGAGCTTTATGAAATGGTTTTGAATAGAACCTGTTTGAATGATGAAATGGAATGTAAGTAAATAGATGAAATTAAAAATAAAGTGAAAATGAGAATGCATGGATTGTGAATAAATTTAAAATGGAATGAAATTTATATAAATTGAGTCGAGATCAATTTAAAATGGTTAAAGCTTAAGTATTTACTTATTCACATGAATATCGTCGAAGTGCATAAGAAAATGGGCCGTTCGATGAAACGGAAGTAAATAAAATTGATTTTTGAATCAATTGGAATAAATATGAGTTGTTTTGCTTAGAATGAATTGAATGGATGAAGGTGAGTGTAAATCAGTTAAAATTGAAAATAATAATTTAAGAATTGGTTGTAAGCAATTGAAATTGGTGTCAGAATCTTATAAATTGCATATGGGTATTGTTTAGTGTACATTACTTATGAAGTGCATGTGTCTAGCTATTGAAAGTAAATAAATGTTAGTGAGTTGCATATATTTCATACTTACATGTTTGAATTAAGTACAGGTACAGAGAAGCCGTATGGCTGGATTTGGACGCGCAAAATGTTAAATAAACAAGCCGTTTGCTTAAAAATGCTAAATAGAGGTACGCCTACGTAATAAAAGTTAGGAAATATGAACTGTTGTTTGGTTTTTTGTTTTTCCGACCGCGTGGTCGATGTATATATATTTATATCTCTTGTCAAATTGCAAAAGCTCCTCCGTACAAAGGAGACTGCCAAAATTTTCTGAAAATTTTGGGAGTTAGAAATTTTTTGAAATTTTTTGTTAGCGACAAACGATTTCAAATTAGAATTGAATAAGGAGTTTTGAAAATGGAAATCGGAACTAAAGGATTAGAAAAGTGAATATGAGATTTTGAAGTAAATGATAAGCGTTGATAAGTGGATAGAAACCAAAATGAATGTGAATAAAAAGAAATTGATATAGTTGATAATCAGTTGAGATAAACACGTAGGATGTACGTATATTATTTTATTCGTATAGCAATTTGATCCAGAATCGAGCACAGAATTTCGAGATAGCTATATCGATCCGAGTTAGAATTTTTCACTCGATTTTCGACGGCGAACCCTGGATATGGATTTTTGATTGATTCTAGAAATTCTCTATCGTAGTTATGACTTTGCAAGGAGAGTGACAGTTTTTGATCAAGAAGCCAGATTTGAGTCCGCACTAGGAAGTTCGGTGGACGATACTAGTTCGGAAATGAAATTATGTGATCGAGTAAGCGATCGGATTCAGTATTACGTACGAATGATATAGGTACATCGTATGGGCTTAAATGGAATGAATATTGAAAATTTCGTAAAGAAGTATATAAAATGATTTTGGAGTCTGTAGTTGGATATGGATAAATTGGATGTACGGGTATTAAAAAGCAAGTGGAAAAAATTTGGGATTTTTGATTTCAGAAGATAAATTGAAATTTGCTCAGCAAAGGTATGTATTTAAATTTTTGAATGATATTTTATGATTTTCTAGTCTAGCCACTTGGCTTTTGTTTTATTTTGAAATCTGGGAGCCCCTAGAGGCATTTTGTAGTTGTATCGAGCTAGCCGCGCAAAGGAGACGCTGGCGAAATTTTTCGAAAATTTAGCGAGTTAGAAAAATATTAAGAAAATTTTAAAAATCAAAATTTGGTTTTAAATTGAAATTTGAATGATTGAGCAAACAGTATTGTTTGAAAACTACGGGAGAGTTTGAAAAGTTAGTAAGAATGATAATGGGTCTTTTATAAAAAGATATTTGGTAAGATGTTGAATTGTTTGGTTTTGGAAAAAGTAAACGGGTATTGGACCATTCTTGTTAACTAGTAATTTCAGGGACGAAATTCTTTTAAGGGGGAGGAATGTGACGACCCAGAATTTTTGGATGTTTGAAATCGGAATATTCAATTGATTTTAAAAATTTAAAAGTTAATTTTTAACTTGAATTCAAGTATCACCATTTATTGGGTAATTTAATTATTAAATTAAATAATTTGAAGTTGGGTAAAATGTTGAATCTGGAGTTTTAAGCCTGTTAAAAATAATTTGAAGGCTTGTAAAATTTATATTGAGAGTACTGAGGGTAATAGAAGTTTTAAAATTGAATTTAACAGTGATTTGTTCAGTTTTGAAATTATATCGTTTAAATTGATATTTAAAAAAATAGCCTTCTGAGCCACGGTCTCAGAATTCGACAAAACCAGTCCCATTGGATCCGTAATATTATGTTATTATCGGATTTCAATTTTCGTAGCGTTTGGAGTTGTTGTGTGGCTGTACGGTAGACTAACGCGCTGAAATTTCATATCGAAAATTTTATATAAATAACTGGGTCCAAAGGCTATCTTCTTCATACGATCGAACTAGGACTCGAAACCTTTTCCATTATATTTAAAATAGGGTATAACATTATAAATGTCTGGCGGCACGCCTCTATAGGATGTCAAGATTTTGAGCTGCGAATTCTAAACGATTTAAATTTAAATTTAAACTTGAATTATATTCTATTGTCTAGTCAAAATCCTTCACGTCAAAAACTTTTCCTCCAACAGCTTTTGCTTTCCTGAATCACTGCACCCTTCACTTTTCACGCAACCATAATCTCAAGTTCAAATCATGTCTTTTTGTCCCCCAACCAGATCTATCGAATAAAAAAGGGGAATAATCACCGTTTAAAAATCGCGATGCTTCGTTCCTTTTCACATTCTCGTTTTTTAAGCTGTTCGAAGAATAATGGCTGCTTCCTTTTCCATCTCAAATCACGAAAGTCAAATCGTTCGTGTAAAAAAAGGAGGGAGGGGGGTGTTGAGTGAACGAATCGATCGTTCGATCAAAAGGAAGGAACGTGAGCGAAGTAATCGGTGAATAGGGGTTGCGAAAAGTCATGTGATGCATGCGATGTGGGCAAGCGATTGGGATAGAGGTCCGTACATCTCCATTTGCGGTAGAGGTGGAGATGGGCAACTGTTCGATTGCGGTATTTTGGGTTGAACTCGATCTCGAGTTCAAGAGGGGGGCTGGAGAAGCTCGACGAGGTCTGGAGTTGGATGTGCTCGGAGTTGGTAACACTCATATTTAGGGTTCGTAGGCTCGAAGTCGAAGTTAGGGCATGGGTTGGCATGCACGTGAGTGACTTTGATGATGGCGCACTTTGGAAACTCGAGCAGGAGCTCGATGAATTCTGGGTTCATGTTCGGATTTGAGGTAGTTTAATTTTAAACATTTTAATTTAAATGTTACTTAGGTTTACAACTTATAAATGAATTGTTTATTTTTATTTCACTTATCAGTACATTAAACAACAGTTTATTTACAGTTTTGTTTAATTTAGTAAATATTTATATATCGGTTGAAGGAAATATATACACAGTTTTGGGAAGAAAATTATATAAGGAATTTGGTGAAAAAATTGTAAAATTGACTTATTTAATTTATTTTAGTTACTAAAATATTTTTAAAGGGAAATTATTAGTTTAAATTAAATTAAATTATTAGTCAATTAAATTTTGTTAATGGCAATAAAATGTATGGTTAATTAAATTTATCAAATGGAAATTTAATTGTTCGATTGGTTCGAATATTAATAAACGGTATAAATATTTATACAAGGTCTAAAATAATGGAGAAACTAGTCGAGATGGTTTGGATTTGCAAACAAAAACAATGGTGAGTTAATCTCACTCTTCTGGAATGCTATTTAAATTTAAATGGTTAAACCTAAATAATTGGTTGACTGATTGAATTGATTTGATGTGCTATATTACATACAATAGTATATAGTATATATTGGAATGATTGATTTCTCGCATTATATAGCGGATGAGACCCTATGCGCCGCATAATAGCGGATGATATTTTATAAATCCCATATACCGCGATATTCCACCTCAAAGTGGAATTAGTATTTTATTGTGCTAACATCTATGGATGCAGGGAAACAGGTTGAAGGTATCCAATTGGATTTCTTTAAATATTTAGATTTGTTAAAATATTTTGTGATATAATTATTTGCTATCCTATGATGAATTATATTGATAATTGGAAAGGTTGAATACTATGGTTGATTTAAAATATTTCAGTGAAATGAGTTATCAAAATCTATAGAAATGAGATTTCTGAACAGAAAATAAAAGAGTGAATTTTGTGTAAAACAATCATAGAAATTTGAATAAATTAAAAATGAAGTGGAAAATAATAAAAAGTGATTTTTAAATTTTGATAAATAAAATTCCAAGCGCGGGAAATGAGATTTTGAATAAAGGGGAATAAGTGATTTTATTTTTAAACTCAAGTGATATTATTTCAAGAAATAAATAATTTATTTTGAAATTCAAGGTTTGAATTTGTTTGAAAGGACGAAGAAGAAATTTGGGAAATATAAAATTGGTATTTTCAGTTAAAAGATTTTAAATCATAATGAAGAAATAAAATCCGAAGTTAATGGATTTTGGAACTTATGGAGTAAGTAAGGAAATTTATTGAAAAGTTAAGTAAATTGGAAATCAATTTGGGGATTGATTTAAGTGTGTAAAACCGGGATTTTTAAAAAGAAACGAGACTTGAAATCTATAAATTGGGTTTATAAAAGCGAAGTGATATATCAGTGGACATTTGGAAGAATAAATTCACGGTGGGAATTTATTAAGGGAATGAGCAAATTTGTTTCAAAATAAATAGTGATTTATTTTTAAAAGATGTGAAAGAGAAGCGTATTTCCCTAGATTGCCAATTACATTTTCAAAGCAAAATTTTAAATATAAGTTAAAAGTATTAATGTTTTTTTAAAAAGTATGTTTTAGAAAATTTATTATTCTAAATGTTTAAATTCTAAAATAAGTATTTTTCAAATCTATTATCGTAGTAATTATTTAAAGGTGACTTGATATTTTGTTTCAAAGGAGAAAATCTAGTTTTATATTTTATAGAGTAACCTCATTTTAAATATTCCTAAAGTATATATTTTTAATATAGTATTGAAGTAGTCTTCAATTTAAATGTTAAAGTGTATTTTAGAATAAAGTGTTTAAAATTATTTTAAAAATCTAAAGTATTCGTACTTGGTGTTTTCAGTGGAAATAAATATTTGAGAACTCATTCCATGAGAAGAGTGTGGTTTGAAAACTGTTTTCAAAGGATTGAAAAGTGAAAATATATCTTGTGAAGATATTTTGAGATTAATAAATAATTTGGAGAAATTATTATGTTTGATGGTTGTTTTTGAATGTTATTTGATAGTAAAATAACCGACTATCAATATTGGCCAATGCACTGAACGTTTCTGAGAGACCGGGATCGGAATTTATTTCCTGAAAACCATTTCGATCCGGTTTGAACGTTTTCGTGTGGAAAACAAGAGTTTGGATTCGAAGGTGGAGCAGTGAAGTGCAAGGGCTAGTCGCTACTAATCCTGAGGTGATTCCAAAATGGATGTAGTAGGAGTAGTGCCTTCGGTTCCGTTTGAACCCGGAACGGACTCATATGGATGAATGCTTTCGAAACATCGTCATGAGGACGGTGAGTATTCTAAGTGATATGTTCTAAAAAGGTAACGCCTAGCCTTGAGCCTCATCAACCGGGAATGACTGAAAATCAGGGGATATGCAGCAAGGATAAGTGGGTAGCACCCATTAGGGTGAGGTCATCCCTGTCTAGATGCCCCTTTTATTCGGCTTAGTGGTGCAGTTGCTGATCCCGTGGGGTGATCTTACTCGAGATTAGCCAGTAAGGGGTAGTCCCGGTCTTGTGTTGCAGGGGATCAGGAGGGATCCTCGGTATGGTGATCTAGGCCACGTACTGTGATAGGTGGTACCCCAGTGCCTAGTCATTAGTTGGAAATCCATTCTTCCTACGCACCTTTATGGTTTTGATTGTGCCCAACTATTGCTGAAGCGTGAGATGCAAGCATTTTAGCTAGATTCTATTTTACTTTCTATAGAAACTATTATAATATCAGACGGATTTGATAAAAAATGTTTTGGCTATCGTAAGGTAAAAACCTGACATGTTTATTTATGGCATGGTCTTACGAGATGCTTTTGTTTTCAAAGGATTTTGAAACTTTAATAATCAAATTGAGTGTGATTTTCTCACGCTGGTGTTCCAGACCGACTCGGGTGTTATTTCACTATAATGCTCGGGTCAGACTGAGTATTATAGAATACAGGATGATGCTGTAGAGCTCAGGAGACGAGCTGGATGGCGATATGTACTTCCGTACTTGATTATTACTCCACTGTGTATTCAGTTTTGAGGACAAGTTTATATGACTGTTCAGTTGTATATTATTGATGTTGTTGAACTCTGATGATGTATTCTGGTGATGAATGTATAAAACGGATAAAGTTCTCTTTTGTGTAAAGATCTGTTATTGTTTATTATATTTTATTCCGCTGCGATGGTAAGATTATGATGTTATTTTCTATTTTCTTCTTCTACCTCTTCTTCTTTAACCCAAATGGTTCGTATTTCCATTCATCTTGAGTTGATTGATGGAGAATGGTGTCGATCGTTTCATTTCCCATTTGCTGTATGCTGATGACTTATTATTATTTCTAAATGTATACTTACAAAGTGTAGAAGCTATTGTTAGGTTATTTGGAAAATTAAAAGAATTTGCTGGCTTGCAAGTCAATGAATGTAAAAGAAAATATATTTCAACAATTCATGAGAGAAAAAAGATGAAATCTTAAGTATTTTAAAATTCAAAGAAGGATCTCTGGCAATAAAGTATTTAGGATTGCCTATGTGTATAAGTCAAATAAATGACAGAGACTACACGATTATCTGATATTAGTTAGAATAAACATGAAGGATGGTTTAGAAAGTTGTTGTCAATAGCTGGTAGACTGGAGCTAACATATACAGTCATCACTGCAATAATAATGTACTAAATTCAATCTCTCAACATCCCAGCAAAAGCAATTCACAAAATAGGAAAAATGTGTGCAAACTTTATTTGAAGAGGAAAGCATCATAAAGTCGCATAGAAAATAGTATACAAATAAAGGAAATAGGGTGGATTGAGGTTGAGAAACATAAAAGATTTAAAAGAAGCTTGCAATATCAAGTTATTTGGAAATTGTTGGAAGTAAAATCTTTATAGGCCAAGTGAATGAAAGAAAAATATCTCAAAAACAAATTTTTTTGGACGACTAGCATTGAAAGCCATTACTCATTTACATCAAAAAACATACTTAATTGTAGAGAATCAACCATCTAACTACTAGAAAGGAAATTCAAGGATAGTAAACAAACCAGTTTATGGTTTGATCCATGGATACATGGAAAATCACTAGTTAGTTCGTTGGGATGACATAAATTTACATGTTTGGGGGAGCTAATGAGAAGTCCAAAGCATTACTCCAAACCACACCTGAAATGCATATAATCATCCAACTACTTCAATATTCAATGCAGCAATAGGAAAAATCATAATAGACCCAAATCTACAAAAAGCTGCTCAGCATTAGAAACTTTCTTCAAAAGGAAGATTTTCATTTAAAAAAACATGGGAGTATATAAAAGTAAATGAAGCAGAGGTAGATTGGAACGATGTTATTTGGCTAAAGTACCAACTAGAGACATATGCTTCAATGGAATAAGAAAGGAGAAACCAACTATCTCCTTTGCAAAATAGAATCAAAAAATATAGGGCATTTTTGATTGTGAATATTCAAAGCACAACTGATGCATAGCCAAATCAAAATTGAAATTCAGACAACGTCAAGCTATGCAAAACATCAAGGAAATAATTCTGTATATTCAACAAAACTTCAAGGCAAAATCAAAAGAATTCATTAAAGCAGTATAACTTTAATAGCTATAATCTTTCATATATGGAAAGAAAGAAATTTGAGATTGCATACAAAAAGAGAAACGAAATGCACACAACTATCGAAACCAATTCAATCTGAAAGTCAAATACTCTTTTAGAAATTAACAATCATACCAAATTTTCAGATAATTCATATCATGATATATAAAAAGTCGATAATTATGAAAAAAAGGATAGAAGCCACTTACAAAGCGGGAAACATAATACTGATTTTTCTAGGGGTAGATTTCTACTTCTAATCCAAGATTCAAAGAGAGTGCGAACTACAGGCGGCCGAAGTCCTTCCCAAACTAAAAAATATTCCTCTACATAAGAAAAGGTGGGAGTTAGAACAAGGAAACATAGTAACAATTCAAGAGAAGGAGAAGAGATTTATATACCTGATTTAAAGAAGCTCTACTGCTCTGATAATCACCCATAAACTTTGACTCAAAGTGGAACTGAATCTGCAAAATTAGGGAATATCATTAATAACCAAATTGTTAATGGAGAGTATTATAGAAGTGAAATCAACAATAAAATCTATTGCCCATCTGCATGACGAAGGGGAGAATCCAGTTATTCCCATCATCTGCTCAAAATCGAAATTGAAGCTAAAGCCTACTGCTTTATTAGAGAAACCAACTCAGATTTGGGATAAAGTAGAAGAAGATGAAGATTGGAGCTAGAGACCCTTTGTTAATACCTCGGTAATTGATTTTAACGATAACAATCTTAATAAACAACATTATACAATTATATATAATATGGATACTATTATTTTGCTAAGCTATGTAGTATATAGTGCAGTATATTACACATGTATTGAATTGAAGTATGTACAGTATAAAGTCTCAAGAAATGGACATAAGACTCATGAGCATAAAGTCAAGATATGAAGATCTGAAGACTATAATATAGTGTATAGAGTCATAGAATTTTCTTAAAGTCCCTGGTAGCAATCTTTAATCTACACTTATGATTTTCTTATCTTTTATATTTTGAACAAAATATATTTTCAAAATATCTTTAAAAATATATTATAATTTTTTTTTCAAAGTTTACAATGTTTATAAACTATCTTTAAATCATTTTACAACGCATAGTATTTTCAGAATGTTTAAAAAGAAAAGCATTTTCCAAAATAAACATACATATGTTGACATATGTATAGGAGGTATGTAGATATACATGCCACAAAACAATTTTTCAAATTTTAAAATAAAATGCCTATTTATTGCAACTCTCCGCAAATGGATACATCTGTTTATACGCTATATATTGAATGTTTCAAACGAATTTTTTGGTAGTTATTATCTTATTTTCTTCCATTCTCTCACTGTCTTGAAAAATCCACTGAAATTTTATCAAATTCTCTTCGAAATAAAATAGAATCAATTAATACTCGCATATTGAAATCATCTCTCTCTCAAATCAAAGATCAAAGTGTCGTCCAATAGTTATAGGATCTGCTTTATCCAAAGTTCAAAAAAATGTCTTGGAAAAACCATCAAACTCTATTTGCATTTGCTTAGATGTGATTATAGCTCGGTCAAATCAAATGGTTGTGCTTGGTATCCTAGAAATCCGAGTGGTGTGCATGTAGCCCGTCTAAATCAGTAGGTGTACCTTAAGCCCAAAAAATCATAAGAGTGTGCCTAGTAGCCTCGGAATCGAGATTGTAATTGAGCTTGCCTTCTGCCTATTTAAATATTAGCATTTGAAAAGAAATATGTATAAGCAATTGTAGAAGACTAGATGTAGGAGAAATCCAAACTAGTATAAAACCCATGGTGTCATCTCTTTAACTCTCTACTTTACATCATTGCTTTATTTTTATCTACGAATGCATTTGTGATTGATTGTTGATATAATCCTGTGTTGAAAAAAATCTGCAATTCAATATTAAACTTTAAATTAATTAAAAAAGATTTACAAAAGTTAGAAAACACTATTCACCCTTCTCTCTAGTATTTAATTAGCCTTAAGATCCAATATTTCGCAACCCACATTTGGTATCAGAGCACGAAGTTTTCAAAAATCTGTAATATGATTTTTGAAAAGTTTTAATGGCTAGCAACACTTTTTGTGTATTTTTTAACACTTTTGTCCAAGGACAATCCACTTTTAGACCGCAACTTTTGAATGGTAGTAAATACACTTATTTGTCATGTAGAATGAAAATTTACTTACAATCTAATGGTTTAGATATTAGAACTGTTACATAGAATGAGTACCCTGAATCCGAGATTAATTTTGCACAATATACTATTGACAAAAAGACACTAGCACAAAATAATTCTAAAGCCACAAATATTCTATTTTGTTCACTAGGTAAAATGAATTTAATAGAGTCTCTGTTGCAAGTCTACATATGAAATTTGAAGAATACTGCAGTTACACATGAGGGCACTTTTAAAGTGAAACAGACTAAAATTTTCATGTTAACAAATCAATTTCAGTTATTTAAAATAACATGAATCACAATGAGTCTATTTCTGATATGTATTGTAGATTTTAAGATATAATGCATTCATTAGTTGCATTAGGTAAAAACTTTTCTAAAGAGGACCAAGTTAAAAAAAATCTTCAATTTATTCTCTTCAAAGTGGGATCAAAAGACACTAGTAAAAGAAGAGGCTAATGATATTAGTACTCTAAAAAATTGAAGAGTTAGTAGGCAATTTAATGTCCTATGAAGTACAATTGCAGGGTATAAAGGAAAGCAAAGCAACATAAAAGAAATCCATCGCAATAACTGACAGTCAGGATTAGATGATGATAATGACGGGGTACTTACCCTCATGACCAGAAATTTTGGAAAATTCCTAAAGTATAAAAAATAAACAATTTTCTAAAACCTAAAAACAAGACTCTTGGGACTGGAACCGCTACTAGATGCTTTAACTGTGATGAACCCGACCATTTTCAAAGAGACTGCCTATATCTGAATAAATCAAAGATCTCACCAGTTAACGATTCATCTAGAAATAGAAAAGGGCTTATACGAAAACTTTGGATGATTTAGACACTTTTTCTAGTGGCAATTAACTAGATACTGAACCTGTAAATATGTGTTTCACGGCAATAACTGATTAGTCAGAACTGATCAACAAAAAGGCAGCAAAAACGGTACCATTTATCTAATAATTTTTATTTTTCTGGTTGATTGTGTAATTTAGGAATAACATATAGATTAATAATAATATTGATTGAATATTATTATATAAGTATATATATATATATAGGAATATATTAGCATAGTATTATTTTTGAAAATTTTGGGCTATACGTCACATACCAACAAGTTATATGTCGATATATATGCCAGAAAACTGAAAATTTAAATTTCAATTCAAAATTCATAATTCAAATTTTCCTTTCTTTCACACTTACTCCTATGTTCTGAAAGTCACCTTTTTGACCCAAGAACATGACTCTTTACTCTCTTTAATCCAATCTATCTCTATCCATTCATTTACTTACTTTATTTCAAACTTCAAATATCTCTTTATTCTTTTATCTCGTCAAAAACTCAAAAATGGTTTCCTTAAGTCAAGCTCATAAAAGCATATGGCTCTTTAAGAGAACTAAATAATTTATCTTCAATAAGAAATATTCCATTGAAGCCTATATGGAGTATGCTACTTTCGAAAAGTTTTTCCTAGAAGATTTGCTAAATTCGAATATTTTTCTTCTTATGGTTTGTAAGATCTTTGTTTTGAAAATGAAATTTTTGGTTTAATTGACTCTTCTCAAAATGATCTTATTTATTATAAAATTTTATCAAAATGTTTATGTGAATTTAGATGGAGAAAATTTTCGAGGAGAAGAAGAACAAATTTGGAGTAGTGTTAATGGTACTCAAATTATTTTAAATTATGAAATTTTGGGTAATATTCTTGGTTGCAAATCTAGTGAAATTGACCTCTCCCCTTTTCAAATTGATGAACAAAATCGTGAAGTTTTTCACAATATTTTTAAAAGTGACGAAGAACTTGATTTTAAATACAAGAACCTTCGACCAAAATAGAGACTTATGAGTCTCATTTTACAACAAATTATCACTTTGAGGACGGGTAATTACAATAACCCTACTCAAAAAGGATTTAAAGCTCTTTTCGACATTTAGGGAAACGATTGTATCAATTGGGCATGTCATTTAAGATGACTTTCTTCAAAAAAATATTACTAGACGTGAGAACACACTCCACCATGTGTGTATCTTACTAGAATTTTCGTATATTTCGGTGTTGATTTAAGAGGAGAACAATCTATCGCTCAAATTTTTTTTGACAAGGCCAACATATCTCTTATGCACATTCCACCATTTCTTGAGCCATATGAGGCACTTCTCGAAAAGGAACAAAGGTTGGCATATGAAGAAGAACATGAGATTCAACAGGAAGAAGAAGAAGGCAATGAAATGGAAGTGGAAGAAGAAGAAGAAGAGGAGGAGAAAGTGGATAATTCCTTAGAAAGTTTTGACAAACCATCCCATCCTCTAACAAAGAGATCCTAAGGTACCACGAAAAGCTTCTAAAAAAACAAAAGAACATAAAGTGTTTATTCAATAAAATGTACACCTCTCTTTCCGACAAAGTGGGCAAATACCATGGAAAGATCATTCGTAAGTTTAGCGGCCCTTTGTTACCATCATCTACATCCTTCTAAGTCTATCTAGTTGTTATTTTATTATATCCATATTTGTATTCCTTAGTATTGTGTGCTTTTATTTTAAGTTTATGTCAGTTTCATGTATTTTCTTTTATTAAATCCATGTACCTTTCAATTCTAAGTAATAACGTATATATATTATTGTCCTATATTGTTTATTAATTATTGGAAGTTGTAAAAATACAATAGTATAAGCTTAAGAACTATAACAAAAACATAAATTTTGCAATTTATGACACGTATGTTGACATATATGAAACCTACATTCAAAATATAATGGTTAGTTGGCAAACCATTTTAGAATTCAAAATTAAATAAATACCGCTTATTCAATAATTCCAAATGACTTTCCACTCCTACATAAGCCTATTTCTTCCAGAAAACATATTCATCATTTTATTCTATTCCCTCTTTCATTCTTAAACATCTCTTTTAAAATTATGTCCTCTCCACATAAGACATTATGTGAAAAACTTGAACAAAACTCTTCAATCTTTCAAAGATATTCTCTCTTTTATCTTAAGAAATTAAAGGCATTTGGAGTTAAGTCAAATGCCAATAATCATGGAATAAGAAAAGCATTTCATTCGATGGACTGATTTCTTCATTGATCAAAGATGAACCATCCGGTAACCCATAGTGGCACATTAATAAGGATAATGAAGATTAAGATGCAATCAAAGCAGATCTAATTTTTGGGTCCGACGATTGGGTTGAAGTTCAACGAAATGTCTAGTTATTGGGTTTGAATTGGTTTGGACATGTAAAAGTATATACACACTCTTAGGATTTTATTTGATTTGGTCTAGTGTGTATGTTTGAATTGGATTTGTTTGGTTTGGATATTTTATACTAAGGATTGTCATTTGGATTTGTGTTTTTAATTGATTGAATGATACATAAGATTGATTTAATTAATAAAAATAAGTTGAGGTATCCTATTTATTATACAATCATCATATATTTCATGCTTAGTATAATATAGTGCATTGTTTCTAAGCATATCATTATTTATCATATATCATAATCATAAATATCATTCTATTTAACTTAGTTATTGATTTTAATATATAGTTTCTATGTATTTTGGTTTAGGGGGAGTTTTTACTTTTTCATCCAGTTTTGTTGATGAAAAACGGGGAGAAAAATATAAAATATACATATGCATATATTCAGTGGGAGTAATCTAACTCGGGGGAGTTATATTATATTTTATATACAGGATATTATATAGTTGTCATCATCAAAAAGGATGAGATTTTTAATACCTCAGTTATTGATTTTGATGATAACAACCTTAATGAATAACAATATACATTTATATAAAATATGTATACTAATTTTTTACCAAATTATATAGTATATAGTGCGAGATATTACAAAGTATTGAATCGAAGACCGTATAGTATAAAGACTCAAGAAATGGACATGAAGATTCATGAGTATAAAGAAGATATGAAGATCTCAAGTTTATAATATAGTATATAGGGTCATATAATTTTATTGAAGTCCCCTGATAGTAATCTTTGATCTCTTTTTCTTATTTTCTTATCTTTCATATGTTTAACAAATATTTTGCAAAATATTTTATAAAAGTTTTTTAAAGTATAAAATGTTAATAAACTATGATTATTAGCTAGCAGAATAGTCCTTTTGTTGCTGCTCTGATATGTATATTCTTTTGATTCGCTTGTATACGGTGGTTACTATACCACTTGGAATGTATCATTTTGTATACTCTGTGATGTTTCTGTATACGTATATATATGTGATGATCTACTGTTTTGTGATGTGTTTTGCATTCGAGTTGTTGTATTTTGTTCTGATAGATCCTATAGCCACCTATGGCTTTGTATTAAGTATTTATTGGATATGTCGATCTACTTGAGAAAAAACAACATTGTCGACATATTCAATAGATATTTAAGACAAGGCTATAGATGGTCGCTCCTATGCAGCCCTATTCTTTGCAATAACAGACAATATTATCTAGTAACACTCTTTGTTAATGTGGGTCTCAGGGTGGGGCGTCAAAGCTTGCTACAAAATATAGTATTTTCTAAATGTTTAAAAGGAAAAAAGTTTTCAAAATAAACATACATATGTTGACATATGTATATGAGATATGTCGACATACATGTTGCAAAACAATTTTACGAATTTTGAAATAAAGTGTCTATTCCTTGTAACTCTTTGTGAATGGGCATATCTCTTTATACACTATGTGCATGAGGTTTCAAATGATTTTTTTATCAGTTATTATCTTATTTTCTTCCCTCCTCTTACTCTCTTTAAACTCCATTGAAATTTAATCACATTCTCTTCAAAATCAAATATAATCTATTCATACTTTTGTGTATCGATTCAATACTATTTTGGAATCATCTCTCTCTTAAATCAAAGATCAAAAGTGCTATCCAAAAGGCTATAGGATCCATTGTATCCAAAGTCTAAGAAATTATCTTTGGAAAAACTGTAAAATTCTATTTGCATTTGCTTGGGTGTGATTGTAGCTCGTTCAAATCAGTTAGGTGTGCTTGGTAGGTTGGAAATCCGATTGAATGTGCTTATAGGTCATCCAAATCAAGTGGGTATACCATAAGCCCAAAAAATTAGAAGAGTGTGCCTCGTAGCCATAAAACCGCGATTGTATTGGATTTGCCTTTTGCCCATTTAAAGATTAGTATTTGAAAAGAAATTTGTACAAGCAATCGTACAGGATGGGATGTAGGGGAAATCGAACCAGTATAAAATCTCGGGTGTCATCTCTCCAATTCTAACTTTACTTACTGCTTTATTTTTATCAACGATTGCATCTGCGTTTGATTGTTGATATAACACCGTGTTGAAAACATGTGCTTTAATATTAAACTTAAAAGAAATTTAAAAAGATTTACAAAAGTTAGAGAACACTATTCACCCTCTCCCTAGTGTTTAATTAGCCTTAAGATCCATATGCAACCCATATCCCTCTAAATTAGCTAATTATTTTTAGATCAAAGCTAAAGTGAGTTTTTTCCTTCTTCTGAGCTATAGTCACCATTATCTATGTAATTTGAAGATAGGGTTAAAATAAAATGTAGCTAGGGTTGTTATGTGTTAAAGATTGTAATCAAGTATTTAACCAAATATGGGTTGCCTGCCTTTTTGTTTTGTAGGCCTTGGGCCATTTACCTTATTCAAAAGAAGGAAATCGGCAGTTTGAATCCTGATCAAAACAAAAATATCACATACTTCTATTTGAAAATTTTGATGCATAAATTATATCACAGTGTAAAATTCTAATCCCAACATAATTTTTACAACATTTTTCCTTATAATTTTGAAATTTTACTTATCAATTATCTATAAAATGTTAACATTTTACATTTCTATTTGATTATGGAAAGGTTTTATTTATATGCATGTGCATTGCACGTGCCAAAAAATCTCGTATTTATAAATACCTTACATTGGACCAAATTTTTCTTCTTTTTTCATTACTTTCTTCTTTTTCTATACATAAACCATTGGAAATTAATCTTTATTTTGGCTATATTTAACATGGAATATAATTAGAATGGAATGCCACTTAGGGGGGACTATATAATTTTACATCCACATTTTGTATGTAAGAACAAACTGATAAGAAGTTTGTAACAAAATTCTATTGCTTCTTTGTGATATTCACATCTTCCATTGCTAACATTTGAGAAATAATGTGTGACACCTTGCATTTTCATATGACTAATATACACTTTGTGTGGGCATATGCGAAGTTGAACATATATGATTATATGATCATATGAGTATTTCATTTTATTGCAAACATCATTTTGAGTTCAATGGTGCGTGTTGACTAGAGATATATCCAACCACAAAAATGTGGTTAATGTTATTATTATTAGTCACTAGTTTAATTGGTTGTTAAATTTTGGCTATATAATTGTAGAACTGAAAAGGACCAAAGTAGTCTGATAATGGTGAAGGGGGTTCGTGAATCAGCATTGAAAGCTTAAGATATCGCATTTTGAAGCAGGGGATTTGTGGTCTCCAGCTACGATAATTCAAATGTATAAGATAGGCTCCCAGATGTCTGAGTAGGAGGTCAGACGTTTGAGAGACCCACTCAAACGTCTGAATTGACGTTTAAGAGACCAAACCATACACAGCGTAATTGTGGACATTTTCAAACGTCTAACTAAGAAGCTCATACATTTGATTGCTTGTTTCGAAGAATTCTATGAATGAAGCTGGAAGTCTAAGTTTAGAGTTTAAATGTCTGACCACTGTTTTGGAGACAGTTTTTCCCGAGCTAGTGTATCTTTTGTTAAGGCTTCAAGGGGAAAATTGGGTATTTTTTATATGGGAATTCTTCATATAAAAGATATTTTTCTGATCTCAAAGAGAGAGGTTCATTCAAATTGCTAAAAGTGTTTCTTTTATCAAATTTCTTTAATTCTTAATCTCCATAAATCAAATTCAATAGTATTTTTATCGATCATTGTATTCAATCTCTTGTATTCTTTCATTATTGATAATAAAAAGGCTCTTCTCTAAGTGGATGTATATTAACACAATATTAGTGGAACCACTATAAATCTTATGTGTGTGATTTACTTACGTATTGCTTACTTTACTTGCTTGTGATTGAGATTAGTTTATTTGGACTGGTTTAGAGTTTTTGATGTTGAGATATTTATTGATTGTTTTTGCACATATTTCAATAATCTCGCTTTTCCATCGTGTTTTTGATTTTGGATTTAAAGTGGTCTTGAATTAAAATTTCATAATATTTAGTAGCAGAGAATCGGTGTTTGTAGGGTGTTTGTAGAAATGCCGGATCAGAAAATATCTCAAATAGCCCTCAATGGCTGGTCCAAGTAATGTAGCACCGTATGTACATGGGTTGTATGCGATTTCAGGTCATGATTGGTTATAGACAAGTGAAATGGTGATAATAATTTTGAAATACAACAATGGATGATGAAAGCAGTTCTTAACTGGAATCGTGTGCAGCGGGTTATGTTTGATATGCATTTATTGCCCGTGGACATCTTGGATATTGAGAGAGAGAGGAAATAAAAGCATGGGCATTCTCTACACTTCAAATTGTTATGGGTGAGAATGTAATCTCTGAAATTAGTGGCGAGACCACCGCTAAGGGTATTTGGGATAAGTTGGTGGAATTGTATATTAAGAAATCATTAACTAATCGTCTGAATTTATTATAACATTCTTCACCTATAAGATGAAGGAACGTATTTTGCTAAAGCGCACTTAAATATCTTTGATGGTTTACTAAAGAAGACGAAGATAACAGACTTGAAGTTTAAGGAAGAGAAAAAGGCATTAATCTTGTTATGTTTATTGCTGGACTGTTTTATGGTTTTCTAAAATAACTTGATCTATAACGGGGATACTTTAACTCTTGGTGATGTTAAAGTGGTTCTTCTTAATAAGGAGTTACGGGATGAAATGAAGGAGTTGAGTGACGGTAGTAATGGTGCTAGTAGTTGTTGACCCAAAAAATGGACCAACGCCCTGCTTTGAGTTAGAAAGCACCAACCCTGTTTTGACAGAGCAATATCACAGAAAACATATATCAAGAAAGAACTGGAAAAAAGTAGACAAAGAGTTTTTATAGTGGTTTGGCTGTTGACGAAGCCTACGTCCACTTCATAGTTTTATTATAGACCGATTGTTGTTACAAGAGATGTTTGATTACAAGGCTTTGATTATTTCCTAGCTAGATTGAATCTCTAGTGTTGGAATCCACTAGAGAATCATAGTGTATTCTATTGGAGATTGTTATGGGAGAGACAGGGAGTGAAGAATAATTCCAGCAGAGCTTTAACAACTAGTACGGAGAAGATCCTTCTTATGTTGCAGGTTGGATGGTATTTATATGGAGCGGAGACCTTCTGAGCCAGGCCATGTCTTCATCAGCTCGCAAGTAAGTAGTAGACGACGTAGGTAGAGTTTGGCTTGCAAAATGAGGCAAAGCCATTGTAACGATCCCAATTTTTGAGTCAAATTTAATTGGTAATTAATTTCAATTTTAGAATTGAATTGTGAACTAATTTGTTTTTTGGGATTAAAATAAGGATTAAATGGTGAATTAATTTATAATTTTGGTTTGAAATTCAAAGATAAGTGTGATTTTGAAAATTTATAAATATGTTATAAAATTAATTGGATCTAAAAAGTTTTTAATTAAAGAAACTAATATATATGTATGATTATTTATTAAGTGTATAATTTGTTTTCAAATCATTTCTCTTTGAATGTTGTATAAATATAAGATAGACATTAAATAAGTATAGTTGCTTAAGTTGAATTTGATAAAAAGATTTCTATACATTTTCTATTAAAAAGATGTAACATTAGATAAACATAGTTGTATATATATGTATACCTTTACAAAACATAGTTTATAAATTTATAACAAAAATAAACACACGAACTTATGCAAATATAAGATTAAAATGAAATTTTAGTAAGGTATTTAAGTATAAAATTTTAACAAATGACATTTGTTAAAGAGATATATATGTAGTATTACAAGTGTAACTTGATTGTACAAGTGGCATATCATATTATTTAAAAGGAATAGATATATGTATAGAAAAGAAAAATAGGCCACATTTTCTTCTTCCATACATTTTCAAATCTGAAAAAGAAGAAAGATATATAGATCAAAGAAAGAAATGAAAACCCAAAGCCTGTGGATTACCTCAAAATCAAAATCAAAGTAGCAAGTCAATAATCAGACTCAAATGCAAACTAAAGGAGTTAAAAGCAAGTAGAATTCGGCTAATTCAAGATCAACTCAATATTCAAGCTTCAGATCAAACTCAGGAAATCATCTCTAGATCAATAATCAAATCTAGAAGCTTATGAGCCAGAGATCAAAACTGAAATCAAAGCAATTAAGCTAAACTGTTCCTCTACTTTAAACAAGGTGAGCAAACTCCTTTTTATGACCTCTAACAGATTATTTGTGAAATGAAGTTGTGGAAAAATGTTTGGATTTATGAATATGTTGAATGTATACAGATATGTATATATATATCTGTGCATGTCTGTTCACAGGTATAAATATTCCTATTTGAACACATACAAAAGAACAACACAAATTTAATCTACATCTTCCCAAAGAAACATTATCAGACTAAGATTTTCGAACGAAAAAGGGTTGTTATAGTGTAATATTATTTTTAAAAATCACTGCAAGTGTTAAGGTTGAACAATTTTCTCAAAAATGATAAAAATCAGTAATAACCCAAAATCATCAGAAAATCAAGTATCTTAGTTTCAGTTTTTTGATTATACAATTAGATTCGAATCACAAATCAATGATTTTTGATAACTGTTTCAAGATTTTAAGCAAGTAATTGGCGAGGTATCTCAAATTGATTAAAATTAGCATTTTCGTCAAAATCCGACCAATGACAACGAACTGTTCGTCGATTTCGAGTCTGGGTGTAGTTGGAGAGTTATCGAGGCTAGGAAAAAATGGAGGGGAGTTTACAAATGATCAGAGTGATCGGAAATTGGTGAAATAGGGTTTTGGGTATGGGTTGTTCAGCAAGGTTTTGTAAAGAAAATTCGTTGACCATGGTGGGTTATAGATGATCGGACCAGGGGGGAAGGGGTCGTGGTTCATCAGAGCAGCTAGGGTTATGGTCGTGTGGCATCCGGAGGACTGTGGTGGTAGTGCTGGGAAGTTTCTGGTGGTTAGTCAATCTGTATTGGGTTCCAGCTTGATTCAAACATACTCGATTTCGAATCTCAAACCCTTCAACGAATCTGGATGGATAGGTGGTTTAGGCAGGTCGTCGATGACCTGTAGTCGTCGATCTTGATGATCAGAACGCTGGCAAACTCGTGTGCATGTGCACGAGTTACCATTTGTGTCAAATGGCCTTGGTGCTAGGTGGTCTCGAAGAAGATCTCGGGTAAATGGGATCATGGCTCGAGTGGGTTGCCGGGTTCATTCGTGTAAATATAATAGTGGTATGTTTTAATAAAACAAGTAAAAAAAGGGAAACGACTCGGGTTCGAGCTCGGGATTGTGTACATCTGGCTCGGGTTTTCCCTCAGGAGTTTCTAAACGTTGACTCGGGTGGATATTGAAAGAGTTTTGAAATTTAAAAATAAAACAAGTTTTAAAATCATACTCTTAAAAACAATTTCTTTTATATGATAAAAGTTTAATTAATCATTGGTTGATAAAAGTTATGTAGTTTTTCAACTTAAAATTAAGTAAGTTTTATTTTCTTAAGTCGTTTTGAAATAATTTTTAATAGCTTAATTAAATAGTTGATTTAATAGATAAACGGGTTATCTTAAAATAATATTTTAAATCAATAGTTAGCTTAAAAGTTTTTAAGTTAAATTATATGATAATGATAATTTATTTCGAAGTATTAATTAATGTGACTTCTTAAAGGTTGATTATTTTAATTAAAGATTGATAATTTATAAATCAGTATCAAAGATGATTAATTTCCTAAAAATGATTACTTAAGAAAAAGTAATTAATTAATGGTTAAAGCTAATTAAGTGATTAAGGATAATCACTTGTTGTAATTAATTAAATGTTAATTAATTAAGGTTTGATTAATGAATGAAATTAATTAAGAATTTTTAATTAAAGAATAATTAATTAATTTATTAAAGGTTAATTATTTAATAATTAAATGTTAATTACTTTATTATTAATGTTTAATTAATAAGCGATTAAAGGATAATTAATCAAAATAATTTGTAATTAATTAATATTAATTAATCAGGATTAGTAGTTTATTCATAAGTAATTTATCTGATTTAAATTAATCAGACAATTAATTGGTCTTATTTATGGGTGTTTGGATTCTATTGAATATTGAATTGTTTGATATCTCTGCTATGTTCTTATGATGCTATGTAAAATGAATTGCTTTATGCTGAGCTATGATATCTATAATGAATATACTGCTATGTAAATGTGAAAACCCTTTGGCCCGTAAAACGACATTTGAATTTCGATGCGATAGGGAGTCAGGTTACAGTTGGTCATCCAAAACCCACATTGAATCGTAATGATTAATCTTTGTAATTGATAAATTTACTTTATCTGTGAATCTGTGAATGAAGATAAGCGTTATAGATTTTACAGCTTATCGATATTGATATGATCGAATCTGTGATGATTGATGTTGTTGCACTATTGGGTAAAACCACTGGACTGCACTATACACACAAATATGGATTTCACGAGGAAATCGGTTAAGTCACAGATATTTTGAAATGGTTTTGAAAGATGAATTTTGAATCCAAATGGTTTTGGGTTAAATGTGGAAAACTTTTGAAAAGGAGTTCTAAAGATAAAAGTTATTTTAAATAACTTGACAAAGTTTTGAAATTTAAATAATTTAATTTGAATTCAAAATTTAAAATTGAATTCTATGTTTGGAAATTATGATTCAAAAGGGTTATACAAGTTATAAATGTGTTTATATGGGTTTTAAACCATTTTAAAAGTATTGTTTTGGGAATTTGAATTTAACCCAAGTTTTATATTTGTAAGACTTTAACTTGTGCAAACATAATCGGATTTTTCCAAAACGAAAACTATTTGTTTTCAAATAAAAGCTTTCGTATGAAGAAAGGATTTCCAATTTGTGTTGAAAGAATTTCAAGTCTTTGAAATGAAATAGTTTTGAAAACTGTGAATGAACCTTCGTGAAAGATTGTTAAGCTTTGTTTTGGAATCGAAGAGGATTCTAAATGGTGTATCTTTTATATAAAAGTTTTGGAATGGAATTGTTTTGTTGAAATGGTTCTGAAAGTTATGAATTGAATCTTTGATTTAAAGATTGGATGAGTTAATCCAATTTGAAAGGAAAATTGTTTTAAAAAGGGCTATGAATGAATCTTTGTTAAAGATCGGTGAAGTTTGTTTTCAAATTGAAAAGGGATCTGAAAAGCGTATCTTTTGTATAAAAGATTTGAATTGGAAAGATATTAATGAATCTTTGTAAAGGATTGGTAAAGTTTGTGAACTTTGTGAAGTGAATCTTTTGTTCAAAAAGATTTGTAAATGGTAATTTGTTTAACCATTTGAAAGAAAAGTTTCGGGTAATAAGTTGTGACTTAACTGAGATCCCATATCCATATGTTTTTAAATATTGCGCTCATTATTCGGTTTAGCCGGGAGAGGACCTTGTGTCATATAACCCATTCCGAATAATGATACGACGTTATAGATAGCATTTTAAGACCGGCGATGAAAACCGGATATTTTCGAAAGCGAAAGGATAACCCGTCGAATGTGTCTACATCGAATGGCCCCCGGTATAGAGATTTGAGCACCCTTTGTGATGGGGAGTCTGGACGTGATTAGGGATTATCTGGATTTGCAAGGGTTCTTTATGAAGTGCCTTCAGTTTTGTTCGAACCCGAAATAGACTTGTATGGATGTGTGTCTGACATTACACTTTGAGATGTAAAGCTGGTCTCTATCAAATACATTTCTATTTGCTGGCGGAGATTTATTCTCTTAGCTTAACACCCTTCTCTGAGACATACGAGCTCAGAGGTTATGTAGTTGATGGTTACTAGTGATACATTCCCATTTTGGTAATGTGGCACATGGCATGGTTTTGTGAAAAAGCGTAGCTTTGTGGACGAGACTTCGTCGAGCCTCACAACCCGGTAATGGTTGAAACAGGAATGTTGCGGCAAGGTTTTTAGGGGTCGCGCCCCTAGGGTATGTCCATTTCCTTCTGGATAAAAGGTGGTATCATGGTATGGAGCCCAGATATTTAACCTATGTGGTTACTGCAAATTTATTCCTTTGTGGTTGTTGGCGTTGAGAGCTCTCGGATAAAGGTCGGTAACGACTGGGGATGGCATACTTGTGTGTTAGTTACCTATGTTATAGCTTGGTTAAAGCGTAAGGTAGCGTCGGCCTTGTGTTAGCAGAGATCCGGTTAGGTTCTTGGGGTCGTCCTTCCAGAGGCGTTCCCATTTCGGTAAGGAAGTTCCTTAACCTGACCATTTTTTGAAAATCCAATCATCCAGTGCACGCCTTTACGATTTCAATTGTATAACCTGCCATTCTTAAATGGTAGCTATGGTAGGCATACGACGAAATGTGGTATGCTGACTAAGATTGATATTATACTTTCGAAATTTTTTCTGCACTATGCACTAATAATAATATCAAATGGTTTTTGCGTATCAATCATTTTTGACCGTCATAAGGAGAAATCTCCTCCAAGTGTGCGCTTGCATTGTGTGTGTGGCGGGAGGCCTTATGGCAGTTTCATTTTCCAAAAAAAAGCATTGCGAATTTCCTTAAAATATTTTGTTTTGCTTTTAAAAGATAAACTTTTTTTGTTTGTTCATACCAATCCCATGACTGACCTGGAGTTTATTGTTCCCTTCCTGAACTCTGGGTGCCCACAATTTTCCACACGGGCAGTCTAGAGTTAAGTTCTTCAGATAGTAGATAACGATTCAGTAGCTTTCAGCTTTCTCTTTGGAATTCTTTGAAGACTTTGGATTTTAAAGTCTTTGGTCAGGACGATTGACCTTGCTTAGCTTGGTTCAACTTGATGGTGATTCGAGCTATCTATGGAGATTGCTAATATTAGTGTTTCTACTGGAGTTTCAAGTTCTACTTGTTTTCGCTGCTAGTTCATTGGTGTTTCCGCTGTAACATTTCATTGTATCTCTGATTTTGATCATTGTTGTATATTTGGATATTGTATCATTGGTGTTGTATGTGATATTCATTTTCTTCCACTGTGTTGTTATACTTAATGTGTTATAAGCTCCGGCGAATCGGATTTGAACGGTCGAATCTACGACAATCGAATACGAGTGAAGTATGGATGTCGATTTTCGAACGCGAAAATCCGAGTCATCACAGCCATGGGTCGCTAGTAACCCATAGACTTGGCTCATTTTGCGAACTAAATTCACTTTTCATAGTAAGCTTTGGCTGTCTTGCTAGAAATTTTACGGAAAGGTATGGGTTGCTGATGATCCAAACACATGGGATTTTTCTGGAGTTTGGAATTGTAGATGTTTCCATAGCCTTTTATCGTACTTTTTTCGCTTAGATGGCAATTCACTAGCTGTTTGCATTTAGCTGCTGATTGAACTAAAAGAATGCTGATCTCTCGGCTTTGCTGATCCCAATCGCCGTCTTAGTTGTATAATTTGGCCCTTACTGATCCCTTGCCTTAGCATTTCTGGTTAAGTCCCAAATCATCCAGTCTATACAAGGTTGTTCTGTTCTCTATTGGTTTTTGCTGGATTAAAAACCCAGATAACATTTGCCCCTTAGATTACGTCTTCGTTGTAAACAAGGGGTGCTCTTCAAGTTATCGCTTTCAATATTCATCCGTCGATCTCAAAGTGATTGCATTAAAGCTTTACGAATACGTTAACCTAATGTTGTCGATTGTTGTTCTTTGGTTCTGACTACTACTACTTGCCACATTATATCTCATTTTTTCCCGTAGTTTCCCGGCATGCTTGGAATGATGACCATTTGTAGGAGATTGAGTTCGAGAAGAATAGGTGAATTTTCATTCCCCTTTTCTCTCTTCTCTTCTTCTTCCTTCTTTTTTTTAATGGGTCGCTAGCAACTCATGTGAGTTGGGTCGGCAGCGACCTGACTTTAGGTCGGGTCGACATCATCCATGCTTAGTCGAGGGCGACCTTTGTACTTTGCAAAATTTTTTCTGTCTTACTCGCTTTCATATACGTGGCTTGAACCGACCAAAGCTCATTCGACCCGCGCCAGCAAAATCTTCATGCAATTCCTCCTTTGAGCGAGCTACTCTAGGCGATTCATCAATTTCTCTACTTTGATTCATCAACTCTTGGTTATACCTTCCACCTTGATTCGAGTGATTCATCCCACCGCGATTTTGGTTCCAAACTTCAAGCCCTACTCGAAATTGCAGCCCGCAACCCTATTGAGTCTCCACTGGTTCTCAAGCTCACCACCAATCCATTCAAAGTACGTTGAATCCGATTCCTGGTCCATCCTGTGCCTTAGAAGTTAGTTTAAGTTGAGTTTTCTTGGTGGGTTCATTAATTACTATATTTGTGCAATGATTTGATGACTAGTGTCCATTTGCAATGTTGATTACAAGAAGTTCGGGTTGATTGTGATATAAAGGAGGAAGATAGTAAATTGAGTCTTGAGTTGTCTCCTGGAATGACATTCGGGCTTTGGCCAAAGGCTTGATGTGTTTTGCTATCTTCGTCCATTAGAGTAGAATTGACTTGTCTTCGGTTTCGTAGATGCTACTTGCACGATGTATTACCCGTCGACCTTGATTTTTCAAAGAATTTAGGCTTATCCTACTTACTTATTACATGCTTGGTGTCCTTGTAGTTAGAAGAGTTTTCTATGTTGCTTTGGATAATGGATCTGTTATCGATCCTCGATCGATAATGGGTAAGTGTTCAAGGAGTGGTAATAAAAATAGAAAACAAAGTAATATGGGAAGTTCTTTTCTCCTTCCACTGTGAGCGAACTATCTACATGGGGTAGGGCGCTTGTAATATTTCGAGCACCATGTTTATGCTATATAGATAGTACACTGCACTTGCCCCAGTTCGCACTTGAAATCCGACGTGTCGATCACAAGTTAATGTTTCTTCGGAATTCAAGTTTGGTATGGGAAACTTGTGAAAATAGGATAGATCTACCTGAATGTTTTTCGAACGTGAGTTCTGTTATATAGAGTGAAGCAGCCATCCATGCACCGTAAGTCAGGTGGGTGAAGCCCGACGCTTTCTGAAACTGAATCATCATCCACCATTGCAAGCTCAGTACAGTCAATTAGTTCCAGTGGTGAAAATCATGGACCTGCACACCTCCCAACTTTCGAGTCCTGCTTAATCCACCTGAAAGAGCCACGACAGCGGTTTTCACCAAGGTTCTTCATAATATGTGTACACAGCATGGGATTTCTGAAGAGGACGCGCGTCTGCTGGCGAAAGACGAATTCACTTGTATGACCCCCGGATACACTGCTTGTCATTAATACATATGTTTGAATGGAGCCGTGCCTCCCTTCAATGATTTTTTCCATGAGACGCTGTCGAACTTGGGGATCACCCTATTCCAGCTTCATCCGAATGGTTACGCCATCCTTACTTGCTTGCATGTCCTTTTCATGCAGACATTCAACCGTGCTCCATGTTTTGATGAGTTGCGGTATTTTCTGGCGTTCAAAAGGAGAGATGATTTCCCCTTTTTGATTTTAATCGTGGCCCAGAGGAATCGAAAGATCGTCTTAAGCTTGCAAAGCAACTTATCATAGTTCAAGATGTAATACGTTTTCGCTAGATTCCCCAAGGGGTTCAACCGTCAATGGACGACTGGGGGTAAGCTTCTCTTTTCTGTTTATCAAGCTCTGAGGCATTGTAATGGAGTTTCTAACTAACTATACATCTCTTGCAGTTATCCCAAGGCCAAATAGAGATGTGACGCTTGTTGAAGTTTGCCAAACTCTAAAGGCTATTGACATCGAAGAGAGGTGCTTTAAGGTTCTACTAACCGATGAGCATCGATACGGACTGTTGGCTTTGGATAGATCCGCCATTCATATTGAGACTTCCTCTCTGGGCCAATCCAAAGTTCAAACAAGATCCGCTTCTTCATCCCATGGTTCCCAGGAAGGACAAGAGAGAGTAGCCCATCCAGAGGATCACCCGGTGAGGCACGTGAGGAGGAAGACGCTGCTGCAGCTGGACTGATTGGTTCAGTTAGAATGCCTTCAATCTTGAAGGAAGCACAAGATGAGTTCACGCACATGGAAGGCAAAGCCGCATTAGACTTAGAGAAAGAAGAAGGAGAATTCGAGAGTAGCATCGACTAGTCTACCGCTAGTGACTACTTCTCGTTAGAGTCTGAAGGTGAATACTTAGAGTCTTGTGACGAGACTCTGGGAATGCGTCCTAATCTTTCAAGTCCACCTCCTTCTAATGCAAATGGCAAGGGCAAAGTCCTCAAAACTGGAAGACATCATGTTCTTCGAGTAAGGATGTCAGAGCGGGGTTCGGAGATTTTAGCAATGTTTTTGTTGACTTCGATGTGCTCATGAAAGAGGACTTTAAATTTGACATGATGCCTTCCTATTCGGGCGATATCATGCCAGCAGTTTTCTCTGCCCCGCCTATAACAACCAAAGTTAGTCCTATCTCACCTATGACAGCTGTTTGTTCTGGTTCGTGACAACGTCTTAGGCCCCTATTAGGGACAAATGACACGTTGCACCAGGATTACACTTATTTTCATCTCTTCATACATTTGCTCAGTTTTTGTCATGCTTTTAAAACTTCTTATATGTGCCTTATTCCAGGTATGACGAGGGGATGATGCTTTTACGACAACTTCGAAGACTATACTGATTCACAATGGTAACCCAAGCGCTCCTCTAACCGCCATCAAGTCTGAGAGACGGAAGAAGAGTACAGGCGGAGGAAAGAACTCAGAGTTGAAACCCATCGCCAAGAAGAGATGGATCGGGCTCATTTACATAAAGGTGGGTATGAGAAAAGAAGATCTATTGAGAAAAGATATGAACCATCAAAGAATTCAAAGTTTGATTACTGCCCCCATCCTTCAGAGCTCGCTTCGAAGCATTCTTCCACAGGCCAAGAAATTCCCATCACTTCTCCCCGATTCTACCTCCAACTCATATTTCATCCTCTTCCCTTACTGCTGCCGCTCTTAGTGTTTCTCACTCCAGCCAGAGGCCTATCTACATTCTTACTTTGGGTCCCTCCAAGCTTGAGGCTGTGCTTTCGGGTTGGTTCTTAAAAGGGGTTTGTATGACTTGGATCTCCACCCCGTTCATAGGGATTCTTTAATGCCTTATCTTTGAGCTATTCAGAATGACCTAGAACAAGCTGGGATATGGGAGAAGCTCTACAAACAGCCGACTGATACAAATAGAAATAACTACAGGAGATCCTTTCCTTCGAATTTGAGAAAGACGATTTCGCGAAGGCATTGGTTGATCGGGATGCTAAGAACAAAAAGTTGGAGGAAGAGAAGGAGGCGGCTCTTCGTGAAAGTAGGAGAACCACTAGTCCCGTAAAGGAGTTGAAGGAGGAATGTGAAAAGGTTTAGATCGTCAAGAGGGACGAGATCAAAAAGACTCATGCTGAGAAGGCTACGCGAAAAGAAGAAGTGGTCGCTTGTAATGCCATCATTAAAGCTCAAAGAAAAACCATCCCTAACCACGATTTAATTATTGAAGGGCACAATAAAACTATCTCTAACCAAACCGGGACCATTGCCAAGCTATCAAGTCATGCAGCTTAGTGCTGACAAAATGCCGCTGAAATGGAGAAGGCTGCGGTGAAAGCGGATTACTTGGACCTCTAACATGCCTTTGATAGAAAAATGCAGAAGCAAGATGCGACTATTCTGAACTTCTATGTCGACTCGTTTTTACATCGTGGGCATGACGACCTGTCTTTCTAACCACATAAAGATGTATCATCAATAAGAAAAGAAAGAGATAGAAATAGAAAAGATAGAAAGAAAGAATAACAACATCAGAATCTCACAGCGGAAACAGAACAAAATATAATACATCACATAACTATTACATAGTTTTACATATACCAAAGTTACACAACATCATACAAACAAGACAGTCATATATATGTGTGTGTGTGTGTATCTGTCATTACGTACATCCCAAAATACAACATACATCAACTAACACAGCGGAACTAGATAGACAGATACATCTGGTCTCCTGCTCCAAGCTTCTCCAGAACTCAACAATCCAAAACCTATCACTTGGCTAATCATAAAAAAATTGAGTACCCAAGAGTTTATGAAAAACAGAAATAAACTCTGGGTCAGACTTGGGTCTGGTGTTGGTAAACGGGTTAAAGTTGTTTAACTTTGAAAACCATTTGAAAATAAAGGTATCACGTAAGACTTCCCACACATAAACATGGGTAAGTTTTTACCTTACGCTAACCAAAACATTTGATAGGAAATCCGGTGATATTATAATAGTGTCTAAGGTTTCCAAGTAAAATACAGAAATAGTTGAAATGCTTACGTCTCACATTCCAATATAGTTGGGCACAATCAAAACATACGACGCTTATTAGAGATTGGATTCCATACAATGGCAGGGCTACTGGGGCACCGCCCATCACAGTACGGGGCCTAGATCACCGTACCGAGGATCACTCCCGACCCCCTGCAACACAAGGCCGGAACCATCCCTTACTGGACAGTCTCGAACAAGATAACCCTGCAGTTGTGGCCAACAACTGCCCACACAGCCGAAATAAAGGGAATCTAGACAGGAGCATATCTCGTCCTACTTAGGTGCTACCCACCTAACCTTGCTGCACCTCCCCTGTTTTATCCCTTCCCCGTTGATGAGGCTTGAGGATACGATTACCTTTAGAGAACACATCTTTTAGAATGCTCATCGTCCACCTGACGATGTTCTAAAAGCATTCAATCCATACAAGTTCGTTCCGGGTTCGAACGAAACCGAAGGCATTATCTCGTTACACTCATTTTGGAATCATCGAAATCCAAATGCCATTTTAAAGGTCAAGTTGTTTAATAGTTTAAACAATTTAATTCAACACTTTGAATTCACATAACATCGATTACAGATAAATCATACTCAAACATCACAAATATATCCAAAGCATATCACTAAGTATCACAGAATATCACCAAATAGATATCACAAATTCAGATATTCGACTTATAATCATCCATAAGCAAGCATCTTTAATCCTGCTTGATAAATCATTAATTGATTAATTATTCCATTTCAAATCAATTAATTCATTAATCACTTCTTAATCAATTAATTAAACCTTAATTACATTACTAGTTAATTATTAATTAATAACCTTAATTATTAATTTACAAAACTTGATTACCCATTTATTTACCACTAATTACTTAATTAATCAATTAGTAATTCTTAATTAAATTACTTAATTAGTTAACTACTAATCATATATTAATTAACTTTAAGTAGTTAATTATAATTCTTAATTTCAAATTAATTAACACTTAATCATTTGTTAATCCATCTTTAGTAACAAATTCATAAATCTCAATTCACTTAGTTAATTACCATTTCAATGAATTAACATTCTTAATTTCCTTACAATATAAATTAAGTAATTAAAAATCATGTATCTTACATTTTAAAATCTTCCTTAATAACTTTAAATAAACTAGTTACTAACTTAAAAAGCTTTAATATTAATTAAATTTAAAACTTATCTTACGTTAACTACTTAATTAAAATATTAATTAAGATTTAAAAAACATTCTAAAGTATTAACTTAAACAATTAAAACTTATAATAAATTCTTAACTTAAATTTGTCAAACACTAACTAAGTCATCAATACTTAAAATTTGATTAAGATGATATAACTTAAATTTCATTACGCTAAGTACTTTGTAAACCCAACCCGAGAAAGTCCCATTTTTACTCGAGTAAACACTCGAGTTTCCTCTCATTTCCCCCCGAGTCCCCCTCTTCTTCTTCATCACGTATTTTTTTAGGTTTAAGTTTTAAACTTCAAAAAACTGCTATGCTACAGAACTCTTGCGAGTAATGCTCAAGTAAAACAATACCTTTCCTCGAGCATACTCTCAAGAATCCAAAGCTCACAATATCAAATCGTGCACGTGACCCACCTGTGCACTTGCACCCACCGCCGACGAACTTTCGTCACCTGAGACGATCGCCAACAAGTCGCCTATCGTCTATTCTTTCGATCGCATCATCCAAAACCTGATGAAACACGAGAACAAAAAAACGACAGTTTCGAGCTTTCATACAAAATTACTCCGACCATCAATCTCCTCGTCCCAGCAGTTTCAACCATCGGCAGCCTCGAAACTCTGGCTACAACACCTCTCGCCTCCATGCAATCACAACCCAAATTCACTTGCAGCTCGATGCATCAGAGGATCCACAGCGACCATTTTTTCAAGTCTAAAAAAACTGGGTTTAAGACCCAATTGGTCTATTGCCGATGCCACGACAATCGTGCACCACTTCCACCATTCTTCCCCACTTCGAAGTTAGCCAATCTAGCTTCGTGCAAAGTTTTAACATCCAGTATAACACCGGTCGCCAGAAATTGATTAAAACGTATTTTCGGTTCAACTACCAATTACACGTAGTATACTTAACTAAAAATCACCATTTTAGTTTTAAAAATCCTACCTTTGAATGTTGATTCAAGTTATATAATCGAATTTATATTTTAAAATATTCGAATTTATCATATGATTGTCTTTTTCACTGTAAAACTGAATTTACCGAGTCAACACTTCAATACCGAGCTTAAAATAAATTTTAGGCTATAATTTAAGTTTAAACAAACTTGTTTTGATTGAAACCCTAAGCTTAATAATGGCTAGATGAAAATATTTTGAATTTTGAATAACTATTCAACCCAGTAACTAAAAACAACAGGTATGTTAAATTTTCACAGAACAACTCATACACAAACACAGAGCTATATTCAAAAATAATACATATGCAAACACATTAGCCATAAATCACCTGCACAGTTTTTCATTATACTTAATTTTTTTTTCAAAAATGTGTTTACTCACCTGAAAAATGTGTGAACAGAAAGCAACTACTGTTTTTGAAACTGCTAGCCTGATCTCCCTTTATAAATCTTTCTTGCTTCGTTGTTGAATTGTATTTGAGTTTGTAAAATTGGTGATGTTTACCCTTTTTTTCGGTTTGCTGTGTTTTCGTTGAACGAACAAGAAATAGAAGTATGTATATATAAAAACAGTTTTTGTACAGGGTAGGTATTTACAGGTACAAACATATTTCCCTGGGTCAGAGATTTTTCTACTTTGGTCAGCAAGATTTTTTTTCTTAAAACTGAAATGATTTTTAACATTTCGAAATGACTTTTGTTTGTGCTTGAGATGATATCATTTAATGCTAATGTTTCCTTATAAGTATACAGCCTTGTCCTATTTTTGTATTCAGATATTTTGTTTTGCCTTGCATATACACAAGTATGTCCATAGTGTATATATATATATATATATATATATATATATATTCTTGAATTATCTTATGTATTTATTTTATGTTGCATACACACAAACCCACTTATTCCTAACATAAACCCTTATTTTTATTTCTAACATAAATCTTTGTTTTTTTTATTTAAAGCTTAAACCACCAAATACTTAATTATAATCATCTAATTTATTTTACACTTATATTTAATATAGATAAGATTGATTTTATTTTAAGAATTTTAAACTAGATTACATCCAAATATATATATTATATCAAATGTTAATAAGGTAGAGCTTTTAATTAAATTGAATATGATGGATTTTATTTTAAATTTTCAAATCATAGCTTTCTTTCAAAATGAATGTGTGTGTATATATATATATATATATATATATATATATATATATAAATGGCAAGTGTCCCAAAGTCTTATTTGTTTTTTTAAATAATAAGTTTGTATTTTATTTAATTAGATTAAATGCTTATTAAAATAATATTGTCAAAATCCTGGGTCGTCACATTCCTTCCCCCTTAAAAGAATTTCGTCCCCGAAATTTGAAGCAAAAGATAATTCAAATGCTTTTATATCAACCATCCAAACATACATGTCATCCATACATTAGCAAACAATTAAACAGTCTATCCTAACAAACATGACTAGTTATTCGGACACAAATACGGATAGGATTTTCTAAAACCATCCAGAGCTTCCTAAGTACAATCTCTGGGATCCTCACTCCACTACACTTTGACGAGCTTCACAATTTTGCTCCCGAGTTGCCTCTCATCCCGATCAACAATCCGAACTGGATTCCCGACCGCAGTCAAGTTTGGCCCGACCTCCAAATCTTCCTGGACTACTGGTTCTATAACCAGTGATGGATCATGGACAAGTTTCCTTAGATGGGAAGGATTGGTATGTGATCCTCATGAAAGGATCATTGGTTGAAAGTAACTACGCCTCATGAAAGGATCACTGGTTGAAAGTAACTACGCTAAGCATAGTAAGTGATCGTGATCCTATCTTCAGATCTTCAAAGCAAAAATAATGGCCAATAACTCTAGATCATGCGTAGCGTAGATACTTTCATGAGGCTTTAATTGCCGACTCGCATACGCAATAACCCTTCCATTCTGCATCAAAACTGCTCCCAGTCCAACTATACAGGCATCTGTATAAACCTCAAATTTGCTCTTTCCATCCGGAATAGCTAGCATAGGTGCACTTGTTAGCCTCGTCTTCAACTCCTTGAAAGCTTCTTCACACTGGGATGTCCACTTAAACTTAGCTCCTTTCCTTGTTAACATAGTCAGATGTGAAGAAATCTTAGAATAATCTTTGATAAACTTCCTGTAGTAGCCAGCCAGTCCCAGAAAACTACGAACTTCAGTCAGTGTTTTTGGTTGCTTCATTCCAAAATAGTCTCAACCTTCGTCGGATCTACAGAGATTCCTTCTCCAGAAACAATGTGCTCCAAAAATTTGACTTCCGATTTCCAAATGGCACTTAGAGAACTTCGCCTTCAAAACACGCCTTCTCAGAGTCTCCAACACAATCTTCAAATGCTGCTTGTGCTCTTCTTCAGACTTAGAGTAGACCTGATATCATCGATGAACACCAGAACGAACTTATTCAATACATCTCGAAAGACTCGGTTCATCAGATCAACAAAGTAACCAGGAGCATTGGTTAACCCGAAAGGCATAACCAACCATTCATAGAAACAATTTGGTCCCCTAAATGCAGTCAAGGGAATACTGTCCTCAGCTACCCTTAACTGATGGAAACCTGAAGCTAAATCCAGTTGAGAGAAGACAGAACATGCAGTTGGTCAAAAAGATCATCAATAGGACAAAAAGGATATTTATTTCGGATAGTTACTTTGTTCATTTCTCTATAATCCACACAGAACCTTAGCAATCCATCCGACTTGGTGACAAACACCGCAGCAGAACCCCAACAAGAAAAACTGGGTCTAATCAATCCCTTCTCCAAAAGATCCTGAGTCTGCTTAACTAACTCCTCCCTTTCCCTAGGAGCTATCCTCCTACTAGGCTGAACACTGACACTGCTCCTGGAACCAAATCAATGCGAAACTCTATCTCTCGGTATGGAGGTAAACACTTGACTTCCTCGAACACATCAGGAAAATCTTTGACCACATCGATATCTTCAGCCTTCTCTTGAGAAGTCTCAACTCCATGTAAAAGACTACACAAGTGAATTCCAGAATTATTACACGTCACTCTAGCAATCCTGCCCAGATCAGTTTCCAACGAAACTGTTCTCTCAACACAATTCAGGATAGCCTTATACTTATCGAGCCAATCCATTCCCAATATAAGGTCAAACCCCTTAAAATCCAACACATAAAGGTCACAAGAAAAACTATGGGACAGATAGGAAATCCTCAAATCCTTATAGATCATATCTAATTTGGTTACCCCTCCTATAGGATTAGATACAAAGATGGGACAGCCTATAGTACTTGGGATAAGAAAGAACTTCTCTACAGATCCCAGAGAAATAAAACTCAAAGAAGCACCCGAACCAAACAAAACTTTAATATACTTTCCATCTAAAAGTAATGTACCTTCCAATACTCCCTTGCCTTTAGATGAAGTTGATGGTGCACCCTCCAAAGCAAATACCCTATTCTGCTAGCTTTATGAAGTAGCGGACAATCCTTGATCATATGACCTGGTAGATGACAATTAAAGCATAGAGATCTCTGAACCAAAGCCAAACCCAGTCCACTTTGATGCGACTGCTACTGCTGTTGCTGAGATCCTTTCCTGGGACACTTATTCGCCAAGTGACCTTCTTGTTGACATATATAGCATTTTTGAGGTCCGTTGTTGCTTCCAGGCTTCATCTTGTTCTGCTTTCTCCAATTGGGATTAAACTTCCGCTTATTTCGATTAGCAAAATTCCCTCCCGATGCGACTACTGGTGCCACTGATTTCTTGTTCATCAAATCCTCATATCTCAGAGCCACATCAATTAACTCCACAAAAGACCCTTTCAAGTGCACCGTCATCTTTTCATGAAATTCCAGACTTAAGTCTTGCACAAACATTTTGTTCTTTTTGAGGGGAGTATCAAATGATCCCTGGTCCATAGCAAGAAAGTTCATTGAATTTAGTCTTATATTCTGCTATAGTCATGCTTCCTTGCTTCAAATTCAGAAAATCATGGTATAGACGATTTTTCCCTGCTGTTGGCATGAATTTCTCCTCAAATAACTCTTTAAATCTTTCCCAAGAAATGTCGTCCTCAGAGATATTTTCTATCGCTGCATCCCACCAGGCTGCAGCGCCTTCTTGCAATTGCCATAAATCCATTTTCCTTTTCCGCTCATCAGACAACTTCATACTCTTAAAGATCCGCTCACACGAGCGTAGCCAAGCTTGGACCTCAGTTATCGACTCTGATCCTTTAAATGGTTTACCTCCAAGGTTGGTGAAGTCTTTGCATAAAGCGGAAAAACTAACCTGAGGCGGTGCTGGATCTACAGCCTCACTAGCAGTTTGACTTCGTCCATTATCGGTCGAGGTACTGCCCCTACCTCTGCCTCTCCTTCCAGAACTCATGTTGGCCACCTGGACAGGTAACTCAACAAATTTAGATAGGTATATAATTATATAAAAATACAAATATGCACTCTCAAGATAGATCCTACTCCAGAGCCTAGGTATTATCTCAACTATGCTCTGATACCAACTATGACGACCCGTCTTTCTAACCACAGAAAGACGTATCATCAATAAGAAAAGAAGAGATAGAAATAGAAAAGATAGAAAGAAAGAATAACAACATCAGAATCTCACAACGAAAACGGAACAAAATATAATACATCACATAACTATTACATAGTTTTACATATATCAGAGTTACACAACATCATACAAATAAGACAGTCATATATATATATATATATATATATATATATATATATATATATCTGTCATTACATACACCCCAAAATACAACATACATCAACTAACACAGCAGAACTAGATAGATAGATACGTCTGGCCTCCTGCTACAAGCTTCTCCAGAACTTAACAATCCAAAACCTATCACTTGGCTACTCATAAAAAATTTGAGTGCCCTAGAGTTTATGAAAAAAAAGAAATAAACTCCGGGTCAGACATGGGTTTGATGTGAGTAAACGGGTTAAAGTTGTTTAACTTTGAAAACCATTTGAAAATAAAGGTATCACGTAAGACTTCCCACACATAAAGACGGGTAAGTTTTTACCTTATACTAACCAAAACATTTGATAGGAAATCCAGTGATATTATAATAGTGTCTAGGGTTTCCAAGTAAAATACAAAAATAGCAGAAATGCTTACATCTTACATTCTAACATAGTTGGGAATAATCAAAACATATGGCGCTTATTGGAGATTGGATTCCATACAATGGCAGTGCTACTGGGGTACCGCCTGCCACAGTACAGGGCCTATATCACCATACCGAGGATCAGTCCCGACCCCCTACAACACAAGGCCGGAACCGTCCCTTACTGGACAGTCCTGAACAAGATAACCCTGTAGTTGTGGCCAACAACTGCCCACACGGCTGAAATAAAGGGACATCTAGACAAGGGTATATCTCGTCCTTCTTGGGTGCTACCCACCTAACATTGCTGCACCTCCCCTGTTTTAGCCATTCCCGGTTGATGAGGCTTGAGGCTAGAATTACCTTTAGAGAACACATCTCTTAGAATGCTCATCGTCCACTGATGATGTTCTGAATGCATTCAATCCATACAAGTTTCTTACGGATTCAGACGAAACCGAAGGCATTATCTCGTTACACTCATTTTTAAATCACCCTCAGAGTGAACGACAATAACCCTTGCACTCAGAAACGCCATCTCGATCTTTACTTGAGATGCCACGACCTAACGTTTAATTTGGATCGATGTGGTTTTCAGATAATCGTAGCTGACACCCGATCTCGGTCTCATCGAAATCAGAACGCCATTTTAAAGGTCAAGTTGTTTAATATTTTAAATACTATAATTCAATACTTTGAATTAATATAGCATCGACCACAGATAAATCATACTCAAACATCACAGATATATCCAAAACATATCACAGAGTATCACAAAATATCTCCAAATAGATATCACTAATTCAGATATTCAACTTATAATTATCCGTAAGCAAGCATCTTTAATCCTGCTTGACAAATCATTAATTAATTAATTATTCCATTTCAAACCAATTAATTCATTAATCACTTCTTAATCAATTAATTAAACCTTAATTGCATTACTCCTTAATTATTAATTAATAACCTTAATTATTAATTTATAAATTTAATTACCCATTTATTTACCACTAATTACTTATTTAATCAATTATTAATTCTTAATTAAATTACTTAATTAGTTAACTACTAATCATATATTAATTAACTTTAAATAGTTAATTAAAATTCTTAATTTCAAATTAATTAACACTTAATCATTTGTTAATCCATCTTTAATAACAAATTCATAAATCTCAATTCACTTAGTTAATTACCATTTCAATGAATTAACATTCTTAATTTCCTTACAATATAAACTAAGTAATTAAAAATCATGTATCTTACATTTTAAAATCTTCCTTAATAACTTTAAATAAACTAGCTACTAACTTAAAAATCTTTAGTGTTAATTAAATTTAAAACTTATCTTACATTAACTACTGAAATAAAATATTAATTAAGATTTCAAAAACATTCTAAAGTATTAACTTAAATAATTAATACTTACAATAAATTCTTAACTTAAATTTGTCAAACACTAACTAAGTCATCAATCTTAAAATTTGACTAAGATGATTTGCGGGATGGATTATTTGCTGAAAAATAGAAAATACGTAAAATGGTTTTATAAATGGAATAATAGCGAAGCGAATCACTATTCCAGGCTCTGGGAACTACGACTCCATCGACGGTTGTCAGCTTGAAAGTCCCGTTGCTGAGCTTTTAATTAATGACATATGGTCCTTTCCAGTTTTGTCAAATGGCCCCCGAAACAGGGTAAACTCGCTTGAGCACAAGATCTCCAAATTTGAAGGTCTGACTATGAACTTTGGAGTTGAAGTACCGTGCAACCCTTCTTTGGTGGGTATCAGTTCTCAATTCTGCTGCTTCTCCTTTTTCATCGACCATGTCTAGTGATTCGAGTAGGAGTTGCTCGTTTTGTGCTTGATTAAAATTCTGCCTCTGGTGCAAGGGGACTTCTAATTCAATAGGAATCATTGCCTCTGAAGCATATGCTAACGCTAACGCAGTGTGACCAGTTGCCGCTTTTTGTGTAGTTCTGTAAGTCCATAGTGCTAGTTGAAGTTCATCAACCCAATTTTCTTTTGCTTTTGTTGATCGCTTTTTGATGGTGGATTTGATGATCTTGTTTATTGCTTCTACTTGCTCGTTTGCTTGCGGGTGAGCCATCGTGGAAAAGTTTTTTTCGATTCGAAAGTGCTAGCAGAGGTCTTTGAACTCGGCACTTTCGAATTGTGTTCCATTGTCAATGATGATTTTTTACGGCACATCAAACATGCAAATGATGTTTTTAGTAACAAGGTTAATAACTTTCTTTGTTGTTATGGTGGCCAGCGGTTCTGCTTCGGCCCATTTTATGAAATAATCTACGACAACTGTAGCATGTTTGACTCCTTCTTTAGCTATTGGAAGGACACCAATCAAATCGATGCCCCATATCGAAAATGGCCATGGGCTAACCATTTGTGTCAGTTCCGTTGAAGGATTTTTCTTTATTTTGTTAAATCTTTGACAGCGATCACATCTTCTAGCATGATCTGCGGCGTCGAGAAGTATCCGTATCTAAGGACTTTCTTTGCCAACGATTGCCCCCAAGTGTGGTCTCCGCACTCACCTTCATGTACTTCCTTCAAGATTCATCGTGCTTCATCATCGGTCACACACCTAAGAAATGGGGTCGAGAATCCCCTTCGATAGAGTATCACATCCTGTATCATGAACCATGGTGCCTTGCAAAGGAGCTTCTTCCATTAATTTCAGTCAGTTGGTAGGGTTCCTACAAGTAGATATTCCTTTATTGGTGTCATCCATGTATCTGGCTCGACGTTGGTCTCTAGAATCCAGTCTATGTCCATTTCATCTATGCTCGGGTTGGTTAGCGTTTCAACCGAAACCAATCCCAATGACTGGGCTTTTTGGAGCTTGCCAGCTTAGCCAAATAGTTTGCCTTGGTGTTTTGCTCTCATGGGATGCGAGTTATGGTGCAGTGCTCGATATCACTTAACTGCTCTTGTACTTTGGACAGGTACGGGGCACGATTTTCTCCACACGCTCAGTACTCCCTATTCACTTGACAGATGACTAGCTGGGAGTCGCTTTATATGTGAATATATTTTATCCTGAGTTGCTTCGCAACCTTTAGCCCAGCGATCAAGGCTTCATGCTCTACTTCATTATTATTTTTGGGAATTCCAAGCACAAAGCATAGCTAATGGCTCGTCCCTCGGGGGTTCAAGCACTACCCCTCCTCCCGAACAGAAGTTGTTTGATGCACCGACGATGAAGAGCATCCATTGCATGCATGCTTTCGATTTAACTTCCTCCTCGTCGTTCCTTATGGTAAATTCGACAATGAAGTCGGCCAACACTTTCCCATTGATTTCTTTCCTTAGACGGTAGGTGATGTCGGATTGGCTCAACTCTATATTCAACTTGAGTAGTCGTTCGAAAGTTTTTGACCGGTATAAAACTCGCTTTAGGGGCTGGTCAGTTAAGACTTTAATTGGTTGAGCCTGGAAGTACGGTCATAATTTCTGGGATGCGATTAAAAGGCGATACGTTGGCTTTTCCAGCTTTGGGTAATTCTTCTCAGCTCTGATGAATCATTTGCTAATGTAGTACACAGGTCGCTAGAATCTCACTTCTTCCCGCACGAGAGCCATGCTCAGCGCGTGTGGGGAAACCGCATAATAGACAAATAGGTCTTCTCCATCTACCGGCTTCGATAAAATCAAGGGAGCTTCCATGTTCCATAGCACTTCCTCAAAAGTTGTCTGGCAAGCTTTGCTCCATTCGAAGTTTTCCCTTCCTTTCTTTAGTGCATCGAAGAACGGTATGCATTTGTTTTTAGCTTTAGGGATGAACCTACTCGATGCTGCGACCTTTATATTTAAGCTTTGAAGTTTTCTCTTATTTTAGCGGCTTGGACTTCCCGTAACGCGGTTGTTTGCTATGGATTTGCTTCGATTCCCCGAGCACTTACTATGAATCCCAGGAATTTCCCAGAGGCTACTCAGAAGTGACATTTAAGCGAGTTCAGCTTCATTCCATATTTGCGGAGTATTTTTTCGAATATTTTAGCGAGATTATCTGAATGGTTAGCGGCTACTCGGGATTTGACTAACATATCATCCATGTAAACTTCCATAGTCTTCCCAATCAAGCATTTGAACGTAGTATTCTCTAACCTTTGGTATGTTGCCTCTGCATTTTCTAGACCAAATGGAAAACTTCCATAGTCTTTCCAATCTAGCGTTTGGACATAGTATTCAATAGCCTTTCATATGTTTCCCCTGCATTTTTAAAACTGAATGGCATTACTTTATAGAAGTACAGTCCTAAATCTATGATGAAGCTGGTTTTCTCTTGGTCTGGTTCATGCATCGGGATTTGGTTATAACCCAAGTATGCATCCATGAATGATAGCAGCTTATGTCCCATTGTTCCATCCACCAGTTGATTAATTCTAGGGAGCGGGAAGCTATCCTTCAGACAGGCTTTGTTGAGGTCCGAGTAATCAATACAAGTTCATCATTTTCCATTGCACTTCTTGACTAGGACCGGGTTCGATACCCATTCGGGGTAGGTTGCATCTTGAATGAAGCCATTAGACGTCAATTTATCTACTTCTTCTCTCAATGCCTTGGACCATTCAGAGCCCAAGCTGCGCCTTTTTTGCTTAACTGAGGTGAATTTAGAGTTAATATTAAGGGAATGATAGGCAATCTTGGGTGATACCCTATACATATCAGAGTGTATCGAAGAAAATACGTTCAAATTGGTGCAGAGAAACTTGGTTAGCTCTGACCGCGTCTTGTTTCCAAGATGCAACCCAATCTTTAGGACCCACGTTGGATCTCTATACAGACTAGGAAAGACATCTTCAGCTCTGCCAGTGCTGCCCGATCCTCCCTTGAGCTCTTCTTTCTATGGTCCAAAGCCTTGTCGAATTGGCTTTGGTCAGGCCAGGGATGGCTCTGTAGTTGCTACTCAAAGAGTTCATCGATGCGGAGGGTTTTCCCCACATACTTTCCTTTTTCCTTTCTTCTCGACTCGCATAATTCCATGATATAGCATTCCCAAGCGAGCTTTGGTCTCCCTTCACAATTCCGACTCTGTGCTTGGTAGGGAACTTCATTGTAAGGCACCATGATATTCTAAAATCGGCTAACGCCGATCGTCCCAAGAATGCATTGTATGCTAACATTTCATCCATGATCACAAAAATCTGAATGAGGATGACTCATCGCTTACCCTCTCCATGTAGGATCTAGATTAACCCTAGAGGGGGGGTGAATAGGGTTATAGCAAATTTTCTCGAATTAAACACAGAAATATAATAGCAGAAATAAATATGCTAAAAAGTAAATCACACACAAAATTTACCCAGCTTCGGCAACCCCTGCCTACTGCTGCATTCACAGATTTCTATTAGAATTAAACAGTATCACGCTTACAAACATTCTACTAGACTCGCAGACCCTTTTGCTCCCGCTCACAAACACTCTACTAGACTCGCACACCCTGCTCCCGCCTATAGAGTTTCGCTTACTCGCAAACACTGCTCCCGCCTATAGAGCTTTGCAAACTCGCACACCCTGCTCATTGAACTAATTCAAAATAGACAATCTGACACTACCTAAACCTAGGTGGTGATTTACTAATTCTTTGATTTGTAAAATAAAAAACAATAATTTAAAAACAATAGAAAATAACCCTAAAACTAATTAACAATATAAAGAAGCCTTAAATTAAAAAACCCCCCCTTTTTTTTTAATAAGACCGGCCCACTTCCTTATTTCACCCGATCCTTTTGTCTCGTTCGTGAGAATAATGGCGGCTTCGTTCTGATTAGGGCTTCGTTCCCTTTGTTCCAGTTAGGGCTTCGGCTCTTTGTTCCAATTAGGGCTTCGGTTTCTTCAATTGATCTGAGATATGTTGCCCTAGCTCGCTACTTCTCTGATGGTTGACTATTGCTCGTTTTGCAGTTGCTCGATCGAGTTCGTTGTTTGTGAATTCGGTATGTACTATCTCCTTTTGCTTTACTAAGTTGATACTTGAACTCGATAATTTTTTGCCGATGATGATTAGGGCATTTATATAGGTTGAATTCCTATATTTGCGTTCGTATAAATTTGATTGAATTTGTCAAATTCTTTGTACTGCCGCTTGATTATGCTTGGACATTTGAGATGATTGCGACTTGTTCAATATGAATATGCTTTCGGTGATTTATTTCGTGATGACCACGGTGTTGATTTCTACTGCTTCGGCCTTGACTCGTTCATCTTGAAATTGTTTTGATTTCTAAAGTTACGGCTTTGACTTTCTCAAAGATGCATACTTGATACACTGTCATGAATTCGAATTTTTTGTACTGTTAAACTTCGTTCATTTGTGCTTTGTTTCTTTATAAAGCTCGAACTTGTTCATGTGATTCATGCTTTATTTTGACCTGATCTTGTAGTTGTACTTTTGTAATCTGCATTTCATATGCTTGCAAACTTGCTAGTGTATTCATGAGTTTTGATGCATATTTCAATTTGGACATGGTTTCATACTTGTTGTCATTTGCAACCGGTCTCTGTGCATTTCTCTGCTCGACTTCGACTTGATTTTTGAAAACTACTGTCACATTTGGCTTTGGTCATTTTTGAAATTTTGATCAGCCTGTACTTGTGCATTTGCATCATGTATATATATATATATATATATGTGTGTGTTAGCTTTAATTTTGGTCACTTAATCATCTCTGTTGATTGCCCTGTAAAATTTCATGCTGCTTCACCAAATTGCATTTGCCACACTTGTGTTCCCTGTTATCAACTGGCCTTGATTATGTTTTGATTCAAAAACTTCTGTTCACCTGCATGTATTGTTGGTTCATTGTGATATTTGTTTGTTGCATTCCATATTCTTTTGTGTCTGCACTTGTGAACTTTGTGGTTTTGAGCATTTGCACATTTGTTCACCTGCACTGTTGCCTTGTTGACTGCATCACCATACTCTCTGTAGTCTTCATTCATGTTGCTGTGCAGCAGCTATGCCTTACTTGTCTCTGCTCCATCCTGGTTGCATTTGAGTTTGTAGCTTGGTGTCATGTTTGCTTTGAGTCTGCAACTTGGAGTCTGCAACTAGTAGCTGGACTTGATTTGTGCCTTGTCCATTCTCATGTGTTCATCCCTGTAGTATATGTTAGTGATACATTTTGGAGTTGGTTCATGTTGCACTGCACTTTGATGTTGTAGTCTCTAACTTTGCTGTATCAATGCTGTCCACATTGAACTGCTTTTGATGCCCTTTTGAACTTTGTTGCATTCATGTCTTCGGCTGTTTGGTCTGAACTTGACGTTGCAGTTTGTATCACTGTTTCATTGTTGTTGTACTGATCCTATGTTCATGTTCTTGCAGTCTTCATGACTGTACTGTTGCAGTCGAGTTGTATTCATGTACACTTGTGGCTTGAACTTGAACTGTTTGTAGTCAATTGCTTTGTCTATTTGCCTTGAGTCGAACCTATCTTGGGTTTGACCTTATTATTGATTTCTGTGCTTTTGTTTGATTTTTTGCACACGAGTTGGCGAGGCAGTGCACACGTATACGAATGTACACGTGTGTACTGCAGCCACTTATAGTTACCTGTCCCTGATAAAAATACTGATATGCACAGATATTGCACAGTCAAAAATGATGACGAACAACCCAAATAACTGAGGCAAACAATGTTTTCAAAATCATCGTTTCTTTCAAATTTCAAAAATATTTCTCTTTCAATTTTACTGCGTTTGAGAATATTTTTGCCGATTACTCAGATGCTGGATTCAAACTGGATTATAGTTGAAGACAAAAATATGAGTGTGAGTGATATGTAGTAAGGTTGTGATGTAAATGTGAAATGTGATGTGATTGTAATCAAAGTTGTATAGTTATAGTGAGAGATTGAAATTGTACTATTCAAAAATTGTAATAAATATTTGTTTGAATAAAAATTTCTGTTTGAATTCAAAATCTGTTTAACTTGTTCTGTTTGAATTCAAATTCGAATTCTGTGTAATTTAATTTTATTCAACAAATATTTATTTAATCTATGAAAAAACAAAATAGTACATTACCAAATACATACTATTCAAAATTGTAATAAATATTTGTTTGAATAAAATTTCTGTTTGAATTCAAAATCTGTTTAACTTGTTTTGTTTGAATTCAAATTCAAATTCTGTGTAATTTATTTTATTCAACAAATATTTATTTATTCTATGAAAAATAGTACATTAACAAATACATTTAAATGAATGTATATATTTTTATTATCATCAAACAAAAATCATATAGCGCAAAGCGCATATTCAACAATCTCCCCCTTTTGATGATAACAAACATATATTTAAGATTTTGAGTATATTAAATGTATTTGATAATTTCATTTGCTCCCCCTATTTGAATGCTTCCTTTTTATGTGATACTCCCCCTACATATATGGCTCCCCCTACATATATGCATACAAATAAAAATATGTAAATGAGCCTATATGCAAAGTGAAAATTATTTGACCTTTGCTTGATTCTTTTTGACAAAATCTTAACTTTTCTCTCCCCCTTTTGTTATCAGCAAAAGAATAACGGTGTTATAAAAATAGGGATGAAGTGATAGACATGAATCAAACATTTAACTCAATTGAATATAAATATTAAATTTCAATAAAACTCAAACAAAAATCATAATTACCCTTGTCAAGCGCATATTCCACTTTCAGAAGTGATGGGGATAAAATCATCAAAAATCATACAATTCTGTCTATTTGTGGTATATTTATTTCAGGAAATTTGAATATCTACTAACCATGCATAACCGTTAGGACTTTTAAATGAGATTAGTAGTATTCACAATTTTTTTTCATTTAAAAAATGAAATCAAGTATCTTCTAATCACGCATGACCGTGAGGACTTTTAAATGGGATTAGAATCAACTTGTCTATTTGAATCAATTAATTTTGATATGCGTTCCATACATGCATAACCGTGAGGACTTTTAAATGAGCATGGAAGCACATAATCAAAAATCCAAGTAATTCACCCATGCATAACCGTGAGGACTTTTAAATGAGAGTGAATACTTTGGATATTTATTTTTAATTGCTGAATATAATAAGTTGAAGCACAAATAATTTCCTTCACAGATTTAAAGATATTGAAGAACAAATGATTTCCTTTCTAAACTACCACAAATTTACATACTAAATATGATCTTGATGAGTGATGGTCGATAGAAAGATGATAGAAATAGAAATGGTGATGGAATTTTTACCCAACAGAAAGTTTTTATAACTCTTGTTATGAAATTCTAAAGAAATTTTCTAATTATACTTCTCGAGTTATAATATATGATAAATATCAACACTCATCTTTTTTTCAATCACTATTTATCTTTTCGATAATCAAAGGGAGTCAGATTAGTCAAATTTGTCATTTAAAATCAAATTAAAAATTATAAAATCAATTTTTCAAAAATGATTAAGCTGTAAATATGGTCAAACATGATTTTCTCGAGGGGGATTTATAAGAAAATTTTCTGCTATTTGAAAATTATTTCAAGTGAAAAATATGCAGATATTTTCTTTTAAAAAAAATGATGCAGCAAATGAATGTTTCAAAAATTAATCACGTTACACTTAGTAATTTTTTTTATCAACCATATTACCAGTGTAATCTGCATCTGAATTTAAATTTCACTCAATATTCACTCGTTGAATTTGATTGACCAAAACATAAAGTGTGCACCAAGAATTTCAAACTTAACATCAATTCTTTTGAATTTGAATTTAAGTCGTGTTAACAATCAAAAACATATCATAGTGTCAATCTTAGAAGCCATAGGATGAACAACTATCAACAGTCATTAAAACTTCATTATTATTTCAAAACAATTTCTTGAAGTTTCAACAATTTCATAAAGTTCTTTTTCAACAACTTTCACATGAAAATTGAAATCGTGCAAATTTACAAGCAGTGAGCAAAATATATCTATGTGTAGCATGAGTAATCAAATACCATCATTTGACCGAACAAATTTATATGGATTAGTTCAAAGTTGAAAATCTGATTGGTCATCAATTAAGCACAAATCAATGTCATAAATAAGAACATGTCTAAAAATCATATTAGTTAAATCCGAATCAGTCAACCATCATAATTACTCCAAGTAATTCTATTTTAAAGGTGATTGGTCAATATTTTGAAAAAAATCATAGAATCAAAATCATCATCTTTTTTTCATCTCAATATTGGCTGATTTTTATTTTAGAGTATGGTGCAGATAATCACATTTAAAAACAATTACCTGTTTTACCTTTACGATAATTTTTCGTGATTGCCCATTGTGATTCTGTCACCTTTATACTAGGCTAAGGAACTTTGCTTTGTCGTCTGTTGTGTTTCTGGAACAGCCGAAATCCAGATAACACTGTTGTTGTTCCTTAGCCTGCCACCACACCTACACGATAAAAGATTTATGTGACCTATTTGTTTTTATAGGTCCATTGTTGTTAGTGGCAGAGTATGAAAAATATGTTTTTGGAGACTCAAAACTATTTATATATGTTCCTTTTGGCACCCAAATTTGTTTGACTTTCAAAGATTTTATATTTGTGCCTTTTGGAACCCAAATTGGTATAGTTTTCACGTGTTTGGGTCTATACCAACAATTATTTCGATTATGTCCAAATTCTCTACAAAACGAGCTCATTAAATTGACTTGATTAAATTTTGTGTTCCTATGACTATGATTTTCAACATGATTTCCAATTATTTCAGATCGAGCAAAAACACTTTTACTTTTTGCATTATCATCATTTTTGATTTCCCAAAGCCTAGTCCTTTTCTATTGTTAGAAAAAATTTGATTTCCCAATAGCATGTTGAAAGATTTTTCGCCTCTTGAAAAGTTATTCAAAGATTTCTCAAGATTTTGGACTTCGGTTTTTAATGTTGAGTTTTCAGTAACAAGTGAGGTGCATCGATTAATAAAATCCTTTCTCCTAGTGTCGATGGTTTCCTTAAGATTCAAGTTTTCATTTTCAAGACTTTCAAAGTTATTCCTCAGTTTTGATAATTCTGAATCTAAAATCTTACATTTTTTACATTCTAGGTTTTGAATATTTTCAAGTTCAGTTTTTAACCTAAAATTTTCACGAGCAAATTCTCTCCTATCAGATTTCAGTTTTTCAATTTTAGATTCAAGAGTATCTACTACCTTAGTAAGATCAGAACACATAAAAACAAGTTCTTTATAAGAAAACTCACCTGCCTCACTAAATTCGTCGGAGGTTGCTTCTGATTCTGATTTTGCCATGCAACACAAGTTAGCCTCCTCTGAGCTGCTATCCGAAGCTTCCTTTCCTTCTTCATCATCCCAAGTCGCGGCAAATACCTTCTTCGCCTTTTTCTTTTCTTTGTTGTTTTTGAGAAGTGGACATTTCGGTTTGATGTGGCCAGGCTTGTTGCAGTTATAACACGTCAGTTCATTATCAGAATTTTCGGAATCTTTTGACCTATTGCCCTTTGTTTTCTTCTTGCGTGGCTTGAATCTAGACCATCTTCTAAGATTATTGACAGCCATTGCAAGCTCTTCAATTGGATCTTCTTCATCGCTTTCTTCTTTGCTCTTTAAGGCAATCGTCTTCTTCTTTGGTTCGGAGTTGTTGCGTTCTTCCTTTGCTTTTAACTCAAGCTCATATGTCATCAAGTTGCCAATCAACTCCTCCATGCTTAGTTTGCTCAGATCTTTCGATTCTTGGATTGCTGTGACTTTTGCCTCAAAGTTCATTGGTAAAACTCGTAGTATCTTCCGCACAAGCTCTACCTCAGTGAATACCTTTCCAAGTGCTCTAGCATTGTATACCAAGGTTGAAAAGCATCCAAACATGTCTTTTATGCTCTCGCCTTTGTCCATCACAAATTTTTCGTATTCATTGCCGAATAGGGCTAGCCGAGACTCCTTGACTTGAGAAGTTCTTTCGTGTGTCACCTCCAAAGTATGCCATATTTCCTGTGCTGTTGTACAATGAGAAATTCTATTAAATTCATTTTTATCAAGAGCACATATCAAAGCATTCATGGCTTTAGCATTTGTCGTTTTCAATTTCTTATCGTTAGCATCCCACCTATCCTTAGGTTTAGGAATCTCAGTACCACCAACGATTATAGTGGGAGGTTTATAGCCAGTTTCAATAATATCCCAAACATCATAATCAACGGAACTAAGATAAATACTCATCCTAACTTTCCAATAAGCATAATCATTCCCGTTAAACATGGGTGGCCTAGCAATAGATTGCCCCTCAGAAAAAGCATTATTTTGTAGACTCATGACTCTAGAGTTAAGTAAAAATATACCGGGCTCTGATACCACTTGTAGGATCTAGATTAACCCTAGAGGGGGGGTGAATAGGGTTATAGCAAATTTTCTCGAATTAAACACAGAGATATAATAGCAGAAATAAATATGCTGAAAAGTAAATCACACACAAAATTTACCTAGCTTCGGCAACCCCTGCCTACTGCTGCATTCACAGATTTCTATTAGAATTAAACAGTATCACGCTTACAAACACTCTACTAGACTCGCAGACCCTTTTGCTCCCGCTCACAAACACTCTACTAGACTCGCACACCCTGCTCCCGCCTATAGAGTTTCGCTTACTCGCAAACACTGCTCCCGCCTATAGAGCTTTGCAAACTCGCACACCTTGCTCACTGAACTAATTCAAAATAGACAATCTGACACTACCTAAACCTAGGTGGTGATTTACTAATTCTTTGAATTGTAAAATAAAAAACAATAATTTAAAAACAATAGAAAATAACCCTAAAACTAATTAACAATATAAAGAAGCCTTAAATTAAAAAAAAACCCCCTTTTTTTTAATAAGACCGGCCCACTTCCTTATTTCACCCGATCCTTTTGTCTCGTTCGTGAGAATAATGGCGGCTGCGTTCTGATTAGGGCTTCGTTCCCTTTGTTCCAGTTAGGGCTTCGGCTCTTTGTTCCAATTAGGGCTTCGGTTTCTTCAATTGATCTGAGATATGTTGCCCTAGCTCGCTACTTCTCTGATGGTTGACTATTGCTCGTTTTGCAGTTGCTCGATCGAGTTCGTTGTTTGTGAATTCGGTATGTACTATCTCCTTTTGCTTTACTAAGTTGATACTTGAACTCGATAATTTTTTGCCGATGATGATTAGGGCATTTATATAGGTTGAATTCCTATATTTGCGTTCGTATAAATTTGATTGAATTTGTCAAATTCTTTGTACTGCCGCTTGATTATGCTTGGACGTTTGAGATGATTGCGACTTGTTCAATATGAATATGCTTTCGGTGATTTATTTCGTGATGACCACGGTGTTGATTTCTACTGCTTCGGCCTTGACTCGTTCATCTTGAAATTGTTTTGATTTCTAAAGTTACGGCTTTGACTTTCTCAAAGATGCATACTTGATACACTATCATGAATTCGAATTTTTTGTACTGTTAAACTTCGTTCATTTGTGCTTTGTTTCTTTATAATGCTCGAACTTGTTCATGTGATTCATGCTTTATTTTGACCTGATCTTGTAGTTGTACTTTTGTAATCTGCATTTCATATGCTTGCAAACTTGCTAGTGTATTCATGAGTTTTGATGCATATTTCAATTTGGACATGGTTTCATACTTGTTGTCATTTGCAACCGGTCTCTGTGCATTTCTCTGCTCGACTTCGACTTGATTTTTGAAAACTACTGTCACATTTGGCTTTGGTCATTTTTGAAATTTTGATCAGCTTGTACTTGTGCATTTGCATCATGTATATATATATATATATATGTGTTAGCTTTAATTTTGGTCACTTGATCATCTCTGTTGATTGCCTTGTAAAATTTCATGCTGCTTCACCAAATTGCATTTGCCACACTTGTGTTCCCTGTTATCAACTGGCCTTGATTATGTTTTGATTCAAAAACTTCTGTTCACCTGCATGTATTGTTGGTTCATTGTGATATTTGTTTGTTGCAGTCCATATTCTTTTGTGTCTGCACTTGTGAACTTTGTGGTTTTGAGCATTTGCACATTTGTTCACCTGCACTATTGCCTTGTTGACTGCATCACCATACTCTCTGTAGTCTTCATTCATGTTGCTGTGCAGCAGCTATGCCTTACTTGTCTCTGCTCCATCCTGGTTGCATTTGAGTTTGTAGCTTGGTGTCATGTTTGCTTTGAGTCTGCAACTTGGAGTCTGCAACTAGTAGCTGGACTTGATTTGTGCCTTGTCCATTCTCATGTGTTCATCCCTGTAGTATATGTTAGTGATACATTTTGGAGTTGGTTCATGTTGCACTGCACTTTGATGTTGTAGTCTCTAACTTTGCTGTATCAATGCTGTCCACATTGAACTGCTTTTGATGCCCTTTTGAACTTTGTTGCATTCATGTCTTCGGCTGTTTGGTCTGAACTTGACGTTGCAGTTTGTATCACTGTTTCATTGTTGTTGTACTGATCCTATGTTCATGTTCTTGCAGTCTTCATGACTGTACTGTTGCAGTCGAGTTGTATTCATGTACACTTGTGGCTTGAACTTGAACTGTTTGTAGTCAATTGCTTTGTCTATTTGCCTTGAGTCGAACCTATCTTGGGTTTGACCTTGTTTTTGATTTCTGTGCTTTTGTTTGATTTTTTGCACACGAGTTGGCGAGGCAATGCACACGTATACGAATGTACACGTGTGTACTGCAGCCACTTATAGTTACCTGTCCCTGATAAAAATACTGATATGCACAGATATTGCACAGTCAAAAATGATGACGAACAACCCAAATAACTGAGGCAAACAATGTTTTCAAAATCATCGTTTCTTTCAAATTTCAAAAATATTTCTCTTTCAATTTTACTGCGTTTGAGAATATTTTTGCCGATTACTCAGATGCTGGATTCAAACTGGATTATAGTTGAAGACAAAAATATGAGTGTGAGTGATATGTAGTAAGGTTGTGATGTAAATGTGAAATGTGATGTGATTGTAATCAAAGTTGTATAGTTATAGTGAGAGATTGAAATTGTACTATTCAAAAATTGTAATAAATATTTGTTTGAATAAAAATTTCTGTTTGAATTCAAAATCTGTTTAACTTGTTCTGTTTGAATTCAAATTCGAATTCTGTGTAATTTAATTTTATTCAACAAATATTTATTTAATCTATGAAAAAACAAAATAGTACATTACCAAATACATACTATTCAAAATTGTAATAAATATTTGTTTGAATAAAATTTCTGTTTGAATTCAAAATCTGTTTAACTTGTTTTGTTTGAATTCAAATTCAAATTCTGTGTAATTTATTTTATTCAACAAATATTTATTTATTCTATGAAAAATAGTACATTAACAAATACATTTAAATGAATGTATATATGTTTATTATCATTAAACAAAAATCATATAGCGCAAAGCGCATATTCAACACTCCAAGCTCCACGAGCAGGTCAATTTTTCCCACCGGTTGTTTGGGTTCTCCGATAAATCCTTGAATCTTAGTCCGACACGCAGATATGCTTTTCATGCCAATCTTCATTTGATCAAAAGTATGTTTGAAAAGTATTTTAACTGAACTACCACTATCAACCAGCACTTGTCGGACTACGACAGGGCCAATTCCTACTGTCACCACCATTGGGTCAAGAGTTGGAGCTTCAATTCCTTTGGTGTCCCGATTGCGGAACACTATTTCATCGCTCAGAACCTTTTAGTGCTTGACCGAAGTTTCATAATCTATTGCAAAACACAATTCCATGCAAGACGTAGTCCTCTAGATATTGTTCCGCTAATAAGCCTATGGTCATTTCATTTTGACCCTTCTTCACTAGTTCCAGCTTGATTTCTTTGCTCTTTAAGAGGTAGAAGGACCGTATGATTGGGTTTTTGTGGCTTTTCACATATTGTTGATGTTCATTATTTTGGATTAATCCTTCGATGAGGTCCATAAGGTGGCGGCATTCGTTTGTATTGTGCCGGTGCGTCTCATGGAAGCGGCAAAATTTCCCCGAGCACTTTTTCCATTTCGTTTGAGCCTTTTGACTATTTTTCATCCGTTGGTTAATCTCCTCAGCCAACTTATTTAGCTCATACCTGGTGATAACTTCATGCTGACTAGAGGGCGCGGATGCTTGATTTCCTAAGTTAGCACCATTTACTTCAGCTTGTTGGAGACTAACACCTTCTCCAACTATTACTACTCTTATGGATCTCCCATAGGCAGTTCTTCTTCTTTCAGGAGCCATTGACTTTAAAACAATGACTTCATTAAGCAAAGACCGGGGATCTAACTTTTGGACCTATGAAATTCAAAGTAGATAGCTAGATCTGGACCCTGAGTTGGAGTTCTTAGTGAAATCGCTAAAATGCTGACCCAAAAAATGGACCAACACCCCGGTTTGAGTTAGAAAGCACCAGCCATATTTGGACACGGCAATATCACAAATAACGGATATCAAGAAAGAACAGTGAAAGGAAGTAGATAATGAAATTTTATAGCAGTTTGGCTGTTAATGAAGCCTATGTCCACTTTATAGTTTTATTATAGACTGATTGCTATTATAAGAGATGCATGATTACAAGACTTTGGTTATTTCCTAGCTAGGGTGAATCTCCAGATTGGAATCCACTGGAGAATCACAGTGTATTCCATTGGAGATTGTTATGAGAGAGACAAATAGTGAAGAATAATTCCAATAGAGCTTTAGCAACCAGTTTGAAAAAGATTCTTCTTATGTTGCAGGTTTTATGTTATTTATATGGAGTGGAGACCTTTAAGCCAAATCATGTCTTCATCAGCTCGCAGGTAAGTAGTAGACGACCTAGAGAGAGTTTGGATTGCAAAACGAGACAAAACCATGGGTAGCTGGAGACCCATGGACTTGGCTTGTTTTTCAAGCCAAGTTCTTGGCCTCTTTTCGTAATATTTTTTGGCTGTCTTGCTGGAAAGTTTATAGAGAGGTATGGGTTGCTGATGATCTAAACACTTAGGATTTTTATGGAGTTTGGAATTGGAGATGCCTTCATAGCCTTATATCGTAATTATTTCGCTTCGATGACAATTCACCAACTATTTGCGTTTAGCTACTGATTGAAACAAAAGAATGCTGATCTCTCGGCTTCGTTGATCCCAGTTATCATCTTAGTCGCATAGCTTGGCCCTTGTTGATCTCTTGGCTTAGCTTGTATGGTTAAGTCCTGAATCATCCAGTCTACACAAGGTTGTTCTGCTCTATACTGGTTTCTGCTGGATTAAAAACCCGAATAACAGTAGCGGTTATAATTTATTTATAGAGAAGGAGAGAAATAAGAAGACAAAGGGGAATCCTGGGTGTTCTAAATCAAGGAATCGCGATCGGAAAGGAAAGTTGAAGGAAAGAAATAACAGATGCTTAATTTGCAAGAAGTCCGGTCATTAGAACAATGAGTATACGAACAAAAATAAGAAAAGAAGGAAGTCACATCTTCATTAGTGACGGTGGAGAGTGATGTTAGTGAAGTAGATGTAAATGTACTGACAACGGTATTATCAGATTTTTCCGATGGAGAATGGGTACTCGATTCAGATGCGACTTATCATATGACACCTAATAGGAATTGTTTTTCCTCTTATGTCAAAAAGGAGGGAAATTCAATTGTTATGCATAATGGTGTTATTTGTACACTAATAGGCATTGGTTTCATGTGAATTCAGATGTTTGATGGAGTAATTTGTATGCTCACTAATGTATGCTATGTTCTAGGTCTTCGAAAATCTCTTATTTCTCAAGGCATTTGGATTCTTTAGGTCATAAAATAATTATTGAGAGTGATAGCTTAAAAGTTTCGAAGGGTGCACTTGTGATGATGAAAGGTGTTACAGGTCATGGAGTTTATTTGCTTCAAGGTGTGACTATTGATGACGAAACTTGTGTGGGTGTTGATAGTTCTCATGGCTTGGATGCGACAAGGTTGTGACATTTGAAATTGGATCATGTCTTGGAGAGGAGTTTGAATATTCTTTGAAAAATGGAGATGATCGATGGAGAAAGTTTCAATAAACTCGAGTTTTGCGAGGAATGTGTTGTGGGAAAGCAAACTAAAGTATCATTAGTTGAAGGAAAGCATGATTCGAGAGATGTTCTTAAGTATGTTCATATGGCTATTTAAGGTCCGTCATCGTTTGATGTAGCTCGTAATTATATTTATTTTACTGATGAATTTTCTCAAAAAGTTTGGGTGTATGTAATGAAGGCCAAGTCGGAGGCATTTGCTAAGTTTAAAGCATGCAAGGCTGTTATTGAGAATGAGAGTGATAAGTCTTTGAAGGCGTTGAGGTCTAACAATGACAGGGAGTAAGTTTATGGAGAATTCTTACATCAAGGTATTCAGATGCATTTTACTACACCGGAGGATCTGCAATCGAATGGTGTAGCAGAGAGAATCAACCGTACTCTACTTGAGAAAGCTCGATGTTTTAGATTAACAATTGGTTTGTCGAAGGGATTTGGGATGAAGTTTTGTCAACGACGGTGCACATTATAAATCAAATTCCATGCTCGACTATTAATAACAAATTTTTGGAAGAATTATGGAAGGGGAAGAGCATTGACTTGAGCTATATTCGTGTGTTTGGTATTCCAATATATTTGCATGATCTAGAAAATGATAAGCTTGAGCCTAGAGCTTTCAAGAGGGTCTTGCTTGACTATATGGGTGGTGTCAGAGGCTATCAGAGTGGGAATTCGGTAATAAAGATGATTGTAAATTCTTTTCATGTTAATTTTAATGAGCCAACTTTGTTCAAGGAGAATGAGAGCACATATTATGTTTCAGATTTGGTTTATGAGAAAATCAAAGGAGAAGGAAGTTAGTCATATTTTTTGTCCAAGGAATAGAGTTGTTGAAAATGTTTGTGTTAAGAAAGTGGTTGATGTTACATCATATAGTCTATGTGTATCCTTTAGTGGTGTTAGTGATTTGCACGACCATAGAGATGGTTCGGTTCAAGGTGGAGCCAAAAGGTGTTTGGATGATAGTATTGCAACTCGGTTGGTCGTCGTGTTATAAAACCACCCAAAAGATACAGTGATTGAAACTATCTTAGCTCTTGTGATAATTTGGATTATGCTCTTCATATAGCTCAAGATGAGCCGATTGACCTTGATGACATCATGGTTTCGAGTGATAATGGGTGATAACCAGAAATGGATTTGTGTCATGGAGGAAGAAATGCAGTCTTTGTTAAAGAATCAAACTTGGGATTTGGTTTCACTTTCTAAAGGAAACCGTGATATTGGATGCAAATTGACATACAAGGTAAAGGACAATAGGATATATATAAACCTAAATTGGTGCCTACGAGGTTTGCATAAAGGAAGAGAAATGAGTATGATAAAAAATTTGCACCGGTCGTGCGCCATACTTCAATTCAGGTATTACTTGCTATAGATGCAATTTATGACCTGAAATTGGAGCAACTTGATGTGAAAATCACCGTCTTACATGATGGCTAAGATGAAGACATCTACATGGAGCAACTGTAAGGCTTTGTCATAGATGGTAAATCAAAATTAGTTTGCGAGTTAGAAAACCCACTATATGATTTAAGGCAATCACTTAGACAATGATATAAGAGATTTGATCATTTTATGGTTGAAAATGGTTTTGATAGAAGCATCAAAGATGTGCGTGTTATTTTAAGAAGGTGAAAATTATTGTTGCGTGTATTTACTCTTGTACGTGGATGACATGTTTATTGCTTCGAAAGATAAAAATTAAGTTAACAAGTTAAAAGTAGAATTTGACATGAAAGATCTTGAAGAGGCAAAGAAAATTTTGGGCATGAAAATATAAAGAAATCGAAAGTATTTTGAATTGAAATTGACTCAAAAGGAGTATTTTAAGAAAGCGCTTTTTCGGTTTGGCATAGAGAATGCAAAAGCGTCTAATACATTTTTGCCTTTGCATATGATGCTTTTAATTAAGGGATTATCTATCTTGGAGAAAGACAAGGCTTATACGGCAAGAGTGTCATATGCTAGTTTGGTTGTAAGTTTAATGTATGCCATAGTATGTACAAGGTCCGATATTGCAAATGCCAACGAGATAGTAAGTCAGTATATGACTAATTGGAAAAATTACATCGGGAAGCCGTGAAGGCTATTTTGAGATACCTAGGGTACTTCATGTCATGGTCTTATTTTTTAAGGGCAGTGAGCGGATGAATTGCAAGTTGGTTGGTCCTTGTGATTCAGACTAAACGATGATACAGACCGGAGGAAATCAACTTTCAAGTATGTCTTGACTCTTGGTGGTACAACCATAGGTTGGAGATCGAGATTGTAAACTGTAGTTATTTTAACTACTACAGAGGCGCGGTTGATAGCTTCGGTGGAGGTGACAAAAGAAGAACTATACTTGAGGCGATTATTGTGTGACTTGGGTTTTTTAACACAATAGTATTGATGTTCAAGATGTAGCTAATGTGTTATACATTTGGCAGAGAATTTGGCTTTTAGCTCTCGGACTAAACACATAGAGAAAAGAGTCATTTTTGGTAGTCATGGATGAAGATAAACTTGTTCATCTTCAAAAAGTGCACATAAAGGATAATGCGGTGGATATGTTTACAAAAGCATTGCCGGTTAGGAAATTCGAGCATTAGTTGAACTTGTTTCACTTGTTGAACTGCTATGTGCCACGGGGTGGCACGGTTAAAGGAGTAGTTTGTTTATTGATGATGAAGAGTTTTAGTGAGAAATTGTGGTTCTATCTTCTTGCTAAGTACTTCTTTGCACTCTTAAGTATGCTAAGATATTATTTTTATTCGGATACTTTCAACGTTTTATTAGTGGGTGGTAGCTTTGCCGAAGCTTGTTGGCGGAGAATAATGGACGGTGACTCTGTTGGAGCTCATTAGGAAAGTATTCGAGTGTTCCTTGGTTGAAGAGAGTTGGTGATGACTTAGCGTCATTGGTTGCTAGTGGTATATGGATATGGATATAGTGTTAAGGTGGATTATTAAATTTTGACGACACTATATATCAAATTGAGGAGGACTGAAGTAGTTTGATGAAGGGTGAAGACGGTTTGTGAATCGGAGCTCGGAAGCTTGAGATATCGCATTTTGAAGCAAGGGGATTTATGATCTTCAGCTACCTACAATTCAGATGTCTTAGATAGGAGCTCAGACGCCTTATTTCAGGGACTTCAACGGATGAAGCCAGACGTCTGAGTTTGGAGTTCAAATATTGATTGGTTGTTTTTGCATATCTTTCAACGATCTTGCTTTTTCGTCTGCATTTTGGAGTTTGGATTTAGAGTGGTGTTGAATTCAAATTTCATCACATTGGTCTATTAATAATCCTATTTATTAGGAACTATAGTTTTTTTTGACCATTTCTAATTCCATTCTTAGTGATGTTAAACAGGGGATAATGGTCTTTTTCTCTCTGATGTGCAGGCCTATATACACTAGGCATCGTTTTGTGTTTAATAAGAAACAGAATCCTTTTGTTTTCATGTCTTCTAGTTTTGCTCAATCTGTCAATAGTTATCATTTGGTATCAGAGCCTGTATTTGACGGTTCGATAATCAAAGGAGCAGTAGCTACCTATTTGCAGCAGTAATATCAAATGACATCAGAAAATAGTTTTGTACAACCAATGATACCTTGCTCTGATGGTCAGCATAATCATCAGAGCATGTTATTGAAAAAATTCTTATATCCAAAGAGTATTAGTATTAGAGCATTATGGAGAACGTCATTGATGAACCAGAAGGAGCAACCATAACTGATGCACAAACGGTGTTGGAGGAGAAAAGGCTAAAGGACTTGAAGGCAAAGAATTATTTGTTCCAAGCGATCGATCAAGCAACATTGGAAATCATTTTAAAGAAACAAACAGCCAAAAATAAATAGGACTTGATGAAGAAAAAATATCAAGGACAACAAGAGTGAAACGTGCACGGTTGCAAATGCTTCGTAAAAATCTTGAGCTTCTTCAGATGAAGGAGGAGAGCTGGTTGGTGATTATTTTGCTAGAACTCTTGCAGTAGCAAATAAGATACAGATTCATGGTGAGAAACAAAATAATGTAACTATAATTGAGAAAATACTTCGTTCAATGGTGTTCCAGTTCAATTATGTGGCGTGTTCAATCGAGGAATCAAAGGATATAGATGCTCTTTCCATAGATTAATCGCAGAGCTCCTTATTTATGCATTAGCAGCAGATGACCAGTCATGATTTGGAAGAACAAGCTTTAAAAATTTCCACCAATACAGAAGCAGCTCCAAGTACATATAAATGGTAGAGCGACTATCGAGGACGAGGACGAGGACGTGGACATCGAAGAGGGCATCTCATCAACCAGAGAATACAATATGACAAATCCTGTATTGAATGCTATAATTGTCATAAGTTTGGTCACTATCAATATGAATGTGCATAAAATGAGAAAGAGACAAAGACAAACTTTGCCAAAAACGAAGAAGTGCTCCTGGTGGCCTATGCATATAAAGGAAAAACTCAACTAGATGGCACTTGGTACCTAAATTTTGGCATTAGCAATCACATATGCAATAACAAACTTTTATTTACTGGTTTGGATAAAACTTTTAGAGAGAAAGTAAAATTTGGGAACAACAGTAGCATTTGTGACATGGGAAAAGGTAACGTCAAAACTATAATTGATAAAAATATGCAAATTATCACTAATGTGTTTTATGTCTCAGCACTCAAAAGTAATTTAATTAGGTCAAATAAAAGAAAAGGGATGCTCCATAACTATTCACAAAAATTGGCGCCAAATTTCGCATCTAGAAAAGGGTTTGATTGCCAAGGTAAGAATGACAAAAAATTGTATGCTTCCGATTCACTCTCAAGCTCTCTATGGCAATGATACATGCTATAAACCAATCGAACAAGATTTTGCATGGCTGTGGTATCAACAATATGGGCACTTACATTTTAAAGGACCGAAAATTTCGCAGCAGACAAAATGGTAAAAGGGCTCCCATAGATTCATATCCCCTCCAAATTTTTGAAGGCTGTATCATTGGTAAGCAATGTTGTGGCTCATTTCCTTAAAAAAGCACACGGAAAGCAACATAAGGATTATAGTTAGTTCATTCAGATATTTGAGGACCTATTAATCCTACATTAAATGGAAACAAAAGGTGTTTTATAAACTTTTATTGATGATTATAGTAGAAAGACATGGATATTTATTTCTTAACAACAAAATCTGAAGCTATCACTGCATTTAAAAGGTTTAAAGCACATGTTGAAAATGATAGTGGTAAGTACATTAAGGTTTTCGAAGTGATCATGAGATAAATTCACTTCACATGAATTTACAAACTTATGTGAAATAAATGGTATTTGTGGGCAACTTACAATTTCTTACTCACCATAGAAAAATAGTGCAGTGGAAAAAAAAAATCACATGATTATGAACATGGTGCAAAGTTTGATTTCTTAAAAAAATAATATCCCAAAGGCATTTTGGCCTAAAGTTGTTAATTGGAGTGTTCATGCTTTGAATAGAAGCCCCACATTTGCTATAAAGATCAAAACACCAAAGGGGAGGCATGGGGTACAAGTAAACCGTCAGTTGATCATTTTCGTATATTTGGATGTATATCCTATATTCACGTGCCTAATGAGAAGTGAAGCAAATTTGATGACGAAGGGATAAAATGTGTGTTACTTGGTGTTAATGAAGAATCCAAAGCATATAGATGGTTTAATCCGCTCATTTAAAAAAAATAAGCTGCGATGTTGTATTTGATGAAGATAGTTGTTGGGACTGGAATAACATAGAAAACAAGTCAATATTAATTGATTTAGATCCACATGACGTGAGCAGGTCCAAAGAAGAAATGCAATCCACTGAAGACACATCACAAGACATTTCAGTTAATGAACCAGATGCTACCACAAATGAAATAAATGATGATGGACCATCAAGTCCTATTTTCCAGTGACAGAGAAAAAGACCTTATTGGATGCATGACCATATAAGTGGAAATGAATTTTCCGACGATGAAACTATTGTCCATTTTGCCTTATTTGCGGATAGTAATCCTATAATGTTCAGTGACGCATTTAAGGATCCGAAATGGAGGAAAGCCATGGATGATGAGATAAAAGTAATTGAAAAAATGATACATGGGAGTAAGCTAATCTTCCTAAAGGTGAAAAAACCATCTATGTTAATGGATTTACAAAACGAAGCTAAACGAGAAAGGTGAAGTCATAATATACAAGGCTCGCTTAGTGGCAAAGGGATGCACACAAGAATATGGAATTGACTTGGCAGAAGTTTTTGCACCAGTGGCAAGACATGATACAGTAGGATCGGTGGTGGCTATCGCAACACAAAGCTCTTGGCCCATATATCAAGTTGATGTAAAATCAGCTTTTCTTAAAGGGGAGCTAAAAGAGCGGATATTTATTGATCAAACCTCTAAGTTATGTGCAAAAGTAAAATGAACATAAAATTTATAGGCTAAAAAAGGTTCTTTATGGACTCAAACAAGTCCCCAGCGCTTGCTAGAGTCGCATAGAGACCTATATGTCCAAAATTGGTTTCCAAAAGAGCCATATGCGCATACTTTGTTCATCAAATCCCAAGCGAAAGGTAACTTTTTGACTATTTGTTTATTCATTGATGATTTGATATTCGTCAAAAATAATGAATTCATGTTCGATGAGTTTAAAAATGCTATAATTGATGAGTTTGATATGCCTGATTTGGGGGAAATGCGGTATTTTCTTGGTACTGAGGTGATACCCAGTTACAAACTGGAATTTTCATCGATCAAAGAAAGTGTGCTCAAGAGATTTTAAAACGATTTCAGATGGCTGATTGCGGTTCAGTTCAAAATCCAATGGTTCCAAGTACTAAACTTACAAAAGATACAAATAGAGAGAGTGGACAACACTCATTATAAGCAGATTGTTGGTAGTCAAATGTATATAACTGCAACTCAACCAGATATGATGTTTGATGTTAGTCTCGTTAGCAGGTTCATGGAATCCCAACCAAAAGTCACTTACAAGCTGCTAAAAGAGTGTTGCACTAGCTGGAAGGAACTATTGATTAGGGTGTGTTCTACAAGAAAGGAGAAGGAAATTAATTAATTGGCTTTAGTGATAGTGATTATGGAGGGGATATCGAAGATAGGAAGAGTACATCTGGACATTTTTTATGTTAAACTCGAGAGCAGTTTCATGGTCTTCCAGGAAGCAAAAAGTTGTCACTTTATCCACTACAAGCTGAGTTTGTAACATCAGCTTCTTATGCATGTCAACTTATGAAGAATTCTTGAGGATTTACACTGCAAACAAGTTGAAAGTACTGTGATCTACTGTGGTAACACTTCCACAATTAAGCTTTCCAAAAATCCAGTATTGCATGGTAAGCAAGCATATAGGTGTAAGATTTCATAATCTTGGCGATCTTCTAAAAGAAGAAATCGTTGAATTGCCGCACTGTCGTAGTGAAGATCAAATGGCTGATATATTGACAAAAGTATTGAAAGTAGAACCATTTATGAAGATGCGTGGTTTGCTTTTGGCTTCCTCTGTGATGTAAACTGACTCATTGTGCAGTATTCAATTTAAGGGAGGATGTTATTATTATTAATCACTAGTTTGAATTGGTTTGTTAATAATCCTTATTTATTAGGAACTGCAGTTTGTTTTTGACCCTTTCTAGTCCCATTAGTTTAGTGATGTTAAACATGGGATAACAGTACTTTTCTCTCTGATGTGTAAGCCTATATAATAACAACCAGCATATTTAATAATATATTTAAATAGTTAATTTAAATATTAAGTCGTTATTGAATTGGAAGTCTAAAAACTTTTCGCATACGGTCGAATTAGGACTTGTGACCATTTCCATTGAATCCAGATTGACGTTACAAACCAAAATGAGTATAAACATCGATATATTTCGATCGTCGGACTTTTAGCTCGTAGCATGCTTTTGATTTATAAATTGATTCAAAAGCTAACTTTTGTATACAATGGTATTTGGTCTCGAAACTTTTTCCATTGGTTCAGGAATGACATCCATAATTTGAATAAGTATAAGGTTCGATATGTTTGGAGTTTGGAATTTCGAGAATAAGTAGTGCTGGATGAAGAGGATTGGGCTAAGCCCACTAGCTTACCCTCACTTGGCTTATATGTAGCTAAGCTGTTCATTATTTCCATTTCACTTGTCATTTCATGTTCATTCCTTCTCCTATTTCTCTAATGGCCTCCTAATCAACCCTTAATCACCTCCTTACTCCCCAAACCCTAAGCCCATTAAATAAATTTTCTAAAATCAAATAAAAATCGCCATAATTCCTCTCTTCCACTTCTATAAAGCTCCCGAAAGGAATTGGCTTGTATCGGAGTATTGGTATGCATTTCAAAATTTGAAGTAAGCAATAATAGGTTGGCTTGGATTTAATTACGATGAGTGGGATGATTCTCCTTACTAATTTATGCGTTGTACTTCATATATTTGATTATTGATGATTATAGAATTATATGAAGTGATTAGGAGATTGTTTGAGTCGATTGAGGTTTATGTTTATGTTATAAACATGTTTTCCTTACCTAATTAATTGTTTAAGACCCTAATACTATGTTTTGAAAATAGTTATTAAGTCCTATATTTGATTTGAGCTAAGTGGATGATTGTTTGTGATGTTATTGTTTGATTTAGGGTTAATTAAGTAGTGTAATAATGTGCACGTCATTAGAAAATATTAATTAACCCATTTGAATTGATTTGTGAATTCAACACGTATGATTAAAGTGATTAGAGACCTTATCCGCATTAATTAATATTTATAGAATGGTTTCATAATTTTATAAATGAAGCGATTAAATATTTTAAAGGCTATAAAGTGATTATAAGCTAGCATGATATTGTATAAAATGGTTTATGATTTTATAAAATGATATAAAGAGATGTTGCAGTCTTATTAAAAGAATTACTAAAATAAGTAATATTTCGTTGAGTAATAATTAAATTGCCTACTAGGTATACAAGTCTGTATACGTGCAAGAACGGGTATATGTATACGTGTATTCGGAGTCAAGTAGCAATCGAAACAACTCTAGTGTTGTAGCTAGAGTTGTGATGATAGTTATGTTTATAAGAGGTGAATATTCGTGTAATAGATTGTATATGCATATGGGAACGTCTGTATGTGTATGTAGTCATGTTAGGAGCAATTTTATGTAGCCATAGCGACCATTGAGTGCGCTAAGTTGCTATCGATCAAGTGAAGCATGAATGTATTTGTGTTGTGATATGCATGATTAAGCATATGTATGTGGTTAGGCATGACCTAATGAGTGCATTGGACACGTATGGGCTATGCATAAGGCCGGGTATGTAGTTTTGGCATGTTAGAGGTAGCTTAGTCCACATAATCGCCCGTATAACTCTACTCATGCAAAGAGTCAATTTTGGTATCGAAATCAGCTTTCGATTACTTATGGAATTCACTACCAAAATGTTAACAAATGAGCCCCGGTAGATGTCCGATGGGATGGAGGCAGACTCTAGTACCAGGGCGGCTCATTGGGCGAAGCATCAAAGGAAACGACACACGAGTTGATATCTGTTTGGGGAGTCTACTCCCTACATAGGCTCGCTGCCTAAAAACTGTCAATTCAGTCGAATGAGCTGGTCTATTCAGTCAACTGGTCAAGAGGAAAAAGTCCATCTCGGCCATGGTTCATTGAATTTCGCGTACGAAATTGGATTGGGGTGAGGTTTGAAACATTGTTCACCATTTTTTTAAGGCTATAAACTGTGAAATTTTTGTGAGTTTTGGAGTATTTTGATTTTGGGGTTCATGTGGGATCCATCCTGGTATTTATCCAAAACCGTAGATTTTGAGGTAGACCGGAAGGGAATATTTGAGGAGTACTATGATATTGAAGTCATGGGTTCCATTTGGAATGCGATTTGAATTAATATAGGGTTATATTAGGGTTGTTGGGTTTGTTTTAGGCTACGATGACTGAAGCCGTGCATGGCGATTCTATACATTATATGCAGAGCGAGTCTATACTCTAAGGTTTTGACCTTAGAGTAATACATGATTTGTTAGTGTTGATTTGTTGTGACACGCTAAAGGTATGAACTTATGTGACCTACCCAAGGGTATGGACTTATTTGACTTACCTAGGTATCGACCTTGTTGTGGTGTACCTAGAGTATTATTGATGGCCATGACACACTCGACACGGTCTTAAAGGCATCGTGAATAGCTTTTTCTTGTTTTGATCGCTTGGGCATTTTGGGTCCTATGTTCGTAAGCTTACGAACATTTGGTGTTAATTGTGGTGACCATACGCATTGTGACATACCGTTTGGTCTTAGCGGTAGTGACCATACGTGTTGTGGCGTACCTGTTTGGTCTTTGCAGTAGTCACCATACATATTACGGCATACGCATTTGGTCTTAGCGGTAGTGACCACAAGCATTGTGGCATACCTATACGATCTTAGCAGTAGATGACCGTATGCATTGAGGCGTAATGTATCGATCTTAGTAGCAGAGATCGTTGTTTTCAGATCACGTTTGATCATAGTATATTTGTGTTAAATAATTGGTAGTTTTGGGCTAGTGTAGTGCAATAGAAGATATTGTGCTAACTTGTTGTTACAAGAGAAGATCAGGTTATGGTATAATCCCCTACTTTTGAGATGGACATTTTTAGAAATTTAAATGAAGTAAATTAGCTCATGTTTTAGGTTAAAATGTGACCGAATCATATTTAAATGCCATGAAAATTTAATATGATTTTTATAATCATTAAATAAAGGTAGTTTAGTTTCCTAATTTTTGGAAATTGGACAAATTTTTTAAGTGAGAAAACAGTTAATTTTGGGTATATTAATTAAAGTAATATAATTATTTATTTTGACATGACATTATGGGAAATGGGAAAATGCGATCAAATTGGTTTTTGGAATTTTTCCTATCAAATTTGATTTTATATAAATTAAATGGCTAAGGGAGGATTTAATTAATTAATGACAATCATTTAACTAATGGAAGTTGTAGTCAGCCATTTATGAAAAGAAACCTGTAAAGAAAAATGTTAACTAATGAGAATTCGACATCAAATGATATTTGGTGTAAAGTTAATACTAAACAAGGTAGTGAATCGGTTTTCAACATAATTACAAGATTGTCATTTAACTCATGAGAGCATATATAACATTACATGCGATGGCAATTGAAGCCATCCACCCACGAAGACTAAGTATAGGTCTTAGCATGCGATAGCTCGAATAGAATTAGCATGGGTTGGATATGAATAAGATTGCACATGAAGGCTTTGGAAGGGAAAGCTCACGATGGCTTCAAGTAGAATGGCATGCGATGAATGCTATGAAGATAAGGCGCATTGGAATTGAACAAGATAGCACATAATGGCTAAGTGTGGAATAAGGTGCAATGACTATAGACGAATAAAGCATGAAGACCTAAATGGAAATGATGGGCGATGATTCCAAGTGGAATTGAATGAAATGGCTATAGATGTGAAAGTACACAATGGCTTTGGTGGATTGCTTGTGATAACTTGGTTGGAAATAACATACGATGACTATGGGGGAGATAACCCATAAACGTTATTAAGGAGTAATGCGTAATAGCTTTGGGAGCTATTGTTCGATGATGGCTATAGGATAGCCAAACATATGATAACCTGACCTAATTTTCGAAAGCTATGGGATAGCTAGTTTATGATTACTAATCATAACTCATGAAAGCATGGGATGCTAAAATTTCTAATTAAAATGAGAAAAATCTTAGGACACTTTGGAAGACAGTTTCCAAGTGTTATTGAACTATTTCATAGGGATAAAATAAAGAAAAGATTTTGATAAGTTAAGATTGTGTTGATGTATTTTGAAAATGAAAGAGATCTTCGAAGAGCTAACAAATGATAAGGTTTCATTTATATGAAAGATAAAAAATGTACATAATGTGTAGTGTGCACAAGTAATGAATGAAAGAAAAGGCTTGAACCATGATCGTAAACTTATACCAACTTATAGAGATATTGGATGACATGGTGTCTTGACTGATAGTCTTAAAGTCCAATGGTATATGGCAGTGAGCCTCGGTAGGGTTCAACATAAGAACATTATAAACTTAGAGTTATGGAAACGTTCCATGGCAGAGTGACAAAACATCAAGATGGTGTTATAAATATATCGACAATGTGAAAGATAGCATTTCAGGGACTAAGAGGGGCAGTGATGCTTAGTAATAATGCTTACTAGAATAATTCAGAGTGCTTACATTCAACCTCTTAGAGAGTCTAGGGGACTCTAGTTAGCGTGGCTCCTATGGTGGAATGAGTCAACCTTTCATCAGGTGATGTTGTTCGAGCAAAAGATAAAGTTAGTGATAAGCTGGCCCAGGGAGGTTAAGTATGGGGTATATTTAATTAGGATTGGAAATTTAGATATGACATGGTTCGTTAATGAATAAAAAGTACAGTGTACATATGTATTGAATGTAATCACCTGGATTCCCCTTATATAATGATTGTTCATATGATATGATGTATTTTGTTATCATGATAGAGTGAGAGGAAACCTATTATGAATTGGAGGCGTGGTCTCACTACGAATGCCTACGGTAATGGTTTTACTCATACTAGACTTTATGTTTGATCCATATTTTTATCATTTCCCATAAACTCGATGGTACTCATTCAGCTAGGCTATTTATATATTAGATATGTATCTTCTAAGGATGAATAAAGACTTCAAAGATGAAGCAGGAGACTCTCTATTTATAATAAAAGTTATTTTGAAATTTCACTATGTAAATCTAGGACCTATAACTGGCTTTGTGTTGGCATCTTCATATGTCAAAAACAACACTACTCTATTTATGTTTTATTTATATTTACCCCTGCATGGGCAATGATTTGTGTTAAAATGATGTAATGAATTATGTAATTCAAATTGTTGTAATGAAAATGTTATTTAGTTGCTCTATTTAATTATGTAGTGCAAAATAGTAGTGAACTTACTTTACCGCTGGAAAATAATTTCGATCATGACTGCGGCATCATCGACATTCATTTTCAATTCTAGGAGTGAGGGATGTTACACACAGTAACTACATTTTCTTAACATACAAAATCTATGATTTTTGGCATGCGATGGCTTATATTTTAATCAATGAAGGTACAAAATTACCAAGGCGCGATGGCCAATATTGTAAGCGAGTGATGACTTGTTATTTATCAAGGCACGATCGAATATGCTTTGGAAAGAAATGATAGCTATTTTTATAACATTGGAAAGGTGTTAACTCTATGTAGGGTTAATTTTTGCTTAAATAAAATGATGCTTTTTTAAGTATTTTTATAGGTTATCAAAAGAAAGAAAGAATGTTTAGCCCAATTTTAAAAGAGTTAATAACGTAGGGGGATTATTGCTTTGAACAAGTAATTGTGTTTGTAATGTGGCTATCACATTGAACATATGTTTTGACGATTTCTTATGTGTTATATGTTCATCTTTGCACTGTTATCAAATCTTATTGCATATAATAAATTGTTGATAAACTCACATCTGTGTTAAATGCTATCACCCAACATTTTATCTTTGGGGATTTGGGAATTGATGACTAGTTAGGGTTGTTCCAGTAGTGGGTATGGTCAGATTTAAACTTCTGAGCGAGTAGAATTGCATTAAGGAAATCAGAAAGATCAAAATTTTGTTAGGATGCCTGACACTAATCAAAAGATATGGCTCAAAATATTTTAAACCAGATTTAAGTGTAAACTAGTGTAAGTTGCGCCCTATCCTCCAACGGTTAAGCCCGTGATTGGTTAGGTCCGCGGTTCTAATGCATAGTGCTTTGTTGATTAAAGCTAAATTTTGGAGTTACACATCCAAAGGAACTCATAACAATTTTATTACCTATGTTACATTTTCGTACTGTTCTTTGGAGAACTTTAATATTTTCTCCTACCATTTTAGGAGACCATGAATATTTTCCTCTTATTGGTATTAGGAGATTGTTGTTATCTTCTTTTGAACGAACTAGTAGATGGCTGGGTTACGCGGTATATTTTGGCCTGAGTCATCTGATAGGATTTTAGTTGGCCTGACAAAACTAATATAGGTCTACGTTGACCATGGGAAAACTATGCCATTGAATGGACCATTTTAAGGGATATGGTAATTATGTGAATGCTTAACCATTTGACCCTCGTGAATGATGGACTATTCATTATTAAGCCATGCACGCATGATATGTTATTGATGTTATGATTATGTTCTAATCATTTTGGATGTAGGATATGTTATGGATGACCCATTTTTTAATAGGGTATTATTGAGGGAAACCTATTCCACTCAGCGGTGTGGTATCACTAAGTACCTATATTTTGGTTTGAGATGGACTAATATTATTCACACTAGAATTTTTTTTGACCCAAGCTTTTGATTTCCCCTAAACTCTCTGGCACTCAATTTGGAATAGGGTAGGCTAAAAGTAAGGTATTTCAGGTTATTAACGAATAAGCTTTTAAAGACGTGCAGGAGGTAAGCTACTATTTAAAGTATATTTATGTTGTGTAGTAGTATAACTGCTTTCAATTATAATTAGATGTATGTAATGACGTGTACCATAATCGTCTAAGTAGTTAAGACTCTGATCACCTATGGGGGAATCTTCGTATGTCCCTCTTGGGATTGTATTTATAATTACTATATTTTGTCAGAATGATGTAATCGTTGAGTTAAAAGGTTAAACTCTAATGAATTTGCAAATTAACGAACAAAATTAACGAATGCAAATTAAACTCCAATAATCTTTTATTTGTGTTGTAAGATTACAAGTACAGTTGTTTTTGCCTTAGAAAATTAGTGGAGGAAGAGGTAAGAAGTGATGTAGGAGAGCCAACCGAAAAAAGTCCCTTGCAATGTGCCAAGTCTGTTGTACTTATGGGTGAGGACGTGCATGGATCGGGCTGAAATTTTGGCAGAAAAACCTCCATGCCCATATGACCCGACACATAAAATTTGCGATTGATCAGACACCAAAAAATAATTTAGCCAATTGTTCCATACTAACTCCAATGAGGCTGGGATCGTTTTTGTGGGGTCCATCATGCCTCTAGTCCATAAGTCCCAAAGTTTCACACCATTCCGACATACCGTTTGTGAGATATCAACAGATATTCGCTGTTTAAACTAAAAATTGGATCATAGGGGATCATCCATGCTTCATCCTTTTGAGCTACGATTATTTATGTGGATTCTGTATGATATTAGCTACTTATTCTCCAAATTTCGTGCAATTTTGATGTACCGTTTGTGAGATATCATGTTTTCCGTAAAACTGTGGATCGTTATGATGATTTGTATGATCGTTCCAATTACGATCGGATTAATTTTCAAGATTTCATCCTTTTGAACTGTGATCAATCATAGTCGTGATCCATGATGTAAGAGAGTTGCCCAACAAATTTCATGCAATTCCGACATACCGTTTGCGAGATATTGCGTTTTTCATAAAACTATGGATCGTTATGCTGATTTGTACAATCGTTCCAATAACGATAGGCCTGATTTCCGAGGTTTTATCCTTTTGAGTTGTGATCAATCTTAGGGATGCTCCATGATGTAAGATACTTACCCTCCAAATTTCGTGCAATTTCGCCGTACCGTTTGTGAAATATCGCATTTTTTGTAAAACTATGGATCGTTATGCTGATTTGTACGATCGTTCCAATAATGATCGGCCTAATTTCTAAGATTTCATATTTTTGAGCTGAAACCATTCATGAGGATTCAGTATGATGTAGGAGACTTTTTCTCCAAATTTTATGTAATTCTGACATACCGTTTGTGAGATATCGCATTCTCCGTAAAACTACAGATCGTTATGCTGATTTGTATGATTGTTCCAATAACGATCGGCTTGATTCCCAAGATTTCATCCTTTGGAGCTACGATGGATCATGTTGGTGCCGCATGATGTAAGCGACTTTCTCTCCAAATTTCATGCAATTATGACGTACTGTTTGCGAGATATCACATTTTCCGTAAAATTATGGATCAATTATGGCTGATTTGTACTATCGTTCCTATAACGATCGACCTCTTTTCCAAGATTTTAGAGTTTTGTCATGCGATCATTTTTATGGGCTCCACTCTTTAATATAGTGATGTTTTGAAAGTTTCAAGTGCATTAACTTTGTAGATTTTGATCGATCTTCGTCGATTTACGTTAATTATGGATCGTTCCCGATTAATCCATATAAGTTCTTCCTTCGCCCATAACTCAAGCATACGAACTCCAATTGACTTGAAATTTGAAGTATGGCCTCACGGGGCCTTTCTTGTTACTTCGTATTGATTGCACCTTAATTGCGACCTAGTCTGAATCTGCCCAACTATTGCCATAGTTGCTAATATAATCATTTTCGAGCTTGATAACTGTCTCTCTGGGCTTCCTGCCTTGATGCACAGAAGCCATTTAGCCAACTTTTATGATATACTACCTGGTCAAAAGGTAGTATAACATTTTACTCCCTAAAAATGCCCTACGGTAGGAACGCTTATTTTGAATTGCCTTAAGTCCAATGGTCGAAACCCGTTGATGCCCTATGAACAAATCTGTAATCTTGCCTGATTGTTAGTAACGGCCGTTCGGGACCGTTAATCAAATTCGTAGCCATCCGAGGCTGATGATGTTTGCAGGGGATCGAGTGTCTGTTCGAGGAGAAATACAATCATTCGAGATTGAATGCTTGTTTGAGGCGAAATGCGATCGTCGGAAATCAAGTGCCTGTTCAAGGCATAATGTCATCGTTTGAGATCAAGTGCCATTCGAGGCGAAATGTGATCGTTAGAGATCGAGTGATGTTCGAGGCGAAATGTGATCGTTTGAGATCGTGTGCTGTTCAAGGCAAAATGTGATTGTCCAGATGGGACTCAAAATTATTAATGTCGGATTTCACGTTCGAGTGAGTTTTATAGTCAAAATATTCAACTAATAAAATTAAGTCCAAGTACTAAAAACGAAACAAAAACTAAACATTACAATGCATGCATCTCTAGGTGTGACAATTCATTGTTATCTCAGAGCATGCCAAGGGACTGTTCTCGATATCGTACATGTGTAAGTGACTTAGCCATTTTATTGTGAAGTTATTACTTATTCTTCGCCATTTCGGTCAATTGATGATGAGTTAACGCCTCGATCCAAGGCTTGTTTGATGCGGATGGTGGTCGCTTCTGTTACACTACCGCTACTTGAGTTCTTACTCATTGTAACAGCTTTCCATGCTGCACATGTTCCTTATTCTCATCCTTTAAGTGCCTGCAGTCGTTTGTACTATGCATGTCCAGCTCATGGAATAGACGATATTTTTTTGATTTCTTTTCATTATTTGTAGATTCTCTCCTCATTGGCCTTTGATAAGGGATCTGTCCCCTAGTATCTAGATATGTCCATTCCAATGTCTTAGTCAATTCCAAGTAAGAGGTGAATCTCAGTTCCCTTTGTGGTCGCTTCGATCCATCAAAGCCATCATAGGCTTTTCGTTTTCCTTTATCCCTGTTTGAACCTTTCCGCTTCATGAAAAAATTACCCAAGATCCATTGGTGGATCTCATTCCAAGGATATCTTGAAATTCGATTTATCAGCAATCCCTAACACTACTACCATCAAAACTATCAAAAGTTCCGGTCGATCCACCGAAGCTATTGCCGCATTGAACCCGGCTAAGAAATCTCTAAGTGATTCTCCTTTGCACTGCTTCATCGACGTTAAAGCCATCAAACTCTTGGGTCTCATGATGTGGAGCTGAAATTGCCTCATAAACCTTTCGATCAATTCCATCCATGGGCTAATAGAGCCGCTTTCCAACCGTCTGAATCATAGGCAACTATATTCGTTAAGTACAAGGGGAAGCACCGTGCCATGACTTCCTTCGATGCCCGCAGTTCTTCCATGTGTCTCATATATCTCGTCAGATGAACAGTGGGATCCATTTTTCCATCATATATCTCAAGCATTGGTTGTTTAAACTCCGGTGGATTATAAGCTCGCCTGACATTAGGAACGATGAGACTCCTACTTACATCTTCCAGATCTCTGTTTACAAATCCTCCTCTCATAGCCCGTCCGATCATTTCCACCAACCTATCATTGTCATACAGTGGTAGTCTTCTATTATTATCTCCAACCTGCTTCCCTAGTCCACGGGTCAATCCTAAAATCTTCTCTTATGGATGTGCATACGCATTCAGATCAATGTCAAACTGAATAGCACCACTTGGTATCTTGCCTAGGATCGATCCAATGTGACCAAGGGGCATGCCCCCAAATATGGATCGATCGATACCGATCATTCTTAGTTGTTCAGGGACTACTCCCGGTTGTTGCACTCCATTATACATCCTATTAGCTTCATTTCCTTAGTTCTTATTCTAGTTTTTCCTCAGCTCCTAGTGCTCCAGCTCCATGATCCATATCTACAGCGTTTCTTGCTACTCCATTTCCTTAGTTTTGTGCTCCATCTTGTCCAATCCGTCGAAGTAGATTATGCATCGTTTCCTCCCGTCTCTTTAGCATCCTCTCCTGCACAACATCCATTATTTTTCCCCTTTTATCTCTGGTGATGTGGATAGATGTCTGATTTTCCCAGCTCTAGAAGAAGCCTCCTGACTCCTTCCATGATGGCTTCTATCAGCTAATGGTCTCCTTGTTGATTTCCTAGCCATTGCTTCCAAGATTCGAGTATCCAAGCTTCGAAATCCAAGATTCCAGCTTCCAAATTCATGGGTACAAGTCCTTCTCGGTGAAAGCACCAAAATATTTGCGCTAAAAATGGCCACAAACACCCAGTTATATGTGAAAGCACTAGTTTTCAAAAGCAATATCCAAATAGAAAGATAAGAACGTAGATTATAGAATAAATAGTATAAAAAATTAAAGAACACACGAGTTTTATAGTGGTTTGGCAAATTTCATCCTACGTCCACTCCAATAATCTTTTATTAATAATTTAAGATTACATAAACAATTGTTTTTTCCTTAGAAAATTAGTGGAGGAAGAGGAAAGAAGAGATTACGGAAAGCCAGTTGAAAAAAGTCCCTTGCAATGAGTCAAGTCCGCTGTATTTATATGTGAAGACGTGCTTGGATCGACCTGAAATTTGGTAGAAAAACCTCTAGGCCCATATGACCTAACCCGCAAAATTTAGGATCGATCGGACACCAAAAATAATTTAGCCGATTATGACATACTAACTCTAATAGGGCTAAGATCATTTTTATTGGGCCTCTAGTCCATGCTTCCAAAATTTCGCGCCATTCCGACTTACCGTTTGTGAGATATCAATCGATCTTCGCCGTTTTGACTAGAAATTGGATTATATGAGACCATTACACACTTCATCCTTCTGAGCTGCAATTGATCATGTAGGTTCCCAATGATATTAGCTACTTGTTCTTCAAATTCCGTGCAATTCGGACATACCATTTGTGGGATATCACATTTTTTGTAAAACTATGGATCGTTATGTTGATTTGTATGATCGTTCCAAAAATGATCAGCCGACTTTCAATGATTTCATCCTTTTGAGCTGTGATCGATCATGGTAGTGCTCCATGATGTAAGAGACTTGCCCTTCGAATTTTGTGCAATTCTGATATACCGTTTGTGAGATATCACATTTTCCGTAAAACTATGGATCATTATGCTGATTTGTATGATCGCTCCAATAACGATCGACCTTATGTCCAATTTCTCATCTTTTTGAGCTGCAATCGATCATGGGGTTGCTCCATGATCTAAGAGACTTTCCCTCCAAATTTCGTGCAATTCTAATGTACCATTTGTGAGATATCACGTTTTCCGTAAAACTATGGATCATTATGCTGATTTATACAATCGTTCCAGTAACGATCGACCCAATTTCTAAGATTTCATCTTTTTGAGCTAAGGTCGACCATTGGGGTACTCTATGATGTAAGATACTTTCCTTACAAATTTTGTGCAATTCCGACGTGTCGTTTGTGAGATATCACATTTTCCGTAAAACTATTGATAGTTATGTTGATTTGTACGATTGTTCCAGTAACGATCGACCTAATTTCTAAGATTTTATTCATTTGAACTGCGATCGTTCATGGAGGTGTCCCATAATGTAAGAGACTTGCTGTCCAAATTTCGTGCAATTATGACATATCATTTGTGAGATATCGCATTTTCCGTAACACTGTGGATCATTATGGTTGATTATACGATCGTTCCAATAACGATCGACGTCTTTTCAAGATTTGGAAGTTTTGTCATGTAACCATTTTTTTGGGCTCCACTCTTCAATATAGTGATGCATTCAAAAGTTTCAAATGCATTAACTTTGTATATTTTGAGATATTAATCGATCTTCGTCGATTTACGCTGTTTTATGGATCGTTCCCGGTCGATCCATATAAATTCTTCATTTACCCATAATTCGAGCATAAGAATTCCGATTAACTTGAAACTTGAAATTGGCCTCACGGGGCCTTCCTTTTCACTTCATATTGATTGCACCTTGATTAGGATCTGGTCCAAATCCGCTCAACTATTGCCCATAGTTCTTAATATAATCGATTTCCGGGCCTGATAACCGTCTCTCTGGGCATCCTGCTTTGATGATCATAGGAGCCATTTAACCAACTTTTATGATATACTGCCTGATCAAAAGACGGTATAACAAGAAGGCTAAGGAAAGATATTTCAAAGATCTAGGTGAGCGCAATACTAATCCTATTTTACCATACCCAATTATTTGCCTGTGGCGTGATTTTATGTAATTTTTTATATGAGAGTATTTCATATAGATTTATTTTGAACAAGTAAAACGTTTAATAGATGTTTTGGAAAAACAGGTGAACATGAGATGATTAGATATTTTTCCCTACTTTAATGATCAGTAAATGCTATAAAAGTTTTTATATGAAGTTCTAACCATAATTGGGAATGGATTTTGGTTTGAAAGGTTTCCAATGTCAAAATAATTCATTATGAATTACTAAACTAGAATACCTAGAAAATAAAAAGGAAAATACCTGTAAAATTCCAAACCAAGAATAAAATATAGTAGAACAGCTATACATGAATTTTCTAAGATTTTATCAAGGTTTTCTAGGAAGAAAATAAGCTAATATAAGGTGGGTGCTATATTGGGAAAAGGGAATTATGCGCATGGTGAAACAAGTGTTAGATAAATAGGATAAAGATCTATATAAAAGCTAATAAAAATAAAAATAAAGGGCACTTCCAATAACAAAAAATGAAATCACGACGAATAAGGATGTGACATATGTAAGGACCATGTCAGAAATGCTAGACTTTCTCAAGTATAGAGCCGAGGCGGCGGCCTAACGTAGTATAAACAAACCGCACTTACGGGGATAGGGTAGAGATTTTCCAAAGGGATACAGGGACTATTAGGGAAAATTAGATTTATGCTGCAATACGTAGAAGACATGTTGCACCATGAAACTATAAGGTTGGAAGAGTTTGAACAACGTCGCCATATGTAAAAGGCATATTGCGTCGCAATTTGGAAGCATTCCCTTAATAAGCAAAGGGTGCACTACGCTAACAGTTTGGGGAAGGGTGGTTCTGGGCAAGGAAAATGGGCAAGGTGGTTCTGGGCCTAACCGATGAATTAATCTAAAGGAATATTATATGAGGCCGAGTCTATGCAGTTTAAGTTTAATGAATGAATCTTTAAGAATAATGCAGGGAGCCGAGTCTATGCAGTTTAACTTTAATAAATGAATCTCAATGATGCTGTAGTGGGCTAATTCTAGGCGGTACCAGAATAAAAGCTAATTTAAGAGAACACAAGGCACATTAGCAAATGGGGGCTATGTAAACTATAATCTTTTCATTATAATGTATTGAGTAGCGAAGGGAAGACCCATTCTATGTTATATGGTGTGGTCTCACTATAAGCTTGCTTTGGGTAAGCATTATTCACACTAGTCTTTATGTCTGACACATATATTGTTATTATTATTTTTACCATAAACTCATGGGTACCCATTTGAGCAGGTTAAGTTTATGGGATTAGATAGGTTATATATGAGCCGTAGAGCGTAGATCAAGACGAAGCATGAGGCTTTGTTAGTAAATAAAAATGTTGTTTTCACTGTTTTAGTGGGCTCAGGCGGCATCATCACATGCTGACTTGATTATTTACTATGTTATTTTCTATTATTATTTGACCCTTGCGTTCAAACGATTTTGGGGTTAATTACGAAGAAGATGCATGTAATGAATATTAAGATGGTTTATATGTAATGAAAGTACTTAGCTGCTCCATTTACGAAGGCTTTTTTTAATATACTGGACTCACTTTCGCTTTTGAAAGATAATTTCGCTGATGAATGCAGCATCATCGGCGTTCATCTTTAAGTCCTTAAGTGGGGAACGTTATAGTTGGTATCATAGCATAGGTTAGGGACACTTAATTAAACAGAGTGAGAAATAGAGAACAACTTTGGGAGGGTATACGTTATTATATACACAACGTACTTGTACTTTACTGAGTACACACACATATTTATCTTTCTATATTTATTGCGCTCTCTTTCTCCTCATTTCTAATGAAGGCATACTTAGCATAAAAAGCAAGATGGATTTGAGGAGTGGGCGAGTTACAATAGAAGGGGAAAGTACAAGGAGGGAGGCTGAAAGTACGCAGACCAATGGACAAAATAAGGGTGAAGTCTCCACAATAGCGGGGGAGGAAGCTACGCAACCTACAAATGCTGCTGGCATGGACGTGAATGCTTTGTTTAGAGAGTTTATGTTTCACACGACGAGGGAAGTCATGCCCGAGGTAGGAGGGCCTAGGGCTATGGTAGTGAGAGAGGACTGCTCAAGGATAAATAAAGACTACAAAATCTTAGGAGGGAAGATGTTTATGGGGAAGGAACCCGCAATTGAAGTACTGAATTAGCATAGAGTTATTGAATTAGGGCTGAATGATGTGTAGAAGCGAAGACTGGCATCAAGGTAATTGCATGAGGATGCATTGCATTGGTTGGAGACAGTAAATGCTAAGACCCCAAAGGGGGATATTACTTGAGAGAAGTTTAAATAAAGGTTTGAGGCTTAGTTTATATCAGAGTCTCATCAGAGTATGCTACTAAGAGAGTTCGATAATTTGAAACAAGGTGACCTTACAGTGTTACAGAAGTTTAACTCTTTGGCTAAGTATGGCTGTAAGATCATTAACACTCCAATAAAGAAGAATGAGAAGTTCATTAGGGGTTTGAAGCAGGGTTTTGGCCATACGGTAATGGCTCACTTAGTATCTCCTTTTGAGTCTGTAGTTGACATGGCTCAAAGGTATGATCGGATGTACCAGAAGTAGAGAAGAGTGGAGGAAAGACCCAAAGTAGAGCAGAAGAAGAAGTTTACCCCATTTACAAAGGGTAAGAAGGAAGTGCCAAAGGGAAGAGGTGGAGAGGTTACTACTGCAAAGGTTGTTTCTTTTAACTACAGACAGAAGGGACACTATGCAACAAAGTGTCCAGCATTGAAGAATCTTGGAAGAGTGAAGTGCTTTAAGTGTGATAAGTTGGGGCATCTGAAGAAGGATAGCCCGGAGCTTAAAGTGTTGGTTTATGCTTTGAGGGGACCAATGGAAGGCCATCTACTAAGGAAAAAGGAAAAGTATTATAAGTTATGGCTTTGATTTCCGGTGTTCAAGTTAGAGAGCTATTTAATACTGGTGACACACACTCATTTATAGATAAAGACTTGGTATAAACTAGGGTTAGGGATTACCTATTTAGTCATTTTCATACGTATAGTATATCCGATTGGGGATATGCCACTCTCGGATGAAGATGCACTAACTTCGATATTTAGTTAGGTAAGTGTAAGTTTTTGTGAAATCCCTACATTTTTTATTTCATAGGCTTTGGAGTTATTTTGGGAAAGGATTAGTTGGAGAATTACTATGCTAGGATATACTACACCAAAAGGATAATAACTTTGAGTCACCCTGACCAGAAAAAAAGAGTATTCGTAGTTTTAGAGGAGCCTAGAATTGCATACAAAGGTGTTTTATTTACTTTTTCTACAGAGAAGGAAGAACTAGGAGCAGTATGAGTGGTGCAGGAGTTCGCATTTTTTTGAACCGATTTTGGGGTTGCCACCCCATAGGACAATAGAGTTTCATATAGAGCTGTTACCAAGAATTAAACCATTTAGTCAATCCTCAAGTAGAATGTCTCCAAGGAGATGGAGGTCCTAAAGAAGTAGTTGGTAGAGTTAGAAGGAAAGAGCTTCATAAGGCCAAGTAGCTCACCTTATGGACCGGCGGTAGTATTTATGGAGAAATCTGGGTCTTTAAGACTGTGCATAGACTATGGAAGCTAAATGAAAGAACAGTGAAGAATATATTTCATTTTCCGAGGATTGATGGCATATTTGGTCAGTTGAGTGGGCACAAAGTGTTTTCGCGGTTAGACTTGGCTTTAGGGGTTCCGTTAGTTCAGAGTTGTGGAGAAAATCGTTCCTCTGACTGCGTTTAGAACGAGATACGGTTCATATGAGTGGCTTATAATGCCACTTGGACAAACCAATGCATCTGCATTCTTTGTAGATTTGATGAATATAATTTTCTTAGACAAGTTGGTAGGTATGTGTTGGTGTTCATAGATGACATCTTAGTATACTTAAAGGATGAGAAGGAGCATGCAGTTCACTTGTGGCTTGTGTTGGGGACGTTGTGACAACACGATTTGAAAGAAATTTTTTCTAAGTGTCATTTTTAGAGAAAGAAAGTGAAGTTCATGGGCCATGTAATTTTAGAAGAGTGGTTAGTAGTGGATCCTTCAAAGGTTGACGTGGTAAATGGGTAGAAGAGACGTGAGACTGTGACTGATGCGAAGTTTCTTGGGATTGGCTAGCCACTCCCGGAGAGTCATTAAGGACTTCCCTTGTATAACTGCACCAATGATGAAACTAACTCAGAAGGATGAGAAGTTTGTTTGGATGCAGGAGTGTGAGACGACATTCCAGGGATTGAAGTATCGATTGATGAATGTGCATATGTTAGTGATACTAGAAGGGAATGATTCGTAGATACTGATGCATCAGAATTAGGGTTAAGGCCAGTATTGATGCAAAACGATAAATTGATCGCATATGCATCTAGGCAGTTACGACCCTATGAAGTTCGATAACCTAGTTATGACTTGGAGTTAGCAGCCATTGTCTTTATATAGAATATCTAGAGGCATTATCTTTTAGGAGAAAGATCTGAGTTGTTTATCGACTAAAAGTCCTTGAGATATTTATTCTCCTTGAACTGAACATGAGGCAACAGAGGTGGTTACACTTTTTAGCATCTTATGATTTCAAGATAGAATATACCCTAGGGAAGGGGAATTGAGTAGCTGATGCCCCAGCCAAAAACAACAGAGTTGTGCTGGCTATGATAGAATACCGGAATGTCTTGGAAATGTTGTCTGCGTATAATGTGCAGTTTCAATCTAATGTGGCTTCGAGCGGTACTTTTGAAATGCTATCATGCCTACAGTAAGGCATGCACCGGTAGAAAGGGTTTTTGAACTACAGTAGGAAGATAAGTTTTGCACCGATGTAATAAGGAGATTAGACTCAGTAATCAAGGCAGTAGAGTTGATGGGGTTCATTGTTGACAGAGAAGGTAGCCTGCGAAAGAGCAAAAAGTTGTAAGTTTCGAGTATAGAAGGACTGTAGAAGGATGTATTGGACGAATGTCATCGTTCCAAGTTTGCCATTCACCATGGAGGTACTAAGACGTATCAAGGTATGAAGAGAAGTTACTTCTAGAAAGAAATGGAAAAGGACATGGGAGTGTATGTAAGGAGATTTCTTACAGGTCAACAGGTGACGGCAGAACTTCAAAAGCCTAGTGTGCTCTTATAGCCTTTAGAGATTCCAATTTGGACTTTGTAGATGGGTTACTAAGGTCACGTGCAGGGAATGAAAAAATATGGGTCATAGTTGATAGACTAATTCCATATTTCCATTTTAAATCTTGTATAATAAAGGGGTGAATTCAGAATGGACCTTCTTCCTCCTTTTCATTTTAATTCTTGCATAATAAAGAGAGCTTAATTTATGGCAGCAATGGACGATTTGACCTTAGGGACTTTGTGATCTTCCAATTAAGACTTCAGCAGAGAACTAATTACATAATGACTTCGCATAAAATCAACTTTAGCGTACTCGAGTAAGATTCTTATCTTACTTAAGTATCCTTCACTTCTCAAAACCAAGAAACATTAGGTCGGCATAAATCCCAACCTAACATTAAGTGGTGCTTTCATTGAGAATTGAACATAAGTCAAACAATTCAATAACCATTATTTGGAACACAATTCAAATGGGTAGATCAACAAACAAGCTTAATGTTCAAATTCAAGCAGAAACGATCCAATACACAAACCTTGAGGAAAACATGACTCCTCTATTCAATATAGAGAACACTGAGGTAGGTCAAGAATCAACACTTATGGAAGCATCTAAGGAAGAAAACAATCTTAGAACCATGAAAAGACAACTTCAACCATGTAGGAATTAACTGAGCTACTCGTCTCTCAAAAGTCTTTAAGAGCATCTGTAATCACCAGTCCTTCGTAATACCCAGAAATAAACGTCAAATTACGTCTTACTCACGAATACCGTAAAGGACAATTTGTTGGGGGTAAAGTTAAAACAAAACACTATAATCAAGGCATATTAATAGAATCTCACAGTGGAAAGATAATATATAATATATTGAACAAATAGAAATAGAGAACAATATATATGTAAGAGACTACACTGGTAGATGTAACTACTAAATAAATATCAATATAGAATGTCAGAATAGAATATCTCATATAACAAGTGTCGTAAATGAATAACATATTTTTCATACACTACTACAATATCAATTGTATATGTAAAAAACTATTGACATCATGCCTTTAATGCTCTAGCTATCCCACTTTGATTGCGTATCCACAAGAGCACCTGACTTTGAAACTACTCAATCGAGTACCCGAGAGTTGACGAAGACAAAAGGTCGGACATACATAAAGTCTGATGTGAGGGGAGTTATCTCAAAATACCGTATATCAAAACTATATACATATATATGGCAGGAATCTACTAAGTCACATCCGGTCCTCTCTATAAACAACAATCAGGGGCAACCGAACAACCCATAAACAAGTAAAGTGAACCCATCACAAAAGTAGGGGATCATACCATAACTTGTTCTTTTTCTGTAATCAATGAATCAACACAACCAATATAATGTGATTGATACATGATAGTATACCATGCTATGGCAATCCAATATACAAATACAAGGTTATATAAATATCATAATATGCCTATCCTAGAATAGACAATAATAACATCAACCAACTAATATAACACGCACAATATAACGATAAGCGATAAACATAGAATATAAATTGATACTCATCATTGTTGTTGAGTGGAGTCCATGCTAGACTCATACCTAAGATAAATAGAGATAGTACCAAGTCGTACCATAGACCTCGAGTCGCATCCAGTGTGATCAAACTCATGTAGGTCTAACCATACCCCACATCAAGCATAACTGATATATGATCTACTGTATGTATCTAAAACCTGGGTCTGTGGGTGACATGAATCTATAATTCAATTTATCATGATCTAATGATTCCGGTCTAGGGTCCAAAATCAGTAGAGCCAGTATCAAATTGTACCATAGACCTCGAGCCGCATCTATCTTTGATCGAACTTTTGTAGATCTCACCGTACCTACATAGAGCATAAGTGATATTTGATCTACTCTAGATATTTGATGCCTATGTTGATCTAACCATGCACCACATTAACCAAAAATGATATATGATTCACTAATAGATGATTGTCATCATCTCCCCTTTAGTCGTCATGGATTTCTAAACAAACTCGCATAACGTCTTAGTGAAAAAGAACGACTGACGTTTCCCATATAATACGGTATCAGGACCACAAAGGAACACCGATGTTGTATAGATATATATATTTAATCAAATATAACATAACATAATCAAATATGCCTATCACAAATGAAGACCAATATATTATCATCGTCTATCTACATGGATGACCACTACTATAAGGCCAATAAAACGTACAAATATTATAACGACCCAAAATTTATCACTTTGATTTTGAATATTTAATTAATTTTAAATATTTAAATAATTTATTTTACAAGCTTAAATAATGCTTTTTCATTAGAAACTAATGATAGTTAGTTTGTTTTGAAATTATGTTTACAAAATAATTAGTTCGGTGAAAATTTGAAAATGTGATCGAAATTCGTTTTTCGAATTTTAGACTTTTTATTGAACGGAAACCATCGCAAGTTTTTTCATGCATATACACACTTTTATAACATATATGTATACATTTAATAAAGTTGAAAATAGTACAAAACGGGATTAATTAAACTAAAGAATCCTTAAGTGCTTTTAAAATGTAATTAAGCAATAAAATAAAGAAGGCTTTTCTCCTTATTTTAGAAAGAACATAGTACTAAGCGGTACATATCATCATCATAGAAGTACACGGCAATGTGAAGAGGGTGTAGTGCATGAGTTGGCATATGGGAAGATGTACGGAAGAAGCCATTTTGGAGGGGTAATTAAATAATTTGGCTATGGGGTAGCTAAGGTAATTAGCCACATTTTCCTCCTTTTACAAATAAGCTAACTGGTCTTCATTTATTGTCTGATAATTCACTTTAAAGAAAACAATGTCTTCCATTCCTCTTCTCAAAAACTCATAAATTAAAGTGATGCAAAACTACCTCAAAACTCCTTCTTTTCTCCTTAAACTTCCAATGCAATCTTGTGATAGCACTTATAACACTCCCACCTACCCAAAGTTCAAAACTTAAAAGCCAAAACCCTACTTTGACCTTGGGACGTGAGCATCTAGGCCCGTGGGAAGGAGCTAGGAGGCCTGGAAATGAAGGAAGGTGTTAGCATTGGCATGTGGTTGGTGGTAGAAATTTGTGGCCTTTTTGGTGAAGTTTTGTCGAGCTAAGTGTAAGCTAACTCACTTTAATTAAATTATAAAATTGAATGATTATTTGTTGTAAAATATGGATTTATATATGTTGTATAATTATCTACGACTTGGCTATGTTATTTGTTGATTTTCGCTTGAAAGCAAATGACATAAATAACCATTGTTTTGTAGGCTAATAAAGTAAAAGGAAGACGGAGTGTTCCGCAGAGCACTTCGAAGAATTTCATAGTGGGATCCTAAAGGATTCCTCACCTTGTGATTTTTATTCACATACATTCTTGTTTATGTAAATGTTCGTACATATTGAAAGTGAATGTTGCTTAGTTATAGTCAACATTCTTGTTGTTGCTTTTGCAACATTGAAACCCTGTGCACTCTTTTAAAGTGGTTTTCCACTTTGTTTTCTAAAAGTGCTTTGAAACGGTTACCAAACTTGATGTTGTTTTAAAAACTTTTTGCAAAGGTATTAAAGTGGTTTAAAATATATAAGAAAATTGAGTTTAAAAGCTATCTGATTTTCAAAATATTTTAAAAGTTACAATCCATATAGCGATAGTCGTTATGGATGCACTTTAAAATTTTATGATTTTTGTAAAATAAAAGAGTTATCCACAATAAATATATTGTAATTTCTTTTTGAACGTGTTTTATAAAAAAAGTATAAGTATTTAAAATGGGGATTAAAGATTTAAATATATTTTCAAGAATTAATTTGATTTATTTAAACAAGAGGTTTAAATTTTATAAAGGAAGCTTCTTTGTTTCAAAAGTCAAGTTTCTTTAAAAGCGACCATCTTTAAGGTGGTGTTTCAAATACAAGTTTCAAACTATATTTTAAAGAGTTTTAAAAGTAATTTTAAAAGAGGAAGAAAGCATGGATTACGACACTATTGTTGTAATATATGTTTTTGAGAAAAAGAATGAGATCACGAACTATAACATTTTTTATATAGTAATGGGTTTCGGGAAATTGGAAAGAAAGTTTGGTTTATAACAGTTTTATTATTTGTTAGAACCTTGTATTTTAATGTTTTGATCATGAAAAATATATAAGTAAATATTATGTGAACTACATACTTGCAGGAGATGCTATTCTACTCGACAATAGATTGCAGGCCAAGAAGTCAGATAGAAGTTTTCATAATTGTTTATGGTTTGTCTATAGTCTAGTCTAGCAGTTGATTTTTGTCAAAATCTCTCCTTGGTGGTATATGCACACACAGGTACTTAAAATTATTTTCAAATCATGTTATACACAAGTACTTACAAGTACTACAAGTTCGCACACAAAAATATTTCCAAAGAACTTTAAAATGACAGAAAACAAGGTATTCAGCTGACTGAAACTGGCAGTTCAGTCGACTGAATATTTGTGCACGTGCACAGTGCATTTTAGTGTTCAGTCAACTAAACTACCATATTCAGTCAACTGAATTATAAGTCTTTTCATACATCACTTTTTAATTCGAATTTTTTTATTTTCAGTAGATTGAGATCTTTTGTCCAGTCGACTGAAAATGCATAAAGGCTATTTTCTGAACGATCACTTCCATTCAACAAACAGAAACAACCCTTGATTCATGGGTTGTTTCCATATCTTTTGATCATAACTTTTCACGATGAATTGCAAACTTAAACACTATAAATAGCCTTCAATTCATTTGTTTGTATTACCTGATTACTGATTCTATTCTCTTATACTTATTATCTAATCATTCTGCCATTTGCGCTCAAATTCTCGTTCTAATCAATTGCACATTCAAGCACAAATTCATTTGTGATTAAATCAACTTCCAATCTTCACTAACAATACTATATACCACAAAGGAGAGGATTATAGGAAGGGTGTACTCTAAAAGACTTATCCATGGTATTAAAAGAGCACAATCAGTCAAGAAAATTCTCTGTATTGTTGAAGACCTGTTCCGTTGCTCAGGCGGTAGAAGTCATATTCTGTCATCTAGAAAGTAGAAGTCATGTGCGGTTTTTCAAGTGGTGTGATACCTATTCCTCTGGGTTAAGAGAGGGTTGATAGTTAAATTCCAAAAGAAGTCTGGGACTAGACGTAGAATGGAAAGTTCGAACCAGTATAAAAATCCCTCGTGTCATTTACTTTACTATTTACTTTTTATATTTATATTCAACACTAGTGGATTAATTAGATAATATTCCACATTACGATCCTTAGTAGCACTTTCATTTGGTATCAGAGCAAGGTCATCATATAACCATAACACGGTTATTTGATATTCAGTTAATATGGAAAATAACACTGCCACAAGTTTTGTTGAAGGTCAATCCACTGCATGATCACCACTATTTAACAGTTTGAATTACAATTATTAGTCAACTCGATGAGAATCTTTATGCAAGCAAATGGATATGATACTTTGAATGTCACTCAAAATGAATACACTATACCTACTACAATATGCAGAATGGTCAAATACACCAAAGTTAGATGCCACATCGAATGTAAAAGTCATAAATATACTATTTTGTGCCTTAGGTAAAAATGAATTTAATAGAGTTAGCATGTGTACAACTGCTTACGAAATTTGGAGAACTCTTAAAGTCACAAATGAAGGAACTAACAAACTTAAGCAAAGCAAGATTTCTATGCTCAAAAATCAGTTCTAAGATTTCAGAATGAGACCAAATGAAACTATAAATGACATGTATTCTAGATTTCAAGACATATATCATTCACTATTAGCATTAGAAGAAAAATATTCAGATTTTAATATTGTCTCAAAAATACTAAACTCTTTAATGGATGAATGTGAACGACAAGTCTTAGGTACTGAAGAAGCTAATGACATTTCTACCATTAAACCTGAAAAGTTAATAGAAAATCTCATGTCATATGAAGTTAATTTGTAGGCAAAGCGAGATCAAGCCCGAGATAAGAAGAATATTGCTTTCCAAGCCAAACAAGAAGATTCAAATTTAGATGAAGATGTCATGGCACTGATAGCAAATAATTTCAATTTCATTTAAAATTTAGAAAGAACAGGAAATTTGGAAACAACAAGAGAGACAATTCAAATAAACCGCTAATTTCAAATCTTGAATGTTGTGAGTGTCATAAGAAAGGTCACATGAAGAAACACTACCCTGACAAAAAGAAAGACAGATTCAAGAATAAGAAGGATAAGTATAAAAATAAGAAAGCAATCTCTGTTACATAGGATGATTCAGAATTATCCTCATCGCCAAATAGTGACACAAATAGCGATTCCGAAAAAGCCAACATCTGTTTTATGGCTTCGACTAACGATGTAAGTTATCTTACTTTTGATGATTTAATAGAAATAAACTCAAAGCTATTAGATAAACTAAAATAAGTTAAAATAAAGTATAAAGATGTTCTAGAATAATTAAATAGAAATGAAATAGAAGTTGATATGCGAAGAGATGAAAAGAAAATCTTGGAAGAAGAACTTGTTAAAACACAAGAATCTTGTTCTAACGTTTCTTCTCAACTCACTATGCTATCAAATGAAATAGAAGTGTAAAAAGAAAAGAATATGACATTAGTTTCAGAAAATCATGATTTAAAATCAAATTTCAAAATTCTTGAACTGAAAATACCAGTCTCAAAATCGAGTTAGAGAATATCATAAAAATATATCTAATTTTAGTAAAGGAATAGAAAATCTTTCTAAAATTATCAGTAATTCTCAGACTACTTCTACTAAAAAGGGGTTAGGATACACAAATTCTTCAAAAACTAGTTCAAAAAGGAATAACTCATCATATAAAAATTTCAGTTTACATAAGAATTTGTAAAAGAAAAACCAAAACCATAGATTTTCACTCAAAAGAAAGAAATTAGCAACACAAATACTATATAAATTTGGGTTCCAAAAACTAATAATAGTTTAATCAGAAATAAGTATATTAAATCTTTCATAAATCTAGTTCATAAAAATAAAGATTTTATCTATAAAGGGAATTTTAAACCCTCTTGGGTTTGGCTTCCTAAGATCTAACTCTTAGGACCCAAATAAAAAGTGGGTACTAACATCATTTCGATATATTTTGCAGGTACCAAATAAAAAAGAGGAAAGTGGATAATTGATAGTGGTTGCTCAAAACATATAACCAGAAACAAAGATATGCTGACGAACATTATCTACTAAAATGGAGGATCTGTTGCATTTAGAGATAATTCCAAAGGATATATCATCAGCAAAGGTAATGTGAGCAATGATGTTACATCTAACTTACCTTTTATTACAAATTTTTGCTAGTTAAGAATTTAAAACATAATTTACTGAGTATAAGTCAACTTTGTGATATAGGTTCTAATATAAATTTTTCAGAAAATAAATGCAACTTATTTGATCAAAATAATAATCTTATATTTGAAGGAACCAGAGAAAGAAATATTTACATATTAAATATGAAAGTTAATCATAACATAAATATATGTCTAGTAGCCAAAGAAAAATGATCCTTGGTTATGGCATAAAAAAAATTTCATATAAATTTTAAAGCAATAAGCAAATGATCTAAGAATAGCTTAATTAAAGGTTTAACAAAATTGAATTCTAAAGTAAAGAGTATTTGTGATGCTTGTCGGTTAGGAAAATTAACAAAATCTTCTTTTAAATCAAAGAAAATAATTTCTACATTACAACCACTTGAGTTATTACATTTGGATCTTTTGGACCAACTCAAGTTCAGTCTATACACTATAATAGATATGTTTTTGTAATAGTAGATGATTTTTCAAGATTTATTTGGACAATATTTTTGAAAAATAAAACCAATACTTCTGAAAATTTTAAAATATTTTCTAAAAGAATCCAAAATATTAAAAATTAAAAACATTAGAGCAATCACGGTGGTGAATTCGAAAATGAATCTTTTGAAATTTATTGTAATAAGAAAGGAATTGTTCATAATTTTTCATTTTCTAGAACTCCACAACAAAATGAAGTTGTATAAAGGAAAAATATAACATTTCAAGAATGTGCTAGAACTTTATTAAATGAAAGTACTTTACCAAAATATTTTTGGGCACAAGCTATAGCAACTACTTGTTATGTTTTAAATAGAGTTCCTATTTGACCATTAACAAAACATACACCATATGAGCTTTTTAATGGATGATAACCCAACATGTCATATTTTAAAGTTTTTGGTTCAAAATGTTTTCTATTAAATACAAAAGATAAACTTGGCAAATTCGATCTAAAATCTGATGAAGGAATATTCAATGGATATTCGGACTGAAGCAAAGCATACAAAATTTATAATAAAAGAATTAAAATAACCGAATAAACACTTCATGTGTCATTCGATGTAAATTTCAAATTTAATCATAAAATTGAAGAAGAAGAAATAATTTCGAAATCAAATAACTCAGAAGATGATTTTGAAAATATTGAATATATTGTGGGCAACAACAATAATGAAATGAGAACTCCACCAAGACTTCTAAGAAATCATCCTTTTGAAAATATCATTAGAGAAATAAATACTAACGTAAGAACACGAAATCAACTAAATCAAATGGGTCACGTAACTTTTCTATCAAATATTGAACCCAAAAATGATAAAGAAGCCTCAACTGATGATCATTGGATTATAGCTATGCAAGAAGAATTAAATCAATTTGAAAGTAATGACGTTTGGGACTTAGTTCCTAGACCAAGTAATCAAGCGGTTATCAGTGCAAAATGGGTTTACAAAAATATGGCCAGTGGGTAAGGAAATATTATTCAAAATAAAGCTGGGCTAGTTGCTCAAGGTTATAATCAAAAGGAAGGAATAGACCATGATGAAATATTTACACCTGTATCATGTCTAGAAGCTATACGTATTTTATTAGCCTATGCATGTTTTAATAATTTTAAACTATATCAAATGGATGTAAAAAGTGCTTTTTTAAATAGTTTTATAAAGAAAATGCATATGTAGAACAGCCTCCTTTATTTGTGCATGAAATATATTCAAATCATGTTTATTTAAATTGAAAAAGGCTTTTTACGGTTTAAAACAAGCACCCCGTGCTTGGTATGGCCGTCTTAAAAATTATTAATTACTTTTGATTTTGAAATTAGAAAAGTAAGTCAAACTCTATTTATAAAACAAGATAAAAATGATATTTCAATACTATAGATATATGTAGATGACATTATTTTTGGTTCAACAAATGATTTTTTTTCAAGAACAGATATTATGACAAGAGAATTTGAGATGTCTCATATAGGAGAACTTTCATATTTTCTTGGTTTAAAGATTAAACAATTAAATAATGTAATTTTTATTAATCAAGAAAATATTGTAATAATCTCATAAAACAATTTGATATGGAAACACTTCTGCTAAACCAACTCTTATGAGTACTACGGTACATCTCGATAGAGATGAAAATGGCAAAAGTGTTGTCCAAAAATTATATCGTATTATGATTGGCTTATTACTTTGTTTAACTGCTTGTCGACCAGATATAATGATGATTGTATACTTATGTGCACGATTTCAAGCAAATCCCAAAAAATCACATTGTGGGCAGTGAAGCGAATATTGAGGTACTTAAGCAAGACTAAAGACTGCGGTCTCTTTTATCCAAAAGAATGTCCTTTTGAATTAATATCATATAGTGATGCTGATTTTGGAGGATGTCGAACGAATCAAAAGAGTACTAGTGGTACTTGTCATTTTATTGGACAATCTTTAGTATCTTGGTTTGGAAAGAAACCAAATTGTGTTTAATTTTGGAGTGTGAAGCAGAGTACATCTCTACTGCTTTGGCATGTGCTCAAATAATCTACATGCAGCAAACACTACAAGTTTTTGGAATAAACCTTCTTAAATCGATAATTTACTATGATAATACAAGTGCAATAAATTAATCAAAAAATCCAATAAATCATTCTAGAGCTAAACATATTGATATCAGACATCATTTTCTTCGCAATAATATAGAAAAGGAAATATATCATTAGATTTTGTACCTTCAGAAAATCAAATAACCGATATATTTACTAAACCATTAAATGAAAATATTTTTATTAAATTACGACTAGAATTAGGAATTATATCATTGCATGAATTATAATTTAATAAAATTTTCTTTATAAATCTTTTATGAAATTTAGAAGAGAAAAATGTAGCTGCTGGCCCTCGAACTCAGGTCTCTTGAGGAGAAATTGTATGCAATTCCAGTATGTTATGATGTTTCTTGTTTCAACAACATACCTCATCTTTAATATTTGTCTGGTCATTAATCCTCACTTTTTCCTACCTCTCATTTTTCTTGGTTAAGAATATTCAGACTTTCTACACCTTAACTTGTATAAACCTGAAATAAGTATACAAACAATATAAATTGGATTCATTTCTCTTCTGTCAAACTCACCTTTTCAATCTTCACTTAAATTTAAACCTTTTTGCTCAACCATTTTCCACTCATACACAATCTTCACAATGGCATCTCAAGAAGGATCCAACCAGTCTTCTGTAGTTTTCAGCACTCTAACCTATGAATCATCAAACAATTCAAACAAATCAACTCCAGCGTTTATCCCAGTCTTACACCTTCACCAAAACATCACATTGGGTATACGCCACAAGGAAAACAACTAACCGTAACTTAGGTTTTAAATCTCCCTCCACTACAAAAAATATTGATGATATACACCATTATCAAAGAGAAACTTTACAACTTTAGCGCAAAATGTACTACGACCAAAGAATGAATGCAAAACTTTTAAGCTTCGTAGAACAATTTTCTTTGAATATTTGTGGTTTATCCTCAAAGCAATGCATGCGTCAACCATCTCCACAACGTCCTCAAGTGCCACCAAACTCTTGGGAACGAAGCCATCAACGTCCTCAGGTGTTGCCGAAATCTTAGGAACGTAGTAATGTATGATCACCTATCCATCCATTACAAGAAATTACAATGGTTGAACTGCATTCGGATAATTCAAAATCTTTCGAAAATTAGGCCTACTTGTTTATTGATTTACATTAAATTTTGTATATATTGTATGTTTTTTCTATTAAATAAGAATATTATTTTGTTTAACAATAGATTAAAATTAGAAAACTAATAAGTATATTTATATTGAATAACTATATTAAAGAAAAACTTTAAGTAAAGCTATGTTCAGCAATATCAACAGTATCAGTTGACTGAATTAAGCACCCAAGTCGACTGAATACTCAATTAAAATAATTTTTTAACCTAGATTCAGTTGACTGAATCAAAGTTAACAGTCGACTGAAACCTATATTTTTCAACTATAAACTTGCGGCCTATTATTTCATGCAACTCAGTCGACTGGCCCATAATTTCAGTCTTCAGCATTCAGTCGACTAAAGCAATATAACCAGTCAACTAAATTACCTATTATTGTACCGAAAAGATGCGGGTTAGAAATGCTTGCACATCAGTCGACCGGTACCCCTAATTCAGTCGACTGGATCGTGTAAATTCTATTATTTTTAAAATGCCTATATACTTCCCCAAACATCTTTTCACCTACCTTCTATATAACTCTCTCTTCCTTTTCACTTAACCCTTACCCATACAACCTCCTTTCAGCAAAAATAAAACCCTAGCCCCCATTTCCAAATCAAATTTTTTCCTCCAACTCCAATTAAATCAATGGCTCCATAAAGCAAAAGAACTCGTGAATCCACTGCTGGACCTTTAGAAAGCCAAATCCAATCTTGGCTCAACAATGAAACCGTTGTTTACAGCGTCAAAATCTATCTTCCACTTCAAAGACTTGGCTATATCCTTCGCTGTCCATCCAACGTAGTAGATATCGACGATGTAGAAGTCGACATGTATAACCGAGATGAGGTTTCCCATCGATTTTTATCTGATGACTTGACAATTCTAAAATCCATAGCCTTACGACCAAAGGCACGTATTCTACATCGAGCTCTTATATGGTCTTTACAACCTCGTACCGGCAGTTATGAGAAAGTTTATAAGAGCGATTTCCAAGATCTCTATGATATTTACTCTCCTCAGAGGGTAAATTAGGCTAACGTTATCTTGGACGAGTTCCTCACCGTCAACCATAAGCGGAACTATAATACCGTTTAATACAGAGCTTATATAATGCGTATTCTATAAAATTTGGAGTCTCCTTACCTGATGTTGATTTCATAACTATTGTGGAACTCAATTCCAAGGATCTAAGTCTTATGAATCTTCCTAAATGCCTGCATGCTCAAGAAACTATAAGCTTTCAACAATGAGCGGACAATAGCAATCAAGGGATTCCACAAACCCGAGATACACACATTGCCTCTTCCTGAACACAACCTCCCCGTCAAGTCAAAGAAGAAGACGACGAGATCCATGATCTTCACGGTGATTTTATTCCAAAGCAAGCACTTGCCACACTCTCCCGCAATTAAAGCAAGCTCAGACGAAGATTTTCCACCGTCGAGAAGATTTTTGTCAAAAACAATAAGAAGTTTGATTCAATCAAAGACTTCGTGAACAAGATAAAGGAGAAAATATCATATACCGGCTCTACTTCTATAGGTATTGTCGAGAATCATGCTCCCTTTACATGATCTACCTCTGATGAAGAAGAATAAAAAGGATCAAATAGTGAGGAGGTCTAGATTTTATGTTTGCTTATGCCCATTTTATCTTTCAACACGCTATTTTTTGTTTATGTTGTTTTTGATGTTATCTGTGACATTGCTCATAAAATTCCATGCTTATGATTTTCTCTGATGCTCATTTTATTGTTATATGACATATATGTTTTTTCTATGCTTATATATATTTCTCGTGTTGTCTATTTATTTCTTTTTGTCGATGACAAAGGGGGAGAAATTGTTTAATAAGGGGAGTAAATCGTTCAGGGGGAGTAAATCATTCTTATAAATCTTTAAAACAATTACATAGTTGTCCGCATCAAAAAGGAGGAGAATGTTAGAACCTTATATTTTGATGTTTTGATCATGACAACTATATAAGTAAATATTATGTGAACTAACCATATTTGCAGGAAAGGATGCTATTCTACTCGATAATAGATTGCAGACCAAGAAGTCAGATAAAGTTCCAATAATTGCTTATAGTTTGTCTATAGTCTAGTCTAGTAGTTGATTTTTGTTAAAATCTCTCGAAGGTGGTATATGCACACACAAAGGTACTTAAAATTGTTTTCAAATCATGTTATACATAAGTACTTACAAGTACTATAATTTCACACACAAAAATATTTCCAAAGAACTTCAAAATGGCAGAAAACAAGGTATTCAGCCGACTGAAACTAGCAATTTAGTAGACTGAATATCTATACACGTGCACTGTGCATTTGAATGTTCAGTCGATTGAACTGTCATATTCGGTCGGAATTGTAAGTTTTTTTTATATATCACTTTCTAATTCAATTTTTTTTAATTTCAGCAGACCGAAGTCTTTTGTTCAATCGACTAAAAATGCATAACGCCTATTTCTGAACGGTCACTTTCATTCAACGAACAGAAACAATCCTTGATTCAAGAGTTGTTTCCGTATCTTTTGATCGTAACTTTTCACGATGAATTGCAACACTTAAACATTATAAATAGCTTTCAAATTTTTTTTTTAATTACCTAATTTTTGATTCTATTCTCTTATACTTATTATCTAATCATTCTGTCATTTCCGTTCAAATTCATGGTTTAATCACTTGCACTTTCAAGCAAAAATTCATGTTCTATTCATTTCAAATCACTTACACACAAAGGATAGGATTATAAGAAGGGTGTACTCTAAAAGACTTATCCGTGCTATTAAAAAAGAAAAATCAGTCAAGAAAATTCTTTATGTTGTTGAAGACCTGTTCGGTTGCTCAGGCAGTAGAAGTCATATTCAGTTGTCTAGATGGTAGAAGCCTTGTTCGGTTGGTCAGACGGTGTAATATCTATTCTTCTGGGTTAAGAGAGGGTTGATAGTTAAATTCCAGAAGGAGTCTGGGACTGGAGGTAGAATGGTAAGTTCGAACCAGTATAAAATCTCTGGCGTCATTTACTTTACTATTTACTTTTTATATTTATATTCTGCACTAGTAGATAACTTAGATAATATTCCATACTACGATACTTAGTAGCACTTGCATTATTGAATAAGTTGTTTACTTTTTATAAAGAAAATATCTTGCCTTTTGAAATCAAAGACTAGTAATAAGTTTATGGAATTGGGTTTTAGATTGTTTTAAAAAGACTTTGTTTTATGCAAGAGATTTTTTGTTTGTTCCATTAAGTAACATAAAACAAATATGACAAGCAGTGCTAAAATGTTGACATTGCTATCCGACATTCTAGTCTGGCTATGTTGAACTGATTGTACATGTTAAATTCGATAGCTATCAAGGCCGACAATTCTAGAGTGAATATTATAGGGCACAAAAGTCAAGTACAGATGCTCCTATGAAGTCAGGATTGAATAAAATTAATAGATATACATTGTAGGATGTTCGTTGCATGAATTATGAATCAACACATATGGGGGATCGACATAAGTTGGCTCCAACTAGAGGGATCGGCATGTTTCAAGGTACAAGAGCATTCTTGTGGAAAACAATCAATGTCTCAAGATCTACAAGTCCAATGCATATGGAATTTGAGGAGCAAGATATAAGGACCTTAAGGAACCTACCTTAGGGATCACACATCAAAAGGACAAGGTTGGAGGGATCTGCATGCATCCCTTGGAAGGGATCGACAGAAAGCAGCCAACCCATGTCGATTCAGAAATCTAGCAATAACTCGAGCTTTAATTATCCAAACGACATGAAAATTGGAGGCTAAACACATTTTTTGATAAGGGAGCCATCATAGGGATCGGTACCGATCCCTCCTCTTTGGGAATTGGGCCTAGTAATCCCTTTAGTGGGCTCATATGGTTTAGAAGGCCCTTCAACCGAGATTTCAGAGAGATATTTGGTCATCTTCATCTATAAATATTGGCCTAATGGGTCACTAGGGATCTTTACGCTGCTTGTTACTCAAAACTCCATTGTAATCAAGTACTCGCTATGCTCAGCTGCTGCAATCTGATTTATAAGCGATTACTAAATGATAATCTTCAAAGTAGACGTAGGTATACAACGCCTAACCACTATAAATTTCCATGTCTCTGATTATGGCTTATTTTCTGTTTCTTATTAATTCATTTACTCAGTTTAATTTTGTTTTTCTTCAATTACTTCTTTACAAAAACTATTCTTGGGTGTTTATGACCAATTTAGTTGCTAACATTTTGGTGCTTTCATTGAGAGCCTTGATTCTCAACTTATTAGGATCTTTTTGTTGCAACCCTCCCAAGGAGATCTGTAGTTATCTTCAGGAAGTTACTCGTACTACTCAGATTTGCAGAAATCTAAGTAGAGCTATCAATAGTGGTATGGAATTGTAACGACCCGCCATTCATCTCCATAGAATGATGCATCATTAATAAGAAAGAAAGGGATAGAAAAGAGAAAGATAGAGAAGAAAGATGAGAAAACACATCAGAATCTAAACAGCGGAATGAATAAATTATATTAATAACATAAGTATTACATAGTATACAACAACTATCAGAGTTACACAGATTATACATCACATACTTGACAGTTATAAACACCTGTCTAGTTGTACAACTCAATACACAATACATATATCAACACAGCGGAATACTACATATTTACACGCTGAAGCCTCCTGCTCCATTGCTCCTCAATTCGTTAAAGCTAACATGAATCCCTTGGCTACTTGTAAAAATTTGAGTACCCAAGAGTTTAAGAAAATAGAAGATAAACTCCGGGTCAGACATGGGTCTGGTGTGAGTAATAGGTTAAGGTTGCTTAACTTTGAAAAACCTTTGAAAAGAAAAGGTATCACGTAAGGCTTCCCACACATAAACATGAAAAGTTTTTACCTTACGCTAACCAAAATATTTGATAGAAAATCCGGTGATATTATAATAGGGTCTAGGGTTTTCAAGTAAATTACAGAAAAAGCTAGAATGCTTACATCTCACGTTCCAACATAGTTGGGCACAACTAAAACGTACGACACTTATTGGAGTTTGGATTCCATACAGTAGCAGGGCTACTGGCCGTCACAGTACATGGCCTAGATCAACGTACCGAGGATTACTCCTAATCCCCTGCAACACAAAGCCGGAACTATTCCTTACTGAACAGTTCCGAACAAGACAACTCCGCAGTTGGTGCGCATATCCAACTGCCCACTAAGCCGAATAAAAAGGGACCTCTAGACAGGGGAAAATCTCGTCCTACTTGGGCATAACCCACTTAGCCTTGCTGCACCTCCTCTGTTTTATCCATTCCCGTTTGATGAGGCTTGAGGCTACGATTAGCTTTAATGAACATATCTATCTTAGAATGCTCATCGTCCACCTGACGATGTTCTGAAAGCAATCAATCCATACAAGTTCGTTCCGGGTTCGAATGAAACCGAAGGCATCATCTCGTTACACTCATTTTGGAATCACCCTCAGAGTTAACGACGATAACCCTTGCACTCTGAATCTTCATATTCACTTGAGATTCACGACCTATCGTTAATTTGGATCAATGTGGTTTTCGGATATCCAAATCTGCAAACCCGGTCCCGGTCTCATCAAAATCCAAAACGCCATCTTTTAGGTCCAAGTTGTTTTAAAGTTTTAAAACAATTCAATCAATATTATCTATATACACAGATAGATAATTCACATACCATAATAGATAATCATCATTATCATCACAACAGATAATCCATATTTTCATTATCAAAAGATAATCCATATTATCATCACAAATAGATATCCATATTATCATCATAATGCAACCAAAGAATCCATATTACACCGCATTACTTATCTCATATATGAGATCTCAAACCATTCAAGGCAAATCAATATCATCCATTCATAAGCAATGATCTACTTAGTCACATCATCTATAATTAATTTAAAATGAATTAAATTAATTACTTCCATCTCTAATTAATTTAAAGTGAATTAAATAAATTACTTACATCAATATAAATCTTGCTTAATTAATTACAAATTAATTAATTAATTATCCTCTAATTAATCATCTTAATTAATCACCCTTGATTAATTACCCTTTAATTACATTCTAGTAATTATCCTCTAATTAATTTCACAAATTAATTACTCTTAACCAAAAACAGTAATTAACCTTTAAGTACTCATCCATTAATTAACTATAATTAATTACATTAATCCTTGATTAATTACATTAATTAATTACCTTTAATCACTTATTATTGATTAATTATCCCTATTTAATCAATCTTAATTACATTATTAATTATATTAATTAATGATCCTTAATTAAATTTAAATTAATTACTTATTTAAATTAATTACATTAAGTAATTAATCTCAATTAAACCATTAATCACCTTTGATTAATCACATTCAGTAATTAACTACCCTTAATTACTTATCAAATTAATTACTTCTTAATTAATTATCCTTAATTAATCCCATGATTAATTATACTAAGTAATTTAATCCAAATTACTTCCACAATTAAACCATCTTCCACTAATTACATCCAGTGATTATCATTAACTACTTCACTAAGTAATTATACTTCATTAATTACATTAAGTAATTATTATCAAATCATTAAGTAATTAAAATTAATTAAAATTAATTAATTAATTTAAACCAATCACATTAAACTCCATTAATTACATTAAATAATTAATTTCTTAATTACTTACCAATAGTAATTATACTTAAACAATTTCACAGATGATTATCTTTAATTAATTAACCTAATTAATTATTAAAATTAATCATATTAATTAATTGTTAAATAATCCTTGGTTAATGACATTCATTAACTATTAACCATTCTTTAATTACTTTTCTTAAGTAATTAACTTTCATCAATCAATACTAATTTAAAACTAATTAATCTTGAATAATCAATTAATTAACCTTTAATTATTAAATTAATTAAGTGTTAACTATATCTTAATTAATTCATAATTACTTTAATTATTAATTAAAATCTAATTAATAATCCTTAATTACAAATTAATTATTCCTAATTAATTAATCTTAAACATTAAATAATTTTAAACCTTTAATTACCTATTTAATTAATCCAAGTCATGAATTAAATAAATTAATTATCCATTTAATCCCTTAAAAATTTAATGAATTACAAATCATTAAATTCTAATTTACTTTAATATCAAACTTTGTTCTTATTAAGGATCAAGTTATCATTTACAAAGTACTTTAAAACAATTTACTTTAAATTTACTTTCAAATATCATTTTAATTTTAAAGATTTAAAATGAATACAAATTATCTTTACAAAGTTTAAAACACATTTCTAAAACCTTTTCATTTTACAAGTTAAAGAAATACTCATTTAATAAAGAAGTTTAAAAGAATTTAAATCCAAATTCATTTTTAAATTCAAATCAATTTAAATTACACTTTAAACATTCAAAATTATTTAAATCATTTAAAATTTAATACTTTCCTTCATTTTAAAATTAGAATACATATTTACATTTGAATCCAGATTAATCTTCAGATTTTAAAACTCTACTTGCATTTTAAAATTTTATTTTTAAAATTCAAACTACTTAAACATTTTTAAAATAGTTTAACAATTCAAGTTTAAAACTTTATTTTTTTTAAAAAAAACTGAGATTAAACTTAAACTTGAATTCCAGATTTTAAACCTGGATTTAAAACATAGTTTAAACCTTTGCTTTTCATCTTTTAACTTCAGTTTTAAAAATTTTATAACAAAACATTACAGCTTTTAGTTAAAACCTGTTAAGATTACTAAACCCGAGCCACCCCATTCCTGCTTCGAGACAAACCAACCTTATCTTCGAGCAAACACAGAAACTACTCGAGTGAATCTCGAGTCCACTCCTCTGCTTCCACCCAGAGTACCATCAGAAATCAAAAGTGCATGGTGCACATGCACCGTGTCTCCGATCAACTCTAGCCATCGACGACTGCTTCCTCACGACGACGATCAACCCCACATCCAAACACGATCAACAGATCATCTTCCACAGCTCGAAATTGAATTCGAGTCTTCATCTCAAACCTGGAAACAAGCTGAACAAAACACCAAAACCTGGCATCGCCTCGTCCACGACCCTCTGACCACCAGTAACTCAGCAACTCCGGCCATGCTCTCATCTACGACCAAGCTTCCATCTCTCAAAACCTCATTGAACTCGATCATTCCTACAGGCCGTACCGACCCAATCAACTAACCTAGTTAAAACTAAGGTTACAGAAGATAATTCGCCACCGTGCCTCCTCGATGAAGTTCAACACCACTCACCATTTTTCCCTTCAACACTGATCACTCCTCCATCATCACTGAAAATCCCAGAACTCCAGAACAACTAGATCACCAGAAAACTACCCAAATCCCCTTTCTGGTTACACCAATAATGCACCCTCAATTCAACATTAAAAATTATGATTTCGATCTTAAAAATCATATTTTGGATTAAGAATTCATAATATATCCCTGAATTTATCGATTAAAATGTTTGAGTTTTCAGTTTTATTGCACATACACTGTTGTTTTAAATTCCCAGTGAGATTTTAAATTTAATTTAACTTAATCCAATTTTTAAAATCTTCTCTATGACAAAACAAACAAGTTTTATCAAAATCTTAAGTTTAAACAGAATCAAAATCAAATGGTTTTGAATTTAAATCAAAACTTGTAAACTGAAGCTATAAACAGAGTGTACTTCTGATGAAAACAACATGCATACAATACATCTAGAAAAACAACAATATATATATACACAAACACACATATTTCAGATATTTAATCATGCAACTATATTTATAAACTTAAACTTTAAGAAGTGATGTTACTCACTGTAAACAAGATGAACAGAGCCTTGATTTTGAAAAAGCTTTGAACTTTTAAAACTGGAAAATTGCTTTGTTTTAAACTTGAATTGCTTGATGAAAACTTGAGTTGCTGGAGCCTAAAACTTATTTTTAAATAAAATCTACATGCATGCTGGCTTGAATTCCAGATTTGAAATAATGCAGGCTTTCACAGATTCGCTTGCATGTTTGCAAAAGTTACAGGTTTGCTTTGAAATTGTACAGGGTTTTAGGTTTACAGGGAAATGATTTGGTTTCTAGCTTGAGGAGTTTAATATGGAAATGAAATTACAGGCTTTTGAAAATGTAGATGGTTTGCATGCTTGAAGATGTGCAGGTTGATTAGATTCTAATTTGCTTTGGATAGATTTGAAAAATGTGTTATAGGGGAAATGATTTTGAAGACGACGACAAGTTATTGTTTCTGGAAATTTGAAAGTGGTATGCTGGTTTGATATTGGAAGTGGATTACAGGTTTTAATGCTTCAGGTTTTAATAATGAAGATGAAATTTTCAAGCTTTGCTCTTGTTTCTGGTTTTATGAAGTATTGATTCAAATTTACTTTTGAAAATGAAAATAGAAAAAGAGTAGAAGATGAGAAAACATATGTATTTATAAAGGCTGAAATTTGATTTTATGAAAATAAAAGAAAAGCTAAAATAAATTGACACTTGTAGAAAACTATACATTTGTCACTTTAATTGTTTATTACTTAACACATGTTAAATTAAGTTCTAAAATGTTTACATTTGTTACATTAGTTACATAATTTAACTACACTTGTCCTAAGAGTAATTAGTATTTATTATTAAGTGTTAATAAAAGCTTTTAACTTAATTAATTAGTTTTTAATACTTAGTTATATATAGATAACTTTTAAAGAATAAAACCAATTATATTTATGTATAAAAACAATACATATATTTGTTATTTGAAAATAACACACTTGAAAATTTTATATAATTTATAAAGGAAATTATAAATTACTTATTATTTAAATGAATTGATGTTTCATATATTAATTTTAAACTTTCATAGCTAATTTGCAAATGATGTTTATTAAACAATATTTTAGAAAGAATGTTAAACAATCAATTTGCAAATCTTATCTAAAATCTGAATTAAAGATATTTTTAAAATAACACTTATCTTAAGTATTTAAAACATATAGTTATTTATAAAATAGCTTTTAAAAGTTTAACTTTAAATAAATCATAATTCCAATTTTACCAAAGATATATATATTTAGAAAACAAGATTTATTTATTAAATTTAAAACAAGGCTTATCTATTTACAATATATACATTTTCTATATACATTATAAATATAAAACAATTTATTAACTTTTAAAAGATAAAAATCTATCAATTAAATATTTATTTAATTAGATTATTAAATTAAATTCATATTTTATTACAAAGATTATCAAATCAATTTAAAATTTAATACATATTATTAAATTGATATTGCCAAAATTCCGGCTTATCACAGGAATACTATATCTACTTCTCAAAAACGTGGAAGGAAATGAGAACACTATCATTAGGTAAGGAGACCCAGCAATCAACCAATGGATGTGAATGTTAAACCAGTTAAAGTCCAAAATCCCACTGGTTCTATTACAAGAGATGAATTTCATAATTTAATAAGATGGCTGATGGTGAGCCGTCAACAATTAAATCAACAGATTCGAACCAATATCAACTTGATGAACCAATTCAATCAGCAGCAGTGAGGGAAAGCTAAGGAGGGAGCCCTCTCCTTACTCAGTATTGGAGTATTCTAGCTTATTAGATGAGTAACACAAGCATAGGCGTCGTAGAACAGACGAATATCGCGTAGAAAATTCAGGGCGTCAACAGGCAAACCATCGGGATCGATTGGTGTTGATCCATCCACTAGAAGAGGGAATCTACCTATGCATCATGGCAATCAAGTTGGAGCTGCCTCAGTTGGTTTGGATGTTAGAGTTCAATTAAATGTTGACTGAGTCCTTCCTCGAAATGACGATGAAGTGAATTTACGAAATATGCATCGGGAAGATGGTGAACCAAGAAGGCGTGGAACGGCCCATAGACATCGACTGGACCTTTCATGTGAGGTGGAACACGACTACCGTTTGGCACCAACTATCCAAACGCCAAACTTATCGACAATGGTCAGACAATTAGTGAGAGTGAGCCAAGGGTTAACTAACAATGATTGGGGAATCTCGAGAAGCCATACCCCATTTATTGATAATGTTCTACATGCGGAGTATCCAAGGAGGTTTAACATGCCATCAATTCCCGCCTATGAGAGAAAAACCGACCCCAGGTAGCATATCATGATATACAAATGGCTGATGGATTCTACGCGAACGGATGATGCAACCCAGTGCAGATGCTTTCCCTAACTCTGTCTGGAAAAGCAACGATGTAGTTTACAAGGTGACCCCCACAATCATTTTCTAGATTTGATGATTTGGTAACAAAGTTTGTGGAGTAGTTTCGAATGCACACAACCCGTCCCAAGGATGTAATCTCCTTGTCCAGCGTGATTTAGGCTCCAGGAGAATCGTTAAAAGATTATTTAGAGAGATTTCATATATCCATTGCAGAAATAAGTAATCTGAATGACCATGTGATATTGATGGCCGTGAAAAGAGGGATAGATCCAGAATTTGATTTTGGCGATTGGTTAGCTGGCAAGTCGCCCATAATGTTGGAGTGCTTTTACGCAAAGGCGATTAGTATTTAAGAAAGGAGGAAGTCAGGTCTTCTAGGAAGAAGAATGTTGCAGGATCGAGCGGAAAGGGGATATAGATCAATATTGCAGTAAATCAATCTGATGATAGCCCTAAAAAAGTTGAAGTTAATGTCCAAAACAAGCTGAATCAGCAAAAGAAAGGCAGAGATATGGGCCGAGAACAAAAAAGGGATCTGGAAGAGAGAAGTTTAGGATTCCGATGTACGATACTTGCACACCATGAAATATGCCCTTGGAGAATACCTATTTGTTTACCTATAATACCCTACAATAAAGGAAGTCGCCTCCAAAAGAATCAACTAAGAAGTAGAAACAAACTGACAAATATTATCGGTTCCATGAATGCTATGGACATGGCACGAATGAATCCAGGCATCTCCAGAATATTATCAAAAAGCAGATTCGGGAAAGGAAGTTGTAGCAACTTGTATAAACTCGACAGACATGGGACATCCAACCCCAATCAAAGACAAGTATCGTGCAGGACTGTGGAGCCTATATGAACTAGTGGAAGATTGGTAATAAATACAATAGTCAAAGGACTACACACGACAGATAAGAGTTGGCGTGAGATGGAGCGTTATGCTAGCACGATTAAGCCTGTGGATTTTGAATATTGTTCAAATACAGAAGATAGAGGTCCAACAAAATAGCAACGTACAATGACAGAAGATATCGTGTTTAGAAACAAAGATGCAGACAATATGGAGGCTTCGATGATTGACCCAATGGTCAGCTCCGCTCTGGTGAGAAGGATATTGCATAATTGTGGAAGTTCAGTAAATATAATTTTCAAAAAAGCCTATGATTGGATGAGGATGTAAGCCAAGGATATAAAGCTATCTAAAGCCAGCATAAACAATTTTAACATTGTGTTGCAACTGAAGTCGTTGGTTATGTTGAATTACCCGTAGAGTTGGGAGAAGGTGACCGTGTGAGAGTGAAAATCTTGCCATTTGTTGTTTTGGATGTTGATTCTCCTTATAACGTTTTTCTGGGCCGATCGACCCTAACCAAATTCCAAGCAACCCTTGCTCCAGGTGTTTCACTTTGAAATTTCCAACAGATAATGGTGTTGGAGTTGTCCACGGTGATCAGGTGACTGGACGTTCCTATTATGTAGCTGAGTTGAGGGATGCTGAATGCAAAGAGAAAGGTAAGGGTATGGGCATAACTATCGGCATCCAAATTACCAAAGATTGATGACTAGCGCCCGAGCCTTGACTCAGGTGCCACAGTCGATTCTATAGAGATATAGATCTAAGAGATGAGGAGGAGGAGCCCAAAGAGACCAAGGTTGCACCTGTTGAGCTGATGATTGACATCATAGTTAGCCACGACGACACATCATGGGTCGTAAAGATCGAATCACAGCTCATCCCCCCAATGATGAAAGAACTTGCTTGATTTCTCCAAGCGAATGCTTGGACTCACTTTGACATGTATGGAATCTCACCTGTCATTACAAGCCATGCATTGAATATTGATCCCAGGCATGTCCTGGTGAAAAAAAGACACGATATGGATCCGAAGAGATCTGCCGCTCTTAAAGAGGAGGTAGATAGACTCAAAGACAACGAGTTTACCCACGACGCACTCTACCCGAAGTGAGTATCTAATCCTGTGCTTGTAAAAAGGCGAATGGGAAATAAAGAACATGTATTGATTACTCAAACTTGAATAGGACGTGTCAAAATGATAGTTTTCCCCTTCCAAGGACCGACCAACTGGTGGACTCAACCAAGGGACATGAATTTGCTATTTTTCATGGATGCATAGTCCGGATATAACCAAATCTTCATGCATATTGCCGATCAAGAGAACACTAGTTTCATTATCGATGTTGGATTATATTGCTATGTAGTGATGCCATTTGGACTAAAGAATGCTGGAGCGACTTACCAACGCTTAGTCAACATGATGTTTAAAGATCTGATTGGAAAAACGATGGAAGTATATGTGGATGATATGCTTGTGAAGTCACGACGATCAAGAGACAACATTAGGGACTTGGTAGAGATGTTCGGCATCTTCCAACATTATAAGATGAAAATTAATCCTTTGAAGTGTTCTTTTGGTGTAGAATTAGAGAAGTTCTTGGGTTTTATTGTTAACATACGTGGAATCAAAGCTAATCCTAAGAAGATTCAAGCTATTCGCAGTATCCAGCACCAAAGACTATTAAACAAGTATAGAGTCTGAATGGGAAAGTTGCTGCCTTAAGCCGATTCATTTCCAAAGCTACCAACAAATGCATTCCTTTCTTTGACTTGATTAGGAAAGGGAAAAGAAACTTCGAATGGACACAGGATTGTAAAGACGCATTTCAAGCTTGGTGAACCATTTGGAGAGTCCCCCATCTTGTCAAAGCTGGTGGATTATGAAGATTTATCATCTATTTGGCCATGTTGGTATATGCTATAAATGTTGCATTACTTTGCGAGGAGAATCGAATTCAAAGACCGGTTTATTACTTTAGCAAGCGATTGACAAGAGTTGAAAGGAACTATCTGAAAATAGAAAAACTGGCATACTGCTTGCTAACTGCGTCATGAAAGCTCCGCCCATACATCCAGACTCATCCGATCAATGTTTACATCAACCAAACATTACAACTAGTCCTGCAATGACCTGAGACGTCTAGAAGATTACTCGAGTGGAATATCAAGCTTAGTCAATTCGATATTACTTATCACCCTCAGAGGGCTATCCAAGGCCAGGCGTTGATAGATTTGATAGTAGAATTCACTGTGCAGGATGATTCCCTGAAGAGCAATGAAATCCCTACCATATGGTGGAAATTATATACTGATGGAGCATCCAATGATCATTGTTCTAGAGCTGTAATTGTGCTTATAACTCCCGAAGATCGGTCGATCTGTTATGCTTTAAAGCATCATTTCCCAACAAAAAAAACAAAGCTGAGTACGAGGCTTTGATTGGTGGGCTTAAACTCGATAGAGAACTAAGAGTAAAGTCTCTTGAAATCTTTTGCGATTCACAGTTTGTAGTATACCAAGTCAGAGGAGATTATCAAGCTAAAGGACAACGGTTCGCTCTATACCTTACCCAAGTCCAAGAGTTGCTAACTGAATTTTAGTAATGTGATATTTCGCATATTCAATGGGATCAAAACAAAGAGGTGGATTCATTGGCAAAGTTTGCTAGCACTGACGACGCACAACATATGGACCTAGTTTCGGTCAAAGTATTAAATGTCCCGAGTATAAACCTGATATAAATCGACCGGATACCGGAGGCAAAGCCTGTGAGGATGACTCCGATTAAAATCTATTTACTATGGGGAGTCCAACCCAAATAAAGGAATGAAAAGCGAAGAGTACTTCATAAAGCTTCAAGATATATCATGTAAGAAGGAATTATGTACAGAAAGGGATTTTTTGTTCCCCTACTCTTGTGTATCGCTCATGATGAGATAAAACTGGTTGTGAAAGAAGTTCATGAATGGGAATGTGGCGATCACACTGGGGGGGGGGGGGGGGAACTCTAGCAAAAAAAATACTCTGTTATGGGTATTATTAGCCAACCATCAATTGAGATGCCGCTGACCATGTAAGACGATGTGAAAAGTGCCAAATATATGCAAAAGTTCTAAGAGCTTTGTTGACGAAAATCACGCAAATTTTCCACCTATGGCCATTTTCCATGTGGGGTATAGATATTATCGGTTCCTTACCAATCTCTGAAGGTGGTGCAAAGTACGTTATCATCGCAATTGATTACTTCACCGAATGGGCCGTAGCAAAACGTTTAACCATGATCACAACCAAGAAAGTAATCAACGTCATTGTTTGAAACATCATCTGTTGTTTCGGTCTTCCATGAACTATTGTAACTTATAATGGGACTCAATTCGACAGTGCTAAATTTAAAGACTTTTGTCGGAGATATCATGTTGAAAAGAGGTTTGCAGCAGTCCGCCACCCTCAGGAAAATGGACAAGTTGAAGTTGTGAACAAAATTATAAAGTCCATTCTAAAGAAGCATTTGGAAAAAGCTAGAGGTAAGTGGATGGATGGACTCCTGACAGCGCTGTGGGCTTACAAGACCACCCGTAAGTCCGCGACTGACCATACACCATTTTCCCTTGCTTACGGTTCCGAAGCCGTCATTCCCGTTGAGCTCGAAGTTCCTTCTCATCAAGTGACCTACTACGATTCCAAAATGAATAAAGATCTACTCTTGGAATCTCTTGACTTTATAGATAAGAAGCGCGAGGAAGTCGATTTAAAGGCAGCTGCGCATCGACATCGAGTCGCCCGAGACTACAACATTAAAGTCCGACCTAAAGTCTTTAGGGTTTTCCTTCCCCGTCGTATATGAATCCAACCTAGGAAGGACCATATGTCATTGAATAGAGGTTTGGAGAGGGAACTTTCAAGCTAGCGACTGTTGATGGCATCATACTCCCAAGGTTGGGAATATCGAGCATTTACGATGCTATTTCAATTATTTTATTTCTTTTTCATTTAGTTGTATTTTCTTTTATAATTTGCTTTATCATTTAACTTTCCATATATATAATAAGATAGATTATGTCATTCCTTTCCATTTAGCAAATAAAGTTTTGAACTTCCTTTATATTTATGTTTATTGTAGCATTGTGTATTAGTTACATGATGAAACCGATTGATGTTGATATATCCAAACAGGTTCCCAGAGTTTGGAATTAATCAGTTATGCCTGTTCCCAAAGGGACTAAATAAGATGAGCATGGTATAATTGTCCATTTGATAACTCTTGTTCATAATCCAATGGTCGGGACACATAATGAGGATACTCTACCATCTGATGATCGAATAAATCTTGCCAAACGATGGGACTAAAATCAAATAAGAGCGATCGTGACATGACTGATCACTTGCTAAATCAAACTCCGCACCTTGGGGCAAAATCAATCGATTAAGGAAAGTACGATTTAACTAATCTCCGAAATAACTCTATAACCCCACAGTGCGGACTTGAGTATAAACATAAATTGGGTTTAAAGCGACCACCCGCAAAATAACTCTAAGTCCCAAAGTGTGGACTAGAGTATAAACATAAATCAGATATGAGCTGACTACACGCGAAATAACTCTAAGTTACCGAAATGCAGACTAGAGTATAAACATAAATTGGGTGCAATTCGACCACCCATCAACTAACTCTTATCCCCAAAGTGAGGATATGAGTATAAATAGATTGATGAGTTGCTTCGACCATTAACTATTCCATGAGCTCCAACCTGAAATTGATAGGAGGAATATGAACTCTCTAAGGATGGAGTTTGACCATCCAACGTCTAACCCCGCTAACCCAATACTGGGGGCAGAAGTATAATAACTCAAACCGTTGAATTCGATGACATAACACTAAGGCTTGAGCCTAGCATTTGATGCGACTCAAGGCCAAGACCTCATGGAGGCCTTGGTATAGAGGCAGTAGATTTCTATCAGAATTAACGAACAACGAGTTATAAGTACATTGAATGGAAAGTGATAGCTCAACTACTTAAATAATAGTTCACACGAGACCTCAATACAAAACAAATTTTTTGATTCACATGACATGTGTTAGAGTTGTGGTACAAGTTTATTCAAAAAACCTAGGGTCATACCCATACAACCACGACAAATAAAAAACAAACAACGAACATATAGATATGCAAACTATATACACATCGAGCCGAAGCGACGACTACTTCTTCGATCTTCTCCCTTTTTGGATTTTTCGAGAGAGGTGCTATTTGAACTTCCGCTAATTCTCTTCCTTGATCCTTTACCGCTTTTCGTAGGAGAGCGATTGAAGCTTGGAGGGAGTTCTCTGCGAATCGACCCACTGGGTAGAATGACTTATAATGGGACACGGTGTAGATCATCAATGTCTACCTCGGTGGGCTCAGCTTTGGCTTTGTCTTCGACAACTCCTCCTTCATAATACACTCCTTTAGGCTGATCTCATTAGTGCGTTCGGAGGTGCCGTTAATCACAACACCATCAGTTTCCTCCGCCAACAACGGATCTTCATCCTTATCATCGTTGAGTGCTCCACTGACTTGAGCATCGGGCCTCGAAACATCGGCGGCCGTTGAAACCTTTGTTGATTTCTTTTGTTGCTCCACGGCAACATCACTTTTAGGAGTTTGGTCGGGACCCGAAAGACCTGTAGATTTGGCAAAAAAGGAGATAAGCCTAAAACCATTGGACATGAAGAACGAAACCACTCGAAGAGTGGAGATTAAAGTGGAATACCTGCATCTGGCTGGCTCTTGGTTGTCGTTGATGTGCCCCTTCAAGAATAGGGGTTAGCACTTTAGATTGGTAACTGGGTTTATCCAGATTGTAGCTTAAGTCTTTCCCTAGGCCAAAAGAAATCAACGCTCCACCTTCTTGAAAAGAAGAGGGTCCCTTAGGATCAGATTTCGAGGATTCAACAATATTTTTCCCTTTAGTTGAAGGCGCCAAAATGTTGGAATATCGGAGTCTCATGGTGGCAAGGTCTAGGGGTTCATTTGTGCAAAGGATCTCGTACACCAATTTTTCTTCATCTAACTTGGCTTCGCCTAGTTCCCTCTTTTTCATCTCGATGACATACTCCCAGGCTTCAGCGAGTGACTCAAGATAGCCTTTGCCAAGAAAACTTAAGTCGCGGTGGATAAGGACTTTAGCGTTGTATTTGATGATCAGTGGATCAAATATGTCCTTAATTTTGTTCCGACTGGACTCTTTAGCATCATCCAGTTGGGCTTCAATTTGTTCCATCATCTCCTTGCAAACTTCCTCTTGTGCCTCTTCTTTAAGAGCTTCTATTTTGATAAGTTTCTTGCTAAGTTTGATGTTCAGACTCCTGACTTCGACAGCCTCCTCGCAATACCTCTGTTATTCTTCTTGAGCCTCAGTCTTCTCTTTCCTTTCTTTCCTAAAAAGCTCTTCAAGATCCTCAATGTGGCGAGCCAAAATATCTTTCTCCTTTTGCAAGGAATCCTTTTCCAGAGCGATTGCGCCGCTACGATTGAGGGTAACATCGAGTTCTTTCTTATGGAAGCTTCCAAACGATTCACTGCCTTTGACGTTTCCTTAAGACTTTTTTCTGCCTTAGTAAGTTTGGTTGTCAACTCCGATATCTCACTATCTTGGTGCGTGATTGTATCTTTATCGTGGATCTCCTCTATACTGAGATGATCTATTTCATATTATCGCTCGATTGACACCTCGGAGATTTTTCCCGCTAAGTGCTAGAATGACTCATGCTACATGAAAATGTCGTTAACACATGCGAGAGGGCTTGCTTTGGCATGCCCCAGGATCATATGAATTTTGAGAAGAAATTTAAGCCTATTAAAACAAATGTTTGGGAAAGTGACCTTAAGTTCGGCCAATTTCTCCACTATTGAAATATCAAGGGGCATCAGTCGGCAAGGATGGATCGAAAGTGGCAATTGGATGCTTACTTGATCTGCAATCGCAAGATTACCTAGAGCTAGGAGAACTAGGATGTTGCTCATGTGATAAGGAAATTTGAGGTCCACGGAAGGAAGTCTGATCTTCACTATAAACGAGAATATTAGGCTGGTCTCCTTGGTGGAATGACTGAGACTAGGACTAATGCTTGGAAGAAGAAGATTCCATTGAACGATAGCTTTTTTCCGTTTGTCGTCTCTTTCCCTATGCCTGCCAGATTATGAGCTGTGGCTAGATCCATAATGCGTCAAAGAGCCACTTAGCAGATCAAAAGCCCGAGGCTGAGTCATTGCACCTGTAAAGACCAAATGAGAGAATGTAAGTAACCAATATGCAAAAGATTGATGAAGAGCGTGTAGTGGAGTACACGTGATTGTGAGTGTCCTAGTGTCCTCCCCGACAGACCAGTAGCTGTAGCCTTGCTTATAGGTGTTTTCTCTCCTTTGTCCGTACGAAGAATGCCTTCACCAGTCCTAACAGGAGAATTGTGCCCCTTAATATGGATATTTCGGAAGTCATAGGTCATAATGTCATTGGAAATCTAGAGATTTGAAAACCCTTTCATTGAACTTTCTAAGTGTTGGGAAGATGACTCTTCGTCTACATAAGTGATAACAAATTCTGGATCCTTGGCAGTATTTCTTCTGCAAAATTTATATGTCAGTTTCTTCTTTTTCTTGGTTGGTGTGTGGGATTGCACGCATTGCGATGATTCGACCACAAACACCTTGCATGGACCTACATCAGTGTCATCAGGCTCCTTGGTCTGGGCATCCCTAATTTCACCTTCTTCAGTGTCATCCTAAGTCCCCACGACTGGGGCACAACATGATTGTTGACATCCCTTTCTTGCTTAACGACATTTCTTGGTAACGCTACACTTCTAGGGAGATCAAATAAAGATAACAACTCTTCAGTTACAAGAAGTCTAATGTCCCTATCTTCGATAGGAGTGGCACAAATAACGGAGATCACTCTTGATAAACAAATGCCCTTAGGATGTGGGCAGACACCTATAGATATTCAGGATTTTAGTTGATTCAAAAATATAACTTGGATTAATGGATTTAAGAGCGTAATGAAGGCAACACTTATGTCCATCCATCGATCGCCTTGCGAAGCCAGATGGACACCGAACATAGAACCACTCGTGTTTGAAAAGAGAAAGTTTATTGCAAGTACCCGTTAAGACTTAACAGTTGGGTGAAGGCTCATGGAAAACATAGGAAGGACTTCCTAACCGTTGTTTAAAGTTATAAATGAACCTTATGTCCTCAGGAGTTGGCAAGAAAAACAGAACATCCATGAATAGTAGAAAAGTTCCATGGAGCAAGGCATAGCTGTTCGAGTGAAGTTGAGTGGGAGCTATTCCAAGATTCTTAACATTTCTCGAATAAACGAATTGAAGGGCAACATGTATCCAGCCCAGCATATGAATTTGTTGCACGCTATGTGCCCCTCTTGAGGCAAGTGAAGCCTATTATTTATTGAAGGAACCAGGACGTCTTCGAGTGGAATTCCATGTATCGAACATAGCCTGCAAGGGGAAGCCTCACCAATCCGGGAGGCTCGAGAATTTATCTGGTTATCTAAGAGAATGGCGTCTCCTACCGTGTCAGGCGTAGGACTTATATCTTCGACCGAGAGGATGGGAACATTAGAAAAAAGATTGAATGACAGGCTAGAAACTTCCGTTTGTTCGACCTGATGACCAGGAGAAAACCTACCAGATATAGTCGCGGAGCTCGATTTTGCTTTAGGATCGTTATGCTACGGAGCCGGTCCAGAAGACATTGCAAATAAATGCTCTGAGCGTTTGAACTCCATATTAACTATACTCAGTGGATAATCGAAATTAGAAAAGTTACGTACTACCCCTGTGTAAAGTGTGAGCTAATGCAGCGTATAACAGAAACAAACAGCTTTTAAATTAGAAACCGAAGTTAAATGACGAGACTTTGGATTCTGATCAGAGTGATCATCATCGCTGACCGTCTCAACTGGTAAAGAGATTGATCGATTGAGCAAGCTGTGGGATTGACTATCAGCATATTGGAGTGCAAATTCTATCATTCAAGTCCATTTGCTAAGTTTTAGTTCATGTTTAAAATTCTACGGATTTGATTGTTTAATACTAAGTTCAATAGTGAATATGTTAGTTTTATTGTTCATCGTCATCGTACGTTTGAGTTCGTTGAACAGGGGTTGGTTGTAGTTGTCCAAACAAGTGATTATGGATTAGGTACAATTAAAAGTGCATACATGCCATTCCCCAAACGCCGATCCCTAAATGCCGATCCTTATTTTTTCGATCCCTATCCCAAAGCAGCGTGGTCTATCCCCCTCTCGTAAAAAAGCCCATAGATCCCTTTCCTTTAACAAAATTTTTTCGACCTCACCAGACCGATCTTACACACCGATCCCTACCCTAAAGCTACACGACTGATCCCTCTACTTCACCCTCCACTCATCAAGACTTTATGCCAAGGAATCAGTATAGATCCAAACCTCTAGCATCGATCTCTTCTCCAATCTATCTTCTTCTTCCTTCCTTCTCCTTTGCTCTGCTGAACCCTTCCATATTCGACATTTCATCTCTTCCAAAAAAATTCGACCGTTGTTCCATCATTGCGTTAAACTCTGGAATACCTTATCTCATCATGAAACCAAAAGACAAAGGCAAGCAAGCTCACCTACCCATATATATGTTAAAAGAAATTGGCGAGTAACTTGAAGGTGATGAAGATGAAAGGTATAGGGAAGACGGTTTAAAAAAGTGGATTGAAGCATAAGAAGATTTTTCTTTGAAATTAAGGGGCAAAAAAGGGAAGGAATGTTCAGTTTGAATGAAGGAACGAGATAGTTTGGTGTTGTGGAGGATGATGGAGGAAAATAATGCAAACAAGGGTGGAAAGAAAGCAGTGATGGCTTATATATGGGAACTACGGGTCGGTACATGTCTTTAAGGTCATATGAAAGAAGGAGGGATCGGTAAAGAAATATGCCGACCCTTGTAAACCTTGGAATAAAGAGGAGGGATCGGTTAAACCTATACCAATCCCAACAAATGTTCAAAAAAAAGAGAAGAAGAAAGAAAGAAGACGGGATCGGCCATGAAGATGCTGATTCCTATAAGCAGGTGTATATGCATATAAAGAGAGGGATCGGCTAGATGTATGCCGATCCCTGTAAATATAAGAAATAGAAAGGAGGGATCGGCTCATATGCTTATCCCTGCGCACACTTTAAAAAAAATGAACGATAGGGATTGGCTATATGTATGTACGAAAATAAATCTAGGCATAGAAATTATTGAAAGAATGTACATAAAAATGCCATGAAAATTGGCGACGACCCTTAAGTGTACGAACACGTCCAGGAGCCAATAACAAAAACATGTATATGTGCATGCACGTGTATAACCTAAAAGTTCAATTTTTGAAACTAATAAAAATTGAAATCAAACCTAAAGCCTTCAAGTTCGAGGTTGGACTAGATAACAAAAGCTTATTAGTCTCGTGGAACTGGACTTATATATCTACTGACGAAATATAGCCCTGGATTTATACTAAGGGAAATCGACCAAGCGTCATGACGATCAGTGAGAAATTCAGCACCTTGGAAAAATGATTTGACAAAGGAATAGCAACCATTCAAGAAGCTAGATGGATATCTTCTCAACGATTCAAACTTGCTTTAATTCAAAGCACACCATGTTCATTACAAGACATAGTTTGGAGTGCAAGTGTTATCTGGCATTCTATCCCAGCTATATTGAACTGATTGCATGAGTTAGATTCGGCTGCCATCAAGGCCAATGATTCTAGAGTGGTGATTGTGGGGTTCAAAAGTCAAGTACCGATGGTCATATGAATTCAGGCTTGAATGGAATTAATAAATATGCAATGTAGGATATTCGAAGAATGAAAAATGGATCAATACTAGGAGGGATCGGCATAAATTGGCTCCAACTAGAGGGATCGGCATGTTTTAAGATACAAGAGCATTCTTGTGGAAAACAATCAGTATATCAAGATCTACAAGTCCAATGCATATGAAGTTTAAGGAGCAAGATAAAATAACCCTAGGAAATCTACCCTAGGGATCGCACATCAAAAGGACAAGGTTGGAGGGATCGACATACATCCCTTGTAAGGGATCGGTAGAAAGCAACATGCAACCCATGTCGAATCAAAGATCAAGCAATAACTTGAGCTCCAATGATCCAAATTACATGAGAATTGGACGCTAAACATATTTTCACTAAAGGCGCCACTATAGGGACCACTCCTCAAAATTCGACCATCCTTCCTATTTGGGAATTGGGCCTAGCGATCCCTCTAGTGGGCCCATATGGTTTAGAAGTTTCTTCAGCCGAGATTTCAGAGAGATATTTGGTAATCTTCATCTATAAATATTGGCTTGATGGGTCATTATAGGGATCTTTATGCTGCTTGTTACTCTAGACTCCATTGTAATCAATTACTTGCTATTCTTTGTTGCTATAATCCAATTTATAAGTAATTAATAGAGGATAATGTTCAAAGTGGACGTAGGCATACAACGCCGAACCACTATAAATTTCTATGTCTTTAATTATAGTTTATTCTCTGTTGCTTACTAATTCATTTACTCGATTTAATTTTTTTTTTCACTTAGTTCTCTACAAAAACTATTTTTGAATGTTTATGACTAATTTAGTTGCAAACAGACACGTTTATGGAATGTAAGTCATCTTATATTTAGCACCAAAAGTTGATGACTTTGCTCTATCTATGAGATCTAGAATCAGAGTGTTTTTATTAGGGTAAGGCTAGGTGAAACCAATGCTCTAGCATACCTGGCTTCGTTTCTGGGCGAGAATAGAGAAATTGAGAAAAATATGATCAGTATAAGAGGGTTAATTTCTATAAATAGTTCATGATTAATTAAGTATATGAGAGGTACTTCGTCTTATGCATGACACTAATTTCGAGGGATAAAAGCCCGTTTCTATCTACGAGAATTAAGAAAGTTATCGAGGCAAGATTAGTACTTTAACTTGTCTGACTTCATTGTTAAACGAGGGATAGTACTGGTTGAAATCAAAAAGTGGTGATAAGTTTATGATATCTGTTTCCCATATGAAAACTTTATACTTACACTAGATAGTGGTTTATGTAGTGTCGATAACTTGACCTATTTTGACTTGGGGAGTATTTAAAAGCTTTGCTATTTCATACAATTTGAGATCCCTTAGGAGAACTCATTTCGGTGAAACGTCTCTCGCTTTAAGGGTGGATATTCAAGATCCCCTTAGGACACTTATATCGTCAGCTTACTTATGAAGGAACTAGGATTGAGTCAATCGAAAAGCTAACGATTGTTGATTCAGAGAGATCAGGATGGGATAAGTGTGATTTATTTGAAAACCACTTCGAACTGGCATATGCGTTCCTATTGGGGACATCTTGAAGATGATGGAACTTAAGATGGAGTTCTTTGAAGTGCAAGGGCTTCTTGCTACTATCCCAAAGTTGATTCTAAAATGGATGTAGTAGAAGTAGTGTCTTTGGTTTGTTCATATCCTGAACAATTTATATGGATGAATGTTGGCATTGCATTGTTTCTTGGAGGGTAGCATTAAAATCCAAGCGGGATTTGCTAAATAGGTAAAACGTACCCTCAAGTCTTCCGGTAATGACTAAAACAAGTGATATGCTTTAGAGCTATATGGTTCGCCACCATTAGGGTATAGTCTTCACCCAATTTAGATCGACGTTTATTAATGTATGCTAGGGACCTGGGTCTGATTGTAAGCTGCAACCAGGGTGATGACATATTCGGTACTATCCAAGAAGGGGTAGGTTAGTCCTGATTCGTAGGTGGTCCTTGTGAGGCGCTCGACACATTTTTCTAGATGTGTACTATGGTAGGCACCCTAGTAGCCTTGTCATTGATGAAATCCATTTTTCAATACGTGCCTTTATGGACTTAGTTGTGTACTAAATATGATGTTGAATGTAATTAATGTAACCACTATGATTGTGTTGAGTATTTATTTTGAACCCTAGACATATTATAATTTCACTTGATTTTCTAATGAAATGGGTTAGTTGCTGTAAGTTTATAAACCCATCTGTGTTTATGTCGAGCATGGCCTTTAGAGATACCTTTATTTTTGAAAGGTTTTATTACATTAAAAATCCATATAATTTGAGTTTCTCATGTTGGTTTACCAAACTATCCAAGTGTTATTTTATTATAATGTCCGGGTCAGACCTTAGTACTTTCCCTAGGTTTAGCGATGGACGCTTAAAGTTTAAGGAGACAAGTTGGATGCCTCCAAGACCAGACGCATTTTATTTTCCATTATATTTCTTGTTTGTTTTTATCAGAATTTGTGAGGATAAACTGTTATAGCTATCCAGATGAGGATAGGTTAGTTACTCTGATTGTTGTTTGTAATAAAAGTTTTCTTTGTAAAGATCATTTGGACATTATATATTACTCGTTATGATGTGAGGTTCTGTTCTATCTTTTCTCACCCTAACAATTTGTTTTTCTGGCACTCGAATGCTTGGCACATGGATATCGTGGATGTATTAGTGCCGACTTTTGAGGGTCAAAAAGGCGGGTCATTGCCTTTTGGTATCAGAGCTAAATGTTAAGAAAGAACCTTAGCTTTAGTAGGGTAAACTCATTAGAGACTGGGTTAGTAATCCCTAGAATGAGTTTGAGAGTGAGAGTGTGTGTGTGTGTGTGAAAGAGAGAGTGCATGCTTGTTAGTGCAATAAAAATGTTTTATATTATGTTGAAATTGGCAAGTGAAATAATTTTACCTAAATTTTATATTTTATATATAAAAGAATAATTTTCAAAATGTAGATATAGTTATTTTTATTGTGACTATTTGTTAGGAAATGATGATATTTATTTATCATCATTTGTTGACTAATTATTCATGCTCGACTAGCTTATGAGAATTTGTTGTTTGATTGAATTAAATATGAAAAACCTATAAATTTAGTTTCACGATTGGACTATAATGCTCTAGTTAATAATGTAGGCTTAAGAAGTGCACTTTGTTAAATGGGTTACTATAACAAAAGAAGTTATTTTATAAAGGTAATTTTTTAAAAATCAGGTTTATAAAATGTGTTTTGTAAAAGAGAAGGATTTTTGAGAATTTAAATCCTAGCGTCTTTGAAAAAGAGTCCAAATGATTTTTGGAAAAATTAATTATAGTATTATTTGAAGATATTTGTAAGTACAAAAATTTTCACAGAGAATTTTAAATAAGATGCATTTTCTTTGGATAGTTCGGGAATGAGTCTCAATTAGTTTTGTGGTGATCTGAATAATCTTCTAAATTACTGATGTGCACGTAAATGTGCATATATTTACATCCATATTTTATCTATTTTTATTAAAATAAATGTCATATTTGGGTATTTTAACATGTTTAAACAAAAATTCAATTATTTTTAAATCAACATATATTCATCTTCATACATGGACAAATTTGTCATTTTTGTGCATGTGTTTACTTGAGAATTTTTACCTGGATATTTTTTATGATTTTAGTAGGAATTTAGATTCAAATGGAAGAAGTTTTCATGACGATATATGCATGTCCAAGAGAATACAAAGGAAGAAAAATGAAAATAATTCAAACTCATGATCATGGAGGACCTCACCTATCCACTTACCTAAATCTGCAATTAGAAGCTAATGGACAACTAAGTGGAGGTCAAAGCTTCATTACTTGATGATGGATTAATTAGAGACTAATTGTTACTTGGTGTCTACACTACCTAAAGAGAATTTTGGGAAGCACCCTAAAAATTGAAGTAAATTTTTATGCACGTATGAATAGCCCACTTATGTACATGTAAAATATCTTCTTACTCTTTGAAATACTTGGAAATTAGAATGCAAGTTGTAAGCTCAAAGTTTCATGAAATAAAAATGACTTCCTAGCCTCTTTCTCTTTTCTTTCTACTTGTTCTTATTTTATTTTCCTGTTCAATTTTATTTACATGCTCTTTCATTTCATGTTCATAGCTTAGATTTAAATTTATGCAATTAGTTTAATTTTATTCATGCAAGTAGTTAATCTCCTTTCTTTTAATTAGTTTTTACTTCTCTTTACTTTCCAATGTTGAAATTTACATGTGTTGATTTGATAACACAAATGAGTAGCTAAACCCCTCCAATTTAGGGGTAATGAAGCTCTCTAATATTATGTAAGTTCAACACTTCTTATGATTTATGGTCTCTTTTATTTGTGCTTCATGAAAGTAGATGTTGATGTAAGTTTATACAAGTGAGTTTGATAGTCTATGTTGCATTTGCAAATGAGCTATTCTTATTCAACATAAACACAATTTACATCATCATTTGCTAATTGATTTTTGATTATGAAATTAAGGTAGAAACAAAATTTGATGATCTATACTACTAATTACAATAGTAAATAGATCATACTTAAAATAGCTTTTGCTTTGGCTTCATTTTCATGAGAATTGATAAGTAATTTATTTGTTGTATTATAGTTTGATGGTTTAAGTTGTGTTAGTTAATAATATAAATAAACCATACTTATGATAAACACAATACTTATTTCACTTAATATCAAAAATAGAGATCATAGATTATTGGTTTGTTGATTTACAAAAATATGAGAGTGGATTTGCCTCCAAATTGTTTTCTAATCTCGTAGTTTTTAATCCCATTTTCATTCTAGTTTTAGCTTCATTTTGTTTACAATTTGCAGTTAACAATCTTCTCTCCACTTTGGCGTAACTTGATTGAATAGAAAATTTAAAAATATTAACGATTCCTTACGGATCAACTCGTACTCGCCACGTTCTAACATATGTACGCCGTGCGCTTGTGGTAATTTTTATTATAAATTCGTTTGATGTATTTCTAACCGATAGAATTTCCATTGAGAAAAAGTTTTTGACGCCGTTGTCGGAAAATGGTTTTAATTTTAATTTCTATTCTTCGAATTATTTTTGTTTGATTTTTGTGTGATTTTATTTTATGTGTTTGTTTGCATTAAAAAATAAATTGTGTGTTTGTGTGTGATTTTGTTAGCATTAGCTTTGGTGTTTGTTGTTTTCTAGTTTGCATGACATTTGCATATTAAAAAAAAATTAGATACACAATTTCATTTGATATATGTGTGTGTGAGAGAGAGAGAGATATCCATTTTCGTTTACACTTGCATCTTCGTTTTCATTTACATTTTCATATTAAATTTCACTCTCCGTTTTCATTGTTCACCTCTGTGCATCTCATTTTTCACTGTGCCAGTCCCCACACCCCCCCCCCCCCCACACACAAAACCCCCACAGCCACTTCAAACAATACCACATTCCCATTCCTCACCGCAATCCTTCTACAACTGTCTCTGCTACCTCACTAGAACAACCCCGTCCCCTAATTACATTCCTCCTTGCTGACCACCAATCATGTCAGCAACTTCAAATTACTACTACCTTGCAATATAAATTCATCACCACATTACTGCCTTTCAGCTTCACACAACTGCCTCCCCCTATACTATTTCCACTCTCTTCCATCCATATCTGCCCGAACTACCCTCTTTCTACATCATCCATCAGTTGTGCACATTCACAACTCTTGCAACCACACTGTACCATCACCTGATCAAACATCATCACACATCACAACCAGAAATTGCCACACACACACACTCACCTCTAACCAGCCCTTGTTTCATCACTGATACAACAGTGCACCATTGTTTGCTCATCACCACTATTTGCAATAACATCTACAATCATCTCAAAAACCATGCATCCATTTGCTCATCACCACTGAATCACCATTGTTTCATTACTACTTCTACAATCATCTCCTCCCCTGCATCACCCAGTTCAGCATATATAAACGACCCCATAATCCATTTGCTCCTCCACTAATAACAGTTATTGCACAGCCATACATCCATCTCAAAACTTCCTCGCCTACCCTTTTTTATCTTACTGCCTATTCCATACATTCATACAACTGTTCACTGACATTCACATCCACCTACTCCATCAAAAATCCTTCTCACTTTTAACTGCTTACATCTAATCGTTGCCACTCTTCTTACAGCCATTCTCTGGCAAACCACTTGTCATCTTCTTGTCACTGCTGCATTACAATCTCTGCCAATACTCAACAACCACCCTTCACAAGCAACCACCCTACACTGTCAACTACACTCATACAACTGCTAACTACAAGTTCACAGTGCCTTAACCAATCAGTGCACTGTCAACCCACCAGTGCACCTTGACAGCAACTACACTCATACAACCGCTCTCATAGCAGCTCCACTACTTACCACATACATCCTACTACTTCAAAATACTGTCAACTTTCAGACTCCACATTCAAACCACTTTCAACTTCACCATTCACCCTTCTACTGTGTGACCATATCAAACCCCATACCACCACTATCTTTTGCGATCTATCCACACCCTGCTCATAGATCAAATCGGTTCATCCACCACTGTTTCTATTCCCCACTAACACAAACTGCCTATCACTGAACAAGCTCGACCACTCCTGCAATCTTACCTCACTGCTCGCGAACATCTCCTCGGCCGTACGTACCAATCACCTGAGACCAGAACGCAACTCCATCTCCTCGACCACCGCTTCTCCTCGTCATCGCGACCAAACAAAAACAGAACCCACAGCCTAACATCCCCAAATTAGCAAACGCCATATACCCAAATTCGTAAATTCACAATCGCCTTAACCTAACTTCTGTTTTTGGGAATAAGAAATTCTGTGATTTGGAAGAAATCGATTTGTTTTGGAAAAAAAAATCGAGTTGCTTTGGGGAAAATTCCAATACATTTTGAAGAAATTTTGACTCTGTGTTTTAATTTTTTAGTAGGTTTGCATAATTGGGACGGGCTGTATTTCTTTTGAGTGTGGACCTAAAAGAATTTTTTTTCTTTTAAATTGTTTTGTTTAATATGCTTTTAGCTCACTCCTAAAAAAAATTTGTTTAGTTTGTTTTGTTTTTTTATTATTTTTAGTCCAATCCTAAAAAAAAAAAGAGTTTGCTTATTTGTTTCGTGTAATTTGTTTTTAGTTTTGTTTTTGTTTCATCCTTTTTTTTAAAAAACAAATTTAGTTTTGTTTTAAGTTGGTTTAAGTTCCATCCGTACATATCAAAAATACTTTTGTGTGTGTGTTTTCGATTTCAAGTTGCCAAAGCAGAAAATAAAAAAAAATTGTTTTTCTTTACTTTCATATAAAAATTGGCTAATAAATCTGCACGCTTTGGTATCGTGCTTTCATTTCTTGTTTTTAATTTGATTTGCATTGTTGGTTGCTTGCATTTGCATTTATATAAAAAATTCAAAATCCAAAAAACAAAAACAAACTTCATTTTAATTGCACTATAAATTCACATTTAATTTCATTTTTGTTTACATCTCACTTTGTTTTATTTTCTAAAGGCAACACCCCAATTCACATAAGGTGGGGGATTTCATCCCCCTTTCCTTAGGTCACAAATTACATCTCATCATAGAATTTGACTACTAATAGCGGTTAGACATTTGACTTAAGAGAGTCGCGAGCTCACCTAGGGCTTAATTGTATTTTGACAATTGTCTTCTTTGAACAAGTTTATTTCTTAGTATCTAGGCTACGACGGAGCAATAAGCAGTTATAAAAATTACGGTGATTAGTAAATATTATACTAGTTGTTCCTCTGAAGGTATTTAAACCTTCGGTTGCATTGCTATAGTGATTCGTGATGCGCCGATAACCCCTGCTCATTAGTTGACTAAGAAATATTTTTGTTGATTTAGGACAAAGTGTGATTATACAATTTTGGGTTAGGAGCTACTAAGAACATAAAACTGTAATTAAGTGCTTTAAATTCATTTAGTTGCAATAGTTCATGCATACCTAATAAAAAAGAAAAAAAATCAAACATCCAAAAATAATTGTAAATTTACTTAACTTGGTTTTTAATCCAAAAAAAAAAAAACTTTTTCTTTCCTTTGAAAATTTTCAATCAAAAACAAGAAAAAAAATCCAAAAAGGAAAATCTTTTCAAAACAAAAATTTGAAAATTCAAAAATAAAAACAAAAAACAAATTCCCATTGTCTGAAAAAACAATTTTTTCACTTTTGTAAATATTTGAAAATTCAAAACAATTTTTTTTTACAAAAACAGAAACATATAAAAATTTGAAAAGCCAAAAAACAAAAAAAAACTTCTCTTTTGAAAAATAAATTTCACTTGGTAAATATTTTTTCTATTTTTTTCTTTTAAAAAAACAATTTTTCGCTTCATTTTCCAAATCTTGTTTCATTCTCTAAATTTGATTCTAACTTCTTTTTCTTCTCAACTTTCACTAGTGCATGAGTGTTTGGACTCGTGACACTTCTACTTATACTTGGATTCGAGACCCTTCTACAAATCGTTTAACTCGAACAAACGATCCTCCTGAAATGACGAACGAGAACGCCCCACGAACTCTTATGGATAGAATCTTCCCCAATCGAGTTTCTATCCCTTTTTGCATCAACTTACCCATCTCGACAGGCAATCACTTTGGGATTCATTCGAATCACATTAAACGTGATGATCGTTATATCTTTTTAACCAAATTTGAACAAGTTTGTGCAACCATTAAACTCCAGCAACTATGTGACGATGAAATCAAACTTAGGTTAACTCCATTTGCACCTACCGATTACGCTGAAAAACGATTGTATAGTTTGCCTTCGAGTTCGATCAAAACTTGAAAAGAATTTACTAAAACCTTCTTAAAGAAGTTTTACCCCTTGGAAAAAAAAAACAAAAATTCGAAATGAAAGTGTAAATTTTCATCAATTGGGGGGTGAATCATTTGCAAAATACTTTAAAAGATTTGAGCAACTTTTATTCAAATGTCCACATCATAACTTTGAAAAATGGACTTTTTGCGAAATTTTTATACGATGAACTTGAAAACATCTCTCGAACCATGCTCGAATCAATATGCCAAGGAAATTTTCTAGAAAAAGATCACGATGCTGCTTGGCATTTTCTTGAAAATCTTACCGAAAAATCATCTCAATGGGAACGATCTAATGAAAAATTGATCTATTCCCGATCAACCGCTCATTCGGTAGGATCTTCTTTGGCCTTAGAAGCGAAAATCGATGCGATGATAACCAAATTTGATAATGTCCTTTCCTCAAATCAAATGAACCAAGCCTCTCAAGTCCTGTGTTTATAAATGGAACGATTCAAATTACATCGCCGATCAATGTCCACATTCGTTAGAACAAATTAATGCTTTTATTAAAGTTAGGAATGATCCGTTTTCTCCAACGTTCAATCCTGGTTGGAGAAATCATCCTAACTTCGCTTGGAATCAAAACAATTCGAACACGAGTTCGATTCTACTGTCTTTTCAATTATTTCCAAATAGCGCTTCAAATTCGAATCCTCCTTTCAAACCGAAAAAATTTCAAAATTTTTTTTGCCTCCTTCTTGAAACCAAGCACAACAATCTTTCATTCCTCAAGATGACAAACGAATGACCTCCCTTGAAAAGAGTATTGAAACCTTGACTAACGTGGCGCCGCAATCGTAAAATTTGTTAAATTTATACATGCAAAATATGAGCCAATCGATCTCTAAATTCGAAATGCAAATGAGTCAATTAGCTAACCTCATGAGTGAATGAGAAGAGGTACATTTTCGAGCCAACCCATTATATACCTTAGGAATCAAAACGCAAACTCGAGCCAGGCTCATGTCCTTCAAGATAGCAATTTGAATTAAATGAATGTTATTACCACTTTGCAAACCGGTAAGGTAATCAATAACCAAGTTGTCAATCCAAATGACTTATCCAATGTTCCACTTGACACTTCGAAAACCACAAATGATGCCAATCAAAACATCGAGTCGAACCCCGATCCAAATTCTAAGTCTAATTCATTTCCAACTCAAGAAGACCATCCGATTTACTTTCAAATCCCATTTCCAAATTGACTTCGACTTAAGAAAGATTCGGAACAAGTGGAAAAGATGCTAGAAATCTTTAAACAAGTCAAAGTGAACATTGCTCTCTTAGATATCATCCAACAAGTCCTGACCTATGCCAAATTTTAAAAGGACTTGTGTACTCAAAAATGACACACTCAAGTGCCAAAGAAAGTCTTCTTAGCCGCCGGCCTAAGCGAAGTCTTGTCTCAATCCATTCCCGTTAAATACAAAGATCCCAGTTACCCCACGATCTCATGTACAATAGGAGATAAGAGAATCAACAAATGGTTGTTAGACCTAGGTGCTAGCATAAACTTGCTCTCACATTCAGTTTACCAGCAACTAGGTCTAGATGAGCTTAAACCGACTGAAATCACCCTTCAATTAGGCTATCGTTGCGTAAAGAAACCAATAGGAGAAATTGAGGACGTACTCATTAGAGTAGGGGAATTCATATTCCCCGTCGATTTCATTGTCCTTAAAACTCAACCTGCAAACAATCCGATGAGCCAGATTCCTTTGATTCTAGGACGACCTTTCTTAGCCACTTCAAATGCTTTAATTAATTGTCAAAACGGTTCAACGAAAATTTCTTTTGGTAATATGACCATAGTTCTTAACATCTTTAATTTAGAAAATCAATTGAATGACCATTCGATAGGACGTTGGAAGTTAGTACCATTCAAAATTTTGAAAATGAATCAATGAACCTTAATGATGAACATGAGACCGAGTATAAGAAATTGTCTCAAAATGTTCCTTATGAGATCAAAAATATGCTTCCTTTCGAGCCTCTCACGGTTGAGTTCGAATCTCAACCTATTTCTTTGATTGAGCCACCTCCTAGGCTAGAGCTCAAAACTCTTCCTTCTCACCTTAAGTACGTACACTTAAGCGAAAATGAAACTTGTCCTATCATAATTTCTAACGATCTTTCTCTTGACCAAGAAGCTTCTCTTCTATTTATTCTTGTGAAAAACAGAGAAGCAACCGGGTGGTCCATTACCGATATTAAGGGAATTAGCCATGCTATTGTTCAACATTGCATTCACTCAATTGATGAAGGCAAACCCACTCGCAATGCGCAACGAAGGCTTAACCTAAAAATAAAAGATGCGGTTCATGACGAAATTCTTAAGCTCCTCGATAATGGTATCATATATCTCATCTCCTATAGCCCATGGGTTAGCCCAATTCATGTCGTGCCTAAAAAGTCCGAACTTATTATAACAAACGACGCAAACGAACTCATTCCTACTCATACTCAAACTGGTTGTTGTGTTTGCATTGACTATTGAAACTAAATTCCGCAACACGTAAAGATCACTTCCCTCTTCCATTCATTGACCAAATGCTCGAACGTTTGGCCGGCCATGAATTCTACTGCTTCCTTGATGGTTATTCCGGCTATGACCAAATTTCAATCGCTCCCGAAGATCAAGAGAAAACAACTTTCATGTGTCTACTCGGTACCTTTGCTTATGGACATATGCCATTCGGACTTTGTAATGCTCCTGCTACTTTCCAACGATGCATGGTTGGCATTTTTTCTGACATGATTGAACGCTTTATAGAAGTTTTTATGAACGATTTCACTATCTTTGGTGATTCTTTTTTCAAATGTTTACATCATCTCGAGTTGGTTCTAAATCGATGTAAAGAAAAACATTTGACTTTGAATTGGGAAAAATGCCACTTTATGGTCAAACAAGGAATAATCCTTGGACCTATCATCTCAAACAAAGGCATTGAGGTAGATAAAGCAAAAGTTGACGTAATTGCAAACCTACCCATTCCTAAATCTGTTAAGGATATTCGATCATTTCTAGGACACACTGGCTCTTTGCTTTGTGAAAGACTTCAACAAAATCGCTCATCCTTTGACTACTCTTCTAGGAAAAGACGTTCCATTTGATTTTAACTCTGATTATATCTCTTCTTTTGAATGTCTCAAAAATGAACTTATTTCTGCTCCTTTAATTTGATTACCAAATTGGAATCTCCCATCTGAAATAACGTATGACGCTTCGAACTTTGTAGTTGGTACTGTCTTAGGAATATGCATCAACAACATCCTTCACATTATCTACTACGCTAGCATGACTTTGAATGATGCTCAGCTCAATTACACAACTACTGAAATAGAGCTCCTAGCGGTAGTTTTTGCCCTCGAAAAATTCCAATAATATTTGATAGGGTCACACATTACTGTGTGCACGGACCATTTTGCACTTCGATATCTCTTCACTAAAAAGGACGCTAAATCTCGCTTAATTCGTTTGATCTTTTCACTACAAGAATTTGATCTTACGATCAAGGATAAAAAAGGATCTGACAATGTCGTTGCCAATCACGTGTCTCTCTTCCCAGCGCACCATCACCTTTGCCGATAAATGAAAACTTTCCCGATGAACAACTTCTTTTCATTTCTATCGATCCACGGTAAGTTAATATAGCGAACTACATAGTCACTAAAGAAACTCCATCATCTTGATCCAAACAGGACAAATGCAAATTCATGTCCCAAGTGGAATATTTCTATTGGGACGATCCATACTTGTTCAAATATTGTCCAAACCAAATCATTCAACGTTGCATCCTAGATAATGAAATAAAGGGTATTCTTTCGTTTTTCCATGATCAAGTGTGCGGTGGATATTTCAGTCCTCATAAAACTACGGAAAAGGTTCTTTAGTGTGGTTTCTATTGGCCTTCTCTTTCCAAAGACTCTTCGCAAAACTTGTGATCTATGTCAAATGCTTGGACAAATTTATCGATGAAATATGATGCCTCTAAACCCCATTCTTACGATTGAAATCTTTGATGTTTGGGGTATCGACTTTATGGGACCTTTTTCCAATTCTTTTGGAAATTTGTATATTCTTCTCACTTTCGATTATGTCTCCAAATGGGTCGAAGTCGTTCCTTGTAAAACCAACACCATAGAATTGTTGTAAAATTTCTCAAAGAAAACATCATTTAGAGGTTCGCCACCCTCGCACAATAATTAGTGATAATAGCACCCATTTTTGCAATCATTCTTTTGAAACTTTAATGAAGAAATACTCGATAACCAACAAATTATCCACTTTGTATCATCCTCAAACTTGTGACCAAGTTGAAGTTTCATATCGTCAAATGAAACAAATCTCAGAGAAAACTATTAACAAAAATTGAAAAGATTGGTCTCAAAAATTGACCGACGAGCTTTGGGCTTATCGTAATGCTTTTAAAACTAACCTTGGATGCCCCCTCATTTAGTTTACAGGAAATCTTTCCATTTACCTATTGAAATCGAACACAAAGCATTGTGGAGAATAAAGAACTTAAACTTTGATCTTGAGAAAGCTGGCAAAAACCGAAAACTACAACTCGATGAACTAAAAGAACTTAGGAATGACGCTTATAAAAACGAGAAAGTTTACAAAGAAAGAACAAAAGTTTTTCATGACAAGTGAATCTTAAGAAGAACATTTTCATCAAACCAAAAAATTCTTTTATATGACTCAAGACTTCATTTACTCCCTGGGAAACTTAAATCGGGATGGACCGGACCGTTTGTGGTGCGAGTTGTTTTTTCACATGATGCCGTAGAAATAGAAAACCCCTGGAATGGATCGACTTTCAAAGTCAATGATCATCTTTTGAAACATTTCTTGGAATTTCAAAATAACCAAGAAGAGGAGCTCATGATTCTTCATGAGCCAAGCCACGTCTAGTAAGAATGCTAACCCTTTTTGTAAATATGTACATATTTATCCCTGTTACACTCTTTTTTTCATGCATTGATTGTGAGGACACGGTAAAAATCAAGTGTGGGAGGAGAATCTCATTTTTATTTTTACTTTGCATTGTTTATTTTTGCAATTTATTTGTTTTTCCTACTTTTATTTCAAAAAAATTATATTACATTTTAATTTACTTTGAATAGGCACGACGGAGTAAGTTTTCAGTTTTGATCATTAAATTGAAATTTTTGGAAAGTTACTTGTCTTAACAAATAATAAAAAGTAAAGTTTAAATTACAAGAGACTTTGTCATAAGTAGTATATTGGACGATTTGTAGATGATGGTTATGAAATTTGTTCTATATTGATGTCCTTGTTTAAAAGAGTGGTTGATTTAAAGTATTTGCGATAACATTTTTAATCTCTAATGTTAGGTGGTGCTAAGTTGATTTTGCAAAACTCTCTCTTTCAAAAAAAAGAAGCAAAAAAAGAAAAAAAAAAGAAAAGAAAAAAAAAGAAAAGAAAAAAAAAGAAAAAGAAGAATAATAATAAAAACCACATATAGTCGATAGGTGTATGCACGTAAGTGTGTGCACTCGCCATACTCTGCATTCCCCTTACGTAAGCCCGAAAGGCAGTGTATATGTGGTATATTCGTCCTCATTTTACCTGATTTAGGTGTGTAAATAAAATAAAACGTAATAAAAACCACCTACAGTCGACAGGTGTATGCATGTAAGTGTGTGCACTCACCATGCTCTGTGTTCCCCTCACGTAAGCCCGAAAGGCAGTACATGGATGGTATATCTGGCCTCAGTTTACCGGAGTTAGGTGTGTATTCTTTCAAATAAAGAGAGAGTAAGCATTTGAAACCCAAACATCATCTTAACTTTATGGATTAGACTTGTTATACAAAAAGAAATGAAGATACTACTTTGTAAACTCAGACAATCAGTTAAAGAATTCATATCATAATTGCACTATGTTTTCAACCGAAACAACTGGTTAAGCTAGAGTCGAATGTAATGTGAACTGGGCTTTTGTTTGACGTTTATGATGAGTACATGACTAAAATTTCATGATGATGATCGAAAATTATATCTAACTCACTCGTGTCGATTTAAAAAGTAAATTCTTCATTTGTAAACACTTTCGAAAAACTTATATTCATGTCTTTGTAAATAAATCTTGTATTTAAGAAATTTCTCATTTTGCATTTGGATTTTGTGGGTAGTATCCGCTGAAAACCCTCATAAGAAAACACGCGTCCTACTGGGGACACCCAGAGGTTCAGCGGCATGTTGCATACGCTTAATACAGTCGTGCTCCATACGAAAAAGGATTTACCTAAGTTTTCCTTTATTCGAGGACGAATGAAATGTTAAGTATGAGAGTATTTGGTGTGCACGTAAATGTACATGTATTTACATTCATATTTTATCTATTTTTATTAAAATAAATGTAATATTTTGATATTTTAACACGTTTAAACCAAAATTTAATTATTTTCAAATCAACATATATTCATCTTCATACAGGGGCAAAATGGTCATTTTTGTGCATGTATTTACTTGAGCATTTTTACTTGGACATTTTTTATGATTTTTATTTGAATTCAAATGGAAGAGGTTTTCATAAAGATATATGCATGCACAAGAGAATACAAAGGAAGGAAGATGGAAATAATTCACACTCATGATCATGGAGGACCCCACCTACCCGCTTACCTAAATTTATAATTAGAAGCCAATAGACAACTAAGTGGAGGTTAAAGCTTCATGCATACTAGATAATGGATTAATTAGAGGCTCATGTTTACTTGGTTGCCACACTTCCTAAAGGGCATTTTGGGAAGCACCCTAAAAAAATGAATTAGGGTTTTATGCATGTATAAATAGCCCACTAGTGTACATGTAAAAGATCTTCTTACTCTTTGAAATACTTAGGAAATTAAAATGAAAGTTGTCAGCTCAAAGTTTCATGAAATAAAAATGGCTTCTTAGCCTCTTTCTCTTTTCTTTCTACTTGTTCTTATTTTATTTTCTTGTTCAATTTTATTTACATGCTCTTTCATTCTTTGTTCATAGCTTAGATTTACATTTATGCAATTATTTTAATTTTATTCATGCAAGTACTTAATCTCCTTTTTTAATTAGTTTCGACTTCTCTTTGCTTTCCAATGTTGAAATTTACATGTGTTTATTTGATAACACAAATGAGTGGCTAAACTCTTCCAAATTAGGGGTAATGTAGCTCTCTAATATTATGTAAATTCAACATTTCGTTTGATTTACGGTCTCTTTTATTTAGGCTTCATGAAAGTAGATGTTGATGTAAGTTTATACAAGTGAGTTTGATAGTCTATGTTGCATTTGCAAATGGGCTATTCTTATTCAACATAAACACAATTTACATCATCATTTGCTAATTGATTTCTGTTTACGAAATTAAGGTAGAAACAAAAGTTGATGATCTACACTACTAATTACAATAATAAATAGATCATACTTAATATAGCTTTTACTTTGGCTTCATTTTCATGAGAATTGATAAGCGGTTTATTTGTTGTATTATAGTTTAATGGTTTAAGTTATATTAATTAATAACATAAATAAACCATACTTATCATAAACACGACAGTTATTTCACTTAATATCAAAAATAGAGATCATAGATTATTTGTTTGTTGATGTACAAAAATATAAGAGTGGATTTGCCTCTAAATTGTTTTCTAATCTCATAGTTTTTAATCTCATTTTCACTCTAGTTTTAGCTTCATTTTATTTACAATTTGTAGTTAACAATCTTCTCTCCACTTTGGTCTAATTTGATTGAATAGAAAATTTAAAAATCTTAAAAATTCCCTACGGATCGACCCGTACTTGCTACGTACTGACATTTGTACGTCGTGCGCTTGCGGTAATTTTTATTACAAATTCTTTCGACGAATTTCTAAATGATAGAATTCCTATCGATAAACAATTACGACCAGATGTTTCCTAGGCGGACGTTTTAGTGCACTTAGTAAATTATTCCCTTTGTCATTGTATGATTGAAACGAGTTCAAATCGTAATGAACACAAAGCAAGTGGGTAATAGATGTTTTTGTTAAAACTATTTATATGGATATATATACGGTATTGTTTCAAAACAGGATTCAAAAAAGAAGAAGTATTTTTATGTTAGCTAGTTTGAGTGGCTCGAAAGTGACTAAAAATGGACAAAAGATGTGTTCGAATGTTATGCACATCTCTTATATATTATCCTTTTTAGTAAAGGGACATAAGATATTACATGATAGGACCCAATTCCTTGGTATCATTTTGGTGCTACTCGATCTATATTTATATTTTCTATGGATTAAAATATACAGCATCATCTCAAGGAGGTTTTGAAACAAAAAACAGGTATTTAGTTCTTAAGTTTCCTTAAAGAAAATGGAATCGAAGAAAAGGGTATTTTGATACAAGAGTGTGTTGATAAATGAATTTTGTAATTTTAAAATCATACCACTCTTAGTCAAAGAAGTAATAATTTAATACAAGTTTTAGTAGGTTAAATTTAATAAGAAGGTTTTATTAAGTTTTTTTCATATTAAAACTATGTCTTTTGTTTTAGCATTTAAGTTGTGAAAACTATTTGATGTTATTGGGTCGATTAGTAAACATCCTACGTTAGAGGTGTCTAAGGAAAAGTAGACTCTATGATTGAGTTTGTATAGCAGCATCCTATTCTTTTTAGCTACTTACCAAGACCAGATGGATAAATAGGTCGAAGTGGTCGACTCAGTTTTAAGACCCTAATTTATTTTGGGCCTGCATCTGAATTTAAGAAAAGCCAAAAGATTAAATCAGGAGTTGTGTATACTCTGAGGATATAGTAGGGTATTATACAAGTTTAAAGCTTTAGTTATATTTTTATGAAATATTTCATAAATAATTTTAGGAAGTGCAAGGAAATGAGAGTAGTATAATTACTAAGTTAACATGGTCTTAATTTTCAGACTGATAATTCACTTAAAAAAACAATGTCGCCCACTCCTCTTCTCAAAAATTCTTAAATTCAAGTAGAGTAAAACCAACTCAAAACTCCTCGTTTTCTCCTTAAACTTTCAATGCAACCTTGTAGTAAAATTTATAACACCCCCGCCTAACCAACGTTCAAAACTTAAGATCCAAAACCCTACTTTGACCTTGTACCATAAGCATATAGGGCAGGGGAGGCCTTGGGCCGTGAGCATTTAAGAGGGAATGGAGGATCTAGGAGACTTGGACGTGGAGAAAGATGGTAGCTTTGGCATATGGTTGGATGGTAGAAAGTTGTGGTTTTTTGGAAAATTTTGGTCGAGCTAAATATGAGCTATCTTCTTTAAATAAATTTTAAAAGTGAGTGATTATTTGTTGTAAACTATGGCTTATACATTTTGTATAATCATCTATGATTTGACTATGTTATTTTTGATTCTCGCGTGGAAGTGAATGACATAAATAACCATTGTTTTGCAGGGGACTAAAGAAAAAGAAAGTCAAAGTGTTCCATAGTGAATAGGTCATTATGGAAGTAAGAATTTTTTTAGAGGGATCCTAAAGGACTCCTCACCTTGTGATTTTTATTTACATACATTCTTGTTTAAATGTTTGTGCATGTGGAAAGTGAATGTTGCTCAGTTATAGTCAACCTTCTTATTGATGGTTTTGCAACATTGAAATCCCATGCTCTCTTTTTAAATAGTTTACTACTTTGTTTTCTAAAAGTGTTTTCAAACGGTTTCCAAAACTTGACTTTTGTTTTCAAACCTTTTTGCAAAAATATTAAAGTGGTTTAAATTTTAGAAGAAAATGGAGTTTAAAGCTATTTGATTTACAAAACAAAGTTTTAAAAATTATGGTACATATGGCGACACTCACCATGGATGCACTTTGAAGATTTATGTTTTTGTAAAATAAAAGAGTTATGTACTGTAGATATTTTGTAAATTCTTTTCGAAGTGTTTTATAAAAGTAATATAGATATTTAAAAAGGAGATTGAAGATTTAAATATATTATGGAGAATTTATTTAAGTTACTTAGATAAGGGGTTTAAATTTATAAAGGAAGCTCCTCTATTTCAAAAGTCAAGTTTTGTTTAAAAGCGTCCATCTTTAAGGAGATGTTCTAAATAAAAGATTCAAACTATGTTTTAAAGAATTTAAAAGTAATTTAAAAATGGAAGGAAGCATCGATTGTGACACTATTATTATAATAAATGTTTTCAAGAAAAGAAAAGATACGAGGGATTATAACATTTTTATTATAGTAAAGGGTTTTGGCAAATTCGAAAGAAAGTTTGGTTTATAACACTTGGTTATTATTAATTAAGTTGTTTACTTTATATAATGAAGAGACCTTACCTTTTGAAATTAAAGACTAGTAATAAGTTTATGGTTTTGAGTTTCAGATTGTTTTAAAAATACTTTTTTATGCAAAGGATTTCTTTGTCTGTACTATTATGTAAAACAAACAAAAAATGATAAGTAGTGCTAAAATGTTGACACATTTATGGAAAGTAAGTCATCTTATATCTAGCACTAAAAGTTGATGAGTAAACTTTCCTCTATTTGTGAGATCTAGAATCAGAGTCTTTTAACTAAGGCAAGGCCAAGTGCAACCAGTGCCTTGATATACCTAGCTTTGTTTCTGGACGAGGGATAGAGAAGTCGAAACATCAAAAACATGATAAATATAAGAGTGTTAATTTCTATAAATAAGTCATGATTAATTAAGTATATATGAGGTACTTCATTTTATACTTGACAGTAAATTTCATGGTATGGAAGCCCGTTTCTATTTGCAAGAACTAAGAATGTCGCCGAGGCAAGATTATTACTCAAACTTGTCCGACTTCATTGTTAATCGAGGGATAGTGGAGGGTTGAAATCGAAAAGTGGTGATAAGTATATGATGTCGGATACAAACTATATACTTACACCAGGGAGTGGTTTATCCACTATTGATAACTTGACCTATTTTGACTTGGGAAGTGTATAAAAGCTTTATGGTTTCATACGGTTTGAGATCCCTCGGGAGAACTCATTCCAGTGAAAAGTCTCTCGATTTAAGGCTCGGTATTCGAGATCCCTTTGGGACTCTTATATCGTTCGCTTACTTTTGAAAGAAGTGAGATTGAGTCAACCAAAAACCTATTGATTTCTAGCCCGAAGAGACCGGGATCGGATAAACATTAGTTATCCATAAACCACTTCGAATAGGCATATGCATTTAAATTAGGGACATCTTAAAGATGATGGAATCGAAGACGGAGTTCTTTGAAGTGGAAGGACTACTTGTTACTAATTCTAAGGGACATTCCTAAAAGGATGTAGTAGAAGTATTGTCTTTGGTTTGTTCATATCCTGAACAACTTATATGGATGAATGTTGGCATTGCATTTTTGTATGAAGGATAGTATTAACATTCCAAGTGGGATTTGCTAAAAAGGTAAAGCGTACCCTCAAGCCTCACACTTGGTAATGGCTAAAACAAGCGATATGCTTTAGAGCTATGTGGTTCATGACCATAAGAGTATGGTCATCACTCAATCTAGATCGATATTTATGGATTTATGTATGGCGAGAACCCAGGTACTATTGTAAATTGCAACCGAGGTGATGACATATTTGGTACTATCCAGGAAGTGGTATGTCGGTCCTAATTCGCAGGGTCCCATGTGAGGCCCTTAACATATTTTCTAGAGGTGTACTGTGGCAAGTGGTACCATAGTGCCATATCTTTGATGGAATCTATTTTCAATATGTGCCTTTTTGGACTTATTTGTGTGCTAAATATGCCATGGAATGTAATTAATGTAACAATTCTAGCTATGTTAAATATTTATTTTTAGCCCTAGACATTATTACAATATAACTAGATTTTCTAATAAAATGGTTTGGTTATCGCAAGATAAAAACCTATTCATGTTTATGTGTGGCATGGTCTTACAGAATACCTTTATTTGGGAAAAGTTTATAACATTAAATTCATACAATCTGAGTTTCTCACGCTGGTCTACCAAACTGACCCAGGTGTTATTTTCTTACAATGCTAGGGGTCAGACCCACCTACTTTTCTAGATTTAGCGATGGATGCTTGGAGCTTCAGGAGATGAGCCATATGCCTCCAAGATCTGATGTATTTTATGTCTCCAAAAGTACTTCAAAACCAAGAAAACCAAGAATGAACATGACGCATGAAAGGAGTCGATCAAAACAAGAAACCAGAACTTCTTCACACAACATGCTAAGATTGGTCGAGCGCTCTACAAGGTTCCACACACAAATGGGAATATGAACCATAATGGGTTTCAGACCAAGTCTGTCAACAAGGTTACAGGTCCAACTAACGTCTCAATGATCGAATTCCTTGGTTCGTCTTATAGTTTTTGATCTAGTGCTACATTTAACGCAATAAGATCCTTACTATAATCAATCATACTGAATGCATGATCTAGAATTATGGTTTACTTGCTCATTTCGAATAAACTATTTTCATCGAGGTTTTGTATATTAGAAATCATGACATTCAATATACAAAATTTTTGTGTAGCCGAGTATGGATTAAATATCCATATTCTTGTATTTCTTAAGAGTTCAAAACACATAGAAGACAATACACAGTCTTGGACAAATAAACACTTAAGTCCGAGATCGAACATTTTAGCAGTTTTATAATTTGGATTTTTGCATGGGTCTAGAAGTGACAACATGCTAAAAGATTTACTGGTACGTATATTTAATATTTCTATATCAATCATAATCTAATTTATTTGTATATTTTAAATGATAAATATTTTATCGGTTATATTATTTGCAGAAATTTATCAAAGTAAATTATTCTAACTTTTATAGCATATATTCTTACAATATTAGAAAGGTTAAATTTCATTATTTCATTTTTGTACTAGAGTATTTAGATTTTTATATTGCTTAGACGCTAAGAGAAATATAGAAATCTAATGATTCCTCTCGTGAGTGTTAGGAATCGCTTGCCTTGGGACTTTGACCTTGAGTTTGCTTAGTGAATCGTAAGTCTGCAAGTGATGGACAACTCTCTATCGGTTATATCATACACAACACCTAATCGTGACCCTTGTCCAAATCTCAACCTTGGCCTTAAGTTTGCTCAACAAATCACGAGAGATTATTTACTCGTACCTACCATTTCACGACGACGTAAGTATAATGCACGTACCTTGAGTTCACTTAACAAATATATGCATATATCTTAACTTATCTAGTCAATATACTTATAATACCACACATAACATCCTGGCTCGAGTTAACAACTAAATAATATGCAAGTAATCTATCAATATGTAAACGGTAGATGACAACATATGCATTAAAGATTTCTAATCTCTAATATATTCACATTGAATAATGTATTTCTTATGAAATACCCTCTTGATTTAAGGGTCGGTCATATTTGACACCATGGTACGTACTTTACGTATGTATTGTTTTCGAAAACTTGTTTTGGGTTTATTTGAGTTCCACTTACATTATTTTATGCATATGTAGTTATATAAGTTTAACTTTTTTCTAACTATTATAATTTAATTAACTTATATAATGTATTTACGTATTTTATTAGTTAAATCATACATAATTAATTTTAGATCTTATTAATCAAATCATATTTATTTATTCATAGTTTATTACTTAACTAATATTTAATTAATTTAGTTATACAAATTTTTTGAAATATTATTCATCTTAAACTATTTAAGATGAATAATCAACTATAACATTTATAGTTTGTATATATATATATATACATATATCAGTGTATGTACACATTTTAATTAATTAACTTTTAAATAATTTTATTTGATAATTCATTCATTAAATTAAATAATTTAATTATGCAATAAATCATAAAATTTTAATATATTTTATCTTAAACTAATTTGTGATATATATATATATAACTTTGATAATTATAGTTGCAAATATATATTAATATATATTGTAACGATTTGGAATTTCAAACACTTCGTATTTAAATATTCGAATTATTTAAATTTTTAAATCTTGGATTTAATGCTATTAAAATGATTTAATAACCTTTTCAACCCCATTTTAAATCATAAGTAATGATGGTAAACTTATTTTAAAAAAATATTTACAAAAATAAATACCTTGAAAAAATATCGATATTGTGGCCAAAAAACGTTTTATCGATAAACATCCTTTTAACCATCAGAAGTTGCACAGATTTTTTTACATACACTTATTTGCTTAGAAAATAAATAAAAAGAAATAATTTTTTTTACTATTTATGAAAATAAACTTTTAGACGATGTCATGGGTGACTTCATCAAAGATATTTAGGAAATGAGCTTAAATGAAAAGTCTTAAGCTCTTAAGAAATGATAAAGGAAATGTGATTGGAGGTAAGCCTTACACGACATGAAAGGGGGGAGGTAAGAAAAGCATATGCTACAACATTTGAAACCTATACAAGCATAGGCACACTCTTGTTAAAAAATCACTAATTTACAAAGCTTGAAATGAAGTATAAGAATTAAAAATGGTGAAAGTGGTTAATTCTTATCTAACTTTATCATGTATTAACTAAATTATCTCCAATCTCTTTTAAACTTTGTCTGTAGGACTAAAACATCATGGGAAGCATTATTAGCAAGTAAAAAGTAGGAGATGGTGAAAGGAAGAGGAGGACCATGGAAGGGGCCGTGAGCACTGGAGAAGGAGGAGAGATGTTGCCTTGCTTTGGAAGTTCTAAAGGTTGGATAATAGGCTTTTGGTGATGGTAGGAGGTGGTTGTTTGACCCTTATGACTTTATGCTTATGTTTGCCATGGATCTAGGTGAGTTATCTAATTATCTTGTTTGTATATATTGTGTATATATGTTATGCGCAAAGTAAAAAAGTTAAAGTGACATTAACTAAGTAAAGTTATAAACTTTGGACCTATCTTGCTTTTGAAAGAAAATGATAAATTTATATTGTATAACACCACCATTATTACCCTCTTAAGCATGTGGCGTGGTCTTGACTTGATGTTTAAATGGTTGTTTAACTTGTATGTTAAATTGAAGAAAGTTTGAAATTGTTTGAAACAAGAATAATCGTTATAAGTGCACTTCTAAATCCCTTATTTTCGAGACATTCATAAATAAATTGGAAGATATTATTAGGGTTTCTTTCCGTGATTTTTAAGTACCTTAATGGTAGTACTTACTATAAAGTGATGAAAACTAATCACTCATGGTTTTAAGTGTTCAAAATTGATATTTTTTGGTAATTTTTCTATAATCTTTTTAGAGATGTTTTCAAACATGTTTTGAACCATTCTAAAGTTGGTTTGAAGTTTAAATATATTTTTAATAATTATATATAAATTTTGAGAAAGGGTAATTGACCAGGCTTAAGACTAAAAGCCAACGAGATAGACTTTTCTCTATTCTTGAGAGCGAAGATTGATATCGAGCAGGGATATGAGAAATATGGGTCTAACCTACCAGGCTTCCTCCTTGAATGAGGAATAGTTAAGTTGGAATGTAGGAAATGTGTTAATCCTATTATTTACTTACTTGTTTAGAAAAGTAATTAACTTTGCTAAACGCTTAAAGCCGACGAAGTAGGCTTATCTATTTGTGAGAGTTAACATTGATGTCGAGTATGGATGGAGCAACGAAGCTCTAACCTACCAGGCTTCCCCCGGAATGAGGAATAGTTGGGAATGTTGGAAATGTGTTAATTACATTGTTTTCTAACTTGTTTATGGAAATCATTAATGCTATACTTAATACTAAAAGCAGACGAGTATGCTCGTATATTTGTGAGGATCAAGAATGAAGTGTATAGGAAATGATTTGATGCAACTAGTGATCTAACTTACCTGGCTTCACTCTTGGACGAGGAATGGCTAAGTTGAAATGCCAGAAACAAGCTAAGTATAGCAACATTGATTTGTATAAGCAATTGATTTGACTAGATAAACGATTAGTCGACTATCAAACTTAATTTATCATTAAACTTAGATCGATAAAAAGAATGTTTTAAAGATAATACAAGTATGGAATGATTTTGGGTTTGTCGTCACAATGTGTTAATAACATTAGTATTCAACCCTTTTTTATTATACTTATTGTTCGTGCCAAAAATGGTCGCAAACCCCAGAAGTAATGAAAGCACCGATGTATATACACAGATTCACAATATTCCAACACAGATCCCAGATCTAGATAAAGTAGAGAATAAAAATGAAGAAACAGTAAAATTAAAAGGAATGCAGTAAAAACACAAGGTTTATAGTGGTTCGACTATCTCCGGTCTACGTCCACTTTCAAGAGTTGCTGTTTTATTGATCATCACTCGCTGGTTGAGTTACAATGGAGTTCGACAGAATAATGGATTAAAAGAACTAGAAGACCCCTTTTCTGAAGCTCTTGAATTTCTCTTTATAGGTGTGGGCTGCACGTATCTCGCACAAATCACGGAAGACTCCTTCTCTCACGCGGGTGGGCAGACATGATCGATCCCCGAGCGTTTGGACTCGATCCATGATTGATATGAACGAGAATTGTATCGATCCAATCTTTCCTAATCGAGTCGAGATCGATCATGGACATTCTTGGGGTTGTACACAAGCTCTTGTGAAAATTTGGTAGCGATTGGGCTTGTAGATTTTGAGTTATGAGCGATGTAAGTTCGGATTTTCAATGGGCCGTCGAATTCGTATCAGTTCATCTCGTATCGATATGTTCACATCCATCACTTTCGAAATGATAGGAGTAACGTGGCGCGATTATTTAAGTGAGATCCACATTTTATGCCCAGTTGACTGCTTCCCCATTCGTATCCGTCGGTTGCTATGTTCTTCATATCCATCCATCAAACCCCCTTTCGTATCAATCCACACATGCCTGCCGTCCCTTTCATATTGATTCCCTGTTCTTCGTGCTACGTTTTTCATATTGATCCTCTAGATATGTCCTTCATATCGATCCAATACCTGATTGATACGAGGTGCTCTTCCAAACTTCTGCTCATTCTTCGTATCGATCCCAACCTTGAACGATACGAAATACCCTGCCATACCGACACCGAATCCAACCAGATTGATGCGCATCACATCGATATGAAACATCGATTCGAAGCATGTTGCCATTTCCATCCTGATCGATATGAAACATTGATATGAACCTGCTTTCCTTGAATTTTGATCCATCCATATCTCGAGCATATGAACTCCGATTGACTTGAAATTTGTAATGTAGCCTTTTCTAGCCTTGTTCATCATTCCCAATCGATCCCATCTTAATTGGAGCTTGGTCAACTTTTGACGATATCGATCGTAGCATTGTTCCCAATCGATCTCCAATCCAGATATCCATCCATTCCAGTAGATTTTTTGATATCCCAACCTTATCCAAAAGGCCGGGTAACATTTTCCCTCCAAAACATACCTTGTGGTAAGAAGGCGTGTATTGGATAGCCCTGAACCCGACACGCGAAGTCCATATTCTATCCATAGCCATACCATCTGCATCCATAATCCAATCCATTATCAAGCCATTCTATCCGAGTGTCATAGCCATATCTTTATCAAAATCCACGATTACTCCGAGTCGATCCAATTTTGAGTCCAGTAACCAAATCCTTAGCCAATTTCATATTCATCTGAACCCGACAACCGAAATCTGAACCATCCGTATCCAATAACCGAATCTAGGACCTCTCTGGGTCGATATCCAAATTCATAAGCTCCTCGGGTTCTTGCCAAGCGCAATCCACACTCGACGACCTGTATTGAACAACGCCATGGTATTCTTGGTTCAAGGTCCTTAAACGCTGAGTAATGTCATGGCTTATGTCCTAAGCCGAACCCTAGTTGCTCTGGACCCTTGCTGAGTATAGGCCATACCCGACGACCTAAAATAGTAACCGATAGATAATATGGGGCCTAAGTCCTTGGCCTAATCCTGATTTCTCTGGACCCCTGTCGAGCATAGTCCATACTCGACGACCTGAATAAGTCAATTTGCCATGCTCGGGCGAAGCGACTTACCCCTTGCCAGGCATAATCCATACCTGACGACCATTTACCTAAATCTAGATTAAAAACCCAATCGAAATCCAATCCAAAATCCAAATCAAATCGAAAAACCAACAATTCATATCAGAAATCCAAACCAATATCCAAACCAGAAAATAAGCATCCAAACTAAAGTCCAAACCAGAAAATAAACAAAACCAGGAGTTCAAACCAAACTCCGAAACCAAATCAAAAAAAAAACAAATGTCCAAACCAAAAAAGAAAAAAGGTTTTCAAAAACTATAGCATCACGGTTTCTCATCGTCTCATAGCATGCCTAAGAGCTATCTCTGTCCCCGTACATAAGTAAGTGACTTGGAAATTTGCCCAGAGTCTGCTACTTATTCCATATCATCCCTTTCAGTCGATAACCTATCGACCATCATTCCTAGACCTCGTGCCATCGTCGTTTGAGGCAGATGGTGGCTGCTCCTATTCCAACGCCGCATTTCGAGCTCCGACATATTGTCGCTGTTGACTACTCCTTACGTGCTACTCGATTATATCCTTTGGATGCATGCAGCTATTGGTATCATGCCCATCCAGATCATGAAAGAGGCAGTGCCTTCCAGATGCCTTTTCACGTTCTTAGGGTTCTCTCCTTGCTGGCCTTCCGTAGGGAAAGCGACCCCAAGATTCCATAAATATCCGCTCTATTGTTTCATTCAATCCTGTGTAAGTGGAGAATTTTGGCTCTCCCCAGCTTTTCCTTGCCCTGCCAAAGTTGTCATCCGACTTCCTCTTTCCTTTATCCTTATCCTTACCTGAGCTTTCACTGGATGGTTCTCCATCCTTGACCACATTTACTTCCTTCGACTTCATATCCGAACATGCATCCTCCCGTCGAAGAAATCTTTCGGCCTCGTGGAAGAATTCCCCGAGATCCATTGGTGGGTCCCGTATCAATGATACTTTGAAATCCGAGTTATCCCTGTCTCCTGACACTGCCGCCATTAAAACCATCGATGGATCCAGCCGATCCACCAAAGAAACCGCTGCATTCAACCGAGTCAAGAAATACCTGAGCGATTCTCCTATCCTTTGCTTCACTAACGTTAGTGTCACCACATTCTTTGGCCTTTTGATATGAACCCGAAACTGCTTTAAAAAACCGTTCACTAATTCCGTCTATGTCCTGATAGATCCATCTTCCAACTGCCTGAACCACATAGCAGCTATATCCATTAAGTATAAAGGGAAACAACGAGCCCCAACTTCCTCCGATGCCTCCAGCATTTCTGTATGTCTTGTGTATCTCATCAGATGATCGGTAGGATTAGCCTTGTCGTTGTATACCTCCAGAGTAGGCAGCTTGAACTCCAGTAGATTCCGAGCCATTCTGAAGTCACGGGTAAACAAACTCATGTTTACTCCTTCCAGATCTCTGTTTGCTAAACCTTCGCGCATAGTTCGCCTAATAATCTCAGCTAATCCAGCGTTTTCCACCAAGTGTTGCCCCTCGAGTCCCCAAGGGAATTCTGGTACATACTCTTCACCATGTACTCTTTTGCTCCTGCCAGCATCTTGCTGTGTGGCGTCACCTAGAATTCCTCCAAGAATCGGTCCATCGTTGCCACGTGGTGTGCCCTCGAGCCTGGATCCATCCAGATTAATAATTATGTGTTGATTAGGGGTTGTGCCTTGTTGAGTTTCCCCATCCGGTTGCCTATCGAGTCCTTCTGTTCTAGCTCTATGGATCTGAACTCCAGCAGCTCTAATTGTTCCTACCTGTCCAAACTGTCTGAGAAGGTTCTGCATCATTTCCTCCTACCTTTTTAACAGTTCTTCCTGCATAGCTCCCATCATCATCTCCATTTCATCTCTGGTGATGAAAACCGAGGTCTGATTTGCTCCCGAGGAAACCTCCCGACTCCATTCATGCTGACTCCTTTCCGCTCTTTGTCTCCTTGCTGATTGCTTTGTCATGGTCCCTTTTAGATCTGAACCTTTGGTTTCCAAATCTGAACTCCAAATTCGGTATAACGGGTGCTAGTCCTTCTCAGTGAAAGCACCAAAGTGTTTGCGCCAAAAATGGTCGCAAACCCAAGAAGTAATGAAAGCACCAGTGTATATACACAGATTCACAATATTCCAACACATATCTCAGATCTAGATAAAGTAGAGAATAAAAGTTAAGAAACAGTAAAATTAAAAGGAATGCAGCAAAGACACAAGGTTTATAGTGGTTCGGCTATCTTCGACCTACGTCACTTTCAAGAGTTGTTTTATTGATTATCACTCGCTAGTTACAAGAGTACGATTCATAATAATTGATTTATAATGGAGTTTGGTAGAATAACGGCGTAAAAGAACCAGAAGATCCATTTTCTGAAGCTCTTGGATTGCTATTTATAGGTGTGGGCTGCACGTATCTTGTGCAGACCTTAGAAGACACCTTCTCTCATGCGGGTGGGCCCACACGATGATCCTCGAGCGTTTGGAGTCGATCCATGATCGATACAAATGAGATTTGTATCAATCCAAATCTTGCCCAATCGAGTCGAGAGCAATCATCGACATTCTTGGGGTTGTACGCAAGCTCCTGTGAAAATTTGGTAGCAATTGGGCTTGTAGATTTTGAGTTATGATTGATGCAAGCTCGGATTTTCAATGGTCTGTCAAATTCGTATCGGTTCATCTCGTATCGATATGTTCATATCCATTACTTTCGTATTGACAGGAGTGACGTGGCGCGATTGTTTAGGTGAGATCCACATTTTATGCCGAGTTGACTGCTTCCCCATTCGTATCCATCGGTTGCTATGTTCTTTATATCCATCCATCAAGCCCCCCTTCGTATCGATCCACACATGCCTGCCGTCCCTTTCATATTGATTCCCTATTCTTCATGCTACCTTGTTCGTATTAATCCTCTACGTATGTCCTTTGTATCGATCCAATACCTGATCGATACGAGGCGATCTTCTAAACTCCTGATCATTCGTCATATTGATCCCGACCTTGATCGATATGAAATACCCTGCCATACCGATGCCGAGTCCAACCAAATTGATGCGCATCACATCGATATGAAACATCGAATCGAAACCATCAATTCGAAGCATGTTGCCATTTCCCTCCTGATCGATATGAAGCATCAATACGAACCTGATTTCCTTGAATTTTAATCCATCCATTTCTTGAGCATACGAACTCCGGTTGACTTGAAATTTGAAGGTAGCCTTTCCTAGCCCTGTTCATCATTCCCAATCGATCCCATCTTAATTGGATCTTAGTCAACTTTTGACGATATTGATCGTAGCCTTGTTTCCAATCGATTTCCAATCCAGATATCCATCCTTCCAGCCGATTTCTTAAATTCCCAACCTTTTCCAAAAAGTGGGTAACATTTATGAATGTAAATAGATCACTAAAAAAAGAATGTTTTAAAGATAGTTATAAGCGAAATGGTTTTAGATTTGTAGTGATAATGTTTAAGTAACATTAGTCTTAAACCTTTTGAATGGATGTGTAAAAGTACTTGGATACTTAAAATGGATAATTTGTAGGAAATTATAAGTAAGGAATCTTTTGAAAAAAGGTAGAAAAACAAAGGTTTAAAGTAAGAAATCTTGTTAATGATTTGTGAATATACTAATACCAATTGAGATAAGTAAATAAATTCTTTTGAAAGTATTGAAAAGAGTACAATGAATAGTAGAAATTGATAAATGATGTTTTATTAGATAAAAGAAGTTTTATTAATAAAAAAGGTTTTAATTAATAAAATACTAATTAAACAAAAAAGGGATTAGAAGTCGCATATGTGCATTGATCGTGCTTTGTATGACTTTATCGTGCATTTTATGTTTACTTGTTATGGAAAACATTTAGTCATATACTTCGCACTAAAAGCCGATGAAGTAAGCTTGTTATAGGTGGGAATTAAGACTGATCTTCATGTAGAGATATGAGCAATAGAGCTCTAACCTACTGGCTTTTCTCTTGATTGAGGGATTGTGTGAGATGAAAATATCGAAAACATGATAAGTGTACAAGACCTGGTTTCCATATATGATCGCTCTCATTATCATTAAGATGACCAAATTCATCGATTTAGTATTGAAGAGACCAGGATGTATAAGTGTTTCACTTATCAAAAACCATTTCTAGGCTGAGATGCTGTTCTACATCTTGGAAGTAGATATGTTCGCGATGTTGGAATCCATGTGTGGTTTCAAGATCTGTTCAAGATGTGGGATTCAATTTGAGATTCGTGTCCTGTTCGAGTGATGCAGACTCGTGTGAAAGATGTCGAATGTAAGCCCGACATCGGAAATGGCTAAAAACAGAGTAGACCTCACAATATAGGGTTTAACTGACCTATGTCAAGGTTTTATCAACTCTATATCAAGAGATACTTATCAAATTTTAGATGGCTAGAGTTGATGATATTTGGTTCAAGTTGTTCATGTTCATGTTCGGATGTTGGGCTACTTATATTTACCTAAACGGTATATTTTGTATAGAGATATACGGTACTCGGAAGGTACTTTTTGATCCTTATGCAGGAGATTGGATCCGACTCCATCAAAGAGATCTCCATAGAAAAATCCATTATGCGAACGTTCCTTGTCGGTTCTAATTATACCCTAAATATGCTATTGAATGTAACCAACGTAACCATTCCAGCTATGTTATAGTATTTGTAATCTACACCCTGGACATTATCTACTATACACGTTATGTACTTATTAGATGGTGGTTCTTTTGAGGCGATAACCATTATGGCATTCCATATAGTCTCAAAAGTACTATTATATGCTTGCCGCATATTTCTTGAGTTTCTCATACCAAACTTATGTCCGACGCTTGGTTTTTGTTTTTCCTAAGTTCCTTGCGTGCTCTTTCGAGTAGTTTGAGAAAGTTAGGTTTTTGTTAAAGTTCATTGGAGCTCGAGGAGAGAAGATGGATGTTTTACTTATCGTAGTATTTTTATTTCCTAACACTACTATTTGATGTACCAGCATTTGTAAGGACAAGTTGTTATTACTATCCAGGCTGATGGTAGCACTTAGGTGTTCTAACTCTAAAAATTCTATTTCATAGAAACCCCTTTGTACCGTTCATCGGGTATTATATATAATCGTTCCGGTATGAGATTATGATATTGTGTTCTCTTCTTACTTATTCTATTTCTTTTTCCTTTTATTTACCCTAACAATTCGCTTTTTTGACACTTAGATGCTCGACATGTAAATATCATACACGTATTAGTGTCGACATTAGGGGGTCTAAAAGGCATATTATTACATATATACTATATATAACTTTTAATTATTTATTTTCTTTAATCAAATTAATTAATTAATTATATTAAAAATTGAAATTAATATATTTTAAAACCATTTTTAAAGAATTTAAATTTATTTTGTAACTTTCATAAAATTTCATTTTATATTTCAAATTTAACATTTAAACTAAAAACATATTTTAGTAATTTAAGATTGAAGAAAATTAGCCCAAGGTCCAAATCAACTTAGGTCTTTACAATTGGGCCAACCTTTTGGACTTACTCCACTCATTGGGTTAGGCCAGTAGCCAATGAAAGGAGAATACTTGATTATTCGACTCCAGACCCAAACATTACTATTCGAGACACCTATCAAATAATTATATCTTGTTAGTTGGCCCTAACATTGCTAATTAGATTGCGTAGCACATTTGGACTCTGATACTATTATTGCAACTAGGCTAGTGAGCAGCGGGTGAAATGAGTGAATTTAAAAAAATACCCTAACTGAATTTTAATGGGCCTATGTAGTCTAATGGTTGTACTAGATCCAATCTAGTTAGTTAAAATGAATATTTAATTTTCTTAACTTAATAATTTAATGTATGTTAGTTAACTTAACATTTAAATTTTCTGAGTATATCAACATATACTCATGTCTATATGTAAGTGTAATATGCAACATAGCAAGGTGCATATGATTAATGATTTCATAAGGAGATATTAGGATTAATATCCAATATGTAAATATTAGTCATTTATACATATGTTAGTTGTTTCAAAGCATCATTTAATATATTTACAAAAGAGGAAAACAGGCATAAGGGCAAACTAGAAAATTTTAGGTTGAAGGACAACAAGTTTTTCAAGGCTAAAGGGTAATGCTAATTATAGCGGGTACTATGTATAGTGTTAAACTGAATGTAATGTTAGTTTAAACTAGCATTCTGTATAACGTAAAATTTGAATATAATGTTAGTTATAACTTGCATCTGTCCTTCGGCCCAAAACTAAAACTTGATGTCCTTCAACCTATTTTTTTCTAAAGTTTGTCTTTTTCATTAATTACCCCTTTATAAAAGATATAAACATAAACATAAACATAAATATTTAAATTTTTTATACATAATAAAATAAAAATATTTAATTTATACTAGGTCAATAAATTTTAAATTCAAATTTTGTATTAAAATATCTAATTAAGACTTAGTAAAATATTTAAAATTCTAAACTAGATCTTAAAAATTCCAGCTAAAATAACTTTAATTTAATTTAAATATGTATATATTTATATAAAGTAATTACTCCAGTCGAAAATAATATTCTTATTTATTTATTTATATTTATCGGTTGTTTATTTATTTGATCAAAATACTCAACATAGTTTTAATATGTATAAACAATTTATATATGCATTTATTATAAAATAAATATTTTAAATATATATATATATATATATATGTATGTATGTATAACATTATTTGGTCTGTAAGGAAAAAATTATATTTATATATATATTTTCTCTTTATTTCTATAAAATACACAACATTGTTTTGATATGTATAAATAATATATATTGTAAGATAATTATTTTAAAATTATACATGTAAATCATTAATTGGCATGTAATAAAAAAAATTATTTTTTTAAGAGCCTCTAATTAAGGCCGTTGAAAGAGTCTCCTAGATCTCCTATATCCAAAGTTGTAAATTTCAAAGTGTCACCACCAAAAAGAGTTTTGTATTGGATTTGGGGTGTGTTAGAGCTTGGTTATAAGCTAGAGTAAATGGGGATACGACAGCCAAGGAGTGGGAGAGATGGAGCAAAATAGTAGACTAAAAAGTGGAGGCATGAGTTCATTTAAATAGAGGATCGAGTAGAACTACATTTCCACTGTCTCCTCTTACCAAATCATGCCCGAAGACCTCCTCACCCTCCTTATTTTTGGGTGGACTAAACTTGGTAATTAACGGACCAAATGGATCTGAAAACCCAATAGCAATTAATTCAATTTTAAATTCTTATTAATATCATATATCAGTACACACATATATAACTATTATATACACACCTAACTAGTTACTAATAGCACCAAGAATATTTCTAGAGGCTACCACATTTACTAAATACACCTCAAATATTAAATGCAACAATAAATAATGTTTCTTTAAATATTAATTAAATCAATTAATTTGCAACACCTTATAAACTAATTAAACTGGGTAATGATTGGAAGATTAAAATGAATTTAATCGTGCGACTTACAGGAATGAATTCAGTCGGTCATTAATATTTGACCGATTCAAATACTAATATTCACAGGCCATCATAGCTAGTGGTGTGACAGTTTGGCTGAACTCATAGCTTACAAAACTCATCGATAAAATCTAATTTTACAAATTTATGTTGTACCTTTTAGAAATGATTATCTACATTATTTCCCTTCAACGATATTATACACTTTAGGATATATGGAATTTGGATTTGGTCAAAATTCCAACATCATCCACATTTATCTCGGTTAGTCCATAAACAAGGTCCTTGATTCAATAATAACTTTTACTATTAAATGTACTACTTTGGCTAGAGATTTTAACTTTGAGTTGACTACAGTTGAATGTGATGTAAACCTCCTATAACCGAGAAGACAAATTCTCTATTAAATAATGCTTCACTTCTAATGCTTCGACTCAGACCCAACTATAGTCGCTTGATGGTCGACATTCCATGATTTAACTATGACCAAAGTGGAGTATCGGTATTTAAGCTCGATAGTATTCTCAAGGTCGAAAGAATTTTGTAATATCATCACTTCAAGATTTCTTATTTGACTTAGGTATTATTAACCAATAGGAAACTCTTAGTATGTAATCCCTTTGTGCTCGGGAAGCCATAAGTAATACACTACACAATATTTAAAAAGCATCATGTGCTTTAGTCTTAATGAATGTACCGATAATCTTTCCCAAAACATATTGACCGAGAATACTTAAAATGGTATGTTATTTTATTTTGTGATAATTTTCTCATGAGGATAACTCATTGTAATTATTATCGCATAACACATCATTTAAGGTTTTTATATTTAACATACTTTAATCTAATTACTTTATTGATTATATCACTAAATATATAATAGAAATCAAATAACTCTATTACGAATAAGGTTAGTTATAGAGTTAGATGTATGTAACAGATTACATAATTATCGCAAAAACCCCTAACACACTCACTTTACACGTTTCAAAACCTAATTCATTCTAACTTTAACCTTTTTGGTTATGAAAATACTTTTCTAACTTACTCGACATATACTATGGATCTAGTCCCTTGACCGTTATTTAAATATTTAATTTGTTTGACTTACCTTCTAGTCTCTATAACATTTGTCTTTCGACCTTTAAAACCTCTTTTCGGCTATGAGTATAATAATTCAAAATTTACTTATTAAAATTCCGATAGAAAATATATATATGTATTTTCTTTCGTAATATTTCTCAAACTCCTTATTTCTAACCATTTTCTATACTAAACAGATCTTAAATAATTCATACCTAATTATTTATTAACGAGAAAACATTACAAATCAAAACCCATCTCCAAAAAAGGTGTTCATAACTTCATACTAAATTTTCGGATCATTTTAATCATAAGTAGCATAAGAAACAATTTTAATTAATTACATTCATTCTTAATTACAATGCAAAATGGGGATTAGGGAAATACATTACTCACCTAGACCTCTTAGTTGATAATTTTTCTATTCCCTTGACTTTAATCTTCTTTTCCTTTGTTTCTTTCTTAGACGGCCTCCATTAAAATTCTCCAAGCTTGTTTTTTTAATTGTAAGAGAGTATTGTAAAATGAAAAGGGGGAAGTGCTCAACTTTCCCTATGAATAATTGTTTCGCCGACCCATTGTTCCACTTTCCCATTTTATTCAGTTTAATTAGTTTCATTAAGTAACTAAAGTAATAAGCAAATGTACACCCAAATAATTATTACATCATATTATTATTTAAATCTAGATTCTCATAATTCATTTTTTAGTCAGTTATGCATTAATTTATGATATGTTACATGCTTAGCCTTATATGGATTTCATCCTTGAAATTCGAATAAAGTACAATAATTATTCTTAATCTTTCTCTTACCTACCCTAGCATAAACACATAAGTTCCCCATCCATGTGTCATAACAAAAATGTACTTATGCATTTACCGATATATAAGGAAATCAACCATAATATCACATATGAACTTGGTTTACAACAAATGTGACAAACATGTATGGTAATCTAAGCAAATAACTCGGGATAAGTCCATTACATAATCTTCTGTTTACTAAGTACAGTTGTCTTGGTCCTTAATCCATTAGACTCGGACAAGCATCACAACCTAATTATGAAGCTCCTTTATGATTTTGTCTACTATGCTAATGGATTTCCTTAAATAGGTCATTTTTGGTTGGGCAGCCAAATCTTTCATAACTCTTGGACTTAGAACCTCATTAGGGTCTTGGATACACTTATTTAAGTGTGATACGTGAAACACATTAGACCCCATCAAAAGCTCTCGACGCTAACTATTTCGCCTTGTTGAATCTCATAGTGCCTCTCATAGGCCAATATATCTTTCAAGTATAACTCTTCTGTATCGACCGGGCATCTTTTATTTTTTATCAAATTAGTTCAACCTTCTCTAAAATTTCTCTTATAAGATCTGAGCCAAGAATGAGTCTTATCTCCCATTTCTTACCAACATACTGGTGCTTATAATGTTTTCCATACAATTCCTCAAAAGGTGCCAGCTCAATACTTGATTTGTAACTAATGTTGTATAAAAACTCCATTAAATATAAGTGATCTTCCAAGATCCATCGAAATCTAATGCATAAGTTTGTAACAAATCCTCAAGCACTTGGCTAACCCTCTCATTCTATCCATCTATATATGGATAGTAAGTTTTACTCTTGCACAACTTCAAACATATAGTACTCTATAGGCACCAACAAAACTAACGAGAAAATAACGGGTCTCGGTCACTAACTATAGTACTTGAAACTCCATTTAGTCTCACTGTAGTTTTCATGTATTTCTTGGCTAACTTTGCTGCCTTCTCGTCGACTTAACCAAAACGAAATGGGCACTCTTAGTAAATTTATCTACTATGACCTATATACTCTCACTCTTTGCCATTGTCCTATGCAAAAATCCGTGAAGTCCATAGAAACTAAATCCCACTTTCACACTGGATACTCTAAAGGCTATAAAAGTCCACTTGGCTTTTTATGTTTAGCATTAACTTGCTGACATATGAAACATCTCTTCGCACATTGTCCAACATATCTCTTCATTCCTTTCCACTATAAGCTCAGCTTCATATCTCGATACGTTTTAGTCCCCTTTTCATGGATAACAACCATCAAATGATAGAATTCACTGAAGACCAACAACCAAAGTTCTCCACTATATGAAATATATATTATTCTCTTCTTTCGAAGCCATCCTTTCCTATGAATACCGAAGCCTTTTAGCTCTTTGATCTTGGAAACCACTTTTTAGACCATTAATCCTTTCGAAACATAGTGGATCTTTCTTCTGCTTTTTGGCAATCCTGTCTATGAGAGCGAGGTGAACTTCCTAGCATGACAAGGTCCCTAAGGTTCTACTTGGACTGGCATTCAACCGAAAATTAATATTACAAGAAGGTAAAGTATCTAACATATCCCACTCTTTTGTCATAGCCAAAACACAACTTTGTTGTCTTTAGTTCAAAGCATCAACAACCTTATTTCCTTTCTACGAATTCAAAATCATAAGAAGCCAAAAACTCTAACTACCTCTACTGTCTCATGTTCAACTCCTTCCAGGAGAAATAGTATTGCAAAGACTTGTGATCAATATACAGTTTGAACCTTTCTCAAGAAGGTAACGCCTCCAAATCTTTAATGCAAAGATAAAAGCTGGCAATTCCAAGTAATGTGTTTGATACTGGACCTTACGGGGTCACAAAGTCTAGGATGAAGAAGCTATTACTTTGCCTCTTTGCAAAAACATTGCTCCTAAACCTGAACAGGAAGCATCAATATAAACTATCATATCTCCATTCACATCGGCCATCACCAAAATAAAGGCATTTGTCAATCGAAGCTTCAATTCTTAGAATGACATTTCACACCCCTTCATTTATATATACCTCTCATTCTTCCTAGTAATTATCGCCAATAGTGATGTTATGCGAGAGAATACTTTAATGACTGTCGAATAATATCCTATCAATCCCAAGAAACTCCTTATCTTGGTAACAGTCTCGGGTCCCTTCAAACTACTCGTAGCCCTAATTTTCCAAGGATCTATGACAAATTTTTCCTCTGAAACTACATGATTTATGAACTTAACTTCCTATTTGAAAAGTGACACTAGGAAAACTTTGCTTTTAGCTTGTGCTAGCTCGAGGTCTCCAAAACCAATCTAAGATGAACTTCACGATCTGATTCATCTTTAGAATATACAAAATATCATCTAGAAAGATCGACATAAAACTGTCTAACTAATCATGAAATACCCGGTTCATAAGATCCACAATCGAGTAAATCATCCATCCTTGTAGTAGATAATAATTAATTATCATCAACTCATTCAGCTTCCTAAAATTAATGCACATTTGAAGTGATCCATAGAAACTACAAGAAAGTTATTGTCTATAATGCCAATAGATAATGCCTTATTCCATAGTATCATTGTCTTTTGAATTTATTTTATTTATAGTAAGGATTGTCTGTAACAATTTGATAAAGTGGCCTCCGCTAATTATTTTCATGGCCGCCTCTTGCTCAGATTATTTCCCTTTTCCTTTTTATTCCATTTTTTCTTCCATTTCTTAAACTAGAAGAAACCATAATTTTCTCTCTAACAAATCCCCAAATCAGACCTTCACTTGCGTATCCTCCTTTGTAAACACAAGCCCGACCTTTGGGTAAAGAAGAGAAAGCATCCGTTTTAGGCCTTGCCAAAAAATACATCACTCTCACCAGCAACCAACACTGTAGAAATGAAACGATCAGACGAGGAAATCTAGAATGGTAGAGTTCAAAACGACAACACTCTTGAATCAAGGCAACATAATTAGATGCGGAACACCAAAGGGCAGTGACTCTAGATCGACGGCGGCAACGTAGCAGGTGGAAGCTGCTTCATCAGACTTCAAACAGGGGCAGGTAGGGCCATGGGCAATAGTTGATCATCCTCATGTACATTAAATCGTAAAGGTTAGGCTGTTTTTATTTTTATTAAGAAGTTCAAATTACTAGTTCAAAACTTTCTTTTTGAAAATGATAAAAACTTACAAGGCGGAAGGCCAAAAAATTTATCAATATCGGGTACATACAGCTAATACCGCTTGAACTAGGGTTATGTTTCTCAAACACTAGCTGTTGCTTTCATTATCTATCTACAAACGAAAACTAAAACATCGAATAATGGATGAATTGCCGGTGATCAAAGTATCTCTTTTCTCCACTCTGTTTTCATGACTCAAGGTTGCTTCCAAAGTTTTCATGCCTCCTCCTGTGCTCGATTTCTAGGAGTATTTCCTGCTATTTCTTGAGTCAACAATTTCCTACGTATCTAACTTAAGTAAGTACATAAGTAGCTAATTTATCCTTTTTTCCAGCAAGATAAGCAATATATCATGTGATTTATTTTTCTTCAATAGAATTCTCCTAGTAGCAATCTGGAAATTCGAACACTTCGTCTTCGAATATCAATACGTTTTGAAATATAATTAAGTGTTATAAATATGATTTTATAACCTAGTTATACATCATTTAATTAATGAATATTGGTAATAAAATTGTTTTTGAAATTATTTTACAAAAATATATACTTTGAAGAAAAATCGATAACGCGACCGAAAAGTTGTTTATCGATAATCGGTTTATCGATAAACAGCTTTTTGATCGATATAAGTTATTCAAACTCTTGTGCATTTATATAATGATCAAATGAACATACTAGTAACTAATTAACACACATACCTTTTTATAATGCTTGGAATGTTCTAGAAGCTTCCACATGGATAAGAGATATTATCATGAGAGGGGTATAGTGGTAATTAACATAAAGGAGAAGTGATCAGAGGTAAAGCTTCCATGGGATGGTTGGGGGTGGAGGGTGAGTTCAAGCTTAAAGAACACCTCATGAAGCCTATAATAGGAGGGGGATACCCTTAGTAATTGATCACAAATTCAAAAATCATAACCAAACTTTTCTAATAGCTTCTTCGTCTTCTTTCTCTCTTATGTTCTAAAATGAAATAGTTGCAAGTAAACTTCTAATCACTTCAAACTTTGCCACAACTTTAGTACAATATTAGTACACATTCCACTATACCAAAACTTGAAGAAGCAAAGCCTTGCTCTACCCACATGTAATGTTTGTGAGCTATATGGGTAACATGGAGGCAAAAGCAAGGTGAAGCAAGGAGAAGGAGGAGGGAAAGGTGGTTGCAAGATTGGGCTTGGACTTTGTTAGCTTGGGTCTTAGTTATTGGCTAAAGGTGAGTTAACATCTCACTTTGAATGAAAAAAATAACATATATATGTTATATTTTGGTTGTGTTTATGTTGTTTCAATAGTTGTTGACATAGGTTAAAACATTGATTTGAATTCTTACTTTAGAAGTAAGTGACACATATGATCCATGTATATGGACTTGAACGAATATAGAATGGACTTGAATGGACTTGTATGATATATTAATAGGCCTTGAACAATACATATAGGTTATAGATGGACTTTCGTTTATGTTGAACTCGGATTTAGAAGTGCATTTATAGCGATAGTCGCTATAGATGCAGTTGTGAAATGTTTTCTTTTTGGTAATTACTATGGAACTTTGTATAGAGATCCTTGGCGGTTTCTCGCCATATTTATAATGTATTATATATATATATGTTTGTTTATATAAAAACTTGGATAGTAAAAAGTTAGGTAACATCTCGAAAAGTGGTCAAAACTTCACTTGTGCAAAACTGGCCCGTTTAGACTTGATTTTTGGACTTAAAAGTTTTGAAAAGTTATTTAAGTTTAAGTATTTTGTTTCATCCATTTTAAAAGTTTTTACTATTATTATTAGATTATTTAAAAATGGTTTGAGGTCTTTATGAATTTTTAAGAATTAATTGAGAAATTTTAAGAAGAGCTTTTATGATAAAGCATGTTCCTTTTCCAAGTTTTATAGATTTTACAAACCTTTTATTTTCAAGTAATATTTTGGATAAATATTTTAAAACATAGTATAAGTGTTTTCAAGTATTTTAAAATTATGTACAAATGTTTTTGAAAAGAGGTTAGAATTGATAAATGGCCAAATGTTTAATTGTTTAATTACTTGTTTGAAAACTAATTAACTATGTTTAACACTAAAAGCCAACGAAGTAAGGCTTATCTATTTGTGAGAGTTAAGATTGATGCCGAGTAGCGACGGGGCAATAGAGCCCTATCCTACCAGTTCTTGGCCAAGGAATAGTATGTCAAAAACCTGTTAATCATGTTGATTTCTTACTAGTTTATGGAAATCATTAATACTATGCTTAACACTAAAAACCGACGAGGTTCACTTATATATTTGTGAGATTCAAGAATGTAGTGTCTAGACAAGGCTTTGATGCAACCAGTGCTCCAACTTACTTGGCTTCACTCTTGGATGAGGAATATATAAGTTGGAATGTCGAAAATGAGGAAAGCGTACGAATTGTAATTTGTATAAGTAATTGATTTTAACTAGATAATCGATTAGTCAATTATTAAACTTGACCAAATATTGACTTAAGAAGTTATCGAAAGACTTCACAATTTCATATCAATGAGAACCTCTGAGGAGGGGTACTGGTATGAAACATCTCTAACTTTCGCTTACTTTTGAGAGAACTGGAATTGAGTTAACCATCAATTCATAGATTGGTTTTGGAGAGTCCGATAAGCGAAAAGAGTTTTCTTATATGAGATGACCCAAAACCCGTAATCACTTCAAAACCACATACGCGTTCTATGTTCTAGAAGCAGTTATGAAGTGGAATGTTAAGGAGTTAAACTACCTATCCTAAGGTTAAGTCTATGGGAAAGGTTAACGTTAACATTTCAAATGATGCTATTATGTGGGACTGTCTATCTTGAGGGGTATTCAAAAAGAGAGGACACTGTTAGCATTCATCGAAGGACTTATACGAGGAACCTATATGGAGGTTTGAGAACTGTTCGAGATAAAGAAATCGAATTAGGGATTTTTTTTGTTGTTCGAGTGATAAAGACTCATATGAAAGATGCCAAACATTGCCTTGACATCAGAAATGACTCAAACTAGTGTAAGATACACAATATCAGGTTTAACTTACAAATAAGGGTATATAAACTTCATATCTAGAGTATACTTATCGATATAGTGATATGTTGTGCACGGGAGTTGTTGATACTTGGTGCTATACAGGTCATTGATGGGCTAGTTGTGTTTACCTTAGAGTATATCCCATCTAAAGATAAAAGATGCTTAGAAGGAAGTTTCTGATCCTGGGCATGGAGTTTGGACTTGGCTTGATCCAAGGAGATCTTTAAGGAAAATCCACTATGTGAGTGTACCTTAGCGGTATTTATTATATACCTATTATTGTTGTGGCATTCACAGCAGCTATGTGATATGATTTATGTGCTACACTCTAGACATTATCTATCATATCACTATATGTTAAACTTAATGAACGGTTGGTTTCATTTGGGGAAAAACTGTTATGGAAATCCATACAGTCTCAAAACGGTGCTATTATATGTCATTCTTATTTCTTGAGTTTCTCACGGTGGTTTACTAGACTGATCTAGGTGTTATTTTCTTATAATGTTCAGGTCAACCCCGTGTATGTTTCTAGATTTAGCTACAAATGCTTTGGAGCTTATGGATAAGAGATGGATAATTACCTTCTGCAGTATTCTTATATATGTTACATTTCTGAACTGTACATATCAGCATCATGAGGATAGATAGTTATAAGTGTCTAGGCTGATGATACTACTTACGTTTTAGGAACTTTGATATTTCTTTATTCAAAGTAACACTTTGTATTGTTCCTTTAATATTATATATTATCGTTTTGTTGTGAGATTCTGATGTTATGTTCTCTTTTTCTTGTTATATTTCATTTCATTTTATTTTACCCTAACTTTATATCTTTTAGGCACTTGGGTGCTTATCATACGAATACCGTGGATGTATTTAGTGTCGACATTCGAGGGTTGAAAATCGGGTTGCTACATTTGGTTTCAGAGCTCAAGGTCGAGCGAACACCATGGCTTTGGTTGGGTATGGCTCATTGGAGATAGGATAAGAAACACCCTTGAACGAGTCAAGATATTATACACATGAGAGCGTATTTGTACTTTGAAAATTAGTCTTTAAAATTGTTCCTTAAAAAGATCTCTTTCTTTGTAACCATCTCTCTAAAGTAACTCTATCATTTAGTTTCCTAAAGCTATTTCACTTTGATTAGGTAGTAAAAACTATTAGTACTGGAGCTGTTGATGTTAGAGGTGGTCGGAGTAGTATTGTCAGGAATGGAGGGAATCGAACACCAAGGAATATTGCTCCATTTGAGGAACCGAGATTCAGTGTCGTATAGGAGGTTGTGCAGGTCAGACCTCAGATTAGTTTCCTTCACAGTGTCATGATTATGAGAGACTGAACGTTAAGAGATTCAGTGGCACGAAGGCTATTACAGAATTCCACTCTTGGCCCAGATTATATGATCGTATATTTGGAGATATGGAGCTAGATGATGCAGTTAACCATAGATTGGGGTCGTGAGATTTGTCTAATGCAACCATGGATTGGTGGAGTTCTTCCATATGTATGTCCAAGAGAACAACTTCTCTTGAGCCTTAAAGATGACTTTGAGATAAAGTTTGTTCCAAAAGTCGAAAAGACTTTGTTATTTAGGAGCTTCTTGGATTTGAAGCAGGGAGCCATGACCATAGGGGAGTCTGAGAATCGGTTCACTGCATTGTATCCGTTTAGGTTAGGGATGGTAGATGCGCCACTAAAGAAAAATGAGATATTCATCAAAAGTATGCATCTTGGGTTCCAAAGGCACATGACTAATCATGTCGTGGGGTCTTTGGTGGGTTTGGTGAACATGTCATTGAGGTTTCAGAGCTTGGCTCTGAAGCTTCCTATATTTGCACCGGTAGGGTGAAAGTGACTAAGGATCGTGTAATATGAAATATTAATTAAACTATTTACTTATACAGAATATAAATATAAAAGTAATGTAAGTGTATAGGATCGTGTAATATGAAATATACTTAAATCTAAATGTGGAAACAGATGATAATAGCAAAGTAAATGGAAATAAGTAAAATAGAACAAGCACACCAGGAATTTTTATACTGGTTTGAACTTCCCGTTCTACGTCCAGTCCCAGACTCCTTCTGGAATTTCAACTACAATAACCCTCACTTAACCCGGAGGAACAGACATATACAGTCTGAGCAGCAGAACAGACACCTAAACTACTGAACAGGATTTTCGCCTCAGTAGTAGAAGAGGACTTCACTAATACAAAATAATATCTGACACTGTGTGTTCTTGATAATACTGATTTGCCATTTATAGTACAAACCTCCTATAATCAAATCCTCAAGTATATGAAGTGTATGTGAAGATATGAAGAGAAGGTAATGCTAAGAATCGAAGATTATGAGAGTTTATTTGACGATTCAAAGCAGTAAAAATGTTTGTTCGTTGTTTGAATGCAAGTATGAGAGCACAAGAAGAATATAAGAAAGTTAAAATGAATTTCGGTGAATATGAAGTGTTTGGGAACATGTATTTATAGTAAACAAAGAGTTACTTCCATTGGTGAAGGGTTCTGACCAAAAGGAGCGTCCATTTCCGTTCATAGAAAGAACACAACCTTTCGCAGAATGAAGGTGTCTTTTCAAAATATGACAGTTGGGTTCAGGTCAGTCGACTGGTCGAAAATGGTCGATCGACTGAATAGTGAAGACATTTAAAAAAATTGTGCACAAATATGTTAAAATGCATAGAATTCAGTCGACTAAATATAGTCAGTCAGTCGATTGAATTTTGTTGTTAAGCAAAAATTGCAGTAGCTCATATGGTTAGAGTACCTGCCTTCCAAACTAGTGACTTGGGTTCGAGCCCTGCTTCGTGCATTTTTTGACAACTTGATTTTGATTAAAATATGCATTCAAACTTGATTTTGATTAAATATGCATGCAAGTTTATTTGAATGTGAACGATGATTCTTGAGGAAAGATTTTAACAAAGCACTAAACTAGACTTTAAATACACATTTGATGACTCTTGTTAAAATATACAAATATACAAACCATATATTGAGTCGATGAGTCTGGATGTTATCGTAGTCGTAGATTCATGAATTGTTGTGCTTGTCAGCAATCAAAACCTATGATCCAACATTCTCCCCCTTTGTGATGATGACAATTTCATTATTCTACGAACGATTCTTTGACAAGTTTTGCTGATCTTATCTCTCTCACCGAATATATTCCTGCAATTGTGCTATTGATTTCCCCCCTGAATCTATGCAATATATTCCTGTAAATAGCTAATCTTTTCTCCCTCTTAATCTGTGCTTACATGGATATTCCTGCAAATAGTGTTAGAGCAATATCTTTCTCCCCCTTTGTCATCGACAAAAAGGAGACTTTATACGATGATATAAATTATATTTCGCTTAAGTGTTAACATAAAATAATATAACTTCTATATATAATGTAAGATATCGGAAAAAATTAACATTTAAAGCATACGATAGCCAAGGTTCTTATAATTTCCTAATTTTTAGGAAACCATATCCATTTGGGTGTCGTTGAACCTTCATAAATATAATTTTCATTATTAACTACCGTATCAAAATAATCATTAATGTATTTTTCTCTATTTTTCAAATTAACAGGAACCCAAATATTTAGATAAATTTTATTCATATTTCCCGTCAATGATTTTGTACTACTAAACAAATTGTAAACATTATTGGTCATAGCAGTATTTGAATTTCTATAAAAATTGGATTTAGACTTTTCTCGTAATCTAGTACTAGCACTAACATATTTACTATACATGAAAGCGTGTTTAGTGCTATTTCTATGATCTATTTTATTATATCCTAAACCACTTTTATCATTTAAAGGTCTAGAACTAGATAAAATCATATTTAAATCGTTTTGACCTTTATTAAATTTTGTGACTTCAGTGTTAGGTTTATCAAATTTAGCCTTAAAGTCACAATTATTATTTTCAAAAGAAATATTACTATTATTCAAAATACCAATTTTCTTATTTAATTTAGAATTCTTGTTTTTTAACGTACGGTTCTCATTTTTGAGAAGGGAATTTTGAAATTCTGAATTATCTAAAGAAGATTGTAATAAATCATTTTGTCTTTTTCAAATCAAAATTTTCTTTTGAAAGTTTCTCTCTCTCTTTTTCAAATACGGTGTTTTGTTCATCTAGAGAATCTTTAATAGTTATAAAATTATTCTTTGAAACACCAAGTTGATTTTCTAAATCTAACTTCTCATTTTTCAATTTCTCGTTTTCACGTTCTACAGATTTCATCTTTTCTAAAATAATAAAATTAAGCTTTGAAATCTTATTGCTAATACTAACTAATTCATTATTTTGTTTTACTGAAATTTGTAAATTAGAAAGTACCTTTTTGTAGTCCTTACTGGTGGCTTTGACATGGATTTTGCCCGTTATATTTCGATTAGATCGTTTTCTGGCCATTATTCTATGATGTTGTGACGATCGATAGAATTCCAGGGTTTTAGATTATCAGATAACTGTGTTACGGTTATATGATGACCTTGCTCTGATACCAAATGAAGGTGTGTAAGATTGTGTAATATGGAATATAATTAAATCTAAATGTGCAAACAGATGATAATAGCAAAGTAAATGGAAATAAGTAAAATAGAACAAGCACACCAGGAATTTTTATACTGGTTCGAACTTCCCGTTCTACGTCCAGTCCCAGACCCCTTCTGGAATTTCAACTACAATAACCCTCACTTAACCCGAAGGAACATGTATATACAGTCTGAGCAGCAGAACATACGCCTGAGCAACTGAACAGGATTTTCGCCTCAGCAGCAGAAGAGAACTTCACTAATACAAAATAATATCTGACACCATGTGTTCTTGATAACACTGATTTATCACTGATAGTACAAATATCCTATAATCAAATCCTCAAGTATATGAAGTGTATGTGAAGATATGAAGAGAAGGTAATGCTAAGAATCGAAGATTATGAAAGTTTATTTGATGATTCAAAGTAGTAAAAATGTTTGTTTGCCGTTTGAATGCAAGTATGAGAGCACAAGAAGAATATAAGAAAGTTAAAATGAATTTCGGTGAATATGAAGTGTTTGGGAACATGTATTTATAGTAGACAGAGAGTTACTGCCATTGGTGAAGGGTTCTGACCAAAAGGTGCGTCCATTTTCGTTCATAGAAAGAACACAACTTTTCACAGAATGAAGATATCTTTTCAAAATATGACAGTTGGGTTCAGGTCAGTCGACCGGTCGAAAATGGTCAGTCTACTGAATAGTGAAGACATGTAAAAAAAATTGTGCACAAATATGTTAAAATGCACAGAATTCAGTCGACTGACTGACTGTATTAAGTCGACTGAATCTGTTATTAAGCAAAAATTGTAGTAGCTCATTTGGTTAGAGTACTTGCCTTCTAAACTAGTGACCCGGGTTCGAGCTCCGCTTCATGTGTTTTTTGACAACTTGATTTTGATTAGAATATGCATTCAAACTTGATTTTGATTGAAATATGCATGCAATTTTATTTGAATGTGAATGATGATTCTTGAGGAAAGATTTTAACAAAGTACTAAACTAGACTTTAAATACACATTTGATGACTCTTGTTAAAATATATAAATATACAAACAATATATTGAGTCGATGAGCCTAGATGTTATCGTAGTCGATTCATGAATTGTTGTGTCTTGTCAGCAATCAAAACCTATGATCCAATAAGTAAAAGTAATAAAGTAAATGACACCAGAGAGTTTTACACTGGTTCAAACTTCCCATTCTATGTCCAGTCCCATACTCCTTTTGGATTTAATCAATAGCCTCACTTAACCCGGAGGAACATGTATTACACTGCCCAAGCAACTGAACAGGACTTCAACCACCTAGACAAACAAATAGGATTTCAACCGCTTGAGGATACTACAATAGGACTTCAACTATAAATAGAAAAAATGTATTTGACTGAGTACGCTCTTTAATAGCACTAATAAGTCAAAAACGTACACCATTCCTATAAACTTCTCCTTTGTTGTATATCATGAAGTTTGTGAAGAAAGGAAGTGATTTTGATCACAAGAAAATATTCTTGATGTAACAACCCGCGCTTCTCGACCCTTGAAAATCGACACAAAATATGCCACAGTATAATATGCCGACGATCGGGTGCCGAAAAAGACAGTTAGTTGAGGGAAAAGAAAGAAGATAAAAGAAAGAAGGAACTAAACAATAATAGAATCTCACAATCGCAACGGAACAAAATATAATAGTCAATAACAGATCTTTACACAAAATGAAAACTACATCTGTTTAATATATTACATCATCAAAGTATCACAAACAAACAACAATTACCAGCCTGACAATTTCAAACAATCACAGCGGTGGATATAAACAAGTATTATAACGAAATAACACCCGAGTCTGACCCGAGCATTATAATGAAATAACTCCCGAGTCAGTCTGGAATATCAACGTGAGAAAGATACACCCAAATTGATTATTAAAGTTTCAAAAATCCTTTTGACAACAAAATCATCTCGTAAGACCATGCCATAAATAAACATGTCGGGTTTTTACCTTACGATAGCTAAAACATTTCTTATAAAATCCTCTAATATTATAATAGTGTCTATATACAAATACTTATTCAAATAGCTGAAATTGTTACATGATTAAATTCCAGCTACTAGCCACAAAGTGGGTTATACAAACAAAAATCGTAAAAGGCGCGTAGGGAAAACGGATTTCCAACTAATGACTAGGCACTGGGGTACCACCTGTCACGGTACGTAGCCTAGATCACCGTACCGAGGATTACTTCCAATCCTCTACAACACAAGATCGGGACTACCCCTTACTGGATAATCCCTAGTAAGGTCACCCCACGGTTGGGATCAGCAACCGCACCACTAAACCGAATAAAAATGGACATCTAGACAGGGATGAACTAATCCTAATGGGTGCTACCTACATAGCCTTGCTGCATATCCCTGATTTTCAGTCTTTCCCGGTTGATGAGGCTTGAGGCTAAGCGTTACCTTTTTAGAACGTTTCACTTAGAATGCCCATCGTCCACCTGACGATGTTCCGAAAGCATTCATCCATACAAGTCCGTCCCGGGTTCGAACGGAACCGAAGGCACAACTCCTACTACATCCATTTTGAAAACATCCTTAGGATTAGTAGCGACTAGCCCTTGCACTTCACTGCTCCATCTTCGAATCCAAACTCTTTTTTCCACGAAAATGTACAAACGGATCGAAGTGGTTTTCGAGAAATAAATCCTGATCCCGGTCTCTTCGAAACGATCAACGCATTGGCCAATATTGATAGTCGGTGATTTAACTATCAATTAACATTAACAAACATCCATCAAACAATAAATAATTGCCCAAATTATTTATCATTCTTAAAATATCTTTGCAAGATATATTTCCATTTTCAATCCCTTGAAAACAGTTTCAAACCACACACTCCTTATGGAATAAATTTCCAAATATTGATTTCCACTGAAAACATCCAAGCCAAATACTTTAGATTTATTATAATTTTAAATTAAAGCTATTTACATACTTTATTTGAAATATATACATACTTTTTAAATGTTTCAAATAAAGCTGCTTTATAAAATATAAACTCTTTTTCTTCAAAATAAAAGTTAAGTCATACTAAATCTTAAAATAAAGTTATGAAATCCTATACAAGTTTTCAAGTAAAACTTTAACCAATTATCTTTAAAATAAAACCATTTTATAAAATATAATTATTAATAATATTCTTTTAAACCACAATACAAACTACCCCTTTTAAAAATAATTATTACTATAACTAATTTAGTACATATTTACCTTTAATAATTTTTACAACTTAAATAAGAATTTTCTTAAAAACATTCTTTTAAAATCGAATTTAAAACTTTTAACTTTTACTTAAAAATCTTCTTCAAAACATACTTGGCTTTCTAGGGAAATACACTTTCATTTCAGAATAAACCAAAAAATCCTTTAATAAATCTTGCTCGATTTATCTCAATTCGAATTTACGTTTAAATCCCGTAAATTCCTTTCCACACTTTAAAAATAAACTCCTTTTATTTTTAAACGCGTTTGTATTTCCTGGAAATCACTCTCCGAAATATATTTAAAATATTTAAAATATGATTACTAAATTCTTTATCCAAATTATAGTTTTGAAATCTATAAAAGTTTCTTGAGTAACTTAAATCAAAATTTCCTTTTTTATATGAAATTATTATATCAGATATTTATATTAAAATTCCCTTTTTGAAAACTTAATACTACTTTACCTTTAAGATAATTAAATACCATAGTTACTTAAATAAATGTTTACTTACACTTTAAACAAATAAAATAATATTTTCTTTCTAAAATATTCTGAAACACATTTTAAACTGCCCATTTATATTTTAAAAGCTTTTCTTTAAAACATACTAAATTTCCAGCAAAAGTACACTTTCCATCCTTTAAAAACAATCTTACTATTATTTTTAAGCAATTTGCACTTCTTGTAGAAATTCCCATCGGAAACCTATACTTCCAATATTTATCTCCGATAAATATTCCACTTCATTTATAAACCCAGTTTATAAATTTTCATTTCACATTTCCTTTTAAATCACAATTTCAAAAAAACTTCAAATTCCAAACCAATTTTCGAATTTAATTCTTTTAAATTCTTTACTTCAAAATTTCTTTTATTTCCTTTTAAACCCAATTTATTTTATTTATATTTTAAATTCCTAGATTGTATTCATCCAATCATAGCACATCACAATTTAATTTTCAAATTAATCTATTACAGTATATAAATGAAATACATCATCAATTATGAAAGTAATTTCTATATTGTGAGGAATCCAGTTGGATCTCTCCAACCTGTTTCCCTGCATCCACAGATATTAGCACAACAAACAAATATCGATCAAATTTGATAAAAAATTTCATATTCAACCAATCAATCATTTAAGTAATAACTATTTAAATTAAACGGCATCCAGATGTGAGTGAGATTAACCCACCTTGAATTTAAACGTCTAGTCGCTCCAATTTTAAATTAAATCGAACCATTCGATTTGATCCAAAATTTCCGCTTGCTCCAAACGTCTCCAGATTTGCTACAGCGCGTAGATCGCGTCGCTGTGCTTCTTGTTTCGTCGGAATATGATCACGTATGCACAAGTTATGGACTTATATAGTTTGTATATAAAATTTTAAACAATTTTTTTTATAATTACCATTGTCCGTTCACTTTGAACAAAAGAAATCAGGCCGCACATATCATCATCTCATTCGTGCCTAGAGGTTTTTAACGCAACCCATTGCCGTCTCAAATCGTGAATTATTGCGACCACCCTGGAGCCATTCACCTCGATCGGAGGCCACCACTACGAAGCCCATCGCCGACTTGAAATCCACCCAGAATGTGCGCGAACTCGGTCGCCTCCATCACTATAAAATCACGCGTGAACGGCCAGTGAACGCAACCTCATAATGCCTCCAATCGACGATGATACCCCCGATCCACCGTAGGATGCGTAGTTCTCTCCATGCCCTACAACTTTCATTTAGAAAGTTTTCAAAAATACTGCCTAGATTTCGAGAAAAATTGGGAAGAAGAGAATTGAATATCGGCCATTGAAATGTTGTAAACATCGGCCGTGAAAATTCTAGGGTTTTGGCCCAAGAGAACGTATATATAAACGTTAACTTTATAATAATTTATTAATATTCACATATTATTTGCAAGTTTTTAAACGAACTCCAAACCACACGTGCCGTAGGCGTTTATAAGGTTTTACCCGCATTCTGAATACAATGGAACGTGTTTCGGGAGCTAATTTTATCGTATGTGGAAGATAGTTTTTAAAATCAATTTAAAATATTAAATTATCAATTTAAATTTCAACGCGTTTCTCACCCGTACGAACAAACGGCAAATCCAAATGCTACGAAAATTGAAATCCGATAATAGTTAACTATTACGGATTCAATTGAATAAGATTTGTCGATTTCCGAGACTGTGCCCCGGAAGGCTATTTTAACTCATCGATAAATTCGAGCGATTTTCAAAATCGTCGAAATCACTTAAAATTTCACTTTTAAAATGTTACCGACTTAATTATAAATCATATAGAATTTACATTCACATTAGAAATCATTCTGATTCACTTCGAATCAAAATCTGATTATTTACATTATTTACATATTAAATTTCATTATTAAATTAATGTAAAAATTCCAAATTTAGCTTATCGATTTTTTTTGATTCCGTCCAACAGTCCAATATTATAATTCAAATCCAAATAGACTTAAAATAAATTTTAGAAACCATTTCTGTTCTATTTGCCTCCAGATTCACAAATTATCTCAATTTCAAATAGTTAACTATTACTATTCAAACCTAATTGAACCGCCATATTTGAAATTATAACTTATTTTATTGATTGAACCAAAATCTCCTTATCTCAAAATCAATACAAAATCAACATTTAACATTTAAAATGAATTAAATGTTCAAAATCTAACGTTCAAAATTTCAGGTCGTTACATTCCTCCACCTTTATAAAAATTTCATCCTCAAAATTTGCTAAGGTATAAAAATGCTACTAAACTCATTTACTTACCCCAAAATTCATTCAATTAAAACTCGCATTCACTTCTTAAAACCTTTTAGCTCAATCCAAAACCATTTGCTTTATTTATACTCAAAAGATTATGTTTCAACATCATTTCAAAAATCGACCCTTTCTTATTAACTCAAAATTTTCAAAATCCTCAAACAATTTCCAACTCCCAAAATTTTTGAAAGTTTTTGACAGCGTCTCCTTTGTACGGAGAGCGTTTTACAATATCACAATAGATATAAATATATATACATTGACTCACACAGTCGAAAAACAAAATATACCACAATATATATATATATATATATATATATATCATTTTTCAATTTTATTGCGTAGGCGTACCTTTTGATTAGCATTTTAAAAGCAAGCGGCTAATTATATTGCATACACGCGCTCCAACTCTATCGATTGCCTTCCGTACCTGTACTTACTTAAACAAACACATCAGTATTCAGTAATATGAGAATTTAACAACATTCCATTCATTAATCTTAGCCAAACACATCAATTACAAATCCCAACCAACCAATTTCCAAAATCCTATATGCTAATCATATTTTATAAGAAATCACAAGATTTCAATCACCATTTTAATTCCCTAACAAATCCAAACTTCATTTTATTCCACTCGAATGATTTACATTCAAGTTTGCTATATAAATTCATATTTACTACGACCAATTCATTTTCACTTCCATATGATTAACATATGCTTTACTTACATCAATTTATTTCAATTCAATTCTAAATTGATTGATAACCAATTTTATCTCCAATTTGATTCATTTGCATCATATTCATAATTCACTTCATTTGTATGCAAATCCACTAAATTAAATTCTGACCCATTCCAATTTATTCACAAACCGCTTATTTACTTCCATTAACGATTTACTTCCGTTTACAACAAAACGACCCATTTCTTTGCAAATTTGGTGTTATTCAAGCAACTAACAATTATTTAAGCTTATAAATTTTTTTAAATTAATTCTTGCTCAAACTATGTTAATTTTTTTTTCTCCATTCGGAATTATTCACAACTCAAGCATTCTTGCTTCATCACAACTATTGAATTAAATCTCTAGTCTTACATTCAATTTCGTTATCCATGCAGATTCATTTAAAGCCATTTTATAAGCTTGACAACAACCCTTTCACAATTCTCTTGAGTTATTCCAACTCCAAAATAACTCTATTCCTTCTTACATTAATTTTATTTTCATTTTAATTTGATTCTCATTAAATCAAATTTCAATCTATTACAATTCTAATTCAATCTGTTTACTTACTCAATCCATTTTAATTTTAATTCACCTTCTCAATTCATTTCTAAATTTATTTTATTAATAACATAACCATTCCAATTATTTCATACCAGAACTGGGATTTTATTTTACCCCCTTCAAATTTTCTTAACAAGCTACAAAAATCTTATTCATCCCATTACTCCCCTTATTTAATTTAGCCTACGCTAAATTCATCTTCATTCAATTCCTTTGAATTTAGTTGAGTGAGAATTTAATTCATACAATATCCTTTCAACTTAATTAAATTTTCTTTCAGTTCAATTCTTATCCAAATTTAATTCAAGTTCAACCAAATTTTATTTAGCCAACTTAAATTCATACCATTTCCTTTACTATTTTAAATAAGAATTTAATTCTATTCAAGAATATTTATAACACAATTGAATTTTGATTTTTACTTTCTAATATATAAGTTCAAAATTTATTTACTAACCTAAGTCCATTCACCCTTTATATTTCTTCTCCTTTTATATTTCACTTGCCTTACCTCAATTTACATTTCATTTAGAATTCAATTCTTAAACTTTCCATTCTTTTTATCATAACATTCAATCATTTCAATTAAATTAAACTTTCCTTCAACTCAATTCTATTTCTATATATACATACACACCACTTAATAGCTTAAGGATATAAATTTTCATTACACAATTATAGTCATTTTACATTTTAACTTTATATCCAATTTAATTCAATCCCAATTCCAATTTATTTAGCTTATCCCGCGTTAAATTCAAATTTATTGTATTCACTACCATTCATTCAAGTTAAACTTCAAATCCAGGACTAAATTTTCATTTTTCCTTTCTTCTTTAAATCAACTCCACTTACAGGTTCAACAGATGATTCTTTTGACCTTTACATTTAAATTTTTAAATGGGATTCCCAAAATTCAATTGTCAGGTTTTATTCCAAAACCATTTTGAAATAATAATCAATACATACCCACTTGGTATATCTAATCAAGTCTCCGGATTACCTAAAACACTTGGTTTTACCAAAACAAATTTCCCTTTTGAAAATTTCTAAAACCACTTGTATACCCAACAAGTCCAAACAAATATCATAACCAATCTCCACGGTAGTAATCCATCACTTTAGAAACACGAAAATGAATTCTGATGATGTGGCCATCATCATCATCAGGATTATTTTCTAGCGACTGAAGTGAGTTTAGTGCTTCCTTACTTCCACAAATTCCTTTTAAAACAATTTCCATTCAAAAATATTTCCCAAAATAATACTCCATTATTTCCTTCAACATTCTGAAAAACATTTCAATCATTTCCAAGATTTTAAACTCCCAAACTTTTTGTTTAAATTCATTTGAAACACTTTTGCAAATTTTTGGGATTTAAATTCTACTTTAAATCAAAGTTTAGTTATACTTATAGGATTCTATTTGGTTATAAACCATTTTAAATTTTAGATTCTTATATTTGATTATAATATCCACATACAAACATCCAAATACATATATATATATATATATATATAATAATTTTAGAAATCATTTCTTCCATATCAAAATATAATTTTGGGTAAAATTATTTCATTTACCCACTTTAAAAACAATATAATGTCGGTTTATCTTGTTTAAGATTTTAGAAACCCTTATCGATACGGTTGTACTTCCCACTGACCAGAATTCATAAACACTCACCGATAAGTCATCACAGTATAAAAACAATTTTTATATTCACTAAAAAGCACGCTCTCATAGCTATTAATACACTCAACTCATTATAGAGTACTATTGACTCTATATCTAATGAGTAATTTTTCCCACCAAAGCCTAGGTTGTCACCAACCTAAGCTCTGATACCACTGTAACAACCCGCCCTTCTCGACCCTCGAAAATCGACACAAAATATCCCACAGTATAATATGCCGACGATCGGGTGCTGGAAAAGACAGATAGTTGAGGGAAAAGAAAGAAGATAGAAGAAAGAAGGAACTAAAAAATAACATAATCTCACAATCGCAGCGGAACAAAATATAATTGTCAATAACTGATCTTTACACAAAGTGAAAACTATATCTGCTTTATATATTACATCATCAGAGTATCGCAAACAAACAACAATTACTAGTCTGAAATTTTCAAACAATCACAGCAGCGGATATAAACAAGTACGGATAATACATCTCGGACTCCAGCTTCTCTCCTGAGCTCCACTGCATCCTTTTCTATAAATTATAATACTCGGTCCGACCCGAGCATTATAATGAAATAACACCTGAGTCAGTCTGGAATACCAGCGTGAGAAAGATACACCCAAATTGATTATTAAAGTTTCAAAAATCCTTTTGAAAACAAAAGCATCTCGTAAGACCATGCCACAAATAAATATGTCGGGTTTTTACCAAACGGTAGCTAAAACATTTCTTATAAAATCCTCTGATATTATAATAGTGTCTATATACAAATACTTATTCAAATAGCCGAAATTGTTACATGATTAAATTCCAGCTACTAGCCACAAAGTGGGTTATACAAACAAAAATCGTAAAAGGCACGTAGGGAAAACGGATTTCCAACTAATGACTAGGCACCGGGTACCACCTGTCACTGTACGTAGCCTAGATCACTGTACCGAAGATTACTCCCAATCCCCTGCAACAAAGGACCGGGACTACCCCTTACTGGATAATCCCGAGTAAGATCACCCCACGGTTGGGATCAGCAACCGCACCACTAAGCCGAATAAAATGGGACATCTAGACAGGGATGACCGTACCCTAAAGTGTGGCTTGAGGCTAAGCGTTACCTTTTTAGAACGTTTCACTTAGAATGCCCATCGTTCACCTGACGATGTTCCGAAAGCATTCATTCATACAAGTCCGTCCCGGGTTCGAACGGAACCGAAGGCACAATTCCTACTACATCCATTTTGAAAACATCCTTAGGATTAGTAGCGACTAGCCCTTGCACTTCACTGCTCCATCTTCGAATCCAAACTCGTTTTTCCACGAAAACGTACAAACCGGATTGAAGTGGTTTTCGAGAAATAAATCCCGATCCCGGTCTCTTCGAAACGATTAACGCATTAGCCAATATTGATAGTCGGTGATTTAACTATCAGTTAACATTCACAAACATCCATCAAACAATAAATAATTGCCCAAATTATTTATCATCCTTAAAATATCTTTACAAGATATATTTCCATTTTCAACCCCTTGAAAACAGTTTCAAACCACACACTCCTTATGGAATAAATTTCCAAATATTGATTTCCACTAAAAACATCCAAGCCAAATACTTTATATTTATAATAATTTTAAACTAAAGCTATTTACATACTTTATTTGAAATATATACATAATTTTTAAATGTTTCAAATAAAGCTGCTTTATAAAATATAAACTATTTTTCTTCAAAATAAAAGTTAAGTCATACTAAATCTTAAAATAAAGTTATGAAATCCTATAAAAGTTTTCAAATAAAACTTTAACCAATTATCTTTAAAATAGAACCATTTTATAAAATATAATTATTAATAATATTCTTTTAAAACATAATACCAATTACCCCTTTTAAAAATAATTATTACTATAACTAATTTAGTACATATTTACCTTTAATAATTTTAAAACTTAAATAAGAATTTTCTTAAAAAGATTCTTTTAAAATCAAATTTAAAACTTTTAACTTTTACTTAAAAATCTGCTTCAAAACATACTTGGCTTTCCAGGGAAATACACTTTCATTTTAGAATAAACCAAAGAATCCTTTAATAAATCCTTTCCACACTTTAAATTCGAATTTACGTTTAAATCCCGTAAATTCCTTTCCACACTTTAAAAATAAACTCCTTTTATTTTTAAACACATTTCTATTTCTTGGAAATCACTCTCCAAAATATATTTAAAATATTTAAAATATGATTACTAAATTCTTTATCCAAATTATACTTTTGAAATCTATAAAAGTTTCTTGAGTAACTTAAATCAAAAATTTCCTTTTTTATATGAAGTTATTATATCAAATATTTATATTGAAATTCCCTTTTTAAAAGCTTAATACTACTTTACCTATAAGATAATTAAATACCATAATTACTTAAATAAATGTTTACTTACACTTTAAGCATTTAAAATAATATTTTCTTTCTAAAATATTCTGAAACACATTTTAAACTGCCCATTTATATTTTAAAAGCTTTTCTTTAAAAGTACTAAATTTCCAGGAAAAAGTACACTTTCCATCCTTTAAAAACAATCTTACTATTATTTTTAAGTAATTTGCACTTCTTGTAGAAATTCCCACCGGAAACCTATACTTTCAATATTTATCCCCGATAAATATTCCACTTCATTTATAAATCCCGTTTATAAATTTTCATTTCAAATTTCCTTTTAAATCACAATTTCAAAAATACTTCAAATTCCAAACCAATTTTCGAATTTAATCCTTTTAAATTCTTTACTTCAAAATTTCTTTTATTTCCGTTTAAACCCAATTTATTTTATTTATATTTTAAGTTCCCAGATTGTGTTCATCCAATCATAGAACAACACAATTTAATTTTCAAATTAATCTATCATAGTATATAAATGAAATACATCATCAATTATGCAAATAATTTCTATACTGTGAGGAACCCAGTCCCTCCAATCTGTTTCCCTGCATCCACAGATATTAGCACAACAAACAAATATCGATCAAATTTGATAAAAATTTTCATATTCAACCAATCAACCAATCAATCATTTAATTAATAACTATTTAAATTAAACGGCATCCAGATGTGAGTGAGATTAACTCACCTTGAATTTAAACGTTGATTCATTCCAATTTTAAATTAAATCGAACCGTTCGATTTAGTCTAAAATTTCTGCTTGCTCCAAACGTCTCCGGATTTAAAGCAGCGCGTAGATCGCGTCGCTGCGATTCCGACGTTTCTTGTTCCATCGAATTTGATCACGCATGCACAAGTTATGGACTTATATAGTTTGTATATAAATTTTTAAAAAAATTTCTTTTTTTTTATAATTACCATTGGCCGTTCACTTTGAACAAAAGAAATCAGGCCGCACATATCATCTTCCCATTCGTGCCTCTAGGGTTTCAACGCAACCCATTGCCATCTCAAATCGTGAATTATCGCGACCACCTTGGAGCCATTCACCTCGATCGGAGGCCACCACTACGAAGCCCATCACCGACTCGACCTCCACCCAGAGCGCAGGTGAAGTTGGTCGCCTCCATCACCAGAAAATCGCGCGCGAACGACCAACAAACGCAACCTCATAACGCCTCCAATCGACGATGATACCCTCGATCCACCGTAGGATGCGTAGATCTCTCCATGCCCTACAACTTTCATTTAGAAAGTTTTCAAAAATACTGCCTAGATTTCGAGAAAAATTAGGAAGAAGAGAATTGAATATCGACCATTGAAATGTTGTAAACAGCGGCCATGAAAATTCTAGGGTTTCGGCCCAAGAGAACGTATATACAAACGTTTATTTTATAATAATTTATTAATATTCTCATATTATTTGCAAGTTTTTAAACGAACTCCAAACCACACGTGCCGCCAGGCGTTTGTAAGGTTTTACCCGCATTTCGAACACAATGGAATGTTTTTCTGGAGCTAATTTGATCGTATGTGGAAGATAGCTTTTTAAATCGATTTAAAATATTAAATTATCGATTTAAACTTCAATGTGTTTCTCACCCATACGAACAAACGGTAAATCCAAATGCTACGAAAATTGAAATTCGATAATAATTAACTATTACGGATCCAATTGAACAGGTTTCGTTGAATTCCGAGACTGTGCCTCGAAAGGCTATTTTAACTCGTCGATAAATTCGAGCGATTTTCAAAATCGTCGAAATTACTTAAAATTTCACTTTTAAAATTTTACTGACTTAATTATAAATCATATAGAATTTACATTCACATTAGAAATCATTCTGACTCACTTTGAATTAAAATCTGATTATTTACATTATTTACATATTAAATTAATATAAAATTCCAAATTTAGCTTATCAATTTTTTTGATTCCATCCAACAGTCCAATATTATAATTCAAATCCAAATAGAGTTAAAATGAATTTTAGAAACCATTTCCGTTCTATTTTCCTCCAGATTCACAAATTATCCCAATTTCAAATAGTTAACTATTACTATTCAAACCCAATTGAACTACCATATTTGTAATTATAACTTATTTTATTGATTGAACCAAAATCTCCTTATTTCAAAATCAATAAAAAATCCACATTTAACAGTTAAAATTAATTAAATGTTCAAAATCTAACGTTCAAAATTCCGGGTCGTTACACTTGAATGATCATGTGATCAAAAGTAAAAAGTAGTTTGGAATTGAATACTTGAGAGTTCAATAGTAAAGATAGAGAGAATCGTTAATAGAATTGATTGTAAAAGTAATGAATTAGTTTGCTTTATATAGAGTTTAATAGTTGCAATCATTCGTGAAAAGAAAAGGTGAAAAATTAGGACTAAAAATCTTGATTTAAGAGATGTAACCCTTCATGAGGAAGATGTGCCTTTTTAGAAAACTAGTCGTTATATAGATTCAGCCGGCTGAAAAGAATGTGGCATCCAGCTGAATTGATGATTTTGAAATCAGCAAAAAAATAGTTCATTTTAGACAGTTTTCAGCCAGCTTAATATAGTTATTCAATTGGCTGAATATTCAAAGATAATCATGTGTCAGTGCACAGATTCAATCGGCTGACTTTTGTGGTTCAGCCGGCTGAATTTCAAGTTTTTGTGATGTTTTTTGAAAATTCAGATTCTGAGAAATCGTGTGTGTGTATATACCATGTAGAAGAGATGATGACAACTTTAGACTTCAAGAAATAGAAATTGCGCATGATAGTACTTTGTAGCGTCAATTTGGGATTTATTTTGATATAATTGTCTCTTTTTAAAGTTGATAATTCCTGCAAAAGTGGTTAGTATATGCAATATATATTTATATAGTTGTAACTATCAAAACATCAAAATATAAAATTCTAACATTCTCCCCCTTTTTGATGATGACAACTATATAAGTTTAATTTTAAATTGAGTTATTCTGCCCCTAACTTAATATGCCCCTTATCGATATAGCCTTACTTTATTCTCACTTTTTATCATCAACAAAAAGGAAATAAATATCAATAGGAGAAATAAAAAGTTTGTAAAAATAAACAATTTACGAAAAGTAGCATTAATCTCAAAACATCATAGAACATTCAATTATTATTACGTAAAACATCAGAGATCAGAGGATAGAAGACATGATAAATAAATATTCAACATAACATCAAAGAAACATAACAATCAAGTCGTCACAAAACATTTTAGCATAAATTGTTTTTAAAGAGTTAAACACAGAACATAAATAAGAGTCATAATAAGTTGATAATAGAAACATACCATGATATAGAGAATAATCAAAAGTCTTGGCTTTTAGAGTTACCTCCTTCGTTTTCATCATCCTCTTCAGTAGTTATCAAAGTGAAAGGAGATGCAGTTTTAGTAACTCCTGTTGGTGAAGTATAAGGAATAGCAGATGTGGACGAAGAGTGTGAAAGCTTATCCCAAATCTTGTTGAAGAAGCCTTTTATGGAATTGAGCTTTTTGTTGGTTTTTGAGACATTGTGCGCAATTTTGGTTAAACGATGATCAAGCGTACTTTAGTTTCAGGAGAGTGAAACAAAGGCTTGTTTGGAAGGAACATCCATATTTATTTCTTCAATTTCATTATCATCTCTTCGAGTTTGCAGTCCTTAGGAGGAGGAAGCAATGCTAGTATAATGGGTTGCACAATACATTCATCATGATTTGCAACCCATTGTTGAAAGGTAACTATGTCATCACTTGTAGCACGTTTTGGAAGACCCATGAGACTCAATATTTTGGAGTTGAGTTGCTTATTGTTGTGAACTTGGAATTTGGCATAACTACTTTAAAATTTTGTAAGATACGCATAATATATGCTCCATGATGAGTTGTTTTGTAATTTCTTCCATGGTTAACGGTTTCAAATTCTTCTAAAATTTTCTTACCCTAATTCATAGGTTGAGATGAGTAGATCGCATATAGAGCCTAAAAATTCCTTTTATAAACTTTTTCGTAGCTACCAGTTCGAGGTTGAAGTGATTGGATAAGAGCACGATGAATTAACCTAGATTTTGGACATAGTGCACTTGATTTTTAGTTCGGTCATATTGTTGGATAGAATCTTATGTGACACTTCATCTCATTGAAACATGTTGACTTCAATTTCATTAATATCTAAGCCTTGAGATGGGCACCTTAAAATATGTCCTAAACGTTGCAAGGGAAGATAACCATAGTCCAAATACAATCACTTTTATTTTGTGGATTTTGATGACCTAAATTTGTGTTTGCAAAGAAAAGTTTAATTAAAAAGGGGTAAATCTTGGCATTGTTAGCATTATACCCTATAAGAGAATCAAAATTATTTTCCTCCACGTTCTTTGGAATTCCATATCCATTGAAATCGGTGATTTTCATAAAGCTCCTTCAAAGATTTTTGAATTCTTCATGCTATTGAATCTTGTAACAACAGTATAATCATGAAGCCATGCCCTGATTTGGTCTTTTAAGGGCCAGCCGATGTGGAGGCTTGTCTTGGAGCCATTATTTGATCTGAAGAGAAATTTTAATGGTAATAATATGAATTTTAGTTGTAAGAAATATGGGTTTTTGTTTTCTGATGAAGAATGATGAGGAAATGATGAATTGAGTAGATATATTGGTTGGTGGAGTATTGAATGAGTACTTTAAAAGATGTGCTAGTTAATTTTATTAAAAAGACTAAAATTCGACAAATCAGCTGGCTGTTATTAGCAATTTAGCTGTCTGAATGTCATAGTCGATTCAGCTGTCTGAATTTGTGTGATCAACCGGATGAATTCTAGAAAAATTTGATAGGTCTTTGAAGCTTCACCTATCTGACCAAGGTCATTCAACCGCTGAATATGCTGTATTTGGACAAAGTGATTTAAACAATTTTATTCATATAAATTTAAAAATAAGATATTATTTACTATATGAAAACTATATATATATATATATATATATATATATATGAATTATGTAGATACTCCAGTGTATAGGAATTTATTTAGTTTTAGAAGAAGCAAATTCTTCTGATGGGCAACCTTCGAACGAATTTGGTTTACTTTTTACTTCTCCTTTATTGGTTTTAGTGAAGACAAAAAGATTTTGCAAACAGGGGTGAGTTCGATTGATGGACCTTTTTCCCATGAATTTCAAGGAGGTGCTTCTGCACTACGGGGTGAGTTCAGTCAATGTATATCATCTATTTGATGTTGTGTGGAAGGTAAACTAAAATCTATGTTCCTTCTAACTCGTATTCAATTCAAAGTATAGCCAGTGTGATGATTTGGAGAAGGTGTAATGTGCATGGGAATATATACGAGAGGGTAGTTATTAGATGGTGTGGTACATGGTGAGCTAAAATCAATGGATGAATACCCAGAATTCCCTTAAGGAGTCACATTTTTTTTAATTTGAGAGAATGAATTTTTTATACTTATTTCATTTGCACTCATTATGTTCTTATACATAATTCATTTCTACTTTTAGAAATATTTTGAGATTTTAATATCTCCTTTTGATTTGTAACTTGTGAGTTATATATCCATTTTTAATGGTTAATAAAAACACAAGTTTTATGTCCTCTATTTTATTTATCTAAAATATTAGGTTGTAATGCAAGAGAAGATGAGCTAATTTGGTTGAACAATTTATGCACTTACTAAAAAAATTATAATTCTAGTAGTGATACAATTCCAAGTTCTCGTCTTAGTTTTATAAAAGTATTCCAATTTAATTTTTTGGTAAATATATCAGCAATTTGACTCTGTGAAGATATGAATTGAAGATAAATAATATCTTTTTCTATGTTGTCACGTAGAACATAATGTCGAATATCAATATATTTAGTTCGTGAATGTTTTGAGCAACCACTATCAGGTATCCATTTTCCTCTTTTCTTATTTGGTACCTGCAAAAAACATAAAAATGATGTTGGAATCTATTAAACCGCCTTTTGGTCAAGGCTGGATATCAACAAATAGGCTAAAAAGGATGGGAACCAATATTGGAGATCGATTGGAAACAAGGCTATGATCGATAGCATCAAAATTTGACTGAGCTCCAATCAATGTGGGATCGATTGGGAATGATGAACAAGGCTAGGAAAGGCTACATTTCAAATTTCAAGTCAATCGGAGTTCGTATGCTCAAGAAATGATCGATGCAAATCAAGCGATGCTCTCATTCGTATCCTTCAACACGTTGCTAGCGTCCCTTTATATCCATCAAATCCGTTCTCGTTCGTATCCATCCGATGTCACTCCATTTTTATCTAACAAGTATCCAAGGTGTCTTCCTTCGTATCCATCAGAATCCAGCTAATTTGTATCTATGGGGAAATGCCACTTCGTATCGATCAATCCAAGCACTTTGTATCGATCCAAACATTCAAATATTTCATACCGATTGGCCACTTATCGATAAGAAGAGCACATCGTGGATCTATATGAATGCCATCCCTTTTTAATTGATACGAAAAGGCTAGTTTATCATCGATACGAAATGAGCATCCCAGGATCAATATGAAGCATGAAGCACATCGGGTCAATGCGAACGAGGCGCAATTAAGATGGATAATTCGGTCACTCGGTATGAAAAGTGGATCGATCCTAAAAGTTACTGCCACGTCATCGGTTATCATGTGCCCAAAAGCGATACGAATAGAAGCGATGCTAATTCGACAGCATGTTGAAAATCTATACTTGCATCGATCATATCTCACAATCTTCAGGTCTAAATGCTACAAAATTTTCACAGGAGCTTGCGTATGACCTCAGAAATGTTCATGATCGATCTCAACTCAATTGGGAAAGATTTAGATCAATACGAATCTCATTTGTATCAATCATGGATCGAGTCGAAAGGACCACGGATCGATCACGTGATCCCACCCAGTGAGGGAAGGAGTCTTCCGACGTTTGAGATAGATATCCTTCTCCTACACATATAAATAGCAGCCCAAGGTCTTCAGAAAAGGGATCTTTTTTGTTCTTTTACGCCATTACTCTGCCGAACTCCATTGCAACTCAATTATTATCAACTATACTCTTGTAACTAGCGAGTGGTAATGAATAATGTAGCAACCCTTCAAAGTGGATGTAGGCTACAATGCCGAACCACTATAAATCTTGTGTTTCTAATGCTTTCCTTTTTAATTTTGAGTGTTCTTCATATTTATATGCTCTACATACTTTCTATCTGTGATCTATAATTGTGAACGAGTATTTTCATCAGCAGTTGGGTGTTTGAGACCAATTTTGGCCCAAACAGTACCCACTTCCTTTGTTATGGCCTAAGAGTTAGATCTTAGGAAACCAAACCCATGAGGGTTTAGAATTCCCTTTGTAAATAAAATTATCATTCCTATGAACAGAAGTTATAAAATATTTTATATACTTATTTCTAATCAAATGATTATTTGTTTTTGGAACCCAAATCTTAGTAGATTTTGAATGGGTTGTAGTTTTCGTTTGACTAATAGATTTTAAAACAAGCTTTTCAAGACTATTAGTTTTCTTATTGAAATTTTTATATATAGAGTATATTGTATAGGACTAGTTTTTACTTTTGTAAATTTGTTTTATCCTAATCCCTTTTTATTAGTAGTGGATTGTAAATTTTCTATGATTTTAGAAAGATTTTGTCTGCCCCTATTAAAGTTAGAAACATTTTTGGTAATATTATTTAATTTTGTTTTAAGAATAGTAATATCTAATTCTAATATTTTAACAATTGGTTTCATTTCATGATTTTTTGTTGATAATATGTCATTCTTTCCTTTTTGAGTCTTGATTTCATTACTTAACTTAGAAAGTTGAGAAGTAATATTAAAACAAGATTCTTATGAAGTAAAAAGTTCTTCTTCTAGGAAATTCTTTTCATCTCTTAACATATCAACTTCGATTTCATTTCTATTTATCCTTTCTAGTGAATCTTTTTATTTTCTTTTAAGATTTCTTAGTTTAGCTAATAATTCATAATTTATATCAACTAAATCATCAAAAATAAGATCGCTTGCAACATCATTTGTGGCCACAAAGCATACATTAACTTGTTATGAGTCTGTGTCACTATCATTGTCTGATGAGGAAGAAGAATCTGAATCAACTCATGTAACTAAAAAAGCTTGTCACTTCTTATATCTATCGCTCTTGATTTTGTGGTTATTTCTACTTTGCTTACGATCTAGACAGTCTTTCTTCATATGATCCTTTTTATGGCATTCATAGCATTCAAGAGTTAAGGATGATGGTTTTTTGTTTCTGCTATTCCCAAACTTTCCATTCTTTATAAATTTTAGAAACTTTTTGAAATTCTTTGTTATAGATGCCATACCATCTTCTTCTTCATCAAATTCTTCTTTTTCGGCATGGAATGCTATCGTTTTTTTTTCATCTTGAGCTTGAAATCATTTTTCCTGCAAATTAACTTCATATGACATGAGAGTCTATTAACTCTTCCAGTTTTATGGTAGAAATGTCATTAGCTTATTCAATTTCTAAGACTTTTTGTTCCCACTCATTCGTTAAAGAGTTTAGTACTTTTGAAACAATATCAAAATCGGTATTCTAATGCTAGAAGTGAATAATATATATCTTGAAACCTAGGATACATCTCATTTATGGTTTCATCTTGCTTCATTCTAAAATTCTAAAATCGATTCCTAAGCGTAGATATCTTACTTTGTTTAACCTTGTTAGTACCTTCACGACTGAATTTAAGAGTGCGCCAAATTTCATATGCTAAAGTGCACATACTAACTCTATTAAACTCATTTTTATCTAAGGAATAAAACAACATATTTATAGCCTTAGTATTTGCAGTAGCATCTAATTTCTGTGTATTTGACCATTATGCATAAGGAGTAGTAGGTAAAAAAATATTCTTGTTGCGTGATATTTCAAATGTCATATCCATTTGCTTGCTTGTAAATTCTCATCCTAGTTGACCAATAATTATAATTTAATCCATTAGATAGTGGCGGTCATGTAGTGGATTGACCTTCAACAAAACTCGATGTTGAGTTATTTTCCATATTACTTGAATATCAAAAACTTTGTTATGATTATATGATAACCTGCTCTGATACCAAGTGAAAGTGATAAGGATCGTGTAATATGAAATATTAACTAAACTATTTACTTGTGCGGAATATAAATATAAAAGTAAAAGTAAAAGTAACAAGTAAATGACACCAAAGATTTTTATACTGGTTTGAACTTCCCGTTCTACGTCCAGTCCCAGACTCCTTCTAGATTTAATCGATACCCTCACTTAACTCGGAGGAACAGGTATTACACCGCTTGAGCAACTGAATAAGACTTCAATTGCCTAGATAACCAAGTAGGACTTCTCCGCCTAAGGATACTACAATAGGACTTTAACTATATATAGCAGAAATGTGACTCAGTATGCTCTTGAATAGCACTAATAAGTCAATAACATACACCCTTTGTGTTATCTTCTCCTTTGTTGCATATCGTATAGTTTGTAATAAAGGAAGCAATTTTGATCATAAGAAAATATTCTTAAATGATCATGTGATCAAAAATATAAAGCAGTTTGGAATTGAATGCTTGAGAGTTCAATAGTATAGGTCAAGAGAATTGCAAATAGAATTGATTGTATAAACAATGAAATAATTTTCTTTATATAGAGTTTAATAGTTGTAATCGTTCGTGAAAAGAAACAGTGTAAAGTTAGGACTACAACTCTTAATTTAAGAGATGTAATCCTTCATGAAGAAGAGGCACCTTTTAAGAAAACTAGCCATTATACAGATTTAATCGGCTGAATAGAATGTAGCAGCCAGTTGAATCGATGATTTTGAAAACAACAAGAAACATTTTAGGAAGTTTTCAACATGCTGAATATAGTAATTCAATCGGTTGAATATTCAAAAATATTCATGTGTTAGTTTACAGATTCGGTTGGCTGACCTTTGCGGTTTAGCCGGCTGAATTTCAAGTTTTTGTGATGTTTTTTGAAAATTCAAATTCTGAGAAATCGTGTGTGTGTGTATATTATATAGAAGAGATTTTAAAAACTTAATACCTTTAGACACAGAAACTACGACTGTTGGTACTTTGTACCGTCAATTTGGTCTTCATTTTGATATAGTTGTCTCTTTATAAAGTTGATATTTCTTGAAAAAGTAGCTAGTATATACAATATATACTTATATAGTTGTCACTATCGAAACATCAAAATATAAAATTCTAACATAAGGGACAATAAGCGTAAGTTTCAATCACCAAAGAATAGGTCCACCCTCGTTTGCTACAAGTGTGGGAAGAAGGGTCACTTTTCTTAGGTCTGGTGGAGAAGGACAGGTGGTTAAAGCACCAATTGAGAAGTTTTTGAAGCTTGAGTCCTAATTTGCACCAAATGGCTATTATGGTTACTATCAGCCTATTCATTTTATTAGAGATTGTCCTATGCTCAAGAAAGGGGAGCAGCCTAGGGGTTTTGTCATTTCTGCAGCTGAGATGGTGAAGCAAATTGTTAAGGGTATACTATCTATTTATAGTTACATATTCGTGTCTGGTTTGATATTAGTGCTTCTCATAGTTTAATGTCCAGTATCTTTGATTATTTAGTTATGATCGGTATGTTAGAAACATTGAGTATTGTTTGTTATTGATTTGTGCTCAACCAGTTTATAAGCAGTTTTACCTCTCTAGATTAGGGGTTGGGTAGACAGTTTTTATAGGTACATTGAAACAACCACCTTGTGAATTAAGTTTTATGGTTTGACTATAAGGCATTTAGCGATAATGTTGGGTTAGACACTAAATTTAGTAAAAGATGTTTACTATAATAAAAAAGGAAAGATATAATATTTTGAAAATAAATATTTGTGAAAAGATTTATATAAGAAAGTGATTTTATATAATTATTGGCTTGTACAATGTAGTTTATAAATGAAAAGGATTTTAGTAATGAATTTAAGAACTTAAATCCCAGTATTTTTGAGATGTTTTTCAAGATTTTGGAGAAAATAATAGTATTATTTGAAAGTAAATATTTGGGAAATTGGTTTTGGAAATTGAGATCATTATACTTAGTATCATTATACAAAGTATTTGATACCGCTTTGGAATGATTTTGGTTAAATACTAAAAGTATGGTTTGGATGTACTGAAGTCACCTCTATCGCTTGAAAATAATTTCAGTGATAACTGCAGCATCATCATTATTCATACTCGGGTTTCTAAGTGTGGCATGCTACAAAGTTGTTAAAGTAAAATGGATTTTGAGTTAAAATTCCAAAAGTATGACTTGATATGCGAAAGTTATATGCATATATTATTTCAATATGATTTAAAAAGAAAACTGATATTTAGTTCTAAAAGTTCTCTTATTAAGTTATTTCATGGACACATAAGGTCTGTGCACTAGGAAAGTATGATATGTGCATCATGACATGATACGTTGTTTGATAGTTTTCATTGTTAAAATGAAATAGAATTTTTGACAATTTTGGACAGTCAGAAGCTTCCGAGTTATTTTAGAACTTGTAATCAAGTGACTTTGAAAATATAAAGTTGAGTTTATATAACATTTGAATTGAGTAGACAGCAAGTTAAAACAAGTGTTAAGTTGTTAAACATACTTGTTGAGTAAAACAAATTTGATGTTTTGATATATAGTCTTAGGATTTAATGGAGTATTATATGAGGATGAACCGAAGTTGTAAAAGGATTATAAACTTGAAGTTATAGTTTATGAAATGATGCATAAATAATTTAGTATTGAATGACATACTATTTGTATAAATGAATATGATTAAAAAGAATTGTTGTAATTAAGAAACCAATATGATAAATACATAAGTTGTATGTAGATCGTTCTATTTGCATAACTGTTCTTGATACAATATTCAGTACATGTTTTCGATATGGCTTACACCGGTCTGAACAAGAAATTTCACTCGCTTCTTGATGGCAAACATTTGATGCAGATTCGTGATATGATCTAGATGTTTTTTTATTATAGTATATGGCTATGCAAGGAGAACGGAGGTTTCTAATCAAGGAACCAAATTAGATTCTAAACTAGAGAGGTCAAGTGATCTATACCATTTGGGAAGTGAAATCTATGTAATCGAGCATGTGATTAGATCGAATATTATGTACAGATGCTACATGTACATCGTACGAGCTTTGGAATATTTATATGGCGTGTTATGTTAACTTATGAATATTTTGGGGAATGACTTTTTGATTAGTTATGAGCTAGCATGAATAATCGTCTAAGCATGAACCTAAGACTGCTGAGCATAAGGTATGATTAGTAGATTATTTATCATCCTTCGACGTAAACCTGAACGAACCATGAGCATTGCTTGCTAGTAATTTTGAATGCTATTTGAGTATTGATATGCCTATTCCTTTGTTAAGGTTAGAAGTGTAGAGGAGCAAGGATGCTCCAGGTGGTACTAAGAATACGGTGGGAGGATTGAAGGAATTCTATCCATGGTTGCTTATAGACTAGGGTTTCCTTCCTATCTTTGTATTCTACATCTTTTGATGTGTACTCATCACTTGCGGTGGGGCCGCTTATTATGCATTTGTTTGCAGTTTAGTTTGTATATAGTTTTAGCAAGATGCTATATATATATATATGTTATTCTTCCATCTTCTTTGATTATCGTTCTTATTTGAATTTCGAGGACGAAATGTTCTAAGTGGGAGAGAATGTAGCGACCTGGAAATTCGAACACTTCGTCTTCGAGTATCAAAAATTTTTACAATATAATTAAGTGTTATAAATATGAATTTATAACCTTATTAGACATCATTTAATTAATGAAGACTGGTAAAAAAAACTTGTTTTTGAAAATTGTTTAAAAATACATTTTTTAAATAAAAATCAATATTGTGACCGAAAATTGGTTCATTCATAAACAGCTTTTCAATCGATATAAGTTGTTCGAACTCTTGTGCACATATCGAATGATCAAATGAACACATTAGCAGCTAATTAACACATACACCTCTTCATAAAGCTTGGAATATTCTAGCAGCTTCCATATGGATAAGAGATATTATCGTAAGAGGGGTATAATGGTAATTAGCATAAAGGAGAAGGATGTAAAGGAGAAGTGATGGAATGTGAAGCTTCCATGGGATGGTGGGGAAAGTGCAAGCTTGAAGAACACCTTATGAAGCCTATAAATGGAGAGACATATCTTTAGGAATTAATCAAAAATTACAAACCAAAACCAAGCTTTTCTAATGGCTTCTTCATTTTATTTCTCTCTTATGTTCTAAAATGAAATAGTTGCAAATCAACTCCAAATCACTTCAAACTTTTCCACAAGCCTTAGTACGATATTACAACACCTTCTACCATTCCAAAACTTGAAGAAGCAAAGCCATGCTCTTCCCACATGCAATGGCCGTGAGTTATATGGGTAAGAGGGAAATAAAAGCAGAGTGAAGAAAAGTGAAGGAGGAGGGAAAGGTGGTTGAAAGTTTGGGCTTGGAATTTCTTAGCTCAGATCTTAGTTGTTGTTTGGTTAAAGATGAGTTAACACCTCACTTTGAATGAAAAATATAACATATGTATGTTGTAATTTGATTGTGTTTATGTTGTTTGAATTGTTGTTGACATATGTTAAAACATTGGTTTGAATTCTTGCTTTGGAAGTAAGGGTACACATGTGGTCCATGTACATGGACTTGTATGACATATGACTATGCCTTGAACAAAGCATATAAGTTATATATGGACTCGGAATTGGAAGTGCACTTATAACGATGGCCGCTATAGATGCAGTTATGAATTGCCTTGTTTTTGTCGATTGCTATGGTACTTTATAGAGAGATCGTTAAGGGTTTCTCGCCATATTTATAATGCATTATATATGTATGTTTGCTACTATTAAAAGCTTGGATAGTAAAAAGACAAGTAACATCTCGAAAAGTGGTCAAAACTTCACTTGTGCACAACTGTCCCGTTTACACTTTATTTTTGGACTTAAAAGGGATTAAAATGATATTTAAGTTTAAATATTTGTTTCATTATTTTTAAAGTGTTTACTAACTATTATTAGAGTATTTTAAAAATGGTTTGAGGTCTTTATGAATTTTTAATAATTAATTGTGAATTTTTCAAGAGGAGGTTTTTTTGACAAAGCATGTTCTTTTTCCAAGTTTTAAAGATTTTACAAACTTGTTATTTTCAAATACCATTTTGAATAAATGTTTTAAAACCTATTATAAGTATTTTCAAGTATTTTAAAAGTACATAAAAATGTTTTTGAAAAGGGGTTAGAATTGCTAAATGACCAGATGGTTAATTGTTTAATTACTTGTTTGAAAAGCAATTAACCATGCTTAATACTAAAATTCAACGAAATAAGGCTTTATCTATTTGTGGCAGTTAAGATTGACGTCGTGTAGGGATGGAGCAATAGAGCTCTAACCTACCAGTTTCCTTCTTCATCGAGAAATAGTAAGTCGAAAAATGATGGAAACATGTTAATCATGTTGATTTCTTACTTATTTATGGAAATTATTAATACCATACTTAATACTAAAAGCCATCGAGGTAGACTTATCTATTTGTGAGATTCAAGAATGAAGTGTCTAGACAAGGCTTTAATGCAACCAATGCTCAAACTTGCCTGGCTTCACTATCTGATGATGAATAGTTAAGTTGGAATGTCGGAAACCAGTTAAGAGTACGAATCTTGATTTATACAAGCAATTGTTTTTAACTAGAAAATCGATTATAAAACTTGACCAACTACTAACTTAAGAAGTTATTGAAAGATACCTCAATTTCATACCAATGAGAACCTCGAGGAGGAGTACTAGTATGAAACATCTCTAGCTTTCGCTTACTTTTGAGAGAACAGGAATTGAGCTAACCGTGAATTCATCGATTGGTTTTGGAAAGTCCGATAACTGGGTTGAGTGTACTTATATAAGGTGACTCAAAACCCATAATCACTTCAAAACCATATACGCCATCTATGATTTGGAAGCAGTTGTGTAGTGGAATGTTATGGAGTTGAATTGTCTATCCTAGGGTTAAGTCCAAGGAAAAGGTCAACATTAACATTTCAAATAATGCTATCGTGTGGGAATGTCTGTCTTGAGAGTATTCCAAAAGAGTAGATGACATCAGCATTCGTTGAAGGGTTTATGCAGGGTACCTATGTAGAGTTTCGAGATCTGTTCGACATGTTCAAATCCATATAGTGATTAATGATCTGTTCGAGATAAAGGAATCCAATTGGAGATTCATGTGCTGTTCGATCGATGAAGACTCATGTAAAGGATGTCGAATGTAGCCTCGACATCGGAAATGACTAAAACCAGGGTAAGATGCACAATCTTAGGTTTAGCTTATCCATTAGGGTATATCAACTTCATATCTAGAGTGTGCTTATTGATATGTTGCGCGCAGGAGTTGTTGATAGTTGGTGCCACACAGTTCATCGTTGGAGCGGTTTTGTTTACCTTAGAGTATATCTCATCTAGAGATATACGGTGCTTGAAAGAAAGTTTCTAATCATAGTCATCAAGTTCGGACTCAACTTGATCCGATGAGATCTTCATGGAAAATCTACTATGTGAATGTGCCTTAGCGGTATTAATTGTATACCTATTATTGTTGAAGCATTCAAAAAACAGCTATTTGATATGATTTATGTGCAACACTCTAGACATTTTCTATCATACCACTATATGTTTAACTTGACGAATAGTTGGTTTCATTTGAGGGATAAAACCGAAATCAATACTGTCTCAAAAAGGTTCTATTATATGTCACTCTTATTTCTTAAGATTTCACATTAGTTTACCAGGCTGATCCAAGTATTATTTTCTCCTTTTCTCGGATCAGCCCCGTGTATGTTTTCGGATTTAACTACGGACTCTTTGGAGATTATGGAGAGGAGCTGAATGATTAACTTCGGTAATATTCTTATTTTCGTAGCATTCCTGTATTGTATATATCAGCATCGTAAGGACATGCGGTTATAACTGTCCAGGCTGATGATAGTATTTAGGTTTAAGTAACTTCGATGTTTCTATATTCAGAGTAACCATTTGTACCGTTCCTTTGATATTGTATATTACTGTTTCATTGTGAGATTCTGATGTTGTGTTCTCTCTTTCTTGTTCTATTTCCTTTTCTTTTATTTTACCCTACCTTTCTATCTTTTCGGCAGTTGAATGCTCGACACACGAATACCATGAATGTATTTAGTGTCAACACTCGAGGGTCGAAAAGCGGGTCGTTACCCTTCTTGTTTGAAATGATGTACAATATGCTTGAATCTCCATGATTTTGTAGTTTTTGATGCTCAGCAGGCCGTGTTATACATGCGGTATTTCCTATACGAATCTAGTAAATTTCTTCCCTTTAACTCTGCTTTTTCAAATAATTGATCAGTTTCTAGTCTTTGATTTTCTTTGGTATTGTAGGCGTTGCAACTGCTATGCGTTTGTGAATGGCTTCCGCTTTGTAAGTATGCTTCTTTTCGATCCTCATTATTGTATAGTTCTTATAAGTCAGCTGTCACTTTATGGTTTTTGGAGTGCTATATTGCTTTGTCTAATTTTTCCATTAAGATTTGACTTTTAGATTCGATTAGTTTCCAAATTTTCATGCAATTTGTTCCTTCATTTTTGTGAACTCTTGAGTTCCTTTATTTCTATAAATGGTATATTATAGTAGTGAGAGCTATGAAAGCATAATTAAACTTTTTTAACTTGATTTTTTATTTGTGATTGATGTATTTGATACTACTTTTGCTGTTTTGTGATGCTTGATATTGACAGAATTTGAGTTTTGCTTTTGTAATTGACAAATGTGCCTTGAGAAACCACAAACAAAAAATACGTGTCCATAATTTTCTAGTTTAGATTTGCATAGCAAACAGATTATTTCACTATTGGTGTTCCATTTTACACCTATCTCTTGTTGGTGTTCTGTTCAGTGGTGTAAAATATGCATGGTGAGCCATTTTTGGACCGTTTGCTCTGCTTCAAATGACAGAAAACCAATCTACTTCTGCTTCTATTTCTTTTATACTAATGTGAGCCTGTGCTTCACACATGGCTTGATCTTAAATTATAACAAACATTATGTGTCAAGGGTATATTTTTATGCTTTTGAAGTAAATTTGCAAAGTGAGAAGAAATATTGATGAGTAATTAGCACTGTACATCTCTTATAGTAAAGTAATTTTGAAAAATCTAAAGAAATAGAACTAACCTTGAAAGTGAATAATGTTTAGTCGAAATTATAGTTAAATCTTGGACTATGTAAAAATTGTCTTAAAATCACCGCCATTACTTGCTTTTAGTCATAAGTCACGTTATCGGCCCTTTACCGGTATATTCATTTAGTAGATCATGCTCTAATCATGCGGGTATAAAAATATTTGTACACAATAGTGAATTTTCAAACAATAAACTGTTATTCATGACATTTTGCACTGGCAATAGAGGTTTGCAATGCAATATATCCTTTAAAGCAACCTGTTAGCTTAGTGGAACAGCAACAGACTGCGGAATATAATTTTAAAGAAAGAAAGGAACAGAAAAATAATAGTACAGGCATAACACAGTAGAAGTACACACAGCACTGACCCATAATATTCATCAAATTATATTTGAAACCAAAATCTAATATGCTAAATATCCTTTTATAAAACTATAATAAGCAAGCAAAATTGCAGATTGTAAATTATAAACGCACATATTTTCATAATATTCTAGATATTAACTTATGGTAATGCTAAGCAAAATTAATTGAATGCATAGTAAAATCTTGTTAGAGACCAAAAATTAAACAGCTGTACAGCATTGAATGAAATGAAAAATATATCATTTGATAGAGAAATTAAAGCGGGTAATGTTAATCTGAGAAAATACAGACATGCTATATTATGCAAAGCAAAGATTGCAAGTTCGACTCAATTATTTTCATAAGAAAAAATGTTTACATCACTAAACTGAAATGACAGGTTATTTGCATAAATATATAGAAAAAGTGTTCAAATTAAAATGTATCTTCATTGATCAAGCCTCAGTTGTCAATTGAATTTGTCAGTTGACGGCATCCATCCAGCCAACCAATTGGACTGAATGTTCTCCTATTTATCATGTAAGAAAATTTATTAGATTTCGTAACGACGCAAAACAAGATAGGTGCAACAGACTAATATGGCATATTTAAAAAACCCTTTGTAAACCAAGCACATAAAAGCTTAAAGGCAGACGAAATTATTGATCAACGTGTAAATTGATCTTCAATCAAGCTGAAGTATTCAGCGTTTTGAATTGGGTTACAGTAATGTAGAAGCTTTGTTCTGTTTTGTACAACCTTGTCTATTTTTTATGATGTATGAAGATGTTGTAGTAAACACTTTGAATGGTACAGAATTGATAACGTAGGCGAAGCTTAAAATTCTCAAAATTTTGTAGGCAGATGAAAAATAGTTGAATTATAACCAGTAAAGTGGTAATTAGGGACTTTTAATTTTGACGTAAGTATATTCAGATCAAGCGTCATTTTCTGTAAACCTATCCTTCACATGTTGATGACTATATAAAAATAATAGTTTCAAGAAAATAGGCATAGGGAAGAAGTTTCATAAAAACTTAGTTTCAGGGACAACAAGTTTGCTTTTTAGTCTAGAGGACACTTTTTAGTGTAAACAGAAAATGATAGTTACAACTATCATTCTGTGATTTACACTAAAAAACGTCCTTCGGCCTAAAATGCAAACTTCTTGTCCCTAAAACTGAAATTTTCTTCAACTTATTCCTTGAGCCTAAAAACCCCTCATAGTTTTATGCATGCTTAATTTTGAAATTGAACCTGATTAATAAATAAATATGAAAATAAAACTTACTGGCAGGAGCCCAAGTTGAATTAATTTAGCATGGAGGGAACTCATAGATTAAGGCATACTGATGGTAATTCGAGAATTAATATGCATTTATATCTATATAAATCAATAAAATGAAAATAATAATTTTGGGTACTGCACTCATTTACACTTGCAACTGAAAAAGTAGAAAGTAATGTCAAACCTACTTGTGCATAATTTTTTGCCTGTAATGACCCGATATTTTCAGCCATTCGCATCCGCACATGTCGGACTTGAATTGCTCAAAATACCGCGTTGTAAATAAAATTAAGCAAATCTCATAATATACAGTAAATAAATAATAACATATCACAGACAGAGTAAATAATAATGCAGCGGAAGTAAAAGAGATAGTAGATCATGAAGCTACTATATGTATAGAAGATACATCAGAGTTAAACAAGATACGACAGAAGAGTAACAAGATACATCAAGTACAAATCAGAATACATCACTGGAATCACTGCATACTGAAAACAAAATAGATGGCTGGATCTTCAAGCAAAGCTCCAACTCCGAAGGTGAGTCTTGAATGCTGAATCACTCAGTCTAACTCGAGCATAAAGAAAAACACAAAACACTCGAGTCAGGACATAAATACTCATGAACTGTAAATCAACTCAAGTGAACAGTAACAAAATGCATCAGTAACTTAAAGGATGCTTGGGATCGTCATCCTTTAAGGATCCGTTAAACTATTTACTATGTAGTAATATTGCGCTATTATAATAATGTCTACAGTAAAATAAACTTACTTTAAATTAGCGTTAAGGAGCGACCCAATATTCCCCTTAACATGTAATGGTCCCAATAGTCCATCCAGTATCAGCATACCTCCAGATCAGGAGACTACCCTAAATACTCCATGGGCTGCGGGAGAAAAACAAACTCGTAGTAAGGCTCGCTATGGTAGGTGACACAGCACACAAGGCAATGCCAGGGTATATATATACCAATTACGCACATAGGTTGGCCGGTAACGTAGCAGCCACTACGCCCACCTCGGAACACACTTCCAAATCAAAATCGAAGGATAGCCATCAAATCAACTACAAGTAAGAGTATAATATCGAAGAAGTGTGTCCGACTAGAGAAGCTACCCATTTTGGCTCAAGATCTATCCTATTTTAGCCACCTTAAGCCAACTTACGGGAGTCGGGTCCATGTAATATACCTCAAGAATGTCGCCACCATCCTACTTCATTCTGGAATCTCCACCGTGTACACAGTTGTTAAAGTGGTTTTCAGAGTTGGCAGAGAGTGTGACAACTTCTGATCCCGGTCTCTTTAACAACCAAACGTTATTATAAAGCCGTGGTCATTTCAAAATAGTTCATACTATAAAAATCAAATTATTTCATTTCAAAACTATATTCCTTTCAAAATAGTCTATACTTCGAAACCAAATCATTTTTATTTTAAAACTATATTCAAATCAATACGATATCATTTCCATTTCAAACATATATTCATCTTTCAAAAATCATAATATTTTCAAAGTTATAACTCTTTCGAAACCAAAATACTTGAAATCATTATACTTTGAAAATAATAACATTTCGAAATCATACATTTGAAATCATGGAACATTCCTTTAATTCTTTACATTCTACAAATTTATTAAATCAAACTCAAATTTTCAAATTTCCAATTTAATTCAATTCAAACCATCAGTTTCAATTTCTCAACAACCATTTCAAATCATATCAATTTCAAACATAGATTGGATCCACAAAATAAACTATTCAATTTTTAATATATTTCAAAGCTTTAATATCCCACATTTCAAAACTAAATTTTATAATTTCATTTATCTCAAATTTAACTTCATTATTACTTAGTTTTGAAATATTCATTTCATAAATCCAATATTATTTAAATAAACTCAAATTACCAGTAAACTAAATATCCCTCATACAAATATAAACTTCAAATATTCATTATCGAATAGATCAAATCAAATATCAGTCTAAATTCACATTCTTTATCAAAATAAAGATTATGTCATTCAAAACCATTTCAAAATCTTTTCCTTTCAAATCCTTTATCAAATCATTATTTGAATTCAAACTCAAATATTCAAATTTAAATATCATTTTAAAATCAGAGATATCATTTCAAAACACATTTTAAAATTTCATTCAAAAATTCATTTATCTCATTTCATTCCATTTAACACATAACCAAGTAAGCCTTATTTAAATTCAAATTCAATTTAAATTCCCTAAAAATTTAAATTTAAATGTTGAAATATATTCCAAACTCCTAAAATTTCACAAATAATCAAATTTCCAAAAGTTAAATCACTTAACACTTTAAATATAACTCAAATAGTGTTAAAATGTATAATATTTCAAAACATTGTCAAATTATAGCGACTACAGCATTTATAAAGTGCTATCGTAGCTTACAGTTTCCAAAATAGTTTAGTTTAGGAAAAGTGGCATTTATAAAATGACGTAAGAGATATTTAGTTATTACAACATACTTAAATTCAAAAACAACAACATTTAAAAATGCTGTCATAAGACGACAACATTTTTTTGGAAATGCTATTAATAAAATTTCATATTTTATTGTACCTTTTCAGAAACAATAAAACTTCAATTTTAGCAAATTTTAAACTTATAAATCATATTTTTAGACTTCAAAATTTCACATTTAAAACAACTTAACATATGATTTATCACAATAAATTTTTTATGATTAAATATCCAATTAAAACTCAATTCATTTGTTAAGTCAAAATTCATTGCTTTCTTAACTTATAAATTTTACAAAACTTAACATTTTACTTCAAATATCATTTCTAAACTTTAAAATTTATTTCCGTTATTCTTACATTTTAAAAATAAAATTTAAAGTCAAAAATCACATTTACTTCAAAATTACGTACTTAAATTCACAAATTCAAAACTTAATAATTAGCCTTCTTAAAACATAAAATATATATTTTTAAATCAAATTTCATACTTTTAAAAAAATACATATCTGAACGAAAATCAATTTTAAAAATATACCACGGGGTCTATTTATAATTTTCTAACCTAGGTCAAGTGATAGGATATATATCATTTCAATCCGCAATTTAAAAAGAAAACCCGAGTTCTATCATTTCAAACCCGCAATCCCAAGTCAAATAAAAATACAATAAAAATCACTCAGGCCTATCATTTCAGCCCATAATGATTTTTCCTTATTCTAAAGTCCGTTCGGGTATGCATCATTTCAACCCATAGCGACTCTATTCTTACAGGAAACTTGCAGTGAATATATGCATAAACAATATAAACAATTATACTAACATGTCAAAGTCACATTATAATGTCATATATCATATGTCAGGTGATAACTAACAAAGTTAACATGGTAATAACATGGCGTAACATATCATATAATCATCATTTACTTGCATAAACATTTTTAATTACTAAACACTTGCCATCAATTCACTATTTTGTAAGTAAAATGTCGAAGTGAGAAAGACTCACCATTTCAAGCTAGAGTTAGCAAATCACACTACACGAATAAATTCCAGAAAGCACGACATGGCACGACACAACATGACTTGATTCAAATGAGAAAGAGAGAGCCAAGATATGATCTTGTAAGCAACAAACCAAACAAGACAAAGAAAAACAATATACACATAAATATATTTAACACAAAACAATATAGAAACAAATTGAATTACAAAGCAACAAAGACACGATAGTTAGACCTTTCCTTAATCACTCCAATGCTCGACCATAGGAGATCAAGTGCTCAACAATGATGGCATTATAGCTCGGGTTATGTAATCAATATGGCACGGCAATATGGAGATGTAGATTGTAGAAGTTGCAACATGAAGAAGATAAAGGGTCAGGGCAAAATAAGTGGAGTTTTGGGCAAACAAGGCTCGGCCTTAGGTCAATTGGGCTGGGCCAAAGGCAAGTACAGGTCATGTCAGACGACAGGTGACAGAGGTAGTGTAGCTGCTAGTGGTGGTGGCTAAGGGGGTGGCCGAAGTGACTATAGGAAGGGGTGATGAAGTATTAGGCTCGGCTAGGCAATTTCAAGGGGTTTGGTGCAAAGTATTGTGGTGCAAGCATCAATAGATGTCACGGCCTGATCTTGGCCAGAGAAGAGGCTGATGGTGCTGCTGTGGATGATGAGGTGGTGGTTGGTGGTGAAGGTGGAGAGGGTAGGCCGAGCAAAGCTTGAAGAAGCAAAGGCAAATCACTAGAAAAAGAAGAAGGAAATGAGAAAGAAAATGAAGCTATTAACAAAAAAAAATTCCTTTGAATGATAGCCGCGAGTTTGAGAAGACGAGAAATATTTCTCACATGAAAATGAAAAGGAAAGTCGTGGCTGAAGCAAAGAGATGTGTACGGCTAAACAATGAAGTGAAAAGGCAAGAAAATGAAAAGACAAAGGTTAATGGAAAGACCCAAGGAAAATGAAAGGGTTTTGACTCTTTAAATTTCCATTTCTTTAAATCAAAATAAACAAAATAAAAGTAAGTAAATAAATAGAAAAATAAAATAAAATAAAATTAAAGTGAAAAAAGAGAATAAATAAATATTTTAAGGAAAAATAGAAAATAAATAAGAAAATAGTTATTAAATTGAAACTAGAATGTAAAAAATTGTAAACAATATACAATTAACATTTGAAAATTATAACTACACTTATAAAATGTTTTAAAAATAAAACATATACATAACATGTCATGTTACACATATTAGAATATGATATGACAAACAAAAATATTATTTATATGAATTAAAATAAACAATTTTGTTAAATAAACAATTTACATACAATGGTTTAAAAAGCATAACTTTCACAATATTAATCGGATTTCAACGAAACGAAAAGCGATATTTTTAAAATTTTACTTACTTTCAAAATAAAAGATAAAATTCAAAATTCAAAATATTTAAATTTTATATTTAAAAGTCAAAGTTTGACTATATTGACCAAATTTAAATATTCTATTTATTCATGTTTGGAAATTCTAATTTATATACAAAATCAATATTTATATTTAAAATAACAAAATTTATTCTGTCTGCAGTAGTGGCGTAGTGGTAAGATATTGCTTGCTGGTAAGCAGGTTGCAGGTTCGATCCCCATCTGCCCTACCCCCAATTTCAAGGCGCGGAGGTGGGTCTCTGATAAATCCAAGATAAAAACTGGTTGGAGACATCAAATCTCTGTGCTGGGCTAGCTAAAAAGAGGGGTCAGTGTGGCGGACAGTTGTATCCCCTAGCTTTACTCTCCGGAGTAGGGTTTTGAAAAAACAAAATTTATTCATTTTTAATAAATAAAATAAGGTTTTTAAATCAAAAATTCAATTTAAAATAATTAAAATATACAATTAAAATAATCACAAAATACAGGGTTGTTACACTCTCCCCCACTCAAAACTTTTCTTCCCCGAAAAGGAATGAGGTACAGGAAAACACAGAAAAGATAGAATGAAATAGGATTAAGACAAGATGACAAAAATATTGAAATTATGCCTGATAACTGTTGTTATATGTAAGTTTAATAAGGTGGAGATGATCTTCCCAAGATCCTTTGGAATCAAGAATACAAGTACGAAAAGATCTTATGGAATCTGATTCACCCTTTCCGCTTGACCGATGGTCTATGGATGGCAAGCAGTGCTCAGATTCAAAAATGAGTAACAAAGATTATAGAAAGATTTCTAAACATACTGGTATAAGTGATAGCCTCCCCATTCTGTAGCAAGATAAGGAAAATAAGGACAACCAAAAGATAGTTTGAAAAACAAAATAAGATAATAAATTTGAAACCATGAAAATTTTAACTTAAACTGAAAATTAAATTTTTACGTAAGTTAAATAATTCTTAACTATCTCAAATTTCATTATCTTATCATCCAATTATCTTAAATTAACAATCTCTAAAATCATGGATTTGAAAAAAAATCATTTATTATACTAAAAATGTACCCAATAAAATTTAATTCTTCTTTTTTCCTAATTATAATAAAATTTATTCCTCTCAATATATTTTATCACCTATGTTAAATATATTTATACTTATTATAATTGCTTTAAATTTATTCTTTGTTCTTTAACATCATTTTATATTGTAAATTATTCCATTACCCTTTTTTGCTTTATTTACCTCCGTTAATCTTTTATAACTAAAATTTAAGTGTATAACATTTATTATAACCACTCAAAATTTATTTATAAAATCCTTTAATATTGTATATTATCCAATTACATATTCAACTTCTGAAACTTTAGGTAAGTTATATTCGAATGAAATTGTGTATTATACAAATAAAACTTTCTAATTTAATCATTTCAAGCTTGAATATTTATCCAAATCTTGAAATTATACTTAAAAATTATCTTTCAAGATAAAATTAAGGAATTAAATTTTTGATAAATTCCAAACTATTTAGAGATAAATAAATGCACATATACTATATATATATCTATGTATCCATACACATTTAAATCATATATCAACATATGTTATAAATCTAGTCTTAATTTAGAGACTCAAATCAATTAAATTCCCAAAAAAACTGTAGCAAGACTACAGAACGGTCTCTTCACTTCGAAACTTGAAAATGAATGTTGATGATGCTGCAGTCATCATGAAGTTATTTTCCAGCGACAAAGAGAAGAGCACTAGTTTTAAACTTTAAAATTCTTTGGAAACAAATTTCTATTCAAAAATACTTTAAATAGTATATCCTTTAAACTTTAACTACAAGGTTTGAAATCCATCGGAAATTAAATTCTCAAATTCTTGTTTTAAATTCATTTTAAATTTCCAAATAAATTTATAACCATATTTATAGTTCAATTATTTATATATGAAACAAGAGATAATGATATATAAAATCAAATATTATTTCTTAACAACCAATTCAATAAAATCCAAAAAAATTTATAATATAGTTACAACATTTATTTCATTACTAAATTTGAAAAAAAACATATTGTGTCAGTTTGATCTGTTCAAATGTTTTAGAAATCTTATCGATAGCATTGATCAGACGAATCTATCAGAAACCCAAATCAACATCAACAACTCAAACAACACAATATATAAAACATTTTACATATTAGTTTACAAATACATTTCAAGAATGATTTGAAGACAAGTTGGAAACAAAGATGAGATGATTAAATAACAAAATAGGGAGATGGATAGTCTTATATAATTAGCGGGCAACCTTAACCGCGTCAACCGTGACTTAAAGAATAAGATCGATGTGGATTTCTGGGTAAATCAACATTTAAATCAACATTCGGTCTCAAGAGATAGAATTTGAGATTATAAGAGATACTAGCATATAAACTGAGGATATAAAATCTTTGGTGAATCGATGCAATTGTAAAGGAGTTTCACCCCTTTACAAATCAATTTGAGATTGGCGAGACCGCCGACTCATTATAAAGATCATTCGAAGTGGTGTTATGTGATACTCCAGAATCAAAAGAAGACGAATAGTGAGGGATACAAATGGATTTTGGGACCGTAGGGAACGTTCCAAAATGCAAAGGAAACGAGTCAAAAAAAGAAGAGATTCAAACTCGAATGAAAGTGATTCTGTAAATACATTCACCATATATGCTGAGTTTTTCCTAGAGCTACCAAAGCTTTGATACCAACTGTAACGACCCGATATTTTCAACCATTTGCATCTGCACATGTCGGACTTTATTGCTCAAAATACTGCATTGTAAATAAAATTTGGCAAATCTTAGAATATACAGTAAATAAATAATCATAGATCACAGACACAGAGTGAATAATAATGCAGCGAAAGTAAAAGAGATAGTACTTCATGCAGCTACTATATGTATATAAGATACATCAGAGTTAAACAAGATAAAATAGAAGAGTAATAAGATACATCAAGTACAAATCAGAATACATCACTGGTATCACTGGATACTGAAAGCAAAATAGATGGCTGGATCTTCAAGCAAAGCTCCAACTCCGAAGGTAAGTCTTGAATGCTGAATCACACAGTCTGACTCAAGCGTAAAGCAAAACACAAAACACTCGAGTCAGGACATAAATACTTATGCACTGTAAATCAACTCAAGTGAACGGTAACAAAATGCATCAGTAACTTAAAGGATGCTTGGGATCGCCCATCCTTTAAGGATCCATTAAACTATTTACTATGTAGTAATATTACGCTATTATAATAATGTCTACAATAAAATAAACTTACTTTAAAATAGCGTTAAGGAGTGACCCAATATTCCCCTTAACGCATAATAGTCCCAGTAGTCCATCCAGTATCAGCGTACCTCCAGATCGGGAGGCTATCCTAAATACTCCATGGGTTACGGGAGATAAACAAACTCGTAGTAAGGCTCGCTATGATAGGTGACACGACACACAAGGCAATTCCAGAGTAGATATACCAATTACGCACACGGGATGGCGGTAACGTAGTAGCCACTATTCCCACCTCGGAACACACTCCCAAATCAAAATTGGAGAATGGCCATCAAATAGACTACAAGTATGATTATAGTATCGAAGAAATGTGTCCGACCAGAGCAGCTACCCCTTTTGGCCCGAGATCGCTCCCGTTTTAGCCACCACCTTAAGCCAACTCATGGGAGTTGGGTCCACGTAATATACCTCAAGAACATCGCCACCATCCTACTTTATTCTGGAATCTCCACCGCGTACACAGTTGTTAAAGTGGTTTTCGGAGTTGGCAGAGAGTATGACAACTTCCAATCCCAGTCTCTTTAACAACCAAACGTTATTATAACGTCGTGGTTATTTCAAAATAGTTCATACTACAAAAATCAAATCATTTCATTTCAAAACTATATTCCTTTCAAAATAGTTTATACTTCGAAACCAAACCATTTTTATTTCAAAACTATATTCAAATCAATACGATATCATTTCCATTTCAAATATATATTCATCTTTCAAAAATCATAATACTTTCAAAGTTATAACTCTTTCGAAACCAAAATACTTGAAATCGTTATACTTTGAAAATCGTAACATTTCGAAATCATACATATGAAATCATGGAACATTCCTTTAATTCTTTACATTCTACAAATTTATTAAATTAAACTCAAATTTTCAAATCATATCAATTTCAAACATAGATTGGATCCACAAAATAAACTATTCAATTTTTAATATATTTCAAAGCTTTAATATCCCACATTTCAAAACTAAATTTTATAATTTCATATATCTCAAATTTAACTTCATTATTACTTAGTTTTAAAATATTCATTTCATAAATCGAATATTATTTAAATAAACTCAAATTACCAGTAAACTAAATATCCCTTATACAAATATAAATTTCAAATATTCATTATCGAATAGATCAAAATCAAATATTAGTCCAAATTCACATTCTTTATCAAAATAAAGCATTTCAAAATCATTTCCTTTCAAATCCTTTATCAAATCATTATTTGAATTCAAACTCTAATATTCAAATTTATATATCATTTTAAAATCATAGATATCATTTAAATATCATTTCAAAACACATTTCAAAATTTCATTAAAAAATTCATTTATCTGATTTCATTTCATTCGATTTAACACATAACCAAGCGAACCTTATTTAAATTCAAATTCAATTTAAATTCCCTAAAAATTCAAATTTAAATATTAAAATATATTCCAAACTCCTAAAATTTCAAAATTATCAAACTTCCAAAAGTTAAATCATTTAACACTTTAAATATAACTCAAATAGTGTTAAAATCTATAATATTTCAAAACATTGTCAAATTATAGCAATGACAGCATTTATAAAGTGATATCGTAGCATATAGTTTCCAAAATAGTTTAGTTTAGGAACAACGACATTTATTAAATGCCATAATAGATATTTAGTTATTACAACATAGTTAAATTCAAAAACAACGGCATTTAAAAATGCTGTCACTAGACCACAGCATTATTTTGAAAATGCTTTTAATAAAATTCAAGAATTTATTATAACTTTTCAGAAACAATAAAACTTCAATTTTAGCAAATTTTAAACTTATAAATCATATCTTTAGACTTTAAAATTTCACATTTAAAACAACTTAACATATGATTTATCACAATAAAAATTTTATGATTAAATATCCAATTAAAACTCAATTCATTTGTAAAGTCAAAATTCATTGCTTTCTTAACTTATAAATTTTACAAAACTTAACAATTTACTTCAAATATCATTTCTAAACTTTAAATTTCATTTCCATTATTCTTACATTTTAAAAATAAAATTGTAAGTCAAAAATCACATTTACTTCAAATTTTGATACTTAAATTCACAAATTCAAAACTTAATAATTAGCCTTCTTAAACCATAAAATATATATTTTTAAATCAAATTTCATACTTTAAAAAAATACATATCTTAAGAAAAATCATTTTTAAAAATATACCACGGGGTCTGTATATAATTTTCTAGCCTAGGTCAAGTGATACGGATATATATCATTTCAATCCGCAATTTAAAAAGAAAACCCGGGTTCTATCATTTCAAACCCGCAATCCCAAGTCAAATAAAAATACAATAAAAATCACCCAGGCCTATCATTTCAGCCCATAATGATTTTTTCTTATTCTAAAGTCCGTTCGGGTATGTATCATTTCAACCCATAGTGACTCTATTCTTACAGGAAACTTGCAGTGAATATATGCATAAACAATATAATTGTTTATATACTAACATGTCAAAGTCACATTATAATGTCATATATCATATGTCAGGTGATAATTAACAAAGTTAACATGGTAATAACATGGCATAATATATCATATAATCATCATTTACTTGCATAAACATTTTTAATTACTAAACACTTGTCATCAATTCACTATTTCATAAGTAAAATGTTAGAGTGAGAAAGACTCACCTTTTCAAGCTGGAGTTAGCAAATCAAACTACTCGAATAAATTCCAGAAAGCACGATATGGCATGACACAGCACACTTGATTCAAATGAGAGAGAGAGCCAAGATATGATCTTTTAAGCAGCAAACCAAACAAGACAAAGCAAAACAATATACACATAGATATATTTAACACAAAACAATATAGAAACAAATTGAAATACGAAGCAACAAAGGCAAGATAGTTAGACCTTGCCTTAATCACTCCAATGCTCGACCATAGGAGATCAAGTGCTCGGCCATGATGGTGTTATATATCGGGTTATGGAATCAATGTGGCATGGAAACATGGGGATGTAGATGGTAGAAGTTGCAACATGAAGAAGATAAAGGGTGAAGCCAAAATAAGTGGAGTTTTAGGAAAACAAGGCTCCGCCTTTAGTCAATTGGGCTCGGCTAAAGGCAAGTACAGGTCAGGTCAGATGACAGGTGATTGCCATAGGGGGTGTAGCTGGTGGTGGTGGTTGCGGCTAAGGGGGTGGCCGAAGTGACTATGGCTAAGGGGGTGGCCGAAGTGACTATAGGAAGGGGTGATGAAGTATTAGGCTCGGCTAGGTAATTTCAAAGGGTTTGGTGCAAAGTATTGTGGTGCAAGCATCAATGGATGTCACGGCCTGATCTTGGCCAGAGAAGAGGCTGATGGTGCTACTGTGGATGATGAGGTGGTGGTTGGTGGTGATGGTGGAGAGGCTAGGCCGACCAAAGCTTGAAGAAGCAAAAGCAAATCATTAGAAAAAGGAGGAAATGAGAAAGAAAATGAAGCCATTAACAAAAAAATTTCCTACGAATGATAGCTGATGCAGCGCGATCTACAGAATTACGAGGCTTAAGTCACTCACGACCTAAGGACGAAGTTTTAGGTCGCTCACGACCTAGTGAGGTAAGCTCGCAAGTGCAATCTGCAGTGAGGTTTGATGGGCAACGACCTAATATGAAGATAGCTCATCCAAACGACCTAATAAATCAAGGCAAACGACCTATCGAAATTGATGAAGAATTAGGTCGCTCGGAGTTAAGTCGCACGGGGTTAGGTCGCTAGGGATATGCCGCATATGCTGGGATTGGTGATGCCTTAGGTCGCTCCGACCTAACTCCAACGACCTACGACCTAGTTAGGTCGCGTAAAGAAGATCACGTTGTTGAAGCCTTAAGTCGCATGAAGAAGTTCTGAAGCTTACGACCTACGATAGGTCGCGGCAACGAGTTACGACCTAAGTTGGCTCGCATGAAGGTTTCCTGAAGCTGTTTTTCTTAAGTCGCTACAGTTTTGGGTCGTGTTTGTTTAGGTCGCGTGGGTTGTATTTTAGGTCGCAAGTCGTTTGTTTCTTGAGTTGTTTGTGTTGTAAATATGTGTTGCATTCTGTTATGTCGTTAACGACCTTGTTTAGGTCGTTATGTCGTATGTTGTGTACGTTGTTAGGTCACGTGCGACCTAGGTCGTGTTAAGTCATGTTATTTTAAGTCGTTGGTCGCGTGGTGACTTATGTTGAGATGTTCGATAATAGGTCGCTGCCGACCTATGCTAAGTCGTGTATGCGAGACTTGTACATATTGTAAGCCTATAAATAGGCATGGTGTGGGTCATTTGTAACTCGGGTTTTTGTTGAATAAAATTCTTGTTTGTTTGCTTTGTGCTTTCATTAAATCGGTAGTTGAGTGTGATCTCCTATCTCCACCTACGGTATTCGAGTGCGCTCGAATCAACGTTCGTTGAAGCCAACTCGCGGAATCAAGTGCTCTTGATCAACGCTCGAAGAATTGTAGATCTCTTCCACGGTATCGTGCGCGATCAACATGTCAGAGATAGCTAGAATTCGTTATCTTCGGATCAACGAATTTGGGCCTTTCAGTATTTCTCAATCCACCGATTGCTACTTTCACCGTTTCATTTAATTTTCGAATATCCGCTGCGTCAGTTTGGTATCAGAGCTAGACTTAGCCAATCATAGCTAAGCCGAGACTTGGAGCCAAGGAGTTTGAAGTTGAAGTTCATCTTGTTGAAGTTTGAGCCGTGCATCACTTGTTTAAGCCGAGAGTTTGAAGTGTAGGCCGAGTTTGTATTGAAGCGTTGAGCTTGTGCGAGTTAGTTGAAGTTTGAAGTTGTTTGAAGTGCGTTTGATTCGTTGAAGTATTTGTGTTTGATTCAATCATGCCACCAAGGAGAGCTAATCGTCACCAAAATGTTGAAGCGTTGTATAGAAGAGAAGAAGCCGAGCAGATGGAACAACGCATTAATGAGAAATTTGATGAAGGCATTGGAAAGTTAGAGAAATTGATGAATGATTTGAATCAAAATCAAAGGAGGGGATCACCAGTCTCGAACCATGGAGGAAACCGAGTTTCGCCATCGGTTACGGAAGCGAGGAGGGTATCACTGCAATATTTCAGAGAAAGAAGAGAAACATTAATTTCATCAAGAAGAGATCACCATGATTATAGACATGAAGAGAGAAGAACTCCACGCGAGTTTGAAGATGAGCCATATAGAGATGAAGAGAGACAAAGTAGAAGGGACATGCGTGATCGAAGGGATGTTGATGGTCGAGATCAATATAGACATACATTTGATTTTGATGAAGATGGTGATAGAGCTAGCATTCATTATCGAGATCGAGACCAAGTTCGAAATTCATATCGGGATGTTGAGATGATCGACGTTGGGAGTCCGGTATGAAGGTGGAAATTCCAGAATTCAAGGGTGGAATGGTAGCAGAAGAATTTTTGGATTGGTTGTTTAATGTTGAAGAGATCTTTGATTTCAAAGAGGTTCCGGAAAATCGTCTAGTGAAGTTGGTTGCTACTAGGTTGAGGGGGAGAGCTATAGCGTGGTGGCAGCAAACCAAACTTACACGAGAACGGATGGGGAAGTCGAAGATTGAATCATGGGAGAAGATGAAGAAACTGATGAAAGCTACATTTTTACCTTACAATTATCAATCACTCATGTATCAGAGGTTGCAGAATCTGAGACAAGGGACAAAGACTGTTAATGATTATGCTGATGAATTTTATCAACTGATTGCTCGAAATGACATTATGGAGACAAAGGAATAATTGACTGCGAGGTTTGTTGGAGGGTTGAGGATGCAGATTCAAGACATGGTGAACATGTTTGATCCTAGATCTGTAGCAGAAGCACATCAGAAAGCGTTGGCTTGGGAAAAGCAGGGAAGGCGAGGAGGTGGTGTGTTTTCAAGTTCCAATACTCAGAGCAAGGGTGTTAGTGGGAGTTCCAATGTTTCTAAATCTGTCAGTAAAACAGTTGTGAATGAAGTTGCAAAGGCGAAGGTCAACAACAGTTTCAAATGTTATAATTGCCAGGAAGTGGGGCACAAGAGTAATGAATGTCCGAAACCGAAGAAACGAACTATGATTGCTGAAGCTGAAGGTGAGAATGTTGATGAAGATTATTCTAGTCCAACTGAGGAGGATGAACAGGATGTTGCATCAGGAGATGAAGGATGTTATCTAATGATGAGGAGGTCTTGTTTAATACCGAAGCAGGAAGAAGAGGCTAGTTGGTTGAGGAGTAACATCTTTCAGTCAACGTGCACTATTATGGGGAAGGTTTGTAAATTTGTGATTGACGTAGAAAGTTGTGACAATATTATTTCTACCGAAGCCGTGAGAAAGTTGAAGCTGAAAACGGAGAAGCATCCAAATCCTTACAAGTTAGCATGGCTAAGAAAAGGAGGAGAGGTGAAGGTGGACAGGCGAGTTCAAGTTCCATTTTCTATTGGGAAGAAATATAAAGACGAGATCTGGTGTGATGTTTTGGAGATGGATGTTTGTCACTTACTTTTGGGAAGACCATGGCAGTATGATCGAGCAGTGCAACATGACGGTCGGACCAATAACTACAGCTTTATGTTTGAAGGTGTTAAGATCATTTTGGTTCCAAAGAAGAGACAGCAAGGAGAGAGAAAATCAAAGGAAATTGAGGGGCTGAAGACTTTGTTGACTTTGAAGGAATTCATCGAAGAAGTAGAGGAGAGTCCAGAGGTGTTTTTGTTTATTGGACATGAAGCTACTGAATCTGTTGAAGTTCCAGAGGAAGTAAAACCGATATTGGAAGAATTCAGTGATGTGTTTCCAGAAGAGTTACCAAGGGAGCTACCGCCTTTGAGGGATATTCAACATCAGATTGATCTTGTGCCAGGGTCAGTGTTACCTCACAGGCCACATTACCGGATGAGTCCCAAGGAGCATGAAGAACTAAGAAGGCAGGTGGAGGAGTTGTTAGAACAAGGGTGTGTTCAGAAGAGCTTGAGTCCATGTGCTGTGCCATCCTTATTGGTACCGAAGAAGGATGGAACATGGAGAATGTGTACGGACAGTCGGGCTCTAAACAAGATCACTATGAGATACAGTTTTCCTATGCCAAGGTTTGATGATTTGATTGACCAGTTGAGTGGAACTGTTGTGTTTTCGAAGATTGACTTGAAGAGTGGATACCATCAGATTCGTATTAGACCGCGTGATGAGTGGAAGACTACTTTTAAAACAAGGGAAGGTTTATACGAATGGCTGGTAATGCCGTTTGGCTTGTCAAATGCTCCGAGTACTTTTATGTGGGTGATGAACCAGATTTTCAGACCATTCATTGGGAAGTTTGTAGTAGTTTACTTTGACGATATTTTGATCTATAGTGGGAGTATGGAAAAGCATGTCCATCATTTGCGTGAAGTACTGTTGATTCTACGACAAGAGCAGTTCTATGCAGCAGCAAAGAAGTGCGTGTTTATGACGGACAGTGTTTTATTTCTGGGGTATGTTTTGTCAAAGGAAGGTATTCAAGTGGATGAAAATAAAGTGGAAGCTGTCAGGAGTTGGCCACAACCCAAGACAATTACTGAAGTGAGGAGCTTTCATGGATTGGTATCTTTCTATCGAAGATTCATTCCGCACTTCAGTAGCATAATGGCACCTGTAATCGATTGCATGAAGGGAAAGAAGTTTGCATGGTCAGAGGAAGCAGGGGTTGCTTTTGAGAAGATCAAGACACTGTTGACGAGAGCACCAATTCTAGTATTGCCAGATTTTCAGTTGTTGTTTGAGTTACATACTGATGCTTCGAAAGTTGGAATTGGTGGAGTTTTGAGTCAGAAAGGAAGACCAGTTGCTTATTTCAGTGAGAAGTTATCTAGAGCCAAGTTGAGATATAACACTTATGATGTGGAATTTTACGCGATTGTCCAAGCCGTAAAGCGCTGGAGACATTATCTGTTTCAGAAGGAGTTTGTTCTCTATACGGATCATGAAGCTTTGAAACATTTGCAAGGGCAAGATAAAATTTCAGCTAGGCACGCTTCATGGGTCGCGTATTTACAACAATTTACTTTTGTTGTGAAACACAAGTCGGGGTGACGAATCGTGTAGCTGATGCTTTGAGTAGGAGGAATCATTTATTGACAACAATGAAGGTTGAAGTGACAGGATTTGAACTATTGCCAAAGTTGATTGAAGAAGATCCTTACTTTACGAAGTTTGTTGAGAAAGTCAAGGATGGGAGAACTGATGAATTTGTGTTGGTGGATGGATTCTTATTCAAAGGAAATCGATTATGTGTACCAGATTGTAGCTTGAGAATGAAAATCGTTAAAGAGTTACATGAAGAGGGTCATGTTGGACGGGATCGCACATTGCAGTTGATTTCTCAGTCTTACTATTGGCCATCGATGAGAAGGGAAATTAAAAGATTTGCGCGTAGATGTCATATTTGTCAAGTTTCGAAAGGGACAGCTACAAATGCGGGGTTGTATATGCCTTTACCTGTTCCTACGAAACCGTGGGTAGATGTAAGCATGGATTTTGTGTTGGGCTTACCGAGGACTCAACGGGGAAATGACTCTATATATGTTGTGGTGGATCGTTTCTCGAAGATGGTACATTTTGTTGCTTGTAAGAAGACGGCAGATGCAATTCATATTGCTCAGTTATTCTTCAAAGAGATCTATCGACTTCATGGGTTGCCAGAGTCTATTGTGTCTGATAGAGATACTCGTTTTCTGAGTCACTTTTGGTTAAGTTTGTGGAAGATGGTCAGAATGAAATTGAAATTTAGTAGCGCTTACCATCCGCAAACTGATGGACAAACGAAGGTGGTTAACAGATCGTTGGGAAACTTATTAAGATGTCTTGTGAAGGACAATTTGAAGAGCTGGGATTCGAAATTGTGTCAAGCGGAGTTTGCTCACAACCATGCGGTTAATCGAAGCACAGGATTCAGTCCATTTCAGGTTGTTTATTCGACAATTCCAAAGGGACCGTTGGATCTAACAACAGTGCCATATCAGAAGGGAGTTGTTAAGCGGGCTAGTGACTTCGTTAATGAGTTACAGGAGTGCCATAGAACTGTTCATGACCGGTTGCTTGCATCAAATGAAAAGTATAAACGACTGGCGGATAAGAAGCGGAGAAGTGTGAATTTTAGGGAAGGTGATTTAGTTTATGCAGTGTTGACAAAAGATCGTTTTCCGGTGGGAACGTACAATAAATTCAAGGCACGAAAGATTGGTCCTGTAGAAATTTTGAAGAAAATCAATGAGAATGCGTATCAATTGAAATTACCAGATGATGTTCATACTTCAGATGTTTTCAACGTCAAACACCTAATTCTGTATCATGGAAATGAACTTGTTGGGGAAGACGATGGTGAAAATTCGAGGTCGAATTTCTGTCAACCGGGGGAGGATGATGCAGCGCGATCTACAGAATTACGAGTCTTAAGTTGCTCACGACCTAAGGACGAAGATTTAGGTCGCTCACGACCTAGTGAGGTAAGCTCGCAAGTGCAATCTGCAGTGAGGTTTTATAGGCAACGACCTAATATGAAGATAGCTCGTCCAAACGACCTAACAAATCAAGGCAAACGACCTATCGAAATTGATGAAGAATTAGGTCACTCGGAGTTAAGTCGCACGGGGTTAAGTCGCTCGGGATATGCCACATATGCTGGGATTGGTGATGCCTTAGGTCGCTCTGACCTAACTCCAACGACCTACGACCTAGTTAGGTCGCGTAAAGAAGATCACGTTGTTGAAGCCTTAAGTCGCGTGAAGAAGTTCTGAAGCTTACGACCTATGATAGGTCACGGCAACGAGTTACGACCTAAGTTGGGTCGCATGAAGGTTTCCTGAAGCTGTTTTTCGTGAGTCGCTACAGTTTTGGGTCGTGTTTGTTTAGGTCGCGTGGGTTGTATTTTAGGTCGCAAGTCGTTTGTTTCTTGAGTTGTTTGTGTTGTAAATATGTGTTGCATTCTGTTGTGTCGTTAACGACCTTGTTTAGGTCGTTAAGTCGTATGTTGTGTATGTTGTTAGGTCGCGTGCGACCTGGGTCGTGTTAAGTCGTGTTATTTTTAAGTCGTAGGTCGCGTGGCGACTTATGTTGAGACGTTCGATAATAGGTCGCTGCCGACCTATGCTAAGTCGTGTATGCGAGTCTTGTACATATTGTAAGCCTATAAATAGGCATGGTGTGGGTCATTTGTAACTCGGGTTTTTGTTGAATAAAATTCTTGTTTGTTAGCTTTGTGCTTTCATTAAATCGGTAGTTGAGTGTGATCTCCTATCTCCACCTACGGTATTTGAGTGCGCTCGAATCAACGTTCGTTAAAGCCAATTCGCGGAATCAAGTGCGCTTGATCAATGCTCGAAGAATTGTAGATCTCTTCCACGGTATCGTGCGCGATCAACGTGTCAGAGATAGCTAGAATTTGGTACCTTCGGATCAACGAATTTGGGCCTTTCAGTATTTCTCAATCCACCGATTGCTACTTTCACCGTTTCATTTAATTTTCGAATATCCGCTGCGTCAATAGCCGTGAATTTGAGAAGATGAGAAATATTTCTCACGTGAATATGAAAAGGAAAGTCACGGCTGAAGCAAAGAGATGTGTACGGCTAAGGAAATGAAGTGAAAAGGCAAGAAAATAAAAAGGCAAAGGTTAATGGAAAGACACAGGGAAAATGAAAGGGTTTTGACTCTTTAAATTTCCATTTCTTTAAATAAAAATAAACAAAATAAAAATAAGTAAATAAATAGAAAATAAAATAAAGTGAAAAAAGAGAATAAATAAATATTTTAAAGAAAAATAGAAAATAAATAAGAAAATAGTTATTAAATTGAAACTAGAATTTAAAAAATTGTAAACAATATACAATTAACATTTGAAAATTATAATTACACTTATAAAACGTTTTAAAAATAAAATATATACATAACATGTCATGTTAAACATATTAGAACATGATACGACAGACAAAAATATTATTTATATAAATTAAAATAAACAATTTTGTTAAATAAACAATTTACATACAATGGTTTAAAAAGCATAACTTCCATAATATTAATCGGATTTCAACGAAACGAAAAGCAATATACTTAAAAATTTATTTACTTTCAAAATAAAAGATAAAATTCAAATTTTCACATATTTAAATTTTATATTTAAAAGTCAAAATTTGACCATATTGACCAAATTTAAATATTCTATTTATTCATGTTTGAAAATTCTAATTTACATACAAAATCAAATTTTTTATTTAAAATAACAAAATTTATTCATTTTTAATAAATAAAATAAGTTTTTTAAATCAGAAATTAAATTTAAAATAATTAAAATATACAATTAAAATAATCATAAAATACAGGGTTGTTACACTGCTCGTATTATTTGTAGGCCCATCTCTGGCTTCCAAGGAAGCCTTAATTAGTTGACAACCATGTATACGAACCCTGAACATGTGTCAAAGTGTCAAAGGATTGTCTAGTTACCAACATCACCAAATTCATTCGCTAATATATTTTTGAAACATATTTTAGGTCTGCATATATTTGAGTATGTAGTTCATCATAGTAATCTGAATAAAAAAGTGGATTATATATAGAATATTGTATACTATTTTATTGAGTACTGCAGTAAACTATAAGTTATAAAGCCAATTTGAAAAAATAAATTAGCAATATGACCAAGAAAAAGTAGTTGGTTCAATCGTGGTTGTCTACTTTATTGACATGATAATTTTCTATTATTTCACTTATCAAAAGATGTATATTAGGGAAACCTTGCTCTGTTTGTAAAGATCATAAACTAAAGCACTGAAAATACCAAACAAAGCTAAATTTGAAAAGCAAAATGTCATTTGAAAATTTTCAAACATGTTAGTTGATGCCTATATCCAATTTGTTAAAGCTAAAATATTTTAGCATTGAAGAACTTAATAAAGCATGGTATAATTAACGTGTGCATGGTAATATTTTTCATAGCTTGTGTTATGCTGACTAAAAATTGCAGTGTTCCACCAAAGAAATATGCATGTTTGCAAGTTAAAGTATAACTTTTGTAAGTCCTTGTAAATGTTTGAGTCTACAGGTTGATGATAAACTAAGAATTCACTGCTAAAATGTAATATAGAAAACATAGTTCAATGTGAAACAAAAATGAAATGAATATATGTGAACTAATATTAGGAAAAAATGGAAAAGTGGAGTATCTTACTATGAGGAGGAACTAAACAAAACTTAACATTAATGATTATACACTTCATATAGCCATTGTTATGATATATGATTCCTTGATAACCAATTAAATCACATATTTTTCTCCTTTAACAATATAATAAAAAAATACGTCTGAAAGTCTAATAAAATTTTGATTATTCAATTAGTTAAATTTTCAAATTTTGTTTCTGATAATTTTTATTTTATATTGGAATGTTATGTGTTTTGAACTTTATAATTTGTGCACATTATGATTTCTAAATTCAAAACTTTAAGACCATAAGAAATTCAAAATAAAAAAAATATGAATTATCAATTCATAAACATTCAACTTTTAATAATTTTACTTTCTATTTTTATCGTATTTCATAATTGATATTTTTTAATCTCTAACTCTTTGTGTTTTAATTTAATAAATCAAAAGATTGTTGTTAATGCTAAATTATTGAATGTTAATTTTTCTAAATACGTATATATTTCTCTTATGGGTTTGAATTGTTATTAATGATTTATTATATCTTAATCTTCAAATTTCTGAATTCCAATATTTGGAGCCTATTAATATCGCATTGGATGCTGTATCCTAAAAGATAGTTGAGTGTCCAAGATGACTTCTAACCAACATAGTATGTAGGTTATCGATAAAAAATATACGACTCATAGACTTTGAATATATCAAAATAAAAGAATTGATGATCTGTGCCAAAAACATAATAATTGAGCTTGTATAAATTGATATATTCAGGATTTATGCTAAGTATATGAAAAATTTACATATTTAAAATTATCAAGATATGGTTTTAGGTAAATAATTAAGTTAAGGGAACGGAACTAACTATAAAGGAAATCAATTTAACAGTGAAGTTGTTACCAATGGAAGATATTATTCAGAGGAAAAATATAAGCATAGTTGATTAGTGAAGGCAAAAGGAAGGTAAAGCGGCATACTTATTTAGGGATAAGAATAAAATTTTAAAAAATCTGATCGCAACAAACTTTTAATTTTTTTTATTTACTATGATATTTCTATTCCATAGATGATAAAGCCTATTCATTTTCTCCTTGGTTGATTATCAGAGAACTAAAATAGAACAAAATGAACTGACCCTTTCAGCGTTGATTTTTTTGGGCTTCAAGTTTCTTGACTGGAAAGGTCCAATTTATTCAAAATGTTAAGCTAATGATTTATATGTGTTCACAAATTTATTTGATGATATCTCATAAAATTCTGAATTTTAAAACTTTTGAAATATAATTATTGAAATTTAAAATAACTTTCATTCGATAATTTTGACTATAATTTTCTTTTGCACATTCTAGAAGTTCAATTCGTCCGCAAAGTTTTAAAACTTCTACATTTTAGATTTTAAAAATAAAATGTTAGCTGCTATGAAATGCACACTATCGATTTAAAAATGTTTAATTTAAGTAAAAAATAAACTTACGATTCAGAAACTTTTGAAATTCAAATTTCCACTTTTATATAGTTGAAAAAAGTAAATTTAAAATTATGAAATATTGGTTCTAAAATTTGAAGTTCTAATTTTGTGTATGTTATGTTTTAAAACTTATGTTTTTTTGCAATTCAGCGGCTTTAAAAACAAACGTTAATGAATGTTAATTTACGAATTTCAGAACCGAAATTTTAGAGTTTAAATTTTTGGAACAATTGATGGTAGACTTGGGGAAATTATTATAAAGTACCAAGTTAACTCGGATCCTAAGATTTTGTAAATGTAGGATTTTCAATTTCTAGAGAACCTGGGATCAAAAGTTGCAATAATGAATATAAGGACAGAAAGTTCAAATGATCAAACAGAAAATGATGTATGGGAGAACAAAGAATTATAGAGCTCTACTGCTTAAATATACACAGATCTGCATTTTGCAAAACAAATTTCCTAGTTATGAGTTTTTTTACTTAGCATTTCTTGTTTAAATCTCACTGAAGTTGCATGTTTTTATATTTTTATCATGCATATGGATGTGAGTCAATGAATATTTCTTGAGCATTACACAAACACAACTGAACATACTAATTTAAAGTACATGTATGCATTTTTTTAATAACTTATTTCCATAAATGGTAAAACTTATGTTGCTAATGGTGTTTAGTTGTTTTGATTGCCATTTTTGATTAACGAACAAACTTACAATAGCCAAAAACATTACCAAATGCTGCCCCACTTGTCAGCCGATGAATAATGCATCTGTAATCCCTGAAAAAGCATAGAAAATCAAAAAAATACTGAGTATGAAAGGCAGATAACATAATGGAAAACTAAAGAATATTGAAGGATAACTTTGGGTAAACATTGATGAAAAGCCAATAAGAAAAATGGAATAATACTCGATAATTGAAAAGGAAAGGGGAGTTCAAACTGAAAATGCATAAGAAAAAGATTTAAAAGGTGGTTCAGAGAGGTATCAATATCATTTGTGAAACTGAAATATTACCTTGCCAATTAACCATCTTTTGTATTCCAACTGCTATTCTTCCTAGATTTTATTGCAATCATTACAGTTCCATGTATTTTACCATAAACAATTTTGAGTAACAATGTAATAACCATGAACACCATGTCTTTGAATTTCTAAATTTAGTAATGATGCAATTTTAGCCTATCATGTAAGGTTACGTATGACATTTTCTTCACACACACACACACAAACACGATGTAAGAGCATGTAATATAATTATGGGACGAAACAACTTTTCCTTGTTTCAACTAAAGCATCAAATATTCTGCTCAATCATTAGATCGTACTGCTTAGTCATGCAAACTCCTTGTTTTACTCTATGAATACATATGAGTATGTTATTAAATTAATAAATTAGCACTCTTAATAGAAAACCAACAATTTGACAAATGATAAAATTAAGGTTTGTAGTACAAAAAAATAACGTTTAGAAGAAGAAATTTATCGCTATGGATATGCACATGCGTGTGCGCGCACCACAATATATGTGTGTGTGTGTGTGTGTGTGTCGACACACATCTATGTGTATGCATGTATATGTATATGTGTATATATATGCTTTTATGTATAACTTACATAAAATATCTAAAGGCATGAAGTACTAACTTGATTCATAACATCTGAGTTGATCGCATTCCTTTATAGCATATAATGGAAAAAGTTTGATTGACAAAAATATTAATCAATTAATTTTTTAATATATCTAGAAATTCGAAATGCTATATTATAGTCCATCCAAAAATTTGAATTGCATATGTTCATGATATGAACACTTCTCAATAATACAAATTTAGAATTTTTAAATGCTTAACATGGCTTAAAGTAAAATTATAAAATCCATACGAACCAAATGAATGAATATAAGTGGAAGATATCTTAAAAACAACAATAAATCTATAGTCAATATATTTTGATTTATGAAGTGACAATTATTCATATCATATTGATTTCTTAAACTCCATCAACAAACATAGTCCATACTGATTCGATAAAATGCAAACCAAAATCCATCATCAATCAACTTGTACTGTTATCAAGATTTGGCTCAAATTAGTCTCTTATATCGTTCTTTAAGTCTAGAAAAACTGCAAATCATATCTGAAACATAACATGTCTATATCAAATTTAAACCAGCTGCAGATGCCTCATTCTCTTATTATTTTTTGTTAAATCATAATAAGAGATGCTTGCTTACCAACACAAAGAACCTATGGAAGCACTCAAAGTAACATATCCATAAAAATGGAATTGAAATATGATTACCCATTTGATCAAATAATAATTATCCCAAAAGTAGAAATTCAAGAATAAACAAAACTATATACTTAAAAGTATACAAAAAATTATCGTTACTAGAAATCACCTTGCTTGAATTAGAAGAGAGGAGAACAAAAAAAGAAAAGAATTTTAAGTGAAAAATTAATGTCAATACAATAAATTCTTACCGATATTCATTTCTTCATATGAAAAATTATGTTTCTCGCATAGAAATTTTTAGGGAAAGAGGTAATGAAGTGGCCTTAAAATGATATTTAACCATTTAGTTACCTATAAACAATTGTAATATGTTTGGATGATTCTATCCAAATGTGTTAAAAGTTGACTATACATTTGTAAGTGGCATGGTTACATGTAGAGTGTCTAACAAAGGAAATCCCTACAGATTTCTAACAGACAGTCAATAACAATTATCATATAACTGTATAAGTGTATTAATATGGTATAATAAAGAGCAGAACTTGAAGATCAGTGAACAAATGGATGTAACAAAAAGTTGATCTGAGTTGAAAATGAAATAGTATATCAAAAACATGGCACAAACCTGTGTGGAAAATAAGAAAGTAGATTGCAAAACATGATCATATTTATTCCTCATTCGGATAGAGTATGTATCGAAGGAAGTATCCACAAATTTCCATCAGCTAGTCTCCAGTAATCAGTTGATAACTGTACAAATATGTTGACCTGAATTATAAAATTAAAAATCAACTTAATAGCGCGAGACTCATATTTTTATTTTATACTTACAGTTGCAAAAAAAATTAACTTTATCAATCAAATGTTTGATACTCAAGTTTAATTTGAAATGAACATATTGATGGTTGATTAAAAAAGTTCGGTTATCATGATGATTATGCCAAACTATGCATAAAAGTTATTGGCGAACAAAATATGAGAAACTCAAATTCGTTCAACATAAAAGGCATAAAAAATATATTAATTGTTACAAAGTACAACAATGATAGAATCAAAGAAAAATTCATAAACTGAAAAATAATTGTTCATTATAATAATTTTGATAATAAAAGTGATTAGATCCTATCTCATTTTACATGAGAAATATAAGGCGATCGGCAAATTATTATTGTAATTTGTTCTTTAAATTACTAAACATTCATTATGTATTGTCAAAAACTCAAAGAGAAACAAAACCGCAAAATAATAAAATAAAAAGAGAAAATGCGAAGTGAAATTAAAGCCATATAGTTGATATTATTATTGAAGCATCCTGCTTTAAAAGCTAAAAAGATTAATCAAATAATAATTTTTTTGAAATAATAAACATTAGAATGGATGCTACATCAATCAAATGCTTGTTAAATGATACCTAAAAATACAATGATTGGGACAAATGGAATTATAGAGTTGGATTAGCTGACACACAAACAAGCTCTGTTTCAGCCTTCTTCTAAAATTAAGTGGATTGATTTTACTTATGACCAATATAAAGTGGATTCAAATCATAATATAATTTTGTAAAATTGTGTGGATAATACACCGAACAATATAAGTAGGTTAAAATCATGCCATTTAAGGGTGTAGTGGTAAGTACGTATTTTTTGTACAACTTATTACAGCTTCAAGAATAACCGAAGTGCAGATTTAATAAATTTATCCATCAAACACTTCCCTCTAGTGCAAAATATCAAACTGATTAATGCCAACAAAATTGCCGGCAAGCAATCTTTTCATTAAGTGCTAAAGTAATAAATAAATCAACAAACATAATATTAACTATTTCTTTTACTACGAAAGGACCAACGCATCATAAAAGAAGAAAACTATAGCAAAAAGTATGCATAAAAAAAGTAAGTGGATACTGAGTTTGATGATGTAATCCCCATATAGTTGCAAAAATCCTTTTCTGTTTTCAATGTTTGGTTCTGAAGTGTACACCACATTTTTTTACCTTACCTACAAAAAATTCACTTATTCAATTATTTGTATCATGCAAAAATAAAAGGCTAGGTCTTGCTTATTGTTATCAAAGAAAGTTTACCACTCTCTCTCATTATGACTGAGCCTTGGAACCTAAATAAATTCAAAAAAAAAAGCTATAGTAGAAAACAACATGTGGTAGCCTGGTAATGCAACTTCCATCCTATGTGGGCTGCAAAATTCATGATATTTTATGGCACCATCAATGATGCTGTATCCTAGGTAAATTTTACAGTTCTTTCTTAGAAGTTATCTTATCTGGATACTGCAAATTGACCACTACTCTCCCAACCTGTGGAGATTCTATTAGGTGAATGGATATATTAAATATATGTCTAAGTGTATTACTTGCAAAATAACAAAAGAGGTAAAGAGCCAAACTTATTACTTTGATTCTGTAAGCCTCCTAGCCAATGAACCTTAATCTCTTGTTAGAAACATCGGTTCGTAATAAGAACACATATGGCTCTACATTTCAAATTATTTTGTATTAAAATCAAATCTGTAACCAACCATGTATTTTTTAATTTGTCTATATAATTCAAGTTTGAAAACCATTTCAAAATATCTACAGTGCTTATCTGGTTTATGATTAAAATGAACATTTTGATACATCAATCAATTCAGAGTAGGCATTTCAATGATTCTGTAACTTTATCTGTCTTCACCATTTTGTACAAAACAATCTATTTTAGCTAGTTCTTTATTTGCTTCCTTTTATCATTTTTTATTTTATAAGATCTTAGTTATGTAATGAAGAGAACTAAGAATCCAAAGATTTGGTTCCACCTAACCATGCAAGAAGTATGATAAGTATTATACCAAGGCAAGGATCCTAAAGGATAAAATCATAAATTATCGAATAAATGCATTTTCTAGTGTCTCAATGGACTGAATAGAACATCTAATGTTGTCTTTCCTTTAACCTTCTTGCCTACATTAAGATAAACATCTGTCACTCTCTAGAAAGGATCAAATAGACCATACCTTGAACTTTTCCTACTGATATTTTGTAAAGCTGCATAGTAAACAACAGTGAATGAAGGAGTAATACATAAATTGGTTCACCAAATGGTAGAAATAATATACAGACTTGAAGTCCAGATGCATATTGCAAATAGTTATATTGTAGTCGTTTATAATAAAATTTAGTAGATAAAATAAGAAAAATAACATAAATATCAAAAATGTTATAATTACCTATTGCATAAAATTTTCACCAATGGCTTAGTTATCGTTCTCATAGCCGAACTAAGCATGTAGTAATAAAATAGAATCAAAATATTACATACAATACATAATAGTGTGATATAAAAATTTAAAAATTGAGGAAAGAAACGTAAAATTAGTGCTGAAAAGCTTCATAATAAACTTACATGCATGTGTGTGATATATAATGCATATTCGATCAAAATGATGAATAAACCAAACACTGATTATTAAAGAAACATAAATATGCTCTATGACATTCAGATGCTTTGTTGAAATATGAAAGGCACATAATAATGACAGTTGGTGCATTGAAGGTGTAGCCAAGGAAAAAATAAGACTATCATGTACACCAAGTTAATAATTACATTTAGTTCGTACTAATCATAAAGTTATTTAGTATTCTAATGCATAAAAAGCTACAAAACTACCCAATTTTATTCCCTATTTTATGTCAACCAAGCATAGGGGTAGAAAACAAATATCAGGTTCACCTTTTATTAGTTGCAAACAACAGTATACCTCTTTCCATTTGTTTGTACATTCCGATCGGATGACAGAAGATTTATAACTTTAATATAGTGAGAATGCAACATTTAATCTCAAATAACGGAATGAACCCATGTACCAAATACAAACATACATTTGATTTAAAAAGGACGGATAAACGATGTAAAACTCTATATAGAGCACCCTCATGTTCAAAACATTTCAATCACCGTCGACATTGCGACTCCTGAACAGTAAACCTGAGGGAACACAACAGGTCTGCCACAATCGTGTCCCCGGGCAGACCAGACCTTTCAGTGGCTTGAAAGCAGTTGCCAGGAATCAAACTCCTCACCTCATAGGAGGGAGGCCGTTGCTCTTGCCAACTGCGCTAAGTGCGCGGACGCTATATAATTTTAATATTTTCAAGATGAAAAGTCACTCAGGTTTCTTTGTTAATTTGAGATTTGGATTAAACTTGACATGTTGTAAGTAAATTTTGTGGAGGAAAGGTGATATAATTTCCTGGATTAAAAACTACAATTTTTTGGTATATAGGACTGCAGTATACCAAATAATATACAACCAAAATGCATTTTTCTCATTTTCTTTCAACATATTATAAGGTAGAATATAAATTTACAAAAAATATTAAACCAATTTATGAAATGTGTTAACCTAGTTCTTGATCTGTTAAATTCACAATGGTCAAGTAATAAAATATGTGCGTATGAAATTTTTGTTCAAATTCGCCTTAATCAAAATAGAATAGAATTAATACAAAGAAAAAAGCTTCAGTCGGTGTGAAAAAGTATAGAGTGAAGTGAAGTACTTCCCCTCACCCATGTATCTTATGTTCTTGTACTTGGAGCTCTCCTATTTCTTTTACTTATTGAAACCTAAATAAAACTTCAACCTCGGCATAGTGAATGAGAACTATTGTAGCATGGAAGGATTATGTTTTGATTGGGTTTTGCTGCGAAGGTTGATTAAAACTGAATAATTCTAAAAAGTAATATAAAAAATTATATGGGAAAAAGGTTTAGAAGTTTTCTTTCGCCCATAGATCCAAACAAACTGAATGCTAAAATTTATTGACACGAATAAGTTCAATCCAATTATTAATCTAGTGCATGTTCCTTATAATGCTACTATTACCTTAAATTAACATAAATTTCCTTATGAAGGTTTTTCCAGTACAGTACTACTTTTAACAATCATTTAGCTTAGGCTGGTAACGAAAAGTAATTTTTTCCTTCAAGATTAGGGAAACATTTAGTTGTCTCATGTATAAACCTGAAAGGGAAAAAAATCTCCATTCTACATGTAATTTCTACATAAAATATTCTTAATCAAACAGAGAGAGAGAGAAACCATAATATTATAAAATGTTGTCGGTGCATTGATTGGAAAATGAAATTAATTATATGAGTCCAATGGTACTTAGATCCTCATATTGCAATATGAAATTCATTTAAGTTCAAAAGCAATAAAATAATCCTCTAGAAGGACTAACTTAAAGGTATACAATGTAACATATTCCTTGTACATAATGATTTTCTAGAAATACGCTACATAATTTCAAACATATAAACCATCATCAGCTGAAAATGCAGTTTTATAAATAACGTCAATTTCAAAAGGTAGGTGAAATAGTTGTAAGGAGGGAAAAAGATAGGTGAAATAATATGCATATTTATTTTACTGTGTAAGTTAAGCATGGTGGAACTTTTTTTCCACCTCTTAAAAAACATACATAGTCCATATATGTCTACATGCGAAAGATTTTAAACATAAAAACAATGTCAATTTCAAAAGATTTGATGAATCATGCACATAAATTATAAAAAAATCATAAAGTTAAAATATCATACTTTTTATGAATAATACAAATTTTAAAATGATACATATAAATGAGTTGGTTTGTTCCTGAATTTTGAATGGTACTCATATTCAGTACAAAAGCCTACGCTATCGTTAATTAATTAATCACTTTAGGACATCAAAAGTGAATTTTTAGAGCTGGGGTGATTGCTAAAAGTGTACCATTACTAAAGACAGGCTACTTTGTAAGCATTTCAATAGATTTTGATATCGTATAAAGTTTTGCATTGCAAATAGTTCCAAAACTATCTCTTTATTTGACAATATTTCATTGTTTGAATATCTGTAACCTCCTAATACTTCTAGTCACGAAACATTTGTAAGGAAATTTGACCGTTTTGTAAGGAAATTAATGTGGTACATTAATGGACCGTTTCCTTCCTCATTATGTGGTACATTAATGGACCGTTTCTTTCCTCAAACGTTTCCTTCCTCATTATGTGGTCAATAGAATCTAAAAGGTTTTTCCTATTAATATGCTAAATAAATAAAACAGTTATAATCTAGAGCGCTAATTTCTCTCATCTTGATCTTGATGGACGATCAATATTAAGTCTACAAATCAGGAAATTTGTTCCTCTCTCTACCTATAAATATTAACCTTTTCCCATCACAAAGGATATATAGAAAAAAACATAAAGAAAGATATAGGAAAAGAGAGAGAAACCATTTCCTTTCTCAATTGAAACAGCTTTCGACAACATCCATTGCTGATTCGTATACAAGATGTCTGGAGGTATGTTTTATTAATTCTTTACATATGTGATAATCATGTAATTCTAGATCTTAGGGTTTATGTTATTCGCAAGATATAGATTACATGTGGTATCGGAGCAAGATTTTAGAATTCATGATTATCCATCAATATGTAAAACGAAACTACCATAGATCTTTGATATGATGTTTGTAATTTTACTATGATAATGATAATGATTATTAATGTTAATATGATTCAAGTTTAATATTCATATTATTTAAGTTTCTACAGTAATCATGATTATCAATATTGTTCTATTTACTGTATTCTTAAATCTGGATCTGGAAAGTTTATATTTCCGCAAAAGTTGATTTTTTTCTACTTTAATATTTGACCTACTGTATAAAATGGAACAACTTATTGTATGCGAATACTTTTCAGAAAGTATACATATTGAAAACAATTGTTTTCTAGTTTGACATTAAATTCATGACCTGGAACTTGCAAGATAATTGTCTATATATGATTTGCAAAATAATTATTTATATGTTAAATTCATGTATGGAATTTACTTGAAGTTACCAGACATTTATTATCCTTTCTGTGGATTACTTGAAAGAATGACAAATGTTTATGCAAAAAAAAAACACATTAATGTTTATCTCTTTTCTCTCTTCTTTTATTTTACTCTTCCGTGCTTAAATTCCTTGTTCCTCTGGTCTGATGCATGCAGTCCCGTCCACAGGCGGCTGCTGCTTGCACAATAACGCATGAAACATTAATGTTTATCATTCTTTCATGAGTATGGTTTCACTGCCTACCTACAGGAGGCGCTAAACCTAACATCTTATTATGACATGTGTTTTATTCTAATAAAGAAGCCTACATTTCTTTTATATCTGCAGCTGCAATGCCCTCAAACCTTAATTCGTACGCTATGTCTATCGTCAAACTCAATGGAACCAACTACTCAGAATGGAAAGAGGAAGTTGAGTTTTCTTTAGGCGTACTTGAACTGGACATGGCTCTCCTTAAGGAAAAGTCAGCCCCACTTACTGACACAAGTACGCCTGAGGAAAACAAACTCCATGATGATTGGGCACGATCTAATAGGCTCAGCATGATGTTTATGCGAATGGTGATTGATACCAACATCAAAACCTCCCTACCCAAAACTAAAAGCGCAAAAGAATATTTGCAATCCACTGAAAATTGGTTCAAGACTGCAGACAAATCCCTTGCTGGGAAACTTATGACAGATCTTGTAACCATGAAGTTTGATGGTTCTCGCTCAATGACGCTCATGTCATTGAAATGATTAACCTTGCTTCCAAACTTAAGAACTTGGGATTGGTTATGGACGATGCTTTTCTCGTCCAATTCATTCTCACTAGCTTTCCTCCTCAGTATGAACCATTCAAAATTCATTACAACACTATTATGGAAAAGTGGAGTCTGAATGAATTGACTAACAAACTGGTTCAAGAGGAGTCTAGGCAAGGCTCGCAAGGCATTAAAGTTGCTTATTTCACTCAAGGGGTTGGAAAACAAGCTGGCAAAAAGAACAACTCACAGAATAAAAGTGCACCACCCAAATCTGATGACGCCACTCAACCATCCAAGAAGAAAAAGAAGGATTATGTCTGCAAATTCTGCAAGAAACCTGGACACTTCCAGGCAGATTGCAATAAGCGCAAAGCATGGTTCGAAAAGAAAGGTAACCCAATGGGTTTCGTAAGTCATTTCGAATCAAATCTTACTAATGTACCTTCTTCTACTTGGTGGATTGATACTGCTGCTAACATTCATGTTTCGAATTCTATACAGGGAATTATTACGATCCAAACCACGAACCCAAGTGTGAATTTCATTTTAATGGGGAATAAAGATAAAGCTCTAGTTGAAGCTATTGGAACTTTTCGTCTTATTTAGATAGCGGTTATCAGTTAGATTTACGTCAAACTCTTTATGTTCCGTCTATTTCACGTAATTTGATTTCTGTAAGTGTACTTGATAAATTTGGATATTCTTTTGAAGTTGGAAATGGAAATTTTAGTTTATTTAAAAATTCTAGTCTTATTGGTTCTGAAATATTAATTGATGGACTTTATAAACTTCATCTTAAACAAAATGCTGAAATTCAACTCACCCTGCATGGAAAAGAAACTAAAAGAAAGTCATCCAAGAATGATTCTTACTTCTTGTGGCATAAAAAACTGGGTCACATGTCCAGTGAAAGAATTAAGAGGTTAGTGAAAGATGGTGTCCTACCGGACCTAGATTTTGCTAACATTACAGCATGTGTTGATTGTATTAAAGGAAAAACAACAAAAAACACAAAGAAAGGAGCCAAAAGAAGTACACAACTTCTTGAAATAATACATACAGATATTTGTGGACCTTTTGATGTTCCAACTTTTGGAGGAGAGAAATATTTCATCACTTTTATCGATGATTTTTCATGTTATTGCTTTCTTTATCTGTTGCATGAAAAATCTCAGTCAGTGGACGCTGTACAAGTGTTCATTACTGAAGTCGAAAGGCAATTAGAAAGAAAAGTGAAAATCATTAGGTCAGATAGGGGTGGTGAATTCTATGGAAGGTATGATGAAACGGGACAACATCCTGGACCTTTTGCTAGACTTCTTTAAAAACTGGGAATTGTTGCACAATACACAACGCCTGGATCTTCATGGCAGAATGGTGTAGCTGAAAGGCGAAATCGTACATACATGGAAATGGTTAGATCCATGATGAGTCATGCAAATTTACCTATATCATTATGGATGGATGCATTACGAACAGCTGTCTACATCTTAAATAGAGTTCCAAGTAAGGCCGTTCCAAAGACTCCTTTTGAACTTTGGAAAGGATGGAAACCTAGTTTAAGACATCTCCAAATTTGGGGTTGCCCAGCTGAAGCTAGACTGTACAATCTAAATGAAAAGAAATTGGATTTTAAGACAGTCAGTGGCTACTTTATAGGTTATCCAAAAAAAATCTAAAGGATATAGATTTTATTGTCCTAACCATAGTACAAGAATTGTTGAAACCGGAAATACCAAATTCTATGAGAATGGTGAAATCAGTGGGAGTAGTAAACAACAAGAAGTGGTCATTCATGAAATAAGGGTACCCATTATCTTACCCTCTATTTTGAAAGATATTGGGAATCATCCCATTGTTGAACATGTTTACAATGAGGAAAACCCAATAAATGATCAACAACTTCATAATGAAATTATCACCAATCATAATGTTGATGAAGTACCACAGGAACTAGGACTAAGAAGATCTCAAAGACAAAGAAGATCAGCTATTCCTGATGATTATATGCTTTATCTAATAGAATCTGAAGGAACTACGGACCCAATTTCTTATTCACAAGCCATTAAGGATGGTAATTCTATTAAATGGATTGATGCCATGAAAGATGAACTGAAATCTATGGATAATAATCAAGTTTGGCAAATCGTTCAATTGCCGCAAGGACATAAAGCAGTCAGTTGTAAGTGGGTCTTCAAGACCAAATGTGACTGCAATGGTAAAGTTGAACGATATAAAGCTAGACTTGTTTTCAAAGGTTTAATCAGAAAGAAGGCATTGACTATGATGAAACTTTTTCTCCTGTTTCCAGGAAAGATTCTCTTAGAATTATCATGGCATTAGTAGCTCATTATGATCTCGAGTTACATCAAATGGATGTGAAAACAGCCTTTCTAAACGGAGACTTGGAAGAAGAAGTCTACGTGCGTCAACCTGAAGGCTTCATAATTGAAGGACAGGAAGACATGGTCTGCAAACTTAAGAAATCAATATATGGACTGAAACAAGCTTCTAGACAATGGTATCTAAAGTTTCATGAAATCATTACCGCTTTCGATTTCACTGAAAACATAGTTGACCCTTGTATATACCTCAAGTTCAGTGGGAGCAAGTTCATATTTTTGATTCTGTATGTTGATGACATATTATTAGCTAGCAGCGACCTTGGTTTATTACGTGAAACCAAGGATTATCTCTCAACGAACTTTGAAATGAAAGATATGGGTGAGACATCCTATGTGATAGGAATAGAAATATTCCGTGATAGATCACAAGGAATTCTGGGATTGTCTCAAAAAGCATATATTGACAAAATTCTTGAGAGATTTGGCATGACGAATTTTTCCTCTAGTCCTGTCCCACTGCAGAAAGGAGACAAACTTGTTCCTGAGTAGTGCCCAAAGACTCCTATGGAACGAGAAGAAATGACCAAATATCCTTATGCATCTCTTGTAGGGAGTTTGATGTATTCACAGGTCTATACAAGACCTGATATCAGTCATGCAGTTGGTATGCTGGGTAGATTTCAAAGTAACACAGGAATCGCTCATTGGAAAGCTGCAAAGAAGGTACTAAGATACCTAAAGGGAACAAGGAATTACATGCTCATCTATAGAAAATCAAGTTACCTACAGGTAACTGGTTATTCTGATTCAGACCTTGCTGGATGTCCTGACACTAGGATCTACACTCTTGGCTTTGTGTACCTCTTATGTGGAGGTGCAATATCATGGAGAAGCCAGAAATCTGAGATGCTTTTTGGATCCACCATGATGGCTGAATACGTAGCATGTTATGAGGCTTCAATTCAGGGAACATGGCTGCGTAATTTTGTCTCACAATTTGGCACTTTAAGTTTTATCTCTAAGCCACTAACTATCTACTGTGACAATGAAGCTGCAACCTTTTTCTCCAAGCATGATAGGATAACCAAAGGTTCCAAACACATGGACCTTAAATGCCTACTACCGAAGCAAGATGTTAAACTAAAGAAAATTATTGTTGAATCAATAAGTACAGACTTACAAGTGGCAGACATATTCATGAAAGGACTACCTCCAAAGACCTTTCAGAGACATACTGATAGCATGGGTCTTGCAGATAGTTCCTAATTATCTTCTTATTATGCCATTTATTTTGTACTTATCTAGACATAACAATTATTGAGCTCTTAATAATTTGGACATCTTTTATTTCTGTTTTATAATGTGTACACATTTATATTTAGATAAATGATAACAGAAATAGTCTTTTGCTTCAAGACATTATGTGACCATTTGTGACGACCCGTCTTTCTCAACCCCAGAAATACGTTTCATCATTAAGAAAGAAAGGGATAGAAATAGAAAAGAATAGAAAGAAAGAACAACAACATCAGAATCTCACAGCGGAATGGAACAAAATATAATACATCACATAACTATTACATAGTTATACATACATCAGAGTCGTACAATATCATATAACAGGACTGTCATATACATACATGATCATACATACATCCAAAATACAACATAGACTAACTACACAGCGGAACTACTATATATAGATACATATGTCTTGTCTTCTCCCAAAAATAGCTCCTCCAGAAAATCAACACTCCCAATACCTATCACTTGGCTACTCGTAAAAATTTGAGTACCCAAGAGTTTATGAAAACACAAAATATAAACTCCGGGTCATACATGGGTCTGGTATGAGTAAACAGGTTAAAGTTGCTTAACTTTGAAAATCATTTGAAAATAAAGGTATCACGTAAGACTCCCCACAAATAAATACGGGTAAGTTTTTACCTTACGCTAACCAAAACATTTTATAGGAAATTCTGTGATATTATAATAGTGTCTAGGGTTTTCAAGTAAATAGAAAATAGCCAAAATTGTTACATCTATTAAATTCCAGCCACTAGCCACGAAAGTGGGTAACCGTAGGGTCTCGTAGGGTAAATGGATTTCCAACAATGGCAGGGCTACTGGGGTACCGCCCGTCACAGTACGGGGCCTAGATCACCGTACCGAGGATTACTCCCTTCATCCCCTGCAACACAAGGTCGGAACCATTCCTTACTGAACAGTCCCGAACAAGATAACCCCGCAGTTGTGGCCAACAACTGCCCACTAAGCCGAAATAAAAAGGGACATCTAGACAGGGGAAAATCTTGTCCTGCTTGGGCATGACCCACCTAACCTTGCTGCATCTCCCCTGTTTTAGCCATTCCCGGTTAATGAGGCTTGAGGCTACGATTACCTTTAAAGAACATTATTCATAGAATGCTCATCGTCCGCCTGACGATGTGTTGAAAGCATTCAATCCATACAAGTTCGTTCCGGGTTCGAACGAAACCGAAGGCATTATCTCGTTACACTCATTTTGGAATCACCCTCAGAGTTAACGACGATAACCCTTACATTCTGAAACTCCATCTCGATCTCCATTTGATAAGTTACGACCTATCGTTTAATTTGGATCGATGTGGTTTTCGGAGAATCAAAATTGATTCTTCCGATCCCGGTCTCATCGGATCCAAACGCCATTTTAAGGGCCAAGTTGTCTATTTAACTTAACAGTGCAATTAAATATCAGAAATTAACATAACAGATATATCAGATAAATCATATACAGTTATCACAGATATACATAATATATCATAACATATCACAGAAATGTCATCAACAGATATCACAGTCAATCAACATGATTATCAATGCATACCAAACAGTTTGGTTTTACTTAACTAAATTATTTGCGTAAGAATAAACTATTTAAATTTGCTTAATTACCGATTTATTAGCTTATTAACGATCAATTAATTAAGTAGCTAGTCATTAATAATTAATTTATTAATTATCTATTCTTTAATTAATTATTTCATTAATTAACTTCTATTCATTACTCAATTACCCAATTAATTAGTTTATTCTTAATTATTAATTATTAATTATTAATTAATAACTTACTTATTAAAATGAATTAATTATTTAATTATCACAAATTACTTTATTTATCAATTTAATAGCATAAGTCCTAATTAAACACTTAGGTTAATTTTCATTAATTAACTCCCAGAAATAAGTTAACGTTATTAAGCTTTAAAAGTTCTTTAACATATAATTTATTTTACTTAACAAATTTACAGTTATCAATTTAAATCTTCAAGTAAAAACTGATTAATATCAATCTAACTAATTAATCACTAACTATAAAAATGCTAAACCAAAATTGTTTTTACTGTATGATCATATTGTAACGAACCCGGGTCAGCTTCCTTTTTCCTCGTGACTGTCTCGTGTTTTTCCCTTACCTTCCCCGTGTTTCTCTCCCTCCCCCCCTTTCTTCTTCTTCTTTTTTTAACAGTTTAAGTTAGGATTCAGTACAACACTCACGCGATCACACCCAGGCAAACCCGAAGACAGACTCGAAGCAAACATCCCCAAATCTCGAGTATGAGCACGCGCACCACTTACTGATCGTCGAACCCCACTTCGCCACCGTGCACGTGCACGGTGGCTCACCTTGCCTGCGGCGACTCTCTATAGTCCCCACACACCACAAATGATCCACTTCAGTGAATTCGAAGCCCAAAATTTAATTACAAGTCGAAATGAAGAAATTCGACCAGTAGCTCTAACAAACGAAAAACATCACTGATGCACCAATCACGCGTGCAGCCCCCACACATCACCAGAGGTGATGAAAATTCGCCTGAACGTCACTCTCACCTCCACCTAGCTCCACCTACAGTCGCGCTTCACTCGGTTCCATATTGGAGTCGAAATCAATTCTTTACAGAGCTTTGAAAACATATGGGCTTAAACCCTATTTATGATTCAAACTCAAAACATATGCATTCGAAAAATAAATTACTATTTTTCTAGGGTTGATATCTCTTTAATCTTGCTTCATACCAAATTCCAGGAATTAAAATTTCATTAATCTTCCAAATTTGACAAATATGCAGTAAAACCTCAATGCAAAACTGCTCAACAAATCTTTGATTATAAATTACAATTTTTATATGTAAAATCATAATTTTGTTTATGAAAACTAATTATACAATTGGATTTACAAATTTCGACATTTGAATTTTAAAGCTTAATTTTCTTTTTAAACCTGTTGTTTGGAATACAGGGTTAATATCCTACTGTGAAACATCAAACATGCTTACAGGCTTTGTTTTCATATAAACAACTTGAACTTTCACAATACAAAATTTTAAATAGTCATATGAATAAGACTTGTAAATTTATTTGCTTTACTTTGTAACAACTTGAAGTATTGATCAAGAACAGCTATAAGAGTTTCCAGATCAAACAAACATACACAGAGCAGTAAATTAAACTATATAAAGAACATATCATAAACAAATATACAAACTAAAGTTGAAATTAGTTTGTTTACTCACCTTAATCCAAATTAAACAGAGCTCTTCAGTTCCCAGATAAACACAAACTTGTTAATTTGCTTCCCAGACTTCCAGCTTGCTTGTATTTTGCTCAGGTTGATAGTTTACAATTTTTCTTCTTTTAGTTTAAGTTTGTTTGCAAAGCCAAAAGAGGTTTCTTAGGTTTACTTTATAATTTTAGGTTCGTATGTATAAACTGATGATATATAAGTAGATTTATATAGAAGCTTAATACAGGTTGTAGCTGGCCAGTTATTATTTGCAAGTCACTCTTTCTTTTTATTGGTTAAGACAGTATATACTGCAGTGAAATGATATAGGAGAATTCAGCTGTGTACTTATTGAACAAGAAGTTTGGCTAATAAATGTTTATGTTAATAATTATGACAGCAAGTAATAAATTGTTACTGACAGTAGCTATTTAGTACATAGATATTTATGGTATTTACTTTGTTGTTGTACAAAATACTTATCATTATTTCGGCCAGCAAGTGTTACCAGCTACAGATTTTAATTTTATTACCTTGAGTTGAAAACTAGTTTTATATTGAAGTTCACTCAGATTTCCTGAGGCACAAAGCTGTACACAGCACCTACACGAAGTTATAGTTAATATATATGTTTATTACTGGTTTACTTTTATTTTTAGTTTATTATTATTATTATTTTCTGGGTACATCACTTAATTGCTGTACAAACTTATATATGTATTAAGCAATGTATCAAGATTCTTATATTTGACTTTGTTTTCTTATGCATAACTATAATTACTTTTATTATTCCATACTCTTGTTATTTGTTCATTTATACTAACATTAATGTTATAGTGTTCACATGTTCATATACTTGTATTAATATAGTTCAAGTTATAACTTATATTCGTAAATTTATATCTTGGTTATATTTTATATTTTATAATGTATGGTTTATACTTATGATTCATACTTTTTTTTCATGTTTATGTTTAATATTACTATGTTTGTATATTTTTAAATTTTATATTTTAAACACTAACATTGTATTCATATAAATTACCAAATAATAAAAATATAAAGTCTTTGATTTGATTTTATTGAATAGAACCGATTTTGTTTTAAAATGGTCTTGAAGTATTAATTTTAAATTTCAAACCAAATTTTCTTTTACAAACAAACATAACTGTTAAATATTTAATATCTCATCAATTTAAATATCGACAAGCTTATATTTGATTTAATTTAGATTTAATATTTATTAAAATATGCTGTCAAAATTCCGCGTCGTTACACCATTAAGTTATGCTCATCTACGGTCTAGTTATGAAAGTTGTCAATGTCATAGTACATGGAAGTAAGCATGTTGCAAAATAACGTGTACACATCATGACTTCCATTGACCACTAGATTAGCCAAGACACTTATGATAACCAACTAAAGAAAAGTTTAGCATATCATGCGCGCCTTATGACCTTAATACGAAAACATTAATGGATTTTACTATTGACCAAGTGGGAGACTGTAAGGAAATTTGATTGTTTTGTAACAAAATTAATGTGGTACATTAATGGACCGTTTCCTTCCTCGTTATGTGGTACATTAATGGACCGTTTCTTTCCTCAAACGTTTCCATACTCATTATATGGTCAATAGAATCTAAAAGGTTTTTCCTATTAATATTCTAAATAAATAAAACGGTTATAATCTAGAGCGTTAATTTCTCTCATCTTGATCTTGATGGACGATCAACATTAAGTCTACAAATCAGAAAATTTGGTCCTCTCTTTACCCATAAATATTAACCTTTGCCCATCACAAAGGATATATAGAAAACACATAAAGAAAGATATAGGAAAAGAGAGAGAAACCATTTTCTTTCTCAATTGAAACAGCTTTTGACAACATCCATTGCTGATTCGTATACAAGATGTCTGGAGGTATGTTTTATTAATTCTTTACATATGTGATAACCATGTAATTCTAGATCTTAGGGTTTATGTTGTTCACAAGATATAGATTACAACATTAACTTTTAAATAACCATAAAACCAACAATTTTATCATTAAACATCAAAGTTTTAAAAATCATAAAATGAACAACTACTATGCGATATGCGAAGACATCCAACCAAAGATACACATTTTTTATTTGGTTGGTGTATAGCATCTTTTATAACAGTCAAAATGTGCACCAAACTGAAGAACAATAAATCTCAGAAATATTTAAGCAAGCAAACATTAGTAAGCCAAGAAAATGGTACAAATACATGGGAATCAAATAATTCATAGTTTGTTAGATTAGCATGAACTAAAATCACATGTCTAATTTGATTTTATCAAGTATACCTATACAAACTGTTAATATAACTCAACGAACAACAACTCTTATTTAAACAAAAATCACGTAGGATTTTTTTACCTGAAATAGGATAAATGATCGAATCAATCAGGGAAAAGCATTATCGAATCTTGAAAAGGAAGGATAATTGATCGACCAAAGCATGGCTTCGAAAAATATCAACTACGTGGGAAAGAGTACTAACGGGAAGGTTGGGGTGAAGAATAATCACCGAAAAACATAAATTGCGAACGTTAGCTAGGGCAGAACATCGTTCGCCTTGAAATGAACCAGCGAAGAAATATATAGGACCTGGAAAAAGGAAGAATGGCAAATTGAAAAGGCAGAAAACCAAATTCGATAGCGTAGGAAGAAGGAGAAGGTAAGCCGTGAATTTAAAATTTAGGAGGCTTTTTAGAAAGAAAATTTTCATTTGGACGTAAAAGAAGGAAGAGGATACTATCGAGAAGGAGAAAGAAAGAAACACGGTGACAGTCCAGTTTGCAAAATTGGAGGTGGCATGTCCGCGCTTAAAATGGAACTCACTAATAATATAATAGTATAGATATGCCAAGTACTTTTGAAAGAAGTTTTTTCTTTTGAACTTAGTTTCCATATCCATAACTGCTTTGAATATTGATGCTGCTGAATTTGAAGCATATTCCATATGTGATTTTTTATTATGCAGTTTATTGTTGCATTTGCATCTTCGAATTGGAAAATATTATACTAACCTAATAGCTTTACAGGTGGGTTTCCACTAATCCATAGATCAAACCAGAAATTGGGTTGTTTTCTATCCTTGAATTGTAGTTCAGTAAGTTTGATTACTATTTCTCTACATTTAAAATATTTTTCTAAGTATTAGAGTAGTACTTTTCCACTGGCATTGTCTAGAAGTGTTTTTTTCTTTTCCACAGGCATTGCCAGAATTTTTTTGGACATACTCTTTTATCTATTTTGCCCACAACTATTCAACTTTTAAGAATTTCTAAAACAATTTAAGATTGCAAACTGTGCTTAAATCTTTAACATTTCTTAATACCAAGTCACCTGATTTCTTTGATTTCATATAGTTTCCTAAGAAACTTTATGGAATCTGCCTTTCCAAATGAAGTTTGAATGTATTTTTTCTATTTTTTGAATTGTTTTTGCTGGGATATTATATATTTGTAGCCAGTACATGATAATAGCAGTGATGACCATATGCCTTAATTCTAACCTTCCAGCTAGAGAAATTAATTTGCTAGACCGTCCCTCAAGCTGAATTTGTAATTTTTTTATATAGTAATGCATAATCTTTATCATTAATTTGGTTCATACTAAGTGGCAACCCTAGATATTTCAATAGAAGATATCCCTCTTGGAATTTGTGTATATTCAGTGTTTTTGATTTTTGTGTGCATATGTTGTTGAAGTATATTTTTCTTTTGCCGTTATTGATTTCTAACTCAGCACACTCTTTTAGCTTTTCAAAGATTTTTGCCATAGTACTTTCACTCTTCTTATCTTCCTTTAAAATAATAACAAGTCATTTGCATATAATACATTTGTTATAAAATGTTTTATTCTATTAGTGGTTTTAAATTTCCTTTAATTTGTTCAACTTCCATTTGTAAAGATAAGAATTCCATTGCAATGGTGAATAAGTGAAGGAGAAAGAGGATCTCCTAGCCTTATTCCCCGATTGCTATGAATAAAATCACTATTAAAACCATTTATAAATATTGATAAGCGACATTTTCAATGCATTCTCTAACCAAATTACAAAATTAATCATTAAAGCCAAGTTGGTTCATCATATGCAAGATAAAATGTCTATTTATTTTATCAAAAGCTTTATGCAGATCAGTTTTAATGAACATTTTGTTTTTTATACCTTGTTTAAAGTTTCCAATAATTTCATGGGCTAATAAAATTGTGATAACCCGAATTTTGAGCATCTGTTAATTGGAAATTAACAGATGAAGATTTAAAAATATAATAAAGGTTGAATTATAAATATCTAGATAAATATTTATATTAATAATTTCCTAAGTAAAGTATTAAAATTTGATAATATCGGTTTAATAATCTTCATTTATAATTATTTAGTTGGACAAATTTAACTTTCCAGAATTAATAATAGTGATTTTCTAATCATAATATAATATATATATATATATATAGGTATGTATATACATTGAATTGGAAGTTATATTTTTATTGATTTTCAAGATTTATTTAAAGTTGAATTCTATATTTAACACTAAAATAGTTTCTATAAGGTATATATTAAAAAAACGTTTTAGCTCAAAGTAAGATTTGATAAAGGTGTATATATATATACAAAAATTTCTTTAAAGGTTATACTTAAAATAAAGGTAGTCTGTAAAAAAAAATAAGATTAAAAACATATATGTATAAAGATATTATATTGATTTAAGAAATTAATGAATGCATAAGACTTGGGTAAAATAAGATTTAATAAAGAATATTATATAAAAATACATAAAACATATTAGGAACATTATAATTACAAATGTAAACAAATTCACTATGCATTTTAACAAATGTAAACAATTTATAAAACAAAAATGACATGTGTAAGTTAATGCATACAAGTGTCTTAATTCTTATCTTTTTTTTCTTTCTATCTTCAAATTAAAAAGAAGAAGAAAAGGAAATCTGAAACCAAAGAAAGAAAAACCAGTAAACAAAATTAAAAGGGATTTTAACAACAATCAATACTTTCAAATAATTTCAAAACTGAGGCAAGCTAGGAAAGATTAGTTCAACAAATACAACTCAATTTCTACTCAAGATCAGAAAGCAGTTCAAGCTTTCAGATTTCAAAAGTTTCCAGGACTTCTCTGTTTTAAGTTGAACAGGCGAGTAGATTGCTACCTTTAATTTTGCTAAATCCTGTTAAAATTAATGCTTGTGAATAAAACATTGAATAAACTTGTGGGAATTGTTTGCATGACGAGATTATGTCTGTAAATATGCAGATATTTGAATATGTGAGTAACCTGCACTTTAAACATTTTAAAAACCACATGTATCTTGATCTATATGAAATGATTACTGAAGTTTGGATAAAAACTGCTTGCATTTATATGTATATGTGAAAAAGAGAAAACAAGAACAGTTGCTCTGTTCTAGCATTACAGTGTTTAAACAAAATATGTTATGATTAACATGATTCAAGTTTAGAAATTATTTTTAAGTAGAATTGGTATAACATTCTCTGGAAATTTGAGGATATAGGTAAAACTCAAAGCATGTTAGAAATCCTGGCAACAGGGTGCCTTGTTTGATTATAAATCAACTATATCTAGGTTCAACATTTATACAGGTGAGTAAATTTAACCCATAAATTAGTTTAAAGTTGAAATATGTGAAATGTCTTGTGTAATGTATGTTATAATCTTTGGGTGAATGTCTGATAAAATTTGGAATTTCATGTTGATATGAATGCATGTTAGTATGCATGATGATAAACATTGCTCTGCTTATTTCCTAACAGGCTAATATAAAAAAAAGAATTCATTTCTCATCTCTATTTGATTGAAGTATACAAAAAAAAGTTGTTTGTTTAAACAAAATTAAGTTTTAAATTTTAATTATACAAATTATGTTTTTGTATTTCTGGAAAAATGGAAGTTATCAGTGAAATTTAGAAATGAGTTAAAATCAAGTGAAACGATTTGTAAATTCAACTATATAATCTGAATACCCTTGGTAAATTACGATTTTTAAGATAAATTTCTCGATTTTTAGCTAAGTATCGAGGGTGCAGTTCAATGTAGAACAGAAAATGGTTTTTACCATTTTCTGGTGATTGACGGGCATTTGGATGTCGTGGTTATCATCGAGGCTTGTTTGTCGATTGGGGAGATTGGGAAAAATGTCAGAAGGGAGGATTGGTCATCGTAGCCTCGGCGATTGGTTGATTTAGGGTTTAGTGTGGGTTCTGGGCGCCGATTTTTGAATAGTTAGCATAGTGATGAGGCGGCGTCGTGTCAAGGCAGGATTGGGGAGAATGAAGTTGACCGTGTGGTGAAGGTATGGACAAGGTAGCAGTGACTCCGGTGAACGTGGCATGGTGGTGCGAGACGAATTGTTCATCGTGCCTTGGGTCTGTTGTGCTTCAATGGGTCGTTTTCGTTTTCGATGATCGTCGAAGGAATTTGGAGGTTCGTATGGGCTGAGGCGTGCGAGGGTGACTTGGTGGAGTAATCAAGGTTGGTCGGAGTTACTCCGTTCGTCGGTGCATATGCACAGTTTGTATGTGTGTCTAAAGCTTTGGGGGAGAAGAAATTTTCGTGGGAGAGGGCTCGAGAAAGTTAGGGTATGACCCGAGTTGATGTTTGTGATGGTCTCGCGTGTGTGCCGTAGAGTATAGGGTTGGAAGTACCGAGGGAAGAACAAGTTTTGGCTTGTGATTTCACTCGGGTTTGGCTAGAGTAATCACGAGAGTGACTCGAGTAAAATAGTCATTTGACTAAGTGTTTTAAGGTTAACATAATTAAGTTTTAATAAAAACGCTTAATCATTCTTTTATATAGAAGTGCTTACTTAGGAGATTGGTTAATTAAGATGAATTTATTCTAACTTTGAAAGATAATTCTTAAAGATTACTTAATTAATATGTAATTTAGTCAAGATGAATAATAAAGGAATTGAATCATTTACTAGTAGTTAAGTGATGATTGACTGATTAATTAATCAATGTAATTAATTTTAAGTTAATTAATGAGTTTAATCAATTAAAGGTAGTCACTTATAAATTAATTAAGTATAATTACTTAAAGAAGTAATTAATGGATAGTTACTAAATGTAATTAACTGGGATTAATTAATGAATGTAATTAATATAGAGAGTAGTTAGTTAAGGGAAAGTAATTAAAGGAAATTTCTTAATGGGAGTAATTAAGGAATTAATTACTTAGTGTAATTAACTAAAGAATTGATTAATTAGGGAAATTAATTTAGGGATTAGTTAATCAATGGATGTGATTAATTAAAGGATAATTAATCAACGTGAGTGATTATAAGATAATTTATTTGAGTAATTAATTAAGATCAATGTAATTAATGTGTTTGAGTTGAGGGTAATTAAATTGTGTAATTAATTTGGAATTAATTAATTATTGTAATTAAGAATAATTAATCAAGGATGATTAATTAAGATGGGTAATTAAAGACGATTAATTAATTTGTTTGTAATTAATTAACGTTAAGTAAGGTAATCTAAGTGATTAAAGATTTGTAACCAGTTTAATTAGAGATAAATTAAATAAACTTTGGAAATGATCAATCTTGCTTATGAATGATTGAATGATGATTAAAAGTCTTAAATTGATTGATATCTCTGATATGAAATGTTTTGTGATATGATATGTTTTGGGTGAATAATGATAATGTGGTTAACTATTGATGATAAATTGATGTGTAAAAAGTGACGTCTTTTATTTAAAGTTGGATTGTATTTTACGTGAAAACTTGGGTTTAGATGGCATTAAATTCGAAGGGACCGGAGTCGGGTATTAGTAAATACCCGAAACCACTTCGATTCTTTATAGATTGATATGTGGAATCGATAAACTGGAATGGGATGACTTAACTGAATTGGACCATTTAATCTAAGTTTTAGCACTGAGAAATTGATGTATGAAATAAGTGATGTCTATAACAACTTGCGAAGTTGTAAATTGATATAAGTCACCCGGGATTTAAATGAGTTCTATGCATTGGTATTTCATGTTGGTTAAGTTTACTCACGCTGGTTTCCAGCTTGACCCGGGTGTTACTTTGATGTAATGCTCGGGTCAGACCGAGTATTACAGATTTTCAGGTAAGGATGTTCTGGAGCTCGGGAGGCGAGCTGGATGGCAGGAACGTATGGAGTGTTTCCCCGCTGTGATATATTATAGTTTATTTAGGACATGTTGTTTAAACTGTCCAGTGTTGTGTAATGGTTGTAACTCTGATGTATAAAGATATAAGTGTACTGATACAGTTCTTCTTTGTAAAACTGTTATTTATGTGATATTATATTTTATCCGCTGCGAATGTGAGATTCTAAGTTGAGTTTTCTGTTTCTTCTTCTTTCTCTTTCTTTTTTTCTCTAACTATCTGGAATTTTGAGGACCGAAATTTTCCGGGTCGTTACAAAAATATTTTCTACAATTAGCCTCCCTGGATGAAGGAACTTTGATTTTCAGATATTATATTTTTCAAAAATACTTTTATTCCATTGTAGAATATTATTATAATATAGACACACACACACACACAGATATATATATATATATATATATATATATATATATATATATATATAATTGCAGCATGCTATTGGCTTATAATCCCCCAGGTCATTTGGAATTTTTGTTTTTGGCACGAGTGTGGTTAGAGTATGGTTTTATGTTTTTCAAAATTTTCCCGTGCTCGAAAAATTCCTTTAATGCATCAAAAAATTTAAATTTACTATTCGGGTTTTATAAAATTTACCCCTAGATCCATATGGACAAGGGCTTTTATCATTGTTAGTATTAACTATGATGCCCTTTATCTCTTCTATACATATGGTGCTAATAGAATGTCTTGGCTATTTGGATGTAGTAAAAATTTAGCATTTATAGTACGAAATCTCTTTAAGTAAGAGTTTGCATTATGCAAAGAGTTAAAATAATTAATAGCTTCTGTCTCTATTTTTGAAGCATTATTTATTACAACTCCATCGATATTTATCGGTTTTTCAATGTCATTTTTATATTTTCTATTGGACATTTTGGTATAGAAAAATTTGCCAGAATCATCACCATTAGTTAGCCAATCCACCTTATCTTTCTATTTTATATTGATTTTTTGTGCATAAAGAGCTTTGATTAATTTTCTCTGAGTTCAAAATTTTTTATTCACAAGAGTAGGGTCTGAGCAATCCTTATCTATACTATTTTGCAAATACTCACATTCTTCTCTTATTAGATTGATTTCTTTTTTTGAGTTGTTTTCATTCCAGTTTTTCAATTTTTCTTTGATGCTTTGTGACAACTTGCGGAATCTAAGTTGGGCAGTGCCCTGTATGGCTACAGCAAAGCTATTTTTAACCGCTTCCTAATATAAATTTTCCTGCACCTACCGATTAACAAAACTAGAAGAAAATTTTCTTTTATTTATAACATTTTTTGATAGAAAAACTTGAAGTTGAGCATGATCACTAGATGCTTGGGGAAGCATATTACAATTGAAATTTGTAAAATGTTTGATGAATTCTTGATTATCACAATTCTATCTAATTTACATTGAATATTTCTACTTTCTTCTGATTTCAAAGTAAACTTATTACCATAAATTATGGGCTCTACTAGCCCATTTTTTATTATTAAATTGTTTATTCTTTCTAATTTTTAAAAGGAATTGAGATACCTCCTTTTTCTCAAAAGCACGTAGTATAGTTTTGAAATCCCCTAGCAACAGCCGTGGGTTTTTCATTCTTTTATTTAACAGTCTAATTGTTCCCAAAGAGGCGATCTTTCATTTTCACTATCTGATGCATAAATAAAGATGATTTCTAAAAGTATACCTCTTTGTTTTTACATAAACATTGAATATATTGTAAATTTATGACACTACAAAAAAGGCTTCATATAGCGACGGATCCTAGCGACGGCTAGCGACGGCTAAAAAAAGCGGCCGTCGCTAGTCGTCGCTATACGCAATATACAGGTCCAAGCCAAGAGCAGCAGATTCATTTGCTTACTCCCCAAAACCCTTCCTCCTTCCCCCAATCCGTCGCCCCCCGTCACTGTAGCCGGCGCCCCAGCCTTCAACGCCTCCAAATCACCCAAATTTGTGTCGGTATGCTCCTAATCTCTTGTTTGCATGTAAATTTGATGTTTTTGGGTTTATTTTAAACCATAATTCAATTATGATTTATTATAAAATTGAGATTTGTTGTCAAATTGGGTATTAGTAGTGTTGTTAAATTAGGTATTAGTAGTGTTGTATGTTGATTTGGTAGATTAATTAGTTTATTATCATGAACTTGAATTAAGTATTACATATTAATTAGTTTATCATGATCAAGTTGAATAAATGGTTGATGTAGATAATTAGTGTTGGCGATTAACATGGTTAGTTGTTTTAGGTGAAAAAATAGTGTATATTAATGATTAACTTGGTTATTGATAAATTTACATGAAAGTATTTCATAGTTTATGAAATTGATAAATTACAAATTTAAGTTGTTAAGTGAATTTAAATTGACAAATATTTATTTAATAATTAGTTTTTTATTGTTTTCTAATTATCTATTTGATAATTAGAATTTGTTGTTTTGTAATTATATTCATTGATAATTCTTATATTTACCCTGTTGATTGAGCGACGACCATTTTAATAATTTTAGCGATGACTAGCGACGGCCAAAATGCAAAAGGTTGTATATATTGTAAAAAATAATGTTTGTACAAAAAATTAAAAAATGAATATGAGAACATTAAAAATTCTGCAAATATCTAATTTATTGGAAAAAAATTAGGAAATGACTTTAAACACAACTGATATTGTACTAAAATCGATTTTGTAAAGAAATTAAGAAATGAATATAACAACTACAAATAGTCACATAAAATCTATGTCGTAAAAAAATAAAGAAATGAATATTGAACTAAAATTGTTAATTGAATGTTGAACTAAAATTTAAATACACAAATTTTTGAAATAAAATATAAATAGTTGAAACATTGTCAAAATTTGAAAAGAACAATAATATTTGATAAAATTTAAAGAAATTTTTTTATCCCTTAGATTGGCTTTGGCCCCGTTTGGCAAGTGTTGTATATGATCGTTATATGGATGTTCGTTTTATAACGGAACGGACATTTATATTCATCTGATACAATATTTGTCGGATTTGTCCATGTATTGGACAAGTTACAAACACAATAAAGTAATTACATATTATAAATCATTTCATTTTAAACGGTTACAAAATTTCGACAGCACTTCCTTTACGTTCCATGTGTACACGCATTTGTGTACGATACAGGGAACATAAGGGAAGTGCTGCCGAAATTTTGTTGAACCGTTTAATCTGAAATGATTTATAAAATGTAATTACATTATTATGTTTGTAATGGGAAGTAGGATGACTGACCCACCAAAGTGAAAACCAAAATACCAAAAATTAAAAAAATAAAGTGAAGTTCATGTTTTGAATTTTCTGGAACGATGAACTTTTTACAATGGAGAATGGTTGAAAATTAATGATTTAAATTGTCTAACATACATTTTCAAATTAGGAAAAATGTTCAATTATTTTCTCGACCGTACTTGGATGTATGAAGTCAGAACTGGAAAGAAGGGATAAATAAAGCAACATTTCTACAACGGTGTACACGAATTTATTAGATTTGATAAATCTAATATCCGAAACAATACAGAAATTCGTTGCCCGTGTAGTAAGTGCCAACATTTGAAGCATTGGAAACCGGATATAGTTGAAGTACATTTGTATCAATATGGTTTCGTGTCTGATTATTATTTCTGGGATCGTCATGGAGAACTTGTTGAACCTACACCTAATACTGAAGTTTCAGAGGACGGTAATATGATGACGAATCCGATAGAAAATATGGTGGATGATGCAGCACGATCAATGTTTCCTACAACTGAAGCTGTCGATGAAGACGAAAATGTCGAAGAAGAACCGACGGCGGGAGCTAAAAAAATATACGATTTGTTGGATTCTGCTAAGAGGCCGTTGTGGGACGGATGTAAAAGCGGAACCGAACTTTCAGTAACCGCCGAATACATAACTATGAAATCAAAATTCAACCTTACGGAAGCTGCATTTACAGCAGTTGTACAAGCTGCAAAACGACACATGCCACCTAATAATCTGATGTGCGATAGTCATTATAAAGTAAAAAAATTGATGTCCGCTTTCGGTCTACCGTACGAGAAGATAGATGTATGTGTGAAAGGTTGCATGTTGTATTGGAAAGACGACGTTGACCTCAGAAAATGCAAAATATGTAATGAAGAAAGATACAAACCAAGAAAGAAGAAAGGGAAAGAAGACCCGTACAAGAGAATGCATTATTTACCCATCACTCCCAGACTTCAAAGATTATATGCATCTTCTGCTACGGCCTGTCATATGCGATGGCATAGTGTGGGAACAGCGGAAGAAGGAACTTTGATACATCCATCCGACGGTGAAGCATAGAAACATTTCGATAAGACTTATCCCGCATTTGCTGCGAAAAGCCGTAATGTCAGACTTGGTTTATGTACGGATGGATTTTCACCATTTTCACAGTTTGGTAGTAAATATTCATCCTGGCCAATTATCATTACTCCGTATAATTTACCTCCATGAATGTGTATGAAGACACCATATATGTTTCTCACCACTGTCGTTCCCGGCCCTCATGATCCAACCCAAGGAATTGATGTTTATTTACAACCATTAATCGAAGAGTTGAAGAAACTGTGGAATGAAGGAGTCGAAACTTACGATGTATCAACGAGATTTTTTTTTCCGGTTATTCGCTTCTTTGTTATGAACGATTAATGATTTTCCTGCATATGAGATGCTTTCTGGTTGGAGTACGGCCGGTCGTCTAGCAAGCCCTTATTGTATGGAAGAAATATGAGCATTTTCATTACGATATGGAAAGAAAGTTTCGTGGTTTGATTGTCATCGGTGTTTTCTTCATCCCAATCATAGTTTAAGAAGAGATAAGAAAATTTTCATAGCTAACAGAGAAGAGAATCTGAAACCACCTAAGGTTTGGTCAAGCGAGGAAATATACGAAATTGTAAGAGACTATCCAAAGATACATGAAACTGGAGTCTAGACTGAAATCCCAGGAAAGTCAGACATTCATAATTGGTGCAAACAAAGTATATTTTGGGAGTTACCATATTGGAAAGATCTCTTACTCCGACATAATATTGACGTGATGCACAACGAAAAGAACATGTTTGATAATCTGTTTAATACAATTTTGAATGTAAAGGGCAAAACCGAGGACGATTTGAATTCGAGGCTCGATATAGCAAACTATTGTAAGCGCCCGTAACTTCATATGAAGCCTAATGACAATAAAAAACCGAAAGCATGCTATGAGCTAGACAATAAGCAAGTAAAACTCGTGCTAAAGTGGGTGGAAGAATTAAAACTATTGACGGCTATCTGGTTCAGATTAGCGACGGCTAACGACGACTAGCGACGGCTAAATGGTTCAGGTTAGCGACGGCGAGCGACGACTAGCGACGGCATTTAGGCGTTGAAAAAATTTCCACATGGCACATTTGTCGTCGCAAGCCGTCGCTATTTATGTGATGGAGCCGTCGGTAAAGCCGTCGCTATACTATTGGGCGACGATCATTATAGCGACGGCTTTTAGCATCGGCTAGCGACGGCCGGCGACGACCGACGATGGCTAAAAGCCGTCGCTATCTGGTGCCGTTCTTGTAGTGTGAAGTATTATTTTGTTTCCTATGTATTCAGATCCCATAAAACCATGATTCTGCCATTCCCACCCATTGTATTATTATCTATTATTCCCCGATTATTTAAAGATTTGGTTTGATAAAATTCTATTTTATTTTTATCTAATTTGTGTGTTAGTATTCTTATAATACTAGGTTTATATAAATTTAAAAATGTGCAAAATTTGGTCTTCTTTATAGGGAGTTTAATCCTCGTATATTCCAAGCTATAATTGACATAAGCAAACTTATATTATAAGAATTTTTTTACTAATAAAGGATATTTCCCTTTATCAGAGTGAAAGTTTATAATAATCCTCTTTCACCAATCTCTTTCCCTTTTTTGCATGAAGCTTTGCCCTGCATTTTAAGTTGAGCATTCCAGTTTGGGTTTTTCATTATTGCTCTTGAATTCATTTTCTTCAGTAGTATCAACATTGTTTGAGATAATTTCGTTGATATTTTTTATTATACTTTTCTTTCTTTTTCCTGATTTTACAGGAGAAGATGAAGATGATAGTAGTTTAGTTGCTTCTTGTAAGAATCAGTTTCCTTATGTTCCTGTCCTTTGTGATGAAGCCGCAACAGTAGCTTTTCTCCATGTTGAATTATCTTCATTCTTTTTTGCTTATGCTAGAGACCATATTTGTGCGTTCATTGTTTATAATTAAACTTGAGCTTTCTTGCCGTGGGATGCTCAATTATATGTTTCGTATAATCCCCATTAAATTACAACTGAACTACTGATTCTTAATTGCAATTGATAACTTGAACTACACCTTGCATAGCGGGATCTTGTATGTTCATCTCTTTGTCTACAACCCCACTTAATCTTTTGCCTTGAGTGGGTTCTTGCAAGATCACATTTTGATTTACATCTCCATTTAACATACCAGCACCATTCGAAACTTTGGTATACAGTTCTCTCTGATTTGCAATTTTGTCCAGAAACTTTACATTGCTTGTTTCCATGCATTAGTTCTATGCAGTTTCTAAAGTTATTTCAGAAGTTTCAGGAATATCTGCATAGAAATTTTCTATTAATGTCATATTTTTTACACCCTCACTTATCAACATACAATCTTCATCCGATTCTTCAATGATTACTTACAGTCTTTCATCTTGTTTTGGTTTTTCTTTCTATACTTTCTTGACATGACAGTACAACTTAATGGAATTGGAAGAAAATGTAAACAGAAGTTTTATTAATGCTTCATATATGATACAAGTGCAGTACCTCTGTATTTATAATACATATTTGTACAATGGGCTACTATATGGGCTAAGGCCCAATACACTATAATATAATCTCCTTTGTATACATAGCAATAAGATATAATCTGCACTGCTACTTCATATTATAACCTAACTCCCCCTTTCAATCTCATCAAGGGTTTCCTCTTCCCCTTTTTTCTTCACGCCGCTCTCTTTAATTGTGAGATCTTTCTTCAGTTGAACAAAATATTTTGTAGAGAGGGGTTTTGTGAGGATGTCCGCTCTTTGAAACTGAGAGGGGACATGGTGAACTTTCAGTTTGCCTTCAGTAATCTTCTCACGAACAAAGTGCAGATCTATTTCAAAATGCTTTGTCCGTGAGTGTAGCACTAGATTAGCAGAAAGATAAACTGCGCTCAAGTTGTCACACCAGATTATGGGGGTATTTGAGATGTTGATCTTGATTTCTTTGAGTAGAGACTCGATCCAAACAATTTCTGCTGTTGTGTTGGCAATCGATCTGTACTCAGCCTCCGTGCTAGAGCGCGAGGTCGCAGTTTGCTTCTTTGAGCTCCAAGAGATCGGGTTGCTCCCTAGAAATATGATGAAGCCAGCGGTTAATCTTCTGTCGTCTGGATCTGATGCCCAGTCCGCATCACAGTAAGCTTGTATGTTTAATCCCTTTGCGTCGTTGAAATGTAGACCATGATCCATTGTTCCTTTCAAGCAACGTAAGATGCGTTTTACGGCCTTCCAGTGGTTGCTTAGAGGCTTATGCATGAATTGACATATTTTGTTTACGCTGTAGCTTAGATCTGGTCTTGTTATAGCGATATACTGAAGTGCTCCTACAGTACTCCTATACTGTTTTTCATTTGTGATGGTTTCCCCTGATTCTTTCGATAATTTGAGATTACTTGTCATTGGTGTAGGTAGGGGTTTTTCCTGATCCATATTTGTCTTCTTAAGTAATTCCAGTATATATCTCTTTTGACATAAGATCATCTCTGACTTGGATGTTTGAGTAACTTCTATACCTAGAAAATGATGTAAGTTGCCCAGATCTTTGATTGAAAAAGCTTGATCTAGGTATTTGATTGTTTGTTCCATGCCTTGACTGTCATTTCCTGTAATGATGATGTCATCTACATATACTAAAATATATGTAATTTTCTCCTGCTTGCATTGCATAAACAATGAATTATCTGATTTGGTTGGTATATATCCTAAATCCATCAGTGTGGACTTGAGTTTCTCATTCCACACTCGTGGTGCCTGCTTTAATCCATAAATTGCTTTATGAAGTTTGCAAACTAAGTTATTGTTTGTACCTCTCTGGTATCCTTCTAGTTGTTCCATGAAGACCTCATCCTTTAGATTCCCATTAAGAAAGGCATTATTTACATCAAGCTATCTAATCTTCCATTTTTTGTGAAGTGCAATGGTTAATATGATTCTTATAGTAGTGGGTTTAACAACTGGAGAGAATGTTTCATTGTAGTCAAAACCATATTGCTGATTATATCCTCTAGTCACCAGTCTTTCTTTGTATTTTGAGATACTTCCATCTGTATTTCTCTTAATTTTGTAGGTCCACTTGCAGCCTACTATATTCTTGTCTTTTGGTATTGGCACTAGACTCCAAGTTTTATTTTTGATGAGAGCTTTGTATTCATTATCCATAGCTTGTTTCCAGTTATTATTGCTGATAGCTTCAGTGTAGTCTTTTGGCTCTGTTGAATCAAGTTGAGCACTGTATACTTTAGGTTTGAAGATACCACTTTTTGATCTTGTGATCATATGATGTTCTGTTCTTGCAGGTGGCGTGTCTAAATTAGTATTGTTGTCTTCTGACTGTTGTGATGTGGATTGAGAATCTTCTCTTGAATTTGGATTGATCTGACTGGTGTTGTTGAAGGAGCTGGAGGATTTGTCAGTTTCATGACCTAATCCAATGTCAACATTGGGTGATGTGTGTTGTGACTGTTGAATTCTCTGCACACTTCCACTAGTTTGACCCCACTCTGGTATGACAGGTATAGATGACATTGAGAAGCTATCTTTAGTATGCACCTTTTCAGTTTTCTTGATGTTTTTGTCTGCAAAAGGAAAAAAATTTCTCATTAAAAACTACATGTCTAGTAACATAAATCCTGCCATCATTGCTTAAGCATCTATATCCTTTTTGGTTGTTTCCATAGCCTATAAATGTGCTTGGGGTGGATCTGAAATATAATTTATGATTGTTATAGGGTCTTAGACATGGGAAGCATAAGCATCCAAATGTGTTTAGACTGTTATAATCTTGTTTAACCCCAAGTAGTAATTCAATAGGACTTAGATGCTTAAGAACTTTGGTAGGTAATCTATTGATTAGGTACACAGCTGTGTTAAATGCCTTTGGCCAGTATTTTATAGGCATTGATGCCTGTGCCAACAAGGTTAACCCAGTTTCTACTATGTGCCTGTGTTTCCTTTCTACCACACCATTCTGTTCAGAGGTGTACGGACATGTTGTTCGATGAATAATACCCTTTTTCTGAAAATAATCTCTTAGTGGTTTATACTCACTACCACCATCAGACTGTATGATTTTAACTTCATGACACAGTTGTTTTTCTGCTTGAGTTATGAATTCTATTACAGTCTTTTGTGTGTCTGATTTTGATTTTAGAAAATATATCCATGTATATCTTGAATAACAATCAACAAAAGATATATAATACCCGAATCCATAGTCTGAATTTATTGGAGCAGGTCCCCACAAGTCAGTTGCTACTAACTGAAGTGGTTTGTTAATAGAAGTTGTAGAATCTGTAAAAGGTAATTTATGGCTTTTGCCTAGTTGACAGTAGGTGCAAACATATGGTAAAGATACATCACAGGAAATATTATTATTCATAAGAATTTGTTTTACAACATTTGCATTGGGATGTCCTAACTTGTAATGCCATAGAGTAAACATTTCTTGACCATTTGTAACATGGGATTCAGTATTATTACACCATACATTTCTATTTTTGCTCTTTCTTGCATTTCCAAAATTGAACCTGTACAGTCCACGGTCCAATTTACCCTGTAACAATATGTCTTGATTCAGTAAGTCCTTAACTAAACAGAATTTTGGGTGAAACTCAAAATACACATTGTTGTCATTAGCGAATTGAGATACACTCAATATATTCTTTTTGATATGTGGCACTCTCAACAAATTATTGAGATGAAGAATTCTTTTACCTTGAATACTTCTGGTTCCAACATGTGTAATTTTTAAAGCTTCACCATTCCCCATGTGAATAGAATGCGTACCTGAGTATTCTCTATTGCCTAAGTTGAGATTTTGCAGGTTGCTTGTGAGATGATTAGTAGCACCTGAATCAGGGTACCAATCTTCTTCTGCCATTTCATCAGATCTGGTATGTCTTTCTGCATTTAGGGCTTGTGGTCTTGTCATTTCTGTTTGACTTCCCTGCCTCTGCTCTATTTGTGCAGCATTTGCACTGATGTTGTTGTTTCTTTGATTTCCCTGATTCTGTTGATTTGGGTAATACTCAATGTTGAGTCGGAAATAGCACTGTCTTGCTGTGTGGCCTGGTTTTTCACAAATTTGACATTTTATTCTGTTACTGTTCCATCTTCCACTCCTTCCTCTGCCTCTTTGATTTGTATTGCTTCTTTGATTGTTTTCTTGCTTGAAGTTTTGATTTTCTTGTTTTCCCTTTCTGTTTCTTGAGTTTGAAGCATAATTAAGGGACATTTCTGTGTTACTTTCTTTTCTTTGTTCAATTCTTCCTTCATGAGATAAGAGGATTGAGTAGACATTTTTCATATTTGGTAGAGTCTGTTGTGATGAGATAATTGCTACCACTGACTCATATTCGGCATCTAGTCCATTTAAGATGGTCAATATTTGTTCAGATTCTGATACTGTGTGCCCTGCTGCATCAAGAATATCATAATAAGATTTTATTTTTGTAATATACTCTCTCATTGACATACTCTCCTTTCTGAGATTCTGCAGTTGTCTTTTATAATATAAGATTCTTGCTGCTGATTGTGTGTTGAAAATTTGTTGCACTGCAGACCATATCTCAAATGATGTTTTGCAGCCCACGATTTGTGATAGTAGATCAGAACTGATAGATGAGAGCAACCAGGAGGCCAGTAAGCTATCTTGTTTCTGATAATTAATGAATTCTTTATTGAATGTTCTTTCTCCAGTGTCTTCTGTCACCATTCTCGCTGGTACAGTGGCAGTGCCGTACAGAAAATCCTCCAACCCATATCCTCGAATGCTTGTCTCAACCTGATATTTCCACAATATGTAGTTGTTTTCATCAAGTGTGGTGCTAACTAAATTATTCTTGGGTTTAACAATATCACTGCTTCTTGTTTCTGTAGCCTGTGTAACTTGATTTCTTGATCTTGGTTCATTCTGACTTTTGATTCCACTTGTTGCAGATGAAGTTGTATCATCTTCTCCGGCCATCTTGGTGATGCTTCAAATTGGTACCTGATTGAAAAGATTTACAGTGCAGCCAGAATCTTGATTTCTTGGCGAGGCACAATTTATTCTCAGATGATGAAAAGCAATATACTGAGAGCAACCAGGAAGGTGAGTGATGATTCAGGTCTGACACCTTCCTCAGGACGGCTCGATGATGATGAAATTGCAAATTCTGATGAGATTTCAGTGTAAAACTGATCTTAATGACTGTCGTTAGACAGTTCCTTTTACTGCTCTGATACCATAATGGAATTGGAAGAAAATGTAAACAGAAGTTTTATTAATGCTTCATATATGATACAAGTGCAGTACCTCTGTATTTATAATACATATTTGTACAATGGGCTACTACATGGGCTAAGGCCCAATACACTATAATATAATCTCCTTTGTATACATAGCAATAAGATATAATCTGCACCGCTACTTCATATTATAACCTAACTCAACTTTCAAAATTAAGGCCAAAAATTGCACATGTTTTACATCTTGGAGAAATCCATATTCATATTCGATTTTTTACACTAAATTTTCTCCATCATGCATTGCTATAAAAGCCTCTTTAGGCTGTTCTACATCTGCACTGATTTTAGCCAAGATTCTTGCATAAATCAGACGATTTCTTTAGCCGTTGGCTTCTCTAACTTTAATGAAACACCTACAACAATTGCAATCGCACTAAAGGCTTCTTTATCCCACAATTTCATGTTTAATTTGGTGAGCCTGATCCAAATAGAAATAGTCGAGAGCAAATCTTTATCCGGTTTCACTTTACTGGTCTACTTTTTAAGATAATTAATTTTCCATTGATAAATTATGGACCCCCATTTACTGCTTTTTCACAATCTAAAGGATTAACAAATCTAATAACAAATCTTTACCATTTGGAACCCTTCCTCATCAATGTCAAAAGGTTTTTCCTTTTGAAATGATGGTGAAAGCTAGGAGATTCAGCATCCAAAATTCAGATTTCAGTCATCAGAAATTTGCATTCAGATTTCAGTCTTTTAAATAAATGGATCATTGATTTAGTTGAGTATTGAATTTGTTTGGGATTAAATTTCAGTAAATTCGTTTGTTCGATTAAGATCTTATAAATTTGATAAGCTAGAAGTTAACCTATTTGATAAGCTCGATTGCTTTGTGAATTCAAGAGAATAAAATATATTTAAAATTTATCTATAAGCTATATTATTTTGCGCTAGATAGGTTATCTTCTCCTCAGAATTCATATATACTTGTTGCATTTTTGAATTCTACATACAAATGGAAAAGGCAAAAAGAGCTAGCAGCAGTCTTTTCTCAATTCTTGATTCATTCCTTTCTATCCACTATAGCTTATGGACTAAAAGAAATACACTAGAGTTTAAAAGATATGACTTTCCATCTGAATTTGTATTGAAGCAGGAACCTCAGCTTATCAGGTGTGTTATGTGTTAGTTTTGATACTTGAATCCAAGCCCTAGCTGGAAGAAGAAAACATCACAAAAGCATGGAAGAAGACGAAGCATCGAAGCCGTAACCCTATGTCAAAGTCATGACTTGTAGAAAGAGGATGTTGGTGGTTCTGTGATTAAGGAAGGCTGAACGAGAAGTTTCGTTCGGTGGAGGGGAGGATCTGGTTCGATGAAGTTGGAGCGGCTGATCTCGTTCAGGGAAGAAGGAAGTTGTCTCGTTCGGTGGCCAGTGCAATTTCTACCTAGAAGAGAAGGGGATAATATCGTACGAAATATTTTGTTCAGTGGCATGCCGGTCCAAATATTGTGCCATTCCAAATATTTGGTTTGGTGCTTTAGGCTGTTGCTCCAAAAGTGTACCGATCCAAATGATTACCAATCCAAGTGCAGTATGTCGAACCAAATAGTGTCGGACCAGATGCATGCCGAACCAAGTAGTGCCACTCCATATGTTTGGTTCGGGAATTGGGAGATGCCAGTCCAGACTTGAAGTGCACTGTGTCGAACCAGATTGATATAGGCTTTGCCGGTCTAGATAGATGCCGAACCAAAACCCAGGGCTGGTTCATAGCGGCTACCCCTTCTCATATCTTCACTCTATAGATAATGGAGCTTCTGTACAATAATGGTAGCCATCCTAGAGAGCTGAAACTCTGTAGAATTTTGTCTATATTGTTAATTCTCCTTATTTATAGCCTCCAAAAGTGAATTAATCTTGTAACTCTAATCTTTCAGTGGTTAATAAAATATCATATCCCCAACTGGATGTACACTGCCTCGCGGTAGTGGAACCATATAAATACTGGTGTCAAATCAGACCATTGGATGCTGGACTCAGGGCCGTCTTTCCATATGACGCCTAATAAAGATTACTTTAGTTCTTTCGTTAGACAAAAGGGAAGCTCTATTCTTTTGGGTAATAATGCTAGCTGTAGAGCAATGAGTGACGGTACAGTGGAGATTGGGATGTTTGATGGAGTGATACACACTGTGACAGGTGTCTGGTACGTTCCAGGTCTTCGGAAGTCCTTAATTTCTTTAGGACAATAGGCCTTTTTAGGATGCAAGGTAACCATCAAGAAGGATAGTCTGAAGGTTTCGAGAGGTGCACTAGTTCTTATGAAAGGAGATGTGTTTTGAAATCTTTATTTGCTGAAAGGAACCACGGTTCTTGGAGAGTCGTGTGTTGGAGTAGACGGTTCCCGTGCTTTGGATGCCATAAGGCTTTGGCATCTCAGGTTGGGTCATATTTTAGAGAAGGACTTAGAATTACTCTGGGACTGGAAGATGATCAAAGGAGGAAGCTTTGACAAGATGAACTTTTGCCAGGAGTGTGTGTTAGGTAAGCAAACTAAAGTATCTTTTGGAGTTGGACCCCATAGATCGAGCGAGTACTTGAGTACGTGCATATAGATGTCTGTGGACCGGTTGTTACTCATTCTCTTGGAGGAGCAAAGTATTTTATCTCTTTCATTGATGATTTTTCTCGTAAAGTATGGGTGTATGTGACGAAGGCCAAACCAAATGTTTTGAGAAGTTCAAAGACTGGAAAGCGCTTGTTGAGAACCAATCTGGTTCTATGTTAAAGGTGCCGAGATCTGATAATGATAGTGAATTTGTCCTTATGGAGTTCCTCGACTTTTGTAGATTGCATGGCATTCAGAGACATTTTACTATACCCGAATATCCGTAATCCAATAGGGTTGCAGAAAGGATGAACATGACTCTACTGGAGAAGGCTCGTCGCTTGAGATTGAAGGCGGGCTTGTCTAGAGGCTTATGGACTGAGGCATTATCAACTGCGGTGCGTATCATAAATCGAATTCTATGCTCATCCATAGATGGGAAGATTTCAGAGGTAAAGTGGAGAAGTAAAGCAGTATATCTTGGTTATTTACGAATTTTTGGTTGCCCTGTGTACGTTCAGCATACAGGCGATGACAAGTTGGATGCTAGAGCATACAAGGGGATACTAATGGGATACACCGATGGTATTAAAGGGTATCGAATTTGAAACCCTGTTGATCGAGAGATTGTTCATTTCAAACATGCTACTTTTGATGAGTCTACTATGTGCAATCCGAAGGAGAAGCTACCTACCACATTAAAGATTCTAATAGGCCTAAGGAGATAGAAAAGGTATCCGATGGAGATTGTTAGTTTTAATACCTGAATTTAAGCCCTAGTTGGAAGATGAAAACATCGCAAAAGCATGGAAGAAGACGAAGCACCGAAGCTCTAACTCTATATCAAATCATGACTTGTAGGAAGAGGATGTTGGTGGTTCTGTGATTGAGGTAGGTTGAACGAGAAATTTCATTCGGTGGAGGAGAGGATCTGGTTCGGTGAAGTTGGAGTAGCTGATCTTGTTCGAGGAAGAAGGAAGTTGTCTCGTTCGGTGACCAATGCAATTTTTGCTTGGAAGAGAAAGGGATAACGGCGAACAAAATATTTCGTTCGGTGGCATGCCGGTCCAAATCTTGTGCAACTCCAAATTTGGTTCAATGATTTAGGCTGCCGCTCCAGAAGTGTACCGATCTAAATGATTGCCGGTCCAAGTGCTATATGCCGAACCAAGTAGTACCAGATGTTTGGTTCGCAAATTGGAAGATGCCGGTCCAAACTTTAAGTGCGCTATGTCGAACTAGATTGATATGGGCTTTTCCTGTCTAGATGGATGTTGAACCAAAATCCAAGGATGCTATATAGCAGCTAACCCTCCTCATATCTTCACTCTATAAATAGTGGAGTTTCTGAACAACAATGGTAGCCATCCTAGAGAGCTGAAAATATGTAGAATTTTGTCTGTATTGTTATTTTCTTATGTATAGCCTCCAAAAGTGAACCAATCTTGTAACTCTAATCTTTCAGTGATTAATAAAATCTCCATCCATAAGTGGACATACACTGCCTCACGGTAGTGAAACCACTATAAATAATGATGTTAATTTTTTCTACATTGCATCGATCTGCGACTGTCTGTTCTAGTGTTTACCTCTGTTTTTTCTTCTCACTACAATCGCGATCCAGTTGTTTTCCGCTGCGTTGGGATTTTCATTCCATAGACTGATCATGTGAAGAGATTTTTCTCAACATTATGGTAGCATAGTAATTTTTGATCTTATTTATTCATTTCATTATTTGAACAATTTTATGTCGTTAATTGTAGTATTAGTAGCTGAAGATGGGAGAAGCATAAGCATTTGGGACACGCATTGTCGTTTTGGTAGATATCTACATGCATCCGTCGGTACTTTAATATGTAAAGATTCATTGTAAAATTATTTTTAAACTGAGCATTTGACAATATTTATAGGGTAAGTCGCTCACTTTTTACCTGAGGTTTCAAATATTTACAAGGGAAGTCGCTCACTTTTTATTTGTTGCGTTTGAAATATTTGTGTAAATGCTGCACTCATGCATAAATATGAACACACGTAATATTCGATTTAAGGGGGGAAGGGGGAGTCGCTCACTTTTAAATGAGCAATTAAAGAACATTAAAATTATTTTTCAAACGTTTAAAAGAAAAACTGTCCAAATAAGCCACTTTTAACATAAAACAACATAAACACGTGTATATGGTTCAAAACCGAGTAGAGAAACAGATTTGTTTCTACTACACTAACATATAATCAGTATTCTACATTGGTGTGATTTCGAAGCAAAGTGGTGTAATATAGATATATCACAATTTATACTAGAGCGATCTAGAATAACAACGATGTAAACAATAATAAGAACAATAATAATAAACACAACGCGACTTGAAATCTCATTAACGTCAAAAGTTAACTTCATAAAAAATGAAAAAAAATCACACAATTAAAATAGCATCAATATTAAAAGTTGACTTCATAAAAAAATAAAAAGAAATGACATCAATGTTAAAAGTTGACTTCATTGAGAAAATAAAAAAGGAATGCTGGTTATCAAGGAAGTCTTTGTCGCCTACAACTGAGCTCTGATTTCAACAAGACATATGCAAAGATGATTATGTAGAATATGTAGAAGTATGCTTCAGAAATTAGGTGATTGGGTTTCACGTTGGATAACTATAGTAGAACCAAATATAATAGGTATTACGTCTTATGAGAGTGGAATATTGCATTTATCTAGCAAGTATATTCGAAAGTGCAGCAAGTATATATGACTATATATTTGTTTTTCTTTGAAACATAATACGTATAGAATACTTATCTACGTGCTATATTGTTTTGTGCGAGGCATGGAATAAATATGATTAAACATTATAATGAGAAGTGTCTAAAATATCTAGATGCTTTAAAAGAAAATGCAGCTTTTGCTTTATTTTAGCTAATTGTTCATCTTATGCATGCCCCAAAACATGCTGGCCATAATTGCAGGCTTTAGTTGAGCCAATGCATGAAAGCAGAAAGTAGACACAAGCTGCAGGCATATTTGTAAGCAATGAAGTCTGGATTGAATGCGTGCCTGGGATGGTAATTGATGATGATGATAAGTTATAAAATATTAAACAAGTTTTACAAAAATTAACTAAATTTATACAACAATAATCATTACAAAATTAACTAAGATTATAAAAACTAACTTTATTAATTAAGTTTTACAAAAATTAAATAAGTATACAAAAATTAACTAAGTATATAATAATAATAATTTAACTAATGCTTATGGAATTTAACTAAGTTTATAATAATAATATTAACATCAACAACAACAATCATAATAGCAATAATAACAATAAATAAACTAAGTTTATATAACTAAGTTTATGATAATAATAATAATAATAATAATAATAATAATAATAATAATAAAATATTTAATACCAACCAAGTTAGCTAAGTTTTATAAAAATTAACCAAATTTATATAAGTAATAATAATAACAATAATCAAAATAAATTAACTAAATTCATAAAATTAACTTCGTTAACTAAGTTTTATAAAATTAACTAATTATATAATAATAATATAATAATAATTATAATAAATTAATTAAGTTTATGAAAATTAACTAAGTTTATAATAAAATTAATAATAAAACAATACATTATCAAATATTAACCAAGCTAACTAAGTTTTACAAAAATTAACTAAGTTTATATAATATAATAATTATAGTAGTAGTAATAATAATAAATCAACTAAGTTTAGAAAAATTAAGCTTATAATAATAATACTAATAATAATAAGAACAACAACAACAAAAACAACAATCATAATAGTAATAATAACAATAAAAAAACTAAATTTATAAAAATTAACTAAGTTCCATAACAATTAATGAAGTTTAAAACAATAACAACAACAATAATAGATTGTAAATTATAAATTATAAATTATAAATTATAAAGCATCAACCTAGTTAACTAAGTTTATATTAATAATAATAATAATAATAATAACAGGAAAATAAATAATATAATAACAATAATAATAAATTAACTATAAGTTTATTAATGTTGACTAAGTTTATAATGATAATAACAATACTAACAAGATAATACTAAATTTTAAAATATTAACCAAGTTAACTAAGTTTAATAGAAATTAACTAAATGTATATAACAACAACATGAATAATTATAGATCAACTAAGTTTATAATAATAATAGTAGCCACAACAATCATAATAATAATACTAATAATAACAATAAAAAAACTAAGTTTATAAAAATTAACTAAGTTTAATAACAATTAACTAAGTGTAGACTAACGATAATAATAATAAACTATAAAGTATTAAATAGTTAATTACAGTTTTTATAAAAGTTAACGTAGTTTATAATAATAGTAATACAATATTAATAATAATAATATATATAAATTAAACAAGTTAAGAATGTTTTATTAAAATTAACTATATTTATATAACAATAATAATAACTTTACTAAGTTTATAAAAAATTAACTTTGTTAATTAAGTTTTATAAAAATTAAATAATTTTATAAAAATTAACTAAATTTATAATAATAATAATAAACTAACTAAGTTATAATAATAATAATAGTAGTGATAGTAGTAATATAATTAATTATAGTATATTAACCAAGTTTATTTCAATCAATTAAATCCCCTCATTTGCATTTTTATTCGTTGTACTACTTTGTTTTCCAATTTTATGCATATTTCGTTTCTAATGTAGACATTTGTTTCACTTGCAAGTATGACGGTGAAATATTTAGGGGTTTTGGTGAAACATTGGAGCTACTAGTTTTTTGTTTATGCTTAAAACATATACAATGGAATATTATGTGTTAAAACTGTAGGATATTATGTGTATGAATATTTGGTAATATTTAATACAATGTGTTACATCTTTATGTTTATTATTTTGTACGATTATCACATTATTAAATGGTGTTATGTTTTAGAAATGTTCTTAATGCGACGAATTGATACGTTATTGATTATTGTAATTTATTGGGATGCAGTAGATTTTAAAAATGCCAAAAAAACCATAGTGCTTATAAAACGCTGTAGAAATCAACCGTAGCAGATAAAAAGCAATATCGAAAGTAAAACTTTTGATAGAGTTTTTCGGGTGATATAAATAGTATAATATCTATTTAACATGTAGCGCTTATCAAAGCACTATTATAGGATTTTATAGCAGTTTCCTGTGCTATATAAGCAAGGCTAACACATCATATACCACTATAAAAAGCTTACAATAGCGGATAAAAAGTGATTTAAATAAACTTTTTATAGCACGTCTTTTGTGTGTTATAAATTGTCTAATATCTATTATAACGTGTCGATATATAATAGTTATATATTATAGTTTATTATAGCGGTATTTTAGCACTGTCATAGACTGTTTTTGTTTTAGTGTGACTTCTTTGCAAGTATGGCAGAAGCTCCCCATGGTGAACTGATCGACATAATGAACTCCTATGCTCAAGTTTCACTAGTTGCTTCTTTAACTCTCCATTTCTCCAAGTGACATTCTGCTAGAGGGTCTACTAACAGGTCATTCCTCTCATATCAAATCTATATGGAAGTCAATCGCTCTTCTTGGTGGTAATCTTGTTAGTAGGTCAATGACATTTGAAAATTCCCGAACCATTGAAAATCTACCAATATTTTCTTCCTGGTTTTTCATAGCATATAGTGAAACCCCGGATCTCCCCTTCACCTCGTCCAAATTTACCAGTAACCTTTTTCCTCACTTTAGGTATTTTAAAGCAATACCCCTCCCGCCACAATAAATTCTAGCGCCGTTCTGCATTAACCAATCCATACCCTTAACTAGCCCGTACCCAATGAAGTCAAATTTCGTACGGGTAGCATGAAAACAAATGTTCACACAGAACAAACTATGAACAAGTGCACTTTAACTCAAGGGTAGTGTGCGCACCAATCAGATTACAGTACGCAAAGAAGTAACAAGATAGGTAACATTTAACCTCAATCTATCAACCAAGTCATTTGAATTAAAAGAGTGTGTAGCTCCAACATCAAACATAACTTTAATTAGAAAACTGGAAATTGAAACCATACCTTAAAGCATTATACCCACTTCACTACTAAAAAAGATTGTTATAGAGACCGAAAATTTCAGTCTTTAGTTAAATAATTCAGTCTTTGAAATGAATGTAAAGATCGACTAAAGACTAAAATTTCAATCTTTATTTCTTTAGGCCTAAAAAAATTGATACTTAATTTTCAGCCTTAGAATTCAAAGATTGAAACTTCAGCCTTAAATATTTTAAATATCGAATTTTAAAAACTGAAACATTGTTTCCAATTGATCTTAAATTATATAAAAAGTAATTAGTTTTATTTTTAGCTTATTCATAGTTCTAAATGTATTTGCGTTGTTATGTCATTGATATTATTTATAAATATACATATACATAAATACACACACACACACACACACACACACACACACACATATATATATATATGTATGTATGTATGTACATGTATATGTATATGTATATATAGACATACATACACATATATATACAAAGATGCCTCACCATAATTACACCAACTTATAATACATATTACCAAGAAAACTATTTATGGACAACTAACTGGTAATATATCTCACATGATAGAATTATATAACTAACTGGTAATATATTTCGTATAATAGAATTATACACTTTATTACTAACAATAGATTACAAAATATATTATGAATAAATTACATAATCAATACTATCTCAGTTTTATATTAATATCATCAAAACCACAAAGAACTTTAACTGACCCAAATGCATTTCTCATTTTTATTCTTCTTACTATCTTTATTGGCTTCAAATTCCAAATCTCCTTCTAATGAACTATGCTAGGCGTGCTATCCACATCCAGTTCTAGCAGCTATTTATTAGATATCTTTAGAGAGGAAGGTGACACTCTAATATAAGTGACTGGTCCTTAATGCTAACTTATTTTTGATTCGGATAGGATAAGGTTGGCTTTTTTTCCATGACGGATGCAGTTGCTTGAAGAAGGGGACTTTAGCTATAGAACGATGAGGAAAGAATTTGTTTAGGTTTTCATGTGCATAGGATTTTATGAGTAACCTACAGTTGTCTACTAATAAATATATTTTCTCTCTTTCTTCTTCTGAAATATATTTTAGTAAGGCAGTAGAGAAAGTGCTATCGAATTTTGGGTGAAAACGAGAAATAGAGTAAAGGAAAGGTGCTAATGGATTTACGGGACCCTTAATCTAAAAAAAAGTGGAATAGTGAATTCAAATCAAGTGACTTCCTAAAAGTGAGAATTAATTCGGTTGTTAATAGCATTAGACTCTTGAATATCACACGGATAACTAATTTGATTATTGGTTTGTAAAATGGAGTAAAAATCTTAATGCCGTAAATTTATTCAAGTGGGCATCAATTAACGACTGAATAAAAAACTAAAATTGGGTGTTTAGGTGCTTTCATCTAAACTGAATTTTGGTCATAAATTCATAAAATTAAGCACCACATTTTTCAGTTTTTAATTAGTATTTAATTAATGACTGAAAATGTTCAGCTTCTAAATTTCAATCTTTATTTATTTGTTTTTTGGTAGTGTTTCTCCTTAGCTGTTGGTCTTGATGAAGGCCCCTCACTCCAGCTTGTTGATGCATAGTTCCCTTTTTGGCCATGGTTGGAAAAAAAAAATCATCGAAGCATACTTTCGACCTCCTCCCTCCAGCGCCTTTCTATTCAATTGTTTGCCCTTCTTCCCTTCTCATATTGGATAAACCTTCTTCAGCTTTTTCTTGGGCTTCATCTTAACCCTCCTCTCTTCTTGATACATGCTATCATACCTTTATGTCATATCTACCACAAACTCAAAAAAAGATGCTAAATGCGACATCACCTTATGAATCAATCCATGCTTCAAGCCTCGAGTGAACATCTCGTTCTTCTTTAATGGTGTACTAATCATCTCTCGGCATACATGGCCAAAGTATTTTTGTAACGACCCGTAAATTTTGATAATTAAATTTGTGAGCTTAAAAGGATTTTGGTAATTAAATATTGAAAGAAATAGAAATTGAATTGGAATCAATTGCAATAAATCTAATTAAAATATCACGTTAATGTTAAATAGGGTAATATTTGGAAATAATGTTAATGTTATTCATAATAGGACAATTTGTTGAATTAAAGGAATGAGAATAAAGATTTATTAATTTAAAACTTAATAAATGGATAAATTATAATTAAATGAAATTTAATATTTAATTATTACGTTAAAAGGGATTTAAATGAAAATTGAGAATATTAATGTAATGGATCATGAACCAATTGTAAATTTCATCCATTTGATAATAATTTATTGAATATAGAATTTGAAATTGAATAAATGATTTATTGGAATTTTCAATTGATAATTAATGAATCTATAAGAATTGAAATTTAATTACGGTAATGGGTAAATCAATTAACTTTGAATTGATATCTAAGTTTGTTTAAATTATTGTAATCGTTTAAGAAATCAAAAATGATGAAATCTGTGAATTTTTAAATTTGAATTGAAAAGCGATTTAATTTAATTTAATACTAATTTAATTAATTAATTGGAAAATAGCCATTTTGGCTACTGACTCAGATTTCCTCGAAACCAGTTTCATTGGATCCGTAACGGTGAATTATTATAGGATTTCAAGTTTCGTGAAGATCGGACTTGTCGTTTAATCGTACGGCTTAAAACGCCTAGAAATCAATTTAATTGAAATCAATTTGAAATAACTTGATTTTAGCATAACTTCTTCATACAACAGAATTTGGACTTTAAACCTGTTTCATTGTATTTAAAATATTTAAAAACATCTATTTTGATATATGGGTTGACCCATTTTCGTTCCGGAGTCTAAACGGGCTTTTCGGGCCATTTACCGTTCAACTTTCAACCCAAACAATTCGATCCATTCTAGTTTCAGCTTCGCAGATATATACCTTGTTATAAACCCTAGCCTATTTCTAATGTTCATTTTCTGTACGTATAATTCTAATTGCTCCTCTTTCCCAATGACAGACAAACTTTAAATTCCACAATCAATTGCAAATCAAAAATTTCTACTTCAAAATTCAAATTCCTCAATATACATCAAATTATTTATCGATCTGAAGCTCTCGACGAGCGCATCTCAGATCTGCATTTTGTTTCTGTCATCGAATCATCGTTTGGCCAAAATTGCTCAAAGAAGTCACGGCCGTTCGTTGATCATTGATGAACTTTAATGGATCGACAAATCGTGGGTACAGCTGGGTAGAGAGCAGCGAGTGGAGTGCATCCGTATGGGTTTTGCATCGAATTGATAGTCGGATCGAGGTGGATAATTGGATTAGTGTTTGGTAGAGGACGACGACTATGGGGGTTTCTTGGCCGTTAGTGGTGGTTCGCCGGCGTCGTGGGGAATGGGGGAGGAGCGGCGTCGATGGGGTGGATTCTGGCCGTCGTTTCTGGCGTGCGCGGCAAGGTATCGGCGGCGGTAAGGGTTGCTGTTCGAACGCGCGAGATAGGGTGGGTTCGGAAAATTCAGGAAGACGCGTGAAGAAGATAACGTGGCAAACAGGTGGTAATGGCCTGTTATATTTATTCTAATTTAAAATTTTGATTTTCAACTCGTTCTAATCGGCATAACTTTTATATACAATGTTCGATTTATGCGCGGTTTCTTTTGTTAGGATCGTATTAAAATTCCGGACATTTAAACGCTAGTTTGGACGAATTCTAAGACTGTTCAAATTTTGGGTTTAAATTGGATTTAAATTCAAAAGGTGAGTGTTTTAACCCTCTCACAACTTCTAAAATTTCTTATGTTTGTTAAATTGAATTTTGATGTGATTAGAAATTTATTTATGGCTGTTTGGCATAATTTTAATCATCATCTCAGTTAAATTGAATTTATTGAGTTAAATTGTTATTTAATTTATTATTGCATATAAACTGCCAGTTAAATTGTTATTTAATTTATTATTGCATATAAACTGTCAGTTAAATTGTATTTAACTTATTATTGAATATAAATTGCCAGTAAATATCTGTTATTTATTATCTTTTCTATATTGATGTTATTGATTAATTGGACGATGATTGTGATAAAATTTTGATGATTGATATTGGATGAATGGATGTTGTATTTTATAATTGTTATAAACTGCAAGTTGTTATGGATTTTTTTCATTCGGGATTGCGGTTTGAAATGATATACAACCATATTTATAATTTAAATTACGGATTGAAATGTTAAATATCTGTATCACTTGACCATAGGATAGAAAATTATATACAAACACCGTCGGTCTATACACAAATAATTTAAAAATTATTTCTATGGTTTTAGAAAGAAATATATGGTTAATTAAGTACGGATTTTTGATATTATATAAATATTATCTTTATATAATTAAATTCTTGAATTTAAGCTATATATAAATTGTTAAATAAAAAAATAAGTTTAATAATAGAGTTTGATTTTATTAAAATATAACGTGGGTAAGTATTTAAATTATATTTTAATATAGAGTGTATAATGATTTAAATAAATTAAGGTTGGGAGATAAATTGGAGATTTATCTGAAATTGAATTTATTTAAGAATTAAACTCAAATAAGTAAATGTGAAATTCATAAAATTTGAAATTTTAGAAGGTGTGATTCTTATAACTTGATTTTTGTTTAAGGTGAATTAAATGAATATTTCAAGTAAATAGACTGAAGGAAATATTTATTTATTTCTAATTTTGAGCTTTATTTTAAATGATAATGGATTTATTATGTAAAATATCTCAAAACTAAATAATAAAAAATTTAATTGTTGAATTGTAATTACCAAACTTAGTTTTGAAATTGTTGAATACTTTAAGTTTGAACTATTTTAAATTTGAAATGGTTTTTCTATGGATCAAATCTGTTTTGAAATCGATAAATTTGGAATAGTCTATTTGGGAAACTGAATTGAATTGAAATTTATGATTTGAGATTTGGTTAAATATAAAATGTAGAAATTCGTGTTGTGTTGGATTTGATTTGTGAAATTGAAGAAGCTATTTTATTATGTAAAGTATTTAAATATTTAAACCATTTAAGTGGTGGAAGTTATGTTTCAAAATTATGAGTTTCAATGTATTAAAATTTGAAAGTGTTATGTTCAAGTTTTTTAATTTCAAAATGTTATAACTTTGAAAGTGCTATGATTTCGAAAAAGGGATATATTTGAAATAAAAATGATATTATATTGATTTGGGTTTATTAAAATGATATTATATTGATTTGGTTTTACAAATGGAAATGATATCGTATTTATATGGAATGAATATTATATTCTGGTTTTGAAGCATAAATTATTTTGAAATGACCAGGTGTTATAATAACGTTTGGTTGTTAAAGAGACCAGGATCAGAAATTGTCATACTCTCTGCTAACTTCGAAAACCACTTTAACAACCGTGTACGCGGGGGAGATTCTAGAATGAAGTAGGATGGTGGCGACGTTCTATTAAGGTATATACATGGACCCGACTCCCGTGAGTTGGCATAAGGTAGCTAAAAAAGGAGCGATTCCCGGGCCAAGGAGGCAGCCCCTCTTATCGGACACACTCCTTCGATATTATATTCTGACTTTGGATTGATTTGGTGGCCACTTTTAATTTTTGATCTTGGGGGTGTGGCTTGAGGTGGGCGGTAGTAGCTGCTACGCGTTACCACCAGCCTAGATGCATAATTGGTATATCTACCATGGCATTGCCTTGTGTGCCGTGTCACCTACCCTAGCGCGCCTTATACGATTTTGGTTTTATACCATACCTATGGAGTGCCCTTTGACGACGTCTAGTACGGGGGAGATTACGATACTGTATAGACTATGAGAATATAAAAGTGTGTTAAGGTGGAAAATGTAGTGTGTTAAGGTGGAAAATGTAAAGCTTTAACACTATTTTAATTTATATTATACTTTACTGTAGACACTATTATAACAACGTATACATAGTAGATAGTTTAACAGATCCTAAGGAGATGTAAATCCCAAGCATCTCTTAAGTTATTGCACTCACGTTAGGCACTGGATAGGAGATGTCAAACCCCGTAAACATTTTCGACGCCGTTTACACTCATATTTATTTACCGTTGATTTAACTCACATAAGATCTTTTAGTTATGACTCGAATGTTTTTTCTTTTCAATTCGCTCGGGCAGTTTGAGCACTTCAGGATTCGAAGACTTTAATTCTGGAGGACAAAGACGAATATTGTATTACTATTATCTATTATATTATTCACTACATCATGTACTCCGCTACATTTTATTTTCTCTGGTATGTGCGACTCTGATATGTATTGCATAAGTATAATCAAAAGGTTTGTAAGCAGCTTCATGAACTTTTTATCTGATTATTATATTTTATCGTTCCGCTGCAAGATGCTATTTTGTTTTTTTCTTTCTCTTCTTTTTCTTATTTACCCCATAAAAATCCGCTCTTTTGTATGGTTCGAGTTGGCACGTGTGTTTGCTTAAATGTACAAAAAGGCGGGATGTTACAGAATATCAGAATGTACTTGTATACAAAAAGATCCACTTGTTTCAGATTAATTAACTCTCAAAGGAATACACCTCTTCGAGATTTAGAAATAAACCGAGTCTCGAATTGTAATGGCCCATTTTTCTATACCCTTTGAATCGACAATAAACCACACATGTCCAACTCAAATTGTACGAATAAGCGGATCATTAAGGGTAGAAAGAAAATAAAGACAGAACAGAATCTCATGTGAATGGAATAACATATATTATTTCAATAATAACCTTTACAGCGGAAAATTTTAAAATACAATATCAGAGTCTAACCTAAATTCAGCTTGGACAGTTATAAACATCTGTCCTTACAATTGCTGACAAACATCAAACAAAATACACTAAGTACAGTGGATAATAGAATATGTCCATACGATGATGAAGATCTCCAGCTCTCCTCTGGAAACTCCAACCGTCTTTAACTAAACCTGAAACTACTTGGATCTGACCCGAGTATTAAAAATACCCGGATCAGGCTTGATAAACCAGCGTGAGATACTTGAAATTTAAAATGACTATGTTATCAAACCTTTGAAAAAAAGGGTATCTCATAAGACCACGCCCACACATAAACACAGACGGGTTTTTACCATATGATAACCAAAACACTTTTATATGTCAAAAAATTTGATATTATTTCCAATGACATTCTTTTGAAAACACTTTTCAAATAAACTTATTCAAATAAGGTATCAATATCTGGACTAAGTCTGACGAAATATATCCGGACTGGGTCAACGGAATATCCCGAACGGAATATATGATACCAAAAGGGGTAGCTGAAATGTTTGCAAGTCATTACAGCTATTTTGGGAATACAATCAAAACCGTAAATCTCATATTGGTGTTGGACTTCCAATATGATAGGAAACTAGTGAAAAGATCAATCTGTATCCACGGCTTACGTCCATGACTCAGACACCGTTATACAACAACACAAATGGCTAAAAGTGGATGCAATCTGCGAATAACATCTAAGGACTCGGACTTCGTGCATCCCTGCCATGAGGCCCAGACATATCAGGTACCTGGGGCTTACAACATCTAATAACCCAAAGCAATACTATCCGAAACGCGAGCATACATCTGACCACATAGAATCCCATCATAACCGGGGCATGAGGCTCGTGAAGCTACGATCAATTTCTTCAAAGCCATGCTTTTCATATAAAACCACGCTTTGATCATAACAAGTTCCACTTTGAATGCCACATTGTCACTCCACGTCACACGACTGATTTCTAGAAAAGTATAACTTCCTAAACTCGTATGTCTCGAGAAAGGGTGTTAAGCTAAGTGAAGTTGCCTTCTCTGCCATCAACTGATATACGTTTATAGAAACCACTCAAATGTGATTTAGAATACAATGTCAGACAAACATCCATACAAGTTTGTTCTAGGACTGAATGGAACCCTCGCCATTACTAGGCGAGAAGCCCTTGCAATCCGAAAAATCTCCATCACGAGGAGACCACTGCTATAAATAACTCTATGATGGTGGCCAACCAGAACATGTTCAACAAGCAGTCTTTACGCTATAAAGATCCACGGTCTTCAATAATCATCATCTTAAACATGTCTTCACTTTCGAACATATACATTGGTTTGAAGTGGTTTTCGGATAGGAATCATCCAAATCTGACTCCGGATCCATCGAAGTCAATCATCGCTTAAAAAAAGATGTTAATTTCATATGTGGATATCAATCATCAATTAATTACTTCATCTTTTAAATCAAATATCTTTCTTAGATATAATCTTTTCAAGTTATTCCTTTTCAAATGTATATGGAATCATTAAGCCTCATTTATCAAATCATTTGGTTTATTCAAACCTTTCTTAAATCCTAATCATTTTCTCTTTTACTTAGGAAAACTTTTCTACATCATTTATTAAATCTTAATCAAAGATTTCTTATATTCAAGTTATTACTTTTAACTTAGAGAAAATATTCCCAAATTATTCATTAAATCTTAGTCAATTTTTTTTTCTTAACTTCAAATCATATTCTCGCATATCGAAGATTTTCATAACAGAGCACTACTCCCATCTTAAATATGGTAAATTTCACCTCTAGAGACTAATGGCAAGTTTCACCTCCAAGGACTAATGGCAAGTAATCCTACATCATGAATATCTTTGTCTTTTAACGATCTTTGTCTTCAATATATTTTATTTTCAAAAATTAGTTTGAAGGGGTTTTTGGATATGAATCACCCAAATCTGATCTCGGTTCCTTTGCACTAATCATTGATAATAAGATGTTAAGTGGTTAAACAACATTCAAAGAATTGTTTCTTTTCTTTTATCTTGGAAAAACTTAAATACGATCTTTTTAGAGCATCCGGACTTTCATTTCGATCTATTCCATCCCTCTCTATGAAAAGAAAACATAGGCCAGGTAAGTTCAGGACACTGGTTGTTCCACCCCTAATCTTAGTTAAACACCTTGTTTTATCGTCCCGGATCTCACAGGCGGGACAAATGTACTAGTCGTTTCCGTATACTCAGTTATTAATCTTCATTTTAGAAATGATTTATTAAACTTTCAAATAATCATTTAAAACACTTAATTATTCTTCTAAAAACATTCATAACTGATTCTAGAAAATATCTTTACGTTTAAACTCATATTCAAAATGCTATAGAATTCGCAGCATAAAAGTGCTGCGGAAAGTGCTATATAAGCTTATTTGATTTAAACAACTTTTTAATATTTGAAAATTCATATTTTTCATTCCAAATCTCTTTTAAACCATTTTAATAGATTTATCAAATTTATTTCATATTTTTAATCATTTAAAAAATAGCATTTATAAAGAAATTCTTTTTTGGATTCCGAACTGTAAAACCGCGATGTTTTTAGAAAATTGTTTTGGACATATTTCAAATCTACTTGATGAAATCTTGGTTTTCTTTCGTCGTTGGAAAACTATTATCATTGTGGACCAAAGATGAAAAATCCGACTCATAAATCATTCTCTTAACTAGTTTGAAGTTATGGGTCGAAATTTACGAATTGCTGCTACGCGACAAGCTCGATTTTGACTAATTTTGTGAATTGCTTCGGTACTTGTCCGAAACACTTCAAATTTTTTTTAAACCATATTTAAACTTATTTAAAATCATTAAGTGGCTAAATAACTTTCATTTACATATTTGTATGAATTTAATTCTTATTTAATTAACTATGCTTACTAACCATTTCTCTTATCATTTATCAAACCAAGTTATCATCTATATCACAAACATATAATCAACCAAGTTATCATCCAATATCAACCAATATTCAACTTATTAATTTCTAATTTAACATGTGTATTATCAACTTAAGTTTTATTAAAATAAAACTAAGATTTGAGTACTCACCTTTAACCAAATTATTCACTTCTTACCGACATTCATATCATTCAACACTTCACCAAATCCTTTATCTTCACCAAATCTTTTCCCTAGACTTTCCTTTTGATCTCGGCAGCACTTCCCTCTCTTTTTCTCGCTTTGAAACTTCACGACATGCTCCATCTCTTACATATGTTTTGTCACACCTTGCTCTTCCCCTTCCTCCTTTGTTTCTTCACTTTTTAGATGCTAAACCATGTTCTAATGGTATTTTAAGGTCTTTGGCAGAGTTTGGTGGTGTTTGGAGTTAATTTGATATGGTTTTGAAAAAGTTAGTAAGAATTTGGAAGAGAAGAAGAAGTCATTAAAGAAGTGGAGAAAAGTTTGAAAAGGAAAGAAGAAGAAGTGAAAAAAATTGAGAAAGTGGATGTTTATTTATAGAAAAAGTTTTGGATTAAAATAATATTTTGTAAAAAGACCAAAATACCATTATTTACTTATAAAGTAATCTTATTTTTTTTCAACACTTAACATCACATTTCAAATCATTACTTTATGTCATTTTCACTTAGATATTAAATAAAGAAAGTAATAATTATGTTTTTTTGATTTGATGTTTTACTTTTGCTTTGAAATGACATTTTTGTCTTTTTATGCTTAATTTTTGCTTAATTGTTTTCTAGAAGTTTCTAACATTATTTAGTAAAAGTAAACTTGATTAGTGAATTAATTAATACTTATACTATTTGAATATATGTTCCTATATAAGAAAATAAAGATGCGACGACGTTGCGACAACTTTTAATCGACAAAACGCCATTTTTCGACAAAATGTTTTAGGTCATATTTTGACATTTTAGTTAAACTATTTACTTATGTAAACCAAATTTAAAAATGAACTTTTTTACTTCTTTCAATAAATTGAAACATGTCTCTTTAATTTTTAAATCATATTTAAATAATATCAAAATCTTTAATTTTACAGTGTATGTAAAACTGACAAAATGCGACAAAATTTGGTTATTTTGTTAAACGATTATTAACATACTTTTAAACTTTTATTATACTTTTATTATCTTTATTAGATGTTTTCAATAAGATTTATCCTTTTAAATATATATTTAGGCCTATTTATTTAAGCATTTATTTATTTTTAACAAAACTTAACTTTTGTTGATTTGTTCTAAAATCCAAATTTATACTTTTTAAATTATCAACTATAATAATAAATAATTTCTCTATTATTATCTATTATATATAACTTGTTTCTTTATGTTTTAAACCTTTTTAAACGAAATCTCTCATTTCGAAGTAGCGAAATTACGGGTCGTTACACGAAGCTTTTTCTAAACTAAGCCTAAGTAATCTCCTCCTTATAGGTCTTAGTAGTTACCATCTCCCACCAATCTATAACATCTTCGAGCAACTACCTCGAAGCCAATTTTCGCTTTTGTGCATTATTCAACCTTACGTCCCTAAACATGCGCTCACACATTTTTGACCAGTACAACTCTTCAACTGCCGGCTCCTTCCTGGTAAACATCTTATGCATAAGATTCTGATAGTTTTGATTTAGCTTTGAGATATCTTCCCTTGCCACTAATATTTCTCGATAGATTCAAGTATATTTTTCCCATTATTTGTATCATGAATTGCCAGAACAAATCGTTTACATCCATTCCGATGATAGGTGTGTAGCTTCATTCTCAGCTACCTGTGGTACCCTTCTATTCCTTAATCTGCCTATGTACTCTCAATCTCTCTCCTTGCATTAGTGGCCCCAATGGTGATTCTTCAATTCCTCATTGACACTTTTTATTTCTATTAAGAATATGCATATTATATCAAAATGGAAGAGAGCGAAATATTAGTAGAATGATAGATACATCCGCCTATATCAATATAGAAAAATACAGGTACGTCGTATAATAGCGTGTACCCTCCCAAAAGTGTTTCCATTAGGTCTCTACCTAAATCTTTATGTAACTCTATTACTTAAGTGTCCAATAACCTATGCTCCGATACCAATTGTAATATCTCTTATTTTGAAACCCCAAGATGGAACTCCAATGTGTTGTAGTCACCATGAAATTATCTTTTGACGATAGAGATGAGATCAACCATATATACTAAATAGTTTAATTAAACGGACCTGCAAATGAACATCATTAAATAAAATCATCATTAATCCAAATTAGCTCCTTAGTCGTGCTCATGTAGGGGTCAAAATATAATACCATAATAGTTAATAATGTCATGCCCACATATGAAGATGCGGACGTGAACACTTAATATGATGAAAATAAAAAATACATTTATATGACATGGAACTCCAAAAATGACCTACCTAGATTCATAAACTCAGCCTACTCAAACGAGCATCCATGAGTTTATGGAGAAAACAATAAAAAAATATGGATCACACATGAAGTTTGGTGTAAGCAATATATCACCCTAAGCATAATACATAGTGATACCACGCTGCTAAAACATGAAATTGGTTTGCCCCGTAAACACAACATTCATTTAATAGCTTGAGACATAAGCATAAATCCTTATTTCATTAATAAAGGTCTTATACATGCTACGTACTTAACAAAAATCAATAGCCATTTCATGTGATTGTCATGTAGTCATCCTTCTCTTTTCTTTTCAAAACCGGAAATAAACTACCTTCGGGTACCACCAAGGCCTTACGCCTTCTTATTCTAATGAAGAGTTATATATTTAGTTTTCGGCTGTCACTGAGACCTTATGCTTCTACTTTTTCATTAATTCTAACTAGTTACACTATTTGATTTCGGTTGCCACTCCAAGCCTTACACTTATGCCTTTAGCTATTACTCCAGGCCTTATCCCTACGCTTTAGGTTCCTGAATGCCACATCAGGCTTTGTGCCATTCACCGAACTCTACTTTATCAGACCTTACACCCATTGTTTTCGTGGTTTGGATGTCGCATTAGGCTTTACTCGAAAACTTTCGGCTACTATTGCCCTTGTAGGACTTGCACCAACACTTTCGATTGTGGTTTTCAATTAGCCCTCACACCTACGCTTTTGATTTTTTGCCACTCAAGCTTTACACCTTCGCTTTCAATTCTTGACTGCCACATCATGCCTTATGCCATCCACCAAACACTCAATCTAACTATTTATACACTAGGCTTTTCCTTTAACTATTCATCAAGCTACTTAAGTTCGAATACCTTCAGCTAACTCCACTACTTAGTACAGTCTCATTAATGTTCTAAGCACTAGTTTCAGCCATCTTAAGCCTTAGCACATATTTCTTCCTCCAGAAGTGAAATGGTTTCGGCTCTAACATTCCATCAAGAGCTAATCAGCTCTCGATAATCACTACCATCGGTCTCATCTAGGAAGTCCATCTTTATATAGTTTTGTTAATTTATGGAATCTTACTCTTAGGTTTCAAAAATCACCTCTTCTACCTATAATTCCTATGTCATTGTTGTATCTTCCTTCGCTTTTAGCCCTAGGTTATTACCAACGGTTTAGTAACTTAGGCTCATAGTTAGCGTTTTGAGTTTATTACACTTACATCTTATACTCAATGTTTTCTCACTCATTTACTTTTGGATCGGCTACTTTATCCTCGGTATTGCCTATTGGTACACGTCAAAGCCTGCCTACTTCGCATTTGATGCCAACTTTACACGTGTCAACACCTAATTCTTTCCAACTTTGTCCTTTTTTAGTTATTATAGTATTTTCTGACTTATTTAGCATATATAGTAATATTGTCTCTTGACTATTATTTAAATGTTTGATTTGTTGAATTGCCTTCCAATCTCTAGTATTTGCCTTTCGGCCTTTAAAACCTTTTTTGGCTATAAGTATTATAGTTCGGAATTTACTAATACAAATTTCATAAAATCTTAGAAAATATATAGACGTATTTTCATTCATAAAATACCTCAAGCTCTCTATTTCTAACAAGTTTCTATGATAAACAATTCTTAGATAATTCATGCCGATTATTTATTTATGGAAAAATTATACAAATCAAAACCCGTCTCTGAAAAAGTGTTAATACCCTTATATTAAATTTCAGTTCATTTTACTCACAAGAAGCATGAACTTAAATAATTTTGATCAATTACGGCCATGCTTAATTACAAAGGAAAAATGGGGGATTAAGGAGATACATTACTCACATACCTCTCTTAGTTGATCACTACACCAAAAAAGGGATTTGGTAGCATCCAAAATACTATACCAAAACCTGTAGTAGCGTTTTAGAAAACGTCGCTATAGAAGCAGCAACTAAAAGGCCAGAACTTTCTATTGTATTTCTTAAACGTTGCTAAAGAAGATGCACCTTAAGGTGCAGAATTTTTTGAACGGTTGATTTTTGCTATTGTGTAATTTTGTAGCTTTTGTTAAATGCTACTAAAATTTGTTGATTATTTTTTTGCACTTCTTAAATGCTACTTTATCTTATTGGTTGCTTTAATAAATTTTGATATAAAAAAGCATCGATCAAATAGTCACAATACTCAAATAACTGAAAAAGCACATTAATCACCTAACAAAAAACTATATAACCATTCCATACAAAAGTCAATACAAAATAGTCAAGTTCATATAAAATCCTTGAACATTCATAGGCAAGTTTACACTACCGGTAAAATGTTTTAATATATATGATGATTCGAAACATGTACCATTCCTTTGCTGCGGCTGGTTTTTTTCTTTCGAAAATGGTTAATTACCCGTGGACAAGTTTAACAATCAACAATGAGAACTTGTACAAAATTTTTAATAGCTAAACAAAATCGACGATAGTTTAACATACTCAATTAATAATTGAACAAGATCTAAAGAGATTATATGAGTGCGCTATGAATGTTTACAAGAGATGAAAGGTTTCAGTTTTCACATCGCCAACCAATGGTTCACATTAGGTTAACATCACATAGAATCAGTGGATCATTTGCTTTTCGTTGGCTGGTGTGCCAGATCCTGCTGGAATTATTTCGGCAACTTATTGGGTGTCCGTGGCACCATCTCCTCGTCGATTGATTTTCTGTCCTCTTGGTGGCTTCATTGTTCTGGTAGATCTCTTCGCTCTATCATCTTCCGCTTGATTCCCTGTCTGATTTGCTGGCACATCTGGTGTGCGCGGAACAAGGCAATCTTTGACGATATTCCTATGAATCCCCTCTCCGTTATCCGGCGGGTTGGAGATGATGTTTACTTGGCGTTTCATGGCCGACCTTTCCGAGGTTCGGTCAATCTTCGTTCGGGCCGTTTTGTGAACCTATTATCTATCTCCTGTTCTCAGTCGTCTTTTAGAGCGGGTATTGGATGATTGCCGATCTGGAGACTGGTGGATCTGGCATACTAGTCTCCTCCCTGACCATCCTCTCCCCCCCTTTTGTGTTTCCTTACTGTGTGGCTATTGCTTTCAGGCTCAGGCTTTTCTGGGGTGGTCCTTGTTTCTCAGTGATTCTTCTGATTGGGTTTGCTTCTTGGAAGTCCGTGTCTCTTTCCCAACTGTCGGTCTTACAGTTGGTGGGGTGGTGGCCGTTTTTCCTTCTATCTTGATGGGTCGTTTGCTGGGCGTATTATTTCTTTGTCCGGTCGTCATCCAACATTGTCATCGGGCGGTGGCCTTGCCGGAGCTCGATTACGACGTTGGATGGGCGGAGAGTTTCCAGAAGCTCATCGGCTTTGCTTTGTACCTGAGGGCGTAGGTCCTTCGTCTTAGCTTATCGCTCGTGTATATTGGTTTCCTTTGTTGGTAGTCTCGTTGATCTTCTGTGGTGGTTCTTGGTACTGTATTCCTGTTTTGGTTTGGTTACCTGTCAGGCTTGTTGACAGCTTTTGGTTGAGTATATATATGAGAAGATGTATTTCGATTAAAAAAAAAATCATCTATTTTATTACCTATTTTTTTGATATAGAATAGATTATGAGACAAGTCTTTCTCTTTATTTCTATAACTCTTATCTCAAATTCTTATCACTAAAAGTTTCATAAGATTATCCACTTGATATATTGGAACAAATTATAATTTACCGAATTAAAAAAATAAAATAAAAATAAAAAAGAAAAGGTTAACATCACATGCATGTAATTTCTATCTATAATCAACAAAAAAAAAATATTATTTTTGCAAACACCGCTTTAATTTACCTAAAAACATAACCATGGGCTATGGCTACTATCAAAAACCTACAGCAAGTTGCAGTAAATAATAATGAGACCTTCCATTAATAATTTTTGACTTCCCTAGACTTCTTTTTTACACATGATTTCTAAGTTGATATATCAAGAACTATAACAAATAAGCTCAATAACTAAAACAATTTTAAAACCATTTTCACATCAACAAAAATAGGGGCCTTCAATAATATCAAGTAATTGGAAAACACCTAAGTGTCACTATCTAGTTACATCTTTAAAATCTCTATACTCGATCTTCCTTCAACCATTCTTCATCCCTGTAGCCAGTGTCTATAACTGAATTTCATAGACCACTCCCAATTTCCCACAGCACTAGCACGTTTCAGTCAATCATCTACATGCTCTATACAAGCTGTCAGTCGCACTGCATCCTTCTAGATCGATTCATATATGTTCTAGCACTTCTTCCATCAACTCTTTCGATGGTCATTGCTTTTTTTCCTTTAGTTCATTTCTTTACATATATGTGCTTTATGCTTCTTGCTTATTATGTCATCCAGATAAATGAATATTGCTAATGTCATGTTTCTATTAGGAAGATAAACTATTATATGATTCACTTTTATTGACACAAGAAGTTCCATTTGATAGAGATCCCAACTACAATTTTTACTGGAATAAGACACGTAGGTGGACAATAGACGTAAATGAAGAAAATGGTTCATTGCACTACTTCATATTTCAGTACTGAATTGAACATTATAATTTTCTATGTTGAAACAGGGATAAATGAAAAGGAATATGAACAAATCAAGGTACACAAGTGCAATTTCTAAAATAGAGGGGAAATTACAGTCTCTTATCAGTTCTTTATTCTAGTATAGTGGTGAACACTTGGTGTGGGAATATGGCATACATTATATATGGCATTGCATATCCACTGCTTACATGAAAGTGTGATACACTTACAAATCCAACTAAAGTTATAAGCAGGACTATTAGAAATTACATTATATGAAAATCCATATAGTCCATTATTTTTGCGTGGATTCATAAAATAGGTTAAAAGTGAAATTTGTGGAAATCCAAAGGTAGCTTGTGTACATATTCCATACACATGGAATTATAAAAGGACTAAGAAAATTGTTAATTGTTGACCATCCAGCACATAAATTGTGTGAGGTTACAGGTAATAAGATCTTAGAAAAAATGTTTGTATTTGAAAATATTTTTTATTATTGCAGAACCCAATTTATATGGAAAGCATCATTTCAACTGGGATCAAACATAAAGTTTACAGAGATGATCTATTTATCATCAACATAATCTCTGCAAAAAATACTCATTGCAAAAGAATCACACTTACATCCCAATCAATAAAGTCATGCTCATCGTTGTGTAATACAAAGTTCATGTAAGTTCCATGCCTGGTAATTTTATGATTGAAACATATAAGGTTATTGTAATTTGCATGTATGTATATGTATGTGTATAAACCAGTGTATAACACAATAAGATAAGACACTGTGCATAGTTAAAAGAAATCAAAAGAAAAATAGTCTATAAAAACAGTCGTAATTCAACAAATGATAGATCACCTTTCTAACAAATTGTACATATGTCAGAGATAATTGAACCTTAATTTCATCAAACAAGAAGAGACTGAATACATATATATGTGTGTACCACCAGTTTGTATTGCGTAGTATGAAAGGTTAGTGTGTTGAAATGAAATGAAAAATAGTGGTTGTAACAACGGTTTTAATATTGTACATGGATAGCGATTGGAACTATTTGTACAACACTGAACAATACTTTGCAATTTTATAAGCTAAAGTTGTGTAAATATGGTACTATAAGTTTAGTATATTTGTTGTATTAAATAGTACTTACTTTAATAATAAGGCCTTTTCGTCTTCCCTGTTTGCTTTACGATATGACATTGTGAGGTTGATGTACGTATGTCAATGGCTTCTTCTGTTAAAGTTTGGTGATACTGTATGGTGAATTAAAGAGGTCGACAATGGCTTGCCAAAGGTGAAAAAAGCACGTGAATCAAAGCTCAGACTCTCAAGTTACCGCAATTTGAAGCCGGGTGATGCACACGCTGAAAGTTGTGTCAGACATCTAGCAGGAATCTCCAGATGTCTGACAACAGGTCTACTGCAACTTGCAAGTTCCGTCTGACATCTGAGAGAACCTGTCAGACGTCTAGCAGCAGGAATTCTGCAGTCTAAAAGTTGCGACAGACGTTTGAGTGGCTTTGTCAAACATCTGACGCTCTGCGGTTTTGTTTTTTGGGCTACGAATTTGTATATTTTCTTATAGGGCTTTAAGGGGTAAATTGGGTATTTTTTAAGAAAGAATGGTTCACTATATAAGCTATTTTCTGAATTCAAAGAAGAGATCGCTCTAAGGATTTTGATCAAGGTCTATCCTCCAATAAATTGGGTTTATCAAAACCTAGTTTTCTTCAATTCTTTTCTCCACAAATTTATTGTATTTGAATATTGATTATTCTAATCAATCTCTTATACTCTTCTCATTGGTATTAATAAAGGCTCTCTCTCAAAGCGAATGCAGATTAACAAGACGTTAGTGGAACCACTATAAATCGGTGTGTGGTTTATTTTGTTATTATTACTTTGTTTTTCTATTGCTTGTTTGGTGATTGTGATTGGTTTTGGATTGGATTGAGATATTGATTGGTTGTTTCTGCACTTCTTACCACGATCTCATTTTCCACTATACTTTAAGTTTTTGATGTGAGTGGTCTCGAGTTAGAATTCCCATAACATTTGGTATCAGGGCATTATTGTTGGTAGGTGGTTGTACAAATGCCAGAATCGGATAACACCTCGGATAGTCCCTCAATGGTTAGTCTAAGTGGTGTGGTGTCGTACGTACTTGGATCGTACACACTTTAGGATCACAACTGGTTATAGAAAAGTGGAATGGCGATAATGATTTCAAAAAGTGGCAAAGGAAGATGAAAGCGGTTCTCAGGCGGAGTCGTGTGCATCGGGTAGTGTTTGATACACATTTGCTGCCCGGTGGCCATCTCGGATGTTGAGAGAGATGAAATGAAAGAGTGGGCATTCACTACCATTCAACTTGCTTATGGGGATAATATTATCTCCAAAATTAGTAGTGAGACTAACGCTAAGGATATATGAGACAAGTTGGAGGAGTTGTATATGCAGAAGTCATTGACTAATCGTTTGACCTTATTGCGAACATTCTTTACCTATGAGATTAAGGAGGGTACTTTGTTAAAGGTGCACTTGACTGTCTTTGATGATTTGCTAATGAAGATGAAGGCGGTATATTTGAAGATTGAGGAAGAGAAAAAGTCGATGATATTGTTGTGTTTGTTGCCGGACTATTATATGGGTTTCACAAATAGTTTGATTTATAGGCTGGATACACCGACTCTTGATGATGTCAAAATGGGTCTTCTTAGTGAGGAGTTGCCCGATTAAATGAAGAAATCAGGTGATGGAAGTAATGGTGCTAATAGCAGTCATGGTTTATTTGTGGAGAATGATAGAAAGGTGAAGAAGGGGAATCGCGGGTGATCTAGATCAAAGAAGACTGGAGAGAGAGGAAAGTTGAGGGAAAGAAACGACAAGTGTTTTATTTGTAAGAAACCTAGTCATCGGAAAATTGAGTGTCTAGACAAGGAGAAGGGGAAGAAGGAAGTAGTATCTTCATCCATTGCAGTGGAAAGTGAAGTTGGTAATGGAGACATGGATGCTTTGACGGTGGTAACATCAGATGTTTAGAACAGCGAATGAGTGCTCGATTCAGGGACATCTTATCACATGATGTCAAATAGGAATTATTTTTCTTTTTATGTGACAAAGAAGGAAATTCAATTATTATGGGTAGTGGTGCTATTTGTAAGTCGAAAGGCATTGGTTCCCTACAAATTCGGGTGTTTGACAGAGTGGTTCATACTCTCACTAATGTATGCTATGTTCTGGGACTTCAGAAGTCTCTTATTTTCTGGGGCAACTGGATTCTTTCGGTTGTATGATCACCATAGAGAGTGATAACTTGCGGGTTTCGAAGGGTGCACTTTTGTTGATGAAGGTTACTAGGACTCATGGTGTTTATTTGCTTCAAGGTGTGACTGTTGAAGGCGAAACTTGTGTGGGTGTTGATAGTTCTTGTGGCTTGGATGCAACTAGTTTATGGCATTTGAGATTAGATCATGTCTCGTAGAGAAGTTTGGATATTCTTCGAAAGAGCTAGAAGATCGATGGAGAGTTTTTCAGCAAACTTGAGATATGTAAGGAATGTGTCGTGGGAAAGCAAATTAAAGTTTCACTCGATGAAGGAAAACATGATTCGAGAGAGGTTCTTAAGTATGTGCATATGGATGTTTGGGAACCAGCACTGGTAGCTTCTTTAGGAGAATCAAGTTATTATATTTCTTTCATTGACTATTTTTCTCAAAAGGTATGAGTGTATGTAATGAAGGCCAAGTCAGAGGCATTTGCAAAAGTTCAAAGCATAGAAGGCTCTTAATGAGAACGAAGTGGTAAGTCTTTGAAGGTTTTAGAGTCCGACAATGGCGGAGAGTATGTTTTCATAGAGTACTTGGAGTTTTGCAAGCACCATGGTATTCGAAGACATTTTAATACATTAGGAGATTCGCAGTCGAATGGTATTGTGAAGAGGATGAACTGTACTATACTTGAGAAAGCTCGATGCTTGAGATTGACATCGGGTTTGTTTAAGGGATTTTAGGCTGAAGCGTTATCAACCGTGGTGCATACTGCTAATAGAATTCCGTGCTCGGCTATTGAAAACAAAATTTCAAAGGAAGTGTGGAAGGGAAATTGCATTGACTTGAGTTATATTCATGTGTTTGGCAGTCCGGTTTATGTGCATGATCCGGAAAATGATAAACTTGAGCCTAGAGATTTCAAAAGGATCTTGCTTGGCTATACGAACAAAATAAAAGGCTATCGGATTTGGAATCTAGAAACAAAGAAGGTTACTAATTCTCATTATGTTACTTATGATGAGTCGATCTTGTTCAAGGAGAATCAGAGCTCATCAGATGTTCCAGATTTGGTTCATGGTGAATCAAATGAGAAGGAAGTTATTCCCATATTTTGTCTAAGAAGTAGAGTAATTAAAGATGCTTTTGAGGAGGAAGCGGTAGATGTAACATCACATAGTCCGTATGGTGCCTCTAGCGTTGGTGATGTACATGACTTTAAAGAGGATTTAGTTCAAGGTGGATCCGAAAGGAGTTTAGTTGATGCTATTGCTACTCGGGTTGGTCATTGTACGATAAGGCCACTTGAAATATATAGTGACTAGAACCGTCTTAGCTTTTGTGATAATTTAGACTATGCTTTCCTGTAGTTCAAGATAAGCTAATGGACCTTGATGATGTCATGGATTCGAGTGATAACTCAAAGTAGATTTGTGCCATGGAGGAAGAGATGCAATTGTTGATAAAGACTCAAACTTAGGATTTGGTTTCACTTCCTAACGGAAACCATACTATTGGGTGCAAATGGATATACAAGGTAAAGGACGATGGGAGACACAATGTTAAATTAGTGGCTAAGGGTTTGCATAAAGGAAGGAAAATGAGTATGATGAGATATTCACATTAGTTTTGCATCGTAGTTCAATTCGTATACTACTTTGAATAGTTGTTATTCATGACTTGGAGTTGGAGCAACTTGATGTGAAAACCGCCTTTTTGCATGGTGATTTGGATGAAGACATCTACATGGAGCAACTGGAATGTTTTGTTGTAGATGGTAAGTCAAATTTAGTTTGCAAATTAAAGAAATCACTATATGGTTTAAAGCAATCACCTATGGTACAAGATATTTGATCAATTTATACTTAAAAATGGTTTTGACAGAAGCATCAAAGATGCTTGTGTATATTTCAGGAGGTTGGAATATGATTGTTGGGTGTATTTACTTTTGCACAGCGATGACATGCCCATTGCTTCTAAGGTTATAAATGAAATCAACAAGTTAAAATTAAATTAAAAAATCAAAATAAAGGATCTTGGAGAAGTAAAGAGGATATTGGGCATGGATATAGAAAGAGATCGAAAGCGTTTTGAGTTAAAAGTGACTCAAAAGGAGTATATTGAAAAAGTGCTATGCCGGTTTAGCATGGAGAATGCAAAGGTGTCAAATACACCTTTACCTTTGCATACGAAGTTTTCGAGTAAGGGATCACCTATCTTGGAGGAAGACAAGGCTTATATGGAAAAGTTGCCATATGCTTATAGGTACATCATCTCATGGTCTTGGTTTTGGCAAATGAATTGCAAGTTGGTTGGTTATTGTGACTTGGACGACGCCGGTGATGGGGATTGGAGAAAATCAACTTTCAGACATGTCTTCATACTTAGTGGTACGATCATAAGTTAGGGATTAAGATTGCAGACCACACTTGCTTTATCCACTACGGAGGCAGAGTTGATAGCCGTGGTGGAGGCGGTAAAGGAGGCACTTTATTTGAGGCGATTGTTGTGTGACCTGGGATTTAAACACGCTAGTATCAATGTTCAATGTGATAGCCAGAGTGCTTTTCACTTAGCGGAGAATTTGGCGTTTAGCTCACATACCAAGCATATTGAAATTAGAGACTCATTTTTAGTAGCCATGGATGAAGATAAGGAAGTATATCTTCGAAAAGTGCACACAAAGGATAACGTTGTGGATATGTTCACCAAAGCATTGCTTGTTGGGAAGTACGAGCATTTCTCAAACTTGATTCACTTGTTGAAATGCTAAGTGCGGGTGGCACGGTTGTGGGAGGAGCTTGGTTATAGATGAGGATGAGTATCGATGAGAGATTGTGGTTCTATCTTCATGGTGAGTACTAGTTTACACTTCTAAATGCTTTTGTTATTTTGTGATATGGTTTTAGATTTGGATACTTTTAACACTTCATTAGGGGCGATGGCTTTGTCGGAGCTTATTGATGGAGTGTAATGGGTAGTGGATTTTCCAGAGCTCATTAGGAAAGTATTCAAGCTTTTTTGGTAGATGGTATAGGTGATGATAGTTTGGTACTATCGGTTCTTGGTGGTGGATATAGTGTCGAGGTTGAATATTGTATTTTAGCAACACCATATGGTGAATTGAAAAGGTCGAGAATAACTTGATAATTAAGTGAAAACAGCAAGTGAATCAGACCTTAGATGCTTAAGTTATAGCAATTTGAAGTTAGGCGATGCACATGTTGAAAGTTGTGTCAAACATCTGGCAAGAATCCCCAGACCTCTGACAACAGGTTTACTGTAACCTGAGAGTTCTGTTAGATGTCCGAGAGAATCCTCAGACGTCTGGCAGTAAGAATTTTATAGCCTGAAGTTGCGATAGACGTCTGAGTGGTTTTGTCAGACATCTGACGCGTTGCAGTTTTGTTTTTTGGCCAAAATTTGTGTATTTTCTTGTAGGGCTTCAAGGGGCAAATCGGGTATTTGTCAAGGAAGGATGGTTCACTATATAAGCTATTTTCCAAATTTAAAGAAGAGAACACTCTATGGTTTTGATCAAGGTTTATCCTCCATTAAGTAGGGTTTTTCAAAACCTAGTTTTCTTCAATTCTCTTCTCCATAAATTTATTTTATTTGAATATTGATCAATGTAATGAATCTCTTATACTTTTCTCATTGGTAGAAAGGCTCTCTCTCAAAATGGACGTATGCTAACAAGACGTTTGTGGAACCATTATAATCAGTGTGTGTTACTGGTTTTTTTCTATTACTTGTTTGGTTATTGTGATTGGTTTTGAATTGGATTGAGATACTGATTGGTTGTTTTTGCACTTCTTAACATGATCCCGTTTTCCACTGTGCTTTGGGATTTTGATTTGAGTGGTCTCTAGTTAGAATTCTCTTAACGTCTTCATCATCCTTCATGGATGAAGCAACATTAAATATACATGACATTATATAATTATAAGAACATAGCAACAAATGTTGAGCTATAACATGACTTTTAAGCCTTTTTTCATTTTTAATCTGCAATGGTAAGGTCAGTCTGTTTAAGTGGAGATAAAATTACCAAAATATCATCTAAATTTAAGCAAAATATGTAATTGTGTTACAAGGGTTCTGGATTGAACGCTGTAGGCGGAAATCACTTAACACGATGATCCAATCAATTATTATCAAATATTTACCATTCAAATGGCTAAGCATACAGAACACCACGCTAATTGCAAAAAAAATTGCATGTTGCACCAGTTCAATGTTTATCAATCCTGATTTATAGTCAAAGTTATCAATGTCCACACATAAATGTGCATAGTAAAGAAGCCTGAAGCCCTAGCTCTACACTTATTTTACAACTAGAGGTAAATGATTATATATATTAATTAACATTTAAATGTTAGCACAAAAAATGTAAACCTACTTTGAATTGAGGCCCTACATCTTATTATGTTATTTTGTATTGACTAGATTGGATTCGTTAAGGATATCTAAGTTGTAACCCGTTATATATTGAAATTTTTGACACCCCTTCGTATCTTTGCTATGCGTGAACTTCATTTAGTGTAGAAGAGGCAGAACCACTGAACGAACCTCTTTTGATGTCAGTGTCATGAATGTCTCTACATTATTCTAGGAGCACATATATTTTCGTGGCATCATTTATTGTAACAAAAGGAATCCCCTGTTGTTACTTGCTATCAGTCTCATATATATACTCATCTTCTTTAAGATATCTTGCAATGTAGGACTAATTGCAAATCCAATCTATGCACCTACTCTAATACACTGCGATCCACACCTAACAAATATTGTTGGAAATTTTGTTCTATAGCAAATATAATTGATTTTAGAAGAAGATAGATAAGAGGCTGCAGAAGAAAAAAAATATTTTTTTCTTGTAAGGAGAAAGACTTTACTACAAAACTTTATTACAAAAGTTCATATTTTTTCCTTACATTTCTTTTTTCATCCAAGATGAGTGAATCTACCTCTATTTATAGGAGTTTACATCTCAAATGGATGAGGAAGATTAACTTAATCCAACGATTCTCCATAAATATCTCCTAGATATTCTCCTATACAATTTCAAATATATTGCATAAATATCTCATAAATATTTACTTATACAATTTCAAATATATTTCATAAATATCTAACTTATATTCAAGACATTTCCAATATGGAAAAATCCAGACTAACAAAATCAAGTTTATTTCCAAGACCCTCTTATTACCAAGTAATGTTTGAAATTTTGTATTTCACATGCTTCGGTAGGAATAGAGATATTATCCAACTTTTCTTCATTGCGTTGACCTTCTTACCAAACGTTGAGATCTTCAATGCTAGCCCACAGATTCTTGCTTTACTTCTTTCATTTCATCCTTCTTCATAACAATAGAATTTTCCATAAATTAAGCGTTAGAACATTCATCTTGTTTCAGTATCATAAATTTTGAACAAATCATAAATTTTATCTTTATATTCTTTCATAACTTCGCTCTTACAGTTTTTGACCAATCCAATTTCTATGTATGTTTTTCAAATTTCGCTTTTGCATAGCATTTCAGAAAACATCACTTGAAAAATAGGTTTTTTCAAAATTATATAGGCTTTGCTCACCTCTTTATTTTCATGATGATGAAATTTATTGTTTTCCACTTTGGCTTCCTTTTTGACCATTTTTGTTTTTATTTCTTTAACATTCTCCTTTTTCATCTCTTCAGATTTTTGCTCATATTTCAAATCTCTCCCAAGCTCTTGAATTTCATTTTCTTTATTTATGTCTTCTTCATTTTCATCTCATTTTCTTTCAAACTCATCATCATTGACGTCATCTTCGCTTACTTTATCATCCTATTCTTTTTCTTCCCCTATACATTTTCCTTCTTCCTTTAATTTATCCTTCCCTAACTCCTCAAATTTCAGCAATTTTTCAACATCTTTCTCCTTCTCTCTATTCATTTTTTTCCTCTTTCTCACCAATCAGATTGTCTTCTTCTATTATTTTTGCATCATTCTTTCCGTATACTTTTTTCAACAAATTCCATGACTCTTTTGCGGAACCTTCGCTAAGTATACGATCCCATGCTACTTCATCGACGTTCCCACTCATCATAACACGAGCACGATGATCATTTCATCGTAATTTCGCAAATTCTTTATTGTCCATTTGCGACATGCTCTCCAAATCATTTGGCCATTCATAACCATTTGTCGACGATCTCTTGTAATCTTCTTCCTTTCACCCCTACTTTGGATTTATCTCCAAATGTCATGCTGCCCTTCATCGATTCATCAAGCTCTACGAACATGCTTCTTCTTCTGCTCATATGGTTGCTTGCACTGCTATATATGTACCATTGATCATCCTCACCTCTTTCATTTTCCTTATAAACTGGCAGTAACGTACCATCTTCTTGACTTGTTTCTTCAATGTAATTAGCGTTCTCTTCAACTTTATTATTGCTAAGAGCTCTACATTCAGAAGCATAATGTTCAAAATTTTCATAATTTTAGTATTTAACGCGTGACTTGTCATACCTTGACTTTGAATTTCCTCTATCACGACCTCCTGTTGATCTTTCTCCTTTTTGGTTTGTTGACATTGTTGTTGTCGTTATGGGGTCTCCAACGTTGTCCATGTCCATTCCACGACATCGTCCTCGTTAGGGACCACAACCTCGCCTTTGTTGGCTTTGATTACTTTCTTCTTTTTTGGACCAATCCATATCTTAAGTACTTGCTCCACAATCTCTTTCTTTTTCCTTTATTTTCTTCATAAGCTTGCAATGAGCCGAGAAGTTCCCATATTGTCATGACCTCCAAGTTTTTGGTCTCTTCGATGATAACGACAATATGTTCGATTTGGATCTAATGATCTAAGAATCTTCTCCATAATGCTTACATCATTTAACTTCTCACTTTTTCCTTTTAGGTTATTAGTAACTGTTAAAATTCCTAAGAAGTAATCAGAGATAGATTCACATTCTTTTATATGCAAAATTTCAAGTTCTCCTCTTAAAGTTCAAAGACGTACCTTTTTGACTTGATCTGCTCCTTTGTAAGACGTTCGAAGCTTTTATCATGCTTCTTTGGCTGACTTCGATCCTGAAACCTTCTCAAAAGTATCGTTATCCAATGCTTGACAGATTAGGCAGTGAGCCTTCTTGTCTTTCATATTTGAGTCTCTCAAACTATTCATTTTAGTTTGAGATAGACTATCTTCATTCCCTTGTTCGGCATAGCCTTTCTCTACTATCTCCCTACGTCGTGTGCTCCAAGTAAATTCATCATCCTTAAACTCCAATTATCATAATTGATCTTGGTAAGCATTGTGACTTATAAGAGAACGCCGCTATTCGTCATCTTTTAATGAGGATCTTCAAGCTCTAATACCACTTTGTTGGAAGTTTTCTTTAATACAAAATAGAATTAATTTTAAAAGAAGATTGATAAGAGGTTGTAGAAGAAAGAACAATTTTTTTTCTTTTAAGCAGAAAGACTTTATTACTAAACTTTATTACAAAAGTTCATATTTTTTCTTACATTTCTTCTTTCATCCAAGATGAGTGAATTCACCTTTATTTATAGGAGTTTACAAATCAAATAAACTGTGATGATTCACTTAATCTAACGGTTCTCCATAAATATATGGTAAATATTCTCTTATATAATTTCAAATATATTGCATAAATACCTCCTAAATATTTTCTTACATAATTTCAAATATATTCCATAAACATCTAACTTATATTTTAGATATTTCCAACATGGAAAAATCTAGATTAACAAAATCAAGTTTATTTTCTACAATATTATTTTTTAAGTAGCAAAGGTTGATTACAATAATTTTTGCAATGTAATATACATGATTTGGTTTCTTATTAAACCATGCAGACGCACACACACCACCAACAATTTTAGTAGCACGTATCTTTAAGTAAAGTAGCAGTTTTTTAGTCAAAATTTAGGTTAAGGAAGTTGAATACTGATATGACTTATAAAATGTACATATTATAAGAGTCAATAACACAGGAGCTAATCAATTGCTAACCATTGTCTCAAATAGGTAAAACATAAAGATCAACATGTCATTTAAAGTTGACGGGGATATTATTGCAGTATAATATTGCTAAATTATAAGCATGAACACATTTTTATACTATACATGCAGTTGAAGGGAATATAGCTCGCAATTTAGTCTTTTTATTATATATGCATGTGTTTCACTTTAGTCTATTTAATTATTTATGCATAGTATACCATCCATAGCAACTTATGAAGAATAGCGGATGGAATGTACTATCATCAGTTAATGAATAAAATTCTTTCTTAAAATTTTGAAAAATAAATAGATAGTACATGACTCAAATGTCCGATTCACTGCCTCATACTCAATTATCAATAACAAGAAATACTAATGCATAGAAAAAAATCATCTGGTCATCAATGTTAATTAGTCGAAGATCAAACCGAATAAGAACCACTTTTTGTAAAAGCACGACTTACACCTACACTCTGCATTTCCTTCTCTTTTTTCTTTGGCAACATAGATGCTTCACAATTTAATTTCACTACATAAGGTTTAGTTGGTATGATTCAAGAAAAATTAATGTTGGTATTTCGGACAACCACAGTTTCTAGAGCATGACTATATATAAAATCTACATATTTTGAGATATCTTATGCATTATCTCTAAATGATAAAGAACGGTGGGGTGATCATATTCATGATGTGATGAATTTGCTGTAGCTAAGTATGAATACTTTAAAGTTCAACTTGTTACATGCAGTATTAATGCACAAAACTAGCTATTGATGTTTATTAGCTAATAGTAAGTACCCAACTTGTCAAAGTGATATATATACAGCAACAATAATCTCCTCCCAGTTCATTGAACAACGATATTATTTTTTTAGAGGAAAAGGGTAGGAAAAAACTTTCCTAGCGTATAAATAAACTACTTAACCAAAAAATTTACATACAAAAACCATCCACAACCCTAACACCACCACAAAAAGAAACGACACCTAACCAGATACAAACAACTAATAGCCACATACCATCCAAAAAAAACAAACATCCACTAGCAGCAGTAAATAAAGCCACATACCAGCCAAAAGAAAATAAGCAAACAGTAAGAAACTACACCAAAAAGAAACAAAAAGAGCATAAAAGCAACAACTAAAAAACCATCTTTAACCCTTCACAATCATATACATGTTATCTACTAGGACAAATTCTAATTCAATACAAATAATTACTTATTAGCCCCCCTCTAAAATAAATAAAAATTTAAAGATTAAAATACCCTTAGGACGCCGTGTACTTTCTTTCTTCTCAATTCCATTATCTTCTTACGTCACTTTCTTGAAAGTGTGCTATGGATCATGTAATATGGCTATATAATGATACAGTGTAAAGTGATGATAGTAATACGGTAAATAATGCGGAATATAAAAGCAGTAAAGTAAAATGACACTAGGAATTTTTATACTGCTTCGGAGCACCGTCTTACGTCCAGTCCCAGACTCCTTCTGGAATTTCTCTAAAACAACAACTCTCACTTAATCCGGAGGAACAAGTCTATACAACTCCTGAGCAGCTGAACAGGGATGTGAGCAGCATAATAGGATTTCGCCTCAACAGCCGAAGAGGACTTCACTCGCCTGAGCAGCAGAACAGGACTTCAACAAATACAGGAAATAGTTTTGACTTATGTGTGTTCTGATAACACGGATTTTTCACTTGTAGTACACCTTTCCTATAATCTTCTCCTCGAGTATAAATATATATATTTGAAGTATATGAAGAATAGAAAGGTATAATATTGCTTTTAATGCAGAATAATTGAAAGTACGATAGCAAATAGATTCTAGAAAGTTATATCAGAGAGATAAGAAAATTCGATTGTGATTAAATAATTTGGAATCGAGTTAGAGTATGTATTTATGAAGGTTAGAAAGTACCGATTGCTGGTGAAGAGTTTCGATTGAAGTGTTGTGTCCGAATCTTTTCGTTAGAGGTTCGCAACTCTTCACAAAAGTCGTGTCTTTTCGAGAAGTGGATGTTATACAAATTCAGTCAACTGCGCCTCTGGGTCAGTCGACTAAATATTCAAAGTAATTTTTGAGTTTAAATTCGTATATCTATGTATCTGTGCATGCTGCACAAAATTCCTAGTGTCAGTCGACTGGATCTCTGGGTCATTCGTCTGACCTGGTTAAATTTGTGCAGTAAGCACAGTTTACATAGGTATATTAATTTCTATAACTTTAAAATACTTTTATAATTTAATTTTATGCTTATATATGTATAAAATATTTGGAAAATATAATGATTAAATATATAAGCTAATATAGACGTAATCGAGGAGAGATTTTAACAATATTGACCTACGACTTAAAAAACAAATACCATAGTTGATGCACCAATTTTAAGTCTCATCTCCTTATCTCTTTTTGTCGTAGCAGTTGTCAAATCTGTATGTCGTAGTGATAGCTTCGTGTCATAAATCAAAACCAAGTCTCAATATTCTCCCCCTTTTAATTGATGACAACTTGTAAATAGATATAGATTTCAACTTCATATATATATATATATATATATATATATATAACATAAATACTTACTCCCCCTGAATCTTTGATGCTCTATATCCTGCATTCTTATTATTAGCAATAATATTTCTCCCCCTTTGTCATCGACAAAAAAGAATAAGTAATATAAGTTATAATGTCATAGATAATATGAAAAAAAATCATTCATACATTAAACTTCCATAATCCAGAGTGTTTGAAATAAATAAAACATAGTGGCCTTTTAGTACAAGCCATACAAAAATGAAACTAATAAAAAGATAATCATCTTAAGCCGTTGGTTGCTTACCCCTACCACTATGCGATGTCTGACCACCACTATCGCCTTCGTCTCCATCATCATCAATACTGCTTGCTTGATCGTCATCAGAAGACGACCAAGTAAAGATGGGTTGCTCACCCGAATCGTCTATAGTAGCCGTAGATGTCCCGGAAGAACATGAGATAGCTTGCCATAATTTGGTAAAAAATCCTTTGACCTTATCAAGCTTCTTATCAACTTTGATGCTGTTGGGTTATATAATTTGTTGATTACGAAAAATTATAGAGATGGATTCATGTGGTTGAAGACCCAGATTCAGTATCAAAATTTCTTCTTGTTGATGACGAGTCGATCTTTGACGAGATGGACCTTGAGATGGTTCGCCATGTTGTTGTGGTTGGTCTTGAGTTAATTGCCTTTGGGTCCATTCTTTAAAAGATAAGATATGAGGGGGTCGGGCAACCAGTAGTTTCATCAATGCTAAAGTCCGAGAGTTCAAACATCCAATGGTAGAAATTAGTAAGTCCGGTTTCGAAATCTCACAAGCCTTTAGAAGACGCATAATATATTCAGCGTAGTAGATTATATTCGTTCTACCGTTGTTGAAGTTTAAAAATTCGTCAAGAATTAGACGGAGCCAGTTGACTTTAATGTTTTCAAAAATAGCATATAAAGCTTTAAAGTTATTTTCGTAGACAAGTTCATAACTCCCGGTTCTAGGAGTTATAGTATTCATTAGAGCGCGATGAATAATTCGTGCCTTTGGTCATAGGGACATGGATTTGAGTTATCGCACGTCGTCTTCTAGAAATAAATGACTAATATTGTCACAAACAACCAAGTCACAATCAATAGTGGCCAATTCCACACCATCATTTTCTGTTTGCAAAATATGAGCCATGCGGTCTAAAGAGAAAAAGACAGGTTTTCCACACACTAGACTCCAAACACAATCTTGTTGATTTGGCATGATTTGGTGACCCAAATTTAGATTTGCATAGAATAGTTTCTCCATTATTTGATTGATTTTGTGTTTGGTATCATCAATGTTAAATAGAGACTCCAAATTTCTCCTTCGAGCTAACTCTTGGATGAGGTATGGGAGAAATCAAAGAATTTTACAAACGAACCTTCGAAAACCCTTGAGTCTTGCATTCGTCTCCACCTCCTAATCGTTGTGTCATCAAATAGCCATGTTTGAATTTGTTCATTTGATGGAGGTTGAGATGATGAGGAAGCTTGTCCCGTTGTTTATGAAGGAAAGTGGGTGGGTAAAAGTAATAAAGGCACTTAGATTTATGATTCAGTCGACTGTCTCAGTACGTCAGTCAACAGAATCTGAAGATCGAAATTTTTCATCTTACTTGACCAGTCGACTTAGGCACCGAGGCAGTCTACTGGCCATGCGTATATAAATAAAATTGCCTTCTGTGTTAGTCAACTGACCATGTGGTCCAGTCGACTGACCATGTGGTCCAATCGGCTGACCATGTGGTCCAGTCGACTGACCTGGAGCAATATCTATAGTGAAATTTTCTATGGTAAGTTTATATATATTTTTATATATATTAGCATTGTGGCTTTATTTATGAATGTTATATTTAGTTTATATATAAATGAATGAAACAGAAATATATTATTCGAAGAATAGAAACATACATACTTATTAGAATTATTTGAAAATAGAACAAATGACAACTATGATTATTTCAAGGGGCTAGGCGTCTTGTTATTCTTTAGTTGCTTGTGACGAGCATTTGATTCTTCATTGCGATTCCATGAATTCGGTGAGTACGGTGGTCGCGATGGAGACGAAGTTGACGGTCGTTTGATAAATGAAACAACATGTTCGTCTATTGGATGTGACAATGCCCCACATAACTACATATCGATGTGCTCAATGATTCCTATCCATCTGGAGTTTATTTTTGTTCGTAGTACATTTCACGTTGTAGCATTAGTGACTCTTGTTGATAATGGTGCAGATCATCTATCTTTTGCTTCGTGTTCGGAGAAATGTCAATCGTCTTCTTTCCCTTCATTTTATCCGAAGTATATCCGGTGTGATAGACAGACGATGGTGAAGTTTTATGATCTAGAGCTTTTGGAGAATTGTTTGAGGTAATAATTTCGATAGAATCCATGGAAGAGTTTGACATTCATGAAAAGATATTTGATGAAAGGAAAAACGAACGAAAGCTTCTGATTTTAATTTAGTTTGATTGTAAGAAGATGAAGTATGCACCTATTTATAGCCTAAGTCTAGGAAAAATAGAATATAATTTAGTGGATTATATTGAATTCAGCCAAGAAGTAGGGAAATACGTTAGTTTTTATGTTGGCTGATTTATTTTGTGTAATTTTAATGTTTATAAAAATAGCTAGTAATGTATATTTATAAATTTAAATGTGACATTTATTGTAGTATATATAATGTCACCATATAATAAAATGCCCATACTAAACTATATAGAAAAAATCAATAGCTCAGGTGGTTAAGACACTTGGGCTTTTCACAGCAGGTCATGGGTTCGAGTCTCGGCATGGTCAGAATTTTGGAAAAAATTTTAAAAAAATTATTTTTGATTTTTTAGTTAAATTTTTTTATATGTTATATATCTTTAATTGACATTATACCAAGCTTACGACGCAATTTTATAAACGTACATTCTAACAATGGTTTAGTAAAAATATCGGCTAATTGATTTTCTAATGGTCGTAGTCTAGATTTATCACTTCTTTTTCTATTTATCGCGTAAAAAATGATGTCTAATATCTATATGTTTAGCTCTTGAGTGGTTTACTAGTTTTTTTAGATAGATTTATAGCACTAGAATTATCGCAGTAAATTGTTAATTTTGATAGATTGATTCCGAAATCTTGAAATGTCTGTTGCATATAAATTACTTGTGTGCAAGCTAGCGCCGTAGAAATATATCCTGCTTCACAAGTTGATAGAGAGACACAGTTTTGTTTCTTGCTAAACTATGATATTAAAAATTTACCAATGAAGTGACACGTACCGCTTGTACTTTTTCTATCTGTTCGTGATCCTTCGAAATCAGCATCGCTGTATGATACTAATTCGAACGAGCACTCTTTCGGGTAAAAAAGTCCACAATTTGTAGTTTTACTAAGATAGCGTAGTATACGTTTTACAGCACGTAAATGTGATTCTTTCGGGTCAGCTTGAAATCGTGCACATAAGCATACACTCATCATAATATCTGGTCTACTTGCTGTTAGATAAAGTAGTGATCCAATCATACTACGATATAATTTTTGGTCTACACTTTTGTCATTTTCATCTTTATCAAGATGTGCTGTTGTGCTCATATGTGTTGGTTTGGCAGAATTATTTTCCACTCCAAAACATTTGACAAGATTATTACAGTATTTTTCTTGATTAAAAAATATTCCATTTGAAACTTGTTTTATTTGAAGTCCTAGAAAATATGATAATTCTTCCATATGGGACATTTCAAATTCTCTAGTCATTATTTCAAAAAATTCATTACATAATTCATTATTAGTTGAGCCAAATATGATGTCGTCGACATATATTTGAACTATTAATATATCATTTTTAGAATGTTTTATAAATAAAGTTTGATCTACTTTTCCTATTTCAAATCCAGAATCAATTAAATAGCTTTTAAGACGTTCATACCAAGCACATGGTGCTTGCTTTAAACCATATAAAGCTTTCATAAGTTTATATACATGATCTGGATATTTTTAAATTAATAAATAAAGGAGATTGTTCATTATAAACGTTTTCTTTAATATAGCCATTTAAAAATGCACTTTTAACATCCATTTGGTAAAGTTTAAAGTTATTAAAACATGCGTATGCCAATAAGATTCGTATTGCTTCTAGTCTAGCAACTGGAGCAAACATTTCTTCGTAGTCTATTCCTTCTTCCTGGTTATATCCTTGGGGTACAAGTCTCGCTTTGTTTCTAGTTATATTACCTAATTTGCATGCTTTATTTTTATAAACAATTTAGTTCCTATAACAGTCTGATCAGTCGGTCTAGGTACTAGTTCCCAAACTTCATTTCGTTCAAACTGATTTAGTTCTTCTTGCATAGCAATAATCCAATTTTCATCGGATGATGCTTCCTTGGTATTTTTAGATTCTATTGTAGACTGAAAATCTACATTACCCATTAAATTTAGTTGATTTCTAGTTCAAACATTTGAATTTATTTCTCCAATTATATTCTCTTTAGGATGATTTCGTAAAACTCTTCGAGGAGATCTTATTGTATTAGTAGTATTTTTGTTTTCTAAATTATTAACAATGTTTTCATTTTCTCTAGAGTTATAAACGATATCGTCATCATCTCTTGAATTGTTTATTATTATATTTGTTTTATTGTTATTAAGTAAGTCATTGTTATTATTTGTATTAGAAACACGTTTAGAGTTTTCATCAAAAGAAACATGGAGTGACTCTTCTATAGTATTAGTTCATTAATTAAAACTTCGATAAGCTTTACTTTGATTCGAATATCCAAGAAATATTCCTTCGTCGCTTTTTGAATCAAATTTGCCAAGCTGATCTTTGGTATTTAATATAAAACATTTTGATCCAAATATTTTAAAATAAGATATGTTTGGCTTCCTATCGTTAAAAAGTTTGTAAGGAGTATTCTTTGTGAGAGGTCTAATAGAAACACGATTCAAAACATAACAAGCAGTTGCAACAGCTTCTGTTCAAAATTGTTTTGGTAACGTGCTTTCATTTAGTAAAGTTCTTGCACATTCTTGTAGAGTTCGATTCTTTCGTTCTACAACTCCATTTTGTTGTGGAGTTCTAGGAAACGAAAAGTTATGAAATATTCTTTTCTTTTTACAATAATTATCAAACTGTATATTTTCAAATTCACCTCCGTGATCACTTCTAATATTTTTAATTTTAATACCTTTTAAATTTTGAACTTGTTTAACAAATGTTTTGAAATTTTCAAAGGTATCACTTTTATTTTTCATAAAGATAGTCCGTGTATATCTAGAAAAATCATTAACTATTACAAATACGTACTTATTTTGATTTATGGATTGAATTTGGGTAGGGCCAAATAAATCCACATGAAGTAACTCGAGCGGTTGTAATGTCGAAATAACTTTCTTAGATTTAAACTAAGATTTAGTTAATTTACCTAATTGACATGAGTCACAGATGTTATGAACTTTAAAATTCATATTTGGTAATCCTTTTACAAGATTATTTTTAGAACTTTTTTATATTTTTGAGATTGATATGACAGAATCGTTTGTGCCATATCCATGGATCATTTTCTTTAGCTATTAGACACATATCCGACTTATGATTAACTTTCATATTCAAAACATAAATGTTTTTATCTCTATTTCATTCGAAAATAAGATTTTGATTCTGATCAAGAATACTACATTTATTTTCAGAAAATGATATTTTAAAACCTTTATCACATGATTGACTTATACTTAATAGATTATGTTTTAGATTCTTAACTAGTAAAATGTTTGTAATAAGAGGTAAATTAGATGTACCGTAATTGCCCACATCGCCTTTGCCAATGATATATCCCTTGAAATTATCTTCAAAAGTGACAGAATCTCCATCTGAGTATGTAATATTTATCAGCATATCTTTGTCTCCTGTCATGTATTTTGAGCAACCACTATCGAGTATCCATTTTCCTCTTTTCTTGAATGGGACCGGCAAAAAATATGGGATAACGTTGGTACCCACCTTTTTAATAAGGTCCTAAGAGTTAGGTCTTAGGAAACCAAACCCAAGTGGGTTTAGTATCCCTTTTACAAATGTAATTTTTATTATATGAACATCTTCTATAAATGAACTAATATACTTTTTCCTTATTAACTTGTTGTTAGTTTTAGGTACCTATATATTTATAGTTTTAGAAACTAGTCATTTTGAAGATATGGGTGTTTTATCATACTTAACTTTATTTAAATCAATAGATTGTGAATCATTGATTTTCTTCTTATATCCTAAACCATTTTTATTACTAACAGATTATGAATTCTCAATAATTCTAGATAGATTTTTCCATTCCTTTATTAAAATTTGAAACAGTTTTAGTGATTCCATCTAGTTTGATCTTTAGACTTGAATTTTCTAGTTCTACCATTTTAATATTAGTTTTTAAAACATGATTTTCAGAAAAAAGACAATCATTCTTTTCTTTTTGAGTTTCAATTTCTTGACTCAATAATATAAGTTGAGATTTAACATTTGAAAGAGATTCTTGAGTTTTCTCAAGTTCTTCTTCCAATATTTTCTTCTCGTCTTTAATCATATCTCTTTCGAATTACGCCTTGTTTCGATTTTCTACAGCCTCTTTATATTTTCTTTTGAGACTTTTTAAAGTATATAATAATTAAGAATTTATTTCTATCATATCATCAAAAGTTAAATCACTAACCTCATTAGCTTTAGCAATAAAACATACGTTAGCTTGTTCATTATCGCTGTCACTTTCACTTCCCGAAGAAGAAGAGGAATTTGAATCATCCCATGTGACTGAAAACGTTTTCTTTTGAATTTGCCCTTCCTTTTATTTCGATATTCTTTCATTTGATCTGGACGGTTCTTCTACATATGCCCCTTTTTGTGACAATTAAAATATTCCATAACTGATAAAGACGGTGGTTTGTTGCTCGAGCTTCTCTTGCCATTCTTTCTGTTTTTTCTCTATATTTCAAGAATTTCTTGAAGTTTTTGGCAATAAAGGCTAGGTCTTCTTTGTCTGAATCTGATTCTTCTTGTTCTGCATGAAATGCTATATTCTTTTTATCTTGAGCTTGAACTCTGTTTGCCTGCAAATTCACTTCATAATACATTAGATTTCCTATTAACTCTTTCGGAGTTATTCTGGAAATATCGTTCGCTTCTTCAATAGCGAGAAATTTTCTTTCCCATTCTTCCGTTAAAGAGTTAAGGATTTTGGATACAATATCAAAGTCTGAATATTTTTCTCCTAGTCCTACTGATGAATGATAGATATCCTGAGATCTTGAGTATATGTCATTTATAGATTCATTTTCTTTTATTCTAAAGTTTTGAAACTGACTTTGAGCATGGATATTTTGCTTTGTTTGACCTTGTTGGTTCCTTCTTGTGTAACTTTGAGTGTACGCCATATTTCATATGTAATATTGCACATGCTAACATGGTCAAACTCATTTTTATCTAAGGCAGACAACAACATATTCATGGCTTTTGCATTAGCTGTGGCATCTAGTTTCTATGTATTTGACCAAGTGGAATATTCTTCAGCAGGAATAGTATATTCTGTCTGAGTTATATTCCATGAATCAAAACCATTTGCTTGCATATATATTCTCATTCGTGTGGCCCAATAGTTAAATTCATTCCATTAAATAGTGGTGGACGTGCAGTGGATTGTCCTTCAATAAAGCTAGTGTTAATGCTAGTGTTAGTGAACATATTATTAGATTATTAGATAACTGTCTTACGGTTAAATGATGACCTTGCTCTGATACCAAATGAAAGTGCGCTATGGATCGTGTAATATGGATATATAATGATACAGTGTAAAGTGATGATAATAGTACGGTAAATAACGCGGAATATAAAAGTAGTAAAGTAAAATTACACCAGGAATTTCTATATTGGTTCAGAGCACCGTCCTACGAACAGTCTCAGACTCTTTCTAGAATTTCTCTAAAATAACAACCCTCGCTTAACCCGGAGGAACAGGTCTACACAACACCTGAGCAGCCGAACAGGGACCTGAGCAGTAGAATAGGATTTCGCCTCAACAGCCGAAGAGGACTTCACTCGCCTGAGCAGTAGAACAGGACTTCAAAAAATTACAGAACATAGTTTTGACTTATGTGTGTTCTGATAACACGGATTGGTCATTTGTAGTAAACCCTTCCAATAATCTTCTCCTCGAGTATAAATATATATATTTGAAGTATATGAAGAATAGAAAGGTATAGTATTGCTTTTAATGTAGAATAATTGAAAGTATGATAGCAAATAGATTCTAGAAAGTTAGATTGGAGAGATAAGAAAATTCGATTGTGATTAAGTAATTTAGAATCAAGTTGGAGTTCGTATTTATAAAGGTTAGAAAACAACGACTGTTGGTGAAGAGTTTCGATTGAAGTGTTGTGTCCGAATCTTTTCATTAGAGGTTCGCAACTCTTCACAAAAGTTGTGTCTTTTCGAGAAGTGGCTGTTATACAAATTCAGTCAACTAAGCCTTTGGATCAGTCTACCGAATATTCAAAGTAACTTTTGAATTTAAATTCGTATATCTATGCATCTGTGCATGCTGCACAAAATTCCCAGTGTCAGTCGACTGGATCTCTGGGTCAGTCGACTGACCTGGTTAAATTTGTGCCATAAGCACAGTTTACATAGGTATGTTAATTTATGTAACTTTAGAATACTTTTATAATTTAATCGTATGCTTATATATGCATAAAATATTTAGGAAATATAACGATTAACTATATAAGCTAATATAGACGTAATCGAGGAGAGATTTTAACAATATTGACCTACGACTTAAAAAACAAAATACCATAGTTGATGCACCGGTTTTAAGTCTCGTCTCCTTGTCTCTTTTTGTCGTAGCATTCATCAAATCTGTATGTCGTAGTGATAGCTTCGTGTCATGAATCAAAACCAAGTCTCAATATTTCTTACTATCTAAACCACCGCTCTTTCAAAATCCTAGTTCCTACATCAGTGAAGAAAAAATTTAGTTTTTCACCACTAAGTTATTTTTTGAGTTTACGGCCTTTTTTAGTTGTAGTTCTGAAGAAAACATGAATTAGGTTTCTAAATCAGTGAAGAAAAATTTTAATTTTTCGCTACTAAGTTATTTTTTGGGTTTACAAACTTTACGAAGAAAAAATTCAATTTTTCACTACTAAGTTTCTAAATCAGTGAAGAAAAATTCTAACCCTAATTTCTAAATTAGTGAAGAAAAATTCAATTTTTCACGTTTTTCGTAATGGGAAGGGTAATTCTGAAAGTAATAGGGGGCTACTAAGTTATTTTTTGGGTTTGTAGACTTTTTCAATTTTTAGGGGCTACTAAGTAAATACTCGGGTTGAAATAGAATGTTGTAGGATCGTTTTCATCCCGAAGGGGGCAAATAGGGTGATACTAATAATAATAAAAGTTAATACGGAATTAAATACAAGCATAGAAAATAATGCAGTAGAGATCACACACAAATTTACCCAGCTTCGGCAATAACCCGCCTATGTGCTGCCCTAAGATTTCTGCTAGAAATTAAGTATTCATACGCTTGCATACGTAAACTTGCGACACCCGCTAATGACTAACCTAACTCTACCCTCAAAATCCTGCCACAACTCATCCATTGAGTTGCGAATTCTCAAACTACACCCCGTAGTTTGTACCTAGTCACACGACTAGAAAATTACACAATTTTAGAAAGAAATTACAAATAAAACAAAATAAAAAACAAAAACCATATTATTTAAAATTAAGCCTAAACATAAGAATAAGACCGGCCCAATTATAATTAGAGCAAAAACATTGTCTTCTCCTTTTTATTTTCATGGCCGTTCCATTTTGCTTCTCTTCAACAATTAGGCTTTCTGGAATTGATCTTCCACCTATAAGAATTGAGGCTCGAATCATCCTATGCTTTCCTTCCTACTTCACTCCTTCTTCTATCAATGAAATTCAATTACTTTGCGCCCGCTTCTCGATCGGGTTCCAATACTAGTATGTGATTTTCCTTTTTGGTTTATGATTAAGCCTGACTCAATTTTGCTTTTGAACTCGATGCATTAAGCCGATGATGATATGGGGTAATTTATAGGGATAAAATCCTTAAAATTGTGTTCATATATTTTCCTTTGAATTATTCGTGATTTTTTCTTGGCTATTAGATTAATAATTGAATGTTGGTGATGACTTCTGACTTGCTCCATTCGTACTTGTTATTCCATGGATTCGAATCTTCGTGAATTGCTTTGGTCCCGTTCTTTGTACTCCTATGACTTTGGCAATTTGAAATTTGAGATGATTTCCGACTTGTTCACATGTTCCATTCTTCGCTGCCAATATTAGACTTTTTTTGAACAATTTAAAACTTACTGGTTCACCATGATTTTCTCTGTTATTTATTCAACCTGTTGTTTCATTCGTTTTTTGGCAATATTCGAATTTTTGACCTTGACATTTAAATTAGTATTAGAAGCTACTCTGACTTGTTCGAACTACTTGTATTCATCACTGCCTCCTTTGTTGCATAAGTTTTCAAACTTAGAGTCAGTGCATAGGAACTTGTACATGCCTTTTGTACACTCGTTTTATTTCCACTGCTTTGAGTGTAATGATATCCATATTGTTCTAGTGCCTTGATGTCCTATCTTAGTTTCATATGATCTGAACCGGTATCCACTTTGGGTTTCTCTGTGTTTCCTTCACACTAAACTTGTATTCTATTTATCATCTCCATATATTTGTGTTGCCATATATGCTGTCCTCTTTGTACATATGTGTGTAACCCTAAACTTTGTATATGAGGTTGCCTGGACTGTTTGGTTGCATTGAGTTGTTGAGCTTGATTCATGTTTATGGAACTGGTTTGGTGCACTTGAACTTGTATGCACTATTTTGGGTAGTCTCTGAGTTCATATCTATTCACTGCTTTCTCTGTTTCATGTAGCTTGTCTGCACAGTTTGTACCACTGCTTCATTGAGTTCATGCTGTCTTGACCATTTTCTTGTTGAGGTTATATTTTTTGCTTTTGTAACTGATGTTGTATTATGGTCTTGAATTCTTTTGAACTAGGTGTGATGGTGCATTTTGTTTTTAGTTTTACTTGATCACCGATTCAATCTTCACCTGGTTGTCACTACACACACACACACACATGTGTGTGTGTATGTTCACACATGCATCAATGCATGTTATGTACTTCATTTTGGAAGCTGTTTTGCATTGTTTTCATGTGTTCATGAAGTCTTTTCCAGTTGCATAAACATAATGCTGCTCTGACCCATTCACTTTAATACGTACATGGCTTGTGGAATCTGTTTCATGTGCATTTTTTTCTGGCCTGTGAGGTTGCCTCCAGTTCTCAATTTCTTGATCTTTTGTAACCTTGTTGAGGTTGTGTTGATATTTATTTTTCTTGTTGCATCTCAACTTGGGATTCCTACTTCCTTGGTTCTTTTGGAACTGATTTAGTGTAAACTTGTTCCATGCTTGGTGTCTTGTGCACTTGATGCCTGGATTAGTCATTGTGTTCATCCGGAAGGTTGTATTCATGTTGACTTTGATTTGGGGCTTCATGTTTCTTGTTTTTGCACTTGAGTCTATATTGTTGTTGCATCATGGAGTTTTGGTTTGTATGTTTGAAGTCCAGGCTACATTGTACTTGGGGTCTGGTCTACATGTTCATGTAGTCATTGAATGTGGCCAGACTTGATTCTTGACTGACCATGTGTATATTTGACCATGTTGTATGAATCTGTTAGTGTTTATTTTGAAGATAACTCAGACGCTGGATACAAACTGGAATAGAGTTGAAGATAAAAATACGAGTTTTGAGTAAATATGTAGTGAGGAGTGATATGTAAATCGAACTTTGTGTTGTAATCAAGATTGTAATGTAATTGAAAATGTATATATGCAGTGAGAGCTCAAATTTGTACTACTCGAATTTGTAATAAGATATTTGTTTGAATAAAATATTTGTTTGAATTTGAATTTTGTGTTATTTATTTTATCCAGCAAATATTTATTTAATTATGTGAAAAATAAAATAGTACAATAACAAATACATTTAAACGAATATATATATGTAACTAATATTTATTTAACTATGTGAAAAATGAAATAGTACAATAACAAATACGTTTAAACGAATATATATATATATATATGTGTGTGTGTGTGTGTGTGTGTGTGTGTTTATTATCATCAAATAAAAATCATATACTAGCATATTCTATAATTCTCCCCCTTTTTGATGATAACAAACATATGTTATGATTTTGATTTTATTAAACATATTTCGTCATTGAAAATTCTATTTGCTCCCCTATTTAAATGCTCCCTCTACAACAAGGCTTCCCCTTCACCTATGCATGAAAATAAATGAAAATATGCACATAAATTTGCAAATAGCAAAACAATAAACCATGCAATGAGCCTAGATGATGAGACTATGTAATTAAAAATAAAATACTTGAACTTATTTGCCAAAATCATAACTTTTCTCTCCCCTTTTTGTTATCAACAAAAGAGTAATAGTGTTAGAAAAATAGAGTATAAATAGATATTAATACAACATTAATTCTTAATCGAGTATAAATATTAAATTTCAATAAAAAAAATCAAACAAAAGTCATAAATACGCTGTTAGGTGCATATTCCACTTTAGAGTGATAGCGGTGATGTCGATATATAAAATCATATAGTTGTATCAATTTGTAGTATATTTATAATAGGAATTTGAATATTTACTAACCATGCATAACTGTTAGGACTTTTAAATGAGATTAGTAGTTTTCCCAATTTAAATAAAATGAATTTCAAGTATCTTCTAACCACGTATAACCGTGAGGACTTTTAAATGGGATTAGAATCAACTCGTCTATTTAATAATCAAATTTGATATGTGTTCCATACATGCATAACCAGGAGGACTTTCAAATGAGCATAAAAGTACATAATAAAAAATTCTAAGTAATTCACCCATGCATAAACGTGAGGACTTTTAAACGAGAGTGAATACTTTGGATAATTTTATTGCTAATTAAATTAAAAAAATGAATGATTTTCCATTTAAAAATACCACATTTTGACATACTATATTTTTTTTCGATGAGTGATGGTCGTTAGAAATGTGGAAGAAATAGAGATGGTCATGGAATTTTTACCAATCAAAGTTATTACAAATTCTGTTTAAATTTTTAAAATTTTTTACTACATATATCGTCTCTAGTCAAAATGCATGATTAATATCAATACTCATCACTTTTCCAGTTACTATTTATTTTTTCGATAATCAGTGAGGAGTCGGATTAGTTAATGTATTCATTTAAGATTAAATCCAAAAATAAATATAAAATCAAATTTCTAAAATGTCTAATCTAAAACGAAGTCAACAAAAACTATTTTCTGGAAGGAGTTTTATAAAAAAAATATCCGCTAATTGAAAATCAATTGAAATGAAAAATATACAGATATTTTCTTTGAAATTGTGATGCAATTAATGATTGTCTCAATATAAAACACATTGTACTAGTAATTTTTCTATCAACTAGGTTACTAATGTAAGTTTTCCCTTTGAATCAAAGTTATCATTAGATAGATATTATAGACCAAATCATGAAGTGCACAACAAATACCTTATAATCATTTTACAGCTTTTAAAATGTGGTTCCTTAAGGATTTGACTGAAAACGTACACATAAACAACTAGTGAATATAGTGTTAGATTTAGAAGCAGTAAGAAAAACTAATATATCCACATGTACCTAGAGTAATTGTCAACTAATACAAGACACCATCCCTTACCACCTAAACTTTTAATATCGTTATTCCAAACAAATCTATATGAATTAGTTCAAGGATGAAAAGATAATTGGTCAACATTTTTGCATAAATCAGAATCAAAATCAACTTCATTTTTTATCACATAACTGACTGATTTAAATCTTATTATGGTGCAGATTTTGAACATATAATATGTCATTCAAGATAAATGTACCCTACCTATTTTACCTTTACAGATAATATTCATTTATCGTTGTTGCCCATTATGACTCTGCCACCTTTGTACTAGGCTAAGGAACTATGATTAGTTGCCCGTTGTGTGCCTGGAACATCTAGAATCCAGGTAACACTGATGTTCCTTGGCCTGCCACCACACCTACACAAGGAAAGATTTTTGTAACCAATTTGTTTTTATAGGTCCATGATTGTTAGTGGAAAATGATTTTCAAAAATAAGTTTATGTAGTCCCAATACAATCTATGTTAGTTCCTTTTGGCACCTAGATTTGTTTAATTTTAAGGGATTTACATTCGTGCCTTTAGGAACCCAAATTGGTATGATTTTCATGTGTTTGGGCCTAAAACAACAATTGTTTTGATTGTGTCCAATTTTTCTACAAATTGTGCATTTGGAGTTAACATGATTAGTTTCACTTCTAACTTTTTCGGATTGAATATACCCATGTCCTTGTCTAATAGTATTAACAGTTTGTTTCCCTAACAACGTATTTAGTGGTTTTTCTGCTTTGAGAATTTTCCTAAAATTTTAGACAATCATTGGACTTGTGTTTTGAGCGATTCATTTTCATTCAATAACAAGGTGCACTTTTTAATAGAATTTTCTCTCCTAGTGTTTTCACTTTCTTTCAAAATCAGAATTTCATTTTCAAGCGATTTAATACTTTCTGATTTTTTTATTTCTTCTTCAAATGATGGACTCTCACTGCTAGTGCTTGTATTATCATCGTCACTTTTATTCCAAGTGGCTGCAAAACTTCTCCTTTTTGATTTCTTTCCATAGCTGAGTTGATTCTGAGGACAATTGGCTTGATGTGACAAGGTTTATTGCACTTGTGACAAATGATCTCCTGATCTTCTGAGTTGTCTAGTACTTTGAATATTCTATTTTTCAATTGTTGATTTAGAGCAAGATTTTCGTATTTGTGGTTCCACCTTTTGAATCTCTTTATTAACAGTGCCAGTTCAGCTGCTCCATCCTCATCATCATCATCTTCACTTTCTGTTGTTCCTTTCAGTTCTATTGATTTCTTTCGTGTATCACCTCCTTCACATTCTTCATTGAATTTGATTTCTAAATCATAAGTGGTGAAATTTCTGGTGAGTTCTTCGAATTTAATTTGTTTCAGATCCTTTGATTCTCGAACGACGGTCACTTTTGCTTCAAAATTTTGAGAAATAATTCTGAGGATTTTTCAAACTATTTCCAGCTCAGTTTATGGTGTTCCAAGTGATTTTGATTTGTATACTAGATTTAAAAGTCGTCCATACATTTCTTTGACCCTTTCATCCTTTGCCATTGTGAAGTTTTCATATTCTCTACTGAGCATAGCAAGGCGAGATTCTTTGACTTGGGAGGTTCCTTCGTGAGTCACTTCAAGTGTGTGGCAAATTTCCTACGCAGTTTGACAATGTGAGACACGATTAAATTCAATTTGATCTAATGAGCAGAAAATAGAATTCATAGTTTTAGCATTAGCAAATTGCAGTTTATTTTCAAGATCTGACCATTGATCCATCGGTTTTCGACTTCTTGATTATCTACCCCTATAGTTGGTGTGCTATATCTTGTCTCAACAATATTCCATGCATAAATGGTTTTAAGAAAAAAATTCATTCTATTTTTCCAATACGCGTATTCACCATTGAACATGGGTGGCCTAACTATCGATTGACCCTCGGCAAAAGCAATATTAAAAGAAGCCATTTAAAAAATAAAAATTTTAAAACAAAATTTGGTTTTTGAAATATCAAATTTTTAAAACAAAAAATGGATTTTGTTCCTAGCTCTAATACCACTTGTAGGATCGTTTCCACTCTAGAGGGGGGATGAATATGGTAATACTAATAATAATAAAAGTTAATGCAGAATTAAATATAAACATAGAAAATAATGCAGTAGAGATCACACGTAGATTTACCCAACTTCGGCAATAACATGCCTACGTGCTGCCCCCAAGTTTTCTACTAGAAATTAAGTAGTCATTTGTACTTGTTCCATTTGTACTTGTTCCATTTGTACTTGTTATTCTATGAATTCAAATTTTCGTGAATTGCTTTGGTTGATTCCGTTCTTTGTGCTCCTATGACTTCGGCACTTTGAAATTTGAGATAATTTCTGACTTGTTCACAGGTTCCATTCTTTGCTGCCAATATTAGATTTTTTTTTTGAACAATTTAAAACTTACTGGTTCACCATGATTTTCTTTATGATTTATTCAACCTGCAATTAAATTCATTTTCTAGCAATATTCGAATTTTTGACCCTGGCATTTAAATTAGTATTTAAAACTACCCTGACTTGTTCGAACTGCTTGTATTGATCGCTGTCTCCTTTGTTGCATACGTTTTTAGACTTTGAGTCAGTGCGTATGAACTTGTATATGTCTTTTGTACACTTGTTTGATTTCCACTGCTTTGAGTGTAATGGTATCTATATTGTTCTGGTGCCTTGATGTCCTGTTTCAGTTTTATATGATCTGAACTAGTATCCACATTATGTTTCTCAATGTTGCCTTCACACTGAACTTGTATTCGATTGGTCATCTCCATATGCTTATGTTTCCATATATGTTGTCCTCTTTGTACATATGTGTGAAGCCTTAAACTTTGTATATGAGGTTGCTTGGACTGTTTGGTTGCATTGAGTTGTTGAGCTTGAGTCATGTTTATGGGACTGGTTTGGTGCACTTGAACTTGTATGCACTATTTTGAGTAGTCTTTGAGTTCAGATCTATTCACTGCTGTCTCTATTTCATGTAGCTTGTTTGCACAGTTTGTACCACTGCTTCATTGAGTCCATGTTGTCTTGACCATTGGCTTGTTGGATTCATACCTTTCGCTTTTATAACTGATCCTGTATTGTGGTCTTGAATTCTTTTGAAGTGGGTGTGATGGTGCACTTTGTTTCTAGTTTCACTTGATCACCGATTCAACCTTCACCTGGTTGTCACGGTGCACACATACACTCACACACACACACACACACACACACAGATATATATATATATGTTCACACATGCATCCATATATGTTGTGTACTTCATTTTGGTTGCTGTTTTGCATTGTTGTCATATGATCTTGAAGTCTTTTCCAGTTGCATAAACATAACACTGCTCTGACCCATTCACTTGAATATGTACATGACTTTCGCATCTATTTAATGTGCATTTTTTGTTCTGGCACGTGAGGTTACCTTCAGTTCTCAATTGCTTGATCTTTTGTAACCTTGTTGAGTTTGTGTTGATATTTATTTTGCTTGTTGCATCTCAACTTGGCATTTCTGCTGCCTTGGTTGTTTTGGAATTAGTGTGAACTTATTACATGCTTGGAGTCTTGTGCACTTGATGCCTGGATTAGTCATTGTGTTCATCTGGAAGGTTGTATTTGACTTTGATTTGGGACTTCATGTTTCTTGTTTTTGGACTTGAGTCTGCATTATTGTTGCATTGTGGAGTTTTGGTTTGTATATTTGAAGTCCACGCTCCATTGTACTTATGGTATGGTCTTCTTGTGCATGTAGTCATATGAATGTGGTCTGACATGATTCTGGACTGAATATGTGTATATTTGACCATGTTATATGAATGCGTGAGTACTTATTTTGTAGATAATTCAGATATTGGATATAAACTGAAATAGAGTTGAAGATAAAAATACGAGTGTTGAGTGAATATGTACTGAGGAGTGATATCTAAATTGAACTTTGTGTTGTAATCAAGATTGTAATGTAACTGATAATGTGTATATGTAATGAGAGCTCAAATTCGTACTATTCAAATTTGTAATAAGATATTTGTTTGAATAAAATATTTTTTTTGAATTTGAATTCTATGTTATTTATTTTATCCAACAAATATTTATTTAATTATGTGAAAAATAAAATAGTACAATAACAAATACATTTAAACGAATATATGTATGTTTATTATCATCAAACAAAAATCATATACTAGCATATTCTACAAATTTGCAATCTACCGGAGAGCGGACACACTCACCAAGGCATTATCTACAAAGAACTTCATTAGATTCAGATATGACTTAAGAATTGAGCAGAGCCGGAATTAATCCAGTCACAGTTTGCTATAATCCAAGTAGAAGCATAGAAGCATAAAGGCATTAAGCTGAAAGTTATTATTTTTCATAACTTTCTTGCAACTCAACCATCAACCTAAAAGGCGAAGAAAGCAGACTGAAGCCTCTTTTCAATTGATTCGATCCAGATAAAATTCATCTTACTCATTCGATTTTACTCTCAAATCGAAAAAGATTTGAAGGCGGAAGCAAAATTTGGGAATTTTGAACCCTAACCCTAAATATCGGTTTGAAGTGGGAGATAAAATGATAAGTTGTGGCTACATTGTATTCTCGAGTAAAATATAAAGTCTTCTTTCATACTGTTAACATGATCTAGGTTTTGGGGCCTTATTTCCAGCTCAACATCTCTGATACATACATACATATATATATATATTATAAATAGGGAAAATTCTATTCCAACCCATATATTCACCTAGTAGCCTCCTTAAAAAAAATTATCTGAAGACAAAAATATCCTTAAGAAACTTTCTTCTCAACTCTTCTCTCTTACGTTATTTTTCATACTCCTAAAACATCGAAGCTCCAAAACCTGCTTTCCAAATCATTTAAAAAAAAATTCATTTTGAAACTAGTAGATGATGGATTTTGAAGAGGAGGGTGAATCTCTGTTGCAATCACAGTAGGTAATTCGACAATTTTTTTTTGATAACTTTGTTAATTTTCGCAAGTATAGTCGAATCCACTCGATCAGTGGGATTTGCGACAATCCACTATAGGCACTACTCGGTTTTAGGCTAAACATATCAGGAGGACAGCGTGGTTACTATAAAACCACGCTGAAGCTCTATGTGGTAGTGAAACTGACCACGCTCAGTTGTTGCATGGTTTTGACAACTACCACGCAGCATCCCTACGTGGTAGTTCAAATTTTTTATACTCACCTTTTTATTGTTAAATACTTATGATACTTATTTTCTATAGACTGTACCATTTTCAAGTGATGAAGAAATGTGTGACAAAATAATGTTGGATTGTTCAAATGAGTTTACGACTTATGATGTAGTTTACGTTGATTAACGTTAGAATAAATCCATACTAGGAAAAAAATCCATACTTGTTCAAATATTACTTACATTTTTTTAAACATCTTTAATGCAAAATTTTCCTTTTAGAAAAAATTTGTTGATTGGGTTCATGATGCAGGAAAACGTCTTGGTTTTATTATCATAATTATGAAATCGAGTACTGGTGCTTCAACCAAAAAACCAAGAATTATGTTTGCTTGTGAACGAAGTGGTGTGTACAAGAAGAAAAAAGACAAAAGCACGAAGAAACTCCAAATGACCGGTACAAAAAAATGCAATTGCCTATTTCGACTTAAAGATGAGAAACTTCCACCTTTAGATGATTGATGATTGCATGTTGTTAATGGTGGTCATAATCATTCGAAATTAAAAAATACTGAAGGACATTCGTATATTGGTCGACTAATTTAACATAAGACCAAGCTAGTTATTGAGATGCATAAGAACATGGTAAAAGCAAAAGAAATTTACACACGCTTAAAAGAAATGATCTTACAAATTATATCACCATCAAAACAATTTACAATGTTATACGAGCACAAAATGCTATTGAGTGTGCAGGGCGGTCTCAAGTACAATATTTGCTTAGTAAATTGAAAGAGTTTGGTTATTTTGAATGACAACGTGAAACATTAAACGAAAAAGATATTATTATAGATATTTTTAGGCGCATCCTACCAGCTTGGATTTTCTACATACGTTTCGCCGAGTTATTATACTATATTGCACATATAAAACTAATATGTATATAATGCCCTTGAGGTTGTTGGCTTCACTTGCATAGATCTTACATTCTATACCGTGATTGCGTACTTAGTTGCTGAAAGTGAGGAAAATTATATATGGGCCTTAGAATGGTTGAAATATGTTTTGGTTAACTATGAAGTTGAATTTCCATCGGTCTTCATTTCTGATAGGGAAACAACAATAGTTAATGCTATTGGATTTGTTTTCCCAAACTCCGCACGTATGTTATGCACATTAAAAATAATGTTATTATGTATATGAAAAAAAAAGGAATGGAAGTTGAAGAGAAGAAGTCATTTTTATTTGATTGGAATGAACTTGTTTGTTCAAAAAATTTAGTAGTATAAATTAAGAAACTGCAAGTGTTATATGAAGTATGCGAAGCATACTTCACTCTTGAGATATATTCACAAGACATGGTTGGATACGTACAAAGACCGATTTTTTCAAGCATGGACAGATGATTACAGGCATTTCGAAAATTATACTTCTAATTTGTTATTTTTTTTAATAATCATGTTAATATTTATTCCAACTAGTACCTATTGTTTTAGTAATCATATGTTTGTGTCATATACAGGGCCTAGTCCGCTTATTCAAAATTAAAGAAACATTTAGCTAGTTGTCAATGTAATTTTGAACAAGCTTGGACGAAGATTCATTCACTATTGGAGCTCTCGTTTATCGAACATAAAGCATCCTTTGAGCAAAGTTTGACAAAAGTAAAGCATATATTTCATATATGAGAGTTTATAAATTTACGAGGATTTGTTTCTATCATGGAACTTGATTTGATTCGCTTAGAAATACAAAGAATAAAAGATGTTGGTGAGGATGAATTGTTATGTGGATGTGTCGTTCATAGAACACATGCACTGCCATGTGCGCATGAGTTAGCTCGTCTTGGACTTGGTACCGCAATATTGCTTGGTTGGATTGATGTTCATTGGACAAGACTTCATCTTGTTGAAATAAGTGGAAACAAAGATGTGGGGATAGTAGAAAAATGGAAGTACTATTAAACGATGTGAAAAAGATGGATACTCCTTACCAAATGAAAATTTATAAGAAGATGTTGGAAGTTGTTGAACAACGTACGCCATCTCTCGCATCTCCAAAAAGAAAAATAAAAACACGTGGAAGAGAAAGCAAAAAAAAGTGCTAATACTTCAACTAAAGAATGCCTTCGTCATTTGAGCTTATTGAAAGTGTGTACTCTCAAAGTTTGTTTACCTCAAAAAAGGCTCATACCGACAAACTTCCAATTAATAAAAACAAGGAATGTATAATAAATATTATTTTCATACATATATATGTAACAACCCGCAAATCCGTACCCCTTGTGTCACACTATTCTACAATAATCAACTCAAGTTGCACAGAAATACGAACCATTTGGGTTAAAAAAGAAGAGGTAGAAGAAGGAAATAGAAAACAACAATAGAATCTAACCATCGCAGTGGAATAAAATATAATAGGTATTATCATATCTTTACACCAAAACAAATATATCCGTTATGCATTACATTATCGGAGTACATCATCAGAGTTCACACAACTACTCAACACAGCGGAATATACATATAAAACAAGTACGAGAATACGCATCGTCGTCCAGCTCGTCTCCTGAGCTCCACAGCATCAAAACATGTATCCTATAGTACTCGGTCTGATCCAAGCATTACAGTTAAATAACACCCGAGTCAGTCTGGAATACCAGCGTGAGAAAATCACACTCAATTGATTATTAAAGTTTCAAAATCGTTTGAAAACAAAAGCATCTCGTAAGACCACGCCACAAATAAACATGTTGGGTTTTTACCTTACGATAGCTAAAACAATTTTTATAGAAATCCTCTGATATTATAATAAGGTCTATATACAAATACTTATAAAATAGCCGAAATTGTTACATGATTAAATTCCAGCTACTAGCCACAAAGTGGGTAATACAAAAAAACTCGTACAAGGCTCGTAGGGAGAATGGATTTCCAACTAATGACTAGGCACTGGGGTACCACCTGTCACAGTACGGGGCCTAGATCACCGTACCGAGGAGTACGCTCGCTCCCCTGCAACACAAGGTCGGGACTACCCCTTACTGGATATTCCCGAGTGAGATCACCCCGCGGTTGGGATCAGCAACCGCCCACTAAGCCGAAATAAAAAGGGACATCTAGACAGGAATGACCTCACCCTGCTTGGGTGCTACCCACCTAGCCTTGCTGCATAACCCCTGATTTTTAGTCATTCCCATTTGATGAGGCTTGAGGCTAAGCGTTACCTTTTTTGAACCTATCCCTTAGAATGCCCATTGTCCAGCTGACGATGTTTCGCAAGCATTCATCCATACAAGTCCGTCCCGGAATCGAACGGAACCGAAGGCACTACTCCTACCACATCCATTTTGGAAATATCCTCAGGATTAGTAGCGATTAGCCCTTGCACTTCACTGTTCCATCTTCGAATCCAAAAATCGTTTTTCACGAAAACGTACAAACCGAATCGAAGTGGTTTTCGAGAAATAAATCTCGATCCCGGTCTCTTCGAAACGATCAGCGTATTTGGCCAATATTGATAGTCGGTGATTTAACTATCAATTAATATTCACAAACAATCATCCAACAATAAATAATTTCCCAGATTATTTATTAACCTTAAAATATCTTCACAAGATATATTTCTATTTTTCAAACCCTTTGGAAAAGAGTTTTCAAAACTATCTTCCTTCCTCAGAATAAATTCCAAATATTTCTATTTTCACTAGAATCACCAAGCACAAGATTTTTGATTTTTAAAATAATCTCAAAACACTTTAATTGTAAAGTATGTTTAATATTTAATTTTGAAAATTTTACTTTAGTACTTAATTTAAAATAATACTTTAGAACAATCAAAATAAGTTTACTTTATAAATATAACTAGATTTTCTTCTTTAAACAAAGTACTAAATCATTCTTAAGATAATTATTACGATAATAGATTAACAAATTACTTACTTTAGAATATACTTAAAAATATTTAAATTAAAACTACTTCAATAATTGATTAAAAATATATATTATATGAATATTTGAAAATAAGGTTACTTTATAAATATAAACTAGGTTTTCACCTTTAAAACAGAATTACCAAGTCACTCTTTATAAATTATTACCACGGTAATTGATTTGAATAAATATTTACCCTAGAATTTAAATATTTAAAAATAATAAATTTCCAAGAACGTACATTGTAAAGCAACGTCAAAACCTTTATTTTATTTTAAGACTGACTTTGAAAATGTACTTGGCTATCCAGAGAAATGTACTTCTCTTCACAACCTTTAAAAATAAATCACTACTTATTTTTAAACAATTTTTCTCATTCCTTTAATAAATTTCCACCTTGAATTTATTCTTCCAAATATCCAATTTCAAACACTTAAATCAATTTCCAAATTGATTTTCAATTTATTTCATTTATTTCAAAATCCTTTAATTTCAGATTTTATTCCTTAATTATGATTTAAAATACTTTTGATTGAAATACCAATTAAGATTTCTCAATTTACTTCTTACCTCCACGCGGCATTGCTCCGTCAGGCTTTCGCCCATTGCGGAAAATTCCTTTAAATAAATTTAAAACTTTAAATTTAAAATAATTCTTTATTCATTTAATTTGATATCACATACTTTTTTTTTACACTTCGTTAATTACTGTTTATTCAAACTCCTTTCTTTTCATACTCGAAGTTATTTATTAGTATTTAACATACTTCTATTTCTTTTCCAATTCGTTCTTAATTTATTCAATTTTTCCAAGATTATTTCGTTTACAAATCTACTTCCCGTATTTTCTTACCAACATCCAATATATATATATATTTGGTAATTCATTATAACCAATATATATCCAATCCAATCATATCATTCAATATTCCAATATATTCAACATCGAATATCAAGTAATCACATCGGAGAAATTAAATAATAAATATTGAGGGGTCCAGTTGGATCCCTCCAACCTGTTTTCCCTGCATCCACAGATGTTAGCACAATAAAATATGCCAATTCCAAAATATACCACACTATAGCACAACAATCAATTTCAACCATTCAAATAATTATTTAAATTTAATCATTTAAATTTTATTTTAAATTAAATGAGTGAGATTAACTCACCTTTGCTTTGTTTGTGCAATCCATTCCAACCCGACTTGATTCTCCACGATTTTAGACCTTGTATAAATATTTATATAGTGTATTAATACTTGAAATAAATTGAACTGTTAATTTCTCTTTTTATAAATTTAATCAACCAATGATTTAACTTCACATTAATAATTTACTTCACTAAACAATTTTTATTAATATTCGAATCAATTAAACAATTAAATTTCCATCAACTACCTTAGTTAACTAAGAATTTGGGTTAAGCTAATAATTTGATTTAAACAAATTTCCCTTTTAATAAATTATTTTTAGCAACTAACTAATTAAATAAATTTATTAAACAAATTTACCTCAATAGTAATATATATTATTTTAAAATCATACAAGCAGATCAAAATATGTATAAGTTTATTTATTTTATATTTTTTTCAATTTGAAACTCAAATATTCTATATAAATTTTAAGAATCCAATTTTATAATAAACTCTTCAATATTATAAAATTTCCATCTTTACCAAAATCCTACATAAATACAAATTTCTGTTTACAATACATATTAAAATGTGGATGTACTTATATACATTTACTGTGAACTCTAAAAATAATTTTTTTCTTTCTGTAAACAAATAATCTTATCTATATACTATAAATATTTCAAAAACAAAGAGATCATTTATACCTCACTGCAACGCTCAACAGCAACACACGAGGTCATCTTCGCCGATCATCGTCGCAGCGCCGAAGGAATTGAACCCAATCGCGACCTCTGACAACACGCGGCCCATCGAAGAGCCGCCACACCCCACCACCACACGAATTCCAATTGCTGCAACCGAACAGCAGTTCTTCAAGCCAGAAATCACGATCTCATCTTGATAAACTAGCCGCTTTCGCTTCCATATCTCAGCAAATCGAAGCCCTAACTCGACGTTGCCGACGCGACTCCTTGCGCCACGAAATGCTCGAAGCTACATACCATGACCCAAATCCCCTTTACTAACCATCGTTGCTTTTCCCCAAATCGTGGTCGACGACAAAACCTCACATCCTTGTCGCGAAAACCGACCTCGCGTTAAAATATTGTATCCCTCTTTTTTTTTTTTTTAGCCGAACAATTCGGTCCTGTTTGATTAGAGAAGGAGAAGGCTCCAGCCATTATTAAATATATATATATATATATATTTTAAAGATTGAAGGGTTGAATCTTTGGCCATTTTTCTTGAAGAGGAATGCAAAGCCACGGCTTCCTCTCTTTTTTTTATTCTGAGAATGTCAAAATGCTCGGCCGTAGAATAATCGTGAAATGGGAAAAGATATTTTGCGAGATGGCGTATGGGAGAAGGAATAAAAAGTTGACCAAATATATGAAGATATATATACTCAATTAACGTTAAATTTGCGACATAAGCTACAACGCGTTTATCCACCGTACGCTCACACAACAACTCCAAATGCTACGAAACTTGAAACCCGATAATAATACAATATTACGGATCCCATGGAACTGGTTTCGTCAAATTCCGAGACTGTGCCTCGGAAGGCTATTTCTAAATTCAATTTAAACGATATAAATTTCAAAACTTAACAAACCATCCTTAAACTTGATTTCAACACTTCTATTCTCTCCAGTAATATCAATATAACTTTTATAAGCCTTCAAATTATTTTTAATAGGCTTAACATCTTAGATTTCATATTTTATCCAATTTCAAATTATTTAAATTCAATAATTTAATCAGCAATAAATTGTGATATTCGTAATTCAAGTTAAAATTGCTCTATTGAATATTTAAAATAAATTAAATATCCCAATTTTAAACGCTCAAAAATTCCGGGTCGTCACATTCCTCCCCCCTTAAAAGAATTTCGTCCTCGAAATCAGTAATTAGGAAGAATGGTCCAATACCCGTTTATTCTTTCCCCGAAACCAAACGGTTTCTAACAACTCAACATCATGCCAACTATCTTTTTATAAAAGACCTATCACCTTTCTTACTAACTTTCCAAACTCTCCCATAATTTTAAACTATATTACTTGTTTAACCATTCAAGTTTCAATTTAAACCAATTTTGAATTATCAAAATTTTCTCAATTTTTTTTTCTAACTCCCTAAATTCCCGAAATTTTTTGCCAGCGTCTCCTTTGCGCGGCTAGCTCAGTACAACTACAAAATGGCTCTACGGCTTCTCAAATCCAAAAAGAAAACAAAATGCCAAGCGGCTATATCCAAAAACCCAACCAAATCTCATACCAAACTTTAAACACATACCTTTTTGGTCGGGCAATTCAAATTTATCTTCTGAATTCAAAACCAATTTTCCTTTTTCCTTTTATAATACCTGCATAATCTGCTTAGTACAATATGCAATCACAATATTCAAAAACATTTTATCGACTTCCTTCTAAATGTCAACATTTATTCAAATATTAACCCAGAATATATTTGCAATATTCAATTTCCAATTAAAAATGCACCATTCCTTGCTTAAGTCTAGTATAAGCATTATATATGCTGCTTATATTTATTTTCATCTTACCACTTCAGTTTATATCTATTTCTATTCAAATTGATTCTTTCATTTCCCTATGAAATCAATTTATCGTCAACCCTAAATTTTAAATTTTATTTTTCATTTATACCGATTTATGTCATTATTTTAAACCACTTTCATTTACTAATTTATTTCAATTCCCAGTTTGAAACCGTTTTGTCGTTAACAAAAATTTTCTAAAATTTCAAAAAAATTCTAACTCTCAAAATTTTCAAAATTTTCTGACAGAGTCCACTTTGTTCGGAGGAGCTTTTGCAATTTGACAAAAGATATAAATATATATACATCGACCCACACGGTCGGAAAAACCAAAAACAGTTCGTATTTCCTATTTTTATTGCGTAGGCGTACCTCTTTTAGCATTTTAAGCAAGCGGCTTATTTTATTTTAGCATTCGCGCGTCCAAACTTCCGCTATACGGTCTTCTAGTACCTGTACTTACTCAATTTAAACACATAAGTAACACATCTATGAAATCTATAACATTTTACTTATTTAAACAACTACAACAATTAATAACATAAGTAATGCATTATAAATGCTTCCATAAGCAATTTGTATTGTTTCCAACCTAATTCAATTTGCTTCTTAACCAATTCATATACTATTTGCATTCAACTTTAAGTGAGCTACAACTCATTTACTTATCTTCAATTCCTTTTCAAGTCCAAATAAACCCATTTCAATTTAACTGATTTCAAAAATCAATATTTGTTACCCATCAACTTATAGTAACAGCAAAGCCATATTTTATAAACAATGTACACAAAGCCGTTTATAAACAATTGGTAAGGCCTCAAAATCAATTCGATTGCTTCACTCGATTTTCAATTATTCTGTCCATTTTCAGAATGATTTTCAACTCATTCTCTTATATTCAATTTATTTTTAATCCAAACTATTTTGTATTCATTTCAGTTGATTCAAAGATCAAATTCTATTTACTTCTATTGATCCATAGAACTTTATTAAATCTTGTTTACGACAACAACAATTATTCCTATGCAAATTCGACAATATTCATTGAAACAAACAATTTCTTTAGTTTTATAACTATTTTAAAATTGATTCCAACTCAATTTATATTAAATTTCATTCCATTCTAATTTATTTTCAAACCATATCTTTGCATTGATTTCATTTTCACATTGATTTTATTCAAACCATTTTTATTAAGCTCAACAATCCTTAATGCTTAAAATTTAACAATCATTTCCCAAATTTTATATAAGTCATGCTTCATTGCATTTTAGACTTAAGTTAATTACTTCAAATTATTCAAATCCTTTTTTTTATACTTAAGCTCATTTCATTTTGCAAATAAATTTCTCTTTTCAATTAAACTTGATTCTATTTTAATCCAGTCCCATTTCAAACTACAAATTTATTTGATTTGTTATTATACATTTTAACTTTTTAGATTCAGCTCATTCAATTTATTACAAGGCCATTTCCAATTTATTCCCACTTATTTGGAATTTATTTGCAACTCCTACCATCACTATTTTAATCCATTTACATTTTTATTCGATATATTTCAATTATATTTAATTTGTTAACACTTCAAGTTAAAATTTAATTTATAACTCAAGTTCTGAATCCACTATCCATTTTCAATTTACCACCCAATTTCATGGACTCACAATTCAACTTCATTCTCAATTACTTCACTTCATCAACAATTTAAGTCAAATTTAATTTATAACTTGAGTTTATTTCTAAACTTCAATATTAACTCACCAATTCAGCCTTTATTTAACTGCAATGAGTTCCCATTACATATTTCATTAACTAATTTATTATCTAAATAGTCTTTCCCCAACTTATAATCCAGAACTTGATTTTAATTTCAAATATCACTTCATAAAATTTTCTTAAGTTCAATTTATTTTATAATTCAAGTTTGGATTTTCTTTTCATTTTCCAATTCATCAAAATATGGATTTTGGCTTTGTATTCCATTTTCAATTTAATAAGTCACAACTTATTGTTTTATACAATCACATTCATTCTAGGCTTAAATGTACTCATCTCTTTTTTTTCGAGTTTTACACTTATTTATAATCCAAGCATATTTTATTCTATGGATTTTTAATTCTGATTCTTTTATAAGTTATTCTAGTTTATTTACTTCAATCCAATCCTTGACCAATTTATTTCTTATCTAACTTATTTCTTACCCATTAAAATAAGAATCCAATTTCATACAATAATTCGCTGAACTTTTACTTCAATTCAATTTTATTTAGGCTCGGATTTATTTAACTCAATTCGATTTCAACTTAATTCGAATACAACTGGATATTATTTTCAGTCTATTTAATTAATTTCAATCCGCTTAAATTTTTATTCCCCCAATCCAAGTTAATTCCCTTTTTTAACCTTTCACTTTAAATTTAAATTCTCAATATTCAAAGCTTATGTTTCCTTCCTGATTTAAAAATCATCTCAATTTATAAACTTACAACTATCCCATCAGGATTTTTAACTCCCTGCTTTGGTTTCAAATCATTTCGAAATCTCCAACATCTCAAATCACATTTCTCAAAAGTCATACCATTCCTGGTTTATCCCCAACAAATTTCCTCTGAAATTTTCAAAAACAACTTGCTTTTCTAAACAAATCAATTTGGCAGCAATCTGTCACTTAGAAACTCGAAAATGAACATCGATGATGCTACAGTCATCACCGAAATTATTTTCCAGCGACTAAAGTGAATTCAATGCTATATCTCTTCCCAAAATTCATTTGAAACAATTTCCTTTCAGAAATACCTTCAAAAGAATAATGCTATTATTTATCCCCAAAACACTTCCAAATCTCCGGGATTTTAGATTCCAAATCCTGCTTAATCAATTGTAACTATAATTCATTTGCACAGCTTATTCTCATACAAATTCTCATTTGATTATATTTCAATTTTATAATTTACGTTTATAATTCATATTTATAAATTTCATTTTATAATGAATTTATTCCCTTAAATTTTGGTTATGTTTTCAATTTCTAGTTAAATTTTCACTTAACAATGATAATATTTTAATATTATTCTACCTAACATCCAAGCAACCGTATATTAGCTAAAATAGTTTACAAAAACTTTCTTTATATCAAAAATATATTTTTGGGTAAAATTATTTCATTCATCCATATTTAAAACAATACCGTGCCAATTGTTCTATTCAAGTGTTTAGAAACCCCTTCGATACAGTTGTCCAGACTGTGCCGACGAAAGTTTATATGCCACTCAATAAACCAATCAACACAATATAAAATAATTTATATTCACTAACAAATACGCGCTCATATCTATTAATACGCTCAAACTCATTCTAGAGTACTACGGACTCTAATTTAAATGAGTAATTCCCACCAGAGCCAAGGTTATCACCAACCTAAGCTCTGATACCAACTGTAACAACCCGCAAATCCGTACCCCTTGAGTCACACTATTCTACAATAATCAACTCAAGTTGCACAGAAATACGAACCATTTGGGTTAAAAAGAAGAAGAGGTAGAAGAAGGAAATAGAAAACAACAATAGAATCTAACCATCGCAGCGGAATGAAATATAATAGGCATTAACATATCTATACACTAAAACAAATATATCTGTTATGCATTACATTATCGGAGTACATCATCAGAGTTCACACAACTACTCAACACAATGGAATATACATATAAAACAAGTACGAGAATATGCGTCGTCGTCCAGCTCGTCTCCTGAGCTCCACAGCATCAAAACCTGTATCCTATAATACTCGGTCTGACCCGAGCATTACAGTTAAATAACACCCGAGTCAGTCTAGAATACCAGCGTGAGAAAATCACACTCAATTGATTATTAAAGTTTCAAAATCCTTGAAAACAAAAGCATCTCGTAATACCACGACACAAATAAACATGTCGGGTTTTTACCTTACGATAGCTAAAACAATTTTTATAGAAATCATCTGATATTATAATAGGGTCTATATACAAATACTTATAAAATAGCCGAAATTGTTACATGATTAAATTCCAGCTACTAGCCACAAAGTGGGTAATGCAAACAAAACTCGTACAAGGCTCGTAGGGAGAATGGATTTCCAACTAATGACTAGGCACTGGGGTACCACCTGTCACAGTACAGGGCCTGGATCACCGTACCGAGGAGTACGCCCGCTCCCCTGCAACACAAGGCTGAGACTACCCCTTACTGGATAATCCCGAGTGAGATCACCCCGCGGTTGGGATTAGCAACTGCCCACTAAGCCAAAATAAAAAGGGACATCTAGACAGGAATGACCTCACCCTGCTTAGGTGCTACCCACCTAGCCTTGCTGCATAACCCCTGATTTTCAGTCATTCCCATTTGATGAGGCTTGAGGCTAAGCGTTACCTTTTTAGAACTTATCCCTTAGAATTCCCATTGTCCACCTGACGATGTTTCGCAAGCATTCATCCATACAAGTCCGTCCCGGGTTCGAACGGAACCGAAGGCACTACTCCTACCACATCCATTTTGGAAATATCCGCAGGATTAGTAGCGATTAGCCCTTGCACTTCACTGTTCCATCTTCGAATCCAAAAATCGTTTTTCACGAAAACGTACAAACCGGATCGAAGTGGTTTTCGAGAAATAAATCTCGATCCCGGTCTCTTCGAAACGATCAGCGTATTTGGCCAATATTGATAGTCGGTGATTTAACTATCAATTAATATTCACAAACAACCATCCAACAATAAATAATTTCCCAGATTATTTATTAACCTCAAAATATCTTCACAAGATATATTTCTATTTTTCAAACCCTTTGGAAAAGAGTTTTCAAAACTATCTTCCTTCCTCAGAATAAATTCGATATATTTCTATTTTCACTAGAATCACCAAGCACAAGATTTTCAATTTTTAAAATAATCTCAAAACACTTTAATTGTAAAGTATGTTTAATATTTAATTTTGAAAATTTTACTTTAGTACTTAATTTAAAATAATACTTTAGAACAATCAAAATAAGTTTGCTTTATAAATATAACTAGATTTTCTTCTTTAAACAAAGTACTAAATCATTCTTAAGATAATTATTACGATGGTAGATTAACAAATTACTTACTTTAGAATTTACTTAAAAATATTTAAATTAAAACTACTTCAATAATTGATTAAAAATATATATTGTATGAATATTTGAAAATAAGGTTACTTTATAAATATAAACTAGGTTTTCACCTTTAAAACAGAATTACCAAGTCACTCTTTATAAATTATTACCACGGTAATAGATTTGAATTAATATTTACCCTAGAATTTAAATATTTAAAAATAATAAATTTTCAAGAACGTACTTTGTAAAGCAACATCAAAACCTTTATTTTATTTTAAGACTGACTTTGAAAACGTACTTGGCTATCCAGAGAAATGTACTTCTCTTCACAACCTTTAAAAATAAATCACTATTTATTTTTAAACAATTTTTCTCATTCCTTTAATAAATTTCCACCTTGAATTTATTCTTCCAAATATCCAATTTCAAACACTTAAATCAATTTCCAAATTGATTTTCAATTTATTTCATTTATTTCAAAATCCTTTAATTTCAGATTTTATTCCTTAATTATGATTTAAAATACTTTTGATTGAAATACCAATTAAGATTTCTCAATTTACTTCTTACCTCCACGCGGCATTGCTCCGTCAGGCTTTCGCCCATTGCGGAAAATTCCTTTAAATAAATTTAAAACTTTAAATTTAAAATAATTCTTTATTCATTTAATTTAATATCACATATTTTTTTTTACAATTCGTTAATTACTGTTTATTCAAACTCCTTTCTCTTCATACTCGAAGTTATTTATTAGTATTTAACATACTTCTATTTCTTTTCCAATTCGTTCTTAATTTATTCAATTTTTCCAAGATTATTTCGTTTACAAATCTACTTCCCTTATTTTCTTACCAACATCCAATTATATATATATATTTGGTAATTCATTATAACCAATATATATCCAATCCAATCATATCATTCAATATTCCAATATATTCAACATGGAATATTAAGTAATCACATCGGAGAATATTAAATAACAAATATTGAGGGGTCCAGTTGGATCCCTCCAACCTGTTTTCCCTGCATCCACAGATGTTAGCACAATATAATATGCCAATTCCAAAATATACCACACTATAGCACAATAATCCATTTCAACCATTCAAACAATTATTTAAATTTAATCATTTAAATTTTATTTTAAATTAACTGAGTGAGATTAACTCACCTTTGCTTTGTTTGTGCAATCCATTCCAACCCGACTTGATTCTTCACGATTTTAGACCTTGTATAAATATTTATATAGTTCATTAATACTTGAAATAAATTGAACTATTAATTTCTCTTTTTATAAATTTAATCAACCAATGATTTAACTTCACACTAATAATTTACTTCACTAAACAATTTTTATTAATATTCGAATCAATTAAACAATTAAATTTCCATCGACTACTTTAATTAACTAAGAATTTGGGTTAAGCTAATAATTTGATTTAAACAAATTTCCCTTTTAATAAATTATTTTTAGCAACTAACTAATTAAATAAGTTTATTAAACAAATTTACCTCAACAATAATATATATTATTTTAAAATCATACAAGCAGATCAAAATATGTATAAGTTTATCTATTTTATATTTTTTTCAATTTGAAACTCAAATATTCTATATAAATTTTAAGAATCCAATTTTATAATAAACTCTTCAATATTAGAAAATTTCTATCTTTACCAAAATCCTACATAAATACAAATTTCTGTTTACAGTACATATTAAAATGTGGATGTACTTATATATATTTATTGTGAATTCTAAAAATAATTTTTTTTTCTTTCTGTAAACAAATAATCTTATCTATATACTATAAATATTTCAAAAACAAAGAGATCATTTATACCTCACTGCAACGCTCAACAGCAACACACGAGGTCATCTTCGCCGATCATCGTCGCAGCGCCGAAGGAATTGAACCCAATCGCGACCTCTGACAACACGCGGCCCATCGAAGAGCCGCCACACCCCACCACCACTCGAATTCCAATTGCTGCAACCGAACAGCAGTTCTTCAAGCCAGAAATCACGATCTCATCTTGATAAACTAGCCGCTTTCGCTTCCATATCTCAGCAAATCGAAGCCCTAACTCGACGTTGCCGACGCGACTCCTTGCGCCACGAAATGCCCGAAGCTACATACCATGACCCAAATCCCCTTTACTAACCATCATTGCTTTTCCCCAAATCGTGGTCGACGATGAAACCTCACATCCTTGTCGCGAAAACCGAACTCGCGTTAAAATATTGTGTCCCTCCTTTTTTTTTAGCCGAACAATTCGGTCCTGTTTGATTAGAGAAGGAGAAGGCTCCGGCCATTCTTAAATATATATATATATATATATATATTTTAAAGATTGAAGGGTTGAATCTTCGGCCATTTTTCTTAAAGAGGAATGCAAAGCCACGGCTTCCTTTTTTTATTCTTAGAATGTCAAAATGCTCGGCCGTAAAATAATCGTGAAATGGGAAAAGATATTTTGCGAGATGGCGTATGGGAGCAGGAATAAAAAGTTGACCAAATATATGAAGATATATATACTCAATTAACGTTAAATTTGCGACATAAGCTACAACGCGTTTATCCACCGTACGCTCACACAACAACTCCAAATGCTACGAAAGTTGAAACCCGATAATAATACAATATTACGGATCCCATGGAACTGGTTTCGTCAAATTCCGAGACTGTGCCTCGGAAGGCTATTTCTAAATTCAATTTAAACGATATAAATATCAAAACTTAACAAACCATCCTTAAATTTGATTTCAACACTTCTATTCTCTCCAGCAATATCAATATAACTTTTATAAGCCTTCAAATTATTTTTAATTGGCTTAACATCTTAGATTTCATATTTTATCCAATTTCAAATTATTTAAATTCAATAATTTAATCAGCAAATAAATTGTGATATTCGTAATTCAAGTTAAAATTGCTCTATTGAATATTTAAAATCAATTTAATATCCCAATTTTAAATGCTCAAAAATTCCTGGTCGTCACAATATAAATACTATATTAACTTACTATATCATACTTTTTCCGATTGGAAGAACTAATTGTAGGCATGAGAACTTATTTGCATCAAATACCATTGGATTTGAAGGCATTTGTTACTATTATTATTGACGTTCGATCAGATGGTAACTATGGATATCGGTGTGTGGCGACTTTGCTTGGCTTGAGAGAATCAAGCTGGAGTCAAATTAGGAGGAGTTATATGAAGAATTATATGAAAATCGAAGTTTATAAGATCGCGTTTTCATAGAGCATGATAGATGTGCTTGTCTTCTCGAAAGCCTTATGTATGAAGATGAAGGTTTTGCGGCGAAGGAAAGTGGATGCCAATGCCGCTGTTGGTTATATTATTGGAAGTAGATATAACGTTGTAGTATTCAACATTAGTGAAAGACTTCTATTGACAATACCTCCGTTGAAAGGAAAAGTGCCTCCACCGATACAGCGCATTGAAATTAACATATAATGCGAACATACATATAACAGATGAATATGAAGAAATGGTCATTTTTGCCTGTTTTTGAAGTACCACGTAGGTTTTAAACGTGAACGTTGTTCCAGTATGCGGTGTTGAAACTGGGTTTGATATAAAACCACGTTTCCCTTCAACGTGGTCATAGGAATAACCATGCATTGTCCATACATGGTTAGGTCTTTTACCACGTCTTGTCGGTGCGTGGTGCATACCATGAGTTAAAAAAAATAAAGCAGAATTCAAATAAGCAAGCCAGGTAGTAGAAAGAAATTAACAGATAGTCGAGACAACAATTACAACCTCGAATTCAAATATCAAACCTGACATTAGCAAAAAAAATACCATTAACATATGATGTTGATATACATACAACATAGTAGTCCTTTCACCCATTACAACAACGAATTCAAATGTCAAACCCACATAACATATGACACGATACATTAAATCAAACATGCCTCAAAATACAACCAGTTCACATAACATATGTCAACATACTTGAATTCAAACATGCACCAAAATACAACCTGACAACATACTAAAGTTGACGACGTATGTAGCATCCACTAGCTACTCGGGCACTAGCAACATGAGGGTTAGCTTCGTCCAAAAGGCCGTGCATATCATGTAGAATCTGAGGAAAAAATTAGCATTACAGTTAATCGCCTGCAAATTCTTTCAAAGAGAGTCATTTCAATTGTTTTGAATGTTTTTTACCACTAAATTGACATTCAATTTTGGCAATCAGACTAACTTCCAATTTAAATTTTCAATTTTAATAAAAATTAAGCTTACACTTTTACTAACCGATATCTACAATTTTTGACTTTCAACTGTAAAAATAAAATACTTCGTAATGTACAATTTCTAACTTGTTTTCTCAAATACTGCTCAATATTACAATGTACTGTTAGATGCAATTTTACTACTACATTTACTTCACAATGTACTGCTCAATTGGGTGAAGTGAACTGAATTTATGTACTGAAATGAAATTATAGAGTAATGTGAAGTGAAATTAAATAATGAAGTAAAATGTAACATACCGAATGCAGTTGGTCATAGGTAGGCTGAAAATGTGATGCTCCAATCAATACATTAGAAGGTAAGCGTACGGGATTGTGAACCCGTAAAATACTATGATCCATATATCACTCCATATAATCATCCGTGCAACTCAGAAAAGACTGATGTAGTGGTATTGATCTACGCCCTTCTGCAATTACATGATGGTACCAATTCTCCCATATACTTTCCAAAAACTGATAACGCACCCGAGTGTATGTAGTTGAAGTTGTACCTCGACGTGCATTTGTTTCTACTGGAGGAATAAGAGCCATAGGAAGGTTCTGAACTCTGCCAAACTGCTTAAGTACTCTATCAGGATGATATGGCTCCACAGCGTTAAGGCAGAGAATGCAACCGCTGTACCAAGATATAACATGAAATAGATGATAGTGTCGTGCAAAGATGTGCGGATCAAAAATAACCTGTTCAAAGATGTAATAAATCAAAACTAGTACTAGTAAATGGACTGATTACTCATGGAATTCAACTCATCGTAATTATTGATATCACATAATAAATGAAGATAATTACCTATTCAATTTGAATAGTATCAGGGAATATACATAGATCGATGACTAGTGCACCATTGTTTGAAGATGGATTCCATCGAGCAACAAGGGGTAAATTCTCGTAGTACAGATTTATGGAAGGATGAAAGCATGTGAAATGCTTAAATATCTAACTCCAGTAAGCAAAGAAAACTTGCAATCTGTCCCACACCCATGCGGGTCGCTGATCCAAGCAGCCTGTAAAGAAATGCAAGTGCCGCTGAACGCTAAGGGTAAGTGTTGACAATATCCTAAACTTTTAACTGATCTAGCAGCAATATGTGCACACAGACTTGCTTTATCGGCAAACAATGTGTTGCCAAATAAGAATAAAAGATAAGCACGAGCAGCGTGCCTAATTGCCCAATCAATCCAATCATTGCTCACGTCTTTAAATTTATTAACTAACGTAGACAAGCTTAGTTTATATCCAACCCTCACATTCATTTTCATCCTCGCTTTTGCTTTAGTAAGGCCAAGGTACTTTGAAACAATACTAACTGCTTGTTCCATTTCATTTGACATACTCTGTATAGGTCTACCTTCGACTGGAATGTGTAATAACGAAGCTACATCATCAAAAGTAATAGTCATCTCACCAAATGGTAAATGGAAGGTATTAGTCTCAGGATGCCATCATTCTACAAAAGCTGATATCAAATTCTTATTAACACTCTTGTAGCAAATGCTAACAATGGGAAACAAGCCAGATGAGTCAATAATGGCTTTGAATCTGGTAGCATTATCTGGAATCCTCCACTCTGATACCTTCTGGGCATGGTTGACACATGTGAGCGGTGATCGTTTCTTTACAAAAAAAATTTACATTTAATAAACACATTAATTCTAAATCTATTGTTTAGAGTAATAATAGCTGCATACCTGGACAATCCATATCATAGAAGTAATATGAGTATCAAACTCTCTAATCACATCACTAATTCTTGGTCCACCTTTCTCGTTTACATCTTCTTCGGCTTCACCTTCTCCCTTGGGCTCATTATCTTCCTCGTCGCCGGCATCCGTCTTCGAATCATCCTCTGTTTCATCTCCCTCTTCTCCCGATGAGTCTAAACCATCTCCATGTTACTCATCTCTCATGTCTCCTTCTTCATGTTGCTCCTCATCTTGTCTTACAAGAATCTGATAGTTAGCTGCTTCTGTCTCATGCTCCTCGGTCACGTCCGCAGTAGTACCTTCAGGTGCTTTCTCCATTCTCCGCTTTCTTTCAGAAGCCCTCATTCAAGATCGACCCATCTGAAATAATCAGACAAAAATCCAATTAGCACGACAATACACATACAAAAAAAATGAAGCAAAAAAAGCTGTTGCTGTTTCCAGCAACAATTATAAATAATCTGCGTGGATAGCATTTTTTCCACGTAGGGAGTGCGTGGAAAAAATGGCTATCACGCAGCAACACTGCGTAGAAAAAAATACCATCCACGCAGTGCTCTTGCGTGAAAAAAAATGCTTCCATGTAGGACCTATGCGTGGATGGCATTTTCCCCACGTTGAGCCTCTTCGTGGATGCTATTTTTCGCATACAGTATCACTGCATGGTATGCTGAAAGCAGAAAAAAAATCTAATTCACTAACGTTCAAGTGTAATCGAGTTTCAACCCTAAATTCAACACTGCTTAGAAATTCACATGATTTTCAAACAAACTATCACTCAATTCAATTGGAAATTCTCACGATTTGCGAATAAATGCTAAATTCACTAACGTTCAAGCTTACCTTTGTTTCTCCGATGAGGTTGAAGCCGCACTGATGAGGAAGAGGAAGAAAGTCACTGGCTTGAAGATGATAACCGCGTTGAAAGTCGCATGAGGAAGATACATGAGGAGAAGAAAATCGCGTGAGGAATAATCGCATGAAGAAGATACGTGAGATAAGCTCAGAGGCAATTTTGGAAGAAGCGGGAAGCTACTAAGTAAGTTTTGAGGTTTACATTTTGGAGGGCTACTAATCAAAAATATGGGTTGGAATAGAATTTGCCTATAAGTAGAAAGTAATGTATATAATGAAAGTATCGCTTTTTGTATCAGAATTAACCCTTCATGTCTGAAACTTTTTTGGATAATAAAAGCAATTCTTTCCTTCTCATTAAATTCTAAAAATCTTTCAGCTTGAAGGAATGATCTCATCACTTGTCTTGAACACTGCTTTAATGGCTGCTTCACCTTCACTAAATTGCAACTAAGCAAAAAATGTAGACAACATCTCTTGTTGGAGATACATAGTCTGGGATATGCTTTGGTTATGGTACTTCTGATTGGTTGCAACACCAAAAAATCCACTGGCAGGCTTCCTTGCAGTGGTATTTGCCTGACCAGCCTTTCATGCTGTGGTTATATTCAGGATTGTGTATGATGCCTCCTTTATATTGTGGCTTCATAAGGTCGATCAAACACTATAAGACAAAATATAATTTTTAGGATGCAATAATGCTTGTCAACAACAGACATCTAAAACATAGAGCTTAGAAAAAGCTTGAAATACTGCATGTGATACTAAATACCTTCTTACCACTTTAGATTACTACATTGGAATTAATTACTAGTTCACTACTATAAACCTGAAATGCATACCTAATTATTAAAGGGGCATTTCACCAGAAGGACAAACTTTGCAGTCCAATTAGTTTCTAGGACACACATTCAAAGAAATTACTTTCAAGGCTAAAGTCAGCAAAATAATTACTTTCAAGGACAAAGTCAACAGTCCAATTACTTTCAAGGACATAATTTCATATGTTTTTAGGCCTTAGAAACTAAATATTTTGTGTTTTGTCCTTGAAATTAATTATTTCAGTTGTGTGTCCTAGAAACAAATTCCACTTGCTAAAGAGGCCCTTGTTGATAATTTCCACATTATTAAATTCAACAAGAAAATTATATAGGAATAATCATTATTGAATTCAGTGTCAACTTTTATTATGTTTCAACTTATGGAAAACTATGTTCTGATTATTATATGTAATATTGAACACAGTTATTATCATTGAATTCAAATGAAATTTCAAAAGGAAGGTGACTATAATATGAAAATTTATTAAATAAATTTATTAAATAATTACTATGGTCCTCAAATTAATGAAATAACCAAATCTCAACATACAAAACCTAGCTTAACATGCACATTTTAATCATGGATACGGTAGTTAGCATTAGGGATCAGATTTTGACTTAAACACCTATAAATAACCGTATGGAAATTGAAAATATAATGCTTAATACCTTGTTACCACTTTAGTACAGTAGTTTGGCATTACAGATCACCCTACGATTATTAAATAATGTATGTAGGGGAGGAATAACTATTGAATTTAGTAGTAGCACTGATCAATATCTTTGAACTTCCAAAATTGATGATACAATTATCACATATAACGAACACAACATTATCATTAGACTAAAAAGTAACTTTAATGGGAAGATGATTATAATGCACACATTTATTAAACTAAGTACTGTAATCATGAAACTAGTGAGAAGTATATCTAACAAAATAAAATAAAACATGAAATTTATATTTCAATTGTATACATGATATTTAAAAGTATGCATCAAAATCTACTTAGATCTTTGTATTTAGGTAACCTATTAAAGATGCCAACGAGCACATATATTGTTTCACTAACTTACTTAGATTTAGTATATTGTACCAATCCAGTAACATACAAAAGCTAACTACAGACAATTCATTTAGTATAATAAGAATTAGTATAGACTCAAATTACTGTAGTCAATATGCTAACTGAATAATACATTGAAAATTCATAACAACTTACTGATTAATACACTGAATTGCTAATTCATAACAACTTACTGATTAATACATTGAAAATACATATCTGTATAATTTAATAAGTATAAGATGAAAAATAGCACATGATGTACATCTAAATTATCATTAGTTTAACTTATAATTAATATAGCAGACCAGTCCTAATTAATCTTAAGACAATTAATAAAATTCAATTTAAATTCCAACCTTATAACAAGCAAGGTTGAATTGAATATTATAATAGGTAAAAAAACAAATCTAACAAGTATCAAATTCGAGTTATGAACTCAAATCTCATTCAAATTTGAAACAAATTAGAAAAAGTTTGAAAATCAATGAATCTATAAAATTCTCACCAATTTAGCATGGCACAGAATGTAACGTCCCGCCTTTTCGCATGGTTTAAATCGACGATAAACCACACACGTCAAACTTAAATCATACAAAAGGGAGGATTGTTATGGGGTAAATAAGAAGCAGAGAAAGAAAAAGAACAAACAGAATCTTGCAGCGGAACAATAAAATATAATCAAATATACAGTTCATGAAGCTGTTTTACAAAATATTTGATTTTTCTTATACAATACATATCAGAGTTACACATACCATAGAATAATAATTATGCAGCGGAATAAAATGGTGTAGTGGAATAATATAGTAGATAATAGTAATACAAATTTTCGTCTTCATCCTCCAGAATAAAATCTTCAAATCTTGAAATACTCGGACCGACCCAAGCGAATTGAAAGGACAAAACACTTGAGTCGGAACTAAAAGATCTTATGTAAGTTAAATCAACAGTAAAATAAATATGCGATAACCTGGATTTCTTTAGCATCAGATAATTGTATAATTATCTGATTTAAAAATATTTAAAATACTAATTTATAAATTAAACAAATAAATGTGATAACCGCCTTTATAAATTATTTATAATTGGCAAAGTTGTTATTTTCAAACAATAGTAATAATGCAATGATTTTCAAATTAAATTTGTATTGTTTAAATATATACATATATTAGAGTTGATTTCAATTTGGATTTTTAATTGAATTTGGGTTTGAGTTTGAATTAAAATTTGAGATTAAAATATACATATAGATATTATAAAACATAGTTTACATATATATATTTGTGAACATAATGAATAATTATAAATACTTAAATTAAAAGAGGTAAAAAAAAAAAGTTTAACACTTGAAAACATATAAAGGTGGTTTTAAGACACTTGTAAAAGTATATGGATATGTGTAATGTAATTAGATAGTAAATGACAAATGTAAGTTTCTTTTTTTTACATGTGTCAATCTTTGATTTTACTTTCTTTTATATTTTTAATAAATCATACTTTAATTTATAAAGGTATATACTTCCTCTCTTCCAATTCTTTTAATTTCTATTCTCATCTAAAACAAAGGAATTTTAGATCTAAACCTGTAAATTACTTCAAACCACAAACGAAAATCCATTTCCAATTTCCAAACTTAAGGATTTACAGCCTGAAACCAAGCTCAAAGCCATGTCTGCAACACATTTCTTCCTTTAACCATTATTTGTAAGCCTGTAAAAAAAATTTTCCAAGAGTTCAAATGATAAAATCTGAAGCAAATCAAAGTGCCAGAGGAAAAAAATAAGGGGATTTCAGAGTCCAAGTTTTCAAATTTAAACTGCCTTAAGCCTGCTCTGTTCAAATCAAAATGCAGGTGAGTAAACACTTTATTTAAAGGTTTAAAGTGGATAAATGCTTGACGCATGCGAATTGCTGGAATGATGTATGCTATGCATGTATATATATAAGCATGTTTCTGTTATATGATTGTATGGAAGTATGCATGCCTGATGAATATATGTCAACTCTCTTCTTAGTTTTCAGAACATAAATTTTTGATCAAAAATTCAAATATCCTTAATTAATCACTGTTAGGCCTTAGATTTCAAACAATGTATGTTTGATTGAACCCAAATTTAGATTTAAAAATATGTGTAAGTATGACAGGTTCATATTTTTCTGTAAATCAAGCAACATATAGTAGAAATTGAAACCTGCCAAAAATTCAGACTCTTGAATTCATTATTTCAGGATTAAAAACTGAATGCTCTTACAAAATTATGATTTTTAAAAGTAAAATCACAAATGTTAATGAAGGATTTAAAGAGCAGTTTTGGGTTATAGTGGAAACTGGTTTTTGGGGTTTTGCTGATGCTCACGAAGGGCAGGGAAGTCGAAGATTGTTTCTGGTGATAGTGGGGGAAACAGTGATGATGGGAAAATTGTTGCGGTGGTGATTAAGGAATGGTGGTGGCGGCGGCGACTGTCTTAACTTTCTAAACCTAGTTTTGCTGTTTTAGGAATTTGTGAGTGTCCCAATGTCTCTGGGTGATCGAGTTCGATAGAACTTTAGGAGATGGAAGATGGGGTGTTACCGATTGTCTGGTAAGAATATCAGAGGTGATGGTGGTCAGAAATTCAAGGACGAGGTGGCTACAGGTCTGGAATTTGTGGTTTCAGGTTTGGTTCGCAAGTCGAATTTTGATTCGTGATGTGAAGGTGGAATCTGATGGTCGTGATGGGTTCTAGAGATGAACGACGTCTTGCTCGATGCCTGGGTGGTGGCCGGAGGTGGCCAAGACCTCCGTGCACATGCACGGTGCAGAAGAAAGTATCAGGGAGGGTTGGGTTTGCAGTAATTTTATACTCGGTAATACTCGAGTAATTCGAGTTTTTCCTCGAAGCAATTAAACATGTGACTCGAAGTAAATACAGGGAAGACTCGAGTGAAGTTGTGTTGCAGGTTTAAACAAAACCAGAAAACCTGTTGCAGTATTTTTTTTAAAAAAAAAATTTATTAGAAGTAGAATTTAAAATACAAACTAAATCTGAACTGAGTTTAAAGCCTAAATTTAAATATGAATTCAATTAGTTTAAAATTTTGGTTTTTGAAATAATTCTGAATTTTTAAATTCTGGTTTGGATTCAAATAAAACAGAAAACCCGTTCTCTGTTTTTATTTGAATTAAAAGAAAGTATAAAATGCAAACAGGAATTTAAACTGAGTTTTGAAGATCTGATATTGAATATGATTTCAAATTTATTTGAATCTGAGATTTGAAAATATTTAAGTTTTAAAATTTAAAATTTTGGTTTAAAACTTATAAGTGTAAAAGCATATGTGTTTTGCATTTGAATTGGAAGTTTTAAAGTATGAAATTTAAAATAAGTTTAAATTCTAGTTTTTTAAATCTGGAGTTAAATTTTAATTTCATTTTTAAATAAATGAGTTTTGAGTTTAAATTGAACTGGTAATTAAATTCTTTAAACTCATTTTATAAAGTATATGTTTCTTTTAAAATATGAGATAAAGGTTTTGGAATTGTTTTTATTTTAAACCTTGTTTAAGTTAAAATTTGTATCCATTTTAAAATCTGAAATTTTAAAATAAAGTTTAATGGAGTTTAAAGTAAATTTAAAAAAAAAACATTTTGTTTTTAAATGCTTAATTAAGTAAGAGATGTTTATCTAAAAGATAAATAAAATTTAATGTTTGGATTCATTAAATTATTAAGGTAATTAAGATGAATAATTAAATATTTAATTAATTAATAATGTGGATGATTAATTAAGTAATTAATAATTTTTAAAATTTGATTAATTAAGATTTGAAATTAATTAATTAAGGTTAATTAATCTGTAATTAAGGATTGTTAATTAAATTTTATTTAACGATTAAGATTTATTAATCAAGTGATTTAATGAAATTAATTAGTAATTTTGAAGGGTAATTAATGGATAATTACCAAATAAGATTTATTTGATGGAAATTACTTAAAGGAAGTAATTAAGAAAATTAATTACTCTATGTAATTAATTAAGTTGATGTGATTAGTTTTAGTTAATTAATTAATTTTAATTAATTAAGATAATCACTTGGTGTTGGATTAAGTATAATTACTTAAGGTAATTAATAAGGTGTAATTACTTAGTAAAGTAATTAGTGGATATTTACCGGTTGAAATTAATTTAAGGAAATTACTTGATTGGTAGTAATTAAAGGAAAATTACTTGATGGAAGAAATTAAGAATGATTACTCAGTGTAATTGAAGGATTAATTTATATAATTAATCAAAGAGTTGAATTAATTGATGAAGTAATTAAGGATAATGCCTAGAGAATAATTAAGTTGATTAAGAAATTTGAGCATAATTAACTAATAAGAATTATGAGTGTAATTACTTAGTATAGTAATTGATGGATAAATTACTGATGTAATTAGTATAAGGAAAATTTACTTAATGAAAGGTAATTAAGGGTTAATTACTTAGGAGTAGTAACTAAGGATAATTACTTGGTGTAATTAATTAAAGGATTAATATAATTAATTAAGGAATTAATTAAGGAAATTAATTACAGAATGATTGATCACTGTTATGGTTGATTAAGACTGATTAATGGAAATAATTAATTAATGTAATTAATTAATGTAATAAATGAAAGTAATTTGAGGATCATTAATTAATGTAATTAATGATGTGATCAATCTTGCTTATAAATGATTGAATGGTGATGAGTGCTTTGGACTGGTTGATATCTATGATATGAATTGCTTTGTGGTATGATATGTTGGATGGATGGTGATAATGTGATTATCTATCGATTATGGATTGATGTGTAAAATGTTATCTGGTAATTAAAGTTGAATTGCATTTAATTAGATAATTTGGGTTAAGATGACATTGGATTCGAAGAGACCGGAGTCGGGCATTAATAAATTCCCGAAACCACTTCGATTCTGTATAAACTGATATGTGATATAGGTGATGTCTATAACAACTTGTGGAGTTGTAAAAGTGATATAAGTTACCCCGGGTTTATTTAAGTTGTATGCTTTTGTCATTCATGTTAGATGGGTTTACTCACGTTGGTTTCCAGCCTGACCCGGGTGTTACTTTGATGTAATGCTCGGGTCAGACCGAGTATTACAGATTTTCAGGTAAGGACGTTCTGGAGCTCAAGAGGCGAGCTGGATGACAGAGACATATGGAGAGTTTGATATTGTATATATCTGAGACATGTTAAATTGTATCTGTTCAATATTGTATAAATTGTTGTAACTCTGATATATCGATGAAATTGATAGATACAGTTTCTCTTTGTATAACTGTTATTATTATGTGATATTATATTATATTTTGATCCTCTGCGAATGTGAGGTTTCTGTGTCTTGTTCTTGTTTCTTCTCCTTTCTCTTTCTTCTTCTTTCTAACTATCTGGAATTTTCGGGATCGAAAATTCCGGGTCGTTGCAAAATATAAGTGCAGTAACTTAAAAGATGCTCGGGATTCGCATCTCTTAAGGATCCGTTAAACTATTTACTATGTAGTAATACTTCGCTATTATAATAGTGTCTATTAGTAAAATAAACTTACTTTAAAATAGCATTCAGGAGTGACCCAATATTCCCCTTAACACATAATATATTCCCATAGTCTATACAGGACCGTAATCTCCCCCGTACTAGGCATCATCAGAGGGCGCTACATAGGTATGGTACAAAACCAAAATCGTATAAGGCTCGCTAGGGTAAGTGACACGACACAACTAGGCAATGGCAGGGTAAATATACCAATTACGCTTCCGGGTCGATGGTAACACATAGCCGCAGCTACCGCCCACCTCGAGCAACACCCCAAATCAAAGAAATCAAAAGTGGCCACCGAATGAATCCAAAAGTCAATGTATAATATCAAAGGGATGTGTCTGATAAAAGGTGCTACCTTCTTAACCCGTCGATCACTCCTGTTTTAGCCACCTTATGCCAACTCACGGGAGTCGGGTCCACGTATTACCTCAAAGGAAATTCCGCCACCATCCTACTTCATTCTGGAATCTCCACCGCGTACACGGTTGTTAAAGTGGTTTTCGGTATTGGCAGAGAGTATGGCAACTTCCGATCCCGGTCTCTTTAACAACCAAACGTTATTATAACACCGCGGTCTTTTCAAAATAGTTATACTTTAAAACCAAAATATAATATCCATTTCAAACCCATATAAATAAGATATCATTTCTATTTTAAAAACCCAAATCAATATGATATTATTTTATAAAACTCAAACCAATATAATATCATTTTTATTTCAAATATATTCTTTTTCCAAAATCATAGCACTTCCAAATTTATATATTTCGAAACCAAAACCACTTGAGCTATAACACTTCCCAATTATAATTCTTTGAAAACTCAAACTTTGAAACATAACCATACCAATTAACCGGCTTAAATATTAAATTACTTTATATAATAAATAACTTCTTAAATTTCACAAATCAAATTCCAAATACAGATTCGAACCCCTAATGTAACAACCCGCAAATCCGTACCCCTTGAGTCGACACTATTCTACAACAATCAACTCAAGTTGTACAGAAATACGAATCATTTGGGTTAAAGAAGAAGAGGTAGAAGAAGAAAGTAGAGAAAACAACATCAGAATCTAACCATCGCAGCGGAACAAAATATAATAGATAGTAAATAATCTTTACTCAAAATCAAATATGTATGTTTACATATATTACATCATCAGAGTACATCAATCACAGCTCACATCAATAAAATACAATGGATACACAGCCAGTCAACACAGCGGAATATATATATAAAACAAGTACGGATATACGTATCGTCATCCAGCTCGTCTCCTGAGCTCCACAGCATCATATCCTGTATCCTATAATACTCGGTCTGACCCGAGCATTACAGTTAAATAACACCCGAGTCAGTCTGGAATACCAGCGTGAGAAAATCACACCCAATTGTTTATTAAAGTTTCAAAAATCCTTTGAAAACAAAAGCATCTCGTAAGACCACGCCACAAATAAACATGTCGGGTTTCTACCTTACAATAGCTAAAACATTTTTATTAAAGTCCTCTGATATTATAATAGTGTCTATAGAAATTAAAATAGAATCTAGCTGAAATGCTTGCATCTCACGTTTCAGCAATAGTTGGGCACAATCAAAACCGTACGGGCACGTAGGGAAAATGGATTCCAACTAATGGCTAGGCACTGGGGTACCACCTGCCACAGTACCTGGTCAAGATCAGCGTACCGAGGAGCCACCCTAACTCCCCTGCAACATAAGACCGGAACCATCCCTTACTGGACAGTCCTGAGCAAGATCACCCCGCGGTTGGGATCAGCAATCGCCCACTAAGCCGAAATAAAGGGACATCTAGACAGGGATGACCTCACCCTCCAGTGGGGGCTACCCACGAAGCCTTGCTGCATATCCCTTGATTTTCAGCCATTCCCATTTGATGAGGCTTGAGGCTAAGCGTTACCTTTTTAGAATATATTCCTTAGAATTCCCATCGTCCACCTGACGATGTTTCGCAAGCATTCATCCATACAAGTCCGTCCCGGGTTCGAACGGAACCGAAGGCACTATTCCTACTACATCCATTTTGGAAATATCCTCAGGATTAGTAGCGACTACCCCTTGCACTTAACTGCTCCATCTTCGACTCCGAACACGTTACACGCAACGTACAAACCGGATCGAAGTGGTTTTCGAGAAATAAATCTCGATCCCGGTCTCTTCGAAACAATCAACGCAGTTGTCCAATATTGATAGTCGGTTATTTAACTATCAATTAATATTTACAAACAACCATTCAATAATAAATAATTTCCCAAATTATTTATTAACCTCAAAATATCTCCACAAGATATATTTCTATTTTCAATCCTTTGACAACAGTTTCAAAACCATCTTCTTTTGAGAATAAACTTTCCCAAATATTCTCTATCTCCTCTGAAATTACTAAGCACAAAACTAGATTTTAAAAATAATTTAAAACACTTTACTTGAAATATACTTTAAAACATTAAGTTAAAACTACATCAATAATTTATTAAAAATACCATACTATATGAATATTTGAAAATAAGGTTACTTTAATAAATATCAAACTAGATTTATACTTTTAAAAACATAATATTAAGTCATTCTTTAGGTAAGTAGTAATAGATTAAGAGAAAATACTTACTTAGAATTTAAATATTAGAAATAAGAAATTTTCCAAAACTTACCCTTTTTAAACAACTTTAAATCCTTTAACTTATACATAAAAATTTACTTTAAAAACGTACTTGGTTATTCAGAGAAAAATTCCAACTTCAATCACTTAAATCAACTTCCCAAATTGATTTCCAATTTACTCCATTTGAAATAATTTTCTTTAATTATTCAATTCCTTTCAAAATTCATTAATTAGGCACTTAATTATTATTGTTATTATTTTCCATTTGATTTTAAATCTTTTAACTGAAATATACAAATTTCAAGTTATTTCCAATTTCTTCTTTATTCTTTCCAATAATTTAAATTCTGAATTTTAAATAAATGTTTTGTTCTTTTTAAAATAATTACACTTAATTTTAAAATTCATTAACTTCCTGTTTATTCAAATTTTCCTTTCTATACTCACAATTTATGTATTAGAAATCTAAAGTCACTTTATTTCTTCTCCAATCCATTTGTAAATTTATTCTATAATTACTCTACTTACAGATTCACTTCTTTTATTTTTTTCAAAAATCCACTTTTTATATATTATTTTGGTAATCCACTATACCCAATTATATCAACCAAGCCATAGCATTCAATACTTCCACATAATTCATTAAAGAATATCAAATAATCAGAACAGAGAATATTAAATAATTTAAATAAAAGTTGAGGGGTCCAGTTGGATCCCTCCAACCTGTTTTCCCTGCATCCACAGACGTTAGCACAATATAATACACCAATTCCAAAATATCATACTATATCACATCAATCAATTCAACCATCCAACAATTATTTAAAATTAACCATTTAAATTTAAATTTAAATTTAACTGAGTGAGATTAACTCACCTTTTACTTAATTTTGCAGTCCATCCAACCCAGCTTGATTTCTTCACGTTTTCAAACCTTGAAATCCATCGCGTGCTGCCTCGAGCTCGAATCAGATGAAATCGCGACCTCGAACCCCCTTCATGGCCATCAAAGTTCGTGCCCTAAATCTCATCTCAACTCCAGTAGCCGCGACCTCACGCACGAGTCTTCGAGATTCCCAAACTCTTAAATCGTGCGCCTACAATTTGATGCTGCCGCTGCCCAGAACGAGCACGAACCCTATTCCTAAATCGTGAGAACACCCAGAATTTCACGCGACACCCCTTCCTCAATGCGAGATCAACCATGGCCTTGCTCGCAAACTCGAGCCGCCTCGACCCCTTTTTTTCGATGCGAAATCGATTTGGGATGAAAAGGGTTCGTTCCGCCATTTATTTTTATATATTTTTTTCGAACGAAGAACTCGGCTTCGATCAAATGGGCGAGATTAAAATGAGATGCTGTTGGATTTGAGAAAGAGGAAGACGAAAATTTGAACGTGAGGGCTTCGGCCATTTTTTTTTCCGTTTAACTGGGTTGGATTTAAAAAGAAGAAAGGGGAAGGTATTTAATTTGAACGAGGATGGCTTCACAAAAAGATTGATACGTGAATTATTGAAGATGGCTCGACTTAGAAATAAAAGGGAAAGGAAGCGTATAGAAGAAAGATTTAACTGTAGAGGAAGATTGGACTTTAGATTTGATTTTTCTTTTATAAGTATATTTTATTTCGATTAATATCAATTAAATTTCAGCGCGTTTATATATAGTGTGCTCACACAACAACTCCAATTGCTACGAAATTTGAAACCCGATAATAATTCTATATTACGGACCCAATGGAACTGGTTTCATCGAATTCCGAGACTGTGCCTCGGAAGGCTATTTTTAAATTCAATTTAAACGATGAAATTTTAAAACCTAACAAAACACTTCCGAATCAAATTTAGACACCTTTACTATCTGCTGTGTTATCAATACAAATTTTACAAGCCTTTAAATTATTTTTAACAGGCTTAAAATTCTAGATTCAATAATTCATCCAATTTCAAATTATTTAATTCAATAATTTAATTATCAAATAATTGGTGATATTTGAATTCAAGTTAAAAACTAACTTTTAAATATTCAAAATCAATTGAATATTCCAATTTTAAATACTCAAAAATTCCGGGTCGTCACATTCCTCCCCCCTTAAAAGAATTTCGTCCTCGAAATTACTAGTTAGGAAGAATGGTCCAATACCCGTTTATTTATTTCCAAACCAAACAATTCAACATCTAACTAACTATCTTTTTATAAAACACCCATTATTCTTCTTATTAACTTCTCAATTCTCTCGTAGTATCAAATTATACTATTTGTTTAACCATTCAAGTTTTAGTTTAAAACCAATTTTTGAATTATCAAAAATTTTCCAAAATTTTCTAACTCCCTAAATTTCCGAAAAATTTCGCTAGCGTCTCCTTTGCGCGGCTAGCTCGGTACTACTACAAAATGGCTCTACGGCCTTCCAAATCCAAAAAGAAAACAAAAGGCCAAGTGGCTCGATCCAAAAACGCAATCAAATTTCATACCAAAATTTAAATACATACCTTTCTGTCGAGCATTTCAATTTTATCTTTTGGAATCAAAATATCAATTTCCTTTCCCTTTATAATACCTGCATATCCTACTTAGCACTAATATCCAATCACAATATTCCAAAACATTTTATCGACTTCCTTACAAATGTCAATACTTATCCATTCAAATATCAACTTAGAATATATTTGTAGTATCAATTTCCAATTGAGAATACACCATTTCTTTCTTAAGTTAGTATAAGCATTATATATACTCCTTTATTTATTTTCACTCCACCACTTAGGTTTATATCTACTTCTATTCAATTTAGTTCACATTCCATATGAATTTTATTTATTTTCAACTTTGAACATTTAATTTTATCTTCCATTTATAACTAATTTATGTCATTATTTTAATTAGCTTCATTACTAATTTATCTCAATTTCCAGTTTGAAACCATTGTCGTTAACAAAATTTTCCAAAAATTTTCTAACTCCCAAAATTTTTGAAATTTTTTGGCAGAGTCTCCTTTGTACGGAGGGACTTCTGCGATATCGCAGGATGCACAGATATATATACATCGGCCACAGGCCGATGTATATATATCAATATATGCAGTTCATATCTCCTATTTTGAATTCTTTTGCGTAAGCGTACCTTTATTTAGCATTTTTAAGCAAGCGGCTTATTTAATTTGCATTTGCGCGTCCACATCCAGCCAAACGGCTTCCCTGAACCTATACTTACTCAATTTAAATATGTAAGTGCCAAAATCATGTAACTTAACAACATTTTACATATTTAACTAACAAACATGCGAATTTTCATAAGCAATGCATGTTAAACCACATTTATAAGCAACTTGTAGGTTCCACATTTGTTTTTAATTGTTTACAACCAATTTACACACAGCTTCATTCAATTTGAATAGTTTACAGCACATTTGCTTACATTCAATTCATTTTAGCAAATCAAACACATATTTAATTCAATTGATTTCAAAATCAACTTATTTAACTTCTATCAACTCATAGAATTTTAATTACCTTTGTTTACGTTAATCAACATCTCATTTTATGTGCAATTTGACAATATCCATGTGAATAAATAAGTACATATGTTTTATAACCAATTTAAATTGATTTTAACTCAATTTGCACTTAATTCTATTCCATTTCAGATTTATTCACAATCCATATATTCTCATCTTCATTGCATTTTAAATTTGCATCCATTCACTTGCATTTCATTTCATTAACCAAACTAGTTTCGTTATTCAAACTGGTTCCATTCGAAACCATTTGATCTAACTCGACACATTCTGTTTCATATTTGTTTATTCCAACTACTTTATTTAGCTTGAAAACAATCCAATCTATTTCATTCAATAACCATTTCTCAACTCATTTAAACCACACTTCATTTTGAGTTCGGCTTTCATTCAACACTTAAGTCAATAACTTAAGTTCATTTCCATTTTTCAAGTAATTTTTTTTTCTATTCAACTTAATTCCATCTCAATTAAGTCTCATTTTAAATCTGCATTTTCATTTGATTGGATATTATAGAATTTAACTTTCCAGATTCAACTCATTCAATTTATTACAAGGTCATTTCCAATTTATTTCCACTTACTTGGATTTTATTTGCAAATCATACCATTACTATTTTAATCCATTTTCATTTTTATTCGATACATTTCAATTATATTTGATTTGTTAACACTTCAAGTTAAATTTTTAGTTATAACTCAAGTTCTGATCCCACCATTCACTTTTAATTTACCATCCAATTTATTAACTTACAATTCAATTTCATACTCGATTCATTTAATTAATTGCAAGGCCACTTTCAATTATATTTTCTTCATCAACGATTTAAGTCGAGTTTGATTTATAACTTGAGTTTTATTCCCAATCTTCATTATTAGCTTTCAATTCAGCTTCTATTTAACTACATTGAACTCCATTCACACATTTCATTAACTAATTTATTATCGATTTGTTCTTCCCGTGTTTATAATCCAACACTTGAATTTTAATTCCAAATATCACTCCATTTAGTTTTCTTAGTTCAATTTAGTTTATAATTCAATTTTTGATTTTTATTTTATTCTCCAATTCATCAATATTATTTATTTTGGGCTTTCTATCCCATTTTTCAATTTATAGGTCATAACTTATTATTTTACACATTTCCATTCATTATAGGCTTGAATATATTTTTCTTTTATTTTTAACTCAAGCCTTATGCTTATTTATAACCCAAACATATTTTATTTTATGGATTGTTAATTCTTTTACACGTTATTCTTATTTATTTATTTCAATTCCAATCCTTATCCCACTTATTTTCCATTTATTCAGGTAAGAATCTAATTCCATTTAATAACTTAATTGAATTCTTATTCCAATTCAATTTTATTTTAAACTCAGATTCATTCAATCTCAATTCGATTTCAACTTAGTTCGAATACAACTGGATATTATTTTCAGCATATCCCATTAATTTCAATCCAGTTAAATTTTTATTCCCCCAATCCAAGTTTTTTTCATTTTTTCATTTTTAACCTTCACTTTAAATTTAAATTTCTATCACTCAAAGCTTATATTCCTTTCCTGATTTAAAAATCATCTCAAATTATAAGCTTACAATCTATCTTATCAGGATTTTTAAACACCCGGCTTTTAGTTTCAAATCATTTGAAATCTTCAACATCTCAAATCACATTTCTCAAAAGTTAAACCAATTCTGTTTTATTCCTAACAAATTTCTTTTGAGACTCTAAAAAACAACTAGCTTTTATGAATAAATCAATTTTTTTGGCAACAATCCGTCACTTAGAAATTCGAAAATGAATACTGATGATGCGGCCGTCATCGTTAGAATTATTTTCCAATAATCCAAGTGATTTCAATGCTATATTACTTTCAAAACCCATTTTAAAACAAATTTCCTTCTAGAAATACTTCTAAAACAATAATGATATCATTTATCATCAAAACACTTCGACAAACACTTTCATAATCTTTGGGATTTTAAATTTCCAAATCCTGCTTACATCAATTATAACTATAACTTATTTGCATAGCTTATGCTCATACAAATTATCATTTGATTACATTTCAATTTATAAATTTCATTTATAATTCATGTTTATGAATTTTATTTTATAATGAATTTATTCCCTTAAACTTTGATTATATTTTCAATTTCTAGTTAAATTTTCACTTAACAATGATAATAATTTAATTTTATCCTTCCTAACATTCAAGCATCCATATATTAGCTAACATAGTTTACAAAAACATTTCTTTTATAACAAAATATATTTTGGGTAAAATTATTTCATTTACCCACCTTTAAAACAATACCGTGTTGATTGTTGTATTCAAGTGTTTAGAAACCCATTCGATACAGTTGCGCAGACTGTGCCGACGAAGGTTCATATGCCACTCACTAAACCAATCAACACAATATTAAAACAATTTATATTCACTAACAAATACGCCCTCGTATCCATTAATACGCTCAAACTCATTTTAGAGTACTACAGACTCTAATTTAAATGAGTAATTCCCACCAGAGCCAAGGTTGTCGCCAACCTAAGCTCTGATACCAAGTGTAACAACCCGCAAATCCGTACCCCTTGAGTCAACACTATTCTACAACAATCAACTCAAGTTGTACAGAAATACGAATCATTTGGGTTAAAGAAGAAGAGGTAGAAGAAGAAAGTAGAGAAAACAACATCAGAATCTAACCATCGCAGCGGAACAAAACATAATAGATAGTAAATAATCTTTACTCAAAATCAAATATGTATATTTACATATATTACATCATCAGAGTACATCAATCACAGCTCACATCAATAACATACAATGGATACACAGCCAGTCAACACAACGGAATATATATATATATATATATATATATATATATATATGAAACAAGTACGGATATACGTATCGTCATCCAGCTCATCTCCTGAGCTCCACAGCATCATATCCTGTATCCTATAATACTCGGTCTGACCCGAACATTACAGTTAAATAACACCCGAGTCAGTCTGGAATACCAGCGTGAGAAAATCACACCCAATTGATTATTAAAGTTTCAAAAATCCTTTGAAAACAAAAGCATCTCGTAAGACCACGCCACAAATAAACATGTCGGGTTTTTACCTTACGATAGCTAAAACATTTTTATTAAAGTCTCTGATATTATAATAGTGTCTATAGAAAGTAAAATAGAATCTAGCTGAAATGCTTGCATCTCACGTTTCAGCAATAGTTGGGCACAATCAAAACCGTACGGGCACGTAGGGAAAATGGATTCCAACTAATGGCTAGGCACTGGGGTACCACCTGCCACAGTACCTGGTCAAGATCAGCGTACCGAGGAGCCACCCTAACTCCCCTGCAACACAAGACCGGAACCATCCCTTACTGGACAGTCCCGAGCAAGATCACCCCGCGGTTGGGATCAGCAACCACCCACTAAGCCGAAATAAAGGGACATCTAGACAGGGATGACCTCACCCTCCAGTGGGGGCTACCCACAAGCCTTGCTTCATATCCCCTGATTTTCAGCCATTCCCATTTGATGAGGCTTGAGGCTAAGCGTTACCTTTTTAGAATATATTCCTTAGAATTCCCATCGTCCACCTGACGATGTTTCGCAAGCATTCATCCATACAAATCCGTCCCGGGTTCGAACGGAACCGAAGGCACTATTCCTACTACATCCATTTTGGAAATATCCCCAGGATTAGTAGCGACTACCCCTTGCACTTAACTGCTCCATCTTCGACTCCGAACACGTTACACGCAACGTACAAACCGGATCGAAGTGGTTTTCGAGAAATAAATCTTGATCCCGGTCTCTTCGAAACGATCAACGCAGTTGTCCAATATTGATAGTCGGTTATTTAACTATCAATTAATATTTACAAACAACCATTCAATAATAAATAATTTCCAAATTATTTATTAACCTCAAAATATCTCCACAAGATATATTTCTATTTTCAATCCTTTGACAACAGTTTCAAAACCATCTTCTTTTCAGAATAAACTTTCCCAAATATTCTCTATCTCCTCTGAAATTACTAAGCACAAAACTAGATTTTAAAAATAATTTAAAACACTTTACTTGAAATATACTTTAAAACATTAAGTTAAAACTACATAAATAATTTATTAAAAATACCATACTATATGAATATTTGAAAATAAGGTTAATTTAATAAATATCAAACTAGATTTATACTTTTAAAAACATAATATTAAGTCATTCTTTAAATAAGTAGTAATAGATTAAGAGAAAATACTTACTTAGAATTTAAATACTAGAAATAAGAAATTTTCCAAAACTTACCCTTTTTAAACAACTTTAAAACCTTTAACTTATACTTAAAAATTTACTTTAAAAACGTACTTGGTTATTCAGAGCCAACTTCAACCACTTAAATCAACTTCCCAAATTGATTTTCAATTTACTGCATTTGAAATAAGTTTCTTTAATTACTCAATTCCTTTCAAAATTCATTAATTAGGCACTTAATTATTATTGTTATTATTTTCCATTTGATTTTAAATCTTTTAACTGAAATATACAAATTTCAGGTTATTTCCAATTTCTTCTTTATTCTTTCCAATAATTCAAATTCTGAATTTTAAATAAATGTTTTGTTCTTTTTAAAATAATAACACTGAATTTTAAAATTCATTAACTTCTTGTTTATTCAAATTTTCCTTTCTATACTCACAATTTATGTATTAGAAATCTAAAGTCACTTTATTTCTTCTCCAATCCATTTGTAAATTTATTCTATAATTACTTTACTTACAGATTCACTTCTTTTATTTTCTTCAAAAATCCACTTTTTATATATTATTTTGGTAATCCACTATACCCAATTATATCAACCAAGCCATAGCATTCAATACTTCCACATAATTCATTAAAGAATATCAAATAATCAGAACATATAATACTAAATAATTTAAATAAAAGTTGAGGGGTCCAGTTGGATCCCTCTGACCTGTTTTCCCTGCATCCACAGACGTTAGCACAATATAATACACCAATTCCAAAATATCATACTATATCACATCAATCAATTCAACCATCCAAAAATTATTTAAAATTAACCATTTAAATTTAAATTTAAATTTAAATTTAACTGAGTGAGATTAACTCACCTTTTACTTAATTTTGCAGTCCATCCAACCCAGCTTGATTTCTTCACGTTTTCAAACCTTGAAATCCATCGCGTGCTGCCTCGAGCTCAAATCAGATGAAATCGCGACCTCGAACCCCCTTCATGGCCATCAAAGTTCGTGCCCTAAATCTCATCTCAACTCCAGTAGCCGCGACCTCACGCACGAGTCTTCGAGATTCCCAAACTCTTAAATCGTGCGCCTACAATTTGATGGTGCCGCTGCCCAGAACGAGCACGAACCCTATTCCTAAATCGCGAGAACATCCAGAATTCCACGCGACACCCCTTCCTCAACGCGAGATCAACCATGGCCTTGCTCGCGAACTCGAGCCGCCTCGACCCCTTTTTTTTCGATGCGAAATCGATTTGGGATGAAAAGGGTTCGTTCCGCCATTTATTTATATATTTTTTTCGAACGAAGAACTCGGCTTCGATCAAATGGGCGAGATTAAAATGAGATGCTGTTGGATTTGAGAAAGAGGAAGACGAAAATTTGAACGTGAGGGCTTCGGCCATTTTTTTTCGTTTAACTGGGTTGGATTTAAAAAGAAGAAAGGGAAAGGTATTTAATTTTAACGAGGATGGATTCACAAAAAGATTGATACGTGAATTCTTGAAGAAGGCTCGGCTTAGAAATAAAAGGGAAAGGAAGCGTATAGAAGAAGATTTGACTGTAGAGGAAGATTGGATTTTAGATTTGATTTTTCTTTTATAAGTATATTTTATTTCGATTAATATCAATTAAATTTCAGCGCGTTTATATATCGTGTGCTCACACAACAACTCCAATTGCTACGAAATTTGAAACCCGATAATAATTCTATATTACGGACCCAATGGAACTGGTTTCATCGAATTCCGAGACTGTGCCTCGGAAGGCTATTTTTAAATTCAATTTAAACGATGAAATTTTAAAACCTAACAAAACACTTCCGAATCAAATTTAGACACCTTTACTATCTGCTGTGTTATCAATACAAATTTTACAAGCCTTTAAATTATTTTTAACAGGCTTAAAATTCTAGATTCAATAATTCATCCAATTTCAAATTATTTAATTCAATAATTTAATTATCAAATAATTGGTGATATTTGAATTCAAGTTAAAAACTAACTTTTAAATATTCAAAATCAATTGAATATTCCAATTTTAAATACTTAAAAATTCCGGGTCGTCACACCCAAATAACCATTTTAATTTATATATATTTCAAAGCTTTACATATTCCACCATTTCAAAGCTAATTCTGTAATAATTCCATATATATCAAATTCAATTGCTATTATTTAGATTTGAAATGCTTATTTAATAAATCCAATATAATTTAAGTAAAACTTTTAACTTCAAACAACTGGATATTCTTTCAATTTATTTAACTTGATATATTCATTTATCTCAACTTTATATTTATTTAAATCACTTTAAACCAAATCAAGTTATGAGAATCATACCCTTTAAAATCTCCATTTTTATTTAAATTTCAAATCAAATTTATTCAAGTACACTTCTTAAATAATTTAATTTAAACCAATTTCATATTTATCTTCCAACTTAAATTTCATTTAAGTCATTTAAAACTCTACATATACAATATCTTAAATAGGTACTTAACCAGATAATTATTAAACTCATTTTTATTAAACAATTTTATACATAGCTTGTATCCAAGAATGTAACTATATATATATGTAATATTATTTATATAACACCAAAAATTAATATTTATTAAATCCTATATTCCTTTCCAAAACTATAGAAATCATTTTCAAAATATTTTATATATAGACCACGGTGTCTGTATATAATTTTCTACCCTATGGTCAAGTGATACTGATATTTATCATTTCAATCCGTAATTTAAAATAAAAATACGGTTATATATCATTTCAAACCGCAATCCCGAATGAAATAAAGTGCATAACAATTTGCAGTTTAAAACAATATTAAATACCACATCCATTCATCCAATATCAATCATCAACCATTTTTATAATCATCATCCAATTTAAACAATAACATCAATATAGAGCATATAATAAATACAGGTAATTACTGACAGTTTTATTCAATAATAAAATAAACAATCTATCTAACTGGCAGTTTATATGCAATAATAAATTAAATAAAATTTAATCTAGTAAATTAAATTCGACTGAGATGATGATTAAAATATGCCGAACAATTATAGATAAATTTTAAATCACATCAAAAATTAATTTAACAAACATAAGAAATCTTAGAAGTTGTGAGTGGGTTAAAACACTCACCTTTTGGATCTAAATTGAAATTAAATTCAATTTAAACCCAAAATTTGCACAGCATCTGAATTCGTCCAAACCTGTGCCATAATGTCCGGAATTCCAATACGAACCTAGCGGAGAAAACCACGCATGAATTGATGTTCGTATGTAAAAGTTATAGCGATAATTGTGTTTGAATTTCAATTTTTTTTTTAAAAAAGAAGAAGAACCAACTACCTCCCCCAACACTTGCCATGTCACCGAAGCTTTTCTCCAGTAACCCAAAACGCACGCGAGATCTACTAAACCCTAACGTGATTCACGAACGCGCGCCGGGACCTCGTGTCGTGCATAGCGCCTCCAGCCACGCGCTATGGCCCCCCAGCGAAGCTCCGATCACCTATCCTCATTCCCACGATGCCTCGATGACCGCCCTTAGCCTAAATTTTGCAGTCGCCGTCGATTTACTGAAAGCCTAGCCAATTTTTACGCCACATCTAGCGTTGATTCGCCAAACCAATGGCATAGATGCACTCCACACATCAATCTCTACGGGCCGGTATATTTAATTTGACGATCGGTTGAAGATTGATGAAGTCAGGATGAACGGCCGAAACTTGTTCGACTTTTACTTATCATACGATGAATCAAAACGAAAAATGCATCATGGATTTGAGATGCGTACAATGGGATCTTCGATATATAATTTTTCTAATTTTTTTTGAGGAGTTTGAAATTTCACTTAAATGTTTGAATTACAATTGATATTAGGTATTTTCCTGCCATTGAAATGAGGAGGTGAGAGAAATTGTATGCATAGACAAATGAAATAGAGGTAGGCTAGGGTTTATAACAGGGTATTTATACGTAGGGTTGAAATAGAATGGATCGGATCGATTGGATGTACGCGTTGGACGATATATGGCACGAAAAGCCTGTTTCGACTCCGGAACGAAATTGGGTCAACCCATATATCAAAATAGATGTTTTAAAATATTTTAAACGCAATGGAAAGACTTCATGTCCAAATTCCATCGTATGAAGAAGTATGCTAAAATCAATATTTTTCAAATTGATTTCAATTTAATTTATTTCAAGGCGTTTCAAGCCCGTACGATCAAACGATAAGCTCGATCGCTACGAAACTTGAAATTCTACAATAATTCACCGTTACGGATCCGATGAAACTGGTTTCGTCGAAATCCAAGTCAGTGGCCAAAATGGCTATTTTTCCAGTTAAATTATATAAATTAATATTAAATAAATTAAATCACTATTTAAATTCAAATACCTTAATTCATAAATTTTATCATCTTGTATTACTTTAGTAATTTATAATCTTTTAAAACCAATTCCCATATCAATTTAAAGTAAATTAATTCACCAATTATAGTATTTATTTCGTTTACTTAAAATAACCCCTTTACTACAAATTGAATCCAATTAATTTTAATATATTCCAATTAAACTGATTAGAGTCAATTCTAACCCTTTAATTGAGTCTATTATTACTTTGTAACGCGGTTATACTTGTCTCACATTTCATTCCATTATATTCAAATTTTCAACTTCCCTTTGTATTAACTATCACTTCCAAATATATTGAAGTTGTCAAAAAATATACATTTGTTAAAATTAGAACCTCAATTTTATTCATTCGATAGGTTTCATTCCTTTATATTAACTTATGAATAAAATATGCATTTCCATTGCTTATTACATATACACTTTACAATTACAGTTCTTACTCACATAAATGAGACATTTATTTTCATTTAAATGTAATTTGTTTTACGATTAATTTGGTAGACTAGATATATTCTAGTAATTTATGATTATTGTTACCATAGCCTTAAAATTTCACTTAGGCTTATTATTTCAACTATTTATTAAAATTACTTACATCACATGGATTCATTCTATAACCATAAATCATACATTAATTCATATATTCATACAATACTTACCTTTATTTACTTAGAATAAAATCTCATTCCCAAATATAACAGTTACAACAAATTAATAGGACAATAAATAGTAATTTACGACTGTTACTATTTCTTTGATTCATTAATTACAATTAGTATTCTCAATAAATTTTATTTACTTAGTCTCATGCTTTCTATTACACCAATTGCTACCTTATAAATAAATTTTACGTTTCCTTTTTAATTTACATTCACACTTTTCGTTATTATATTAATTATCATTAAAGTACATTTAATTATCTTTATTTGTAATTGGTGAATTAATTGGTAACAACCATTTGTCACCATTTTACCTTTTATAATACTTGTATGTTCATTCTTTCCAACCAATTACCATCTATTATATTATAACTTTACAATTTTAATAAATACATTAATTGTCATTTCATTCAACCTATTAATTTATTAACCTAAATTAGCACTGTTACGTTTTAATTTACTTATTAGCTTACAACAAGTGCTACCATTAGTTCATACACTAATTTATTCCATTTCCATTCCTTATACATTATTTTATTAGTAAGCCATCGTTTTAAATTATTAATTTACCTTTTATATCCTATTATAAACTAATGCACACATCAATTAAGATTTTAAATCAAATTAATCACTTCATCTTGGTAACATTCTTTTATTACAATAAGAATATAATTAACATTTACATTGTTTCACTTATTGGAATTACATCCAAGTTATTAACAATTAACTTACATTTATATTGTTACATTCGAGTTATTAAAAATTAACTTACCAATCTTATTCAAGTTATTATTTCCATTAATAATTCACTAAATTTTTATTTACTTCAACATTAAGTTACCAAAAGCTTCTTAAATTAAGAAATTTAATTACCGAATTTTACGGGTCGTTACACTCTCCCCCACTCAAAACTTTTCGTCTCCAAAAAGGTAAAAGAAGGGAAATGAAGAGTTAAGAAATCAATATATCTTACTTAGAATATTATATTTATGCACAAATAAATTTACAAAATTTAATAATTTAAATAAAATATCAATTTATAACTATTAAATCCCTTTATACTCAAATTAGTAAAGTTTGGAAAACATTTTCAAATTTTTTTCTAAGTCCAAAATTTACGGAAAATTTTGGCAGAGTCTCCTTTGTACGGAGAGGCTCGGAAAAAATATAATGTCAATATAGTGACATACAACATATATTTTCCAAAATAATATATATCCCAACACGGAAAAAATAATATAATAATGATATAAACCGTATTCCAAGAAACGTACCTATTAGTCGGGCAATTACGCTTAATTATGAAACCAAAAGCAGTAGCAGTTGCTTTCATAACCTATATTTCACTTATATAATCCAAAAGAGTTAACAATTATATAAAATGAAATATTTAAAGTTGTTTCAAACGTTAACAAACAAATCAATATAACAACCATCACTTGCAACAAGCAAACAACCATCACATAAAATCAACACACATCAATTATCCGCTCATATCAACAAAACAAATAGTTGTTCGGGTTCAAACTTCAAATTGTACGGAATGAAAAATAAACTACTAAGTGTACCCTTTTACTCAACAGTCTTAGGCGAAACTAAATAGATTATTCATACATCCAAACAAATTTAAAGTATCATTGCCCAAACAACAATAGACCAAACAAATAACAATTTCAAACAATAGATTAAGTTTATTCTTTTAATTCCATTAATATTTGTTGTTTGATTTCTTTTTCATTCATATAATGGTTTATCGTTTTATTTCACATTTTTTTCTTAAAATTTTATCTAGAAATAACTTCAGCTTATTTACTTAAGTTTGAAATTTCTTACGTACAATACCTTCCTTCTATTATGTTTAATTAGTATTATTTCAATTATACTTACGTTTATAACAACTACAACTTCCAATTCTTCTTGATTAAAGAACTTCATTGAATACCTTCATTATATCAAATTTTTACTTGTACAATATTCTATTACAATTTATTATTAACATTGTAACTTTTATTATTTGGTAAGTTATACCTATATGCTTTTAAGAATGCAATTGAAAATCACATAAGTTTTTCTCAATTCTTTTAATTAGTTAAATGCTCAATAATAATATCATTTGTTTTATATGTTACAAATTTAAATTTCTTTTTATTTAGTTTAAAACTTAGCATTAAATCTCTTATTTCCTTTAGGGGTTTCAATTATTTATTAGTTCCATTTCGTTTCACTACAATAATTGAACTATTAATTATTGAAAACTTAAGAATTAAATACCGGGTTAAATTTCAAATCATTTTAAAGATAATAGATAAAGGTTTATACTTAAAACTTATATATCCAATTATACTTAAACAGTCAGAAATTTATATTTGGTTAGCAAAATAAGTCCGTAGTAAAACTACTACAGTGGCCTTCCCACTTCGAAACTCGAAAATGAATGTCGATGATGCAGCCGCCATCACCGAAATTATTTTCCAGCGACAGAGAAGGAAGCACAGAACTTATTTTTCCAAAGTTTCTTTTTAAAATATTTCTTTCAAATTATATTGAAATACTTATATTCGAAAATACTTCTAAAATATTATTATTATATCCCAAAATCATTTGAAAGAAATTTTCGAAACCCCGAAACTTAAGTTCTAAAATTTCCAATTTATTCTTTTTATTTTCAAATCCTACTTTACTAATATTTATAGATTACACTACCTAACAACCAATGTATTACAACCAAATATACCCTTTATAAAAAAAATTATATATAGAAAATATAATAGGCAAAATTATTTCATTCACCTATATTAAAAACAAATATTATGTCCGTCTGTCCTATTAAGTGTTTAGAAATCCTTATCGATGTCATAGCGTCCCATGCATCAACCAGAATTTATAAATACAAAACGGAAGAAATTAACACAATATCAAAACGTTTTTATAACACTAACAAATACGCTCTCTCATATATTTACACTCAGTGACTCATCATAGAGTATTACTACCCTATTACCAAAGAGTCAAACCCCACAAAACTAAGGTTTATCGCTAAACCAAAGCTCTGATACCAGATGTAACGTCCCGCCTTTTCGCACGGTTTAAATCGACGATAAACCACAAACGTTAGACTTAAATCATACAAAAGGGCGGATTGTTATGGGGTAAATAAGAAGAAGCAGAGAAAGAAAAAGAACAAACAGAATCTTGCAGCGGAACGATAAAATATAATCAAATATACAGTTCATGAAGCTGTTTTACAAAATATTTGAATTTTCTTATATAATACATATCAGAGTTACACATACCATAGAATAATTATTATGCAGCGGAATAAAATGGTACATTGGAATAATACAGTAGATAATAGTAATACAAATCTTCGTCTTCGTCCTCTAGAAGAAAATCTTCAAATCCTGAAATACTCGGACTGACCCGAGCGAATTGAAAGAACAAAACACTCGAGTCAGAACTAAAAGATCTTATGTAAATCAAATCAACAATAAAATAAATATGAGTGTAGTAACTTAAAAGATGCTCGGGATTCGCATCTTCTAAAGATCCGTTAAACTATTAACTATGTGGTAATACTTCGTTATTATAATAGTGTCTATTAATAAAATAAACTTACTTTAAAATAGCGTTAAGGAGTGACCCAATATTCCCCTTAACACATAATATATTCCCATAGTCTATACAGTACCATAATCTCCCCTGTACCGGGCGTCGTCAGAGGGCACTCCATAGGTATGGTACAAAACCAAAATCGTATAAGGCTCGCTAGGGTAGGTGACACGACACAACTAGGCAATGCCAGGGTAGATATATCAATTACGCTTCCGGGTCGGTGGTAACGTATAGCCGCAGCTACCGCCCACCTCAAGCCACACCCCAAATCAAAGAAATCAAAAGTGGCCACCGAATAAATCCAAAAGTCAAAGTATAATATCGAAGGGATGTTTCCGATAAAAGGTGCTGCCTTCTTAACCCGTCGATCGCTCCTATTTTAGCCACCTTATTCCAACTCACGGGAGTCAGTTCCACGTATTTACCTCAAAGGAAACGCCGCCACCATCCTACTTCATTCTAGAATCTCCACCGCATATACGATTGTCAAAGTGGTTTTCGGAGTTGGCAAAGAGTATGACAACTTCTGATCCCGGTCTCTTTAACAACCAAACGTTATTTTAACACCGCAGTCTTTTCAAAATAGTTATACTTTAAAACCAAATATAATATCCATTTCAAACCCATATAAATAAGATATCATTTCTAGTTTAAAAACCCAAACCAATATGATATTATTTTTATAAACTCAAACCAATATAATATCATTTTTATTTCAAATATATTCTTTTTCCAAAATCATAGCACTTCCAAATTTATATATTTCAAAACCAAAACCACTTGAAATATAACACTTCCCAATTATAATTCTTTGAAAACTCAAACTTTGAAACATAACCATACCAATTAACCGGCTTAAATATTAAATTACTCTACATAATAAATAACTTCTTAAATTTCACAAATCAAATTCCAAATACAGATTCGAACCCCCAAATAACCATTTTAATTTATATATATTTCAAAGCTTTACATATTCCACCATTTCAAAGCTAATTCTTTAATAATTCCATATATATCAAATTCAATTGCTATTATTTAGATTTTAAATGTTTACTTAATAAATCCAATATAATTTAAGTAAAACTTTTAACTTCAAAAAACTGGATATTCTTTCAATTTATTTAACTTGATATATTCATTTATCTCAACTTTATATTTATTTAAATCACTTTAAACCAAATCAAGTTATCAGAATCATACCCTTTAAACTCTCTATTTTTATTTAAATTTCAAATCAAATTTATTCAAGTACACTTCTTAAATAATTCAATTTAAACCAATTTCATATTTATCTTCCAACTTAAATTTCATTTAAGTCATTTAAAACTCTACATATACAATATCTTAAATAGGTACTTAACCAAATAATTATTAAAGTCATTTTTATTAAACAATTTTATACATAACTTAAATCCAAGAATTTAACTATATATATATATAATATTATTTCTATAACACCGAAAATTAATATTTATTAAACCATATATTCCTTTCCAAAACCATAGAAATCATTTTCAAAATATTTTATATACAGACCACGACGTCTGTATATAATTTTCTACCCTATGGTCAAGTGATACGGATATTTATCATTTCAATCCGTAATTTAAAATAAAAATACGGTTATATATCATTTCAAACCGCAATCCCGAACGAAATAAAGTGCGTAACAATTTGCAGTTTAAAACAATATAAAATACCACATTCATTCATCCAATATCAATCATCAACCATTTATTACAATCATCATCCAATTTAAACAATAACATCAATATAGAGCATATAATAAATGCAGGTAATTTACTGACAGTTTTATTCAATAATAAAATAAACAATCTATCTAACTGGCAGTTTACGTACAATAATAAATTAAATAAAATTTAATCTAGTAAATTAAATTCAACTGAGATGATGACTAAAATGTGCTAAAAAGTCATAGATAAATTTTAAATCACATCAAAAATTAATTTAACAAACATAAACATCTTAGAAGTTGTGAGTGGGTTAAAACACTCACCTTTTGAATTTAAATTGAAATTAAATTCAATTTAAACCCAAAATTTACACAGCCTCGGAATTCATTCAAACGAGCGCCATAGTGTTCGGAATTCCAACACGAACCTAGCGGAGAAAATCGCACGTGAATTGGAGTTCGTATGTAAAAGTTATAGCGATTATTGTGTTTGAATTTCAATTTTTTTTTAAAAAAAAGAACCAACTATCTCCCCCAACACTTGCCACGTCACCGAAGCTTTTCTCCAGTAGCCCAAAATGCATGCGAGCTCTACTGAACCTAACATGATTCATGAATGCGCACCGCCACCTCGCGTCGTGCCTAGCGCCTCCAGCCATGCGCCATGGCCCCCCAACGATGCTCCGATCACCTCTCCTCATTCCCACGATGCCTCGATGACCGCCCTTAGCCTAAATTTTGCAGCCGCTGCCGATTTACTGAAACCCTAGCCAATTTTTATGCCATATCTAGCAGTCGATTCACCAAACCAATGGCATAGATGCACTCCACACATAAATCTCTACGGCCTGGTATATTTAATTTGACGATCGGTTGTAGATTGATGAAGTCACGACGAACGGCCGAAACTTGTTGGACTTTTACTGATCAGACGATGAATCAAAACGAAAAATGAATCATGGATCTGAGATGTGTACAACAAGATCTTTGATATATAATTTTTCTTAATTTTTTTGAGGAGTTTGAAGTTTCACTTTAATGTTTGAATTGCAATTGATATTAGGTATTTGTCTGCCATTGAAATGAGAAGGTGAAAGAAATTGTATGCGCAGACAAATGAGAAATAGAGGTAGGCTAGGTTTTATAACAGGGTATTTATAGGCAGGGTTGAAATACAATGGATCAGATCGATTGGATGAACGCGTTGGACGATATATGGCCCGGAAAGCCCGTTTCGACTCCGGATCGAAATTGGTTCAATCCATATATCAAAATAGATGTTTTAAAATATTTTAAACGCAATGGAAAAGTTTTCAAGTCCAAATTATATCGTATGACAAAGTTATGCTAAAATCAATATTTTTCAAATTGATTTCAACTGATTTCAATTTAATTTATTTCAAGGCGTTTCAAGCCCGTACGATCAAATGATAAGCCCGATCACTACGAAAATTGAAATCCTACAATAATTCACCGTTACGGATCCAATGAAACTGATTTCGTCGAAATCCGAGTCAGTGGTCAAAATGGCTATTTTTTCAGTTAAATATATAAATTAATATTAAATAAATTAAATCACTATTTAAATTCAAATTCTATAATTCATAAATTTTATCAACTTGTATTACTTTAGTAATTTATAATCCTTTAAAACCAATTCCCATAACAATTTAAAGTAAATTAATTCACCATTATAGTATTTATTTCGTTTACCTAAAATAATCCTTTTATTATAAACTGAATCCAATTAATTTTAATATATTCCAATTAAAGTGATTAGATTCAATTCCAACCCTTTAATTGAGTCTATTATTACTTTGTAACGCAGTTATACTTGTCTCACATTTCATTCCATTATATTCAAATTTTCAACTTTCCTTTGTATTAACTATCATTTCCAAATATATTAAAGTTGTCAAAAATATTAATTTGTTCAAATTAGAACCTCAATTTAATTCATTCGATAGGTTTCATTCTTTTATACTAACTTATGAATAAAATATGCATTTCCGTTTGCTTATTACATATACACTTTACAATTACAGTTCTCACCCAGATAAATGAGACATTTATTTTCATTTAAATGAATTTGTTTTACAATTAATTTGGTAGACGTGATATATTCTGGTAATTTATGATTATTGTTACCATAGCCTTAAAATTTCACTTAGGCTTATTATTTCAACTATTTATTAAAATTAATTACATCATATGGATTCATTCTATTACCATAAATCATACATTAATTCATATACTCGTACAATACTTACCTTTATTTACTTATAATAAATTCTCATTCCCAAATATAACAATTACAACAAATTAATAGGACAATTAAATAGTAACTTACGACCATTACTATTTCTTTGATTCATTAATTACAATTAATATTCTCAATAAATTTTATTTCCTTGGTCTCATGCTTTCTATTACACCAATTACTACCTTATAAATAAATTTTACATTTCCTTTTTAATTTACGTTCACACTTTCCATTATTATATTAATTATCATTAAAGTACATTTAATTATCTTTACTTGTAATTGGTGAATTAACTGGTAACAACCATTTGTCACCATTTACCTTTTATAATACTTGTATGTTCATTCTTCCCAACCAATTACCATCCATTATATTATAACTTTACAATTTTAATAAATACATTAATTGTCATTTCATTCAACCTATTAATTTATTAACCTAAATTAGCACTGTTACGTTTTAATTTACTTATTAGCTTACAAAAAGTGCTACCATTAGTTCATACACTAATTTATTCCATTTCCATTCCTTTTACATTATTTTATTAGTAAGCCAACGTTTTAAATTATTAATTTACCTTTTATATCCTATTATAAACTAATGCACACATTAATTAAGATTTTAAATCAAATTAATCACTACATCTTGGTAACATTCTTTTATTACAATAAGAATATAATTAACATTTACATTGTTTCACTTATTGGAATTACATCCAAGTTATTAACAATTAACTTATATTTATACTGTTACATTCAAGTTATAAAAAATTAACTTACCAATCTTATCCAAGTTATTATTTCCATTAATAATTCGCTAAATTTTTATTTCCTTCAACATTAAGTTACTAAAATCTTCTTAAATTAAGAAATTTAATTACCGATTTTACGGGTCGTTACACAGGAGGTTGAGAAGTGAAGCAATACTATGGAGGCAGTCGGTTGGCTGGATATTCAGGTGGTGATGGGACGAGGTTCAAGCTGAAGACAAAGGAGATACTTTTTTAGGAAGAGAGATTTTTTTTTTGTCAGGCTTGATAAAAGTTTGTTTCAGGGTATCACAGGAAGTGGACAAGGAAAAACATTCACCGAAATGTTTGGCACGATTAATTTTTTTTTTGAAAAGGAACAATGGTCCAAGGCTTGTTAAAAAGAATAAACAAAACAAAACACCACAACCAACTGACATCAAAACTCAGAAAATTACCCTAGCCGCAACACTTCTCTAACAAAAGAAAGAAAAAATGACGAATAACTACAGCCAATAACTCCTCTCCACCACAGTAGAAAGTTCACAGAGGCTTCTAAAGCTTCTCTCTCTCTTTACAATTCTCTTTTGTAGTCCAAATCCTAAGATTATCACTTGAAACACGAGAATTGTTGAGATCAATCTGCTCTGCCTTTCAAATCTCGTTGCTATTCCTCAGATCTGTGTTGTTCTCAGTAGAGTATTGGCGATTGGATAGCTTTGGCCTCTCCCCCTTTCCTAACTCGTTGCTATTCTTCAGACCTTCTGTGCAATAGTGGCGATTAGAGGAATTGTGTCCAACTTGAGATGAATCTTAAAAGCTTCACAGCTTTCACCCTCACTCCAGCAAGATAAGTGATAGACTTTGTTGTTTAACAAGCTTTTATAAAAAAAGCTCTCCTTTTTAATGTCACTAACTTTCAGATGCTTGTAATCTTCGATTAACAGCATCACTAGCTCCTTGGAAACACTGTTGGACGCGCGGTAGTTCTCCGAAGCTGAAGCAGGTAAAATACTACACTTATTATTCATAGAATGATATAGATTGACTTTGTTAGTGATACTATGATGTGTACTTCCCTTGCAGGTCACAGCTTGGCCTGCAGCTCTAGAATGGCCGCCTCCAGGTAGATTGTCCAGAGAATTGTTGTCATGGCCATGCGAAATCCTATCCTTATCAGTAGCATGCATATGACAGTGGCAGTAGATATGTCTCCATATGGGATATATGTAGTGTATTTCCCCCTAAGTAAGAAATCTTCAACTCTATACTCATATATGTCAAGTTTATTAGCATTAAAGTTATATGCTTCCCTGTATTCATGATGCTTGTCTGCTTTTCTGCTGAGAATCTGAAAATCTAAATATATGTTGTTCCAAATTTGAATGTTGATATTCCCAATTTTGCGATGTAGTCTTTGGTTTCTTTCTCTCCAAATGTGATAAATGACAGCGTTTAACATAAAGGATGCTCTTTTAGATTCATTTGATTTGGGCTTCAAGTCATGTTGAATATATTGAATGCTTTCTCTTATGCTTTGTATGGATTGATGCTTATTGAAACTTAGAGCATTTTTAGCAATATACTAAATATGTTTTGAAAAAGAACGATCAAAGAAAAGATGGTCTGCATTTTTCACTCCATTTTTCCATAAAAGACAGCTTTTTTCTAATTCTTAGTTCATTTAGCACATCTTCCCTTTATGGGAAGCCTATTGAGAATGGCAAAGTAAGAACAATGAGATATTTTAGGACAATTTGATTTGCTCCAAAAGACTTTGTTCCAATTGACTTCAGTTTCTTCACCCTTCACAAATTTCCATACTTTTTTAAAAGAGAAATTATCTTTTGAGAAGAGTTTCCAAATCCAACCGTCTCTCTGAAGGCTATTATCTATTTTGATTTTCCCAATTGCTGTTTTGAAAATATTTGCAGCATGATGAATATTTGTATTCCAATCTTGATTGTAAATAATATTCTGAACTTTGTCATTAGCACCACTAAGTAAATACATGTTATTCCAACCAAGCAAATCAATAAGCAATTTTCCAAAAATCCAAGGTCAAACCATAAGCTGGTAGAACTGCCATCTTTAAACTTTCTTTCTAAAAGCTTTTTACCATTCTCCTTGTAGCTAAGAATATTTTTCCAACTATATGAATGATAATTTTCAACTTTAACAGTCCATAAATTTTTATTTTTTAGATATTTGTCTCTCATCCATCTAGCCCAAAGGTTTTTACCTTCTATAAATTTCCAACATAACATGTATTTTGCTGCTTCTCTCAAGTCTCTAATGCTTCTAAGTCCTAAACCACCAGCACTTTTAGGCATGCAAACTTTGTCTCAAGAAATTTTATGCGGCTTACCTTGCAAATAAAATTAGCACACATTTTTTCCAATTTTTAAATTGCCTTAGTTGGAATATTATGAGCTTAAGTCCAGTACATAACTATTGTAGTGATGACAATATGGATGAGTTCTAGTCTACCAGCTGGAGATAATAATTTGCTAGACCACCCTTCAAGTTTACTTTGAATAATCTCATATAACCTTGAAATATCCCTATCACTAAGCTGATGTAACAACCCGCAAATCCGTACCCCTTGAGTCAACACTATTCTGCATCAATTAACTCAAGTGGAACAGAAATACGAACCATTTGGGTTTAAGAAGAAGAGATAGAAGAAGAAGAAGCTAAACAATATCAGAATCTCACAGTCGCGGCGGAATAAAATATAATAGTAAATATAGAACTTTACACAAAATGAAATTTATAACTGTTCTATACATCATATCATCATAGTATCTCATACACACAACAAATACCAGTCAGACAAATCCATACAATTACCGCAGCGGAATATATATAGGTACTGATAATACATCTCGGACTCCAGCTCCTCTCCTGCTCCAAGCATCCTGTCCTGAACAAATAATACTCGGTCTGACCCGAGCATTATAATGAAATATCACCTGAGTCAGTCTGGAATACCAGCTGATAATAATGCATCCAAATTGATTATTAAAGTTTCAAAAATCCTTTGAAAAACAAAAGCATCTCGTATGACCACGCCACAAATAAACATGTCGGGTTTTTACCTTACTTAAACCCAAATGTCGGGTACGGATAACTAAAACACTTTTTTATAGAAATCCTCTGATATTATAATAGGGTCTATTTACAAGTACTTATAAAATAGCCGAAATTGTTACATCTATTAAATTCCAACTACTAGCCACAAAAGTGGGTAATACAAACAAAACTCGTACAAGGCTCGTAGGGAGAATGGATTTCCAACAATGACTAGGCACTGGGGTACCACCTGTCACAGTACGGGGCCTAGATCACCGTACCGAGGACCACTCCCGATCCCCTGCAACACAAGGCCGGACCCATCCCTTACTGGACAGTTCCGAATAAGATCACCCCGCGGTTGGGATCAGCAACCGCCCCACTAAGCCGAAATAAAAAGGGACATCTAGACAGGGATGACCTTACTCTCCAGTGGGGGCTACCCACGAAGCCTTGCTGCATATCCCCTGATTTTCAGTCATTCCTATTTGATGAGGCTTGAGGCAAAGCGTTACCTTTAGCACGTTTCTCTTAGAATGCCCATCGCCATCCTGACGATGTTCTGAAAGCATTCGTCCATACAAGTCCGTCCCGGGTTCGAACGGAAACGAAGGCACCACTCCTACTACATCCATTTTTGAAATATCCTCAGGATTAGTAGCGACTAGCCCTTGCATTTCACAACTCCATCTTCGAATCCGAACACGTTTTTCGCACGAAACATACAAACCGGATCGAAGTGGTTTTCGAGAAATAAATCCCGATCCCGGTCTCTTCGAAACGATCAACGCATTTGTCCAATATTGATAGTCGGTGATTTAACTATCAATTAACATTCATAAACATCCATCACACAATAAATAATTCCCACATTATTTATTTGCCTCAAATATCTTTAAAAGATATATTTCCAAATTTTCAAAACTCATTTGAAAACAATTTCCCAAAGTTATTCCTTTACAAGGTAAATCCTTTACCATATATTCACATTGGAGATAACCAAGTTCAAAAACATTTAAATTTAAAACAGTTAAAACATTTAATACTGAAATATACTTTAAAATACCTAAATTTACTTCTAGTTACTTACTCAAAAATATAAATTTAAAATAAGTGAAGTAAAACTATTTATTAAGATCTAAACTTGATTTTTACATAAAAGTTTAGTTAAACTAAATTTAAAGGTAGAGTTTAAAAAAGGATTCTTAATAATTCAAATAACTTTATTCAAAACTAGCCTTTAAATAAATCCCTTTGTAAAAATAATTACTAAGATATTCATACAAATTTACTATTGCTAATTTATTAATAGTTACTTTAAAATAATAAATTTCAAAACACTCTTTAAAACAAGTTTGAACTTTAGACTTCCTTTTAATAAAATCTGTTTAAAACTCGAACTAGGTTTTCCCAGGGAACTCATTTCCACTTAAACATCCCAGAAATCCTTCTTATAATTTCTGTCGATTTATTCAATTCAGATTTATGGTTTAATAACATAAATCTACTTTCCACGTTTAAATAACTTCTTATGAAGCTTAACCTCATTTCCATTCCCGGAAATTTACTTTCAAAGTGTAGGTTTAAAAAATCTCTTTTTAAATAAACTATTATAAAATTATTTAATGAAATCATATTTAATTTCCAAGAAACATTATTATCAAAATACCCCTTCGTTATTTTTAACAATTTATAAATTCTTATTCACGTTTATCACCAGAATTTCCATACCTTCACATTTACCAACTAATACATATTCCACTTTATTTATATTTCCCAAATTTCCAAATTTTCATTCTTCACCCAACCCAGATTCCAAATTTATTCCCTTAAATTCTTTATTTATCAAATTCTTTATTTCTTTATAAACCCAATTTATTAAATTTTATTTTTAAAATTCTGTGTGAATATTTATCCAGCGATATCATAGAACAATTTAATTCAGAGTTATCAATCTCAATATATAAACAGGTTACATCATCAATTATAAAATGATTACTATAGGGTGAGGAATCCAGTTAGATCCCTCCTACCTGTTTTTCCATGCATCCACAGTTATTAGCACATCACATATATAAATATCAATCCAGACTGATAACAACAATTATATTCAACCGATCACACAGATATTTAAATATTAACTATTTAAATCAGCCAATATCCAGATGTGAGTGAGAATAACTCACCTTGAGTTTCAGCGAGCGTTCGAAATTTAAATTAAACCGAACGACGTTTGATTTAACTCAAATTTCTACTTGCTCGGAATGAATCCGGAACTGCTCCACTGCGTAGAACGCGCTTCTGCGATTCCGGCGCCACAAATTTCGTCAAATTCTGATTACATATGAAATAGATATGAATTGTAAAAGTGTTGCACCTTTATTTAAAACAATTCCTTTTTATTAATAATAATATTATACCATTCAATCATCAACCGTCCATTCCAGAGGAAAATCACGTTAGTACCCTCTCTTCTCTCATCACGCACCCAGGAACAAGCACGAACGAAAACAAACCCATCATCATTGATTAGGGTTTTGAAATCGCGCCTACAACGTCGCATCCAACTCGATCGGGAACCACTGCACGAACGGCCATCGAAAGCTCCACCAACGCCTTCGACTATGACGAACTCGAACTCCCCATGGCTGTGCAAATCGCATACGGACACCAGCGAACGGAAGCCATAAACTCCATCAAACGACAAACTTAAGCAAGATCTACCGTTGGATCTGTAGATCCAGATGCTCTCTACGATTTTCCAGTTGGAGATTTTCGAAATCGTAGCTTAGATTGAGAGATTTCGAGGAAGAAACGAAAATGATTACGGCCATGAAAGAATATGGTGGCGGCTCCTGATAATGGATTAGGGTTTAGATTATTATAATGTTTTATAGCTTTAATTAATATTATTTTAATTTTACACTTCAAATGTTAACGACCTATGCAAACGAACTCCAAATCTTACATTCCAATAGGCGTTTCTAGGGTTTTTCCGTGTTCCGGACACAATGGAAAAGGTTTCGTACGCTAGTTCGGTCATACGTGCGAGTTACAGAATTAAACGATCAATTTTAATTTAAACTGATTAAAACGATTTCGATGCGTTTCGAGCTGCCACGGTCAAACGACAACTCCGATTGCTACGAAAATTGAAATCCGATAATAACTAACTATTATGAATCCAATGGAACTAGTTTTGTCGAATTCCGAGACTGTGCCTCGGAAGGCTATTTTAACTCGTTGATAAATTCGAGCGATTTTCAAAATTGCCAAAATCACTTAAAATTTCACCTTTAAGATTTTATTAACTTAATTATAATTCATATTGAATTTATAACCACTTTAAAAAAAATCATTTTGACTCATTTCGAATCAAAATCTGATTAATTGCATTTTTATATTATTAACTTCCATTATTAAATTAATCTAAAATCCCAAATTCAAACTATCGACTGTTCATTCCATCCTACAATCCCAATATCATAATTTAAATCCAATTAGACTTAAACAAATTTTAGAATCTAATTTTTATATCTATTTACACTCAGAATCACCAATTATTCCAATTCCAATATTAAATTATTATTATTATTATTCAAATTTCAATTTAATTTCCGTATTTGAAATCTTACCAATTCTATCAGCTTAACCAAAATATTTTATTCCAAAATTCAAATTATAATCCATATTTAACATTTAAAATGAATTAAATGTTCAAATCCGATGATCCAAAATTTCGGGTCGTTACATTCCTCCCCCCTTATAAAAATTTCGTCCCCGAAATTTGCTAAGGTAGAAGAATGTTCCAAACCCAATAACAAAACCTACCTAATGAAAATCTTAAATTCACTTTCCAAAACCCTTTAGCCCAATCTTAAATTCATTTGTTTTATTTACTCTAAAGCTTTAAATTCTAACGTATTTCAAAATAACTTTCCAAGTTAATAAATATTTTTTTTTCCAAAATCCCAAAAAATTTCTAACTCCCAAAATTTCCGGAAAATTTTGGCAGAGTCTCCTTTGCACGGAGGAGCTTTCGCGATATCGCGATACAAATAAATATATATACATCGACCCACATGTTCGGAAACCAACATATATCACAATATATGTATCATTTTCCAATTATATTTGCGTAGGCGTACCTTTTTAGCAAATTTTAAAAGCAAGCGGCTAATATTTAGCATATATGCGCTCCAACTCTCTCGAACGCCTCCCGTACCTGTACTTTACTCAACAAACTCATCAGTTTCCAAAAATATGAACATTTTTAACAACATTTCCAATATAAATGTAAGCCAAACATATCCATTTCATAATCAAATCAACAATTTGCATGGTTTCATAAGTAAACCATATTTTATAACATGTATAAAGTTTCCTTTTCTAATGCCAAATCCCACTTATTTCACACAAAGGATTGACATACAAGTTTCGCTATTTCAATTCATACTCTACCCAATTTTCGAATTGATTCACCAAGCAAATTTCATTTCAATTTGTTACCTTTGCATTTCTATTATAACTCACTTACATCTTTACTCAAATCCATTTATTAAGATTTTAGCCCATTCTACTTTCATCCAAACCAACTTCATTTTATTTCACTTGAATGATTTACATTCAAGTTTACTATATACCATCCATATTTTCCCTAACCATTTCATCTTTGCACCAATTACTCCCATATTCACAACAAATTGGTTTATAGGCCTTACTTACATCAATTTACTTCAATTTAGTTCCCAATTTGATTCACAATCAAATTTTACTTTAAATTTGGAGTATTGTGCATTACTTTTATGACCCATTATCATTCATATATGAAATCACTTAATTAGATTGCATTTATCTAATTAATTTAAAACCATTTTTTTTGCTTCTTCAAATCAATTCACATGCATCCATATACAAACTCTTTGAATTTTATTCCAATCCATATCAATTTATTTAAAAATCAATTTCAATTGCTTATTAAACAACTCAATTCCGAATACATGTAATTTTCATGTCATTCGAGCAAAATAACTACCACTTAAGCATATAACCATTAAAATTAATTCTACTTAGATTATATTAATTTCATTCCATCCCGGATTATTTACAACCCATACATCCTTAATTTATCACAATAATTAATTAAAATTCTCTCCACTTGCATTTCAATGCCTATTACCCAACAAAATTTATCCAAGACAACATCATTCAATTTGCTTATATTCTTCCAATTTTCATTATCTTCTTATATCAATTTTATTTTATTTTCATTTGATTCTCGTCCAAATCAATTCCAATCCATCTACTTGCATTCCAATTTTATTATCTACTCAAATTTCATTTAAAACTATTTCATAAGCTTAACCATAACCATCTCACCATATTCTTAAATGATTTCAATTCCATAATATCTCAGTTTATTTCCATTTTAATCGATTCTTACCAAAACCAAACCATTTACAAATTTTAATGCACTTTGTTTATTTATTTTATCCATTTTAAATTTATTCAACTTTACACTTCATTTCTGAATTTATTTTATTAACAATGTGGCCACTTCAAATCATTTCACTCACTGGAATTTATTTACAATTCAAACCATCACAATTATAATTCAATTTTATTTTTCATTCACACTCTCAACTTTTTATTGTCAAAATTAACTTTCATACCAGAGCTGGGTTTTCATTTTCTTTCCAAAATTCCCTTAACAAACCCCCAAAATCTTATCCATGCCAATACAAATCTCCTTTAATTTAGTTTACACTAAATTCACCTTCAAGCTTCTCTTTACTTACCTTCGCTTACGCTAAATTCATTCTCAAACAATTTCTTAGAATTTAGTTGAGTTAAAAATTTATTTACACGATATTATTTTTACTTTCCTGAATTAAATTTTCTTTCAATTTAATTCTTTTCAAATTCTAATTCAAGTTCAACCAAATTTATTTAGCCATCTTGAATTCATACCATTTCCTTTACTATCTTCAATAAGAATTAAATTCCATTCATTTCTATTCTTAACACAATTGAATCTTGTTCTTAATTAAATCCAAATCCATCTCAATTCCATTCAATTGAAGTTAAATCCAATTCAATTCGAATTTTAAATTTTAATTCTCCATATACAAGTTCAAAACTTATTTACAAGCTTAAGTTCATTCACATCTTTTATATCTCACTTTACCTCATCTTACTTACACTTCATTTAGAATTAAGTTTGAATTCACCACATCATTCAACTATTTCCCTTCTATTTTATAATCCCATTTACTTAGGTTTACAATCAAATTTTCCATTCTTAAGTTCATTTCCATTTTAGAATTACAACTTCAAATGTTATATATATGTATCCCTGAATTCTTAAAGATGCAAATTTTCTTTCCATTTAATTCCTTGCACAAATTTAAATCCACAATTCCAGATTATAAGTATAACATTTAATAGCTTATGGGTACAATTCATTCACAAAGAACCACAATTACATAGTCATCTTACATCTCAGTTTAATTCAAATCAATTTGATTCTAGGTCCAATTTATTTAACTTATCTAAGTTAAATTCAAATTTTTTATTCACGTCAATATATTTCATTCATTTCCATATACTCTAGTTAAATTTTCAATTTCAGGATTCAAATTTTCATTTCTTCCTTATTAATATCAACTTCACCAAATAAGTACAATACTTGATTCATATTTGACTTCACAATTTTACTTTTAAATAGAATTTCCAGAATTCAATTACCCGGGTTTATTCCAAAACCAATTTGAAATAATAAATAGCTCATACACTCCTGGTATATCAAACCAAACTTCCAAATTTCCAAAACAATTTGTTTTTGCCAAAACAATTTCTTCCCTTCGAAATTTGCAAAATTACTGTTATACCCAACAAGTCCATACAATACCATAACCAAGTACTAGGAAAGAAATCCATCACTTTAGAAACTCGAAAATGAATTCTAATGATGTGGCCAGCATCATCAGGATTATTTTCCAGCGACTGAAGTGAGTTCAATGCTTTCTTACTATCCCAAATTCATTTCAAAACAGTTCCCATTCAAACATACTTCCCAAAATAATATTCCAATATTGCCTTCAAACACCTTGGCAAGCATTTCAAACTTTCCAAGGATTTTAAATTTCCAAACCTTTGGTCTCATTACATTTAGAATCCTTTCCAAGACTTCCGGGATTTAAATTCTGGTTCAATTCAAATTTAGTTATTCTTCTTTTGCATAATTTATACCTATAGAATCTATTTGATTATAACCATTTGGAATTTTAGATTAAATTTTAGATTCTTATTTGATTATAGTATTAACAACCAATCAACCAAATATATAATATTTTAGAAAATTATTTCTTTTATAACAAAATATAATTTGGGTAAAATCATTTCATTTACCCACTTTAAAACAATACTATGTCGGTTTATCTTGTTTAAGAGTTTAAAAACCCCTATCGATACGGTTGTACTTCCCGCACCGACCAGAATTCATAAACACTCAACCGATAAGTCAACACAGTATAAAAACAAATTTTATATTCACTAACAAGTACGCTCTCATATCTATTAATACACTCAACTCATTATAGAGTACTATTGACTCTGTTTAATGAGTAAGTTCCCCACCAAAGCTAGGTTGTCGCCAACCTAAGCTCTGATACCAAGTGTAACAGCCCGCAAATCCGTACCCCTTGAGTCAACACTATTCTACATCAATTAACTCAAGTGGAACAGAAATACGAACCATTTGGGTTTAAGAAGAAGAGATAGAAGAAGAAGAAGAAGCTAAACAGTATCAGAATCTCACAGTCGCAGTGGAATAAAATATAATAGTAAATATAGAACTTTACACAAAATGAAATTTATAACTGTTCTATACATCATATCATCACAGTATCTCATACACACAATAAATACCAGTCAGACAAATCCATACAATCACAGCAGCGGAATATATATAGGTACTGATAATACGTCTCGGACTCCAGCTCTTCTCCTGCTCCAAGCATCCTGTCCTGAACAAATAATACTCGGTCTGACCCGAGCATTATAATGAAATAACATCCGAGTCAGTCTGGAATACCAGCTGATAATAATGCATCCAAATTGATTATTAAAGTTTCAAAAATCTTTTGAAAAACAAAAGCATCTCGTAAGACCACGCCACAAATAAACATGTCGGGTTTTTACCATACGATAGCTAAAACACTTTTTATAGAAATCCTCTGATATTATAATAGGATCTATTTACAAGTACTTATAAAATAGCCGAAATTGTTACATCTATTAAATTCCAGCTACTAGCCACAAAAGTGGGTAATACAAACAAAACTCGTACAAGGCTCGTAGGGAGAATGGATTTCCAACAATGACTAGGCACTGGGGTACCACCTGTCACAGTACGGGGCCTAGATCACCGTACCGAGAACCACTCCCGATCCCCTGCAACACAAGGCCGGACCCATCCCTTACTGGACAGTTCCGAATAAGATCACCCCGTGGTTGGGATCAGCAACCGCACCACTAAGCCGAAATAAAAAGGGACATCTAGACAGGGATGGCCTTACTCTCCAGTGGGGGCTACCCACGAAGCCTTGCTGCTTATCCCCTGATTTTCAATCATTCCTATTTAATGAGGCTTGTGGCTAAGCGTTACCTTTGGAACGTTTCTCTTAGAATGCCCATCGCCCTCCTGACGATGTTCCGAAAGCATTCGTCCATACAAGTCCGTCCCGGGTTCGAACGGAAACGAAGGCACCACTCCTACTACATCCATTTTTGAAATATCCTCAGGATTAGTAGCGACTAGCCCTTGCACTTCACTGCTCCATCTTCGACTTCGAACACGTTTTTCGCACGAAACGTACAAACCGGATCGAAGTGGTTTTCGAGAAATAAATCCCGATCCCGGTCTCTCCGAAACGATCAACGCATTTGTCCAATATTGATAGTCGGTGATTTAACTATCAATTAACATTCACAAACATCCATCACACAATAAATAATTCCCACATTATTTATTTGCCTCAAATATCTTTAAAGGATATATTTCCAAATTTTCAAAACGCATTTGAAAACAATTTCCCAAAGTTCTTCCTTTACAAGGTAAATCCTTTACCATATATTCCCATTGGAGAAAACCAAGTTCAAAAACATTTAAATTTAAACAGTTAAAACATTTAATACTGAAATATACTTTAAAATACCTAAATTTACTTCTAGTTACTTACTCAAAAATATAAATTTGAAATAAGTGAAGTAAAACTATTTATTAAGATCTAAACTTGATTTTTACATAAAGTTTAGTTAAACTAAATTTAAAGGTAGAGTTTTAAAAAGGATTCTTAATAATTCAAATAACTTTATTCAAAACTAGCCTTTTAATAAATCCATTTGTAAAAATAATTACTAAGATATTCATACAAATTTACTATTGCTAATTTATTAATAGTTACTTTAAAATAATAAATTTCAAAACACTCTTTAAAACAAGTTTGAACTTTAGACTTCCTTTTAATAAAATCTGTTTAAAACTCGAACTAGGTTTTCCCAGGGAACTCATTTCCACTTAAACATCCCAGAAATCCTTCTTATAATTTCTGTCGATTTATTCAATTCAGATTTATGGTTTAATAACATAAATTTACTTCCCACGTTTAAATAACTTCTTACGAAGCTTAACCACATTTCCATTCCCGGAAATTTACTTTCAAAGTGTAGGTTTTAAAAATCTCTTTTTAAATAAACTATTATAAATTTATTTAATGAAATCATATTTAATTTCCACGAAACATTATTATCAAAATACCCCTTCGTTATTTTTAACAATTTATAACTTCTTATTCACGTTTATCACCAGAATTTCCATACCTTCACATTTACCAACTAATACATATTCCACTTTATTTATATTTCCCAAATTTCCAAATTTTCATTCTTCACCCAACCTAGATTCCAAATTTATTCCCTTAAATTCTTTATTTATCAAATTCTTTATTTCTTTACAAACCCAATTTATTAAATTTTATTTTTAAAATTCTATGTGAATACTTATCCAGCGATATCATAGAACAATTTAATTCAGAGTTATCAATCTCAATATATAAACATGTTACATCATCAATTTTAAAATGATTACTATAGGGTGAGGAATCCAGTTGGATCCCTCCAACCTGTTTTTCCCTGCATCCACAATTATTAGCACATCACATATATAAATATCAATCCAGACTGATAACAACAATTATATTCGACCAATCACACAGATATTTAAACATTAACTATATAAATCAGCCAATATCCAGATGTGAGTGAGAATAACTCACCTTGAGTTTCAGCGAGCGTTCGAAATTTAAATTAAACCGAACGACGTTCGATTTAACTCAAATTTCTACTTGCCCAGAATGAATCCGGAATTGCTCCACTGCGTGGAACGTGCTTCTGCGATTCCGGTGCCATAAATTTCGTCAAATTCTGATTACATATGAAATAGATATGAATTGTATAAGTGTTGCACCTTAATTTAAAACAATTCCTTTTTATTAATAATAATATTATACCACTCAATCATCAGCCTTCCATTCCAGAGGGAAATCACGTTCGTACCCTCTCTTCTCTCATCATACACCCAGGAACAAGCACGAACGAAAACAAACCCATCATCATCGATTAGGGTTTTGAAATCGCGCCTACAACGTCGCATCCAACTCGATCGGGAACCACTGCACGAACGGCATCGAAAGCTCCACTAATGCCTTCGACTATGACGAACTCGAACTCCCCATGGCTGCGCAAATCACGTACGAACACCAGCGAACGGAAGCCATAAACTCCATCAAACGACAAACTTAAGCAAGATCTACCGTTGGATCTGTAGATCCAGATGCTCTCTACGATTTTCCAGTTGGAGATTTTCGAAATCGTAGCTTAGATTGAGAGATTTCGAGGAAGAAATGAAAATTATTACCGGCCATGAAAGAATATGGTGGCGGCTCCTGATAATGGATTAGGGTTTAGATTATTATAATGTTTTATAACTTTAATTAATATTATTTTAATTTTACACTTCAAATGTTAACGACCCATGCAAACGAACTCCAAATCTTACGTTCCAATAGGCGTTTCTAGGGTTTTTCCATGTTCCGGACACAATGGAACAGGTTTCGTATGCTAATTCGGTCATACGTGCGAGTTACAGAATTAAACGATCAATTTTAATTTAAACCGATTAAAACGATTTCGATGCGTTTCGAGCTGCCACGGTCAAATGACAACTCTGATTGCTATGAAAATTGAAATCCGATAATAACTAACTATTACGAATCCAATGGAACAGGTTTTGTCGAATTGCGAGACTGTGCCCCGGAAGGCTATTTTAACTCGTCGATAAATTCGAGCGATTTTCAAAATTGCCAAAATCACTTAAAATTTCACCTTTAAGATTTTATTAACTTAATTATAATTCATATTGAATTTATAACCACTTTAAAAAAAATCATTTTGACTCATTTCGAATCAAAATCTGATTAATTGCATTTTTATATTATTAACTTCCATTATTAAATTAATATAAAATCCCAAATTCAAACTATCGACTGTTCATTCCATCCTACAATCCCGATATCATAATTTAAATCCAATTAGACTTAAACTAAATTTTAGAATCTAATTTTTATATCTATTTACACTCAGAATCACCGATTATTCCAATTCTAATATTAAATTATTATTATTCAAATTTCAATTTAATTTCCGTATTTGAAATCTTACCAATTCCATCAGCTTAACAAAAATCTTTTATTCCAAAATTCAAATTATAATCCATATTTAACATTTAAAATGAATTAAATGTTCAAATTCGACGATCCAAAATTTTGGGTCGTTACAGCTGATTTATACTTAAAGGCAGGCCCAAGTACTTGACTGGCTGGTTACCAACATTGAATTTAAGAATGCTTAAAATTTCTTCCTTGCATTTGCATTCTTTGCTGAAATAGATTTTGCTTTTGCACTCATTAACTTTTAATCCAGCAAATATTTCCAACTTTTTAAAAATGCTAGCTACAGAATTAGCACTTTTAGCATCTGCATTGACAAATAAAAGCAAATCATCAACATATAAAAGGTGAGTAATGGAGGGTCTAGTTCTGTTTATAGCTTTAATATTCCCCTTGCTTTGTTCAGAATCAATTAGGAAGGTGAAATATTCCATTACAATAGTGAATAGATAAGGAGAGAGAGTATCATTGCCTAATTCCCCATTTAAATCATCATATGAATTATAGAGCGCCTATTTATTTTATCAAATGCTTTGTGTAAGTCAATTTTAATACACATAACACTCTTGTTTTTAATGTTAAAGTTTCTAATTTACTCATGAGCAAGCAGAGTGTTTTTAATAATAAGCCTTCCAAGGATGAAGGCATATTGGTTTTCAAAAATTAAAATTTTTAAAAACACTTTTATCCCGCTGCAAAGAATGGAAGATATAATTTTATAAATGAAGTTACAACAGGAAATAGGTCTGTAATCTTCCATCCCAATAGGATTAATGATTTTTGGGACAAGGGTTATAAAAGTAAGACCGGGCTTTTATCATTATTAGCATTGAAAATAATTTTTTTAATATCTATAAACTAACATGAGCTAATAGATGTTCCTAACTGTTTTCTTTTAAAAAGAACTTAACATTGATATTAGGAAAAGAGGTCATATATTCATTTGTGTTAAACAACTCTGTGAAATAACTAACGACTTCTCTATCAATCTCATTTGAATTCTTGAAAGAATTTCCATTAGCATCAATAAGTTTGCCAATGATATTTCTATTTTCCCTATTTGTCATTTTGGCATAATTTTTTTTGCTAGCTTCATCTCCATTAGAAAGCCAGTCAACTTTTGCCCTTTTTCCTTAAATTAACTGAATGCACATAAAGAGAAGAGATGAGTTTATTTTAAGCCTGAAAAAGACTATCGATAATATTACTATCTGAGAAATAAGAATCTAGAGCATTCTGTAATTTCTCACGGTCGGCTCTAACTTGTTTAAGCTCAATTTTGTTTCTACTGTTGTTCTAGCTTTTAATATGACCCTTAGCAATTTGTAGAAATTTGGAAAACTTAAATTGGGCAGTGTCCTGAATTTTAAATGACAAGCATTTATTAATGATATCTTTATAATTTTCCTCAAATACCCATCCATTTATAAATCTGAAAGGAATATTTTTCTTGCAAATCATATTTTCAGTGAGAAATATTTGAATAGGGGTGTGATCACTTGTAGCTTGAGGTAGTTTGAAACATTTGTAATGAGGAAATATACAAACAAACTTTTGGTTGATTAAGATCCTATCAAGTTTGCAATGAATATTTCTAAACTTACCAAACTTCCAAGTAAATTTGTTTCCTATAGTATTATCTTCAACAATACCGGTCCTTAAGAAGAATTAGCTAATAAGTTCTAATTTGCTAAAAGGGACTGGTATGCCACCTCTTTTATCAGATGCATGCGTGATGGTGTTAAAATCAGCCATTATAATCCAGGGATGAGAGATTTTCATATTTAATTTCTCAATATGATTCCATAAATCAAATCTATCATTTTCAAAATTTGATGCATATATAAAAGTGACTTTTATAAAAGGACCACTTTTATAAGAATACATACGGTGAATGTATTGGAAGTCTAAAAAGTGGCTAGCTAAATTCCAAACATTATCATCCCATAAAATAAGGATTCTACCATTACCTCCATTGATTATTGTTTATAATTCTCTAATTGGAGAGATACCTGATATGATAATCAACAATTTTAGAATTGTCTAATTTATGTTCTAGAAGACCTATTATACTAGGCTTTTTAGACATAATTAAATCGGAGACATCCTATTTTCTAATGGGAGAGTTACGTCTTCTAACATTCCAAGAAATTATTGACATAGATAAAATAATGAATTATAAAATTATAAAGGATACTCAAAGGATATGTAGATAATTAAATCACTATAACTATCCTGTCATCTTCCTATACTTCCAGCTTCTTTCCCTTTTATTTACATGCTGAGTCATTTTTAATTTTTAGAAGCTTTTCCCATTTATCATTTTTTGAGATGTACTTTTCTCTGAATTCTTTATATGTAACATCCTCTACTTGTTCTACAGAAGAGATATCATTTAAGCTTTTGATTCTAGATCTAGTTTTCTTTCTCTTTTTCTTGTTTTTGTCTGCAGATGTTTTTAGGATGAAACGGCATTAATTGCTGCTTGAATGGATTTTCCAAATAGAGGCTTCTTTTTTTGTGGAGTGAAAGTGTCTGGAAGTAAAGCTATGGCCGTGCTTTCTGGAAGAGCATTTAGATCTGACAGTTTCCACATTTTTGAAGGACATTGATCCACATTCATGCTATCCTCTAAAATATTTTCCTAAGCAGAAGTCTTAAAACCTATAGTCTCTCCATAGATGCATTTGGAAGATCCAACTCATTTTCATTAACATTGATTTCCTGCAAAATCTGAGGGGAGTAACTTTTTTTACTTTGCAAATGTTTTTGAATGTCTGCACTAGTTACATAGCCTGCATCCATAGTAATATCATGAGCCTCTAAATCATTAAAAGAATTTTGATTTAAAGTATTCTTTGACTGTAGGACTGATCCAATTTGCAATCCATCATATAAATTTTGTGCGTTCACATTTTTCTCTACATTCATCTCTATTGCAGCATTATTTACTCTGCACTTTTCTTTCCAGATTTTTTTTTAGCAGTGCAATTTTCATTTGTATGACCAAAACGTACACAAGATTTGCATCTTGGAGGTATCCACTAATATTCAATCTTTTGCACTATAATATCACCATCATACATTGTGATGTTATCTTCATCAGGTAAATCTACATCAGCTTTTATTTCAACAAGAATTCTTGCATAACTCAGTCTTGTTTTTTAGTTGTTGGTTCATCCAACTTCAGGGGAATACCCACCACACTCGCAATAGCACTAAAAGAATCTTTATCCCATAATCTTAGGCTTAATTCAAGCAGACGAATCCAAATTGGCATAGTGATTAAAAGATCTTTGTCGAAAATCATTTTCTTGCTCCATTTTTCAATATAACAAGCTTGCCATTTATAAAATATGGCCCCCCATTTAGGGTTTTTTCAGTCACCAATTTTGGAAAATCTAATTATGAAAAACCCATTATTTCTAGTATAGATTTCAAAGCTTCCTGTGCGGTTTCAATTGCGGGAAATATGTCTTAAAATAATGATACGGTGGACAAGGACCGAACACATAAGTGATAACTGAAAATCCCCACTTATTCTCTATGCGTTTATCTATATCCTCTTTCACAGTAACAAATCTTTTATTGTTGATATTGATAGGAGCAATATATATCAGAGTCTAACCCTTCTTTCCTTAGAAGATCAGCCCAAGAAGAGGCTGTCTGCAGCTTCTATGCAGTAACTACATTCATTGGAGCATTGGAAACATGGCTTCTTAAATCCAGCAGAGGCTTAGATACATTTCTTGATTGTGAATTGTATTTTCTTGAATCAGATTTCCCTATAATAAGTGAATTGGAATTTTGACCAAAACCAAATTGGAATTGTATTGATAATTAATTGTACATTTACATTTACTTCTTCACGTTGTTAGTTAGTGTAAGAATACAACAATATAATCTAATATAGTAAGCATTTGAGTACATTTACTTATTCACGTTGTTACTTAATGAAACTAACTAAAATGAATTGAATGGGAAAGAAGAATAATGTGACTAAAACCAAATTCCATAAGTTCTAATGTGATATATTGTTAACGAAGAGAATTGGTGTAACCAATTGTTACCAAAAGGTACTTCTTAAAATTGTGAAATTAGATTTTACCGAAGAGATTTATAAGCGATGAATTAAGTCATCCTATCACACCTCTAGATAACCTGACGTGTGAACATTAGCGTCGACAAATTTCTTTGTTAACCTGATATGTAAGGAGAGGTTAGTCCAACTCAGTCAAAGGCTTGAATAACCTAATGCAAAGCACAAGAGAAGTATGCAAATGTAGATTCTAGTCCAATAACAATAGAATGGAGTATGCATGTTCATAGCCTAAGTAAAGTATTAGTAGTCATATGCATGTCGAAAATTAAACAATTCATCAAATAGCTTTATTCGATTGAAGTATGCCATGTATTGTTCATTGTTCAAGTCCTTATGTATGAAAGTCACAAATGTACAATCCACTCTACAAAATCTTCAATTTGATTTAGGGTTTACAACTTAGAAATGTAAAAAATAAGATGAGAAGAATTTGTCACTCCCATGTATACATAGGGTCCATATTTATATCGGTGGAAGCAGGTGGTATAACTGCCACATGTCCTTCGATATGTTGTGTGAATTGTTGATATTCGATATTCTTTTATATTTCTAATATTTGATATCCTTTGTTGTGCTGATGACATTCGACATCCTTCTCTATATTGATGACATTCGGAATTCTTCTTTGTATAGATGAGATGTGGCAACCTACATAACTGTAGACATTCGTTATTCTTTATGTTCTTTGACGTTTGACATACTTTGCTGCTTGTGAAGCTCAAGAACACTTGCCACTTATGGACACCTTAGAGTGGTCATAGTTGTAAAGGCTCAATACCTATTGCTTGTTTCATAGAATCTCGATTTACCCTTTTCATGACTATGTATTTGATATCTCTTAATAATGTTGCACCCCTATGTACTCTCCATTCAATTATCACTCTATGTTTTAGTGGTTCAGCAACTCTCTTTGATTGTCTTCGGTATCGATATCCTTTGTATCATAGTATCTTGGTAGTTGTTTATATTTGACACCACTTTTACGCTTATTATATGCTCGATAACTTGAGAAATTTTTTAGGATATGATATCTCTTCCTCCTTACATGCTCGATAACTCCTATAGTTGTTGAAGCTCGATACCTCCTCTTCCTTCATTCAAGCTCAATTAAACTTATAGCTCGACATATACTTAATGTGATATCTTTTTGATTATTAAGGTTTGATAACCTTCTTGTTATGCTCATATTCGAAACCTTCTGGGGTTTGACAACTACTTGGAATTTGATACCCTCAGAGACTTGCCACTCCTTCTTTAAACATTCGAAACCTTTGATTATAGAGGTTCGACATCTCCTTAGAGTTGCTTGAAGTCGATACTCCTTACTGAATGCTTGATTGCTTTTCCTTCTTCATACTCGACATCTTGAATTCCGATATATTTTTCCTTGATATTCGACACCTTAATTTGCAGTAACATTTATCCCCCTCTTGTGTAGAAGAAAAATATTATACTTTAGTACACCGTTGACTTTTCAAGTTGCTACCCCGATAATGACGTTTGTCGCCTCAATAACCACATTGAAGCCTATTGGCATTCCATGCTGATCTCACCTATTTATTCGAATTTAAATCAATGCTTCTCATTGTTGTCCTTTTCTTCCCATTATAAATAGTTGTCTTCTTCTTCTTCAATATTTTACCTGTAAGTCATTCTTAAAACAACAATTTTAGCTTTCCATTTTAATCAAATATTTTCGATTTTCACAGCGCTTGAGCTTGATTTCAAGGTTTGATTTCTATCTTTAATCAATTTAGATAAAGCGATGTTTTTTTTAATTTTTGAGATTAAGTTTAATCGATTGGGTGCTTTTATGATTACGAGAATATTAGCATTTGAAATTACTGTTGTCTATGGTATGTTCTTTACCGATTGATTGAAGTTTGATAATATTTACTGTGAATTCGAAAAATTTCTAAAAACTTTATAATTTTCTGGAGTTTTGATTATGATAAAATTGATACCCTTTTAAGATCTCGACACTTAATTTGGTCAAATTTTAAAAACTCAACATCCTCTTTATATCCTACGACTTGCCACGAATTAGTCCTTGGTTTTTAATTTATTAGTTTTTTGAAATTCACATCCAATTTTAAGTTCAAAACCTTTTTAAGTTTTTATCGACTACTTATAGTTTCGATAATCAGTTTAGATGTATGTTATCTATCTAGGAACTCGATGACTAGTTATAAGCTTGATAACAGTTTGAAAGATTATCATTTCGGTTATAAATTTGGTAACTTCATAGTGTATCTATCCCTTCATAGATTCAACAACTAATTAGAGAGTTATTATATAGGTTACAAGCTTTATATCTTGTTTATGTTTAACACCATACTATAGATTCGAAAATTAGTTATATCATGAACTGTTTATGCATTTGATACCTTACAAACTTGATAATCGGTTGACGAATTTCTAAATAATTCTAAACTCACTTTATTATTTATGAATTTGATACTTTATTTGGATTCGACATCGGGTTACGGTTCAAAACACTAGTATAATCTCAGTAAGGTGTTATAAGTATGATATCTTGATCGCACCCTTATGACTAGTCAAGATTCGACATCCAGTCATAAATCTAATAGGTACCAATGAGTTTCCAATTGGCTATGAAAACCTTAAATATCTATAGACTCGATATCTCGTCATAGGTTCGATGTCTAGAATGTTAGGAAATCAAATCTACGGTTTCGATGACAACAACTGTATAATGGAATCAAATATGCATATATATTTATATATGCAAGTGACTACAAGTCGATAGGATCAAAGAAGCACAAGAAAAAGAGCATAAAAACTAATATGCACAATATCATACGTTTGGGTGCACAAGCCAGACGTCTGAAACAGTTCTCTAGAACAATAGACAGACTGAACCAAACGTCTGGCAACTGCACTCAGACGTGTGATCTACACTATATTAAAAAAAATAGTATCAGACGTCTGAAACATATTCCAAACGTTTGATTTCAAACTCGGATTATAAATAAAACTTCAACTACCACATTCAAATAGACATCTCCGCTTCTTCTCGCTGCAACTCTTCATCATCAACAGAAGTAACTGTAGAAGCACTAGTTAATGGATGCAACTACTCAAGATACCTATCTACAACTATATATAACATCAAGAATCAAGAGAACAAATCACCTTACGTACTTACGCTCTCTAATTACATACTCTATCATATATTCTTGATCTCTAGCCATCTATACTTGTATTTTACTCTTCCAAATATTCAATTCTTCATAGACAATATTCTCTAGATATATATTGGAAGCATTTGTACTAGTTAGTCAATATCTGTGTCATAGAACACACATTTGACCAGAACAACTTATTGTAACCAAGCCTATTCCTCCGGATGAAGCGAGGGCGTTTGATAGTCGAATTCCGAAGGGGAGCTTCGAGACTGGACGTAGGATGGAAGGTCCAAACTAGTATAAAATCCTGGTATGCTTATTCTATGTTTACTTAGATTAATATTATTTTAGTTGCATCATATATTTTGTCACATATACTTGCATATACACTACACGATCCACCTTGTAGACTTTCAATTAGTATCAGAGCGAGGTTCGATCAAAGTACAGTAACACATTTTTGAATCATTTTAATATGGCAAGTATTTTTGAAGAAGGTCAATCCACAAAACGACCCTCGCTTTTTAATGGTTCCAACTATGCATATTGGTCAACATGTATGAGAATTTTTATGGAAGGTAATGAATTAGAAATATGGTCAGCCACTCAAAATAAATATGAAGCACCTGACACTGCTATGAACACATGGAATGATATATAAAAAAACCACAGCTTCTAATAATGCCAAAGCTATGAATGTTTTATTTTATTCATTAGATAAGAATGAATTTTCATGTATCATGTTATGTAACACTGCATATGATATTTTGCGTACCTTACAAGTTACACATGAAGGCACAAACAAAATTAAACAAACTAAGATTTCAATTTTACAAAAATCAATTAAAATGAAACAAAATGAATCTATAGTAGACTTGTACTCTAGATTCCAAACCATTCAACATGATTTACTGGCACTTGGAGTCAAATAAATAAATTTTGACTTAATATCTAGAATACTTAATTCTTTAACTCTAGAGTGGGAAAGAAAAGTATTAGCTATCGAAGAAGCTAATGATCTCTCAACACTCTTGGTTGAAGAATTGATAGAAAATTTAATGTCCTATGAAGCTAATTTGCAGGCATGAAAAGAATAAAATTCAGAGAAGAAAAACATAGCATTCCCAGCAAAGAAATGAAGACTCTGACTTAGACGAAGAAGAAATCGTATTTATTGCCAAAAAATACAACAAATTCAAGACTTTACGAAAATGACCAGATTTCAGAAAGGAGGAAAATCAAGCTCTACAAATCAAACATCAATCATATGCTACGAATGTGACCAATTTGGACATATGAAGAAAGATTGTCCCAAGCTCAACAATGATAAAAAGAAGAACAAATTTGAAAAATTCAAAAAGAAGAAAGCTTTCAAAGTAACTTGGGATGACTCGGATTCTTTATCATCATCAGACAATGACAGTGATAGTGACGGAGAACAAGCTAATGTATGCTTTATGGCACAAACTGATGAGGTATGTCCTGAACTTAGCTATGATGAATTGATAGAACTTAGCACGGAATTTGATGATAAATTCACACAAATTAAAAAATTGAATAAAGAAAATATAGCCAAAATAAGTAGATTAGAACTTGAAGTAGGAGTGTTAAAAGATCAAAAAAATTATTTTAGAGGCGGAACTAGAATTATCTCAAGAAAAAATTAAAAATAGTTTGGTTGAAAATGAGACTATGGCTATTGATTTTGGAAAAATCAAGTAGAAAAGGATAACTTGTTAAAAGAAAATATCAAGTTGAAGAGTAATATAGAAACATTGAAAACTGAAAATTTAGAATTAAAATAAAAATTAGATAAAATTACAAATAATGTTTTAGAATTAATAAAAGAAAATAAGATTTGGAAAATCTTATCAGAACTTCAAAACCATCAGGTAATAGAAATGGAATAGGATTTAAAAATATTCCTAAACAAAAAGGGAATAATATTAAGAAATATAGTTGTATTTATCAAAAGACTAAAAGATCACCTAAGTATAATACGAATACTAAAAATATAACAATTTGGATTCCTAATACAAATAATAATTTGATTAGACAAAACATATTAATAATTATTTAGATAATGTAGTCTATAATAAAAACTATGTTCATAAAGTTGCTAAACCTTCGTGGGTATGGCTATCTGCTCCTACTAACATCTAGGACCCTAACAAAGTATATGGGTATGAATTAAAATCATCTTTTATTATGCAAGTGCCCAAAATAAAAATAAGGAGAAATGGATACTTGATAGTGGATGCTCTAAGCATATGACCGGAAACTCAAAAATGTTATCAAATATAACATACATCAATGGTGGAACGGTAAATTTTTAAAATAACTCAAAAGGATACGTCGTTGGCATCGGAGAAGTCATCAACTCTTGTATTTCTAACTCCCCTATTATTACAAAGGTTTTGTTAGTAGAAAATACACAACCAACTTATTATTAGTCAATTATGCGATAAAGACTTTCAAATCAATTTCAAAAAAGATAGACATAATATTTTCGATAATAACAAACAACTTATCTTTGAGGGTTTTAGAAACAAAATATTTATATCTTAAATATGAATATAAATCGAAATTTTAATTCATGTTTAACTGCCAAACATGACGATATGGCATAAACAATTTTCTCATATTAATTTTAATATATTAATAAATTAGCAAAATATGAGCTAGTTAGAGGTTTACCTAAAATAAATTATAAAGTAGAAAATTTATGTGACGATTATCAAATTGGACAACTAAAGAAAATCTCTTTTAAATCTAAAAATAATATTTCAACAAAAATACCATTAGAATTTGTGATAACCCGGATTTCTGGGCATCTGTAATTGATAAAATAATTGGCTTAATTAATAAAAATACTGAATTTTTGATTGAACAAATGAAATTCTGATAAGCTAAAGAATATCTGGATATGTATATAAATAGATTTTTAATAGAATAATTATTTTCAAATTGAATTTGTGTTTAAATATGAGTTGGTTTTAAATTGAATTTGTATATTAATTTAGAATTAAAATTATAAAATTTAAAAGAAGAAGAAAAAAAAAGATTTCATTTTATATAAATTAATAGTACATATGTATGTAAACATAAATATAATATAAGGCAATTATTTAATAAAGATGTATTAAAATATACATATACAAATTCCAATAAAAGAATAATGATATAAATATCTTTTAAAATCATACTTTCTTTAATAACAAGTGTATGTGAAGTTTTGTTATCAATTTAACATTTGTAAAGGTAATAATATGCATGGTGAACAAGTGTCATTAGTTTCTTCTTTTGTTTATTTTTTTATAATAAAATAAAATAATTAAAAGTAAAACAGGTTATATATGTATAATGCTATTTCCCTCTTATGCTCTTTTACCTATGCTCAAAACTAACAAATACAAAGAAAACAAAAGCTGTAACTTTAAGCCAGAGAAGAATCAAAGGAATAAATTCATCTGCAATCCAAACTATAACTTAAAAACAACTTCAACTGGATTTGGCAAACAACTTCAAGATCAGTTTCAAAACAACCCTGATTCGATTAAGCAAGATTTTAGCAACTAAGGCAGATCAAAAAGTGGTTTTCTAGTCTTTAAAGTTTTCAAAAGATCTCAGGCATTTGCATGTTTCCTGTGCATAAGCAAATTCCTCTGTTCAAACTGCATGTAAGGTGAGTAAACTTTAAAAAATTAAAGTTTAAGTAACTAATATTGGTGGCATGTGGATTACTGTGTTAATATTTGCTTCGAGTATCTATATATATATATATATATATGCAAATCTGTATGTGACTGTTGAGTTTACACCTCTGATCTGAGTTTATGCCTCTGACTTTTAAAACTGTAGGCATAATTTACCTACAGATAGATGAATGTGACATGTGCTTAGTGAAAACTTGAAATGTGACTTGCATGAAGGTTTTATGATTCTGAAAACATGTTTATAGTTGCTGTGTGAATATCTGGAAATGATATTCTTCCTGCTTTAAGTTCCAGAAAATTTAAACATAGATTAAAAATTGCAAGCGAGTAAATCTTTCTTCCTATACAGTTTGAAAACAGTAGTAGTTCAGATCTAAAAGTATCTATGATGTTACTTAAATGTTGTGATGGAAGTTATTTTGAAAAATGCTTTGTAAATGCACAAAAATGTGAATGCATGTATATAGGATATGTCTGCATATACTCCTCTGACAATTTACAGGCTATAAAAAAAGAGAAGAAGAAGAATTTTTTTTTAAATCTCTCCCTGTGATCGAATTTAAGCTTAGATCTTTAAATAAAAGATTATTGAAGGGCTATAACCTTATTCTTAAAAATAATTTTAAAGGGTTATATTAAGGCATTATTTCAAAATTTGAAATTTTACAGTAAACCAAATATAAATGTTAAAAATAAATCATCATTATTTGGTAATTTGAAATTCAGATCAGATTAGTAAAGGAAGAAGATGATTTTAGGAAGTAAAATTAGGATTTTTAGTATGATGATTGTTGGGTTATACTTTGATGATCAATATTGGGTTTTTTTTCGATCACTGTCGATCGGAGGCAAGTTAGTGGTCGAAACTTAGGCTAGAGGAGGATGAGGAGTAGGGGAGCTCGAGAAAATTGGTGAGGGATTTTTTCTGATGGCCAGAGTTAGTTGAGGAAGGTGATTTAGGGTTTAATGACATGATTGGGATGACGGGGTAATCGAGGATGGTACGTCGACAAGGATGGACCGGACTCATTCAAATGTGGGGAAATGGTTCGTCAGGGAGTGGCGTGACTTCAATGTGGTCGGCGGGGATACCGATTATCGGAGGTGATGGCTAGGAGGGGTTTTTTTTCCGATCATGGTGGGTTACTGGGTGCGTTCGCTCTGTTCGATTTTGATTGCTTGGTGGTATCTTAAATCTGGGAGGTTGAGGAGGATGGTAAGGTGGTGTGCGACTTGTCTAGAGTCGAGGCGTCGATCTACGGTGGACGGCACGACCGTGCATGTGCACGCGTTTCCGTTCATACCTGAGTTGGTTTGGGCTGTGTAAATGATGAAGTTATCTCATATGTTGCTCGAGATTTTTTGGGGGTCGACTCGGGGTAGATAGTAAACGCGAATGACTCGAGTTGCTCCAGGTTTTTCATCCATTTGTCTCGGGTTCCTGGTATTAATGAACATGTGTTTTTCAAAAGCAAGAAAAAAAAATTCATGTTTTAAGCTTTAAGAAGAAGTTACATAATTTAAAGGTAAAAACAAATACAAGTTTTCAAAATTAAAAGTACAAATTATATAATTTCTAAGGAAATATAAATCAAGTTTTAAATGAATTTCCAAAATTATAATATTTTAAATTGTTTGATTATTTAATAAGTTAAATCCTATATGCTTTAAGATGAATTAAAATTGTGATCAAATGGACTACAAATTATTTAATGTATTAAGGATAGTTACTTAAATGAAATAACTTAGTGTAAGTAATTAAAGAATAAATTGTTAGGAATTAATTACATAGAGTAATTAATTAAGGATTGATTAATTTAATTAATGATTTAATTACTTGATAATTAATTAATGATTTAATTTTCGGGTTAAATGATCACCTTATTCTAAAACTTAATTAATGATTTAATTAAGCAAAGGTAATCATGATGATAAAATGTTTCAAAATGGTAATAAGGCATTGATAAGGGAAGGATTATCCAGCTATATTTAATGAGATGAATGGGATTTATTAATTAATTAAAGATAGTCATTTGGTACTTGATTAAGTAATACTTAATGAAATTTATAAGTAAATTTACTTCGTGATGTAAATAATGGATTATAATTACTTAGGGAAGTAATTAATTGATAATTACCGAATGTCATTAAAAGTGTTAATGATGGAAGTAATTTGGATCAAATTATTTTGTATAATTAATCAAGGAATTAATTAGAGAATAAATTAAGGATCAATTTGTTAAATGAAGTAATTAAGGAAAGTTAATTACTGGATGACATTAATCAAGGGTGATTAATAATTATAGTTAATAATTAATTTAATGAGGTAATTAAAGGTTAATTACTGTATTTGGTTAAGAATAAATTAATTTGTGAAATTAATTTAAGGGATAGATAAGAATGATATGGGAAGCCTTTGATTAATTGTTATCTCTAATTTATGGTTCGTGATGATATGTGATAAGATATATTTAATTTAAACTGTGATGAGGTGGTTTTCTATGGATGATGAATTACTGTGACATTCTGTTTCTAAAAGTTGAATTGTATTTCACTTGGATAAATTGAGTTAAGATGACATAGGGTTTGAAGAGACCGGAGTCGGGTATTAGTAAATACCCGAAACCACTTCGATTCTTTATAGATTGATATGAGAAATCAATAAGCATGTTAGGAATGATTTAAGTGAATTGGACCATTTAATATAAGTTTGGCACTTAGAAATGGATGTGTGAAATAAGCAATATCTATAACAGTTTGTGTAGTTGTATATTAATATAAGTTACCCGGGTTTATATGAGTTGTATACTTTTGTATTACATGTTAGTTGGGTTTACTCACGCTGGTTTCCAGCCTGACCCGGGTGTTACTTTGACGTGATGCTCGGGTCAGACCGAGTATTACAGATTTTCAGGTAAGGACGTTCTGGAGCTCAGAAGGCGAGCTGGATGATAGAGACGCATGGAGAGTTTCCACTATGATATTGTATATATCTGAGACATGTTAAATTGTATCAATCCAATGTTGTATAAAATTGTTGTAACTCTGATATATCGATGAAAATTAATAGATACAGTTTTCTTTGGTATAACTATTATTGATATTATATTTTATCCGCTGCAAATGTGAGATTGTGTGTTTCTTTTCTGTTCTTCTTCTATCTCTTTCTTCTTTTCTCTAACTATCTGGAATTTTCAGGATCGAAAATTTCAGGTCGTTACATTTGGTATCAGAGCTGAAGGTTAAGCGAGAACCTTGGCTCTGGTGGGATTACTCATTAAGGATAGGGTAAGTGGTACCCTAGGATGAGTAGAGTATATGAATATGAGAGAGCGTACTTGTTATTTTCTTATATAAAGGTTTTTAAATGATTTCAAAAAGTAAATGAATCTTATATAAGAAATAGATTATCTATTATATTAAGGAAATTGGCCTCCACCTCAAACACAACCTGAACCTTCACAAGAGGTGGAGCAACATCACGAGAATACTCCTCCTCCTGCTGCACCGTTTGATTATACGTACCAAGATGATATTTTGGAGACTCACACTGAGACGAATCCAAATGAGAGTATTTGTGATTTAACTCTTCAAAATCAGCTTATTTTATCTCGAAATAAAAAATTATTGGCTAAGCGCGTTGATAGTTTTGAAACATCTTTTGCTTCTTGCCTAGCCACGGTTGAAATGTCACTTTCAATTACATTATCCGTTCTAAAGGAAGTTCTTCAAAGGGTTCGTGGTCCTACGCCACCTTTAGAAAATTGGCCAACTCCAGTGCATTCTCCTCCTCCTTCGAAACATTCCAAACTTCTTGACGAGGAGAAAGAACCTCTTGAACAAATTTTGACATCTCCTAAAAAACAAGCTAGCTCTTCCAAAAATGAAGATAAAGGAGATGATCAAGATAAAGCTTCCTAAAAAGATCCTTAGATTTCTTAGGAGTCCATCTTTTGTATAAAAATGATAAAAATCTATGAATGTAATCGATTAATGTGATTAATGAAATTTCCTTTTTGGTGTGTTATTTCTGTGTATATTTATGTAATCTTACAACGATTGGTAGATACTTAATGGAATGGACATGATGTCTACAATTAAAAAGTTATAAATCCTTTTTGATTATGCCAAAGGGGGACAAATAATAAAGATCACAATAAATGATGGAAAGCACATATTCATAGGGAGATTTATAAAATTATATATAAGTATATTATATAGTTATCATCATCAAAAAGGGGGGGTTTTTAGGAAATCAAATCTACGGGTTCGATGACAACAACTATACAATGGAAATCGAATATGCATATATATTTATATATATAGGTACTTGCTGGAACAACATCACTAGAAAAGACAAGTTTAAAGCTTAAGAACACTACAAGTGACTACAACTTGATAGGATCAAAGAAGAACAAGAAAAAGAGCACAAAAACTGATGTCCACAATATCAGACGTCTGGGTGCACAAGCCAGACGTTTGAAATAGTTCTCTGAAACAATAGACAGACTGAACCAGACGTCTGGCAAATATACTTAGATGTTTGATCTACACTATATTCAAAAATATATATAGTATCAGACGTTTGAAACATATTCCAAACGTCTGATTTCAAACTCGGATTTTAAATATAAACTTCAACTGCCACATTCGAATAGACATCTCCGCTTCTCTTCGCTGCAACTCTTTATCATCAACAGAAGCAACTGTAGAAGCACTAGTTAATGGATGCAACTACTCAAGATACCTATCTACAACTATATATAGCATCAAGAATCAAGAGAACAAATCACCTTACTTACTTACGATCTCTAATTACATACTCTATCATATATCTTCATCTTTAGCAATCTATACTTGTATTTTACTCTTCCAAATATTCAGTTCTTCACAGACAATACTCTCAAGATATATATTGGAAGCATTTGTACTAGTTAGTCAATATCCGTGTTATAGAACACAGATTTGACAAGAACAACTTATTGTAACCAAACCTATTACTCCTGGTGAAGCGAGGGCGTTCGATAGTCGAATTCCGAAGGGGAGCTTCAGGACTAGACGTAGGACGGGAGGTCCAAACCAGTATAAAATTCAGGTGTGCTTTTTCTATATTTACTTAGATTGATATTGTTTTAGTTGCATCATATATTTTGTCACATATACTTGCATATACACCATACGATCCACCCTGTAGACTTTCATAGAAATGGATTATTTAATGCACTATTGACTTGTTAGAAGCTCTATAATTAGTCTTGGTTTTGACATTTTTCCATTATGGATGGAATAGTTTTTCAATTAATCATGTACTCATTGGTTTGGCATTTAGTTGTTCACTTTTGCATCTATGTTTAGGAGCATTTCAAATTTTTATAAAACATGTAACACTTCCTAGATTTTTTTGTAATATCACCCGACAGACAAATGGATAGCAAGAAATCTGACAAAGTCCCTAAACCTTCTCCCACTTCAGCGAAGAGAGATATAAGCTTAACCAATCCTTCATAACTTCCTAACAGGAAATAGATATTATTCTTCATTAGATTGGGATTACAAATATGGAAGCTATGGTCCCTGGTCCATCTGGCAGAATTGATAATCCTCCTGAAGGATTCTTCAATTTTACTCTTATTCACCTTTGGCATTTAGGCTACCTTCCTTTCCCAGAATTCCTTTTACAAGTTCCTAGAGCACTTGGTAATCGCTCTGATATAATTAAATCCCAACTCATACACTTATTTAAGTTGCTTGGAGGTTCTTTCCAGGGAAGCTAAACATCCTTTACTAAATGTTTAGACTCTTCATTCTTTAGCGAATCTTATAAGAGCAGATAAGCAATTTTGTTCTATATACCGTCTTCTCCCTTACTCGAAGAGTTTAATCGCCCATCTAATCAACAAGACAAAGGACTGGGAGAAACAGTTCTTTTACATTAGATGTTATACTCCTAAAATCTAAGGGGTCATTTTCTATTCTCGGTAAGTTTTACTACCTTTAATCGTTTACATTATATTTTTGTCAGTCTCCAATGATGAGAATTCTTTTTCAGGTTCTACAAATAAACAATCTAATTCCTCTACACCACTAGTATTAAGGGTTTGACTCGAGCTTCGGATTGGCTTAAACTTTTGACTAAAACTAGCCTCTGTAAATACTCTTTAATCTTAAATAACCATAGAGTGCTTGGAGAACCTTCGATTGTGAATTGGGATGCTCACGGAAAGATCCTTGGTTGTCGGCAATCAGAATTTTTTCCAATTTCTTCCTCATTCAATGTGATTCCTCCTGTAAGTTTATATTATGATTAAACGAAGTTTCTTACATTAGTGTCCGATGAATTTTCCTTTGATTTAGGTTCATCTGCTATCGTCGTAGCCTCTAAGTCTAAGAAGGCTAAAGCTCACGTTTCTTCTTTGGCTAAATCAACTATAGCTACCTCAATTGTGCATTTAATTGCTAAAGTCGTTGATGATATAAAAAGGAAGGCCGGCTCTATTACTCCAATTAATGCTTTAGTCCCTCCTCCGAGCATAAAGGCTAAGCCTACGAAAGTCCAGAATTCCATCATTGTCAGCAAGGAATCGAATGTGGATGCTGCTTTGGTCATTCATGATCCTAACATGATCGATTTAAGTTCTTCATACCAAGATGCACAAAAACACAGAGGATGTTCGTACCCCTAATCCTTTACTAAACTTCTCACTTCCCACTTCTACTTTCGGTTTCCAGCGTCTGCATAAGGAGTTAGGTCTAACTCCTTTTCCATTGAATCTCTTCCTTTGGAGGCCCAGGCTCGAATATCCCTATGGACTTTAACGACCTTATGCGTTTAGCTATTCAACCTCCAACTGTAGCTTCTCTTATGCCACTGCAACCATCAACTTTCTCAACGGATCATCTTTATGTTCTTTATTAGTAGCTTTTGTTGGACGCAACTTTTAGTATTTTGGCTAATCTAGACTCCAGTTTGGTATATCCATGCTTATCTTATATCTGTCGAATGTTCCAAGTAGCTAAGCATATAATTTTCTTCAACAGGCCTCCCAAGGACCTATTGATCAAGTCATGGAGCTTAAGAAGCAAGTTTCCTCAATAACAACTAACGTTGGAACTTCTATAGAGTCAAACGATTGATGTTGCAATGGAAATGGATAAGGCCATTCTTAAGAAGGGTAAATATGCCTCCTCTTTTGATGAGGAGAAGAAAGCTAAATTTTTACATGAAGAGAGTGTGAAGATTTTAGGGACATAGAGACAAAATGGTAGATAATATAAAGTGTTTGGAAAGCCATCTGGAAACTAGTTATGCCACCCTAGTCTATGCTAACAACATAATAAAGTGTGCCAAAAAGAAATTTTCTTTCTTCCTTAATCAGGCTCTTACTAACATAACAGAGAAGTGCTATGAAGATGCCCTTTTATAGCATATAATGACAACATAAGCAAATGTCCTACCGTGGACTTTCCTTCCCTCCCAAATCTGAAAAACGCATTCAAGAGGTTCGATCTTATTCTAGGAGAGTTCAGGGAACGCTTGATGAATTTCCTAAAGACGAGGCTATCAATCCTAAGGAATTATTATTATTTAATGATTCCCAACTTTAAGGAGGTGAAGATGTTAATAAAGGGAAAGACAACGACGACGATGAAGGTGGGGATGATGGTGATAAGGGTCCAAAACCAATAGAATGGGGTAACGGATTAAGAGGCCATGACTTAGACTCGTCTTCCCATGACATAGACTTTCCCAATCTACCAGGCCCTCAGGGCACTTTGTAGTAAGGCATCCCTTCAAAGGATGCTCCTTCTCCCAGTCATCAGAGAGAGGAAAAGGTTCAAGCTCAAACTTCTCAAGTTCTCGTAACGCATGATTGAAATTTGTTTTAGATGTCTAAATTTATCTACTAACTTTTAGTTAATAAACTCACTACTTAAGGAAAAGATCCAAATATTATTTTGAGACTCTATACAAGAAGAGCAAGAGAGAGGTGCTTCGATTAAGTAAGGAGATCAAAAGGCTAATTGGAGATCATAATGACTTATATGACAAATACATTTGTCTTTGCCTTCATGCCAAATGATTAAAAGGTTTCAAGGAAAATGTGCTTCCCAACTCTTAAAAAGATCTCGTCTTCGTAGAAAGACGTTTAAAATAAAATGTAGAGTTAACTACACTCTTATAGATGTTTATAAAAGAAAGAGGTGCTTTAGTAGAGTTTTTTTACAAAATTTATTTTAGGAGTCTTTTTGTTGACTTTTCTTTCTTAGGGAAGAAGAGTGAAGGTTTAATTAGACATTTCCATAATAAATATTTAAACGAGCATGGGACAGATCCCCATCCTAGGGAATGCTGGAATCTCCTTAGGGTTGCGACTATTCCACTTTCCCTTAACACCCCCCCTCTTGAGAAAGTTAAGTTCAATAAAGAGAGATTGATTTTAGAGTTTTACAAAGGGTCAATATTGTATGAACCCAAGTAATTTTATTGTTGTAATGCACTATTCAGACAATGTTATGAATTCCAGTATCTTCACTTCTTTGCATCTTAGCTTACTCTTCTTAAATAATACGGATTAAGGAACCATCGGGTAATCCTGTTTCCATTAAACTCTTAAGTAGATTTATGAAATTAAAGAGGTACTTTAAAGAGTAATCATTAATTCTTAGTTCTTCTCGACTAGTAAAATATTGTTTCCTTAGGGATGTCCGAGAAGTTTACACATGGCTTCCACACTTCTATTTCAATTTCTTGAGCAATGAAAAAGATAATTTACTTAAAGAGACCAAAACTAATTACGTCAAATTTTTATGTGGTGAAGCTAGTCCTCTGGCTAAGAAATGGGACTACCATCGATTCCCAGTAGTTAATACCCATCCAGGGTTTAATGCTCCTTTTTATTCTACCGTTTCTATTTCCATGGGTTTACCCAAATAAGACCCAAACTTTTGTCATTAAACTTTAAGAATATATAAAGCTTGTATTGTTAATGTAATTTGAATTTTTTTTATTTGTGTTTGCAAACCTTCTTGTTGCTAACAAAGAATGCATTTTCTTGTGTACTAATTTCTTTTTCTTATTTACTTATTTTCATTAGAAAAAATAATAAATGCTTGCATTAATAGTCCACATCTCCGTACTTAATTGGATAATATTAAAGCCAAGATGATGTCAATCATTAAGAAGAAACGCTCTTCTCAAGATGCTTCAACTTTATTGTTTCGAATAACCCAAATGCGCAAAAATGGCATGACGTATATTATTAATCGATACCTACTTCATGCGACGTGAAGGAAATGACTTCTAGCTTAGAAGAGAATACTAAGAAAAAGAAAATAAATCCAAGAGATAAGAGGAAATATGAGTATGGTTGGCCAGTCTGGATCTTCAGTTCAAGAATCGAGGTCGATGTAGAGATTACCCGATTACATCAAAGGGTAACGGATTTTGAATTGGACTTGTTAAAAAGCCAAGTATCCTATCAATCTTTAGAACTCATTGCAAGCTGAGGCGAATCCACCATTCCTGCTCCTTCCCATTTGATTAGAAAAGAATAGTTTTCTATCTTGTTGAACCCACCTTTGGGTCTGGATTGAGGAGAAATCTCTAGATGGTGCCCAAGAGTTAGGTATGAATGCATCCACTTTTTAAAAGGAAAGTTGGATGAAAATGTCATGGAATATCTCAACAAGTGTCGAAGTCAGTTAAAGGAATTAGGACGTGGAAAATATGCTCTTAAAAAGAAAGTTAAAAAATTATACAGCAAGGTAAACTCTCAAAGGAGCCAATAAGATGCGTGAACACGTTTTAAATGTTCAAATTAGCTCTATTGATGATATGGATTATCCGAAAGAAGGAGAAGAAACATAAGGAATTTTTGGATGGGGTGATTAGTCAAATCGTCGAACCTTCCCTGGCTGTTGAGGACTTGAAGGAAAAAGTGAAAGACCTTGACTCTTAATGGAGAATAACCAAAGTGGCGTCACTTAGAAACTTTGACTAGTTCTCCTGTTGATTAATCTTTCTTATTATCTGTAATTTTTGTATGTGATGTGTAAAATGTAAAATGGAAAATAAATTTGTACAGAGCAGTTAATACATTGAATAGACTTTGTATTTTCTTCCTTATTTTTGTCTTGTATTGGAACTCATTTGAATGTGATGTGTTTTCTTTGTACTTCATTGTATCCACATATTTCTATTTAATCCGTCTTGTACTTAGAACCTCAAGTGATTAATAAAGCTATTTCGTCAAAGTAGACATAGGCATTCAACACCGAACCACTATAAACCTATTTCTCATTGTTTTTTACTTGTTTTATGCTTGTTTTTTATATTTTAATTTTGATTTCTTCATTTATTTCTCTACATATAATCTACTAGGTGTTTATGCCAACTTTTGGTATAAACATTTTTGTGCTTTTACCGAGAACGACTCTTAGGTTGATTGGATCTCATCATCCACTTATACATATGGATGGCAATGGGGCGGGTTAGGGCAGGTTTTTTATGTCCTAGACCCGCCCTGGGTTTTTAAAACTCTGCCCCAGACCTACCCCGTAGACCTAGTGTGGGTCTGAACTTTTGCCCCATACCCGAAACCTATGAGGGTCAAGGTAGACCCGCCCCGCCCCAAGACCCGGTGATACTTTCCATATTTATTCAAAATTATGTGTTAACATAAATGTATTTATTCATTATATTTATAAGATGGATTGTCACTAAATGATACGATAAATATAGATATCAATATGTTTACAATGATAAATTAGATTATAAAAATGAGGAGCATGATAACTGTTTAGGAAAAACATGTATATGTTATTATATAGTTATTAGTGATACAACTTAATACCATAAATTAATATAACTTATCAAATGGAACATTAGATTATCTAATCACTTACGTATAGAAGGATTAACATATCATTGTTATAAAAATAAAGCGTTTCTATGCGATCGTGGTAGTGTAGGTCAGGTTGGGGCGGGTCGGCCAAGCTCCAACACGATTCTAGACCTGGAGCTCTTTTGAGCGGGTCATGGGTCTACCCGCCCTGATGATCCAATGGGGTGGGTTCAAATGGGTAAAAATAGGGGCGGGTCTACCGGGTTTAGACCCTAGACCTATCCCATTGCCATCCCTACTTACGCATTCCCATATACACAATATAGATCCAGATTTCTATTGACAAGTTTCCATTTCTACTAAGATTTCAAGAAGATCTAAAAGGAAGCTATTAGCCATGGCCAGACTAAGTCTACTACTTCCCGTGCTTTTGAAGGAAATGAAGATACCAGCATTCAACGGGTTGTTTAGAGCATACAAGCGACAGCTGCTAATCCCCAGAATCCAACCGACTACGTAATCAAAGCAGACTTTGAAGTCATAATGAAGGAACTGTTGGATAGCTGTCAGCAGCTCAACTAGTAAATCCAGACTGATATCAACCTGATGAACCCATTGAAAGATCAACGTGGAAAGGTAAGGAAGGAGCCTACTCTACATTCAAGGCTGGAAAAATCCTGCTCATCTGACGACTATCACAGAAACAGACACCGCAGAACGAATGCATATGCAATTGGGACAATGGGACAGAATCAGACGATCAGCTATAGACGATCGACATCGAACCCTCGAACCACGAGAGCAGTCAGCATGTAGGTGGAGGATCTCACTCTAGAGATGCCGTGATCGATCAAAGTGTTGGAGCTCCAAAGAATGTGGTTGAATCACAGCTGAGAAATGACGATATAACTACTGCTAAGGAAATGGATCAAGAGCATGAGGATCCAAGGCCATGTGGCACTGCCCGGAGGAATGGATCGGGTCGCTTACGTGAAGTGAAACATTACTGCTACTTAGCACTAACTCTCTAAACACCATACTTAACAGCTATGGTGAGAAAGCTAGTGAGAGAAAGTCAAGGCTTGACAAACGATGATTGGGCACTCTTAGAAACCATACTCCATTCACAGATAGCATTCTACATGCAGAATATACATAGGGATTCCATATGCCTACAATGTCTGCCTATGTGGGAAAAACCGACCACAGGTAATATCTCTTGAAGTACGAATGACACATGGACACCGCCCGAGCTACTGATGCTGTCAAGTGAAGTGTTTTCCCATTTTTCTAGAAGATGTTGCGACCATGTGGTTCACTAAGCTATCATCAGAGTCAATCTCTTTATTTGATGAGTTAGCAAAGAAGTTCTTGGAGCAGTTCTGCATGCATGCGACTAACTCGAAGGATGTAACATCACTCTCCAACTAGGTCCAGGTACTCGGGAAGTCACTGAAAGATTTTCTGAAAAGGTTTAATATAAATGTATAGAAGTTGGAACTCTAAATGATGATGCAATACTCATGGCATTGACTAGGGGAATCAACCTCGATTATAAATTTGACGATTGGTCAACGGGAAACCCTCCTACTACATTGGACCAATTCTTTAAAAAGGAGGCTCAGTTTTTGAGGAAAGAGGAGGCAAAGCGAACCAGGTAGAGAGATGTTGCATGCCTAAGTGTCGAAGGAGTACAAAGTAATGTGGCATTGAAAATGTCCAAAGAGAGTGCCGATAAAGTTGAAATCAATGTTCATTACAAATACAATAAGCAGAAAAAAGGCAGTAATAGAAACCATTAACGCAGACGGGATTCCTGGGAGAAGGAAACCGAGGATCTTATCGTTTGATACATACTTGCCATTGAATACATCGTTAGAGAATATTAATCTATCAAATTTTAAAATTATATAATATAGGAAACTACTTCAGAAGGAACTGACGGAGAAGCAAAGACAGTCTGGAAAGTACTGTAGATTTCATGAAAGTTATGGACATACCATGGACGAGTGTCGCTACCTCCGTGATGTTGTTGAGAAGTTAATTTGAGAAAGAAAGTTGCAACAATTTGTTAAAGCCGTGCAAGATGGCAGGTAAGGGACATTCGACTCCAATCAAGGACAAGCTCTACCCAATGCCAAGGAACCTTGATGGAAAGGAGGGAGAATAGTTATTTAAACTTTTATAGGAGAACCATGTCCAATCGAAAAAAGTTGAAATGATATGGAGCATTACGTGAACACTATCAAACATGTTGACATTTGCTGGAACACGGAGGACAGTGTTCTAGCTAAGTAGCAATGGATTATGACAATTAGCATCATATTTCGAAGTAGGGATGAGGGCAAAGTGGATGCCCTTACGATCGAACTAATAGTAATTTAAGCCATGATCGGCCTTGCCTTGGAGAAGGCATATGACCATATGTTACTGAAAGCTAAAGAACCGAAACCATGCAAACCTCGTATTCTTGGCTTTAATGGTATTGCAACTGAAGTTGTAGGCTATGTCAAGCTACTAGTAGATCTAGGAGATGGCAGCCAAAGGAGAGTGTGGGTGCTGCTATTTGTTATGATGGATGTGACTCTCCGCACAATGCTTTTTTTAGGCCGACGGGCCCCTACTGAATTTAGGGCAACTATCGTCCATTGGTGTCTGACATCCAATTTCCCGATAAAGAATGGCATGGGAATTATCCATAGAGATCAGGTAACTGGATGTGCCTGTTAGGTGGATGAGTAAAGAGATGCTTAGCGCAAGAAGAAAGGAAAGGACGTGGAGAAGCTTCTTTGCATGAAAACTAATGAAACTTAGCAATCAGAGTCTATGCGTTGGCTTGGGTACCACAATCGATTCTATAAAGATATATATCTAAGAGATGAAGAAGAGGAGCCAAAGAAACTAAGGCTACACTACTTGAGTTGACGATTGACATCACAGTCAGCCATGCCAACCCATCACTGGTCCTAAAGATCGGTTCACAACTCAGTGCAACGATGATGAAGGAATTAGCTAGTTTTCTTCAAGCAAATATTGATGTGATCGCTTGGACTCATTTTGACATGTGTGGGATCTCACCAACTACCACAAACCATGCACTAAATACTGACCCGAGGCTTATCCCGATGAACAAAAATGACGCGGCATGGAACCATAGTGATCTTCTGCGCTTAAAGAGTAGGTGGATAAACTCAAAAACAATGGGTTTATTTGCGATGCCCTCCCCTAAGTAGGTATCCATTCCAATTCTTGAAATGTTAATGGAAAGCAGTGGGCATGCGTCGACTACTCAAACTTGAATAAGGCATACCTGGAAGACAACTTTCCACTTTAGAGGATCGACCAGTTGGTAGACTCAACCGCTGGACATGAACTACTTTCATTCATAGACATGTACTCCTGATATAATCAGATGTCGATGCATGTCCCAGACCAGGAGCATACTAGCTTCATCACTAACCTGGGATTATACTGCTACATTGTGATGCCTTTTGGACTAAAGAATGCTTGTGCTACTTACCACAAACTGGTCAACCGGATGTTCAAAAATCAGATTGGACAATTGATGAAAGTACATATGGATGATATGCTCGTGAAGTCATGGAAATCAAACGATCACATCGATGATTTAGCAGAGATGTTTAATATTCTTCGAAAATATGGAATGAAACCCAACCCCCTAAAATGATCTTTCGATTTATGCTAGGGATATTCTTGGGTTTCATCATTAACTCTCGAGGAATCGAAGTCAATCCCAAGAAGATCTAGGCAATAAGAGATATACAGGTTCCAAAGATAATTAAGCAGGTGCAGAGCCTAAATGGAAGGTTGCCACCCTGAGTCGATTCATCTCTAGGGCCACCGGTAAGTGCATCCCTTTCTTCAACTTGAGCAGGAGAGGGAAGAGGAACTTTGAAAGAAGACAGGATTGCGCTGATGCGTTTCTAACTCTGGTACATCACTTAGGGATGTCCGATCCGCTAGATCATGAAGACCTATATATTTACTTGGCAGTGTCGATACATGCCATAAGTACTGCGCTGCTACGTGAAGAGGATCGAATCTAGAGGCCAGTGTATTATGTTAGCAAGCGATTGATAAGTGCGGAAAGGATTCTATCCAAAACTATAGAATATCACATACTTCTTATTGATAGAATCAAGAAAGCTCCGTCATTATTTTCAGGCTCATCCCATCAATGTTAACGACCTGAGACGTCTGGAAGGTCACTTAAATGGAACATCGAATTAAGCCAATTAAATATCACTTATCTCCCTCGGAGAGCCATCCAGGGACAAACATTGGCGGACTTCATAGTCGAATTCATTGCATCTTCTGAGAGTAATAGAGAACTTACCATCCAATAGAAGATGCACATGGATGGAGCATCTAACGATGGGTGTTCTTGCACTAGAGTCATACTGGTAACTTATAAGGAATGCTCGACCCGCCACATCTTGAAAATCGACTTTCCTACAATGAATGACGAGGCTGAATATGAAGCCTTAATCATTGGGCTGAAACTGGCCAGAGAGCTAGAGTAAAAGCTTTGTAATTTTCTATGATTCCCAGTTAGTAGTAAACTAAGTCAAGAAAGAATATCAGACCAAAGGAGCAAGACTTGCTCCTGACCTTAATCGGGTCCAAGAGCTGCTAATTGATTTCGAGCATTACACTATTACACACATCCCCAAAGAACAGAATGAGATAGCCGACTCACTAGCCAAACTGTCTAGTTTTGAGGATGCAAAACAAATGGGATTGGTTTCAGTTGAAATACTTGGCACTCTGAGCATTGACTAAATGGAGATTGATTGGGTCTTAGAGATGGAATTTGAGAAGGAGACATGGACACTCACATCAAAGACTATTCGCAAAAGGGATTCTTTCCCAAATGGAGGAATGAAAAATGTCAGATCCTTTGTAAAGCTTCACAATACATCCTTCAAGAAGGAGTCATGTATAGGAAGGTTTCTCTGTCCCCTTGCTTTGGTGTATTGCCAAAGATGAAATCAAGCAAGTATTAAGAGAAGTCCATGAAGGAGAATGTGGCAATCACAAGTGGGGGCAAACCCTAGTGAAGAAGATACTCCGCTATGGTTATTTCTGGCCAGCTGCCAATTGAGACGCACCTGATTAAGCTAGATGATGCGACAAGTGCAAGATATTTACAAAGATTCTGACAGCCTCATCGACGGAAATCACTCAGTTGGTTAGTCCATGGCCGTTTGCTACTTAGGATACTGACATCATCGGCTCCTTGTCGATTTCCAAAGGTGGTGTGAAGTACACCATTGTAGTAGTTGATTACTTCACTAAATGAGCAGAAGATGAACCTTTATCCATGATCACAATGAAGAACGTAATCAACTTTGTGGTTTGAAACATTATCTATCATTATGGTCTCCCTCCAGCAAATGTAACTAAAACAGGACCCAATTCGACAATGTTGAATTCAAAGACTTCTGTCATCGGCATCATATGAAAAGATTTGTGGCAGTTGCTCAACCTCAAGCTAATGGACTGGTCGAAGCTATCAACAAAATCATAAAGTCGATTCTAAAAAATGTTTGGAAAATGGTAGAGGCTAGTGGGTTGATGAACTCCTATCAGCATTATAGGCATACATAACCAACCACAAGTTCCCGACTGGCTTTCTCCACTCATCCTTACTTATGGCTCTGAAGCTATGATTCTTGTAGAACTTGAAGTCTATACTCATTAAGTGACTTATTATGACCCCAAAACTAATAAAGATCTCCTTTTGGAATCTCCAGATATGGTCGATGAGGAACGTGAAGAAGCTGATTTGAGGGTAGCTGCAGACGGACATCGGGTCGCCCGGTACTACAATGTTAAAGTCCAATCTAGGATTTCTAAAAATGTCAAACTTATCCTGAAATGGATCTTTCCTAGCCCTCCAAACATGGATCTGAGATGGGAAGGACTGTGTGTCATCAATCAGAAGCTTGGAGATGGTACTTTCAAGCTAGTGACTGTCGATGGTAGCGCACTACCTAGAGCGTGGAACAGTGAGCATTTACGATGTTATTTAACTTAGTTTTGTTTTCTATTTCATTTAGAATTCTCCTCTACACTAGAATTCAAAGCCATGTATTAAGATAGACTTTGCCGCTTCTTTTTCAATTTGCAATAATATGAAGTTTGCTCCATATTTGAGAATTATTTACGCATAATATAACAGTTGTGATATACGATCAACTAACATCTACATATTCCTAATATAAACCGTCAAGTACCTTGAGTTTGGTGCCAACTAAGTACTCAGGTCCACAATCGAATCAAACAAAATGAACGTGACTCGATCGTTCATCCATTAACTCTTGCCTGCAAACTGATGGGCTGAGTATGAAACAAAGAATGGGTGTGACTGGACCATCCGTTGACTAATTCCGTCTCCTGATTCAATGGGGAGAATGTAAGCAAAAGTGGTCGTGATACAACTGACCACTCTACAACTCTTTCCCCAGGCTTAGGGCAAGGTAATTAATCATAGGAAATGTGATTTAAACGTTTCCTATAACAACTTCAGTCCCTAGAGTGTGGGCTGGATTATGAAAATCAAACGGGTGTGATTGACTGCACATCGACGAACTCTGGTCCCCAGAGCGTGGATACAAGTATAAAAAATGAATGAGTTCGATTTGACCATTCATTCTCCAACTTTGGCCTAAATCCGACAGGAGGAGTACAAACCCATCGTGGATGGAAACCGACCGTCCATGAACTAACTCCACTAACCCAAGACCGGGGCAGGGGTATAATCATTTAACTATTGAACATGACAGCATGAAACTGTGGCTCGCACCTAGTTTTTGATACGACTCAAAGCCATGACAGAAAAAAGGCCTTAAGAAGGATTTGTCGGATCGATGCCCGAAACAATGGGCGATCAAAAGACATTCCAACTTGAACGACGAGCAATGAATTACAAGTCATTGAATAGAAAATGTAACAGCTCGAATATTTAAACAAGTTTCGTACAAAAGATGAACAAAAACGAAAGAATTTTTATTCATATACTGAAACTTTGAAACTAAGTATGGGATTATTTCAAAAACTAAAATCTAAAAGCGAGGGCCAAACCTGCACAAATACGGCTCACAGAAAAACTAAGTACCTACTACGCACTATCCAAGCCGATTTGATGACAATCTCTCATTTTTTTGGGCTTCTTTGAGGTGTTTTTCGGAGTGGACACTTCGGAGTTGCCACCTTGTCCATTCCTCTTTAATCCTCTTTTTCCTTTGCTACCCTCAGGAGAAATGCTTTTAGAGACAGAAGCAGAAGTAGTCTCGCTTTGGGATACAGAAGGGTCGACCTCCTTAGGGGTGACACTGCCTGGTAGTATAACTTAGAGCGGAGTAATATCCACTTCAGCATGCTTCTTCTTAGCTTGCAAATCTAGCTCCTCCTTTTTAATGCGCCCCATCATGCTAAGTCTACCAGTGTGTTTGGAGACATGAGTCACTATGACATCCTCTGTTTCATCCACATCATGCTGGTCATCAGTCTTTTCTTCATTCAAAGCCCTTATGACTTTAGAATTCGAGCCAGGAGTCTTAGCAGGTTGATCGGTAGGAGCACCTATACAGTGATTGTCGTAGTGGACCCCGTGATTAGCACTTGCAGTCCCAGGGTAAAATCATCATGGGGAGCATGGACAGATGCAGATGGAATCGCAATTTCATGAAGATCAATGGGTAAGCCCATGACTATCGGCTACGAGATGTAAACCTTCTCAAACATCGGAGAAGTGAGAGATATACCTTCGTCAGGTTGGCCTGCTGTCGTAGCTGGAGTGCCGCCTTCCAACATCTCCGGCTGATCTAGATTGTAGCCCGCATCCTTTTTCGAGGAATGAGAAATTGAAGCACCAATTGCTTGAGTAATAGAATGGCCTTAAAAACTAGATCCTGATGCTTCACCGCCATCTTTCCCATTTCCGGTGGTCTTTGGATCACTGAGTAAAGTAAGCTGAGTGGCCCTGAGTTCATCGGGCTCTTCATCGCATAAGATTCACACATGAGCTGCTCTGTAGCCACTTAGCACCACCTGGGGACCTTCTTCAGATCTACAATATGGTCCTTAGTTTCGACAAGCCACACGAGATACCCCTCTCCAAGGAAGTGGAGGTTGCGACTCATGAGGATGCATGCATTGTAATATATTAGCAACAGATTGAGCTCGTACTTTATCTATGTCCGACCAGCTTCCCTGGCCTCTTCCTTAAAGGCCTTTATCTGTGCAAGTTTTCTATCAGCTTCTATTTTAGTTTCACGAGCGTCAACGATATCCTCACGGTATCGTTGAGACTCCAGGCGAGCCTCAAGTTTCTCTTGCTTTTCCTTCTCCAGCTCCTCCTCAAGCTGTTTAATACGAAGGGCTAAGGCATAATTGTCTTTTTTCATCGCATCCTTCTCCTTTTATATGGTGTCTTTTTCAAGGGCTAACGCACCACTGCGATGAACGACAATGTCCAGTTCATCTTGGTGCATTTTTATTAAACGCTCGATGGCTTCATAAGACTCGTTGGCTCTTTTCTCAGCATCAACCAACATCGTTCCCAATTGCTTGACCTCCATGTTTGAGTAATTAATGATGTCTTTGTCATGGATCACCTCGAGAGTTAAGTAGCCAATTTTGTGTTTCCTTTCCATCGACACCTCAAAAATTCTCTCAGCCATAGGGAGAGTTATATTGTGTTGGACATAGATATCATTAACATAAGAGAACATTGTGTCCTTGAGCTCGGCTATCATCTTAGCAGTAGTGGCATCAAGAATAGTCAGGGCTGAGAGGGCCTATTTCTCGTGCCTGTGGGATGAAGTATCAAGGCCTACTACGCCAGACCGGCACTCCGAAGATCGACAGACGGTGGAAGAACCTAAAATGGCGTAGTAGCCGAAGTGGGAGCATGAGGCACTACTTGCTACAATTATATATAATGGGGTGTCGATCGGCACCATTGTGGTGAGAAGATTGAGATTTTGACTTATGCCAGGATAATGAGTCCTTGGATTAGTCGCTTCGGTCTTGGTCTTCTCTTCTTTCATTGCCATTTCTATCTCCATTAGGGTCTGGACCTCGACTGCGCCCAAAATAAGATTGCTGGGAGTTTATGGATCTCTTCAAGCGATCATAGTTGCAGGGGTTCCCCATCGAGCCTGTAAATAAAATGAAAGTGTACAAGAATCAATGGAATTGAAGATAGAGAAGTGTTATGCGATCGTGAGTGTCCTAGTGTCCCCCAGTGAATAAGTTACTAGAGCTTTGCTCACTGGAGTAATCTTTCCCATGCTAGTAGGAGGAATGTCAATGCCAAATCGAATATGAGATTTAGACCCCTTAAGGCTAAGGTTGGCAAAATCATAATTTCCAACATCGTCTAGGAGCAGGATGTCCGATGACCCTTCAAATAAATTTTCTAGAGATAGATAGATAGATTGATCTGTAGCAGCAAAGGTTGACTTGAATGTCTTAGAGACCTGCTCTCTACAAAGCTTATAAATAAGCCTTTTTCTTCTTCTCTTCTTTGAGCCAGGGAGTTGTCGATCTTAGGAGGATCTCAACGCAGGTTTATGACTTAAGCTCACATCATCATCACCGGGTTCATTAGCATCGTCCCTCACATCGTCTTCTTCGGCGACATCCTGAGCCCTCTCAACTAGGGGTACGATAGGATCAACTTTGTTACCTCCCTGCTCTGTGGCACACATTCTTTTTATAACTTCCTCCTTGGTATTGCTTGGCAGTCCTATCCTACGGCCTTCTTCTAGTAAGCCAAAGATAAAAAGGCCTCATCGATAAGAAGAGATCCGATGTCCCTATCCGCCATGGGTATATTTTTGAGTGCTGCAACCGCCTTTGAGTACATGTTGTCGGTGGAATGTGGATGGCTACCTACAGTGTTCAATAAAAAAATGCTAAGTTCAAGATATGAATTGAATAAAAGCAGTTAAAGTTAAGTTTGAAGCGACACTTACGTCCTTCCATCCACTGTCATGCAAAATCAGGTAGGCAGCGCACATCAAACCATTTCATTCTTAAAAGCACTCAGTTTGTTCCAAGCACGAGTTACGACCTAGCATTTAGTGAGTGTCTTGAGGATAGTTTACGAAAGGCTTCCCTTTTTCCACTTAAGATTGTAAACGAATCTGATTTCTTCTGGATTCGGCTCATTATATAGGAATTTGAGGAATATCGTAAGTATAGTGCAGAAATGCGTAGCTGTTTGGATGCAGCAGAGCGGGACCAATCTTAAATAATGTAACATTTTTTGAATGAATGGATTGAAAGGAGAAACGAAACCTGCCAAGCATATAAACTTGTTTCATGCAGTATACCCTTCCAAGGGCAACTGAGCCTTATCATCACGAGACAGGACTCGCATATCCTCGCATGGAATCCCATGTTTAATGCATAGTCTGAGGAGAGAGGCCTCATCGGCTCTTGAAGCCACGGATTCCTCCAAATCTTTTAAGAAAATGGAATCTTCTAAAGTGTCAGGAGTTGGCTCGATTTCTACTTCTAAATTCGAAGGAATTTCGGGCACCTGTTGAGAACATCAGCCTGTTTAGATTGATGGCCTAGAGAATTTTAAGTGGATATTATAGTAGAGCTTGCCTCGGCGTAGAGATTGTCATAAGAAGAAGTTTTCTCAGTGCCCATAGCAGCTAAACGCTCCAAGCATCTGGAACCCATAACTATCAAACTTAGCACATAATCATTGTTAGAGAAAATAAACCCGTGCCCTCCATGAAAAGTGTAAACTAGCGCGGTGCAGTGTATGGTAGCGCGGTGTAGTGATAAATATTTGACAATTAAAATGACATCAGTGGCGAGACTCTAGGATTTGATCGGAGTGACCGTTATCGTTGACCATCCCAATCAGTTTTCACATTGATGGTTGTGGATTTAACATAAGCTCCGGGATCGGTTATAAATGTAATAAAGTACGATCTTTGCATTCAAGTTTATTCAAGTCTATATGATGGGCCAGTCAAGTACAAGTTTGAAATCCTTTGAAAATGTCAAAGTTCAAATATGTTCATATCTGAGTTTTTTTTATGTGTCCATGCCCTTAAGGAAGGGTTTGGGTTCATTCATGCATACAAGTTCATCAAGTCCTAAATTTTAGGTGTGCATGAACAAGACTGAAAATTCCCCAAGTCTCCCTAGGTAGAGGGATCATACCCAATCCCTTACATATGCAGCGATGCCTTAGGACATTTTGAACTTCATACTCCTAAATCGATCTATATCACTAACCAATCCCCTTAACTCCATTATTCCACTTCCTTCTCTCCATAGCATAACTGATCCCTCCATTCCATCAAGCAACCGAAACTACCATGTTTGGTTGACCCAGCTCAACTCAGAACTACTACAACTGATCACATCACATCGTCATCCCTCCTCATCACTTCATCTCCTCCACATTAACACCTACCACCATTGCCCAATCCCAATGTTTGTCTCTCCTCCATTCCACCAACACACAAAAGAAACTTAAATTTTGAATTGCAAACCCACCTATATAAAGACGTGACTCCATCAATGAGGAAGAAATCGAAGTGGAAAGGAATGGAGCAAGGGTGTTGGGTTCGGTTTGATTTAGGAAAAGGTTGAGTAGAGTTAGATGTTGGGATGCAATTGAAGGTGGTGGCGAGGGTTGTAGAGGACGAGGAAGGCTAAAATCAACAGAGGGATTGGACGGATTGATGAATTTCTCAAGTTTAAGCTTGTTAATGGTAGGTTTGAAGTAATATAAGGGATTGGTTTGGTTATAGATGTAGGTGAGCGAAGTAAAGAGAAGTAAGTGAAGTGATTAGCTTACATATGATACGCGGTCACTTACTTGGTCTCAAAAAAATTTCAAGTCCACCTAGACTAAGAGATTAGTACCGATCCCTCTGCTTAGGGGATTGGTACCGAACGCCTCTTACGATATGTTTTTAAAAAAGAAAAAAGTATGAATGAACAATGAAAAATATAGTGATGCAAATATATTTCAACAACATGATATCGGCAACGACCCATGAACGTGTAAACATGATTGGGAGCCATAACAAAAGTGCATACATGAATGAACATGCTCGATTCATACCCAACATTCAATTTCTTGAATTGACAGAAACTGAATCATTTCATGGATTTTCGAGAAAAGAAGTCACTACTGATAGTTGAGTCCTACTAACTGGATCTACGAGCTCAATGGAACCGAGAATCCCCGGATTTATACTGACAAATATCAACCAAGCATCGCAACGAATAGAGGGAGATACAACTCTTTGAAAAGTCAATTTAACAAAAAGATAATGACAATTCATGAAACTGAATGGAATCCTTTTTGGCTACTCTAACTTTCTTTGATTTAAAGTGCATCATGTTCGAAACAAGACGTACTTTAGGAGCAATTGTTATCCAACCTTTTGACTTGGCTACATTCAGACTAATTGGAAAAGTTAGACTCGATGATAGATAAGGCAAGTAGCTTGGAGAGGTGATCACGGAGACTAGAGATCAAGCACTGATAACGATATGAAGTAATGATCAAGCGAAGCGAAGAGATAGACTCTATGGAACATTCTCAATATGGATTAGTGCCTTCCATAGGCAGGGGATCGATACCTATCCCTTCCCCTAGGTAGGGATCAAATCAGATCACTATGGCTATGAACATCTTGAATCAGCAATTCAACTCAACAGGAATCGGTCGATATCTCTCGAAATATAAATGCAACAATGCAAACAACTTTAGACACATGAAGCCAACATCAAGATGAACTTGCATTAGGGATCACACGACCCCTAGTAGTCATCTAGACCAATAGGCCCTAACCACTCCCTTTGGGGATTGGGCCTTAAAATTTTCTGAGCGACCTTGGCTGCATCTGGAGATTCTGCTGGTGAAATTTCATGAAGATATTTGGTCGTCTACGCCTATAAATACGAGGTTTTCATTTTAGGGATCTTTGTGCTATTGTTTTATTTGTACTCCATCGTATTCATGGCTGAAAGGGAAGAAATGGTAAAGAGAAGAAATGGTAAAGAGAAAAAAGGGACGATGATCCACTTTTTACTCAATTGTCTCACCTTTATGTAATACCACTTAACCCTGACTTTTGACAGAATTTTCCCACTTCTCCTTCCTAAAAATTTTGACTAGAAACCTCGTTCCAAGTACCAAAAAATTCCAAGTTCAAATACATATTACAAACACTCCTATCCAATTGACGTGGTACACAATTTAATGCCGATATCTTCCAAATTGTGAATCTGATTCAAGAAGCATTCAACTTCATTTCAATGTGTCTTTGATAGGATTTGGGAAAGGTAAATCTATGATTTACATTTATTTATCAATGTTTAGTTAATTGTTATCATATGATGCTTAGGTAGAAATACTACGAACCTACTTTATCGGTATCCTGTCACATATCTGATGTTTGAAAATATATTAGTGCATATATGTATAAATAAAATTTGTTATCATTTTGAATATATTTGAGCATTGAATTCTTGGCCTAACTTAAAGTAAAAAAAATTTATAATTAAATATTATTTAAATATGCCTTTTTAAATAATAAATCATTTTCTAAAAAATAAAATTATATAATAAATGTTTAAATTTTGTAAATTTTATTTTTATATAAATATAGTTTGACAGCAATATTTATTTTATTTTATTATATATTATATATAACTCATATTTAAATATTAATTTAACTAATTACCTAACTAGAAAATAATTATATAACCAAATAAAAATAAATATATATAAATTCAAATAAAATATGAAATGGAGTGTAAAATTATATAGTTGATAAAACATAATTTTTAGATTTGAAAATTAATTTTTAATATTTTTCCAAGTGGGTTTTATATTTAATTATAAGTCGTTTATTTAAAAATTGTTTAATAAATAAATAAATAAAATATCATAAAATTTGTTACATGAGCCAAGAGCTAGCTGTAACGACTGGGATGTTCAACCCTCAAAAATCGCCACTAATACGTCCACTGTATTACATGCTAAGAAATCGAATGCCCAAAAACCCGATTGTTAGGGAAAAAGAAAATTAAGAGGTAGAAGAAAACAGAAATAATAACACAGAACCTCACTGTAACGAACCGTTTTTCCGTACACTTTGAATCAATAATAAACCGCACATGTCTAACTCAAATTGCACGAAAAGACGGATCAATAAGGGTAATAAAGAAAAATAGGCAGAATAGAACTTCACACGAATAGAATAATATATGATGTTATACAAGTATCTTTAGAGCACAAAAACCTTTAAATACATATATTAGAGTCTAACCTAAATTCAGCTTGAACAGTTATAAACATCTGTCCTTACAATTGCTGACAAATATTGAACAAAAACAAGTAGCCAACAACGGATAAGATAAGCAGATAATAGAATATGTCATACGTAGATGAATATCCCTAGCTCTCCTCTGGAAACTTTAACCATCTTCGACCAAACCTAAAACTACTCGGATCTGACCCCAGTATTGAAAATACCCACATCAGGCTTGATAAACCAGCGTGAGAAAAACCCAATAATAAACGACAGCGTCATATATCAGCCTTTGAATAAAATCCTTTGAAAAGAAAGAGTATCTCATAAGACTACACCCATACATAAACACGGATGAGTTTTACCTTATGGTAACTAAAACACTTTTATATATCAAAACATTTGATATTATTTTTAACGACATTCTTTGAAAACATTTGCAATAAACTTATTAATCTTAGCCAAAATTGTTACCATTGTTAAATTCCATCATGCTAGGCTCTACAAACAAAATTGTAGATTCTTATTGAAGAATGGATTTCCATACAAATGACTAGGTGAAGGGACTACCTTCCAATGGGTACACCTCCAGATGGATGTCCCGAGGCATAGAACATCTGCCCTCTACCAATACAAGACCTACCTCTTTAACTAGGTAGTACCGAATATGTCATCCCCTGGTCGTTACGGACCTTTTACCGAGCGCGTTCTAGCATACAAACCATATTAATTTACATCTCGAACGTCATAGCGGGAAGAAATATATCTAGAAGGGAATGATCATACCCTAATTGGGAATGACCCACTTAGCCTTGCCGCATCTACCCCTATTTCGGTCATTTCTAATTTATGAGGCTCGAGACAACGATTACCTTTTCACATAGTGCATCTTATTTCACTTTGAATGCCACATTGTCATTCCACATTCTCACAACTGATTTCTATAAATGTATAACTTCCTGAGCTCATATGTCTTGGGAAAGGGTGTTAAGCTAAGAGAACGTGTCTCCTCCGCCACCGACTGATATACTTTTATAGATCACTCATTATAATTTGGAATGCACGGCCAGACATTCTTCCATACAAGTTTGTTTTGGGACTGAATGTAACCAAAGGTACTTTCCTTGGCCATTACTAAGTGAAAAGTCCTTGTGGTTTTGAGGTTTTTAATAATAAAGAGAACACTGCTACAATATAGTGAATCGAGAGTTTATCCCCAATTAATCATCAATTAGTCCCTCATTATTATTCGTGTCAATATCTCCGTCTTCAAACATCTTCATTTTTCAAACGCGTAAACTGGTTCAAAGTGATTTTCGGATAGGAATCACCCAAATCCGACCTCGGTTCCTTCGAAATCCAATTATCGATAAAAAGTGAATATGAGTATACATGATTTATTAAGTCTTTTTTCACTTTAATTCTTTTTGGATGATAAGAAAATCTCTTTGTTTTGTCTTAGAGTAAGTAATTCATTCTTTAGCTTTGGATAATACCAATCTTCTTTTATTTTGAAAAAATTAATATAATCTTTTTAGAGCATCCGGGCTTTCCTTTCGATCCATTCCACCCCTCACCTAAGAAGAGAAAACATGGGCTAGGTAAGTTCAAGGCACTAGTTGCTCCATCTCTAATCTTAGTTAAACACCTTGTTTTATGTTCCCATATCTCACGGGCGGGATAAATGTACTAGTCGTTTCCGCATACTCAGTTATCAACTTTATTTTGGAATTGATTATAAAGATTCCAAATTATCTTTCAAATGCTTAATTTTTCTTTTAAACACGTTGATAATTGATTCCAGGAAAAATTATTACGTTAAAACTCATATTCAAAAGGTTATAGAATTCGCAGCATAAAAGTGCTACGGAAAGTGTTATATAAGCTTATTTGATTTAAACCACTTTTTAATATTTGAAAATTCATATTTTCCACTTCGTATCTCATCTAAACTATTTAAATGGATTTGTCAAAATTTTCCATATTTTTCCATAATTCAAACGTTCACTTAAACGGAGTTCCCGTTATGGTCACTTAACCACACTAGTGCAATTTTTCTAGAAAATTGATTTGGATATATTTCAAAATCTACTCAACGAAATTTTGACTTTCTTTCTTCTTTTATAAGATGTGGATAAAATAGTCCAGAATTTTCTTATCTCGAAGAATTCCAACCTATATTCCACTCTATGCACTCATTTGAACTTTTCAGCGCGAAATCGCGAACAATTGTTGCCCGACGCGCCTAGTTTTAACTTATTTCTCAATTCTTGAAATAATCTATTCAAATTGAATTTTATTAATTATAAAAACATTACAAATCATTTTAAATTAATATTTTCTCTTTTTAAAGTATTTAAAATGTATTTTCACTATGTCCATATTATAATATAATTTTATTTCTATTATTTTAATATTAAATTTTGAATTTCAGTTCAATTTCAATTCTAACTTCAAATTAAACTCAATTAAAACTTAGATTTTAAATCTAATTCCAATTCTAGTTTAAATTTCAATTTAATCTCATTTTAAATTTTCGAAATCGATTTCAATTTTAATTTCGCTATTCATCTCAATTTCAATATCAATTTAACTATCCTTTTCAAATCCAGTTTCACTTAAAATTCTCTTTTATTTCCACTTTAGTTTCAGTTACACTTGAAAAAGACTTATTTTTCCAAAGTATATCATGTCAAAACTGGGTCTTATTTACCAAAGGTGATTACTTGGGTGAAATAAACATAATCACTATTTATAGTTACCACTACCACATCGAAATCAACCAATCACATCACATTATTACTAGTATAAACACTTGCTACTATTCAAACATAACACAAACATAACCAAACATCCATAACAATATTTTAAAGGGGTGTATACTTGCATATGTCATAAGATGATTATTATAACAAAATTAAAATACGATCTTTTAAAAGTGGTGAGAATTTTCTCACCTTTATTTCCACTCCGTTAATCTTTTACGCAAGATACGCATTTCTCAAGCTAATATGCTATTTCCAAACATCTCGAATTTTGCCGTTCCCATTCCTTCTCCTTTTTTTCTTTTTTATTTCTTCTTCTTTTTTTATGTGGCCGTGGGCTTTGGACGGAGGGTACGGCCTAGCCTTGTTTGGATGGAAGAGCACGACCTTCGGTTTTAGAGGGTGGAGAGGAGGTGGTTTGTTGCATATTTCTTTTCATATTATTTTTGGGATAATTTTGGCATAATTTATTAAGATAGGAAGCCATGGAAATGGAGGTGATGAAGATAGGGAAAGTGAAGAGAAAGGTAAAGAATGAAGTGTACAAAAAATAAAATGTGTGCACACTTATTTATACTTGAGTTTGGAAGGGCGGATGATTAAAATACCCTTCACTACTTTTTGACTTTTAAACCATTTTAAAAACTCTTTCCAAGGCATGGTAAGAAGTGTATTAAATGTGAGATGATGTTAGGATTTGATTTATATCCTTGTATAATGATTTTTCCTTTTTTCTTTACTTTTTAAATTACATAAAAACCATTTTTCTCCTTTTCCATACATGGATAAGAATAAGAATGCAATGGCATTAATGGTAAGAGAGATGGTATTATTCGAATTTGTACTTAAGTGAAATGATTATGATACTTTGTGAATTAAAAAATGAATAAAATAAGAAGTGCTTATTTTCCATGCTTTAGATTTGACATTTGAGGGCTAATGCAATAATGAGAAAAGAGAGGTTAAGTCCTTTTTGTAGTGATTATGTTTAATAACTTAATTTTAAATATAAATTTTCATATTATGTTACTTTTTGATTTATTTATAAACTTTGACTTTTCAAAGTGAATTTGTTTTTTATATGTTAAATGTAACATGTAACATGTGACATAGTTTGTTAAGTGTATATATGTGTTAAACATATCATGTTGCAATAACTTGACGACAACTAGTTTTGGTTGAAAATGGTGCTTTTGTTGACATATTTTACAATCAAAATTTGACGTTTTTGTTAGACTATATATTCAAGTAAACCAAACTTAAAAACGAACTTTTTTTCTTCCTTTAAATAAATTAAAACATGTCTATTCATATTATAAAATTATATTTAAATAATATCAAAACCTTTATTTTTACAGTGTATGAAAAACTGACAAAATGCGTCAAAATTTGGATATCTTTGTAAAACGATCATTAATATACTTTTAAATCTTTTAATATACTTTTATTATCTTTATTAGGTGTTTTTAATATGATTTATTTTTTTAAATAATTATTTAAACCTATTTATTTAAGCCTTTATTTATTTTTAACAAAACTTAACTTTTGCTGATTTGTTCTAAAATTCAAATTTATACTTTTTAAATTATTAACTATAAGAATGAATAATTTCTATATTATTATTTATTACATATAACATATTTAATAAATTCTAAAAAAATTTAAATTTAAAATTAAGCAAAGTCTCTCATTTTCGAAGTGGTGAAATTACGAGCCGTTACATTCACAATCGCAGTGGAACAATATATAATAAATAATAACATGTCTTTATACAAAAGGAACTATAAATTTTATTTATACATTCCATCATCAGAGTACAACAAATCAATACTGGACAGTTATAATAACTTGTCCTCACCCGTGCTGACTATATAGCCTAAGACACACAGCGGAATATAATAAAGTACATGGAATACATCTCTGTCATCCAGCTCTTCTCCTGAGCTCCATGGCATCCTAACCTAAATCTACAATACTCGGTCTGACCAAAGTATTATAATAAAATAACACCTATGTAAGTCTAGAAAACCAGCGTACGAAAACACGCTTTGAATTTAATTACTTATAAAAGTCCTCTTGAAAACGAAGGTATCTCGTAAGACCACGCCACACATAAACACGACGGGTTTTTACCTTACGATAACTAAAACATTACATCAAAATCATTTGATATTATAATAGTGTCTATAGAAGATAAATTAGAAAATAGCTGAAATGCTTGCATCTCATGTTTCTATGTAATTAGTATACAATCAAAACCATATGACGCTTATTGGAGAATGAATTCCATACTATGACTATGAAAGGAACTAGCTCCGATGAGTGCATCTCTAGATCAATGCACCTGGTTCTGACAAGAACGTCTTGTACCTTGCCACACGAAATCGACGTAGCACTTGACTACTAGTACCGAATATATCATCATCCCAGTCTTTCGAGTTTTTTGAGATCTCATGCATAACCAGTCCATAGTATGTAAAATGTATGATATCTAGAAAGATGTGGACATACTCTAATAGGAGCAACCCACTTAGCTCTGTTGCATGCCTTGTTTTGGTCATTTCCTAGTTGATGAGGCCTAAGGCTACGTTTAACTTTTTGAAAGACATTCACACTTGGAATGCTAACACTGCCTTCCAAGCTGCAATGCAATGATAGCATTCATCCATACAACATGTCCTAGGTCTAGACAAACCAAACTCTTCCAAAAATGAATATCTTCATTAGCTTCACGATATCACAATTCGCAACGCATAAATCGGATCAAAGTAGTTTTTGGATAATTAAATCTGATCTCTGTCGCTTCGAAATAATCAATGAATTTGTCCAGATTTGATAGTCGGTTATTTAACTATCAAACTACACACATAAGTGGACGCTATGCCCATATTATTAATTTTCCAAAATATTTATGTCAAAAATACCTTTACAAACATATATATATAACCCCTTCTAGTTGTTCAATATTTGAAAACTTTTTCGAATACTTCTATTCATAATAGATATTACCAACATTTAGAAATATTTCCATTTCCAATTTTGTAGTCCATTAATTACAAAAAATATTTCTATATAAATCATTCCATTTCTAAAATACCTCCAAAACCTTTAATTCCAATACTTAGACAAATACTATAAGTTTTATTTTTCCAAAATCATTTCTAATATCCTTACTTAGGAAAATACTCCGTACTTATTTCATAAACCTCTGGAATTATTATAAACTCCTTTTAAAAATATACAAAACCCAAGTATACTTATTTATATTTCCAACTAACAAATCATGAATTCTTTACGAATTTCATATTTATTTTTAAAGTCCTCGTATTTAAGGAATTTGGAAATTTCCTTTTCTCACCTTCTTTAAGATTTTGTCTTATAAATTTCATCCATTTAACAAACCTGGATTCACCAAACTCGAGAATATTTATAAATAATTTTCAGTTACATACTTTAAAATTGATATATAATAAAATTCAAAAGCATAGTTAAATAATTATTTAAAATATCAAATCATTTTCAAAATAAACGTCAATAACTAATTCCAAATTTATTCATAAAATTCCAAATCGATTTCAAAACTTGTTTATAAAACTTCTAATGCATTTCAACACTTTAAAATACTTAAACACTAACTTTATGAAATACTTAAATCAAATTAATTGTTTTTGAAAAAAAACTACATATTTGATAAAAAAATCCTTTTCTCAAAACAAATCTTAACTCCCCGATAAAAACCTATTTTTAAAACCCAATATAATCATTTTAGCATTTATAAATCTCCCTTGATTAATCACAAATTGATTCACACTTCTAATTCCATAATTATTTTCCAAATTCCAAAATGGAATTTACTATTTCTTTCTAAACCGATTTCCATACCTCATTTTAAATTCACACTGTGGATTTATATTTCTAATTTATCCAATAAGTATCATTCCACTTATCTATAAACATCGTTTATAGCTTTCCTAAATTCACTCCTAGTTTATATTGGCTTATATTACAAAAATCCATTTACAAATTAATTTCTGATTTAAAATTCCATTTTAAAATCAATTTCTCAAATAGTTCAACTATATTCCAAATCCAATTCCGATTTCTATTTCCATTTCGTCATTTTAAAAAATCTTATTTAAAATCTAGTATAACCAAATTTATATTTATTTCCAAATTTCCTTTATTCTCCCAATTTACTTAAATATCGATTTTTAAAACTTTTTTTACATTTATAGAAATATCAATTAAATTTATTATTTAAAATCCTTTATATCCATTATTCCAAAATCGCTATTTAAAATATACCACGAAATAGTTAAATACAAAGTCAAACCATTTATTTTATCTAAATTAATTTCTTTAAATAAATTCCAAAACTTGATATAAATATTTTACTTCCAAATTGTTTTTCAATTTCCTTTTAAATCCAAAAATAATATTTATAGTTTTAAAATATAAAATTAAGGCCAGTGCTACCATAGCATCCAATAAATCAAATCATATCACAATCTATAACAGACTATTCAACATATCATATGTCACTACATATGAAATTAAAAATCAACAATTTTAAGGAATCCAGTTGGATCCCTCCAACCTGTTTTCCTGCATCCACGGATATTAGACAATATAAAATACCAATCCCACTTCGAGGAGGGATATCACGGTAATATAGGGTCATTCGCTATTATGCGGGGCGAATAGGGTCTCATCCGCTCCAATAGGCTGGAATATATCCAACTACTAATATATATGCTACTAATATATATATAATATCATTCAAACTGATAATAAAATTCATCCAATTAACCAAACAAATAATTTTAACCATTTTAAAGTAAATAAGAAATCCAAATGAGTGAGATTTACTCACCTTGATTTTTGTTATTGCTGAAGCGTTCTGTTTAATTTACAATTAAACAAAATGTGTAATTTTTAACCAAAATTCCTGCTAGCTCCAATTGTCACCACATCAATTCCATTTCGTAGAATACATTATTACGAACTCAACGCAAAATATTGCGTCCAAATCCGACCTAGCCCACAACGAGAAACCCAGCCATTCAAAGCCCACTCTCCCTTCCTTCTTTCCCAACACACTACTTTTCTCCTTTCTGTATACGTAAGAAACCCACTAGAATGTGCACGTTTATCACTAACACGATCCATCCCCTTGCCATATTACAAACCGTAAGCACGTACGAACTCCTCTCATTGAGCTCATCTAATTCCACCCCGCCCCAATACGAAAGTGTCACCCAGCTAAAACGCGACATCACCATGGCCATTCGAGCACCATGAGGTCACGAATTCCCCCAAGGCACCGCTCTAGACTCAAACTTGACTGGAGATGCTACTTTCTAAGGCTAGTTTAATTATGAGCTTCAATTCCAAGGTCGAGGCTTAATTCTTAATTTATAGCTAACAATAGCTTCAAACTGCCCTTCGACCCAACTGTTGAGATCATCATATCCCAATCGAACATTACTGAACCTATACCAGATCGATGCCCACGCAAAAAAAAAGATTTTTGAAACTTGTTTCAGAATTTTTCGTGAATTATCTAATGAGATATTAACTTTTAAACTTTGCTTCATTTTTTTCTTTAGAATCTCTGCTGTATAAATATTTGAGTAGGGAACGCAATTTTAAAAGTGAAAAGGTAGGCTCATACAAAACATAGAGGGGCTTTCTTTTAAAAATAGGGTGGCTGATAAGATATGTTAGGTATGTAAAGTCAAATCAAATATATATATTCATAATTAAAAATATCTTTCTTATAATAACTTAAAATACCGAACCCCTATCAAGGCATGCCGCCAGGCGTTCGTAATGTTATACTCCTATTCCGAACGCAATGGAATAAGTCTCGAGTCCCAATTCGATCGTATGGAGAAGATAGCTTTTTGAACCCAATTATTATATTAAATTTTCAATATTAGTTTTAATTCGTTTCTATCTCTCACAACGAAACGATAAATCCAAACACTACGAAATTTGAAATCTGGTAATAGTATACTATTACGGATCCAATGGAATTAGTTCGTTGAATTCCGACACTATGGCCTGGAAGGCTATTTTTATATGTTAATTAAAACGAATTATTTTAAAAATCGAGTAAACCACTTATAATTCTAATTTAAATTTTTTATTATCTTCATTCTTATAAATAGAAATTAAATAAGCTTTGAATTTATTTTATCTAGCTTAAAACTCAAGATTTCGTATTTAGACCAATTTTCATTATTAAATTTAACAATTAAATTCACCAACAAAACATTATATTTGAAATTCAAGATATAAAATCTATAAAATTAACTTTTAAATATTTTAAAAATAATAAAATATTCCAATTTAAAATAACCAAAATTCTGAGTCGTTACATTCCTCCTCCCTTAAAAGAATTTCTTCCCCGAAATTGCCAAGGTAAGAAGAATGGCCCAAAACCCATTATTTTCCCAAAACCAATCACTTGAAACAACTTTCCAAAATCAATTTATTGAAACCACATTATCACTTTTTCTAATTTCTAAATTCATCCATAGATTCAAAATAATATTATTTACTCAATCATTTCAAGTTATAATCCAAAATAAAAAATTTATTATTAAAAAATTTCTTCAAAAATTTACTAACTCCCTAAATTTTCAAAAAATTTCGCCAGCGTCTCCTTCGCGCGGCTAGATCCGAACAACTACAAATCGATATTATGGGCTCAAATCAGTAAGAGAAAACAAAAGCCAAGTGGCTCAATCATAACATCATCAAATTCAAACATCAATATAAACATGTACCTTTTTTGGGCAATCCAATTTTATTTATGAAATCAAATTCATCAAATTTACTCTTGCTTTTAAATGCCTGCATCTAGTTTACCAGTGATATCCAATCATATAATTCAAAATCATTTTATTTTGCATTTCAATTTCCAATATTTGCTTTACTTAAGCCCGTACGATGTATATATATCACCCGAACAAAATATCAAATCTGATCGCTCGATCACACAATTTCAGTTCCGAACTAGTATCGCTCACACGACTCTCTAGTGTGGACTCAGATCTAGTTCCTTGATTAGAAACTGTCATTCTCCTTGTATAGCTATAAACTATGATAGAGAACTCCAAAATCAATCAAAAATCCATATTCGGGGTTTGCCGTCGAAAATTGAGTGAAAAATCCTAACTTAATCGATAAAAATTATCTCGAAATTATGTGCTTGAATTTGGATCAAATCGTTATGTGAATAAAATAATATATGTACAACTTACATATTTATTTATATTGATTCTAGCTATACCAGATTCTCATATTTACATTCATCTCATTTACTATCAATTTATTCACAATCACCATTCACATTGCTTTATTCATATTCTCTTATTTACTTAGTACATTATTCAATACCACTTTCATTTAAAAGATTACCTTGAAATTTTCTTAAGTCTATTATAAACATATTATACAAGACTTCTTATGTTTATTTATATTCACAACTTAAGTTTATATCCATTTCTAAATAATCCAATTTCAATTCCATTTAACTCAATTTATCTCCTAATTTTGAACAATTTTATCAACCATATCCCAAATCATATTTACTCACTAATTAAATTAGTTAGTTTAGTTGGCCCATTTCATTAATTATTTCAGATCTCAATAAATTTCATTTCCAAAGTTTATTTTATTTAACCACATTAATCTAAACTTCCAAATTTCACTTTATTAGTCCTATTCAATTCACTAAATTTGTTCACTTCACTAATTTATTCTACTACCAAAATCACTTCATTTAACTTTTCTTAAGTTAAATTTAGTCTCAAATCTCAATTTCACAATTTCTTTTCTTATCTATATCATTTCTCAAATTTATAAGTTCAAAACTTATCTTTATTCATTTCACAAACACTTAGATTACAAATTTCAAAATCTAAACACGCAATTTTATTTCAAATCAATTTGAAATCATATATATACATATCTCACTTTTATATCAAATCAAAATTTTAAATTTCTTAAAATCAACCACTTGTATATCGAAACAAGACTCCATTAGCAAATCATTACGCTAGCAATCCATCACTTAGATAATCGAAAATGAACACCAATGATGTCGCGATCATCATCGGGATGATTTTCCCGTGATTGAAGTGATTTCAATGCTTTTACTTCTTTTAAAAATCATTCAAAAACACTTTTCAAAATAATACCGACTTTATTATTTTTCCAAAGCACTTTGAAACACATTTCAAAATTTTGTGGGACTTAGATTCAAAACTTCTCAATTTAAATGCATTTTAATTTATAAGTTACGTTTATAAAATATATTTACCAAATTTCACTTCCTTAAAACATTTCAAAAATTTTTATCATTGTTTATTTTTAAAATAAACATCTTTTATTATGGCACACCAAGCAATTAATGATAATAATCACTATTATCATTCCTAACAACCAAACACACCATATATAATAATCTTTGAAAAATTATTTCTTTATATATAAATATAATCTAGGTAAATTATTTCATTTACCCAATTTGAAAATAATACTATATCGAATTTCTCTGTTCAAGTGTTTAGAGATCCCTATCAATAATGTTAATTATTCGTATTGACCAGAATCCATATGCCACTCAACAAATCAACCAACACAATATAAAACATTTTATATTCACTAACAAATACACGCTCAAATCTATTTACACTCAAACTCATTCTAGGGTGCTACTGACCCTATCTCTAATGAGTTACCCTATCAATGCTGAGTTCTCGCTTAACATTCAGCTCTGATACCAAATGTAACGACCGGTAGGCTTTTGTAACGACCCGCAAATCCGTACCCCTTGAGTCAACATTATTCTACCTAAATCAACTCAAGTTGTACAGAAATACGAACCATTTGAGTTAAAGAAGAAGAGGTAGAAGAAGAAAATAGAAAACAACAATAGAATCTAACCATCGCAGCGGAATAAAATGTAATAGAAAATAAATGATCTTTACTCAAAAATCAAATATCTCTGTTTATATATTACATCATCGGAGTACATCAATCACAGCTCAACATCAATATCATACAAATGGGTACACAACAACTTAAAAACAGCGAATATATATATAAACAAGTACGGGAGTACGTATCGTCATCTTGCTCGTCTCCTGAGCTCCACAGCATCATATCCTGTTACACTTGGTATCAGAGCTTAGGTTGGTGATAACCTTGGCTCTGGTGGGAAATTACTAAATTAGAGTCTGTAGTACTCTAGAATGAGTTTGAGTGTATAAATAGATATGAGCGCGTATTTGTTAGTGAATATAAATTGTTTTAATATTATGTTGATTGGTTTATCGAGTGGTATATGAACCTTCGTCGGCTCAGTCTGGACAACTGTATCGAAGGGGTTTCTAAACACTTGAATAGAACAATCGACACGGTATTGTTTTAAATATGGGTGAATGTAATAATTTTACCCAAAAATATATTTTAATATAAATAAAAGTTTTTGTAAACTATTTTAGCTAATATATGGTTGTTTGGATGTTAGGAAGAATAATATTAAATTATTATCATTGTTGTGTAAAAATTTAACTAGAAATTGAAAATATAACCAAAGTTTAAGGGAATAAATTCATTATAAAATGAAATTTATAAATATGAATTATAAATGTAAATTATAAATTGAAATACAATTAAATGGGAATTTGTATAAGCATAATTTATACAAATATATTATAGTTAAAATTTAAATTAAAACAGAATTTGAAACTTTAAAACCCCGGAGATTTTGGAAGTATTTTGAAGAAAAATAATAGCATTATTGTTTTAAAAAGTATTTCTGAAAGGAAATTGTTTCAAATAAATTTTGGGAAAGGATATAGCATTAAATTCACTTCAGTCGCTGGAAAATAACTTCGGTGATGACTGCAGCATCATCGATGTTCATTTTCGAGTTTCTAAGTGACAGATTACTGCCAAATTGATTTGTTCAGGAAAACTTGTTTATTTTTTAAATTTTCAAAAGAAGTTTGTCGGAAATAAAAACCAGAATTGGTTTGACTTTTGAGAAATGTGATTTGAGATGTTGGAGATTTCAAAATGATTTGAAACCACAAGCCGGGTGTTTGAATATCCTGATGAGATAGGTTGTAAGCTAATGAATTAAGATAATTTTTAAATCAGGAAGGAAATATAAGCTTTGAATGTTAGAATTTAAATTAATAGTGAAAAGTTAAAAATGAAATTAACTTGGATTAGGGAATAAAATTTAACTGGATTGAAATTAATTGAATAGGTTGAAGATAATATCCAGTTGTATTCGAATTAAGTTGAAATCGAATTGAGATTAAATAAATTTGAGTTAAAATAAAATTGAATTGAAATAAAAGTTCAGTGAGTTATTGAATGAAATTGGATTCTTATTTTAATGGGTAAGAAATAAGTTGGATAAGGAATAAATTGGTTAAGGATTGGATTGAAATAAATAAACCGGAATAACATATAAAAAGAATTAGAAATTCATGGAAATAAAAATATGCTTGAGTTATAAATAGGCATAAGGCTTGAGTTAAAAATAAAAGAAGAATATATTCAAGCCTAGAACGAAAGGAAGTGTGTAAATAATAAGTTGTGACTTATAAAATTTGAAAAGTGGGATAGAAAAACCCAAAATAAATATTTTTGATGAATTGGAAATTAAAATGAAAATCCAAACTTGAATTATGAAATAAATTGAACTTAAGAAAATTTAATGAAGAGATTTTGAGATTAAAATCAAGTTCTGGATTATAAGTTGGGGAAAGACTATTTAGATAATAAATTAGTTAATGAATAAATGGAGTTCAATGTAGTTAAATAGAAGATGATTTGGTGGGTTAATACTGAAGTTTGGAAATAAAACTCAAGTTATAAATCAAATTCGACTTGAATCATTAGTGAAGAAAATATAATTGAAAGTGGCCTTGCAATTAATTAAATGCATTGAGCATGAAGTTGAGTTGTGAGTTAATAAAATTGGATGGTAAATTAAAAGCGAATGGTAGAATCAGAACTTGAGTTACTAATTAAAATTTGACTTGAGGCGTAACAAATTAAATATAATTGGAAATGTATCGAATAAAAATGAAATTGGAATAAAATAGTGATGGTTTGAATTGCAAATAAAATCCAAATAAGTGGAAATAAATTGGAAATGGCCTTGTAATAAATAAAATGAGTAAATCTGGAAAGTTAAATTTTGTAATTGCTAATCAAATGGAATCGTAGATTTAGAATGAGATTTGATTGTGATAGAATTAAGTTGAATGGAAGAGAAAGATTTACTTGTAAGATGAAATGAGCTTAAGTATAAAATTGAAATAAATAAATTAAGTTAAGCTAAATGAATGGAGGAGAGTTGAATTGAATTCAACTTAAACTAAGTTTAATGATATTGGGTTGGATTTAAATCATGTGAAAATAAATTTAAATCAAAATAGAATCCGGTGAGTTATAAATAATATTTAAGGAAATGAAAATTAAAAATGGATTGAGTAGGTAAACTAATTATATTGAATAAATAAATGGATAGAATAAATAAGAATCAAATGAAAGATGGAAGTAGAACTTATTATAAAAAGAAATGGAAATGAACTTAAGTTATTGACTCAAGTAAGTGTTGAATAAAAGCCGAACTCAAAACAAAGTGTGGTTTGAATGAGTTGAGAAAAAGTTATTGAATGAAAATGAGAATATATGGATTGTGAATAAATTTCAAAATGGAATAGAATTAAGTATAAATTGAGTCGAAATCAATTTAAATTGGTTATAAAACATAAGTACTTATTTATTCACATAGATCTCGTCAAATTGCATAAAATAAATTGTCATTTGATGTAAATGGAAGTAATTAAAATTCTATGAATTGTTAAGAGTAAAATAAATCGATTTTGAAAACAATTGGATTAAAAATGAGTTCGTTTTGCTTAAAAATAAATTAATGTAAGCTTGTGAGTTGTTAACCATTCGGGTTAAGTGAAACGAGTTGTGATTGGTTGTAAGCAATTAAAATTAATGTTGGAATATTTAAATTGCTTATAAAAAGTGTTTAATGTGCATTGTTGTTAGAATTTATGTGTTTAACTATTGCAAGTAAGTGAAATGTTGTTAACCTTCATATATTTTGCACTTACATGTTTAAATTGAGTAAGTACAGGTACCTCGAAGCCATGTGGCTGGATATGGTTGTGCTAACAGCTAAATAAATAAGCTGTTTGCTTAAAAATTCTAAATAAGGTACGCCTACGCAATTAACTAGGAAATATGAACTGTTTTTTATTTTTCCGACCGTGTGGGTCGATGCATATATTTTTATATCTGTTGTCAAATTGCAAAAGCTCCTCCGTACAAAGGAGACTTTGCCAAAAAATTTCAGAAATTTTGGGAGTTAGAAAATTTTTTAAAATTTTTTTGAAAAAAAAAATTGTCAACAATAAAACGATTTCAAACTGGGAATTAAAATAAATTAATCAATGAGACTAATTTAAAATAATGACATGAATCAGTATAAATGGAGAATAAAATTCAATATTCAGAGTTAAGAGATAAATTGAATTCATATGGAAATGAAGAATCAATTTGAATAGAAATAGATATAAACTAAAGTGGTAAGATGAAAATAAAGAAAGAAGCATATAAAATGCTTCTACTAACTTAGGTAAACAATGATAAATTCTTAATTGGAAATTGATATTGCAAATATATTCTAAGTTAATATTCGAATGAATAAATATTGACATTTTGTAAGGAAGTCAATAAAATGTTTTGAATATTGTGATTGGATATTAGTGCTAAGCAGGATATGCTGGTATTATAAAGAGAAAGGAAAATTGGTTTTGATTTCAGATGACAAAAATTGAATTCCCGACCAAAAAGGTATGTGTTTAAAATTTCTGTATGAAATTTGATTGGGTTTTTGGATCTAGCCACTTGGCTTTTTGATTTTCTTTTTGGATTTGGGAGGCCGTAGAGCCATTTTGTAGTTGTACCGTGCTAGCCGCGCAAAGGAGACGCTGGCAAAAAAATTCGGGAATTTAGAGAGTTAGAAAATTTTTGAGAAATTTTGAAAATTTTAAACTTGGTTTCGAATTATAATTTGAATAGTTGAATAATTAAAGTTGGTTGGGAACTAATGAAAGGTTTGGGGAAGTTAGTAAGAAAGATAGCGGGTCTTTTATAAGAAGGTCGTTAGTAAGATATTGATTTGTTTGATTTGGGGGATAAGTAAAAGGGTATTGGACCATTCTCCCTAATTAGTAATTTCGGGGATGAAATTCTTTTAAGGGGGAGGAATGTGACGACCCGGAATTTTCGAGCATTTAAAATCGGACTATTTAATTGATTTTAAATATTCAATAGAGTAAGTTTAACTTGAATTACGAATATCACTATTTATTGGGTAATTTAATTATTAAATTAAGTTATTTGAAGTTGGATAAAATAGTAAATTTGGTATTTTAAGCTGGTTAAAAATAATTTAAAGGCTTGGAAAATTTACATTGATGATATTGAAGATAGTAAAAGTGTTAAAATTGAATTTGGAAGTGGTTTGTTCAGTCTTGAAAATATATCGTTTAAATTGAATTTAAAAATAGCCTTCCGAGGCACAGTCTCGGAATTCAATGTAACCGGTTCCATTGGATCCGTAATATTGAATTATTATCGTATTTCAATTTTCGTGGCGTTTGGAGTTGTCGCGTGAGCGTACGATATATAAACGCGTTGGAGTTTATATCGAAAAATTCAAAGTTTAATGCTTCAAAAGGTTATCTCCTCCATACGATTGAGGTTTCGAATTGCGGAATTATGACAGTTTCAAATTTAAATTTGAATTTAAAAAATATGTAGATATATTTAATATAATACTATTGTCAAAAGATAACACTGGGCAGAGGGTTGTACTCGCGTTCTTCCTTCTTCTGGAAGCCAAGCCTCGCCCCTTTTTCTTCTCTTGTTTTCGAGCAAACAACAGAAGAAAAAAAAAAATTAATGGCCGCTGCAAATAATCGCGAGTTTTCTTCATTTAAGATCTCAAACCTCTTTTTTTTTCGAATTAGTTCAACTCCAGACCAATATCGTGTTTTCCCCTTTCGTGCGTTCAAATCGAAAATCAATTCAAAAAAAAAAGGTCGTAGCCTCAATCTCCAAAATCGAGTTCGTTAACCCTATTCTCTAATCGATCGGCTCGTGGAAGAAGGGGGGCAAGCGACGTTCGCGCGCGTTCGCAAGGGGGTTAGTGTTTGTGGCGTCGCGTTTTGGGGCTGCAGCGAACCAACGCTCGAGATCGAGAGTTGCGTTGTTAGAGTGAAGGTTGAGGGCTTCGATGCAGTCGAGATTGGGTAGGGTTTGTTACTTCTGGTGATCGATGTTGCCATTGAAGGGCAGAGGCAGCTTAGCAGGGCATGCGACCTAAAGAGATAGGGCGAGGGCACGTTGTCGAGCGAGGTACTTTTGGAGCAGTCGTGCATAGGAAGCGGTGGTCGTTTGGGCATGACCGAGGATGGGTAGCGTCTGAAATAAGCAGAGGAGAGGGACTTAAATCGTGAGGGGGGTTGGCAGCAACTTGGTGGTCGTTCTCGAGTAAGGTAAAGTTTGAGCAATTTAAATCAGAAAGTATGTACATATGTTGTGATAAGGCATTGAAAATGGAATTTTAAATGGTCGAGAAGCTTTGTATAAAGCAGATGTATAAAAAAAACATATATATATATATATATATGCAGTTTAAAATATATATAATATAACTTAGTATATTGTTTTTCAGTAAAGGATATTTACTGTTTAGTTTTAAAAGTTCCAAAGTTTAATATATATATATATATATATATATATATATATATATATATATATATATACGGGAAATCAATATAAGATTTTGGAAGAAAATTATGTAAGGGATTTGGTGATAAAATTGTACGATTGACCTATTTAATTAATTTTAGCTATTAAAGATTATTAAAGGGAATTATTAGCTTAAATTAAATTAAATTATTAGTAAAATTAAATTTTGTTAAGGGTGATAAAATATAGGGTTAATTAAATTATCAAATGGAGACTTAATTTTACAATTGACTCGAATATTAATAGAACATCTAATATTTTTACAAGGTCTGAAATCGTGGAATCAAACCGAGAATGAAGGGGATTGCAAATTTAAAGGAAAAGGTGATTTAATCTCACTTAAATGAATTTAAATTTAAATTTAAATGATTGAATTTAAATAATTGTTTGAATGGTTGAATTGATTGATGTGCATAGTATGGGATATTTTGAAATTGGCATATTATATCGTGCTAACATCTGTGGATGCAGGAAAAACAGGTTGGAGAGATCCAACTGGATCCCTCAACATTTATTTAAATTATTCTATACCCTCTGTTGTGATTATTTGATATTCTATGATGAACTTTACTGGAATATTGAATGCTATGGTTCGATTGGTAATGATTAGGTATAATGAATTGCCAAAAATATATAAATTGGATTTTGGAAAGAAATTAAAAGAAGTGAATTTGTAAATAAAATAATTATAGAATAAATTAAAAAAATGAATTGGAAAAGAAATGAAGTGACTGTAAAATTCTAATAAATAGATCTTGAGTATAGAAAGGAAATTTGAATAAACAGAAAGTTAATGAATATTAAATCTTCAGTGATATTAATTAGAAGAAGAAAACATTTAAGTAAAATTTAAGATTTAAATTATTGAAAAGAATAAGGAAGAAATTGGGAAAATCCGAAATTTGTATATTTCCGTTAAAGGATTTAAAATCAAACGGGAGATAATAACAATAATAATAAAATCCATAATTAATGAATTTTGAAATGAACTGAGTAAGTAAAGAAAATTTATTTCAAATGTAATAATTTGAAAATCAATTTGGAAAATTGATTTAAGTGATTGGGTTAGAATTTTTCTCTGGTTAACCAAGTACGTTTTTAAAGTAAATTTTTAAATATAAATTAAATGTTTTAAAGTTGTTTTTAAAGAAAGCAAGCTTCGTAAAATTTATTATTTCTAATATTTAAAGTCTAAAGTAAGTATTTTCTTTTAATCTCAGTAATTATTAAGAAGTAACTTAGTATTTTGTTTTTAAAAGTAGAAATCTAGTTTTATATTTTATTAAGTAACTTTATTTTCAAATGTTTATTTAGTACGTATTTTCAGTATATTATTGAAGTAGTTTTAACTTAAATGTTTAAAAGTAAATTCCAAAGCAAGTATTTTGTTTAATCTATTATCGTAATAATTATTTAAAGAATGATTTGGTATTTTGTTTAAAGAAGAAAATCTAATGTGTAGTTATAAGGTAACCTTATTTTAGTTATTTCTAAAGTATTATTGTAATTAAGTATTAAAGTAATTTTTCTAAATTAAATGTTTAACATATTTTCAATAAAGTGTTTTTAAATTATTTTCAAATCTAAAGTTTTGAGCTTGGTGATTCCAGTGGAAATAGAAATACCTAGAATTTATTCTGAGAAAGGAATATAGTTTTGAAAACTGTTTTTCAAAGGGTTTTGAATAATAGAAATATATCTTGTGAATATATTTTTGAGGTTAATAAATGATTTGGAAAATTATTTATGGTTGGATGGATGTTGTGAACATTAATTGATAGTTAAATAACCGACTATCAATATTGGACAAATTGCGTTGATAGTTTCGAAGAGACCGGGATCGAGATTTATTTCTCGGAAACCACTTCGATGCGGTTTGTACGTTTCATGGAAATGAGTTTGGATTCGAAGATGGAGCAGTGAAGTGCAAGGGCTAATCGCTACTAATCCTGAGGGTATTTCCAAAATGGATGTAGTAGGAATAGTGCCTTCGGTTCCGTTCGAACCCGGGACGGACATGTATGGATGAATGCTTTCGAAACATCGTCAGGTGGACGATGGGCATTCTAAGGGATATGTTCTAAAAGCTAACGCTTAGCCTCAAGCCTCATCAAATGGGAATGACTGAAAATCAGGGGTTATGCAGCAAGGCTAGGTGGGTAGCACCCAAGCAGGGTGAGGTCATCCCTGTCTAGATGTCCCTTTTTATTTTGGCTTAGTGGGCAGTTGCTGATCCCAACTGCGGGGTGATTTCACTCGGGATTATCCAGTAAGGGATAGTCTCGGTCTTGTGTGTTGCAGGGGAGCGGGCGTACTCCTCGGTACTGTGATCTAGGCCACGTACTGTGACAGGTGGTACCCCAGTGTCTAGTCATTAGTTGGAATCCATTCTCCCTACGAGCCTTCTACGAATGTTGTTTGTATTACCCACTTTGTGGCTAGTAGCTGGAATTTAATAGATGTAACAATTTCGGCTATTTTATAAGTATTTGTATATAGACCCTATTATAATATCAGAGGATTTCTATAAAAAATATTTTAGCTATCGTAAGGTAAAAACCCGACATGTTTATTTTTGGCGTGGTCTTACGAGATGCTTTTGTTTTCAAAGGATTTTTGAAACTTTAATAATCAACTGAGTGTGATTTTCTCACGCTGGTATTCTAGACTGACTCGGGTGTTATTTAACTGTAATACTCGGGTCAGGCCGAGTATTATAGAATACAGGATATGATGCTGTGGAGCTCAGGAGACGAGCAAGATGACGATACGTACTCCCGTACTTGTTTATATATATATATTCCGCTGTGTTTAAGTTGTTGTGTATCCATTTGTATGATATTGATGTTAAGCTGTGATTGTGTACTCCGATGATGTAATATATAAACAGAGATATTTGATTTTTGAGTAAAGATCATTTGTTTTCTATTATATTTTATTCCGCTGCGATGGTTAGATTCTGTTGTTGTTTTCTTCTTCTACCTCTTCTTCTTTAACCCAAATGGTTCGTATATCTGTACAACTTGAGTTGATTTGGGTAGAATATTGTTGACTCAAGGGGTACAGATTTGCGGGTCGTTATAACTTTTCGATCATCCCAGTAGTGGCCACTTTCCGCCGTGGCGTACAATGGTATCTCGAATTTGCTTTTACGGCCAGTCTCTTGACTGTAACCAACCACTCAGGGACATGTAGGGATAAGAGTCTTCTGCTCGCCATCAAACACAAAGTGAGAACTCCCTATCATGCGTAAACCTATCAATAAGCAAATCCGATCCCGGTCTCTTTGAAACAATCAATGAATTTGTCCATATTTGATAGTCGGTCATTTAACTATCAAATTACACACATAAGCAGACAGTAGACCCATATTATTAATTTTCCAAAATATTCATTTTAAAATACCTTTACAAAGTTATATATATATATATATATATATATATATATAACCCCTTCTAGTAGTTTAATATTTGAAAACATTTCCAAATACTTCTATTTATAATAGAGTATTACCAACACATAGAAATATTTCCAATTCAAATTTTGTAATCCATTAATTATAAAAATATTCCTATATAAATCATTTCATTTCTAAAATACCTCCAAAAAATTTAATTCCAATACTTAGACAAATACTATAAGTTTTATTTTCCCAAAATCATTTCTAATATCCTTAATTAGGAAAATACTCCATACTTGTTTCATAAACCTCTGCAAATATAATAAATTCCTTTTAAAAATTTATAAAACCCAATTATACTTATTTATATTTCCAACTAACAAATCATGACTTCTTTATGAATTTTAGATTTATTTTTAAATTCTCCATATTTAACAAATTTGGAAATTTCCTTTTCTTACCTTCCTTAAGATTTTCTCTTATAAATTTCATCCATTTAATAAACCCGAATTCACCAATCTCGAGAGCATTTATAAATTTCAATTACTTACTTTAAAACTATATATATATATATATATAATAAATTTCAAAAGCACAGTTAAATAATTATTTAAAATATCAAAGCATTTTTAAAATAAACGTCAATTACTAATTCTAAACTTATTCATAAAATTCCAAATCGATTTCAAAACTTGTTTATAAAACTTCTAATTTAAAATTCCGACATTGTGGCCCGGAAGGCTATTTTTATGTGTTAATTAAAACGAATTATTTTAAAAATCGCGTAAACCACTATAAATCTAATTCAAAATTTTTATTATCTTCACTCTTATAAATAGAAATTAAATAAGCCTTGAAATTATTTTGTCTAGCTTAAAACTCAAGATTCCATATTCAAACCAATTTTCAATTATTAAATTGAACAACTAAATTCTCCAACAAATCATTATATTTGAAATTCAAGTTATAAAATCTATAAAATTAAATTTTAAATATTTTAAAAACAATAAAATATTTTAGTTGAAAATAACCAAAATCTTGGGCTATTACACTTGCTATAAATTTACATTTATTTATAAACAAAATTTATTGTAATATATGTATACATATATATTTATCTATATATTTATCTATATGTTTGTAAATTAATAAATTTTTATAATTTAATATATATATATATATATATTAAAAAAATTCTCATGTCAAGAGTTCTTTGTAAAAATATATTAACTCATATATGTATATATAATTTATTATAAATTCAAATATTTTTGTGTATTAATAAATACTTATTTTATCAATTTATTAATAAACAAATGAAAATTATTATTTTATTATTAGATTTGCTACAATAATTTACACATAAATATTTATTTTCCAAATTATTTTAATTTAATTATTAAATGATTTTATAATTTAATCACACACACATATATATTTACACACACGCACTTATATATTTTATATAAATTATTATAACTTAGAATAGCTACGATTACCTTTATAGAACACATCACTTAGAATGCTCATCGTCCACCTGACGATGTTCTGAAAGCATTCAATCCATACAAGTTCGTTCCGGGTTCGAAACGAAACCGAATGCATTATCTCGTTACACTCATTTTGAAATCACCCTCAGAGTTAACGACGATAACCCTTGCACTCTGAATCTTCATCTTCACTTGAGATTCACGACCTATCGTTAATTTGGATCGATGTGGTTTTCGGATATCCAAATCTGGAAACCCGATCCCGGTCTCATCGAAATCCAAAACGTGTCTTTTAAGGCCAAGTTGTTTTAAGGTTTAAAACAATTCAATTTCAGTATCTATATACACACAGATAGATAATTCACAAATCACAATAGATAATCAACATTATCATAATAAACAGATGATCCACATTATCGTTATAAATAGATAATCCATTTTATCATCAAAATAGATAATCCATATTATCATCACGATACAACCAAAGCATTCATATCACACCGCATTACTTATCCCATTTCTGAGATCACAAACCATTCAAGGCAATCAATATCATCCATTCATACATAAGCAAAGATTTACTTAATCACACTATAATTAATTTAAAATGAATTAAATTAATTACTTCCATCTCTAATCAATTTAAAGTGAATTAAATTAATTACCTCATCTTTAAAATCTTGCTTACATAACCATTTAATCGATTACAAATCAATTAATTAATCATTCAAATTAGTCACCTTAATTAATCACCTTTGATTAATTATCTTAATTACATTCAAGTAATTGTCCTTTAATTAATTCCACAAATTAATTATTCTTAACCCCTTACAGCAATTAACCTTAAATTACTTCCATTGATTAATTAACTATAATTAATTATATTAATCCTTAGTTAATTAATTACCTTTAATCACTTATCATTGATTAATTAATCTTAATTAATTAATCCTTAATTATATCAACTTTTAATTACATCATTAATTATATTAATTAATGATCCCTAGTTACATTTTAATTAATTATCTTCTTTAAATTAATTACATTAAGTAATTAATCTTAATCAAACCATAATTATTAATCCCTCTTGATTAATCACATCCAGTAATTAACTACCCTTAATTACTTCATAGCATAAACTAAATTAATTATTCCTAATTAATTATCTCTAATTAATCCCTTGATTAATTACAAAATAATTATACTCAAATTACTTCCATTCTTAAAACACCTTCCATTAATTACATTCAGTAATTACCATTAATTACTTCACTAAGTAATTACACTCCATAAATTACATTAAGTAATTATTATCAAATCATTCAGAGTTTAAAATTAATTAAACTTAATTAATTAATTCAAACTAATCCCATTAAACTTAATTAATTACATTAAGTAATTAATTACTCCCATTATGTAATTACACTTAAACAATTTCATAAATGATTATCATTAAATTAATTAATCTAATTAATTATTAAAATTAATCACAATAATTAATTATTAAATAATCCTAGTTAATGACCTTCATTAACCATTCTTTAATTACCTCCATTAAGTAATTAACTTAGATTAACCATTGTTAATCACAAATTAATTTATCTTTAATTATCCATTAATTAATCTCTAATTATTTATTTAATTAACTGTTAACTGTAACTTAATTAATCCTTAATTACTTGATTAATTAACCTTGATTATAACTTAATTTCTTAATTAATAAATCTTTAATCATTAATTAATAATCTTTAATTATCTAATTAATGATCTTTAATTACAAATTGATTAACCCTTAATCAATTATTTATTAATCCCTAATCATTAATTAATTAAATTACTAATTATTCCTTAATTGCCTCATTAATTTAATTAATTTCAAATCATTAAATCTTAATTTAATTTTAAGAAAAAAACATTTCTTAATTATGACTAACTTGTCATTAACAAAAACATTTGAAATCAATTTACTTTTGAATTTACTTTAAAATTTCATCTTAAATATGAGATTTAAAATGAATACAATTTAACTTAAACAAAGTTTAAACAATTTAAAAACCCTTTTAAATCACATGGTAAAGAAATGCTTGTCTTATACAAGAAATTTATAAGAGTTTAAACCAAATTCTTTTTTAAATTCAATAATTTAAATTTACATTTTAACATACAAAGTTGTTTAAATCTTTCAAATTTAAAACTTCTTTTATTTCAAAAACTGAAATACATGTTTAAATCCTTGATTTCTAGATTTAACTTAACTTTAAAACTTACTCACATTTTTAAAACTTCATTTTTTTTTTAAAATTTCAAACTACTTAACCATTTAAAGTAGTTTAACAATTCAAGTTTAAAACTTTATTATCATTTTTTTTATTTAAAACTGAGACTTAAACTTAAACTTGAATTCTTGAATTTCAAACTTTGATTTAAAACTTAGTTTAAACAAACATTACAGGTTTTGTTAAAACCTGTAACATCTTTTAAACCCGAGCCCATTCCCAAAATGCTTCGAGTTCAAAACCCAACCTCCCCGAGCAAACTAATCCACTACTTCGAGTCCAACACTCGAATTACTCAAGTTAAACTCGAGCAACCCCCTCTGCTTTCAAAACCCAACCAAAACATCACCAGACAAATCACTTCACCATGCATATGCACGGTGGCTCCGGCCACCATTGATCATCAACAATGATCGCAACACATAAGAAATCAACTCTGCAACCCACCACGATCATCAAATCATGACCAACACCCAGAAATCACAATCGAGCACCCAATTCCAAAACCTGGAACAAACTGAACATCGCCAACCCAAAACCTGAAATCGCCTCGTCTTCACAACTCCGACCATCGTAGATTCTGAAACTCTGGCATCGACTTCGACTACGGCCAAGCTACCACTACCCAAAGATTTAAAGCACTCGATCAACTACGCAAGCCGTGGTGATCAATACACTAAGCACAGCTAAAACTAGGGTTCTAAAAGAAATCCCACTGCTGCAACTTCCCCGATGATTTTCATCACCATCAAATATTTTTCCTAGCATCTATGATCACCCCTTTATCATCAGGAAGAAACCCGTTCCCTCCAGATACATAGATCACCAGAAAACCCCAAAAGTTCCATCCCAGTTCAAACCCAAACTGCACCTTTATTTTATTTCTAAAAATCTTGATTCTTGTGTTAAAAATCATATTTTAGTTGATGTGTTTGATTTATAATACTGGATCTACAATTTAAAAGGTTTGAGTTTTGATTTTATCTAACATGCACAGATGTTTTTATATTTCCAGAGACAGCAAGCTTCATTTTTGACTTACTTCAAATGTTTAAATATTGACCTAAGATAAATTAAACAACTTTGATTTATAAATTACATCCTATCAGAAACTAATTAAAAGATAAGGATTTTAAATAAAAATTTGAGCCTGGAAAACAAAACAGAACAGAGCAATTATAAACAGCATGCACACAAATACATATTCACATCAGACATTCACTTATATATACATGCAATACACATTTATATTCAACCATACTAGCATGCAACCAAATTTTATTTAAAATTTTTAAAGTTACTCACAATATTTTTGAAGAAGACAGAGCACCAATTTTTGAAAATGCTTGAAAATTGGTTTCCAAATTTGAAAACAGCCTTTTTGATACTTGAACTCTTTAAAAACTGAAATGCTTCTTTAAAAACTTGTGTGCTTGAAAATGAAGTTGCTTTGAAAATGCAGGTGCATTGATTTGAAGATGCAGGCCTTAAAACATATTTGAAATTGCAGGTTTGCATGCAGAAGATAATTCCAGATTTGCTTTGAAAGACTGGAATACTTTTGCTTATTTGATTAGAGGATTTGGTAAATGTTAGAGGGTAATGATTTACATTTTCGAACTGAGGATTTGAAGATGATTACTGATTTAGTTGATTACAGATTTTGTTTTGAAAGCAATTTGCAGGGAATTGATTTCTGGTTTGATTTTGAGTCTGAAAATGGTTTGTTAAAATTTGTTTTCTTAACTTTGAATTATAAAGATAGAAAAAGGAAGAAAGGTAAGAGGCAAATGTATTTATATAAGTGAATTTTGTGATTTAATATGATAAAAGAAACTGAAAATAAATAAGGACACTTGTAAATCTTCTTAATATTTGTCAAATTGGAATGTTTAACTCTTAACATTTGTTATATGAAGCTTAGGAAAACAACACATATCTTTTTAAAGTAATTTGCATTTAATTTATATATTAATATATAAGTTATGCCTAATTAATTGGTTAATTAGTATTTTATATGTATATAATTTTTTTTAAAAGAAATAAAAACCAATTATACTTATAAATAAAAGTTTATGCATATATTTAGAAATCCAAAACAATTAAAAATCTATACTTTGGATTTCAAAAATTTATATTCAAATTCAAAACAAATTCTAAAAGTCAATTTGAAGTAACAATTCTATTTTTATTAAGGATCCAATTGTAAAACAATACATTATTAATATTACGTAAAAAGATAACTTATTATCTAATTAAAATAATTATAAAAGAAATTATGTCTTTATTAATAAATTACTTATTTTATTAAGCTATATTTTAAAAAGAAAACAAAACAAACCTTTTTGTTAATAAATTTAAATTTAAAAATTAAGCCAAAATCATTTTAAACATTTAAACAACTATCTTAACAATTTAAAATCATATACTTATTTATTTAATAACTTTGAAAAGTTTTATATTAAATAAAAACAAAATTTCAAATTACTACAAATATTAGAATTAGAAAATGTGCTTTATTTATTAAATTTAAAACAAAGCTAATCTATTTACAATATAAACCATATATTTATATTATAAATAGAAACCAATTTATTAGCTTTAAAATATAAAATCTACCAATTAAATATTTATTAAAGAAGATTTTTAAATCAATTCAAATTTTATTAACAAAAATTATCAAATCAATTTAATTTTTAATACAGATTATCAAATTGATATTGTCAAAAATTCCGGGACACATTCCTCCTCCCTTAAAAGAATTTCGTCCTCGAAATTTAAAACAAAGGTAATTTAATAATCTCATTAAAGATTTAATTTTTAAAACACAATCATATGTCAAACATGTGCTAACAACCATAGCAACCAATTCATCTAATCAAACAAATCTAACTATCCAGACAAAATTCTAGATAGAATTTCCTCGAGTTTCCCAAGTATAAATACCGGGATACTCGCTATACAGAATCCAAATAATCAATACTACTAAGCTACAGAGCTCCTCCTAATCTAGATCTACAACACTAAATAGGATATCATACCTATAGACAAGTCTGACTCAACAACCAAAACTCCTGAACTACTAGTTCCAAAACCAGAGATAGATCATACACGTACGCCCTCAAAGATACGTGAAACATACTGAATCCCAGTTATCCAAACTAGAAATTCAATCTTGTAGATCAATCACTTATTCTTACAAGAACACAGAAAAGATCCAAAACACTTCAGAGCTAGCTTCCAGCCTTACCCAAAACTTATAACTCCCTTTGATCAGAAAAAACTTTATCCAAAATTCAAATTTCCGACTCCGTAATCCAAATTATTTCGTCTCTTATCCACAAAAGTCTCCGGACGATCCTGGGTTGCCTACATCCTTATTGGTCAACTCAACCCTTGCTGATGTCTCTAGAAACGAACTAGACCAAAACAACCCAACCCAATGATCTCCTCAAGATCAATACAAAACCAAGAACACAAACTCTACTCCTCAAACAATAGAAGACAGAATCATACTTCTCCTTACCGGAAAAGAAAAACAAAAGCACTCCTAAACCGCTTCTGCTGCACAACTCTGATTTGAAGTAGATAAAAATGCCGATGAAGAACACGAGCACAAACTAGACAACACATCCAGAAATATGGTTCATCAGATCCATAAAGAAAACTCAGAAGTTCCTTCAAAACTTGAGCTGCTTCATAAAACTCTATCTCTAAGAATCATCCTTCTACTAAATTGAACCACCAGTACCACTCCTGAGATCCTAGTCGATAAGAAAACTCAATCTTCAGATGCGGACAAACCTCTGACTTCCCTAAAGATATCCGGAAAAACTCTGATAACCCAAGAGAACACTCAGCTATCGCAAGTCACTTTTGTGATCAATCCAGACCAAATCCAAAGAAAATTGTTCTCCCTTAACCAAATAGAATAGCTTACACTTGTCTAGCCAATCCATCAAAGAAACGGGTCCACTCTGCTGCTTCTGAACTCCTCCTTCGAAAAAACTGCTAATCTAGAGGACTCCCTGCCTACACAGAACACTCTGAGCTGCACTGCTGACCCAGATACCAAAAGACTTCCCAATCAATGCTCTTTGAGAAACTCGGACCTCAAACCAAACAAAAACAACATGCTGAACACAACCACATCACCGATGCAGACTCACCTCCTTAAACTTATTCCAAAGAAATATCTTCGGAAACATCCATAGTCACTGCATTTCATCACGTAGCTACTACTTCCTGAGGTATCAAGATACCATCACACACTTCTGCCTAACTGACAGATCCATACTCTACTCATCGAAACTTCAAAAATAGACCCTAAACCGTAACCGGTTTCCTTCAGAGATCGATGAAATCGATACACCACTACAGAACTCACTCAAGACGGTATTAGGTCAACAGTCTCGACAGATACGCTTCCAACCTCAAACATTCAAACTCCGACCAACGGTAGTCGTGTTACACACACCACTACCCCATCTACCTTTATAACTTATACTGGAAAACCCGAACAGGTAACCCAACAAATAGGTAGAAATAAATAAATATATTTAAATATTTAAAATTACAAATACGCTCTCTCAAGATAGACACCACTCCAGAGCCTAGGTTTTCGCTCAACCTAGCGCTCTGATACCAAGTGAGACGACACGACTTTCTCACCATACAAAATCGCATCATCTTGAAGAAAGAAAGGGATAGAAAAGAGAAAAGAAAGAAGAGAAAGAAGAAACAACATCAAAATCTCAACAACGGAACGAATAAATTATATTGATAACATAAATATTACATAGTTTACAACCATTATCAAAGTTACACAGATTACACATCACATACTAGACAGTTATAAACACCTGTCTAGTTATACAACTCAATACAATACAAGGAAACTACTCAGAGAAACCAACACAGCGGAACACTATATAACTACACGCTGAAGCCTCCTGCTCCATTGCTCCTCCACAATTCGTCGAACCTAACCTGAATCCCTTGCCTGCTCATAAAAATTTGAGTACCCAAGAGTGTAAGGAAACAGAAGATAAACTCCGGGTCAGACATGGGTCTGGTGTGAGTAACAGGTTAAGGTTTCTTAACTTTCAAAAACCTTTGAAAACAAAAGGTATCGCGTAAGACTCCCCACACATAAACATGGAAAAGTTTTTACCTTACGCTAACCAAAACATTTGATAGGAAATCCAGTGATATTATAATAGGTCTAGGGTTTTCAAGTAAATAGAAAATAGCCGAAATTGTTACATTTATTAAATTCCAGCTACTAGCCACAAAAGTGGGTAATACAATCAAAACCGTTGGCACTTATTGGATTTTGAATTCCATACAATGGCAGGGCTACTGGGGTACCGCCCGTCACAGTACGTGGCCTAGATCAACGTACCGAGGATTACTCCCAATCCCCTGCAACACAAGGCCGGAACCATCCCTTACTGGACGGTCCCGAACAAGACAACCCCGGCAGTTGGAGCTCACAACTGCCCACACAGCCGAAATAAAAGGGATCTCTAGACAGGGGAAAATTTTGTCCTACTTGGGCATGACCCACTTAGCCTTGCTGCACCTCCCCTGTTTTAGCCATTCCCGGTTAATGAGGCTTGATGCTACGATTACCTTTATAGAACACATCACTTGAATGCTCATCGTCCACTTGACGATGTTCTGAAAGCATTCAATCCATACAAGTTCGTTACGGGTTCGAACGAAACCGAAGGCATTATCTCGTTACACTTATTTTGGAATCACCCTCAGAGTTAACGACGATAACCCTTGCACTCTGAATCTTCATCTTCACTTGAGATTCACGACCTATCGTTAATTTGGATCGATGTGGTTTTCGGATATCCAAATCTGGAAACCCGATCCCGGTCTCATCGAATTCCAAAACGTGTCTTTTAAGGCCAAGTTGTTTTATGGTTTAAAACAATTCAATTTCAGTATCTATATACACACAGATTGATAATTCGCAAATCACAATAGATAATCAACATTATCATAATAAACATATGATCCACATTATCATTATAAACAGATAATCGATACTATCATCAAAATAGATAATCCATATTATCATTACAATACAACCAAAGCATTTATATCACACCGCATTACTTATCTCATTTCTGAGATCACAAACCATTCAAGGAAATCAATATCGTCCATTCATACATAAGCAAAGATTTACTTAATCACACTATAATTAATTTAAAATGAATTAAATTAATTACTTCCAAATCTAATTAATTTAAAGTGAATTAAATTAATTATTTCATTTTTAAAATCTTGCTTACATAACCATTTAATCGATTACAAATCAATTAATTAATCATTCAAATTAATCACCTTAATTAATCACCCTTGATTAATTATCCTTAATTACATTCAAGTAATTGTCCTTTAATTAATTCCACAAATTAATTATTCTTAACCCTTTACAGCAATTAACCTTTAATTACTTCCATTGATTAATTAACTATAATTAATTATATTAATCCTTAATTAATTAATTACCTTTAATCACTTATCATTGATTAATTAATCTTAATTAATTAATCTTTAATTACATCAACTTTTAATTGCATCATTAATTATATTAATTAATGATCCCTAATTACATTTTAATTAATTATCTTCTTTAAATCGATTACATTAAGTAATTAATCTTACTCAAACCATAATTATTAATCCCTCTTGATTAATCACATCCAGTAATTAACTACCCTTAATTACTTCATAACATAAAATAAATTAATTATTCCTAATTAATTATCTCTAATTAATCCTTTGATTAATTACAAAGTAATTATACTCAAATTACTTCCATTCTTAAAACATCTTCCATTAATTACATTCAGTAATTACCATTAATTACTTCACTAAGTAATTACACTCCACAAATTACATCAAGTAATTATTATCAAATCATTCAGAGTTTAAAATTAATTAAACTTAATTAATTAATTCGAACTAATCCCATTAAACTCAATTAATTACATTAAGTAATTTAGTTACTCTCATTATGTAATTACGCTTAAACAATTTCACATATGATTATCATTAAATTAATTAATCTAATTAATTATTAAAATTAATCACATTAATTAATTATTAAATAATCCTAGTTAATGCCTTCATTAATCATTCTTTAATTACTTCCATTAAGTAATTAACTTAGATTAACCATTGTTAGTCACAAATTCATTTATCTTTAATTATCCATTAATTAATCTCTAATTATTTAATTAATTAAGTGTTAACTGTAACTTAATTGATCCTTAATTACTTGATTAATTAACCTTGATTATAACTTAATTGCTTAATTAATAAATCTTTAATCATTAATTAATAATCTTTAATTATCTAATTAATGATCTTTAATTACAAATTGATTAACCCTTAATCAATTATTTATTAATCCCTAATCATTAATCAATTAAATTACTAATTATTCCTTAATTACCTCATTAATTTAATTAATTTCAAATCATTAAATCTTAACTTAATTTTAAGATAAAAACATTTCTTAATTATGACTAATTTGTCATTAACAAAAACATTTGAAATCAATTTACTTTTGAATTTACTTTAAAATTTCATTTCAAATATGAGATTTAAAATGAATACAATTTAACTTAAACAAAGTTTAAACAATTTAAAAACCCTTTTAAATCACATGGTAAAGGAATGCTTGTATTATACAAGAAATTTATAAGAGTTTAAACCAAATTCATTTTTAAATTCAATAATTTAAATTTACACTTTAACATACAAAGTTGTTTAAATCTTTCAAATTTAAAACTTCTTTTATTTCAAAAAAGTGAAATACATGCTTAAATCCTTGACTTCCAGATTTAACTTAACTTTAAAACTTACTCACATTTTTAAAACTTCATTTTTTTTAAAAATTTCAAACTGCTTAACCATTTAAAGTAGTTTAACAATTCAAGTTTAAAACTTTATTATCATTTTTTTAGTTTAAAACTGAGATTTAAACCTAAACTTGAATTCTAGAATTTCAAACTTTGTTTTAAAACTTAGTTTAAACTCTAGCTTTCATTTAAAATCTTCAGTTTTTAAAATTTTAAACAAACATTACAGGTTTTGTTAAAGCCTGTAACATCTTTTAAACCCGAGCCCATTCCCAAAATGCTTCGAGTTCAAAACCCAACCTCCCCGAGCAAACTAATCCACTACTTCGAGTCCAACACTCGAATTACTCAAGTTAAACTCGAGCAACCCCCTCTGCTTTCAAAACCCAACCAAAACATCACCAGACAAATCACTTCACCATGCATATGCACGGTGGCTCCGGCCACCATTGATCATCAACAACGACCGCAACACATAAGAAATCAACTCTGCAACCCACCACGATCATCAAATCGTGACCAACACCCAGAAATCACAATCGAGCATCCAATTCCAAAACCTGGAACAAACTGAACATCGCCAACCCAAAACCTGAAATCGCCTCATCTTCACAACTCCGACCACCGTAGATTCTGAAACTCTGGCATCGACTTCGACTACGGCCAAGCTACCACTACCCAAAGATTTAAAGCACTCGATCAACTACGCAAGCCGTGGTGATCAATACACTAAGCACAGCTAAAACTAGGGTTCTAAAAGAAATCCCACTGCTGCAACTTCCCCGATGATTTTCATCACCATCAAATATTTTTCCTAGCATCTATGATCACCCCTTTATCACCAGGAAGAAACCCGTTCCCTCCAGATACATAGATCACCAGAAACCCCAAAAGTTCCATCCAGTTCAAACCCAAACTGCATCTTCATTTTATTTCTAAAAATCTTGATTCTTGTGTTAAAAATCATATTTTAGTTGATGTGTTCGATTTATAGTACTGGATCTACAATTTAAAAGGTTTGAGTTTTGATTTTATCTAACATGCACAGATGTTTTTATATTTCCAGAGACAACAAGCTTCATTTTTGACTTACTTAAAATTTTTAATATTGACCTAAGATAAATTAAACAACTTTGATTTATAAATTACAGCCAATCAGAAACTAATTAAAAGATAAGGATTTTAAATAAAAATTTGAGCCTGGAAAACAAAACAGAACAGAGCAATTATAAACAGCATGCACACAAATACATATTCACATCAGACATTCACTTATATATACATGCAATACACATTTATATTCAACCATACTAGCATGCAACCAAATTTTATTTAAAAATTTTAAAGTTACTCACAATATTTTTGAAGAAGACAGGGCACCAATTTTTGAAAATGCTTGAAAATTGGTTTCCAAATTTGAAAACAGCCTTTTTGATACTTGAACTCTTTAAAAACTGAAATGCTTCTTTAAAAACTTGTGTGCTTGAAAATGAAGTTGCTTTGAAAATGCAGGTGCATTGATTTGAAGATGCAGGCCTTAAAACATATTTGAAATTGCAGGTTTGCATGCAGAAGATAATTCCAGATTTGCTTTGAAAGACTGGAATACTTTTGCTTATTTGATCAGAGGATTTGGAAAATGTTACAGGGTAATGATTTACATTTTTGAACTGAGGATTTGAAGATGATTACTGATTTAGTTGATTACATATTTTGTTTTGAAAGTAATTTACAGGGAATTGATTTCTGGTTTGATTTTGAGTCTGAAAATGGTTTGTATGTTTGTAGACTTGTTTTCTTAACTTTGAATTATAAAGATAGAAAAAGGAAGAAAGGTAAGAGGCAAATGTATTTATATAAGTGAATTTTGTGATTTAATATAATAAAAGAAAATGAAAATAAATAAGGACACTTGTAAATTTTCTTAACATTTGTCAAATTTGAATGTTTATCTCTTAACACTTGTTATATGAAGCTTAGGAAAACAACACATGTCTTTTTAAAGTAATTTTATTTAATTTAAATGTTAATATATAAGTTATGCCCAATTAATTGGTTAATTAGTATTTTATATGTATAGAATTTTTTTAAAAGAAATAAAAACCAATTATACTTATAAATAAAAGCTTATGCATATATTTAGAAATCCAAAACAATTAAAAATCTATACTTTGGATTTTAAAACTTTATATTCAAATTCAGAACAAATTCTAAAATTCAATTTGAAGTAACAATTCTATTTTTATCAAGGATCCAATTGAAAAACAATACATTATTAATATTATTTAAAAAAATAACTTATTATCTAATTAAAATAATTATAAAAGAAATTATGTCTTTATTAATAAATTACTTATTTTATTAAGCTATATTTTAACAAGAAAACAAAACAAACCTTTTTGTTAATAAATTTAAATTTAAAACTTAAGCCAAAATCATTTTAAACATTTAATCATCTATCTTAACAATTTAAAATCATATACTTATTTATTTAAAAACTTTGAAAATCTTTATATTAAATAAAAACAAATTTTCAAATTACTACAAATATTAGAATTAGAAAATGTGCTTTATTTATTAAATTTAAAACAAAGCTAATCTATTAACAATATAAACCATATATTTATATTATAAATAGAAACCAATTTATTAGCTTTAAAAGATAAAATCTACCAATTAAATATTTATTAAAGAAGATTTTTAAATCAGTTCAAATTTTATTAACAAAAATTATCAAATCAATTTAATTTTTAATACAGATTATTAAATTGATATTGTCAAAAATTCCATGATATCACAGTATGAAATAGTTTCTTTTCTTTTAATTTAAATGAGGCAATAATATATACATACAATTTATTATTGACTGTTTATATTCTAATATTATGATACCTATTGATTGTCATTTATATGTTGCATTAATTAAGTCTATCAAAAGTGAAACTGTATCGACCATGCTTACCATCCTTTATTTATTTCCCTTCTTAAATCCTATGTGATAACCATTCAACTTATTCTTATCTATATGTATACATATCTTGCCATATATTGATTGCACCTTATCATTGTTTAATTATTTTGACATACACACACACAAAATTTATTCCTAATTATTTATATTCTTATATTATGATACATATTGATTGTTATTTATATGCTGCATTAATTAAGTCTATCAACAGGGAAATTATATAAGTCATCCTTGTCATCCTTTATTTATTTCCCTTTTTAAGTCCTTTGTGATAATCGTTCAACTTATTCTTGCCTACATGTATACATATCTAATCATCTATTGATTACGCTTTGTCGTTATTTAATTATTTTGACATATAATTAAAATGAATATATTTAATATATTTATACCCTTTCACATTCCACACTTAACTAAATTATAAAACAATGTCATAATTAATAAAATATAATTTTATTGAAAGCAATATTAGACTTAGATCTAATAAAATCTTTGGACTTCATGGGCCTTAAAGATCAAAAATAGGAATTTTTTTTGAAGTTTGCCCTTCTTATGTGCTGCGGGCTGACCTAGTTCTAACAAATTTTTTAGGATTGGATTTGAAAATTAAACATTATGAAATAAGCTAATTTTACTCCATTTTAAGTTTTATAAAGTGAGAAGTTGATCTGAAAAGAATTAAACTTTTGGATGAGATTTTTGGAGACATTTCATCGGTTTAAAGATTAAATTTAGTTAAGGACAACTTTTCTATTAAATAATTTTGAGATTGTGAGGTTTTCAAGTACTAAAAAACTATTTGAGAAGAAGTATAAACCTGCCTAAATTTTGTAAGCAAAGGAGTTGATTTATTAGATCATAAATTTTAAATGAATTTATGTTGTGTTTGGAGTGTGGTAGATTTTCGAAATACACTTCGTACCGTAGAGATTACTCTGAAGTTTTCCCAAATTCTCGACATATGGTAATATTTGACTGTTTGTGCAAGTATTGGAATCTTCCAAATGAGTTTGTTTGAACTCATAGTCTACGATTATAGATGATGGGGAAAGGGTGATAGTCCTCGATTTTGTGTACGCCACTGCTGAAAGGCCTAATAATTGGTTTTGAGTCGCTCTATTTAGTACTTGATGGGTTAATACAGGTCACTATAGGTGCTAATCTTAAAAGTTAAAGGTAGATCATTATGTGTTATGTAGTAATTGGTTATAATTTTGTAGATGTATTGATGATTAGTTGTTGTGTATATATTGTAAATAATATATGGGTATTGAAAAACTAGAAATATTAGCCTGTTATGGATTTGACCTACAAAAATTACAGTGATGAAATGTTCATAAAGAAGCTGTAACAATTCGATGTTGAGAAACAGTTAACTAAATTAATAATAGAAATTTAACTAATTAAATGAGTTGTTAATAAAAAAAATTGAATATTAGGATACTAGGAAATGCAAAACTTATTTGGGATTCTGAATAATGGTTTAATTAGTTAAGATAGGTTTTAATAATTAAAATGTGGATGAATGGAAATAATTGGGAAGTTTTATGGGAATTTTTTTATAAAGTAAGAAAACAATTTTTTAAGAAAATTTGTATTTTTTTAAAATAAATTGGACGTTATATAAGGGTCAAAATGATCTTTTAATTATAATTAAAAAGGGAAAATAATTTTTGTAAAGTTAATTTGGAAGTGAATAAGATAAGGAACTTATTTTAAAGAAAGTGAATTTTTATTTAACTAATAAATGAAGATTATAAATTTATTATTGGATTTAAAGGAAAATAAGGAAATAATTATTTAATTGTTATAAATTATAGAAAATAAATATTGTAAAAATTGTGAAATGGTTTTAAAACACTGAAGAAAGATAAATATGAATTTTATTTAGTGATTTTAACAAATTTAACATCGAAGATAAACTGATTAGTAGAGAGTAAAAAGAAAAAAGAAAAATGAAAAATGAAAACAAACACATTGGCCCATCTACAAACTCAGAAAAATACCCACCTTTCTTTCATTTCATGATAAGTCTAGACGCCTCTTTCATTGCTTCATTTTCTAACCCATGAACAATTGTACCTCAATTCCTCTGATCCCTCAATTATGAAACACTTAACCCCTTTCTTTAAAAATAAAATAAAATAAATTTCTATAAATCATGAAACTTCAAACCAAGTTTCTCCATATGATTATACACCTCTAATAGCCATCAAAGTTGAAATTTTAGTTTGTTTGTGTCACGTTGCATTTTTGAAAGAGAAGGAAATTTGGGTTTTTGGATGCTATGGAAGGGAATGGGATGTCAGAAGCTTCTCTAAGCTAAGGTGAGTGTTTACTCACTCACATATGTTTAAAATGCTTGAATTTCTTATTGAATATTAATGCGTTTGAATTATGTGGTGCATATTTATCATGAACCTAATTCTTGCTTTATTTCTTGATTGAGTTCGTGTGATATGGATGTGCTTTAAGTTGCTATAATGTAGTGTTGTTGTAGAAGAGAGTAAGGTGGCTGAAGCTATTAAAATTTGTGTACATGACCTGGAACATCATCATTCCAGGCCGTGGACCAATGGACTGGTCTGGTAGAACCAATGCAGTGGTGTAAAGCCTAGCATAACGACGTTCCAAGTACTGTATGTATGACTTTTTTAAGTTCAAATAAAATTTAAAATAAATATATATTTGAAAATTAGAAAATTGATGCAATGTAAATTTGAATTTATTTTGGAGAAAAGTTTTGTCTAGATCGAATATTAATTATTTTATTAAAGGTAATAATTTATTAAAGAATGATTGATTTTTGACTTTGAATAATTCTTTAAAATCCTAATGAAATGTTTCCTAATCAATATTGTATGATTTTCAAGGTTTCTTTCATGCGTTTTGAGAATAAGAAAGAGTTTTGGAAGATATATTTTATGGATGTGAAATAAAAGAAATTGATTTGGATTTTGTAATATTGTTTAAAAATCATACCCGATCGTCGAAAATTATTAAATGATTTTTATGAGTAATATTTAGTTTTATAAGATATTTCTAGGATCTTAAAATAGAAAAAAGGTTTGGAAGTTATTTAATAGGATTAAAATCCTTATTTTTTAGTTTTGTACAAACGGGAAAAATGGTAATTTAATTTTTTAGAAGTAGATAAAATCTTTTGGAACACTTAAAATCTTTTCTATAAATTAAATTCTTTTCTAAATAAATTAAGTGCTTTGTTTAACCGTATATTCTATATGATGAGAATATCAAATAAACCAAATTATAATACCATCAGGCATGAGGATTTCGCTAGTAATCCTTTGGTTATTCATTGGATTCGCTAAATTGAATATTATCGTGTGAAGTTCTATATGGTGCGAATTCCGAGTAAACATATTAGTAACACCATATGGTATCGAAAAGTCAATAATATATTCTGATTACTCTTTTGACTCATAGTATAGAATAGTATTATTTATAGGGAGTGTTGTTTTCGAGCATTGATCAAACGAGTGAGTGACACCAAGTGGTATGGGACGCACGCGTTGATATTTGTTCGATTACTTTCTATAAGTAAGGGACGCTCGTATTTTGCCGGTCAATGTCTAAAGGAATATTTTGTTATTTGCTTACCATGCATGTTGTGTGCTTGCCATATTTGATTGCGTATTGGTTGGCTGTATACCTTAGGACCAGTTTATATGTGATTATTGGTTGTGTGCATTCTTATGATGTGTGTCATTTATCTAAATAGATTATTGTCCATACTAGTTGGCTGATTGTTGGCAGTGCCCTGAATCCGTGGCATCACCTTATTATATGTATTGTGTATTGATATGTAGATTGTATGATGATAAGCTCTGATTCCACATTTGCCAAACTGTTTGTTACCTTTGGGCGGTTGGCTCGTGGCCATGGTGTATAGATAGACATACAGTCATGATGATCGAGAGTAACCAAGACCATAGAGTGTGCTATCCCCTAGAGCATGCTCATTTGGAATATGTGAGACTATATGTGTTAGTAAAAAAATTGGTAACCAACGCCCTTGAATAGAATTGTGTAGAGAGAATAATGAAGAAAGTAAATTAAAACAGAGAAGTAACACAATTGAATGTAAAAGGAATAACAAAAACGAGAACACCATATTTATAGTGGTTCAGCGTAATTGCCTACATCCACTTTGAATACAATCCATCAACCAACAAGTTTGAACAAAAAAGGAGTGAGTATAAAAAATGGCAGAGTAAGTTCTCCCAAAAAAGGTCCCTTCAACTGTACCCCTACCCTTCTATTTATAGACAAAGACATGCTAGATCCCTGCACAAGCCCACGAGCTAGACAACTCGGGCCACAAGTGATGCCCCAGATTGACCGACCCAAGTACATCGAGCCACTCTTGGCCGAACCATGGGTCCCCTGAGGATGACTCGAAGCACCTTCTCAAATGACTTGAAGCAAGTGGTGATGTGACTCGAAGCATAGAAGCGTCGACCGTACCCCTCGTGGTAACTCATTGCCTTCTCTGATGCATACCGAACCAATTATGCCGAACCATGTACGACCGATCCACATTAGCTCTCTCACCCTGATCGATCGATGTATGCCAAACCACGTACGACCAAACCACCTTAGCTCTCTCACCATGACCGATCGATGTATGCTGAACCACGTACGACCGAACCACCTTAGCTCTCTCACCATGACCGATCGACGTATACCTAACCATGTACAACCGGTCCACATTATTTCTCCAAGGCTGAACCACTAAAAGCTAACCCACATGAAGTGATTCCTCAAGGCCGACCCCAAATGACCAAACCATCAACACTGATCCTATCCAGGCTGAACCACTAAGGCCGATCCCAAATGACCGAACCATCAACCCTGATCCTATCCAGGCTGAACCTAACTCAAACTCACACTATTACCGACCTGCTTATGCTGAACCACCCTGACCAAACTAAGGTTGTCGACCTAACCTAGTTCACCGAAAACGATCCACTTTGCCGACCCCACATTCTCATGAGTGATTGTAAACAATCGATCGTATATAACCGACCGAGAATATCCAATCCTTACTTTAAGTGCTGACCCATAGTTTTCTAGTGACTCCATCACCCAATACCAACCCATCATCCATTACTCATCGACCCATATTCATCGAGGCCGACTCAGAGTAATCACCAATATGACTCGAAGTGGACCAACCCTTGATGTTACGCCCACTTACGTTCAATTATAACTTCTACAGCCTCCGTTTTGTAGCCCCGCCAAGGTACTGGGTAACATTGTCCCCCAAAGTGTGTCTTGTGAATCAACCTGACGCGCTTTGAATCAGCGAGTAATCCCCGTTTCTAGAGGCTTGTTCGTTTAAAATGATAACCGACTGTCACTATTTTATTGGTCTTTGACAAAGCTTCGTGTCATCTGAATGTATTAGTTCAGTCCCAAAGAGATTTCTGAAATCCTGCTTTAACTTTTCAAAGCTGAATGTATACAATCTTTTGAAGGCTGAATTACATTAGGTTTTCCAAACCCATGCTCCTCCACCTATCGGGTGAAATCCATCTTTCCATTGCACTATCATCCTCGATTATCATTACGTGCATACACACACACACATTTTATTTTAATGAAATTTTCATTTATTTAATATTTCATTTTATTATTATTATTTTAAAACAAGAAACATGTGAGGGATCGACATACGAAGGCTGATCCACTCGATTGGTTTACTCTAACCGGGTCGGCATGTTGACTTGCCGACTGCACGAAATATAGTGACCGGGTCATTAGGATAACACCGGTTTACCTTTCACTCTCTATATAAAAGCCCACGTCCTATCTTTTTCTTCTCATACCCACTTCATAATTCATCTCCTCTAGTTCTGCTCAAAATCCAAGTCCCCTCTCTCCACCGAACTGCTATCCTTTCCCACTCAAGCACCTTTCAAACATGCTCCCCCATCATCCTTGACTCCAAGCCCAAAGAATCACTCGCCCCAGCTCTAATTATTGCATAGGTAAGGACCCATACTTCGCTTAAAACTATTAGGCCATGCCTTTTTGAACTCAAACTATGATTTTGTGATGATGGGAGAGGATAGAAACGTGGCGAGTGAGTGTATAAGGCAAAGATAGTGGACAGCTTTTTGGCATGGATTTGCACTGATTCGAAAGATTTTATGAAGTGAGGTCGGCGTGTTATAGGGTCAGAGGTATAAGTTTCATGCTCGGTATTCCAAACAAAGGAGAGGGGTCGGTAGGTCTCTAGTGGAAGTGCGGGTCGGTAGGATTCTAAAAGTTGAGTTAATGAGTCGGTAAGATCCTAACAATAGAGTGGGTTGGTATGCCGAAAGGAAGCGGTTTCGAATATGCTGTGGTGAAGCCGGGTTGGTGATTTGAGAGAGAGTGGGTTGGTCGCTTTGAAAGGAAATGGGTCGGTTATTTTAGATTATAGGAGCGATCGGTATAGTTAGTTAAGTTTTTGGGTTGGTGTTCTGTAGGAGAGTGGATCGGTCATTTTAGTTTATAGGGGTGATCGGGTCGATTGTACGAGTTAGGCATAGGATCAATACTAAGCGTTGGGTCGGCACTAGCAATCTGGACCGTCTTAACTTGAACACCGCATACATCAGGATTACATATTTTCACACCTTAGCACAAAATAATGAACGATGACCAGAACCAAAGCATATATGCCCATAGACTTAATTCGGATTAACAACTCCATAATTTAAGTAATCTTAAACACGAATCTAACCCAACAAATGCAAGTAACAGCCTTCACAACATATGATGCCAATATATGATCCCAAGACTTCTGCTACCGATAATAAGACAAACTTCGATGACGGTCTCCAAAGATGATAACTTAAAGCTCCATCATGCTATATTATTTTTTGGGACTTTAATTTATCTGTACTCTTTTCTTGAATCATCGTACTAGCTCACACACACCATGAGGGAATACTTTGTTGTTATATCTGATATCTATTATATTTCAAGTACAGCTTAAACAGGTACCTATTCACACCGATCGCTCTTTGGAGATGTCCAAAAAATCAAGCTCCACTACTGTTTTTGATAAGCCTGAGCCAAGTTCTCGACAGGAGGCAGTGGGACTTTGAACCCATCATTAGCCCCCATACCTGGCATCCTGAATTCACCTATCGCAGTTATAGGCCCGCCTCTCGATGTTGAGATGGGGCCGTTATTTTGGATGACACATCGACTCTCAAGCCTTAAAATTTGGTGAATCTTTGCTTTGTCGATTATGTTCTATCCATGGAATAGCCTTCGAAGACGTTCTGGTTCCTTCGGAACAAGATCGACCTCACTTGCCCCCGGTCGGATATGCTGCATGCAAAAAATTTATGTGCTGTGTCGAAAGTATGCCACCTTTCAATTCATTCATCCATGAAGTGTTGGAGTATATAGGGATTGCTTCCGCACAACTACACCCTAATAGCCATGCATTTATTCATGGTACATGCGTTCTTTACATGAGCATCTTACTCAGACCTCCAACTCCTAAGGATATCCATTATATTTACCACTTCAAGAGACATACCGACAGTCCATCTTACATATTCCTCGAGCCACACCCAAAATGTCAAATCCTGATGGGTGCATGGAGCAAATTTTCTCAGTATAAACAAGAGTGGTTCTACATACGCTGTCCTTTCGGTTTTGCAGGAAGATAGCTAGAAGGGAGTAAGTCTCATTTTTATCCCAATCTTTGTCTTATGGCTCGAAGTGCATCTTTTCTGAACTTCTTTCAACTCTTATAAGTATCCGCACACGACCCAAAGGCGTCGGATATTCTGAGGCCATCGAGGCCATCCGAGCTACTCCTGTGGGAGATCGGGACATTAAATCTGTAATGACCAACAAACTACTCTTGAAGTTTGGATTACTGGAAGATGGCCGCCATACTAGCCTTCCAATTGGTGCCACTATAGAAAGAACGACTGCGAAAATGGGCAAAGAATAATTTGGACCTTTGGTGCTCCCTACCGAAGGTGCCTCCGATAGAACCAAGGAAGGCAAGATCAAAGAAACTGAGGTGCCAGTGGCGACTTACAAGAACATAAGTTCCGGCCAAGCGCTAGCAGCTGATGCACCAGGTGCCAATGAACCACTAACTCCTTCGAAAAAGAAAAAGAGTCTAGCTTACAAGCTGGAAAAGAAGAAAGTTGGCGAAACTTCAAGGGTCACAATAATTCTGATCAAGAAGAAGTCATCTTCCCAAAACTTAGAAGGCTCATTAAAGGGCCTACCTGAATTGACCATCCCTAACGACATACTGAATTACGGTTTCAATAACCCTAAGGGTATGGGATTTAATTTTTCCGTGAGAAGCGATGAAGGTGCTCAGACTCATCATCAGGGAGAGCAAACTCCAATGAGTAAAGAGGAAAACACCACCCTATCGGGGGGATGCCCTAGGACACACACAAACACTTACACTCCACCATACAATTGAATTCCATTCATCGTGCGATTCCTACTAACTCGTCCTCATTTGACTTTATGTGCAGGTGAAATTGGGAGTACACATGGCATTGGCCACCTTTGCGGATCCTCAATCTTTGACCATTCCGATCGAGACTCGGGATCAGGCAAATGGTGAGACGAGGACAAAAGCGGTGATAGAGACTATCGCTCCAGAGAGTCATCGTCTTCCCGAAAGAGAACCTACAGCCACTCTTTATATCCAAATGATCCTCCCCATCACTCGGAGCGTAGTAGGAAGAAATCTACCTAGAAGGGATCCTAGTCCGAAGTTCCTCACGACCAATATTTAGGCTCTTCGAGTACCAAGCAATCTCGTGAGTCTTATAAGAAATCCATGACTTCGATTAGGTAGACTCCTCCAGCCTCTGCTCACGATCCTTCGACTGTGGAAAAATTAGCTGAGCTCAAGGCTACATTCCCGAAGATAAGCTTCGGGTGACTGAAATTTCTCCCTGCAATCCATTCTATCCCTGGACATGTCAAACAGAGCACCATTGCCCGCAACAATGATGTATATTTTTAGCATGATACGTTCGTACACTTGGTGGAGAGAGTTTCAGAGGTCTCTATTGAACGCCAACATAAGATTAATCGCCTCCAACTTGAAGCAATTCGTCGTAAAGACATCATTAAGGGTTGGGATGAAGAGCTATCCTTATACAAATCTCAACTCGAGACTACCCAGAAAAATGTTAAGAAGACAGCCGAGGCAGTTAGTCGCTTGGAGGCCACTCATAAGAAAGAACTCAATGATGTAATTCAACACAGTGGCGATCTAGCTTTAGAAAAAGACTCTATCCAAAAAGAAAAGAACATTCTCGCTCGACGGGTCAAAGAACTAGAGGAATTGCTCTTAAAGAGAGAGAAGAGAAAATTTTAGCGCTAGAGGAGCCATAAAGATTCTGCGATGAAATTATCGAAACATGGCTTCTGAAGACAAAACTCGACGAAGAGCTATCTTGGGTTGAAGCACTAAAAGAAGCAGCTCATGAAGAAGGCAAGAAGATGGCGCTCATAGAGGTCGACTCTCAACTCGAGGCTGCTACCTTTGCCGATAGAGAAGAAACCAAATGTTTATTCGACCCGCTCATTGCCGAGTTTAATGCAAGAGTCCTCATGCACCGGGACTTTTCTTTCTTAGGCGAGAATTATCTTGAGTCACTTGCCAAAGCATGAGATACTTTGATTAGGATTAAAAAAGTAGAGCCCGGTGTTGAAGAGATTCATGAAGTGGCTCTAGTGAGGGAAGTGCTTTGAGGCAACGAACCTTCAGATTTATCTACGGTGAAAACCCTCTTCGAGGGAGGCTCTCCTGCATTACAGGACAAAGAGGATGCGGTTGGCCCGTCGAGCTTCGTGCCCCAGATTCCTCCCCCCGTTGACTCGACAAAACCCCACCGCTTAATCCCTCTGAGCAACATGTGGGTTACGATACGGAGAAGCCTGGACTTGACATCCACATTCTATCCCCAATTCTAGAGGTTGATACTCTCGAGATGACAGAGAGCTAAGTGGAAGAAGGTATGTGACCCCTCCTCCTAAAGTTTATAAAGTCATCGATTTTGGCGAATAACTGTCGTATCCTAACATTCACTTTTCATGAATTCATACAGGTCATTCTGACCCTAAATCGATTCCAAGGAGCGATGTCGCCATGAGCAAGAAGAAATAGAGACTAAAGTACTCTACACCGGCGACACCCCTGGTCCTGACGCTCAAGTAATAGGGGCGCTTGAGGAAGATAAGCTTGAAGATCCTTCACCCGTAGAGGGGCACGATGACATCGACATCATAGGTGCTTCCGAGCATACTTCCCAGCTTAGCATGAAGGAGCAAGTCGAGGAGGAGGAGAAAAAAACCAAAGGTAGGATAGAATCCCAGGTGGTGGAACTCGACGATCCCCTAAATAGGCCCTTGAAGGTCATTCTCCCTGGTGGGACCATACCTCTGGAAGTTCCCCCTCCTTCCTCAAATGCCACGTCACTTGAAAGCAAGGGGTCCAGGTGAAAATGCCCAGCCGAGGAGACTTTGGAGAAGCTGAAGAAGGAAAGAAAGCCGAAGAAGTAGTCGTCGTCCCGTTGTTCCTTTCTTAGTTGTTTCCCTTTCATTTTTTCGATTTGTAAATAAAATTTTACTTCTTTCTATTCTCAGAGTCCCATCGCTTAGCATATAATCTAATCTATAATTGAACTTCAAAGTCTTGTGGGTTGCATAAACACCTATCCGCTTTCACAGGACTTAGAAATTTTTGAATTATTTATAATCTAATCCACAGTGTAGGGACTGTGATATTATTGAACGTTTATACTCTAGTCTGAACTCTTGGGACTTTGAGATTTTTTGAATCATTTATACTCTAGTCCGCATTCCAGGGTGCATTCTAAGACTTAGAGATTTTTTGAATCGTTTATACTATAGACCATGCTCCGGGGACTCGAATTAATCTAGTCCATGCTATAGGGATTTAGAGATTTTTTGAATCATTTATACTTTAGTCCGCGCTCAGGGGACTCGAAGTACCCTAGTCCATGCTCTGGGGACTTAAAGATTTTTTGAATCATTTATACTCTAGTCCACGCTCAGTGGACTGAGAGTACTCTAGTCCGCGCTCTGGAGACTTAGAGATTTTTTGGTTCATTTATGCTCTATTTCATGCTACGGGGACACAGAGTACTCTAGTCCATGCTCTTGGGATTAAGAGATTTTTTGAATCATTTATACTCTAGTGCGCGCTCTGGGGACTCAGAGTACTCTAGTCCACACTCTGGGGGCATAGAATTTTTTTGAATCATTTATAATCTAATTCATGCTCTGAGGACTCAGAGTACTCACACGCTCTGGGGACTTACAGATTTTTTGAATCGTTTATAGTCTAGCTCACGCTCCGAGGACTCAGAGTACTCTAGTCCGTGCTTTAGGGACTTAAAGATTTTTTGAATCGTTTATACTCTAGTCTACGCTCTGGGTACTCAAAGTACTCTAGTCCATGCTTTGGGGACAAACAAATTTTTTTGAATCGCTTGCACTCTAGTCCATGCTCTGGGGACTCAGAGTACTCTAGTCCACGCTTTGGGGACTTAGAGATTTTTTGAATCGTTTATAATCTAGTCCTCGCTTTAAGGACTCAAAGTACTCTAGTAGACGCTCTGGGGACATAAAGATTTTTTGAACCGTTTGTAGTCTAGCCCACTCTCCGGGGACTCAGAGTACTCTAGTCTGCGCTCTGGGGACTTAGACTACTCTAGTCCGTGCTCTAGGGACTTAGAGATTTTTTAAATCATTTATACTCGGGTCCGCACTCTGAGGACTCAGAGTACTCTAGTCCACGCTCCGGGGACTCTGAGTACTCTAGTCCACGCTCTGGGGACTTAGAGATTTTTTGAATCATTTATACTCTAGTCCGCACTCTTGAGACTTTGAGATTTTTTGAATCATTTATACTCTAGTCCGCACTCTGGGGAAATAGAGATATTTCGAATCATTTATACTCTAGTCTGCACTTCGGGAACTCATAGTACTCTAGTCCGTGCTCTGGGGACTTGGAGATTTTTTGAATCATTTGATGATCGACTTTTAGTTTGTGTATGCGTTCATATGCTAGACAGGTTAATGCAATTTAATTTTTTCATGGAATTATAACACATGGAACATCAATAGTTCATAGAAAATGCTTCAAGCCTTTATTGATTATAGAAAATAAGGACTAAATGAATTGCCTTAATACATGTCGAAAATAGAGAGCAACAAAAGAAACACATAATGGAAACAATTGCTACTAAAATGTAAAAGAAATAAATTAAATACAATAATGATGCAAATGCTCACTATTCCATGCTCTGGGGAGTGTCACACCATCAACGGTCGATAGCTTGAATGTTCCCTCTCCAAGCCTCCGTTCGATGATGTAAGGACTTACCCATGTGGGATTCGTATGTGATGGGACCGGAAAAAACTCGCATTAGAACAAGGTCGCCCACATCGAAAGTCCTTGGATGAACTTTTTCATTAATATCGGGCGACTCGATGCCTATATACGGCCGCCCTTAAATCAGCTTCGTTACGTTTCTCGTTGAAAAACACCAACGACTCCAGTATAAGGTCCCAATTCGTTCTAGAATCATAATGAGCCACACGGTGAGAAGAAACTTCAAGTTTCACGGGTATAACAGCTTCAGTGCCATATGCCAAGGCGATAGGAATGTGGCCAGTCGCGGACTTGTAGGTGGTTCTGTAGGCCAAAGTGTTGTTGGAAGCTCATCCACCCACTTGCCTCTAGCCATCTCCAAACGTTTTTTCAAGATGGACTTGATTATCTTATTTATGGCTTTAACTCGCCTATTCGCTTTAGGGTGAGCGACTGCTGCAAACCTTTTCTCAATGCAATATTTTTGGCTGAACTCTTTGAATTCTCTACTCTCAAATTGAGTCCTGCTGTCAGTAATGCTAGTCCGTGGGAGGCCAAAGCGGCATATAATGTTTCGCACGACAAAGTTAATGACCTTTTAGGTGGTGATCGTAGCTAATGGCTCCGCTTCTGCTCACTAGGTGAAGTAATCGACCGCGACGATTGTGTATTTTGCACCACCTTTGGAGATTGGCAAGGACCTAATTATATCGATCCCTTATATTGCAAACGGGCATGGACTGACCATTTGTGTGAGCTCTGTTGGTAGTGCCTTCAAGATCACTGCGTACCTTTGAATTTGTCGCATCTCCTTACATAGTCCGCATCGTCCGATTCACAGTCGGCCAATAGTATCCATAGCGGAGAATCTTTTTGGCTAGCGTATGCCCCCCAGTATGGTCGCTGCATTCTCCTCCATGGGCTTCTATTAAGACCCACTTTATCTCGTCATGGGTGATGTACCTAAGCAAGGGAACGGAGAATCCCTTCCGATACATCACTCCATCCCGCATTATATACCATGAGGCATTGCGAACGACTTGTCGTCTCTCGTTCTTTCTCTTGGGCAAAGTTCCATCTAGCAAGTATTCTTTAAACGAGGTCATCCACGACTCCCTTTAAGTTTCCATCCCTGACACAAGATCTACCTCCATTCGTTTATACTCGGGGCATGTAAAAATTCAACGGAACCAAGCCCTTCTGTTGTGCATCACCGGTACTTGCAAATTTAACTAAGGAGTTGGCTTCCCCATTTTGTTCCCGCGGAATGTGCGAAATATCATAGTATTCGAGGTCTGCTAACAATTCTAGATCTCGAGCGAGGTATGGGGCAAGCCTTTGCCCCTTTGCCTCATAGTCTTCTCATACTTGGTACACCACCAACTATGAGTCACAAAAGATTTCAATCGATTTCACTCCAAGTTCTTTGGTAAGCTTCAGTCCAGCGATCAATGCTTCATACTCGGCTTCGTTGTTTATGGCAAGGAAATCAATTTTTAAAGAATAACAAATCGATCGGTTCTCGGGAGTTACAAGTATAACACCAGCCCCAGAAAAATGGTCGTTACATTCCCTATCGGTATAAAGCTTCCATCGAATAGCGGGAACCAAATCACTTATACTTGGCTCGTCTGATATGATGAACATTGCAATGAAATCTACTAGCGCTTGCCTTTGGATAGCCCTCCGTGGCAGGTATGTGATGTCAAACTGACTCAGCTCAATGTGCTACTTGAGTAGCCTTCCAGAAGTTTTCGGTCGTTAGAGTAGCTATCGCAAAGGTTGATCGGTATAAACACTGACCAGATGTGCCTAGGAATACGGGTGAAACTTACATGATGCGATCACCAAGCAGTAGGCCGTCTTCTTAATCTTAGGATAATTTCTCTCTGCCCCCGTTAAACGTTTACTAACATGCTACACTGGCTTTTGGATTCGGTCCTCCTCACGAACCAGAGTTGCACTGATGGCATGCTGGGATACAAACAAGTAAACATATAACTCCAAATGGTCTACGGGCTTTGACAGAACAAGGGGCCTCTCTAAGTGTCTTACCAGAGCTCGGAATGCGTCCTCACAATCCAACGCCCATTCAAAATTTATTTTCCCTTTCCTTATCACATCAAAGAAAGGAATACACTTGTCAGTTGCTCTGGATATAAATCGACTCAACGCGGCGACTTTCCCATTTAGGTTTTGTGTGCTTTATAGTTCTGGGTGCTTGTATGTCTCGAATAACCTAATTTTTTTGCATTGGCTTCGATTCAGCACGCGTTGGCGATAAAACCCATAAACTTCCCCGACGCAAGCCAAAGGAACATTTCAGTGGATTGATTTTCATCCCATAAAATCTGTATACATCATACATCTCTGCTAAGTCTCAAATTTTGTCGTTTGACTGTCGTGACTTCACGAGCATATCATCCACATAGACTTCCGTCGTTCTACCAATCTAGTCTTTAAACATCTCATTCACCAAATGCTGATAAGTTGCCCCTGCGTTCTTCAACCCGAAAGGCATCATTATATAACAGTACAGTCCAACGTCCGTGATAAAACTGGTATGCTCCTAATCCAAAATGTGCATCGGGATCTGATTGTATCCCGAATACGCATCCATAAATGACAACAATTCGTGTCCTTCTGTCGTGTCGACCGACTGATCAATCCTGGGCAAAGGAAAACTATCCATAGGGAACGCCTCGTTTATGTCCGAGTAATCAACACAGGTTCTCCACTTCCTGTTTGCCTTCCTAACTAGTACGGGATTAGACATCCATTTAGGATAGAGGGCGTCGTGGACGAACCCATTGGCTTTGAGTTTATCCACCTCCTCTCTGAGAGCAGTAGACCTCTCCAGGTCCATGCCTCTCCTCTTTTGTTTCACTGGAACATACTTCGGGTCAACGTTCAACATACGATTTGCGATGGTGGGAAAAATCCCACACATATCAAAATGGGTCTAAGAGAAAACATCTACATTCGCTCGGAGGAAATTAGTAAAATCCTCTATCATCGAGGGGTTGAGCTATGATCCAATCTTAAGCACCCATGACGGGTCTTCATGGCTGAATGGAATGTCAATTGACAGTTCATCCGATGCCACCTTGGCCTCAATGGGTTCTTCATTGTCGTCTCTCAGATCTACGTCTCTATAGATCCAACTGTGTTGCCCAAGCCAAGGCTCAGGTGCTAGTTGTCAATTTTCAGCAACATGGATGCGGACAGGGTTGTCCACACCCTTGCCTTTCTCTCTTCATTGGGACTCTCTCAGTTCAGCCACATGACAAGCACGACAAGTTGTTCGATTGCCATGCACTACACCAACTCCTTTGTCCGTTGGAAATTTCAAGGTCAAACACCAATGGGCCAAAGTTGTACTAAACTCCGCCAGGGCTAGTCGGCCCAGAAAAACATTATACGGGGAATCAACATCCAAAATAATGAATAGTAGGATCCACCCTCCTACGCTCACCTTCTCCTAATTCAACTGGCAATTCAACAGAACTTATCGCAGCAGTTATCGCACCATTAAAGCTATGAATGCGCGCTTTAGATGGTTTCAAATCCTTTGCCTCCATCTTCATTTGGTCTTACGCCTTTTTGAAGATAATATTAACAGAACACATATAGTCAATCAGTATCCTTCTCACAAGCACCGGTCCAATCATAGCCGAGATAACCATTGGGTCAATGGCAGGTGCCTCCACCAGATCGGCATCTGTGCTCCTGAATACTATATCATCCGTCATCATTCGCTACTGTTTCGCTGGAGTCCCGTCTTCTGTGTTCGAGCAGCATTCGAAATCCATGTGCTTCAAGGAACTAGCATAGTGTTCCATTTCTTGCCAACTCTTGTATGTCGGATGAGGTCCACCGATTATTGTGTTCATGACTAGCCTTCCCTCGGTCCGAGTGGGCTCCTCAGGTCGATGTAAAGCTTACTTTTGATTAGGGTCGGATACCCCTTGTTCGCCTTCCTACCTATTCTTAACAAACTGTTGTAACTTCTTTAGGTGACAACTTTTCTATAGCATCATGGTGGTGTCTGCACTCTTTAGTATTATGCCTGTAGGTCTCGTGAAACCGACAATACTTTCCAGTCTGCTTTTGTTGCTCAATCGATTCCTTTAGGTGCGGCTTTCGGTATTGGAATGAATTACAAGTTGATAAATAAATATTCTCCAAAGATGTATTCAGAGGAATATATTCGCTATAGGTTAGGATCATTGGTTTCCACTTTCCTGCTTTCCTCTTTCGACCGGAATTTCCTCCTCCGGATCCTTTAGATTGCTCTGCCTTATTTTGAATATTGACTTGGACCTTGATAGAGTTTTTGCCAGATTGCTTTACCGTAATGTTGCTTTGCACTGCTTCCTTGCCAGGCCCTAGCGCACTGCTTCGTCTTGACCACCTGGCCTCTTCCCTTCTCATGAATTGGTTTGCCTCTGAATAAAAACGCTTTGGGGTAGTTGGTGGTTTGCCTGCCAGCCAAGCACCAAACTCTGAGTCTGGATCTACTCCTCACATCACGGCTACAAGGATAGCATGGTTATTCGGATTGCTAACTTCGATAGCAACAACGTGAAATCTTTGCACATAACCCTTTAACGACTCCCCCAGAGCCTGGATCACACTGGATAACGACATCATGTCCTTTAGGCAAGTGGCATGCATCCTAAACTACTCCATAAATTTCACTGCTAACTCATTAAACCTAGAGATCGATCATAGGGGAAGTCTGGTGAACCACATGGTAGCGATTCCGGATAGGGTTATTGGGAAGCATCTACGTTTGGTCGCATCATTTTCACCGGCTGAGTCCATCATCCACTCCTATCTCATTATGTGCTGTCAGGGATAGGTCTTCCTTCACAAGCTGGAATAGTATGCGTGCTGAATTTCTTGGGGTAGACAGCTTGTAGGATGGTATCTATGAATGGAGTATGGCTCCTAGATATGCCCTAATAATCGTTTGTTAAGCCCTGATTCTCCCTCATCCATTGCCTGACCATAGATGATAAATCCAGAGTCTAGATGCGAGGTGGCAAAACGGTATCCATCATGCGCGATTGTTCCGGCTGGTGCCTCCTCGGTAGGCGATCTCCAAAGTGCATGTCCCGATGACCCACTTCGCTACGACCCTGGCGAGGTGGTGGACCATCTCCCACACATGCTCCAGATCCTTAATTTCCCACTCCAGGTTGGGAGCGACTCCCCATGTGCAAGTGAGGGGTCACGGTTCCATGTAAGGAATCTAGACCATTCTTGTTGGTTTGCACTTGGCGAGTTGTCACCAATTGCTCTGTTGCGCTAGTTTGTGTCGTCTCGACCTTACGGCGTCTATGCTTGGGGTGTTCATCTGACGAAGCGGAGCTATCGGAAGATGAGTAGGAGCAGGGCTTCCTCCGGTGTTCTTACGCTGCTATTGAGAAATTTGGGTCATCAGGTTGGCATTTGTTTGAATCGCTCGTTAAGCTGTCTCCTACTTTCCACGAGCTCCCTCAACAGCTCATTGAACTCTGCCCTGGTGACAACTTCTAGTTGGTTTGGGATGGTGGTGGGATCTGCACCTACATTAGCTTGTTGATTACTGGGTCCTACTTGTTGGAAGTTGGTGGTCTCATTAACATCCACGTTGTGGGAGGCAGATCTAGTACGTGGTCTTGCCATCTTAGAGTTATCCGTAAGAACACTGAGTAGAATCTATGAATTGTTGAGAACGAATCGGATCTCCTTCGCGGGATTTCCTCAATCCAGTAGCGACAAAGTAGATCCTAACAGACAGTGAAAATATTAAAATGTTAGCACAAAAATTGGTCACTGGCACCCTTGAATAGAATTATGTAGAGATATTAATGAAGAAAGTAAATTAAAACAGAGAAGTAAAACAGTTGAACGTAACTAGAACAACAAAAACGAGAACACCCGATTTATGGTGGTTCAGCGTAATTGCCTGCGTCCACTTTGAATATAATATTTGTTACTTTTCCAACCACTTGAGTATAGATAAAATCTGTAAACCAACAAGTTTGAACAGAAAAGAAGTGAGTACAAAAAATGGCGGAGTATTCTTGGAGTTCTCCGAAAAAGGCCCCTTCAACTGTACCCATTCCCCTCTATTTATAGACGAAGACAGGCTAGATCTCTGCACAAGCCCACAACCTAGACAGCTCGGCCCACAAGTAATGCCCCTGGTCGACCAACCCAGGTACACCGAGCTACTCTTGACCAAACCATGGGTCTCCTGAGGATGACTCGAAGCACCTTCCCAAATGACTCAAAGCAAGTGGTGATGTGACTCGAAACATAGAAGCATCGATCGTACCCCTCGTGGTAACTCGTTGTCTTCTCTAATGCATACGAAACCAAGTATGTCGAACCATGTACGACCGATCCAAATTATCTCTCTCACCATGACCGATCAATGTATGCAGAATCATGTATGACCGAACCACCTTAGCTCTCTCACCATGACCAATCGACGTATGCCAAACCACATATGACCGAGCCACCTTAGCTCTTTCACCATGACCGATCGACGTATGCCGAACCACGTACGACCAATCCACATTAGCTCTCCAAGACCGAACCGCTAAAAGCCGACCCACATGAATTGATTCCTCGGAGGCCGACTCTAAATTACCGACCATCGACACCGATCATATCAAGGCTAAACCATCAGGGCCGATCCTAAATGACCGAACCATCAACCTTGATCCTATCTAGGCCGAACCTAACTCAAACTCCCACTATTACCGACCTGCTTATGCCGAACCACCCTAACCAAACCAAGGTTGCTGACCTAACCTAGTTCACCGTAAACGATCCACTCTGTCGACTCCACATTATCATGAATGATTATAAACGACCTATCGTATATAACCGACCAAGAATATCCGATCCTCACTTCAAGTGATGACCCATGGTTTTTTGGTGACTCCATCACTCAATACCGACCCGTCATCGTCACACATCGAACCCTATTCATCGAGGTGACTCAGAGTAATCGCCAATATGACTAGAAGTGGACCAACCCTTGATGTTACGTCCACTTACGTTCAATTTAACTTCTTTGCAGCCAGGCCAAGGTCCAGGTAACAATATGTTTGTACTATATTATAGATACCTCTTCTAGAAATCTATTCAGTGACGAGGACCACTTAACCCAAAGGATTTGGTGTGTACTAGTTCATCTTATGATAGTCTTCATTCTATTTTTATATTATTGGGGCTAGTTGTGTGCTCGACCATTTTATGTTAGATCATATTTGTATGCCTTATGATGAGTCTCTATATGCTATTAGTTATATATCTCTTAGGGTCATGTAGTCGAGAGCCTTCATCTCTCATTACGGCTTATGGTCGAGATATATGTTATTGTACTTGGTTTTGGCATAGTAGTTCATTGTTATATGGCGTTTCACCTATATTACTCTTGTGTCATTGATGAGTTGAACGACTATACTTTATTATGTGTGATATTATACATGCATGGTTTGGGTTGGGATGAATACTTATGGATGCTATATGATGTTTAGGGATATTTATTTTTACACCATTCAAGTTATTATTATATATTAGCATCTACATTCTACGCATAGTCTAACACATGTGTTATGTATATATTACTTAGGTCAATTCGAGACATTCTTGGTTCAGGGGCGAAGTGGCCAAATTTGATTAATGGGCATAGTAGAGGGTAGTCATTATGTATAGATGTATATCATCATGTATTATTTAGCATCTTGTACATATGAAGTTTGATGATGTATATTGGATTTATACTTGTGTATTTTTCAGATAGTAGGTATTTGACTTATTTTTATATCCCACTTAGACTTATCTGATGTATTATATTTTTATCACCACATTATTGACTTTATATTCTCTATTATCAATTTTATATTGTATATTGTTCTATCTTGGGATCATATGTGTTTGTTACTTTGTGTCGATGCCATATACATATAAGGAATCTTTATGAGACTTTAGATATGTGCCAAAAGTTATGCCAAGGGGATATTCATATGTGACTGGTCAATATTTCCTCATTCTTAGTATTATCAAACAGTATTACTTAGTAATATTCTTTGGTAGTATGGGTGTAAAGGTGAGGTGTAATGCCCCACTTTTATACCCACATTACCCAAGAATATTGTAAGTAATATTGTCCAGTAATACGGGGAATAAGGCTAGTTATGAGCAACGATCCGTAATATTGATTTGGACGAGTATCGATACGTCAAATATTATGACTATATTTTTTTCGTTTTTGTACGAGGTGGAATTCGACATGTACAGTCCAGGCACAAAAAAATAATACATTGGTTTACCAATAATTTAGAACGATATATCACATAATACACAGCACAGAATCATAAGTCGCAGTGGAATAAAATACATCATATATCTCATAATTTTGTAGGTATTCAAGAGGAAAAACTAGACTTACATATACAACAATATACATGCACAGACTATGACAAATCTAAAAGTATACATATCAACTCAAGTCAACACAACATCAAATATACAACACGAATACATGTAAGACTAGCATCTCAAAATAAACTCTATCCTATGGATATACTTCATATACTGTAGCTAGCCCACATCCAAAGTCACCGAGTCCCTGTAACTGTCAAGTCTCGGACTGACCCGAATATTATAAAATATAATGAACGGGCCAGACTATCTCTAAATATCCAAAGGATTAGATAATAATAATAAACATGCATAAACAACAAGGATATAAAAACTTGTATGGTAAATTAAATTAAAAAAGTTCAACTACCATAATACTAACTCATGGTGAATGATTCCAAACTCTAGAATAGCCATAAGAAAGTAAATCGCAACACATCACATAGTGATAGAGTCTTTCATAAGTAAATCTGAATTATGGTGATCCCCAAATCGAAGCTCAATAGCACACATAGCCACTTAGTGGCAAAACACAAAAGGACATTATTATCCTTAAAATTTATTCACCAAACCCAACATCACTTTTATCTCATGAAAGTAAAACCCAAGAAATATTTAGTGAAAACCTATATCTCATAGAATCCAGAAATCAAAAGTAGAAATCCAGAAATTAAAAAGGGGAGGCTTATCACTGATTGGTGAGCATATAAAATCACCAAACTCTTACGCTGGTTTAAAAGAACTATAGATCCCGTGATGGATATAAAATCTATAAAATCCAACGATAGACCTAAAGTCTATAAAAAAATCCCAAGATAAACATAAAATCTATAAAAATACCATAATAGACATAAAGTCTATAAAATCTCAAGATATACATAAAGTTTGTAAAAATCCCACGATAGGTAGAAAGTCTATAAAAATCCCACAATAGACATAAAGACTATAAAACTCCAACAAAGAGTTAAAAACTTGTCAAAATAAGTGTTACATACTTCCAAATAGAAATGACCATGTGTCCTATAGCCACCTGGGTTTCCATGAACATTTACTAAATGTTAGTAAACTCTACTTGGCAAAAGTATTCAATTGAAAAAGTCCAATAATTAACCAACAAAGTAATACAAATGTTCCAGACACTTGTATTAGCAAATCGTTTAATTAAATTTCTCATTCAAATGAAAGCAGAAATTACAAGAAAGCAATAACTCCAAAAATAACACAAAAATGCCCAAATTGCATAGTACAGCCAACGGCTAAATATAATAGAATTCAATAAGTATTTATGGTCTTGAAAGCAATTAATATACTTTTAATCAATAGAAAATGATTTCTAAAACACTTTATTTATATGTTACTTTCAAACTACACATTTTAAAAATCCATAAACTCACCAAATATTCAACTATATATATATATATATATATATATTAGAAACATAGTAAAATATATACTATGAATCTGAATATATATCAAAGCATGTTTATATATAGCTATAGTTGTTCCAAAAATCCCATAAAAGCCATATAATTCAACTATCTATATTTCAAAAGCCATATATAGATATACAACTATTAATTTAGAAACAATATAGGTTATATATTTTGAAAACATACTTTACATCTCTAAAAAAAATTCTACTAATTGTATTTAATATATAATTGCTTAATAAAAGAATTTATAAAAGAATTTGAATTGATTTGAAACTACCCAATTTAAAAGATAATAAAGTGTTCTATGATCATTACCTTGATTATACTGGATTTATAGCAGTAGATTCCTAATTTAATTTGTTAATTTGTTTCCAAGGTTGAGGATCGAATTTGATTTCTAACCTGCTATTTGTTTTTTTTACTATAATGAACGCACAGTAAAAGGAAAAGGAGAGAATTCACCTTAGCTTGAATTGTTATTGTGTTAGGGTTTTAAGTTAAATCCAATAAGAAAATTAAATCCTATTTACACTAAAATAACTATTTCTCTTTTAACTACCTTATAAACCTAACTTCATATTTTATTTCCTTACAAAAAGGTTCATGAATCAAAAGCCGAAGTATATAAACCTTAGCCTAATTAAATAAAATGACTTCTTATATTATCTTGGTTAAGATAAATTTCAATAATGATCTAAAACGAAAATTTTACACCTTTAATTTAGAAACCAATTTAAACACTAATTAAATTTAGTTATCATAATTGAAATAAAATCCAAATAATGATTTTAAAGAGATTTCTAACAACTAGAAAATTCCTTTATTTTCTAATTTCACAATATTTAGATTTAATCATTCTAAAATGAATTATCTTTTATAAAAAGAGTACAAACTCCAAATTATTGATTCAGTCTCTCCAATTTAAATCATTACTTATTTTATTTAACCAATCCAAAAATCTGGGTTGTGACAGATTTCCTCCCTCAAAGATATTGCATCCTCGCAATTTCCAATTTAGAAAAAAGTCAATAATATATTTTCAAATTTTCAAATTTTGGTTTCCTATTTACTCTTTAAATTTAACCAAGCATCACTAAAGTAAAAACATTTTTTAGCTAAAATCCATTAATATAAACAATAATTTAATCAGTATATTAGTTTACAAAAGTAAACGTCTCACTCATCTTTATTTTCTAGATTGAAAATAAGTTCGCACTAATATTTCAGATTCTTTTAATATTATAACACCTTTTATAGTTTAAAAAGACTAAATAGTTAAAGTTTCAAATAAATCATCTTATTTAAATCTCCTAGAATAATAATGTGAAAATAAGAAAATGACTTCCTTTATTTTCATCTTCAATTCCACTATTTAATTTAATTTTATTAAAATGAAATAATTTCTCCAAGAATTAATTTTCTATAAGATGAAAATTTACAAATTTTCAACCAAAACTCAACTTTTAATTTTTCTTCAATTCAAATTCTTGTATTTGAAATTCATAAACTAGGAAAATCAATTCCTAGTAAAAAGTTGCATATATGCTCAAATCAATAAAAAATTATTTCCTTCATTAAAGTATTTAATTCATCAATCTTCATAGACTTCCTATGCTTAAAAAGAAGTTTTAATTTAGTATAAATCATATCCGTATACTAAATTTCAAATTCATTTATGAAATCCCTTCTCTTGCTTTATAAAGAAACTTCTATAATCGCACTATTATTTTGTAAAGTTATTTAGACTTGAATACTCTTTATTTACTAAATTTGAGTTTTCAAAAAGATTCACTTACTAATTCCAATCACTACTACAAATTCCATCTTTTTAATATAACTAATTTAAGGTGAAAAAAATTTCTCTTGCAAAACAATGTCAAGTATTTACCATATCTTCTAATTCAAATTTAGTTAGAGAAGGATTACTAAATATTCAAACTAACTTATTCTTTGGATTGCAACCCATAAGTTTAAATTTTTTAAATTCTCCATCACTTAAAAAGTAAATCGCTCCAATCATTCAATTACGTTAAGTGTTCTCTTAATAACCAAAGTGTTATATCTAACACAACGTTTAGTCTAATATCTTTAAACAAAATATTGAGATAATTCAATTTTCTTAAAGCCTAAAGGTTATAAATAATAATTTTCACTAGCTTATAAATTCATTAATGTGAAAATAATTCTTGTATTCATGATTTCTTTACAAAATATATTTTTCAAGAGTAAAAAATTCCTTTATCAAATTTTTTAAAACTTAAGTGGCCAATTCTTATACCTTATATTTTTTGACGTAAGAAAACAAACATACATAATAAGTTCATTTACCTAAACCCAAAATCTGCTCTTTTGTTCCATCATAACATATCACTAATTCCAAGTTTAGTATATAACCTAAAACAATAATGATATTATTGTTCTTTCTACAAATTTGTTCTTCTGAAGCCTTATTTGTTGGAATAAAATTTTCTCGACCTTAAAATGTTTAAGTTTCCAACTTCTTCTTTGAGAGTCCAATCAATTATAGCCAAAGAAAATTTCTATTCTCAAGACTGATTATCAATACTCTTATCTTAAACAAACTCCAAATTTCTTTTCACGATTTAAATATATTTTGATTATGGAAAATTCTTTGATGCAAAATAATTTTCTAACTTTATATTCTTCAACTAATGTACTAACTTCTTGTGGTATTTATTTATGCCAAATCTTTTTTATATAATTTATCTTTTAAATTTTAAATAAAAGGAATAAAAATTCATTTTCTTTAATTAATTTCTTATTGTGAACTTCTAAAAATTATTTACACAATACTTACATCTTTTATTTTAACTTCTTATAGCAAGGGCTAAATTATAAAAGTTAACATCCATGTAAAGCATAAAATGATATACACAACAAATTAAATATCACTCACTTTTCTTCTTAACATAGATCTTAAAATAAACGTTTACAATTTAAAAATATCAAATAATTTAATGATGTTGCCCCACTATCTATTTATAGCAAATCGCTTTGTCACATGGCTATGATGTTGATCGTGAAATCAACATGGCCTTGCCACTAACTCTCTTATTGCTAAAGCTAGGTGGCTACACACATGTCTTAAAGTTAATACATAAAATGAATTTTTATAACTTACAATTATACTTTTTGTAATGATCTGGAATTTCGAACACTTCATATTTAAATATCAGAATTATTTAAATATTTGAATCTTGGATTTAATGTTATTAAATACATTTAATAAGCTTCTTAACCCCCTTTTAAATCATAAGTATTGATGGTAAACTAGTTTTGGTAAAATCTTTAAAAAAATATTCTTTGGAAAAATCTGATAATGTGATCGAAAATCGTTTTATCGATAAACAACTTTTGTTATCGATAAACAACTTTTTTATCAACAAAAGTTATTCGAACTTTTTGTGCATATCTAATTAATTACTAAGGTGGTAATTAGCAACTAAAAATATTTTGATGTGTATGGCTAACGAAATGTGATTATGTTATAAATTATTTTAAAAATAAGCAAAAAAGGGAAATGAGCAAATAAGGAAACATTTAATCCTTAAGCTAATGATCAAATGAATACATTAGCAACTAATTAACACAGACCCCTCTTCATTGAGCTTGGAGGTATCTAAAATGTTCTAATGGATAAGAGATATTATGATGGTGAGAGTATAATGGTAAATGGAAATTCTTAAGTGTTAAGCATATGATAAAGTAAATGTGATGAGAGGTAAGCCCTTTAAGAGGGGTAAGAGCATGCTTATGCTCTACCATTTGAAGTCTGTAAATAGAAGGGAGGGGTTCACCTAATTATCATACAAAATCAAATAAGCTTGAGAAGAAGTAAGAGGGTTGAAAATGGTGGAAGTGCTTAAGCACTAATCCACTAATTACTCTCTAACTTTTTCAAAATTTAACCAAATCTTCTCTAATATCATTTAAACTTCAGCTTTGGGCCTAAGAAATCATGGGAGGCATGATTAGCAAGTAAGAAGTGGGAAGAGGTGAGAAGAGGAGGGGTTCTTGGATAGGCCTTGAGCATGGAGGAGGAGGAGGAGGAGAAAGGTGTTGTCTTTGGTTTGGAAGTGTTAAAGATTGAACCTTTAGGCTTGTGTTGATGGAAGGAGATAGTTCTTTGGTTCTTATGGCTTTGTGCTTGGATTAGGCATGGATCTAAGTGAGTTATCACACTATCTTATAAGTATATATATTTTTTGTGTGTGTGTGTGTGTGTTGTGTTTGAATTATAAAGTTAAAGTGACATTAACTAAGTAGAGTTATAAACTTCGGACCCCTCTTGATTTTGAAATTAAATGACAACTTTATATTATATAAACTCACTTCTATTACCCTCTTAAACATGTACCGTGGCCTTGAATTAATGTTTAAATGGTTTTTTAACTTGTGTATTAAGTTGAAGTAAGTTTGAAAGTATTTAAAGTAAGAATAGTCGTTATAAGTGCACTTCAGAATCCCTTGTTTTTGAGAATTTTATAAATAAACATAAAGATATTCATAGGGACTTCTTTTTATGGTATTTATGCATCCTAAGTGTAGTATGTACTACAAAAATTTCAAGTCTCAAATCATTTATTTATGTGGTTAAAACTAGTCGTAAGGATGGTACTTTTCAATGTTGTTTTAACAAGGACTTTTAACAGCACTTATAAACGTTGTAGTAAGTCGCTTATTGTTTTAAGTGTTTAAAATGCGACATTTTATCTAGTTTTTTATGATTTAAATGGTTTTTAAATACTTTTATTTTTAAAATATTTCTATGGAAGTTCTTATAAAAAGTATTTGACTATAAAAAAAAGAGTAGAATTATAAATATAGTATTAATGATTATTATGAATTTTGAAAGTAAAGTGGTGCAAAATCTAAAATATATTTTTAACCAAACTTCTAGGTTAGTTATTTTCAAGTAATATTTTACATAGATATTTAAAACCTATTAACAATTATTTCAAAGTATTATTTTATGTAAATATAAGTTTTGACAAAGATGATTGACTAGGCTTAATAGTAAAAGCCGATGAGTAAACTTGTCTATTTGTGAGATTCAAGAATGAGGTGTCTAGCCAAGTCTTAGAGCAACTAGTGCACAAAATTACTTGGCATCACCCTTGAATGAGGAATAGTATAGGTTGAAATGTCGAAAATTTATTATTCTTGTTGTTTACTTACTTTTTTTAAAAAAGGTAATTAACTTTACTTAACGCTAAAAGCCAATGAAGTAGGTTTATCTACTTCTAAGAGTGAAAGATCGATGTCGAGTAGGGACAGAGCAATAGAGCTCTAACCTAACAGGCTTCTTGCTTGAACGAGGAATAGTTAATTCGGGAATGTTAGAAATAAGTTAAGTGTACAAACATTGATTTGTAGAAGCAGTGGTTTTTGACTAGATAATCGATCAGTCGGTTTTCGATCTTAACCGAATATGAACTTAGATCTTCGACACCAAGGTTTGTAAAGATAGTAACAAGTAGGAAAATAATTTAGGTTTTTTGTGACAATGTGTTAACCGTATTTATTTTTAACCCTTTTTTATTATACTTAGGGATGTAAATAAATCTTTAAAAGAATGATTTAATGATAAGCATAAGTGAAATGGTTTTGGGTATGTTGTGACAATGTGTTAACAACATTCATCTTTAACCCATTTTGATTATACCTTATGAACGTAATTAGATCTTTAAAAGAATGATTTGAAGATAAGCATAAGTAAAATGGTTTGGGTTTATAGTGACAATGTTTGAGCAACATTAGTCTTAAACCTTTTGAATGGATTTGTGAAAGTACTTAAATCCTTAAAATGGATATTTTAAAGGAAATATTAAAGTAAGAAATCTTGTTAATGATATGTGAATGTTCTTATTCCATTTTAGATAAGTATATGAATACTTTTTGAAGTATAAAAGAAAACATAAAGGTTTAAAGTAAAAAATCTTGTTGAATGATTTGTGGATATACTTATGCCATTTGAGATAAGTGTATGAATACATTTCGAAGTATAAAAGGAGTAAAGGTCTAAAGTAAGAAATCTTGTTAAATGATTTGTGAATATGGTTACATCATTTGAGATAGTTATATAAATACCTTTTGAAGTATTAAAAAGAATACAACTGAATAGTAGGAATTGATAAATGATGTTTTATTAAGTAAAAGCAGTTTTACTAATAAAGAGGTTTTAATTAATAAAAGACTAATTAAACAAAAAGGGGATTAGAAGTCGCCTATATGATTAAATCATCCTTTGTATAACTTGATTGTGCCTTGTATGTTTACTTATTTGTGGAAAACATTTATTCGTATACTTAGCACTAAAAGCCAATGAAGTAGGCTTGTCTATTTGTTGCTATTAAGACTGATATTCATGTAGAGATATGAGCAATAGACCTCTAACCTATCGGCTTCACTCTTTATTGAGGGATAGTGTGAGATGAAAATATCAGAAATGTGATAAGCATATAAGACTTGGTTTCCACATGCGATCTCTCTCATTATCATTGAATGACCAAATTCATCGATTCGGTCAAGGAGAGACTGGGATTGGTAAGTGTTTTACTTAGAGAAAAGCATTCAAGGCTAAGCTATGTGTTCTATCTCTTGGAAGCGGATCTGTTTGAGATGTAGGAACTATGTGGAGATTCGAGATCTATGTAAGATGTTCGAACACATGTCGTTGTTTGTGACCTATTAGGATGCGGGAATCTATGTGTGATCCCGAGATCTGTTTTGATATGGGAATCCATGTGTGGTTTCGAGATTTGTTTGAGATGTGAGGATCCAATTTGGTATTCGTGTTCTATTCGAGTGATGAAGAAGCATGTGAAAGATGTCAAACGTAGCCTTGACATCGAAAATGACTGAAAATAGAGTAGGTGCATAGCTTAGGGGTTGGCTAACCCACGACAAGATATTATCACTCCATATCTAGAGTACGCTTACCATATTGCGGGTGGGTAGTGATGATATTTAGGATCACATATTTAGACATGAACAGGTTATGTTTTCCTTAACGGTATATTCAATCAAGAGATATATGACGCTCGTAGGTAGTTTCTGACCCCTATGTAGTTGATTGGATTTCGGCTTGACCGAAGGTATCTTCACAAAAAACCATTATGCAAGCATTCCTTATCGGGTTTTGATTGTGCCCTCTGATATCCTGTTGAATCCATTAAAGCTATATAATAGTATTTATATTCTACACCCTAGACATTATCTATTATATCACCTTATGTACCATTACATGGTGGTTTTTTTGAGGGGATAACCTATTTGCGTCAAAATTGGTCGTAAAAATCCAATTGTAGATGAAAGCACCAGTTCACAGTCTCATATCACAGATAGACAAAAAGTAGATGATATAAATATGAAGAACACTCAAAATTTAGAAATGAAAACAATAAAAAGATAAGGTTTATAGTGGTTCAGCGTTATTGCCTATGTCCACTTTGAAGAGTTTGATATTTATTGATGAATCTCCACTGGTTTACAATAGCACAAATGATAATATTCAAGTTACAATGGAGTTCCAGCAGAGTAACAGCGTAGAAGAGTCCAAAAGAAACCCCTTTCTGTAGGTATAGGAGTGCTATTTATAGGGGTAGGTTTGAAATATCTGCCTCTGAACTTGGAGTACTCCTTCTCACACATAGGTGGGCCCACGTGATCGATCAGGTGTCATTTGGGATCGATTGGGATCGATCCCCATCTCCTTCGTACCAATCCAGATGGTGTCAATTTGGGATGAGATCGATCATGAGCATTCTTCTAGTAGAATGTATGCTACGGTGAAAATTTGAAGGCATTTGGACTTGTGGATCTCGAGTTATGATCGATCCAAAGTTGGTTTTGCAAGTGGTTGAAGTGTACGCATCGATACCTTAGTATCGATGCATATTCGTCTTGATCCTTCTGCATATTGATCACTTGCATAGCGATGACGTGGAGCGGTTGTTATGGGGTGATCCACTTTTTGTGCTACATGATCGTTTCTTTTACCTGACCATGACTTCTTCGTATCCATCAGCCGCCAAGCTCTTTGTATCGATCCTCGTCGCACTTCTTTGTATCGATGCTTCTTATTTGATTTCGTATCGATGCCAAAAGCCTTCCCTTCGTATCAATACCTTGCTTTTCTCTTCATATCGATCAAGTTAGTGATCGATATGAAGTATGCCGCTATAGCATGGATATGAATTGGAAGGTCTGGAAGGATGGATATGAGTTGATGTATGTGGGCTTACAGACACGAATTGGATGGGGGATCGATACGAAGTGGTAGTTAGGGATTGATGGATATGAACTGATGTGAATCATATGGATATCGATTAACCCATTGCTCAAACTTGAAGCAGCCGCCTCCTTGACCCAAAGTAAACCGATTACTGACCCGATGTACGGTGCCTAGTGACCCGAAGTAGCATGTTCCTCAATGACCGAAAGCGAACACTTTTTGACCCGAAGTAAACATGGCGGTGACTCAAAGCAAACTCCAAGCAACTAAAAGCGACTCGACCTTTGTCGAAACCATATTTCAAACACCTTGCGTTGTTTGTTCGTCGACTATGCCATATCCTGGCCTCATGATCATGTTTATTATCTGCGATAATTCATCTTTGACTATTGTGTAGTCAATTGGGTTAAACCCGCACGTACGTTGTCGTTCCAAAAGGCGGGTTAACACTTTGCCCCTGAACTTTCCCTGTGATAGGAAGGCGTGTTTTGTAGTGCCATAAGCTGGATGTTCGTATCCTATTAACGACATGTAAAGAGATCAATAATCTTACCTGATTGTGAAAGGTGGCCATTTGTGGTTGTATGCCGTTAGGGGCGATATGTGACCGTTCGAGGTCGGATGTCATTCGAGGTCGGGTGCCTTTTGTGGCGAATTGTGACCGTTCGAGGTCGGGTGTCGTCAGTGGTGAACTGTGACTGTTTGAGGTCTGATTTTGGAATTATTAACATCAGAATTACATTCAAATGAGTCTTACAAGAAAAATGTCCAACTAAATCAAGTTCAGATGCAAAAAATGGAAAATAAAACCAAAATAGAAACATCAAAGTGCAAACACCTCCACTCGTGCTGTTTATAGTCGTCTCAAAGTATGCCTGAGGATCGTTCGTAATCCCATACATGTATAAGCGACTTAACATTGTTAGTGCGAAGTTTCCTACTTATTCGTCATTATTCCAATTAGTTGATGATAAGCTGATGCCTTGATTAGGAGCCTTTCTCATTTGATGCAGATGGAGGCCGCTTCTGTTCCTCCATTGCTGCTCGCCCTTTCACGTACTGCAGCAGCATACTGTTCTACATTTTTCCTTCTATCTCATCCCTCGAGTGCCTGCAATCATTTGTAACATGGCCGCTTGGCTCGTGGAATAAGCAATACTTCTCTGATTTCTTTTCATTATGGGTTTGATCCCTCCTCATTGTTCTCCGGTAGAAAACCCGCCCTCTTCTGTCTTGATATATTCATTCTTAAGTCTTGCTCAGCTCCAAATAAAAGGTAAATCTTGGCTTCTTTCGTGGTTGTCGCGACTCATCAAAGCTGTTTTCTGCTTTTCACTTCCCTTTATCCTCGTTCGAATCTTTCCCAAGCGGATTCCCACCTTTGACTGCATATACATCAACTTTTTCTCCTTCCTTACTCCCAGTCTTTGCATCTTCCTGCCGCAGAAACCTTAGTGCCTCATGGTAAAACTCTTCTAGACCCATAGGTGGATCCCTTGTCAATGAATTCTTGAATTTCATGCCATCAGCTATGCCATATACAGCTACCATCAGAACCATGGATGGATCTGGCCGATCCACCGATATCGCCGCTGCATTGAATCGCCTTAGAAAACTCCTCAAAGGCTCCTTGGTTTTCTGCTTCAGTGTTGACAAGCTCATCATGTTCTTGGGCCTCGAGATGTGAATTCTGAATTGCCTCAAAAACTTCTCAATCAACTCGGTCCATGTTCAATGGAGCTTCTTTTAATTGTCTGAACCCCATCACTGCTATATCTGTCAAATACAATGGGAAACACCAGGCCTTGACTTCCTTTGATGCCCCCGGTACCTCCATGTGCCTCATATATCTCGTCAGATGAACTGCAGAATCTGTCCTTCCATCATACGTCTCCAATGTAGGTAGTTTGAATTCAGGTGGGTTCCTGGCCTACCTAATTGCAGGAGCGAAGGGGCATCTGTTCACATCTTCTAGATCTCTATTCACTAATCCTCCTCTCATGGCTCATCTGACCATCTTTGCCAATCTATCACTACCATCACGCGGTAGTCCTTGTCCATTACCTTCTTCCTACCGCCGAGTTCTCGAGGGAATCCTGAAATTTGCCCCATTGGACGAGCATTCATTCCTCCATTGATGCCAAACTGCATGGTACTGCCTGGTATCCAGTTTGGAATTGGACCAACATGATATGAGGGCGTGCCCCTAGCTCACGGGCTGTGTCACGACCCGTTTCTCCATACGCTTTGAATCGACAATAAACCACACATGTCCAACTCAAATTGCACGAAAAGACGGAACATGAAGGGTAATAAAGAAAATAAGGCAGAACAGAATCTCACCCAAATGGAATAACATATATTATTTCAATAATAATGTTTACAGTGGAAAATTTTAAAATACATATATCAGAGTCTAACCTAAATTCAGCTTGGATAGTTATATACATTTGTCCTTACAATTGCTAACAAACATCAAATTAAAACTAACAAACCACAGTGGATAACATGATATATCCATATGTAGATGAATATCTCCAGCTCTCCTCTGGAAACTTCAACCGTCTTCAACTAAACCTGAAACTACTTGGATCTGATCTGAGTATTGAAAATACTCAGATCATGGTTGATAAAGTAGTGTGAGAAAAACTCAATTATAGAAGATACTGTCATATATTAGCCTTTGAATAAAATCTTTTGAAAAGAAACAGTATCTCATAAGACCACGTCCACACATAAACACGGACGGGTTTTTACCTTATGATGACCAAATCACTTTTATATATCAAAACTTTTGACATTATTTCTAATGACATTCCTTGAAAATTTTTGCAAATAAACTTGTTAATCTTAGCTGAAATTTTTACATTGATTAAATTCCAGCATAATAGGTTTACAATCAAGTCCGTAGGTTCTTATGGGAGAATGGATTTCCATACAAATGACCTGGTGAAGGGACTACCTTCCAACAGTACATCTCTAGAGGAATGTACCGAGGACCATCACAAAGGATCCTCTATCTACACAAAACCGACCTATCTCTGTAACTAGATAGTACCGAATATATCATCCCACGGTCGTTACCAACCTTTAACCGAGCGCACTTTAGCATACAAACCCCACATTAATTTACATCCCGAACGTTATAGCGGGAAGAAATATACCTAGAAATATTGATTTTCTTTCTTCTTTGGAAATCTAGAAATCTTGATTTTCTTTCCTCTTTGGACATAGCGAGAAGAAATATATCTAAAAGGGGACGATCTTATATTTTCATTTCTTAAACCAATATAATTATCAAACACCTTATAGTCAAATCGTGAAACTTAAATCACAAGATATTTGTACTAACCTTTTAAATCAAACAATTGATCAATTTATGATAGTAACTTAACATTATCTTAATTTATTATTTTGGAATAAGTAATAAAGATCTTGATTACCTTATCAGATTTCTTAATTATCGATTATCTTTATGAAACTCTTATAGTCAAAAGGTGAAATTCTAATCACAAGATGTTCATATTTAAATTTCACTAATCCTAATTTCTAACTATACAAATTTTCAAAATATATACTTTATATTCAAAATATAATCCTAGGTAAAATTATTTCATTTACCAATTTTTTCAAAATCAGTGTGTCGGTTCGTCTTGTTCAAATGTTTAGAACCCTCATCGATAACGGTGATTAGGCGCATCGATCAGAATCCATAAATCACTCAACAGATAAATCAACACAAAACAATTTATTAGTAATTAACAAATACGCACTCATATATAATACACTCAAACTCATTCTAGGGTGTTACTAACCCTATCTCTAATGAGTCACTCATCCTAGGATATTACTAACCCTATCTTTGATGAGCCGTTACCCCACCAAAGCTAAGGTTCTTACTTAACCTTCAGCGCTGATACCAGATGTCACGACCTGTTTCTCCGTACCCTTTGAATCGACAATAAACCACACATGTCCAACTCAAATTGCACGAAAAGACGGAACATGAAGGGTAACGAAGAAAATAAGACAGAACAGAATCTCACACGATTGGAATAACATATATTATTTCAATAATAATCTTTACAACAGAAAATTTTAAAATACAGATATCAAAGTCTAACTTAAAGTCAGCTTGGACGGTAATAAACATCTGTCCTTACAATTGTTGACAAACAATAAACTAAAACTAACAAACCATAGCGGATAATATAATATGTCCATACATAGATGAACATCTCCAGCTCTCTTCTGGAACTTCAACCGTCTTTAACTAAACATGAAACTAGTTGGGTCCGACTCGAGTATCGAAAATACCCGCGTTAGGCTTGATAAACCAACATGAGAAAAACTCAATAATAGATGACAGTGTCATGTATCAGCCTTTGAATAAAATCCTTTAAAAAGAAAGAGTATCTCATAAGACCACGCCCACACATAAACACGGACGGGTTTTTACCTTGTGATAACCAAAAGACTTTTATGTATCAAATGTTTGATATTATTTCTGATGACATTCCTGGAAAAAAATTGCAAATAAACTTGTTACTCTTAGCCGAAATTGTTACATTGATTAAATTTTAACATAATAGGTTTACAATCAAGTCCGTAGGTTCTTATTCGAGAATGGATTTCCATATAAATGACCAGTTGAAGGGACTACCTTCCGACGGTATATCTCTAGAGGAATGTACCTAGGACCATCACAAAGGATCCTCTACCAACACAAGACCAGCCTATCTCTGTAACGAGATAGTACCGAATATATCATCATCCAGACATTACCGACCTTTAACCGAGCATGATCTAGCATACAAACCACATTAATTTACATCCCGAACATCATAGCGGGAAGAAATATATCTAAAAGCGAATGCCGCATCTCACCCTGTTTCGGTCATTTTCGGTTGATGAGGCTCGAGGCAACAATTACCTTTTCACATAACAAATCTTCTTTCACTTTGAATGCCACATTGCTATTCCTTTGATTACTATTTGACGCCCACAAGCATACAACCTCCTAGCTCGTATGTCCCAAAGAAGGGTGTTATGCTAAGAGAAGTTGTCTTCTCCGCCACCGAGCAGCTCCACATTTGTAAAACTCAAACATTGTGTCTCAGAAATGCAATGTCAGACATTCGTCCATACAAGTTTGTTCTAGGACTGAACGAAACCGAAGGAACTTTCCTCGGCCATTACTAGGCAAGAAGCCCTTATGGTTTTGAGGTTTTTCATAACAAAGAAACTACTGCTACAATATAGTGAATTGGAAGATTATCCCCAATTAATCAACATGTAGTCCCTCATTATTATTTGTCTCAATATCTCCGTCTTTAAACATCTTCATTTTTCGAACACGTAAACTGGTTCGAAGTGGTTTTCGGATAGGAATCACCCAAATCCGACCCCCGTTACTTCGAAGCCAACCATCGCTTTAAAAGATTTTAAGTTCATATGTGGACATTAATCATAAATCAATTACTTCATCTTTTATTTAAATCAAGTATATTTCTTAGACATACTCTTTTCAATTTATTCCATTATCTTTTCAAATCTATATGGAATCATTAAGCCTCATTTATTAAATCATTTGATTTATTAAATCCTTTCTTAATTCTTGAAATAATTTCAAATCATTTTCTCTTTTACTTAGGAAAATATTTCCAAATCATTCATTAAATCTTAGTCAAAGATTTCTTATATTCAAGTTATAACTTTTAATTTAGGAAAAATATTCCCAAATCATTTATTAAATCATAATCAAATATTTCTTGTATTTAATTATAACTTTTAAGTTAGGAAAAATATACCCAAATCATTCATTAAATCTTAATCAAAGATTTCTTTCTTAACTTCAAATTGTATTCTTACGAATCGAAGATTTTCATAACAAAGTACTGCTACCACCTTAGATATGTTAAATTTCACCTCCAGGGACTAATGGCAGGTAATCCTACATCATGAATATCTTTGTCTTCAATGATCTTCATCTTCAGTATGTTTCATTTCGAAAATTAGTTTCAAGGAGTTTTGGGATAGGAATCACCCAAATTCGATCCCGGTTCTTCGGATAGGAATCTCCAAATCTGATCCTGGTTCCTTCGTACCAAGTTAAGTGGTTGATTAACATTCAATAAATTTTTTTCTTTTCTTTTATCTTGGAAAAACTTAAATATGATCTTTTAGAGCATCCAGGCTTTCCTTTCGATCATTTTCACCCCTCGCCTAAAAGAGAAAATATAAGCCAGGTAAGTTCATGGCACTGGTTGCTCCATCCCTAATTTCAGTTAAACATCTTGTTTTATCTTTCCAGATCTCACAGGCGGGACAAACGTGCTAGTTGTTTCCGCACACTCAGTTATTAGCTTTATTTTGGAATTGATTACAAGATTCTAAATTATCTTTTAAACTCTTAATTTTTCTTTTTAAAAACATTCATAATTGATTCTAAAAAGTTTCTTTACGTTTCAACTCATATTCAAAAGGTTATAGAATTCGCAGCATAAAAGTGCTGCGGAAAGTGCTATATAAGCTTATTTTATTTAAACAACTTTTTAATAATTGAAAATTCATATTTTCAATTGAAAATCTCTTTTAAATTAGTTTACTAGATTTATCACGTTTATTTTATATCTTTAATCATTTAAAATATCATTTATAAAGAAATCCCTTTTTGGATTCCGAACTGCAAAACCGCGATGTTTTTAGAAAACTATTTTGGACATATTTCAAACTCTACTTGATGAAATCTTGGTTTTCTTTCTTTGTTGGAAAACTATGGGTATAATGGACCGGAAAATTCTTATCTTGGAGAATTCCGGACTATATTCCACTTTGTACACTTATTTAACTTTTAGGGCGCCAAATCGCGAACTACTGTTACGCGACGCGCATAGTTTTGACTTGTTTATCAATTTCTTTTAAAACTTCCTGGAAACACTTTTAAATATTTATAAAATATTTCTAAATCATTTTAAACTCATTTAAAAAATATTTTTAAATTTCAAACTCATATTTCATTTCATTTCACTTTATAATATTATATTATCATAATATCATTTCTAACCTTTTTAGATCATTTAAAATCATTAAGAGGCTAAATAACTTTCATACACATATTTGTGTGGATTTAATTTTCATTTAATTAACTATAATTATTTAGTAATCATTTCTCTTATCATTTATCTAACCAAATTATCATCCATATCACAAGCATATAATCAACCATAATATCAACCAAGTTATCCAACATTTAATCATCCAACACATACCAAACTTTTTATGTAATTAATTTGAAATTTTTTAGGAATTAGTAACTTTAAAATATGAGTACTCGCCTTTAAGAAAATTGTTCACTTTCTACCAACATTCATTTAATCCAACACTTCACTAAATCATCTTAACTTCACCAAACTATCACCTAAACAACTTCACCTCACTTTTTAGTGCTCGACCATCACTTTACTTCCACTTGCTCTCGACCTCATGTCTTTCATTTTCTTTTTCTCACTCCGGAACTCCTTAAACTTGCTCCCCTCCTCCGTAGGTTCGGTCTTGCCCTATTCTACCTCTTCCTCCATCGTTTCTTCAATTCTTAGATGCTAAACCATGTTTTGATAACATTCTAAGCTCTTTGGTAAAATTTGGTGGTGTTTTGACTTTGTTTGATATGGTTTTAAGAAAAGTTGTAAGAAAAAGAGAAGAAGCCATTAGAGAGTGGAAGAAAAGCTTGAGAAAGGAAGAAGAAGTGAAAAAAGGTGAGAAAGTGGATGCTTATTTATGGAAAAAGTGTTGGATTAAAATAACATCTTGTAAAAAGACCAAAATACTCTTTATGTAAGAACCCGCATATTTTACAATTGAGTATTTAAATATTTTATTTAAATATTTCATCGTTAGTCGGATTTTTTCGAAAGGCTACTTTTTGCAAACGGTCGAATTAGGACTCGAGAGCACTCCCATTGAGTTCAAAATGACATTTGCGATCTTTTTGAGTATAAACTTTGATATGTTTGGAGTTAGTGGAATTTTGCTACTTTTTCACTTAGGGCTTTGGTTTTGTTTCAGCTCATTAGACCCAAGCTTCGCCCCTCTTCTCTTCATTACTTCATTTCTATTTCCTAATACTCAAGCTTTAGCAACAATGGAGAGAGGAATGGGAAATTAAAACTCCAATCCCTAGTTTCCATTTGCAAATCAAGTTCTAGCTCCAAATTTATAGAAGAAGCTTTGGTAAGCCTCTTCTTCTTATTCTCCAACTCTTTCTCTTGCCAATTTCAGAAATTCCTAAACATACTTTAGGAAATGTTTCTCTTTTAAGCTTAGATTCAATCTCTTTGGGTTGGAATTGAAGAGTGATTGTCCTTGCCATTGCTCTATAGCTTCTTCTTCATAGTTTTGGGTTTAAAGGTGAGATTTTTATCTCACATCTATGTCTAGAACTATTTTTGATTGTTGGGTATTAATTCCTAACACTTATTCATGTGCATTTGCTTTTGGTTTGGATTGGATTGGTATATATATTCCAACTTTTGGTGTTTTGAAAGCAAAATCTATGGAAATCCTTTTATGGATGTTTGAACATGTTTTTGGTGATGCATCGAAGAGCCTATAGGGTCGGGTTGTCGATTGGCATAAATCCCTAGCGCCATTGCTCGTTCGGTCGTGAATTGGATATGATTGCACATCAATTATATAGGCTAGAAAACTGCCTAAGCACTTGTCAGTCGATTGACATTTGCAGTCAGTTGACTAGCTGTAGCTAATGAGCATTTCGAAGGCTATCTACAGAGGCTTGGGGGCTCTGTTTCCTATAGTCAGTCGACTGACTCTCTGAGTTCAGTCGACTGACCTACTCCTATTTGCCTATTTTTGTCTATTTTTGTTGGGTTTCTTAATCGATTCGTATTTATTCCCACTTGTTGTTATCATTTATTATCCACTTTGATGACATTTTCTTCGGGATTTATGTGAACATACATTTCGATGGATTCGAAATCGATTTCTTTAGATTTTATTCACGTCTTCGAATGTGAATTTTAGTGATTGATTGTTTCTACAATAATTTTTGTAATTTGTCACTTTAAAAATATAAAGGTTTTCTATACTAGTAGTAAATATCAAAACTCTTACATTAAAACGATTTCAACACTATTTTATTACAAAGCTCGTTTCTTAAACCATTTTTCAATCTATTAGTATATACAAACCTTTACCTCACTCGTATGAGAAATCTAATTAAACAGCTTAGTAAAACAAGCGGTATGAAATGCTTGCATTTACTTCGTCGGTTAATTCTTAGACTTGTTCGATTGAATTTCTTGTGACAATTTTCGAGTGGAGACTTATAGTTTGTTCGTAAATATTTAAGTTAAGCTAGTGGTTATGAGACATGAAGCTAAGCTCATATATTTACTAGCTTAGTGTAATTGACACTTCTTGATGATCGATGATGATCATTTTGTGATTTAGACTAGCAATGTGCGATGTCTCTTTGTCTACGAGGGAGACTAAACCTCGTTTCTGTGGAGCTTCGGCTCAATTTGGTGGGGTAGCGACACATGGTCTTCGGACCGTTTTGTGGAGGTTCGGCTCAAAATTAACAGTTAGCAACCATGGAATAGCGTTCCATTTTGTGACACACGTGTTGGTGAGTTTTCATACTCCCGTTTTTTGATAGGCCTCCCCCCTTTTGTGAATCTGGATTTCCATTGATGATTTCTAGAATTTGTGTTTCACCAACTTTTGTGATTTCATTGATAAGTTTTATCAATATTTGTGCATTGGTGAATTTGTGTGTCATTAACTTTTGTGTTTGGCATTGATATAATTGTCAATAATTATGGTTTGGTGAATAAAAATAAAGGGTATGATATTCTTTTTGATCTTTGAGAAGATTCTTGTGATATTGATTAATCTCTAGTTGATTTTTAGTTGCATACTTATTACAGTATGGCTTTATGGTTATCATACGGCTTTTGTCATATCTCTTGTTCTATATCATTTTATCTGATATTTATAGCTAGACTGATCCGTTTATTATTTTCTTACTAAATAATACTTGGGTCAGACCGAGATGTTTCAGGTGCTTCTGCTTGACTCCTCATCTGGGATTATTATCTTGACTTTTGGCTAACTACTTAGATTAGTAGTTTTTGGTTGTATATATTTAAGATATAGACTCATTGATGTATACTTATTCTTTTGTGTAGCACTTGAAGTTATTCTTTCGTGATATTGTGGATCTTGTTTGACCACTACTCTGATGCACACTTTTATGTGTAATATTCATATCTGTTTCCGCCTTTGTGATATAATCTTCTGTGATTGATTTGTGTTATGATATTTCTATATTTGTTTCTGAAGATTATACAGCCACTGCGTAGTAGTTGAGTTTGTATCGTTATGTCGGATTTCCTCTTAAGTTGAATTGCATGTTATACTATCTGACATATCAGTGCTCGCATAAGGAAATTACACGGATGGTCGCTCCTCAACAGCCTTATTCACCGTGCTAGTTGACGACATTACCCCGTAGTGTCCTTGGCTAGCATGGGTATAGAGGTAGGGCATCACAGCTTGGTATCAGAGCGAAACTTCGGAACAATGTAGAATACTTTAACAAGGATCATCGTCCTAAGTCTATCTTAGGAGTCGTGCCTTAGGATTTGATTCGAATCTTCGTACCGTCTCATCCTATTTTCTTTTTTGATGCCTTGTTTTATCAATCATTATTGTTTGATTTTCATTTTGTGAATAACCTTTTTCTTCTTTTTTCTTTCTTTCTTAAAGAAGAGAAATGGTTAGACATGGTCGTCTCAGCGCCGGTCAATCCAGTGCTACTCCCCATGATGGAGTATTTGTGTCAGCTCAACAACTTCTTGATCTTGTAAAGAATGCTCAAGCAGCCGGACCCCTTCTGGTGCCTACTCACCCTAAATCCGGGTTTGCACGCTTGTGCAGTGACTATACCAACTTGGGTGGGAAGCCATTCATGGGTTCCGAAAGCGTTATTCATGTCCAAGCTTGGCTTAGGACATGTAATCGCATCTTTTCTCGCATGATCTTATTGATCTTCACCAAGTTCAAGTGGCCACTAGTATGCTCCAAGAAAGAGCATTAGACTGGGACGAGCTTCTTATTTCTGAAGTTATTGAAGCGGATCTTACATGGAGAAATTCCGGGAACGATTCGAATTAAAATTTGTGCCAGAAGCTGAAAAGGTGACATTGGCTCGTCGTTTTATAGGCCTTGTTCAAGGTGATCCTCTGTGACAGACTATGTCGCATCATTCGAGTCACTTTCTAAATGCGGGGTCGAATACATAAACACCCCATTGAAGAAGAACCAAAGATTTGTCTATGGCTTGAACAAAAATCGCAAGAAGCCATTACTTCTAAAATTAGAAGTTTCTTTTGATCAACTCATTGATATCGCTCTTCGTCTTGAAGAGGCGGATAGGGAGAGTGATGTTGAGGTTGTGGGTGCCAAACCAAACTTCAACAACAACAAGAAAAGGCCTTATAAATTCAAGGGTCCTTACCCCAATAAGAAAGGGAAGCAAGCAACTCCGGTGGAAAAGACTTCTTCCTCTCGTAGTGGGCAATGCTACAATTGTGGTTCTAAATACCATTATGCTAATAAGTGTTCGAAGCCCCTTGCTTGTCGCTATTGCAAAAGTACGGGCCATTATATATCCGCATGTCCCAAACTTCAAGGCAGGAAGGAGGGAAAGCTTAATGTGGTGCAAACTCCTAGTAACACTTCTCATGGTCAATGTATTTCTCATTCTATCCTTGATGGAATTATTGTGTTTCGTGATCATCCTATTCGAGTTCTTTTTGATACGAGTGTGTCCCATTCTTTTATATCAAAAGAACTTGTTGATACTTTTTTTTTAAGTGTTGTTGCTTTAATGACTTCTTTGAGAATCGCGAATCCGATTGGTGGATCCGCAACTATTAGTTTGCTTTGTAAAGATGTCGAGATTATTTTGTGTGATTTTTCTTTCTGAGCCGATTTGCATGTTATGCGCTACTTAGGCTTTGGAATAATTTTGGGAATGGATTGGCTTAACCGCTATGAAGCTCAAATCCTATGTCCTGAGCGGACTATTCATCTTCGACATCCTAAATCTGTTAAGCAGATTTCTATTGATCTTAAAGATTCGGATTCCAACTTGATTGCATATTTATATTCTTTAAATCCTCATGATGACGATAATGATGATGAGGAAGATGTCATTTCTCTTATTCACGTTGTTCGTGAATTTTCCAACATATTTGACCCCGTCTTAGGACTACGACCTAAGCGAGCAATTGAGTTCAAAATTAATCTCATCCCAGGAGCTCAACTATCACTCTTATCGTATGTCCAATAAAGAAAATGAGGAGATGCGCAAAAAATTATCCGAATTGGAGACGAAGCAATTTATTCGCTCAAGTTCCTCTCCTTGGGGAGCTTCGGCTATTTTTGTGAAGAAATCCAATGGTACACTTAGGCTTTGCGTTGACTACCGCAAAGCTTAATGATCTTACTATCAAGAATAAATATCCTTTGCCTCAGATTGATGATTTATTCGATCAACTTAGTGGTGCTAGAGTCTTTTCACAATTGGACTTGGCAATCGGTTTTCATCAGCTTCGTATTGCAGAGGATAGCATTCCTTTAACATCGTTTCATACTCGCTATGGATCTTATGAATGGCTTGTTTTTCCATTTGGTTTAACGAATGCTCTGACTTATTTCGTTGACCTTATGAACAGAGTTTTCAAAGACTTCCTCGATCGATTTGTTCTCTTCTTTATTGATGATATTCTTGTGTATTCTAAAACCGAGAAGGAGCATGAAAAGCATCTTCGGATTGTGTTGGAAACTCTTAGTAGTAATCAATTAAAAGCAAAATTTTCTAAATGCCACTTTTGGCAACCTTGTGTGAAGTTTCTCGGTCATATTATTTCCGAATCTGGAATTTCCATGGATACTTCAAAGATTGAAGCGATTCAAAATTGAAAGAGACCAAAGAGTGTGACGGAAATCCGTAGTTTTCTTGATTGGCAGGTTATTACCGCCGTTTCATAAAAGACTTTTCTAAAATTTCCGTGCCTCTTACTAGCTTAACAAAGAAAGGTGTAAAATACATTTGGTCGGACAAATATGAAGCTTCTTTCCAGAAATTAAAAGAACTCCTTTCCGATGCTCCTATTCTTGTTATTCCCGAGGGGAATCAAGATTTTATTGTTTATAACGATGCTAGTCGTGTTGGTTTGGGAGCCGTTCTCATGCAAAGAGAACGTGTCATTGCTTGTGCTTCTAGGCAATTGAAGCCAACCGAGACTAGATATGCCACTCATGATTTATAGCTCGCAGCTATTATTTTCGCTCTTAAAATTTGGCGTCATTATCTTTTGGGAGAGATATTTGTAACGACCCGTAAATTTTCGATAATTAAAATAGCTAATTTAATAAGTTTTCGTGATTTTAGTGTTAGAAAAAAATTATAAGTCGTTTGGAATAATAATAACTAGAATGAAATGCAACAAAATTTATCTAAGTTAATCATTTATGAATTGAATGAAATCCCAAATCAATTGAAATAAGGTGTAGTCAAAGGTAATTGAATGAATTTGTATTGTATAGGTAATTGTGACACGGGTTTGTAAATAATAAACTTATAAGTAATTAAAAGTTAACGGCGATAAGTATTTAAGTTACCTATTCATTTTGTTAGTCGAATTGAATTTGTAAACCAATTGCAATTGAAATGAAAGTTTATATATTAGTTGAGTGCATTATCTCTAACTGTAGTTAAATAATAATGTGGAATTCATTGGATGTAATATAGTAAATCGACGGATAATGAAATCTTATTTAAAAATCCAATATTGAAATCCGTCAAATATTGAAAAATTATATTGTTTAAATTTAATATTTGGAATTTATTGAATTGATTGAATAACGGGAATTGAATAACTGTTTTAATGAAATGGTTGTTCTATAATTTGAATTTGTTAAATTTTATAAGTTCGTTTGAATATTTCAAAAGATAGTGATTTAAGAATAATCAAATTTGTTTAAATTTAATATTACAAATGTTTGAATAATTAAATTCCGAATTTGATACGATTAATTTGATATGGAAATTTAATATATGAAAATAGAGTGAATAATTGAAATTCGATTTAATATGATTCAAATTGGTTTTCAAAGTGAATGTAAGTTATATTGGGATTATAATAGAGTTTATAAGATTTTAAAATTGGAATTATTGGATAATTGAATAACGGGTTTAATATGATTAAGAAATGATTCGTAAAAATTTTATTTTATCATATTAAAGTTAGAATGATGTTGTAGAACTTTTAAAACCGAATTAAAAGTAAATTTGTGAAAATTGAATATTTTAATATTTATTTATCAACTGGAAAATAGCCAAATTTTGAACAGTCTCAGAATTGGATGAAACTAGTTCCATTGGATCCGTAATAGTTAGTTATTATCGGATTCCAATTTTCGTAGCAATCGGAGTTGTCGTTTGACCGTGGCAGCTCGAAACGCGTTGAAATTGTTTTAATATTAATTTGGCGAGTTAACATAGTCATTTTTCAAACGGTCTCGGATTTCGACGAAACCAGTTTCATCGGATCCGTAATATGATATTATTGCAAGATTTCAAATTTCGTGTCAATCGGATTTACCGTTTGTCCGGGGCAAGCCAAAACGCCTAGAAAATCGTTTAATCGGTTTAATTTAAAATCGATCGTTTATCGCCATAACTCGCACAGACGATCGAATTAGCTTCCGAAAGCTGTTCCATTGTGTCCGAAACGCGGGGTAAACCCTAGAAATGCCGGTCACCGCACTTCGTTTGGAGTTCGGAAAAATTTGATGAATAGTGGTTCGTAAATTTTCTATATAAACACCATTTACTATTCACTTTTGAAAATAATCTCAAACCCTAGGGTTTCAAACCTAGCCGCCGGCTATATTTTCAAAGGCCAGAAATTAGTTTCGTTCATCCCCTCCGATCTCTCAATCCACAAAGAATTAGCCTTCGAGTTCTAAAGCAAACTTGTAGAGAGGAGTGAGATCTAGGTATTCAACGGCTATGATCGTGTTTGGAGCTTCGGATCAACGGCAATCTGGCCTCAAAGTGGGCGCATTCTTTCACGCATTCCGAGGCAAAGAGGAGGCCGAGTGCAGCGTGGTGGTAGGCGTGGGTCGAGCTTGAGACGAGCTTCGATGTGGTGCTGTTGTGATAGGGTTTCGAGCGACGTGGGGGGGAGCGGCTCTAAGCCCTAGTGCGTGCGTGATGGGTTTCCTTGCATGTGAATTGCCTGCGAACGAACGTGAGAGTGGAGGGAAGCAAGGTGCGGCCCAGATCAGGGTTTCAAAAATCAGCGGCCCTGATGCGTTGAGTAAAATATAAAAAGAAATTCTAATTTATTATATTTATAATTCGTTCAAATGTTCAAAAATGCATATCTCTTTCATACGAGGTCGGAATTCGACGAAACTTTTTGCGTTGGAATCGTATTGGCGAGCACTATGCTATGGAATTGGATTGGAATCATTTGGAGCTAGAGAAAATTTGGGTTAAATCGAACGTCGTTCGATTTGATTTAAAATCGTAAAAATCAAGGTGAGTGTTTTATAACGCTCACACTGTACTAAATATCTTTATGCTAGTTAAATTTGATATTATGAAGTGTTATGATTTTATTTGTCGTTGTTTGATAGAATTTAATTGTCATATAGATTGTCACTTGAATTAACCGTTGAAAAATTAAATTGACAGTTAAATTGAAATTAAAATTGAATTGCGATTAAATTACCTGACATTGATAACTATGAAACTGCCATGAATTGTGTTGTTTATTGGATGATGTATTTTGATGGATGCTATTGGTTGATAATTGAATGTTTGGATGTTTATTTGCTTATATAGATCCTGTTATACATACATATGATACTGAGATTTAATTTAAGTAATATATACTCATCCCTGACATTTAATTGAAATAAATAATTACTTGGCCATAGGATAGAAAATTATATACGGACACCGAATTGGCTAAATTAATAATTTTTGAAATCGTCGATTTGAAATTTATTTAAATGTTTCGATTTAAAAGTGATAAATAGAAATCAATTTATAGAAATCGAATTTGTCAAAAATTTGAGTTGGAATGTTGAAATAAATTTTGGTTAAAAGAAATTGGTAAATAATTTAAGTTGTGACTTTAAAAAAAAAAAAAAAAAAAATTTGGATATGATTGAATTTCAAAAATCTATTTACTTTAAAGATTGAACATTATTTCGAGCTTTGAATATTACTAAGTAAAAGTGATATGAAAATGATATTTTGAAATCGAGTTTGGAATTGAATCATATTTGGAATTTGGATTTAAACTTGAATATTGTTGGAAATTTTGTTAGGTGTTATAAATTGATATTTTGAGAAATCAAGCTCCAAATCGATATAAATTGAAATTGAATTAATTAAAGGTGAATGTAGAATTGAATTGATTTGAAGTAAAAGTTGACATTGTTTTGAATTGAAATCGAAATTGAATCGGTAGAATGGAAATTGAAATTGATTTGAATTGGGAAGTTATAATTGAAATGGATTGATTTTGAAGCTGTTTTAATTTGTTTTCCAAATTACTCTGTTATATAAACCATTTTGAATACTTAAACTATTTTAATCTATTTTAAATCTACTTAACCCAATTTAAATTATTTTAAACTAATTTATCTATTTTAAATCCATTTTAAAGATTTTAAGTGTTTTTAACTATTTTAATTATTTAAAACTACTTTTAAACTACTTAAAACTATTTTTCTAAAATCCTAAGCTGGTCAATAAGGTGAAATGTTTATATTTAAATCTTGAATTTAAATATGAAATCTGATATTTTGAAAGATACGATGATATTTGAAATGGATTTGATTTTTGAAGCGAATATGATATTTTGATATCAATTATGAATCGATTTGAAATGTAAAAGAGCCAACGGTGTAATAATACGTAGTTATTAAAGAGACCGGGATCGGATATGGACATACTCTCTGTCGATACCGAAAACCACTTTAATAACTATTATACGCGGAGTGATGATCCAGAATGAAGTGGATGGTTTGGTGAACGCGTTGACTGAAGAAAGAGAACGATTATTGGATGACCCCTGACATGACTAAAACAGGAGCCGCGCCGGGCCATTGAGGTTCGCCACCTCTAGCGGACACACTTCTTCGATACCATTTCTATTACATTTGTGATGCGATTTGGGTGCACCCCTTGATTTCGGAGTGTTGTTTCGCGGTGTTGGGGTAGCTGCTGGCTATGCCCAACATCAGTCCGGATCACGCAACTACTAGTATCCTAGTTGGTATCGCCTCATGTACCTTGTCATACTGATTATCCTATTCGCGACCACTACGTTTTGATTTGTACCTTGAGTATATGGATTGCCCTCTGGTGACTTCCGGTTTTGGGGAAACTACGGTCTTGTATATGCTTTTGGGAATATAAAATGTGTTAAGGGGGATTATGGTAACGCCTTAACGCTATTTTGATACTTTATATTACTGATAGACATTATCTACTTAGCGTATATTACTATATAGTAGATAGTTTCACGGATCCTTGAGAGATGGAAAATCCCGTAACATCTCTTGAGTTATTGCACGCACGTTGACACTGGATAGGAGATGTCAAACCCCGTAAACATCTCTGACGCCGTTACACTCATATTTATTTACGATTGATTTAACTTTCATAAGGATATTTTAGTCCTGACTCGAGTGTTTTGTCTTTTCATTACGCTCGGGTCAGTCCTGAGTTTTCAGTTTAGGTTGAAGATCATTTCCTTGGAGGACGGAGACGAAGATTTGGTATATTATCTACTACTATTATATTCATTCCATTCCGCTGCATTGTTGTATGATATTTGTTGTGTATGTAACTCTGATAAATGTTGTATAATAATAATCAAATGTATTCATTTCAAATGTATTCATTTAATTAACAGCTTCATGAACTGTTATTTTATTATTATACTTTAGCCTTCCGCTGTGAGATTCTGTGTTGTTTCATTTCCTTTATTTCCCTTCCTTTTCTTTTCTTAATTACCCCAATAACTATCTGCCCTTTTAATGGTTTGAAATCGACATGTGTATTTGATCGTCGGTTTAAACTGTCCAAAAAAGGTGGGTCGTTACAATATTTGTTCTCTATACCGATCATAAATCTTTGAAGTATCTATTTTCTCAAAAGGAACTTAATTTGCGTCAACAACGTTGACTCGAATTTCTTGCAACTTATGATCTTGATATTCTTTATACTCCCGGAAAGGGAAATCGTGTAGCTGATGCACTTAGTCGTAAGCAACAAGCGGTTGTTTCCATGATGATATCCGAATGGAATGACCTCGAGATTTTATCCACTTGTGAGATTCGAGATCGTGTATTCGATTTATGTTCATCTCTTGTTCTATGTAGCCTTGAGGCTCATCCCTCTCTTTTAGACCGCATTCTTGAAGCTCAAAAGCTAGATCCCGAATTGGCTCTTCTTAGCCAAAGATTGAGGGATAAAATTGGTATTGTAAGTTTGAAAGACTTTGATATTGATTCTCGTGGCGGTATTCAAAAATTTGGTAGAATTATCGTGCCAAATATTAGTGATCTTCGTAATGACATTTTAGAAGATTCTCATCGTTCTAAATTTACCATTCATCCCGGTAGTAGAAAAATGCACGCGGATATGAAACGACTTTATTATTGGGATGGAATGAAATCTGATATTGCTAACTTTGTTAAGTGTTGCATGATTTTCCAAACTCGTTAAGGCCGAGCATCAAAGGCCCGGTGGGTTATTGCAACCTTTAGACATTCCAATTTGGAAGTGGGACCAAATTTCCATGGATTTTATAGACGGCCTTCCCCGTTCTCATTCGGGTCATGATAACTTATGGGTGATTGTCGATAGACTTACTAAATCCGTCCATTTTATTCCCGTTCGGTCCAATCAGACCGTTCCTCTTTTGGCCAAGATCTTTATTAAAGAAATTGTTAAATTACATGGAGTTCCTACTTCTATTGTTAGTGATCATGATCCATTGTTTACTAGTGTATTTTGGAAGAGTCTTCAAAAAGCTTTGGGAACGAAGCTTAATTTTAGCACCGCTTATCATCCTCAGTCTGATGGACAAACTGAGCGTGTGAATCAAACTTTTGAAGATCTTCTTCGTGCATGTGTTCTTGATTTTGGTGGAAGTTGGGAAGATCATATTTCTCTTGTTGAGTTTTCCTATAATAACATCTTCCAATCTAGTATTGGTATGGCACCTTTCGAGGCACTCTATGGAAGGCCATGCCGATCTCCTTCTTGTTTGCTTGAGGCCAGTGAGAAGCTGGTTTTAGGCCCAGATTTCATTCGTGATTCCACAGAAAAGCTTGACCTTATTCGTTATAGGATGAAAGAAGCCCAAAGTAGACAAAATCCTATGCCGATAACCGAAGAAGGAAATTAGAATTTTCTATGGGAGATTTCGTGTTTATTCGTGTTTCACCTATGAAGGGTGTTGTACGTTTCAGTCGATCGGGAAAGTTAGCACCTCGATATATTGGTCCATTTCCTATCACCGAACGTATTGGTTCCATGGCTTATCGCCTCTTATTACCAGCTCAATTTTCTGCTATTCATGACGTGTTTCACGTTTCTCAAGTACGGAAATGCCTTCGAGATTCCGATTCTATTGTTGAGCCCGGTGTTGTGGAAGAAATTGAAGTTTCGCCTAATTTAACTTATGAGCAACATCCTATTCGTATGATTGCTTCGGAGGTCAAACGCCTTCGAAGTAAAGATATCCCGCTTGTGAAAGTTCAATGGTCCTCAAATCCTAAGGATTGCTCTTGGGAATCTAGAGAATTCATCGAGCGAACACATCCGGACTTACTTTCTCGTGCTCTTTGAGGTGAACTTTTTATTTCAAATTTCTTTTGTGATTGAATATGCTTTCATGGTTGTTACTTTATATTTTCTTCTTAAATATTGCGAGGACGCAATTTCTTAAAAGGAGGGGAGTTTGTAAAAACCCGCATATTTTACAATTGAGTATTTAAATATTTTATTTAAATACTCAATCATTAGTTGGATTTTTGTCCGAAAGGCTACCTTTTGTAAACGGTCGAATTAGGACTCGAGAGCACTCCCATTGAGTTCAAAATGACATTTGCGATCTTTTTGAGTATAAACTTTGATATGTTTGGAGTTACTGGAATTTTGCTACTTTTTCACTTAGGTCTTTGGTTTTATTTCAGCTCATTAGACCCAAGCTTCACCCCTCTTATCTTCATTACTTCATTTCTATTTCCTAATACTCAAGCTTTAGCAACAATGGAGAGAGGAATGGGAAATTAAAACTCCAAGCCCTAGTTTCCGTTTGCAAATCAAGTTCTAGCTCCAAATTTATAGAAGAAGCATTGATAAGCCTCCTCCTCCTCTTCTCTAATTCATTCTCTTACCAATTTCAGAAATTCCTAAACCTAATTTAGAAAATGTTTCTCTTTTAAGCTTAGATTCAAGCTCTTTGGGTTGGAATTGAAGAGTGATTGTCCTTGCCATTGCTCTATAGCTTATTCTTCATAGTTTTGGGTTTAAAGGTGAGATTTTTATCTCACATCTATGTTTAGAACTATCTTTGATTGTTGGGTATGAATTCCTAACACTTATTCATGTGCATTTGCTTTTGGTTTGGATTGGATTGGTATATATATTCCAACTTTTGCTGTTTTAAAAGAAAAATTTATGAAAATCCTTTTATGGATGTTTGAACATGTTTTTGGTGATGCATCGAAGAGCCTATAGGGCCGGGTTGCCGATTGGCATAAATCCCTAGCGCCATTGCTCGTTCGGTCGTGAATTGGATGTGATTGCACATAAATTATATATGCTAGAAAACTGCCTAAGCACCTGTCAGTCGACTGACCTTTGCAGTCAGTCGACTGGCTGTAGCTAATAAGCATGTCGAAGGCTGTCTGTAGAGGATTGGGGGCTCTGTTTCCTGCAGTCAGTCGACTGACTCTTTGAGTTCAGTCGACTTACCAGCTCCTCTTTGCCTATTATGCCTATTTTTGTCTATTTTTGTTGGGTTTTCAAATTTAATCGATTCGTATTAATTCCCACATGTTGTTATCAATTATTATCCACTTTGATGACATTTTCTTCGGGATTTACGTGAACATGCATTTTGATGGATTCAGAATCGATTTCTTTAGTTTTTATTTACGTCTTCGAATGTGAATTTTAGTGATTGATTGTTTCTACAATCATTTTTGTGATTTGTCACTTTAAAAATATAAAGGTTTTTTATACTAGTAGTAAATATCAAAACTCTTACATTAAAACGATTTCAACGCTATTTTATTACAAAGCTCGTTTCTTAAATCGTTTTCCAATCTATTAGTATATACAAACCTTTCCTCACTCGTATGAGAAATCTAATTAAACGGCTTAGTAAAACAAGTGATATGAAACGCTTGCATTTACTTCGTCGGTTAATTCTTGGACTTGCTCGATTGAATTTCTTGTGACAATTTTCGAGTGGAGACTTACAGTTTGTTCATAAATATTTAAGTTAAGCTAGCGGTTATGGGACATGAAGCTAAGCTCATATATTTACTAGCTTAGTGTAATTGACACTTCTTGATGATCGATGATGATCATTTTGTGATTTAGACTAGTAATGTGCGATGTCTCTTTGTCTGCGAGGGAGACTAAACCTCGTTTCTGTGGAGCTTCGGCTCAATTTGGTGGGGTAGCGACCCATGGTCTTCGGACCGTTTTGTGGAGCTTCGACTCAAAATTAATGGTTAGCAACCATGGAATAGCGTTCCATTTCGTGATACACGTGTTGGAGAGTTTTTATACTCTTATTTTGTGATAGGCCTCCCCCTTTCGTGATTTCTGGATTTCCATTGATAATTTCTAGAATTTGTGTTTCACCAATTTTTGTGGTTTCATTGATAAGTTTTATCAATATTTGTGCATTGGTGAATTTGTGTGTCATTAACTTTTGTGTTTGGCATTGATATAATTGTCAATAATTATGGTTTGGTGAATAAAAATAAAGGGTATGATATTCTTTTTGATCTTTGAGAAGATTCTTGTGATATTGATTAATCTCTAGTTGATTTTTAGTTGCATACTTATTACAGTATGGCCTTATGGTTATCATACGGCTTTTGTCATATCTCTTGTTCTATATCATTTTATCCGATATTTATAGCTAGACTGATCCGTTTATTATTTTCTTATTAAATAATACTCGGATCAGACCGAGATGTTTCAGGTGCTTCTGCTTGACTCCTCATCTAGGATTATTATCTTGACTTTTGGCTAATTACTTAGATTAGTAGTTTTTGGTTGTATACATTTGAGATATAGACTCACTGATGTATACTTATTCTTTTGTGTAGCACTTGTAGCTATTCTTTCATGATATTGTGGATCTTGTTTGACCACTACTCTGATGCACACTTTTATGAGTAATATTCATATATGTTTTCGCCTTTGTGATATGATCTTCTGTGACTGATTTGTGTTATGATATTTCTATATTTGTTTTCGAAGATTATATAACCACTGTGTAGTAGCTTTGAGTTTGTATCGGTATGTCGGATTTTCTCTTAAGTTGAAATGCATGTTATACTATTTGACATATCAGTGCTCGCACAAGGCAATTACACGGATGGTCGCTCCTCAACAGCCTTATTCACCGCGCTAGTTGACGGCATTACCCCGTAGTTTCCTTGGCTAGCATGGGTATAGAGGTGGGGCGTCACCCTTTACTTACCTTTTAAGTAACCATATTTTTTCAACACTTAACATCACATTTCAAATCATTACTTTATTTCTTTTTCACTTAAGTATTACGTAAAAAATATAATAATTATGTTTAGATTGATTTGATGTTCACTTTTTTGCTTTGAAATGATATGTTTGTCTTTTTGTGCTTACTTTTTGTTAATTATATTCTAGAATTTTCTAAGTATGTTTAGTAAAGGTAAACTTGATTACCGAATTAATTAACACTTACACTAAAATAAAGGTGTGATGACGTTGCGACAACTTTTAATCGACAAATCGTTGATTTTCAACAAAATGTTTTACGGTCACATTTTGACGTTTTAGTTAAAATATTTATTTATGTAAACCAAATTTAAAAATGAACTTTTAAATTCTTTAAATAAATTAAAACATGTCTCTTTGTATTTTAAAATCATATTTAAATAATATCAAAATATCTAATTATATAATGTGTGTAAAACTGACAAAATGCGACAAAATTTGGTTATTTTTGTAAAACGATTGTTAACATACTTTTAAATATTTTAATATACTTTTATTATCTTTATTAAATGTTTTCAATAAGATTTATCTTTTTAAATAAATATTTAAACCTATTTATTTTTAACAAAACTTAAATTTTGTTGATTTGTTCTAAAATCCAAATTTATACTTTTTAATTTATCAACTATAAGAATAAATAATTTCTTTATTATTATCTATTATATATAAATTATTTATTTAAGTTTTAAACCTTTTTAAATTTAAAAAAACCGAAATCTCTCATTTCGAAGTAGTGAAATTAAGGGTCGTTACAGGCTGTTCCTGTGGTCCCGCTCTATCCTGAATCTTGGTTGCTCCGTGTGCCTGACTTCGGTTATGGAATCCCCTTATTCGTGTTGCTTCGTTCTCTTAATTTTGTGTTCCAGCTTGTCCAATCTACCAGAGTAGGTTCTGTATCACTTCCTTCTCCCTTTTCAACATCCCTCTTGCAAGCCTCCGTCATCATCTCCATTTCGTCTTTAGTGATGAAAACTGAAGTCTGATTAGCTCCTGAAGAGGCCTCCTGACTTCCTTCAAGCTGACTCCTTTCCGCTCTTTGTCTCCTTGTTGATTCCTTCATCATAGCATTCTAGATCCAAGTTCTTAAGCCTTCAAACCATAATCCAAGCTTTAGTATCCTTGATTGCTAGCCTTCTCGGTGAAAGTACCAAAATATTTGCACCAAAATTGGTCACAAACAACCAATTGAAGATGAAAGCATCAGTTCACAGGCTCAGATCACAGATACACAAAAAGTAGAGGAAATACATATGGAGAACACTCAAAATTTAAAAGGAAAGTAGTAAAAAGACATGGTTTATAGTGGTTCGGCGTTGTTACCTACGTCCACTTTGAAGAGTTTGTTGTTTATTGATGATTCTCCACTGGTTTACAACAATACAAATAATAATATTCAAGTCACAATGATGTTCCAGCAGAGTACCAGCGTAGAAGAGCCCAAAAGATAGCCTTTTCAATAGGCATAGGAGTGTTATTTATAGGTGTAGATCTGAAATATCTGCCTCTAAACTCGAAATACTCCGGCTCACACGTGGGTGGGCCCACGTGATCGATCAGAGGTCATTTGGGATCGGTTGGGATCGATCCCCATCTCCTTCATATCGATCAAGATGGTGTCCATTTGGGCTGAGATCGATCATGAGCGCTCTTCTGGTAGTATGTAAGCTACGGTGAAAATTTAAAGGCGTCTGGACTTGTAGATCTCGATTTATGGTCGATCCAAAGTTGGTTTTGCTAGTGGCTAAAGTATACTCATCGATACCTTCGTATCGATCCATATTCACCTCAATCCTTCAACGTATCGATCAGTTGCATAGCAATGATGTGGAGCAGTTGTTATGGCGAGATCTACTTTTTACGCCGCATGACCGTTTTCTTCACCTGACCACGCCTTCTTCGTATCCATCGGCCGCCAAGCTCTTCGTATCGATCCTCATCTCGCTTCTTCGTATCGATGCTTCTTATTTGATTTCGTATCGACGCCAAAAGCCTTCCCTTCGTATCGATGCCTTGATATTCTCTTCATATCGATCAATTGAGTGATCGATATGAAGTATGCCACTGTAGCATGGATATGAATTGGAAGAATGGATATGGTTGATGTATGTGGGCTTATGGACACGAATTGGATGAGGATCGATACGAAGTGGTAGGCGGGGATTGATGGTATGAATTGATGTGAATCATACGGATATCGATTAACCCATTGCTCTAACCTGAAGTAGCTGCATCCATAACCTGAAGTAAACCTATTACTGACCCGAATATGGGGCCTGGTGACTCGATGTAGCTTGTTCCTCAACGACCCGAAGCAAACACTTATTTGACCCAAAGTAAACATGGCGGTGACTCAAAGAAAACTCCAAACAACTTGAAGCGACTCGACCTTTGTCGAAACCATATTTCAGACACCTTGCGTTGTTTCTTCTTTGTATCCTAGACGCATGATCATGTTTATTATCTATTGTAATTTAGCTTTGACCATTGTGTAGTCAACTGGGTGAAACATGCATGTACGTTGCCTTGCCAAAAGGCGGGTTAACATAACCATTGTGGAATTCCATACAGTCTTAAAAGTACTGTATATGCTAGCTACATATTTCTTTATTTTCTCATACCGGACTTATGTCTGACGCTTGGTTTTTGTTTTCCCTAAATTCCTTGCGTGCTCTTTCGAGTAGTCTAAGAAAGGCAGGTTTCCCGTTGATGTTCATTGGAGCTCGAGAAGATGGGATAGATGTTTCACCTACCGTAGTATTCATATTTCCGCTGCATTACTGTATTGTACATATGAGCATTTATGAGGACAGGTTGTTATAACTATCCAGGCTGATGATGGTACTTAGGTTTTGTAACTCTGAAATTTCTACATCGGAGTAACCCTTTGTATTATTCCTTTGATATTATATATTGTCACTCCGTTTTGTGATTCTTATGTTATGTTCTCTTATTTCCTGTTTTATTTATTTTTATTTTACCCTAACTTTTCGTCTTTTCAGCACTTGAATGTTCGGCACACAAATACCATGGATGTATTAATGTCGACATTCGAGGGTCAAAAAGTCGAATTGAAAAGCATTATTTTAAACCATCAAAATTTTGAACACATAAATATCTATAGAAAAAAATTCTTCTTAATTTATTTTCCAAAATATATGTAACATCCCCTTATTTGAAGGCCTAAAACTAACGGCTACGGATGCTGCAGTCATTTACAATAATTAATCCTCGACGACCAAACACAGTGATATTAGATACATTATTACATAGAAACACAAGAATACAGAAAAAATTTAAACAACAAAATAAATTTCACATTCCATTTCAAAATATTCCAAATTGATTACATAATCTCAATTCACAGACCACGTTCAGATAACATATAATTATATAAAATACGCCTAGAGCGACATATGAAGATGCCTCCTTGGTATTTCAGAGTATATAGATAGGCACGAAAACAATTGCCTTTACAAACAAAACACACAGCAGGAATAAAAGAACTATAATAACAAGTTTGCCTCCTGCAAGTCCTCGAAAGTTTTATTCATCTATAAAACACCTGGAAACATTAACTCTCAACCTACTCAAAATTAATTGAGAACCTGAGAGTTTAAGGGAAAAACAACAACTTTGAGTCGGAAATAAAGACTGGTATGCATAATAATTTACCACCTCAAACCATTTAGATATCTAGTGAGACTACATCGCTTGGCGGAGTGGGTTTTCCTCTCACTAGTATCCTAAAACATTTTCAAAACCATGTACTGTGCTTCTGCATCCATAATGGTTAAAACATAATATCTCAAAACATTACGATGATATGCAAAACAAATGAATTATTTCAAGATTATCCATCTATCATTCTGACTATCTATCTCAATTATAGTTTCTAGGGTTACTATTAAGTTATTAACTGTTAAGGACTATCTGTGCAATTACTTAGTTTTCATAGGATTGCTAAGAATCCATTGATAACTACAATATCTTATTTCTTATCCTAGTTTTCATGGGCTAACTAGGAACCTAATGGCTGACCGCCAATATCTTAATCCGGATATAATTTTCATGGGCTAACTATAATGCTACTAGCCTATACCAGTATCAAATCGTAGTTTACATGGGCTGACTATGAACCTGTTGGCCCCTGCCAATATCATACAGTTTTCATGGGCTTATTGTAAAACTATTGGCCCTCTGCCAATATCATAATTAAAATTTTAACATCTGTTAAGCTATTTTCACTACTGGGTCAACCTAATAGGTTATGTTGCCCTTTCCCTCAAAATACAGTTATGGATTAATAACAATGTGAACAACATTTTAAAATCCTTGTTTATGTCGTGGTTATTACTCTAAGTTGAGACTGGTTTTATGTTTTGAAACCATAAAAACATCCCTTTCGAAACCTATTATACCATTCGATGGTATCAAATCATCTATTTAAAATATAGAGCTTCGAAACAAATGAAAGTACCCCTTTCGAAAGCATTGGATTTACTCTTTAAAAACATCATTTAGGTCAAATTGGTTATATATGAAAGTATCTCTTCCAAAAATTAGTTTGGGGAAAAATTGATGGTGTCGAAACCATCTTAGTCGAAAGAAAATACCTTTGAAATCAAAACCTTGAAGGACAGAGTCGAAACCCTCTTTCGACTCCATCATTCGAAACCCTCAAACCCTTCAAAAGCATACAGGAAAAAGGCTTAAGTAAAATAGAAGTAACCCCTTCAACAAAATGGATGACTTCAATGCAGTCGAAAGGGGAATTAGTGGCTTAGTTTCGACTTAGGTCGAAACCTACCCTTTCGAAAGCAATTATTTAAAGGAAAGAAAGTACTCCTTCGAAAGCAAATACTTTAACATAACATGACAACCTCCTTCGACGGCTAATTATAAAACCTTTTCAAAAGCATATGTTTCGACGGTGTCGAAAGCTTTAGGTAAAACAAGACAAAGGTTTTAACTTATGAAAACAAAGTAGGGTTTCGACTCCATCGAAAGCTATCTTTTCGACAGCAATGCTTTCCCCATCCTTCCAATCCACTGCATACCATCTAAGTGATATCTTGTGTATTGGTTTCGACTACGGCGGCTCTGACTTGGACGAGGCGGAATCAAAGGAGTCGAAAGGTTCTTACTAATAGAAACAAAACACCCTTTTTAATTTAAGGGCTGAATTATAACAACTTTTAGTAATTACTTTCTAACAACTTGCCTGTTTGTAAACTATTGATTGGTTGTCATAAAAACTTTTCAAATACTTTACCTTTAAAACTACCGCATTAAACTTGGTAAGGAATTTGAGATTTATTGTTGATTAGTCCTCCCTAGCTTTGATCCTTAGTTTTAGATTAAAATTTCTTCTTTTCCTTCCTTATTAAAGGCCGGCTTTAGTTTAGGTTTTTGATTTTTCGTTTATGAAAGTCGAAATGAAACGTGAATGGACAAAATGAGAAGATATAGTCGTGTATAAATAACTGGCTAATTTTACTAGTATGACCATGCATAGTTTAATTAACCAATAAATCAATTTAAATCCCATTTATCATGTTAATAAGCACGACCCTATATAATTTATTCAAATCTCAACCTCCTTATCATAATTATATTATTTTATTTATCTAATTAAATTTCCTGAATAATGTGATAAAATTTTAGAGATGCTATAGGCTCCCCCACTAAAGAATTTCGTCCTCGAAATTCAGTAAGGGCTAAATACTAAACATAACAATCATCTGTAACAACACCTAACAACCATACTAGTCTAACTGACTAACGACTACATATAAATCTATTATAGACATACCCTCAAAGTAGATCAGGGTAAGTATCTCTAATCATGTCCTCTATCTCCCAAGTACAGTCCTTCTCGTTGTTGCTCAACTGAATTTTCACCAACTTGACTATCTTGTTCCTTAATCTTTTCTCATTTCTAGCTACACCCGAATTGGTTGTCTAACAAATGTCAAAGTAGGTTCTACCACTAAGTCATCCAACCCTATCGGAGGAATAGGAGTCTTTGGATCATGCGCATACTTACGAAGATGAGACACATGAAATACGTTATGGACACCAGCCAAACTGCTTGACAACTCTATTCTGTATGCTATCTTTCCAATCCTCTCTATAATTTTGAATGGACCTACATACCTTGGGGCTAACTTCCTCGACTTTCCAAATCATATCACACCCTTCATAGATGATATCTTAATGAGAACCTTACCTCCAATTGAGAATTCTAGGTCCATACGCCTCTTATCGGCGCAATTCTTCTGTCTGGACTGAGCTTTCTTCATCCTTCCTTAGATTAACTCAATATTTTCTTAAGCCTCTCTAACCAAATCTGGAACTAAGATTAATCTGTCTCCAATTTCCAACCAACATGCTGGTCATTTTGCATAGTCCCCCATATAAAGATTCAAATGGCACCATTCCTATACTAGTCTGATAACTATTATACGAAAACTCAACCAAATGTAGGTGATCCTCCTCCACCAAAGTCTAATACACAATCTCTCAATAAATCCTCGAGTACTTTGTTGACTCTCTCTATCTGCCCATCCGTTTATGGGTGGTACTCAGTACTCGTATTAAGCTTAGTACCTATCACTTCCTATAGATTTTTCTAGAATTCGCTAGTGAACAATGCATCTCTGTCACTGGCTATACTTCTAAGAACTCCATGTAGTCTAACTATGTTATTTAGGAACAACTTAGCTAAATCAGGTATCGTTCTGGCTGACTTAACTGGAATGAAATAAGCACTCTTGGTCAATCTGTCCACTATAACCCATATACTTTCATTACCTTTATTTGACCTTGGAAAACCGTCTATAAAATCCATGGATATCGAATCCCATTTCAAACTGGAATCTCTAAAGGCTGTAGTAACCCACTTGATTTCTGATGTTCAGCTTTCACTTGTTAATAGTTTGCACGTTGTCTAATCCACAATCCAACATCCCTCTTCATGCCTTCCTAATAGAAGCTCCTCCTCATTTCCTGATACATCTTGGTTCCCCCAGGATGAATCGTAAACTTGGATCGATTACATTCTCTAAGAACTTCTTTTCTTAAGTCTTCCACATTTGGAACACACAACCATACCTTCTTTCTTAGCCACCCTCTCTAGTAAAGGTTAAAATCCTTTAAATCATCGATCTATGTTCCAACCTCAAGTCTTTTGATCCTTTCTACTAGTACTGGATCCTCCTTCTGCTTAGAAGCAATACTCTCAATTAATACTGGTCAAACTTCTAAACATGATAGTATGGCAGAAATATGACTAGAACCATCTGTTGATGTTAACTACACATCGCAACTGACTAAAGCTTATAAATCTCTTCGTTCCACCAACATGGACAATACCACATTCTGATGTTTCCTGCTAAAGGCATTAGCACCTTATTACCTTTCCCTGGTGTAAACTCTATACCAAAATTATAAGCAGCCAAAAACTCTAGCCATCTATGATGTCTTATATTCAATTCCTTCTAAGAGAATAAATACTGTAAAGACTTATAATGAGTATACAACTCAAATCTCTCCCCTAAGAGATAACGTCTTCAAACCTTCAATGTGAAGATCACGGCTGCCAACTTTAAATCATGAGTGGGATATCTAACTTCATGTGGTATAAGCTTCCTAGATGCGTAGGCAATAACTTCACCATTCTTCATCAATACTGCTCCTAATCCAGTTCCACATGCATCCGTATACACCACCAATCTTTGTTCCTACCTTGAACTACTAACACAAACGCATTAGTCAACAAATGCTTTGACTTAAGGAACACCTCCTCACATTTGTCGGACCAAATAAATCTCATTTCCTTTTTGGATAGCTTAATTAAAGGTGCTACTATCTACGAGAAATCCTTAATGAACCTCCGGTATAGCCAGCAAGTCCAAGAAAACACCAAATCTCAGTCATTGTCTCTGGTCTCTTCCAATTATTTACAGCTTCGACCTTATCTGAATCGACTGACAATCCTTTCTCTGAAACCATGTGACCAAGAAACTTTACCTCTTTCTTCCAAAAATGACACTTGGTAAACTTTGCCTTTAGCTAATTCTGTCTCAGCATCTCATGCACCACCCTAAGATAAACTTCATGCTCTCTCTCATCCTTAGAGTATACTAGAATGTCATCTATAAACACTAGTACAAACCTATCCAACTACTCTTAGAAAACTGGGTTCATCAAATCTACGAAGAAAGCAGGTGTGTTCGTTAATCCAAATGGCATTACCAACTACTCATACGAACCATATTTAGTTTGAAATACTGGCAAAGGAATACCATCCTCCGCCACTCTTAACTAATAGAAACCTATCACCAAATCCAGCTGGGAAAACACTTTGGCTCAACTCAACTGATCATCTATTCTTGGCAAAGGATAATTCTTAATTATCCTTTCATTTAACTTACGATAGCCAATACATAGCTTAATGAACCATCTCTTTCTTCACTAACACCGCAGCCGAGAACTGCTTGGTCTAATAAAATTTCTTTCTTCTATATCCACTAGTTGGATCTTCAACTCCTTCATCTCAATTTGTGTCATCCTGCTAGGTGGTCTACTTACAAGTTCGGCTTCTGGTACAAGGTCCCTTTTAAACTCAATAGCTCTTTTCGAAGGTAGTCCAGTGACTAGCTCAAAAACATCTGCAAATTCTCTTGCTACTTGAACCTGACTTAACTCATTTCCAACCTCCATAGCATTAAGCACAGCACTAACACTCCGGTCAGTATTCTCAAATAAAACTGTTATGACTATCAGGGTGTCTCAGTGATATTTCTCTATCCTGGAAAAATATTCTAGCCTCATATCCAGTCAACCAATCCATACCCAAAATGATTCTGATATCTAAGAAATCAATAGCACAAAAACTGCATGCAAACTTATAACTTAACAAGTCAAGTTCTAATTGATCACATCTTAACCCTAGAGTTGCATACCCTTCTATTGGATTTATAACACCTAAGGAAGTAATGAGGTAGGTGGGTGTTAGACATTATCTGTTGCACCAGTATCAAAAAGTACTCTAACTGAAATACTCTAAATCAAAAGCGTACCTTCCATTATCTGTTGCAATAGGCCTAGCTGGTTATATAGAAAAAACTTTTCATTTGTCCTCCCTAACTGGCTTTGGACACTGATTCTTATAGTGCTCAACTTGGTCACAGTTGAAGCATTTCATATTCTTCTTAACTGCAGCTTTCTTCCCATTTCCTGACCGGTATTCATTAGCAAAGTGACCGTTCTTATCACACCTATAGCAAACTACCTCAACCTTTGACTTCTTGGCAGTATCTCCCTTCTAGGTTCCCTTCTTCTTAAAAAACTTCCTCTTCTTTCCTTGAGAACCTTGAGAGTTTCCACCGACTTCTCTTTAGCTAAATCAGCAAGTAACTCCTCTTGGCAAATGGCCGTCTCCACCATAATATTACAAGGATCACGGACATGAGTCATGGTCATTCTAGCAAACTCAGGCCTCAGCCCCCGAATGAACTTTTCATTCCTTTTGATGTCGGTGTCTATAATAGCATATCTATATCTATACAGCTCTTCAAACTTAGTAGCATACTTGACTACTAACATCTCTTCTTGAACTAAATCCATAAACTTCCTCATCGGTTTAGACTTAGCAAACTCGGATACAAACTTCTGATCGAATCTCGGCTTAAAATTAGCCCAAGTTAACTGCTCTTCTGGAACTACAACAGTGACACTATTCCACCAATGTAGTGTTGACCCCTGCAACCGCCTAAAGACCAACCTCCTCTTTTGACCATCATTCAGACCCAAATCGGTAAATATATACTCACAATGCAACATCCAATTCTGAACTTCTACGGCACTCTTTGTTCCCAAGAATGGTTTTCCACCCAAACTGGAGTAATCTTTACTCGGCAAAGCAATATTCCCAACTGGAGCCACAGGACTAGCTCCTCCTACATTTCCAACAACTCCAGCAGAAGCTCTTGCTTGCATCATCCTAACAAAGAACTGATACATCACCCCCCATATCTACAAGTGGATTTCCAACACCCACAATGGCTTCATCATTTCGGTTACTAGCATTGGCTTGTCGACCCGGGTTTCTCCTGGTAGTGGGTCGAGCATTTCCATTAGTTGTGGTGCTTCCTCCATCGAAATTTCCTCTTCCATTTCCTGCTTTTATGTGTCCTTTCTCGTAAATCTGTATACGAGCCTTAGTAAGATACAGAATAACAGTCTAAGAGAATGGGGGACACGTACTTACATATATATAACTATATATAGCATATGCAAGTACGTTATTATAGCATTAAACCAAACCCTAATCTTATTATCTGATTCAATAGATCGTGTATGGAAAATCTTCTAGGTATAAATTTCTTTTAAAGTTTCATAAACCTATGCTCTGATACCAACTTGTAACATCCCCCTATTTGAAGGCCCAAAACTAACGGCTACGAATGCTGCGGTTATCCATAGTTATTAATCCTCAATGACCAAACACAGGGATATTAGATACATTGATACACAAAAACACAAGAATATGAAAAAAAAATTAAATAGCAAAACAAACTCCATATTCCATTTCAAAATATTCAAAATTGATTACATTATCCCAATTCATAGACCATGTTTAGATAATATATAATTATTACAAAATATGCCAAAAGCGACATATGAAGATGCCCCCTTGTTAGTTCAGAGTATATAGATAGGCAAGAAAATAATTTTCCTTTACAAACAAAATAAACAGCGGAAATAAAAGAACTCTAATAACAAGTTTTCCTCCTACACATCATCAGAAGCTTTACTTATATAAAAGAACACGTAGAAACCTTAACTATCAACCTATTCAAATAAATTAATTCAGGATTACCCATCCCCATTCATTCTGACTATCTATCTTAATTATAGTTTCTAGGGTTACTATTAACCTGTTAAATGTTAAGGACTGTCTGTCCAATTACTTAGTTTTCATGGGATCGCTAAGAAACTATTGATAACTCCAATATCTTATTTCATATCCTAGTTTTCATGGGCTAACTAAGAACCTATTGGCTGACCACCAATATCTTAATCCGGATATAGTTTTCATAGGCTAACTACAAATCTACCAGCCATTGCCAGTATCAAATCATAGTTTTCATGGGCTGACTATGTACCTGTTGGCTCCTACCAATATCATACACCTTTCACAGGCTTACTGTAAACCTATTGGCCCTCTACCAATACCATAATTAAAATTTTAACATCTGTTAAGTTATATTCACTATTGGGTCAACCTAACTGGTTATTCTACCATTTCCCCAAAATACAGCTATGGGTTAATAACAATGTGAATAACATTTTAAAATCATTGTTTATGCCATGTTATTACTTTAAATTGAGATTGGGTTTACGTTTTGAAACCATAAAAACATCTCTTTTGAAACCTATTATACCTTTCAATGGTATCAAATCATCTTTTTAAAATATAGAGCTTCAAAACAAATGGAAGTACCCCTTTCGAAAGCATTGGTTTTACTAAAAACATCATTTGGGTCAAATTGGTTATATACGAAAGTATCTCTTTCGAAACCAAGAAAAATTAGTTTGGGGAAATATTGATGGTGTCGGAACCATCTTAGTCGAAAGCAAATACCTTTGAAATCAAACCCTTGAAGGACAGAGTCGAAACCCCCTTTCGACTCCATCACCTTCGTAACCCTCAAACCCTTCGAAAGCATAAAGAAAAAAGGCTTAAGTAAAATAGAAGTAACACCTTCAACAACATAGATGACTCCAATGCAGTCGAAAGGAGAATTAGCGGCTTTGTTTTGGCTTGGTTGAAACCTACCCTTTCGAAATCAATTATTTAAAAGAAAGAAAGTACTCCTTCGGAAGAAAATACTTTAATACAACTTGACAACCTCCTTCAGAAGCTAATTATAAAATCTTTTCGAAAGCATATGTTTCGACGGTGTTGAAAGCTTTAGGTAAACCAAGGCAAGGGTTTTAACTTATGAAAACATAGTAGGGTTTTAACTCCATCGAAAGCTACCCTTTCGACAGTAATGCTTCCGCCTTCCTTCCAATCCATTACATACCATCTAAGTGATATCTTATGTATTAGTTTCGACTATGTTGGTTCAGCTTAGATGAGGCAGAATCAAAGGAGTTGAAAGGTTCTTACTAATAGAGGCGGAACACCCTTTCCTGATTTAAAGGTTGAATTATAGCAACTTTTAGTAATTACTTTCTCATAACTTGCATATTTGTAAACTATTGATTTGTTGTCATAAAAACTTTTCAAATACTTTACCTTTAAAACTTTCGCATTAATACCAAATTAAAACTATTAAAAATGCAACGTTTTAGCCTTTTCATATACTAAAACCAATTATTTTAGAAAAATCCTTCTTTTCAAATATTTAATTTTCCCTAATAAATCAATTAGGAAAATTCTTAAAAATCGCAGAAATTCAGTTTCATCATATAATCAAACATATTAAAATTTTAGACCTAATTTCTTACTAAAATTCTAGAAATAAGTTTTTAAACCCAATTATATCATATTTTCCATTAAAAAAATAAAGTTTCCATAGCTTGGAAAATTCTGAAAATTAAAACACATCTCCAAAATAATGTTTTACATAACATAAAAATTTTCCATGGCAATCTGAAGTTATATATTCTTGGTTTTATGCTAAAACCGTGCAAATTCATGTACTTATGAATTTAATACAAATCATCATAATAAAACTCAAGCATATCATCATCCATTTCATCACAAAAACGAATTTAAATCATAAATTCGAAATAATACAGTCATAGAATAAAAATAGGGATGGTATTAAATTGTTATTCATCTCAAACTGCATAAGGAATTTTAGATTTTTTTTGTTGATTAATCCTCCCATATTTTGATCCTTAGCTTTAGATTAAAATTTCTTCTTTTCCTTCCTTGGTAATGGTCGGATTTAGTTTAGGTTTCTGATTTTTCATGTGTGAAAGAAGAAATGAAACGTGAATGGACAAAATGAGAAGTTATAGTCGTGTATAATTAATTGGCTAAGTTTACTAATACGCCTATATGTAGTTTAATTAACTAATAAATCAATTTAAAGCCCATTTATCTTATTAATAAGCACGGCCCTATATAATTTATTCAAATCTCAACCTATTTATCATTATTATTCTATATAGTTTATCTAATCAAATTTCCTGAATAATGTCATAAAAATTTATGGATGTTACACTACCTTTCCATAAAATATTTCACTTTCGCAAATAATAATATTCAATTCCAAATCATTTACTAAATATTATTATCAAAACATCAATAATACTTCCTTTCCAAATAATCATATAGTTCATAATATTTTCATTTAAAATATTATTATTCTTCAAGATATTAGTCTCATTTTAAAATAAACTTTATCTCCTTCTTAAATATTATTTATAATGCATTTAAAATTATTTATAATACTTCAAATATTATAACTCAAAATTATTGTGTATGACTTTCTCGTCAAAGCGTTTAGAAATCCCTATCGATATCGTGGCGTCCTACGTCTCGATCAGAATTCATAAAACACCCAGCGGGGAATTTAATTAAAATCTTCTCATACATCAATACATCCATGAAACCATTCATCCATGCATACAACATTCAATCAAACATAAATAAACAACTAATTATAGTGCTCAGTGGAAGCAGTCTATCAGCTTCCGCTGTGCAACTCTGATAACTAACGGATCAGATCACTACTACCCAACAATTAACTTTTAAAATCATTTTATAAAAAATAATAATTTGTAAAGTAATTCAAAATGTCCACAAATATGTCCCAATGCTTATTCCTAATATTCATTTACTAATATTCTAAATAGGAAATAAATTTTAATTTCTACCCGACACTCCTAAGAGACGGGACTCTAAGTATGTCTAGGCTAAGATTGGTGTTTCTTACGTTTTATATTATTCTGAAATTCACTTTGATACCAAATGTAATGCCCCATGTTTATACTCATATTACCCAAGAATATTATAAGTAATATTTGTCCAATAATGCGGAGAATAAAGCTGGTTAGGAGCGACCATCCTTAATATTGCTTTGAGTGAGAAAAGACTTGGAGCGGGCTCCAAGCTCAGGTCCAGTTGACCGAACAAGGTGGTTCAATCGACTAAACAGCTACCTGAAGCTATACGCTCTAGGTAGGATTGTCTAGTCGACTAAAACCCCACGTTCAGTTGACTGGTCACAAATTCCTAGATCTGCAAGGCTCCAGGTCTTGTTTTCAATGACTACAGGTGGGAAATCCGGCGAATTCACTCGATTCTGGCAACTTGAAATTGCAATAAAAACTCAAAAATCTAGCATGCAATCAATAAGAATTCGTTAGAGAAATCAAAATATTGAATATTGGTTAACTAGAAAATACAGGAACTGGTTTTACAGTAAACAAAAAGAGAAGAATCTATAGATTCTCAACTATATAAGAAAAATTCATCAATCAAATTCTCAATCAATAAGTATAGAATTCCTACATATGCATCTACAAATTTAAAGATATATTGTGTGAATATTCACGCACCTTTCCTCCTTAATTCAGCATCTAAATACAACAATAGCAGCTTCCAATTATCACAAGAACATAACCCTATCTCAGCTCGGAACAAATAACACAAGAACTACATATTGGAAAAACTGATATTACCCAATTTAGAAGATAGCATAGGGTACTAAGACCATTACCTTAATTATACAGGATTTATAACAATAGATTCCTAATTTAATTTGTTAGTTTGTTTCCAGGGTTGAGGATAGAATTTGGTTTCTATCATGCCGTTTGTTTTCTCCTTATTGTAATGAATGTACATTAAAAGGAAAAGGAGAGTTTTCTCCTTAGCTTGAATTGTTATTACGCTTGGGTTTTAAATTAAACTCTATAAGAAAATAGTATCCTATTTAAATTAAAATAACTATTTCTCTTTTAATTATCTAATAAACCTAACTTCATATTTTATAAAAGCTTCATGAATCAAAAGCCTATGAACTTAAACCATGGCCCAATTAAATAAAAATGACTTCTTAATTTATCTTGATTGAGATAAATTTCAATAATTATCTAAAAAGAGAATTTTACAGTTAATTTAGAAACCAATTTAAATACTAATTAAATTTCGTTATCATAATTGAAATAAAATCCAAATAATGATTTTAAAGTGATCTACCTTCTAGAAAATTCTTTCATTTTCTAATTTCATAATATTTAGAATTAATCATTCTAAAATAAATTATCTTTTATAAAAGGAATAAAAACTCCAGATTAATGACTTAAATTCTCCAATTTAAATCATTACTTATTTTATTTAATCAATGCAAAAATCTCGGTTGTTACATGAGGTGTTACATTGATTTTGTTAGGCCTCCAAGATCCAAAGCAACAAAGAAGAAGCAAGTTGCTGGTTTTTTGCAGGCCAGAAAAGAAAGTCTATCACAAGCTTCTCAAGAGAGGCAAATCATGTTATCAAACTTTGAATTGCTCAATATTAGGAAAAATAAAGAAATTGGAATGACTTATTGCTAGGAATATACAAATAGATGAGGATGCACTATTGTTATTAGACACATCGAATTTAATTGAAAAACAGTTAGCTTATATGGAAATGAGAAGAAATGAAATTATGAGACGTAGAGTGGAGATGGGCATTGGTATTGTTTGTGACTTAACTATTATCATATCATTTGATTTGTGTCAATGATGTATTGCTTTTGACTTCTTATTTATATTAATCGAGTATGTTTCACTTTTTAGGGCATGAATGAAATTTAAATAAATTGCAAGAATATTAATTAATTGTAGTAAAGCACAAAAATAATCTACAACAATAAGAAAAATAATCAAGTGCAACAACAATCTTATACTATAACAAAAATCTTCTACATCAAAAACATTCTTCTACTATTTGCCATAAAAGTTTCAAATATGATTAACTCGATCATTTTGAAGTCTACGGTATAAGTGAACACTAAGATATGTCATATGTTGAGAAACATTAAACATGAAATCTTGCGTGCTTTCTAACATATCTATGCGCATATATTTGGTGTAGGGGTAACACCCTCGTAGTCAAAGTCCTTTTGCATATTTTTCTCATCTTCAACTATCATGTGTGTAAAATTACATAAATATACATAATTCTTGTCATCTTATCGGATGAACATAGCCTATATGGATTGTTAACTATCATAAATATTGGTTAAAGAACACCAACTGCATGAGTCTGATATTGTGTCTGATATCGAATCTGTTGTTGATATAGGTCATTTTGATAAGTCTGGTACATATTATAAGTGTAGCCAAGTGTCACGTTCTAAAACGTGGAAATTGTCTATCTTGATTTAGGCATTGAGCATACTATGACGAAGAAAAAGAATATTATAAACATGTCATAGAGAAATATAGTACTCAACTATATGAAAATTACACAATCGTGCATATCTCATGCTAAGGATATAAACCAGTATATGGTACACCCTCAATGAACTCATTTGTCGGATATATCATAGGATACTCTATGATTGCACCTTGTAAATCACAAGCTCTCAAAGCATGAAATGAGAAAGGAGGCTGTGTGTACTAGTAGGACGAAGACTCAAAAGTCGTTGCTGGAATAGGAACTCTACACTAGGACATACGAGGACCAATATGATTGGAGTTCAAACCCCATATATAATCAAGTAATGAGTAATCATGTGGGGCTACTTAAGTCCAATAGGCGTCATAGCCTCTAGCTATGGTAAAAGGCTCCCCATCTACCCATCCTGTGAAGCTATATAAGCAACGTTGCAATGAATCAATCCATGCATATCATCCCAAGGGAGTAGATCAAAAGGAATACATACTACTCCAAATAACTGTAACCAACATCGCTCCCTAAATTCCATATGAATGGACTTGTAGGAACCTTAAAGCATACCTATGTCTAGAGATAATAAACCAAAATGTAACGGGATGTTTTGTGCTAGTCTCTATAAATACCATATACTCGTGCCATGGGCATGGAATAATGTTATTTCACCTTGTCTAATCCATCTGTTGTTTGGCCTCCATCAATTCATTATGCACTCCCCATAAGACATGGCGTACATGCAAAGCAGTCCTTCAATAATGTAATCTAGGGAAGTAAATATATGAAACAATGCCTGCTTTATCACCAAGTCATGGATACATGTTGGTCTTATACCCAAAGTACTAATACAGGAGGATGTACTAAAATCTAAACAATATTTTGGATTCCCGTAGAGCATATGTTCCCAGTGCTATATGTAGATATCCAAGGATGGCAATACTGTAATGGTAAACATGAAGTGCATCAATATCAACCAAACTAGTAAAATATCTAAGTGTACCGGTGCCTTTGTTGTTCAAAAAAATATGGAACCAAAGAGACATAATATGAAGGCCTAAGTGATAGAAGTGTGCATCTCGATCATGTCACTATACTCGACTATATATCTCAATGAATATGTAAGGTTTATTGCATCCCTTCTATCCTTATATCTGGCAAACCCATTATACGTGTAGAATAAGATGCAAATTTCTAACGACCACTATCAGAAGGTACCAACTCATAGTTTAATTGACTAACTCTATACTAGTGAGTATATAAAAATAAAAAGGTGTTACACTTAGAAAATAAAGTGTATGTGAAGTAGGCCACCATCTTTCTATAAGAGTCACTATTGTACAACGGTCTATGTGGACAAATGTGGATAATTGAAAAAAATTACCAAATGGTGATGAATATAATATATCCTTAATTGGTTCGGGTAATGTAACAACGCGATGTTGAGAAGTAATTAATTAAATTAGCAATAGAGGTTAAACAGAATAAATGAGTTTTTAAGAATAAAATGTGAATATTGGGATTTGTGATGATTTGGAAATATGTAATTTATCTAGAATTTAAAATAAAAGTCTGATTAACTAAAATGGGTTTTAACATTTGAAATGTGGATAAATGGTAATGATATAGAAATTATATGGAAGAATTAATTTAAATACATTGTTAATAATTATATAAGTTTGTTAAAAGTGTATATATTATTACTTTGAAAGAAGAGATTTTGGAATTTAATTATATATATGATTTTATAGAAGAGGAGAGTTAAAGAGGTTTCTAGAGATAAACTTAAAATTATTTGATTTAAAAATAAAGAGTTGGGGAATTATTTATGTAAATATTTTTGAATTTATAAAATAATAATTATCTTTGAAAATTTAAGGTTATGCATTAATTTATAAATAGAAATTAAGTTTTTATGTTTAAAGCAAAGTTTTGCATAAATTATTCTTTTAGATTTTAAGTTGTTTGGTTTCAAATAAAGAAAAGAAAAATATATTTGTCTGAACCAAAAATGGCACAAACACCAAAATGAATTTAGTAGAGAATAAAGCTGAAGAATGTAAAGTAAAACAGGTAAGAAAAGAACGCACAAAGTTTTATAGTGCTTTGGCAAATTCTGGCCTACATCCACTTAATGATTTTATTGCTTGTCTTTGACTTAGGGTCGGAACTTCTTAGGACTTGGTACAACTTCCATACTTATTTCCAAAATTACAAGAATATAGAGTAGTGAAGAGGTATAGCCAAAAGATTCTAAAAAGTGAGCTCTACCTTCCTATTTATAGAGGTAGGGAGCCTAAAATTTCGCACAAAAATCTCCTAGCCATTAGAAATGATTTAGAACAGTTCTCTCCAAAAAATAGGCACCATGTCATCAGTAAGCATGAGTTGTCATTTGGGGGTCATCATTTGGATGTCATCATTTTGGGAATCGTCACTGATCCTGAAGTTGGCCATGTTCGATGTCTTCGACTCTTCACCTCATGTCGTCTTGTGGTTAGCTTCGAGATTCCATAGTTGTTTACACTGGCAATAGCTTGTTCGGAGTCTAAGTGATGGAGTTTTGTAGAAGAAAAGAGTTGCAGACTAAGGAGTTTATGGATATCAATAGAGTGTCATATTGAAACAACAAAAAAACTTTGGAAATAGGCTTTTGGCACGGAGTTAGGCTTGTAAGTAGAAGATAGGGTCTACCCAAGCTATATTTAGGAGTCGGTACCAATCCTTAGGTAGGAGTCGGTACCAATCCCCAACTTAGGGAATCCTGTTGTTATGTTGCCTTGATTTAGGTTGTTTTGGATTTGGTTAAACTTGCTTGGAGTCCAATTCGAGAAATTTGAGTGTTTGTTTGGAGTTCGACCTAAAGATTTTCTAAGATTTTCGTGTTTTTTGAGTTTACCTTTATCTGTTTTGCATGAAAGTCAAGACTTTTGAGTGTCTAACCCAAGTCTTGATATAAGTTTCCTTGCTTGGAGTCAGACCCAGAGTGGGAATCCTTAGCGACTCCTGACTTGGAGTTTTTGCATGGGTTGCTTTGGGTCGTGCTTGGAGTTTTTCTAGGACTGCCTCCATTGAGTCAGACCTGAGGACTCTGTGGGTTTTCTTCGAGCCAACCCTTCTGAAAATTTGAACTTCCAAATTTTCATCTTTTTTCCTCATTTTTTGATGTTTCTTTTTTCTTATCTTTTTGTGGTGTTGCTAAGGTCCTTGAATCATTTATTCGTCATTCGCTAATCCAATTTGATCATTTAAGTTTGTTCGAATACTGCCTAGTCAAAAGGTAGGATAACACTTACCCTCCAAAACATGCCTTGTGAATGGAAGGTGTTCTTAGTTTAAGAAAGAATGTAATGTCAATCTTCATGATTGAGCTCTCCAGCTACTTTAATCTTGATGAATCATCCAGTTGCTTCGGACTCTTTTGTTAATCATGGTCGTTCCAGATCTACTATAGCGTAAGATTCTAGACCTTGTCTAAGTGTAATCTATACGTCATCAAAATTTTGATTTCATTCACAGTTATTACATCACATATCAGAACTATCCCATGTTCATCCGGGATTTACATCATTATCTCTACGATTTCATTCAGAGTTATTGCAAATCAAAATCATCCCATGTTCATCCGAGATTTACCAACTCTATTTCAATTATAAGGCGCTCGAATTCTTTTATCAAATTAATATCCATTCAAGGTTTTGATTATTAAGTTTAATATGGATCTCTCCGAATCATTAGTTGAATTCATGGCTGTTCAAAGATGATAGTTAAATCCGTAGCCATTCGAGATCGATAATCAAATTTGTGGTCGTTCGATACCTGTAGCCATTCGTGGCGAGTAATGGTCATTCAAGACTTATATAGCCATTTGAGGAAGATGATGGTCATTTAGGATCGATATCCTTCATGGTGAATGATGGCTGTTCAAGACCGATATAGTTGTTTAAGGCGGGTGATGGTCGTTCTGGACCGATATTTAAATTCATAGTCGCTCGGAGACCTTTATTAAGCCCAATCCGCTCTCTTTACATCGAGGGAAAACTCGATGACAAGCAAGCCAGTCTGTTCACTCTCCAGTTAGGTGACTTACTTCATGTACTTCGGTCTCATGTCTCTAGACGAGACTTAAAGCTATTGATATTAGTTTTCACGTTCGAGTGGGTTTTTTAATCAAGTTTCATATAACAAAATCAAGTTAAAACCTAAAAACATAAAGTCTAATATCCAGATAGTTGCCTCTTTGGGCATTACTGCCTAGCATCTAGCACAGAAAGTGCTTAGGGATCGTTCAGAATCCCATACATGAGTAAGTGTCTAGGCAGAATTATTGCACTGCTTGCTGAAGAAAAGGAAATATAGTGCGTGAATCAAACCTGATTCCCTGCCATCCGATCAAGAGATAACCAGCCTTACTGCTGATACGAGGCCATTTTTGTTGCTACGGTTGATGGTTGCTTCCATTTCATCACCGCATTTTGGTTCCTAACAAACTGTTGTAACTGATTATCTCTGACATTTTCCTCTATTAGATCTCGTAAATGCCTACAGTCATTCGTATTTTGCCCATCCAGCTCACGGAATAGACAGTATTTTCTCGACTTTCTTTCATTATCTTTGGGCTCTCTTCTTGCTAGTTTTCGTTAGGGGATTTGTCCCCTAGTATCCAGATAGATCCGTTCCACGTTTCATTTAAATTTGTGTAATAAGTGAGTCTTGTTTCTCTCCTTTGTCGCTTTGGTCCTTTAAAGCCATTATCCATCTTTCTCTTTTTTTCGCCTTTGTTGGATCCTTCTCTAGGCAGGCTTCTACCATCCAGAGCATTAACCTCTCCCTTGTCAACTTCAATGTCCTCCTGCCCTAGAAACCTCTTAGGCTTATGATAAAATTTTACGAGATCCATCGATGGATCTCGTTCCAAAGCAATTTTAAAATTAGTCTTCGCAACTATGCTCAAAACTGCTGCCATCAAAACCATTGAAGGATCTGGTTTATCCACCCCTGCCGCATTGAATATTGTCAAAAAACTCCTAAGGGTCTCACCGGCCTTCTGCTTCATACTTGGGAATGTTATCACATTCTTTGATCGTAAGATCTCGACTTGGAATTACTTCATAAATATGTTCACCGGCTCGGCCCACGTGCTAATGGAAACGTTCTCCAGCTGCCTAAACCATTATGCCGCCAAACCTATAAGATATAAAGGGAAACATCATCCCATGACTTCCTCAAATTCCCAACACTTCCATGTGCCAGATGTACCTCATCAAATGTACTGTAGGGTCTGACGTTTCATCTTATGTCTTCAATGTTGGAAGTTTGAATTCCGGTGGATTCCATGCATATTAGATGTTTGTAGTAAACAGGCTTCTATTCACATCTTCTATATTCTAATTAACTTGCCTTACCATCTCAACGAGCCTATTATTTCATTGAAAGGAACTCCCAAGTTTCCATTTCAACTTACCCTCTATTATCCAGGTTTTTAATCTAGCAGAACCCAAAAGAAGTCGGAACAACTTGATCGAGTCAGAGTAGCTCCAAGGTCAACCAAGAGGACAAGATCAAGGAGTCAGAAGAAGTTGGAAGAAAAGGAAGAAAAATACTCTAAGGACATGGATCCATGTCCAATGGATCGCCGGTGATCCATAGCATCAACTTGGGAGTTTGCAAACAACATCGATGCAAGACAACGAAGATCTCCATAGACCAAAATCCAAAAATAGGCTAAGTGTACGGATCGATAGCGATCCATGTACTATGGATCGCCCGCGAGCCATACATCAACATGGGGTTGCTGCGACTCAAATGGAACAGAGCAAAGGGAAGTGCTATGGAATTGGCTTGCCTTCGGACATAGTGATCCATACTTTTGGCTGAAGTCATGGTAGTACTTCCACTTTTCCTTCCTGTGATCATTTGCAAGCATCTGGACAACGAGCTTGGCCCAGAAACTTTCCAACATCTATAAATACCATCTTGCCTACAACGTAAAAGGGGCCTCTTCGGACTGGTTGCTAAAACTCTTTTGGAAGCTTTCTTCACTCCACACCTCCCTAACGACGGTCTTCAAAGGAGTTCACAGTGATTCTCCAGTGGATTCCAACCTTGGAGATTCAATCAGGCTAAAGATATTTAAGAGCTTTGTAATCAAATACAGCTTGTAACATCAGTCAATAATAAAAACTATAAAGTGGACGTAGGCTTCGTACAGCCGAACCACTATAAAAAATTTCTTGTTTTCTTTCTATTTCCGCTCTTTTACATTTATTCTCCATATTATTGCTTTATAAGAATAGGGCTGGTGCTTTCACACTCAAACTAGGGTGTTGGTTCATTTTTCGGGTCAACACCCTCAAACTCTATGAGGGAATTCCAGTACGTACTTCTCTCTTTGTGCCTTTGCATTCTAATTCATGTTCGAACGCTTCGCATCAATTCCTAGAAGTGTATCGTTCCTTTCTGGGGTAGGATGACCCGTGCCCCCGAGTTCTTGGGAGTCAGTACTGACTCGTATTCCGGGGTCGGTATCGATCTCCAAGTTTGGCTCGAGGTTCGTCCGAGCTGTTCTGCCCTTTTTCTAGCAATTTGTACTCCATCTTCTGGTATGTGATTCCGAGTTACAGCGACTCCAGCTGTTCTTATTTGTCCCATCCTTCTAAAGAATTTCTCCATCATCTCTTCCTATCTTGCTATCCTCATTGCCTGTAGTCCATTCATCATGGTTACCTTCTCATCCATGATTATGTAGATTTATAGAGGGTGACATTTTGAGTACGCCTCATGGCTGCCCCCTTGTTGATTTCTCGCAATCATAGCCTTCCTAGTTGATTGTCTAACCATCTTCAATATCCAAGTTCATAAATCAGCGGGTTCAAGTGTCCCCCTTCCTGGTGTGCCAAAATTTTTGAACCAGAAATGGCCCAAACACCCAAATGAATGTAGTAGAGAATAAAAGTTAAGAAAGTAAAGTAAAATATCTAAGAAAAGAATGCACAAAGTTTTATGGTGGTTCGGCAAACTCTGACCTATGTCCACTTAATGATTTTATCACTTATTTCTGAAATTAGGGGCCGGAAGTTCTTAGGACTCGGTATGATATCCACACTTAGATTTTCATAGTTACAATGATAAAGAGTAGTGAAGAGTTAGAGCCAATAGATTCGAAAAAATAAGCCCTACCTTCCTATTTATATAGGTAGGGAGTCTAAATTTTTTTATCAAATATCTCCTAGCCGTTAACCAGGATTTAGACTAGTTCTCTCCAAAAAAAGGCATCATCATCAGTAACCAAAAGTCATTAGTTGGGCGTCGTCATTTTGGAGTTGTCATTTGGAAGTCACCATTTGGTAGTCGTGATTTTGGGAGTCATCATTTTAGGATTGGTCGTCGGTCCCTAATTTTTCCATATTTGCTGCCTTTGACTCTTCCTCTCGGATCATCTTGTGGTTAGTTTCAAGATTCCATGGTTGTTTTCACCGACAATAGCTTGTTTCGAAGTCCAAGTGATGGAGTTTTGTAGAAGCACAAAGTTGCAGACTTAGGAGTTCGTGCAAATAACTGGAAAATCATATTAAAATAACAAAACTACTATGGAAATAGGCTTTTGGCATCGAATTAGGCATGTAAGCAAGAGACGGGGTCCATCTAAGCTATATTTAGGAGTCGGTATCGATCCCTAGGTAGGAGTTGGTACTGATCACCAAATTGGGAAATCCCATTGTTGCGTTGTCTTGATTTAGGTTGTTTTGGATTTGGTTAAACTTGCTTGGAGTCCGACCGGAGAAATTTGAGTATTTGTTTGGGGTTCAATTAGAATATTTTCTATGATTTCATGTTCTATGTTTCCATTCACCTCCATGGAGTCAAACCCAAGATTTTTGTGCATCTGACTTGAGTCGTGACATGAGTTCGCTTGCTTGGAGTCTAACTCGAGTTTTCCATGCGTCCGACTCGAGTTTTTGGGACTCGGTACCGAACCTCACAGTGGGGTCGGTACCGACTCCTGACTAGGAGTTTTTGCGTGGGTTGCTCTGGGTCGTGCTTGAGTCGGACCTGAGAATTTTGTAGGGTTCCTTCGAGTCAACACATCTAAAAACTCGAACTTCCATATTTTCAACTTTTTTCTCATTTTTTGATATATTTTTTCCTTTCTTATGACATTCCCAAGGTCCCTGGGTCATTTAATTGTTCTTCGCTCATCCAATTTGATCATTTAAGTTTGTTCGAATACTGCCTAGTCAAAAAACAGGATAACAATTTTTAAAAGTGAATTTTTTTAAAAAGTATTAAATCGAAAGTGGCTTTTGAAAATATAATCTTTTGGATTGAAATAAAAGAAATTTGATTTTGAAGTTTACAAATTCATTTAAAAATCATATTTAATTGATGTGAAAACTTTTATAAATAATATGATATTATAAAAGAGATTTATATGGATTATAAGTCCTTATTTTTGGTTTTAAAGGAAATGGAAAATTTATCTTTTCATTATATTAACATTTTTATATGTATGTATGCATGTATGCATGCATATACATACATACCTACATATATATATATATATATATATATTGAAAACTTTGGAATAAATATATATAATTTCTTATATAATAGAATCTCTTTTTCTACGTAAACTACATGCATTATGTGTATTTATTTCCATGTGACGAGAATATCGAATAAACTGAGTTATAGTACTATTTCTTTGATTATTCTTTGGACTTGTTGCATAGAATATTATTCGATAGAGGGTGTGTAATGACCCGTCCTTTCGACTATCAAAAGTCGATAACAATTACATCCACGATATTCTAATGGGGACATCTAATCGTTAGAAAGGCGGATTATTAGGTAAAATAAAACAAACAAATAAAGGAAATAGAATCTCACAGCGGAAACAAAAATATACAATGTAATATAGACATTATAAACTGTCACTCCATGATACAAGGTACATTGAAGTTAAAAACAAACCTCATCAGCTATACAGTTATAATTTTATGACCATAAAATTGTTGATATGTATACAATATAATACATCAGAAAATAAAATACTACGGTAGGTAAACATCCATCTCTTCTCCAATAGCTTCGTAACACTAGTGGCAACCTCGAAAATACTCGCCTGACCCAAGCATTATAACGAAATAATACCCCGGTCAGTCTCGAAAAATAGCATGAGAAAAATCAAAGGATATGGTAAGCATAAAATAATTCTGGGAGACCACGCTGCTAAACACGATATGAGTTTACCTCATAAGAACATCATTCATACATGAAGAAAAGGAAAAAAATCAGAACAACAATCTAAATAACAAAGGATAGACACATAACAGGTTAAAATCTAAACTTAAAGAATTGACTAAATAATAAAAAATTGAGAATGGCTCAAAACGCTTCTCGATGCAATTAAGAAAAGATTAACTCCAAAGTTCAAATCAAACAAGGAGAATGAATTTATCCAACTTGAGTAGGAGGGTGCCTCTCCTACACCAAAAGTGTGCCTCTAGATAAAATATACTTAAGAGCCTATGCCAAATATACAACACTCTCAGGAACTTCAAGCCAAACCCAGCCTTACATGAGCATCCGAATATTTTAGATCACCGCATGAATGCTACCAACAAATCTCTAGATAAATGTGAATATACCCTAATGGGTGCGACTCTACTGGCTTGGCTACCACCTGCTCTTTAGTTTTAGTTATCCATGACATTGTACATCGACACTCGAAATATGCAACAAATCGTCTTAGATTGAAGCACAAAGAAGGATATCAAAGTGATAGTCGATGAATCAACTATCGAAAATAAACTAATACTATCTTAGGGAAAACAATGTAACTGATGACTTGACATTCCGAGCTTTAAGAATAGCAAGAGTTTTAAATTCCCTAAACAAGCAAACAAATCATCTTGAATCAATGAATAAAGGAGGATATCGAATCGATGGTCAGAAAATCAACTGTTAAGAGCAAACGAATGATTATATATGGAAATTAGATTGCATACACTTATCACCAACAAACAAATCAAGCTTTTAAAACATTTGATTGATGTGCTAAATTTATATATAATAAATGTTTCTATAGCAGTTTAAAAATACCCTTTACAAATATCACTTTAAAGAGCTAATTATATTTCTAAGTATACTAAAAAGAAGGGTCAAAAATGAATGTCATCGAAAACATTGTTTACTATAAACCCCAAAACAATTTACACTTAGCTTTGTTTTCAAGCATTCCTTTTTAAAGATTTCCACATTTATAAACTATTATTTGTAAATTCAAAACAACATTTGTTATCTCAGAAGATAATAAATCAATCTAAATAATTTTATTAATTTTAAACAATGTCAATCATCCTGAAAAATAATTGATATAATTCTTTTATATATTTTAAAACCACATTAATTATCCCAAAAGGCCATAAATCAAATTATAATATTTTCATACATTTTAAGCAACATTAATTATCTCAAAAAATAATATATCAAGTTTGTAATCTTTTATAAATTTTGAATCAACGTTAATTATCCCGAAAGGAAATTAAATCAGATTTATAATCTTTTTTAAATTTAAAAAACATTAATTATCCTGAAGGAAAATAAAACAAAATTATAATTTTTATGAATTGAAACAATTTTAATTATCCCAAAAGATAATTAATCAGATTTATAGCTTATTTTATAAATTTTAATCAATACTTATCCTTTATTTTCAAAATACTCAAAATATTAGAAAATACAGTTTAAACAATTTTCAAAGTGCAAAAACACGCCTGAACGTTTATTTTGTAAAATACAAGCAGAAGTTTAATATACACAAGGGTTAAGGAGATGATATTTCATAAGTGGCGGTACAGCGAAAATCACTATAATGACACTTACACAAATCAAATAGTATGTCACAAATATTTCAATTAAACATCAATATACGAAATATAAGAATATAAATAAATCAACATTAGCGAGAAACCCCTTAATGTCCCTCTACAAAAGTCTCACATAAATCACACATACACAAATATATATATATATATATATATATATATATACACACACACACACACACACACTTCAAAGTGTCCCATAGCGACCTATTTGATAAAAAAACACTCTGGCTTCTTTTTTTATCCTCTACAACACCATGGTTATTTATATCATCCGCTATCAAGCGAGACCACACAACAATATACAATCATATGGGTTCCATGTAAATCATAAATATGTAATCTGGTTTCCAAATAGAGAATCCAAATAATTCAAGCAACTAACAATAAAGTGTCATCTAAGAATTTAACAGTATCCACAGTAATACATATATAATATATTTTATTTAAAGATGAGTTTACTCACCAAAATTTTAGTTAACACATTCGCGTTTTTTATTTTAGCTTGAAATTTTACTGGCTCCAAATTTAACGAAATCAACTCCAACACGTGGATGATGTTGATACTTGTCCAACGCAAAAGACTACATCCAAATCCGATCTCGTAAGAAAGATATCGATTTTATAAGATTCGGTGTTATTAAATAATTAAATTCACTTAACAACATAATTAAATACTAATTAGCCTACTCAACCCATCTTCTTCCTACATCCCTAATTCGTGCACATCTAATATGCATATGGTTGTATACTAGCCTCCCCGCTATCCTCATATTTCACTCCACACTTGATGATATCACACCAAACGACTTCCATTCTCCTTCTCTCTGCGAGACCTCGACAACCCACCCGTTCACGATAGGTTCGATATTCTTCCCATAGACGTGACCTGGAAGCTCATATACATGACCTTAAACTGTCGCGTTTCTCAAACCGCTGCCGCTCCTTCCGAAACTTTGACCTTCGGTGCTCTACTACATGAGAAACACCCCTATAGCCTCCAAATCACCCAACTCCTTCTAAATCGACCCAAAAGTGAAACCCTAGTTCACGCCCAACGTGTCGATCTCACCAAACAATAGCCACCGCTCTCGTCAAGACATATATGGATGCGCAGTTCTCGTCAACACGATCTCAAAGAAACTTGTTTTTTTCATTAGGTAGATTTATTCATTTTGAATTTTAAAGGAACGACCGTTTTTCTTTTTATTTACTGGAATATGAAAATTGAAAAGCAGGGGATAGAGAAAAGGTGAATATGAAAGTAGGAAAAATTTAAATCAATTTATCTAATTTTATAACCTAATTCCCAATATTTTACTTCAAACATAAGTAAACTTAAACCCAAAAGCAAAACAAGATTCTCAAGCCAACATCACATCAGCTTTAAGTTTAGTTGAATTTTTTTGAATTATTATTTGATTCAAAATATTTTGAAAACAGAGTTTTGCAGGACTGCGCTACACAATATTCCATTCGCGTACGAATCGCAAACGATATAAATAAAAATATGATCGTGCACCAAAATGCAACGCGATCACAAATCAACAATAAAATGCAAAAATTATTTTATTATATGAAATTTCAAAAATATCATCGTTTGCTGAAATTACGTCAAACGATAATTCAAATATTTTCCAAATTAAGTTTTGGAAAAATACGATAAAAACCGAGTCGTTTTATTAACAATTGATTTTTTAGTTATTTATTCAAACCATTTATTATTGTAAATAAATTTACAGTATGAGTTCACCATTATTATTAATTAATTAAAAGATGTTAAACAAGGCTATTAAATCCATTTAATTAATATTTTAAATCACAATTAAAATATTTAAATAATCCCTATATTAGGATGTAAGTTATTTACATTATTAAACCCTAATTATTTAAATACTTAAAATTATTTAAATATTCAAAATCAAAATGATAAAATGCCAGGATGTTACATTCTCCCCCCTTAACACAATTTCACCCTCGAAATTCCCAAAGGGAGTAAATTGTCTCCAAAACTTTAGGCTTTGAAAACAATTAATAAAATGAGTTAAAACTTTTAAAGTCCTTTATGTTACAAAAAATTTCTACTGCACCCCCATTTTGCGGCTAGATCTAAAAAACTACAACTTGCCACAATTTGCCAAACTCAACAAAATAAAACAAAAGTCACGTGACCTCTCATATCTGGGGCATAAAATCATCAATCAGTCAAAAATTTCTAAATCTACTACATACCTCTTTTGTCTTTGATTTTGCTTCTATAGGAAACTTATGAACTCAATGCGAATGTAGGTGCACAAGAAATCTAATAGTAATCGCTTGCTTCCCTGTACCTATCTTGTACATAAATAATCCATAAGAAAATCAATTTGACAAAAGAGCAATACATTAGCTATTTTTATCATAAGCACAAATAACATAAATGAGATAACAACCATACGCATCAAGACAATATGATGCAACTAATAATAATGATGCAACCAAAATCCATATAACAACCTTATGCGACAAAAGTACAGAGAATACTCTGTAATCTTTTAAAAAGATAATTCTAGAACTAAATGCCCAGGTTTATACATTCAGAGTATAATTTCAAATTCCTTCAAAGAGAAATAAATCAAAACCAAAATCAATTATGACAAGGAGAAGGCTCCTCTTATAGAAGTAAGATATAACTCTAGAATCAAACAACACGAAGTATCCAGTTGTATTATGGTTCCTCCTAAAACAACAACTAGAATAAACAAATATATCTAGTAAGTCTTCCAAATCGAAAAACCCCCAATCACCCAACTTTATTCATAAAAAAATATTTTAAAAACCACTTTGCAAAAACTTTTTTTTGAAAATCTGGAAATAATAATACTTCACCAAAATTTTCAAAATAGTAATATTATTTTTCCTTTGAGAAATTCTTTGGAAATTACTTTTTATTTTCAAAAGCACCAAGGTTTAAGTCCCAATAAACAAAAACTTTATAAACTGTAGTCTATGAAATCACATTATCATCAAATTAAATTCCATAAAGGAATAAACCACTTAACATTATTTAAAATGTTAAATTACTTAACAAACAAGATTTAGAATTTTTCTTCGGTTTACAACTATATCAATTGTCTAAGGATATAGTTAATTTTCTAAATGTACCATTACGCTCCGTAACCTTTGATTATTGCTTAGTAGATTATCTAATCTTCATCAAACAAAACTTAAAGTTACTTCCCTAACTTTTCTAAGGAATCAAACATGGTATACCAGTATATTAAGCTCGTATATTGAACATAGATCATTTGTATGCAATATCTGATCCAACCATTAGCTCGGGTATATAAACTAAACTTCTGAATTAGTATTGCTCACTCGACCTCCTAAGTGCGGATTCCAATCAGGTTCCTTAATTCGAAATCTTCGTTCTCCTTACATAGCCATATACTATGACAGAAAGCCTCAGTATCATATCAAGAGTCCGAATCAAGTGTTTTCTCATAAGAATCAAGTGAGAAATCCTTTTTTGGATTGACGTGAAACACTCCATAGTTATGTACTCGAATCCTAGATTGAGAATCATGTGAATAAAATGATCTACGGACAACTTACATACTTAATTTTTATGTGATTTATTAATTACTCCAATCTTTGTCTAAATCACTTTCATTTTCATTTTTAGTATTTCGTTTACTATTGAAATTCTTTATGAATTATTTCACAAGTTTTTACTTAAGTTTTTAAACAATTTATAATGACACAACTTTATGAAAAATTAAATTAAGAACTTACTCTACTATTATTTACTTGTATAATACTCTTATATATCCTAAGAGTACATACAAAACACCAATTTCATTTTACTTTTCGAAATTTTAATGGAGGCCTAAATAAAATGCGGGTCTTTAAGATTGAGTCAACTTTTCGGAATTTTTACTTTAGAATGTTCTACGGAAAGATGTTTACGGGTTGGCCCAACAAGATAAAATAGTTTATAAGACTTAGATGTTTAAACAAAACTACCGTTTTGATTGAATAATGCATATTAAAACCTTCCTATCCAATTCAACTCACTTAAAACTTGAGTTACACTATTATTATTTTTTCTATCTAAGAGTTTAAAATTTTCATTTATCAAACATTCTTTCATCAAAGTGCCATTTCCTAAAATCAATTTCCTTTAAGGAAACTTAATAAATAAATAGTCGGTTTTTTTTTTGAACTGATACTTTATATACAACAAATCATTGGGACAACATATCCCATGTCAAATAAACGTTCGAAAGCAAGTTTCGAACTTGTGACATGCTGCACCAAAGCCAAATCAATTAACCACTTGGACAAATGTGCATGTCAAATAGTCGGTTTTTATTCCAAAACCCTTTTTGAAATCATACTACAAATATGACTATACATCTAAAATGATCTTAACAATTTATTCACTAACACTCGCTTTAGATGCGTTTGGATTCGAACTCATTTTGATCACACAATGATAAAGAAAATAATTTACTAAGTGTGCTACAACGTTTGCCTATGCAAACATTCAATCGTTACTTATAAGATTATTCAGATTACCACAAAACTAATCAAGATGGTCTCCCCGAACTGTTCAAAAAAATGCATCTTTATTAAAAATTCTCTTCGAAATACTTATACTGGTGAATACTTCTAAGTAATACAAATATTACTTTTCTCAAAAATCCTTCTAAAATCAATTCAAGCAATACCGGGATTTAAATTCTTGAAAACTCTTTTTAAATCACATTTTATAACCCAAATTTATATAAAATTTCCTTTATATAAAATCATCTCGTCTTATAATAATTCTCCTATATTATAATAAAATTCTCTCAAATATTTATCCTCTAAGTGTGTGACGCCCCACCTCTATACCCACGCTAGCCAAGAACATTACGGTGAATGTTGTCGACTAGCACGGAGAATAAGGCTGTTGAGGAGCGACCATCCGTGTAATTGCTTTGCGCGAGCATCGATATGTCAGATGGTATAACATGTGTTTTATCTCAAGAGGACATCCAACATACCGACACAAACACAAAGCTACTACACAGTGGCTATAATATCTTCAGAAACAAATATAGAAATAAACATAACATAAATCAGTCACGGACAATTCATATCACAAAGGCGGAAATAGATATGAATATAACACATGAAAGTGTACATCAGAGTAGTGGTCAAACAAAATCCACAATATCAAAAAGAATAGATACAAGTGCTAGACAAAAGAATAAATATACATCATAGAGTCTGTATCTCAAATGTATACAACAAAAACTACTAAACTAAAGTAGTTTGCCAAAAGTCAGAGGATGGTTCCAGATAGGAAGCCATGAGGAAGCACCTGTAATATCTCAGTCTGACCCGAGTATTATTTAATAAGAAAATAATAAACGGATCAGTCTAGCTATAAATATCAGATGAAATGATGTAGAATAAGAAATATGACAAAACGTATAATAATCACAATGCCAAGCTGTGATAAATAAGTAATTGAAAAATCAATAAGAGATTAATCAATATCGCAAAGATCTTCTCAAAGATAAAAAGGAATGTCATACTCCTAATTTCATTCACCAAGCCACAATAAACGACATATATATCAATGCCAATCGTAAAAGTTGGTGAAACATAAATTCCAGAATTCAACACACGAAATCCAGAAATCACAATCAAAGGGAACAACGACGTCGTACAGCGTGACATCCGATGAACCAAAACACAATCAAAGGGAACAACGACGTCGTACAGCGTGACATCCGATGAACCAAAACACAATCAAAGGGAACAACGACGTCGTACAGCGTGACATCCGATGAACCAAATAACAATCAAAAGGGAACAACGACGTCGTACACCGTGACATCCGATGAACCAAAACACAATCAAAGGGAACAACGACGTCGTACAGCGTGACATCCGATGAACCAAAAACACAATCAAAGGGAACAACGACGTCGTACAGCGTGACATCCGATGAACCAAAACACAATCAAAGGGAACAACGACGTCGTACAGCGTGACATCTGATGAACCAAATAACAATCAAAAGGGAACAACGACGTCGTACAGCGTGACATCCGATGAACCAAATCAAAAAGACATTGCACAATGCTAGTCTAAAACATAAAATGATCGTCATGATGAAAGAGAAGTGTCGATTACAGTAAGCTAGTAAATATATGAGCTTAGCTTCATGTCCCATAACCACTAGCTTAACTTAAATATTTACGAACAAATTGTAGATCTCCATTAGAAAATTGTCACAAGAGTTTCAATCGAACAAGTCCAAGAATTAACCGACGAAGTAAACGCAAGTGTTTCATACCACTCGTTTTACTAAGTCGTTTAATTAGATTTCTCATACCAGTGAGGTAAAGGTTTGTATATACTAATAGATTGGAAAACAGTTTAAGAAACGAGCTTTGTACTAAAATAGTGTTGAAATCATTTGAAGAAAGAGTTTTGATATTTACTACTAGTATAGAAAACCTTTATATTTTTAAAGTGACAAATCACAAAGAAGATTGTAGGAACAACCAATTACTAAGATTCACATTCGAAAATGTGAATAAAATCCAAAGAAATCGATACCGAATCCATCGAAATGGATATTCCAAGAATTCCCGAAGAAAATAAGTCATCAAAGTCAATAACAAATGATAACAACAGATAGGGAAATAACACAAGTCGATTAGAGTTGGAAATTCAGACAACTAGGCAAAATAGACATAGTTGGCAAATAGCAGCAGGTCGGTCGACCGGACTCCCTGAGTCGGTTGACCGAACCAAAAACAGAAGTGCACGGGGTAGCAGGTCGGTCGACCGGACCCTGAGCTCGGTCGACCGAGCCCTGTAGCCTGCACTTCCAAATAGAGGCAGGAAGTGCCCGTTCTACAGGTCGGTTGGCCGGCCCAGGGGCTCGGTCGGCCGAACCTGTTACTGGCACTCCCATGCCCTATTTCAAATGAGGTGCGAACCTCGATCAATTTGCAATCGCACGAGCAACGGCGCTAAGGGTTTATGCCAATCGACTACCCGGCCCTATATGCTCCTCGATGCATCACCAAAAACATGTTCAAACATCAAAATTAGGATTTTTAACGAATTGAACTCAAAACACTAAAAATTGGAATATTCACAAAAGCAATCCAAATCAAAATCAAATGCACATGAATAAGTGTTAGGAATTCATACCTAACAATCGAAGATAAATATAAGCATAGATGTGAGATAAAAATCTCACCTTTGAACCCGAAAACAATGAATGAGAAGCTTGAAGACAAGGGGAGATCAACCACACTTCAATCTCAACACTAGAAGCTTGAATGTAAGCTTAAAAGAAGAACATTCCCTAAGTTAGGTTTAGAAAATTTCCGAAATCAAAGAGAGAATGAGTTGGAGAAGAAGAAGGAGATGCTTACTAATGGGTTCTCTTTGATTTTGGAGCAAGAACTTGAGCTAGCAAGAGGAACTAGGGCTTGGAGTTTCTAATTCCCATTCTCTTCCACCATTTTTGCTTGAGCTTGAGTGTTAGGAATATGAAATGAAGTAATGAAGAGTTGGAGTGGGTTGGGACTGAGTTAGTAAGTGGCTAATGGGTTCAGCCCAAACCAAAGCCCTAAGTGAAAAAGGTCAAAATTCTACTATCTCCAAACATATCGAAGTTTATACTCAAAAAGGTCGCAAACGTCATTTTGAACTCAATGGGGGTGGTCTCGAGTACCAATTCGACTGTTTGCAAAAAGTAGCTTTTCGGACCAAAATCCGACGAACGATAAAATATTTAAATATAAAATCGATAAATATGCGGGTTGTTACAGACTTCCCTCCTTAAAGAAATTGCGTCCTCGCAATACTTAAGAAGAAAATAAGAAGTAACAACCATAGAAGCATATCAACGCAAAAGAAAATTTGAAATGGGAAGTTCACCATAAGGAGCATGAAAGAGTAAGCCTGAACGGGATCGCTCAATGAATTCTCTGGATTCCCAAGAGCAATCCTTAGGATTTGAGAATCATTGAACTATCACAAAAATAACATCTTTATTCCGAAGGCTCTCAACCTCCGAAGTAATGATGCGAATGGAATGTTGCTCATAAATCAAATCTGGTGAAACTTCAATTTCCACAATATCACCAGGCACAAGAATAAAACCAGAAACATAAAAGCATTTCCGTAGATAAAAGACATGGAGAACGTCAAGAATAGCAGAAAATTGAGCTGGTGCAACGACGTAGTATAATAACAGTACGCCCGAGAAACTAGAAACTCAAATAATTTGGAACATCAGCGTAGTACAAAAACGGTACGCCCAATGAAATGATAAACCGGAACAACGATGTAGTATAATGGTACATCCATTGATCCAGATAAGACGGAACATCGATGTAGTATAATAATAGTACATCCGATGAACCGAACACCATAAAAGAACACCGGACACTAGTCCATAAAAGGAATGAGATAAAGCTCAATAAAACGAAGTATATCAAAACGTCCGATGAACTTGATAAAAAGATAATTCCATTCAGACATCATCAAAGAATCAACACCTTGTTGCCTACGACAAAACGTAATGGCAACACGATTTCCCTTTCGGGAATAAAAGAATATCAAGATCATAAGATGTCAGGAACTCGAGTCAACATGGAGTTCCATATGAGAAAATAATTATTCCAAAGATTTTATGATCGAGGTGGAGAACAAATTTCTCCCCCAAAGATGATGATGTGAAAACTCTAAAAACGAAAACAATAACCGCGAGCACTAGATCATGAATGGCATACCTAGCCTCAATTGGCTTTTAATGATTTAGAAGCACATGAGATAGCACGTTCTCCTTTGCAAGAGAACGACATCCAAACCAATACGACTAGTATCGGTACAAATAGCAAAGTCTTGGTTCCCCTCCAGGAATCACAAGAATAAGAGTAACGAAAGGAAGAATTATTTTAAATAATCCTCTTTCCCGAAAAACTAAAACTTTCAAAATTACAATCATCTTTAAGTAATTATCTTTCTAGATAAATTTACATTTTTACAAGTCAATATATCGTGTCTGATTGTCTCATCAAAGCGTTTAGGAAATTCCTATCGATAACGTTGATCAAGCGCATCGACCAAAATTCTTAAAACACTAAATGGGCAATACAATCACAAAATCGTATTCTATAGGATAAGTAAGTTTCTCAAAAACTTCTAAGAATATTCCTTGTTCGTTTTAAGAACAAAAATCCGGTTATACTTCTAAATAAATCTTATGAAAAAGATTTTGCAAAATTTAAATTTCCATTTTCATCCAAAAATCAATAAATAAAAGAATGGTCTCATCGAAATATTCATAGAATATTTGATATATAAAATGGATGAAATAAGCTGGACAAATTGAATGACAAAATAAGTCATTCATTAGAATCATAACGAGTGCGGAGTGCGTAAGTGGAATGCTAACTCACGCGACTCGTAGCCAAATGAAAATCGGTGGCAAGGTCAAACTGATAAGACCTTAGCACCACACAAAAGATTACTTAGGTGATAATCCTAAGACAAGCTCAAAAATACCGGAAAATTTCTCTAACTACATGAATGAGAGAAATAACACTTTCCTTATAAGTGGGCTTAAGGAATAAAATGATGCCATCAAGTTGGAATCAAAATCATAAAGGAAAAATAGAAATCTGCTTAACAGATTGAAAATGTCAAAGATGAATAGTCCACTCGAGAAAATAGGATATAGGCTTCATAATGATTAAGCCAATCCTATCGCACAAATCAATTCCGGAGCCTAAGTAAAAATATTGGCTCGGAAAGAAAAATCACATAACTGTTTGGCACGCACAACTTCAATATCGCTTTCTCTATCGGCTTCTTCAAGACGAAGAGCGATATCAATAAGCTGATCAAATGAAACCTCAAGTTTCAGAAGTAATGGCTTCTTAAGATTCTTATTCAAGCCATAGACAAATCTCTGATTTTTCTTCATCGGGGTATTAATATACTCAATCCCGTATTTAGAAAGAGATTCGAAAGATGCGACATAGTCTGTCACAGAAGATTCACCTTGAACAAGGTCAATAAAACGTCGGGCCAAAGTTACTTTTTCAGCCTCCGGCACAAATTTCGATTCGAATCTTTCCCGGAATTGCTCCCAAGTGAGATCCGCTTCAACGATTTCAGAAATTAGGAGCTCATACCAATCTAACGCTCTTTCTTGGAGCATGCTAGAAGCCACTTGGACTCGATGAAGGTCAATAAGGTTCATGCGAGAAAAGATGCGATCGCATGATTTGAGCCAAGCTTGAATTTCTATAACACTCTCGGATCCCTTGAATGGCCTTCCATCCAAATCGGCGTAGTCTCTGCACAAGCGTGCAAAACCGGATCTAGGATGAGTAGGCACAGGATTGGGTCCGGCAGCTTGAGCGTTCTTAACAAGATCTAGAAGCTGCTGGGCAGACATAAATACTCCATCCAGGGGAGTAGCACTAGATTGACCGGCGCTAGGACGGTCAGGTCTAACCATTTATCTTCTTTAAGAAAGAAAGAAAGAAGAGGAAAAAGTTATTCTCAAAATAAATTTCAATCAAACTTGATTGATAAAACAAGGAATCATAAAGAAAATAGGATAAATCGGTACGAAGACTCGAATTAAATCCTAAAGCACGACTACTAAGAAAGACTTAGGACGATGATCCTTGTTATAATATTCCATATTGTTTCGAAGTTTGGCTTTGATATCAAGCTGTGACGCCCCACCTCTATATCCACGCTAGCCAAGAACATTACGGTGAATGCTGTCGACTAGCACGGAGAATAAGGCAGTTGAAGAGCGACCATCCGTGTAATTGCTTTGCGCGAGCTTCGATATGTCAGATAGTATAACATGCGTTTTATCTCAAGAGGAAATCCGACATACCGACACAAACACAAAGCTACTACACAGTGGCTATAATATCTTCAGAAACAAATATAGAAATAAACATAACATAAATCAGTCACAGACAATTCATATCACAAAGGCGGAAATAGATATGAATATAACACATGAAAGTGTACATCAGAGTAGTGGTCAAACAAGATCCACAATATCAAAAAGAATAGATACAAGTGCTAGACAAAAGAATAAGTATACATCATAGAGTCTGTATCTCAAATGTATACAATAAAAACTACTAAACTAAAGTAGTTTGCCAAAAGTCAGAAGATGGTTGCAGATAGGAAGCCATGAGGAAGCACCTGTAATATCTCAGTCTGACCCGAGTATTATTTAATAAGAAAATAATAAACGGATCAGTCTAGCTATAAATATCAGATGAAATGATATAGAATAAGAAATATGACAAAACGTATAATAATCACAATGCCAAGCTGTGATAAATAAGTAATTGAAAAATCAATAAGAGATTAATCAATATCGCAAAGATCTTCTCAAAGATAAAAAGGAATGTCATACTCCTAATTTCATTCACCAAGCCACAATAAACGACATATATATCAATGCCAATCGTGAAAGTTGGTGAAACATAAATTCCAGAATTCAACACACGAAATCCAGAAATCACAATCAAAGGGAACAACGACGTCGTACAGCGTGACATCCGATGAACCAAAACACAATCAAAGGGAACAACGACGTCGTACAGCGTGACATCCGATGAACCAAAACACAATCAAAGGGAACAACGACGTCGTACAGCGTGACATCCGATGAACCAAATAACAATCAAAAGGGAACAACGATGTCGTACACCGTGACATCCGATGAACCAAAACACAACCAAAGGGAACAACGACGTCGTACAGCGTGACATCCGATGAACCAAAACACAATCAAAGGGAACAACGACGTCGTACAGCGTGACATCCGATGAACCAAAACACAATCAAAGGGAACAACGACGTCGTACAGCGTGACATCCGATGAACCAAATAACAATCAAAAGGGAACAACGACGTCGTACAGCGTGACATCCGATGAACCAAATCAAAAAGACATTGCACAATGCTAGTCTAAAACATAAAATGATCGTCATGATGAAAGAGAAGTGTCGATTACAGTAAGCTAGTAAATATATGAGCTTAGCTTCATGTCCCATAACCACTAGCTTAACTTAAATATTTACGAACAAATTGTAGATCTCCACTAGAAAATTGTCACAAGAGTTTCAATCGAACAAGTCCAAGAATTAACCGACGAAGTAAACGCAAGCGTTTCATACCACTCGTTTTACTAAGTCGTTTAATTAGATTTCTCATACGAGTGAGGTAAAGGTTTGTATATACTAATAGATTGGAAAACGGTTTAAGAAAAGAGCTTTGTACTAAAATAGTGTTGAAATCATTTGAAGAAAGAGTTTTGATATTTACTACTAGTATAGAAAACCTTTATATTTTTAAAGTGACAAATCACAAAGAAGATTGTAGGAACAACCAATCACTAAGATTCACATTCGAAAATGTGAATAAAATCCAAAGAAATCGATACCGAATCCATCGAAATGGATATTCCAAGAATTCCCGAAGAAAATAAGTCATCAAAGTCAATAACAAATGATAACAACAGATAGGGAAATAACACAAGTCGATTAGAGTTGGAAATTCAGACAACTAGGCAAAATAGACATAGTTGGCAAATAGCAGCAGGTCGGTCGACCGGACTCCCTGAGTCGGTTGACCGAACCAAAAACAGAAGTGCACGGGGTAGCAGGTCGGTCGACCGGACCCTGAGCTCGGTCGACCGAGCCCTGTAGCCTGCACTTCCAAACAGAGGCAGGAAGTGCCCGTTCTACAGGTCGGTCGGCCGGCCCAGGGGCTCGGTCGGCTGAACCTGTTACTGGCACTCCCATGCCCTATTTCAAATGAGGTGCGAACCTCGATCAATTTGCAATCGCACGAGCAACGGCGCTAAGGGTTTATGCCAATCGACTACCCGGCCCTATATGCTCCTCGATGCATCACCAAAAACATGTTCAAACATCAAAGTTAGGATTTTTAACGAATTGAACTCAAAACACTAAAAATTGGAATATTCACAAAAGCAATCCAAATCAAAATCAAATGCACATGAATAAGTGTTAGGAATTCATACCTAACAATCGAAGATAAATATAAGCATAGATGTGAGATAAAAATCTCACCTTTGAACCCAAAAACAATGAATGAGAAGCTTGAAGACAAGGGGAGATCAACCACACTTCAATCTCAACACTAGAAGCTTGAATGTAAGCTTAAAAGAAGAACATTCCCTAAGTTAGGTTTAGAAAATTTCTGAAATCAAAGAGAGAATGAGTTGAGAAGAAGAAGGAGATGCTTACTAATGGGTTCTCTTTGATTTTGGAGCAAGAACTTGAGCTAGCAAGAGGAACTAGGGCTTGGAGTTTCTAATTCCCATTCTCTTCCACCATTTTTGCTTGAGCTTGAGTGTTAGGAATATGAAATGAAGTAATGAAGAGTTGGAGTGGGTTGGGACTGAGTTAGTAAGTGGCTAATGGGTTCAGCCCAAACCAAAACCCCAAGTGAAAAAGGTCAAAATTCTACTATCTCCAAACATATCGAAATTTATACTCAAAAGAGTCGCAAACGTCATTTTGAACTCAATGGGGGTGGTCTCGAGTCCCAATTCGACTGTTTGCAAAAAGTAGCTTTTCGGACCAAAATCCGACGAACGATAAAATATTTAAATAAAATATTTAAATATAAAATCGATAAATATGCGGGTTGTTACAAAGTGTCTTATCTTTCCATTTAGATTATAGTAAACAACTTTTATTAAAAGATTATTTTAACTCAATATTATTAAAAGACGATTTTTAAGTTAACATTTTCTTCGAATACCTTTTAGTCAAATTGTGAAATTTAATTCACAAAGGGTTATTTTTAATGTACTCAAAATTATCAAAACAATAAATGCTTATAAACTAATTGAACATAAATTAACAATCAATAAACAAAAGTCAATGCTTCTAAACTGTCCAAGCATGAAGAATCAAATAATAATGATAATAAAGAAATATTATCATTAACAAAAAAACACCTTGAGTTACCATATAAATTTGAAAATTATTTCTTTATATATATAAAATATATAAGCCTAGGTAAAATATTCCATTTACTAGTTCTCAAAAATTAATATCGTGTCTGATTTCCTTATTCGAGTGTTTAAAAATACCAATCGATACCGTGACATCCCACATCTCGATCAGTATTCATAAACTAGTCGATAGACCAATTAACATAATATGTTTTTATAGCATTGCAAATATGCTCTCGTATATATAATACTCTCAAACACATTTTGGGGTGTTTTACCTCATCTCAAATGAGTTTACTCCACCAATGCCAAAGTTTTTGCTTAACCTGCAGCTCTGATATCAAGTGTAATGACTCTCTATTACAAGAAATTGTGATTTTAGTTGCATTATATAGCAGTGTTAGAAGGCTAAATGCTGATGTTTCTTTGACCTTCTATAATTGCAGCGTCTTACTTGTACATATGTTCAGGCATGGGCTTTGTTTTTTCCATTCTTGCTTACCATGCTGCCATCTAATTTTCATCGTCTTTTGTTGCTAGCGCCAAAAAAAAATAAAAACCTAAAATTTATGCAAGTCCAACTCCTCTTCGCAAATCTCTTAAACATCCACTACCCAAAGATCGTTCCACCACACAAAAAGAAAAACAGATTGTCTGGACAAGCACCATTGTCCAAGTGGTTAATTGATTCGGCTTTGGTATAAGAGGTCTTCGAAATTTGCTTTCGAACGTTTATTGACATGTGATATGTTATCCCAATTATTTTGTTGTATATAAAATACCATTATAAAAAAATTTTGATATTATAATAAAGCTTTTCACGATCAATCTAAGGTTTGATAATTATGATGATTGACACAGCCTAGAATAGATCTGCCACCTGGAAGCTTGAACGTCGCCTACAAATTTGCGCAACTGTCGCTAATAGCTAGAGGTAACGATGTTTCCAAAATTAATGAAGCCAAGATCTGATGATGGACGGAAGCATGCGATGCATGAAACTGATGATTAAAATGATGAAATACTGGCTGCAAACTGCTTATCTGAGTTGGGGGTTAAGGCTAGCGAATCTGAAGTTACTTCCTTAGTTATGGTTGCCGATAACATTTTAGATTCCTAAGGGATCATGATTGACTTTCATATCTTTTTTTGAATTTTGAATTTTGAATTTTATTTAGCTGCCTTCTTGTTTGTTTGGTGATGATATTGCTTGATTGTTGACATTGCTTAATTTCTTTGGTCCTCCGTCTCTCATTGTCTTCCCTTACTTTTCTACACAACAAATTTCTTCTTCTGGAACTAGTATCATCTACTCTTAAACAAATTCATAAAATTTTCAAATCGATAATAAAATGAGTAGGAAACTTTGCTTTTAATTCAATATGTTTACTTTCAGTTTGAGGTAATATTCTAATTTTCAGTGGGATTTCTGTATATCTTCATGTCTTCTATTGTGGTTTATCATCTCTCCTTTATATTTCTATATAATGAAAAATACTTTTATATCAATATTGTTTCAGTTTGAGGTAATATTCTAATTTTCAGCGGGATTTCCGTATATCTTCATGTCTTCTATTATGGTTTACCATCTCTCCTTTATATTTCTATATAATGAAAAATACTTTTATATCAATATTGTTTTAGAACTAGCCAGAATTAAATTAAGATTGTTCAAATTTTAAGATTATGATGGACTTCAAATTTTGATTGAAATCACTTTATCCACATCTATGTCAATTTTAAGATGCCGATGTTCCTTAGACCTTATGAGTGGGTCACATTGTCCGGAGTCATGACCTATCTTTGAACTGTGCATGTATTGGGAGCTGATGCCATTAGGTGACCTTCTTTTCTCTGTTACCATTGAATTTGCGCTATCCAATGCTTGACTTTTGATTTTTACATGTTCTTTTCTTTATTGTTCATGTTATTTTTTTGGTGAATTTTGATGTGCTTTACCTAAACTTTAGTGATAGTCGATAATAACATACAGTGTATCCTGCTTGCTTGTTGGAACTATTTTTGTAGCTATGTCGGTATAATGGTACATTGTTTAGTAGCAATCATTTGCAATAATGATAAAAAGCATTTGGAATCATGTGTTGGATAGCTAAGATAGTATAACAGTGCATTGTTTAATAGCTATCAAATAACAATCGTTTGCTCAGTTGGAGTAAGTATCTGGAAGATTTTAGATCTGTCCAGCGATTCTTATTAGCCACATATAGTTTTGTTAACATATCTCTCTACCCTTTGTACTTAAGTTTCTATATTTTCTGGTATAAAAAGAAGCATATAACGTCTAAATCTATGCTTTGTCATACGCTTTGGAATGTGGGATTTTATATAAAAAATCATTATTTTCCGCTGTTTATATGTATTCTACAATATTTGTGAGTAATCTTTTTTAGATAAATGGTCTAATTGAGTGAGAATATCTCCGATTTAGTATCGTTGCATCTGAAAAATCCAATTGTTTATACAGGTTCATGACTTGAAAGATCAACAATAGTTGCATTAATCATTTTTTTCAATAAGTTATGCTGATTAAGTTTAGCATTGTGACTAGTATCCCATTAATTTCAAATGGTCTTTGCTAATCTTTAGAATTCGATATTTTTGTGGGTTTTACGCAAGTACATATTTGTGCTTTAATAAGAGGTCCATATATGGAGTTTTATAAGTTTAAATGACACAAATGTTTCGTTACACCACCTTACATTGTGGTGGCATTTAAATAATGATATTTTGAAATTATTTCGTATGCTGAAACATGTCAGATATTTTGATTACAATGTAAGGTGGATTGCTACATTTTAACTTTCATCCCATTTACTCCTGCTACGAAATTGTAACTAGTGTATTACTTAGTTTACTAAGATGATGTTTTGTAATAAGTTTTTTAGATTAAAATGCGAAAATATATTTTATGAACACAACCATGAATTTTGAGCGCTTTATTGAAAAAATGCATCATTTCTGACTAGTATAAACATGTTTCTCTAGCAGTTTTTAGAGTTTTTATTTCAAACTTTGAATAGCTATTTGTAATCGTACTTTGTTGCAATAAACAAGCCTTGTTTCTTTGTCTTTCAATGCCATTGTTGTTATTGCATGCTGCCTTAGTCATGCTTCCTGCTCAAATATCATGTGGGAGCAATTTCTCTAGCAACATTAGCTGTTGTGAGATAATTATTGACATTTTCTTCGGTACTTGTTTTTCTAGCAACATTAGCTGTTATGAGAAAGTCATTGTTGTTATTTTGAGTTTATAGAGTTAATCTTAACAGTAATAAGGTGCTGAGCCATTGCTCTTTAAGTTTAAGTTAATCTTAAAAGGATAATGCACACTTTATACAATAATGATATTCTTAAGAAATAAATGCTCACACTTTCAATTGACTTATGGGTTGGAAGTGGTTAAGTTGTACATAATATTTGTATTGTTTTCTCTGCAACTCAGTGCAGAAATCTTTCTGAACTATTACTCTTGTTAGCACTAACTTAACAGAAGAGAATCAGATTTCCCGTGTCATAAACTTATAAGCATGTTTGCCATTTTGTTTAAACAATAACGGATACCTATGAGTATGTTGAGCTTCCTCTTGAATGCAGGAGACCCATTTTCCATTGAATAAAGGATACACTTTTTAAGTTCTATTTTGTTCCTAGAACAAGTTTAGATTTCATTACCAAAATGAGCAAGTTCTTTAACAATTTCATGACTTCATTGAATAAAAAGAAAGTTAGATTCTGTCTATGTAGCTACAGGTATTTACAGAAAGTAACTAAAGTTGTAAGGGATATGGTCCTTGTTTAGTGGAAATGATGCAGTGATGATGGATGTTTGTTTATTTTGCGAACAGTTAGAAGCTCACTCTCAAGCAATTTCAGCTTTGCAATGCCAGGTTTTATTTCTTTTTGATAAATCCAGTGTACTATTTTAGTTTCAAATAATGTTTGAGCATAGTAAGTGTATTTTAATCATTGTCTTAACTTACAAATATGATAGTCATATGCCTGTGGTTGTAGAGTTGAAGTAACACGGTAAAACTAAGCTCTGATTTATAACTTATGTAAGTTGATAGTTGAAACCAAGGTTTAAAATTCTGTTTTCCGTTTCCGTTCCGGCCATTAGTAATTTAAAAAATTTCGGTTCCGTTCCGAAAATTCCGAAAGTTCCGCTTTAATTCCGATTTTCTAGTTCCGGTACTTTTTTGCTTTAATTTGCTATATATGCTAATATATTTCTAGTATATTTTTTACAATACATATGCAATACACACTTTGATTAAAAATACAGTGTGTAAGATTCTGTATTGTTCATTTGAGATTTTAAAACTTTGATTAATTTTGAAAATTTTGAATTTTTTATTATGATTTGATGTAAATTAACAAAAGTATAACAACTTTTTTTATGAAACTATATGATTTCTTCTCAATTTATTTATTGTCTTCATTAATTTGTTTTCTTTTTTTTAATTATTATATATTTGTTGTATTTTTCAAATTTTTTATAAATTTTTTCAATATTTGAAAATCAAATCCGGAATTTAAACCGGAACCGGAATTTTGATTGGATTCCGTTCCGGTTATGAACGAAACCGGAACGGAATCACCGGAATGACTGGAATTCGGCCGGAATTTCGAACCATGGTTGAAACAAAAAATGACTTACTTTATCATGAGATGATAAAAATAACTATCATTCGTCTAGAACCATAAAAGGATAAAATTATGATTCACAATTTGGTTCTTTGTTTGAAATCATTTTATAGATAGAATGATTAAAGATAGACATGAAAAATAAAATAAAAGGATTAAACAGTAAAGATATAGGATTCATTGTTTTGCCAATATTATGTTTTTATTTTAAAATTGACGTATAAAACAAACAAGTATGAAATGTAGACGATACGTCAATATTATTAGTTATGGTAAAAATAATTAACGAACTTTTATAAGAATTAACTAAGTTTATAAAAATTAACTATGTTTATATAGTAGTAGTAGTGGTAATAATAATAATAACCTATAGTTTGATAAAAATTAACCAAGTATTAAAAAATTAACTAAGTATTATAGAAGAAATAATATTATAAAAATTAACTAAGTATTATAAAATTTAAACTAAGTTAACTTATGTTTTTTAAAATTAACAAGTTAACAACATCAACAACAATAAAACAAGTTTGATAACAATTAGCTAAGTTTATAATAGTAGTAGTAATAAACTATAGTTTGGCAAAAACTAAGTTTATAATAATAACAAATTAATTAACTTAACTAAGTTTTTATAAATAATAATAACAATAGTAATAGCAATAATAATAGTAATAAATATAATAACTAAGTTTATAAACATTAACTAAGTTAACTAATTCAAAAATTAAAATAATAAGTTTGTAAAAATAAGGCTGCAGTATAAGGTTGCTTCCATATTTTCATATTTTCAATCATTTATAACATGAAAATGCAAAATATATTGTATTTTTATGTGTGAGTTTGTTTTTGAATATGCAAAATATCTTTTTGAACATACATGAATTTTTTAATATGCAAAATATACCAGTCATGCAACTGGATTTGAAATACAAGAATAATGGATGATATACTGAAATGATATTTCTCTCTCTGTTGATAGCTTTACCCTTTACATGGATGCACTCCTATATTTCTTCTTCTTAAAACTTTACCCTTTACATGTATGAATCTCAAATATTATATCCATTTAGTTCATTATCTAGTTCAATTATCATTTAATATTTCATCCAAAATCAAGAGTGAAGGTAAATATGTCCGGTTAGAATTAGTTTGCAGAAGAAAAAACGAAGTCAACTAAGGACCATTGGTGCAACGGTTAGACATTTAGTTTGAGTTATCATTAGAAGTATTAAGTTTGAATCGCATACCTAATAACCTCTCAAATTTGGGGGAGGGGTTCTAATCGAGAGAGAGAAATACTCAACATTTCAAGGTTATAAGAGCATGTGATCCAAAGCATTTAGCAAGCTATAATATAACGTCTTTGGATGTTCTACTCTATATCTTTTTGTAAAATGTTTTGGATTTGAGTCATAAATATTAATTGTTGCAAACAAACAGGATTTTCCAAATGCAATGAATGCAGCTGAAATCACTAATATGCTTGGCTTGTATCTCTCAGTCAAAGGTACCGGTAAGTTTCTTTCCCCTCTCATTTAAATATATGAACATTTCTTCCCTTAATAATTTTGCACAAGATTAGGAAAAAAATGATTATAAGTCCCTAATGATTTATATTACCAAGTAAAATTGATTGTTTCATTTGGTAGTATAATACCCAATGGTCATATGGTCATCCAACAATATATCACCCAACTAATTGCATATTATGAAATGAGTAATATCGTTACAATTTTAAATATTTCGGAGTGGTTATTGTGGCGTATAGTTTCCTTTTTTAGGATAGTGCTAACTATATTGGGGTTATTAGGCACAGGTAGCCTGGTACAGTTAGATAGTGCTAACATATATCGTTTTTTCTCTTTCTATGATTTCCTCATGGTTTGCTTTCAAAAAAAATTAAACTATACTCTCTTGCAATCTGAACTGGTCGTGAGTGTATGATTTATTATATTGTCCCCAAAACCATTTGGACACATGATTTCTTTCTACAGGTACATGTAGAGCACTTGTACGTTTTAGGACTCAACTGAATGGCCAATCATCGATCCTTTTGCCCTCATATGGCCATGGAATAGAACTTCCAGGTGGAAGACAACGCAGTTTAATCAATGGATACAACATAACCGATGTTATGCTAATTGGTAATTAGTTAATAGGTTTTCATTATTATTCGAACTACTAGAATTTCCAACGTTCATTGTTTATCTTATTTTTTCTTATATAAATTTTAGAGGTCAATGGAACTGTAGATGGTCAAGGATTAGCCTGGTGTGAATGGTTTAATTCACATAGTTTGCATTACAGCCATCCATATCTTGTAGAACTTTGTAAGCTCGAACAAAATAGTAATTTTCGAATGTCACATTGTTGAATGCACCTTCATGGAGCATTCATCTATTGTATTGTAGGTATGTATTGGTTTTCAGTGTCATGTTCACTTCTGTACTAATGCAATTATGGTTTGGATACTTATGGAGCATTCAATTGTGTTTTCTTTTCTTTTTTTGTCTATGATGCAGTAAAGTAGAGATTCACAACTTAACAATTTAGGCACCGTCAAATTCTCCTTATACCAATGGGATTGTTCCACGTTTGTTTCTTTCCTCCATTATTATTACTGAAACCATATATTGTACAATTTTGTTTCGATCACCTGAAATTTTCTTATGCTTCATCAATGCAATCTTTTTCAACCACAACCTGATATTTTCTTCCATTCCTGGATGTATGTTTTCAACAAGGATTATTGACTATTAGCATGTTATGTCCTAATTAAAATTGAAACTTTGAAACTAATGTTAGTAACAGTATATATAAATTAATAAGGTGATGTATTAATTTTTATAATAAGGATCCAATATATTAGAATATGATCTTGGTGCTGAAGCAGATTTATTCAAAGCTCCTGAACCAATTATAGAAGAACCAACAGTTACGTTGGATCCTATGAGTGCTTTCATGACAATTAAATCTAATGGACAAGAACGAAACAGTCAAAATTGCCGACATGGAATCAATCCAAAATGATCATCTACAAAAAAAAATTGTACGAGTGCAAGGAAGAACTTTTGGATAAATATGCAATAGGTGAACCATTTCTTGTTATGGTAGAACTTAAACTTTTAGTTTTTCAAACTGAAGAAGGTACAATTAAACACAGAGTACAATTACAGAAAAGTGTAAGCTCTGGCTGTCTGAATTCAATGGAATCGATTGGAAATTGCTATTTAAGGTCAAATTTTTTAGATTTTTAGGGTATGGATTTTGAAACTGCTATGGCCTTGAGGAGGGCATATAGTAAAGGGAATATTCAGGCGAGCAAGTTATTTTTTGCTTTATTTTCCTTCTGTTGCTTTTTTCTCCTTTTTTATTCTAGTTTTGATGATGTCTACTTAATTTTCTTACGTTAAATCTTATCAAGGTTTATGCATTCAAAGAGGGGATAATATGTTATATACTAGCAAAAGAGATAATATATAGTAAGTTGCAAGATCAAGTACCAATGTTTAATTATTTATTTTATGGTTTCAAATGCTTGATTGATTAATGGTGGTTCCAATAGTGAAAATCCAAAGAAGAATATATAATCAGAAATAAAGACAAAGTTGCAGACGAGTTGATATAGAATTGTTAACAATAGGTCTACAAATTGATACGGTCTTGGCCCAAAACAAAACAAATTTCGAAGCATTCACTGTACATAATTAGATAACTCAACGTCTCAGCCCTGCATGTTATATACTATCCATATACAACAAAAAGATTAAAAAAACAATAAAAAGAATATGTACCATTAGCATTAATATAACATTCGAATACATTGTTGTTTGCTGTAACAGACTATAACATCGAACGTATTTGAGGCTTTATATATTTACTATGTACATAATGATAGTTCATACACTGTAGTTGAATCAAAATAAAAGGGTGTAGTGAATCACTATTAAATACACATGTCTTGTTCAAATATAATTTAATATTCCACTACCACATAGTTATTGTAGTTTATTATTTTGATTTTATATTCTCGTGGACCATTAATTCAATCTATGCATGTTAGCTCAATGTAGCTTTATTCATGCTAGAATATAAAAATTAACAAGTCTATAATAATAATGATGATGATGATGATGATGATGATGATGATAAACTAAGTCTATAATAATAGTAATAATAAACTATAATTTGATAAAAATTAACTAAGTTTATATAATAATAATAATAATTTACCAAGTCAACTATGTTTTATAATAATAATAATAAACAATAGTTTGAATATAACTAAGCTCTATAAAAAAATACGTTTGTAATAATTATCTAAGTATTATAAAAATTAAAAAGTTTATAATAATAATAAAAAACTAAGCTTGATAAAATTTATTAAGTTTGATAATAAGTTAAATGATTTTGATAGAAATTAAACTAATTTTTATAAAAATTAACCAAATTTTTAAAATTAACCAAATTTTTAAAATTAACCAAGTTCTATATAATTTAACAACGTTTTATAATAATAAACTAAGCTTGATAAAAAAAATTAACTAAGTTTATAATAATAATAGTAAATAACTATAGTTTGATAAAAATGATCTAAGTTTATAATAATAATAATAATAATAATCATAATAAATTAACTAAGTTTACAATAATAATATATTAACCAAGTTTATGAAAAATTTATAAGTTTGGGATAATTTGTAAAAGTTAACCAAGTTAACAAAATTTAAGTATGAGACAATTTATAAGTTTAAGTTAATTAAAATATAAGTCTTGACATTTAAGTTTTACTAATTGAGATAATTTATAAGATTGAGTTAATATAAATAAATTTAAATATGAAGCAGTTTCATAATCATCTGTTAATTATTAAACTTGTCAACATGTAATTAGCTTTTAAGGAGTAAAGATCAACTGCAGCAAAGAATTGTGGGTAATTAAGTGATGAGCATGTCTTTTGTTGATATTTATGCTATAACATTTTGTTGGTACTTATTGTGTAAACATGTTCATGAAGGGTTATAGATTTTATGTGAATTTGCTCGCTTTGTCGAAAAATTATCATCGAAATAGTTCTGGATATTATATTCGATTATATGATTAACATGTTTTTTAATTGTTTGAATAGATGGTTATGTGATTGATTGATTGTTTGAATACGATGATTATGTGATTAATTGCTAGTCGTAATAAAACTATTATGTGAGTGATGGCAGGAAATGATACAAGCCATTAACATGAAATAGTAGCGTGTGCAGTATGCTATAAAATAGTTAATAACTTTTAGTAGCGTTTTAAAACGCTACTAAAGTAAATGTAAATGGATGACATACGACTTTGAAGCATTGAAAAAAGCAACCAAATCTTTCAGTAGTGTTTTATTAAACGCTACGATACGACATGCTACTAAAAGTTTGAAACTTTTTGTAGCGTTTCTAAAACCCTACAATAGGTCAATTTTTGGTAAGAATAAACGAGGGAAATACAATCTCACAGCGGTAACAATAACATATAATATAATAAAGATATTATGAAATGTCACTCCAAGATACATCTAAGTTAAAAACACATCACTTGTACAGTTATAATTTCCTGACCTTAAAATTGCTGATATTTATATAATATAATACAAAGGAAAATAAAATACTACAGTTGGTGAACGTCCAGCTTTTCTCCTCGAGCTCCATAATGCCAATGCCAACTTGGAAAATACTCGATCTGTCCCGAGAACTATAATAAACTAACACACGCATCAGTCTGAAAAACCCATGTGAGAAAAACTCAAGGGATATAGTAAACATAAAATAATTTTGGGAGACAACACCGCTAAACACAGAATAGGTTTTTACCTCACAAGAACATTCTTTATACCTAAAGAAATGGAAAAAAAAATCAGAAAAACAATCCAAATAAGAAAGAATAAACACATAAACGATTAAAATACAAACTTAAATAATGTACAAAAATAACTAAACATAGAGAAAAGCTCAAGACACTTCTCGATGCAATTAAAAACGGTCATGTAACATCCCGCCTTTTCGCACGTTTTAAATCGACAGACGTGCCAATTCAAACCATACGGAAGGACGGATTGTTAAGGGGTAAATAAGAAAAACAAGAAAGAAATAAAAAGAAAACAGAAACTCACAGCGGAAGGATGAAATATAATAATCAAATATACAGTTTATAAATCTGTTTTAAAAAATATATTTGATTATATTTATATAATACATATCAGAGTTATACATACCAATAACAATGCAGCGGAACAGTATGAGTGTAGTGCAATAATATAAATAATAATAATACAAATCTTCGTCTTCGTCCTCCAGAACTAAATCTTCAAATCCTGAAACGCTCGGACTGAGCCGAGCGAATTTGAAAAGACAAAAACACTCGAGTCTGAACTAAAAGAACTTATGTGAGTTAAATTAAAAGAAATAAATATGAGTGCAGTAACTCAAGAGATGCTCGGGATTTACATCTCCTAAGGATCCGTTAAACTATTTATTATGTAGTATATTGCGCTATTATAGTAGTGTCTATAGTAAAATAAACATACTTTTAAATAGCGTTAAGGCTTTACATTTTCCACCTTAACACGTAATAGTCCCAGTAGTCCATCCAATATCATAGTCCCTCCTGACCGGGAAGCCACCAGACGATACCACATGGGCTACGGGAGAAAACGAAACTCGTACAAGGCGCGACAGGGTAGGTGACACGGCACAACTAGGGAATGCCAGGTTAGATATCCCAATTACGCTTCCGGGTCGATGGTAACGCGTAGCGCGCAACTATCGCCCACCTCGAACAAACTCCCCCAAATCAAAGAAATCAGAAGTGAAGGTGGCCACCGAATAAATCCAAAGTCAGAGTATAGTATCGAAGGAAAGTGTCCGACCAAATATGCTACCTTATTAACCCGTCGATCGCTCCTGTTTTAGCGACCTTATGCCAACTCATGGGAGTTGGGTCCACGTATTTACCTCAGAGGAAACGCCGTCGCCATCCTACTTCATTCTGGAATCTCCATCGCGTATACGGTTGTTAAAGTAGTTTTCGAATTGGCAGAGAGTGTGACAACTTTCGATCCCGGTCTCTTCAACAACCATATGTTATTATAACACCGCGGTCTTTAAAAATAGTTTATACTTTAAACCAGAATATAATTATCCATTTCAAACCCATAAATACGATATCATTCCATTTCCAAAACAACTCATTTTGATATTATTTTATAAAACCCAAATCAATAATATCATTTTTATTTCAAATATATTTCTTTTCCAAAATCATGCTGCTTTAAAATTTATAATATCTAGAGACCAAACATTTGAATTATAACTTTCAAAACATAATACTTCAAAATTCATAGTTTAAAACCATAACCTCTAAAACTTGAATGGTTTGGATATTCAACAGTATGAAAAATAGTTGATTTTAAATTACTTTATAAAGTACATAATTTCCACGCTTTTACCATTTATTAACTTTAAATTAAGTCTAAACCCATAAATCTAGATTCTCTTTCGGTTTCAATAAAACACTTCGATACCAATATATTTCAAACTTTGAGTATTTAACAATTTCAAAACTAAGGTTGGAAATTTTATATTCAACCATTCATTATTCTATATTTTAGTCTAAAATATTTACATAATAAATGCATAATCATTTTAAGTAAAACTCAAATTACTAACAAATAAATATTTCCTTCAATTTAATTATACTAGAAATATTCATTTGATTTATCTTGAATAAAAATCCAGTTATAAATATCATACCTTTAAATTTCCAATCTTAATAAGTTTACATCAACTTATGGAGTTCAATTTTAAAATAAGCTCAATTCCAAATAAATTTCCGATTTATCTTCCAATCTTAATTGATTTGAATCATTTAAACCCTATATATATATACACAATATCTTAAACCTGTACTAAATCATATAATATAAATTATCAAACTCCATTATTCAACTTATTCATTTTTATTTAACAGTTTTATACATTGCTTAAATTCAAAGATTTAACTATATATGTATATATAAAATAATATTTATAAAATATCAAAATTTGATATTTATTAAACCGTATCCTATCCAAACCATAGAAAATCATTTCAAAAATAATTTCATATATATACCGCGGTGCCTGTATATAATTTTCTATCCTATGGTCAAGTGATACGGATATTTATCATTTCAATCCGCAGTTTAAAAATAAAAATACGGTTGTATATCATTTCAAACCGCAATCCCGAATGAAATGAAAATGCATAATAACTTGCAGTTTATACAATATAAATACAACATCCATTCGTCCATCATATCAATCATCAAACATTCATCAATTTATCATCCAATTCAAACAATCACATCAATAAATAATAATTAATTACTGACGGTTAATTTTCCAACAATGAATTAAATAACTGTTTAACTGTATTTTATATGCAATAATAAGTAAATTTAACTAGCATGTTATATGCAGTAATAAATTTTTACTAAAATTTTAACTGACAGTTTTAATGCAGTGAATAAATTAATCAACTAATAACTGGCAGTTTTAAATGCAATAATGAATTAAATAACGCGTAAATTAAATGACTGCAATTTAACTGAGAAAATGATGAAATATATGCCAAACAGCTACAAATAAAATTTTAAACACATCATAAATCAATTTAACCAACATAAGAAATCTTAGAAGTTGTGAGTGGGTTAAAACACTCACCTTTTGAATTTAAATTGAATTTAAATCCAATTTAAACTCAAAAATTTGACCGTCTCAAAATTCGTCCAAACTAGCGTCATCAAGTCCGGAATTTCAATACGATCCTAACAAAAAAACCGCGCATGAAACGGAGTTCGTATGCGAGAGTTATAGCAATTTGTGCGATTGAATTTAAATTAAAAATAAATAAAGGAATGGAACACTTTCACTTACATCCCATTCATGTGCCACGTCACTCCTCTCTCTCCCTTCCACCTGCACGTTTAATTCACGAAACCGACCCAAACACATAGCTCCTCTCCGCGTTAAATAAAGGAATGGAACACTTTCACTTACAGCCTCCATCGACCACGCCGCTTACCACCAATGCCTCCCTGCTCCGGCCGCACGCAAAGGATTAGGTCCGGTCGTCCACCTCTTACTGGTCGCCGCCTCCAATTATTAACCCTAATCCAAAAATCTCCATCAATCTGACCGTCGAATTGACAAACCAAATATATAGATGTGATCCCCTCGGCTCTCTCTACAATACCCAGAAAGCAATTTCCGATCAGGCGACAAATGATTTCGACGCAACGGGTGGCCGAGAATAAACTAGGGTTTTCTGGAAAATTTTCAATTCGATTTCAAAAACAAATTGTAGATTTAGGTTGCGCTCGTCGAGAGCTTCAAATCCATATAAAATTTGCTATGGTTTGAGGAGATTGAATTTTTGGCTTTGGATTTTGAACTGCAATTGTGTTCGGATCTAGGGTTTGTATCCATTGAGGAAGAGGAAGAGTTGATGAATTTTTTTTACGCGCAGATAAATGAGAATAGGCGAAGGTTAGGGTTTAGCATGCTATTTATAGGCAAATTGAAATAAATATATGGATCGGGTTGATAGATGTACGTGCTAACGCTAACGTGACCCAAAAAGCCCGTTCTGACCCCGGAACGAAACTGGGTAAACCCATATATCAAAATAGGTGTTTTAAAATATTTTAAACGCGATGGAAAAAGTTTCACCTCCAAATTCCATCGTATGAAGAAGTTATGCTAAATACAATATTTTTCAAATTGATTTCAATTGCATAAATTTTAAGGCATTTCGAGTCCGTACGATCAAACGACAAGTCCGATCGTTACTAAACTTGAAACACTATTATAATTCACCGTTAAGGATCCGATGAAACTAATTTCGTCGAAATCCGAGTCAGTGGCCAAAATGGCTATTTTTATATTAATTAAATAAATTTAAAATAAATTAATTAAATCAAATTTCCTATTTAAATTCTAAAATTGACAATCTTAGTCACTTTTACTTTCTTAATCTTTCACATAAATTTAAACCAAATCTAGATGTAAATTTAGAGTTAACAAATTTATTCATTTCAGCGTTAAATTTCAATTTCATTATATTCGCAATTTATAAATTAAATTTGCAAAAATTTCTTCTTATTTGACTTTCATTCAATTTTTCAATCTATTAGTATCAATAGATGAGACTACCATTGGATTTGTACTTTATTACGTAAATATCTCCAAATTTCATCTAAATTTATATTTACGTAATGTCTAAATATTAAATTTCATTTATTTGAAATAAACCCGATCACTAAAATTTACATTCAAATAAATTAATAAATCTTGATTTACAATGCTACATCAACCAATAGATATTTTGTAAATGGAATTGACATAAATTTCAAATATTACTTCAATTAACGTTAAATGTAATAATTATTTTTGTTTATTGCAATCGATTATCAGTTATAATTTAATCTACTAAATATATGGTTAATCTTAAAATACTTGTTTTTATTAACCTTTTATTTTCACTTAAAAGCTATTAATAACCAGCCAAATGTTGCTATTTGATTGAGACCTAATTCAATGCATTAATGAATGGGTAAATGATTAAAGTTTCGCATTATTGCCACAATTTCATTAATATACATTAAGGTTTATTAAGCTCTAATTGACTCCCATTTAGTTATTACAATAATTACTACCCTTGCTTCAAATTTCCAAAATTTAGAAATTACAAATTTTATTTTCAATATTTCCATTTAATAGACTTTCCATTCTATCATCAATCTAATTGCCCTATTATGGATAGTATTACATTATTGAATCGTTTATCAATTTATGGGAGAGTTATTATTGGCCTACTCTTATTACATTAACAATTATCATCTTATTCCAATGTTCAATTAATATAGAAATAAATTTCATCCACTTACAAATAAATGCAATTATTACATATTTCCTTCCAATTAATTTAAAATTGATTTCTATAGATTGATTTGATTTGATCGCCAAATATATATACATAAATTACTTTACATTCACATTTCCGTTATGTTATTAATTATCATTAAAGAAACGTTTATTAATTTCAACAACATTGTAATTACTTACCTACATTGATTGTATACGTTTTCCATTATTATTATTCATTAGAATTCTATTCAACTTTCCATTTCTTGCAATAACTCATTTATTATACTTTTTCATATAAATAAACAAGGTTCCAATAAAGAGGATTTATTCAATTCAATCTTTTTAATTAAGTCTATTACAATCAATATAATATTTCATAGGTTAATTATTAACATTTACTTCGTTACCAATCATAACAATTATATTTATTTAAAATTTGATTTCAAAAATCTTATTAATATGACAAATTTAATTATCGAAATTTACGGGTCCTTACAGGTCAACTCCAAGGTTTGAATCAAACAAGGAGAACGAATTTATCCAATATGACTAGGAGGGTGCGCCCCTCTACACCGAGAAGTATACCTCTAGATAAAATATACTTGAGAGCCTACACCAAACATGTAGCACTCTCAGGAACTTCCAAGCTGCACCCCACCTCACATGAGCGTCTGAATATTTTACATCACCGCATGCTACGACCAACAAATCTCTTGATAAATGTGAATATAGCGTAATGGATGCGACCTAACTGGCTTGGCTCCCACTCGCACTTTGGTTTTAGTTAGCTATGGTGTTAGACCCCAATGTTCAAAATGATCAACAAATCATTTTAATTGATGAAGCATAAAGAAGGGTATCAAAATCGATAGTCGATGAATCAACTATAAAAAACAAACTAATACTGCCCCGAGGAAAACAATAAAGCCGGATAAGTTAGGGCGGTGTTGGTTCCTATCTTGACTCGACAACATTCTTGACTTTAAGAATATTAGGAATTTTAAATTCCCCAAACGACCAAACGAATTGTCTTGAATCGATGAAAAACAAAGGAGGATATCAGAATCGATAGTCAAGAAATCATCTATCAAGAGTAAATGAGTGATTGTATATGGAAATTAGACCGCATAAACTTGTCACCAATAAATGAATCAAGCTTTTAAAACATTTAGTTCTGACTTGTGCTTGATTTTCACATCACAAATATTTGTAAAACACTTTAAAAATAAATTTTCAAAATATCACTTTAAAGAGTTAATTATATTTCTAAGTATATTAAAATAAAGGGTCAAAAACGAGTGTGAATGAAAATATAGTTTACTATAAATTCCAAAACAATTTACACTAAGCTTTGTTTTTTTAAACTTTACTTTTAAAAGATTTTCACATTTACAAACAATAATTAATAATTCAAATCAACATTTACTATATCGAAAGATAATAAATCAATTTAAATACTTTTATTAATTTTAAACAATATTAATCATCTTGAAAGATAATTGATTTAATTCTTTTATAAATTTAAAGACCACATTAATTATCCCAAAGCACCATAAATCAAATTATAATTTTTTATACATTTTAAACAACATTAATTATCTCGAAAGATAATAAATCAAATTTATAATCTTTTATAAGTTTAAAATAACATTAATTATCCTGAAAGAAAATAAATTAAATTTATAACCTTTTATTAATTTAAAACAACAATAATTATCCTAAAAGAAAATAAATCAAATTTATAATCTTTTATAAATTTAAAACAACACTAGTAATTCCTAAAAGAAGATAAATCAAATTTATAATCTTTTATAAATTGAAACAATTTAGTTATCCCAAAAGATAATTAATCAAATTTATAAATTCTTTTATAAATTTTAATCAATACTTATCCTTTATTTTCAAATTCTCAGAATATTTGAAAATATAGTTTAAATAACTTTCAAAGTGCAAAAACGCGACCGAACATTTATTTTGTAAAATACAAGCACAAGTTCAACGCACATAAAGATTTAAGGAGATGATATTTCATAAGTGATGATATAACAAAAATCATGATAATGACACTTGCATAAATCAAATAGTATGTCATACATATTTCAATCTAACATTAATATAAGCAATACAAGAGTATAAATAAATCAATATTGGCGAGAAACCCCTTGGGGTCCCTGTAGCATCCCTAAATTTTTATAGCATTATTCAGAAGATTTAATTAGATAAATTAAATAGAATAATGATGATAAGAAGATTGAGATTTGAATAAATTACATAATAAGCCATGCTTATTAAAAAAAGTAAATGGGCTTTAAATTGATTTAAAAGGTTAATTAATCTACACATGGACATATTAATAAATTAGCCAATTTATTACGCATGGCTATAATTTCTCGTTTTTGTCTATTCATGTCTCATTTCTCATGGTCACAAATACAAATCTAAAACCTAAACTGAAGTCATCCATTACCAAGGAAGAAAGGATGGAATTTTAATCTAAAGCTAAGGATCAAAAGCTAGGGTGGATTAATTAACAACAAATCTCAAATTCCTTATCAAGTTTATGGTGAGTAATAATCTTCTACCATCTCTATTTTATTCTATGATTATATGATTTCGAATTTATGATTTAAATTCATTTTTGTGACGAACTGGATGATGATATGCTTGAGTTATATCATGATGATTCGCTTTAATTCATAAGCATATGAATTTGTATAGTTTAGTATAAAAGCGAGAATATATGATTTCAGATTGCCATGGAAAAAATTTCTGTTAAGTAAACATGATTTTGGAGATGGATTTTAATTTTTAGAATTTTCCAAGCTACGGAAATTTTGTTATGAATTTTTGATGAAACAATGATTATATTGCGTTTAAAATTTATTTCAAGAATTTCTAGAAGAAATTGGTTCTAAAATTTTAATATATTTGATTACATGATGAAATCGATTTTCTATGATTTTTGAAGATTTTTCCCAGTTGATCTATTTGGGGAAATAGATTATAGTATAAAGAAGGGCTTTTCTACAAATTATCGGTTTTTGTTATATGGAAAGTTTTAACGTTATTTTCCTTTAATTTAGGTCTAAATTAATGCGACAATTTTAAAGTTAGAGTATTTGAAAAGTTTTATGACAACCAATCAATAGTTTACAAATAGGCAAGTTGATAGAAAGTAATTACTAAAGTTGCTATAATTCAGCCTTTAAACGAGAAAAAAGTGTTCCTCCCCTATTAGTAAGGATCTTTCAACTACTTTGATTCCATCCTATCTCAATGGAAACCCACACAGTCGAAACCACCATAGTCGAAACCAATACACAAAATATCACCTAAATAGTATGTAGTGGATTGGAAGGAAGGCGAAAGCCATGGTGTCGAAAGGGTAGCTTCCGATGGGGTAGAAACCCTGCTTTGTTTTCAAAAGTCAAAGTCTTGCCTAGTTTTACTTAAAGCTTTCGACACTGTCCAAAGCTACGCTTTCGAAAAAGTTTTATAACTAATTTTCGAAAAAAGGTTGTGATGTATTGTTAAAGTAATTGCTTTCGAAAGAGTACTTTTTCCTTTAAATAATTGCTTTCAAAAGGGTAGGTTTCGTCCTAGTCGAAACCAAGCCGCTAATCTCCCTTTTGACTACATTGAAGTCATTTATGTTGTCAAAGGGGTTACTTCTGTTTTACTTAAGTCATTTTCCTAATTGCTTGCGAAAGGATTGAGGGCTTCAAAGGTGATGGATTCAGAACGGGTTTCGACTCTGTCCTTCAAAGTTTTGATTTAAAGGATTTACTTTCGAATAAGATGGTTCCGACACCATCAATTTTTCCCTAAACAAATTTTTATTAGTTTTGAAAGAGATACTTTCATATATAACCATTTTGGCCTAAATGTTTTTTAAGAGAGAACCTAATGCATTCGAAAGGGTATTTTCAATTGTTTCAAAGCTCTATATACCATCCAAATGTATAATAGGTTTTGAAAAGAGAATGTTTATTAAGGGTTTCGAAAGGTATGTATTCAATGCTTTGAAAAGAGGACTTTTTCGAAGGAGGCTATCTAGAGGTTTTGAAAGAGATGTTTTTATAGTTTCAAAACATAAACCCAATCTCAATTTAAATTAACAACCATGGCACAAATAAAAGATTTTGAAATGTTATTCACATTGTTATCAACCCATAATGTGTTTTGAGAAAAGGGCAGAATAAGCAGCTAGGTTGACACAGTAGTGAATATACCTTAACAATGTTAAAATTTTAATTAAAGATATTGGAAGGGGCCAATACATTTACAGTAAGCTCATAAAAACCGTATGATATTGTCAGGGCCCGATAGGTTCATAGTCAGCCCATGAAAACTATGATTTGTTAATAGCAGGGGCCAGTAGGTTTGTAGTTATCCCATGGAAACTATATCTGGATTAAGATATTGACAGTCAGCCAATAGGTTCCTAGTTAGCCCATGAAAACTAGGATAAGAAATAAGATATTGGAGTTACCAATAGGTTCTTAGTGATCGCATGAAAACTAAGTAATTAAACAGATAGACCTTATCATTTCAACACGTTAATGGTAACCCTAGAAACTATAATTGAGGCAGATAGTCAGAATGAATGAGGATGGGTAATCAAAAATTGATTTATTATTTTTGCGTATCATCATAATGTTTTGAAATACTATGTTTTAACCATTGTGGATGTAGGAGCATAGTATATGGTTTATAAATGGTTTAGGATATTAGTGAGGGGAAAAATCCATTCCGATAAGCGGTGTGGTATCATTACATATCTAAATGGTTTGAGATGGTAAATTATTATTCATTCCAGGCTTTATGTCTGACTCGAAGTTTTTGTTTTCCCATTAAACTCTCGGGTACTCAATTGATTTTGAGTAGGTTGAGAGTTAAGGTTTCCAGGTGATCTTTTAGACAAATAAATGATTCTGAGGACGTGTAGGAGGTAGGATGGTTATTAGAGTTCTATTATTTCCGCTGTGTGTTTAGTTTATAAAGGAAAAATGTTTTCTTGCCTATCTATGTACTATGATCTACGAAGGGAATCTTCATATGTCGCTCTTGGCATATTTTGTAATAATTATATGTTATCTAAACATTGTCTATGAATTAGGATTATGTAATCAATTTGGAATATTTTGAAATGAAATGTGCAACTTTTTTTCTGTTTAATTTTTTTCCATATTCTTATGTTTCTGTGTATCAATGTGTCTAATGTCACCGTGTTTGGTCGCCAAGGTTTAATAAGTATCGATGACTGCAGCATCCATAGCCATTAGTTTTGGGCCTTCAAATAGGGTGATGTTACAAGTTGGTATCAAAGCAAGGTTTACGAAACTTTAAAAGAAACTTAAACCTAAAAGATTTTTCCAAAAATAATCCAATAAATCAGATAATAAGATTAGGGTTTGGGTTAATGTTATAGCAATGTACTTTTATTCTATATATATATATATATTTATACGTGTATATATATATAAGTATGTATTTTCGTTGTTCTGTATCTTACTAAGGCTCGTATGTAGATTTACGAGAAAGGAGATATGGAAGAAGGAAACGGAAGAGGAAATCTGGTTTGCTATGGAGGCCACTAACCAAAATGCTAAATCCAATGCGGGTGTTGGAAATCCACCAGTAGATATGGGGTCGATATATCAGTTCTTTGCTGGTTTGATGCAAGCTGGAGCTGCTTCTCAAAATAGAGGAGAAGCTAATTCTATGGCTCTAGTTGGGAACATTGCTTTGTTGAGTAGAGATTACACAAGTTTGGGTAGGAAGCCAATCCTGGGAACGGAAAGTGTCGTAAAAGTTCAGAATAGCTGTTGCACTATGAGCGTATATTTACAGATTTAGGTCCGAATGATGGACAAAAGAGGAGGTTGGCCTCTAAGCAGTTGCAGGGGTTAGCACTGCACTGGTGGAATAGTGTTACTGTCGGAGTATTGGAAGAGCAGTTAACTTGGAATGATTTTAAGATGAGATTTGAGCAAAAGTTTGTATCGGAGTTTGCTAAGTCTGAGCTGATGAGGAAATTTATGGATTTAGTGCAAGGAGATATGTCACTGATTGAATATGCAACTAAGTTTGAAGACCTGTCTAGATATGCACATGCTATCATAGATACTGACATCAAAAGGAATGAGAAGTTCATTCAGGGACTGAGGCCCGAGCTTGCCAGGATGACCATGACATGTGTCCGTGATCCTTGCAATATAGTGGTGGAGATCGCCATTCACTTGAGGAATCGTTTACTGATTTAGTTAAAGAGAAGTCGGTAGAAACCCAAGGTTCTCAAGGGAAGAAGAGGAAGTTCTTTAAGAAGAAGGGGACACAGAAGGGAGATACTGCCAAGAAGTCAATGGCTGAGGTAGTTTGCTATAAGTTTGACAAGAAGGGTCATTTTGCTAATGAATGCCGCTCAGGAAATAGGAGGAAGATTGCAATTAAGAAGAATGTGAAATGCTTCAACCATGATCAAGTTGGATATTACAAGAATCAGTGTCCAGAGCCAGTTAGGGAGGACAAAGGAAAAGTTTTTGCTAGAGGACGAGCAAGCCCTACTGCAGCAGATAAGGGAATGACTGTGATGGTACGCTTTTGATTCAAAGTTTACATTTTGATACCGGTGCATCACATTCATTTATATCTCAGTGTTTGATTGATAGATTATGTCTAGAACCCATCTACCTTGTTACTTCCTTAAGGGTTGTGAATCCAATAGGAGGGTATGCAAATCAAGGGTTAAGATGTGGCCAGTGAGAACTTGACTTGTTAGGTCATAAGTTTGCATGCAGTTTGTATGTTATTGATTTCGTAGATTTCAGGATCATTTTGGGTATGGATTGGTTGACTAGGTATGAGGCTAGAATATTTTGCCAAGAGAGGGAAATATCACTTAGAAAACTCGATAGTCATAATTAAGTGATATTCTCCGTATAGAAAACTGACGGAGTGTTAGTACAATGCTTAATGCTATGGATGTAGGAAATGAGTTAGGTCAGGTTCAGGTAGCAGGAGAATTTGCAGATGATTTGAGCCAGTCACTGGACTACACCCGAAAAGAGATGTTGAGTTTAGAATAGATCTTTTGTCAGGAGCTGAATCTACAAGTAGACCACCTAGCGAGATGACGCCTACTAAGATGAAAGAATTGAAGGTGCAGCTAAAGAATCTAGAAGGAAGAAGTTTTATTAGACTAAGCAGTTCGCCTTAGGGAGCGGCTGCGGTGTTCGTGAAGAAGCCGGATGGGTCGTTAAGGATGTGTATTGATTATATAAGTTAAATAAAAGGACAATTAATAATAAGTATCCTTTTCCAAGAATAGATGATCCATTTGATCAGTTGAGTAGAGCCAGAGTGTATTTCCAATTGGATCTGGTGACAGGTTTCCATCAGTTGAGAGTGGCGGAGGACAGTATTCCTTTGACGGCATTTCGAACTAGATATGGTTCATATGAGTGGTTGGTGATGCCATTTGGATTGACGAATGCACCTGCTTTCTTTGTAGATCTGATGAATAGAGTTTTCCAAGAGTACTTGGATTGGTTTGTAGTAGTTTTATAGATGACATTCTAGTATACTCTAAGGACGAGAGAGAGCATGAAGTTCATCTTAGAGTGGTGCTTCAGATGCCGAGGCAGAATTAGTGAAAGGCGAAGTTTACTATATGTCATTTATGGAAGTAAGAGGTAAAGTTTCTTGGTCACGTGGTGTGACATTCCTGAATTTTAGCTAAAAATAATTTGATTCTGGATCTAATTGTGAATTTGTTTAGAATTTACTGGCATTGGAAATATAAAAATAAAATTGAATTCATCAAATTTAATAAGATATATATTCATTTAGTTATACAAATGAATTATAATTGGGAAATTAAATTTTTTAAATTTAATAAATATATTGATAATGAATATTGTTGATGTGAAAATACTAAAAGGAATATATTTAAAACAAATTGGATTTATTTTGGAATAAATATGAAGATTCCAGAATAAATTAAAAATATGTGTTATAAAATAGTATTTTGGATTAGAATTCAATTATAAACATTTTGAAAATAAATATAGTTGTATATAAATATATATAAGTAATAAGTACAAGATTTGAAATTTTATACTTGTACATAACATAAATAAACATAGTTAATATATATAATAATAAAAAATTTGTAAATATAAAACTAACTAGGGATTTAATATAAATTAGATTGAATATATTTAAATATCAATATATAAATAAATAAATAAAACATGTTAGATGGATAAGAATTATTTTCTTAAGGTCGTATAAATAGTTATAAAAAGAAATATAAATATGAAATAATATAAAGCTATTTGAATTTAATGGATTTTAAAAGTTGTAAAAATAAAATAAATACAAGTGTATGTAAATAACTTGTAAATAAATTAATAAAAGGCTAAAAGCATAAAGCATGTTTTCATAAATTAAAATTTTGAATTACTTTTCTTTTATACTTGAAAATAAATATAATATAAGGTTACGTTTAAATACTATTTTAAAGTGTTTAAAAGATAAACATAAGTATTTAATTTAAACAAAAGTTAAAACATAGAAACATGTTTACAAATTAAAATAAAGTAAGGATTGAAACATAAATTTATTTGAATTTAGACAAGTGTAAGAGGATTCATATCTTAACTTACAAGTGGCAAGAAAATCTATTTCTTTTGAATTGAATCTTTGGAAACATGCAAAAGGAGAAAAGACAAGTCATGTTGCTTTTACCTTTCTCAAAAAAAAATGCTCAGACCTGAGAAAACAAACCTAAAACAATTCGAAACCATTTTCAACTTCAAATCTGAAAACAAAGATCGAAGAAACCGATCATATCTAAAAAAAACATCTTCAACCTGAAAATTCAGAAACAAAAAAAAACAGGTTAAAGCTTCAAACTTGAAACAAGCCCAGAGGAGAGAAAAATGTGCTTAAGCAAATCAAGTTTGCAAATCAAATCTAAGCCTACATCTTCTTCAAATCTGGAATCAAACAGTTTCTGATACTCTCAAATCTAATGAAAAACAAAAACCGCAAAACAAGTTTTTAAAACCTGGAAACAGAAAACCAAATTCAAGTTAAAAGCCTGAAGCAATAAATCAAAGGACAAGTTCAACATCTAGGCAAATACAAGCTGGAACAGGAAGATTTAAAATACTCAGTTTTCAAATTTTCTGCTCTGTTCTTCTCCACTTCAACTCCAGGTGAGCAGACCCTTGAACACATCTTTATCTTGGTGTTTGAATTATTACTTGAAGTTTTAATGTGAATAAGATAGTATACTTGTGTAAAACAATGCCTGCATGTCGTATATATATGTGATTTGTGTGTATGCATGTCTGCTGCCCCTGTTCTAAACATATAGGGATAAAAAAAGGAAAAAAATTATAAGCTAACTGGAATCCATAATTATAAATATAATAAACAGAATATACACACACTATTATAAACTTAGTAATATACGAATATTATTACTGTGTTATGTGTATAGTATTGCTTAGTTTTAATGGGTTTGAGTTCATTAAACTTATTAAGGTTTGAGAGTGAATTTGCGAGCAAACTTGCCTTAAAAATACTGTTATGTATTAATGCCTGAATTGATTTTCTTCTCTGATATATGTTATTCTAGTTTGCATGAATAAATTTCTTTGATGTATGTATATATATGTATACATAGAAAAGTTGGAGCATGAAAAAGAAAAGAAGGGGGGAAACCAGTCTCTATTTAGTAGAGGTTAACAAAGATCAAGGAAAAAAAATCATATCTCAAATTTTAAAAAGATTTAGGTGCTGATCTTTAAATAAAAATTTATTATAGCAATGAAATACAAATTTTAAAAATAAAAACAAGTGAAATTATCAAGTAAATTATCTGGAACAGAGACTTGCGGTAAAAATTCAAGAATTGTTAAGATTTCGATTTCCTTAAATTATTGTTTCATTCATATAATCGGATACGTTTTTGAAAACTATGAATTTTGGAAGTAAAACTATGATTTAAGGTTTTGGATCAAGAGAACTCGGAAGTTGAATGGAAATTAGAAACGGGGCAAATTCTGGTGATCTCGAAGTTGTATAATCTCGAGTTGGATGTCAGCGGTAGCTTGAGGACTGATGATCACTAGAAAAATGGTAAATAAATTTTCAAATACTCGGTGAAGTTTGTTGATGTGAATTTAGGGTTTTTTGGGTGTTTTTGGTCATCATTGAATCTCAAATTCGTGTTTCGCACATGATGGATCGGAATGCATGAGACCGATGGCGATCGAAGCCTTGGAGATTGGCGATGCTTTGGATGAAGTATCAACGTTGTTGGTGGCCTGAGGTGATCTTGCGATGGGATTCGCTCAAACGTTTTGGTTCCAGGAAGTTGATCGATTAGGACATTTTTGTTTAATGACGAAGTTGGTCGATTAGGGTGGTCCGGTGGGTCGAAGAAATTGTCGGCGGTGTGTTGATGACCACGGCATCGGTCAGAAGTCAATTTGGTGATCGTGCACGTGCACGAATGTTGTTCCGTATCTGTTGATTTGGGGAAGATGACGGTGGATCGGGAGCAAACTCGAAGAAGCACGTGAAACAACTCGAAGCAACGGATAGGAGAAGATTACCCGAAGACGAGCTCGGGTAAACTAGTGTTGTGCTCGGATCAGTAGGGTTTTAGAATTTTGGGGAAATATTTAACAAATTTTATACGTATAAATAAAAGTTTAAAACAATATTTAACAAATGTAGAAGGGTGAAGAAAGTTTAAAAGGGTAATAATTAATTTAATCAAGTTTTTTCAAATTTGTAAATCGTGATTTAGAAGTTAAAATGAAAATTTAATTAATAAAGTTTCAAAATTTTAAATTTTTATGTTGAATATTTAAAATTGATTTGTTTCTAAAAAAATATGTTATGTAGTTTATTTTGTTTTTTTTAAAGCCTTCAAATGGAATTTTATAATTAATTATTAAGGTAGGTAATTAATTTATCATTATGATTAATTAAAGGATTATTTATTTCAAATCAAGGTGATTAATTTAATTTTGTTAATCAATCAAGAACTAAGGTAAAACAATTACACGATTAAGGTTAATTAAATAATGATTTAAAGATAAATTAATTAATTAATGAAAGTATTTAAGGAATGATTTATTAATAAAGGTAATTAATTATTAATTAAGTAATTAAGGGTAATTAATTGCTTAGAGGTAATTACTTAATTAAAAGTTATTAATTTATCATTGAAGGTTGATTAACCAAGTGATCAAAGAATAAGTAATTTAAGGATGATCAATTAATGTGATTAAATTAACTTATGAGATTAATTAAGGATAATTAATCAAAGGATTAATTATAAATTTAAGTTTAATTAATAAATGATTAAGGAGCAATTAATCAAGTTGATTTGTAATTAACAAATATTAATTAACCAAGATTAAAAATTTATCCATAAGTAATTAATTTGATTTAACTTAAATCGGATAATTTAATTTATTTTTACTTATGGATGTTTGGATTCTATTGGATGCTTGGATGGTTGATATTCCTCATATGTGATGCTTTGTGATATTTTGCGATGTGAGTTGTTGTGTATTGCTTTGTGATACCTGCGATATGTTTCTATGTAAATACCCCTTGGCCCGTAGAACGGCATTTGGAATTCGATGCGACAGGTAGTCGGATTCTAGTTGGTTATCCGAAACCCACATCCAATCCTAATGGTGAATCTTTATGATTGATAAATTTACGTTATCTGCGAATCTGTGTATATAGATAAGAGTTATAGGATATACCGCTTATCGATATTGTTAGTGAATCCATGATGATTGATGTTGTTGCACTATTGTGTAAAACCCCTGGACAACACCTTACACACACAAATATGGTTGCACGAGGAAATCGGTTAAGTCACAGATTTTTAATGACTTTAGAAAATTGAATTTTGAATCCAAAAATAGTTTTGGAATTGGAATTGAAATCTTTTGAAAGGGATTTCAAAAATAAAAGTTATTTTGGATGACTTAATAAAGTTTTGAAATTTAAATAATTTGATTTAAATTTGAATCCAATATTTGAGGTTGAATTCAATAATTTGGAAATTATGATTTAAAAAATTATACAAGTTATAAAGGTGTGTATATGGGTTTTTAAACCATTTAAAAAGCATTGTTTTGGGAACTTAAATTTAAACCCAAGTTTTTACTTAAATGACTTTAACTTATGTGAAAGATTATTAAGCCTTGTTTTGAAACCGAATAGAGTTTTTAATGGTATACCTTTCACATAAAGGATTTGAATTGGAAATGGTTTGAAAGTTATGAATTAAATCTTTAATTTAAAGATTGGATAAGTTAATCCAATTTTAAATGAAATTGTGTTGAAAAGCCGTAAATGAACCTTTGTGGAAAATTGGTAAACTTTGTGTAGTGAATCTTTTTATTTAAAAAGATTTGAAATGGCAATTTGTTTTAAACCATTTAAAGAAAAGTTTTGGATATTAAGTTGTGACTTAACTGAAATCCCATTATCCATATATTTTTAAATTTTGCGCTCATTATTCGGTTTAGGCAGGAGAGGACCTTGTGTCATATAACCCATTACGAATAATGATACAACGTTATGAATAGCATTTGAAGACTGGGTGTTTTCGAGAACGAAAGGATAACCCATCGATTGTCTCTGCACTGAGTCGCGCCGGTATAGAGATTCCCTAAGTGATGGGAAGTCCGATCGGGATTGTAAATACCCGGATTTGCAAGGGCTTCTTCGAAAGTGCCTTCGGTTCTGTTCGAGCCCGGAACAAACTTGTATGGTCGTGTGTCTGACACTACACTTTGAGATATAAAGCCAATTTCTTTCAAATACATATTTGTTGGTGGAAGGGAATTTATTATCTTAGCTTAACACCCTTCTCAGAGACGTACGAGTTCAGAGGTTATGTAGTTGAAGGTTATCAGCGATATACTTCCGATTTGGTGGGGTGGCATGCTAAGTGCTGTTGTATATTGATGATCATTTGTAATCAAAGCATGGATTTCGTGTGAAGCGTAGCTTTGTGGACGAGACCTCATCGAGCCTCACAACCCGGTAATAGTCAAAATGGGAAAGATGCGGCAAGGTTTCAAGGGTAGCTCCCTAAGGGTATGACCATTCCTTCTGGAAAAGGGTGGTGTCATGGTATGGAGCCCAGATACTTACTCATGTGGGCACTGTAGTATATTTATTACTGTAACGACCCGACTTCCTACGCCCAGGAAGACGTATCGTTAATAAAGAAAGAAAAGGGTGAGAAAATAGAAAAGATAGAGAAGAAAGAACAACAACATCAGAATCTCACAGCGGAACGAATAAATTATATTAATCACATAAGTATTTACATAATATATAACATCAATCAGAGTTATACATATAGTACATCACATACTAGACAGTTATAGACACCTGCCTAGTTATACAACTCAATACACAATACATCACAGAGATACCAACACAGCGGAATACTATATCTACAAACGCTGAAGCCTCCTGCTCCATTGCTCCTCCAGAATTCGTCAAAGCAAACCTGAATCCCTTGGCTACTCGTAAAAATTTGAGTACCCGAGAGTTTAAGAAAAACAGAAATAAACTCCGGGTCAGACATGGGTCTGGTATGAGTAACAGGTTAAAGTTGCTTAATTTTAAAAAAAAAACCTTTGAAAAGAAAGGTATCATGTAAGACTTCCCGCACATAAACATGGAAAAGTTTTTACCTTACGCTAACCAAAACATTTGATAGGAGATCCAGTGATATTATAATAGGTCTAGGGTTTTCAAGTAAATAGAAAATAGCCGAAATTGTAACATTATTAAATTCTAGCTACTAGCCACAAAAGTGGGTAATACAATCAAAACCGTTGGCACTTATTAGATTATGGATTCCATACAATGGCAGGGCTACTGGGGTACCGCCCGTCACAGTACGGGGCCTAGATCACCGTACCGAGGAGTACGCCCGTTCCCCTGCAACATAAGGTCGGAACCATTCCTTACTGAACAGTCTCGAACAAGATAACCTCGTAGTTCGCTGCAGACCAACTGCCCACACAGCCGAATAAAAAGGGACATCTAGACAGGGGAAAATCTTGTCCTGCTTGGGCATGACCCACCTAACTTTGCTGCACCTCCCCTGTTTTTGCCATTCCCGGTTGATGAGGCTTGAGGTTACGATTACCTTTATAGAATATATCTCTTAGAATGCTCATCGCCCACCTGACGATGTGTTGAAAGCATTCAATCCATACAAGTTCGTTCCGGGTTCGAACGAAACCGAAGGCATTATCTCGTTACACTCATTTTGGAATCACCTTCGGAGTTAACGACGACAACCCTTGCATTCTGAATCTTCATCTTCACATCAGATTCACGACCTATTGTTAATTTGGATCAATGTGGTTTTCGGATGTCCAAATATGGAAAATCTGATCCCGGTCTCATCGAAATCCAAAACGTATCTTTTAAGGCCAAGTTGTCTACTTAATCTTAATAGTCAATTAAATATTATCAATATACACAGATAGATAATTCACGTCTCATAATAGATAATCACATTATCATCATAAACAGATAATTAATATCATCATCCAAACAGATAATTAAATATTATCATGCTTAAACCATACATCCATATCACATAGGTATTACTCATCTCATATCTGAGATCACAATCCAACAATGAAATATCAATATCATCCATAAGCATGATTTATGAATCACAATCTATAATTAATTTAATATGAATTAAATTAACAACTTCTATCTTTAATTAATTTAAAATAAATTAAATTAATTACTCATTCCAGAAATCTCGCTCATACACCATTGATTAATTACAAATCAAATTAATTAATCATTCTCTAATTGCAAGAATTAATTTAGTCTTTAATTAATTTCTCAAATGAATTATTCTAAATCATTTATAGCAATTAACATTTAATTACTTCCCCATTTAATTATTCCTTAATTAAACAATGTTTAATTACATCATTAATTATATTAATTAATGATCTCCAATTTATATTAAATTGATTTATTTAAATTAATTACATTAAGTGATTAATCTTTATTTAAACACAATTATTAATCACCCATGATTAATAACAAACCAGTAATTAACTACCCTTAATTACTTATTAATCATCCCATGATTAATTAATTCCATAAATTAATCCTTTGATTAATTACAAAAGAAATTTCCTAAATTACTTCATTTACAAATCATCTTATATTAATTTCATCAAGTAATTATCATCTAATTACTTTCCTAAGTAATTATACTCCATTATTTACACTAAGTAATTACACATACCAAATCATCAAATGATTTCTTAAATTAATTAAAATTAATTAACTTAATTTAAATCTTATCATCAGTTACTTATATATTCCAATTAATCATCTTGATTTAAATAACCTTTGCTACATTCCAGTAGTTTCCTTAATTTATTTACAGAGATTAATCTTTGAATAAATCATTAATTAATTACGTTTATACAGATTTATTACCGTTTAATTATCTTGTTGATTTATTATTCCCAAATAAATCAATTTCCTAATTACATTTTTCACTTGTTATTTTATTAATTTCGTTGAGAATACTAATCTTCAAATCATATATATTAACCTTCTTGATTAATACATACAAAAGTTAACTGTCCTAAATTAATTTCTTCTCAATAACAAGCTTAATTAATCCTTTGATTAATTTCAAGTAATTATATTCCAGTTACTTCCATTTCCCATCATCCAATAATTTCATCAGTTACTTCACTAAGTAATTTACTTCCAAAATATCAGTTAATTAAACTAAATTAATTAACTCAAATTAAATTAATTTACACAATTAATAAGTAATTAATTTCTTAATTACTTTCCAAATAAATAATTACATTTAAACTATTACAATGATTATTACTGAATTAATTAATCCAATTAATTTATTAAAAATCAATCACATTAATTAATTATAAAATAATCTAGTTAATGATCTTCATTAACACTTATTTAATTATTTTCTTCTAAAATAATTAACTTATATTAATCATTATTAATTATAAGTTTGATTAACCATTAAAATTTATTAATTTAAATAAAAATCTAATCTATGGTTCTTAATTACATATTAGTTAATTAATTCATTATTTAACTTTAATTAATACATTTAAACTTATAATTACTAATTTAATTAATATAAATCATTAATTATTCATACTTAATTAACTTAAAGGTTAATGAACATAAATTCTAAATCTACATTAATTAAAGTAAACTATCCTTATTATGGATTAAATTTTCACTTTCAATATGTTCTAAAAACATTTATTTCAAATTACTTCGTAAATAAATTCAAATTTATCCTTAATAAAGTTTAAAACAAATTTTTCAAACCTTTTTTTTTAAAATTACATGTTTAAAAGCACTTAAAACTTATTTGAATCAATTTTAAATTATAAAACCTTATTTTATTTCTACATCTAGAATTTCAAATTTAAGTTTTGGTTTTCAATTTTGGAGTTAACTTGTTTCAATCTTTTCTTAACAATTTAAATTTCATTTTTGAATTCAACCTCTTTTTTTTTCACTTAAATATTAAACACTTTTAAGTTATTAAAATAATTTATATTATGAAACTTTATTATTCCCAACTCAGTTTCAAAACTAACTTGAATTCATTATTGAACTTTGATTTAGAACTAGGTTTACGTTTGTTTTATAAATTTAGTTCAAATTCAAAGAAACAGAACAGGTTTTGGCCTAAACCTGGAAAAATAGTTTATACCCGTGCCATTTCATGTTGCTTCGAGTTCAGATGCCCACTGCTTCGAGTAAAGTACTCGAATAACCCGAGCCATTTCAAGACAATCACAAATTCACACAGCACCCAACCCACAAACCCAGCTCCTCCAATCCCACCTCCGTGCACGTGCACAAGGTCGCCGATCAACTCAGACCGCCGCTGATGATCCCCTCACGTCAACAACCATCCAAACACCCAAGTACGATCACCATATCGTTTCCCAAATCTCGAATTCGAGACCTTCATTCCAAACCTGGAAACACACTAGCCTCATCACCACCATACTTGAAACTTCGTCAACCTTGCCACCTCGTCCACTGGAACCCCTGAAATTCTGGTCACCGCTATGTCAACAACTCCCCTACTAAACCCCAGCTGCACTTGATACTCGATCGAACGGTGACGTCGTACGAACGAAAAATCCATGGCACCTCAAAACTAGGTTACCAGAATTCAAACGCCTCCCGCCGCCACCATGGTCATCGGCCGACCATCGCGGTATTTTTTCTATACTCCCTGATCACTTCCCCATCACCAGCAAAAACCTCGGCTTCCCCGAACCCATAGATCACCAGAAAAAGCTCAAAGTCCCTACTCCGGTCATTACCAAATTCCATACACAACACGGTATTAAAAGTCTTGATTTTCTTTTTAAAATTCATATGTTCCAGAGACGAATCGATTTATATAACTGATTCATCCCATTTCATTATTTGATTTAACATGGTGTTTTAATTTCTACTGATTTTCTTGATTTTCAGGGGATTTTCAAAACATAAATACTTGGAAGAAATTTTGAAGCTAGATTTATGTTTAAAAAGATTTATTTTATTTAAAATCCCATGGTTCATATTGAAAAGATAAATTGGTTTGGAATTTTGATTCAAAACCTCTAAGCTTGAAACAAAAAAAACAAAGATGTTCAATGCCCAAATAGACAGACCAGACATGCATGCTTTCAGATATTCATAACACTGAGTTATCACTTATATATGCATAAACAAGTGTCATCCATCTCAGAACTTCACAAGCAAGCAGAAATCTATTTCTTTAGTTTTTGTTTAAAAAGTTACTCACCTTTGAAAAAAAGAATAGAGACTCTTTTTGTTGAAGCAGACTTTGATTTGTTTGTTGAAACATTTCTTAAATCCTCTTGAATCCTCCGATTAGTTGGGTTGCCTTGTTGATATTGAGTGGTTTACTCAAGTTTTTAAATGAAGTTTATTTTATATTTTGCTCAGCTCGAACTGAAATGAAAGATGACATAGGAGAGTAGCTTACAGGGTGATATTCATAAATAAGTTACAGTGGACAAAATTTCGTCTTTGGTACAGGTGATTATTATGTTTTAGTACAATGCAGCATACATAATCTTTGTTTGAACTGATTTCAAACAGAGATATTTTATGATGGAGGCTGATATGAAATACATTGTGTGCTAGAAAGATTTACATTAATTGCTTTTGTATGTTTAAGAATACATAATGTTGTCTTCCTTAGCAAGCCTTCACATAATTTATTTTTTATCTTTTTTTTTTATTTCGGCCTGCACACATTTGATTTGTTTCTAGATGTCTTTAGCCAGTTTACAAACTTGAAGATTCTTTTGTTTCTAGTTTTATTGTTACCTTCTTATTTTGTTTGTTTCTACTTACCTATTCATGTGTTATGAATAAATATGTTACTTGTCTTATATTTTTGAAAGTATGTGAATGTTATCACTTTTGTTTTGTTGTTTGTAATCTAAATAAATTTTATAGTTGTTATGCTATTAAATTTAGCCAATGTACTTACTTTATATTTTTCCCAATTTATCTTATAGTCTTGTATTTTTATTTATTAACATTATTTAAAAGCAACACATTTATCAGTTTGAAATGATTTATAAAAGAAATTATCTTTTTGTTATAAACTGCTTATTTTATTAATGTACCGTTTGACAAAATTGCATTAAAACTCATATATAATTTTCAATCCATATCTTTATCAAGCTATACTAAAAAGAAAAGAAAACAAATCTTTTTGTTAATAAATTTAAATCTAAACTTAAGCTAAAATAAGTTTCAAACTATTTAAGCATTTATCCTATGTATTTAAAATCACATATTTATTTATTAATTAGCTTTGAAAAGTTTATATTAAATAAAACATAATTCCTAATTCACTAAAATGTATATATATAAATGTGAAAACATAATTTATTAGTTAAACTTTAAAACAAAGCTCAATTATTTACAATGTATACATAATTAGATATTTATTAAAAATAAAAGTATCAAGTCAGATCTTATTAACAAAGATATATCAAATCAATTTAATTTTTAATGCAAATTATTAAATTGATATTGCTCGAAAATTCCGGGTTGTCACAATTACTGTCTGATGTTGTTGGTGTAGAGGATCCTCGGTTAAAGGTCCCAAAGGACCGGGGGTGGCATATCTTAAATTTTATTCCTTGGGAAGGGGGTAGCCAGCCTTGTGTCAGCTGAGAGTCGGGTAGGTTCTCGAGGCGTCCCTCCAGACAGTATGAGCGGGATTTTCCATACTTTGAGAAATTGTATTCCCTCATTTAGAAGTTAAAATGAAAATTTAATAAGTTTTTAATAAAGTTTCAAAAATTAAAATTTTTATATTGAATATTTAAATTGATTTGTTTCTAAAAAAATATGTTGTGTATTTTTTTTTTTTTTTAACGCTTTCAAATGGAATTTTAAAAGTATCAAGTCTAATATTGTCTCTGCACTGAGTCGCGTCGGTATAGAGATTCCCTAAGTGATGGGAAGTCCGATCGGGATTGTGAATACCCGGATTTGCAAGGGCTTCTTTGAAAGTGCCTTCAGTTCTGTTCGATCCCGGAACAGACTTGTATGGTCGTGTGTCTGACACTACACTTTGAGATATAAAGTCGATTTCTTTCAAATACATATCTATTGGTAGCGAATAATTTTTTCTCTTAGCTTAACACCCTTCTTTGAGACGTACGAGCTCAAAGGTTATGTAGTTGAAGGTAATCAGCGATATACTTCCAATTTGGTGGTGTGGCATGCTAAGTGATGTTGTATATTGATGATCATTTGTTGATCATTTGTGATCAAAGCATGGATTTCGTGTGAAGCGTAGCTTTGTGGACGAGAGCTCATCGAGCCTCACAACCCGGTAATGGTCGAAACAGGAAAGATGCGGCAAGGTTTCAAGGGTAGCTCCCCTAGGGTATGACCATTCCTTCTGGAAAAGAGTGGTATCATGGTATGGAGCCCAAATACTTACTCATGTGGGCACTGTAGTATATTTATTACTGTGTGATTTTGTTGGGTAGAGGATCCTCGGTTAAAGGTCCCAAAAGACCGGGGGTGCATACCTTAGGTTTTATTCCCCGGGAAGGGGGTAGCCGGCCTTGTGTCAGCAGAGAGCTGGGTAGGTTCTCGGGGCGTCCCTCCAGAGGCATTCCCATATGGAAATAGAAATTTCCTTGGCCTGAACATTTGCTGGAAATCCAAACAAAACAATACGCGCCCTGTACGATTTTAGTTGTATAACCTGCCATAGAATGTGGCGGTAACCGGCTATTGAACATGGTAGCTATAGTAGGCATACGACGAAATGTTGTATGCTGGCTAGGATTAATATTATACTTTCGAAATGGTTTTTCTACATTTTGCACTTATAGTAATAATATCAAAGAATTTTTCTCGTATCAAGCATATTTGACTATCATGAGGAGAAATCTCCTCCAATTCTGCGTTTGCATGGTGTGTGTGGCGGGAGGCCTTATGGTAGTTTCATTTTCCAAAAAGCATTGCAGATTTCAATTTAAATTCTTTTGTTTGTTTTAAAGACCAATTTTTTTCGTCTGCTCACACTAGTTCCATGACTGACCTGGAGTTTATTGTTCCTTTTCTAAACTCTGGGTGCCCACTATTTTCCACAAGGGCAGTCTAGAGTTGGGTTTTTCAGATAGTCGAATAGTAGGAATCGATTCATTAGCCTTCGAAGTCTTTTGGATTTGTGGATCATATTTGCTACACTTTAACATTCAGGGACCAGACTTGCTTAGCTTTGTGCAACTTGATGAGGGTTCGAGCTAGCTTTGGATTGAAGATGGAGTTTTTGGAGTTTAGCATAGAAGACATTATCTTTCCGCTATTATTTCTTGTATCACTGATAGTGTTGATATCTATTGTATCGTTCTATTTTATCATCGTTGTATCTGATATTGTATCGAATTTTGTATATCAAATGTATTATTTCATTTTCTTCCGCTGTGTTGTACTTAATGTGTTACAAGCTCCGGCGAACCAGATTCGACATTTGGATCTGCGGCATTTGAATACGAGTGTCGTATTCGGTGTCGATTTTCGAAGGTCGAGTCAGGATCGTTAGACGTGGTCCCAGAGAAAGCACTGTTAATCGATCCGGTTAAGATCGAAGTTGTGAATAACTAGAAGAGACCAGAGACGGTGACTGAAATCAGGATTATTATTGGACTTGCTGGCTACTACCGGAGATTCATTAAGGATTTCTCATGGATAGTAGCACCCTTGACTAAGTTAACCAGGAAGGATGTGAAATTTGTTTGGTCCAACAAATGTGAGGTTGCATTCCTTAAGTTAAAGAATTTGTTGACCAATGCACTATTATTAGTGGTTGCAGATGGAAATCAAGGATTAGTGGTGTATACGGATGCATGTGGAACTGGATTAGGAACAGTGTTGATGCAGAATGGTAAATTCGTTACCTACTCATCTAGGTAGCTTAGACTGCATGAAGTTAGATATCCTACTCATGATTTGGTGTTGGAAGCTGTGATCTTCGCATTGAAAATTTAGAGACATTATCTCTAACGGGAGAGATTTGAGTTATACACTGATATGTCTTTGCAGTATTTATTCTCTCGGAAGGAGTTGAATATGAGACAACAGAATTGGCTGGAATTTTTGGCTGCTTATGATTTTGGTATAGAGTATACACCAGGGAAAGGTAATAAAGTAGTCGATGCTCTTAGTAAGAAACATCAGAATGTGGTGTTAGCTATGTTCGCAGAGGGGAAAGATTTAAAAGCTTTAGTCAGCTGTGATATGCGGTTAAGATAGATTGTTGGTTCTAGTTAGAGTATCGCCAGGTTGTCTTGTTTAGAAGTTCGACCAGTATTGATTGAAAGAATTGCTTCTAACCAAGAGGAGGATCCAGTATTAGTTGAGAGGATCAGAAGATGAGGTTGGAACAGAGATCGATAATTTAAAGTTTTTTAGCCTAGACCAGAGAGGGTGGTAAGAAAGAAGGGATGGTTGTGTGTTCCAATTATGGAAGACTTAAGGAAAGAAGTTCTTGGAGAATGTCATCGATTCAAGTTTATGGTTCATCCTAGAGGAACCAAGATGTATCAGGATATGAAGAGGAGCTTCTATTGGGAAGGCATGAAGAGGGATGTTGGCTTGTGGGTTAGACAGTGTGCAAAATGTCAATAAATGAAAGCTGAATATCAGAAACAAGTGGGTTACTACAGCCTTTAGAGATTGCAGTTTGAAAATGGGATTCGATATCCATGGATTTTATTGACGGGTTGCCAAGGTCAAATAGAGTTAATGAAAGTATATGGGATATAATGGATAGATTGATCTAGAGTGCCCATTTATTCCAGTTAAGTCGACCAGAGCGACACATGTTTTAGAAATGTTGTTTCTGAAGAACATAGTTAGACTGCATGGAGTTCCTAGTAGTATGGTCAGTGACAGAGATGCATTGTTCACTAGTGAATTCTAAAAGAGTCTACAGGAAGTGATGAGTACCAAGCTTAATATGAGTACATTGTATCACCCTCAGATAGATGGGCAGACAAAGAGAGTCAATAAGGTACTCAAAGACTTATTGAGAGCTTTTGTATTGACTTAGGTGGACCTTAGGAAGATCACCTACATTTGGTTGAGTTTTCCTATAATAATAGTTATCAGGCTAGTATAGGAATGATGCCGTTTGAAGCTTTGTATGGAAGGCCATGAAAATCACCGATATGTTTATTGGAGTTGGGAGACAGATTGGTCTTAGGTCAATATTTGGTTAGAGAGGCATCAGAGAAGATTGAGTTAATCTAGGGAAGGATGAAGGAAGCTTAGTCAAGAAAGAAGAGTTACGCAGATAAGAGATGTAAGGACCTTGAATTCTCAGTTGGAGATAAATTTCCATTAAGGTATCACCTATGAAGGGTGTGATACGATTTGAAAAATCGAAGAAGTTAGCCCCTAGATATGTACGTCCATTCCAGCTTATAGGGAGGATTGGAAAGCTTACATACAGAATAGAGTTACCGAGCAGTTTGGCAGGTGTCCATAAGGTATTTCATATATCTCATCTTCGCAAGTATGTGCATGATCCAGAGACTACTATTCCTCCGATAGGGTTGGATAACTTAGTGGTAAAGCCTAATTTGACTTTTGTCACACAACCAGTTTGCGTTGTAGCTAGAGATGAGAAAAGATTAAGGAACAAGACAGTCAGATTGATGAAAGTTTAATGGAGCGACAACGAGAAGGACTGTACTTGGGAGATAAAGAACAGGATTAGAGATACTTATCGTGATCTACTTTAAGGGTATGTCTATATTAGATTTATATAGATAGTAGCTAGTCAGTTAGACTAGTATGATTGTTAGGAGTTGTTACAGATGATTGCTATTCTTGGTATTTAATCCTTACTGAATTTCGAGGACGAAATTCTTTAGGAAGGGAAGCCTGTAATTTCCCTAAATTTTCATAACATTATTCAGAAGATTTAACTATAAAATTAAATAGGATAATGATGATAAGGAGATTGAGATTTGAGTAAATTACATAATAAGGCCATGCTTATTAACAAAGAAAATGGGCTTTAAATAGGTTTAAAAGTTAATTAATCTACACATAGGCATATTAGTAAATTTGCCAATTTATTACACACGGCTATAACTTCTCATTTTTGTCTACTCACGTCTTATTTCTCACGGTCATAAATACAAATCTAAAACCTAAACTAAAGTTGGCTATTACCAAGGAGAAATGAAGTAATTTTAATCTAAAGCTAAGGATAAAAGCTAGGGAGGATTAATCAACAACAAATCTCAAATTGCTTATCAAGTTTAAGGTGAATAATAATCTTCTACCATCTCTATTTTATTCTATGATTATACGATTTCGAATTTATGATTTAAATTCGTTTTCGTGATAAATTAGATAATGATATGCTTGAGTTATATTATGATGATTTTTTTAATTCGTAAGCATATGAATTTGTGTGATTTCAGCATGAAATCGAGAATATATGATTTCAGATTGCCATGGAAAAAATTTCTGTTAACTAAAACATGATTTTGGAGATAGATTTTAATTTTTTGAATTTTTCAAGCTATGAAAATTTTATTATGGATTTTTGATGAAAGATATGATATATCGGGTGTAAAATTTATTTCGAGAATTTCTGGAAGAAATTAGTTCTAAAATTTTACTATGTTTGGTTACATGATGAAATCAGTTTTCCATGATTTTTTGGGATTTTTCGCCGTTGATCTATTTACAGAAATAAATTATTTTAATAAGAAGGGCTTTTGCAAATTGTCGATTTTTGTTATATGAAGAGGTTTTAACAGTAATTTCCTTTAATTTGGGTCTGAATTAATGCGACAATTTTAAAAGTAGAGTATTTGAAAAAAAAAATATGGTAACAAATTAATAGTTTGCAAATAGACAAGTTGTTAGAAAGTAATTACTTAAAGTTGCTATAATTAAGCCTTTAAACTAGAAAAAAGTGTTCCGCCCCTATTAGTAAGGACCTTTCGACTCCTCTGATTCCGCCTCGTCCCAATCAAAACCCACACAGTCGAAACCACCATAGTCGAAACAAATACACAAGATATTACTTAGAAGGTATGCAGTGGACTGGAAGGAAGGCGGAAGCCATGGTGTCAAAAGGGTAGCTATCGATGGCGTAGAAACCCTACTTTGTTTTCAAAAGTCAAAGTCTTTCCTAGTTTTACCTAAACTTTTGGATAGTTGAAAGCTTTGCTTTTGAAAACGATTATATAACTAACTTAGAAAAAGGTTGTCATGTGGTGTTAAATTGGTTTAGAAAGAGTACTTTTTCTTTAAATTATTGCTTTCGAAAGGGTAGGTTTCGTCCCGGTCGAAACCAAGCCGCTAATCCCGCTTCGACTACATTGAAATCATCTATGTTGTCGAAGGGGTTACTTCTATTTTACTTAAGCCTTTTTCCTAATTGCTTTCGATAGGATTGACGGTTTCGAAGGTGATGGAGTCGGAAGGGTTTCGACTGTCCTTAAAAGTTTTGTTTTAAAGGTTTTGCTTTTGACGAAGATGGTTCCAACACCATCAATTTTTCCTCAAAAAAATTTTTTGGTTTCGAAAGGGATACTTTTGTATATAAGCATTTTGACATAATTGATTTTTAAGATAAAAGCCAATGCTTTCGAAAGGGGTGCTTTCAATTGTTTCGAAGTCTATATTTTAAAAGGATGATTTGATACCATCGAAAGGTATAGTAGGTTTTGAAAAGAGATTGTTTATTAAGGGTTTCGAAAGGTATGTATTCAATGTTTTAAAATAAGGTCTTTTCTTTCGAAGGAGGCTATCCAGAGTTTTGAAAGAGATGTTTTTATCATTTCAAAACATAAACCCAATCTCGATTTAGAGTAATAACCATGGCATAAACAAAAGATTTTGAAATGTTATCCACATTGTTATTAACACATAACTGTATTTTGGGGGAAAGGCAAAATAACCAGTTAGTTTGACCCAGCAATGAATATACCTTAACAGATGTTAAAATTTTAACTAAAGATATTGGCAGGGACCAATAGGTTTATAGTAACCCTATGAAAAATGTATGATGTTAGCACGGACTAATAGATTCATAGTCAGCCCATGAAAACTATGATTTGATACTGGCAGGGGCCAGTAAGTTTGTAGTTAGCCTATGAAAACTATATCCGGATTAAGATATTGGCAGTCAGCCAATAAGTTCCTAGTTAGCCCATGAAAACTAGGATAAGAAATAAGATATTAGAGTTACCAATAGGTTATTAATGATCACATGAAAACTAAGTAATTGGATAGATGGTCCTTAACATTTTAACATGTTGATAGTGACCATAGAAACTATAATTGAGACAGATGGTCAGAATGAATGGGTATGGGTAATCTAGAATTGATTTATTCTTTTTGCATATCATCATAATATTTTGAAATACTACGTTTTAACCATTGTGGATGCAGCAGCACAGTTTATGGTTTTATAAATGTTTTTAGGATACTAGCGAGGGGAAAACCTGTTCTGCTAAGCGGTGTGGTCTCATTAGATATCTAAATGGTTTGAGATGGTAAATTAATATTCATATCATTATTTATGTCTGACTCAAATTTTTTGTTTTCCCCTTAAACTCTCGGATACTCAATTGATTTTGAGTAGGTTGATAGTAAAGGTTTCCAGGTGATCTTTTAGATGAATAAAAGCTTCCAAGGATGTGCAAGAGGCGGGATAGTTATTAGAGTTCTATTATTTTCGCTGTGCGTTCTGTTTGTAAAGGAAAAATGTTTTCATTCATATATATACTCTGATCTACCAAGGGGCATCTTCATTTATCGCTCTTTGTGTATTTTGTAATAATTATATGTTATCTAAACATGGTCTATGAATTGGGATTATGTAATCGATTTGGAATATTTGGAAATGGAATGCGGAATTTGTTTTGCTGTTTAAATTTTTTCCATATTCTTATGTTTATGTGTATCTATGTATCTAATGTCGCCGTGTTTGGTCACCAAGGATTATAAACTATGATTGACTGCAGCATCCATAGTCATTAGTTTTGGGTCTTCAAATAAGGGGGTGTTACAGTCTCTCTACAAAAGTCCCATGTACATCTCATACATACATACATACATACATACATATATATATGCACTTCGAAGTGTGCTATAGCGACCTATTCATTACGAAAAGACTCCGACTTCTTCATTTTATCCCCTACAACACAATGGTTATTTATGTCATCCACTATTAAATGGGATCAAACAATAATATATAGTCATATGGGTTCCATGTAGATCATATAATGTGTCATCCATTTTCCAAAGCGAGAATCCAAACAATTCAAACAACCAATAATAAATTATCATCCAAGCATTCAACAATAATATATAGTAACACATATATCATATAGTTTATTTAAAGGTGAGTTAACTCACCTAAATTCCAGTTGACCCTTTCGCATTTCGGTTTGGTCTAAAATCGAACGACATTCGGTTTTAGCTCGAAATTCTACTAGTTGCAAATTCAAAACGAAATCAGTTCCAGCTTGTGGATGATGTTGATACGAATGGAGCAAAAAAATTGAGTCCAAATCCAATCTCATATGAGTAGGATATCGATTTTATAAGCTTCCGTAATTAATTAAAGAATTAAATTTGCTCGATAACCAAATTAAATATTAATTACCCTACTCAACCTATCTTCTTCCTCCATCCCTAATTCATGCACACCTGCTATGCACATGGCCGTGTATTGGCCTCCACTCTCTCCTCATATCTCACTCCACACTTGACGATCGCGCCAAACGGTTTCCATTCTCCTTCTCTCCATGAGAGCTAAATAACTCAACCCTTCACGATAGACTCGATCCTCTCCACATAAACATGACCTGGTAGCTCCTGTACGCGACCTTAAACTATCATGTTTCTTAAATCATCATCATTCTATCTAGAACTTCGGCCATCGGCACTCTACCACACGAGAGACAACCCTATACCCTCCAATCACCTAGCTCGACCTAAAAGCGAAACTCTAGTTCATGCTCAACATGTCGATCTCATCAAACCACGGCCTCTCCAATCAAGACATATATGGATGTGAAGATCTCATCAATACGATCTCAAAGAAACTTGTTTTGTATTAGTTCGTTGAGTAGATTTGTTTATTTTTAATTTTAAAGGAACAACCATTTTTCCTTTTCTTTTCTAGAACATGCAAAATGAAAAAATAGGAAAGAGGAAAAGTGAATATGAAAGAGGGAAAACTTAAAATGAATTTATCCAATTTTATTACCCAATTCCAAATATTTCACTTCAAATATAAGCAAACCTAAATCCACCAACAAACCAAGATTCTCAAGCCACGTTACATCAACTTTGAGGTTTGTTGAAATTTTTTGAACTCTGATTTGATTTAAAATGTTTTGATAAGAGAGTTTTGCGGTACTTTAATATACAATATTCCATTTATGTGCGAACCGCGAATGATGGAAATAAAAATATGACCGTGCACCAAAATGCGATACGATCGTAAATCAATGATAAAATACACATAATATTTTATTTTGTGGAATTTCAAAAATTTGTCATTTTCCCAAAATATGCTAAACGATAATTTAAATATTCTCCAAATAATTTTTCTAGAAAAATCGAATAAATTCACTTAAAAATATGACACTAAAAATCAAGTCATTTTATTAACAATTGATTTTCTAGTTATTTATTCGAACCGTTTAATATTGTAAATAATTTACAATATGAGTTCGACGTTATTATTGATTAACTAAAGGGTGTTAAATAAGGCTATTAAATCGATTTAATTAATATTTTTAACTCACAATTCAGATATTTTAATACCTCCTATATTTTAATATAAGTTATCTACATTATTAAACGCCAGTTATTTAAATATTTAAAATTAATTAAATATTCAAAATCAAAATGATAAAATGTCATGACGTTACAGCGAGTGTGGTGTACAAACATCGAGTAAACGAGCAGGTAAAAACTGGTGGAATGGGACATCGAGTTGATATTTGTTCAGTTATTCCTTGTATGTAGACAACACTTGAACCCAGATAGTAATACCGTGGTGATACATATATGTGAATATGAGGTGATGCTCACTACGGTGAGTAAAGCTATGTGCCAATAGATATATACGACTATGTGATGATATATATATATAGGAATGTGTATCACTTTGTTTCCTCCCATTATACATGGAGAAGTAAACCAGATTAGGCTAGTATCCATACTAGTGGAATAATTGGGGTGTCGTGCCCTGGATCTGTGAAATACTTATTATTATATAGTTGTGCGCCATCGTTGTGTGTGCTTTCCCCAGTGTCACATAGGCCACCTGTAACAACCTGGCTCGAAATAGGCCTAAATTCCGTTCCAAAAAACGGCCGCCGAAACATATACCCATTCCAAATCTGGATATTCATTGGAAAAGGTAACAACAATATAGAGCTATCACTATTCGTTTAAAACTCGCAGTGGAAAGAACAAAGTATAATAGCAAGTTATACCCGTTTATTTCAAAATAGATTAAAATGTCATATACTGAACAAAACATAGTCTCTACAGTAACTGTTAAATCAATTGTTCAAAAGTATTCTTTCGTGAGTACAATAAAAAGCATCATAAATAAATAACAATAACTGCCACAAGCTTTGCTCAGGCCATCTTCAAGCATCATCATCACCACTACTCTTTACTTAACCTGTGTTGTAATGAGGAGGGAGTTAGGACACGAAGTGTCTGGTGAGAAAAACCCTCGATCCTTATTATTTCAATACTTGGGCAGTATATGTCAACATAGGAACATGTCTTATGTGTTTTAAAACTACTTAATACTTCATATAAGGATAGGAGCATTGTTAATGTTTAACAATGCGAGAGATAGAACCCAAGCCACTTAATACTTTTTAATGAAAAATAGGAAGACTCTAACCATTTAAGACCTTAGTTGAGTTAGGCTTCCATCATATAATACTTATTCCCAAGGTGGACACAACATATGCATCTATCTAGTTGACATTGCATGGAAATCTCTTCAAACACTTAATAATCCACATTAAAGTGTACCTTTCCAAGATATCCTTAACTGTGAGCAATCCTAAACATTTAATACTTAATTTGGGGAAGAAGGAAGGGCCCTCAAACAAACACTTAATACCTCCAAAATCCTAAAGCAGGTCTTTCGTCTTATGACCAGTACCTACGTTGACTTCTCACATTAGCCCGACTATTCATAGGTACTGGTAGCCAGAATATCTGGGTGGATTTACTCTACATAATCAGGACTAACCACGCGTCATCATAATTACTTATCATAGGTGATGTCTCATATCAGCTCTAAGGTCACACTGCTAGTGCCAGATTAGCTGGGCAGACTTCCGTACGTCTTTTAACTTACTTTGCACCACTTATGACTTAGTCATATTTTACAACACTCTATATATTATCACACCTCTCACTGAGTCCATCAATTAGACTATACAAAAATTCCTTGTTGCTTTGCATTAACAAATCTATTACCAAATCAATTACTTTCCTAAGGGAGATTTAATGACGCTCATTTCCTAATTAACTGCATAATTAATATATTAGAATTGCACACTATTTATGGCAATTAATATAAAAGTAAATACATGCTTATTATTTTCTATGCGCATGGAGGTTAGGCACTAACTAACGTTAAAGGTCTATTCATTTCTAACAACAATAATACAAGTCCTTCTTTCATATTATCAATGGTGCCATATTTCCAATATCCATAACAAGGGATTTCAATATCTTTGACAAAGGATTTAACGTTCATATCCAAAAATTGTAATATACAGATATGTACCTGATAAAAATTTCAACTCGGTCTATCACATTAAATCACGGAATTATCTCAAAAATATAAATTGCAATTCAAGTTTCAATCTCTATTCAACCCCTCTTTTACGAAGAATTTAAACATTTCTCTTTTATTTTCATATGGAATAAATGGTGTAAACTACAAATAAATTCATATTTTACACCATATTCCTTAAATGAAATTTCATAATCAAATTGGAATTAATGAGGAGTAGAATAGAAATTGAAATCATGAAAAACTGTAAAAGCTACATATTCCAACAATTTAAATGTAAACAATTGACGATTCCAACAAGAATTCACATTTCGAATTATAAGAGTTTTTGGGGCTTTCATTTTGTTTTATTTTCGTAAACCCAAAACTCCCAAGGCATATTCAAATCCATAACATACTAATCAATTACTGAAATAAAAATGCTAAGATTTCCACTCACGATTGATCCTTAGCTTTGCTTCTCTTTGGATTTGAAATACTCCTTATAATCTCCTTCAGATCTCTTCTTATTGATGTACACAACAAGGGATTTGTATATATATTAGATTTAGAAAGATTAGAGGAGAAGATGATTAGAAATTAAGGTATAAATAAAGATAGGTATATAGGATTCCTTACCTAGAACCCTAATGGAGTTTTTTGAATCTAAGAAGAGATGAACTGACATAGCTTCATTGATGCTTCCAAAATATTTGAAAATAAAAGTGAGGTGTCTAGGGTTTTATTTATAGAGGTTGAAACGTACCAGAACCATAAGATGAAATAGGCTAAAATACGGATAAATTTGGAGCGTTCGTTGATAGGAAACCCTAGCCGCTGCTAATTGGAGTTGTCGACCCCCCCTCCCCCATATGCATCGATCGAGCGTAGCGGTCAATCGGTTGGGGTCGACCTCTCTGCCTATTTTGGAAACATAATTATTTTTTTACCATTGGTTTTATTTAATTCCTTTATTATACTTTTAACTCCTATTTTGGAAACGTAATTATTTTTGTACCGTTGGTTTTATTTAATTCCTTTATTGTACTTTGACAATAGTTTTTAAAGTTAACTATTTCTTAACCCCCAAGTCCAATCTTAGTTAAATTTAAAATTTAATTATTTATTTGAATTTGAACTCAAATTAAATTGTTTTAAACCTCAAAACTTTAAATGCCCGTAACTTCTTCATTTGAGCTCCGATTTCAGCATATTATACATTGAAACAGTTCATAATTTCACCATGATCGTAGTGGTACAACTTTCCACTTTCCAACTTTTACAAAATTTCTACTTTTATCCTTGCTTAATTCAATTTAATTTACTTATATAATTTTTAATGATTTTATGGGGTGTTACATTCTCCTCCGTAAAATGGATTTCATCCCCGAAATCTTTTCAATGGACGAACAGCGTAACGCGCAGTGACATCCATGTTATACAACCAAAGTGCAATATGATTATGTACTGCATCCATGCTATAAATGAGTTCTGCCCTAGCATGAATGTGTGATCGTGTCATGCAAGTATATATTCAAGTACCCTAAATATGCATAAAAGGCTTCTACATGAGTGTAAAGTCATTATGATGAGATGTTGCAACCATCTTCTACCATCCAATCTAGCAACCACAATGCATCCAAAATCTCAATTTTAGAGAGAATAGTTTACCAAAGAAAAGTTTAGGATGAGAAGTCCTCATGCCTCCACCAGACTTTCTCCCCATTATACTTGGACCAATTTAATTTCTTTATTGCGAAGCTTCTTTGTTCCGTTCTCCATAATGCATGCAGTGGCATGTGTAGCTATTGGCTTCATCTCCCCAGTTGATTAGGCTCTACCACAATTTCCATGCTGTGAAGGTATTTTCTCAAATGCAAAACATGCAAAACGTCATGGACTCCTGTCAACTTATAGATTTTCTTATTTTCCCAAATATTGGGAAAGGCCCAATAAATTTTGGTGCCAACTTTTCCGACTTTCCAAACCTTACGATTTTCAGATGCTGCCTAATCAACTCTAACTTTCTAAAGTCTCTTAATTCAAATCTGGTCTGAGTAGAATTTTGTTGGTGGTTTCTCACCCACAATTTGGCGATTTGTATTGCCTCACATAAAGTGCTTCAAGGGTGCCCTACCAATTGTCTATCGGTGACTAGTATTATATGCAAATTCTACTATGTGTAAGTGCCGCTTTGGATGTCCTTCAAAGTCCATGGTTCAAGCTCTCAACAAATTCTCCAAGCCCTCATTCACTCCTTCAGTTTGTTCTTCAGTCTTTGGTTGGTAAGCAGTGCTAAGATTTAACGAAGTTCCAAAAGCTGCCAGCAAACACCTCCAAAATTTGCTAGAAATTAAGGGGTCCCTATTACTAATGATGCTAACCGAAATTATTAGAAGTCGATCCTCCTCCTTGATTTGAATCTATGCTAGAGACGCTATGGTCCTACTGCCCAAATGAGAATAAAAGGATCTCTTTCTCTCCTAAAAGCAATTTTTTTCTTACCTTTTTTTCCATCCTTGTCCAATAGAAAATTCTCTTGATATGTGTATATATTTTACCTCTTTGTCGAATGGTGACACCCTGTGAGCTAAATTTTATTTTTTTTCCAACATTCCAAAGTTTTGGGATTGAAACGTTTATCTACTTTAGGTTGCTAACCTAATTCCTCGATAACTTCTAGTCTTACTTGTGGTTTATTACTAGTTAAGTGTCCCCATAAAATTTTCTTACTTACATTGCTTCTCAATATGTATATATTTTTCAAGTGGTTTATTCCCATTCATAAAATCAACATAGGAATAAAATACCACATCATTCATTTTTTCAATAACCAAAGGAGATAACTAGTGATTACAACCCGAGAACTCTATAAAAAAAATTGTTGGAAGCTGTCATTTATTATCAAGTGGTATAAATGGTTTTGAGGTCCTAAAACTCCTTACTAAATTAAGATGTGTATTTCTTAATTTTCCATTCCATTATTATCTGTTTTTCTTAATTTTCCTTTTTTGTTTCTAATAAATGTGGTCCATCCATAGCAGTTTATCATTACAGTCAAAATTAGACATCCTCAATTAATCCTTATTTTATCAACCTTCTTCAAGTTCTAAAATTTATCAATTACTTGGATCCAATTCTTTCATAAATGCCACATTAAGTCTCCCTAATCAGTCCCACTTAATTCATTTTTCCTCTCATTAATTACAAATTTATTGCCCATTAAATTTGTAATCAACGTCCATAAATTTTAATCCATTAATTACTAATTAATGCGCATATAGTCATAATTTATGATATATATATATACATATATATTGTTTGTGTTAAGCGTAGTTATACATATATACTAATTTACAAACTAGAATGCTCATTTCCACATTTTTAATTTATTAGAGCAATCCCTGAAAATGACTACCATTATAATTTCCCATAAATTAACCATACATTGAATTCTTGCTTTTTTAAATTTACAAAGAATTATTTCTTTTGCTTTATTGAAAGAGACAATGTAAATAATGGAAATAATATTCACATCATGCACGTTTATTTTCCTTTTTGGCACACCCTTTATTAATTCAAACAATGGGATTTTGTCCATATTTTGGAATATTGTAATTTATGGAAATTACACGAAAACTGCTCCAAATAAATTAAACATGGAAAGTTATATTTAGGCTATCTAGGACAATCTAATTCATAGCCCAATTATAGCCCAATTATAGATCTGAAATATCTTTACAACTTTACCAACCTCTACTAATAGAGGTTTGAGATTGATTTCAAATTTTTAAATTAGATTGTACATTCTGTTCTTATTTTCATATCCTAAAAACTTTAATATGTCCTACCTAGGTAGTGACCCTTATCTACTCCATAAAAATTTAGTTTTTTCACTATATTTTTTTATAAAACCAAAATTTCAACAACATACAAAATAGTAAACTATTTTCATCATACAAATAAACTTATTATATTAAATTCTAAATCAACATTTATTACCTTATTTCTTGTCAAACTTAAAATTTCACGAACATAAAGTACTAAATTCAAAATATTCCTCTCTGAAAATACAAACTTGGAAACCTTCAACAAGAATTCAGAATTGCTAAGTTCTAAGAAGTAGCAAAATAATTTCTCCTTTTAAAACTCTCTTCGTCAAAGACTTATCCCTTTATAAGTTAGACTTTAATTCATAGCATTCAAAAATCGCTTAGTTTTCAAAAATAAACTATATAAAACTTCCCTCAATGACTTGCTATAATAAAGACTTATTCCTTCTGAAAATAAGATCTTCAAACAAAACCTTCAATACTGAATTGTCATTCCAAAATAATAGACTAGACATTTATTATTCCAAAGATTTTCTGGTTACAAGACATTTATTTTATTTTAAAATATACATTAACATCTATTGCTTTATTACTCAAAATATATAGTCATTTACAAAATACCTTTTATAATTTTTTTCAAAACTTTGAAATCTTTCGCATTCTTTCTCTTGTCAGTTCCAACAATATTCTTATTCAGAAGTTCTACAAAGAGGAAAAAAGTATATGTAAAATTTTCATATTTACATAGATAGTTTTCTTTATATACAAGAATATCCAACTAATTTATTAGTTACCATCCAAATCCATTCAGTTGTAAAATATGCATTTTTAAAACTTTAAATGATAGGAAAATGGGGTAATCAAAGATAACTTCTATCTTATTCCTGTTACTCTTCTCCTATATAATATTCCATTGGATGAAAATTTCCTCTTTTACTACTACCTAAATTTCAGCTGTAATTCTCATATTTCCTTATATAGAAATGTCCCTCATACCCACTACACCACAAAAGGCTTTTAACAACGTTTGATAAACGCTGTAATATGATACAACAGCGTTATTAGAAACGCTGTATAACGACATGCTGTCGTATATACATAACTTACAACAGCGTTTCTATAAACGCTGTTGAAACATCTCTGTGACAGCGTTTATTACGAGCTGTCAATAATGTTTTCAACAGCGTCTATAACGTGCTGTATTATGTTTTCTAGACGCTGTTATTGAATCATCAACAATTTCGACAGCATGTTAAAAACGCTGTTATTGAATCATCAACTATTTCGACAGCATGTAAAAAACGCTGTTATTGACAATTTCAAGATAATTACAGCACGAATTAAACGTTGTTGTTTCTTCATTGACAGCATTAATCAAACGCTGTCTTCTATTTATATAACAGCTTCAATATTCCACTCTATTTTTGAATATTCCAAAACTATATTTTAAGCATATTCAAGCAACTAGTATATATAACAAGTTCTAATAACTATTAATTAGTTACATAAACTAGTTAAGACAGTATTAATAAACAAAAGACATCCATAAACCAAGTTTCAATAATATCCATAAACAAAAATGGTTTCTCCAAAAAACACCTAAATCAAATACATCTCTATCACCTAAATCAAATACATCTCTTTCACCGTCGCAAAGAACAACCCATAAGTTTCTATCACGAACTCCTCCCCTCAAATCAAAATTTGATCACCTTCATTGCAAACCATCACAACCACCTCCCACTGCCTTCTACTCCTCCACAACATACACCAATCTGAACACACTACTTTACAAAACCATGCTACTTCAATCTCCCTTGCACACCACTTCCTTTACCCAGAACAAACTTCCCTAAACCTCTGCACACCACCCAGTCATTCAACCACTTCAGCCGAGCCACTGCAACTTCAATGCAAACTCCTTCACTTCAATCTACATCGCCTGCCTCTTCAACATTCACTGTTCCACCATACAAACAGTTCCTCTTTCACCGCATTTTCTGTTACATCTCCATGCAAACAACATACACAACAACAATACCCACACTTCCTCAGCAAACCAGAAATCACCACCTAGTCATGCCAATCCTGAACCATTCAGCCCAGTCGTGCCAATCCCGAACCATCTCAACAACCTGCATATTATCCAAACAAACAATGACACAGTAAATACTGCCACAACTTGAACTTTGATTTATTAAAAAAATCTGAAGTTAGAAGGGAAAGAAATCAATGCTTGCTTATAGAAGCTAATGCATTGAATTAAGTTTATTAACAACTAAATCTTAAAGTCTAGTAAAATGCATAATAATTCAGCACCTAAAGCTAGCATAATACTACTGTTCAGTAGATGTTTGTTTCCTAAAGTTTGAGATAATCCATTGAATAATAGGGAGATGGATCAAATTTGATATCATAAACAAAACAAATGACAAACTGAATATTTAATGATTAAATTGCACTAATTCCAAAGAAAAATAATGATGTTGCTAAAAAACAACTTAGTAATATAAACCTCAAAGGAAAGAAGTCAAGTTTTCATGCCACATTACTAACAGTAAATTCAATAAGTTATGAATAAAAATACCGATCAGGCTATCAGCCTATATATTTTAACGTTTGAACTTTGAATGAAACATACCGTTAATGCAGCTAATGGCGAGCCACCATCCAGAGAAGAATGGACCCAATCACTTTTCAAAAAAGCTTCATAAAGTTATCTCTGTATCCAAAGCCCAAAAAAAGTTTCCTTTTTCAAATTCAATTTGGAATAATATACTTCATAAATGCAATATCACAATAAATGACAATCAAGACAAGAAATACCTAAGACTTGCCAATTCTCCTCGAATACTTACTTAAAAATTATAATATTACCATTAAAAATCATCATATTTAAGTACGAATCATTTTGCATAATCAAAGCTTGGAATTTAAATACTTAATTTTCTGACTTTAAATGATTTTCACTGCAAATTTCTATTTTAGGAATAATTACTAGATATACATTCTTGAAACTATTTTTAAAAGTGATATCACACTCTTATAACCATTTTTCACTCAAAGATCAAGGCCTAAAATAGATTATAGGAAGAGCAATCGAATTTATTTTAATGGATGGGAACCTGTAATACTAACAGGGTGATATATATACACACATATACAGATAGGCACAGGTATTTCTAAATTTATATACATGCATTTATATCCATAACAGAACATTTCAAGTTATCACCCATATCCATCATCACAGGCATCAAGTATCAATTCAGATATCAAAACATATAGATGGGTTCAAGTGAGTTTGCTCACCTGTCAGTGGAGAACAGAGCAGTATATATTTTTTTCTTTTTATTTGATCTGGATTTAATTTGAATCTGCATTTTACTTCTACCTGATCTTTGAATCACTTGAAACTTGATTTGTTTTTGGAATTGCTTGATCTTGACCCTTGTTCCAGATTGAAGATTTTGACTCAGCTTTTGTTCTGAATCTTGGTTTACAGGTTTTGAATTTGAAAACTTTCAGACTGGGAATGTTTTTGATCAGGCAACCACATATAAATGGTTTTCAATGGTTTTGAATTTGAAAACTTCCCACTTCAACCACATATCAAGCACTTATCCACTACAAACAGTTACAACAGTCATTCAAAACCATCCCACAGCAACAAAACAAACATTTAACCATTTTTGTTTCAGTCACAAATGCAGAAGACAATAAGCAAATAATACCAAACTGAAAAAGATTGAACTAAATATTAAATCATTTAGTTCATCATCAAGCCATGCCAAGAAGAGTTATCAGAAAATCATCATCATTCAACTATTTGGCTGCTTTCAGTTTTTTTATTAAGAAAATCAAGAAAACTGAAACTGAGATCATCATCAAGCCTTGCCAATGATCAAGATCACTGGCTGCTCTCCGATCCAATACAAGAAATTAGGCAAGTTCACCTGAAAATTTTGCTTTCATTCAGCATTTGTCTGCGAATCAAGTTCTTGGTTCTCTCTTTCATTTTAATATCTTGTTATTCATTCCATCTTTGAAGAAATGGACCTTGAGGATCTAGTACGTTCTTCTTATATTTTTGTTTCTTAGGAGTTGAATCTTATTTAGACTGAAAATTGAAACTGGTTTTTAATGCATCAATCCACCAGTGGACTGATCCCCATATATTGCTTAAGATAGAAGCAAATATGTTTCTTCGCCTTTCATTGAATAATTTTTCAGAACTCAGTGACTGTTCAGACGTCCAATCCTGAAATCTGTAATGGGTTTAAAAAAGACTCAAATCGATTATTCAACAAAACTTGGAAACAGGTGAATATGGTGTCATCATTAACAACATACTGAAAATTACCATAAAGAAAAAGAAAATGGGGACAAAATGAATGTGATCCACTAGTTATGAACATGTACTGCTAGTATATTCTTTCATGGTAAGCTTGGTCTGAATAACAAATGATTATTACTGTTAATGTAAATATAATATGGCCATATAAATATTAAGTTAAGTTTAAACAATCTACAAACATCATTAGACCGGTTTACAACAATTAAAAGAATTTATTAACATTTGAAGAAAAATGCATTAACATTTTACAAAGTTCCTGCCAAAAATGGTTTTCAAGATCAAAATAAACTCAATCTTTGTTATTATGTACTTCACTTTTGGACAAAAAATTGTACAAATTTTTCCAATACATGAATGGAAGAATTTCTTAACCTTTAATTTTACAATACTTTTGGACAAAAATTGTACAAATTTATCCAATACTTTTGGACAAAAATTTTACAAAGTTTCACCAATGATGTCAGAAATTTCTTAACCTTTAATATAAAAGAATTGAATCTATAATGTTATTGAACTCAATTTGTCATTATAAACCGATGTTCAGATTCTCAAAGTTATTTGAATGTTTGTGATAATCCCCCTACTGATGTTCAGATTCTCAAAGTGCAGGAGTTTACTTGCAGCTCATTCGAACTATAAGTTGAGAAACGCTAACTTGGCTTTTAAGACATGCAAAGTTCAGCAATATCCATTCACTGTTAACCAAATGATCTCACCATTGGATTAGGAACAGTATGCTTCAGAAATAATCAGGTATATAACATAAAGGAAATTACTTGCTGAAAATAACTAAATAATATTATTAGTTACCTTTGCGTGATGAGAATTTAGGTTACCTTTGTGCCATCACAGCATGAACCGGAGTCCCACACGTAGGGTGAAGCAACACATCCAGCCCAGTAAAGGAGCTTAACCAAAGTCCAGAATCTTCAGATTACCTATGATATTGATAAGGCAAGAACTAAATAGCATAAAATTTAGGAATCTTCCCAATTTTTATGCTATTCAACTATGCCTCATCAAATTTAGGAATCTTCCCAATCTTCCCAATTTTACAAATAGCGGTTCGGGTATAATATAGCCAATTGGGCTGTGTATCTGAATCGTCCCACATAGAGTTGCACACTATAAATGCAACTATATCATGTACAAACTGAAGCAATTACAAACTGATTGAATAAAAAGCAATTGCTATTGTATATCAATTCTCTTGCTAAACATAGTTTTTCAAATTCTCTATCATGGTATCAGAGCTGTTTCAAGCTTAACGGCATTGAAATCAGATTTTGAAGAAAGAAAGAAGTCAAGATATCATCAGAGAATTATCATCATCTGATATCTTGATAACCCATCAGGTATATCTCATCATTTGGATTACATAATTGATTTTTCTTATTAAAACAGGTGTCGTGCCAAAGAAATCAACAAGTTTCTGACTGCAACAAGTTTTTAAGCAAATTCCAAAGCAAGAAGATTCAGAAAAGAAAAACAGATATCAAGAAAGCAATCAAAGGCAGAAAGAAAGTAATTGCCCTGCCAAGAAATCATCAGAACACATTCAACATTTGATTCTGGCTGCAACTAACCTGAGCATACTGCATCTGAAGCAATCTTGCAACTGCAAGTTTCTGAATCATCAAGCTAGTTATCTCTTTTATTGATTTCAACACGGCTGAAGGAGACACCAACTCAGAAACCTCTGATAATATCACCAATCCTCAACAACAAACTGCAGAAGCAGCTGGAAAGTTGATCAAGCCTGTCCTTAGCCCACAAAGTCAACTTATCACCATCCATTTTGAAGAAGATAATCATCTTCTATGGAAACTTCAAGTTGAAACTGCAATTCAAGGATTAATCTGCAGTATGTTAATTGATCACCAATATTTCTTCTCACATTGCAAATTTACTTCAAAAGCATGAAAATATATCCTTGAAATATAATGTTTCATACAATTTAAGATGAAGCCGTGTAGGAATGTTCATAATGGAGAATGTTCATAACTCTTTGATGCTCATTTCTAATAGTGGTATGCTATATACAGGATTCAACAAATCAACAAGCCCTACTCGGTAGAATTACGTACATCTGATTCCAAACTCAGTTCAAAAGCCACTTTAATTAACTTATTGTCAACTAGTTAACATGTTAAGTAAATATATGTATATGCGAGCATAGAATCATTTTGATATTGCACCCTCGTAATTCACTCTAAAAGTAAACTACAATCAAAATAATAACCAGTAGTAGTTGAACTTATATGATATAATAGTGCAAACAACCTAGCTAACATGTCTATCACATAACATGAAGGATATAAATATAATAACTGTGTTTTACATGGTTTGTTTTCTATGCAGTGGACAACACAAAGTCGCAGTAACCTAACGTCACTTGATAATGAACCCAATTGATGAGGTATGAAACTATTATCTCAACTCAAAAATACGAAACACACTTGAATTGCTGGATGCAGCAAAAGATGTAAATTTTTCGGGCAATTGTTATCTTAAGTTTGCTTTCATCTTCAATTTTCATAAACCGAAATCATTTACGTTGAGCTTTTATTCCAAACTTTACTGTTATTGTTTCCAAACCGAAATCATAAAGTGAAGCAGTTAAATTTCCAAACTGAAAACTAGGGTTGAGAAAAAACGCTCACCAGTTTCCCGTTCTGTTGAGTTTAGGGTTACCAAAATCGAAGTCTAGGACAGAGATGCTAAACCAAAATCGAAGCGGTGGATGAAGGAAGATGATTTCTACTGTTGAAATCAAAATCGATGCATGGCCGAAAGTATGAAAATTATGAAGGGAGGGAATGGAAACTAGAAATTGGGGAGGGAATGGAAACTAGAAATTGGGGAGGGAATGGAAACTGAGAATGGAAATTGGGGAGGGAAGTGGCGGCAAACGAAATAATCACTGATGTATGCGGTGCGGCAAACAAAATAAGCACGAATAGTTTTGTCAGCGTTCAACCCTTAAAAACAATATTCTCACAAACGCATTCTACAGCATTAAAGTTTTAAACGCTGACAATGACTGCTGTTAAAACTCATTTTTCTTGTAGTGACCTATCCTATCGTAAATTCTTATCATTTTTATTTTCTATTTCCCCATTCCAATCAGGTGTCATTTCCTTTTATACACCCTTTTTAAAAAGAAATTTAAGGAAAAGAACATCCAAATTTATAAAGTAGAAGAAATCATATAACAATAGAAGAATCCAAAAGTTGAAAGCTTTTTAGTTCAACAAATTTTAATTGAGAAATTAACAAATGAAAACCTTCTCTCTTTTTTTCAACTTTTCAAGTCATTACATTTCTAATTAAAATCATCTACCATTTTGTTTTTAAAATGTTTCACTGCTTTTAAAATTACATCCTCTTTCTAAACTTTTTACAAATGGTAGTATATTTCCAAAGCCGTCTAAAATCACTTTCTATCAAAAAAATTGAACTTATCATAAGATCTTCACTTAAGAATCTTTTGAAAGGCTCGTTTAAAATATTCAAGGAGCTTTCAAAAACTTTTTTATCAAATTCTTTCTCATAGGGTAGGGTTTAAAAATTGGCTTCAATTGTTCTTTCCTTTGAACTTTAATACTCAACCCTCTTAAAAATCTGGATATCTTCTTCTGGTGATTAATGTACAACTTAAGTACGCCTGTTTCATTACTTCTTTATACCTCATTTTTGAATTTTTACCAATATTATACCTTATACTATTTAATTAATACTTAACATTTTATTTAATACCTCCATAAATGTCATTCTTCCGTATTAAATAGTCGTTATGTTAATGGACGTTTCTTAAATACATTTACTTTCTTATTAAAATTTTACTTATTTAACTTCTTCCTTTTCTTTCCATAATTACCTTAATGGTCTCATTAATCAATTAAATTTCTTGCGACTCCTCACTTATTGCACATTCACCATCTATATTGTGGTCATGCACTTCACCACCTATTCAGTTTCTAATGTGCTTCCTTTATTGTGGTCATGCACTTCTCATCCTCACGATACAATCTTCACTTCTTAAATAACCGAAGTAGGAGTATAAATTTAACTCGACTTATTTTTCAAACCCACAGTCAGTCGCCCATCCTTTCTTAATATGGTCATAACTATTTCTATAGTCGAAATTTATAGAGTTAGATGTATATTCAAAATAAGTACATATATTTATAGTAAAACATTTTCAAAAATAATAAGTACACCATTCATATGTATAGTTTCCCAATTGAGCAGGTAACCTAAGCTCTGATACCGAAGGTAACAACCCACCCGAAATAGACCTAAATTCCTACCCAAAAAAGACCCATAGATACTTAGACCCATTCCAAAGATGGTTGTTGGTAAGTAAAATTAATAACAATATAGAGTTATAATTATTCTTTCAGAACTTACAGCAGAAGGAACAAAGCACAATAGAAAATTGTACCTATTTATTTCAAAATAAATTCAAATATAATACAGAACAACACGTTCTGTTACATCATTTGTTCAAAAGTATTCTTACATGGGTATATAAAAATCATCATAAATAAATAACAATAAATACCATAAGCTTTGCTCCTGCCATCTTCAAGCATCATTATCATTATCACTCTTCCTTAACCCATGTTATAACGAGGAGAGAGTCAAAACAACAAGTGTCTGGTAAACAAAAACATCGAGCCACATTATTTCAGTACTTGGGCGGTATAAGACAAAATAGGAATATGTCTTACGTGTTTTAAAACCATTTATAATTCATATAAGGAAAGAAGGTGGGTTCTCAATCAATCATTTAATACCTTCCATTCCTGAAGCAAGTTTCCTAATCCACTTAATACCTTTTAATGGAAAATGGGCAGAATCTGACCATTTAAGACCTCAATTGAGGTAGGCCTTCGTCATTTAAAACCTATCTCCAAGGCTGACTCCACATAGGCATCCATCTAGTTCACACTGTACAAAAATCTATTTCGACACTTAATACTTCCCATTCAAGTGGACCTTTCCGGGATATCCTTAACCATGCCTAAAACTAATCCCGACCATTTAATACTTTATTTCGAGAAGAAGGCGGGTCCTCAAACAAACCACTAACTACCCATAAAACCCCGAAGCGGATCCTTCGTTTTATGACCAGTATCCACAGTGACATCTCGCATTATCCCGATTATTTGTAGGTACTGTAGCCAGATTAACTGTGAATATTTACCCTATGTAATTGGGACTAACCTTGCGTCATTGTAGTTACTTATTATAGGTATGTCTCACATACACTCCAAGGTCACACTACTGGCATCAGATTAGCTCGGCAGACTTCCATGTATCTTTTGACTGACCTCGCACCACTTATGACTTAGTCATATTTTACGTTACTATATATTATGTCACATCCCACCTTGTCCATTAATTAGGTTATATAAGAATTCCTTCTTATTTTTCCTTAACAAATCAATTACTTTCCTAAGGGGGATTTAATGTTGCTTGTTACTGAATTAACTGCGTAGTTAATATGTTACAATTGTATATTATTTACGGTAATTAATATATAAATAAATACATGCTTATTCATACATGTAGAGATTACGCTCGAAGTAATGTAAATGTCAATTCATTTCTAACAATAATAATACAAGTCATTTTTTCATATTATCAATGGTGCTATATTTCTAATATCCATAACAAGGGATTTCAATATCCTTAACAAAGGATTCAGCATTCATATCAAAAAATTGTAATATATAGACTTGTACATAATAAAATTTTCAACTCAATATGTCACATCGAATCATGGAGTAATCTCAAAAATAGAAGTGGAAATTCTAGTTTCAATCTATATTCAACCCCTCTTTTACAAAGAATTTAAGCATTTCTCTTTTATTTTCATATGGAATAAATGGGGTAAACTATAAATAAATTCATACTTTGCACCCTATTCCTTAATTGAAATTTCATAATCAAATTAGAATTAAAGAGAAGTGGAATAGAAATTAAAATCACCAAAGACTGCAAAAACTACATATTCCAACAATTCAAATTTAAACAATTGAGAACTCCAACAAGAATTGACATTTCGAATTATACGAGTTTTGGAGGGAGGGGTTCGTTTTTATTTATTTTCATAAATCCAAAACCTCTAAGGCATATTTTAATCCATAATATACTAATCAATTACTAAAATAAAATGCTAAGATTTCCTCTCATAGTTGGCCCATAGTTTTGCTTCTCTTTGGGTTTTGAATGCCCATTATAATCTCCCTTAGATCTCTTCTTATTGATATATATAACAATAGATTTGTGTATATATATTAGATTCAGAAAGGTTAGAGAAGAATAGGATTTGAAATAAATAATAAACAGAGATAAGTATATAGGATTTCTTACCTGAAACCCTAATGGAGTTTTTTGAATCTAAGAAGAGATGAGCCGATAGAGCTTCGCTGATGTTTCCAAAATATTGATGAATAAAAGTGAAGGGTCCAAGGTCTTATTTATATTGAAATGTACCAGAACCATAGGATGAAAAAAGGTTAAAAAGGATAAATCTGAAATGTTCATTGATAGGAAACCATAACCACCATCAATTGAAGCGGTTGACTATCCCATACACATCGCTCGACCCTAGGGGACAACTAGTTGGGGTCGGTGATTGATCCTTCTGCATATTTTGGAAAGGTAATTATTTTTATACCGTTACTTTTATTTAGTTCCTTTATTATACTTTTAACGTTAACGATTTATTAACCCTCAAGTCTAATCTCAGTTAATTTTCAAATTTCAAGTTTTAAATTTAATTATTTATTTGAATATGAATTTGAATTAAATTATTTTTAACCTGAAAACTTCAAACGTCCATAACTTCTTCATTTGAGCTCTGTTTTCAGCATATTATACATGAAAACAAATTAGCGTTTTATCATGAACGCAATGGTATGACTTTTGTAGCTAAATTCCAACTTTTACAAAAAACTATTTTTACCCCTACTTATTTTAATTCAATTTACTTATTTAATTCTTATTGATTTTACTTGGTGTTACACCACCAACCTATTATTGTAGGGGAACTTGCAGGGGTCATAATTGAGCTTTAGCATTGACTAGCACCCAATGGATATTGGATCACGATGGCCATTGAGGTAATTAAACATTGTAGGAGCCATGTCAGACTGACACATGTGTAGTCTACTGAAGCAAGTGTGCGCTATCTGAAACACGCCACACCCCTTAAAGTACCCAAAAAGGCACATTAAAAGGCGTGGTACATTGTAGGTATAACGAAAACTAACAGAGACTAAGATTCACAAGACAAAATAGGTAAAAACAACAGAAACTAAAATAATAACTTAATTAAACAAAGCATCATAATTACTTCATAAATAAGTCAAATACCAAACACAACATCCATATCCCAAAGCCCATCATGTCTTATGAAATAAAAATTCATAGTCTCAAAATGGAAGTACATAATATCCCACAAAATAAACTAGTAAGTAGAAAGAACAAAAGCTGAAATAAAAGAAAACATAGAAGAAATCTCCTCCAAGAGAACTTCATGCTGCAACAACCTACTGACTTCCTCGTTGATTGCTTAAGGGAGGGGAAGCAAAAATAGACGAGTGGGTCAGACTAAAACTCTGGTGAATGATAGTAATTACTCGAGTTTTTAAGCAAGACAAAGTAATAGACTCTACAACGGCTCTTCTCGGATCCACTTGGAGTTGTAAAATAATTTAAATTATAACGATTTTTTGCTTTGGAAAAGTTATTCCGTTTAGGGTCCTTTCTAGAAAAGTGAACCCAACTGGAGAAAATCTAGAATGAGAAAAAAGTGTTAGGTCTATGGGTCTATTTATAGGTGTAGAAGTGTATAGGACCATTGGATTTGAAGATTGAATAGGATACAACCAAGTCATAGGCTGAATAGGAGCCATCGGATGCAAACTGGAAGGACCGGATTGAAATAAAGGATGCAAATGACGTGAAAAATGTTCGTTGGAACATACTGGAGCGAAGGAACGATTCTTCGTTCCTTTACCTGAGGCGAGACGACCGGGCGATCGACCACCCTCTTGCCCAGGTTGGCCGGCCGGTCGACCTGGCCATATATTTTTATTTTTATTCTCGTTATCTTGTTTGTCTCGTATCTTGCTCATATTAGCTTAGTTTCTGACGTTCTATATATGGGAATTGACTAGAAAATTACCGTGGACACAATGGTGTAACTCCCGTGGCTCAATTCTCATAATTTAACAAAGCTATTTTATTATTTAATTTATTAAAAAATTAATATTATGGGTTAAATTCTAGGTTGTTGCATTCTCCCCTCCTTAAGGGATTTCGCCCTCGAAATCTCCAAGGATAAACGAATGTACTAAATTTTTTCATCCAATTCTATAGCTAACTACTCAATTATCAACCATTCATCCATTGTCCATAGGTTTTTGTAATGCAATTTATGGTACTTATGCAATTAGTATAATGTAAATGTTCATAACTAATGCAAAAGATTAGACGGTCTACTGATTTAGTTGACCTCCTTTTATGCAATCATGTCAGTACCATATATCCAAATAAATGAAAATTTTTCCTAATGATGACTGATAGTTCTTTGGCGTGCTATAAACATCACCCAAATGCAACAATCAAGTGATAAACATCCATTTACAGCAACCATGAAAATAAAATAAAAAGGTGCACACATTAATATGCATATGCTCTAGTGTCCTAATTAGGCTGATCCCTAAGGAATAATAGTGCCTAGTGTACCAGCATGCATCCAAAGCATCCACTATCAAGCTCTTGCGACCACTAGCATACATCATTCATAACATGTTTACATCAAATCCTACCATCCATAGTTTAAATCCTAAGTTCTACCCTCGCAAAGGAAAACAAAGGAAAGAACCTATTCAAATCTAAAGATGGAAAAGAAATGAATTCTAAAACATATTATCTAAAAGATGAGGATAGGTAGTAGAATCTTCTCTTCTGCTTCCGAAGTGGCGTTTGCAACATCATCTCCTCATTGCACCTTTACCAATGGAACCTCCTTATTCCTTATTTGCTTGATGTCCCTTCGAACAATCTTCGTGGGGATATGCCGAACAGAAGCTTTCATTTCTACCTCCACCTCCTTCAACTGACTAGGCTCCACAACCTCCGTCGAGTCATATATGCACTTTCACAAGTATGAAACATGGAAACGTCGTGCACTCCTGCGAGCCTATCAGGTAGCCTTACTCGGTAAGCCATCTTCCCAACTCTCTTTGTGATAGGAAATGGTCTAACAAATCTAGGGGCTAACTTCCCATTTAATCCGAATCTAACCACCTTCCTAAGCGGGGATACTTTGATAAAAACTAAGTTTCCAACCTCAAACTCTAAGTCTCTCCTCCGTTTATCCGCATATGATTTCTGTCTGCCTTGAGCTGTCCTCATCCTTTGTCGAATCAAATCCACCTTCTTTGAGGTCTCCTTAACCATATCGGGACCAAGTAGTAACTTTTTCGCAGACTCTACCCAGCATGATGGGGACTTGCAAGTCCTCCCATATAAAGCCTCAAATGGTGTCGTTCCTATACTTGTTTGGTAACTATTATTGTACGCGAACTCAACCAATGGAAGATGCTCCTCCTAAGTACCTCCAAAGTCCAAAATGTACATCCGCAACAAATCCTCAAGCATCCTATTTACCCTCTCTGTTTGGCAATCGGTCTGGGGGTGATAGGCCGTACTCAACCTAAGTTATGTCCCTAGCGCCTCATGTAAGCTTCTCCAAAACTCACTAGCAATAATGTGATCTCTATAACTAACAAAGCTAGAAGGAACTCCATGTAGAGGGACTATCTCTCGATTATACAAGGATGCCAAGTATGAAGCCGTACGCTTACTCTTGACAGGGATGAAGTGAGAACTATTGGTCAATCTATCAACAATCACCCAAATGCTAGTGTTCCCTTTGCTAGAACAGGGTAAACCATCAATTAAATCCAAAAAAATACTGTCCCCACTTCCACTCCAGCAATCTAAGGGCTGAAGTAATCCACTGGGCTTTTGATGCTCTACTTTTACCCTTTGACATATGAGACACTTAGCTATGAGTTCCACCATGTCCATCTTCGTGCCACCCCAATAGAATAGCCTCTTCATATCTCGATATATTTTATCACCACCCGGACGAATACTCATACAGGAATGGTGCGCCTCTTCCAAAACTGCTCTCAACAAGTCACTGGCGCGTGGAACACAAAGCCTCCCATCTCTCCTAAGTCACCCTCTGTTATCAATGGAATAGCGTTGGAGATGTCTTGAGACCTCTCCTCGGTTAATCCTATCTATAATTCCATGAGTTCTGAATCCACCTGTTTCCTCGAGCTAATTTGATCCATAAGGGTAGGCCTCACCTCTAATGTCATTAACAATCCAGGAGTAAGGTCCGTAGATGGCTCAAAATCAAAGGTAGAAATAAACTTCAAGTTCCTCCACTGTACGAACAAAGGATAAGGGTTGCTTTCTTTCTATTTAATGAATCTGCAACCATATTACCCTTTCCAGGGGTACAAGCTATCTCAAAATCATACGAGGCTAAAAACTTCATCCACCTCTACGCCTCAAGTTCAAGTCCTTTTACGAGAATAGGTACTTCAAAGACTTATGGTCGGTAAAAATCTCAAACCTCTCTCCAAGAAAATAGTACCTCCAAGCCTAAAGTGCAAAAACTATGGCAGCCAACTCCAAATCATGGGTAGGGTAGTTCTTCTCATGCGTTCTCAACCACCTACTACCATAGCACACTACCCACCTTCTTGCATCAACACCGCTCCTAGACACGTTCCGCATGCATCAGCATATACAGTGAAAGACTTAGCTCCGTCGGGTAAAACTAACACTGGTGCACTAGTAAGGGCTCTCTTAAGCTTCATGAAGGAATCCTCACAATACATGTCCCACATGAAAGCTTTATTCTTCTTAGTAAGGCGCGTGAGTGGTGCTAAAATCTTGGCAAAGTCTCTAATGAACTTCCTATAGTAGCCTGCCAATCCTAGGAAGCTCCTAACCTCGGTAATATTCTTAGGTGCCTTCCAATCTTACATTGCAATACCATGGTAGGGTCAACATCCAAACCATCCTTCGAGACCACATGCCCCAAGAAACGAACTTCCTCTCTCCAAAAATGTCACTTCAAAAACTTAGCTCTCAAATGATGACTACAAAGTGTGCGAAGAACTTCTTCCAAATGAACAACATGCTCCTCCATATTCTTAGAAAATACCAAGATATCATCCACAAATACCACCACAAACATATTTAGAACATCCTAATGACGAGGCTCATTAAATCAATGAAATTGGCTGAGGCATTGGTTAACCCAAATGGTATAACTAACCACTCGAAGAATCCATCTGGTGTCCTAAAGGCAGTCTTATCTATATTGTCATTAGCGACTCTAAGCTGATGGAATCATATGGCTAATCAAGTTGAGAGAAAACTGAAGAACCTACTAACTATTCAAAAAGATCATCAATCCTAGGAAGTGGGTATCAATTCTTGTTGGTGATCTTATTTAATCCCATATAGTCCACGCAAAGTTGGAGAGAATCATCCGCCTTAGTGGCGAAGACGACTGGTGCTCCCTAATTTGATATGCTCCTTCTTATGAATCCTTTCTTCAAAAGCTCATGAATCTGCTTGCTCAATTCCTCTTCCTAGGTGCCATGTGCCTCATAGGTAATGCTACTGGCCTAGCATTTTCAGTCAAATAAATCCAAACGACAATCTCTCTCTTAGGTGGTAGTCCCCTAACCACCTCAAAGATCTGCAAAATCTTTGACCGTAGGAACCAAATGCAACTTTGATGGCGATGAATCGAGAGAATAGAGAACAATCAACATGACTGACCCTTACAGGTCGCAAGATACCTCTAGAGTCCTTCCACTGCAAGTATCAAGTCTAACGACTCTCCTCTCACGGTCTAATATAGCTCCGTATGTGGATAGCCAATCCATCCCTAAGATCATTCTATACCCTGAGAATCCCATAACATAGGCGTCACAGTCAAACTCTACGCTTAGGATAAAGATTGTCAAACCCCTACAAACCATAGATAAGTGTGCTGATCCTCCTATGGGGATTGAAACAATAATAGAGTCTACTACTAATGATATGTCCAAGTGCAAACAATCTACTAGAGAGCTAGAGATAAAAGAGTGTGACGCTCTAGAATCAAATAAAGTCTGAACGGAAAAATCAGATATAGAAATCAAACCTTCAACTGTGACTTTCCTACCTCTAACTGGAATGCTACTGGAAGGTGCGGTGTCTAATTCCTGAATTTGCACAGCTGGTGCACTCGCTCCCTAGGGACAACTCCTAGTCATATGATTGGGCTGTCCGCAAGTTTAGCACTTACCCTTCATCTTCTCCCTCCAACAGTCTTTGACCATATGTCTAACCTTTCCACAACCATGGCACTTCATTCCTTTCTAAATCTGCTTCTAAGTACATCACCTTTCTTCTTCTTCTTAATCTTTTCCCACCACTTGTTCTTTGGACCTTCTGACTTAACCTCCTATTTAGACTCTCCTTCCTTGATCGTATCCGACATAAGCACCATCTCGACCAAAGACTCATAAGCAGCTCCCATCGGTACATGAATCAGCAATAATCCCTGAAGGGGTTAATTCAAAACCCTTCGTAAACTTCGTAACTTTCTTATGCTATGTGTTTACCAAATCCATACCAAATTGCGACAGCTCATTGAATTGATTGATGTATTCCTTAACAGACAAACTCTCTTTCTTCAAATTGATAAACCCCTCCAATTGAGCACTCTCTTCAGCCTGAGATAGAAACTTCCAATCAATTCGCTCCCTGAATCTATCCCAAGTAATATTCCTTTCCTCTAACTCGATCACCTCCCAGCAATAAGATGCATCCTCTTTCTACTGCCAAGCGGCCAGCTAAACTCGTTGTTGTCCATCCAATCCCAAAAGACCAAAAATCCTCATTGTGTCCCTAAGCCATGCTTTCGCCTCCACAAAAGTCTTCTTGCCAGAAAAATTCTTTCTGCCCAAACTCGTAGATTTCTACAAAGCTTAGAGAAATTGATGGCCGCAGGTGGGTTGATGGGATTCCCACCCACTGATTCAAGATTGGGCGCAGGCATGTGCACCTCTTGAATCGTGGCTTTTTAGAACCTACGAAACCAAGCTCGGACTGGAATGCCCTCGGGAAGGTTCGGGGTATCAGCCATTCTACGGAAAGAAAAAGGTAGATTAGGAAAGAGTCGAAGAGAAATTGAACTGGACTTATGAGGGGATTTTTATAAAAATTCTTTTTTACTTAAAAATCATTCCTAAAAGTTATTTTCTAAAAATACTTTTAAAACAAGTTATTTTGAAAAAAAATACTTTACTTTAAACAAATTGGAATCCTATAATCTTAGGCTCTAATACCAAGTGAAACACCCCACACCCCTTAAGGTACCCAAAAAGACACATTAAAAGGCGTGGTGCATTGTAGGTAAACCGAAACTAACATAGACTAAGATTCACAAAACAAAATAGGTAAAAATAGAGGAAACTAAAGTAATAACTTAATTAAACAAAGCTTCATAATTACTTCATAAATAAGTCAAATACCAAATACAGCATCCATATCTCAAAGCCCATCATGTCTTATGAAATAGAAATTCATAGTCTCAAAATAAGAGTGCAAAATATCCCACAAAATAAGCCAGTACATAGAAAGAACAAAAGCTGAAATAAAAGAAATACATAGAAGAAATATCTTTCAAGAGAACTCCAAGCTGCAGCAACCTACTGACTTCCTCTTTGATTGCCTAAGGGGGGCAAGGGGAAAATAGAGGAGTGGGTCAGACTAAAAGTCTGGTGAATGATAGTAATTACTAGAGTCTTTAAGCAAGATAAAGTAATAAACTCTACAACAGTTCTAGCATAAATAAGGATAGTAAAGGAAATAGGAAAGAGATAAACTAGAATTAAGTACGATTAAATATTTCTCATTTTATAAGATATGTTAGCTTTGATTGCTTGCACTTGTCTTTAATCACTACTTTAATGAGGCTTAATTCCTAATCCTGTAATTACGATGTAACCCTAATTCTACCCTTTTTGATTGGCCTGCTACTCCATAGACCCTACTATGGACCAGCCACTGTATAACTCCCTACACAGAAGCCAATATTATCTACGAAAGATGCATATGTTAACTACTATGGATCCGAACGACATATATAGCTCGCTACACAAAAGGCAGTGATGTCTACGAAAGACACTTATACTAGGTGCTTGGAACTCATAGCTATTACTGAGCACCTAAATGAAAGTTGCACGTGTAACTGCCACCATACCCATGCTACCGTTTGCTCCACCAATTGGGTCTTCTTATTACCTCAACATCCAGCATAAGCGTGCCCCTCATCCTATTTCAGGATAATGTGAGATCAACGTGTGTCCATAGAATCTATAGGGGAAATGTTGTTGGTACTGGCCCTTCATCCAAACAATATCTAGTTGCGCCCCTTATCTAAATCCCATGTGATTTGGACTTCTATTTGACCAATTACTACCATTCTTAGTATAAGCGTACCCTAGGGAATGCTATTTGGTACAGGTCATGCTTTCATCTTTGCTTATTAACTTAGATAAAAAATTTTAAATAAGCCTTTACAATTTATCCCTACTATCTTTGCTTATTTATTTATCCTAAGTCTTAAAATAATCCTCTATCTATTCCATTTCTTATTATAACCTACATTATAATTACGCTTATTACTTAACCCAGGGTCTAAGTGTAAAAATAAGCTTCTTTTAACTTTTACTCTATTTAGTTATAATTCTAAGTTATAACTATGCCAATTACCTTTAATTATTCCAATTCTAATTATAATTAGGCTTAATTTCAGTCCAATTCCATTATTTATTACAGTCTTTATAATTTACATCTTATTTTCTTCATTCAATATTCTTACTTATATAATCCATATTCGGGTTTAATTTATTCTACTCTACACACAAAGAAAAAGGGGAATGAAGAGAACAGATGCTTGCATAAAATCCGAAACATCGAAAAAGATGTAAAAAACTATAAATAAACTTAAATACTGTAAATAAACTGTAAATCAATAAAAATCTATGCTTAACAGAAATAAACCAAAATTACTAAAAAGAATAGCTAAAAGGAAATAGACTGAAAATAGTTCTAAACTGTAAATAACTACTAAAAAGGCCATTCTAAAAATCATAGTAAAACTACAACTACAGGAAACCCTATTATTTTAAATTACTTAAAGAAATCTTAAAATAATTACAATCACTCAACTCCTGTCTTAAGCTCTTCCTTTGGTCTTCTTGGATCCACTTGGAATTGTAAAATAATTTAATTTACAACGATCTTCTCCTTTGGAAAAATTATTCCATTTACGGTCCTTCCTAGAAAGGTGAACCCAATTGGAGAAAATCTAGAATGAGAAAAAGTGTTTGGTCTAGGAGTCTATTTATAGGTGTAGAAGTAAATTTCGGACCATTGGATTTGGAGATCGCATAGGATGCAACTACGTCATAGGCTGAATAGGGGCCATCGGATGCAAAACTAGAAGGACAAGATTGAAATAAAGGATGAAAATGACGTGCAAAAGTTTCGTTTGGAACATACTGGAATGAAGGAATGATTCTTCGTTCCTTTATCTGAGGCGGGTCGACTGGGCGGTCGACCGCCTCCTTGCCCAGGTCGACCGGTCGGTAAAGTTGGCCATATATTTTACTGATTTATTTTTTCACTTTCTTGTTTGTCTCGTATCTTGCTTATATTAGCTCGGTTTCTGACGTTCTATATATCAAAATTGACCAGAAAATTACCACGGACACAATGGTACAACTTCCATAGCTCAATTATGACAATTTCACAATGTTATTTTATTATTTAATTAATTAACAAATTAATTATTACGGGTTAAATTCTGGGTTGTTACACTGTCATTTTCCTATTTGTTTTTTGGTGTGTGTGGATGATAGACATATAATATTTAGACTCCTCACCCAGTAGGATGAGTTGCGATTATACTTAAGACTTTGTGTGTAGCGCATGGTCAATTCCAGTACCTTCTATCGGTGTGTGTCACCAACTATCATTTATTGGTATGTGTCCTCCTCTATTCTTTATTGGCATGTGTTGCCATTTGTATGTTTGGATATACAATTATCTTATATTATATTGTTTATTTTGATAAACGAGGAATGTCTCTTTTATGAACTTGATGAATGCATAATTGAATGTATGATTAGTTGTGTGCTTATCTACCTTATATTCTATTATTATATCGCTCCCGATATTCTTGTAGTAGTTGTGATTGCATGATGTTATCCCTATTCTAGACATAACTTGATCAGTGTGTTATTTTATAAAACTTGAGTCAGTCCGAAACATTACAGATTTTTCGTTGTGAGCCTAAAAGAGGACAGATATACATCATAGAGTTGACTATCATTTTGTATATTTGTAGCTATATGTATATTTGTGTTGTTGAGATGTATATAATGGACATGCTATGTATCTTTTTTATGATAGTAGGGTTGACTCTTTTATAGAGACCTACCGAGACTTATGTATGTTCCATACTATTTATTATCACTACATTTATTGACTTTGTATTCCTGTTATTTACTTTATATTATGTATTGTTCTATTTTGAAAATGTAAGAGTTTATTGATTTTTGTCGATACTAGGTACATACATTCGGGATATTTATATAATTTTGCAACTCGTACTAGTGTTAACTCAAGGAAATATTCATGTGTGATAGTCCAATGTCGCTATATTCTCCATATTATCAAATAGTATTACATAGTAATATCTTTTGGTAGTATGGGTATAGAGGTGAGATGTTTCAGGTAATGTGCTATAGTACTCGGTGCTATAGTACTCGGTAAGGTAGCCATGTCAACTACCATGCATTGCTAAATGACAACCAATATAAGTAATGACACAAAATTAACACTAAACTAATCAAAACGATAATAGTAATATTTTCTTATAGATACTAAATTGTGTATCAAAAATGTACCTATGGTGTCGCTAGCGCTGCACTCAATCGATGCACATTTGTATCTAATAGCTCGAGCAAGCAACATAGTTCATATGCGGTCACACCAACATATGGAACGATATGTACTGGACCAACATCAGCGTCGTCCATATAACCAACAATTCATCTTACAATTTTGAATTTTCATGGTGGCACTTCTGCGTCTTTTCGATTAAAAAAATTAAAAAAAGGAAATTTGAAAGGTGAAAAATAAGGAAAATATTTTCAAACATCTAATATAGTCATTTGAAATAAACGCTTTATTCCTAGGTGCTCGCGCGTAAATGTGAACGCTTGTTCAAGAGTAGGGTGTGAATTTTGTACGACTATCCGACATCCAGATTGGTCCGAAGCTATAAGGCATCTAGTATGATTTTCATTTTGGACACGAATTAGGACAAAAAATGAACGAAAATATATCCATCCGAAAATGTTCGACGTTTTTCTATTGTCCGAATATCGTCCGTCCGTTGTCCGGACATGCAGACAATATCCAAAGAGGGAATTAGGCATAAGGACAGACTTTAAAAGACACCAAGTTTCATTTTTGGGTTGAAGGACAAACTTTGGAGCAAAATTGAAGAACAATGCTAATTATAACTAGCATTATATTTTGTTTTTACACTATAAAAAATGCTAGTTATAACAAGCATTATACTCAGTTTTACACTGTACAAAATGCTAACTATATTTAGCATAGTCTAATTTTTTTAAAGCTTGTCCTTCAGCCTAAAAATAAAACTTATTGTCCTTCAGCCTAAATTTTTTTAAAGTTTGTCATTGTGCCTATTTTCCACATATCCAAACCTAAAGCTTGTCCAGCTTTTGTCCGTTCTAATCTTTTATAGGACATAACTATGATACACCTCCGTCCGATTCAGTCCGACCTGTTTACACCCTTATACAAAAGATATCTAAGTTTCAAATGTTTTTGAACAAGCGTCGGTTAGAAAATTTGAGCGGTTAAAAATTAGTTAGAAACCTTAAAGGTGTTATTTTGAAAAACATAGAAGCTATTATTCATTCTTTTTAGTAAGTTTGGAAATAAGCTCAGATGTAGCTCCAGACGTCGCTTTGGAATTGATGTTAACCGAAATTGGTCCACCTTCCTCACCATCAACAATTCTGAATTGCTTCCCTATCTGACATGGTCGGCATGGCGAGTCGTAACCCCTAAATTGTTGTCCACCAGACTCTGATTCTACGATCATCAAGTTCCTTAGGATCAACAAATTATGGTTTAGTGACAATAGCTTGCCTTGTGTGATGGCAGATTTCTTACTAACATTTGTTTCCGATAAATTATGAATAACCCCAAATCCATTCCCTGACCTCTCATGGCCTTGTTTGTCCAACGAGAGTCCTTATGGACCCTCACGCCAACTCATGCAAGCCAAAGCCACTTTATTTCTTCTTTTACCGAATACAGGTATTAATTTTGTATTTTAACTATTTATATGATTAATATATTAAATTGTTGAATCAAACACTTGGTATCTGATTTTATTGATCTTATGAGAAACACGAGAATAACATATATAAACAAGTTAAGGAGTCAAAATCAAAATCGTTATATACTAATATTCAATGCATGGGTGTGTTAATTACTATTGTATGCAACTATGATGGCAAATATGTAAGCTATTAACTTATGCTAATACTATATTCTCTTTATTTATGATAATTCAATAATTGGTAAGATTTAGCATTCAATTTTCCAAGAATGAGAACAAATCTCATCTTACCACCACCAATTGTGATGTGTGATAAGTATGGCTAATTTAAGAAAGTCTATCAATTTCAAAGCTTGTTTTTTAACATGCATGCTAGTTTTTCATAGATGGTCCAGTTAATAAGTGGAGTACCGGGTTGCTAATAGTAAGAGCATTCCCAACCAGGTCATGGTTGCCAAACCAACCCAGAGAGTTAATGGCTATTTTATAGCCCTTATCACTTAGTCGGATAAGTGCCAAGGACTATATAATAGCCATTGGCACCTATCCGACTATTATTTTACCGGCTATGTGTCAACGGCTCCACAACCGACCATTGCTTTTGTCCTCTATATAACTTTAAAATTATGAAATTTTATTTAGAACATTCAATTAAAAAAAATTCTCTCTTCAACACACTTTCTTCAAACAAGATCGTAATGTCGAAAAATTCAAAAGGAAAATCTTAGAACATTTTCTAAATTTCTGTCTCAATAAAATCCGACTTAATTCAATCACATATGTATAATTCTCAACACGGTCAGAATTTATTTCATTCTCAACAAGCACCAAATTCCTATCAGCCTCAACGAAATCAAAATATCTACCATTCTCAGCAAGATTTGAACCACTACCAAAATTTTCAAAATGCGAATTATTCGTAGAATAGTTTGTTTCAACAAAACTTTAACTACGATTAAAACTACATATCTGCCAATAGACACAAAGGTCAGTATTGCCTTATCGTTCACACAATATATGTAGAAATCGCAATAATCAATTTGGAGGCAACAGATTAGAAAATCAAGAAACCGAATTTGATGTCAATGAAATAGCCGAAGAAGAATACGTTTGTTGGAATCCTAATTTGTCTTCGGGTCAAACTTGGGGAAATCAACCAACAAGAATCAGCATTTTTTGAATCTGCTAACGTGGAACCAAAAGGAGCAAAAATGGTTAAATGGTCGCCGAACGAGCAATCTGAATTAGCATTCTGCTTGTTTGAATGTCTTAGAAACAATAAGAAAGTTATGAACCAAAGTGAAACATCTTTTTGGACTTCTATATGAAATTTTTTCAACTTTCAAACTCCAAATAGTCCCCCAAGAATGGTTGATTCGTTAAAGCAGCCCTGGAAAAGAATAAGCGCCGCTTGTCAATGTTGAAAAGAAATAATGGCCGACCTGCATTCTAGACAATAAAGCGGGGCAAACGACATGGACCTGGTAGTGATTTTAAATTTTGACTTCAAACTATCAAGTTTAATGTTTTATTCTTCTAATAGTACTTCATCATCTACAGCTAAATCAAGCAAATGCATTGTACATGTCTGAACATAATAATCAACCATTCAATTTATACTATTGCTATAACATGCTTGAAAACAGTAAAAATGTAGTCGAGTGCGATAAGAACATTCAATAATGTGTTTTCTTCCTCAAAAGATGACCGATGAATCCAGCCCTGATAGTTCTGATCCACGTGAGGACATCCCATTCACAACTAGTTCAGGTGGTCGGTCTCCAGGAAGGTTCAAGGGCAAGAAAATGATCGTCCCTGATTACGGTGCACATTATGAATGTATTGGTGAGCGAATAGAGGCCGTTGAAGATGCAAATAAGTTATACCTTGAAATAAAAGAAGCAAAGAGAATTGAAAGGGTAATGGAAAAACAATGGCGGCACGATGAAAAACCAAAGTTAAGAAATGATGAGCTACGGTTAAGAAAGCAAGAATTAACTCGATAGCAAAGAGCTGATGATATGGTTCTTTTAACTTGCAACTTAAACGAACTCAATCCAGTTCAAAGGATGTATATGGAGAAGCAGCTTAAGGAGTACCATACAGTCAAGGGGGGATGTAGGGAACAGGTTCCTATAATGTATCTTAGCTTTCCATCGATATTTTGAAGTCATAAGTGTTGGTTGTTATGTCATTGTTAGTGTTGTTGTTAATGTGATTTTCGCTGTGTTAGTTCGAGTTAATGGTTATGATATAATGGTCAATTTTGTTGTTATTGCTATTTTTATCTTTTAATACTATCAATACGTCAACTGCAACTTAATATAGTAGATTCAACAAATTTAAACATAAGCATTAATACAAAACGTCAACAACCACTTATTGCAATAGATAAACACCATTTAACATCACTTCTACTAATGATTTTCTATATGTTCCCAGTGGTATTCCACTAGTTCTCTTAAATCAAGATTAGCTTGTGGATCTCGAATGTCTTATATTCTTTACAAGTATTCGATAAAAGTATTTGGGTCCTTGTAAGTTTTTTTTGAAATGCTACAGCAATGTCTGGATAGTTTCTCAGTTAAAGTTCATACCCACCACGTTCTTCTTTGACAATCATATTATGTAAAATTATACAGCAGTATATGATATCAGATAATACTATCGGATCGTGGTAGTATACCTCCTTTCTTAATATATGAAACTACCTTGAAGCACTCCAAATGCTTGTTCCCATCTTTCTTCAAACTCTCTTGTTGTTTGGTGAACCTGGCTTCTTTTGTGTTGATTCCATTTCTTCTGTGGGTGAAAACAATGTTTGTTTCCGTTAATTTGTCGAGAACCCAATTGAATATATTGTTTGACATACGGAATTTCATCTAAAATCCACGTCCCTGTACATGGGGTTTGCCATAAAATAATCTTTGATCAATTGATTAGCATAGTCACGTCCATAACGCAAGTCTTTTCTTCCTACAATGCTACCTTCTTGGGATGTCGAAGAGCTTTCAGCAATTTCATAGGCCATTAAATTCCTTGTTTAGGTAGCAAACATTCTTTGTTGAGTAATATAATGTTCAATAAAATCGTGGGAAGAAGATGATTATGATGAAGATGAGAATGAAAAGCACCACAAACTTTTTAGAGAACTCATTTAATATAGGTAGAAGAACGCTGTTTATTAGTTTGGAATTTTGAATGAGTATGTTATTCGACATCCTTGCTTCTATTTATAAGCTATTGATGTTTATATGATACTGAAATGACACGGGATCCATTCATATGGATTAAAGACTGTTACTGTGGTAGGTCACATCACCTTCAACGTACTATTCAATAAAGCTAGTCATATTGATTAAAGATATTTATTGTTGATTAAAGGTCACGGTGTTCATGATGTATGGTCTTGTCTGAAATAGAGTTAAAGCAGAAGGACCCACCAGCCATATTAATTACAGCTGGTTGATGATGACTAAAGCTGGTAGAGGTCAGGAGGACGGATCTTGTCTTACCAGAATTAAAGAAGAACGACCCGCGGGTCATATTGATTAAAGTGTTGGATGTTGATTAAAGCTGACGGTGGTCAGGAGGTCGGGTCTTGTCTAAAATAGAGATAAAGCAGAAGACCCATTGATCATATTGATTAAAGTGTATGATGTTGATTAAAGCTGACAGTGGTCAGGAGGTCGATTCTTGTCTGAAACAAAGATACAGAAGAAGGACCCACGGGTCATATTGATTAAAGTGTTTGATGTTGATTAAAGATGATGGTGGTCAGGAGGTCGGGTCTTATCTGAAACAAACATGAAGTTGAAGGACCCACTGGTCATACTGATGAAAGTGTATGATGTTGACTAAAGCTGTCGGTGGTCAGGAGGTTGGGTCTTGTCAAAAACAGATATAAATCAGAAGGACCCGCTGGTCATATTGATTAAAGACGTTTGATGTTGATTAAAGCTGATGGTGGTTAGGAAGTCGGTACTGTATCCACGTTGCAAGGATTTACTTGGGCAATGTATAATGCTATATAAATATTAGTTTGCTTGCCAAGCTTCTCTTCAATATTACCGTAGCTTTAGTATATAAAAATGGTAGACTACAATCATATTTCGTTGTCATCATCATATTCATATGAGGGTCCATTATAGCACACTAGCACAAGCGAATATATCCTCCTCGCAATCAACAATCGAGTGGTATATTGAAATGGAGGAAAGACACAATGTCGATGTAAGAGAGCATGAGATGCAAGTGCAGGAGCGCATCTGGCTAGAAAAGGGAAGACGTCAAAGAGAAGAGCAGTGTAGACATAACTGAAATAGAGAACAAAGGAATGAAATACGACACCAAGTACCGCACGCAGATCAAGAGGTTAACTCTTATAAGATCTACTGTAACTGTAGGGTTTCTATTTTGTATGCTGTTGTAAGTAGCGGAACAAATATAGGTCGGTGGCACTATAGATAATGTAATTCTTCTGATGGTTGTGGCATGTGGTAATGGATTGAAGATCCTCTTCCTCACGTGTAATTGTTTATGCTAATGAACTTGAAAACCAAATTTAGATGCTTCAAAGGACGTTGGGTTCATTTAACTTATCACGTGATCGAAGGTAGTTTTTTTAATTATCGGTTGTTTTATTTGTTGTCTTGTTCTTTTTCCTTGATATTGTTGTGTTTTATATTTTGTTATCTTGTTTGTTTTCTATAAAAGCAGTCATTCGTTGTCTTCGTAAATTTAGTATTGTTGTTAATGATTTCCAAATGTTTAGATGCTTTTATTATGTTAAGTGTGTATTATATTATGAGAACATAAACTTTACTTGAATTTGAAAGTACATATAAGTTACTATAGTGCAAAGAACAAGTTGAAGGTAATAAACTTAACAAACATACTTAACCAACCCATACGTCATTCAAATTGTCTAACATATCTAACTAAAGATTGTATGCAGCATGTCCAACAAAATCAACGTGATACTCGCACAAATAACGGGAATCATACGTGGCTCGTGTTAGTTGAAATACATCTTATTCTTTCACTACTTTTATAATTGAGACTATATCTTCGACAAGCCCTTTAAAATGTTAAAAAAGTACTGTGAGTTTCCAAAATCCTTCGAATAAATCTACAATCAGGATGACTGTTAAAAGTCTTGTTTAGAGTGACCCAAAAATCTTTCTCCATCTCCCCTTCCATGTGTCTACGATCTGTTTCTATATACGATTTGATTAGAACTAAATAATCATATGTATTCCAGTTTTCATTTGAAATTGAAGATTGGCGACGATGTTGAGAATAAATGAAGATGTTGTGAATTTTCAGTACAGAAATCTGGTATAAATAAAATTTCATTATCCGTGTCTCGTGAATCAAGTGCCTTAAAATCATCCACATGGCATCCACAAATGTGACTGTAAACAAACACAACTATATTTGTTACTTCAAATGGTGATTTAGACATATGCAAGCAAAATATGAAATCCAAAGCTGATACAGTTATGCAAACACTACTAGTACGTAGGCATATAGATAATACAGTGGTACAAACTGAAAAGACAGTATGGATCGTGCAATATGGAATTATACTAACTAATGCAGAAATAAACTAAGATACTATAGCAATGTGAATAAGTAAAATAAAACAAGCACATCAGGAATTTTTATACCGGTTCGAACTTCCCATTCTACGTCCAGTCCCAGACTCCTTCTGGAATTTCACTAACACTACCCTCACTTAACCCGAAGGAATAGGTTTACACTGCTTGAGCAACCGAACAGGACTTCACCCGCCTAAGCAACCGAATAGGACTTCAACTGCCTGAGCAACCGAACAGGACTTCTTTTACAAATAACAAATGTATCTGATTGTAGTGTGTTCTTAAATAACACAGATAAGTCAATTAAGTACAATCTTCCTATAATCTTCTCATTTGTGATATATAGTGTGACGTGCTCTGAGAATTGTGGAAGATAATGAGATTAATGATCAAAGTATGTAAGAAATTTGAATGCAATTTGAAAGCTTGAAAATAGATGAGAATTCAAAAGTGCTAAAAGTAAATTCAGTGGTTTTTTGTTGAATTCTGTAATCTGTTTATAGTATATAAAGAGTTACACCTATATATGAAAAGTTACATTAAAAAGAACGGATGCTACTATCGATTTTAAAAATGTTTCTCTTGGTGAAAAGAAGTGTCTTTTCAAGAAAATAGAAGTTGAAAATATTCAGACGTCTGAATTAAAAAATTTAGACTTATGAATTAGATTGAAACGCAAACAGCAAGCTTTAGGCAATTTTTGACTATATTCAGACGTTTGAAAATTATCATTCAGACGTCTGAATATTGTGAAACAATATTCAGGTTTCAGCATTCAGACGTCTGAACGAATGGTTTCAGACGTCTGAGTTTGAACTTTTGTGCATGTATGTGCATGTGTGTGCATATATATATATATATATATATATATATATATATATATATATATCGTTTCAGGAGAGATTTTAACAAATTTCTAAATAAAGTACAGACTTTAGACACATAATACTCAGCTTTAAACATCTGAAAAGGAATCTGCAATAAATCTCCTGCAAAGATGGTTAGTATACACAAAATATTTTATATAAGTTGTCAAAATAAAAATTAAGATTCCAACATTCACCCCCTTTTTGATGATGACAACTATATAATCAATAATAAACATCTATAGTATTGTTACTCCTCCTGTCAATATGCATAATTTTAAATTTCTAAAACTTGTCAATATGCACCCCCTTGTCATCAATAAAAAGAGCATAGATAATAACAGATAGTTCATTTCATTAAAGAAATCATAGTAGTAGTTAATAATACATGAAGAAATAATAACTCAGAAATGTCTCATATAACTATTTAAGCAAAGTTGTAAGCAAAACATAAGATAACAGCTGAAATAGACAAAGATAATTAAAATTGGCTTGAAAGAGATGAATCATTGTGATTAGAACTCAAGCTTGAGGAAGACCACTCAAATGGAGATGCATTGTAAGCTTAAGTGGATGTAAAGCTGGAACAAGAAATTCGATCCCATATTTTATTGAGAAAGCCTTTGATAGAGTTGAATTTTCTTTCCGTCTTCTTCTTAAGTGACTTAATTTCCCGATGGATCTTTGATTGATTTCGGGAGAGAGTGATAATCGCTGTCTTAAGGAAGTTTCCGGGTCAATTTCTTGGATGATTTCATCGTCCTCCTCTTCTTCTTCATGTTGAGTATGAGAAGAAGAAGCAATACTAGTGCCTCGAGGTTGAGGAACATCTTGTTGAACATTTTGCGACCACTGGTGGAAGGAAATAATTTGTTGAGGAGGAGGCCGCGTAGGAAGACCCATCAATCCTAGAGGTTTAGCGTCTAACTCACTAATAGTTGTGAAATCGGAGTCGAGCATTGGTACACTGACATTTAGGAGGATGTGCATAATATAAGCACGATAACGAATGGTTCTATATTTTCTCCAGACTGTGATGTCTTGAAATTCATTCAAAATAATTTTTTCCTAATTCACTTGTTGATTTGAGTAGATAGAATAAAGTGCTTGGAAGTTTTCTTTATACACTTTTTCAAAACTTCATGTCCTTGGTTGGAGAGAACGAATAAGTGCATGGTGAATGAGCCTAGCTTGTGGCCTTAAGAAGGTGGATTTTAAATTGCCAAATTTTTAGGTTGATCGGACAAAAATTGATGTGAAACTTCATCCCGATGATCCATATCAACTTCAATTTCATTAATATCAATTCCTTAATAAGGGCAATTCAAAATATGACCTAATATTTGTAAAGGTAAGAAGATTCAAACGCCACAAACTATCGACCAAACACAGTCTTATCGGTTTTGGGGATTATGATGATCCAAATTTAAGTTAGCAATAAAAATTTTAATCATAAGATGATTAATCTTAACATTATTAGGAGTATATCTAATCAAGCTATCGAAGTGGAATTGCTCTGCTAACTATCTAATACGATATGCTGCAAAATCCGGGAATTTCATGAATGCTCCTTCGAAGATGTTGGAATGCTTAATGGAATTAAATCGAGAAACCGCAACATCGTTCCATAACCATTGCCGGATTTGGTCTTAGGATGGTCCGAAAGTTGATTCTCTAGTTCTTTTTGATCTTGGTGCCATTGGAGAGTTAGAGAAAAGGTAAAAGATTTGAGAAAGATGAAAAATAGGGGCTATGGTTCTGCAGTAAGTGGGAATGAAGTGAAAAAGGCATTATATATAGAGAGTGAAAAGACAGGTATAATGGGAAAGAAAATAAAGAAGAAAGGTAAAAAAATAGGCTAAGAAAAATATTCAGCCATCTGAATCATTTGATTCAGACGTCTGAATTGGTTTGAAATGCAACCCGCAAGAAATTAGTTCAAAATTGGCCTTATTCAAACGTGTGTTTTATTTGATTCAGGCGTCTGAATCTGGGGTAAAAATATTATGCTATGAATATTCAGACGTCTGTTTCTAATAGAACAGCCGTTTGAATTTTGTCAAAGGCACATATTGGCTTTATTGAGAGTAGAAAAACAATATATATTATTAAATAATTTTACAAAATACAAGATTAGAATAAACAGAATGAAATGACAAATTAACATAAACAACAAGAAATAATTAAAGAGATTTTGAAGAAAAGGATGGAGTATGATATGGCTCTTCTTTAATTTTAGTGTTCTCTACAAATGGCCAAAGTGGAGACCGTCTGTTGCCACGTTCCCAAGAGTTTGGTGATATCAGTGGTCGTTGTGGAGATGGTTTCCAAGGATTGCAACGATTTGGAGAACGAACTATAGACGGTTGATGAACTGTTTCTTTTGATGAAGAACCACATAACTTTTACGCGACTTGTTCCAAAAAGCTAAGCCATTTCGTATTAACTTTTTGTTCATAGTATAATTCACGTTGTAATTCTAATGTTTCTTTCTGATAGTGATGAATATCATCTATTTTTTCTTTTGTGGATGGTGATCCAAAAAAGAGAGACCGTCTAGTTCTTTTAGTTGGAGGAGTATATCCAGTATGAGTTGAGAGTGGAACAATCGGAACCGGTTCATAGATTGGTGTAGGAGTTAGTAGATTTTCCAATCCCAAGGAAGGAGAAGTATAAGAAAGCTCAAATGATTTGGAGTTGTATTGAGATAACATGTTAAAACAAAAATTATAAAATTATAAAAAAAAATTGAATGAATTTTGGTGCAAGGAATTAAGAAATGCAGAGAATATATAGTTAGGAGCTAGATAAAAATAGAGAAATATTGTATGGTTAGAACAATAATGGCCATAGGAAAAAGTAGTGAGAATGAAAGGTAAATAAGAATTCAACAACAACCTCAGGTTTCAGAAAAAGATTGAGAGTGAAGTGGTAGAGCAGAAGACTACCGAGTATGAGATACTGAGTTCGAGTGCTTGATAAACACTTCAAAAAAAATTATTATTATTTTTTAAAACAAACTAAGAATTAAAAATATAAAAACCGTATATATTAAAAAAATGTGAACTTATCAATCTTTATAAGAGACGATTCCAAGTTCTCGTCTTAAATTGATGAAAGTATTTTCATTTAATGGTTTTGTAAAGATATATGCCAATTGTTTGTTAGAGGACACAAATTCTAGATTTATTAAATCTTTTTCAATATTATCACGAAGAAAATGATGACGAATGTCAATATGTTTTATTCGTGAGTGATTAACGGGATTTTTAGATAAATTTATAGCACTAGAATTATCACAGTAAATAGTTGATTTGGATAAATTAAAACCAAAATCCTGTAGTGTTTGTTGCATATAGATAACTTGAGAACATGCCAAAGCTGCAAAAATATACTCTGCTTCACATGTCGATGATGAGACACAATTTTGTTTCTTACTAAACCAGGATACAAGAGACCGTCCAATGAAGTGACAAGTCCCACTTGTACTTTTTCTATCTGTCTGGCTTCCTCCAAAATCAGCATCACTATAGGACACTAATTCAAAAGGACATTCTTTTGGATAGAGTAGTCCAAAGTCCTTGGTTTTATTAAGATACCGTAGTACGCGTTTCACTACTCGCAAATGTGATTCTTTGGGATCTGCTTGAAATCGTGTACACAAACAAACACTCATCATTATGTCAGGTCTACTTATTGTTAAATATAGTAACGATCCAATCATACTTCGATATTATTTTTGTCAATACTTTTGCCATTTTCATCTTTATCCAGATGTATAGTTGTACTCATAGAGGTTGATTTGGTCGAAGTATTTTCCATACCAAAGCGTTCGATTAGATTGTTATAATATTTTTCTTGAACTATAAAAATACCATTTTCTAATTGTTTTATTTGTAAGCCAAGAAAATAATTTAATTCACCCATACGTGACATTTCAAATTCTTTGGTCATTATATTTGAAAATTCTTGACATAGTTTCTCATTCATAAATCCAAAAATAATATCATCAATATATTTGAACAATTAAAATATCTTGCTTGTTTCTTTTAATAAAATGAGTTTAATCAACCTTCCCAAATTCAAAACTACCAAGCACGGGATGCTTGTTTCAAACCGTATAAGGCCTTTTTAAGTTTATAGACATGGTCAGGAAATTGTTCATGTACAAATAAAGGAGTTTGTTCAACATAAACTTTTTCTTTTATAAAACCATTTAAAAAGGCACTTTTAACATCCATTTGATATAATTTAGAGTTATGAAAACATGCATAGGCCAGTAAGATTCGTATTGCTTCTAGTCTAGCGACCGGAGCAAACGTCTCTTCATAGTCAATCCCTTCTTCTTGATTGTATCATTGTGCAACTAATCTAGCTTTATTTCTAGTAATATTTCCTTGTTCATCTGCTTTATTTTTGAAGACCCACTTTGTACCAATAACTGATTGATCACTATGCCTTGGAACTAAATCCCAAACGTCATTTCTCTCAAATTGATTTAACTCTTCTTGCATAGCGATTAACCAACTTTCATCGGTGGATGCTTCTTTAATATTTTTAGGTTCAATATGAGAAAGGAAAGCTACATGACCCATTTGATTTAATTGCACTCTTGTTCTAACAGATGAATTGAGTTCTCCAATAACATTAACAGATGGATGATCTCTTAATAATCTAGGTGGAGATTTTAATTCATTGTTATTGTAAATCATGTTTTCATTATTTTCAAGATTTGAAATTTCTGTATTTGTGATGTTATCAGGGAATTCTTCATCATCTCTTATACTTGGTATTTGATTAAAATTTTCATATAAGGATACATGAAATGTTTCTTCGATGATATTTGTTCTTTTTTTATAAACTTTATAAATTTTACTTCGATCTGAATATCCTATAAAGATTCCTTCATCGGATTTTGAATCGAATTTACCAACCTGATCTTTTGTGTTTAAAATAAAACATTTTGAACCAAAAACTTTAAAATATGAAATATTTGGTTTTTGACCATTAAGAAGTTCATAAGGAGTATTCTTAGTTAGTGGTCGAATAGAAACACGATTCAAAACATAACAAGCTGTTGCAACTGCTTCGGCCCAGAAATGTATTGGTAACGTACTTCCATTTAACAAGGTCCTTGCACATTATTGTAAGGTTCTATTTTTACGTTCTACAACTCCATTTTGTTGTGGAGTTCTAGGAAACGAAAAATTATGGAATATTCCCTTCTTCTTACAAAAATTTCAAAGGATTCGTTTTCGAATTCACCTCCATGATCACTCCTTATATTTTTTATTTTTAATCCTTTAAAATTTTGAATTCTTTTACAAAAGTTTTGAAATTATCAAAAGTATCACTTTTATTTTTCATAAAAATAGTCCAAGTATATCTAGAAAAGTCATCAACAATTACAAACACATATCTATTGTGATTAATGGATTGTACATGTGTTGGTTGAAATAAATCCATGCGTAGTAATTCAAGTGGTTGTAAAGTTGAAATAACCTTTTTAGATTTAAAAGATGACTTAGTTAATTTTCCTAACCGACATGCATCGCAAATATGATCAATTTTAAAATTCATTTTTGGTAGACCTTTTACTAAATCATTTTTAGAAAGCTTGTTTATAGCTTTGAAGTTAATGTGACAGAATCGTTTGTGCCATAACCAACGATCATTTTCTTTGGCTATTAAACACATATCTGAATTATGATTTATTTTCATATTCAGAACGTAGATATTTCTGTCTCTATTTCCTTCAAAGATAAGATTTTGATTTTGATCAAAAATACTACATTTGTTTTCAAAAAAAGCGATTTTGAATCCTTTGTCACATAATTGGCTGATACTAAGTAAATTATGTTTAAAATCTTTAACAAGTAAAACATTTGAAATAAGAGGTAAATTTGAAATACCGTTATTGCTCACATCGCCTTTGCCAATGATATAGCCTTTGGAGTTGTCTCCAAATGTGACGGAGCCTCCATCTGAGTAAGTAATATTTGTTAGCAAATCTTTGTCTCCTATCATATGTTTTGAGCAACCACTGTCGAGTATCCATTTTCCTCTTTTCTTGAGTGAGACCTAAAAAATATGAGATAAAATTGGTACCCACCTTTTTTAATAGGGTCTTAAGAGTTAAGTCTTAGAAAACCAAGCCCAAGAGGGTACAGTACCCCATTTGAAAATATAATCTTTATTTTTATGAACAGTTTCTAAAACGGTGTTAATATATTTCTTCCTAATTAAACTGTTATTTGTTTTAGGAATCCAAACTCTTATGTTTTTTGGGTAAGTATTCCTTTTTGACCGTTTTTCAGTAGGATTAATATTTCTCCTAATTTTCTTCTTAGGTGGAGTTTTTATTTTCTTATCATACCCTAATCCTTTCCTACTAGAAACAGATTGAGAGCTATTAATAATTTTAGATAGAGTTTCTCTTCCTTTATTAAAGTTTGAAACATTTTTTGTGATGCTATCTAACTTAGTTTTGAGACTAGTATTATCTAATTCTATCAATTTTACTTTTGTCTTTAATTCGTAATTTTCAAAAACAAGAGCGTCATTCTTCTCTTTTTGAGTTTCAATTTCTTGGCTCAAAAGAGTAAGTTGAGAATTAATATTAGAGTATGATTCTTGTAATTTTTCAAGTTCTTCCTCTAGTATTTTATTCTCGTCTTTAAGCATATCCCTTTCGAATTCTGCTTTGTTCTGATGTTCACGAGTCTCCTTATATTTTCTTTTGAGTTTTTTGAGAGTGTCAACTAGCTCTGCATTTATTTCTATCATATCACCAAAGGTAAAATTACTAACTTTGTTTTCGGTAGCCATGAAACAAACATTAGCTTGCTCGTTTTCACTGTCACTGCTGTTATTTAATGAAGATGTGTCTGAATCATCCCATGTAACTGAAAATGCTTTCTTTTTCTTATCTTTCCTGCCCTTGTTGAAGTATTTTTTTCTTTAGTTCTAGACATTCTTTCTGCATATGACCTTTCTTATGACAATTAAAACATATTAGAACTGAAGATGATGGTTTGCTTGGAAAGTTCCTTTTTTCATTGTTTCTGTTGTTTTTCCGTAATTTCAAGAACTTTTTGAAATTTTTAGCAATAAATGCTAGATCTTCTTCATCTGAATCTTCATCTTTTTCTTCTTCAGCATGGAAAGCTATGTTCTTTTTGTCTTGTGCTTGTACTCGTTTTGCCTGCAAATTCACTTCATAGGACATTAGATTTCCTATTAACTCTTTAGGTTTCATGGTAGAGAGGTCATTAGCTTCTTCAATAGCTAAGACTTTTCTTTCTCATTCATCCGTTAAAGAGTTTAGGATTTTTGATGTAATATCAAAGTCAGTGTACTTTTCTCCTAATCCTAATAGTGAGTGATAAATATCTTGAAATCTTGAGTACATATCATTGATGGATTCATCTTGTTTCATTCTAAAATTTTGAAACTGATTTTTGAGCATGGAGATTTTGCTTTGTTTGAATTTGTTAGTTCCTTCATGAGTGATTTTAAACGTTCTCATATTTCATAAGCAGTTTGACACATGCTAATACGATTGAAATCATTTCTATCTAAAGCATAAAATAACATGTTCATAGCTTTAGTATTGGTAGTAGCATCTAATTTTTGTGTGTTTGTCCATGTGGAGTATTCTCCGGTAGGAAGAGTGTATTCATTTTGTGTGATATTCCATGATTCAAAGCTATTTGATTGCATATAGATTCTCATACGAGTAGCCCAATAATTATAGTTTAAACGATTGAAAAATGGAGGTCGTGCAGTGGATTGACCTTCTATAGAACTTGTGTTCTTATAGAACTAGTGCTAGTGTTATTATCCATATTAGCAAAGAATCAAATAAATATGTTATGGTTAGATGAAAACCATTGCTCTGATACCAAATGAAAAGACAGTGCGGATCGTGCAATATGGAATTACAGTAACTAGTGCGGAAATAAACTAAGATACTATAGCAATGTGAATAAGAGTAAAATAAAACAAGCACACCAGGAATTTTTATACTGGTTCGAACTTCCTGTTCTACGTCCAGTCCCAGACTCCTTCTGGAATTTCACTAACACAACCCTCACTTAACCCGGAGGAACAGGTTTACACTGCCTAAGCAACCAAAAAGGACTTTACCCGCCTAAGCAACCGAATAGGACTTCAACTGCCTGAGCAACCGAACATGACTACTTTTACAAATAACAAATGTATCTGATTGTAGTATATTCTTAAATAACACTTATAAGTTAATTAAGTACAATCTTCTCCTTTGTGATATATAGTATGATATGCTCTGAGAATTGTGGAAGATAAATAGATTAATGATCAAAGTATGTAAGCAATTTGAATGCAATTTGAAAGCTTGAGAATAGATGAGAATTCAAGAGTGTTAAAAGTAAATTCGGTGGTTTGTTTGTTGAATTCTGTAATCTATTTATAGTATATAAAGAGTTGCATCTATATATGAAAAGTTATATTGACAAGAACAGATGCAACTATTGATTTTAAAAATGTTTCTCTTGGTGAAGAGAAGTGTCTTTTCAAGAAAATAGCAGTTGGAAATATTCAGACGTCTGAATTAAAAATTTCAGACTTCTGAATTAGATTGGAACGCAAACAACAAGCTTTTAGGCAATTTTTAACTATATTCAGACGTCTGAAAATTATCAATCAGATGTCTGAATATTATGAAACAATATTCAGGTTTTAGCATTCAAACATCCGAATGAATGGTTTCAGACGTCTGAGTTTGAACTTTTGTGCATGTATGTGCATGTGTGTGCACGGGTGTGCATATATATATATATATATATATATATATATATATATATATATATATATATATATATATATATATCATTTCAGGAGAGATTTTAACAAATTTATAAGTAAAGTACATACTCTAGACACACAATACTCAGATTTAAACATCTGAAAAAGAATCTGCAATAAATCTCCTGCAATGATGGTTAGTATACACAAAATATTTTATATAAGTTGTCACAATCAAAATTAAGATTCCAACACAAACAATGGTAGTAAATACAAAACAATGATAATACATATATACAACCACTGCTGCTGCATACAAACCACTGATAATATAATCATACAAACTCTGTTACGAAATACATAACAATGATAATACAATATGTGACGATCGCCCATGACTCCTGCACTAAACAGGGAAATAATGCGCTGAAAAGTGTGCCAGGCCGCCATGGACGATCATCAGGGTGGGGTAAAATAATAAACTTTGTCGTATTACTCACAGCGCATGGATAAAATACAATAGGAAAGTATACATAGTGAAGCTCCATAGAACAGAATCTCATCATATAAACTCATAATAGTTTGGTACAACATTCTGAAAAGTCAATACAGCAAGCCTCATTACATATCACTCAGAGAATCATACAAACAGCGGAACATCCAGTACATATAGTAAGAAAACAATATGCAAAAGCCTCCAGCTCGTCTTCGTCATCAACAGCGTTGGTCACTAAGAACAGCACCTGTCACCTGCTACCTAGTCTGTCCATCCCAAAACGGATGAACAGCCCAAGGTAATAAGATTTGAACATAAAACCTTGAGTCAGAAAAAAGTCCTAGTGAGCAGTAAATCAACTATCAAACATACCAAAAGAGCATAAAGGGTAAAAAGGAATAGGAACCCAACCATCCCACTCCACCTCTTTCAACAGTGATAGCACCGAAACCCTCTAAGCAGAAACAAGCATAGCAACGCAGACATTTAAAGTAGAACAATTATCACTCGAGTCAATGTCGATGTTTTCCAAGCACAAACCCCCAAGGCCTAAACCAAGATCAGATAAGCACCCACAAAACATTGCTCTTGAGACCGAGTGACGATACAACCAAACATCCATGACTCTGACTATCACTGTTATCATTGCTTCGATATCACCGTGTTAATTGAATGACCGGCTCATTATTTCATCCGTCCGTCAAGGGCTAATGATAACCCCGGTTCTAGACAGAACTCCGCACGTCGTCGCAGCCCGTGCCTAGGACTATCGAATCTGCATAGAGTACTTAGCACGTCGTCGCAGCCCGTGCCTGGGATTATCGAATCTGCCCAGCGTACTCTTTCTTTGAGCCTTCTAGAACCTTCAATAACGATGAGATCTCAGCCTTCTAGTCATCCTCCTCGACGACTATTCTCATACTAGCTCAAGCGCCTCTCGAGCCAACCATTATCCACAAACTCGAACCATATCACCGAGTTACCAACATGCTTGGGATGATCCCGTCTGGATTAAACCAAGGCTATCTCACATCATGCTTTGCTTTATCGCATCATAGCAAAGTCTCATCTCAACATCATCATCAAATCTATCCATATGAGCTTTATCATCCGCTTCATATGCCACAAGCAGCTTTCCTTATTCAAGAGCCTTTCCACTTAGCTTTTGAATCATCTTCGACCAACTTGTCCAAATCAAATCATCAATCAACTAACTCATAACAATCAATCAAATCAATCATTAATCCAAGTAATCAATCATTCAAACAAGATCTAAATAAACAATTATAACAATAAATGGAAATTTCGTAAATAAAGAGTTCAAATCTAACAATCATGAATTCTAAGTAATATTTTGATGAATGAACTAGCATAGGTTAACATGTAGTAAAGTGGATATCAAAACTTTATGAACAATGGATCTACATGCAGACTTAAGGAAAATGCATGAAATCGCTATCTTTAACACAAAAACAAGCCACCAATCCAATATACTCCTTTGGGTCCGTGTGAGAGATAACCACCACTCACCAAATCCCTAAACACTTCAAAAGCAACTAACTTCAGATCTGGACAGCAAAGGATCTAGCTTGATCCGACAAGATTTCCCTTCAAACGATGAAATCTCTCCTCAATGGATGGAGATCTTCAACTTAAGCTCTTGGATCTTCGATTTGATCTTCAATCTAGATGGATGGAAGCACAAGATTAGAGTGGAGAAAAGAAGTGAAGAAGTGTTGTAGTCGAGTTTTCAAAATAGCAGCACTTCGTCGCTTCAAAATCCGGATCCCAAAAATGAAGATAGGCACTTCTATTTATAGGCTGGAAATCCCTTAAGTCGGCCGCCCCCTTAAGTCGTCCTCGACCTAACCCTTGCCGACCTAACGACCCACGACTCAAGCCTCTACATGACTCAACGACCTAACTCAAACGCGGCTTAACGACTTAACTATAATGCCGACCTACCGGCTTAACCAGATGCCGGCTCAACGACTCATCTCACACTTCCGACCTAACGACTCAGCTACATAGCCGACCTAACCACCTAACCATATAGCCGACCTAACACTACTAAGCCGCTAGTTCCCTTAAACCGTTAACTTCCCTAGGTCGTTCACTCCCTTAAGTCGGCAACTCTTTAGTCGGCCAACTACTAAGTCGGCTACCTCCTTAACTCGGCCACATTTCTCTAAGTCGCTCCAATCTACTCTGGACGACTTAAACTCTAGACGATATAACCAATACTAACGACCTAGTGGCAACTATTCTACGATTTATCGACACGTAAAATACAGGTCGTTACATTCTCTCCCCCTTAGGAATTACGCCCCCGAAATTCCAAACAAACAAGAACAACCAAAACTATTCTGCATGCCTACCATCCATAGCAACCAACAAACCATGCATCCAATTACTAGCCTAGCATGCAGAATTCTAAGACTAGAACAAGTTACAAATTCATGAGATGCCACGACACCTTAGGGCCATACCTCGAAGAGTTCAGGATGAGCTGCTTTCATCCTCTCTTCCTCCTCCCATGTACAGTCGTTGACATCATCACTCCATTGTACCTTGAGCAACGTAATCGTCTTCCTCCTAAGCTGTTTCGTGTCAGTTTCCACAACACGAAGCGGCTTATGAGGTCTTCTAATAACTGGATCAATCTCAAAGTCTTCACAGCTATCAGCAGAAACCACTGTATTCGAGTCGTGCACATACTTCCGTAGATACGATATATGAAAAACATTGTGCACACTCGACATCTTTTCCGGTAACTCCAATTTATAGGCGAGCTTTCTAATTCGCTCGATGATCGGGAATGGTCCAACAAATCTCGGAGTCAACTTTCCTTTCTTCCCGATTCGAATAACATTCCTCAGTGGAGAAATCTTCACAAAACCCATATCGCCTACGTCGAATTTCAAATCCTTACGACGCTTATCGGCATAACTTTTCTGACGGTCTTGGGCTGCCTTCATTCGTCGCCGAATGATCTTTATGCAATCCGAAGTCTGTCGAATCATTTCTGGCCCAAGTATCAACTTTTCTCCTGTTTCCAACCAACATGTCGGAGAGTTACACAGTCTTCCGTACAATGCTTCATACGGTGCCATACCAATGCTTGACTGATAACTGTTATTATACGCAAATTCCACCAAATGAAAATAATCTTCCCATGATCCTCCGAAGTCCAAAACACATGCTCTGAGGAGATCTTCCAAAACTCGGTTAACTCTCTCGGTCTGACCATCTGTCTAAGGGTGATAAGCTGTACTCAAACACAACTCGGTTTCCAAAATTTCCTGGAAGCTCTTCCAAAATCTACTAGTGAACAATGGGTCTCGATCGCTCACTATACTTTTCGGAATACTATGGAATCGAACTATCCACTTAACATACAACTCAGCCAATTTCGATGCAGTTCTACTTGATCGAACAGGAATGAATCTTGCACTCTTAGTCAAACGATCTACGATTACCCAAATCCCTTCATTTCCTGCTGTGGTTCTAGGTAACCCATCGATAAAATCCATCGATATTTGCTCCCACTTCCATGTGGGAACTTCTAACGGCTGAAGTAATCCACTTGGCTTCTTCTGTTCAGCTTTTACCAACTGGTAGTTCATACATTTGGAAATAAAATTTCCAACATCCTTCTTCATACCTTCCCAGTAATAGGTTCTCTTCATATCCCGATACATCTTATTTCCACCTGGATGAATTGTCAACTTCGAATGATGACTCTCCTTCAGAACTTCATTCCTCAATTCATCTATATCGGGAACAACCAGTCGTCCTTGTTTCCGAAGCCAACCCTCTCGATCGACCTCGAATCCTTTATCCTTCTCTGGGTCCAATCCAGATTCTAAATCACGGATAATCTTAACAAGCTTATCGTCTCGCTTTTGGCTCTCGCCAATTCTTTCCACGAGAGTAGGTCTTATCGATAAGTTTGCAAACATCTCAGGTTCCAATTCACATCTAGGCCTGAAGTCAAATCCAACCAAATACTCGAGACTCTTCCATTCTTAAAACATGGCTCCCAATTCTGCATGTTTTCGACTTAACGCATCTGCCACTGCGTTACCTTTTCCCGGAGTATAGGCTATACCAAAATCATATGGTGCTAAAAACTCTAGCCATCGTTGCTGCCGGAGATTCAAATCCTTCTGGGAGAAAAGATACTTCAATGACTTATGATCTGTGAACAAATCGAATCGAACTCCCAATAGGTAATGTCTCCACATCTTCAAAGCAAAAACAATCGCCGCTAACTCCAAATCATGAGTCGGATAATTCCTTTCATGCGACTTCAGTTGTCGACTTGCATACGCAACAACTTTATCCTTTTGCATTAGCACGGCTCCAAGTCCAGTACCACATGCATCGGTGTAAACCACCATCTCATCATTCCCACTTGGAATAGTCAAAATAGGAGCACTTGTCAGTCGCTCTTTCAGGATTCCGAAAGCTTGCTCACACTTAGCATCCCATCTGAACACTTGATTCTTTTTAGTCAATCCTGTTAATGGTGCAGCCATCTTGGAAAAGTCTTTGATAAACCGACGATAATATCCTGCTAATCCAAGAAAACTTCTCACATCAAATGCATTCTTAGGTCTAACACAATCCTGGATCGCTGCCATCTTGGCGGGATCAACCGCTATTCCATTTCCATAGATAACATGACCTAAGAACCTCACTTCACTCTTCCAGAAGTGACACTTCGAAAACTTAGCCCTCAGTTGTTGTTTTCGCAAGATCTCTAAAACAATACGCAAGTGCGTCTTGTGCTCTTCCTCAGTTCTGGAATAAATCAGAATATCATCCACGAACACAAGTACGAACTTGTTCAACTGATCCCTGAACACTCTATTCATAAGATCCACAAAATATGCTGATGCATTGGTCAATCCAAACGGCATTACCAGCCACTCATAGAAACCTGATGGTGTCCTGAAAGCAGTCTTCGGCACACTATCCTTTGCCACTCTCAACTGGTGAAATCCCGTTGCCAAATCCATCTGAGAAAACACCTTAGCTTTGTGAAGCTAATCAAACAAGTCATCTATTCTCGGCAATGGATACTTTTTCTTCTTAGTCACTTTATTCAGCTCACGATAATCCATACACAACCTCAACAATCCATCCACTTTGGTTGCAAACACAACTGGTGCACCCCATTCGGACACACTACGCGGAATGAATCCTTTCTGTAAAAGGTTTTCAACTTGCACCTTCAACTCTTGCTATTCCCTAGGCGCCATCCGCCTAAGAGGCATCACAACAGGTCTGGCTCCCTCAACTAGATCGATACGAAACTCGATCTCTCTATGCGGCGGTAACCCTTTGACCTCGTCAAAGACATCCTCAAATCCATTCACAATAGGCACCGATGACAGTCCATCCCGTGGAACAACTAGCGAATACATGAAGCTCATGAAGACGCCTTCTTCATGCTTACATCGTATCACAACCCTTCGCCCCTCCACATTCTCGACTGTCACCTCCAACCTCTTACAATCAACCCTTGCCGCATACTTCCTAAGCCAATCCATACCCAAAATAATTCTGAACCCCGCAAAGTTCAGAACAAAACAATCACAAACAAAAGAGCAATCATGACTCGATACAACCAGACCACGACATATCATACACAAACAAGACGAACCCCCAACTGGATTAGTCACAACCAATGGTCTATCCACAATATCCGGTTCCAAACCCAACCGGCCTACAAGTTCACTACAAACAAAGGAATGCGACGCCCCAGTATCAAATAACACTCTAACTGGAACACCACAAATGGAAAGAATACCTTGAACCACCACACTCTTTCCTTTCTCTTCCACCATAGGAGTTTTTGAAGACGATCGCACAGCCCCCAAAGCATAAGCTTGCACAATCCATTTGTCCTTCCTCGGTTCTGGACAATTCTTCCTGAAATGCCCCGGTTTTTCACAGTTGTGGCACTTCGCTAGCACCTTCGGATTCTTACAGTCTCTGGAGAGATGATCCTTCTGCTGACAGTTGTAGCAGGTCACTTCACCCTTCGGCTTCTTCTGGCCATCCTTACCCTTCTGCTGCTGCTGCTGCTGCTTTCTCTTCTTGTTTCCACCCTGCTGTGGTTTAGATTCCTCCTTAGTCACAGCAACAACAGATCCTTCCTTGGGAAACAGATTCTCATGCCTGAGAGCTTTCTCCACAATCTTCTCAAATGGATCGTCCAGATGATCCACCAACTATCTCCCAAGATAGATGTCCAAGCCTGTCACAAACTTCTCATTCTTCTGATAGGGAGATTCAATATATGACCGAGCATACTTGGACAAAGCTTCAAACTCAGAAACATACTCAAGAACTGGTCTTCCACCTTGCTTGAGTTCCACAAACTTCTTGAACAGAACAGATTTCTAAGCTGTAGAAATGAACTTAGCCTCAAATCTGACTTGGAATTGCTTCCAAGTAATTTCTTCCTCTGGAGTATCCATGGTGATAGAGTTCCACCAATCAGAAGCCCTTGAAGCTGTTTTGATGCAAGATTCCTCTTAGTTGCATCCTCAATTCCCAAGTCATCAAAAATCCTTCTACAAGCATCTATCCATCTCTAGACTTCTATGGTTGATTCTGTCCCTAAGAAAACCTTTCCTCCAAGAGCAGTATAGTCCTTACACAACTTAGCAAAATCCACTGGTTTTGGAGCTTGAACTTGAACTCCAACATCTACCGTTGGCCCCGGAGCTGGCATTCTCCTCATGATCGAAGCCATCATAGCCTCGAACATAGAAGCATGATCAGCAGCCCCCTCAACAGCACGGCCTCCCCTAGCAGCTGGTCTCCCTCTTCGACTCATTTCGAATTTCTAAAAGAAATGATTAATATACCCTGATAAACAACTGCATAAGAAGTTCAAATCCTTCTAAGCTACTATATTATATATAGTAATCATCCATAAAAATTACAATTACGTCTCTCATACGTAGTTACGTCAGCGAGCGTTGGCTAAAATCGATTAAGCAAAGCTCTGATACCAAATGTGACGACCGCCCATGACTCCTGCACTAAACAGGGAAATAATGCACTGAAAAGTGTGCCAGGCCGCCATGGACGATCATCAGGGTGGGGTAAAACAATAAACTTTGTCGTATTACTCACAGCGCATGGATAAAATACAATAGGAAAGTATACATAGTAAAGCTCCATAGAACAGAATCTCATCATGTAAACTCATAATAGTTTGGTACAACATTCTAAAAAGTCAATACAGCAAGCCTCACTACATATCACTCAGAGAATCATACAAACAGCGGAACATCCAGTACATATAGTAAGAAAACAATATGCAAAAGCCTCCAGCGCGTCTTCGTCATCAACAGCGTTGGTCACTAAGAACAGCACCTGTCACCTGCTACCTAGTATGCCCATCCCAAAATGGATGAACAGCCCAAGATAATAAGATTTGAACATAAAACCTTGAGTCAGACAAAAGTCCTAGTGAGCAGCAAATCAACTATCAAACATACCAAAAGAGCATAAAGGGTAAAAAGGAATAGGAACCCAACCATCCCACTCCACCTCTTTCTACAGTGATAGCCCCCGGACCCTCTAAGCAGAAACAAACATAGCAAAGCAGACATTTAAAGTAGAACAATTATCACACGAGTCAAGGTCGATGTTTTCCAAGCACAAACCCCCAAGGCCTAAACCAAGATCAGATAAGCACCCACAAAACATCGCTCTTGAGACCGAGTGACGATACAACCAAACATCCATGACTCTGGCTATCACTGTTATCATTGCTTCGATATCACCGTGTTAATTCAATGACCGGCTCATTATTTCATCCATCCGTCAAGGGCTAATGACAACCCCGGTTTTAGACAGAACTCCGCACGTCGTCGCAGCCCTGCCTAGGACTATCGAATCTGCCCAGAGTACTTAGCACGTCGCCGCAGCCCGTGCCTGGGATTATCAAATCTGCCCAGCGTACTCTTGCTTTGAGCCTGCTAGAACCTTCAATAACAATGAGATCTCAGGCTTCTAGTCATCCTCCTCGACGACTATTCTCATACTAGCTCAAGCGTCTCTCGAGCCAACCATTATCCACAAACTCGAACCATATCACCGAGTTATCAACATGCTTGGGATGATCCCGTCTGGATTAAACCAAGGCTATCTCACATCATGCTTTCCTTTATCGTATCATAGCAAAGTCCCATCTCAACATCATCATCAAATCTATCCATATGAGCTTTATCATCTGCTTCATATGCCACAAGCAGCTTTCCTTATTCAAGAGCCTTTCCACTTAGCTTTTGAATCATCTTCGACCAACTTGTCCAAATCAAATCATCAATCAACTAACTCATAACAATCAATCAAATCAATCATTAATCCAAGTAATCAATCATTCAAACAAGATCTAAATAAACAGTTATAACAATAAATGGAAATTTCATAAATAAAGAGTTCAAATCTAACAAGCATGAATTCTAAGTAATATCTTGATGAATGAACTAGCATAGGTTAACATGTAGTAAAGTGGATATCAAAACTTTCTGAACAATGGATCTATATGCAGACTTAAGGAAAATGCATGAAATCACTATCTTTAACACACAAATAAGCCACCAATCCAATATACTCCTTTGGGTACGTGTGAGAGATAACCACCACTCACCAAATCACCTAAACACTTCAAAAGCAACTAACTTCAGATCTGGACAGCAAAGGATTTAGCTTGATCCGACAAGATTTCCCTTCAAACGATGAAATCTCTCCTCAATGGATGGAGATCTTCAACTTAAGCTCTTGGATCTTCGATTTGATCTTCAATCTAGATGGATGGAAGCACAAGATTAAAGTGGAGAAAAGAAGTGAAGAAGTGTTGTAGTCGAGTTCTCAAAATAGCAGCACTTCGTCGCTTCAAAATCCGGATCCCAAAAATGAAGATAGGCACTTCTATTTATAGGCTGGAAATTCCTTAAGTCGGCCGTCCCCTTAAGTCGTCCACGACCTAACCCTTGCCGACCTAACGACCCACGACTCAAGCCTCTACATGACTCAACGACCTAACTCAAACGCGGCTTAACGACTTAACTATAATGTCGACCTACCGGCTTAACTAGATGCCGGCCCAACGACTCATCTCACACTGCCGACCTAACGACTCAACTAAATAGCCGACCTAACTACCTAACCATATAGCCGACCTAACACTACTAAGCCGCTAGTTCCCTTAAATCGTTAACTTCCCTAGGTCGTTCACTCCCTTAAGTCGTCAACTCTTAAGTCGGCCAACTACTAAGTCGGCTACCTCCTTAACTCGGCCACACTTCTCTAAGTCGCTCCAATCTACTCTAGACGACTTAAACTCTAGACGACATAACCAATACTAACGACCTAGTGGCAACTATTCTACGATTTATCGACACGTAAAATACAGGTCGTTACACAATGGAACTCACATGCATATAACATACAAACAGTAATAGCACATGCTAACACAAAGGCTCATCAAACCGGTACTGATCATCAAAAAGATTAGCTGCATCACCATCATCGTCATCGTCTACTCTGCTCGTTGGATGATATCGCTACACATCAGCTGTAGTAAGCTCGTTAATACGAGCGGTCAACTCATCTATGCTCCGTCGACGCCCAACGTACATGAGTTGGCGAAGGCCCATCTACATATGAAACAAATCCTCATAGGAAAAAGCGGCTGGGTTGGGATACTAGAAAATCTCTGGCCGAGGAATATCAACCCCGGACGTTGTCGAGATACCGACTATCCAACCGTAATCTCCTACCCAGGAGGGCTATGGACCATGATACACTTGAGTACTCTATGTATGGTCCTGCAAAATAGGGGCAACACGACTCTGTATGCCTCGGGGCCCTAACAAATCAACAGATGCAACATAAACAAAAGTTGCGGTATGGGATGGATTGTAAAACCGTTGCCTAAAGGAAGCACAATCTACATTCATGATGATGAAGTAATTAGCGGACCACCACTCCCCTGCATACTCCTATAATGCAGCGCTGTATAGACCCTCAAAAAAGGTATATCCGGATGTAGATCCTCTGGAACAAAATCACCATCCAAGATCTGTCTCCAACTACGCTCACCGAGGAACCAATAGCATCCTAAGCTGAATGGGGATGAAACCAATGGAAAATGTCTCGTAGAAAGGAATGCAGCATACACTATGATAGGGTTGGTCATAAAAGGCGAATCATCATACAGATGCCAATCAACACTCTCTCGTGTGGTTCATAACTCGATCTGATTTCGGACCACAGCAAAATTATGACTTGCCTCCCTTCCTTGCACCATTATGCTGTTACCATGGGCTCTAACTCGGAAAAAGAAATGGGGTAATGTGAAGTCTAACGTCAGATAAGTCATGTTGCGGAAGTACTCATAATACTAATACTGTAAAACCTTCCAAAAGCCTGTAATGGACGTGGATCTACCCCTAACGATGCAATGGTGCTCTAAAGAACGATACACATACGCTAATATCGGAGTCCCCCGATCATATGCAACTAGACTATCAAATGAAAACTCCGCTATGGCTGCAACATCTCCGGTCGGCAGCGTGTTCGATGCAATTGTAAAGAATAAGTTTCACATCATGTACAAAATAAAAAGTCTAGCAATCTCCAAATGGTTATCTAAACTATGATCATGTATCAATTCCAATATTGCTTCTCTAATGTATGAACATCTAATCTGCGGTCTAGATGAAAGTCTGTTATGTAAATCAAGATGTGGAAGTACATTGAATAACGGAGAAAGTGCCGGTACTTCTCATCATACGGTAAGGTCGCATCCCTTCCAATGCCTAAACCGATAAGCATCGCAAAGTCTAATGGGATAAAACCAGCTCCCCAAAACTAAAGTGGAAGGTATGAGCAGTCTTCACCAACAGGTGGTTAAAACACCACATAATTGAACATCTTAATTTAATAGATTATCGATATCTATTAAAGCAATTTACAATTATTGAAAGCACTAAACTTCATTAAATAAATAAACAAACGGTAATTATCTAAATATATACTCAAAAAAAAAATCTCCAAATCCTGTCTCGTAACAAAGCATGAATAATGTCGTCGGCATCATAAGATAGAATCATTCTATGAAGGCATATTACGCTAACCCAAGATTCATGAATGCGCTCACGACGAGCCTAAGTTAAAACATGTTGCATATTCAATTTTTATTGAACAAATTTAACTAATAAAATAAATTGAAGGTAGATAACTTACAAATTATCAACACACGTGCTAACGCATACTTCGTCGTCTACGAGTATGCGAAAATTGAACAAATCTTTGTCTGATCCCAAATTTTGGTCGATGTAGGGGTCTAGAACCGCATTTGTTGTATTTCTACTTGCACGTCTTCGCCTAACCACCGTGCTTCGTCGACCTTTAGTGGTCGTTAGCGGTACGGGTGCGCTGTCTTGGCCAGGGGCATTTTCCACGGTCGGTGGAACAATTCCAACGCTGCGACTGTCGCTGCCTTGGAGTCTCCGTAAGGCTCTTCTCATTTTTTATTTTTTTTAGTTGACGCTTATTTGCTGGAAGGAGGAGAAATGGTGGAAAGAAGAGAAGAAAGAAAGTGTGGGAACAAGAAAGGTAACCGGCTGTTATGTAGTATGTTACGCATGTACCCACTTAGCCGGCCAAAATAAGACCGGCTAAGCGAGTGGTGTGAATTACAATACATTATGTAGATTGCAATATAACAGTTGTTGATTGCAATCCACAACTATACCCTTAGCTGTTTAAATTTTAGCCGGCTAAAAGTAATCACAAAATTGTGCTTCTTCCAACCGGTTGAGGTTGGATTTGGGGCCTGACCCGTCCCGCCCCCACCTGTCCTGTCGGGAATGGTCTAAGGATGATTTAGACTATCAAATTATCTTTTCCTAACATGCAATACTGCACAGGCTGTCCAGACTTGGTTGTTATGTTGTTGACTAGTGGGAAAAATGTGCTTTGAATGGTAGAACCACACTCTATTTACTGTCCAGACATGATTACACGCTTGTGGGAATAATGCACCTATATTGTAGAACCACATTCTACAGTCTACATTCATTAACCAGTAACCTCACTATGCATTAATTATAGAAGCAATTCTCTCAACAAATACGAGTGCAATCCTACTCTTTCCCTCTTCAGAAAGGGTATGGAGTCCTATATTTTAATTAGTTCAAACGTACTTGATAGTCAAGTGGGACATTCTTGCGTGTGGTTGCTTCCTTTATATGATAACTTGTCTCCTCCCTAGTTTTATTAACATACACAATTTAAAAATAAAATAATACTGCTGTAACTATGCAACAGGTAGGTCACTGAAATTGGTCGCTGTAAACCTATTGTGGACTGCTTGATTCCAAGGGCATCTCAGTGGTACTATAATTTACTGAATAATCAAAAAATAAATACCCAGCCGTCGAATTAACGAAGCAAATTCAGCCGAACGTTCAAGATTGCATTCAAAATTTTAAATTGGGCTTGAACGTCCATTTAATGGACGCCCAAGCCCTACGTCCATTTTATGGTTACCAGACTTCTGGCGTCCATAAAATAGACGTTCAAACCCCCAATTGTGGGAGACATCAGGCTTCCATTTTATGAGAGTCTGGCATCAGACGTTCAGAATTCCATTAAATAAACATCTGACCTCTGAAGTTCTTAGATCCATTTAGGGCTTTCCTGAATGGATTGGAGATGCCCTAAAGGTATGGTCAGTGTAAGAAATCAGGACCTGAGTTCAATCTTGATAAATTACAATTAAGCGTTTAACCCTTGACATCTGTGATTCATCAGCAATGCGTACGAATTAAAATTTTGTCAATTCATGTAGTAGAGAAAGGCTGCATCAATGCTTCTGCGTGATCCTCCAAACATTCTAGCTAAGGTTGATGCTAATGAAGAAGCTGACAAAGAGCTATCCTCGAAGCACAACGTTCATGGCTTTCCTACCATTAAAATATGCAAAAATGAAGAGGACATCCCCAGACTGTAATGCTCCTTGAGAAGCTTATGGCATGGTTAAATATTTGAATAAACTTTTTGGTCCTGCTCCTTGAACAAAATCCCAAACTTGGTGTTTGAGAGGATTGAGATCTCTGACAGTAAGGATTGTCGTTTATCATTGGCAATAAATCGATCATTAATGGACATGTTACCCACTTAAAGACTCCATTAAGAAGGCAATAAAGAGAGTCATCGCTTGATACATTCTAAGCTCCAATCAGTTTGGAGCATTCATTTCAATCACTTAATCACGAGTGGAGGCTGCACCATCTATCGATTCATTCAATGTGTTAATATATAGTGGTTTCACATGCAAGTCAATGGTCGCATTAGACCAAGAGAGGTCAAGGATGCGGTTCCTTACCTAGCTGTCAGTTACAAGCTATGTAACTTCAATATCATGGATTCTTCACTTTTTAATAAATTTACATGTATAAACTTGGCCATCATATTCTACTAACTATATCCATTTATCAAGATATACACAAATCTCCGCTATGCACAATACATAAGGCAGGTAATTCGGGTTTCTACACCATGTATATACTAAATAAGTCAAGTTATATTAAGTTTACATATGTGTTTCACTGTGTGTCTGCCCTTAAGTCATTTAAACAGTTTTATTCAAATCAAACATGTAAGATGTCATTATAGGTTCGTGGGTGTGATATGTTATCATGTGAGCCCAAATCAAGGCGTGAATAATTAATTGCTTGGTTCATGCCAAGATCTTACTACTATAGTAACTGTTATACGTCTAGTATACCAAAACAGAGACGAATCAATAATAAAATTGTCTCACAAGTTTACAACTCAGATTTCCACTACTCTGCAATTCGGTATTAGTTATTTTAACACTGAGTATGTTGTAATTAATTACAACAACAAAGTAACAACTATAGCAATAATAACTATACTGCTAAATCAAACGTTATACTATTTAAAGAAATAGTACAACGCAGAAAGAAAACGATATATATATATATATATATATATATATATATATATATATATATATCGTTTTTCTTTCTGCGTTGTACTATTTCTTTAAATAGTGTGTATATATATATATATATATGTATGTATGTATATGTGTGTGTGTATATATATATATCAACTAGAAATCTAACATGTTGATTAGGAAATTACGTCTGAGGCTTGTCGTAACAATTTTCTTAAAACTTTATTCAAAGTCTCCCAAGATACAACAGACATGATCTGCTCGAGATTGTGATGTGTATGATCTTCTGTGTGATATGTAAAAACGCACGGATTGTAGATATTAAGAAACGAAAATGAAGAAGAGAAAATTCGGAATAGATTGAGTGAGGAAAGTGATCAGGTTTCCTTCTTATTTATATTCGAATTTTCAATGGCTGCACCCGTTGAGAAAAGTAGCATCCCTTCATTTGCAACGCCAAAAAGCTTTACTGTTCGCAACAGTCGCGCCTCTTTGTTTTGCAACGATCGAAAACTGTTGTTGTTCGCAACAGTCGCGCTTCTTCATTTGCAACAGCTAGAGACTGTTGCAAATCGCAATAATCGTGTCTCTTCGTTTGCAACGGCCAGAAACTGTTGCAGTTTGCGACAGTTGCGTCCAATCCAGTAGTCGCTTCTTTTTGAATTTAAACAATAGAAAACCGTTCACTTCTGTATAGCAAAAATATAACACGGTCCACTTTTATTGGACCCACACCCGCACCCGAACCCGACCCGGTCGGTAGGACGGGAACGCACGCGCGTGTGTTAGTCCATGGCCATATAGGTCATCCTCCTCGCACAAAATTACCTGACCCTAAGGGCTAATATAGAGATTGAGAGTATACTATATAAACCAAAAAACGAACATATTTTTGGCGATGTGGGACATATCTCATTCACTCTTATTTTGAGAATTTTAACAATCCCCCACATGAATGACGATATATGTCTCCCCCACACAAAGTGTAATATCACACAGTTCATATGAAAATAATGTTATATCGAGGATAAGTAGATATTTCACTTTGAACTTTCACTGGTTAAAACTTATCGGATATACTTGGCTAATCAATGAATTATTTCATCTTGAACCGTCAGCCGTTATTATATAACCAGACAATAAGCTTTACAAAGCATTATTTCCCTTCACATCCAATCTCTTGGTTGTGTTCATTTTGGTCCTGAACAATTTTTGGTTTTGCGAGTGTTTTTAGAGAATAAAAGCCTTTAATATTCCCATAGAGTCGACCCAGCTCACACTAACATAGGTAATCGCAACAATTAAGAGTGCCCTTCATATACTCCACTTGTTATTTTCAAGATATGGTCATCATTAAAAAACATAGTTTTAACCTTTAAATACTTCTATAGGCATGCCTTTATATTGTGCACCATAGGAATGGAGTTAGACTATGTCCAAGCAAATGCATTACGTCTTAAGTTACTCAAAACCGGTTTGCCTATTGATCCTAGTCCATGGGATCTCCAGTCACTAGGATATGTTTCCGTATAAGATAACTCTTTTAGGCTTTTAAACTCATTCCTCTCGAAGCACAGTCAATTTTCTCTCTTGATAAACCTTTAGTAAATGGATCTACTAGGTTATCATTTGTTCTCACATAATCTATGGAAATAGTCCTATTTGAGAGTAACAGCCTAACTATGTTATGGCGTCGACGAATGTATCGTGACTTTCCATTATACACAAAGTTGTGCGCTTTGCTTAGCGTAGCTTGGTTATCACAGTGTATGCATTTGGCCAGTATAGGTTTATACCAAAATGAAATATCTTCTAAAAAATGACGAAGTCATTTTGCTTCTTCGCCTGCTTTATCTAAAGCGATGAACTCCGATTCCATAGTGGATCGAGTTGTGCATGTTTGTTTAGTAGATTTCCATGACACTGCTGCCTCTGCTAAGGTAAATACATAACCACTCGTTGATTTTGATTTCTCTGAATCATCAATCCAGTTTGCATCACTATATCCTTCTAAGACGGCAGGATATTTTTCATAATGTAAGGAATAATTTATGGTATTTTTTAAACATCCAAGCACTCTCATTAGTATTTTCTAGTGTTCCTTTCCTGTATTGCTTGTATAGCTACTCAGTCGACTCACTGCATTGGCTATATCTGGTCATGTGCAATTCATGAGATACATGAGACATCTTATTACACAAGAGTATTCCAGTTGCATTACACTCTCTTTAGTGTTTTTATGCAGTACTTCTGATGGATTAAAAGGTGTTCTTACTCCTTTAATTCCAAAATTTTGAAAATTTTCAAATACTTTGTCTACATAGTGTGACTGAGATAATTCGATTCCATTAGGTGTTCTTATTATTTTGATTCCCAAAATAACGTCTGCAATTCCTAAGTCTTTCATATCAAAATTGCTAATTAACATCTTCTTTATGGTCTCTATTACTTGAGTATTTGGACCAAATATTAACATATTGTCTATATATAAACAAATCATCACATATGATTATCCAATTTGTTTATAATAAACGCACTTATCGCATTCATTTATATGAAAACCATTTCTCATCATGACACTATCAAATTTTGTGTGCCATTATTTTGGAGCCTGTTTTAGTCCGTATAGTAATTTTACTAATCACAGACTTTGTTTTCATTTCCTTTGGAAACAAAACCTTCATGTTGTTCCATGTAGATCTCCACATTGAGATCTCCATTTAAGAATGCTGTCTTTACATCCAGTTGATGAATTTCTAGATTATAGATCGATGCAATTGCTATTATCATTCTTATAGAGGTTATTCGTGTTATCGGCGAATATGTATCAAAGAAGTCTACTCCTTCTTTTTGACGATATCCTTAGGTTACTAATCTGGCTATATACTTGTCGACAGAGCCATCTGCTTTCATTTTCTTCTTGAAAATCCGTTTATAGCCAATAGGTTTTATTCCAGGTGGAATATCAACAATTTTTCAAGTTTTATTACTTAGAATTGAATCAATTTCACTTTGGATTGCTTCTTCCCAACACGAAGATTGAGAAGATGACATTGCTTCCCTGTACGTTTGAGGTTCGTGTTCTAACATATATGTGAAAAAATCCGAACCAAATGTCTTGGAAGTCCTTGCCCTTACGCTTCTTCTTGATTCAACTTCCTCAATCTCATGATGAGTTTCATCTTCATGTGAATTGCTTGATTCTTCTCTTGTCCTTTTAGGGACATTATTTCTTTCATTCCTTTTGTGCGGAACACGTCTTCGAAGAATGAGGAATCTCTAGATTCCATGATTGTATTTACATGAATATCAGCTATATCAGACTTGAATACAAAAAATCTGTATGCACTACTATTTTGGGCTGGCCCTAGATAGTAACAATCTACTGTTTTTGGTCCAAGTTTGACTCTCTTGGAAGGCGGAACTGAAACTTTTGCCAAGCACCCCCACACTTTGACGTATTTAAAACTTGATTTGTGTCCTTTCCAAATCTCATATGGAATTTTTTCTGTTTTATTGTGAGGAATTTTGTTTAATATATGATTAGAAATATTTAAGGCTTCCCCCCACAAGTTCGTCTGTAGAACAGAGGTTAAAAGCATGGCATTAATCACGTCTTTTAACGTTCTGTTCTTCCTCTTGGCTACACCATTTTGCTGTGGTGAATATGGAGCTGTTGTTTGATGAATTATACCATGTTCAGCATAGAACTGTTCAAATGGTGATTCATATTCTCCACCTCGATCAGATCTCAATATCTTTATCTTTTTATTTAACTGATTTTCTACCTCAGCCTTGTACTTTATAAATGATGTAATTGCTTCATCTTTACTATTCAAAAGATATACATAGCAATATCGCCTATAATCGTCAATAAACGTGATAAAGTACTTTTTCCTACATCTTGTAGGCAACGATTTAAAATCACATAAATCTGTATAAACCAAACCTAGTGGTTCGGTGCTTCTATCAACAGATTGAAATGGTTTTTTAACCATTTTTTCTTCTACACATATGTCACATTTGTAGTTCTTATCTACTTGGAATTTCGGAATTGATCCCAAGTTTGATAATGTTTTCATTTTTCGAAAATTTATGTGTCCCAATCTATCATGCCATAGTAAAATTTCATGCTCAAGCAAGTAAGAAACTTCGATTTTATTAATAGCACAATCAGAATACATAGTTTTATTGCCGATAACGGCTATATTTGCCTTAAATAGGCCATCAAATAAATATCCCCTTTCGATATACATTCCAGCTTTGGACAGAACCATTGTCTGACTCGAACACCATTTTGAATCCTTTCTTCGATAGTACTGCACCAGAGATGAGATTCTTGCGTATGTCTAGAATGTGGAGCACATCATTCAACTTGGTAGTTTTTCCAGAAGTAAACTTGAGGATTACTATGTCACTGCCTTCGATCATGAATACTGCAGAATTACCCGTATAGAGTTTTTCTTCGTGATCGAGTTTCTGGTATGTAGAAAACATAGATTTTCCAGACCAGACATGACGAGTAGCGCCAGTGTCTACCCACCATTGGTTAGGATTATGAACCAATTTGCATTCAGATACAACTGCTGAGAAGTTGGACTCATCTATTTCCATGTTATCTACTATATTTGCCTCTTTGTAGCGTTTCTTTTTGTGTCTGCAATCTCTAGCGGCATGTCCAACCTTTCCACAAACCCAACACTCGCCATTAAACTTTTTGGTTCATTTGTTGTCTTTTGGTTGGTGTTTGGAGCTTTTCTTTTCTTTTGAAAATTCTTCTTTTTTTTTTGGTCTTTGACCCTTCAGCCACAAATGCCTACTCGCTTGGTTTTGTAACTCCACGGTTATCTGCCTCAATTTTTAGTCGGACTATGAGATCTTGTATAGAAATTTCCTTCTTCTTATGCTTTAAATAGTTGTGGTAATCTATCTATGATGACAGAAGTTTTCCCGTGATGGCTTCAACCAAAAACCATTCTCCAACCTTAACCTTATGACCTTCCGCTTCGAGTTCATGAATGATAATTTTCAGTTCATGCAGTTGAGCAGTCATCAGTTTGGAGTCAACCATCTTATAGTCCATGAATTTGTGTACAATGAATTTCTTAAGACTAATATTCTGCGTCTTGTACTTCGTGGCAAGTGCATTCCAGATTGCTTTTGCTGTCTTTAGAGGCTGATATACTTTGTATTGCACCTTGTCGAGACAATTCAGAATATAGTTTGGGCATAAAAAAACGGAATGCTTCCACATATCAACATCTGATTCCTTGCCTAGTGCAGGAATCGGTTCCTCCTCCTCGAGATGCCGTTGCAGACCGAGTGTGGTGAGATAAAATAGCATTTAATTTTGCCATGTTATGAAGTCATCACCATCTCCTTTGAACGGATCAGGCCTGTTATGAGTAGTAGCCTTTGTTGATAGTTCAACTTTTTTCATCTCTGTTTTAGCAAAAACAGAAAGTCTTACGATGTTATACGTCTAGTATACCAAAACAGAGACGAATCAATAATAAACTTGTCTCACAAGTTTACAACTCAGATTTCTACTACTCTAGAGTTCTGTATTAGTTATTTTAACACAAGTATATTGTAATTAATTACAACAACAAAGTAACAACTATAGCAATAATAACTATATTGCTAAATCAAACGTTATACTATTTAAAAAATTATTACAACGCAGAAAGAAAACGATATATATATATATATATATATATATATATATATATCAACTAGAAATCTAACCGGTTGAAGAAGGAAATTACGTCTAAGGCTTGTCGTAATAATTTCCTTAAGACTTTATTCAAAGTTTCCCAACATACAACAAATGTGATCTGCTCGAGATTGTGATGTGTGTGATCTTCTGTGTGATATGTAAAAGTGCACGGATTGTAGATATTAAGAAACGAAGAGGAAGAAGAGAAAATTCGGAATAGATTGAGTGAGGAAAGTGATTAGGTTTCCTCCTTATTTATTGTTGAATTCTCAATGGCTACACCCGTTGAGAAAAGCAGCATCCCTTCATTTGCAGTGCCAAAAAGCGTTACTGTTCGCAACAGTCGTGCCTCTTTCTTTTGCAACGGTCGAAAACTGTTGCTATTCGCAACAGTCGTGCCTCTTCGTTTGCAACCGTCGAAAACTGTTGTTGTTCGCAATATTCACGTCTCTTCGTTTGCAACGGCCAGAAAGTGTTGCGGTCCGCAACAGTCATGTCTCTTCGTTTGCAACGGCCAGAAACTGTTGTGCTTTGTAACAGTCGCGTCTCTTCGTTTGCAACGGCCAGAAACTATTGCGGTTCGCAACAGTCGCGTCTCTTCGTTTGCAACGGCCAGAAACTATTGCGGTTCGCAACAGTCGCGTCTCTTCGTTTGCAATGGCCGAAAACTATTGTGGTTTGCAACGGTCGCGTCTCTTCGTTTGCAACGGCCATAAACTGTTGCGGTTTGCAATAGTCGCGTCCAATCCAGTAGTCGCTTCTTTTTGAATTTAAACAGTAGAAAATCGTTCACTTTTGTACAGCAAAAATATAACACGGTCCACTCTTATTAGACCCGCACGCGACCCGGCCCGGTTCGGACAGGCGGGCGGTGGCGCGCGTGTTTGTGTTATTCCATGGCCATATAGGTCCTCCCCTTCGCACAAAATTACCTGACCCTAAGGGCCAAAATAGGAATTGAGAGTATACTATATAAACCAAAAAATGAACATATTTTTGGCGATGTGGGACATCTCATTCACCCTTATTTTGAGAATTCTAACATTCCCCCACATGAATGACGATATATGTCTCCCTCGCACAAAGTATAATATCACACAGTTCATATGAAAATAATGCTATATCGAGGATACGTGGATATTTCACTTTGAACTTTCCCTAGTTAAAACTTATCGGATATACTTGACTAATCAATGAATTATTTCATCTTGAACCATCAGCTGTTATTGTATAACCAGACAATAAGCTTTACAAAGCATTATTTCCCTTCATATCCAATCTCTTGATTGTGTTCATTTTGGTCCTGAATAATTTTTGGTTTTGCAAGTGTTTTTAGAAAATAAAAGCCTTTAATATTACCATAGAGCCGACCCAGCTTATACTAACATAGTTGATCGCAACCATTAAGAGTATCCTACATATAGTCCACTTGTTATTTTCAAGATATGGTCATCAATAAAAAACATAGTTTTAACCTTTAAATACTTCTATATGCATGCGTTTATATTGTGCACCATAGGAATGGAGTTGGACTATGTCCAAGCAAATGCATTACGTCTTGAGTTACTCGGAACTGGTTTGCCTATTGATCCTAGTCCGTGGGATCTCCAGTCGCTAGGATAGGTTTCCGTATAAGATAAATCTTTTAGGCTTTTAAACCTATTCCCCTCGATGCGCAGTCAATTTTCACTCTTGATAAACCTTTAGTAAATGCATCGGCTAGGTTATCATTTGATCTTTTTATTTAACTGATTTTCTACCTCGGCCTTGTACTTTATAAATGATGTAATTGCTTCATCTTTACTATTCAAAAGATATACATAGCAATATCATGTATAATCGTCAATAAACGTGATAAAATGATTTTTCTCACCTCTTGTAAGTAACGATTTAAAATCACATAAATCTGTATGAACCAAACCTAGTGGTTCGGTGCTTCTATCAATAGACTGAAATGGTTTTTTAACCATTTTTGCTTCTACACATGTCTCACATTTGTAGTTCTTATTTACTTGGAACTTCGGAATTAATCCCAAGTTCGATAATGTTTTCATTTTTTGGAAATTTATGTGTCCCAATCTATCATGCCATAGTAAAATTTCATGCTCAAGCATGTAAGAAATTTCAATTTTATTAATAGCACAATCAGAATACATAGTTTTATTGCCGATAATGGCTACATTTGACTTAAATAAGCCATCACATAAATATCCCATTCCGATATACATTCCATCTTTGGACAGAACCATCTTGTCCGACTCAAACACCATTTTGAATCCTTTCTTCGATAGTACTGCACCAGAGATGGGATTCTTGCGTAAGTCTGGAACGTGGAGCACGTCATTCAACTTGGTAGTTTTTCCAGAAATAAACTTGAGAATTAATGTGTCACTCGATCATGAATACTGCATAATTATCCATATAGAGTTTTTCTTCCTAATCGAATTTCTAGTATGTAGAAAACATGGATTGGTCAGAGCAAACATGACGAGTAGCGCTTGTTTTTACCCACCATTGGTTGGGATTCTGAACCAAATTGCATTCAGATACAACTGCTGAGAAGTTGGACTCATTTATTTCCATGTTGTCTACTATATTTGCCTCTTTGTTGCGTTCCTTTTTATGTCTGCAATCTTTAGTGACATGTCCAATCTTTTCACAAACCCAACACTCGCCATTATACTTTATGGTTCGTTTGTTGTCTTTTGGTTTTGTTGTCCGGAGATTTTCTTTTCTTCTGTAAATTCTTCTTTTTGTTTTTGTTCTGCCTTCTCGATTGGTTTTATAACTCCACGGTTATCTGCCTCAATTTTTAGTCGGACTATGAGATTCTGTAAAGAGATTTCCTTCTTCTTATGCTTTAGATAGTTGCGGTAATCTCTCCATGACGGCGGCAGTTTTCCCATGATGGCTTTAACCAAAAACAATTCTCCAACCTTGTGACCTTCTGCTTCGAGTTCATGAATGATAATTTGCAGTTCATGCAGTTGAGCAGTCACCGGTTTAGAGTCAACCATCTTATAGTCCATGAATTTGTCTATAATGAATTTCTTAAGACTGATATTTTACGTCTCGTACTTCGTGGCAAGTGCATTCCAGATTGCTTTTGCTGTCTTTAGAGGCTGATATAGTTTGTATAGCAGCTTGTCAAGACAATTCAGAATATAGTTTCTGCATAGAAAATTGAAATGCTTCCACGTATCAACATCTGATTCCTTACCTGGTGCAGGAATCGGTTCCTCCTCCTCAAGATACCGTTGCAGACCGAGTGTGGTGAGATAAAATAGCATTTGATTCTGCCATGTTATGAAGTCATCACCATTTCCTTTGAACAGATCAGGCCTGTTGCAAGTAGTAGCCTTTGTTGATAATTCAACGGTTGTCATCTCTGTTTTGGCGAAAGCAGGAAAGTCTTAAGATGTTATACGTTTAGTATACCAAAACAGAGACGAATCAATAATAAACTTGTCTCACAAGTTTACAACTCAGATTTCCACTACTCTGGAATTTTGTATTAGTTATTTTAACAGTAAGTATGTTGTAATTAATTACAGCAACAAAGTAACAACTATAGCAATAATAACTATAGTGCTAAATCAAACGTTATATTATTTTAAAAAATAATACAACGCAGAAAGAAAACGATATATATATATATATATATATATATATATCAACTAGAAATCTAACCGGTTGAAGAAGGAAATTACGTCTGAGGCTTGTCGTAATAATTTCCTTAAGACTTTATTCAAAGTCTCCCAAGATACAACAGACGTGATCTTCTCGAGATTGTGATGTGTAGATCTTCTGTGAGATATGCAAAAGCGCACGGTTTGTAGATATTAAGAAACGAGAGGAAGAAGAGAACATTCAGAATAGATTGAGTGAGGAAAGTGATCAGGTTTCCTCCTTATTTATAGCCGAATTCCCAGTGGCTACACCCGTTGAGAAAAGTATCATTCCTTCATTTGCAACGCCAAAAAGCGTTATGTTCGCACCAATCGTACCTCTTTGTTTTGCAACGGCCGAAAACTGTTGTTGTTCGCAACAATCGCACCTCTTCGTTTCCAACGGCAAAAAACTATTGTTGTTCGTAATAGTTGCGCCTCTTCGTTTGCAACGACCAGAAACTACTACGGTTCACAACAGTCGCATTTCTTCGTTTGCAACAGCCAGAAACTGTTGCGGTTTGCAACAGTCGCGTCTCTTCGTTTGCCATGGCCAGAAACTGTTGCTGTTTGCAACAGTCGCGTCCAATTCAATAGTCGCTTCTTTTGGAATTTAAACAGTATAAAACCGTTCACTTCTGTACTGCAAAAATATAACACGATCCACTCTTATTGGACACGTACCCGCACCCAACCCGGCCCGGTTCGGTCGGTTGGACGGACGGGCGGCGGCGCTCGCGCATGTGTTATTCCATGGCCATATCGGTCCTCCCCCTCGCACAAAATTTCCTGACCTTAAGAACTAATATAGGGCTTGAGAATATACTATATAAACCAAAAAATGAATATATTTTTGACGATGTGGGACATATCTCATTCACCATTATTTTGAGAATTCTAACAGTAACTGATTGGATCATGACATGCAACACATCGTTGACAAAATCATAGTTAATATCAAATTCAAACGTAAAGTAACCGCACCATTATGTTGTTAGGCGTGGCTCACATTGTATTAGAGTGGGTGCGTAGATTGAATTATGATTAGCCCCACATCGTAAGATATTCGAAAAGAGATTATCATACATATGAGATTGGTAGCAAGTAACAACAAGGGATTTTTTGTTACAAATAAATATTGCCATATAAATATACGTGTTATGGGGGGTGTAGGGATATCAAATCATGATGCCAGCACCAAAAGAGCTTCGTTTTGTTACAAATTAATGTTGCCATGAAAATATATGTGTTATAGGGGGATGTAAGGATATTCAATCATTACATTGGCACCAAAAGAGCTTTGTTCAGTGTTCTTGCCTCTTCTACACTAAATGAAGTGCACGCATAGCAGAAGATGTGAGCAATAAGGTGCAATCGCACGAGGATCAACGAAGGGGCGTCTATCGTCATGCTGAGCCATGAGGGTCAGTCATATGCAGACTTCATTGTTGATAGAGTTGAGGGCATAGACATATGGGCAATTATATTAATTTATTTATAAATTTGTACACTTAATTCTAATGTACGAATCCTTATTCGAAATTAAAATATGCTTTCCTCCTTTCTATTTCTATTGTATGTGCATATATTTATAATTGCATGTTGATGGTTACATTTCATATTTACAATGGTATTTTTGAACCAGGAAACGCTCGGTTTCGGGTTGTAGGTGTAACCAACTCGCTGTTAAGGATATAGCAGAAAGAAATAATAAAAAAAGAGCTCCGGTATAAAGATCTTCGTTAGTGCATAATCTGATTGTACACCACCACCGATAAAGACCGAAAGAAGCGATATTATCCACATGACCAAGTATTTAATCAGTTACGAATGTGTTCGTAATCGCTAGTAATGAAATAATATACATATATATATACACACATACACGTGTGTGTGTGTGTGTGTGTGTGTGTGTGTGTATAAGTCAAAATAAAGGATCTCATGTGACGATGTGCAATTTTCTTTTGATTTGAGAGTACGTGAATCTTTTTGTCAAGATTCTACTTTGATGATGGTTAATTGCATGATATGAGTTCATGTTAAGACCATAGTTGGGTACGAGATTAGATATTCGAAATGAAACACTACTCAAGAGAGAATTCGTCTCTTTTAATATAGAAGGTTAATGTCACTGTAATTTGTTTATGAATCTAAATTAGAACTCTAACAAAAGTAAATTGGTAATCAATAATTGTTATCGATTGAACTAAGTAACTTTGGAGCTTAAATTCGTAATTAAATAAGGATATAATTAGAGTTTTGACCGATGACCTTACCTTAGATGTCTAAGTGACATAGTTTTGATGAAGAGATAAACAAGCATAATTATTATTGCATAAGGGTGCACACTACTAGAAAATACTGCAGTTTCCTACGCAAAATTTCTGACGTCTTTCCTACGCCAAAAGACGGGGCGTAGGGTAGACGTAGGGAAGACATAAGAAAATTTCCTACGCTTCTCCTACACCAAATTCAACACGTAGAAAAAAACCGAGGCATAAGTAAGGTGTAGGAAATCGTCTAAGCTAAAATGATACTGTAGAAAATGCGTAGATAATCTCCTACGCCATTTCCACGTCTCTGTTAATTTTATACAATTCCACGTTGACGTAGGAAAGACGTAGCAAATTTCCCACGCCATCCCTACGCATGCAAAAAAAGTTTTTTATTTTTAGAGCAATCACCGTATATTTCCATAGCCTCAGTTTTTCCCCAATAAAAAAAAACCTACAATCTCCATGTTCGCGATGCTTGAACCCAAAAAAACTAGGTTTCAAAAATCATCGCCTTCTAAATAATCATCGCTGCATACTCGGCTATTCCATCAGCCATCGTCGGCTCATCCTTGCCTCCTACGCGATATTTTCTACTGCTGATTTGCGATATTTTCCACTGCTGATTTGAAGTCCTGCTACAGTCTCTTTATACTGCCACTGCTAATTAAGTATGCGAATTTCTTGTTCTGAGTTGTCTAATTTTCTAAAATTGAGTCGCCCTTTTACTGCTTTAGATTTCATTAACATTGAAAACGCCTGAAGCTAATAAATTATTAGTATTTAGATTTTACTGCTTTAGATTTTACTGCTTTAGATTTCATTGATGTACTATTTTTCATGCAGTGTGTGTATGTCTACCCGCGAACATTTAGGCAGAACCCAATATGATTTGCCTGTACACTTAACTAGATACACTAGTTTGTAAACTTGATACATTTAGTTAAAAATTAAATATACTGTTTTGTAAACTATTTGAGACTATAAGTATTGCCCAAGTATGTGATACATTGATTGTAACTAGTTTGTAAACTGTTTTTGTAAACTATTTGAGACTACACGTATGTGATACATTGATTGTGCTCAAAACTCACTGAAAATTCTATAACAAAAGTAAGGCAAGGAGGGTGAATGTGGGCACAACTTACTTTTGGAATATAAATGTATCTGATCTGATGATTGATGCCCATGTGGTGGGTCTATTAGCCTGCTTGCAATAATACTTGTTTTACTACATAATTAGTTGGAAAGTTTTATTTGTCTATCCATGTAATACCGAGACATTACTGTGGAATACAAATTCTGGGTATATGGTTTTAAGCAATGTCTCTTATTAAAGTTGAATTACCATAACTGCTGTAATCTATTAATGGCAAGTTTTGAGTACATCAATATTCTAAAAGTTGTTACTGGTTACAAATAAATTTTAACTACCCGTATACATTTATCACTATCTACGAGCTCGATGAAGAGGCACAAGGTAGAGAAATGGAGAAGGCGCTTATCAAACTTCTGGGACGTAAACCTCCAGTTCCAGCTGTGTTTATTGGTGGGAAGTTGATTGGGTCAACTGATAAGGTCATGGCCCTTCATCTTGGTGGTAAACTTGTTTCCCTTCCTAGAGATGCAGGTGCCCTGTGGCTTTAACATATTCCTGGTACAGTAATAATAATTATGATGATAATTAAGAGTATATATATGTAGCGTACAAAGGTGATCCAGTTTTGTATGAGGTGTTCCTAGACCAATAAGTGGTGCTACTTTTTTCAAAATGTGTCAGGTATTCACATATATACTAGCTCTTAATCTGTTTCTGTAATCACATGCAAGTCTTCACGGCTGCCACTTTGTTTGAATTTATACTTCCTTAATAAGCTTCAAATTTATATGAAAATAGTGCAGACTTCGAATTACAGTTTTTCTAGTTTATATCGAGTATTATGCAGTTTGGATGGCAAATAATTAAGCGATTCTTTTCTTTTTGCTTGGTAGTTTTAAAAGTATTAAATTTATGTGTCACGTCGCATATGTTACTGAGGGTAGTTTGACTCTTTTAATTAGCAACATCTAGCTAGTAAATATAAAATTAGTAAAAAGTATGCTGCATGGCAAGACAAAGGTGAAATTGCAACTCCGAGGATCACCAGTTTGAAATAAACGAGAGTTAACTTTAGTGGGAAGTGATAGAGTTGTATCAGAGGTGGTGAATATTTCAAGTTGGCGGTTTTATTATAGTGATGGTGGAGATCTAGTAGAGGATTGCAGTTGAAGGAGAAGTAGATTGAAGTGGGATGGTCGTGATGGTTTGCTAAGGTAGTTTGGGATAAGAGGATGGAAGCAGGTTGAGGATTTGCAGTGGTGAGTTGTGGCTTATAGGTGAACTTGGCAGTTTAAGGTAGAAGATGATGTATTTAAAATTGTTTGTTGAGAAAGTCGAAGAGGGACTATTGTTTTGATAGTATGGATGTTGAAGGAAGGGAGTAAGTGGTTCAGGTGGAGGTGTTGCTGAAGGTGGTTCTGTGTATGGAGGAGGAGCAGTTTGTGTTAGATGAAGTGCAGTTGTAGGAGGCGGAATTTGTTTGGTTGATGGTGCTAGTAGGATGGTGGGGGTGATGGATGGAGTGGGAAATGGGTGATGGTTCTTGTAAGGTAGATGGGTGATGAAGTGGATTCGATGGTTCTTGTAAGGTAGATGGGTGATGAAATGATGAAGTGGCTTCGCTGTGGTGTTTGGAGTATGGGTCAAAGATGGTGATTTTTAGGATGCGGTTGAGGATTGGTGATGTGTTGTTTTAGGCAGTAGGCCGTGAGGAGCTGAGTTGAGTTTCTGGGAAATTCAGGTGATGATCTGAATTTTCCATCAATAAAATATGCACAGAAACAGTTATCATCACCCACTGTTTCTAAAATGGATATGTACAGAAGAAATTTATGTGCATTGATGGATGGATGAAGTAATATGGTCGTGGATGGCTGAAGTGAAGAATAACAAGGGTTTTTGTGGATTGTTCACAGTGTTGTATGGATTGGAAGTTGGTTGAATGATAGAGGAGTTCAGTTGAGAGCAGAGTAGGTTGATACTGTGATGCACGTGCAGTTTGACTGTGAGTTGGTATTTGATGTTTTTGTTATGGTGATAATGGAAGGAGTTAGTTGATAAGGAAATGGGAAGCAACACCAATACGCAGAATAGAATGTAGTGAATGTAGTGAATTGAAGCAATGAAATAGAATGCAGCAGCAATGTATATGGGTGTATAGGGCATTTTGAAGGCAGTACTGTGCTACTTGATTGATGATGGTGGTCTGTCAATGATTGGCAATGGCTGGAATGGCTGTAGTAGAGGTGATGGTTGGTTGATAGAAGCTCGAGCAGGATTAATGTGAAGTCTGTTTGATGAAGTGAAGTATGGAAGAGGGAAGTGATGTTGCACAATTCCTGCAAGTGTGTAGTTGAATGAAGTGATGAGTTTGGTAGTTCAGTGGCAATTGAAGTAGCAGGTGTATTTTGTGAAGTGGATGCAGGGGAGTTGTTCAGTTGAGTGATGGCTAGTGTCGTCTGTATGGCACCGGGTGGTTGTCAGAGGATAAGAAATTGGTGTGGAGGAAAAATATAATTTTTTGCACAAGTTAATAGGCATTTGTTTAAGTTTATTAGCAAAATAAGAAAAATACTTCCCAAGAAAAGCAGGCACATTTTTGTGCCAAGTTTACATACTTTTTTTAATGCCAAGCTATGTATTAAGTTAGCCTACTTATATATCTATATATATAGTCATATGTTTTGAAAAGTAGCATACTGAAAGAGCTAAAACTGTTTCACAAGAAATTATACATTGCAAGCGAGGACATCACGAGCAAGAACAAACTATCACACTCAAGTATATAATACCACACACTTGCTATGCTTCATACTCACACTGCAAAACCCAGAAATACACTAGCAGGCAAACGAATAAACACAAGTGACAAATAAGGGAACTGCCTATACACAGAATTCAACAGTTATAAACTCATTCACTTAGTGTTAACACATATATCACATATAAGAAATATGATAGCTGAGAATACTACATGACTATGATGCGAATATTGTTAAAAAATGATGCATTACTACAAGGTGAAGCGGAGCACGCAATCCGAAGTAAACAGCAGCAAGGAGCACGAGTTCCTGGAGGTTATATAACATTTCTGAGGTTATATACAAAATCGACTATTGTTTTGTGATGCATGTTCATTTTCTGTTTTATTATTGTTGTATGCTTATTCATCTATAATTATCCTAATCTAGCTCATATGTTATTATTGGTATTGCCATAATAGTGCACTATTAGCTGTATCATTACAGTTATTCTTTTCATCGTTTCTAAAATGAATATCATATATGTGTCATACTTAAATTTGATACATCGTTAAAGTTATTCTTCTCATGATTTCTGAAACTGCACAGTGTGAGCGTGTATTTATGTTTTTGTTCTTGTATTTGAAAAATCACAAATACAGGCACAATATCAAGCTAGAATTGAAGAATTGAAAAGTCGGGGCACGGTAATTTCGTATGATGTCGAGGAAGAAGTATTCGACAAGCTTACCGGTGTTATAGCTAAAAGAAAGGACCGTAGGCCATATTATGGCAATATCCCTGGAGCAAGTATTTAAACTTTCAACAAAACATTATTTTAATTAGTTTAAAATGCAGAAATTGATGCAATATTTGATAAAATGCAGAAATACAAAGACGCTACTTATAGCATCAATAAGGGAGAAGCACAAACTAGAGCCAAACTAAAGGAAAATGTGGAGCGTCAAGAAGGGGAGATTCAAATGCTGAAGATGCAGTATGAACAACTCATCGAGATGCTTCGACAGCGATTTGATGAAGAGCCGAATTATCGTCGTGAAGGATGAGGGTATTGAAAACTTTTTAATGGTATCTGTATGAAGTCATGTATCATGAACATATTATCATATTATTTTAACATGTAGGAACTTGATTAATATTGTTTGACTTTGTAATATGAATGAGATATTTATTTTTTGAATTAAAGATCAATGGTTTGACGTTAATCTTTTTGTTGGAATGTGTATATATATAAAATAAGTTGATTTTAGTTTCTATTTAATGTGGTGAAATGAAATAGAATAGTAATATATCAAAATTGCTTCAGAAAAGACGTAGGGAAGGCGTAGGTAAATGAAGTATTAATGCGGCAAAAAGTCGTGTGCATGGCGTAGGAAAAACATTAAAAATACAGGCGTAGGTAAACCGTGGATAAATGAATGGCGTAGAAAAGACGTAGAAAACGTAATATGTAAGAATGACGTAGGGAAAGCGTAGGAAAACTGGGCGTAGGGAAAACGTAGGTAAACGAATGACGTAGGAAAGACGTGAGCACTTAAAAAAGTAAAAATGTCGTAACAAAACCGTAGGTACAACATGGCGTGGGGAAGGCGTAAGAAAATTATGGCGTAGGAAAGGCGTAAGAAACCACCCAACGGATGGCATAGGTAAAGCGTAGGTATTTTATTAGCTACGCAAGTTTTACCCACGCCAAAATTGACGTAGGGGTTACGTAGTTAATGCATTTACCTACGCCCCGCCTACGCCATTTTGGCGTAAGTAAACCGCAGTTTTCTTGTAGTGGCAAGTTTATAACGATAATGAAATAGACTTCATCTAGATGATTGATAAGCATACGACTTCGTGATCTTTATTGTACTTAAGAAAAATTCACACAAGCTTTGATATTCAAATAGTTTAAATATTAACTAAGGACAATGATTTAAGTCATACACATGTGTCACACAACAAGAATTTTAGTGTTGGACCTAAAAGATAAAATAAAATAATATATGTGTATAAATTATTACAGAGCTGATCTATATGTATATAATTTTTGTACATAGATACACACACATACACGTTATAAATTATTTTATTGTAGCTTTTAGGTCCAGTACTAAAATTTATTGTTATATATGTGAATGATTTGATTTTTTAAATTGCCAAAATTAATTGATTTAAATATATATAATTGTTGTATATATTTAATTTAGTTTAAATGAGTAATTTAATTAATTAAAAGGGGTAACATAAAATGTACAATGTATACGTTTTATGCTATGTATTTATCAATTAATATATATCAACTGATTTAAATATGACTACCCCTATGATGGTAGGAGCAAAAGTCTAGCGTATTTGGTCGAAAGAAAGAAATAGAGATATAGTATATGCTATATATTAACACTCAAATCAAATACAACTAAATTTTGCATTTATCTTGTATGTGATGGTAGGTCATACATGAGGAAAGGAAAGGGTCAATTACGGAGAAATAAATGAGATTTATTTTCCACTATAAATACATCCATGGCATTTAGTCTCTTGCATAAAAATGTTTATACAATTAAAATTAGAAAAAATAAGAAATGTTTTCTTCTTCTCCTCCGTTAAACAAAAGTTCTTTTCTTCACCTCCATTGTTAAAACACTTCAAGTTAGGTCTTGCAAACCATAGCTAGAGCTGAAACAGGGTTTTCGAAGTTTGATCTACGAATTCCAACGCGTACTAATTAGGCTCTTTCATCAAGGTAATTCTATAATTATCATTTTATATGTATCATCCAAACCCTTTAATATATTTTATATATCTAGCATTCAAGTACCTCTAGTTTAGTGGTTAGAAATATGACGCTTTAGACAGATGTGAAAGGTCATGGGTTCGAACTCCTAAGAGAGCATAATGAGTGTTCTACTTAAATAAAATATCACTATTGTCATAAAAAATATATTTTATATATCCGACCATTAGAAAAAATCATTTATCATACACACACTGATACATATAATTGTTTATTATACTTATTGAATTTTGAAACACTGGTTATCGATTTTCATTTGAACAACGATTCAACAATTGATCCAAACATTGATATTCATATTTATGTATATATAATTATTTAATACAATTATATTAATATATTATTGTTTAATACATTGATGATTTAAATTTGATTTTCATTTAAATTTTAAACTAAAAAGGGGATCTCAAATAATAGGATCTAATTTGACCAGTTAATTGTTAACTTAGACAAATATCATTAGAGGACATATATTATAACTTATAATATCTCAATCAATATTTTTCACATGTGGAATATTTGTATGTGCATATACATGTTTTATCTATATATGTGTGTGTGTGTGTTATAGAGTGAGTGTATACACACACACAAATACGTACATATGTGTGTAAATAAATCGACTCACACACTTATAGAGAAAGGAAAAGAAATAAAATCATACTTTGTTTAATACCATGCATTAAATATTTTGGTGATGGTAGCATGTTAAAGGCCTTCAATAAGTTTGTATATGAAACAATTAACTGTGTAATGGTCATTTGGATTATTTGATAAAGATTTCCTTGTCATTAAATGTATGCATATTATACACTTAGAACAAAATATAAATATATTAACTTTTATGTTCTGGTCAAATGAGTAACTCACCATCCATCATATGGAGAGCGTTATGTAAAATAGTCTCAACGGATATATCGACATTTTGTTATGAATTAATTTTGACTAGGAACATTAAGGACAAATATTTGTTTTATCGATTCAATACTCATGGTTAAGAATACATTTGTAATTGCAATCAACAAGGTACTTTTCCTAAGTGTTTTCTACTTGTATATATTTAATGTATTTTTATTATTTTTATCATGATATAACAATATATACAAAGAAAATAAAATCAAAATTTTACTTTATTTTGAACAAGATTCTCTGTAGAAGTTATATAGTCAATTACATAACTAATTGCCCATTGTACACCTTTAACTCTATCATTTGCGTCCTTGCACGAGTCCATCACATGGATTCATCTAAGAAGGAAATATGCCACTCAGGCACATTGTTGAATTAGGCACCGCCTTGAACTATTGCAAGGTTGGTGATCTTTGTTATAAGAAATGGTTTTTTAGCATATAATACTTTTTTATACAATCCAACTATGTCAGAGTTTAGAGCAATGATGGCGATGTGGTGTTAGACTTTGAAGTACTCGACTTCGAATGGAGTTGGGATTGTGAAAGAAAATCAATTTGCTTCCAAAGAATTTTATGTGACGAAGCTAAGAGAAGAGTGTCATTTGATAAAGGAAAGAACATATTCGTTCAACCCTATGCCAAAAAAATGAACACATAACAACTCCAAGAACAACCCTTGCTTGGGTCATGAGTACTTTCTACGATGAGCTAAACCCCATAATGAGCAGGATAAAACTGTGGTAGCACGGTTGGGACCCTTAATGATGTTCCAATCTATGAAGATGACCCAACATGGGCCATTAAGATTGGTAACATACTTGACCTAAGAACGAAGCATGAACATGCTGGATTTCTAAAAGCTAATAAGGATGTATTTGCATGTTGCACTTGAACATATGTGACATTTCTCTTGATAGCATCTTCCATGCGTTGAACATATGTCCACAAGCTATTCTAGTAAGATAAAAGAGAAAAATGCTACGTTTAAATAGTTATGCCGCTCTTAAGGAGAAGAATGCTATGCCACGACAGATTTGGCACTACTAAGGATAAAGATGAAAAATTGCTTCCACATGGCTTCATTATGGAATCTAGATTGGACAACTAATCCCGTATTGGAGAAAAAGGCAACTAATAGTGGATGACGTGCATTGATTTCTCCAACTTAAATGATGAATGTCTTAAAAGATTGTTTCCTTCTCCCATAAATCGATCAATTGGTGAATGTTACCACTGGTCGTGAACTATTATCTTTCATGGACGCTTATTTAGGATGTAATCTAATTGTGGTGCATATTCCGAATAAAGAGCAAACGAGCTTCACCACCAATTTAGAACATATTGCTACATAGCTATGTCATTCCACTTAAAAAACGTTGGGGCAACCTAACACGCTTGGTGAATATGATGTTTGCTAATAAGATTGGACAACAATAGAAGTCTATGTTATCAGAATTTAGTGAAGCCTCGAAATACTGCTAATCATGTGAGAAGCTCATCTAAATTGTTTGACATTCTTAAGGAGTATTTAGTGAAATTGAACTCCTCGAAGTTCTCTTTTGTGGTACCTTTTAGCAAATTTTTAGGTCTTATCGTCAAAGAAAGAGGTACAAAAGAAAATTTGAAATAGATTAAAGCCTCAAAAATATGTTAAATCCTTAATTATTTGGAGTAAAGTGCATAGTTCAAATGAGAAAAACAACAACTCTAAGAAGATTCATCTTGAGAGCAATTGATAAGTGCATATATTTCTTTAATGTGCTTAAGAAGTAATAAGGTAAATTCAAGTGGACCAATGAGTTTCGGGTGACGTTTGAGCAATTATTTGTGCATTTGAAAACGCACTCAAAAACCATTGTGTAGGAGGATTTTTTTGTATTTAGCCGTATCAGCCCATGCGCTATGTGTGACTTTGGCACTTGAGGAAAAGAAGGTCAAAGGCCAACATACTATGAGAGTGTTAACTGATCCTTAAGTGTGTTTTGCATACTTAGAGACTTCAGGGTGGGTTATTACTGAAGTGGAGTATAAAGTTGAGCCAATATGAAATACACTGCCATCCAAGAACCGATGTTGTGTCAAAAAGAGGCACAACATCCCAAAGTAGATAAATCCAAATCAAACAACCAAAAACAAGATGAAAACAAGAAAAAACAACACGTTTTATAATGGTTTCGCGAATACTCAGGCCTAACTCCACTTTAACCCTTATTAATGATTGTTTTCTCTTCAGATTGCAATAAATTCAATAAGATCCGACCACAATCTAGTGGATCATGAATTTACAATGGAATTTCTAGAGTTAAAGAAGATGATAGCATTTAGATATGAAAATTCCTATCTCAAAATAAAAAGAGAAAAAGTCTCCCTCTATTTGAAGTTAGCTTGCTATTTATAGATAATTCCCTTCTTAAATCTCGCAATTGGACCAGAATTCCTCCAAGTTTTCAAGATCCACAAATCCAAGCATGAAGACCGAGTCATTCAGCGCAATCTTCATGATGAAAATCAACTCGGTACCGACCACTTCTGGTCAATACCGATCTGATTTTTCCATCATGCTTCAAGTTTTTCTTCATGTCTTAACTCTCCTCATCGACCTCTTACCAAATCAAGTCTTCGTTTCAGGTCGGTGGCCATCAAAAGTGGCCGGTATCAACCAAAATTTTCACATCCAAAGTTCATTTTCTCTATATGTTTGGGCTTCGTTTATCCATCTATTATCATCCCGCCTTAGTGTTCGACCCGAGTTTTTTATGTGTTTGCTTCGAGTCTTGACTTGGGGTTGCCGAACATCGAGTTTTCCACTACTCGCTTGAAGTCGGACATGAGCTTTTTGTGTATTCAACCCAAGTTCTACTCAGTACCGACCTGAGGATCCCGACCAAAGATATGACTTTTCAATTTTTTAACTTTCTTCTACTATTTTTAATACTTCTTTTTTCTTGCCTTTTATAATGTTTCTAAAGTCCTTGGGTCATTTCTTCGTAGTTTGTTCATCCAATTCGCTCATTTCTGTTCGTTCGAAGACTTCGGAAAATTTGGTTATAAAACTTACGCCCCAAAATATGATTTATTAATGTAAGTTGTGGTTTTCTCAAGAACAATCTTCTGCGGTAGCGACCAATTACTGGCGGTCGAACTCTCCGGCTATCTATCAATCTAAGTTGTGGCGAATCATTCGTTTTTTTGGATTCACCTGCAAATCAAATGTCGTTCTAGACCATTATAGCTAAGGACTTTAGTTTTCTTAAGTGTTAGTCATAAAACATAATCATACCATTTTCATCTGGAGTTATCATATCATATATCAAAATCGACCCATGTTCGTTCGAGATTTATCCACTTTAGTCTATTAAAAAGGCGTTCAAATCCTAAGATCAAGTCAACGTCCATTCTAGGTTCCAATCTCTCTGGATCGCTTAACACACAATCTAAGGTTTGACCTCTTCGGATCGTTTAACATCCAATCTAAGGTTCGATCTCTTTGAATCAAACATCCAATCTAGGGTTTGATCTCTCCCGATCCATGCTGAGTCCAGTCCACTCGCTCCCCGACGATGGGATCCAACATCCAAGCAAATGCATTCACTCATTCTCTGGTGAGAGGACTTACTTTCCTAGCTAGTCCATCCGCTCACTCTTTGATAAGGAAGCTAACTATTCATACAAGTCCCATCCACTAGCTCCCCGACAATGGGACTTACACCTTATGGTCATCGCCCCGTCTCTCCGGTCGGGACTACCACGATCAATCAATATCAGCCACTACATTCAAATGATTTATAAAATCCGAATAAATCTCAGGGTCATCAATCTTTGTTGATGTTTTCTATTCCATGTCAGTCATCGCTTATGAAGCCTAAGTCAGGACATTTAACAAATATTAAAACACTTAATCCTCTCCAGAATCACCTTTAGACTTCCCACTCAGAGCATGCCTAAGAACCAATCAGGATCTCGTACACGTATAAGCATCTTGATAGTAATATTGCATTATGTAATTAAACCAAAAAGCGAAGTAAGGGAATCAAATCTGACTACAATTCATCTCGATCATGGGGCTATCATTCAATGGAAATCTCTGATCTGTAGCTTCATTCCGCCCTTCGTTATTATGACGAGCTTCTAGTTCTAGCTTCTGTTATTGTGCATTCACATTTTGATCTACCTTTCTAGCTTCAGCATTGTCCATTCCAGCATTAGAGTTCATCCTAAATCCGAATCAACCGTGCTCTTGAGTAAATTCATCTCGATAACGACCTTTTATGGTCATTGGGGCTCGGTTGCAGTTTGCTTCGCTCTAACTCCAGATGCTCTTGCGTTGGTTCCTGCCCTCTGATTTGAGTTCCAGCTGCTCCGACCGTTCTTTGCTGATCCATCCTTCTGAAAGTCCAGCTAGCATCTTTTGCTGTTGAGCTATTATTCCGTCTCGTATCTCTTTATCGTCATCTCCATCTTTTCTCTGGTCACGTATACGAATGGATTTGAACTTAAGGACACCTCATGGCTCCTCCCATGTTCCAATTGACTTTGTCATATGTCTGCTCTGGTAGAAGGCCTCTTCATCTCTCCCAAATTTTAAATCCAATCTTTAGGTTGTCAAATCTAGCTCGTTCTCAGTGAAAGCACCAAAAATTTTACGTCAAAAAGTGGCACAAAAATCTCCAAAATAGATAAATTCAAATCAAACAAGCGAAAAAAACCAAGAGCAAATAACACTTTTTATAGCGGTTCGACGAATACCCAGCCTATATCCACTTTACCTTGTTATTGATTGTTTTCTATCCAGATTATAATGAATTCAATTAGATCCGACCACAATCTAGTGAATCTTGGATTTACAATGAAATTTATGGAGTTAAAGAAGAAGGAGATAACACTTAGATCTGAAAATGCCCATCCCAAAATCCAAAGATAAAAAGTTCCCCTCCAGTTGAAGTTAGGTTGTTATTTATAGGTGATTCCCTCCTTAAATCTTGCAATTGGGTTAGAGTTCGTCCACATCTTCAAGATCCGCAAATTCAGGCATGAAGACCGAGTCATCCAACACAATTTCCAAGTAGAAAATCAACTCGGTACTGACTATACCGGCCACTTATAGTCGGTACCCATCTAATTTTTTTCTAACCACAATCAAAGGGTCTATGAGAGTTTACAACACATTTTGATAAAGAAGCGAAGATATGATTCAAATGCTAAAGTGACCACTAAATGTTGATGTAATTGTTAGGAGTTGTACCAATGGATGAACTTTCTGGTACAAGCACTGATGACGTCGACTACGTCATGGAAGTAAAAGAGAAACGGTCATGGATGACTCAGTTTAAGGAGTACTTAAAAAATCTTATCGAAAAAGAAAGAATGAATTCCTCAAGTTACTGCGAAAAGGGCCATGGTACATCATGCAGGATGCTGTATTATATTGAAGGGGATTTTCAACTCCCTTACCGAGCTACGTAGATATGGATTGAACCAAAAGAATACTTGATAGCTTTCATCAAGATCATTCCAGGGACCATACTGAAGGCCAAACCCATCAGCGGGTTCGACACCAAGGGACTCTTGGTCGAGTCTATAAATGTTTCAGTTACTTCTCTCACAGTCTTTTGGACTTTTGTTATTTAGCAATTTTCTTTGACCCTTCAATGAGTAGGAGCAAGGTTAAATCATCGAACCATGATAACTTACTTATTCTAACCGAGATTCGAGCAAAACTTGGATCTCGGTACTCTTTAAGAGGCACATTGTGTACCACTCAAGCATCCTGCTTGTGGAAAATTATATATAGTTCTCCAGGATGAGCACACTGGTTAGCTAGTAAAATCGGTTACTTAGACTATATATCATCGTAGATCAGGTTGGACGTGGTTTCGTCCCCATGTCATGTCTCACTCCAGTGATCGGTATATAATAGGTTGGGGTCTCATTCATGACTATTGAAATTCACCCACAATGCCATCGTAATGTATATATATTAACCATTGATTAAAAATATAATAGGAGTTGGTCATTTTGAAACTGTCTAAACTATTATGTAGATGATCTCGACAACAAATTAATTATATTTACAAAATTCTGTTTCGTTTCTAAATATTTTATCCCAAAAGCAAACAAAGGAATTGATGAAGAGTTACATAAAAGAGAGGTGATAATCTTTGCATATAAATATGTATATGTATTTGTATTGAGGTTGAGAATTTTTATTGGTGTAATTTATAATTTCAGAATTACAACTATTGACCTTTACAACCCACAAAAAAGAGGCAAACAAAAATAAATAAACAAAGCTAGATGTAGCTGCCCGACTAAGCTTAGAGAAGCCCACGTTGACTTAAAAAACCACCCGTTGCCTTTTGGATTCAGTTAGATTATTTTTTGGAAAGAGCATAAAGATGAAACCCTAATGTCAATAATTGGATTCAATAATTGATTGACTTTAATAAATATAGTGTGATGCTAAAAACACTCAAGAAAGTGCTTATTAATGCCATTAAAAAATTTAATTCATCCTAGTTAATTCATGTACCTCTTAATACCATACTTATTTCTACACTCGGTTATTGATTATAAGAAAAACATTTTTCCTTTTTAAACCGTTCTTCTTCATCACGTAAGTTCCAAAACCCTAAGCACGCACTTTCTCTTTCTTCTTCATCATGTAAATTTCAAAACCCTAATATCCAACTTTCTTATTCTTCCTCATGTTAAAACTTAAACTCTAAACCTAGAGTCTTCATGGTTGAAACTCCAATCATCAAATGTAATTTAAATTTTCTACTTGGATTGCTAATCAATGAAGTTCATGGAAGAATGCGATTTAAAGAATAATCAACGTTCTAAGAAAGGAAATGAGATGATTCCGATTTACATTAATTTTGTAGGCTTTCAATATTATTTGCAACATGTATTTGTTTAAGGGCTGTTCAATTATGGTATTTAGAGATGAGGAGTGGTGCGTTGATATTAATTTTTTCAATTGATTGATAGGGGACATTTTTTCGTGAATTCAAATAACGAGAAGGAAGAAGAAAACTCCAATGATCCAAATGCGGTGTGTATTCATAGTTAAGTGCTTGAATTCATACCATTCATTTGACGAATTTAATAGAAAATTAATTTTATATGCCTTTCTTAATGATTTTGTTGGTTATAAAAAAATCGATGATATGAAGATTAATGATGTGGAGATTGAACTGCCTTATGAAGTATATTTTAATTTTTTTCATTCGTTGGTTTAATGTTATATATGTTTATATATGTTAAATTTTGGTGATACAAAATCACAAAAAGAGGGAAAGAAATATGCAAAAAAAAGAAATAGAAGATTTTGTTTCCCCTAATTAATAGGCATATTGAGCATGTTTATTTCTTTCTCTAATTAGCTAATCAAATTATTTTTTGCCATCTAATGCTAACTTGGGCATTAAGTAATTGATTATATAAATAGAGACTAGAAGAGAGGGTAAACATATGGTGGAAAATCTATTTGCTAATTCCTTGTTCTCCATCTTTATTCTTCTTCTCCAACAATTTTAGCCATATAGATATTTGCTCCCTTTCTCAATTTGATTATTGGTTCAATGGTATTTTGTTTATTTTAGCTTTGTTCTATTAATTGTAAACAAAAATTTTGGTGAATCAATAAAGTGGGTGGTTGGGTGGAATATCTTGTCTTATTGCTTTTAATTTCAATTCCGTCTTATTTTTAATCCAAGTTATCTCTTTGTGATTTGGGTGACAAAGATCCGTTGATATAAGCTTCCGCAAAGCGCTGCCATTTTTTCACAACAGATAGGTATCGGAGCACAGATCATCGCAAAGCTTAGAGTAATTTTGGATTGAAAAATTATTGATGTCGGATATGATTTCGTTTTCGAAGATGGCTATTTTGGATGGAAAAAATTGGGGTATTTGGAAGCCTAAGATGGAGGATGTTCTGTACCTCAATGATCTTCATGATCCGATTGATGGAGATGGAAAGAAGCCCTCTAATGTAGATGAGGGAAAATGGAAGAAGATGGATAAAAAGGCGATTGCTTTGATTCGCCAATATCTTGATGATTCAGTTTTCCATCATGTGGTTAGTTGTGAATCCGCAAAGGCTTTGTGGGATAAGTTGGTATCTTTATATGAGTCAAAGAGTGCTACTAGTAAGGCTTTTCTGGTTCGAAAGTTGGTACAACTGAGATTAGATGAAGAGAAGTCTGTTGCAGAGCATTTGAATGAATTTCAGGATGTAATAAATCAATTGGCAAATATGAAGGTCAATTTTGATGATGAGTTACAGGCTCTTTTATTGATGAGTTCGCTTTCAGAAAGTTGGGAAACTTTGGTTGTTTCATTGAGTAATTCCAATGCTAATGGAACTATCTCTTTGGAAACTGTTCGAATCAGTCTTTTGAATGAGGAGCTTAGAAGAAAAGGGTCAGGTATGAAATCAATTCAAAGTGAGGCTATGGTGGCAAGGGACTCGAAGAAAGATAAAATTTGGAAGAAGAAGGATGCTAATGGTAAAGATGTTATCACTTGTCATCATTGTAATAAGAAAGGTCACATACGCAGCAAGTATTATGCTTATAAAAGAGATCAGAAAAAGGCTGCGCACGGTGATGCTAGTAGTGATGCACATGCAGGTTTTGCTGAAGGTACCGATAGTGATGCTTCTTATGATGTCCTCTTTAGTGAAAATAAGCCTTGGAAGATGGATTCGGGAGCTAGTTTTCACATTTGTAGAGATGTGAATTGTTTTCTTCTTATGAGAAGATTGTCGACATGATTAGGACAGCCAATGGAGAAGAGCTACCGATTTGTGGTTTTGGATCTATCCGGTTTCGTATGCATGATGGTGTGGTTAGAGAAGTCTCTGGAGTCAGACATGTACCCACTTGTTCGCATAATCTTATTTCTCTCGGTCAGTTGGATCGCCGTGGTTGCACTTATGAGACTCAAGGTGGAGTTTTGAGAGTGAAGAAAGGTGGTCGTGTAAGGATGAGAGGAGTATTGGAAGAAGGAAACGTTTATAGCTTGGTTGGTTCTGTAGTAGACTATGGAAAGCGAGTGACGGTTGAAGAACCTAGTCCACAACAAGGTGGAGAGGTTAATGTGGTCACTGCTTATGATTCTAGCATTGAGGATCATATTTTAGGCACGGGTCTTCATGTTGATGATGCTCGGGGGATCGATAGTGATCAGGTAATGAGCTCAGATCGAGTGATAGACGGGTGTCGAGTTGCAAAATCCACAAAGAAAAGACGGAAATCTTTGTGGTATTACAAACATTTTTGATACCGGATTTGTGTGGTGCACCTCATGTGGGAGATGCATCATTTGCAGTCGGTGGTAGAAGTTTGTAATTTGGTATGATTGAGATATATGGAGTTGTGATGGATCTAGATATGGCATGTTTGATATGTTGGAGATATGTGATTTTGCATCAAGGTGGAGTGTTAAATTTTGGTGATACAAAATCACAAAAAGAGGGAAAGAAATATGCAAAAGAAAGAAATAGAAGATTTTGTTTCCCCTAATTAATAGGCATATTGAGCATGTTTATTTCTTTCTCTAATTAGCTAATCAAATTATTTTTTGCCATCTAATGTTAACTTAGGCATTAAGTAATTGATTATATAAATAGAGACTAGAAGAGAGGGTAAACATATGGTGGAAAATCTATTTGCTAATTCCTTGTTCTCCATCTTTATTCTTCTTCTCCAACAATTTTAGCCATATAGATATTTGCTCCCTTTCTCAATTTGATTATTGGTTCAATGGTATTTTGTTTATTTTAGCTTTGTTCTATTAATTGTAAACAAAAATTTTGGTGAATCAATAAAGTGGGTGGTTGGGTGGAATATCTTGTCTTATTGCTTTTAATTTCAATTCCGTCTTATTTTTAATCCAAGTTATCTCTTTGTGATTTGGGTGACAAAGATCCGTTGATATAAGCTTCCGCAAAGCGCTGCCATTTTTTCACAACAATATACACACAGCATGATTGATAATTGATGTTGTATGGATTGAATTAGTTATTAGATTTTTTACACGAGCAGTGAGAAAGCAATGAAGCATGACAAAAAGTCAATTGTAGAAGCAAGAAAAAATTAGGACTTGGATGATTGTTTTGTAATTATTATGGTATTGGGTTACATTATAAATAATCGTGGTATTCTTCAGAAATTATATTACGAAGCACTTTCTTGGGTGCTTTTAGGGCTACATTAAATATATAATGGAGAGAAAGGTAAGAAATGATGAGATATAATGTTGATAACTTCAACTATTAATTTATTAAGACAAATTCTATTTCAGTCCGAGCATTTAGCCTCCCAAAAATTAAAAAAGTCCGTAAGCCCAAAAAATAACTTAGTAGCCCTCTACCATTTTCAGAACTATCCTTCGCATCATGCAAAACATGCTCGTGCCTCCAACCGTCGTGCAAAAAAGTAAACATTCTCGAATACCCCCTGCGTGAGTTATCACAAATCTCCGTAATCGACAGCCTACGATTGTATTTGCAAAAAATTAAAAACTTTTCAATTTTTTTTGAATTACTTGCTGTGATTGCGTTAACAATTCAGTATTCTATTCAAAATCAATTAGCTAGTAGTGAAAAATCAAATTTTTTCTTCACTGATTTAGAAACTAGCTAGAGTTTTGAAGAAGCGGTGTTTTAGACGGTAAAAAACTGACGTAAGAAAATAATGGAATTGAGAAGAAAGAAAGTATGCAGTTTTCTAAAAGCATTTTAGTCTTTAAAATTTTATTTATTTTAAAGGAACTACTAAGTAATTATTTGTATTGAAATAAAATGTCATTTATTAAGTCTAATGGTTGATGTTAGATGGCTGTGAAGGCGCTATAGTTGAATGAGTTATGTACATGTGCGCGTGTGTACTCACACAGTCCAACACCATTGTCTCAGTGGTTGGGAGCTTCGACTTTGATCCGTTGGGTCCATGTTTAAATCATATGTAACGTGATTCGAACCAATAAACATATGCTGACTTGTAGTACGATATACATACTGTCAATGACTTGTAGTATACTATGTACTACCATCTAAGTACTTGATTCTAAATACACATATGCACACATGATGTTTTACCTTGCATGAGTTGTGTTGTTAAATTTAATTACGACAATAGTTTTTAAATCATATCATATGTTCTTTTCCTATGCTTTAAGACATTTCTACGAAGGGTGGATTTACTATCGACCCAGGAAGGGTTGAAGCCCTCACTGAGATTTCAGAAAACAAAAATAGATATGTAGTTTTTTTGATATGATGCCTGTTTTGGGTTGAGTGAGACAGCAGTCACAAAATCTGAACTTGAGAGTGTAATATCTACTATTTGATTTGAATCTATGTAGATTAAGAGGTCCATCATGATTCAAGAAAAGTTTAATTGTGTACACGTTTCTTTTCGAGGAGAAGACAGACAATCTTTTTATACGCTGCATGATATATTTTAGATACTGGATTTCCTATTTAATTGTTTTTGCTATAGTGTTTTCAATGGAATAATTAGAAGGTAATATTGTTTGTTCTGATATGTGCACATTATTACTTTTTACTATAAGTTTATAACCCAAAGAAAAGTTCTAAAATTAATGATAGTAAATTTGGTCGACTACCATTTATATCAAATACATTAGTTCCATATATTAAGTTACCATCTATGCTATTCTTGACTACTAATAATATTACTTTTAAGGTATTTGTTAACAGTAGTTGAATTGTGAAAGTGTAAATTAATTATTTTTTCCTAATACATTATAAAAAAAAGGTGGAGTCTTGGCGTAATAGTAAGGTCACCGACCGGTGATCTGAACGTCAAAAGTTCGAGTTCGGAAACAGTCTCTTTGTAAAGCGGGAGAATGATTGCGTACAATCGACCTTCGCAGAGTCCGCTATCGTACGGAAGCCTCATGCACTGGGTTCTGCCTTTAATACATTATAAGAAATACAATTGCTTGATTTTTTATTTCTCTTTTAATTTAGTGTATTTGTTGAAATTTGCCGTTCTCACTACAAATTTTGGTTTGTCAACTGATTTCCGCAATGTTCTATGAATGCTATAGAAAAAACTTTTACAACACCCCTTAATGCATTTTAACAGATATTGTAAAAACTTCACCATTTTTACACCTATGAACATAACAATTTGGAAAATGTTATTGAATGTATAAACAACATATTTCACATGTTGTAAAACATCAATTTTTTCTTGTACGTTTTCGATGTCACCAAGAAGCAAGAGGAGCAATGCTTTAGAAAATCTAAACCATGGAATGATACTATTTTAAAGAAACATTGAGAGATTTTGTAATTGTATTTCTCCTTTAGCGGGTCCTGTTGTCCCTCTCGCTTTGTATTTCTGTTGCGTTGATCGGTAGCAGGATAGTCCTCCTAACGTCCTAGGGCCGACTAATCATTATATGTACTAATTTGACCGTTAGCACATTATATGTATTAATTTGGTTGTGTTTGGTTGTCAGAAATGTCTGTTTGTATAAAAGTTTGATTACTGATTACAATAAATAGATTAATTTTTTTTTATATTTCTTACCGTCGTTGTCACTAACATGAAACACGTTAATCAAAAATCCATTAACTACTTCATTTCTTCATGGTGTACAACCATCTTTTTTAACTTTTGTGACACATAGTTTATGGTAAATGACAAGTTTATTTGAGGCTAAAAGGTTGCGGAAAATAATTAATTATTTGTGATGCGTACTTTTTCGTTTCCGTTGGAGTTTTCATATTGGACCTCTTATATAGGCATATCTTATATAGGCATATGTCAATGGATGTTTTTGGATGCGGATAATGCTATATCCGTATCTGCATTTAAAATAATTTTCGACATTTACGGATACGGACGGATATCGAATAATTATCCTTTCCGCTAACTATCGATAGATCAAGAATTATAAAAAGAAAATGTTAGTTTAACATAAATATTTTTCAATCAGAGGAAGTAACTTAAAGGAAAATTTTAGTTTAACATAAATATTTTTCAATCGGGGGAATTAATTTAAAGGACAAAAATTCGTATACTTTTAGCCTCAAGTACGCGACATCTATGTTTTAAGCACAAGTATAAACATTCTTCTACAAATTATTTAAAAGGACAAATATTTTTTCAAAATTATTCATAAGGACAAATATTCTTTCAAAATTATTCATAAAGACAAACATTCTTCCAAAACTGCTACCGAATTAAAAACTGAGACTTAAAAACTGCTACCGATAACTACAAACTGATACCTTAAAAATACTATTAATAACTAAAAACTGATACTTAAAAAAAGTTGTCATTCAGGCTAAAATACTGAATGTCTGTCCTTCAGGCTAAAATGCTAAAAATTTGTCATTTACAATAATTTTTTTAATTAAGAAAATATTAGTGTAACATAAATATTTTTCAATCTTATTAATTATGAAAGTGTTAAAAATTAACAAAATATGATTATAATAAATAATTTCGAGCGGTTAATAAACATTAAATGCATATAATGTAAACTACCAAGTTAATAAAATGATAAACAAATATCATTTATTGCATTAAAATACATATAATTTGAACTATAATTTTGACAAAAACCAGACAGATAATTTTGAATGAGGATGTCTTCGTATCCGTATCCGCATCTGCATCCATTTTTTGAATATCAGATATTATCCGCTTTTCAAATACGGATATCCATTAATATATCGGATATTTATCCGTTTTTCAGATACGGGTATCATTAATAGCCCTACTCTTATAGAGTTCACCTCCAAATCCTCCCTCCGTTTAAGTAAAAAAGATTTATTTTGCCTGAACGCGACTTCTCCTCTCATCTATCCCACACTCACCTTCTTATTCTATTGTAAAGAACTTAAATATTCTGGGATTCAAAGCAAATGTTGCAGTAGACAGTCGTGATGTGTATGCTAATGTCGTTAATATTGTTATTAGAAACTAATAAAATAAAGAATAAATTTCCCCTGTGATACCTGTATTACATATAATCTCACAATGCACAAACAAAGCAAAATATGATGAAATGTAGCAATGTAGACGAGATAGTAACATTGTAAAAATTTGACAGTAACATGAAATGCTATGTCTGCAGAATAAATAAATTGCTACGTTGTACAATACTGCACAGTGGAAAATAAATAATAGTGCAGTAGGTAAGGACATGTTCAGTCCACCCACGGCTGAATTCAGTCCATTAAATGAATGCCTAAATAATGACAGACTTTCATAAAATGAGAGCCTGACGTCCATTAAATCGGAGCTAGGGCTTGAACGCCCATTGAATGAGCGCTCAAGCTCAGTTCAAGATGCTGAACCGGATTCTGAATATTATCCTTAAAATTAAGGCTTGAATTCACGACTGGAACCAAAAACCTTAGTAATAAACCTTGAATTGTTGCCACTGGAAATGCTCTAACAGTAATCTTCGGCCTCCTAGTCACCTCAAAACAACCCAGAGTAGCTCTTGATCTACTCGTAAGAGCATTCACGAGTACCCAAGAATTAAAAAAACAAAAAACAGACAAATAACTTCAAGTTGGATAACAATCTGGTACGATTAAACACTGCTCCAAATGATGATGATTTTATATGTGTGTGTTGTTGGGTGTGTGTGAACCCATAGTTCCCACTGTAGTGTAAATGCATGCAACTAGACCGTTCATCGCCGTACTATAGGCCAAGGAGTACCATGATCTAACATTGGCGAATGATCATACTCATCACACAAATCCCTTTCTTAAAGAAACGAAAAAAAAAAAATTGATCGTACGTAACTGCATAAAAGTTCAACAGCTACATGGTCGATCGTAACTCGACCGAGGTCGGTCAAAACTGGAGCATTCCTTGGCTTCTTCTTTGTTCTCCTATTCATTTTCAACAAGCTTTTTTATGAAAACCCAACTCTCTAATATTAATTTTTTAGATAAAATCATTCGTTTTTGGCCAAAAACGATAGCATTCAAGCATACAAATATCCATATCATGAATTACATCCAAAAAAGCTACAATTCAAGCAAGACATCATCAAATTTAACATAGTAAAAAAGAGACAAAACCAACATGTTTTATTATAAATTAGATTTAAACAACAATAAATTAAAGAAAGTTACCAGTGATGTAGGAGAGCGACTACTGACCTGTTTCGATCAAAAGAACACCAAAATTTAATATAAAATTGGAGATCTTCAAAAGCTTTAAAATAGATTTACAAAATTAGTCTCAAATTTTCAATTTGTTCTTGCTGATGTGTTGAGGAGATCTCAACTAGGCTAGGGATATTCGCCTTTTAATTTTAGGATTTTTATTTGTTTTGACTTGAATTTTTGAAGTAAAAACTAATCAAGTTTTAATGAAATGATTATAAACGAAGAGAACGTACATTCCGGTGGCTAAGGTTTCTCTAGTGGGTTAAGGCAGCCTGAGGTGAGCTTCCAGTGGCCAGGCGTCTGAACAACATACGTCCATAAAATGAACGTCTAAACTCCACCCTTTACAAAAACCTTCCGCCTTCTCTCCCCTTCCCTTCTCATTTTCATTTTAATTTTTTTTTAATTAGAAAATCTAAACGAAATGCCGCCACGTCCAACTAAAATCGTCCGAATAACGGTTCACAGACATCCAGCGAAGCAAGCTAAACCATTACACGTTCTGCCACCATCTGAAGTTTCACCATACGATCTACGTGTATACACGAGCTACCAGATGGTTATCGGCATTGAGCCGAAACCGCTTTGACGACCATACATGTATAAATTGCAAATTATTATAACTGTTTATTTTAATATGTACATCACATACTCATATTAAATAACCCTTACTCTATCAAAAATTATTAATTCATAAATTACCTATAGGACCATTACATTCACTGTCGGGGTAGTTGGGCTAAGTGTATTACCCAGTTTTATGACTATCTTCCCGGTCCTATTATTGAGAGGCTACAGGCTAGCCCTTTTGGTATTTTTTGTCGATTAGGCATGTTCAGTACTTTGATCGACCTCTCATTCAGGCATTAGCTGAGAGGTGGTGTCCCACCACGCATACGTTTCATTTTTCAGATTTTGAGCTTGATTTCACCCCAGTTGATTTCTACATGTTTACTGAGATTGAGATTGGACAACATGGTCTTCGACCTTTTCCATTTGATGATTTATACGAGTCGTCCAATCTGTTTACTGTTTTTTTTACCACTGATAGATGTTACATGCGTCACTAGTGGTTCTGTTAAGTTGACTTATCTGCAACAGTTCATCACCAGTCATATAGCTAGAGCCGATATAATGGATGCAGTTACTAGAGCATTTCTGTTGTACCTGTTTGGTTCAACCTTTTTTTCGAACCAAAAAGGTGCGGTTAGACTAGGCTATTTAGCATCTCTTACCAGATTAGACCAGCTACATACTATTGACTGGGGCACAACGATATTAAGCACCCTATATACCACTCTATATTCATTTGCGCTTGGCGATGTCAGGAAGTTGTATGCTTTTTGGTATATTTTGTCGTTATGGTACTACGAGTACACGACAAACATGCATCCCCGCATGCAGGACATGGCTAGTCAGGCTGCTGAGCATTACTTTCCTAGGATGAGACAATGAGAGACTATGCAGTACGTACATCATGTCCCCTTAGGTGTACGACATGACTTGGTGGAGGCTAGGTCACAGCTTGATATGCGTAGTCGAGGTAACATCATTCGGACTCCTTGGGCCTCACATTGGACTCATCTAGCAGATGCAGGTCTTCTGGTGGACGACCATCCTTTGATGGTTGCGTATTCACTATCTAGACGTAGGGTTGCTTTGCATACACCTGCATTTATGCCTATATGGTATTTGGGAGAGAGATGTGCTTACCATATTACAAGTGATCGTCGTATACCATATGATCATTTATCTTGCTATGACATGTTTGGTAGACATAAGGTGATTGACGATCGGTACTTAGATGCTCTACGACAGGCTGGATGGGTGGATAGTAGTACTTTCTTCATCGATGGGGATTACGATGCTTATAGGGCTAGAGTAGCACCGCCCAGATTCATCGTACCAGATTATGTTCGTGTGGTCAACTCTGATCATATAGGACCTCATCTGGCAGCCGGTAGAGTTCAGGTACTGCAGCTTTCATTTGACCCGATTCCGCCACAGTTCTCCCAGACTCCCATGTAGTTGGAGCTTGATACTACTTTTGGAGCATATGACGTGACAGGTACTTTGATTGAGCAGCCTTTAGTCTTTCCAGATCACCCCGACTATCCTGGTGTGCCTTCAGTCGGGTTATATCCTCTGTATGAGGTACGTTTGTTGTTATTGTTATTTTCCCTTTATTTTATGCTTAGTTTCTTACTATGTCAAATATCATCTTTATGTAGTATGCTGCTGTATTGGATCAGGCCAGAGTTTCACTTGGTGTGTTTCGCGATATGACTCTTCACATACACACACCATGCATGATATGTACATGCAGTATACACAAATGCTAGAGGCATAGATTGATCAGCTATCAGCTAGACTTGCTGTATATGAGTCTTTCAGATCACAAGGCGGAGGTGATGTTGGTTCCAGTGGGTAAGATGTCGTGGTTTAGATGAGGACGATGGGATTGATGAGGACGAGGGGGATGATGGTGATGGGGATGACGACGATGATGATGGAGATGATGATGATGGTGATGGGGATGACGACGATGATGATGGAGATGATGATGATGGTGATAGGGATGATGATGGTGATGGGGATAATGATGATGACGATGACAGAGATGATGATGATGGGGATGATGGTGATGATGCTGACGATGATGACGTTGCATCCCTTTAGTTGTATACCTTTTAGTTTATGCATAGTAGGCGTTTTATTATATGTTGCAGTTCTTATAGCTTATGTACTTATGTCATTGTTTGAGTATACTGTGTATTCTTTATGTTTATATACTTTTAATTTCTTGGATTTTGGATTATAACGCTCTAGTATACTGTGAATTCTATATGTCTGTGTATACCGTGAATTGTACATGTTGGTGTATAATGTGAATTCTATATGTCTGTGTATACTATGAATTATATATGTTGGTGTATAATGTGAATTCTATATGTTTGTGTATACTTATAAGCATCAACTAGTTACATATAAACATAAAAAAAACCAATAGTGACAGTAGATAGAAAACTTATAAAAACCTACTAGTGACATAAAAAACTACTAGTGACATATACGAACATAGAACACTGATAAAAAAACGACACAATAATAATAGACCACAAATATGAAGAAACTAGACGTGAGCATTAAACTGCAATTCCTGTAAAGAAAGTCTAAGACGTCTTATCTTCTGTTCTAGTTCGTTTGCATAGTTATGCCCCTTGGACATAAATGATCATCTAACCATTCCGTGTAATTGCAACCATTCGGGCAGAATTGACATAGTTGGATTCGACGACCAATATTTTCTCCATCCGCACGTACTACAACTTCAACTTCATACCCGCACTGACAACAAACTGGGTGTGATTCAACTTCTTACTCGGTGGGAGGTTGAACTACTTGAACCTGGTTCTCAGGTTGTTCATATGTCATACGAACATGTTGTTCGTATGGTGGTTCAACCACTTCCTGAAGTTTCAGCTGCACAAAGTTTTGAAACTGACCGCGGACATCTTCATAGTGTTGTTTTTGATAATCGATATACTAATCCTCATTAGTATGTGGACTTTCCGTAGGCACGTAACATGCATCTGAATCGATAGAAGAAGGCCAAGAAGGCATTACGGTGAAGAATTTATTGTTGTGAGTGAGGAAGAAGATGATTATGAATGATGAATAAGTAAATCAGAAAGAGCATATATAAACAAACATTACACTTGTGCTACCACTATTTTTTGATCTGACAACAAACAATACACAAGAGCATATATAAACAAACATTACACATAGGCATTAGCTTTGACAACAACAACAGACATTATCATTTGAAAAGACAATTCAGAAAGCTCTCAACACATTAACGAACGTTACATAACCAACTAGCAATACTGTTATCTTAAGGCCATCTAAATCTTTCTAACCAATTTTGACGTATGAAGTACGCATCATGGGCAATGAAGGGAGTGCGATATTTTAAATTGTATCGACCGTCATAAGTCGAACGATTAGTCTCAAACACATTTTTCGATATTACCTCATTAGTAATCTTTGTGTAACACGTGCATGCCCTAGTAAAGTTTCCGTATGCAGTCCTGACCTCTTGAGCCGTACGTCTGACTTGAGAGCCCACGTCATTGTTGTAGAGTTCAGCCAGAGTGTCCCAAAAATTAGTTACCATTGACTCCTGATTATCGCACATCTCATCGGTTTGAATGTAGTACTGCATAAGCAACTTCAATTCATGAGACGTAAATGTTATGTTGGACAATGTAGTTTGTATAATGTTAGGTTTTTAAATGATTTAAACAGATAACGATTTGTGAATTTATATAATGGATGTTCCTTCTCTCCACTCAACAAAGCAGAGAATCTTGATCGAAAAATGAACGTGGCTATAGTACGTGATTTGACCGCACACTGACACACCTTCTCTCCACTCAACAAAGCAGAGAATTTTGACCGGCAAATGAACATGACTACAGTACTGATTTGACCGCACACTGATCCACCTTCTCTCCACTCAATAAAGCAGATATTCTTGGCCGACAAATGAACGTGGCTACAGTACGTGATTTGACCGCACACTGACCCCCTTCTCTCCACTCAACAAAGCAGAGATTCTTCACCGGCAAATGAACGTGGCTACAGTACGTGATTTGACCGCAAACTGACCCCCTTCTCTCCACTCAAGAATTAGTCGTATATATATAACCATATGAATCTCATACTTGTTCACCACAATTTAATCTAACAAAACATTCAAATATCAAACAACTATCCTCAAATATCAAACAATGTCTGAAAATTTACTAAAAGCTATATTGCTATACGACAATGACTCTGAAGAAGAAGCGTATGCGTTAGCGCATCAACAGGAGGAGGAGGAACCGATGGAGATATACCGTGAAGCATACGGATCAACTTCTGGAAAACATGGTGGTTCCGTTGTGGGTCGGAAATATATCTACAGTAACTAGCAAGTATTTCGAAAAACACTTACGTAAGATTACTTTGCTCGTGATCCAACCAACGGTCCAGAGATGTTTAGACGGCGATTCAGAATGAGTCGCCTATTATTTATAAGAATTTTCGAAAGTATTCAGCAGAATATTGATTATTTTGTTTATAAGCAAGACGCTGCAAAAAAACAAGGTTTGAGTGGGCATCAAAAGATGACCGCAGCTTTGAGGATGTTAGCATACGGTACACCCGCCGATACCCTTGACGACGCATATCGTATTGCAGAGAGTATGGCATTGAAAAACGTAGATCACTTCTGCCAGTCAGTTGTGGACATTTATGGGATGGAATATCTTCGTTCTCCAAACGAGGCAGATGTAACGCGATTGCGTGAAATGCTTGGAAGTCTACATTAAATGCATTGGGAGTGAAAGAACTGTTCAAAAGCTTTTCATGGAGCATATAACGGCAAAGAAAAAAACTAACTATCATCTTAGAAGCTGTTGCCTCTCATGATTTGTGAATTTTGCATGCTTTCTTTGAAATGTCAGGTTCTCTTAATGACTTAAACGTTGTCGAACGATCTCATTTATTTAATGATTTGGCGCAAGGTAAGTCAACTCCCGTATCATTTACTCTTGGTCATAACACATATGAGCATGGATACTATTTAGGAGATGGAATTTATCCCAAATGGAGTACGATTGTAAAGACATTTGCAAACCCAATGACGGCAAAATAAAAACAATTTGCTGCAATGCAGGAAGGACAAAGGAAGGATGTAGAAAGGGCGTTTGGGGTCCTTCAAGCAAGGTTTGCAATGGTCAGCAATTCATGTAGATTATGGAAGAGATCAAAAATGGCTACAATTATGTTCTGTTGTATAATTTTGCATAACATGATCATTGAAGATGAACGCGGTATGAATTATCTCGATTTCGAGTATGAAGAGGCAAGACAATCCCCCGAATTGTTTCGCACAGCCATGTTACAAAATGAAGGACAGTTCGCAATTCATGACGATCATCATGAAGTATATCATAATGCAGCTATTCATAATAGACTCCAAATGGATTTAATGGAGCATATTTGGAATTCCCATGGAAATCAGTAGTTGGGGATGGTGGATCTTTGTTTAATTACATATTTTTGCCTTTTTTATTTCTGTAACGAAGTGTAGAATGCTTTAATTTTTATGTTTGTAATATCATTTATGTTTGATGAAGTAAATCTATATTGATATCTACATAATGCATCGAAAAAAATGATATACCGTTGAATATTGTAAAACTGAAAATAGCACATGATTGAAAATATGAACTGAAGGTGCATGGATATTTAAACTGCAATAACTAAAAATATCACATTAATACGTCAACTACATATGTTTTGTTCCAGATTTGCTCTCAACAATGCGTTGTTTGTACTCCATCTAATATTGCATTGTAATTGGGTCCATTCCGGTGACATCCTTTTCCATTACTAAGGTCTCTTGGCGTTGCCGCTCTAGCTCAAACCGGCCCTTCTCAATCTCAGTCAATTCTTTTAACACGACATGCTTTTCTGCACTTCCTCTTTGACGTTCTGCATTTTCTCTCGCATGTTTTTCATGCATTAGGGCTAAACGAGAATCGATTTGAGATTGAACAGTAATTTTCATCTTAGCTGCTCGTTGCCCCATCGGTCTAGCGTCATCAAATGCGGGTACTACTTCTTCGTAATCGTTATCTGGACATACATTTGAGTCCATATGAGAAGAATTGTCTGGGCTAGAATTGTAATTAGATCTACTTGTTTTTTTCTTCCCCTTCGACTTCGTCTGGACATCTCTTAAGCTTTTTGCGGTGTTTGAGCTCCATTTTTGTTGACTAACAAGCAAGTCATAGCAGTTTGCAAACTGATAGTAGTGGGTTTTTTTTTGTACCATTTTCTCTTGGAAATAATTTCAAGAATTGATCGTTCGCCATTCTCTTCTACAAAAACAGAAACACAAAATGATATATTAACAAAGTGATTAGAAATGAATGTAAATTAAAAATCATATTTTTCAAAACGCTACCAATTCAGCTTCGCCACCAATTCCACTTGGATTTGTTGTTCTTATTTTGTGGATCTGCGACTCGTAGAATTGTGTTTGTCGATTAATCTTCCCAAAACGACCCGTGATGGCAGACATTGATCTAGTCTTTTCAACAAGTTTTTTATTGTACGCTGTCATGACTTTTGCGCAAAACGCCTCTCCACTTTGGTCGTTCCCCTTTACCGAGTCGTTAGAAAAATGACAGTAAATATAACACAAATCCTTATCTTCATGGCCAGACCATGGAGCAGAAGAATGAAACGATAGATGGGGGCGGTTTGGGGATGAATATTTTGAAAGGGTTGAGAATCAAAATCCCAGCTATACATATTCATCGCTTCGGTATATGATTGAAACGAATGAGACATACTTTCAATATTATGGAATTGAGAATATAATTGTAATAGAAGAAGAGATGCGTGTATTACAATCTGAATAATATACCGATATATGTAATGAAATAATAAATATGACCATTTGTAACCGTTGAAATTTTAAATATGACCGTTTATAGCCGTTGGGGTCAAAATATGACCGTTTTTAACCGTTGGAATTCAAAAATAGAGGCCGGTTATAACCGTTGGAAGACGTAGCGAGAAGTAGAAGGAGGAGGGGGAGGTGGGGGGGGGGTGGCTTGGCCGCTCAATTAATGGGCGCCATTTTATGGGCGTCCAAGCCCAGTTCAAGATTCTGAATCGAATCCTGAACATTAAGCTTAATAGTAACCCTTAATTTTACCACTGGACATTTTTTTTCGCAAATTCAGCGTTGAATGCAACGACTGGAGATGCCTAAGAGAGACCAAGATTACGGTTAGGATGTTTTAACATTCTTAGCTGCAATGACTGATCAGTTCGTTAAGCCCAATAACCGAACAAGCCTATATCAAAATTTTTTCTTCTTCAGAAACTAACCGTTACAGAGGATCTTTGAAAGGAATGATGGATCAACCAACTTTATGTGTAACTATTTTTTACGAGAAGTGCGTGTAAGACAAGACTTGAATCTGAACCTGCACCTGTTACCATATTTAGACACTTCTTTTCCATTCCTTCACAGATGCACACTTTATGTGATTTATTTAATTCAAATAAATCTTTAGAAATTAATAACTCTAAATCCGCAGTTTCAAACTTTATAAATTTAGAGTCAAAATTCATCACCTCGACAAGATCTACGCAGTGGTCAGAAACACATCTAAATTCTAATGTTACTCGAATTCAATTTATTTTACAGTTCAATATTTTAACCGTGAATCATGGAAGAGTATCAAAAAAGGCATAGTTGAACCTTTTAAACATATATTAAAAGTGTGGGGGTCATACGCAATATTGCAAGTACCTTATATTTTGTAATGTTTGTAAACGTTGAAAATATTAGTTGGGCGTTAAAATACTCATTATCGTTAATCTTTTGTGGCACAAACCCTTTTCTGCTGTGGTGGTTGATCGGTACTTCCCATCAATTGATTGACATACTGAATAGCTGTTGCATTTTGCCAAATTGTTATTTTTATCCCATTTATTTTGTTTAGCCCTGCATCTACTTAACCACCACTTTTGTTTACTGCATATTTGTGCACAGTTTCAAAAAAAATATGATCATAGTTATAATAATTTTCAATTTGAAAATAATATATTAGATTGGATTTCACATCCCAAATGGATCTTGCACATTCCTTAAAAAGCCTGATCAATTGTTTGGATATAAACAATTTAAATTAGTCCATTTAAGTAGGAAATATATTGTTTTGACTATTTGTAGGCATAAGATACATTTAATGTTAGGATATGAGATCTCAATACATTTTTTCTCAACTAAGAGGTATAGTTTGCAGGAATTCGTAAAATATATTACATATGAAAGTGCTCAAGCATATTTTGGGTTTATTTTTCTGAACTGATAGATGATAAATACTTCTAAATCGTAAACTAAAGTTGTAGTTTATTTTTCGATAGAGGAAATATTAATGAGATATATTTCAATAATATTGATTCCTCTACGTAACATTAATTAAACACAAGTAGCAAACATGAATCAATCTTAGTAGAAAAACATACACTTAAGTATCCGTACAAATGATAATATTAAGCACCATGCGCTCATACCCAAACAGCCTTACTGAGGAAGTTTATTAATTTTGCAATAAGCATAATCTTTGTATTTTTTGGTCTTGAACTTGGGAGGATTCTCATCATTCACAAGTTGGGGCAATGGACCTATCATCGTGTCCCCAGGCGGCGAGCAGAATACTGGCCACGACATCCGTGACTTTTCCTTGTTTACCGTTGTTCTGTGTAGCACGCTTTTGTACTTTCCATTGCTAAGAATCTAAATTCCATTACATTTTGTTAAAGCTAATAAGTTGCATCATCATACATATATCGTCAAAAGACTGAAAACATAAAAATTTGATAACAGGTTTAATATTTTTCTGATAGAAATCATCTTTGGTTGGTCAATCATTGCTAATAATAGTTGCAAGACATTTTTTTTTTCTTCAAGAAATGGCAGTTGATGTCAAGGTGAAGCTCAAAAAATAAAATTAAAATGCTGTGACAGATTCATTTGTGGATTATAATGTATGATGCTGAGAAATGAGGGTGTACCTCAAGTTGATCACCAATGTGACAGATGAGGGCATTAGGGATATACTTAGCGTCAAACCAGTGGTCGTCCTTAAAGACCTGCAGGCCAGGAACTTCATTTGGCACAAGGATGGTGAGGCTGGACATGTCAGTGTGGGCTACGACGCCTAAGGCCAAATCAGGGCGAGGACAAGGAGGGTAGTAGTTTATTTTCAGCAGATATTCGAGGTCATCTCCTCCTACTGCTTCTTTAAGAACATGGCTTTCCAATCCTAATCCAAGTGATAAGTAGCTGTGCATTTTGTCCACTACGACTTGTAGATGCTTTGTGTACTCCTCGTTTGCCTTCCTGTAATTGCAGCCACACACACCACCAAAAGAAAAAATGATTTCCAAATGACACAAATACTGGCGTTTGAATAATGTAGGAATGTCAGACATACTTCAAATGACCTATATTATCTATGTTTCTTACACAAATACTGAAACAACACAACATTCATCGTTGCTCTAATTATTATGTTATTTATATTTGGTATATTCTGATATTTTTATCCTATTTTTGGCATAGCATTTCTATTGCTGAAGTGATTATTTAAGGGAATTAATAGCTGTTAACAAATCTACAAAAAACCACACATGAATTGCCTTTTTTTTTTTTCAACCATAAATTGTTTTCTTGTAGAAATGCTTTTTGATACAAGGGAATTAGAAAGAAAAACAAACTTTGAAAATAAAATAAAAATGGGTTGAAGGATGTTAACCTAATTCATATCTAAGATGCTTTGTGGATTTGTATTTGTTTCTGTTCTTTTTCATGATGAGAAACGGTTAAACGTTGTGCAGGGATTCTGTTATTGGTCTAACTTCATACTCCATTATATATACAATGTGGTTTTAAAGTAAAACAGCATACTTTGAGATAATACATTAGACCAGTTCAATTTCTTTTCAAAACAACAAAGCTATATTTCTCTAAAATTCTTCTAACAGAAAACAGAAATACATACCTATAAGCAGGAGGATTCCTAGGCCAAAACTTATAATTAATCTTGTGCTTGGGCCACACATTATGAAACAAGTAATCAACCCAGGCCTTCTTCCCTTCCAAATCCTTCTGCAACTTCGTGCCATATCCTTCAAAACTCCCTGAATCCGGAACCGTTGCATAAACCTCCTTCTCCTCCTGCGGCAGCTGGAAGAACTCCTTCCCTACTCTCTGCAACTCATTTATCACTTCATTCGGTATCCCATGATTCACCAACTGAAATATCCCGTACTCCCGTGCTGCCTCGCTTATTTGCTTAACCACATTCTCTTGGCTACTGTTTGCAAGGTCGATAACGGGTAATTCGGGTACGGGTCCGTGGTATGTGGTTAGATCCGGACGTTCATGGTCCGATCTGATGAACTCTGATGGTATTGTGCCCAGGTTTGCCGTTAGCGTTGCTATCGCCTGCACTCTCTCTACTTCCATCGTATATGTTGGTTAATTATTTAGGATGTATGCGGTAGTTGGTAAGATGGGATGGTACTCTGATGTCTATATATAAGAAGAGGGGTTTGGTTAGATGAGCGTAGTAAATGGACCGTGAATGATGAATGAAACCAATCACAAGGATCACGTGGATAGAGTTTGTTCACTTGTTGCAGCTACCAACTTCCTATGCTAGGTAAGATCGTTAACAATAACCATAATGACAAAAGACTTTGCCCTTCTTTATATAAATTAAATACTTTGCGGTTTTATTGTCAAAGACTTAGTCGTTTTATTGCGAAAATGATTAAATTTAAACCCATTTTCATAGTTCGCCGTTTTACAAATCAATCCTCCATTCAGTTCACTAACCATAAAATCACTTAGAATCAACTAGAGATATCTGAACAAAGCATATCAGATTAGGCTGTTGCTTGTTTACAACTAAACAAACCATTGATGATTATGCTTAAAGCTCACGTATAAATCTGTTATCCAAAAAAAAAACATGGTGGTTATTTTTTACTGTCATTTGTTTGTCGCATTTTGAATATTTGCAAATTTTAACAACTTTGACAATAATTATAGAGCAAGAACACAACAATTAAAAATACAAAGATCAAATCTCCATGTTTGTTCTTTTTTTTGTTAGCTGCCCACGACTTTACGTTTGATATACATATATGTATGTATGTATGGACACACACATATACATACACTCACATAAAATGAGACGAGTCTTCGGAGCAGTGGAGCTAAAAGTTTCAAGCTTAAATTGTTCCTTATGTGTCTTGTGTCTAAGTATACAATTTGTTTTGTCCCTTAGTCATGCAAAAACCTAGAGAAGATAATACACATGCTACATCAGTGGTCAGTTGTGCACACATTTTTTTTTGGATGCCAACACCAAACAGATCAAAGTCCCCTGGGTCAGGAAATTAAGTTTATATTGGCATTTTCTTGCTTACAGCATGACGTTCCATCACTTAACCGAACACAGGCAGGGTTGGGTCTTGAAGTTCAAATGAGTTCACCGTAGAAGGTAGAAATATCCTCAAAACAGAGTTTTGTTAGCTACTTTAGAAGAAGACAAATGCTAATAATTAGATTCAGGTAGGAAATAGGAGATGGATATTTCAAAGGAGAAACACAAACACAAAAAACGTACAGACTTTGTTTGTAATTTTCTTGCATACATAGGCTCAACCTCTAGTTACACAAATCTATCCACGTTTCAAATTAAAGATGTAGAAGACGTATCAATTATTTTCTAGGACTTTCTTATGAAGTATCTTAGACGATTCATTTTGCGGATTCTGCATGAGAAAAATCTAGAGATTATTCTATCACGAAGATCCACATTACGAAAACAAGGGAATTTATCGACGTCAAGAAGACGTCCATAAACGTCTTACCGACATCGCTTCGATGCATTACAAGACATTGGTAGAACGTATGTCGAAAAACTTACTCCGACGCCTTAAACACGTCTTGCGTGGGATTGTCATTGACGCCTATAAAACGCCATTTTGCGACGGTTTTCCAACGTTTTTTTCAAATGCATTTGCTATTATGAAACAAAACCAACTAGGGTTCAGCAGTTAAAGAAAACACAGTTCGCAATCCACTTCACCATCTATCTATAATATGAGCCACTGATGATATCCAACGGTGCTGAATGAAAGAAGCTGCTCTCAGAGATTAGCCCACTTTTGGGCTTTATTATATTAGGCCCACTTTGTTGTATTTATATATCGTGGCATGTAACATTCTCTCTGTTGTATATACGAATTGTTCTGTTTCATTCCATTTTTACAATTCTTCAATAAAATCAAATACAGCATTCTTAATTTGGTATCAGAGCTAAGCAGCCAAACGGCAATATTACTCCAACACAAAAAAAAAAACCAAATCAAGAAACACAGCATAAGTGATTTCAGATTCCCCTCAGAGTTTTATACCTTTCTCTCGCTGTGGAGAGATCTGATCTCTATCAGTTACCCACCAAATTCTGTGCCATCCTAAAGAAGAGATCAGATTGTCATCTTCATCTCTCTTCTTGGTTGCACAATTTTACTTTTCTCTGCCATTCATGCATATTATTGATTCACACTGAATCAATAATATACACCTATCACAGCAGATCCAGCCACAGTCGCCTTTACTGCCCACAGCGATCACTTCTTGATCTCAAGAAACCGGCATTTCAACGTTCTTGAATCACCATGGCTCTTGAAGAAGAAGACGTGACGTCAGGGACATCAGCAAATCCTTCCAGAGATCATCAGAATTCAGAAATGATCCTGATCAAACCCAAGAACCAAGTCATTACTACACCATTAGATGAGGACAATTATATTTTATGGAAATATCAAGTTGAGATTGCATTGAAAGGATATGACTTACACGATTATGTCACAGGCATCAAAGCGATCCCGCCGATTATGATCACTGACAAGGAAGGAAAAACTGTAAGCAATCCAGAGTGTAAGCAATATCAAAAACAAGACAACTTATTGTCATCATGGCTACTATCTTCAATCAGTCAGAGCCTGCTATCACAAATCGTGGGATGCAACAGTTCTTATGAAATATGGTCAGCTATTCAGCGCATTTTTAGTTCGCAATCAGCAGCGAGAATTATGCATTACAGGAGAGAATTACAAAATGCCAGAAAGAATGATATGTCTATGAGAGAGTATCTTGCAAAAATAAAAAATTTATGTGACAAATTAAAGGGTGTTGGTCATCAAATCTCTGTCAGTGAACAAATCTTGATCATAACAAATGGATTAGATCAAGATTATGAATCTTTAGTGACATACATAGCAACTCAACCAACTCTACCAGATCTGGACTATGTTTGTACTGCCCTCCTTGCTCATGAAGGAAGGATTGAACAGAGAAAATCTATGCAAGAAGACTTTAATGTCAATTACGCAGCTACATCAAAAAACAAAAACCACAAAAACCAGTTCAATCAATCTAAGCAAGACAGTCAGAGAGGAAACAACATTCAAAGAGGTAGAGGCAGAGGAAGGAATAACTATAACAGTAGAATTAAATGTCAGATTTGTGAAAAGTTTGGGCATATGGCAAATAAATGTTATTTCAGATACAAGGAGGACACCAATAGTGGCCATTCATCACAATCATCCCATGTCAACAAGGAAGCTAATATGATTCAAACTCAAGCAAGGAGCACTGAAGGCAATGTGACCAGTGACATAGCCAAAACAAGTGACTGCAGCAGCATGGATGATTGGTTTCCAGATTCTGGTGCCACCAATCACATCACCAACAATCTACAAAATTTAAACTTGGGAAGCAAAGACTATACAGGTAACCAAACTGTTCTCATGGGAAATGGTGAAGCTACAAATATAACACATATTGGTACTGGCTGTATAAAAGGTACAAGGCTACTCTACTTAAATAATTTATTAAGAGTGCCAAGTATCAAAAAGAATCTTATCAGTGTTTCACAATTTGCCAGTGAAAATAGGGTATATTTTGAGTTTCACCCAAGATTTTGTTTAGTTAGGGACTCACAAAACCAAAACATATTGTTACAGGGTAGACTGTGCAATGGGCTATACAAATTCAGCAACATGGCTAATAATGATGCAGCCAATAGGAGGATATGGTCTAATAATGTTAGTGCTAAATGTGATACTGATGTAAAAACTTTTCATAAGTGGCATTGTAGACTTGGCCACCCCAGTTATAACATTGTTAAGCAGATTTTAATACAAAATGATATCTCTATTCCAAATATGTCAGATCTATTGTTATGTGATCACTGTCAAATGGGTAAAATGCATAAATTACCTTTCTCTGTTTCTGAAACCACATATGAAAACCCTCTTGAGCTTATTGCTGCAGATCTGTGGGGCCCAGCACCGCTTAACTCATTACAGGGATACAGGTATTATCTATCTCTTGTCTGTGCACACACAAGACACACTTGGATATATTTTCTCAAGGCAAAATCTGATGCTAGTAATGCAGTTATACACTTCATTACCCACATAGAAAAACAAATCAATAAATATGTTAAAATTTTTCAAACTGATGGTGGGGGAGAATTTAAACCATTAAAAAAATTCTTTAGCCAAAAGGAATACTCCACAGAGTCACTTGCCCCCACACATCTGAACAAAATGGTTTAGTGGAAAGGAAACACGGGCACATTGTGGAAACTGGTTTAACACTCTTATCACAAGCATCATTACCATTAAAATACTGGAATGAAGCCTTTGACACTGCAGTATATCTTATTAATAGGATGCCAACAAGGGTGTTAAACAATATTTCCCCACATGAGAAACTTTATGGAGTTAAGCCAAAGTATGATTTTTTGAAAACTTTTGGATGTTTATGTTTCCCTTACACTAAACCATACAACAAGCACAAACTAAGCCTTAGATCCAGTCCATGCACTTTTTTGGGATATACAAAAAATCAAAAAGGATACAAGTGCATGGACAGCAAAGGCAAAATCTATACTTCAAGACATGTAGTTTTTAATGAATTTGTTTTTCCATTTGCAGATAAAGGAAAACAGAGTATGGAAAACAACAATGAAAGACCACACATTATACACATCCCAGATTTCTTTCAACAAACAATAAGCAGCACTGAGCAAATACAAGAACAAAATGATCAGGCACTACCCATGTCCACTACCACCTCAAAATGCAATTCAGAAGATATCATTAGCAACTCACCAATTCAGTCCAACAGTAAACAATGCACTATTGAGCCAAACAACAGTCACCAGAATACCAACATATCCAACAACAGTCAGGATGACAGTGCAACAACAAGCAATGATAATCAATTAGAAGACACACATGACCAACATGTAGAAATCAGACATCCCATGATCACAAGATCTAAAAGTGGAATTTTCAAGCCCAAAATATATGCAGCACATGTGAATAAAGTTGAACCAGTCACTTATGATCAGGCCATCAAGCATGAAGAATGGAAAAAGGCAATGGATGAAGAATTCAATGCTTTAGTCAAAAACAAAACATGGAGTCTTGTCAAACCTCCAGAACACAAAAACATTGTGGGATGCAGATGGACTTACAAAATCAAAAGGGATGCTGATGGTAAAATCATCAAGAATAAAGCAAGATTAGTTGCCAAAGGGTATTCTCAGCAATATGGTTTTGATTTCACTGAAACATTTTCCCCAGTAATCAAACCCACAACCATAAGAATCATGTTGGCTCTAGCACTACATAAAGACTGGAAAATAAAACAGCTAGACGTACATAATGCCTTTTTGAATGGTGAGCTATATGAAGAAGTTTACATGCAACAACCAGAAGGGTATGTTTCAAGTGCAGACAGTGGTCTAGTGTGCAAGCTACACAAAGCCATATATGGACTAAAACAAGCATCCAGAGCTTGGCATGAGAAATTAAAAAATACTCTCACACAATTAGGTTTTACTGCCACCAAATCAGATAATTCACTTTACTTACGAAGAAAAGAGCATGTGAGCATATATGTATTAGTTTATGTGGACGACATACTCATCACTGGAGATAGCCAACATGAAGTCAATCAAATTATAAAATCCTTTGACAAGCATTTTGCTATTAAAGACATGGGTGAGTTAAAATTTTTTCTGGGAATAAATGTTCAACGAAAATCTAGCAGTGAAATCATTCTGTCACAAAGACAATACATCAGCGACATTCTAGTCAGAGCTAACATGGACAAAGCTAAACCTCTACCAACTCCAATGACTAGTCACAAAAGGTTATCCAAAAATCAGGGTGAGCCCATAGAGAACATCAGACAATATCGAAGTATTGTAGGGGCGTTACAATACGTTACAATCACTAGACCCGACATATGTTTCAGTGTTAACAAGGTGTGCCAATACATGCAAAACCCACTAAGTGATCATTGGTGTGCCGTTAAACGGATTCTCAGATATCTCAAAGGAACGCTAGCATACGGTCTACATTTAAAGGCAAGTAAAGATGTAAATATACGCGCTTACAGTGATGCCGACTGGGCAAATGATATTGACGACAGGAAATCGATCTCAGGATTCTGCATTTACTTAGGCCAAAACCCGATCTCTTGGTGCACGAAGAAACAGTCCACCATCTCAAGGAGCAGCACTGAAGCCGAGTATAGATGCATCGCAAGCACCGCTGCGGAGATCACTTGGATCGAAACCCTAATTAAAGAATTAGGTTTTCAGTCAAGTCAGAAGCCCACGATCTGGTGTGATAACCTCAGCGCCATCTCATTGTCTATGAATCCAGTCCAGCATGCTCGAACGAAGCATCTAGAGATAGATCTCCACTTCGTTCGAGAGAAAACAGGAAGTGGACAGCTGGCGATAAATCACGTTCCATCCTACTATCAAAGAGCGGATTTCTTAACCAAAGCCTTGTCGGCGAAGAATTTTAGTCGATTTCGAGACGAACTCAAAGTTTTCTCTGCTGACATAAAAGAGGACGAAGAAGCAAAACCCTAGCTCATTTTGAGGCGGCGTATTATGAAACAAAACCAACTAGGGTTCAGCAGTTAAAGAAAACACAGTTCGCAATCCACTTCACCATCTATCTATAATATGAGCCACTGATGATATCCAACGGTGCTGAATGAAAGAAGCTGCTCTCAGAGATTAGCCCACTTTTGGGCTTTATTATATTAGGCCCACTTTGTTGTATTTATATATCGTGGCATGTAACATTCTCTCTGTTGTATATACGAATTGTTCTGTTTCATTCCATTTTTACAATTCTTCAATAAAATCAAATACAGCATTCTTAATTTTTGCGATGTCTTGCCAACTACAATTAAATCTGCGCAACTTAAATTTTCCGACGCCATTTCGATGATTCTCCGATGCCTTCACGACGCCCTATTAAATTGTTAAAATCGGATTTTCTGATGTCATTTCGACACATTTTCAACTCCCTAATAAATTGTTGAAAACGGATTTTCCGATCCCTTCCAAACTCCTTGTCAACGCTGTTGCCGTAACATATTTGCAGTATTTCCACTGCATTTCTAACCAATCAGAAATTCAAATATATGCAATATGTATTCACATCAACATGACATATTGATATTACAAATTCATATATCATACTATCACATACCATCTAATTCATAAATCAAAACATATTACCCATCATAATAATATCATAAATATATATTATCCGACACCATAATATCTAAACAATACCATCACAATACAAACGAAATATTTAAACCGTGTCATTATAATACAAACCAAATATCTAAGCAGTATCATCCCGGTATATACAAATCAAACATCCAAACAATAACAGCACAAATACTTCATACTCCCTCGAACCATGCCCAACATCACCATCTCCATCGCCATCACCATCAACAGAAATGTCCTCATTTGGAAAGCATTCGTTCATAAGCAATCCGAGCTTCTTCTCTAACTTACCGACGTGTGACTTCAACTGTCGATATTCATCTTCTACGGCATTATTAACTATAACAGCTCAATCTAATGATGATCATTACATTTTAACCAAATTTGTTTGTTAATAACAAGTAAATTTTTACTTCAACTACTGCATTTATTGAAACAAATTTTTTAAATTTGCATTAACCGTATATTTATTTAATTAATTGACTGATTTAACTTATATATTTGTTTAATTTATAGGGGATTTAGAAAAAGGTAATTTAACGTGAATAAACTCTTGTGTAATTTATTGAAACAAAATTTATAAGTTAACTCAATTATATATACATTTGTTTAATTTTATTGAGTGGTTTAACTTATATATTTGTTTGATTTATTGTGTGATTTAAAAAATCTATAATTTAACTAGAATAAACCCTTGTATAATTTAGCGAGAATTTATACTTTGACCTAATTATATATATATATATATATATATATATATATATATATATATATATATTGAGTGATTTAACTTATACAAACATGTCCTTGTTTGATTTATTGAAATAAAATTTATAAGTTAACTCAATTATATATATATATATATATATATATATATATATAATTTATTAAGAGATTTAACTTATATATTTGTTTAATTTATTATGTGATTTAATTTTTTTTTATAATTTGACTCGAATAAACTCTTGTACAATGTATTGAAACAAAATTTATAATCTAACTTAATTATACACACACACATATATGTATGATTTATTGAGTGATTTAACTTATACAAGCATCCTCTTGTTTTAAGAAATTAATAATAGCGATCTTATTAGTCGCTTGAAATTAGGGTTTTGCTTAGCCTCGTTTCACCACATCGCGATCCTTCTTCCACTCCTCTTCAACGCTCTCTCTTTTTCTTCGTCGTATCCCCTCCCCCTTCCTCTTCACTACAAGACACACAATGTATTCCAAAGGAGCCTTTCAACGGCCTCCAACGTCATTGACCAACATCTTCCAACGTTCAGTGTTTTCTCGCATATTTTATTTGTTAAAAACTGTAGGACGTTGGTAGACGTTGGAATCTGTACGTTGGCAGTCGTTGAATGACGTTGGAAATCCACGAGCAAAACAGAAACCCAGCTTCTTCTTCCCTATTCGGCTGAAACTATTTTCCCCCCAAATTCCTAACTTTGCTCCGATTCCGACCCCCCTGCTGCTCCGACGATCAACGGCTCCTCCGACGACTCCAAGTCTCCCTCTCGTCCTCTCTAACTCCCTAATCTCTCAAGAAAAGATATAAACTCTAATCCCTATATTTAATTAAATTTGTTAAATTAGTGTATTAAATGTTTGTATTGCCTTATTGTATGTATAATCTAGTTTATTGAGGCATAATTTATGTTAATAACGTATATTGCAAGATTATATATATTTAAGTTTGTGTTAACAATAGAATAATGTGCATACAATTAGTTTTAGGTTTGTTTGGAAACGTTAGTTGTTAGTGAGCATACAATTAGTTTACGTATTTTGAAAATTTCAGAAACGATATTTTATATTCATGAAACCCTTAGAATGTCTTTCGGCCCCATCTGATAAGTATTGTATATGATCGTTATGTGGATATTCGTTTTTTAACAGAACGGACATCTATATTCATCGTATACAATATTTGTTGGATTTGTCCCTGTATTGGACAAGTTACGAACACAATAACGTAATTAAATCTCGTAAAACATTTTATTTTAAATGGTTCATAAAATTTCGACAGCGCTTCCTTTATGTTCCCTGTGTACACGCAAATGTGTACTATTCAGGGAATTAAAGCGAAGTGCTGCCGAAATTTTGTTGAACCGTTTAAATTGAAATGATTTACGCGATTTAATTACGTTATTGTATTTGTAATGAGAGGTAGGATGATCCATCGACAAAGTGTCAATGATCTATTAATATAAAAATCACCAATAATATTGTTTTAATAAAATGTCAATTTTTTAAATTTATATCGTACTTTTTAATTATATACGTAGGTAAATGGACAATTATTTCACTGACCGAAGCTGGATGTACAAAAAAAGAAGGGTCGAAAATGGAGGCTCAATAAGTGAACAGTTTAATAATTGTGTTCGCGTATTTATTGATTTCGCTTTAAGTAATAATAGAAACGACGAAGAAATCCGTTGTCCATGTACTAAATGCAAAATGTTAAAGCATTTGATATCAGAAATGGTTAGAGTTCATTTGCGTCAATACGGTTTCGTGCCGAACGATTTGGTTTGGGATCGTCATGCAGAACCGTTAGCATCTAATCATGTACAAGCTGAGGAGGTAGTGTGTACTGAAATTGATACGACGAATCTCGTAGAGCATATGGTTGAAGATGCTGCACGGCCAATGTTTCATGTTCCTCAATTAATTGATGACGATGGTAATGCTGAAGAAGAACCAAATATTGGGGAAAAATATATATATGATTTATTAGATCTGCAAAGAAACCCCTTTAGGAAGACTGCACAAGCGGAACCCAATTATCAATAACTGCAGAATACATTGCGATGAAATCTAAATACAACTTCACAGAAGCTGGATTTACAGCTGTTGTACAAGCTGCGAAACGACATATGCCTCCCAATAATTTAATGTGCGAAAATCATTACGAAGTAAAAAAATATGATGTCAACTTTTGGTTTACCGTATCATAAAATAGTTACATGTCTAAACGGTTGCATGCTGTTTCGAAAAGAAGATATAAACCTTAGAAATTGTAAAATATGTAATCAGGAAAGGTACAAATCAAGAAAGAAAAAAAGGAAAGGAAGTCCCGTATAAACGTATGCATTATTTACCAATTACTCCTAGACTTCAAAGGTTATATGCATCTTCCGTAACCGCGCAACATATGAGATGACATAGTGTTAAAACACGGAAAGAATGCACGTTAACACACCCAGCTGATAATAATTTAAAGATTTTATTAATTACGATAATAATTTAAAGATTTTAAGGTCTAAGTTGTAGATAATGTAACAATATATATAATATTATGTAAATGGACATATTTCAGGAGAAATAGCGTGGTGGTGCTTCTGTGAGTTACTGGGATGTTTTCACACATACTCATGCGTTGAGCCAGGTCGACGAAGCAGGCATCGTTTCATACTCCTGGGATCACGATGCCAAAGCGCAGTCTGCCAAAGCGCAGTCCGCATATGTAAGTAACATAATGACTTAACACTTATGTAAGTTAATTAAAATAATGTTATCTAAATTCAAATTATTTTGCATAACAGCAAAAGTTTCAGCAAGCACGGACTTCTATTCTCGAGGGCTCTGAGTGCGACGAGTTGACCGCCGATGAGGAGGACGCTATTTTTTGAGTCTGTCATGGAGCCAACGGCACATGGCAGACGCTATGGTTTTGGGAATCAATCGGTAATAACTTTAATTTAAATTTTAAAATAATTATTCTGAACCAACTGTTGCACATTGTGATGGATTATAGTAAACACAAATTACAATTATTAAACACTGATAATTTAAATTTTATTTACAGGCTAAGACGGCTCAGATTGAGTATCAGGGGGCTCAAGATAAGGAGGAGATTGCACAGCTCAGAGCCCAGGTCGCCGCGCTCGAGGAACGCAATATCCGCACCGAAGCCAAAACGGAGGAGCTGAACATGCGTCTTACGGAGTTTATGGAGCAATACGGCCGGTTTCCATCTTCTGGTGGTTCTGGAGGAGAGTGATTTCAGGTATGATTTGATTTGTTTTGCTATGAACATGTATATTTGGAGAGTCTGAGGATTTGATACATTCTGATGTTTTGGATGTTGGTTTGGATATGATTTTTGAAATGTTGACGTAGTAGTTTGGATATTGTTGGATTGGATGTTTTGTTGGATGTTGATGTTGGATGATTTATGTTGTTTATATTGATTTGTATTGTGTATATTGATTATTATATATGCTTATTACTTGGATTTACTATTATGATTGATTATATGTGAGATATGTTGTTGTATATGTGCTCGAAATTAAGCTTTTATGAGATATACGATGTTGGAGGTGGTTGGAAGCATGCATTGTTGGTTCTGTAAAAAAAAAAACCCAGATTTCCAACGTCTTTCAACGTTCATCAACGACTTACTGTCACATATATTCCAACATTTTACAACGTTCTCCATCGGATCTTCCAACGTCTTCCAACGTCTATTTGGCCAACATCTTCTTCCACGTGGACAACTTGAACGTTGGAAGACGTTGATATATGCGCGTTGGGTCCGTTGGGTAACGTTGAACGCCGTTGAAATGTATATCAACGATGTTTCCAACGTCCATCAACAGCATTCCAACGGCCGCCAACGTCTGACCGTCGTTGGAATGCACTGTGTGTCTTGTAGTGCTTGCGTTAAGCCAATCCGATGAAGAAGGGATTCTCTGAATCCTTAAATCGGACGGCTGGTCAGTTGCTTTTCGGGGTACCAACACCAAATATGGTAAACCATTCAAACCCCCTGTGCTGACCGATTCCGTCTCCTTCCCCCTTCTATCAACCACTCTCCAAAAACCCCCGCCGAAGCATAGCACCAAGCAGGCCCCTCCTATTCCTGTGCATGGTCAAGCTTCACCCTATGAGAACTTGTCGCTCCCTCAATTCTTGCTCGACACAATTCCTCCTCCTGCCAATGCTTCAACCTCCTCTGGCCAAGATAACGCGGTGTGTGATAGAGCTACTGTCGAAATCGTTGAAAATAATGTTGACAGGGTGGCTTTAGGAAATTATGTGCCTATTCATGAAGTTGACCAGGCTCAAGCATCTGAGCAATATGTTGATAGTTAGATTTTGAAAATAATGTTGCCCATGCAAAGCTACAAACTCAAAATCAAAATGTTGCATTAGTGGATAAACTGGCTTCACAAGCAAGCCGCGTAAGATAGGATGGTAATGTGATATTTATTTATATATAAGAAGAGGGGTTTGGTTAGATGAGGCGCCGTAGCAAATGGACAGTGACTGATGAATGAAACCAAACTCTAGGATCACGTGGATAGATTCTGTTCACTCGTTGCAGCTACCAACTTTCCATGAGAGATAAGCTCAACCTATAAATCCGTACATTAGCAAAGAGCAAAGTGTTTTTTTTTTTTTTTTTTCACACTGTCATTTGTTTGTCTGTCGCGTTTTAAATATTTACAAATTTAATAACTTTTTTGACAATAATAGTTGAAGAACATAGCAATCAAAAATACAAAGATCAAAACTGTTATTGTTGCGTCGGACACGTTCTGGTGGAACGTCAAGACAAACTGAGTATTTATTTAAAGGAACAACACGGACAAAGTGTAGCAATTATTTTATACTGCTTTGCTTTACCTTTGACGTCGATATCTTTTATGGGACATAATATAAAATGGGATTTTTTTCGATATGGCCACGTTCTTAGACTCATTACCGCAGATATGCTCGTTTTAAAACTAATATCAAATATAACTCTGTTTTGACCAGCTCAACGGTAAGTGGTCAAAATACACTGACGACTTTTCAAAAGTCGCCAGTGTAGTTTTTTTTTTTTTTTTACTTGCGTCACCAGTGTTTTTTTTTGAATTTTTTTTTTACACCAATGACTTTTGAAAAGTCGTCAGTGCATTTTGATCAGCTCAACGCTGAACTGATCAAAACATGGCTATATTTGATATTAGTTTTAAAACTGGACTATTTGCAATAATAAGGTAAAAAATGAGACAAAATGAAAAAAATCGTATAAAATGAGACAAGTCTCAGGAACAGTAGAGTTATATCAGGAAAAGGAAAGTTTCAAACTAATATTAATCATTTTGTGTACCCTGCGTCTAAATATACAATTTGTTTTGTCCCTTAGTCATACAAGAACCTTGAAAAAGTTAATACTCATGCTGCGTCTGTGGTCAGTTGTGCACACATTATTTGTGGATACCAAAACCAGACGGATCAAAGTCTCCTGGGCCAGGAAATTAAGTTTATATTGGCATTTTCATGCTTCCATTCGATGTAGCATGTAGGGACTAATGAGACCAACTCCACATCTTACGTCCGGTCATGTACAAGTTAACTATCTCAAGTTATCAATTGAACTCTTGAATATTTATGATCCACGGTCTCTTCTCAGGTATATTTTGAAAGTTTTGTTCCACATTTTATTAAAGTGTAACAAAATATCGAATGATCATAAAATATTATTTTTACATTCATATGAAGTCGTATGATTCAATAATTTTGTAAAATGCATGTTAGTAACATTTTGTATATTTAGAATTTTTCCGGACGATTTTCTTTTGAAAACTTATAACAACTATAACTTTTGATAGAAGCCGAATTAGCGTCCGAGATCACTTACATCGGAAAGATATGATGATTTCTCTTTACGAGAGTCGTTATAATAATTGGACTTTCTGACTACGAGATATTAATGTTTGAAGATTGTCAGTTTTTGGAATAGCTTTGGGTGCAAGCCCACTAACCCATTTCGGGTTCGGAGGTTATAATAGACTGAAACATCATCCCGACCGAACCATCATCCCAAATCACTTTTACCGCTTCTCAAATATATCTAAGCTCTCATTAACCCATTCTCCATCCAAAACCTTATCTTTTCTCATTCAAATTAAGTTTAAATCATAGATTAATGGTAGATTAGAAAACTGGTTCATTAGAGATCTTCAAATCTACATTTTCGGGGAGGGAAAATCAGATTTTTGTTATTGGTTTTTGGATCTACCTCGATTTGCATGCAAAACTTCGATTTTGAAAGTTTTTGTGAGTAATTTATCATCTCTCACATTACTATATATGTATCTATAGGTTTTGACATCTTTTATACTTATTTTAAAAGTCAAAATCATGTTTTGGGATTGTTTTAAAATGAAACCCGAAGTAAAAACAAATTTAAAATACTCTAAAGTGTAGTAATCATGTTAATTTGATGTGTGGTTGCCTTGATGTGTGTTAGGCCAAGTTAGAGACATATTATAAAATGATTTGGCATGAACTGTGTTCTAATGTTGTTTGATGCATGTATGGTGTTTGCTTGTATGCTTTTATGGGTGAAAATGCTCGGGGTGACTTAGAGTTAGGAACCGTGAGATCGGACTTCGACGGATATAGTTCGGTGACGTTATAGTTTGGGGATCGGACAAGATTTCCTATCCGGTGTGTGTGCGCTTCAAGTATGGTTCAGGGAAGATACGGTTTGGGCCAAGCAAAGGACTTCGGTTAAGGGTTTTGGGTGCTTGGCGTCCCGCTTGGTGATTTGAAGGGCAAGCTTTGATCGACGCCAAATAAGTCGTTCTGTTCGACATTTGGAGGTTACTTCGGGCTAAGAAGAGTGTGGCTTCGTGCTTGGCTCGGTATAACCGAACATAGTGGGTGGAGGAATCATCATAGTGGCGCAGCAATATTTTGGAATTTCTTCGTGGCATGTTCCAGGGTTCTTAGAGGCGATGTGGAGTGAAGTGGGCAACCCCAAACCATAGGGATGGATAACTCGGGATAGCTTCGGGACTTGGGTAATGATAACTTGACGGTGAATGGAGTTAGGTTCCGACAATGGCGGTTCGATGTTGAAGGGGTTTGTGAGAATGCTTATTCATAAAGGGTGGGTTATAGAAAGGGTGGCTCATGGATAAAATGTTGAATGATTCTGTAACGATCTGTATTTTACGTATTACAGGATAGTAAAATATTATTTTTAAATTCATATGAGGTCATATGATTTAATAACTTCAAAAATGTCTATTAGTGATATTTTATATCCTTAGAATTTTTATGGACGATTTTACCCCTGAAAAACTATAACGGCTATGACTTTTGATGAAAGGAAAATTAACGTCCGAAACCACTTCCATTGAAAAGATACGATGGTTTCTCTTTCCATAGAGTGATCATAATAGTGATTTGTGTAGGTTCAATTTCACCCTAGAAGGGGTGAATAGGGTGATACTAATAATTATAAAAATTAATACGAAAATATATAAAATAATCGCAACACAGATAATAATAGAACAATAGCAGCATAGATAATAGCAGAATATTAAAAACAGAAGTAGAACAACACAGATTTACCCAGCTTCGGCAAACCTTACCTACGTGCTGACCCAAGGTTTCTACTAGTAATTAAGTAGTCAGATGCTTACACATGTAAACTCGTGACACCCACTATCGAGTAACCTAACTCTACGCTCAAAACCCTGTCACAACTCAGCCACTAAGTTGCGGATTCTTAAACTACACTACCGTAGTTCGTCCCCTAGTCACACTACTAGAGTTTTACAAAAGTCTGAAAGTATATTTCAAAAAGAAAAACAACTTAAAACACAAAATCCTAGTTTAAAATATAAGCCCAAAAAAATTAATCCGGCCCAAAATAAAAATAGTGATAAGCAATATCCCTCTTTCCCTTTAATATTTTCGGACGTATCCTCTTTGTGAAAATGGTTGCTTCCTTGTTCCTCTACGTTCAAAATTAGGACTTTATGATTTTCTTTGAAGCCGCCGCTTGGTCGTTGATCGATCTTACTGTCGAACCTCAATTCAGTTTGATGCTTCTTCGATCTTTGTTTGTTGCTTAGCTTCGGCTGCTTCAAATTGTCAAAATTGAATGATGCGTCAAACGGTATGTGAATGCCTTTTATTGATTATTGATTATTCTCGACTTTGATTCGATTTGAATGATTTATTCCTCATTGTTGTTGCTTGAACTCGAATGGTTTTTATTGCCGATGATGATTGGGTTTAAATAGGGTTCGAAACCCTTAATTTTTGTTCATATACTTCTGATTTGAATTCTTCTTAATTCTTTCTTGGCCATATGATTTTGATTCAATGCTCGTGACCAATCTTGACTTGTTCATTTCGTACGTGTTTCTTGATATATTTGAATTTGCTCTGGTCTTTAATATTATGACCTTTTCATTTGTACTTGCTATTACCTTGGTCACCATGACTACAATTCTTGCTCTATACCTTGATGACCCACTGCATTGATTCTTTTTTTTAAAACACTGCTGCTTCATTATGTAAAACCTGCTACTGCTTTGGAAGTATTTTCTACCGGCTTCATTTCCAGTTGCAATTTGTTGAGCACCGTGTGTGTGTGTGTGTGTATTTGTGTGTATATGTGTTGTGCATTTCTCACTTGTCTACCTAGCTTGGACATTCATGTTATGGCAATCATATATGGTTGCAGTTTTGGGTTTCCAGTTTCCTCTGAGCTTTGCATTCATGTTAATTCATTGTGTTATCCTTGCTGAAATGCATTGATATATGCGTATATATGTTACTGCTATCATGTGAATCATTTACTGTTGAGGCTACTGGTCATTGCATTGATGAGATTTTCTTTCATGCCTGAATGTAGTTTGTGTACATTGTTATCATATTTGTGAGTGCACTTTGTTTCACTCGCTTTGATGTCTGATACATTTGAGTTGTTGTCTGCATATCAACTTGTAAATATTGAAGTTGAGGTCCGGAGCTTGTTGCATTTGGAATCTTCACTTGTTGTTTGATTTGTATGCGGTCAGTGGTTGTGTTCACACTTGAATTTGGTCTGCACGTCAGTAAAATGCCTCTGGCCTTGGTTGCCTCTAGTCACTGTATTCAGATGAGTATATTTATGATTCACTTGAAATCTTTACATATACATATATACTTGTTTGCCTCCATGCCTTCACTTGTTCCACACGAGTCTGGTTGTATTCTCTGGTTTAACCTTTGAAACTATTTGTATGATTTTTATTCGACTCTGTCTTTGAGCCTGAGCATGTGTGCTTATTACTGTAGCCACCTCAGTTTTGTATTGCTCGAGCCAGTGCATTTGTGTCATCACTGCTTATCGCATCCATGCTTATACCTGATCTTGTTTCACCGGTGCATCCCTTATTACCACTGCATGCATGACTTGTTTTCCTTAAGTTAATTTCTTTGAACCATTTCATGTTGTAACTGGGCTTGCATATAGTATCATGTTGAACTACTTGTCGAGTTATAGTGTCCTTGTTTCCTATCACTGTTTACTAGTCGTGGTTCATACTTGCATTTGAATGGCTGAGCTGTTTTCATGTGTACACATTGAATTTTTGGTCGAGGCTTGTTCCAGTCATTAAAAACTTGACCATTCAATTTTTGTTTTTGTATTGCACCTGAGTTGAACCTAGCTTTGGCTCGGGTTTGACCTTGTGCTCATATCGTGACTTTATTTGTATTGCACTTGAATATTTGTACTTGAGTTGAATCCAGCCTTTTTTTGGATTTGACCTTATGCTCACCTGTCTCTGTAGTTTTATCAAGTGTATATCGATGTGCACGGCCTTGTGGCATGTACAGTGTGATACACTGTGCATGTCATAGGTTGTTCGTGTATGAATGGATTCAAATGAAAATGATGACGAACAACCCAAATAACTGAGGCAAATAATATTTTCAGAAACCCATTTTATTTTATGGCGCAAAAATATTTCTTTTTCAATTTTACTGTGTTAGTGTTTATTTTGCAGATAGTTCAGATGCTGGATTCAGGCTGGAGCAAAGTCGAAGATAAAATACGAGTGAATGAGTGATATGTAGTGAGTAGTGAGGTGAACAATGTAAAATGAAATTTGTGAGGTAATCGAAATTGTGATATAATTGAAAATTGTATATATGTAGTGAGAGCTCAAATTTGTACTATTGAAAATTGTAATAAAATATTTGTTTGAATAAAATATCCGTTTGAATTCAAATTCTGTGTTATTTAGTTTATTCAGCAAATATTTATTTAATTATGTGAAAATAAAATAGTACAATGACAAATACATTTAAATGAATATATATATATATATATGTTTATTATCATCAAACAAAAATCATATACTAGCATATTCAACAATCTCTTCCTTTTGATGATAGCAAACATATATTTAAGATTTTGAATTTATTAAATGTATTTGGTCATTGATAGACACTATTTTCTCCCCTATTTGAATGCTCCCTCTCCACAACAAAGCCCCCCCTTCATATATGCATGAAAATAAATAAAATTATGCAAATGAACCTAAAAACTATTTGACCTTTATTTGCCCAAAATCTTAGCTTTTCTCTCTCCCTTTTGTTATCAGCAAAAGAGTAATATTGTTATATAAATAGAGATAAAGTGATAGACATAAATACAATATTAATAGCCAATTGAGTATAAATATTAAATTTGAATAAAAAATCAAACAAAAATCATAAATACTCTGTTAGGCGCATATTCCATTTTAGAATGATAGGGATGATGTCGGCATCTAAAACTATATAGTGGCATTTATTTGTGGTATATTTATGTCACGAATTTGAATATCTACTAACCATGCATAACAGTTAGGACATTTAAATGAGATTAATAATATTCCCATTTTTTATAAAAAAAATGAATTTCAAGCATCTTCTAACTATGCATAACCGAGGACTTTTAAATGGGATTAGAATCAACTTGTCTAATTAATAAAAAAATTGATATGTCTTCCATACATGCATAACCGTGAGGACTTTTAAATGAGCATGAAAGCACATAATCAAAAATTCCAAGTAACTCACCCATGCATAACCATGAGGACTTTTAAATGAGAGTGAATACTTTGGATGTTTTTATTTCTAAAAATAAAATGAAAGAGAATAATTTCCCATTTAAAATACCACATATTAACATACTATATTGGATTTCGATATGTAATGGTCGTTAGAAATATGACAGAAATGGAGATGGCCAAGGAATTTTTACCCATCAAAAGTTATTATAATTCTGTTTAAAATTCTAAAGAAATTCATTAAATACACCATCCCAAGTCATAATATATGATTAATATCAACACTCATCACTTTTTCAATCACTATTTATCTTTTCGATAATCAGTAGGGAGTCAAATTAGTTAATGTAGTCATTTAATATCAAATTAAGAAATAATTATAAAATCAAATTTTCTAAAATGACTAATCTGAACAAGGTCAAGAAAAAAAATTCTAGAAGGGGTTTTATGAAAGAAAATGTCTGCTAATTGAAAATCATTTGAAATAAAAATATGCAGATATCTTCTCTGAAAATGTGATGCAACTTATGAATGTCTCAAAATAAAACTCGTCACTAATACTTTTTCTATCAACTAGACTACCAGTGTCGCCTTCATCTGAATTCCCCTTTAACTCAAAATAAGTGAAAATCAATTTTTTGTAAGGGGGTTTTGTGAAAATGAATTCAAGTTGAAAATCAATATAAATAATAATTGCAAAAATGAATTCAACATGAAATGATGTAAATACCACTTGTAATTGAGATATCATTGTGATAAATAGTGGTATATAAGAAAAACATGTACTCCTCAAAACTTAAATTTTTAGCATGTTCATTTATATCAAGCACAAGTAAAGTAATCTAAATTGAGAAAAAACACACATTCGGAAAGATTCGTGAAAGCAGCTTTTCTTGTCATTCCAAAGTGAATACTATAAAACAGAAAAATTGTAGCATTATTGGTTAGCTTTCTAGAACTTCAAGAATAAATCAAAGTTGAGATGATCAAGATATGGCAGAAATACTTCAACGATGTTGATCAAAACATAATTAACAATATGTGAACACAATTGAGTTGAGAGATCATACCTCATTTTCCTTTGATGTTGTAATATCCAATATGCGATGATCTCCACCTAAATTTTATAGGCTTAGGAACATTTAAATTTTAGTTTATCAATCACTTGGAACAACGTGAAATCTATCTCCATCAAAGTTGTTCCTTAGCCCGCTTGTGTGTCTAAATTTTGGTGAAGCCAAGTGGTTTAACTAAGGATGTGGGACCACCATTATTATTATCTATTGAACTTTTTGGTATCCAAATTTGTCTATATAACAAACCATTAGCATCTTTAATTGTATCCTTGGGAATCCAAATTTGTTTAAACTTCAAACCATTTATATTCATACCTTTTGGAATCCATATTTGTTTAACAGTCATGTGTTTGTATATATTTTGACAATTGTTTTTCCCATGACCAATATTTCCACTTTTACGCATTTGGGTATCACACTTTTTCCCTTAACAGTGTTATTAGTTGTTTGGTCATATTTTGACACTTTTGCAAATCCAAATCCATTCCTTTTATTCTCGAAGAGTTTATTTTCTAAGAGTGTATTAAATGATTTATCTCTAGTGAAAAATTTCTGAGTAACCAACTCAAGGTTATTAACTTTGGATTTTAAAAGTTTATTTTCATTTATTAGCTTCGAACAACAATAAATGGTACTTTCTCTGTTTTCAAAAAATTTCATTTTCAGGTCCATATTTTAATTTTTAAGCTCTCTAATTTTATTCTCAATTTCTAACATCTCACTTTCAAAGAGTTGAAGTTTTTTAAATTCAATTTTTTCAAAATCCTTGATTTTTTCAATCTCCTTTTCAAACTCGTGATTTAATCCAATAATTTCAGATTTTCTTAAATTCACGTTTTCTTTTTCAAGGGTTTTGAAATTTTCGTTGATCTCATTAAATTTCTTTTCAAAATCGCACTTTTAGGACTTTCCGACTTCTTAAAACTATCCAACTCTTTTTGCAAAATAAAATTTTAACAAATCAACTCAGTTTTGTTTTTCTCCCGAATTACAATTTCGTTTTCTAACTTTTGAAAGTTTTCATGTAAACGGGCAAAATTCTTTTCGTGGTCTAAACACCTTATGCAATTAGAACTTTTATTTTTAAGCTCGTTTTCCAAATCGTTATTTTTCTGATGAAGTTTAGTTTGTTCCCTTTTCAACTTATTATTTTCCATCTCAAGAGCTTTATTATTTTCAATTAATTTTCGACACAAGAGAACTAAATCATTGAATGGAAAATCACTTAACTCATCGGCTATTAAATATTCATCACTACTGCATTTTGCCAATCCTGTTAAGCACGTTTCTTTAACCGAGTCGATTGTGGAGAATTTCTCATCGTTGTTGACTTTTGCACCATATATTGCATCAAAAGTATTCCAGATTTCCTGTGCATTTTCACAATGAGAGATAAAGTTAAAATTATCTTGATTAATATGAGAATGTAGTATATGCATGGCAAGAGCATTAATCGAAGTATTTTTCTCGTCGATTATATCACACCCATTTTCAACAATATCCCAACATTTAAAATTAACGGATTTTAAATAAAATTTATTTTTAATTTCCAATTTAAAAAATCCGTTCCATCAAAATTAGGGGGAATAATATTGGGCCGGCCCTTCGCAAAAGCATATAAAAGAAGCCATTTAAAAAACAAATTTTTAAAACAATAATTTATTTTTGAAAAATCAAAATTTTAAAACAAAAATTTGCTTTTGTTCCTAACTTTGATACCACTTGTAGGATCGATATCACCCTAGAAGGGGGTGAATAGGGTGATACTGATAATTATAAAAATTAAAGTGGAAATATATAAAATAATCACAAAACAGATACTAACAGAATAATAGCAGCATAGATAATAGCGGAATATTAAAAACAGAAATAGAACAACACAAATTTACCCAGCTTCGACAAAACTCTACCTACATGCTCCCATCAAAGGTTTCTACCAAAAATTAAGTAGTCAGAAGCTTACACACATAAAATTATGAAACCCACTATCGACTAACCTAACTCTACGCTCAAAACTCTGCCACAACTCTGCCACTGAGTTGCGAATTCTCGAATTACACCACCGTAGTTCGTCCCCTGGTCACACGACTAGAATTCTATAAAAGTTTGAAAGAAAATTTCAAAAAGAAAAACAACTTAAAACATAAAACCCTAGTTTAAAATATAAGCCTAAAACAATTAGTCCAGCTTAAAATAAAAATAGTGATAAGCAATATCCCTTTTTGCCTTTTATATTTTCGGACGTATCCTCTTTGTGAAAATGGCTATTTCCTAGTTCCCCTTCGTTCAAAATTAGGGCTTTATAATTTTCTTTGAAGCCACCGCTTGGTCATTGATCGATCTTACTGTTGAACCTCAATTCAGTTTGATGCTTCTTCGATCTTTGTTCATTGCTTAGCTTCGACTGCTTCAAATTATCGAAATTGAATGATGTGTCAATTGGTATGTGAATGCCTTTTACTGATTACTGATTATTCTCGACTTTGATTCAAGTTGAATGATTTATTCCTCACTGTTGTTGCTTGAACTCGAATGGTTTCTATTGCTGATGATGATTGGGTTTAAATAGGGTTCGAACCCCTTAATTTTCGTTCATATACTTCTGATTTGAATTCTTCTTAATTCTTGCTTGGCCATATGATTTTGATTCAATGCTCGTAATCAATCTTGACTTGTTCATTTCATACGCATTGCTTGATGTATTTGAATTTGCTCCGGTCTTCACTACTATGACTTTTTCATTTGTACTTGTGATTACCTTGGTCACTATGGCTTTGATTCTTGCTTATACCTTGATGACCCACTTCTTTGATTCTTTTTTTTTGGAACACTGCTACTACATTTTGTAAAAACCTACTACTGCTTTGGAAGTGTTTTCTACCGGCTTCATTTCCAGTTGCAATTTTTTGAGCACCATGTATATACATATATATATGTGTGTGTGTGTATGTGTGTGTGTGTGTGTGTTGTGAATTTTTCACTTGTCTACCTAGCTTGGACGTTCAAGTTACGTTAATCATGTATGGTTGCAGTCTTAGGTTTCTAGTTTCCTCTAAGCTTTGCATTCATGTTAATTCATTGTGTTATCCTTGCTGAAATGTACTGATATATGCATATATATGTTACTGCTGTCATGTGAATTATTTACCGTTGAGGCTACTGATCATTGCATTTATGAAATTTTCTTTCATGCCCGAATGTAGTTTGTATACATTGTTGTCATATTAGTGAGTGCACTTTATTTCACTAGCTTTGATTCCTGATACATTTGAGTTGTTGTCTGCATATCAACTTGCAAATATTGAAGTTGAGGTCCGTAACTTGTTGCATTTGGAATCTTCATTTGTTGTTTGATTTGTATGCGGTTAGTGGTTTGTTCATACTTTTGGTCTGCACTTCAGTAAAAATGCCTCTGACCTTGGTAGCCTCTAGTCATTGTATGTAGATAAGTATATTTATGGTTCACTTGAAATCTTTGCATATATATACTTGTTTGCCTCCATGTCTTCACTTGTTTCACATGAGTTTGGTTGTATTCTCTGGTTTATCCTTTGAAACCGTTTGCATTGTTTTATTTGACTTTGTCTTTGAGCCTGGGCATGTGTGCTTATTACTGTAGCCACCTTAGTTTTGTATTGCTTGAGCCAGTGCATTTGTGTCATCGCTGCTTATCACATCCATGCTTATACCCGATCTTGTTTCACCGATGCATCCCTTATTGTCATTGATACATGACTGGTTTGCTTTGAGTTAATTGCTTCGAACCAGTTCATGTTGTTACTGGGCTTGCATATAGTATCATGTTGAACCGCTTATCGAGTTATAGCATTCTTGTTTCCTTTCACTGTTTACTGGTCCTGGTTCATACTTGCATTTGAATGGCTAAGTTTTTTTTATGTATACACATTGAATTTTTGGTCGTGGCTTGTTCCAGTCATTAAAAACTTGACCATTCTATTTTTTTTGTATTGCATCTAAGTTGAACCTAGCTTTGGCTCGGGTTTGACCTTGTGCTCATATCGTGACTTTATTTGTATTGCACTTGAATATTTGTACTTGAGTTGAATCCAGCTTTTTTTTGGATTTGACCTTGTGCTCACCCGTCCCTGTAGTTTTATCAAGTGTATATCGGTGTGCACGGCCTTGTGGCATATACAACGATACATTGTGCATGTCATATGTTGTTCGTTTATGAATGGATTCAAATGAAAATGATGACAAATAACCCAAATAACCGAGGCAAATAATATTTTTAAAAACACATTTTTATTTTACGATGTAAAAATTTATTTTTCAATTTTACTGCGTTAGTGTTTATTTTACAAATAGTTCAGATGCTGGATTCAGGATGGAGCAAAAATGAAGATAAAATACGTGTGAATGAGTGATATGTAGTGAAGTGAATAATGTAAAGTGAAATTTGTGAGGTAATCATAATTGTAATGTAATTGAAAATTGTATATATGTAGCGAGAGCTCAAATTTGTACTATTCAAAATTGTAATAAAATATTTGTTTGAATGAAATATCTATTTGAATTCTAATTCTGTGTTATTTATTTTATTCAGCAAATTTTTATTTATTTATGTGAAAATAAAATAGTACAATAACAAACACATTTAAATGAATATATATTTGTTTATTATCATCAAACAAAAATTATATGGTAGCATATTCAACAATTTGGATTTTCTAGCTAGGAGATATTGCTATTTGAAGATTGTCAATTTCTAAAGCAGCGTAGTGGGTAATTTAATGAGTTTGGAGGCAAGCCCACTAACCCATTTCAAGTTTGGAAGCTATAATAGGCTGAACCATCATCTCCAAATCAATTTTACCACTTCTCAAACAAATCTAAGCGTACATTTAACCATTCTCCATCCAAATCTTCTCTTTTCTCCTCCAAATCAAGTCTAAATCATATATTAAGGGTAGATTAGAAAGGAGATAGAGGTTTTCAAATCTACATTTTAAGGAGGAAAAATTGAATCTTTTACTGTCGGTTTTCGGACTTGCATGCAAATCTCCACTTTTTACATATTTTGTGAGTAATTTATCGTCTCCCACCTTACTATATATTTATCTATAGGACATATTTTGGATTCATTTTTAAAGTAAAAATTAACTTTTAATGTTGTTTTAAAACCTTACATATAGTAAAAACATGAATAAATGGATTATTGATGTTCTAGACATGCTATTTGGTTATGTGTTTGTCTTGATATATGTTAGGCCATGTTATATACACCTTTTATGATGGTTGTTATGATTGATTAGTTGATTTACATGTTTGAATGTTGTTTGTTATATGTATTGTGTTTATTTGAATGTCGTTTGGTGTATGCATGATGTTTGTTATATGGTTGAAAATGCACATCAGAGAGAACTAGAGGTAGGCACCATGAAATCGATCTTCGTTGGATAGGGTCTAGAGCGTTTGGAGTCATATCATTGCATAAATAATGAATAAGGATCAAAATGTTTGGTGTAGCGATGGGATCGGCGTAATGTTGATGCGCTGACGTAGCTACGTTATTTTGGTTCGGTGGAGCTTGGTCCGATATAGGGATGGTTCGGTGGATGGATTTTGGAAGAGGAAGTATTGGTTGGATCTGAGTTGGCTCAACAATGGAAGACCAAATAGGAATTCCTATCCGATAGATGCTTGGCTCGGCAAGAGGAAGACCGGATAGAAAATCCTATATGGTAGCTGGTTGGTTTGGTAGCCGTTTGGTTCGACAGCAAGGGATCAAACATGAAATCTTGCATAGTAGTTGTTGGTTCGGCTAGTGAAGAACTGGACATGAAATCATATCTTATAGTAGCTAGTTTGGTGATGAGGAGCCGAAAAAGAGAAGCAGTTCGACGGCTTTGGTTTGGCTATATGAGGGGGACTAGATAGAACATGGTGTGATGCTTTGGGGATGTTTGCTTCAGGTTCGACATGGAGGGGCTTTGGGGCAATACTCGGTTTTCTTGGTGGTTTTCAGAGCAGGTTTGAAGCAGGGATGGATGACTACGGGACAGCTTCGGGACTTTGTTGATGGCAACTTGATGATGAATGGAGTTATGTTTTGATAATGGCGGCCCGATATTAAAGGGAGTCATATCATATCCGTTGTTCGACGGCTTTTGTTTTGCTATATGAAGAGGACCGGATAGAACATGGAATGATGTTTTGGGGTTTTTCCTTTGGGCTCAGCATGAAGTTGCTACAGGGAAATACTTGAGTTTGCTTGGTGGTTTTGAGAGCTGGTTTAGAGCAAGGATGGATGACTCCGAGATAGCTTCGGGGCTCCGGTGATGGCAACTCGACAGTGGATGGAGCTAGGTTCTGATAATAGTGACTTAATGTTGAAAGGAGTCATGAGAATGGTTATCCACACATGCAGGTTCTAGAAAGGTAACCTATGGATAGAATGTTGAATGATTCTATCAATATGGTTCCTTGAGGATAATGGAAACTAGATGGAGCAAGGAAAGGCTCGGATACATGTGCTAAGGGACGGTTGATACTCAAAATGTTTTCTGATATACTCAAAAGCAGGGGTATTCTGGGGTCGCTCATTGGTACGTTGAATGGCTAACCCGGATCATCTGAAAGGATCCTTATACCCATAATCGGGGGAAGGGTCTAGTGAGCTTCATGCTAAAGACTAGTACACTAAAAACCGGGATTTCCAATAGTCCTTGGTAGGGGAAAGGCCATACGAGTTATCATAAATCTAGAGCATAATGAGTGATAGTGAGGATTGTTTGATGGATGCTATGGTCGCTTTGATTGTTTTCTTCCATAGTCTATCACTCTAGGGATGTCACTCGTGATTGTCATTGGGGATAGGGATACTTGGACACTCGTTATTATATTTAGTTCGTAGTATACTTTTATGATATTCATCGAGTAGCATACTATGTTCATTATGTGCTAAATCTTTGGATGCAATGACAGATCAGGTACGGTTCTTCATACCTTAGGCCCCTTTTTATTATATATGGTTTTTATACTATTTTGTGATATGTATCTCTCACACCAGACCGTTATCTGATCCGAGGCTTTATGCTTTGATTCTTATGATCTCGGGTACTCTTAAATGGCTAGATTAGGGATAATAGGTAATGGCTAGATTAGGGATAATAGGTCCCGGTAGTGTATAGAGCTATACGGAGTATGAGTAGGAGGCTTTACTTTCATATATCCATACTTGGAGCTTACTATCGCTTATGCTCCATTATGCAGTACTATAGGGCTACACCAGTACTTTATTACTTTGGAGATAGTTTGGAGTTTATTTTAGATATTAGGGATGCATAAACTCTATTATTTCAATTTTTGTATAATCTATGTACCCGTTGCACTAATTTTCTTATTTATGTTTCATTTGATTATATCGCTATCTCGCCTATTTTAATTATGTTATTATAATATTTTTCCTATGCGCTGTGAGATGTTCTACGGGTTCTTTATTTGGATTTTCTTCATACTCTTGGCTACTATCCTGCACTGGTTGGGTACCTCCACAACGCATTATACACGTTTATTGGGTACCAAAGGTATAAGGTCATCGTCAAAGATCTATTGTGGAATGAAGAAACTTGGAATGGTTCCTCTAGGATAATGGAAACTAGTTGGAGAAAGAAAAGGGCTTGAATATGCGTGCTAAGGGAACAATGATACTTGGAGTGTTTTCTGATGTACTCGAAAGTAAGGGTATTGTAGGGACGCTCATGGATACTATGGAATGCTATCCTAGATCATTTAAAAGAATCCTTTTACCCTAGACAGGGGGAAATGTTATAGTATCAGCTTCAGGCTAAAGATGAGTACAATGAAAAATGGGATTTCCATTGGTCCCTGGCAGGGGAAAGACCATACGAGTTATCATATATCTAAAGCACTGCAAGTGATAGTAAGGATTGTTTGATGGATGCTATAGTTGCTTTGGTTGTCTTCTTCCATAGTCTATCTCTCTAAGGATTTCACAGGAGATAGGTATTGGGGATAGGGATATCTGGACACCCGTCATCATACATACTTTGCAGTATACCTTTATGATATTTGTAGAGCGATATATTATGTTAATTACATGCTAACTCTTTAGTTGCGGGGATATGTCAGATATGATTCCTATACCGTTGTTCCTTATTATATCGACTTATATAGTATTTTGAGATTCATTTATCGCTCACACCATGTTGTTGTCTGACTCAAGGTTTTATACTTTGCTTCTATTATCTCGAGTACTCCTAAATGAGTAAACTAGATAGTAGGTCTTGGTGTACGCAGTGCAGTGCATAGGATGAGCATGATCAAGCTTCTCGTATTATATATGGATATTATGCTTATTCCGCCATGCAACACTATAGAGCCTAGACAGTGTTTTGCTTTACCATTATGAGACAGTTTATTTAAGTTTATTTCCATTTTTTATAAACTCTATTACTATATTGTATAACTTTGTGGATCTGTGCTATAATATCTACTTTACTTAGCTATTACTGTCTCTCTTGTTTCATATTTGTGATGTATATTATATTTTAGTCCATGCATTGTGAGATATACGATAGGTTTTGTGACGCCCCACCTCTATACCCACGCTAGCCAAGAACATAACGGTGAATGCTGTCAACTAGCGCGGAGAATAAGGCTGTTGAGGAGCGACCAACCGTGTAATTGCTTTGCGCGAGCATCGATATGTCAGATAGTATAGCATACATTTTATCTCAAGAGGAAATCCGACATACCGACACAAACACAAAGCTACTACACAGTGGCTATAATATCTTCAGAAGCAAATATAGAAATAAACATAACATAAATCAGTCATAGATAATTCATATCACAAAGGCGGAAGAAGATATGAATATATAACTAACACATGAAAGTGTATATCAGAGTAGTGGTCAAAAAGATCCACAATAATACAAAAGAATAGCAACACGTGCTATACAAAAGAATACATCTATGAGTCCACATCTCAAGTGTATACAACAAAATAAACTACTAATCTAAGTAGTTAGCCAAAAGATCATATGATAACCCCAGAAGAGAAGTCAAGCAGAAGCACCTGTAACATCTCGGTCTGACCCGAGTATTATTTAATAAGAAAATAATAAACGGATCAGTCTAGCTATAAATATCAGATAACATGATATAGAATAAGAGATATAGCTAAACGTATAATAATCACAATACCAAGCTGTGATATATAAGTAATTGAAGATCAACAAGAGATTAATCAATATCACAATAATCAACTCAAGGATCAAAAGGAATGTCATACTCCTAATTTCATTCACCAAGCCACAATAAATGACATATATATCAATGCCAACGTAAAAGTTGGTGAAACATAAATTCCAGAATTCAACACACGAAATCCAGAAATCACAAGAAAAAGGATGGCCAATCCCACAAACTAGACATCGACGCACCTAGAAAGACACGCCCCATGCACAGTCGAACATCGACGCACCTAGAAAGATACGCCCCATGCTCTAGCATCGACGCACCTAGAAAGATACGCCCCATGCATAAATAAACATCGATGCACCTAGAAAGATACATCCCATGCATAAATAAACATCGATGCATCTAGAAAGATATACCCCATGTAATGTCTAACATCGATGCACCTAGAAAGATACACCCCCTGCTAAGTCGAACATCGACGCACCTAGAAAGACATTCCCCATGCATAGACGAACATCGACGCACCTAGAAAGATACGCCCCATGTCCCGACTTATTGAGCCGATTGCTCCACGAAGTAAATAAACATCGATGCACCTAGAAAGGTACACCCCATGCATAAATAAACATTAACGCACCTAAAAAGGTACGACCCATGTATAAACAAACATCGATGCACCTAGAAAGGTACACCCCATGCATAATAAAACATTGACGCACCTAAAAAGGTACGACCCATGTGAGAAATGAGACGAAGCTCAATAAAATGAGGAACAGTCCTCCACATAAACAAAGAGACATCGCACATTGCTAGTCTAAACCACAAGGATGATCGTCATGATCAACGAGAAGTGTCAATTACAATAAGCTAGTAAATATATGAGCTTAGCTTCATATCCCATAACCACTGGCTTAACTTAAATATTTACGAACAAATTGTAGATCTCCACTAGAAAATTGTCACAAGAGATTCAATCGAACAAGTCCAAAAATTAACCGACGAAGTAAACGCAAGCGTTTCATACCACTTGTTTTACTAAGTCGTTTAATTAGATTTCTCATACGAGTGAGGTAAAGGTTTGTATATATTAATAGATTGAAAAAAACGGTTTTAGAAAACGAGCTTTGTAATAAAATAGTGTTGAAATCATTTGAAGAAAGAGTTTTGATATTTACTACTAGTATAGAAAACCTTTATATTTTTAAAGTGACAAATCACAAAGAAGATTGTAGGAACAACCAATCACTAAGATTCACATTCGAAAACGTGAATAAAATCCAAAGAAATCGATACCAAATCCATCGAAATGGATATTCCAAGAATTCCCGAAGAAAATAAGTCATCAAAGTCAATAACAAATGATAACAACAAATAGGGAAATAACACGAATCGATTAAATTTGGAAAACCAAGCAACTAGGCATAGGCATAGTTGGCAAATAGCAGCAGGTCGGTCGACCGGACTCCCTGAGTCGGTTGACCGAACCAGGGGTTGGAAGTGCTCGGGGCACCAGGTCGGTCGACCGGCCCAGGGGCTCGGTCGGCCGAAGCCTGTAACCGACACTTCCAAACAGAGGCAGGAAGTGCCTGGGTAGCAGGTCGGTCGACCGGCCCAGGGGCTCGGTCGGCCGAACCTGTTGCCAGCACTCCCCTGCCCTATTTCAAAAGAGGTGCAAATCTCGATCAATTTGCAATCGCACGAGCAACGACGCTAAGGGTTTATGCCAATCGACTACCCGACCCTATATGCTCCTCGATGCATCACCAAAAACATGTTCAAACATCAAAGTTAGGATTTTTTACGAATTGAACTCAAAACACTAAAAATTAGAATATTCACCAAATCAATCCAAATCAAAAGCAAATGCACACGAATAAGTGTTAGGAATTCATACCTAACATTCGAAGATAAATATAAGCATAGATGTGAGATAAAAATCTCACCTTTGAACCCAAACGAATGAAGAAGATGCTATGAAGCAATGGCAAGAACAAGCACTCTTCAATTCCAACTCAACAAGCTTGAATCTAAGCTTAAAAGAGAAACATTACCTAAATTAGGTTTAGGAAATTTCTGAAATCAAAGAGAGAATGAGTTGGAGAAGAAGAAGAGGAAGCTTACCAATGGGTTCTCTTGAACTTTGGAGCTAGGAGATGGATTTGCAAAGGAAGCTAGGGCTTGGAGTTTTAATTTCCACTCTCCACCTCCATTTTCAGTTTTGCTAGAGAGTTAGGAGTTGGAATGAAGTAATGAAGAGGTGAGAAGGATTGGGACTGAGTTAGTAAGGGGTTAATTGGCTCAGCCCAAACCAAAGCCCTAAGCGGGAAAAAGTAGCAAAAATCAACTTTCTCCAAACATATCGAAGCTTATACTCAAAAAGGTCGCAAACGGCATTTTGAACTCAATGGAAGTGGTCTCGAGTCCTAATTCGGCTGTTTGCAAAAAGTAGCTTTTCGGACCAAAATCCGACGAACGATAAAATATTTAAATATAAAATCGATAAATATGCGGGTTGTTACAGACTCCCCTCCTTAAAGAAATTGCGTCCTCGCAATACTTAAGAGGAATAAGAAGTAACAACCATGGAAGCATATCAACACAAAAGAAAATTGAAATAAGAAGTTCACCATAAAGAGCACGAAAGAGTAAGCTGAACGGGATCGCTCAATGAATTCTCTAGATTCCTAAGAGCAATCCTTAGGATTTGAGAATCATTGAACTATCACAAAAGAACATCTTTATTCCGAAGGCGCTCAACCTCCGAAGTAATGATGCGAATGGAATGTTGCTCATAAATCAAATCTGGTGAAACTTCAATTTCCACAATATCACCAGGCACAAGAATAAAACCAGAAACATAAAAGCATTTCCGTAGATAAAAGACGTGGAGAACGTCAAGAATAGCAGAAAATTGAGTTGGTGCAACGGCGTAGTACAAAAACGGTACGCCCGAGGAACTAGAAACTCAAATAATTTGGGACATCAGCGTAGTACAAAAACGGTACGCCCAATGAACCAAAGAAAAGACATTGATGTAGTACATACGGTACATCCAATGAATCAAAAGCAAAGACATTAATGTAGTGCAAACGGTACATCCAATGTATCAAATAAGACGGAACATCGATGTAGTATAATAACAGTACATCCGATGAACCGAACACCATACAAGAACATCGGACACTAGTCCATAAAAGGAATGAGATAAAACTCAATAAAGCGAAGTGTACCAAAACGTACGATGAACTTGATGAAAAGATAATTCCATTCAGACAACATCAAAGAATCAACCACTTGTTGCTTACGACAAAGCGCATTGGCAACACGATTTCCCTTCCAGGAATAAAAAGAATATCAAGATCATAAGATGTCAGGAACTCGAGTCAACATGGAGTTTCATATGAGAAAATAATTATTCCAAAGATTTATGATCGAGGTAGAGAACAAATTTCTCATCCAAATATGATGATGCCAAATTCCAAAAGTAAAAACAATAGCCGAGAGCACTAGATCATGAGGGGCGTATCTAGTCTCGATAAGCTAAAATGATTTAGGAGCACAAGTGATAGCACGTTCTCTTTTGCAAGAGAACGACACCCAAACCAATATGACTAGTATCGGTACAAATAGCAAAGTCTTGATTCCCCTTCAGGAATCACAAGAATAAGAGTTTCGAAAAGAAAGAATTTCTTTTAAATAATCTTCTTTCTCGAAAAGTTAAAACTTTCAAATTACATCTATCATTATGTAATAATCTTTCTAGAAAAATTTTACATTTTTACAAGTCAATATATCGTGTCTGATTGTCTCATCAAAGCGTTTAGGAGATTCTTATCGATAACGTTGATCAAGCGCATCGACCAGAATTCTTAACACACTAAATGGGCAATACAATCACAAAATCATCTTCTATATAGTAAACATGTTTCTTAAAAACCTTTAAGAATATTCTTTGCTTGTTTAAGAACAAATCAAATTGTACTTATAAATAAATCTTATGAAAAAGATTTGCAAAATTCTAAATTGCTATTTTCATCCAAAATCAATAAGTACAAGAATGGAGTCATCGAGATATTCATAGAATATTCGATCTATAAAATGGATGAAATAAGCTGGACAAACTGAATGACAAAATAAGTCATTCATAGGAATCATAACAAGTGCGGAGTGCGTAAGTGGAATGCTAACCTCCGCAACTCGTAGCAAATGAAAACCGGTGGTAAGGTCAAACTGAAAAGACCTTAGCACCACACAAAGATTACTTAGGTGATAAATCCTAAGACAAGCTCAAAAATACCGGAAAATTTCTCAAACTACATGAATGAGAGAAATAACACTTTCCTTATAAGTGGGCTTAAAGGAATAAAATGATGCCATCAAGTTGGAATCAAAATCATAAAGGAAAAATAGAAATCTGCTTAACAGATTGAAAATGTCAAAGATGAATAGTCCACTCGAGAAAATAGGATATATGCTTCACAACGATTAAGCTAATCCTTACAAAATCAATTCCGAAGCCCAAGTAAAAATCGGTTCGGAAAGAAAAATCACATAAAATAATTTCGACATCGATAAAATGCAAATTGAGTGTTGCGGATCTACCATCCGGATTCACAATCCTCAAAGAAGTCAACAAGCCCAAAATATTTTCAAAGAAAAAGAATCAACAAGTTCTTTTAATATAAAGTAGTGAGATGGAACCCATATCAAAAAGAACTCAAATAGAAAGTTCACGAAATAAAATAACGCCATCAAGGATTGAGTGAAAAATACCTTGACCGAAAGAAGAGTTGTTAGGGGCTTGCGGCTTTCCCTCTCTCTTGTTAGGAAGCCTAGGACACGAAGATAAAAGATGACCCGAACCTTTGCAATAGCGACAAAAGAGGGGTTTCAGACACTCCCTTGCATAATGGTCCGTGGAACCACAATTGTAGCATTGACCACGACTAGAGATAGGAGTCCTTGCTACCGAAGCTTCCGACTTCCCTTTCTTGTTAGAATTGGGGCCTTTGAATTTGATAGGCCTCTTCAAGTTATTGTCGAAGTTCTGTTGGGCACGCACAACTTCAACATCACCTTCATTATCGGCCTCTTCAAGGCGAAGAGCGATATCAATAAGCTGATCAAATGAAACCTCAAGTTTCAGAAGTAATGGCTTCTTAAGATTCTTATTCAAGCCATAGACAAATCTCTGATTTTTCTTCATCGGGGTATTAATATACTCAATCCCGTATTTAGAAAGAGATTCGAAAGATGCGACATAGTCTGTCACAGAAGATTCACCTTGAACAAGGTCAATAAAACGTCGGGCCAAAGTTACTTTTTCGGCCTCCGGCACAAATTTCAATTCGAACCTTTCCCGGAATTGCTCCCAAGTGATATCCGCTTTAATGATTTCAGAAATTAAAAGCTCATACCAATCTAATGCTCTTTCTTGGAGCATGCTAGAAGCCACTTGGACTCGATGAAGGTCAATAAGGTTCATGCGAGAAAAGATGCGATCGCATGATTTGAGCCAAGCTTGAATTTCAATAACACTCTCGGATCCCCTGAATCGCCTTCCACCCAAATCGGTGTAGTCTCTGCACAAGCGTGCAAAACCGGATCTAGGAGGAGTAGGCTCTGGATTGGGACCGGCTGCTTGAGCGTTCTTTACAAGATCTAGAAGCTGCTGGGCAGACATGAAAACTCCATCTTGGGGAGTAGCACTAGATTGACCGGCGCTGGGACGGCCTGGTCTAACCATTTCTCTTCCTTAAGAAAGAAAGAAGGAAGATGAAAAAGTTATTCACAAATGAATATCAAGCAATCTTTATAGATAAAACAAGGAATCATAAAGAAAATAGGATGAATCGGTACGAAGACTCGAATTAAATCCTAAAGCAAGACTCCTAAGAAAGACTTAGGACGATGATCCTTGTTATAATATTCCATATTGTTCCGAAGTTTGGCTCTGATACCAAGCTGTGACGCCCCACCTCTATATCCACGCTAGCCAAGAACATTACGGTGAATGCTGTCAACTAGCACGGAAAATAAGGCTGTTGAGGAGCGACCAACCGTGTAATTGCTTTGCGCGAGCATCGATATGTCAGATAGTATAGCATGCGTTTTATCTCAAGAGGAAATCCGACATACCGACACAAACACAAAGCTACTACACAGTGGCTATAATATCTTCAGAAATAAATATAGAAATAAACATAACATAAATCAGTCACAGATAATTCATATCACAAAGGCGGAAGAAGATATGAATATATAACTAACACATGAAAGTGTATATCAGAGTAGTGGTCAAAAAGATCCACAATAATACAAAAGAATAGCAACACGTGCTATACAAAAGAATACATCTATGAGTCCACATCTCAAGTGTATACAACAAAATAAACTACTAATCTAAGTAGTTATCCAAAAGATCATATGATAACCCCAGAAGAGAAGTCAAGCAGAAGCACCTGTAACATCTCGGTCTGACCCGAGTATTATTTAATAAGAAAATAATAAACGGATCAGTCTAGCTATAAATATCAGATAACATGATATAGAATAAGAGATATGGCTAAACGTACAATAATCACAATGCCAAGCTGTGATATATAAGTAATTGAAGATCAACAAGAGATTAATCAATATCACAATAATCAACTCAAGGATCAAAAGGAATGTCATACTCCTAATTTCATTCACCAAGCCACAATAAATGACATATATATCAATGCCAACGTAAAAGTTGGTGAAACATAAATTCCAGAATTCAACACACGAAATCCAGAAATCACAAGAAAAAGGATGGCCAATCCCACAAACTGGACATCGACGCACCTAGAGAGACACGCCCCATGCACAGTCGAACATCGACGTACCTAGAAAGATACGCCCCATGCTCTAGCATCGACGCACCTAGAAAGATACACCCCATGCATAAATAAACATCGATGCACCTAGAAAGATACATCCCATGCATAAATAAACATCGATGCATCTAGAAAGATACACCCCATGTAATGTCTAACATCGATGTACCTAGAAAGATACACCTTATAACAGCCCGCAAATCCGTACCCCTTGAATCAACACTATTCTACCTCCATTAACTCAAGTGGCACAGAATTACGAACCATTAGGGTTAAAGAAGAAGAGATAGAAGAAGAAGAGACTAAACAATATCAGAATCTCACAGTCGCAGCGGTATAAATATAATAGTAAATATAGAACTTTACACAAAAAAAAAGAAAACTATTACTGTTTATACATATCACATCATCACAAATCAGAGTATCTCATACATCAAATTACCAATTGGACATATCATACAAACACAGCAGCAGATAATTATATAGGTACATATAATACGTCTCGGACTCCAGTTCCTCTCCTGCTCCATAGCAACCTAACCTGAACAAATAATACTCGGTCTGACCCGAGCATTATAATGAAATAACACCCGAGTCAGTCTGGAATACCAGCTGAATACTAATGCATCCAAATTGATTATTAAAGTTTCAAAAATTCCTTTGAAAACAAAAGCACCTCGTAAGACCACGCCACAAATAAACATGTCGGGTTTTTACCTTACGATAGCTAAAATTCTTTTTATAGAAAATCCTCTGATATTATAATAGTGTCTATTTACAAATACTTATAAAATAGCCGAAATTGTTACATTCATTAAATTCCAGCTACTAGCCACCGAAGTGGGTAATACAAACAAAACTCGTACAAGGCTCGTAGGGAGAATGGATTTCCAACAATGACTAGGCACTGGGGTACCACCTGTCACAGTACGGGGCCTAGATCACCGTACCGAGGACTACTCTCTTCATCCCCTGCAACACAAGGCCGGAACCATTCCTTACTGAACAGTCCCGAACAAGATAAACCCCGTGGTTGGCGCGACCAACCACCCACTAAGCCGAAAATATATAAGGGACATCTAGACAGGGGAAATATCTCGTCTTGCTTCGGCATGACCCACCTAACCTTGCTGCATATCCCCTGATTTTCAGTCATTCCCGGTTGATGAGGCTTGAGGCTAAGCGTTACCTTTTTAGAACGTTTCACTTAGAATGCCCATCGTCCACCTGACGATGTTTCGCAAGCATTCATCCATACAAGTCCGTCCCGGGTTCGAACGGAACCGAAGGCACTACTCCTACTACATCCATTTTGGAAATATCCTCAGGATTAGTAGCGACTAGCCCTTGCACTTCACTGCTCCATCTTCGACTCCGAACACGTTTTTCACACGAAACATACAAATCGGATCGAAGTGGTTTTCGAGAAATAAATCTCGATCCCGGTCTCTTCGAAACGATCACGCATTGTCCAATATTGATAGTCGGTGATTTTACTATCAATTTATATTCATAAACATCCATAAGCATTCATCACACAATAAATAATTCCCACATTATTTATTTGCCTCAATATCTTCAAAAGATATATTTTCCAAATTTCAAAGCTCATTTGAAAACAATTTCCAAAACTCTTTCCTTACAAGGTAAATCCTTTACCAAATATTCCCATTGAAAATAACCAAGTTCAAAACATTTAGATTTAAAATAATTAAAAATACCTTATTCTAAAATATATTTTAAAATATAGAAATTTTCTTATTAGTTATTTCTCAAAAATATGATTTCAAAATATTTAAAATAAAACTATTTATTAGAATATAACTCTTAGTTTCAAATAAGGGTTTTAGTTCAAACTAACTTATAAGTAAAGTTTTAAAAAAGTAAATACTATTTTCGATAACTTAAGTCAAAACTAGCTTTTTAAACAAATCTATTTATAAAAATAATTATTAAGGTATTTATAAAATTTTCTATTTCTGATTTATAAATAATTATTTTAAAATAATAATTTCCAAAACACTCTCTTTTTAAAGAAGTTTAAATTTTCAAAACTTCCTTTTTATAAAATCGGTTTAAACTCGAACTCGGTTCTTCCCAGGGAATCTCATTTCCACATAAACATCACAGAAATCCTTCTCACGATTTCTGTCAATTTATTTCAATTTAGTTTTATGGTTTAACTAACATAATTTTCACATTTATCAATTTATAACATTTCTCTTTGTTTATCATTCCAGATTTTACCAATTTTCAATTTCCATTCTAAATAGATTTCAAATTTTAATTCTTTTAAATTCATTAATTAACAATATGTTTTTTTTTTTTTTAAACTAAGATCTACCGTACATTGGAAAGTAGAAATCAAAACCGTGCAACAGCTCTCCTTCCTCAACGCGCGTACACAGGAAAAGCTCGAACCCAATCATCACTACTAGGGTTTCGTACCGGTCCCACCACGGTCAACTATAGCTCGATCAAACAGCGACCCCGCGTTCGCCATGACCAACTCCATCTGTGCCTGGGAGCTCTTGAAGCTCGGCCTCCATCTACGCTTGGAAGGCGCGAACGAAACGTAAAGGAACGGTAGCGAATAACCCCCCATCCACCTCGTCAAATCACATCTCGACCGTTGGATATGTAGATCCAACTATCCTCCCCACTTTTCTAGTTGAACGTCTAGGCAAATAAAGAGTGGATTGATCGATAATTGGAAAACAAAATGGGTGACTTTCGGCCATTAAACGTGAATGAGCGGCGGCCTGATGTAGTGGTATTAGGGTTTTGAAACTTAAGTGTATATTTAATGGTAATTTAATATTATTTTATCACTATAATTTCTCAAGTTAACAGTTTATACAAACGACCTCTAATCTACGCGTTTCTACAGGCGATTCTAAGGTTTTTCCACGTTCCGAACGCAATGGAACAAGTTTCGTACGCTAATTCGGTCATATGCGCGAGTTACGAAATTAAACGATCAATTTTAATTTAAACCGATTAAAACGATTTTCGATGCGTTTCGAGCTGCCACGGCCACACGACAACTCCGATTGCTACGAAAATTGAAATCCGATAATAACTAACTATTACGGATCCAATGGAACTGGTTTCGTCGAATTCCGAGACTGTGCCCCGGAAGGCTATTTTAACTCGTCTATTTAATCGGGCGATTTTCAAAATTAACGAAAGCACTTAAAATTTCCCTTCTAAAATTTTATTAACTTAACAATAAATCATATAAAATTTATAATCACATTAAAAATCATTCTGGCTCATTCCGGACCAAAATCTGATTAAATTGCATTTTAATAATATTAAATTCGTTTTTAAATTATTATAAAATTCCAAATATTAATTTATTGACCTCAAAATTCATCTATAATTTCCACCATGCTATTTACACTCATTTTGCCCAAGATAAATTTTTAAACTCATTTGATCACTATTTATATCCAGAATTTCTTTTATTTCAATTCTGAATATTATATTATTATGGTTAAATTTTCAAATTAAATCCACACCTTAGAAATTTTAACTTGTTAATATAATTTAAACCAATTCCTTTAGTTTAAAATAAATTTTAAACCCATAGTAAACATTTAAAATGAATTAAATGTTCACAAATCCCATACTCAAAATTCTGGGATGTTACATTCCTCCCCCCTTATAAGAATTTCGTCCCCGAAATTTGTATAAGGTAGAACATACTCTCAAACCCATTTACTTATCCCATTTGCTTAATTAAAAGCTTATATACACTTCACAAAATCCTTTTTCTCAATTCCCAAACCTATTTGCTTTACTTATCTCTAAAGCTTTAATTTTAACTTATAACTTCATAAGTTACTTAATTTTTTCCAAAACCCAAAATTTTTCTAACTCCCAAAATTTACGGAAAATTTTGGCAGAGTCTCCCCTGTACGGAGGAGCTTCTGCGACATCGCAGGATACACAAATATATATACATCGGCCCACACGGCCGGAAACCAAAATATATCACAATATATATATCATTTTCCCAATTATATTTGCGTAGGCGTACCTTTTTAGCAAATTTTAATAGCAAGCGGTTAATATTATGCATATACGTGCTCCAACTCTCTCGAACGCCTCCCGCACCTGTACTTACTCAAACAAACTCATTAGCTTACAATAATATGAACATTTTATTAGCATTACCAATATAAATGTAAGCCAACACAACCATTTCATAAATCTTAACCAACAAACCAATTTCATAGCCTAACCAAGCAAATTCCATAATAATGCATGTTAATCACCTTTAAAAACAATTTCACAATTTCGACATTGTTTCAATAATGTTAACCACGTTTTATTAACAATTCAAAGATGTCAATCGCTTTCCAAATCTCTTATCCAAGTCCAACTTCATTTTATTACACTTAAATGATTTATACTCAAATCCACTATATACAATCCATATTTATTTCAACCAATTCATTTCTATTTCAATATGATTACATATGCCTTGCTTATATTTCTTTATTTTAGCCTATATTCCCAATTTGATTTACAATCAAATTTTATTTTAAACATGAAACATTTGCATTTCCTTTATAATCCATTTTCATTCATCTACCAAATCACTTAATTGGATTGCGATTATCTAATTAATTTAAAACCATCTTCTTTAAGTAAATTCGCTTGCATTTATATACAAAATCATAGAATTAGATTTCAAATCCATATTAAATTATTCAAATATTTATTCACTTAAGTTTAATGAAAATTTCTATGCAGGTTGTGGTTATTCAAACAAATAACCAATTCTTAAGCTTATACCATTTAAAATTAATTTCAGATTAGACTTTTATTACTTTCATTCAATTTGCATAGTTCGCCATCCAAGCATTCTTATTCCATTTCAATTTTTAATTCAATTTCTTATTCACACCGCACGATCATCATTTAAGTTCAAATTAATAACATCTCATTCTATTTCATTTACAGCCCCAACATTTTTTGCTTTATCACAATTATTGAATTATATCTCAAATCTTATATTTCCAACTCATTATCCAATAGATTTATATGAATATCCTTCCATTCTGGATTATTGACAACTCATACATCTTTAATTTATCACAAAAATTAATTAATACCATTTCACTTGCAATTCAAATTTTATTTTATTTCCATATCAATCAAATTCCAATCCCTTTACAAATTTTGAATGTTCTTTGTCTATTTATTCAATCCATTTTAGATTTATTTTATTAGCAAAGAGCCCACTTAAATTATTTCACTCATTTGAATTTTATTCACAATTCAAATCATCATTAATATATTCAAATTCCATTATTCATTCTCCCTTCCAATATTTATTACCAAAATTAAATCCCAATCCAAACTGGATTTTTATTTACCTTCAAATTTTGACTAATTATCAAATTCTATCCATTACAATACAAATTCCATTAATTTGTAATTTAATTCAGTCAATAACCTAATCCATATTAGGTTTAATTCACTTTCCCAATTTACTCTGAATCCATTTATAATATCACCATTTTCCCATTATTCCATTTAACAATTTAAATTCCTACCTTTTCCTTTTGTTTTTATATTATTCATTTATTCAATTGAAATTCAATTTCAACTTCATTACCAAAACAAGTTTTTTTTTTTTCCCATACATAAGTTCAAGACTTATTTGCCACTTAAGAACATCCACATTTATGTTCTCACTTTACAATTCATTTATGAACAAATTTTGAATTTGCCACACCATTCAACTCTTTCCATTAATAGATTTCAATTTCACTTCCATTCAAGAGTTTACATTGTTTACTAAATCCATTTTCATTTTATAATCATAAGTTTAAATTATAACCCTTAATAACTTAAGAATATAAATTTCTATATGCAATTATAAGAAATTTACATTTCACCTTTATATCCAATACAATTTAATTTTAATTCATTTAGATCTAATTCAAATTCAAATTCTCAATTTTAAATTTTCCATTTCATTTAGATTTACTTCCATTTCAAATTCACAATTTTAATTCACCAAATACAAGTTCAAAACTTGTTTACTAAGTGAAGATTATTCACTTCTTTTATACCCCACTTTACCTTATCTCAATCCACATTCATTTGAGATTAAATTTGGAATCCACCCTTCCATTCCATTATTTCCCATTGTGATTATAATTTCCATTTCTATTTTATAAGTTCACCAACTTATTTATTTTAAAGCTTATATAGCTCATTTTAATCCATTTACATCTTGTAATCACAATCTCAGATTTTACATATATATGTTTCACTGAATTCTTAAGGTTACTAATCTTCTTTCACCTTAATCCTTTTCTAATTTCAAATCCATAGTTTCAACTATAAGCATAACACCTGATAGCTCAGGAGTTCAATTCATTTCACAATGACCCACAATTCCTAGGTCATCTTACATTTTAATTTAATTCAAATCAATTTTATTTTAAGTTCAATTTATTTATCTTATCCAAGTTAAATTCAAATTTCTATTTACTTCAATATATTTTATTTATTTCCATTTACTTAAGTTGAATTTTAATTTCAAGATTAAAATTTTCATTCCTTCCTTCTTATTATTATCAATTTCACTTAATAAGTTCAATAGTTATTTCATTTAAATTTTACACATCATTTAAATATAATTTTCCAGAATTCAATTTACCTGGTTTTATTTCAAAACCATTTGAAATATATCAAAAATATATATATATACCCATTTGGTATATCAAATCACATCTCCTTGTTTTCCAAACCAATTTGGTTGTACCAAAATAATTTGTTTATACCAAAAACAAATTCCCCTTTTTGAAATGTCCAATCAACTGTTATACCCAACTAGTCCAAATAATACCATAACCAAATACTAGGGAAGCAATCCCTCACTTTAGAAACTCGAAAATGAATTCTAATGATGTGGCCAGCATCATCAGGATTATTTTCCAGCGACTGCAGTGAGTTCAATGCTTCTTACTTTCCCAAATTCATTTCAAAACAGTTTCCATTCAAAAATATTTCCCAAAACAATTTTCCATCATTACCTTCAAATACCTTCAAATCTCAACAAACATTGCAAACTTTCCCAGGATTTTAAATTTTCAAACTTTTATTTTTATTTGATTTAAAATCCTTTCCAAAACTTCCGGGTTTTAAATTATGGTTTAATTCACATTTAGTTATTCTTCCCTTTATATAATTTATATTTGTAGAATTTTATTTTCACTATAACTATTTCACATTTCAGATTAAATTTTATATTCTTATTTGATTTAGACATTAACAACCAATCATTCAAATATATATAATAATTTCAGAAAATTATTTCTTTTATATCAAAATATAATTTTGGGTAAAATTATTTCATTTACCCACCTTTAAAAACAATTCTATGTCGGTTTATCTTGTTCAAGAGTTTAGAAACCCCTATCGATACGGTTGTACTTCCCGTACCGACCAGAATTCATAAACACTCAACCGATAAGTCAACACAGTATAAAAACAATTTTTATATGCACTAACAAGTACGCTCTCATATCTATTATTACTCTCAACTCATTATAGAGTACTATTGACTCTGTTTAATGAGTAATTACCCCACCAAAGCCTAGGTTGTCGCCAACCTAAGCTCTGATACCAAGTGTAACAGCCCGCAAATCCGTACCCCTTGAATCAACACTATTCTACCTCCATTAACTCAAGTGGCACAGAATTACGAACCATTAGGGTTAAAGAAGAAGAGATAGAAGAAGAAGAGACTAAACAATATCAGAATCTCACAGTCGCAGCGGTATAAAATATAATAGTAAATATAGAACTTTACACAAAAAAAAGAAAACTATTACTGTTTATACATATCACATCATCACAAATCAGAGTATCTCATACATCAAATTACCAATCGGACATATCATACAAACACAGCAGCGGATAATTATATAGGTACATATAATACGTCTCGGACTCCAGTTCCTCTCCTGCTCCATAGCAACCTAACCTGAACAAATAATACTCGGTCTGACCCGAGCATTATAATGAAATAACACCCGAGTCAGTCTGGAATACCAGCTGAATACTAATGCATCCAAATTGATTATTAAAGTTTCAAAAATTCCTTTGAAAACAAAAGCACCTCGTAAGACCACGCCACAAATAAACATGTCGGGTTTTTACCTTACGATAGCTAAAATTCTTTTTATAGAAAATCCTCTGATATTATAATAGTGTCTATTTACAAATACTTATAAAATAGCCGAAATTGTTACATTCATTAAATTCCAGCTACTAGCCACCGAAGTGGGTAATACAAACAAAACTCGTACAAGGCTCGTAGGGAGAATGGATTTCCAACAATGACTAGGCACTGGGGTACCACCTGTCACAGTACGGGGCCTAGATCACCGTACCGAGGACTACTCCCTTCATCCCCTGCAACACAAGGCCGGAACCATTCCTTACTGAACAGTCCCGAACAAGATAAACCCCGTGGTTGGCGCGACCAACCACCCACTAAGCCGAAAATATATAAGGGAGATCTAGACAGGGGAAATATCTCGTCCTGCTTGGGCATGACCCACCTAACCTTGCTGCATATCCCCTGATTTTCAGTCATTCCCGGTTGATGAGGCTTGAGGCTAAGCGTTACCTTTTTAGAACGTTTCACTTAGAATGCCCATCGTCCACCTGACGATGTTTCGCAAGCATTCATCCATACAAGTCCGTCCCGGGTTCGAACGGAACCGAAGGCACTACTCCTACTACATCCATTTTGGAAATATCCTCAGGATTAGTAGCGACTAGCCCTTGCACTTCACTGCTCCATCATCGACTCCGAACACGTTTTTCACACGAAACGTACAAATCGGATCGAAGTGGTTTTCGAGAAATAAATCTCGATCCCGGTCTCTTCGAAACGATCACGCATTGTCCAATATTGATAGTCGGTGATTTTACTATCAATTTATATTCATAAACATCCATAAGCATTCATCACACAATAAATAATTCCCACATTATTTATTTGCCTCAATATCTTCAAAAGATATATTTTCCAAATTTCAAAGCTCATTTGAAAACAATTTCCAAAACTCTTTCCTTACAAGGTAAATCCTTTACCAAATATTCCCATTGAAAATAACCAAGTTCAAAACATTTAGATTTAAAATAATTAAAAATACCTTAGTCTAAAATATATTTTAAAATATAGAAATTTTCTTATTAGTTATTTCTCAAAAATATGATTTCAAAATATTTAAAATAAAACTATTTATTAGAATATAACTCTTAGTTTCAAATAAGGGTTTTAGTTCAAACTAACTTATAAGTAAAGTTTTAAAAAAGTAAATACTAATTTCGATAACTTAAGTCAAAACTAGCTTTTTAAACAAATCTATTTATAAAAATAATTACTAAGGTATTTATAAAATTTTCTATTTCTGATTTATAAATAATTATTTTAAAATAATAATTTCCAAAACACTCTCTTTTTAAAGAAGTTTAAATTTTCAAAACTTCCTTTTTATAAAATCGGTTTAAACTCGAACTCGGTTCTTCCCAGGGAATCTCATTTCCACATAAACATCACAGAAATCCTTCTCACGATTTCTGTCAATTTATTTCAATTTAGTTTTATGGTTTAACTAACATAATTTTCACATTTATCAATTTATAACATTTCTCTTTGTTTATCATTCCAGATTTTACCAATTTTCAATTTCCATTCTAAATAGATTTCAAATTTTAATTCTTTTAAATTCATTAATTAACAATATGTTTTTTTTTTTTAAACTAAGATCTACCGTACATTGGAAAGTAGAAATCAAAACCGTGCAACAGCTCTCCTTCCTCAACGCGCGTACACAGGAAAAGCTCGAACCCAATCATCACTACTAGGGTTTCGTACCGGTCCCACCACGGTCAACTATAGCTCGATCAAACAGCGACCCCGCGTTCGCCATGACCAACTCCATCTGTGCCTGGGAGCTCTTGAAGCTCGGCCTCCATCTATGCTTGGAAGGCGCGAACGAACGTAAAGGAACGGTAGCGAATAACCCCCCATCCACCTCGTCAAATCACATCTCGACCGTTGGATATGTAGATCCAACTATCCTCCCCACTTTTCTAGTTGAACGTCTAGGCAAATAAAGAGTGGATTGATCGATAATTGGAAAACAAAATGGGTGACTTTCGGCCATTAAACGTGAATGAGCGGCGGCCTGATGTAGTGGTATTAGGGTTTTGAAACTTAAGTGTATATTTAATGGTAATTTAATATTATTTTATCACTATAATTTCTCAAGTTAACAGTTTATACAAACGACCTCCAATCTACGCGTTTCTACAGGCGATTCTAAGGTTTTTCCACGTTCCGAACGCAATGGAACAAGTTTCGTACACTAATTCGGTCATATGCGCGAGTTACGAAATTAAACGATCAATTTTAATTTAAACCGATTAAAACGATTTTCGATGCGTTTCGAGCTGCCACGGCCACACGACAACTCCGATTGCTACGAAAATTGAAATCCGATAATAACTAACTATTATGGATCCAATGGAACTGGTTTCGTCGAATTCCGAGACTGTGCCCCGGAAGGCTATTTTAACTCGTCTATTTAATCGGGCGATTTTCAAAATTAACGAAAGCACTTAAAATTTCCCTTCTAAAATTTTATTAACTTAACAATAAATCATATAAAATTTATAATCACATTAAAAATCATTCTGGCTCATTCCGGACCAAAATCTGATTAAATTGCATTTTAATAATATTAAATTCGTTTTTAAATTATTATAAAATTCCAAATATTAATTTATTGACCTCAAAATTCATCTATAATTTCCACCATGCTATTTACACTCATTTTGCCCAAGATAAATTTTTAAACTCATTTTATCACTATTTATATCCAGAATTTCTTTTATTTCAATTCTGAATATTATATTATTATGGTTAAATTTTCAAATTAAATCCACACCTTAGAAATTTTAACTTGTTAATATAATTTAAACCAATTCCTTTAGTTTAAAATAAATTTTAAACCCATAGTAAACATTTAAAATGAATTAAATGTTCACAAATCCCATACTCAAAATTCTGGGATGTTACACACCTCAAGCTAAGTCGAACATCGACGCACCTAGAAAGACATGCCCCATGCATAGACGAACATCGACGCACCTAGAAAGATACGCCCCATGTCCCGACTTATTGAGCCGATTGCTCCACGAAGTAAATAAACATCGATGCACCTAGAAAGGTACACCCCATGCATAAATAAACATTGACGCACCTAAAAAGGTACGACCCATGTATAAACAAACATCGATGCACCTAGAAAGGTACACCCCATGCATAATAAAACATTGACGCACCTAAAAACGTACGACCCATGTGAGAAATGAGACGAAGCTCAATAAAATGAGGAACAGTCCTCCACATAAACAAAGAGACATCGCACATTGCTAGTCTAAACCACAAAGATGATCGTCATGATCAACGAGAAGTGTCAATTACAATAAGCTAGTAAATATATGAGCTTAGCTTCATGTCCCATAACCACTAGCTTAACTTAAATATTTACGAACAAATTGTAGATCTCCACTAGAAAATTGTCACAAGAGATTCAATCGAACATGTCCAAGAATTAACTGGCGAAGTGAACGCAAGCGTTTCATACCACTTGTTTTACTAAGTCGTTTAATTAGATTTCTCATACGAGTGAGGTAAAGGTTTGTATATACTAATAGATTGAAAAAAATAGTTTTAGAAAACGAGCTTTGTAATAAAATAGTGTTGAAATCATTTGAAGAAAGAGTTTTGATATTTACTACTAGTATAGAAAACCTTTATATTTTTAAAGTGACAAATCACAAAGAAGATTGTAGGAACAACCAATTACTAAGATTCACATTCGAAAACGTGAATAAAATCCAAAGAAATGGATACCAAATCCATCGAAATGGATATTCCAAGAATTCCCGAAGAAAATAAGTCATCAAAGTCAATAACAAATGATAACAACAAATAGGGAAATAACACGAATCGATTAAATTTGGAAAACCAAGCAGCTAGGCAAAATAGGCATAGTTGGCAAATAGCAGCAGGTCGGTCGACTGGACTCCCTGAGTCGGTTGACCGAACCAGGGGTTGGAAGTGCTCGGGGCACCAGGTCGGTCGACCGGCCCAGGGGCTCGGTCGGCCGAAGCCTGTAACCGGCACTTCCAAACAGAGGCAGGAAGTGCCTGGGTAGCAGGTCGGTCGACCGGCCCAGGGGCTCGGTCGGCCGAACCTGTTGCCAGCACTCCCCTGCCCTATTTCAAAAGAGGTGCAAATCTCGATCAATTTGCAATCGCACGAGCAACGGCGCTAAGGGTTTATGCCAATCGACTACCCGGCCCTATATGCTCCTCGATGCATCACCAAAAACATGTTCAAACATCAAAGTTAGGATTTTTTACGAATTGAACTCAAAACACTAAAAATTAGAATATTCACCAAATCAATCCAAACCAAAAGCAAATGCACATGAATAAGTGTTAGGAATTCATACCTAACATTCGAAGATAAATATAAGCATAGATGTGAGATAAAAATCTCACCTTTGAACCCAAACGAATGAAGAAGATGCTATGAAGCAGTGGCAAGAACAAGCACTCTTCAATTCCGACTCAACAAGCTTGAATCTAGCTTAAAAGAGAAACATTCCCTAAATTAGGTTTAGGAAATTTCTGAAATCAAAGAGAGAATGAGTTGGAGAAGAAGAAGAGGAAGCTTACCAATGGGTTCTCTTGAACTTTGGAGCTAGGAGATGGATTTGCAAAGGAAGCTAGGGCTTGGAGTTTTAATTTCCACTCTCCACCTCCATTTTTAGTTTTGCTAGAGAGTTAGGAGTTGGAATGAAGTAATGAAGAGGAGAGGGGTATTGGGACTGAGTTAGTAAGTGGTTAATTGGCTCAGCCCAAACCAAAGCCCTAAGCGAGAAAAAGTAGCAAAAATCAACTTTCTCCAAACATATCAAAGCTTATACTCAAAAAGGTCGCAAACGACATTTTGAACTCAATGGAAGTGGTCTCGAGTCCTAATTCGGCTGTTTGCAAAAAGTAGCTTTTCGGACCAAAATCCGACGAACGATAAAATATTTAAATATAAAATCGATAATTATGCGGGTTGTTACAGGTTTTGTGATTATTTTTTTCTTTTACCCCTTGACAATCGTCCTACATCGACCGGACATGGCAGTAACACACTATTTAGTTATATTGGGTGTCCGTGGTGTAGTTCAGTTATCATATATAGTATCAGAGAAAGATTACACGATTAACCTGAGTTGATACCGTGGTCCAATAGAGACTGGGAAGGAGTTATCACCCTAGATTGGAACGAGAGTATCTATATATACGAGAGAGTATGCACTTATTATATATTTTTATTTTTCAAAACTATATAATAGTATATATAGTATATAAGTCGCCTTCATACACGAGTACCATTGATACCGTTTTCTTATATGAGAGACTGATCATTCATGTTACAGATCAAAAATGAGTCGGCATACAAGAAACAATGTAAGGAACTCCATCTCCGAAGTTAAGGAAGAAGTGAGTTCAGGGGCTACTAACCCTAACTTGTAGACGATGTTTAACACAATGATGGCAAACACGATGCAAAATGCCAAAGAGGCTGCTACAAATGTTTCTGTTGGTGGTGGTGCTCAGGTGTAGGCGTCGAGGGATGACTTTGACAATCTATGTAAGGATTACTCCACCTTGGGAGGCAAACCATTTCTTGGAACAAAGTCGGCCATCAAAGTGCCGGATTGGCTAGATACCTATGAGCGTATCCTTGGTGACATGGAAGTAGAAGATGCCATGAAAATGAAGCCGGTCTCTAGAAAGCTTCAAGGGCAGACTATGAGCTAGTGAAATGCTATTACTATTGCTACATTTTAGAATTAGATCACTTGGGACCAGTTCAAGGCTAGTTTGAGTAAAAGTTCATTTCGACTGCCCAAAAATTGGTGCTGTTCGCAAGATTTGCTTATTTAAAATAGGGAGATATGTCTACCTTCGAGTATATTGCCGAGTTCGATGCTTTGTTGAAGTATATGATGTCTATCGACGACACTTTTTTGAGGAAAAATAAGAAATTTCTTATGGGTTTGGATGACTATATAGAGGAAAAGTTGGTGGTCACATCGATGAGCCATTTGAGAGGCTTGTCGAAAAAGCTCTTCGCGCTGAGAATTTATACCCCAAGTCCAGATCAACTGTTGTCGTTAAGATAGAGCGAAAACCGCAATAAGATGATAGAGGCAAGAAGAAATGGAATGCAAAAGGAGGAAGCAACTTCAGGGAAAGAATGATTAAAAGAAGGCGAAATAGGGACCTTGGTTGTGGAGATAAGGGTCACCTAATCAGAGACTGCAAAGCTGATGAGAAGAAGCATTACAACTGTGGCAAGTTCGAACACATGTAGAAAATTTGTGTAACAACTCATATTTTTAGGGTGCTCTGAATATTTAAATTTTGGATATTTAAATATTTAATTGGTTTATTTGATTGATGAGTTGAAAACTCAATTTATGCAAATAGACTTTTTGGACTTGGGATTATTTCAACTGGGTTCGGATAGTTCGAGCGAGCCAGGATGAGTATAACCATCGATATATTTTCCCTGTTTGATTTAGAGTTAGAAATCGAGTTAGGTTAGCAAAATCGAGCAACTCGAAAAGTTAATTTCTGCATATATGGAAATTAGGTTTCGAAAATAGTTCCGTTGAGTTTGGAATAAGGGTATTTGGCTAGAAACTCTAGTGAGCATGCCTCGATTAGAGATCGTAAAATTTGGTGTGAATAGTGCCATAACTATTCTTTATACAAGGACCCCTCGTTTCTTTGTTTGCCCCAAAACTAAAAAACCTAGGTTAGCCTCATCCAACGGCCCTAGAGGATCGAAGCCAAACGTGGCCGAATTAGACCTCGACCCCAACTAGAGAAATGTTCGAGATGATGTGATGAAGGCAACGACCGGTTAAATTATCGAAATGAGGAGCGAGGCGTCCTAGATCTGACTGGGAATGGCACCGACATTTTGGCTCGATAGGGAAGTTTCAAGTGGCATTGGAAGTCGTGGCTGGCGACGATGAGTAGGGGGACGAGGGCTGCTTACGTTCGGAGTTTGGTGGTGTATAATCGCTTGTGGTCGCTTCGTGGAGGAGATGAATGAAGGCATTTTCAGGATGCTTGTTCTCAAGCTACAGGAAACGGCGTGATGCAATCTTGGTGGCTATGTGATCGACATGGCCTGGGGTTTCTCCGATGATGGAGTCGTGGTGGTTGGTGGCCAGAGGAGGTGGCAAATCAGAGTTGAAAAAAATCATGCTTATGTGGCCATGATTTCGATAATTGCGGATTAAGGTTAATGATGATAATTAAGGGTTAATAATGTAATTAAGCAGTTAATTATATTATTTTATTCATAAAACCTTATTAAATCAGTATCCCATCCATACTAGGTCGGATTCGGACGCTGTCAGTTGCGTTGAACTTGCAAGAATGTCATCTTCATATTGGAATTGGATTGGTTGAAATTGGATTTAGATGAATGTTAGGCTAAAATCGAAAGCCTTTGGATTTTGAAACAAATCGGAACACAAAAACGTCAGCTGGAATTTCGGTGAGTAAACTCACTTTAAATGAACTATATAATATTTGTGATGCTATATATTATTGTTTATGCTTGGATGGTAGTGTATTGCTGTTGGATTGATTGTTTGGTTGGATTCCTGTTTTGGAAAACCGATGACATATTAACTAAATTGCAGTGAACCCATATAACTATATTCATTGTCTGTAACCACTATTTTGTAGGAAACATTTGTAGAGAGACCCTAAGGGGGTTTTCACCAATAATTATTTATCTATTTCCTTAGTTTACCCACATTGATGTTTGGTTGAAAATAATTGTGATATTCCCTTTGAATTGTTTAAGTGTCGTTTAAACGATTTTTGCTATACCGTCATTTATTAAATATCATCTCCCTAAACCCTTTTATGTCTGTTGAACTTGAACTAATATTTTCACAAGAGTTAATAAAACATTTTAGTTAATGGTATTTGAATTTCAGTTAATCATTTTAATTATATTTATAGAGGATCACACATTTTTGTCAAAAAATTAATCATTTTAACTAATGATGTTTGAGTTAATTAATTTTTCTTATTAATGATATTTGAAATTAATTAATCATTTTAATTAATGATGTTTAAAAGTAATCAATCAATTTAATTAATGATGTTTGATTTGAATAATCATTTTAATTAATGATATTGGATTTTAATTAATCATTTTAACTAATGATATTTGAGTTTAATAAATCATATTAATTAATGATATTTGATTTAATTAATCATTGTAATTAACCATATTTGAGAATAATTAATCATTTTAAGTAATGAAATTTGATTCAATTAATCATTTTAATTAATGATATTTGAGTTTAATTAGTCATTTTAATTAACGATGTTTTAAATTTAGTTAGTTATTTTAATTAATGATGTTTAAATCTAATTAATTAATCATTTTAACAAATGACATTTAAATTTAGTTAATCATTATATTTTATGATATTTGGATTTAATTAATAAATTTTTAATTAATGATTTTATAAAAGATAATTAATTCATTTAATAAAAGTGTTTAAAGTAAATTAACTGGTTTAATAAAAGTGTTAAAAAGTTATTAACCGATTTAGTGTTTCAAAGCGAATGGACTAATTTAACAAGGTGTTTTAAAGATAATTAAATGGTTTATTAAAAAAGATTACAAATGTGATTAATTATCTTTTAGGATATTTTTTTTTTAAATTTATAAAAAGATTTTAAATTTGATTTATTTTCGTAAACTTAATGTGGTTATAAAATTATAAAAGAGTTATATATGAATCATCCTCTGGGATAAATTAACGTTGTTTTAAATTTATAAAGGTATTAAAATTGATTTATTATCTTTTGGGATAATAAATGTTGTTTCAAATTTTCAAATGAGAAAATCCTTTAGAAGGGATTATTTAAAAATAAAACTATATTTTGAGTTTATTGTAAATAATGTTTTAATGACATCTGATTTAACCCTTGTTTTAATATACTTAAAATTATAATTTGTCCTTTTAAAATAATATTTCGAAGCGTATTTTAAAAATATTTGAATTGTGAAAATCAATCCCGAATGTGAATCAAACGTTTTAAAAGTTTCATTCACTTATTGGTGGTAAGTGCATACGATTTGATTCTCGTACACAAATCACTTTTTTATTTTCGATATTTGATCTTTCGACTATCGATTTCGATTATGCTATCTTCTTCATATTTCATCACTCTAAGACGATGTGTTACTCATTTGAGCTTTGTAATCCTTTGTAGGAAATGACTAAACCCAAAGAGCGAGTGGGGGCCAAGCTATGTAGGGTTGCTCCCATTAGGGTATTTTCACATCCACTCTAGATTGTATACGGCTTTGCGCATTAAGATGTAAAATACTCAGATTCTCGGTAATAGTTGGCGGGGTCCGACTTGGAGGTTTCCGAAAGCCATCGGAGTTCTCAAGTATATTTCTAGAGGTATACTTTCGTTAAGGGGGTGCACCCTCCTAGCCATTGTTGGAAAAACTTCTCTTTTCCCTCGTTATTAATTCAAATCTTTGAATTATTTCCTTAATTGCAATGAGAAATGCTTTATGCTCTTCTCAATGTCTAACTATGTGTGTCAATTCTTTAAATTTTGGACTTTTACTTTGTTGTCCATTCTTTCTAATTTGAATTTTGTTCAGATTTTTTTCATTCTTCTAGTTTTGGATTTTGATATTATTTATGCCCATTCCTTAAGTAGGGGATTTGTTCTTACCGGTATCCATCCTTTATATTTGGACTTATTTATGTTTTTTATTTCTACTCTTTCGAGTATGGATGTTGTTCTTGTGAGGTAAAAACCCGTTCTGCGTTTATTGGCGTGGTCATACAGAATTTTTTTATGTTCATCATATTACTTGAGTTTTCTCATGCTGGTTTTCTAGACTGATCTGGGTGTTATTTTATTATAATGGTCAGGTCCGATCGAGTATTTTCCCAGGTTGGCATTAGTGATATGGAATTCTTGGAGAAGAGATGGATGTTCACCTATCGTAGTATTTTATTTTCCACTGTATTATATGGTATTCCTATCAACAATCATAAGGTCAGGATTTTATAACTTCCCAACTGATAAGGTTCGTTTTACCTCTGATATACTGTGTATTTTTGGAATAGTAGTATATACTGTATTTGTTATATTATCTTTTGTCGTTTCCACTGTGCGATTCTATTTTCCATATTCTCTGTTCTTTTCTTTTTTATTTTACCTCAACAATCTGCATTTCCAGTTATTATATGTTCGACGTTGGAATACTGTGGATGTATTTGGTTCCGACTTTCGATGGTCGAAAAGGCTAGTCGTTACACTTAGTATCATAGTTGAAGGTTAAGTGAGAACCTTGGCTTTGGTAGGGTATGACTCGTTAAAAATAAGGTTAGTGATGCCCTAGAATGAGTAACTCATTAGAGATAGGGTAAGTGACACCCTAGAATGAGTTGAGTGCATTATATATACGAGATTGTATTTGTTATTGCTATAAAACCCTATCGTATTAATTGGTCCATTAAGTGTGAATTTTGTATTCTGGTCGAGATGTGGGACGGCATGATATCGATAGGGATTGCAAAACACTTGAGTGAGGCAAATTGACATGATAATGGTTCTTGAAACTTGGTAAATGAAATATTTTTCTTATGATTATATATATAAAGGAATAATTTTAAAAAATTTATATAGTTACAGAGTGTGTTTGTTCGTTTGAAATTGATAATATTTATTTACTGTTACTATTGTTTGATCAGTCATGCTTGATTAAAGTAGGAGCATTGATTGCCATTATTGATTGCTGATTATTTGTGCTAAGCTTATTTTTAAGAATTTATTGTTTTGATTATAAATCGACCCCGTGTGAATTAAGTTTCACAGTTTGAATGCAAAGTGTTCGGTTATAATGACAAGTTAAAAGTAAACTTTTTGACAAAAGTTGTTTAAAATAATCTAAATGGTAGGATTAGGCATTTAGAAATAAATATTTGAGATTAGTTTATTATAATAAAGAAGAGTTATTATAATATAAAATGATTTATACAAACATAACTTTATGTAAATTTGATTTATAAAATATGTTTTAAAAAGTATTTTTTTGAATTTAAATCACAATGTTGTTTAAAAATTGTTTCGAAATGTTATTGAAAAAAATAGTAGTACTACTTGGAAGTATTTCTAAATATAAATATTTTGGAAAAGAAATATAGGTGAAATGCATTTTCTTAGGTGCAATTCGGGGGGAAACATTTCAATCAGTTTTGTGGTAATCTAAATAATCTTCTAAGTGATGATCGGATGTGTGCCTAAGTGAACATTTTGGAGCACTTACTAAATTATTCTCTTTATCATTGTGCAATCAAAATGAGTTCAAATATAAACCAACCCAAAGTGAGTTTTAGTAAATAAACTTTATTTCATAGAAGAAATATAGTAGTATGTTTTGAAAAAGGAGTTTGTGAAATAAAGGTGGGGTATTTAGATTTTAAGTCCCATTAAAGGGGAATTGATTTCAAAATAAAAGGTAGCCTTGTTAAAAAGAATGTTTTGATAAATGGAATTTTCTCCTTGAATAGGAAAGGGATAATTTAACACAAGATTAAATGGGTTAAATTGGATAGGAAGGTTTTGATAAACATTGTTTTATTAAAACCACAGCTTTTGGTTAAAATATTTAAGCAGAGCGCTGCAGCAGTTTGCTGTGCAGCGCTGCTGGACAGTGCAACAGCATTGCAGCGCTGCTGATGCAGCTTTGTGCGCTGTTACATCAGCGCAGCTTGATTACTTAATAGAAAAAATTATATTATCGATCAATACATGTTTTGAAAAAAAAAAAAAAATTTATTTAGATTTTTTTTGCATTTTGCATACTAAAACACATTTTTCTTTTGCTTTTAAATCCAGTAAAAAGTTATGAATTTTTTTTACTTAACGAATTTTAAATAACTTTAACCCAATAAATTAAGTTTCTGTGTTTCACCTTGATACATAAGTATTATGTATTATGGGACTATGTATTGTGGACATTACTATTATGATATGTATTATGTATTCTGCTGTTATTATGTGGAAATTAAATTTATCTTGTACCATTGCTTTGAACCGAGACTGAGCATGAATTCATAAAATTTATCGTGCCAGTGTTAGTTCAAGGGAATGAGTACAATATTTAGCCTTGTTGAGTCCCATTCTCCGTGCTTTCTAACAGTAATACTTAATATTACTCTTGGTTGGCATGAGTATAGGGTCTAGGCATTACTATGTAACATGTAATGCCCAATGCCCTATATCCATGCCAACCAAGAGTACTACTAAGTATTACTATCAGAAAGCATGGAGAATGAGACTTGATAAGGCAAAATGTTGCACTCATTCCCTTGAACTAACACTGGCACGAGAAATTTTATGAATTCGTGCTCAGTCTCGGTTCAAGGCAATGGTACAAGATAAATTTTTCCCATGTTACGTAGTACAGAATATAATAGATCATACAGTTCAGCATAATAACAACAGAATACATAACACATATCATAATAATAATGTCCACAATACATAGTCCCATAGTACATAATAACATACATACCATGATATATATTAACTACTCCTAAGTCCAAGCTATAAAGTTCAAAACCTCAAACATGGAAATTGATAAGAATGCTGCTACAGTCCATGCAACCTAACCTGCAACCACAATCCTCAGACTGACCTGAGGATTATAAAACAAATCACACTGGTCAGACTATTTCTAGTGGGAGTGAAGTAAGTACTATGGACAATGATTATCTCAATCAACAAAATGGAAAAAAAAGCACCGCATGTATAAGCCAACATGAGGCATATATGTGTGTATGAACCAACATGCAGTTTTAGTTTCATAAACAATTCATTTAACCAAACAATGGTTTTCGACCAAAAATATCGCTTGTAATCCAATACGATACCAACCCAATTATCATATGTAAAGCAGTATTATAATAAATAAGTTCATAAACACATTCTCCAAAGATTCTGGGTTTTTAATGTTTCCTTGAGATTTGACCAGGCAACTAGGTACTTGGCATTAGCACACTGTTCGGCTATTTATAGATCGTTCGGCATCTACATACCGTTCGACATTCTAAACTCTCGGCGCAAATGGTTCGTCTGGCATTCACGTTCAAATAACATTCATGAGTACTCGGCATCCAGGAGCGCTCGACATCCAGGTGCGCTCGGCATCCAAGAGCGTTTGGCAATCTAAGGACGTTCGGCATACAAGGAACGTTCGGCTTCCATAGACGTTCGGCAATCCAGGGACGCTTGGCATACAAGGAACGTTCGGCTTCCATAGACGTTCGACAATCCAGGGACGTTCGGCATACAAGGAACATTCGGCATACAAGGAACGTTCGGCTTCCATGGACGTTCGGCATTCAGGGCCATCCAGTGTTCCAGGGACGTTCGACACGGCTGGGTCGAATGGAATTTAAGAGCGTTCGGCTTCTAGAGCGCTCGACATTCATGCTTCACCTGGCATTCCTGGCTGTTCGGCATTCCAGCCTCATTCGGCTTTTTCCTCGTTCGACAGCGATTCTCGTTCGGCCTGCGCAGCTCGCTCAACACACCGCATCGTTCGGCATGAAGATGATGGTTCGGCATTTGGCCGTTCGGCATGTTTGGGTCGGTACGCAGAGCTTACTTCATTTGGGCCGAGGTATTCAGCTACCAAGCCCACAAAGGGAAGTCCAACCCACCTTCATCTATAAATAAAGAGGCAGGAGCACAGTGAAAGGGATTGGTTTTTTCGAGAACACTGGGGAAACTCTGCCGTATTCAACACTCGCTAAAGACTTAATCTTTTACTTTGCAATTGTATTCAAGTAATTGGAAACGGATTGTATCTGTAATCAACTATCAAGGAAAGCAATAGAAATCAACTTCAAAGTGGGCATGGGCAGTTACGCCGAACCACTATAAATTTGGCGTTCTTGTTCTCTGCATTTAAATTTACATACTGTCTTCTGTAATTTACAATCTTCATTAATCTCTCTACACAATCTCTCTTAAGGGTGTTAGTGGCCAATTTTGATGCTTTCACTGAGAATCGAATTCTCAGGCTGTTTGGATCTGCTTTCTAGCATTAGATTGCATAAATTCCCCAGAGGAGATCCAAGATCATTCACAAGGCATCTGTTGATTCTATTCAGAGTTACAACCAACAACTCTACCATGGGGAGACCACGAACTAGATCGGCCTCTCACAACGCAGATGTCCACGAGACTGCTAGCGTGCAACTAGTTGGACCTAGAAATCAGCAAGCAACTCGAGGTGCAGGGCCCTCCACCCAAAACCAAGCGGAAGTTGTTTCCCGAACAGAGTTCAACGACTTAATAAGAGAACTCAAGGAAAGTAGAAGGCAACTTGCTGAGCAGATTCAAGCCAACACTAACCTCATGACTCAGCTCACTCAGCAGCAGCGTCGGAATGCTGGAGGTAACCCTGCCCCTTATTCTGAATCTGATAGTTCAATCTCAGCTGATGAACCTCCTAGGCGTAGGCACCGTAAGGATGAAGGTGCACAGGCAGGTGTCATAGATCGATCGACTAGGGATCAAGCCCGTGAGGAGACTGGATGCCCGAACCTCCAAGACTCAATTCAGGCGGGACATCAACTCGCACGGTCCCGTGGAACGGAACCCAACCTTCCATCCTCCTTACAAACTACGGACTTAACAACTATGGTTAGGCAGTTGATGAGAGAGAACCAAGGCTTGACCAATAAAGATTGGGGGTGTTCAGAAGCCATACTCCCTTTGCAGATGGTATCCTACAGGCTGAGTATCCCCAAGAAGTTCAATATGCCGACTATCCCAGCCTACAAAGGGAATACTGATCCCAGGCAGCATGTGATGAGGTACGGATGGATGATTGATTCTGCAAGAGCTAATGATGCAACCAAGTGTAGGTGCTTCCCAATCACTCTGTCCAGAATTGCCACCATGTGGTTTACTCGACTTCCCCCACGATCTATATCCAACTTTGACGATTCGGTAATGAAATTCATAGAACAATTCAGAATACACACCACTCGTCCAAAGGATGTGATGTCCTTATCAAGCGTAATCCAAGCTTCGGGAGAGTCATTAAAAGCATACTTGCAGAGATTTCATGTTGCTGCTACCGAAGTGAGCAATCCAAACGACCATGCAATTTTGATGGCCGTAATGCGTGGAGTAGATCCAGACTCTGAATTTGGAGATTGGTTGGCAAGAAAGCCCCCAGCCATGCTGGAGCGTTTTTATTCGAAAGCTCATCAGTTCATAAGAAGGGAAGAAGCTCGATGGACAAGACGAGACAAGGCACCAGGGCCTGCTCAGGAGACTGTGAAAAGTAATGTCGCCATGAAGCAAACCGACGATAATTCGGTAAAAACTCAAGTCAACACCCAAAATAAGCCTGGGCAGTCTAAAGGATCCGGAGGTGGAAATCCCGGAAAGAAAAGAGAGACGGGGAAATGGAAGTCAAGGATCCCGACCTACAATGAATACACCCCGCTCAACGCATCTCTTGAGAAAATCTATTTGTCAACTTGCAACACTTTTCAATATAGAAAACCACGCCTAAAGGAATCAACGGAGGAACAGAAGCGAACTGGGAAGTATTGCCGCTTTCACGAGTCTTATGGGCACAACACAGAGGAGTGCAGACACCTCCATGACGCTATAGAAAAGTTGATTAGACAGAAGAAGCTGCAGGAGTTTGTCAAAGACCCACAAGACGGAAGATAAGAGACATCGGACCCAGGACGCGGGCCAACTCCACGCCAACCAGAACAACCTGCTCGAACTGTGGGTAGATTGGTTATCAACACGATTGCTGGCGGACCTCATCCTGCGGATAAGAATTGGCAGGAGATGGAGCGATATGCTAACTCTTTAAGACATGCAGAGTATGAGTGTTGTTTGAATGTGGAGGATGGGACTCCTGCAAAGCAGCAGCGCACGATGGACGATGATATTGTATTCAGGAGCAGAGATGCAGATAAGGTGGAGGCTCCTACCATCGACCCGATGGTCATATCTGCGACAATCGGGCCGGCGTTTGTGAAGAGAATTCTAATTGATTGCGGAAGTTCCGTTAACATCATCTTCAAGAAGGCATACGACCAAATGAAGCTGGAGACTAAGGATTTGAAACCATCTAAAGCCAGAATCCATGGCTTTAACGGCGCAGCAACGGTTGCAGTGGGATATGTGGATTTACCAGCTGAACTGGGGCAAGGCGAGCGAAGGAGGGTGCGAATCCTACCGTTCATAGTGTTGGATGTTGACTCTCCATATAATGTATTTCGAGGACGTCCAGCCCTGGCAGAATTTAGGGCAGCATTGGCCCCTTGGTGTCTGACGTTAAAATTTCCGACAAACAGAGGTGTTGGAGTGGTACACGACGATCAGGCGACCAGACATGCATGCTATGTGGCTGAGCTGAGAGAGGCTCGACATAGAGAGAAAGGAAAGGTTGCGGACAGCTCCGTCCGCATCCAAAATTCTGATGATTGACAAGTAGCGCCCAAGCCCTAACTCGGGCAACATTCTCGGATCTATAGAGACATAGATCCGAGAGATGATGATGGGGTACCCAGGGAAACAAATGTATCACCTGCTGAACTAACAATTGACATCCCAGTCAGCCGGGATGACCCGTCACGAATTCTTAAAATTGGATCACAACTCAACCCCGTAGTGGCTGAGAACCTCACTGACTTCCTCCGAGCGAATCTTGATGTGTTCGCTTGGACACACTCTGATATGTGCGGGATTCTCCAATAGTTGCGAGTCATATGTTGAACATAGACTTAAAGTACGTTCCTGTAAAACAGAAAAGGAGATGTATGGACCCAGAGAAGTCTGCGGCTCTCAAAGAGGAGGTGGACAAACTCAAAGCCAATGGGTTCGTCCGCAACGCCCTCTATCCTGAATGGGTATCTAACCCGGTGCTAGTGAAGAAAGCAAATGGAAAATGGAGAACTTGTGTTGATTATTCTGATTTAAACAAAACATGCCCTAAGGATAGTTTCTTGTTGCCTAGGATTGACCAGCTGGTCGATTCAACTACCGGACATGAGTTACTATCATTTATGGATGCATACTCTGGATATAATTAAATCCCAACGCACCTCCCAAACCAAGAACACACCAGTTTTGTCACAAACGTTGGGTTGTATTGCTATGTAGTGATGCCCTTTGGATTGAAGAACGCGGGAGCAACTTATCAGCATCTGGTGAATCAGATGTTCAAAGATCAGATTGGTAGAACGATGGAAGTCTATGTGGATGACATGCTCGTGAAGTCACGACAGTCAAACGACCACATCTGAGACTTAGCGAAGATGTTTGGCATACTCAGGCATTATGGAATGAAGATCAATCCTTTGAAGTGTTCATTCGACGTAGCGTCAGGAAAGTTTCTGGGTTTCATTCTGAATGCGCGGGGAATCGAGGATAACCCAGAGAAGATTCAGGCTATCCGAGATATACAAGTGCCCAGAACTATAAAATAGGTGCAAAGCTAGAATGGAAAGGTGGCTGTGCTGAGCCGATTCATATCCAGGGCCACAGACATGTGTATTCCTTTCTTCGATGTCATAAAGAAAGGAAAGAGGAATTTCGAATGGACGTCCGACTGTGAGGAAGCATTCTGAGCTCTTGTAAGGCACTTAGAATGTCCTCCGATATTGTCGAAACCAATAGACCACGAAATGTCATACATATACTTGGCTGTATCCCATCACGCTATCAGTATAGCCTTGGTTCGCGAGGGAGACCAGGTTCAAAAGCCAGTTTACTATGTTAGAAAACGCTTGACGGGGGTAGAAAGAAATTATCCAAAGGTTGAAAAATTAGCTTATTGCTTAGTGATTGCATCACGCAAGCTTCGTCCTTACTTCCAGGCACAATCAGTCAGTGTTTACACTGATCAACCCCTACGACAGGTACTCCAACGACCAGAAACTTCCGGAAGGATGTTAAAGTGGAATATCGAATTAAGTCAATTCAATATTACCTACCTTCCGCGAAGGGCCATACAAGCACAAGCACTAGCTGACTTCATTGCTGAATTTACCGTGTCAGGCGAATCAAACGACCACAATGCCATACCTTCCGTTCGATGGAAGATGTACACCGATGGGGCATCTAACGACCGTCGTTCGGGGGTTGGCATAGTTCTTGTAAATCCTGATAACCGATCAGTTTGCTATGCTTTGAAGCTCTAATTCACAGCAATGAATAACGAAGCCGAATATGAAGCGTTGATTGCCGGCTTAAAACTTATCAAAGAACTGGAAGTAGAATCGGTTGAAATTTTTAGCAACTCGCAGCTGGTGGTGTACCAAGTACGGGGAGACTATCAAGCAAGGGGGCAGAGACTTGCTCCATATTTGATCCGAGTTCGGGAGTTGCTAGCGAATCTCGAGTATTATGATATTTCAAATGTCCTGCGTGAGAAAAATAGAGCAGCCGATTCATTGGCAAAATTCGCAAGCACTGGTGATGCGCAACAGATGAGATTGTTTCCTGTCGAAACCTTACATGTTTCGAGTATAAATATGATGGATGTAGATTTTGTGTTAGAAACAGAAATCGAGAAGGAATCGTGGATGACCCCAATCAAGCAGTACTTGCTATTCGAGATCTTACCCGAAGAAAGAAGCGAAAGACGACAAGTCCTTCGTAAGGCTTCACGATATATAATACAGGATTGGGTGTTGTACCGAAGGGGATTCTCGACCCCCTTACTCCGGTGCATGGCCCACGATGAGATAAAACGGGTATAAAAGAAAGCCCTTGAGGGAGAGTGCGGTGACCATACTGGGGGGCAGACATTAGCAAAGAAAGTCCTTCGTTATGGATACTACCGGCCAATAGTGAATCGGGATGCTACAGAATATGTGAAAAGATGCGACAAATGCTAGATATATGCAAAAATCCCGAGAGCCCCGCCGACGGAATTCACGCAAATGGTTAGTCCCCTGGCCATTTGCAATGTGGGGGATTGACCTAATTGGTTCTTTACCCATAGCCAAAGGTTGTGCGAAATATGCAATAGTTTCGGTCGACTACTTTACCAAATGGGTAGAAGCAGAGCCTCTGGCCACAATAACCACCAAGAAGGTTATTAATTTCATCACATGGAATATCATATGCTGTTTTGGCCTTCCACGGACCATCATTACAGACAATGGAACTCAATTCGAAAGCAAGGAGTTCAAAGATTTTATCAAAAATATGGCATTGAGAAGAAGTTTGCAGCGGTTGCTCACCCGAAAGCCAACGGACAAGTGGAAGCCGTAAACAAGATAATCAAGTCCATATTGAAAAAGCGTCTGGAAAAGGCTAGAGGCAAGTGGGTGGATGAACTTCCAACGGCGCTTTGGGCCTATAGGACCAATCACAAGACTGCGACTGGCCACACTCCATTCGCATTGGCATATGGCACGGAAGCTGTCATACCCGTGGAACTTGAAGTTCCATCACATCGGGTTACTTATTACAACCCTAAGTCGAACCAGAATCTTTTATTGGAAACGTTGGACTTGATTGACGAAAAATGCGAAGAAGCCAACTTGAGAGCGGCCGCATACAGACATAGAGTCGCTAAATATTATAACGAAAAGGTCCGACCGAAATTTTTTGGTGTGGGAGACCTCGTTTTGAAACAAGTTTTTCCGATCACATCTCATATGAATCCCGCATGAGAAGGTCCATACGTCATCGAACGGAAGCCTGGAGAAGGAACTTTCAAGCTAGCGACCTTCGGTGGTGTGACACTCCCCCGAGCATGGAACAGCGAGCACTTGCGGCATTATTATACTTAGTCTATTTCTTTCATGTATTAGTTGCATTTATTTCCAATACGCTTTTAGTTCTAGTTCTTGGCCTGTAGTAAGACAATTTAGCTTGCTTTCATTAATAAAGGCATGAAGCCATCGTTTCCATGAATTAATAATGTTTCTGCATACGATGATCCTGTGACAGGTAAATGAAACTATATAATTCTGGATGACGTACGCACACGTGCAGACACTTAAATCTCCAAGTCCCCAGAGTACGGATTGGAGTACTCTAAGTCCCCAGAGCGCGAACTCGAGTATAAACGACTCAAATCTCCAAGTCCTGTAACGTATTCGATTTTATCGGGATCCGAAGGTCGACATTCTTACGTCCACTGTATCAAATGCTACATAATCGAATGCCGGAAAACCTAATTGTTAGGGTTAAAAAGAAGAGGTAGAAGAAAAAGATAGAAGAAGACAGGAAGAAAGAGAAAAGAAACAATAGGAAACAATATCAGAATCTCACATATCGCAGCGGAACAACATATAATAGATAAATGAATAATCTTTAAAACAAAGAACTATCTCAGTTATTACATTACATCACATCATCAGACTATACAACAACAATATACAACACAACAAAACAATGGACAGTTATACAAGCATGTCCTCATAAGAAAATTCTACAGCGGAAATATAATATCATATACAAGTGGTACGTCTCGCCATCCAGCTCGCCACTTGAGCTCCAAAGCACTCCTGAATCCAGAATGACCTGATAACCTAACTCTAGACTGCCCATGTGGAAAATTATGGGCACCCAGAGTTAGGAAGAGAACAATAAACTCCAGGTCAGTCATGGGACTGGTGTGAGAACTCAAAACAGTTATTTATCTTTTAAAACAACAACAACAAGAGAAGTGAAAAATATCCACAATGCTTTTGGAAAAAGAAACTACCATAAGGCCTCCCCGCACACACACAATGCAAATGCAGAATTGGAGGTGATTTCTCCTTATGATAGTCAAAGATTCTTACTACGCAAAACAAATCATTTTTGATATTATTATTAGTGCATGGTGTAGAAAGCATTTCGAAAATAGAATATAAATCTTAGCCAGCATAGACATTTCGAACTATGCCTACTATAGCTACCATCCAAACAGTGGTGACCACCATAAGTAAATGGCAGGTTATACAACTAAAACCATACTGGGTTCGTATTGTTTCTTTGGATTTCCAACAAATGGTCAGGCTAAGGAACTTCCTACTGCCACATGGGATCGCCTCTGGCGGGACGTCCCGAGAACTTAACAGCTCTCTGCCAACACAAGGCCGGGTTACCTTTGTAACTAGGTAACTACTACACGAATATGCCACCCCCGGTCCTTTGGGACCTTTATCCGAGGGCCCTCTATCACTAAGCAACAACCACACAGAAAATGAGATTGGAGCAACCACATAGGTTAAGCATCAGGGCTCCATACCTGACACCACCCTTTTCCAGAAGGAAATGATATACCCTAAAGGGAGCGACGTCATAACCTTGCCGCATATTCCTGTTTCGACCATTTCCGAGGTGTGAGGTCTGACGAAGTCTCGTCCACAAAGCTACGCTTTTTTTACAAAGCCACGCTTTGATCAACAAATGATCAATAAATAATCATCACACAATAACACTCAGCATGCCACATTACCAAATTGGGAGTATATCGCTGATAACCTTCAACTACAAAACCTCTAAGCTCGTACGTCTCAGAGAAGGGTGTTAAGCTAAGAGAATAAATTCTCCGCCACCAACAGAGATGTGTTTGAAAGAAATCTGCTTTATATCTCAAAATGTAATGTCAGACACGTAACCATACAAGTCTGTTCAGGGTTCGAACAGAACCGAAGGCACTTCGAAAGAAACCCTTGCAATCCGGGTATTCACAATCCCGATCGAATTTCCCATCACATAGGAAATCTCCATCCGTAGCTAACGGTGCAAAGACAATCGATAGTTCATCCTATCGTTTTCACAAATACCCCGTCTTCAACACCGGTCTTCAATGTTATCCATTACGTCGTATCCCTATTCGGAATGGGTAGTCCGAATAACGAGAGCAATAATTTAAAAATAAGTGTAGCATTCAATTTCAACCAATGCACAACAAATAGCCATTTAAGGGTCAATATTGATAGTCGGTTATTTAACTATCAATCAATATTCACAACATCACCCGATTTCAAATAATTTCCCAAATTATTTATTTTCAAAAATATCTTTACTAGATATAAGTTCCATACTTCAACCATTTGAAAACATATTTCAAATCAATTTTCACCTTTACATCTTTCATTTCAAAATGGTTCATTTAAACCAATCAAATAAATCCTTACCGATTTATTAAATTTACGTTCCAAATCCATAAATTTATTTCCACACTTTTAAAAACAAATCAATGTTTATTTTTAAAACAAATTTCCCTTATAAATTTCCATTGTGAATTTACATTTCCAAATATTCACTTTTTGTACGATTTTTCAAATCGATTTCAATTATTCACTTTCAATTTATCTTTAAAAGATATAATCTCAAAACATTCATTTCATATTGGAAAACATTTCCATACTTATTTAATAATAAGTAATTCACCAATCTATTTATTTTCAATATTTGGAAAATATTCAATATACTTAAATCACAATTAAGTATATATTTTATTCTTTAAGGAAAACATCCTCTTAAACCCATTTATTTGGGTCAAAACGAATGTTACGTAAAACATCGTTACGACAACCCAAAATCACTAGTATAGGGATTCGAGATTAAGATAGATATATAAACTCCAATACTATACAAAACTTTTCCTTTCGGAAATCATTTACTATAACAACAGTGTTGTAGTCCACAATTTCCTTCTATTTCTCGAAAACGTCTATTTCAACAGTGAATGTTGAAATCTATGGTTTCGATACTTAATACATTTTAAAACATTTTTGAATCATTTTAATTCTATTTAAAATATCACTTTTCCAAAATATTTCTTTAATATATTATTCACCGTCCAAAAACGTGAATATACTTCGTTAACCAAATTCAATTTCTACATATTTTATTTAAAGGATTATCCACTGTCCCAAAATCGTGAGTATATCTCCTTTAATAAGCTATAATAATTAAACTTATTGAAATAAGTCGATTTCGGATTTATAAAACAACGTTTATAAATTCCATTTATACTTTATAACAACTTCAACTTATAAAATCACTTTATTAACAAATTCTATCCATATTCCATTTACACGCCAAAATCCAATTTATAAGTTAATTACTTATAAATCTTTTATTTTACAAAATCTATTCATTTTATAACTTCACAATTTATAAATCTATAGATTTCATCCACTTATGGAATCCATTTATACTTCATTTTAACACTTATAAAAACTCGTTTTATAATTCCACTATTTTAGTTTATAAATATCAATTTTATAAATCTTTTATATAAATCATTTATAATAATTCAAAAATCCCAATGTAAACCATTTTATAAATTAATCATCTACTTATTTCAAAAATCACATTTCGGTTATATTTCACAAAAATCAAAATTTTTATAACATAAAAATTACAACGTTTATTTATTTAAAATGAATCAATTCCAAAATTAAATTTTATTATGAATTCTCAACTTAAATTTTCAAAAATCAAATTTTATTTATTTTCGGCATCTAACGATACCAAAAATATATTCGGCTAAAATTTAGCCTTTAACGATTTCAATCACAAAGACAATCACGCAGATTATAAATAGATCAACACACAACATTGAAACCAATTCAATCATTTGAGAAATCCAGTTGGATCCCTCCAACCTGTTTCCCTGCATCCAAAGATGTTAGAACAATACCAATTCAGCTTTAAGACGGAATATCGCGGTATATGGGATTTATAAAATATTATCCGCTATTATGCAGCGCAATAGGGTCTCATCCGCTATATAATGCGGGAAATCAACTCCAAGTACATATATAATACCAATTCCATTTCAAGATGGAATATCGCGGTATATGTGTTTAATAAATAACCTCCGCTTAATATGCGACGTATAGGGTCTATTTCAAACAATAGATAATAACTACCATCCAATCACACGATCAAGCAGTTTTAAATCTTACTATTTAAAATTTAAATCGAAACAATTCGATTGAGTGAGAAGTTCTCACCTTGAGTTCTCGATAACAGTTGTAGCGTTTTATTTCGAATAAAATTAAACGTGCGTTTAATTTTACCCAAAATTTTCACTAGCTCCAAACGACTCCAAACCAGCTCCACTTTGTAGTGCTCGACAAAACGAACCCAACGCAAGTTGTTTCGTAATTTTCCGACCTCGTATGAAAAAGTTATCAAATGTTAAAGATCACACGATTTTTTTGGCAAAGCCAGCGGCGTTAGAAATGGACCCCTACCATTTATTGATATACCAAGAACGAAGTACTACAAGGAAAAACATACCCACCAAAAAGGTAGGCGAGGAAGAACTCGGAAACTAGAATACAAGGAAAACATGCATATCAACAGAAAAAAAAAACAAAACACAACACAACACAATATAAGAACCACTTAACAAGATGAAAGGGCCGTCAGGAAGCGAGATTCGAAACGATGACTCGAAGCAGCAATCCCGAATTTCAATTTCCCAATGATACAATCTTTCATTTGCCAGCAAGTCTTTCTTTTGTCACTGAATATGAAAGCATTTCTCTCCTCCCAAATTGTTGCAATGAATATTTTAAGCGAAAATAGCAGAATGTACATTGATTCACCTCTCCATCTTGTAGCCTTGAATATAATATCCCATTCTTCCTCACTGTCGTCCGCAACTGACCTTCCAAAGATGATGGAAATGATCCAGCACAATAAGCTGTGAACAAAAGACAGCTGAAGAAGAGGTGAAGAGTGTCCTCGACCTCATCATTGCGTAAACTACATGTTGCATCAACGATTAGTCCACACTGCCTCAGCTTAGTTTTTGTCTTTAATGCATTTCCAAATATCTTACATAACATCAAGTTCTAACTTTCAGAATTGTGTCTCAACCATATACGTTTGTACTAACACAGAAGGGAAGAATTGGATTGGCAAATAAATTTCATGTACATAGCACCAATTATGAAAGTGTCACTGCAGCACGACCATGATATACCATCATCAGGATAGATAATAACTTTAATTCCATTTAACTGGTACCAAAGATTTCTAACAGTCAGGTTGCTCGAATATGGGAGAACAACTTTTCCATCATATATGCAGACGGAAGCGAGAGCAGCAGAATTAATACCAGTTTGAATTTGTTCGTTGACTAAAAGACAGTGACTAAGTATAGTTCCTTCCTTGACCCATGGGTCATGCCAGAAAGATAGTCGACCATTAATACCAATTTTACTTCTAGCATATGGTAGAATCTGAGATCTGATTTTGAGCAAACTACGCCATGTCCAACTACATGATTGAGGTATATCCATCATCCAGAAATTTTTGCTACGTATAATATATTTGTAAGACCAATTCACCCATAAATAGTTTTTATGGTTCAAAAGATTGTCAATGTGCTTCACCATAGCAGCACGATTCCATAGAAGTAAGTTTTTAATACCCAGACCACCACACGATTTAGGTCTTTCAAGTTTGGAAAAGGCACATGGGGTGAACTTCCTGGCATTAATAAACCATGCCAGAAGAAATTGGACATAACAGACCTTATCATTTTGAGAAGCTTGGATGGAAGAATGAAGGACCGAGACCAATACACTGACATGGAGAAAATAATGGAATTAATTAGGGTGAGCCTGCCTGCTTGACTAAGCAATCTATTAGTCCAGATAGAGAGCCTGGCAGTAATTCTGTCATATAAAGGTATGCACTGAGCTAAAGAAATTCTCGATGTTGCTAATGGAATGCCAAGATACATGGATGTCTCAGTTCTATGCGAGATTGAAGTGAAGGAAGTGATTTGAGTGATTAATTCAGGGACCACACCAGCAATCATTAAATCAGATTTGGACAAATTAATGGCTAACCCAGTTAATTTGTAAAATCTATCAAGACCATCCATGATAGATTTAACAGTCATCATATTAGGCTTGAAGAATATAACCAAGTCATCAGCAAACATCAAAGAAGTGACAAGCGGATTCTTACATTTTGGGCGAGTCAAGAAACTACCATCAGCAACGAGTTGGATAAGAATTTGGGTAAGGATTTCCATTACAAGAATAAATAGGTAGGCAGACATCGGGTCTCCCTGTCGAATGCCCTGTTTCCCCTGGAAAAAACCAACATTACTTTTGTTGACCATCAAAGAATACCTTGAAGTTGAGATGCAACTGTAAATCCAAGCAATAAAGTGTTTGGGGAAGTTCATTAATCCCATGATTCTGACAATTGAGTCCCAATGCAAGGAGTCGAAAGCTTTCGAAATATCAAGTTTGAAGGCTGCTCTGGGAGAAACATGGGATTGATTATAACCTCTCAACAATTCATGTGACATCATTACGTTGTCAAGAATACTTCTACCTTTAAGAAATGCAGCTTGGTTGGAAGAGATAACTTTGTCAAGAACCACTTTGAGCCTATTAGCTATTATTTTCGAGATGCACTTATATATTGTATTACAACATGATTGGCCTAAAGTCAGATACTCCACATGCATTCTTCACCTTAGGGATAAGAGCAATGTTAGTAGCATTGACGGACCCAATCATTTTACACTTGTTGAAGAAATTGTGAATTGCCTTCAAGAAGGTTTGACCGACGATTTCCCATGAAGTGGTAAAAGAATATGAATTAAAGCCATCCGGACCTCCAGTGGAGTTTGTACTCAAGGAGAAAAGGGCAGATTTGATTTCACTGTCAGTGATAGCAGTGCATAGGAAAGCATTGTCTTCTGAGGAAATTCTAGGAATATTTAACGAGTTCAGAAGCTCAAGAGAAGGTTTGAAATGTTTATGGTTACCAAGCAAACTACTGAAGTGATCAAGGAGCATATTATCAATATGATCAGGGTCCACAATATACTCACCGTTAACGTCAATAAGAGTACTGATTAACTCTCTAGATTGTTTGGCTTTGAGAGAGGAGTGGTAGAAAGCAGAGTTTCTATCTCCATCCTTAAACCACTGAAGCCTCGATTTCTGCTTAACCATATCAGTCTCTAACCTTAAAGCATCAAAAAGTTGGGAGGATAATGCAGCCTCTTTGACCGCCAGCTCACTATTAGAAGTGTCATTCATCATGGACTCCTGAATTTGTTGCAGTTCCCCAGAGAGTAGTGGACACCAGATTGCCATGACCATATTTGCTCAGAGCCCACACCTTCAATTCAGATTTAACAACCTTCAGTTTGCTCTGCAAAATAAACATGGGATTACCAAAAATTTTTTGTAGACCAAGCCTTGCTAACAATTTGAAAAAAGTCAGGGTGGAGAGCCCATGCATTAAAAAATTTAAAATTTGTTTTTCTTTTCCTCACAGCAGTTCCAAAGGATATAATTTGTGGTGAATGATCAGATAAGCCCGGCATTGGGAGGAGATTAAACACATTGGGCCATTTGTTTAGAGCATTGCGATTTGAGAAGGTGAAATCAATTTTGGAAAAGGTATGTGGGGATTGTCTACTAGAAGTATTCCATGTGAATAGGGCACCGACAGAGTTTATTTCAATAAGGTTAGAATGGGAGATAGCACAGCTAAGGGGACTTATTTGACGAAGAGACAAGGGATTCCCGCCTTGTCGATGAGATAATAGGTAGGAGCAGTTGAAATCGCCTATGACTAACCACGCATGAGATTCTTGACGCAAACTGGGAGAAGAGAAAGATATTATTGTCTTGCAGTAACAGAGTTATGACCATAGATGACAGAAAAATAGAATGAAGTTGAAGATGAAAGGTGAATACAGTGAAGGTGGATTAGTTGAGAAGTTGACAAGATAGATTTGAGCTGGAAGATAGAGGGGTTAAATAATATAAGGATTCTACCATAGGGAGCATCAAAAAGATTATTAATCATCTTCCAAGACGGGTTAATGAAAGAAGCAACCTTAGTAGATAGAGTAGCATTAAGTTTAGTTTCCAGAATAGCAATAAGACTCAAAGAATGAGTTGAGATGATTTGCTTGCATTGAATTAGTTTAACTTCCGAGTGAGCACCACGAATATTCCAAGCTCCTATGTTGTTCAACATTGATCAACCAGTTGTTTCTGCTTAAGTTTCTTCTTACCGCCTCTGGTGAGAGGGGATGATTGTACTGTAGTTACGGGAAATAGAGTGGAAGATACCATTCCACCGGGGGGGGGTTGAGATCTAGGTCAGTAAACTGATTCGATTCAGTTGCCTTACTAGTGTTTATTGGCGAGTTACTAACCTTTTGTATCACTAGTTGGTTTGAATTATTGCTGGTAGGGCAAGAAGTGGAAAGGAGCAATGAAGGTGGAGGGGGGATCCATGCTTGAGGAGCTGGTATATGATCATAGGGATGATTAGTTTCAAATTATGAATCTCCATTAGGATGAGAGGAAGTTGATTCTGAATTACTATTGGGGACATTACTGTTGTGCACGTGCACAGGGGAGACATGCACAGGCATAGCATGTGTAAGAGGAGTTTGTTTAATAGCACACGAGGGATCATTGAAAAATGATGATGGAGAAGAAGACAAATTTGATGCGGGATTGACACTGAAGAGTGAAGAGTTATCTTTGCTATTAGATCGAGGGATTGGGATTGAGTTGGAGTTGGAACCTGTTAATTTGCATTTATCAGGGAGAACAGCTTCAGTTCCTCCTCCAACAGATAGGTTTTGTGAGATTTTCAGTTTAATTTGATCGGTTTGTTTTTGATTTATGGCACAGGAGTTATGTTTGGGTAAATTAACTAGAGCATAGGGCTGGATTGGGTTTGATGGATGCATGTCAAAGCAGATGTTATCTTCATATTTGTTGTTCCCTGTTTGAGATGGGATTGAACTACAACCAGTAGATATCCATTTAACTGGGCAAGCTAATTCAGTGACCACATCAGCAGGCTGCAAATTAGATAAACACATAACTTCATCATTTGGATGGTCAATAACACCACTTCCAATCTCATTCTCAGTTATGTCATTCCCACACATCCCAGATAAAATATGAAAGCCATTATTCATCAGTATTTCACCGTTTTCATGAATGTCAAGTTCTCCCTGTTCAAATGTCTTAATTTCCCCCTCCTCAAGTTCTTTTCCGTCCAACCTATTCTTCAACCCAATGATTTCATCTTCCTTCCCTTCCAACATCTGATCTTTCATTCCAGCAATATTGGACTTATGTTTTCTTGACTTACTCACTGTTTGCCATTTTTGTTTTCTTCGCCTAAACATCATTCCATTATCAATTCTAACATCCTTTGAACTATGTTCTTTCGCATCATTAGGAGAGTTGCACTTCTCAACCTTCTCCAAAGAACTTGTAGACAAGCTTTTTTCACAGTTGGACTCCAAATGACCAAAAATGCAGCACTTTGAACAGACGTCAGGTTTCCACTGATAATCAATATGAAATTATTGAGTTCCTCCATTAAGAAGTTGAACAGGAAAGGAATCAAGAAGACACCGATCAGGTTTGATTTCAATTAAGAACTTGGCAAAAGACAGTCTCTCCATTTTTTTAGTAGATTCATCCAAACAAACCAGCTTCCCCAACCTGCTTGCTAACCAATTTATTCCACAATGTGACCAAGCAAACAAAGGAATATTAGATAATTTGACCCACATTGGCACTGACGAGATAGAGGCACAAGCATTACCGACATAAGGATCCCATTGTTTAATTATAAATAATTTATTACGCATAACAATTGGGTCTCCTTGCAAGATACGGCTCCTATCTTCATCACAAGCCAGGTGAAACAAGAATAAAAACCTATTGGAACGAACTTTTATCGCTCCTTTCAATTTCCAGAACTTCTTCAGGAAAGTTATAACAACAGAATACGACAGTGGCTTGTCAAGAAAGAACCCAACAAGGTAGCTACTCCAAACTTCATTACCGGCTGCAATGACACATGAGGGAGGGATCAATATCTCGTTCACTAACTCAGGGGCCATCTCAACTGGAATGTACTTCCCCGCATTACTAGGTTTACGCTTGAAGAGGGAAGTCCATTGCAGTTGAGATGGAGGAACTGTCGCTGGGAAGGAGGAAGAAGAAGGGGGATTATGAGGCAGGGATGAAGATGAGTCAAGGAGAGAAGACGATCTTGGAAGCGACGGTGGAGGGGGGTCAGGTGCATGACGAAAGGTTGGAGAAGACGTTTGAATTGAGGATGACAGGGGAGGTACGATAGGGGATGGTGGAAGGACAATAGGGGTTGGTGGAACTGCCATGAAATAAAGTGTTATTGATGACACGAAACTTTCGTCCTCCAACGAGATCACACGATTTTAAATATAAATAATTTTACACTTTTATTTTAATTTTAAACCTAACTGATCTGGACCGTTCTATCCCCCTGCACGCATCAAGGCCGTAGAACGCACCCTCTCCTTCATCAGTTAAAACAGGCACCCATGAACCCATTTGCCGCCGACTTCCCCAAATTCACGCGACGAACACGAGCGTTTCCAAGTCGATCAACCACCACCAGAGCGTTCGCCCACTCGAGCTTCACCCACGGCAGCGATCTCGGCGAACTCGTCTACCCCAGCTGCCTAGAAAATCGTGTGCAACTAATAACGAACGTAGGCCAAAAACTCCGCCTATGGTCGATGATTCGTCGACCCACCGTATGGATCTAAAGTACTCGACGAGTGCTACAACTTTGTAGTTGAACACTTCTGATAAATGTTTGCCGATTGAGAGAGATTAAAGGAAGAAGTTTGAAAATTTTCGGCCATTGGTAGATATGGAGGCGGCTGAAGTAAATTAGGGTTAGGGTTGCAATGAAATGAAGGAGGGTTCCTTTTATAGAATTCCAACGAAAAACACTATTCACTCCAAATTTCCGAACTCCAAATCTCGTGCGGTGACTGGCGTTTCTAGGGTTTACCCTGCATTCCGGACACAATGGAATAGGTTTCGGAGGCTAATTCGATCATATGTGCGAGTTACGGAAATAAACGATCGAATTTAATTTAAATCGATTAAACCAAATTTCTATGCGTTTTGGCTTGCCCCGGACAAACCGTAAATCCAATTGACACAAAATTTGAAATATTACAATAATATAACATTACGGATCCGATGAAACTGATTTCATCAAAATCTGAGACTGTTTGAAAAATGGCTATTTTAACTCGTTAATTAAATATTAAAATATTCAATTTTCACAAATTAACTTTTAATTCAATTTTAAAAGTTCACAACATTGTTCTAACTCCAATATGTTTTAATATAACATTATAAATCATTTTCAATCACATTAAACCCAATTTCCAATTATTTCTGTAATTTCAAATATTAATTTGTCGATTTAATTATCCAATTAAATCTAAATATTCGAAAAATAAATTATTCGACTTACAAATTTTACTTGTTGATATTTAAAATCAGTTAAATAACTGAATTTCAAATGACAGAAATTCTGGGTCGTTACAAACTTTCCCCTTAAAAGAATTTCGTCCTCGAAATTACCAAGTAAGAAAAAGTTTTGAAATCCATTGACTTTTCAAAAATCCACTTAGTGAAAATTTTATATTCACCTTTTCCAAAACCTTTAACTTCAACCAAAACACCGGTTTCCATTTTCTAGTTCAACTCCTACGTTTTCATTACAATTTGTTCAAATTAAATCACCAAAATCACTTAAGTGTTTAACTTTTCCAAAATTCATTGTTAAACCTCTTACAAAATATTTACTAAGTTTTCAAATCCATATATAGTTATCTTTTCAAAATCAACTATATCGTTTAACCTTTAACTTCAAATCAAACTTAGTTTTCACAAATTTTTTCCAAAATTTCTCGAAAATTTTCTAACGCCTTAAATTTTCAGAAAATTTTGCCATAACCTCCTTTGTACGGAGGAGCTTTCACAATATCACAATACATATAAATATATATACATCGACCCACACGGTCGGAAAACAAAAAAACAGTTCATATTTCCTATTTTTATTGCGTAGGCGTACCGTTTTAGCATTTCTAAACAAAGCAGTTATTTATTTAGCATTTTGCGCAACCCAAAACCAGCCAAACATTTGCCTCGGTACCTGTACTTACTCAATAAAAACACGTAAGTGACATATATAAAAAGTTATTAACATTTTACTCTTATAAACAACTACAACACATGCATATTAAAAGAAACGCATACTAAACAAGGTTTATAAGCAACTTATATGATTTCAACATTACTTGTAATTATTTACAACCAATTCATATACAACGACATTCATTTATTCATTCTCAATTTAGTTTACATTCACTAATTTACATTCACATTGGTTCACTTACAATTCAAATCAATTTCTATTCAATTTAGATTTACTTAACTTCCAATTTGAATTCAATTGCTTTATCTTTCAATTCTATTCATTCAATTGCATATGAACTTCTATTCAATCAATTAACAATAATCTAACAACCAATGTATATCCAACACAACCAAATTTATTCACTTTACATTCAACATTCATATTTACTTTGTTTACCTTCAATTTGGTTTAACATTCAATTAGCCTTAAATGAATTTACACTTATATCCATTATTCTATATCAATTCATTACATTCGATTGATTTATATTCAATTCATTAGTTCAATTACTAATTTATTTTACAAATAAAGTTGAATCTTCTTTATATAACTCAAGTTCATATTCCTTTAATTCACTTCATTACTTTACTTCGATACCAAAATCAACTTCATTCAGCATCACTTAAGTTATATTCATTTTCAAGTTTCCACTTATAAATCCAATTCATATTCCAACTCCAAAGTAAATTCTATTTAACTTTTACCAAAGTCAATTTTATCACTTATTCAGATTCATACCTCGTTTTGCTTAACAAAGTTGTTTAACCATTTTAATAATTGGTTTTACTTACGTCTTCACATCTAATAAGTTATACAACTTATTATTCAACTTCCAAATCTGATTTAATTTATTTAACTTCCTTTAGTTAAATTTCACATCATATATTCTAACATACTAATTCAAATTTATTTCAACTTTACTAAAGTTAAATCTTTATTATCTCACATTATAAGTTCAAAACTTGATAACTTATATTCATCAATTTAACTTGGATTTCAATTTCAAATTTGTTTATCACAACAAAATTCAATTTCAATTTATTATGGTAGCAAATCCATCACACAGAAACTCGAAAATGATACTGATGATGCTGCAGTCATCACCCTTATTATTTCCCAGCAACAGTAGTGAATCCAATGCTTTAAATTCTTTCAAAATTTTCTTTTATTTATAAATCACATTTATAAATCTTGCTTATAGAATTTCACTATTTCCTTTTACTTATACAAGATTATTTCACAATTGCAAATCATTTCAATTATAATTCTATACTTATACAATTGTTGCTTTTATATAATTTATTCTTTCACAATTGTTGTTTTTATTCAAATTATTCGAACAACTTTATTCACTTATATATTTTCATATATTTTTCAACAATCAAACAATTCAATTTTACATACACTTTGATAATTCTGAAAAATTATTCCTTTATATATAAAATATAATCGAGGTAAAATTATTTCATTTACCCAATTTAAAATGATACTATGTCGGTTTATCTCGTTTAAGAGTTTAGAAACCCCTATCGATACAGTTAGCTAGACTGCACCGACTAGAATCTATAAACAATCAACCGATAAGTCAACACAATACAAAACAATTTCATATTCACTAACAAATACGCTCTCATATCTATTATTACACTTAACTCATTCTAGAGTACTACTGACTCTATCTCTAATGAGTAATCTCCAACAGAGCCAAGGTTGTCACTTAACCAAATGCTCTGATACCATATGTAACGTATTCGATTTTATCGGGATCCGAAGGTCGGCATTCTTACGTCCACTGTATCAAATGCCGCATAATCGAATGCCGGAAAACCGAATTGTTAGGGTTAAGAAGAAGAGGTAGAAGAAAAAGATAGAAGAAGACAGGAAGAAAGAAAGAAGAAACAACAGGAAACAATATCAGAATCTCACATATCGCAGCGGAACAACATATAATAGATAAATGAATAATCTTTAAAACAAAGAACTATCTCAGTTATTACATTACATCACATCACCAGAGTATACAACAGCAATATACAACACAACAAAACAATGGGCAGTCATACAAGCATGTCCTCACAAGAAAATTCTACAGTGGAAAGATAATATCATATACAAGTGGTACGTCTCACCATCCAGCTTGCCACTTGAGCTCCAAAGCACTCCTGAATCCACAATGACCTGATAACCTAACTCTAGACTGCCCATGTGGAAAATTATGGGCACCCAGAGTTAGGAAGAGAACAATAAACTTCAGGTCAGTCATGGTACTGGTGTGAGAACTCAAAACAGTTTTTTATCCTTTAAAACAACAACAAGAAGAAAAGTGAAAAATATCCGCAATGCTTTTGGAAAATGAAACTACCATAAGGCCTCCCCGCACACACACAATGCAAACGCAGAATTGGAGGAGATTTCTCCTTATGATAGTCAAAGATGCTTACTACGCAAAACAAATCATTTTTGATATTATTATTAGTGCATGGTGTAGAAAGCATTTCGAAAATAGAATATAAATCTTAGCCAACATAGACATTTCCAACTATGCCTACTATAGCTACCATCCAAACAGTGGTAACCACCATAAGTAAATGGCAGGTTATACAACTAAAACCGTACTGGGTTCGTATTGTTTCTTTGGATTTCCAACAAATGGTCAGGCTAAGGAACTTCCTACTGCCACATGGGATCGCCTCTGGCGGGACGTCCCGAGAACTTAACCAGCTCTCTGCCAACACAAGGCCGGGTTACCTCTATAACTAGGTAACTACTACACGAATATGCCACCCCCGGTCCTTTGGGACCTTTATCCGAGGGCCCTCTATCACCAAGCAACAACCACACAGAAAATGAGATTGGAGCAACCACATAGGTTAAGCATCAGGGCCCCACACCTGACACCACCCTTTTCCAGAAGGAAATGGCATACCCTAAAGGGAGCGACCCTTATAACCTTGCCGCATATTCCTGTTTCGACCATTTTCGGGGTGTGAGGTCTGATGAAGTCTCGTCCACAAAGATACGCTTTTTTTACAAAGCCATGCTTTGATCAACAAATGATCAATAAATAATCATCACACATCAACACTCAGCATGCCACATTACCAAATTGGGGGTATATCGCTGATAACCTTCAACTACAAAACCTCTGAGCTCGTACGTCTCAGAGAAGGGTGTTAAGCTAAGAGAATAAATTCTCGCCACCAGCAGAGATGTATTTGAAAGAAATCTGCTTTATATCTCAAAATGTAATGTCAGACACGTAAGCATACAAGTCTGTTCTGGGTTCGAACAGAATCGAAGTCACTTCGAAAGAAGCCCTTGCAATCCGGGTATTCACAATCCCGATCGAATTTCCCATTACAAAGGAAATCTCCATACCGTAGCTAACGGTGCAGAGACAATCGATAGGTCATCCTATTGTTTTCACATTTACCCGGTCTTCAACACCGGTCTTCAATGCTATCCATTATGTCGTATCCCTATTCGGAATGGGTAGTCCGAATAACGAGCGCAATAATTTAAAAATAAGTGTAGCATTCAATTTCAACCAAATCACAACAAATAGCCATTTAAGGGTCAATATTGATAGTCGGTTATTTAACTATCAATCAATATTCACAACATCACCCGATTTCAAATAATTTCCCAAATTATTTATTTTCAAAAATATCTTTACAAGATATAAGTTCCACACTTCAACCATTTGAAAACAGATTTCAAATCAATTTTCACCTTTACAACTTTCATTTCAAAATGGTTCATTTAAACCAATCAAATAAATCCTTACCGATTTATTAAATTTACGTTCCAAATCCATAAATTTATTTCCATACTTTTAAAAATAAATCAATGTTTATTTTTAAAACAAATTTCCCTTATAAATTTCCATTGTGAATTTACATTTCCAAATATTCACTTTTTGTACGATTTTTCAAATCGATTTCAATTATTCACTTTCAATTTCTCTTTAAAAGATATAATCATTTGAAAACATTTCCATACTTATTTAATAATAAGTAATTCACCAATCTGTTTATTTTCAATATTTGGAAACTATTCAATATACTTAAATCACAATTTAGTATATATTTTATTCTTTAAGGAAACATCCTCTTTGTAACAACCCATATTTTGATAATTAAAAATATTAAATTTAATAAGGTTTTGGGCTTTAATATTGTCAGAAATTAAAATTTATGATTTATTAAATTGAATCTTATTAGACTTGAAATTTTGACTTTAAGATAAATCTTAAAACAAATAATTTAATGAGATAAAACATATAATTGGCTAATACTGATTGAATGTAATTGACTACTATACGATGTTAACGTAATTTCAATCAATTTAAATAATAAAGGTTAATAAGGAATAGAATAAATGATGTATAAATTGATGTAATCTTATGTTATTAATTGCAATTGGTTTTAATATGGAGTATGAAATCAATTATTTTGTACATAAATTTATTAACCTTTGTTTGTAAAGAATAAGTTAATAGATATAGATTATTAACGTATAACCATTGTTTCATTTATTTTCTTATTATTAAATCGGTTAGAAATTTATTTGGTAATTAATGGAGAATTAACGTAATTAAAATATTACAATTGATATAAGAAGAAATGTTAACTGTTGAGTGATGAGTGTAAAACTTATGTCAATCAATTGCATTAGGGAATAGTTGATTTAATAATAAGAATGTAAATCAAAATAAAAGGATTTGTTTGAAATTTAAATATATAATGAACAGGTTTTATTACATTTGTAATTAAATGATGGAATTAAATTAGTATATAGATATTGGGTTTAACAAAGAAAATTGGATTTTAAAGGAAACAATTGGATTAATTATCTTCCCTGTATTAGGGTTTGTTTTGAGATTTAATCATTGTAAGTAATAGTAATTATATCTTGCCATTAATAAGAGATAGAAGTAAATGGTAATTAATTAATGATATGTGCAACATATGTTTTATGTTAAAAATATAATGAAAATTTCATTAAGAAATATTACGTTCAAATTGTAAGCACTTAAATTTGGTACAAATATAATGATAATATGAAATTAATTGATAAAGAAATGATGTGGTTGTATGAAGTATTATTTCTGCGACTCTATAATGGGATAATCTTTAAATATAAGTTGGTTTAATGAAAAGAACATTTATTATCAAATAAAATGGATCTTTCATTTGTGAATGTAGTTTTAATTTCATTAAGATAAAGAATAGAATGATTGATTTAAAGGAAGAAATATAAGTATACTTGAACTGTGTTTTAGCATATAGATGGATTACAAGAGTGGAAAAATAATTTATTTAAGTAAGTTATTTATTTCTCTACTGTACAAGCAACAAATTTATAAATGTGCTTAAATAACTAAAGGAAACAATTATTCTATTTTTCATCCATTTTAATTGTCTGTTTTGAAATTTAACTTTATAAGTAACTGTAATTAATATAATTGAAATATTTCAATGAGAAGGGAAGAAAACGTTGGCTGCAATTAATAGATTTAATAAAAGAAACGCATCTTTTATGTTAAACAGAAAGGATGTTTTAATGGAAATAAAAGATCATTTTGGGAAAACCAAATTGAACGTTTTCATTTTTATGGTAAGTTTTTTATTTATTATGCATAGATAAAAAAATTAAATGCGTACAAATTTGAATATTATTTGAGTTAATGAAGTCAATTTGGTTACATTTCACAAATTGAATTTCAAAAAGGTTATGCGATGTACATGGTCCCTTCTTTTCTTTTGTTATTAATTGTTGCATGTTTTGAGACGTATAAAAATAAAACTTTCATTTTGAACAAGAATGATTTTGGATAAAAAAATTGAATTTTAGAATAATATATACACACACACTCGCACATTAATATTCAAACTTTTAAATATATCAGAGGGTTCATGGTTGTGTAAATATCGTGGAATCAATTAGAAATTACTTTTTTTTTCAGTTGTACATTGATTACATAAGTTTATATTCATTTTTCCATTTTATATACGGTTAAAATTTATAAATGGGTTGCATTAATGCGACCATTACAGTAATTAAAAAGTAAAGTAAATCATTTTTATAGTGCATATGTTGATATATATTCATTAATCAATAAAATTTGTTTAAGTAACGTAAATAAATATATATTGAATGTTTGATTAATTGATTGGTTGATTGTTAATTGATTGATTGAGTTAATGTAGTGTGCACATATATTAGCATAAAACGAATGTTTTAATATGTAATTAAATAATGTAAATATATGTATATTGGGGTTTATTGATATAAATTAATTGGAGCAAGTTTTGGAATGTGGACCCAAAAGGTTTGTTTATAGGAAATAGGTGGTCCCTTCATTTACTTTACATTTATTATCACCTTGCAATCTCTCTCTTTTCGTTTTCAAGTAGTTTAATAATTAAACTACTCATTCATTTCTTATAAATTAATGGTTGTTTCATTTGATTTATTTATAATTAATAATTTCCACATTCTTTTCATTTGTTTCTCCTTTATTCGTTTGCTCTTTTTAAATGCTTTACCTGAAGTTTTTTCCTTTTCTGTTTTTTTTTCCGTTTTAAATGCGAACATCCAAATTAATATGCATGCCATCTAATTAGCATATACTATTTTCCATTTCAAAAGTTTATTTTGCTTATGCATCATTAGTTCTTGTAGCTTCCTTTCATTCGCAATTCTGGAAGCTTCATATTTAAAACGGAAGATTTATTTTTATCTTTATTGATATATTTATTCCTTTAGTTTACATCTTTCAATACTACATTTTAGGGCTATTCATATTTTTACTTTATTTCAATTCCTAGTTTGTTTATATATACCTTATTAGATTTTCATTTTTTTTTCCATCTTCATTCCTGTAGCCTCATTTCTAATCTCATCTTCTGTAGCTTCATTTTTTCCAAATAAAATTTTCATCTCATTTCTTTTCACTCTTCACCTTCCTCATTCGCTTTTCATTTTTTTCTTTTTTAAATCTCCTTCTTTTTTTTTGCTTTTTTATATTCTTCTTCAAATCTTCTTCTTCTTTTTCAAAGCTTCCTTTTTTTTAATTCATCTTCTTCTTTAATTTTTTTCTCTTTTAAACCTTCTCTTCTTTCTATGTCTTTTTCTTCAAATCCAGATTTATACAATCTTCTCTTCAAAACTTTCTTTGAAAAAAAGATTAAGATAGCAAGGAAACGAAATAAAATGAGAAAGTAGTTGCAGATCCAAATCTGGCTAGAAAAGGGAAAGCAAAAAGGTGAGTGATTCAACCCACTCATGCAATACTAAAAATTCCATTGCAAGTTAAGTAAAAATATGACGTGATATTTTTTTTTTTTTAAGTTTGTTGATTTATGTTCACATTTGAATTGATATTGAATGTGAATTGACATTTAATTTTATATTGGAATTTAATTGATAGTTAAACCCCGATATTGATAACTATTATATGTTGAAATATATTGGTTGATTTGGATGTTGTTTGAAATGGATGCTTATTGATTGATATGTTGGATGTATGGTTGTTTGTTTATTGTAATATGTCCCTGTTATCACCTTCTATATTATTGACATCATTTAAGTGGTCCTCTGAATCATTTTAGAATTGGATAATTAAGACAATTAAATTATGGGTTGAAATGATATATACCCGTACAATTTCTTGAATTTGGATTATTTATTAAAATTGAATTATTTAAAAAGTTTATGTTATTAATTTAAACTTTGGATTTATTTTAAATAAAGTGGTTAAAAATTGGTATTTCAAATTATTTGAAATCCCGTAAATTACTGCACTCACGATGTACACTTGATAGGAGACGAAAAATCCCATAACCTCTCTGAAGCCATTGCACTCATATTTTTATTTGAGATTGATTTGACTTACATAAGAATTTTTAGTTCTGACTCGAGTGTATTGTTTTTCATTATGCTCGGGTCAGTCTGAGCTTTTTCAGTGTATTGAAGACCATTTTATTTTCCGGAGGACGAAGACGAAGATGAAGGTTTAGTATATTATTGCTATTTATTATTGTTATTCCACAGCTGCATTATATTTTTATTTTCTGATGTATGTATAACCTTGATTTGAATTGTAAAAGTATAATCAAATGTCATTTTGTAACAACCCGCATATTTAACGATTTTATATTTAATTGTTTCATTTAAATATAGCGTCGTTAGTCGGATTTAGGTCCGAAATGTTACTTTTTGCAAACGGCTGAATTGGAGCTCGAAACTACCTCCATTGGTTCCAAAATGACGTTTGCGATCTTTTTGAGTATAATCTTTGATATGTTTGGAGTTTGTGAAATTTTGACCCTTTTTCTATTGGGTTTTGGGTTTGGGTTCAGCCCACTAGCTTAACTAATACCCTAACTCAGCCCCTTCTCTTCATTCATCTTCATTTCATTTTCATTTCTTAAGCTAAAACTGAAAATGATGGAAGGGAAAGGGAAATAGAAATTTGCAAGCCCTAGTTTCTTCTTGTAAACTTGATTCTTGCTCCAAAATCAAAGAGAAGCCATTGGTAAGCTCCTCTTCATCTTCTCCAACTCTTCTCCTCTTCAATTTCAGAAAGTTTTCTAAACCTAACTTAGGAAATACTTGTTTTATCCTTAGATTGAAGCTTGTTGGGTTGAAGTAGTGTTTGGTTGGTCTTCTCCTTGATATTGAGCTCTTTCTTCTTTGTTTTTGGAAAAAAGTGAGTTTTGAACTCACATCTACTTCTCTTGATTTCATTGATGTTGGGTATGAATTCCTAACACTTGTTCATATGCACTTGCTTTTGGTTTGGATTGAATTGGTGAATATCCAAATTTTTAGTGTTTGGGTTCAATTCTTTAAAGATCCCAACTTTGATATTGGAACATGTTTTTGGTAGCGAATCAGAGAGCTAATGGAGCTGGGGTATCTATTGGCTAAGGCTCCTTAGGTCCATTGCTCGAACGGTCGCGTTTTGGAAGAATTTGCATTTCATTGAAAATAGGGCAGGAAGTGCAAATCATCAGGTTCGGCCGACCGAACTCAGGGTCCGGTCGACCGACCTGCTATTTGGGCACTTCCCTGCCTCTGTTTTGGAAGTGCAGGAATTTTGGCTTCGGCCGACCGAGCCCTGTAGCCGGTCGACCGACCTGCTACCCCGAGCCATGTTTTATTTTCTGCATCTGGCCAGCCGACCGAACCCTGCAACCGGTCGACCGACCTGCTCATGTTTGCCTGTTTTGCCTATTTTTGCATATTTTGATTGGTTCTCCAAATTTTATCGATTCAAGTTGCTTTTTAGTAGTTGTTATTGCACCTTTGACTTTGATAACTTATTCTTGACTTCATCCATGGGTTTTTATAAAATAATCCCTCTAAATCGTATCAAAAGCTTGTTTCTCCAATTTATAAATTCTATTTAAAACACACACTGTTTCGCACTTCGAGCGAAGTGGAAGGGTGATTAAATGGTTGGGCAAAACAAGGACCATGAATCTGTGCGTTTATCCTTCCAATTAATCCTCGACCTATTCAATTGATCGTTTTGACCTTCGGGTTTGGTTTACCGAGGATATGAGGTGAACTTTGTACTGCTTTGAGTGTGAAATTAACTAACGGATAGTAAACCGTTTAGTGCGAACGGGTGGTTGTGGGACTCACGTTACCACTTTTCGTATTCCTTTTTGAGAGTTATGACACATTCCGCCAGTTAGTGGTGTCCAGTACTGGGTCTCTAACCTTCACCACTACGGTTTGTTGCCTTCGAGTATGTGCCTTCGGGTTTGTTGCCCTTTAGTATTGCTTTCGATGTTGGTCGTTATGAGCCGCATGTGTGATATTGGGTTGCCCTTTAGTATCGCTTCCGATGTTGGTCGTTATGAGCCGCATGGGTGATATTGGGTTTGGAGTCTTCGGGCTCATGGATCCTTGTTTGTACAGTACTGATCTCGAGCAATTTTCTGATGTTTCATTCATATGTATATTCCCTTGGTATCGCCCTTCGGTGTTGGCCTTTTTGAGCCGCATGATGAGTAGCGTTTACCTTGCGGATCTTGTGTACCTTATTGGTATTTGTTATTTGCCTTTTTGGCTTGATTTGGGATATCTGTATCCTTTGTTTCTATATGTTGCCGATGATATGAGGCTTGTTATCATATGATTCATCTTTTGTTAGATGATTGTGTTATCTCCTTTAGAGATATTTGTTATACTTTGTAACCTTGCAGGTTTATTGTTGTTCAGTTTATCTAACTGATTTGTTTAGCTAGACTGACCTGTGTATTTTATACTCGTGTCAGACCGAGATGTTTCAGGTTAGGTGCTTTTGGACTTAGCCTATTTTGCTTCCGCATGGACTACTCCGCTAGCTTCTTTTTGTCATAGCTTTTTGTGTAGTCCCATTTTGTAGTAACTCTGATATATGTATTCTTTTGGCTCGTTTGTATATTGTGGTTTGCTATACCACTTGACATGTATTATTTTGTATACTCTGTTATGTATTGATATATGTGTATATGATGATCTACTGTTCTGTGATGTACATTACATTTGAGTTGTTATATTCTGTTCTGATAGATCCTTCAACCACCTATGGTTTTGTTTTAAGTATCCATTGGGCATGTCGACCTGCTTGGTATGTTTATTGTCGATGTATTCAATAGATAGTTAGAGCAAGGCTATAGATGGTCGCTCCCAACCAGCCTTATTCTCCGTGTTAGTTGACGGCATTACCTTGTAGTGTCCTTGGCTAGCGTGGGTATAGAGGTGGGGCGTCACACATTTGTAAAACAGCTTCATGAACTGTTTATTTGATTATTATATTTTGTCATTCCGCTGCGAGATTCTCTGTTTTATTTTTCCTTCTTTTCTATTATTTTCTTATTTAACCCATTAACAATCCTCCCTTTGAATGGTTTGAATCAGACATGTGTGGTTTATTGTCGATTTAAATCGTCCAAAAAGGTGGATCATTACAGTTGGTATCAGAGCTTTGGTTTAGACATACCTTAACCTGTTTGGGGTTAACTCATTAGAGATAGGGTAGTAATACCCTAGAATGAGTTGTCTGAGTGTATATACGAGAGTGCTATTTGTTAGTGTTATAAACATGTTTTATATAAATTTTGAAATGAAATTAATTTTTCCTAATATTATATGATATATATAAAGGAATAAATTTTTAAGACTAATATAGTTATTAGTAATGTGTTTGAGTTATGAAATGGTAATATTTAATTATTATCATTTTTGTTGACTTATTGTGTTTAATCAAATTATAAACATTGGTTAATTATTGATGATTGAATTAATGGACTAAACACTAGTTTAATAATGGTGTATTAAAGAGAATAAAATGAATAATAAGGATATTTGTTTATGAAATTGAAATGTTGATGTGAATTTTGTTGTTTGTTGACATGTAGTTTCACCTATTGGAAAAAATGGAATATTCAGATATTTTGGATAATCGACACCCTTTTGTATTAATATATGAGTGAAACTTGATAATTAGGTTGAATTATATAGTTGAATTGATAACCTTAATTTGAAAGCAAGTAAAATAAGGTTTAATTTGTTATATCTATGTTTAGTAAATGAATGGATTTGGGGTATACATTCTTGGCATGAAATGTAATAATATACAAGTGTGTACTTTAAGCCTTTGGATCTTTAAATTGAAATTATGATTAAGGAAATGTTGTAAATACGATTAAATTGGAAAAATATGTTTATAAACTCAATTAACACTTACGAAACATGTCATAAATAAATTTAAAGGTAAAGGTGAAACTAAATGGAATAAGCAATATGAATTAAAAGTGAAATGATTTCATATAAAGCCATGACTTGTAAATTATTATGAAATAAATAGATGTTGCAATAAATGGTTATAAATAAAGTTGTGATAACTTTAAACTCGAACAATATCTTATAAAAGGGCAATAAATTTTATAAATTGGTCGTAAAGAAATTCCTTATGAAATGATTTGCAAATAAATTTGTTTTAAATGAGAAATATTACATGTGAAATGAATGTAATTTAAATTAAAGAGAAATATAAGCTATATTATGAGAATGGATATATTAATGTTTATATTAAATGGAGAAATTATGTGAAACAAATATTAAAGTATGAAGTGATATTTGTGTTAATCGATGAGATTAAAAATGAATTTAATTGAAATAAAATTATGATGAAACAAATTGGAAAAATTACATAAGTTACGTGTATATTATTTTATTCGCAAAATTAATTTGATCTGGATTTGAGTACACAAGTTCTATGTGAATTACATCACTTCGTGTTGAGATTTTTCATTCGATTCTTGATGGCGAATATTTGATATGGATTTTTGGTTTGATTATAGAATTCTCTATCATAGTATATGACTATGCAAGGAGAATGATGGTTTCTAGTCAAGAAACCATATCGAAGTCCGCATTAGGGAAGTTGAATGGACAATACTAGTTCGAAAGCTAACTCGTGTGATCGAGCGGGCGATCGAATGTGAATTTGCGAAATGATGACATACGTACATCTTATGTTCTAATATTATTGATATGCTTTGGCGCTGAAATTGAAAGTTGTAGGGTTGGATATCTTCATAATTTAAATTGGAATTTTCTTCTATGCAAAACTACTATTGATTTAAAACCATTTTTACAAAACTATTTCTTTTATTTTTCTTATACAAACTATCTTATTCTATTTTATTTTGATAACTATGATTTTTTATATATATAAAAGTGAAAATGTTTTCGATATGGATTATATACCTATATATATAAAGCAAAAAAGAAATGTTATTCTATATAAAAAGGTTTTGAAAGGATTTGAAATTTTGAAAAATTATAAGAAATTGATTTATATAAAAATGATTTATAACTGTAGAGTTAAATTTGAAATTCGAGAATTGAATTCCGGTATTTTGAAATTGGTTTTAAGATTTTGGAAAATATATAAAATAATACGATTTAAAAGTATTTTTCCGAATAAGAAATATTTCAAATGAGTTCAAATGAATTCCAATAATTTTGAAGAAATTTCAAAGAAGTTTTCAAGAAAATAGAAGTCCAGAACTCACTTATGTCGCTGGAAAATAATTTCGATGATGAGTGCACGCATCATCGGCATTGATTTTCGAGTTTCAGAGTGGGGGAGAGGCCACTTTAATAGCTTCGCTATGCAAGTGATTTTGTAAAACCGTTTTTGATTTCAAATTCCGAAGTATAATTTGATATTTTAGAAAGATATAAGTATATATTTGAAACAATTTAAAATGAGACCGATGTTCAGTCCTTGAGTTTCGGATTTAATAATTGATTTATTGATTTATTGTTGATTTTCAACTCTTGAATTGAAAATTTGATTTCCCTAACTATTTTGAATCTTCGAACACTTCCAAATCGAGATTAAATTTTCAAAGCTAAGAAATTTCGAAGAGTATAAAATGTTTGATAAAGAATATAAATTTAGTTTTGAAATTTTTTGAAAAAAAAATAGTTGAATAATGGTTTTCAGAAAGGTAAATTGGATATTTCACATAGAAATAGATAGTTTAAAAGTTTTAAAAAAAGGGATAATTATAAATTTGGAAACCATTTTGAGTATAATTGATTTTGGGAAAATATTTGGTTTTGAAATTAAATTGGAATTAAAAACCAGTACTTATATGGTGATTTTGGAAATGAATTTGTTTGACTTGAATTATTTTAATTTAGAAAATGGGATAATTTTCTAAACCTATTCTTTTGGGAATTTTGAAATTTAGATATTTAATTTGGAAGAAAATTTGATGAAATCATATATGATTTTGAAACTGAATTGATATTGAAATGATTTGAAATTTGAGAACCTTATATTATTAAGCACTTGATTTGGGAGTGGTCGAACTTATATAAAATGGATTGTATAAGTATGAAGTTAATTTGAAATCTATTGATTTGAAAGGTACTCAATTTGGAAAGAGATTTTATATAATCGAAGTCTATATAAGAATGATTTGATATATTCGAGATTATTGATTTGGAAAGTATTCGATTTGAAAATGGAATCTTATATATAATGGACTTTATATAAGCATGATATTTGAAAGTGATTTGAAAAGGTACTATATGATATATATTTTCGAAGTAAAGATATGGAAAGTGCCTTCTGCTTGATATCCGCTTTGTGGCCACATCGTGGATTCATTCTATTAATATTATTCTCTCTGATTTTTGGTTTTCCGGCTGTAATACTCGAGTGTTCCCACCGTGGCGTAACCTATGGGTTTTTTTTCTCTCGCGACTGCATAGCGCAATTGCCTGGCTGAGTCTGGCCTAGGGGTACGGATTGTTTCCTGGGGGATCCAGGCGTAACCATTGTGTATCCTGCAATCTGTGTAGGTCGCGAATAGTAGCGAAACTGCCTGGCTGAGATAGCCTAGAGGTACGGATTGTTTCCTGGGGGACCCAGGCGTAACCATTGTGTATCCTGCACTCTACTAGTCATCATGGCGTAACTCGTAGGGCTGAGAAAGCTTACGGATACGGATTGTTTCCTGGGGGATTCAGGCATAACCATTGTGTATCTGCGTACCATGGTCAGACAAAGGTTTTGGTTGGTTTTTTTGTTTGGATTGTACTTTCCATATCTGTTTTAAAGGTTTTTCAAGTATTTTCACTGGGTGTTGAAACAAGTATACTAAGTACTTGAAGAATTCTAGCTTTGCGCCTGATCAACGCATGGCCAGAGTCTGCAAGAACAAGGATAAACTTGTTGAAACATCGAGTTATAAAAGTATTTTCGAAAGGAAAATTTATTTCGATATAATAGTATTTTATTATAAAAGTATTATTATAAAGGTATTTATTATAAAAGTGTTTTTCCCAACAAAGAAACTTTGAATTAATATTTGAAATTTAAAATTTTATGGTTTTATTTAACGATTCGTGCCTAATACTATTCTTTTGAATCTATCTTATCTGCTCAGCTTTAGTTGTTCACCTATATTTTGTTTCCAGAATCTACCTTCCTTTCCTTTTTGAATATAATCTTTAAAATATATTTTTTATTTATATACTACATGGTTTAATAGAAAATTATAAATATTTTGGAAGTTATTAATTAAATAAAAATATTTAAAGCAAATGATTATTGATTTACTAATAATGTTTGCAAAGTGTCTTGAGGTAAATTAATAAATTTATGAATTATGGATTTAATGCTTTCAAATAACTTCCTTGTAAATATAACTAATGATGTGAATAACTATTTCCAAATAGTTTTTATATGTTTATAAAGGTGTCATTTAAACATATAAATGTTACTTATAAAGGAAGCTGGAAATTTTACAAATGGGTTTTGAAAATATTTAAAGTACTAAAGATAATGCAAATGAAGCTTTCAAATGAATATTGCAAGTAAAATTTATATAAGTTTCTTTGAATGTAGAATTTAAAGATATTATATAAATGGGAAAAAAATTGATTTGCGAAGTTTATTTATAGCAATACACTTGACAAATAAATTTGAATCCCTATGTTGGAAGTATAGTTTGAAATATTTACTTGATTTTAAAGTACTAATAGTAAAGTTTATAGGTTTATTTACTATTTAAATTTTGTATTAGAATATTCATTTTGAAACAAGTGTTTAAATTAATTATGAAGGTATGAAATTTTATACTTTGATTTAGAAATTTAATGTAAGATTTGAGTATACTATTATTTTCAGTTTAATAATATTGAGTTTATACTTATTTTAAAAATTCTAATAATTTTTTTGGATTTAAGGAACCCTATTTTAAAGCTTATTATAATGTTTGATATAAATTTCTAACATTGTTTTAGACTTTTGAAAAATCTTTGCATAATGCTTTGAGGATGTTTTAAATATATCTTATATTTTTACTAAGTGAATGAAGTTAAATGTTTTAACTAAATTTTTAGATATGTTGAAATATTTCTTTTCTCTTCAAGGGAAAATACCAAAAAACTTAATTTTTTATTCAATAACCGAATGGAGTTATTTTCAAATTTATAATAAATTTAAATATATAAGTTAAATTATTTATAAATTGATCATTTTGAATAAAATATTTCAAACTCCTCGATTCCTTCTTGTTCCTTTTCGAGGATGAAAAAGTTTTGAGTGGGGGAGACTGTAACAACCCATATTTTCATAATTAAAATATTAAATTTAATAAGGTTTTGGGCTTTAATATTGTCAGAAATTAAAATTTATGATTTATTAAATTGAATCTTATTAGACTTGAAATTTTGACTTTAAGATAAATCTTAAAACAAATAATTTAATGAGATAAAACATATAATTGGCTAATACTGATTGAATGTAATTGACTACTATACGATGTTAACGTAATTTCAATCAATTTAAATAATAAAGGTTAATAAGGAATAGAATAAATGATGTATAAATTGATGTAATCTTATGTTATTAATTGCAATTGGTTTTAATATGGAGTATGAAATCAATTATTTTGTACATAAATTTATTAATTTTGTTTGTAAAGAATAAGTTAATAGATATAGATTATTAACGTATAACCATTGTTTCATTTATTTTCTTATTATTAAATCGGTTAGAAATTTATTTGGTAATTAATGGAGAATTAACGTAATTAAAATATTACAATTGATACAAGAAGAAACGTTAACTGTTGAGTGATGAGTGTAAAACTTATGTCAATCAATTGCATTAGGGAATAGTTGATTTAATAATAAGAATGTAAATCAAAATAAAAGGATTTGTTTGAAATTTAAATATATAATGAACAGGTTTTATTACATTTGTAATTAAATGATGGAATTAAATTAGTATATAGATATTGGGTTTAACAAAGAAAATTGGATTTCAAAGGAAACAATTGGATTAATTATCTTCCCTGTATTAGGGTTTGTTTTGAGATTTAATCATTGTAAGTAATAGTAATTATATCTTGCCATTAATAAGAGATAGAAGTAAATGGTAATTAATTAATGATATGTGCAACATATGTTTTATGTTAAAAATATAATGAGAATTTCATTGACAAATATCACGTTCAAATTGTAAGCACTTAAATTTGGTACAAATATAATGATAATATGAAATTAATTGATAAAGAAATGATGTGGTTGTACAAAGTATTATTTCTGCGACTCTTTAATGGGATAATCTTTAAATATAAGTTGGTTTAATGAAAGGAACATTTATTATCAAATAAAATGGATCTTTTATTTGTGAATGTAGTTTTAATTTCATTAAGATAAAGAATAGAATGTTTGATTTAAAGGAAGAAATATAAGTATACTTGAACTGTGTTTTAGCATATAGATGGATTACAAGAGTGGAAAAATAATTTATTTAAGTAAGTTATTTATTTATCTACTGTATAAGCAACAAATTTATAAATGTGCTTAAATGACTAAAGGAAACAATTATTCTATTTTTCATCCATTTTAGTTGTCTGTTTTGAAATTTAACTTTATAAGTAACTGTAATCAATATAATTGAAATATTTCAATGAGAAGGGAAGAAAACGTTGGCTGCAATTAATAGATTTAATAAAAGAAATGCATCTTTTATGTTAAACAGAAAGGATGTTTTAATGGAAATAAAAGATCATTTTGGGAAAACCAAATTGAACGTTTTCATTTTTATGGTAAGTAATTTTATTTATTATGCATAGATAAAAAAATTAAATGCGTACAAATTTGAATATTATTTGAGTTAATGAAGTCAATTTGGTTACATTTCACAAATTGAATTTCAAAAAGGTTGTGCGATGTACATGGTCCCTTCTTTTCTTTTGTTATTAATTGTTGCATGTTTTGAGACGTATAAAAATAAAACTTTCATTTTGAACAAGAATGATTTTGGATAAAAAAATTGAATTTTAGAATAATATACACACACACTCGCACATTAATATTCAAACTTTTAAATATATCAGAGGGTTCATGGTTGTGTAAATATCGTGGAATCAATTAGAAATTACTTTTTTTTTTGCAGTTGTACATTGATTACATAAGTTTATATTCATTTTTCCATTTTATATACGGTTAAAATTTATAAATGGGTTGCATTAATGCGACCATTACAGTAACTAAAAAGTAAAGTAAATCATTTTTATAGTGCATAGGTTGATATATATTCATTAATCAATAAAATTTGTTTGAGTAACGTAAATAAATATATATTGAATGTTTGATTAATTGATTGGTCGATTGTTAATTGATTGATTGAGTTAATGTAGTGTGCACATATATTAGCATAAAACGAATGTTTTAATATGGAATTAAATAATGTAAATATATGTATATTTGGCTTTATTGATATAAATTAATTGGAGCAAGTTTTGGAATGTGGACCCAAAAGGTTTGTTTATAGGAAATAGGTGGTCCCTTAATTTACTTTACATTTATTATCACCTTGCAATCTCTCTCTTTCGTTTTCAAGTAGTCTAATAATTAAACTACTCATTCATTTCTTATAAATTAATGATTGTTTCATTTGATTTATTTATAATTAATAATTTCCACATTCTTTTCATTTGTTTCTCCTTCATTTGTTTGCTCTTTTTAAATGCTTTACCTGAAGTTTTTTCCTTTTCTGTTTTTTTTTCGTTTTAAATGCGAACATCCAAATTAATATGCATGCCATCTAATTAGCATTTACTATTTTCCGTTTCGAAAGTTTATTTTGCTTATGCATCATTAGTTCTTGTAGCTTCCTTTCATTCACAATTCTGGAAGCTTCATATTTAAAACGGAAGATTTATTTTTATCTTTATTGATATATTTATTCCTTTAGTTTACATCTTTCAATACTACAATTTAGGGCTATTCATATTTTTACTTTATTTCAATTCCTAGTTTGTTTATATATATACCTTATTAGCTTTTCATTTTTTTTCCATCTTCATTCCTGTAGCCTCATTTCTAATCTCATCTTCTGTAGCTTCATTTTTTTCAAATAAAATTTTCATCTCATTTCTTTTCACTCTTCACCTTCCTCATTCCGTTTTCATTTTTTTTCTTTTTTAAATCTCCTTCTTCTTCTTTTTTGCTTCATTTTTATGCTTTTTTTATTCTTCTTCAAATCTTCTTCTTCTTTTTCAAAGCTTCCTTTTTTTAATTCATCTTCTTCTTTAATTTTTTTCTCTTTTAAACCTTCTCTTCTTTCTATGTCTTTTTCTTCAAATCTAGATTTATACAATCTTCTCTTCCAAACTTTCTATAAAAAAAAAAGATTAAGATAGCAAGGAAACGAAATAAAATGAGAAAGTAGTTGCAGATCCAAATCTGGCTAGAAAAGGGAAAGCAAAAATGTGAGTGATTCAACCCACTCACGCAATACTAAAAATTCCATTGCAAGTTAAGTAAAATATATGACGTGGTATATAATTTTTTTTTAAGTTTGTTGATTTAAGTTCACATTTGAATTGATATTGAATCTGAATTGACATTTAATTTTATATTGGAATTTAATTGATAGTTAGACCCCGATATTGATAACTATTATATGTTGAAATATATTGGTTGATTTGGATGTTGTTTGAAATGGATGCTTATTGATTGATATGTTGGATGTATGGTTGTTTGTTTATTGTAATATGTCCCTGTTATCACCTTCTATATTATTGACATCATTTAAGTGGTCCTCTGAATCATTTTAGAATTGGATAATTAAGACAATTAAATTATGGGTTGAAATGATATATACCCGTACAATTTCTTGAATTTGGATTATTTATTAAAATTGAATTATTTAAAAAGTTTATGTTATTAATTTAAACTTCGGATTTATTTTAAATAAAGTGGTTAAAAATTGGTATTTCAAATTATTTGAAGTCCCGTAAATTACTGCACTCACGATGTACACTTGATAGGAGATGAAAAATCCCATAACCTCTCTGAAGCCATTGCACTCATATTTTTATTTGAGATTGATTTGACTTACAGAAGAATTTTTAGTTCTGACTCGAGTGTATTGTTTTTCATTATGCTCGGGTCAGTCTGAGCTTTTTCAGTGTATTGAAGACCATTTTATTTTCCGGAGGACGAAGACGAAGATGAAGATTCAGTATTATTGCTATTTATTATTATTATTCCACAGCTGCATTATATTTTTATTTTCTGATGTATGTATAACCTTGATTTGAATTGTAAAAGTATAATCAAATGTCATTTGTAAAACAGCTTCATGAACTGTTTATTTGATTATTATATTTTGTCATTCCGCTGCGAGATTCTCTGTTTTATTTTTCCTTCTTTTCTATTATTTTCTTATTTACCCATTAACAATCCTCCATTTGAATGGTGTGAATCAGACATGTGTGGTTTATTGTCGATTTAAATCGTCCAAAAAGGTGGATCGTTACACTCTTAAACCCATTTATTTGGGTCAAAACGAATGTTACGTAAAACATCGTTACGACAACCCAAAATCACTAGTATAGGGATTCGAGATTAAGATAGATATATAAACCCCAATACTATACACAACTTTTCCTTTCGGAAATCATTTACTATAACAACAATGTTATAGTCCACCATTTCCTTCTATTTCTTGAAAACGTCTATTTCAACAATGAATGTTGAAATCTATGGTTTCGATACTTAATACATTTTAAAACATTATTGAATCGTTTTAATTCTATTTAAAATATTACTTTCCCAAAATATTCCTTTAATATATTATTCACTGTCCAAAATCATGAATATACTTCGTTAACCAAATTCAATTTCTACATATTTTATTTAAAGGATTATCCACTGTCCCAAATCGTGGATATATCTCCTTTAATAAGCTATAATAATTAAACTTATTGAAATAAGTCGATTTCGGATTTATAAAACAATGTTTATAAATTCCATTTATACTTTGTAATAACTTCAACTTATAAAATCACTTTATTAACAAATTCTATCCATATTCCGTTTACACGCCAAAATCCAATTTATAAGTTAATTACTTATAAATCTTTTATTTTACAAAATCTATTCATTTTATAACTTCACAATTTATAAATCTATAGATTTCATCCACTTATGGAATCCATTTATACTTCATTTTAACACTTATAAAAACTCATTTTATAATTCCAATATTTTAATTTGTATATATCGATTTTAAAAATCTTTTATATAAATCATTTATAATAATTCAAAAATCCCAATTTAAACCATTTTATAAGTTAATCAGCTACTTATTTCAAAAATCACATTTCGGTTATATTTCACAAAAATCAAATTTTTTATAACATAAAAATTACAACGTTTATTTATTTAAAATGAATCAATTCTAAAATTAAATTTTATTATGAATTCTCAACTTAAATTTTCAAAAATCAAATTTTATTTATTTTCGGCATCTAACAATGCCAAAAATATATTCGACCAAAATTTAGCCTTTAACGATTTCAATCACAAAGATAATCATGCAGATTATAAATAGATCAACACACAACATTGAAACCAATCCAATCATTTGAGGAATCCAGTTGGATCCCTCCAACCTGTTTCCCTGCATCCAAAGATGTTAGCACAATACCAATTCCGCTTCAAGACGGAATATCGCGGTATATGGGATTTATAAAATATTATCCGCTATTATGCGGCGCAATAGGGCCTTATCCGCTATATAATGTGGGAAATCAACTCTAAGTACATATATAATACCAATTCCATTTCAAGATGGAATATCGCGGTATATGTGTTTAATAAATAACCTCCGCTTAATATGCGACGTATAGGGTCTATTTCAAACAATAGATAATAACTATCATTCAATCACACGATCAAGCAATTTTAAATCTAACTATTTAAAATTTAAATCGAAACAATTCGATTGAGTGAGAAGTTCTCATCTTGAGTTTCCGATAACAGTTGTAGCGTTTTATTTCGAATAAAATTAAACGTGCGTTTAATTTTACCCAAAATTTTCACTAGCTCCAAACGACTCCAAACCTTCTCCACTGCGTAGTGCTCGACAAAAGGAACCTGACGCAAGTCGTTTCGTAATTTTCCGACCTCGTATGAACAAGTTATCAAATTTTAAAGATCACACGATTTTAAGTATAAATAAATTTACACTTTTATTTTAATTTTAAACCAGCTGATCTGGACCGTTCGATCCCCCTGCACGCATCAAGGCCGTAGAACGCACCCTCTCCTTCATCAATTAAAACATGCACCCATGAACCCATTAGCCGTCGACTTCCCCAAATTCACGCGACTGAGCGTTTCCAAGTCGATCAACCACCACCAGAGCGTTCGCCCACTCGAGCTTCACCCACGACAGCGATCTCGGCGAACTCAGCTACACCAGCTGCCTAGAAAATCATGCGCAACTAATCACGAACGCACGCCAAAAACTCCGCCTATGGTCGATGATTCGTCGACCCACCGTATGGATCTAAAGTACTCGACGAGTGCTACAACTTTGTAGTTGAACACTTCTGATAAATGTTTACCGATTGAGAGAGATTAAAGGAAGAAGTTTGAAAATTTTCGGCCATTGGTAGATATGGAGGCGGTTGGAGTAAATTAGGGTTAGGGTTGCAATGAAATGAAGGAGGGTTCCTTTTATAGAATTCCAACGAAAAACACTATTCACTCCAAATTTCCGAACTCCAAATCTCGCGCGGTGACCGGCGTTTCTAGGGTTTACCCTCGTTCCGGACACAATGGAATAGGTTTCGGAGGCTAATTGAATCATATGTGCGAGTTATGGAAATAAACGATCAAATTTAATTTAAATCGATTAAACCAAATTTCTATGCGTTTTGGCTTGCCCCAGACAAACCGTAAATTCGATTGACGCGAAATTTCAAATATTACAATAATATAACATTACGGATCCGATGAAACTAGTTTCGTCGAAATCCGAGACTGTTTGAAAATTGGCTATTTTAACTCGTCGATTAAATATTAAAATATTCAATTTTCACAAATTAACTTTTAATTTAATTTTAAAAGTTCACAACATTGTTCTAACTCCAATATGATTTAATATAACTTTATAAATCATTTTTAATCACATTAAACCCAATTTCCAATTATTTCTGTAATTTCAAATATTAATTTGTCGATTTAATTATCCAATTAAATCTAAATATTCGAAAAATAAATTATTCGACTTACAAATTTTACTTGTTGATATTTAAAATCAATTAAATATCTGAATTTCAAATGACAGAAATTCTGGGTCGTTACAAGTCCCCAGAGTGCGGATTGGAGTACTCTAAGTCCCCGGAGCACGGACTCGAGTATAAACGACCAAAATCTCCAAGTCCCCAGAGTGCGGACTGGAGTACTCTTAGTCCTTGCAGCGTGGACTCGAGTGTAAACGATTCAAAACTCCAAGTCCCTGGAGTGCGGACTCGAGTATAAACGATTCAAAACTCCAAGTCCCCAGAGTGCGAACTGGAGTACTCTAATTCCTCGGAGTGCGGACTCGAGTATAAACGATTCAAAACTCCAAGTCCCCGGAGTGCGGACTGGAGTACTCTAAGTCCCCGGAGCGCGGACTCGAGTATAAACGACTCAAAATCTCCAAGTCCCCAGAATGCGGACTGGAGTACTCTAAGTCCCCGAAGCGCGGACTCGAGTATAAACGACTCAAAACTCCAAGTCCCCAGAGTATGGACTGGAGTACTCTAAGTCCCCGGAGTGCGGACTCGAGTATAAACAATTTAAAAATCCAAGTCTCCAGAGTGTGGACTGGAGTACTCTAAGTCCCCGTAGTGCGGACCTGAGTATAAACGATTCAAAACTCCAAGTCCTCGGAGTGCGGACTGGAGTACTCTAAGTCCCCGGAGCGCAGACTCGAGTATAAACGACTCCAATCTCCAAGTCCCAGAGCGTGGATTGGTAGACTCTAAGTCCCCGATGTGCGGACTAAAAAATATTCTAAGTGCTCAAAGCACTGAAGGAAAAATGAACAACTCTCAAAGAATCTTCGAGTTATATGAAGGTGAACCGAGAAGTCCATCTTATTCACAACAGCTTGGGCGTTAATAATCACAAAAAAACTGAACGATAAGAGTCTTTTGTAAGACGGAAAAAGGAACTAAACTTTCAAAAATAAGTTTCTACTACAAACCCCTCAAGTTCGGAGTCGACAACCTATTTACAAGAACTACGAAAGTAGATGAAAATAATTACATAACTTAAACTAACTCTCGTTGAACGACAGTAATGATTACTTCTTGTGCTTCTTCGACTTCTTCACCTCCGTTGTCCTCTCAGACGCTCCTCTCCTCTGCGTTTACCCTTGGTACCCTTCTTTGATGGAGGGGTACCAACTGAAGAAGTACGGGGAACATCCATGGGCTTGGACCCGCCAGGAAGGATGACCTTCAACGGCTTGTTCAAAGGATCGTCCAGGTCCACAACTCGAGGCTCGACTTTGATCTTGACCGTCTTCTCCTTCTCTTTCTCGATCTGCTCCTTCATGCTCAATTTGGATGTGTGCTCAGCGACGCCTGTAATTTCTACTTCATAACCCCCGTCGGTAGGAGAGGAAGTTTCAGATTTGTCCTTATCAAGCGCTACGATCACCTGAGCATCCGGACCAGTAGCCTCCCCCGCGTGAGTAGCCTCACTTGTTTTCTCCTCCACTTCCTTAGCGACATCGCTCCTCGGAGTAGGCTCAAGATCAGAACGGCCTGCATAAAATCACGAAAAGAAAGTATTAGAATACGATAGCTTCGTGTGGGAAATGAAAGCTCTTGGAATGTAAAAGAAAAAGAGTTGCCTATCAGGTTTCGGCTGGCCCTCAGCCGTCAAGGGGGTCTCACCCTCCAGAATAGGGGACAAAACATGAACACCAAGGCCGGGGTCCTCCGGGTCATTGCTAATGTGCTGTTCAAAAGGATCGAGTATCGGCCGACTGGTCGGCTGGGTAGGCACACAAGCTGGAGACTCAATCCCGGATGGACCGGCGATAACTTCTTTTCCTTTTGTGGAAGGGAAGCCTTTGCAATAAATAGATTTAGCCGCTGACAGGTCCGAAGGCTCATTTCCCTTGAGGAATTCTTTTATCAAGGCCCCCTCGTCAACCTCCTCAATACTGTGTTCGGCCTTTTTGATTTCAATTAAAGTCTCCCACGCCTCAGCAAAGATTCGAGATAGCCCTCGCCCAGAAAAGTCAAGTCTCAATGCATGAGAACGCGGGCATTGAATTCAGCGATTAGCGGGTCAAACATGCTTTTGACCTCCTCCCTACCTTCTTCTCTAGCCGCCTCAAGACGGGAGTCGATATCCATGGATGCTATCTTCTTGCCCTCTTCACGGGCTTTGCTCTTTAACGTCTCGACTTTGGAAAGCTCATCCTCAAGTTTCTCCTTTAAGAGTCGAGTAGCAACGATCTCATCACAGTACCGTTGTGGCTCTTCTTGAGCAGCCGTTTTCTCCTCTTTCTCTTTACGGAGCTTCTCCTTAGGTTCTTTAACCCGGAGACAGAATGCATCCCTCTCTTTTTATACCGAATCTTTTTCCAAAACCAAAGCCCCACAGCAATGTACTGCCTCGTCGAGTTCTTTTTTGTGAGTTGATTCCAGATGAGTTATGGATTCGACGGTGTCCTTGGCGCTCTGCTGGACGGCCTCAAGTTCAGACTTGTAAGTCGCAATCTCTTCGTCCTGAGCTTTAATGATATCTTTGTCGTGGATAGCCTCAAGCTTCAGGCGATCAATCTCATGTTGGCGCTCCATGGATACTTCAGAAAGTTTTTCAGCCAAATGAACAAACGCGTCATGTTGAATGTAGACGTCATTAGTACAGGCGATGGCGCTCTGCTTAACATGTCTGGGAATAGGATGAATCGCTGAGAAGAATTTCAGGCCATCAAAGCAGATTTTTGAAAATTTATCTTTAAGCTCGGCCAGCCTCTCCGATACTGTTGGATCTGTTGCAGGAGCAGGAGGAGACGGCTTTGAAAGTTCATCTCTCCTGTGAGGATCTGGGACGTCGTGTGGAAGAGGAGTCAGAGTGTTGATCCCGGGAGACATCGGATTACGACCCCTTATACCCGTGCTTATCTTTGCTTTGTTCCGAGTGAGAAGAGGGATGTTGGTGGTACTTGGGATGATAATATGTTTTCTTCCGAGATGATGAGTCCCGGGAATGATAATCCCTATCGCCATTACCGTCTCTGTCCCGACGTCTCCCGAAACCTGAGTCACGTCCAGAGTGATAGAAAACATACGGCCCGCGGAGGCGATTAATGTCGTGTGTACGTCGCATGTCACCTGTACGAAATTTGATAAATGATGAGTTAGCAATAAGAAGAGTGATAACGAGAATTTAAGTGCAACATGAAGTGCAAGCGCATGTGCATGTCCTAGTGTTTTCCCCCGACGGACCAGTTGCTTTACTAATGGGAGTTTTTTCTCCCTGACTTTGGGCTAGAGCACCTGCATCGCCTCTGATGGGCGAGTGAAGTTTAAATGCCTCCGGATCGTCAAAGTCGTAATTTAGCATATCATCGGGAATGGAGAGGTTCGATAGGCCCTTTAAAGAACTTTCTACGTGATGTGAAGAAGCCTCCTTCTCTGTCGGAATGAGCGTAACTTTGAAAGTTCCGCCAACTCTCTCCTTCCTTATCTTGTACGTCAATTTCCTTTTCCCCTTTGAAGGGGAAGATGACGTTTCGATGTCATGCACTCCGACTATCAGATCCTGAGAAGGACCCACGTTCTCACCCTGTGCTTCGGGTGTTTCATTCTCTTTAATTTCCTCCTCTTCGGGTGCGTCAGGGGTGTGACGTGATGACTCAACTAATTTTTTCCCTTTGCCAAAGGCAGGCCTGGGTAGGGTAGCGCCTTGCGGAAGGCTTATCTGACGGCCTACTGCCAACAGCCCAAACCTTGTAAGCAACTCATTCGAAATGAGAGTTTGAATGTCTCTTTCTTCGGCAGGAAGGGCTCAAATAGCCTTGACGGCCTCAGAGTATCCGCAACCATCAGGACGCAGGTTGATACCTGAAAAGATGAAACAAGAGTTAGAAAAGGCATAGCCCCGACCAAGCACAAACATCGATCCAGAGAAAAGACCTACTTCCTTCAACCCATCTCCTCACGAAACCAGGAGGGCAACGCACATAGAACCATTCCTGTTTGTACAGGGCAAATTTGCTCCACGCCCCGGTTAAAATCTGGCATTTGTGATGCGGCTCGAGGAACACAAAAGTGGGGCTATCTCTCCGCTTCTTGATCATATATATATATATATATATATACATATCTGATGTCGTACGAAGTTGGGGGCCTAGAGAGGACGGTCATGAAGAGGATGTAGGTACCGTAGATAAATGCATGGCCGTTCGGGTGCAATTTCGATGGGGCAATGTCAATGTATTGCATCACATCTCGAAGAAATAAATTGAACGGTGGCACGCTGCCAACCCAGCACATGAATTTATTACACGCCGTGTATCCAATTAGGGACAAGTGTGGACAATCGTGCCCGATGGAACTAGCACGTCGTCGACAGGGATTCCATGGATAGAGCATATTCGCTGGAGCGCAACTTCATTGACCTTCGAAGCCTGAGAATCAACAGGGTTATCCAAGAAAACTGCTGCCTCCAGAGCGTCGGGAGCCAGGTTGTGGGCAGGGGAGGTTGACGGATTTGAAATATCCGCGACTTCTTGTTTTGAAGACGGCCCAGGTCTATCTGAGATCGTGGCGGAGCTAGACTTCTTAGACATCTCCGATAAATATTAAGTTTGGCAGAGCACCTGTTTGAGCTATACTCGAAAAATAATCGGCGTTAGACTTAACAACATAAATTCCCCCCATGCGGTGTGTGAACTAGTGCAATCATTCAAATGTAAATGCTGAGAAATTATAGGTCACAGAGTTGATGGTATAAGTTGAGCTTTGAACTGTCGTCTTCGAGGACCGTCATCGCTGACCATCTCCGAAAACCAGCCTTGCAACGTTTTAAATTTTGAACTCGGACGTTGGCACTGCATGCCAAAAGCTTTTGTCTATTCTTATTTACTTCAGTTCAGGCTTATGACGATTGGAACAGGGAAATTATCAGTCCAGATTAGTTTGATATGCCAGTTTGCTAGGTCCATGTCTTTGTTTTTGTCTTATGTTCAGGCAAAGTTAAAATGTTGTTCGGCCCAAGTATCGACCGACCAAACTATCGTTAGGCCTATCTATCGTTCGGCCTGAATATTGCTTGGCCAAATTTGCGTTCGGCCTAACTATTGGTCGACCTAAGTATCGACCGGCCTAACTATTGGTCGACCTAAGTATCGACCGGCCAAACTACCATCCGGCCTAGCTAACGCTCAGCCTGAATATTGGTCGGCCAAACTTTCATTCGGCCTAACTATTGGTCGGCCTAAGTTCTGTTCGGCCGAAATAATGTTCGGCATCCTATCTAATTCGTACTCCCTTCCTATCCTTCCATTCCACTGCTCGGCATGTGGTGAATCATGCCGAACCAGAGTTACGCCGAGCCCCAACACTCGACACTCCGTCCTTAACAACAGTTTCATTTTTCTTCTCATCCTCCATCCACGCCGAACAACAAGGACGGATCGTTCGGCGAGTCATACCAGACCATGTTATTCGGCATCCTAGCCAATTCCTTCTCCTCCCCTATTCTTTCCCTCCAATCTCATTCGGCACGAGAGAACCATGTCGAACCACGATACATCTCTCAACAACTCCCTCGTGCGCTCATCTCCGAACATTTTCTTCCACATCATCTAGCCCTAGAAAACATCCTAATCACAGTTCGATTCTTTCACCATGCAACACCTATCAGCTTCGGTTCGAATGTTCTAATTATGAACTTGAGCCTCTTATTAAAAAATTTTAATCAGGGAAAAGATTTAAATAGGTGGATCAGTACCTAGTTAGCAGATCGAGACTTGGGAGAATGCCGGATGGATTGGGAAGGATTGTTAATCTTTAGTGTCCGTTAACAAGCGTGGTTCACGAGTACAAAATAGTAGAGGTGGAAGTGAAAAAGAGAAGAAGATGGAGAAGGCCGGCCTTTATAGGGAAGAAGAGGAAGTCGAAGAGGCCATGACCGTCAGAACCGCTCAAAACAAAGTCGTTCGACACACATGGAGCATTCGGCCTCAGCTATTCTGTTCGGCATTTGCATTACGTTCGACACACACCACCTCACCTGGTATACGCAAGAAAACAACCTCTGAGAGAAATGGGCCAAGGTTCGAAGCGAAGCACAGAGGACACATAATTCAAAGCGCATCACGTTCGGTCACGTGATGCACTTTGGGGGGCAAGTGTTTCCTGGAGATTTGACCAGGCAACTAGGTACTCAGCATTAGCACACTGTTCGGCTATTTATGGATCATTCGACATCTACGTACCATTCGGCATTCTGAACGCTCGGCGCCAATGGTTCGTCTGGCATTCACGTTCGAATAACATTCGTGATCACTCGGCATCCAAGAGCGCTCGGCATCCAGGAGCGCTTGGCATCTAGGAGCGTTCGACAATCCAAGGACGTTCGGCATACAAGGAACGTTCGGCTTCCATAGACGTTTGGCAATCCAGGGACGTTCGGCATACAAGAAACGTTCGGCTTTCATAGACGTTCGGCAATCCAGGGACGTTCGGCATACAAGGAACGTTCGATATACAAGGAACGTTCGGTTTCCGTGGACGTTTGGCATTCAGGGTCACTCGGCGTTCCAGAGATGTTCGGCACGGCTGGGTCGAATGGCATTTAAGAGCGTTTGGCTTCTAGAGCGCTCGACATTCATGCTTCTCACGGCATTCGTGGACCGTTCAACATTCCAGCCTCGTTCGACTTTTTCCTCGTTCGACATCGATTCTCGTTCGGCCTGCGCACCTCGCTCAACACACCGCATCGTTTGGCATGAAGATAATGGTTCGGCATTTGGCCATTCGGCATGTTCGGGTCGGCACGCAGAGCTTACTCCATTTGGGCCGAGGTATTCAGCTACCAAGCCCACCAGGGAAGTCCAACCCACCTTCTCTATAAATAGAGAGGCAATGGCACAGTGAAAGGGATCGGTTTTTTCGAGAACACTGGTGAAACTCTGTCGTATTCAACAATCGCTCAAGACTTAATCTTTTACTTTGCAATTGTATTTAAGTAACTGGAAACGGATTGTATCTGTAATCAACTATCAAGGAAAGCAATAGAAATCAACTTCAAAGTGGACGTAGGCAGTTACGCCGAACCACTATAAATTTGGTGTTCTTGTTCTCTGCATTTAAATTTACATACTGTCTTCTGTTTTAATTTACTATCTTCATCAATCTCTCTACACAATCTCTCTTAAGGGTGTTAGTGGCTAATTTTGGTGCTAACATTTAAAATCAACTTTAATATTTTCCATAAAAAACCGTTTGTTATTTTTTTAGGTCAACCCATAAACATCTTTCAATATAACACTCTAAGGTAAAGAGGTCGATAGGTTGACTCAGTTTAAAAAAACCTATAATTTATTAGGCCTCCATCTAAAATTTGAAAAGTAAAATAAAATTTTGTTTTTATGTACTCTTAGGATATAAAGGAGTATTATACAAGTAAATAAAGTGGTGTAAATTTCTATTTGATGTTTTATAAAGAAATGACTTTATAAAATATTTTTAAACTTAGGTGGGAATTGACTAAATATTCCGTAAACTATTTTAGTGTTGAATAAAATACTAAATAGAAAATATAAGTGATTTTGAAAAATAAGTGTAGATAAGAAACCAATAATTTCAAAGAATGCTTTTAATTTTGTCCGAGGGAGTTTGGATGATCTTCTAGGCAATAACCAAAGGTTGATCAGCAAAATAGCATGCTAGGAAATTATCTATATTCATGGACAATCAAAATTTTTTTGAACCTAAGCTAATATTTGGTTGTTAGACATTTAACATTTTAAATAATGTTTAGTGTTATTTATTCCTTTATGGAATTTGATTGATTGGTCGTGTAATTTTATACCATTGTTTATGAAATTCGAATTTATAGATAGAGATTTTTGAATTGTTTTTTATTAGGATATAAATCCCGGAGCTTTGGAAAAGATAATTTCAAAAAAATTGAAAAAAGAAATAGTAAATATATTGTTCTGAAAAATATAGATGATGTGTTATTATTTCAAACGTTTGAAAAGAATATTTTTGAAGTGATTTTTCAATTGTTTATTATGACTAAATTGGGAATTGGGGATTTTTCGATCCGGAAGACTTGCCGGGTATATTTCTTTACTATAGTTGTTGTTTTAGGAGGAACCAGAATATCGTTAGATGCTCCATGTTGATTCGATTCTAGAGCTATATCATGCTTCGATAGGGAGAGCCCATTCCTTGTCATAATTGATTTTGGATATAGTTCTTTATAGGATCGATTTCACCCTAGAGGGGGGTGAATATGGTGATACTATTGATTATAAAAATTTAATGCGAAAGTATATAAAATATATAGCAGAATAATAGCAGCATAGATAATAGCATAATAATAAAAAGCAGAAATAGAACAACACATAATTTACCTAGCTTTGGCAAAAACCATGCCTATGTGCTGCCCCCAAGGTTTCTACTAGAAAATAAGCAGTTAGACACTTACACACGTAAACTCGTAACACCCGCTACTGACTAACCTAACTCTATGCTCAAAACCCTTCTACAACTCAGCCATTGAGTTGAGAATTTTCAACAATTAAAAACAATAAAAATCAGAAACCCTATTTTAAAAAAATAGCCTAAAAAGATTAAGCTGGCCGAAAATAAATAATATTGATAAATATTATTCCTCTTTTCCCTTTTATATCTTCGGCCGACTTCTTGTTCTTATTTGTGATAATGGCTGCTTCAATTTTCGTTCGTTCCTCTTCAACTAAATTAGGGTTTCTGTGAAATTCGAAGAAGCCGACTTCAAATGCTCGATCGAGTAGACGATTCAGCATTCCTTGCTTGTCGATCGATGGTCTCTTTTATTTACTTTAGCTGCTTCAAATTTGATCGAGTTCGAACTTACTTTGGTATGTAATTTCCTTTTTGATTTTCTGAATAATTTGCTTGAATTCGATTCTTTAGGCCAATGATGTTAATCGTTTATATAGGATTCGAATTCCTATTTTTTCGTTCATCTGATAATTTGCTTCAATTAGTCTCACCACTTGATTATGATTGATGCTGTGATTTGTTCCTGACTTTTTCAATTCGTATATGTTGTGATTGGTTGGTTATCACGGCTTTGGTTTCTGACTTGTTCGACTTCCTTGGTCATCACGGCTCTGACTTGATTTTGAGCTGCATATGTATTCATTGACTTCCACGGCTTTGAATTCTCTAACAATGTTGATTTATCTTGACTTTGATCGTAGTTGATTTTCTGAAAATATTTGCTTCCGGCATTACTTTGAATTATTCCTCTGTAAGTTGAATTCGGCCGGTGACTTGATTTATGAAATTTTGACTTTGTTAATTCGTGTTCCTCATGTTATCTGACTTCAGTCATTTGGAACCTTATGGCTTCACAGTGTTTACTGGTTTGAACCGTGACTTGATGTAGTCTTATTCAAGCTGCGTTTATGTATACATGTTGTTTCATTTGTTCACTGGTCTTCATGTAGCTTGCTGTCTCATGTGCAGTTTGTAATTTGTCGAGCACCATTTATATACATACATATGTATGTGTGTGTGTGTATGTGTTGTGCGTTGCATTTTCCACTGCCATGTGCTTCAATATGCACTGTCTTTTTGTGTACTGCCCTGGTGCACTTGTAGATGCATATATATATGTCTGTGTTGCTCTGCCTACTGCCATGTAGCCACCCTACCTTCACTTAATTGTTGTATGCCTCTGTTGTAGTTTGCATTTGGTTTTTCATGTTTGTACATGTCTGAACTTGTGCTAATATGTGTTTAATATGCATGCATATAGATTTTGCAGCTCTGGTCATTGTGTACATGTGTGATTGTATTTTTTCCTTGTTAGTTGTTGGTCCGATTCTCCTCAGTTGATTGCATTGGTCATTGTATATCTATGCTCCGATCCTTTGATTCATTTGATTGTTATGTGTATAACATGTGTATATATATATGTCTTTGAGCCTGGGCAGCCCTTGTTGTCTGGATTAGTGTAGTTTCATTGTGGCTTTGCTTTGAATTTCATCTCTTATGAAACTGCTTTGAGTCTTCTGCACTATGCACTTTGTTGCACTATATATTCCAGTGTGCCTTTGTGTCTTTGATCATAGCATTCATGTGTACATTTGGATTTTTTGGTCCGCAAATATGTTGAACCCAGCTTATAGCTCGGGTTTGACCTTGTGTGACTTTATTTGTATTTCACTTGAGTTGAACCCGACTTTTGATTTGGGTTTGACCTTGTGCTCACCTGTCCCTATAATTTTATCAAGTGTATATCGGTGTGCACGGCCCTGTGGCATGTACAGTGATACGTTGTGCATGTCACAAGTTGTTCGTGTTTGATGAATTCAAAATTAAATGATGACGAACAACCCAAATAACCGAGGCAAATAATATTTTCAAAATACATATTTTATTTATACTCCAAAATATTTTCTTTTTCAATTTTACCGTGTTAGTGTTTATTTTGCAGATTGCTCAGATGCTAGATTCAAACTGGAATAGAGTTGAAGATAAAATACAAGTGAATGAGTGCTATGTAGTGAGGTGCTAATGTAAGTGATAAATTGTGATGTAATCAAATTTGTATTGTAATTGACATTTGTATAAATATAGTGAGAGCTCAAATTTGTATTATTCAAAATTGTAATAAAATATTTATTTGAATAAAATATCCGTTTGAATTTAAATTCTGTGTTATTTATTTTTTCAGCAAATATTTATTTAACTATGTGAAAATAAAATAGTACAATAACAAATACATTTAATGAATATATCTATGTTTATTATCATCAAACAACAATCATATACTAGCATATTCAACAATCTCCCCCTTTTGATGATAATAAACATATATTTAAGATTTTGAGTTTATTAAATGTATTTGGTCATTCAGTTTGCTCCCCCTATTTGAATGCTCCCTCTCTACATAAAGCTCCCCCTTCGTATATGCATGAAAATAAATAAAAATATGCAAATGAGCCTAGATGCATATAGAAAATACAAAATAAAATATTTGACCTTTATTTACCAAAATCTTAACTTTTCTCTCCCCCTTGTATTATATGCAAAAGAGTAATAGTTTTTGAAAAATAGAGATAAAGTGATAGACATTAATATAACATTAAAACTCAATCGAATATAAATATTAAATTCCAATAAAAAATCAAACAAAAACCATAAAACCCTGTTAGGTGCATATTCCACTTTAGAATGATAGGAATGAAGTCATTATGTAAAACCATATAGTTGTGTCTATTTGTGGTATATTTATATCAAGAATTTGAATATCTACTAACCATGCATAACCGCTCGGACTTTTAAATGAGATTAGTAGTATTCCAAATTTTTAAAAGAAAAATAAATGAATTCAAGTATCTTCTAACCACGCATAACCGTGAGGACTTTTAAATGGATTACAATCAACTTGTCTATTTAATTAATCAATTTTGATATGCGTTTCATACATGCATAACCGCGAGGACTTTTAAATGAGCATGAAAGCACATAATAAAATATTCCAAGTAATTCACCCATGCATAACCGCGAGGACTTTTAAATGAAAGTGAATACTTTGGATGTTTTTATTGCTAAAAAATATAATAAATTGAAAAACGAATGATTTCCCGTTTAAAATACCACATATTGACATAGTATATTGGATTTTGATGAGTGATGGTCGATAGAAATATGATAGAAATAGAAATGGTCAAGAAATTTTTCTAACAAATTTTTTAATACCTATTGTTTAAATTTCTAAAGAAATTTACTAAATATACTGTCTCAAGTTGTAATATATGATTAATGTCAACACTCATCACTTTTTCAATCACTATTTGTCTTTTCGATACTTAGTAGGGAGTTAGATAAGTTAGTGTAGTCATTTAAAGTCAAATCCAAGGACAATTATGAAATCAAATTTTCCAAAAATGACTAATCTGAAATAAGGTCAACAAAAATGATTTTCTAGAAGGAGTTTTAGAAAAATGTCTGCTATTCGAAAATTATTTCAAGTGAAAAATATGCAGATATTTTCTTTGAAAAACGATGCAGCTACTAAATGTCTAAACATAAGTCGTGTTTCACTGGTAATTTTGCCATCAACTAAATTACCAGTGTAATCTGCATCTGAATTTCTCTTAGACTCAAATTTATCATTAGATAGATATCAAGGACTAGACTATGATGTGTGCAACAAAATATCTTAAAATCATTTTTAATAGCTTTTAAATGAAACTGAATTGAAGCCGTGCAAATAAACAGTGGATAACAAGTCTAGAATCAATAGAATAAATGAATATATCCATAAGTATCAAGAGTAATCATCAACTAATAAAACATCATTAGTCCAAGAAAATCTACATGAAATATTTGACGATTGGCCATAAGAATAAAAAATAAGAACAAGTCAAATAAGAACATATCAAATAAGAATAAGTCAGAATCAAAATCAACATTTATATCTTCATCACAAAACTAGCTGATTTAAATCAAATTATGGTGTAGATTGTAACATTTAATAAATCATTTAAGATATATATACCGTTACCTCTTTTACCTTTGTGATAATTTTTCATTGTTGTCCATTGTGATTCTGTCACATTTGTACTAGGCTAAGGAACTTTGATTTGTCGTCCGTTGTGTGTTTGGAACTACCAGAATACAGATAACACTGTTGTTGTTCCTTAGCCTACCGCCATACCTACACAAGAGAAGATTTTTGTGACCTATTTATTTTTATACGTCCATGGTTGTTAGTGGCAAAAGATTTTGAAAAATATATTTGAATAGACCCAAAACTATTTATATATGTTCCTTTTGGCACCCATATTTATTTAACTTTAAGGAATTTTATATTTGTGCCTTTTGGAACCCAAATCGGAATAGTTTTCATGTGTTTGGGTCTATACCAACAAATATTTTGATTGTGTCCAGTTTTCCCACATATTGTGCACTTTGAATTGATTTGATTAATTACAGTTCTAGCACGTTCAGATTCATTATACCCAAGTCATTGTCTAACAATATTAGTTTGATTCCCTAATAGCATATTTAGTGATTTTTCACCTTTGGAAAATTTTTCTAAAATTGTAGACAATGTTGGACTTGTGTTTTGAGAGATTTGTTTTCGTTCAGTAATTGTGTGCACTTTTTAATGGAATTTCCTCTCCTTGTATTTTCGCTTTCTTTCAAAATCCGAATTTCATTTTCAAGTGATTTCATTTTAATTTTTGATTTTTTCATTTCTTCTTCAAATGATGGACACTTATCACACTTAGGGTTCTTTCTTTGATAGTTTTTAGCCAATTGGTAAAGCTGTTTATTAAATTCTATCAAAGTATCTCTTTGAGATTTAATTTTAGTATACTTCTCCCTAAGTCTTTCAAAACAGCCATTTACTTCGTGGAAATATATAAGTAATTCTGAGTGAGCGAGTTTTGATACCTCGCTTCGCTCGTCATTGTCGCTATCAATTATATCACCTCGTAGGCACAGATATGCTCTTTCACTCTCACTATTAGTGCTTTTACAATAATCATCACTTTTATTCCACGTAGCTGTAAAATTTCTTCTTTTCAGTTTCTTCCCTTGGTCGAGTTGAATTCGGGGATAATTGGCTTGATACGACAGGGTTTATTGCACTTGTCACATATGATTTTCTGCACTTCTGAGTTGTCTAGTGATTTGACTATTCTGCTTTTCAATTTCTGGTTTAGAGCTGGATCTGTATTTGCGGTTCCACTTTTTGAATCTCTTTATTAGTAGCGCCAGCTTAGCTGCTCCATCATCATCATCATCCTCATCACTGCTACCTTTTACCAATCCTATTAAGCATATTTTCTTAACTGAGTCGATTATGGAGGATTTCTCATTGCTGTTGACTTTTACACCATATATTGCATCAAAAGTATTCCAGATTTCCTGTGCATTTTCACAATGAGAGATAAAGTTAAAATTATCTTGATTAATATGAGAATATAGTATATGCATAGTAAGAGCATTAATCGAAGTAATTTTCTCGTCTATTATATCACACCCATTTTCAACAATATCCTAACATTTAATATTAACAGATTTATAATAAATTCCATTTTCAATTTCCAATTCAAAAAATCTGTTATATCAAAAATAGGAGGAATAATATTGGATTGACCTCAGCAAAGGCATAAAGAAGCCATTTTTAAAAATTCAAATTTTAAAATAAAAATTGGTTATTGACAAATCAAAATTTTAAAACAAAAATGGCTTTTGAACTTCGCTTTGGTCCCACTTGTAGGATCGATTTCATCATGGAGGGATTGAATAGGATGATACCACTAATTATAAAAATAATGTGGAAGTATATATAATAATTTCAACACAGATATAGCAGAATAATAACAACAGATAATATCAGAATAATAAAAGCAGAAATAGAACAACACATAATTTACCCAGCTTTGGCGAAACTCTGCCTCCGTGCTACCCCCAAGGTTTCTACTTACATACGTAAAATTACGACACCCGCTATCGACTAACCTAACTCTAAGCTCAAAACCCTACCACAACTCAGCCACCGTGTTGCGAGTTCTCAAACTACACCACCGTAGTTTGTCCCCTAGTCACACGACTAGACTTTACAAATGTTTAAAAAGAAATATAAATTAAAAAATTAAAAATAATAAAAATTAAAAACCCTATTTTAAAAATATCCCAAAAGGATTAAGCCGGCCCAAAATAAAAAAAATTGATAAAAATTATTCCACTTTTCCCTTTTATGTCTTCGGCCGACTACTTGTTCTTATTTGTGATAATGGCTGCTTCAATTTTCGTTCATTCCTCTTTAACTAAATAATGGTTTCTGTGAAATTCAAAGAAGCCAACTTCAAATGCTCGATCAAATAGACGATTCAACGTTCCTTGCTTGTCGATCGATGGTCTCTTTTATTTACTTCAGCTGCTTCAAATTTGATCGAGTTCGAACTTATTACGATATGAAATTTCCTTTTTTTTCTTTTTTGAATAATTTTCTAGAACTCAATGCTTTAGGCCGATGATGTTAATCTTTATATAGAATTCGAATTCCTATTTTTTCATTCGTTTGATAATTTGGTTGAATTCGTCTCGGCCACTTGATTATGATTGAACCTCGTGATTTGTTTTTGACTTTTTCAATTTGTATATGTTATGATTACTTTGTTATCATGGCTTTGGTTTCTGACTTGCCGAATTCCTTGGTTATCATGGCTCTGACTTGATTTTGAACTGCATATGTATTCATTGACTTCCACGGCTTTGAATTCTCTGACGATGTTGATTTATCTTGACTTTGGTCATAGTTGATTTTGTGAAAATATTTGCTTCCGGCATTACTTTGAATTATTCCTCTGTAAGTTAAATTTGGCCAGTGATTTGATTTATGAAATTTTAACTTTGTTAATTCGTGTTCCTCATGTTATCTGACTTCGGTCATTTGGAACCTTATGGCTTCATAGTGTTTACTGGTTTGAATCGTGACTTGATGTAGTCATATTCAAGCTGCATATATGTATACATGCCGTTTCATTTATTCGCTGGTCTTCATGTAGCTTGCTGTCTCATGTGTAGTTTGTAATTTGTCAAGCACCATTTATATACATACATATAGGTGTGTGTGTGTGTGTATATGTGTTGTGCATTTCATTTTTCACTGCCGTGTACTTCAATATGCAATGTATTTTTGTGTACTGCCCTTGTGCATTTGTAGATGAATATACATATGTCTATGTTGCTCTGCCTACTGCCGTGTAGCCTCCATGCCTTCACTTGATTTTTTTATGCCTCTGTTGTAGTTTGGATTTGGTTTTGCATATTTGTACATGTCTAAACTTGTGCTAATATGTGTATAATATGCATACATATAGATTTTGCAGCTCTGGTGATCATTGTGCACATGTGTGTTTGTATTTTGTTTTCGTTAGCTGTAGGTCTGGTTCTCCTCAGTTGATTGCATTGGTCATTGTATATTTGTGCTTTGGTCCTTTGATTCATTTGATTATTATGTGCATATATATATATATATATATATATATATATATATATGTATGTCTTTGAGCCAGGGTAGTTCCTGTTGTCTGGATTAGTGTAGTTTCATTGTGGCTTTGCTTTGAACTTCATGTCTTTTGAAACTACTTTGAGTCTTCTACACCATGCGCTTTGTTGCACTGTATATTCCAGTGCGTCTTTGTGTCTTTGATCATAGCATTCATGTGTACATTTGGATTTTCTGGTCTGCACTTGTGTTGAATCCAGCTTATAGCTCGGGTTTGACCTTGTGTGACTTTATTTGTATTTCACTTGAGTCGATCCCGGCTTTTTATTTGGGTTTGACCTTGTGCTCACCTGTCCTTGTAATTTTATTAAGTGTATATCGGTGTGCACGGCCTTGTGGCATGTACAGTGATACTCTGTGCATGTCACAAGTTGTTCGTGTTTGATGAATTCAAAATTAAATGATGACGAACAACCCAAATAACTTAGGCAAATAATATTTTCAAAATACACATTTTATTTTATACTGCAAAATATTTTCTTTTTCAATTTTACCGCGTAAGTGTTTATTTTGAAGATTGCTTAGATGCTGGATTCAATTGGGAATAGAGTTGAAGATAAACTACGAGTGAATGAGTGCTATGTAGTGAGGTGCTTATGTAAATGATAAATTGTTATGTAATCGAATTTGTATTGTAATTGAAGTTTGTATATATATAGTGAGATCTCAAATTTGTACTATTCAAAATTGTAATAAAATATTTGTTTGAATAAAATATCCATTTGAATTTAAATTCTGTGTTATTTATTTTATTCAGCAAATATTTATTTAATTATGTGAAAATAAAATAGTACATTTACAAATACATTTAAATGAATACATCATATATATATATATGTTTATTATCATCAAACAAAAATCATATACTAGCATATTCAACATTCTCTTGAAGAAATTTAAAAATATTTTTGAAAATAAAACCTTAGCATTTAGTTCTAAATTTATCTTTAAAAAGATTTGATGGATAGTATCTTATTACAGAGTAATCTCTATATTTTGTTGCATATGCTTGTCGTATTGCTTTTGATTACATATGGCCTTATATCACCCTAGAGTTGCATGCAGATTTATATCATTCTAGTTTTTGCATGTAGAGTGCAACATTATTATTTGTTGCATCGTATTACTCTTTTGTCAATCTGATTCTCTTTTGGATTATGTAAGTGCAAGATAGGTACGTATGAGTAAGAGATTACTATTGTATTTTTTGCGTACTTGCATTGGTTTTGAGATAGTTGTGTGTTGTCAAGAAAATCAAATGCCAAAGAGGTACGTAGTAGATTTAGGTAATTATGATTTTATGCCCCAAACATAGGATGCCACTTTTGGGCTTTTTTTATTTTGTATGATTTGCGCATGTTGAGGCAAGTAGTAGCTTTTCAGATCTAGCAACGTAAAGGAGGAGCTATCGATTTTTTTTGCAATTGGACAAGTTAGAAGGAAAATCCACGCAAAGAATTTTAGATATGACCGATAGTTGTAAGAATTGGTGGTAGAGATTATTGGAGTAGTCCTATGTGACTTAGGAATTTTAGTGACAATATGGAAAATTATCACTATAGACGGAGTTGCAGTTGTTGTTGCATATTTGTTTTGAGTGTTTATATCTCGATTCGGGTAAGAGCACCATATTAGCTGACATGTGTGCATGTATGTGGGATACTGTCTAGGATTGATTAGTGTGGAGTTTGTTGTTTTGGCATAGGTTGAAGGTGATTTTTATATCATCAAATAAGCTGGAGTGTTAGGGTTTATTGCTTAGTCATTTAGGATTTCAGGGATGAAATCTTTTAAAGGGGGAGAGTGCAACAACCCGTATTTTTAGGGTGCTTACAATATTTAAATTTTGGATTTTTAAATATTTAATTGGTTTATTATATCGATGAGCTAAAAACTCGATTTTCGCAGATAGACTTTTTAGGACTTGGGATTATTTCCATTGGATCCCAATGGTATGAACGAGCCAGAATGAATATAAGCGTCGATATATTTCGACTGTTTGATTAGAGTTAGAAGATCGAGTTCAATTTGTAAAATCGAGAGATTCGAAAAGCTAATTTTTATATATATGAGAATTTGGTTCCGAAAGTAGTTTCACTAAGTTTTAAATAGAGGTATCTGGCTACGAACGCCAGTGAGCATGCTTCGATTGGAGATCTTAAAATTTTTGGCATGAATAGTGTCATAAGTATTCTCTATATAAGGACCCTCATTTCTTTCTTTGCCCTAAAACCGAGAAACCTAGGTTTGCCTCATCCATCGGCCCTCGGTGATCGGAGCCAAATGAAGCCGAATTAGACCTCCTTCCCAATTAGAGAAATGTTCTGGACGATGAGATGAAGACGTCGTTCGGTTGGATCGTCGAGAGGAGGAGCGAGGTAGCCTAGATCTGATTGGGAATAACGTCGATGTTTTGGCTTAGCGGAGGAGTTTAGGTGGTGTTGGAAGTTATGGCTGGTGATGATGGCAAGGGGTGATGAGGTCTACCTATGACCGGAGTTTGGCGTCGTATAATTGCTTGTGGCGGCGCCATGGGGGAGATGAACAAAGGCGTTTTCACGATGCTCGTTCTCGAGCTACGGGCAATGGTGAGAGGTGATCTTGGTAGCTGTGTGATCGGCATGTCCTGGGGTTTCTTCGGTGATGAAGCGACGGTGATTGGTGGCCAAAAGAGGTGGAAAATTGGAGTTGAACTGAATCGTGCTTATGCAACCATGATTTCGATAATTGTGGATTAAGGTTAATGATGATAATTAAGGGTTATTGATGTAATTAAGTAGTTAATTTTATTATTAAATCCATAAAATCTTATTAAATCAATCTCTCATCCATAATAGATTGGATCTGGACGAGGACGGTTGTGTTGGACTTGTAGGAATGTCATCTTCATATTGGAATTGGAATGGTTGAAATTAGAGCTAGACGAATGTTGAGCTAAAATCGAACACCGTACGATTTTAGAACAAATCGAAATGCAAAAGAGTCCGTTGGAAATCCGACGAGTAAACTCAACTTTAAATAAACTATTTAATATCATTGATGCTATAGATTATCGTTGTATGCTTGGATGTTAGTATATTATTGTTGGATGATTATTTGGTTGGATTACCATTTTGGAAAACAGATGATATATTAACTAAATTGCAGTGAACCCATATGACTATATATATTATCCGTAACCATTGTTTTGCAGGGAATATTTGTAGAGAGATTCTAAGGTTTTTTTTGCCAATATTTGTTTATTTATTTTCTTATGTTGTCCATATTGATGTTTGATTGCAAATAATTGTGATATTCCCTTTAATTGTCTATGTGTCTTTACAACGATTTTCACTATGCCATTCTTTATCAAATATCATCTCCCTAAACCCTTTTGTGTGTGTTAAACTTGAGCTTGTATTTTCACAAAAGTTAATAAATCATTTTAGTTGATGATATTTGAATTTTAATTAATCATTTCAACTAATGATGTTTGAGGTTAACTAATTATTATAATTAATGATTTTTGCAATTAAGTAATCATTTTAGTTAATGTTGTTTAAAAGTAACTAATCAATTTAGTTAATGATATTTGATTTGATTAATCATTTTAATTAATGATATTTGAGTCTAATTAATCATTTTAATTAATGATATTTGAATTTAACAATAATGATATTTGATTTAACTAATCATTTTAATTAATGATATTTGAGTTAATTAATTATTTTAAGTAATGATATTTGATTTAATCAATCATTTTAATTAACGATATTTGAGTTTAATTAATCATTTTAATTATTGATGTTTTAAATTTAGTTAATCCTTTTAATTAATTACGTTGAATCTAGTTAATCATTTTAACCAATCATATATGAATTTAGTTAATCATTTTATTTTATGATATTTTGATTTAATTAATAATTTTCATTTACGATTTTTAAAAGATAATTAACTAATTTAATAATAGAGTTTGAAGTAAATTAACTGATTTAATAAAAATGTTAAAAAAAGTTATTAACCAATTTAGTGTTTCAAAGCTAATGAACTAATTTAACAAGGTGTTCTAAAGATAATTCATTAGTCTATTAACAGAGATTATAACTATGATTTAATATCTTTCGGGATAATCAACGCTATTTTAAAATTTATTGAAAGATTTTAAAATTTGATTTATTTTCTTTTGGGAAACTTAATATGGTTTAAAATGATGAAAGAGTTGTATATAAATTATCCTTTGGGATAAATTAATATTATTTTAAATTTATAAAGTATTTAAATTGATTTATTATCTTTTGGTATAGTAACTGTTGTTTTGAATTTATAAATGATAGTTTATGAATAAGGAATCATTTAAAAGGGATTGTTTAAAAATAAAACTAACTATAAATTGTTTTGGTTTTATATTTAGCAATGTTTTATTGACATTTTATTTGACCCTTGTTTTAATACACTTGAATTATGATTTGTCCTTTTAAAGAATATTTCAAAAGAATATTTTTAAAATATTTCACAATATTTGAATGTGAAAATCAAGCCCAAACATGAATCAAATGTTTTAGAAGTCTGATTCACTTATTGGTGGTAAGTGTGTATGATTTAATTCCCATACAAAAATCACTTTGTTATTCTCGATAGTTAATCTTTCGACTATCGATTTCGATTCTACCATCTTCTTTATATTTTTTCACTCAAAGACGTTGTGTTACTCATTTGAGCTTTGTTATGTTTTGTCAGAAATGACTAAACCAAAAGAGCGAGTGGGGGCCAAGCTATGTGGGTTGCTCCTATTCGGATATTGTCACATCCACTCTAGATTAGATTAGGTTTTGCACATTGAGATGTAAAATACTCGGATTCTCGGTAATAGTTGGTGGGGCCGACCTGGAGGTTTCTGAGAGCCATCAGAGTTCTCAAGTATATTTCTAGAGGTATATTTTCGATAAGGGGGCGTACCCTCCTAGTTGTTGTTGGAAAAATTTCTCTTTTCCTTGTTTTTAGTTTAAATATTTTAATTGTTTCCTTAATTGCATTGTGAACTGCCTTGTGCTCTTCTTAATGTTTAATTATTTGTGTTCAAACTTTCAAGTTTTAGACTTTTACCTTGTTTTCCCATTCTTTCCAGTTTGGATTTTTTCCATATTATTTCCATTCTTTTATATTTGGATTTTGATATTATTTATACTCATTCCTTAGGTATGTGATTTGTTCTTACTGGTACCCATCCTTTATATTTATTTGTTTTCTATTGTTTATTTCTACTCTTTCCTATATCGATGTTGTTCTTATGAGGTAAAAACTCGTTCCACGTTTAGCGGTGCGGTATTATAGAATTTTTATATGTTCATCATATTACTTAAGTTTTCTCACGCTTGTTTTCCAGATTGATCCGGATGTGTTATTGTTATAATGCTCGGGTCTAACCGGTTATTTTCCCAGGTTGGCTTTAGTGGTATGGAATTCTTGAAGAAGAGCTGGATGTTCACCTGTCGCAATGTTTTATTTTCTGCTGCATCAGACAATTGTAAGGTAAGGATTTTATTACTATCCAGCCGATAAGGTTTGTTTTTAACTCTGACATACTCTATATTTTTGGAATGGCACTTTATACTATCTTTGTTATACTATATATTGTTGCTTCCACTGTGAGATTTCGTTTTCCTTGTTATACATTCTTTTCCTTTTATTTTACCTTAACAATCTACATTTCTGACAATTAGATGCTCGACATTGTAATACCATTGATATATTTGGTGCCGACTTTCGATGGTAGAAAAAGCTCGTCATTACACTTGGTATCACAGCTGAATGTTAAGCGAGAAACTAGGCTTTGGTTGGGTATGGCTTATTAGAGATAGGGTTAGTAATGACCTAGAATGAGTAACTCATTAGAGACAGGGAAAGTGACACCCTAGAATGAGCTGAGTGTATTGTATATACGAGACTATATTTGTTATTGCTATAAAAACATATCTTGTTAATTGGTTCATTAAGTATGAATTTTGAATTCTAGTCGAGACGTAGGATGCCATAGTTTCGATAGAAATTGCAAAACACTTGAACAAGGCAAATTGACATGATATTGATTTTTGAAAATTGGTAAATGAAATATTTTGCTTACGATTATATTATATATAAAAAGGAATAAAAGTTTATATAGTTATAGAGTGTTTTAGTTTGTTTAAAAGTAATAAAATTTATTTATTATGGCTATTTTTTGATCAATCATTCTTAATTAAATTAGGAATATTGATTGTTATTTTTTGTTTGCCGATTATTTATGCTCATCTTATTGTTAGGCATTTATTGCTGTGATTATAAATGAACCCCTATGTTTTATAATTTGACTATAAGGTGTTCGATTATAATGATAAGTTAAAAGTAAACATTTGATAAAAGTCATTTAATATAATCTAAATTGTAGGATAAGGCATTTAGAAATAAATATTTGAGTTTATTTTATTACAATAAAGAAGAGTTATTATAATATAAAATGATTTATATAAAGGTAATTTTATATAAATTTGATTTATAAAATTTGATCTAAAAGGAATTTAGAATTGAAATCTCGATGTTGTTTGGAAATGTTTTCGAAAGTTTATTAAAAATATATATAGTAGTACTACTTGAAAGTATTTGTAAATATAAATACTTTGGAAAAGAAATTTAAAACGAAATGCGTTTTTATGGGTAATTCAAGGGAAAACATTTCAATTAGTTTCGTGGTGATCTTAATAATCTTCTAAGTGACGATCGGATGTTTGCCTAGGTGAATATTGTGGAGCACTTAGTAGATTATTCTCTTTATCATTGTGTAATCGAAACGAGTTCAAATCCAAATGAACCCAAAGTGAGTTTTAGTAAATAAATTGTTAAAATTATTTCATAAAAGAAATATACATAGTATGTTTTCAAAAAGGATTTTTTGAAATAAAAATCGGTTATTTAGTTTTTTAAGTCCCATTAATTTCAAATTTAAAGGCAGCCTTGTTAAAAAGAACGTTTTGATAAATGGAATTTTACCCTTAAATAGGAAAGGGACAATTTAACATAAGATTAAATCGGTTAAATTGGATAGGAAGGTTCTTATTAATATCTACAATGTCTCGACTTTAGTGACCAAATTATCAGAGGGAATTTACCATTCGATATCTTAGATCAAAGGGCATAGAAGGAGCGATCTCTCGTACATGCTACTTTGGTCAAGATGGATGCATTACAATATCAGAAAACATATGAATAATATGTATTACATTTTGCACAAAGGAACATAGATGATTTGCCTAGATTGAATAATACTATATCTGAGACACATAGAAGAATAAAGCCAATTTAGTAGAAATAGAGCCGAATAACTGATGTTTGTTACAATATCTCATACATTTACATCTTATATAGAATAGAAGGTTAGATAACTCGAATAGAATATGTTATCACATCTCATGAGATAGATAATACAAGCAAAATAAATACACAATATCGTCATTGGCTCTATCTCCAAGTTGTTGTCCATAAAACACATATGAGTATAACATCAAACTTATGTATCACCCTCAGTCCGATCCGAGGTTGTTAAATACAAAACAAACCCCGAGCCATGCTAGAAACTAGTTGTGAGTGTAACTGTGCTCAAAAAATAACATAAGGTGTGGGTGTCGAGTATAACAAAATATAATATGTTTTTTCTCTTAAAGATGTCACGCTCCTGGTATATATCCAACTTGCATCCCTTTATTATCATGTAAGTTTTAACACATATGTCATGATGTTAAATTGTGTGACTCGCAACTGCAATTCTAATTAACTAGGATATCACATCTTATCCATATATATATATATATATATATGAGTTGTAATTGTTATAATTACCATCTTATCAGTATATAAGTGGAAACTAGGTGTCCATTTCTAAGTAGTTATATTTATTTTATTAATACCGAGTTGATACCAAGGCCTTATGGTCTTTTTCACATGCACCCCTTTGACTAGTCTTTATTAGACCCTAACACCAAGATATCATGGCCTATTTTATCCATATAGCCCTCGTGCCGACGTTGTGGGTGTCCCCACATGATTTATTTGTTGCACCATCTTCTCTCATTCTTGTTGGCATTCACCTCATTGTGTATAATCATCATCTAATCTCCTCACAAATCCATCAATATGATTGCTATCGCCTCCCTATTTCCTGTTTGCACTGGGCCTGTTACCCTAGTTTGGTCCATGCAACATACCAATTAGACAATACACGACGTGACCTGTTCATCACGATTCAGGTTGCAACCTCAAATTTTTCCGCTAGGATGGATTCTAGCATCTAATAACATATCTCGTATCAATTGCATTATTAGTACATTTATTCACATCGGTCTCACTCACGACATCACCCCATAAATGTCGTTTATATGATATGTTTTTACGTGTTTTAATACTTATCTCACATAGCATATCACACTTGCTTCACTTTTTCATACACACAAATATATATATATATATACACACACATTTGTATATATATTATATCGTAACATGGGATGTATAACATAACTAACAATTTTTACATCCTTCATTACTTAATATAAATAAGGCATACGAACACATATTAATAAAGAGGCTACCATAGCATCACTTGATGAGTAATAGCTAAATAGTTTCTTATTCAATGCATAGCAAACCAAGCATCAGTTAGTAATGGAAATAAGGCTTTTGAAAATTGCATTAACATATATCAAAATGATGTCATTGACCAAAAGCATGGTTTTACATTACATAGCAAGGTGTTATGCCATTTATTCACTTCATATAATAAAATTTTGCATTCGATACTTGTATATACACACTATCAATTTAGCATTGTTTAAATCATTCTTTCCATTCACAGATACATCACTTCAATTCATTTAATTTCTTGCTTTTATATCATAATTTGATAAATATAGCACGACAATGTAATAATCACTTTACAACAACATATATAAGATGTATACATTCATGAGTATATAGCTTGGACGAGAAATAAAATTCAATAATCAAATCCTAAGATTTAAACAATATTTGATCACCCAAAATTATATTCAAATAAAATAATCCATTCATTATACTCATGATATATAAAATAAATATATATTTGATATTCATTTTCTAAATCATATTCTTGGCTGCTTAATCAATCAAGAGATAAAAATGTAATTTGTTAATCATTCGCTTAGCATTTTATAATTCTAAACATTTTATAACACAATGATATTTCAACTTCATTAAAATATTGTCTTTGTAATAGATCATCATTCTCAATTGAGTATCAAGCAATTACATATAGCAATCACTTCCAAAATATCAAAGCAAGTCATTACTATATGAACATAACATAATTTCTTTTTAATTTTTGTATAAGGAAACACCATATATAAAATATTTAAAAGCATATAAAAGAATTAAATATAACTCACTAGGAAAATATTGTTAAAGTTGTTAAAATTTATTTCTAATTAAATTCGGTTTGGAACCATTTTGTAAAATCAAACTCCTAAACCTCATTTAATATCATACCAAATTATTTGAAAGAAGTTAAATAATCTTTAAATAAAATTCAAAACACAATTTAATATCTCATAACTTCCAAAAATTTACTTTCAAATTTGTCATCAATAACCTTTCCAAAACCAACATCACTTAAGACAATGACACAATCGATGAAACAAGCATCGACAAGGTGATGGGCTGCAGCTAGGAGCAAACAGCCCCAGCGACAGCCGATCAATCGAATGGACCGAAGTGGCAATTCGACTGGTCTGGAGTTACCAACCGACTGATTTAGAAATATCCAGCCAACCTTGATCACTCCTAGTCGAGTTTTGGAAACTTTGGCTCTAGCTTTGGGCCATCATAGTATTGTAAATTCAACCCATCCATCATGTAGAATTTCATTAACTATTTATGTTCAAAGTCTATGAATTTCATGTGGTTTCTATACTCAAACATATGCGTAAACACCCTCTTGTTCTTATTCTATTCCTTTTACATCCCCTTTTTTTTCCCTCGGCCCTAAATCAAATGAAATAAGCTGGTTGTTGTGTGCAACATGATGGCTTTGAAATCAGAGATGAAGTTAGAATAATACAGAGATAGAGATTAGTTTTAGCCTTAGAGAAGTGATACTTGGGTTGTATTACCTATTTTCATACGATACTCACTAGTAATGGCAAGTTAATGGATGATTGAGACGGTCGATCATTAGGATATGATATATACATATATGTATATGTATACCTAGACATATTTGTAGTGAAATTTTAAAAAGTGGAATAGTTAAAAATGTGATTAACACAAATGGTGTGAATATTTGAATGTTTTATGATATGATAAAATAAATTCAATTTGGATACAATGGATGCTTGCTTGATAATATGAATGGCTCGTTTGGGTGTTGAATTGTAAAGTCGTATACGATTAAAAATAAGTAAAAATCATGATTTTAAAAGAAAGCTTTGATTTTCAAAGAATAAGGAGATTTATTTATGAAACTATTTTGAAGGAAAATATGAGTTTTAAAAAGTTTTGAGAAGACATACGTATGTATGAATAATTTGGAAAGAAGAATATACTTTTGGAGATAAAAGTATTTGAGAAAAACGATACTTTTTTTGGTATACACACAATGTGTGAGTGTGTGTGCGTCTTTGTGAATTATGGAATACCTCTAAAAACAAATTGACAAGATTTCTTTATAAAAAGTAATATTGAAATTTATTTTCAAGTGACATGATTTGGGAATTTGTGGCGTCCACTCGGTATTAATAATATAAATAAGGCTACTTAGAAACGGACGCCTCATTTGCATTTCTATACTGATGAGATGACGTGAACGATAACCATAACAATTGCAAATCATATATATGGGTAGGATGTGATATCCTAATTGATTAGAGTTAGAGTTGTGAGTCATGCAATTTATAGCCGTGACATGTGAATTTAAGCTTTTTTTATGATGAAATGATGTGGGTTGGGTATTAGACTAACGAGTGTGTGACATTTTTGAGAGAAAAAACATATCATATTTTGTTATACCCGGCACGCACACATTGTGCTATGTTTTGAGCATAGTTACGGTCATAGCTAGTTTATGGTCTGACTCCATGTTTCATATGTATCTAACAACCTCGGGTCAAACTTAGGTTGTTTCCAGGTTTGATGTTTTGCTTGTATATGCATTATGGACTATGACATGGAGATGAAGTTGACAACGATGATGGAATTTTAGTTTACCTATATTGAGACTCGATTATATTAGATGGCATAATGTATTATGTTGATCAGTCTTGTATTCTATATGAGATATAGGTGTATAAGATATTATATCATAAATCAGTTATGATATATAAAATTTTGTTCTTTTTTATTCGCCTCTGATTTTGCTAATATGGGTTTATTTTCCTATATGTCCCTAATAATGTATTATTTAGCCTAGGAAACTCATTTACGTTGCTTTGTGTTTAGATGTGATACATATTTTTTAGATGTTTCGGATATGTATATCGGTATTGACCCAAAGTAGTATGTATGGGAGATCGCCCCTTCCATGCCCTTTGGTACGGGATATCGGGCGGTGTTTGCGTGAAAAATGGCCGCAAACACCCAAAGTCGTGAAAGCACCAGTGTATGAATATAAGTCAGCAATATTCAAACACAAATCACAGATCTCAGCAAATAACTCAAAGATGTTTGTACAAAATGGGCAAACAGCTCCAAGTTGTATGATTTAGTTGATTTTATGTTGTTCGTAGTGATCTAGGTGGTTTATGCAAATATGTAAAAAGCAAGGACCAAACTGTAAAAGACACACAGATTTATAGTGGTTCGGCCAAAGTGTGCCTACGTCCACTTTATATGTTATTCTCCTTTTCCAATCCGATTACAAGTACAAAGCTTGTAGTACAAGTGTATGAAAGTTGTTTGAAAGTTCCTTCCAGGTTTGAGCTCTCAAACTTGTCCCCCATTGTTGTACCCCTGCCCCTCTATTTATAGAGTGAGGTAGGGGGCAGGGGTCTTGGAAGTATATAGCTGCTGGTGGGCCCGGGCTGAAGCAATCTGGACTGGCAATTGTCTGGTTCGGTGAGGCTTCATTCGGTTTGGAATGGGTGGTGTTGGACCGGTGAAGGAGTGGAATGGAGGTCCATTCGGCATTGAGGTAGGTGGCTGGTCCGGTAGTGGAGTGGATCCGGTAGTGGTATTGGTCCGGTGGTGATCTTGGTTCGGCTGTAGAGGGATAAGGCATGTTGGTTCGGTATTGGAGGGCTTGGGCCGAATGAAGCTTGGGGCCGAATGAAGCTTGGGGCCGAATGATCTTGGGGCCGAATGAAGCTTGGGGCCGAATGTTCCTGGGGCCGAATGAGCCTCTGCACTGAGAATGTTGGATGGACTTCTAGGCTAGTGTTGAGCCTTGCTTCCAATCGATTTTCAATCCCGGCATCCATTATTCCTTGCTAATTTGTCGATATTCCAGTTTTGACCAAAAAATGGGATAACACTTTGCCCCCCAAAACATGCCTTGTGATAACAAGGTGTGTTTTGAATAGTTCCGAATCCAATATCCAAGGTCCATAGCCATATCGGTAGAGTAGATCATCCTTGACTGCTCCGAGTCGATATCCAATTCCAAATCCAATAACCAAAGCTTGAGCAAATTCCATGTCCATCCGAACTCGACAGCCGAGCCTCAAATCATCCTTATCCAATAGCCAATAACCGAATCCAGGACCTCTCTGGGTCGATATCCAAACCCATAACCTCTCCGGGCTCTTGCCAAGCGCAATCCACACCTGACGGCCATGATCCCGTGTCCCTGGATGTTGAGCTAACCTCTCCGGGTTCTTGCCATGCGTAATCCACACTTGACGATTTTGATCCAGTGTCCCTGGACTTTGAGCTAACCTCTCCGGGTTCTTGCCATGCCTAATCCACACATGACGACCTTGGTCCAGTGTCCCTGGATGTTGTACAATGCCATGGCTTAAGTCCTAAGCCGAATCCTGGTCTCTCCGGACCCTTGCCGAGCATAGTCCATACTCGACGACCTGAAAATAACGATTGATAATATAGGGCCTAAGTCCTAGGCCGAATCCTGGTCACTCCGGACCCTTGCCGAGCATAGTCCATACTCGACGACCTGAATGAGTCAATTTACCACGTTCGGGCAAAGCGACTCACCCCTTGCCAGGCATAATCCATACCCGACGACCGTTTATCAAAAATCAGATAAAAATCCAATCAAAATCCAATCCAAAATCTAAATCCAAAATCCAAATCCAAAATCCAGATCAAGAATCCAAAATCCAAATCCAAAATCCAGAAAACCAGAAATCCAAACCAGTATTCAAAACCGAAAACAATCATCCAAAGGAAAATCCAAACCAAAAAGCAAGAAAAAACCAGGAGCTCAATCCGAGCTCCAAAACCGAAAACCAAAAAGAAAAGCAGTGTCCAATCCAAAAGCAAAAGATAAATTTCACAAACCACAGCATCGCAATTTATTATCATTCAGAGCATGCCTAGGGGCTATCTCCGTCCCCGTACATGTGTAAATGACTTGGTTGCTTGCCAATAGTTTGCTACTTATTTCATATTAACCTGGTCAAGGGACGATCAACCGACCATCATTCCTGGACCTCCCACCATCGTAGCTTGAGGTAGGCGGCAGTTGCTCCTGCCTCGCCGTTGCATCCCGAGGTCCAACATATTGTGGCAGTTGTCCATTCCTTACATGTTCCTCAATTATGTCCTTTAAGTGCCTGCAGCTGTTGGTGTCGTGTCCATCCAAATCATGGAAGAGGCAGTGCCTTCCTGATGTCCTTTCCCGTTCTGTTGGTTCTCTCCTAGCCGGCCTCCGGTAGTGAAGGCGATTTCGAGTATCCAGGTATATCCGCTCCAGTGTCTCGTTCAATCCTGTGTATGTGGAAAACTTTGGATCCTTCCATTGCTTCCTAGCATTTCCAGAATCATCGTCCAACTTCCTTTTTCCTTTGTCTTTATCTGAACCGTTGCTGGATGGTCCTCCTACCCCAACTGCATTAACCTTTTTCGACTTTAAATCCGTACTCGCATCTTCTTGTCGAAGGAACCTTTCTGCCTCATGAAAGAATTCGTCGAGATTCCGTGGGGGATCTCGTATCAAAGATACCTTGAAATCCGAGTTCTCCCTGACTCCTGATACTGCTGCCATTAAAACCATCGATGGATCGGGCCGATCCACCGAAGCAACTGCGGCGCTGAATCGAGTTAGAAAAGCTCTAAGCGATTCATCCATCCTTTGCCTTACCGATGTCAATGTCATCACGTTCTTCGGTCTCTTGACATGAACCCGAAACTGTCCCAAAAACCTTTCCACCAATTCCCTCCAAGTCCCGATAGATCCTTCTTCCAGCTGCCTGAACCACATCGCAGCTATGTCCGTCAAGTACAAAGGGAAGCATCGGGCCATCACCTCCTCTGATGCCCCCAGCACCTCCATGTGTCTAGTGTATCTCATCAAGTGATCTGTAGGGTCTTCCTTGCCATTGTATACCTCCACGCTAGGTAGCTTGAACTTAGGTGGGTTCTGAGCCATCCTTATTTCCCGAGTGAACGGACTCCTGTTTACTCCTTCCAAGTCTCCGTTGGTCAAACCACCTCGCATTGTCTTCCTGATTATATCTACCAATCCACCGTTGTCTGTCGGGGGTTGCCCCCGAGGGAACTCCGGTACATACTCTTCGTGTGGCTCGTTAGCAGCAACGTTGGTTCTAGCCTGTTGAACTCCTTCCAAAGGTTCTCCTGTGTTGAATCCTGTGGGCCTGCCCCCAAGCCCTTGTTGATTGCCACCTGGCTCCGTATCTTGTCCTTCATTGGGTTCCATAACCCTAGCTTCTTGTCCTGCATCCATAGCCGTTGTAGCTGTTCCTAAATTCTGCATTCCTGCAGCTCTCATTTGCTCCAAGAAAGTTTGCATCATTTCCTGTTGACTTTTCAGCAACCTCTCTTGCAGTGAATTTGTTATGGCTTCCATTTCATCCCGGGTTATGTAGATCGAAGCCGGTCCTTCCTCACCTCCGGAGGATGCTTGTTGACTTCCTCCTTGTTGGCTTCTCTCAGCCCTTAGCCTTCTACTGTTTTGCCTAGTCATTGTCTTCCAAATCCAAACTTCTATCCGATGTAGTGGGAGCTGGTTGTTCTCAGTGAAAGCACCAAAATGTTTGCGTGAAAAATGGCCGCAAACACCCAAAGTCGTGAAAGCACCAGTGTATGAATATAAGTCAGCAATATTCAAACACAAATCACAGATCTCAGCAAATAACTCAAAGATGTTTGTACAAAATGGGCAAACAGCTCCAAGTTGTATGATTTAGTTGATTTTATGTTGTTCGTAGTGATCTAGGTGGTTTATGCAAATATGTAAAAAGCAAGGACCAAACTGTAAAAGACACACAGATTTATAGTGGTTCGGCCAAAGTGTGCCTACGTCCACTTTATATGTTATTCTCCTTTTCCAATCCGATTACAAGTACAAAGCTTGTAGTACAAGTGTATGAAAGTTGTTTGAAAGTTCCTTCCAGGTTTGAGCTCTCAAACTTGTCCCCCATTGTTGTACCCCTGCCCCTCTATTTATAGAGTGAGGTAGGGGGCAGGGGTCTTGGAAGTATATAGCTGCTGGTGGGCCCGGGCTGAAGCAATCTGGACTGGCAATTGTCTGGTTCGGTGAGGCTTCATTCGGTTTGGAATGGGTGGTGTTGGACCGGTGAAGGAGTGGAATGGAGGTCCATTCGGCATTGAGGTAGGTGGCTGGTCCGGTAGTGGAGTGGATCCGGTAGTGGTATTGGTCCGGTGGTGATCTTGGTTCGGCTGTAGAGGGATAAGGCATGTTGGTTCGGTATTGGAGGGCTTGGGCCGAATGAAGCTTGGGGCCGAATGAAGCTTGGGGCCGAATGATCTTGGGGCCGAATGAAGCTTGGGGCCGAATGTTCCTGGGGCCGAATGAGCCTCTGCACTGAGAATGTTGGATGGACTTCTAGGCTAGTGTTGAGCCTTGCTTCCAATCGATTTTCAATCCCGGCATCCATTATTCCTTGCTAATTTGTCGATATTCCAGTTTTGACCAAAAAATGGGATAACAGGCGGTAAGCTTCCTTTGATTGCTTAGTTACTGGAGCCAAGGAACAAAACCATTGGATTGTTATGGGTAAGAATTAAATCTTTCACATATAAACATACAATTATAAATTGATTGTCCTTGCAAAATCTCATTGCTATTTGTCTTTTCTTTGTTTGAGCTTTCTTTAAGCTCGTCCATGGTTGATAGAGAAGATGGCGATGGATTAGTGGACTCATCTTGCACATTATTGTTTTCTTCGAAAAGAGGGAGAAAAATGCGATCGTCTTCTTGTTCTCTTTAAACCAAGTGTTTTCTTTACCAAAGCCATATCTCTACTCAAAATGACTTTTCTATTGATGGATCTTTATATCTTACATCCATTTGATTTCAATTGTATCCATGCTAAGGAAATTTGAGGGTTCCATTCTTTGAGAATCCTTAAATCAACCCCGCACGCTAGATTGATAGGCCATTATAAGCGTGTTGACACAAATAGGTATTCAAAAATTAGTAGTAGCCAAAAATTTCCAGTTCTCACAATTCCATAATTAACAACAATAACTAACAATAAATAAACCCAAAAATAAAATAAAAATAATGAATACACAAGTCATTAATGTGGTTTAATTATCAATGTGATAGTGTATATCCACTTTGGGAAGATAGGTTTATTATTGGAGGACTTTACAAATGATAAATACAATTTGGTTTAATAAAGACTAGGTTAGTAATAGTGAATTAATGATAATTGCAACAATTTTAAAAGAGATGGCGCACTGAATATGTACAGGCACTCAACTACATCACAATCTTCCATAATAGCAAAGAGAAGATCAAACCGTTGAAATAAAATATCATAGCAGCTTAAAACAAATTATGATAAAATTACACCAACGAATGTCAACCAATCGATTTGCGGAGTGTGATTGGTTGATCGGTGGGTGAATGCTCAGTATAATTCCTCGACGGATCGATTGATGGAGGATGGATGTTTGATTGGTGGGTGAATGTTTAATTTTCTCCTCAATCTTTTAGCTAGTGGAGGATGGCTATTTAATTGGTAATCTCTTTATGTTGATGTTTGCATCTAGCATTCTATTAATCATGGTCCAATGGTCAACCATTGGTGCACTTGAAACACCAATATGTTGCATTTGCTATATTGTTACACTATCATGTTTCACTCTTATGATTATATCTTTAAACCACGCTTTGGTTAATAGGTAATTCAATCCATTGTATACCTAACAAAATTCTCTTTAACTTAATATATTATATCAGATATTAAAATAATGCCTAAACCAACTCTACCTTCAACTAACAATAATATCAACTAAGATAACGTAACACCTCATATTTTGGATGGTCCATAAATGATTATTGTAAAAAATTAATCGAATGGACCAAGGGTAATTAGAGCGACTAAACTTAGTCTTGTTAATGAAGATAAAAATTAAGTTTTAGAAAATGATGGATTTGTATTGGGGATTTATATTGGTGGGACTTGGCGAGAAGGGATATTAGCCCAAGTCAAAATTACTAACCCAATTCCCTTAGTAATATTCCCTCATTCCACTTCATTTCATTTTACAGAAATAAACTCCAAGGTTGACCAACATTTTCAAGCTACGAGAAGTGAAAATCAAAGCTAAAAGAATTCAAGTTTTCAACCTTAAGAAGGAAGATGATTAAAGTAATGTTTTAATCAAGATTTTTTAAAAATTAAAGTGAGTAATTTTTTTCCAAAAACCCTTCCTAACTCATTTGAGTTCAAATTTGTTTTTAATTAGATGATTTTAGTGATGATAAATGTTTTTAGATGATTAATATTGTTTGGAATATAATTTGAAATTTAAATGAAAGTAATTTCTTCTTATTTAAGGGTAAACATGATTTAATTGCATTAATATGTTTAGAAAATTTATACGATGTTTCTAATCATAAAATGAAGAAGGGTTGTTAATTTCATGATTATGAAATTTATTCGGAACTGTTATGAATTTCCAAGGCTAAGAAAATGGTTTTATAAAAAATTAATTATTAAAATTAATAAAAATAATTATTTGACTTGACATTTCGATATGAGGTAAAATATGATAAATTGGATTTTCGGTGAATTTTTTGCATTTTTCCTATTACTTTCTGATTTTATATGAATTATTTGATAAAGGGTAGAATTAATTGATTAAAGGTAATTAATTAATAAGTTTTGAAAAGAAAACTATAAAGTGATCCACTTACTAATGAGAATTCGACACCAATTGGATTTGGTGTAAAGTAATTACTTAATAAGATAACAAAACAGTTTTCAAGTTAATTACGAAAATGCCATATCAACCTACGATTACTTATTTGGGTATTCAACTTGCGATAGCACTATAGCTATCAACTTGTGATAGCTATACGTTAATCAACACACGATAGCTTGATAGAAGCTCAACTTGATATGGCTAAAGGAAGTCATCTTGTAATAGTTTCTTGAAGCTCAATGTGCGATAGCTAGTGGAGCTATCGACCTACAATAGCTAGAAGAGTCATTAATGTGCGTTATCCATTTAGGGCTCAATGTGTGATAGCTTGGGAAGCTATCAACTTGCAATAGCTTTTAGAAAGCTTAACTTGCGACAGATATCAACATGCGATGGCTAGTTGACGGTCAATTAGCGATTGGCCTGGAAATCAACATGTAATATCTATAGGATAACCAATATGCGATAGGTAGGCTTGAATTTTGATGGCTATGGAATGGCCAATATTCAACAACAATGTTCTATTTTCAACATTTTGGGAAGCTATTATTTTCTAAGTAAAAAGAGTGCATTTGGGAAAATTATTTCCAATTGTTAATTGACTATTTCCTATGGATGGAATAATGAAATTGTTTTATAACTTAAAATTCTATTAACTTATTTTTGAAATGGAAAAAGCTTAGAAAAACTAATAAATTATAGGGTATCATTTAAATCAAAGATAAAGATGTTTTATCTGAAGAATGTGTACGACACATAACTAATTAATGAAAGAGGATGGTTGAATCATGATCATAAAGGTATAATAAGTCATAGAGTTATTAGATGGAAAGGTGCCTTGAATATTTAGTTTCAAGTCCATGGTATATGGCAGGGTGCCACGATAGGGTTCAACCTAAGAACATTCAACCTCTAAATGGGAGTTATGGAAGGATGCCATGGCAGGGTGCAAAAATTTAGGGTAATGTAATAAATAAAATGAATAAATTGATAATGTGAATGATAGTGGTTCAAGGACTAAGAGGGGCTATTAACGCTTGATAATGACACCTACTGGAATGTATTTAGGGTGCATACATTCAAAATTTTAGGAGAGTTAGGGTGGTTTCCATGGTGGAATGAGTGCCATTTCATTATGTGACATTATTTAAGAAAAGATAAACATTTATGGTGGGATGACAAGCCTAGAGAGGTAATCACTTAACTAGGTTAATGATAACTTAAAGACGAACACCTAAATAAGACATCTGGTGATGTTTGGAAGAATGATTGTTTACTATATGACATGACTCGAAATTGGATGTTAAATATATGGTATACTTAATTTGAATTGAAAATATAAACATGACATGATTCACAATTGGATGACAGATGTAGGATACACTTATAGATTGGATGTAATGCACATGATTGCTTTTGATATAATGTTTGTTAACATGTTATGATGTAATTGTTATGATAAGAAAATAAGGAAAAAATATATTCCATGCTATAGTGGCATGGTCCCACCATGATTTCTTAGGATGAATATTTTAAACATATTAGACTCTATGTTTGACCCATGTTTTTTTTATCATTTTCCAAAAATTCATGGATAATCATTCAGGTAGATTGAATTTACTGATTGGACATGTATCTTCTGGAAGGACGAATAAAGATTCCAAAGACGAAGTGGGAGGCTTATCTAGTAGATAAAAGTTATTTTGAAAATTCCGCCATGTAAAACAAAAACTATAACTGATTATGTGTTGTGTTGGCGTCTTTATATATCAGACATCACACTCCTCTTATTTTCTATTCTAACCCTACGAGGGAATGAAAAGAGTTTATTTTGAAATGGTACTTAGGTACAACATGTCACTGGGACAATAAACCATAAGTCATATGTTAATAAATGTTCGAATCACGGTATGCAATTTTCGAACTTATGACCTCTTGCACCAAAGTTGAATTACTTAACCACTGGGACAATGGTGCTTGTGTAGAATGAAAAGAGTTAATGATGATGTAATAAATCATGTAATAAAAATTGGATGTAATGAAAATTTAGTTAGCTACTTCGTTTACTTAATGCTGTGAAAAATAATACCGAACTCACTTTATCACTTGAAAATGACTCTAGTGATGACTGCAGGGTTATCAACACCTATTTTTCGATCTCGAAGTAGGGGATGTTATAACATGGTATAAGAGCTTTAGTTAGGGGAACATCTAAGTAAAACCGAGCTAATTAGGAAACTAGCACCTTGGGTAACGTATACATTACGTATGATGTACTTGTATTTTAATATAGACATATTGAAGAATATATCCACCCCTATATAATTGATCTCACTCTCTTTACTTCCATTTTTTACGAACCCTTGCTTATGCAGAAGGCAAGAATGGATCTACGTGACATTTGACCAGAGGGAGTACTAGAGAGAATCCTAGTAGAGGAACCGACGGTACACAAACTAATGGCCAAGGATGAGAGGCAGCCTCGTAAGTTCATACTAAAACTGGTACTCAAGTGCCCGCCCTGACTAAAGGAGGAATGGATATGAATGCTTTATTCCATAATTTATGACAAAAATGATGTGGCAACAACTACCAGGAGTTGTTGATCCAAGAAAGGAAGTAGCATGAGGAGCAAACTTCTTTAAGATAAACAATGACTTCAAGAGTTTAAGAGGAAAGGGGTTTAAAAGGAAGGAGTCAGCCTTGGATGTGTTAAACTGGTTGAAGCTGTGGACATATCTTCGAAAAATTGCAATATGATGATGCTTAGAAAAGGAGGTTCTCTTCTCGCTAGCTTCAAAAGGATGCATTAGACTGGCGGGAGGCTATAATTGCTGAAGTCCCAAAGGAGGAGATGACCTTGGAATAATTTAAGAAGAGATTCGAGGCTCAATCTATTCTCGAATCATAAAAGAGTACATTGTGTAGTGATTTCCTTGACTTAAAGCCGAGAGAGATGACTTTGGTAGAGTACATTTTATGCTTTAATACTTTGACAAAGTACAGAAATAAGCATATTAATACTTCATTGAAGAAGAATGAGAAACTCATTAAAGGTCTAAGGAAGGGGCTGAAGGTATGACCGCTTGTTTTACAGAAATAAGCATATTAATACTATTGGCTCCTTTTAATATGTTGATGGAAATGGGGAGAAGGTATGATCGCTTGTTTTAGGAAGAGAAGAATTTTGATGTTAGACTCAAGTCTAGGAAAATGAAAATATCAAATCCTTATAAAAAGTGCAAAAAAAATCAGAAGGGAGGAAAGTCTTCTGGATGAGGAGCTTAGAGGTCGAATATGGTGGATGTTACTTATTTTAACAGCTGACGGAAGAGACCCTATTCCATTAAGTGTACGTAGCTAAAGAACGAGGACAGAGCCACGTGTTTTATCTGTAATAGGCTTGGCCATAAGAATAGAGATTGTCCTGAAGCAAAATACGCAAAGATTTATGCTTTGGAAGGGCCTTCGTATGGACTGATTGCTAAGGATAAAGAAAAGAATTTGCATGGATGTATGATTTCGATTTCCAATATATCAGTTAGAGTTCATTTCGATACTGGTGCCACTCACTCTTTCATTTCAGGGGATTTTCTTTATAGGTTAGAATTAGACACTACCTGTTTGATTATGTCCTTGCATGTGATGAATCTAATTGGTGGGTATGTCACCGTCGGATTAAAGTGCACTGACCTTAAGTTTGACTTGAGTGGACATATGTTTGTTTGCGATCCATATATGTTTAACTTTGTAGTCTGGGGGATAATTTTAGTTGTGGATTGGTTGGTGCATAATTATGCTAGGATTTATTGTGCAAATAGGATTATCGCCTTATGGAATCCAAAGGGAGGAGAAAGGATTATGATATCGTTGGACGTAACAAAGGAGAGGTTTGGACTTGTTGTTATGTGTTATGGAAGATGATGATGAGATACGAGGAATATGAGTAGTCCGAGAATTTATAGATTTTTTCGAACCCATGATGAGGTTACCACGAAGGAGGATAATCGAATTTCGAATAGACTTGATGCTAAGGGCGTAGTATGTTAGTAGACCACCTAGTAGAAACCAACCAAGGAGCTGGAAGAATTGAAGAAAAGAAGCTAGTGGAACTTAAAGATAAAAGTTTCATTAGGATAAGTAGTTCACTGTGTAGAGGGTCCGTGGTATTCGTAAACAAGTAGACTGAATCTTTATGGATGTGTATTGATTATCAGAAACTAAATGTGTTGGTCATAAAGAATCATTGTCCATTGCCTAAGATAAATGACTTGTTTGATCAGCTGAGTGGAGCCCGGGTGTAACAATTCACATTTTTTACGATTGGATGTTTAAATAATTAATTTAAATATTGAATCGTTAATTAATTGAATTCCTAAAATCTAGTTTTTATTAGCGTATGGTCGAACTAGAATTGGAGATCACTTCTGTTGAGTTCAGATCGATGTTGCGAATCAAAATGAGTATAAACATCGCTATATATTTAGAGTCACGATATTTTTACGATTTACATATTGTTATACGTATTTTATAAAAATATATGCATGGTCAGGTCCAATGGGATCTCGAATGATGGCTTGTGTTTCTAGGATGAGGATTTCATTATAAGATGCACGGTTGAAGAATTGGAATTGGGTGATCCGATGGTCAAAACAACCTCAAAATGCATGAAATTATCATTCCAGAGATTTTTCTCATATGGTGACAAAATTTATACCATTGGAACCGAAAAAATGAGATGATGTGCACCAATGAGTTTCATGGCGATCTGACGTACGTCTGTACAAGCTCGAAACGTACGTAATGTGTTTAAGAAATCAAATAAAATATAAAATATTATTATATATATACTTCCCTATATAATGTCTTCTTCACATTATAATATCTCCTCCTTTTGACAGTAAACGAAATAATATCTCCTCCTTTAAACTAGATCAAAGATTCGACGATTGTGTGGACCAACCAAGAGTGGCATGACGTTCCACTAGGCGACACTCGATAGGGAACCCACGATTTCTGATGTAGTGACGTTTTGGCAAGGCCGACATTTAAGGCTTTGGGTTTGAAGGTAAAGGAAGAGAAAGGCAGAGTTAGGCCAAGGCGTAGGTGGCATCGAGCTTCTCTTTTGGAGATGTGTGGATGGAGGTTTGACAGAGTGGTGCGATGTCATTTTGGTGATCGCGACCTAACGAAATGGCTAGAAAGAGCACTATTGTGATTTGAGGAGGGTGTGGGTTTCAAGAGTTTTGCATCATCGGGTTCGTCGTTGTTCCACGAGTTGATCGAAAGTGGTGGGGGTTGATTTTGTCAACCATGGCTCAAAGGAGGGATGGTGACATGCATGATTATGTGGGTTATGGTCATTTACATATACATGAATTTGTAAATTAGGGAAGAAGGGATAAGGATTAATTAAAGGTAACTAAGAGATATATTAATTTAATTAATTTCATTCCATATTTAATTCATACCTTTTGCATATGAGATCCAATCGAGATGCGGTCTTCGTTGTCGCACTATTAGAGAGATTATCTACTGCATGATAGAGGTTTGGACTAGATTCAGACACTTAAGAAGTTACAGTTCGAATGAGTGGAATAATAACTTTGAATTTATATTGTAGTATAAATCCTCATAATTATATATATATATTGATAAATATTACATAGATGAGGTAGAATAATATATATATATATATATATATATATATATAATTATTCTCCTATTTGATTAGACTAGTTTAAGTAGATATTGAGGATAATTATTTAAAACCGCTTATATACAAATATTGTGTTTTATTCGTAATAATAAAGTTAGAGTTGATATTAATTTATAACATATATATAAATTAGTTAAACTATAATTTGTACTTATATTAATAATAGAAATATCATGATATATTTTATTACAGATATTTGAGATAATTGATTAAAATCCTGTATATGCAAATATTGTGTTCTATTCGTATTGAATAGAGTTAGATGGAGTTGATAAGAATTTATGACATGGTTTTAAATTAATTAAACTCTAATTTGTCATTATATTAGTGATAGAGATATTGTATGTATTTTAACACTAATCATAAGTTTAATGTATGGCCTTTAAAATAAGCTACAATGCTAAAATAATTATTTAGGCAGGTTAAACTTATATTAAAATGGCTTTGAAGTTTATCTGGCTTTGGTATTGGTTTATCATGGTGTAATTCAATAATTAACTAACTAGTGAATTTTTACAAAGGTGATTTGAAAAGGTAGAAATTACCAAAGAAGTATTGTATTAATTAATATGGTTTGATTAAGGTTATAAAATCCTGAATATTGTTATAAGATGATTTATTAACTTTAGACACTAAGAAATGATTTGTGATATATGTGTATACATACATACATACATACATACATACATACATACATACATACATACATACATATATATACATATACAGACGTGTGTGTATATTATATGTATATATATTATATACATGAGCTATATAATACTCTAAGGCCTTATTATAGCAACTTAATTTTAATAAAATAATAAGTGATATTAAGTATAATATGATTGATAGGCGAGAGTATTATTTTATAAAAATAAGTTTGATACTTCTATAAAACAATACGAAGAAGATATAATGTTAGATTGGTTACTTAAGTAAGATGCATTTTTATCGAGTTGTTTATATGATTGTATGTGTGAATAGTTATTGATATTGAGATGATAGATTTGTTACTTTGGCCAAGTGTTGCCTTTGTGTATGTAAATATGCACAATATATGTTTATTAGTTCCATTTAGGTGGACTGATTTTATATGTGTATATATATAGATATACCTACATATAGTTTATATGATTTATATATGTGTACATGTATAAATATAGCTCTTATATGCTCAACGTAGGGCTACTAGGAGATGCACGAAATATTATATATATATTAGTGTGTGGTTTAAAGCATTTATATATAGTTTCCGCATGCCCAACTTGAAGCCATAGATTAGTAAATGGAATCCATTGTACCATTGAGATGGCACGAACTGTAGACGTGGCCCCGAAGTAAGGGCGGCGAGAGATTGGGATGCCAGTTTAGAGTAGGTCATATACTATTCCATAGTATAGATGAGTGCTACGACAGGACACACATGCCAACTTCATTTAAGGTATTGGCTTTTAGGGGAGTCCACAAGTTATTTGTGGCTCTCGATTGTCTCTTTAGTAGCTAATGGCAATTTAGCACGATTTATCGATACTCAGTTTAAGCGTATGTATAGTTCGGTATACCCGACTCAAGGTTACTGAATAGTAGACAAAATATTTTATACATATTTATAAATATACGATTCAAGTGATTTATATGTATATATAATTATAGATGCATGGTTTGGGCGATTTATGTATTGTTTTGGTATGCCTTACTTGGGCGATCGGGTAGTGCAGGCACTTCAAGAATGAATCACGATCCATGTATGGACTATAATACTCCGGTGTTATGTATATGCATGGGAAGGGTGTACATGGGTTCTAACGTTTACATACGGTTTCAATATGTTGGCTAGGCAACCGGAAGGAAAGGATGCTAGTGAGGAGTTTATTGTACCATTAGGACGACCCTACCTGTAAATGTGGTCCTGGAGTAGAGGCGAAGAGAGATTGGAACGTCACGTCAGTCTAGTGTATGTCATATAATGTTCCGTAGGATGAATGAATGTTTCAATGGGACCTTCGTGCCAACTTCTTTTGAGATATTGGTTTTTAGAGGAGTCCATAAATTAGTTGTGGCTCTCGATAGGTCTCTTTGGTAGCTAATGGCAATTCAGGATGGGTATCCATATAGATATTCGTATTTTGGTTTTGTTAGGGAGATGTTATGTTAGTAGCATTGTTATATCATTTGGCATTTCAGATGCTTCAATAGAGATCGAGACATATATGGCATTGTTGCTTATGAGGTGTAGTCTTACCCCTGCACTCATTTTTCATATTCAATAGTATGGCTTGTTATACTATGCACTGTTTAATAAGAGAAATTCTATTATGTATAACTTGACTTGTTAGTGTATGGATAAAGTCGGGTGATGTATGATTAGTATTAACCATTGATCCTTGCTCACTTTTATTAGATGAATATAGGTTGCATATATATGCAGTACTTACATATGGTTCCCCTCACACCAAGCTTTATTTTGACCTATGTTTTTTCTTTGTTTGTTTATGCCATGACAACTCTTGGGCATTCAATTAAGTAAATTGGGAGTTAGGTGCTTTCGAGGAAAGGCTTACAAGACAATTAGAGCATTCTAGAGGCGTGGAGTCAATATATTGGATAGTATACTATATGTTGGTATACTACATGTCATACAGGATATTTTATATATGAGACTTGTGATATCAGATATTATATTCAGAACTCCATATGAATGGAGTTCATGTATTTTGACCTTTAGTAGTGATATTTACTTATCGATTACTTTTGCTAGTGCAGTCTCTTGTATTTTGTTTATCATGTTCGATTCATGTATATTCAATATATTGTATGTTATCATTTTGTTGTGAGATTGTATCGGTAGGCCCTTGGCATGATGCTTAGTTTTAACTTTTACCTTGATATACTGTCTTTTGTGGTATTTTGAAGTCATATATCGTCACTCAACGTTGATTCAGGGTATTACGAAGGATGGATCGTCACATCGAGTGTTCTCATAGCTAGGTTTGCAAAGAGGTTCCATCAACTGAGGGTAGAAAAAGATAGTTTTCCAGTGACCCGTTCTGAACAAGGTATGGTTCATATAAGTGGTTAATGATGTCGTTTGGACTGACCAACACCCCTGCATTCTTTGTTTACCATATGAACCAAATCTTTCCGATCAATTAGACAGATTTGTATTGTTCTTCATTGATGATATCCTAGTATATTTTAAGGACGAGAGAGACCATGAAGTCCATCTTAGATTGGTGTTGGAGACTTTGGGATAACACAACTGAAGGCGAAGTTTTCAAAATGCCACTTTTGGAAATGGAAGGTGAAGTTTCTTGGGCATGTTGTTTCAGATAATGGATTAGCTGTAGATCCATCGAAGGTAAAGATTATTAATGGCCAGACGAGACCAGAGATGGTCACAAAGATGAGAAGTTTCTTTGATCTGACCTGCTATTATCACAGTTCATTAGGATTTCTCGCATAAAGTATCCCCCTTGATTAAGTTAAAAGTTCGTATGGACCGATAAGCATAAAGGGTCATTTCAAAGTATTAGAAGTTATTGACGAACACTCATGTCTGATCGTGTACCTAAAGGGAATTAGGAGCTGGTAGAGTATACCGATGCTTATGGAATAGGTTTAGGAGTAGTGCCGATGCAAAGAGGTTGAGTGATAGCTTATGCATTAAGGCAATTGAGACCACATGACGTTAAAATCCGAATCAAGACTTAGAGTCGGTAGCGGTGGTGTTTGTTTTGAAGATTTTAAGGCATTATCTTTTGGGAGAGCTGTTCAAGTTATATATGAACCACAAGTGTGACAACTTCCCCTACACCATCGATACTCAAATAACCTACGGACTTCAATGTAATAGTGTCTGACTGATGCAGGACAGTTGTCAAGGGTTATAATAAAGTAAATAAAGCATCATAGAAAACTTGTCAAATGTCTCACATTGCATCAAATAAAATATAATAATAAATTATTTACATATAGAATAGACGAGACAATAACAACTAAATAAACCATAAATAGAGGACATAGACCCATACAACTATCCAATATAAGTGATAGAGTTTATACAATTGATAATAAACTAAAATAATTAACTATTTTTAAATAGATAATAACATTAGCAAGCTCTATAGTACTGTATAGAAGAATAATAAGCAATAACAACTAAATATAACAGTACACGAGAACGTAGCCTTCTGCTCTCCACCTGTTTAGCTCCATGTGCTCGCAGACCTGATATCCCTAATCTACTCATTTAAGAGTACGCAGAATAATATGTAGCAAAGCATAAAATCCCAAGTCAGACAACAGTCTGGTGTGAGGGGTAGAAAATATCAAGTATTATAAAGTCACTTGCTAGGATAAATGGATACAGGGAATCATACCAGACCTATCCCTGCATCTACAAAGTTAGCACATAACACATGATGTATGCTAATCTATATTGTAATCATCATGGGTGTGTTATACATCCAAGTACTAATGGGTTCCTAGATAACTACATCAATAATATCTACATCATGTGACATTCCTAAGAAGATAAGCAACCAATGCAAACATTGCATCCACCATCTATCGTCACATTCATTCACTCAGTGCACTGGATATATGATACTCGTATGACCTCCCCATATAGTCAACGACTACATAATGTTCCTTTGTACTTGAATCCGTGCGTCTTAGGAAGCCAGAAACTAGACCACATCCCTATAAACAACCTAAGGTAAAATGGAGCAGAACATCGTGTGATCTGAGACGCACTTCATAGCCCAAGTTAGCATCCTCACATACCCATGTTTCGGGAGTACACTTTGAAACCTCTTAGCATCAACTATCCCTTTCCTCAAGTCATCCGTAGCAGATTGCATCCTAGTACTAATCTTACAAATTCCATTCGAAGCCTTTATTGGTTGGGATGATTCCCCACAGTCATCGTTTGTCCTGTAACCTACCTCTAACAGTTCGCTAAACTTGAATCATAGCACTATACTCTGCCTCTCTTAGTATAGCAATCCCATCGTCGATGTCGTCACTTCCCATCATGGATTATCATTGCCAAATATGCATCATCGAAGTTGAAAGTTCACCACGGAGTTCACAACTCGATGCCGACCTAGCCCTTGGCCTAAAAAATTAAGGAATCTCTCGAAGCAGGTATGAACGTAAATGGCCAAAATTAAATTGGTGAAGGAATCAAATAAATTATGATGGTGGACTGAAGCAAACTTGCACATGATTCGAAGCAACTGTATTCCTTCCCATTACCGAACTGACTTCGCCAAGTTGACTCCACCACTGAACTGCCTACCGACCTGACCCCTTACCGATCCAACACTTGAACTCATGCCACCCAATCAAGCACCACCGATCCACGATCTCCATTGAACCAACCATTTTCCGATCCCATAGTCGGCCAACTTTATTTCCCCAACACAAATGCAAGTAGCCATGCAAGAAACTCGAGTGAGACCCAAGCCACCAACCCCATGACTTGATGCCAATCCCACTCCATCGATCCCACACTGTGAACACTTTTGTAACTAAGCAAACTCCAAGAAACTTGAAGTGAAATCTAAAGAAACTCTTCCCATGACTCGAACCTATGCAGTTAAAGCACTTAGCGATTCTATAGTGGTAGAGGAGCAAAAAGTAATAGTCGGGATATAGCAAAAAATAAAGGAGGTGCCAAAACCTTCATTAGATATAAAACCAAATATTTAAAGTTAATTTATTCTCATCATCACATCATTCATATAGGAAATACTATATAACAAACCCAAAGAATATCATGATTTATGCACACTAGATTTGGGGATACAATAGATTTCTGACTTATGTTGAGCACTTATACTTTAAAACTAGGTCTTTACCCTAACTTTTTTGATTTAGTTTAAAAGATAACTAGTCAAATCAACCTTTGTACATTAATTTTGCTAAAACAAATGCTAAAAAGCCTTAATTTAGCACGTATAATGGAAAATAGCGGGGCGTAAAATGGATCCACTATTTAATAGCGTTAAATTGGCATAATGTAGCGGTCAAAGAGAGTTATGAGCTATAGCGGGGATTTTGCAATGCTTTAGCACTCGAAGCACGACTCCGAATAACCTTCCACCGATCCAACCCTTAAACGCCTTCGCTGATCCAACTTCTTTTGCCCATAACTTGAGGAAATGAACTCCAAATAACTTGAAATGCGAAACGTAGTCTTATGAGGCCTTCCTTGTTGCCACACACAACTCGCACCAAGTTTGGTCACTACCATCTCCATGGATCGAAGACAAGTTGTAAAACTTTTTCTGTTTCTAAGTCGTTATTCGATCGATGTTTTCAAACAAACTTCATACATTAAAGCAATTTACCTATAAACTATATTTAAGGAAGCAAACATTCACACACATCAAATTAGAGCCTATATCTAAGGGTAAGAAGAAGAAAGAACCATAAGTGCAATGGTAGATCCATAAGAACAAAAATTCACTAAATTTTGCAAAGTCATTAGAAATTAACATATGCGATTAATTAAGATTTAAAACACATTTTAGGGTTTAAAAGTCATTTTTAAACATCATATTAAGGTGTATAATAACTATTTAGTAGGTGAGAGGTTCTAACCACTTACTTAGAATCCAAAGTAACCCAAAAGAGATAATATCGCAAGTTGAACAACAATTTAAAATGTCACCAACAGCAAGTCCCCAAATCTAATTGCTAATTTCGTTAATCTCCTTTTAATGACAAGATTTGGCTAACTAAAGTAAGGATTAGAGCGGTTTATGGCTAGAGAATGTTAATGGTGGCTTCTCTAACTATTTTGAAAAGTGTTAAATGACAAGGAGAAGTCCCATGATCCCCTTTTGGGTGCTAACCTAGGAATAGGCTTTGGGCTTAGCCACTAATCCTATTAGTTACCCATTAAGCCGTTCAAAGTCAAGTGAAATTTCAAACAATCATATCTCCTAAATGGTAAGTTTGTTTTCCTATTATGACCACTCTACGGAAATTGAAACCATCATCTTGATGTCATGGAAGTATTTTTAGACCCCAATTAAGCTCTTGTCAAAATTTATAGGCCTTACAAAATTTTTTGAGTAAAAATCGTTCGATAAAAATCCTAAAAATAGAAAATGTCATTAGTAGCTGTTTTCCAAAGTTATAGAATCATACGACCTTATAAAAAATAATATTAATATTTTGTGCTCCTCTAATATGTCAAATACGGTTTTGTCACAAATTGCCTTAAATATTTAATCTCTCGAAAGAAATTGAATATGAGGCAGTAGAGATGATAGAATTCTCGGGGGGATATGACTTCGGGATAGAACATGCGCAAGGAAAAGGGTAGAAGGTTACTGATGCTTTAAGTTGGAAGCATCAAAATGGAGTGTTGCCATGATTAAAGAATGGAAGACAATAGAGACGTTAGCCTCTTGCGGAGTGCATTATAGGTTTAATATTGGATCAAGTAGGAATCCCATCATGTTAGCAAGTTGGAGGATGTCCAAAACTTGTGGGTAGAATTGCTGCAAGGAAAAAGGAGGATTTAAAAGGATATAAGACTATAGATGGAGGAAGATATTGAGGATTTGAAAGGAATTGAGATATAATCGATGGAATGGCTGAGGAAGAAAGGAAGACAATGTGTTCCGTATATAGGAAATCTTAGGAAGGAGATCTTACAGGTAAGACATTGGTCTAAGTTTACTATCCATCTTAGGGGCATGAAGATATATCGTGATTTGATGAGCCTTCTTTTTAGAAGGGATGAAGAGAGATATAGGGGAATGCGTGAAGAAGTGCTTCACATGTCAACTAGTGAAGGCCGAGCATCAAAAGCTGAGCGGTTTACTTCAACCCTTGGAGGTTTGGAAATGGGATTCAATATCCATGGATTTTGTTGATGGGTTGCCAAATTCATGGACAGGAAATGATAAAATTTGGGTAATAGTCAATAGATTGATTAAGAGTGGTCATTTTGTCCCTATGAAGTTTTAACAACCCTGTTCCGCAGATACAATATTAAACTTATTTAATTAAATAAAGGTGTTTGAATTCAAATTTGATAGTCTTTATTTATTTCGTTTTTTAAGATCAAATTATTATTCAATTAAATTCTACTTAATAGAGGATTTTTTCATAGTTTTCTTGAAATTAATACGTATCCTCGATTAGGTATTAATGTTGTATTAATATCTATCCCTTTAACACTCTTATCTAACACTATACTCTTTTACTGATAACAAAAAGGGAAGAGAAGTTAAGATTTTGACAAATAAGTCATTTTAAGTCATTTTTTATTTGCATATTCTCATCTAGGTTCATTGCATTTTTTATTGTTTTACATTTGCATATATTTTTATTTCCAAGCATATGTGAAGAGGGAGCTTTTGTAACGACCCAGAATTTGACCACCTTAAAATATACTATTTAAAGTGATTTTAAATATAAAATATGTAAGGTTATATGATTCAAACAATATTAGATAGGATTTGGAAAGAGAATTATACACAAAAATATTAACATTTGCCTATAACGACAAAAGTGACAAAATGCTGATTTCAGAATAGTAAGTTTCATTGGTTAAATAAATTATTTTAATTTATTTATGAGTGTTTATATTTTTAAATAGAATATTAAAAAAAAATTTAATTTTTTTTTACATAAATAAATGTTTAACTAAAACATCAAAATGTGACCGTAAAATATTTTGTCAAAAAACGACGTTTTGTCGATTAAAAGTTGTCGCAACGTCGTCGCCCCTTTATTTTCTTATATATGAACATATATTCAAATAGTATAAGTATTAATATATTCAATAATCAAGTTTTCTTTTACTAAACATATTTCAAAAATTCTAGTATACAATTAACAAAAAGTAAGCACAAAACGACAAAAATGTCCTTTCAAAGCAAAAAGTAAACATCAAATCAAATTAAACATATTTGTTACTTTCTTTACTTAATATCTAAGTGAAAATGACATAAAGTAATGATTTGAAATGTGATGTTAAGTATTTAAAAAAAATAAGGTTACTTAAGAAGTAACTAAGGTTATTTTGGTAATTTGGTAAAGGGGTATTTTGGTAACTTACCACTTTATTTTTTTCTATAAATACCCACCACTTTCTCCCTTTTCTCACACTATTTCTACCTTCTTCTTCTTCCTTCTTGAAGCTCTTTAATGGCTTCTTCTTCTTACTTTTTCTTACTAACTTTTTCAAAATCATATCAAATCAACTCCAAATACAACCAAACTTGGCCAAAGACCGTATAATACCATTAAAACATGGTTTGGCATTTAAGAAGTGAAGAAATGATGAAGGAAGAGGTGGAATAGAGTGTGGCTAAATCTATCAAGAAGGAGGAGCAAGTTCGTAAAGCTTCGGAGCTAAATATAGAGAAGGAAGTGCCGCCGATTTCATTCCAAGGAGCTAGGATCAAATTCAAGGTGTTGTGGAAGCTCTACCGAATTTTCAGGAGTTTGGAAGAAGAGGTCGATAGTATAAAGCAAAAGAAATGGAGTAGAAGTTGATTAGTTGAAGTTTAAGTGGAGTGTTGTTGCATGTGAATGTTGGTAGGAAGTTAATCTTTTGGTTAAAGGTGAGTACTCAAATTTAATGTTAAATCATCCTTATAACTATTTTAGTATGTCGATTAAAACCCTTCAATAAAATTGTTTGAACGTTTGCTAACTTGGTTGCAAATTGGTTGATTATGTGATTGTTTATATGGATTAAAACTTGTTTGATAAATGATAAAAGAAATGGTTAGTAAGTATAGTTAATTAAATGGATATTAAATCCATATAAATGCGTGCATGGAAATTATTTAACCGCTTAATGATTTCAAAATATCTAAAAGATTGAAAATGATATTATAATATGAAATGAAATGAAAAATGAGTTTGAAATGATGAAAATATTGTTTTAAATGAGTTAAAATAGCTTAAATATGGTTTAAAATAAATTTCAAATGTTTCGGACAAGTTCCGAAGCAATTCACAAAATTGGTCAAAATAGAGCTCGTCGCGTAGCGACAGTTTGTAAATTTTGACCCGTAACTTCAAACTAATGTAGAGAATGATTTATAAGTCAGATTTTTTTTGAAATAAAAATTATTTGGTTCACAATGATAATAGTTTTCCAACGAAGAAAGAAAATGAATTCATCAAGAAGATTTTGAAATATGTCCAAAATAATTTTCTAAAAATATCGCAGTTTTGTAGTTCGAAATCCAAAAAGGGACGTCTTTATAAATTATATTTTTAAATTATTAAAAATATGAAATAAATTTGATAAATCTATTAAAATGGTTTAAAAGTGATTTGAAATGAAAAATATGAATTTTCAAATATTAAAAAGTTGTTTAAATCAAATAAGCTTGCATAGCACTTTCCATAGCACTTTTATGCTGCGAATTCTATAACCTTTTGAATATGAGTTTTAAAATTAACAATTCTTTCCTAAATCTTTCGTGAATGATTTTAAAAGAATAATTAAGTATTTTAAAGATGATTTGAAAGTTTTAATAAGAGTTTGAATAAACGGTTAAGAGGAATTGTTTACATTCACTTAAACAAAAAGTGAAGAATATTGAATGTAATAACAAACTTAGTATGCATAAACGACTTGAACATTTGTCCCACCGGTGAGATTTGGGAGGATAAAAAAAGGTGTTTAACCAAGGTTAGAGATGGAGCAACCAGTGCCATGAACTTACCCGACCTATGTTTTCTCTTTTTGGGCGAGGGGTGGAATAGATCGAAAGGAAAGTCCGGATGCTCTAAAAGATCATATTTAAAGTTTTTCCAAAATAAAGAAAAGAAATAACTTCTTTGAATGTTAATTAACAACTTAACATCTATTAAATTGGTAATTGGTATGAAGGAACCGTGATCGGATTAGGGTGATTCCTGTTCGAAGAACCGGTATTGAATTTGCTTGATTATGTTCAGATGATAGGGGGTTCTCGCTTTGTGAACAGTGACGAAGCTTAAACTCTTACCCCTACATGTCCCTAGTGTGAAAGGGTTGGTTGATAGTCGAGAGGCTTGCCGTAAAAGGAGATCCAAGGTACCACTTGTGGTCACCTCTATGTTGAAAAGCGGAAGTACCCCCATGTTGAAAAGCAAAAGGGTAGTGGGATGGTTGAAAAGCCTACCGAGGTTGGTATGGAATTGCCCATTTGTCACATTTGGTATCAGAGCTGAAGGTTAAGTGAGAAACTTAGCTTTGTTGGGGGTAAAGAGTCATTAGAGATAGGGTTAGTGATACCCTAAGATAAGTAACACATTAGAGATAGGGTTAGCAACACCCTAGAATGAGATTGAGTGTATTATATATGTGTGCGTATTTATTATTAGATATAAAAATGTTTTGTGTTGATTAATCTGTTGAGTGGTAAATAGATTCTGGCCGATGCATGAAAGCTCCATGTAATCTATATGGATTCCTAAACAGTTAAACAAGGCGAACCGATACACAGATTTTGAAAAAAATTGGAAAATGAAATAAGTTTAACTAGGATTGTATTTTGAATATAAAGTATATATTTTGAAAAGTTGTATAGATAGAAATTAGAATTAGTGAAATTTCAATATGAACATCTTGTGATTAGAAATTCACAGTTTGACTATAAGAAGTTTCATAAAGATAATCGATAAATAAGAAATATGATAAGGTAATTACGATCTTTAATACTTATTCCAAAATGATAAATTAAGAAATGATAATGTTAAGTTACTATCATAAATTGATCAGTTGATTGATTTAAAAAGTTTACTACAAATACCTCGTGAATTAAGTTTTACTATTTGACAGGTGTTTGATAATAAGATTTGGTTAAGGAATAAACACACAAGATAAAAATGTATTTAAATAGTAGGAAATGATTGTGTAAAAAGATATACATAAAAGGAATGAGAATTTAAATTCGAGTAAAAGAATTGTGGTAATTTAAATGAAGTTAATTAATATAAGATGAATTTATGAAAAGAATTTATAAAATAGGTTTTATAAAGTAATCTCTAAAGGATTTTGAAAATGGTGTTATTTCAAATAAAAAGAGGTTTTTTATGATAATTAATTTGATTGGCTCGAAGATAAACTAAAAAATGGGCAAGAGATGTGTTCGGATGGTAAATACTTCTCTGAAGTATTACTCTTCTTGTTAAGAGGATATATAATACTATTGGTAGTACTCGGTTCCTTGGATTGTTTTAGAGTTACTCGATCTATATAATTTTCTTAAGTCAAAGAGATAGTCTGAATCATTAACTGGTAAATTATTAGTAATCTTTATAAAAGTGTTTAAACCAAAGATAAATTGGGATCGCTAATTCCTAAAATAAAGCGGAATATCCAATGATTTTGGACAGTCGAAATTTTTTGAATCATACCTAACTCAGAGCTAAGAAATTTGTGAAAACTTTTGGTAAAGGATTGTGAAATACTTTGAGTAAATGAAATTGGATAAACAAATTTTAAAAACTGATTTATAAAAAAAGGATCTAAGAATAAAGAATTTATTATCGGTAATTTTGAATTTGTTTTCAAAGCTAGAAAAGTAATAATAACAACTCTCTAAAAGGTAAGTATAACCGAAAAAATGTATTATTAATGAATCCAAGCATTAGTTAAGGGCTTGGACTTAAGTCTTTAAATTATAATTGATTTGGATAAGTTATAAGATGCAATAAACTTAAGTAATAGTTTTATGAAATGAATCATAAATGATATTAGTGTTAAAGAAAATATATTGGGTTAAAAGATTATGGGAATTTTTTTTAAAGATAAATCATCTTTTGAGTGGAAAAATGGTTTCTTTAGAATATTTTCCTTTCATAAAAATATTTGGAAATAAATAATTAAAGGGATTATATAAAGAAGCACCCTTTTAAAGTGTTTGGGCTTAAGATAAAGTTTTTATGAAAGTTTTGAGTGTTAATAAATACATATGTTATATGTAGATCATTCGTCACACAATTGTGATCTAAGATTCAAGTTCGGAACTTTAAGGTGTTTACACTTGTTCGGAAAAGGAATTTATCACTCGATTCTTGACGATGAACATTGATGAGGGTTTAAGGTTAGGTACTTAACTTTCCTATCATAGTTTGGAGTTATGCAGGGAAAGCGAAAGTTTCTGAGCAAAGAACCTGATTAAAGTCCGTACTAGAGGATCAGGAGATCGATACTAGTTCAAAAATAAAACTATGTATTCGAATAGGAGATCGAATAAGATATTTCACATGGGTGATCTGTGTATATTATACGGAATTAAGTTTAAAGATAAATGTTTTAGGCAAACTTTCGTTTTGGGTAATTTCGAGGACGAAATTCTTTTAAGTAGGGGAGAATGTAACGACCTAGAATTTGACCACCTTAAAATATGCTATTTAAAGTGATTTTAAAAATAAAATATGTAAGGTTATAAGATTCAAATAATATTAGATAGGATTTGGAAAGAGAAGTATACACAAAAATAGTAACATTTGCCTATAACGACAAAAGTGACAAAATGCCGATTTTAGAAAAGTAAGTTTCAATCGTTAAAGAAATTATTTTAATTTATTTATGAGTGTTTTTATTTTTAAATAGCATTTTAAAAATTTATTTTTAAATTTGATTTACACAAATAAATAGTTTAACTAAAACGTCAAAATGTGACCATAAAATGTTTTGTCGAAAAAACGACTTTTTGTCGGTTAAAAGTTGTTGCAACGTCGTCGCACATTTATTTTCTTATATAGGAATATATATTTAAATATTATAAGTATTAATTTATTCACTAATCAAGTTTTCTTTTTCTAAACATATTAAGATAATTATAGAATGTAATTAACAAAAAGTAAGCACAAAAAGACAAAAAATGTCATTTCAAAGCAAAGAGTAAACATCAAATCAAACTAAACATAATTATTACTTTCTTTACTTAATGTCTAAATGAAAATGACATAAGTAATGGTTTAAAATGTGATGTTAAGTGTTTAAAAAAAATAAGATTACTTAAGAAGTAATTAATGTTATTTGGGTAATTTGGTAAAGGGATATTTTGGTAACTTACCACTTAATTTTTTTCTATAAATACCAATAATTTTTTTCTATAAATACCAATCATTTTCTCACTTTTTTTTCACACTATTTTTACCTTCTTCTTGCTCCTTAAATCTCTCTTTAATGACTTCTTCTTCTCTCTTTTCCTTACTAAAATTTTCAAAATCATATCAAATCAACTCCAAACACAACCAAACTTTGCCAAAGACCTTAGAATACCATTAAAACATGGTATAGCATCTAAAAAATGAAGAAATGATGGAGGAAGAGGTGTAATAGGGTATGGTCGAACCTACCAAGAAGGAGGAGCAAGTTCGTGAAGCTTCGAAGCAAGACAAAGAGAGTGAAGTGTCACCGATTTCATTCTAAGGAGCTAGAAGCAAATTCAAGGTGCTACGGGAGTTTTTCCGAATTTTCAAGAGTTCGAAAGAAGAGGTCGATGGCATAAAGCAAAAGAAATGGAGTAAAAGTTGATTAGTTTAAGTGAAGTGTTGTTGCATATGAATGTTGGTAGGAAGTTAATCTTTTGGTTAAAGGTGAGTACTCAAATTTGATGTTAAATCATCCTTATAACTATTTTAATATGCCCATTGAAACCGTTGAATAAAATTGTTTGAATGTTTGATAACTTGGTTACAAATAGGTTGATTATGTGATTGTCTATATGGATGATAACTTATTTGATAAATGATAAAAGAAATGGTTAGTAAGTATAGTTAATTCAATAGAAATTAAAATCTATATAAATATGTGTACGTAAGTTATTTAGCCTCTTAATGATTTCAAAATATCTAAAAAGATTGAAAATGATATTATAATATAAAATGAAATGAAAAATAAGTTTGAAATGATGAAAATATTGTTTTAAATGATTTAAAACAGTTTAAATATGGTTTAAAATAAATTTGAAGTGTTTCGGACAAGTTCCAAAGCAATTCACAAAATTGATCAAAGGCATTTCGTAAAATTCGATCGTAACTTCAAAAAAATGTAGGGAATGGTTTATAAGTTGGATTTCTTCAAAATAAAAATTCTTTGGTCCACAATGATAATAGTTTTCCAATGAAGAAAGAAAATGAAGCTTTTATCAAGTAGATTTTGAAATATATCCAAAACAATTTTCTAAAAACATCGCGATTTTGCAGTTCGGAATCCAAAAAGGGATGTGTTTATAAATGTTATTTTTAAATGATTTAAAATATGAAATAAATTTGATAAATCTATTAAAATGGTTTAAAAGAGATGGAATGAAAAATATGAATTTTCAAATATTAAAAAGTTGTTTAAATCAAATAAGCTTACATAGCACTTTCCGTTACACTTTTACGCTGTGAATTCTATAACATTTTGAATATGAGTTTTAAACTTAACAATTCCTTCCTAAATCTTCTGTGAATGATTTTAAAAGAATAATTAAGTATTTTAAAGATGATTTGGAAGTTTTAATAAGAGTTTGAACAAATGGTTAAGAGGAATTATTTACACCACTTAAACAAAAGTAAAGAATATTGAATGTAATAACAAGTTAAGTATGCAGAAACGAGTAGTACATTTGTTCGGCCTGTGAGATCTGGGAGATAAAACAAGGTGTTTAACCAAGGATAGGAATGGAGCAACCAGTGCCCTGAACTTACTTGGCCTATGTTTTCTTTTTTTAGGCGAGGGGTGGAATAGATCGAAAGGAAAGTCCGGATGCTCTAAAAGACCATATTTAAAGTTTTTCCAAAATAAAGAAAAGAAACAACTTCTTTGAATGTTAATTAACCACTTAACATCTTTTAAATCGATAATTGGTACGAAGGAACCGGGATCGGATTAGGGTGATTCCTGTCCGAAGAACCAGGATCGGATTTGGGCGATTCCTATCCGAAAATCACTTCAAACTAATTTTCAAAACCCCATATGAAATTAACATCTTTTTATCAATGACTAGTACGAAGGAAGCGGAGTCGGATTTGAGTGATTTCTTTTTGAAAAACTAGGATCGGATTTGGGTGATTCCTAGCCGAAAACCCCTTCAAACTAATTTTTGAAATAAAACATATTGAAGACAAAGATCATTGAAGACGAAGATCTTCATGATGTAGGATTAATTTCCATTAGTTCCTGGATGTGAAATTTACCATATTTAAAGTAGCAATAGTGCTCTTTTATCAAAATCTTCGATTTGCAAAAACATGATTTGAAATTAAGAAAGAAATCTTTAATTAAGGTTTAATGAATGGTTTGGGAATACTTTCACTAAGTTAAAAGTTATAACTTGAATATAAGAAATCTTTGATTAAGATTTAATGAATGATTTAGAAAAGTTTTCCTAAGTAAACGAGAAAATGATTTGGAATTATTACAGGATTTAAGAAAGGTTTAAATAAATCAAATGATTTGATAAATGAGGCTTAATAATTCCATATACATTTGAAGATAAAATGGAATAAATTGAAAAGAATATATCTAAGAAAGATATTTGATTTAAATAAAAGACGAAGTAATTGATTGATGATTGACATCCACATATGAACTTAGCATCTTTTAAAGCGATGATTAGCTTAGAAAGAACTGGAGTCGGATTTGGGTGATTCCTATCCGAAAACCACTCCGAACCAATGTATATGTTTGAAAGTGAAGACATGTTGAAAATGATGATTATTGAAGACCGTGGATCTTTATAGCATGAGGACTTCATATTGAGCATACTCTGGGTCGCTTCCATTATAGATTTATTTGTAGCAGTGGTCTCTCCGTTGTGGAGATTTTTCGGATTATAAGGACTACTTGCTACTAGTGTGTGTATAAGAGTGCCTTCGGTTTCGTTCAGTCCCAGAACGAACTTGTATGGACGAACGTTTGACATTGCATTTCAGAAACACAATGTTTGACTTTTACAAATGTACATCTGTTTGGCAGCGAAGAAGACAACTTCTCTTAGCTTAAAACCCTTCTCTGAGAGAACTCAGATGTTGTATGCTTGTGGAAGTCAAATAGTGATCAAAGGAATGACAGTGTGGCATTCAAAATGGGCCCATTATGATCAAAGCGTGGTTTTGTATGAAAAGCATGGCTTTGAAGAAATTGAGTGTAGCTTCGCGAGCCTTACACCTAGGTTATGATGGGATACTATGTGGTCTAACAGACGCAAATTCGAAATAAATGAGTATGTATGGTGGTGTCAAATACGTTTGGCCCTTTGGGGGATATATCCCGCAAGGCATTTATTGCCCCATCTAGGATAAAGTGGTTAGCTTGAGAAAAGCAGGGAACTACCGGTTATCAGTTGTAGTATAGCAAGTATAGTTCCAAGTGACTAGTTTGAGAAAAGCATTAAGGCACCGTGGGAACTATGTTTGTTATGTGTGGATTGGAGAAAAGGCCACTAGTTCCCTATCATGTTGGAAATCCAATCCCAATATGAGATTTACAGTTTTGATTGTACTCCCAAAATAGCTGTATTGACTTGTAAACATTTCAGCTGCCCCTTTCGGTATTATATATTCTGTTCGGTATATTCCATGGACCCAGTCCAGATATATTACCTTAAACTTAGTCCGAATATTTGAATAAGTTTGTTTGAAAAGTGTTTTCCAAAGAAAGTCATTAAAAATAATATCAATTGTATTTTGGTATAAAGTGTTTTGGTTATCATAAGGTAAAAATCTATTCGTGTTTATGTGTGGGCGTGGTCTTATGAGATATCCTTCTTTTCAAAGCTTTTGATAATATAATCATTTAAAATTTCAAGTATCTCATGCTGGTTTATCAAGCCTGATCCGGGTATTTTAATACTCGGGTCAAGTCCGAATAGTTTCAGTTCTAGTTGAAGACGGTTGGAGTTTCCAGAGAAGAGTTGGAGAACTTCGTCATCATATGGACGTATTCTATTATTCGCTACATCTATTGCATTTGTTTATTATTTTCAGCATTTGTAAGGACTGGGGTTTATAACTGTCCAGGATGAATCTAGGTTTGACTCTGATAATGTATTTAAAATTTTCTGCTGTAAAGATTATTATTGAAATAATATAAGTTATTCCATTCATGTGAGATTCTGTTCTGTCTTTATTTTTCTTTCTACCCTTAATGATCCGCTTATTCATCAATTTGAGTTGGACATGTATGGCTTATTGTTGATTGAAAGGGTACGGAAAAATGGGCCATTACAGCTTCGTCGTAGGGAGGTATTCTAATAGGGGAGCTAATAGAATTCATTAAGACCAAATACATTTAATAAAGTCAAAATCTTAATATATGTTTGTTATCATCGAAAGGGGAAGATTGTAGAATACAATAGCCTATGATTTTTGTTTGATGATAATAAACATATATATATATATATATATATTCATTTAAATGTATTTGTCATTATACTATTTTATTTTTTCCACACAATTAAATAAATATTTATTGAATAAAATAAATAATTCGGAATTCTTGTTTAAACAAATATTTTATTCAAAGAAATATTTTATTACAATTTCTAATAGTACAAATTTAAGCTCTCACTATATTTACACAATTCCAAATACAAGTTTCAATTACAACAAAATTTTCACTTTACAATTTTACATACATGTTTCACCTCACTACATAGTTCACTTATCACTCGTATTTGATCTTCAACTATGTTTCAACCTGTATCTAGCATCTGAACTATCTGCAAAATTGTAGTAAAATTGAAAAAGAAATATTTTGCAATGAACAATGAAGTATGTGTTTGAATATATTATTTGCCTTAGTAATTTGGGTTGTTCGTCATCATTCTTTTAATTCATCTTTCTATTTAAAATATGCGAAAAACTTGTGACATGCACAGTGTATCACTTTACATGCCATATGGTCATGCACACGGATATACACTTGCTTTTTAAAATTACAGGGACTGGTGAGCATAAGGTCAAACCAAGCCAAGACTGGATTCAACACAGTTGCGGATGAAAAAAAAACAACAACACAGCAATAGAACAATGCATCAAGCTACATTCAGGCATAAAATACAATAACACGAATGAGAAAATGCAGACAAACACAACAGTGCACATGAGTTTAGAGGCAAACAACAAGTCTGCACATGCATAGGGGCAGTTTACTCAAAGCAAATCATATTGCAACACAGACTAGATTCAATAACAATGGCAAGAACAGTCGTCAATGTTACCATACTTGCTCAGACTTCAAATGGAACAAGACCACAACAACAACATGCAACCAGACTCCAAATGATTCCAAAGAATACAAGTGCACAAGGACAGCAGTATGTTCATGCAACCAGACTTCAGAGAATACAAGTTCAATGGTCAGTTGATATGTACATGGATATGCAAGAAGCTCTATATGCATAAATACAAGTTTCAGGCATGGTCAGGTGCAAAGAAACAACATACAACATTTCAGACATGCTCAGGTTCAACCAACGTGAAAACATGAAACTAAACCAGTCATCATAACCCAGGCAAACCATAGACCACCAAATGCTACCATAAATGTAGAAAAACAAATACAACATGAATTGTGGGCAGAGATAAATTCAAGTGCAATAGCAAGATTGAAAAGATGAAATGCACGTGTACCAAATGCAAGGAACCAAACTCAAGACAAGATCAAGTGACTAACATGCACTCATGGATCTTACCAGAAAATATACATCATTGTTCAAACACATTGCTAAAATGTGCAAGGCGAAATACATGCACATTGGATAGATCCAAGTATAAGTTCAACAAATGAATGCAGAGTGCACATAAGTTCTTAACTAAGAAAACAACCAAGTACATGCATAAACATGTACATCAGGTATCATTTTCGAGCAATAGAGTAGTGGATACAACAAAAAACTCAAACCATAAACATCAAGTAAGATACAACATGAACATAGTTCATCATCATTGGACAACCAACAAACAGCAAAGCAGACAGAGGCAACTCAGAGATACAAACACCAATAAAATAGTTCAACAAGTTAACATACATGCAAGCATCCAGGTCGCAAATGTTTCAGGTAAAGGACACAAGCATCAGCAATGCCAAAAACGAAGTCAACAAGTCAAGGCCGAGATAAAAATCAACAGATTCAAACATATTTGAACATATTTCAGAGAAATCGATATATTTGTACGTCGAGAAAAGAAATTGATAAATTCAAACTAAAATTTCCAAATGAAAATATAGGGATTCGATCCCTATAAATTAACCCATGCCATTATCGGCATTAATTCATTCGAATTCGTGACAAAAATTCAGAGAGTTTACTTAGAACAGATCAAAAACAAATCCAAAACTCGAATCAAAGTTGAGGATAATCAAAAATTGTAAAAGGGAAAATCACGTACCATTTCAAAGTACCATTTAAATTCAACATTGAAGCAGCCATAACCAAATCAAAGAACAAGAAGCAGCAGTAATCAAATTGAGGAATGAAGGTATCAAGGCAATCAATTCGAACTTCTAATTCAAAGCGGCGACATCAATTCAAACGAAACCCTAGTTTTGAAGAATAACAAAAGATCGACCGAAGAGATTACACTAAATAAAAGGGAGACAATCTTCACTATTATATTTTAACCAGGGCTATATTTTATGTATTGGGCTTAATTTTAAAATAGGGTTTTGTTTTTTTAGTTTTATTTTTATTTGTAATTTTCTCTTTTAAATTTTGTAAATTTCTACTTGTGCAACTAGGTACGAACTACGGGACGTAGTTTGAGAATTCGCAACTCAGTGGCTGAATTATGGCAGGGTTTTCAGCTTAGAGTTAGGTTAATCAAGTTAGCGGGTATCGCAAGTTTAAGTATTGTTGTAAGCATCTGATTACTTAATTTCTAGTAGAAAAATTGGGTTTAGCCCGTAGGCAGGTTTTTGCCAAAGCTGGGTAAAACTATGTGCGATCTTTACTGCATTAGTTTCTATTTTTATTTTCATTTCCACATTATTTTTTAGTAGACCCTATTCATCCCCCCTCTAGGGTGAAAACGATCCTGCATATTAGTCCGTTGCAATATGTGATTCTAATTTTTATTTATCTATATTATATACTATTCTGAATATTTTTAATCGATGTGTTTATTACTTTGTATTAACACTACACCTGTCAAATTTTTAGTTCAGATCCTTAAAAAGGTAAATAAAACGTGTCAATGTTAGTAGAAAGATATGTTCACATTCGATCGCCCTTAACCAACCGTATTCTCTGGATTAGCAGATGACATTACTTGTAATGTTCTTTGCTGAATGGGCATAGTGGTGGGGTCATTACAGAAGTCAACAAGAACAACGGCTAACTTAGCAAATCTACACATAAATAATATGGTGAGACTGCATGGGATTTCGAGCAGTATCGTGAGTGATAGAGAACCGTTGTTCAACAGTAAGTGCTGGAAAAGTTTGCACAGTGCATTGGGTGCTGAGTTGAATTTGTATATGGCTTACCACCCATAGACTAATAGTCAAACCCAAAGGGAGAAGAGTATACCTGAGGATTTGCAAAGACCATGCGGTTTGGATTTCAGAGGATGTTGGGAGACAATCTGCATCCAGTAGAGTTTATCTACAATAATAGTTAGCAGTCGAGTATTGGGATGGCACCATTTGAGGTGTTGTATGGTAGACCGTGTATATCACCAGTTTGTTAGATAGACAAGGAAGATAGACTTGTGTTAGGACTCAATTTGGTAAGAGATGCTATTGAGGAGGTCGAATTAACTAATGCTAGAATAAAGGAGGTGCAATCAAGGCAGAAGAGTTATGCCAACAAGAAAAGGAAAGAGCTTGAGTTTGAGGTAGGAGATTATGTACTCGTGAAGGTTTATTTGATGCGAGAATTATGCATCTCAGGAAGGCAGGACAATTGGCGCTAGATATGTTAATCCATTTCCAATGACTGATAGGATTGGTGGACCCGCTTATCGGGTTGAGTTTCCAAGTACTTTGGCGAGTGTGCATAATGTTTTCATGTATCGCATTTGAGGAAATGTCTACATGGCCCAAGTTTGATAGTGAAACCGAGGGCGATTATGAATTTACATGTGGAGCCAGATTTAACATATGTGAGATGGCCACTGGGGATAGTAGGTCATGATACAAAGGAGTTAAGGAACATAGTTACCAGACTTGTTTGCGTCTAGTGGAGTAATGACAAAGAAGATTGTACAATGGATGTAGAAGATAGAATTAGGAATATCTATCTCGATTTGTTTTATACATTCATGTATATTGCAGATTGATTTGTTTGTCTATTGTAATAACTAGTAGGGTACTAATGTATTCATGTATTTATATGATTGTGTGTTATTAGTTGCATTAATACATTTTATTGGATCATTGATAGTTTGCATTGGTAGGGGACTGCTATAACCTTTTGTACTTACATGTACTTATGTAATGATGACTCTGCACTTTTAGGGTGTTAGTGTAAACTTTGTTTTCCATATCGAAATTTCAAGGACGAAATTTTCATAAGGAGGGATGGTTGTAACACCCATATTTTGGAGGGTCCATAATGTGATAAATTAAATTAATAATAATACATATAAAATATTTAAAGATAAACCAAAATTTTAATCGCAAGAATTGCTTAAGGGAGATTTTGTTAATTAAGCATAGGACACTATAAAAAGTTAACTGAATGGACCAAAAATAATTAGAGAAATTAAAGTTGGTCTTGTTAATGAAGATAAATAAATTAACTTCTAGAATAAGAAGGATTTGTATTGGGAAGTTATATTGGCGAGACTAGACTATACGGGATATTAGCCCAAGTCAAAATTACTAACCCTCTTCCTTTAACGATATTCTCTCCTTTCACTTCATTTTAATTTGTCATTTTGCAAAAATAAACTCCAAGGTCGGCCACCATTTTCAAGCTAAAAGAAGAGAAAATCGAAGTCAAAAGAATACAACTTTTCAACTTTAAGAAGGAAGAGGATTAAAGCAAGGTTTCTTAATCAAGATGAGTAAAATTTTCCCTAAACCCTTCCTAACCTGCTTGAGTTCGGATTTATTTTTAATTAGATCATTTTGATGATGATAAATGTGTTTAAATGATTAAACCTTGTTTAGATGTGACTTGAAATTCAAATGAAAGGAATTTGTTCATGTTTTAGGGTAAAACATGATTATTTGCATTTATATGTTTCTAAAATTTAATATGATGTTTCTAATAATAAAATGAAGATAGGTTTTTAATTTCATGATTTATGAAATTTATTTGGAATTTTTATGAATTATCTTAGTTTAGAAAATGGTTAATTTTTGGAAAATCAATAATTAAAACTAATTAAAAAAAAATTGACTTGTAATTTGATATTAGATAAAATATTATAAATCGGATTTTCGGTGAATTTTTGGTATTTTCCCAATAGTTTCCTATTTCATATGAATTACTTGATAAAGGGTAAAATTAATTGATTTAAAGGTAATTAATTAACAAGTTCTAAAAAGAAAACTATAAAGAGATCCATTAACCAATTAGAATTCAGCAAGTGTAAAGTAACTACTTAATAAAGTAACAAAAGAGTTTACAAGTTAGTTACAAAAATGCCATATTAACCTGCGATATGCCCTATGGGTATCCAACTTGCGATATCACTATAGCTATCAACTTACTACAGCTATACGTCAATAAACATGCGATATCTATGTTAGTACCGTAAGTTTCGATTTTGATGATAACAACTATCGAACATTATATGAAATATAGATACTAATGTTTTATCAATATATATATATATATATATATATATATATATATATATATATATTGCAAGACATTATATCGATATTGATTAAGAAGGCTGTGCAATATCAAGATGCTGATACCGAGAGTAGATTCAAGATGATGATAATTGAAGACTCATGAGTATTGAAGAGTTTAAGATTTCAAGATATTCTAGATAAGTTATGGAGTCAAAGAATTTATGTTAAAACCTTGATAGCACTTTCTTGATCTCTCTCGCCTTTTCTAATTTTGCTTAAAATTGTTTTTCAAATATTCTAGTTTTAAAATAATCATTTCAAAATATTTCCCAAACTTATTTTCAATCTCTTACTTATAAAGATATCATTTTGGGGGATTTCACCATAAGGACAAACTTTGCAGTCCAATTAGTTTCTAGGACACACATTCAAAAAAATTACTTTCAAGGACACAGTCAGCAGAATAATTACTTTCAAGGACATAATTTCATAAATTTTTAGGCCATAGAAACTAATTATTTTGTGTTTTGTCCTTGAAAGTAATTATTTCAGTTGTGTGTCCTAGAAACCAATTCCACTTGCTAAAGAGGCTCTTGTGGCTAATTTTCACTATCATTTTAGTGTTTTTAAGTTCATATATATATATATATATATATTGAATTTTTGTTTATATTTTAATAAGTATAGTTATATTAATTTTTATTGCATACTCTTATTAAATTTTTCAAAATTATTTATAAAGTTTATTAAGTTATATTTTGATTAAAATATGTATAAACTATATTTAAATGATTCTAAAAAAGTATCAAATTATTTTACAAAGCAATAGATTTTCAAAATAATATATTTAAAGTGTTTTTTCAAAATACAAAGGGATATGTTAACGTGTCCTATCCTTTTATGTTGACATAGTGGCCGTAAAATTCAACATTCAAATTTGAATTGAGGTCTTTTCGTCGTATCTCTTCGTTAATGGACGTGACCGTTGTATCTCTATATATACCACACTTTCAAATGAATTTTTAACAACTACTTTCTTATTCTTCTCTTCTCTTTTCACTCTCCTGATTTCCAAATCAATTTTTACCCAAACTCTGTCGAAATTCAACCGTAATCAAATTTAATCATTACTGGCTTGATACTCCTTTATCCACTCTCTATTTTCTCTCATCTCTCTAAATCAAACCAAGATCAAAGTGCTATTTAAGAGTTATAGGATTAATTGTAACAAGGATCGTAAATCCGAGTCTTCAAGCTCTATCAAATAATACTCTTATACTTTATGGTGTGCTTGGTATACCTGAAATCCAAGTATGTGTGGTTGTAAACTTTAAAATCAATTTCATGTGCTTAGTAGCATGTAAATCTAGTGGGTGCTTGTAGTTCGAAAATCAAGTAACTCTACCCAAAGGTCAGGATTCTGGAGAGTGTCTCATAGCCTTGAAATCAAGACTGTATTTGCATTTACTAGGTGGAAAGAAACCCACAAAAGGAATTATGTGGGACTGGAGGTAGGGAAACTCTGAACCAGTATAAAATCCTGTGCGTTCTTTCCTTTTTTACTTTCACTGCATTTACTTTTATCTGTACTTTGATTCTATGATTGTTAATAACATCATTCCAAGTAGAATTTTAAAGAATTGAAAAATATTCATATAATCCATTAAATGCTATTCGCCCCTCCCATAGTGTTAATTCAGCCTTAAGATCCCTATTTCGCTAACTCACGTTTGGTATCATAGCATCTTTTTTCAAGCACCGATAATCTAATTTTTGAAAAAGTTTCGATGGCAATTTTTGACAATAATTTCAACACTATTTTCTAAAAGATAGTTTGCAAAATCGTCATAATTTTGTTTCATAATTTTGCATCTATTTATTATACAAAATCACGTGGTCTTTTGAAAAGGTATGAATTGTAGGAACAGATGTGTTACATGGCTTTTGGTGAAAAAACCCCTGATGATCAAACTCTATAGATCAAAATGAAAAAAATGGATATTGGATAGTGGATGCTCAAGATCCTTGACTGGAAATTCAGAGATTTTGAAAGATATGGTTTACATAGAAGGTGGATCAATAAATTTTTTAGGCAACTCTAATGGTTATGTGATTGGAATCGGAAATATCGGTAATTCTAAAAATCCTACTATTTTAAATGTTTTGTTAGTTAGAAATTTAAAGCATAATCTATTGAATGTTAGAGTATTGTGTGACAAGGGTTTCAAATTTAAATTCATTAAAGATAAATGTCATATTGAAGATAATGAGTCAAACATTATCTTTGAAGGCATTCAGAAACGAAACATCTATATATTAAGTATGAAAATCTCAAATGGTAACTTATGTGTTTTGGCTGAACCAAGTGATCCTTGGATTTGGCATAAAAGATTTGACCATTTGAATTTCAAACTAATATATTGCTAAAATTGATCTAGTTAGAGGTCTTCCCAAAATGAATTTTGAAGTTAATACTTTATGCGTACATGCCGATTAGAAAATTTAAAAAAAGTTCTTTTAAATAAAATATATGATTTCTACCTCTTAACCCCTGAACTTCTTCACTTAGATCTTTTCGGTCCCTCACAAATACAATCTTTAAATCGCAATAGATATGTATTTGTAATCGTAGATGATTATTCTAAGTTTACTTGGACGATTTTCTTGAAACTTAATAGTGATGCTTTTGAAATATTTAAAAAAAATTGTTAAACAAATTCAAAATCAAATGACCAGTAAAATTAAAACTATGCGGAGTGACCATGGTGGAGAATTCAAAAATGAAAACTTTGAGAATTTATGTAATAAGAAAAGGTATAACTCATACTTTTTCATTTCCAAGAACACGACAACAAAATGGAGTGGTAGAACATAAAAATAGGATGATTCAAAAGTGCGCTAGAACTATGCTAAATGATAGTAATTTACCTAAATTTTTTGAGCCGAAATAGTTAGTACTGCATGTTATATATCAAATAAAATTTTAGTAGGACCATTAACTAAGAAAACACCATATGAATTATTCCATAATAATGCACAAAGTATCATACTTAAGAATTTTTGATAGTAAATGTTTTACTTTAAATACTAAAGATAATTTGGATAAATTTGATGCTAAACCAGATAAAGGAATATTTGTTGGATATTCAAGTAGAAGCAAAGCTTTTAGAGTTTTCAATACTTGAACTAATATTATTGAAGAGACATTACATATCTCATTTGATGAAAATTTTAAAGTTTATAATCCAAATATTGATGAAGAAGAAAATATTGATAAACCAAATGAAATTAGTAATAATGAGATTACCAAAAATTAAAATAGTAATAATTTAGAAAATTCACATCCAAATAAATGAACAAAATAATTGAAAGATCATCTTATAGAAAATATATTTGGAAATGTTGAATCTGTTGTTAAAACTAGAAATCAACTAAATAAAATAAGTAACGTTTCTTTTAATTCAACTAATGAACATAAAAATCCAAAGGAAGCATCAACTGATAATTCATGGATTTTTGCTATGCAAGGGGAATTGTGTCAATTTACAAGAAATGATGTATGGGAATTAGTCCCAAGACCCAAGGATTAATCCATAAAAGGAACTAAATGGGTGTATAGAAACAGTGAACAAGGAGAGGTTGTGAGAAATGTAGCTCCATTAGTTGCAAGAGGTTATTGTCAAGAAGAAGGAATAGATTTTGATGAAACATCTGCACCCTTAGTAAGATTAGAAGCTATACAAATTTTACTTGCTTTCGCAAATCATTATAATTTTAAGATATATCAAATGGATATTAAAAGTGCGTTTTAAATGATTTTATTAAAGAAGATGTATTTATAGAACAACCCCACTTTTTAAGATGAAAATCTACCTAATCATGTTTACAAATTAAAGAAGGTTTTGTATGGTCTGAAACAGGCTCCAAGAGCTTGGTATGATAGACTTACATCCTATCTATTACAATAAAATTACGAAATAGAAAAAGTAGATAGTACACATTTTATTAAAAGAGATAAAAATGATATTCAGATAATGCAAATATATGTAGATGATATCGTTTTTGGATCTACCAGCGATAAACTAAATAAAGAATTCTCAAAAATAATGACCAAGGAATTTGAAATGAGTCATATGGAAGAACTAAATTATTTTCTAAGACTACATATAAAACAACTAACTACTGGAATTTTTATTGGTCAAGAAAACATGCTAAAGATTTAGTTATGAAATTTGGTATGTCAAATACCAATATAAACCAACTCCCATGGCAACTAATGAAAAATTAAATAAAGAAGAAAATTCAAAAGATGTAGATCAAAAATTAAATAGAGGAATGATTGGATCACTACTCTATATAACTGCTAGTAGACCTGATATAATTCATAGTGTTTGTTCCCATGCAAGATACCAATCTCAACCTAAAGAAACTCATTTAAAATCCATAAAATGAATGATATATGTAAACAGCTCATTAGGCTCTTTTACCCAAAAGCAGACTCATTTGAATTAATTTCATATAGTGATGCTGACTATGTTGGTTGTGAATCAGACTAAAAAAGTAAATGGAACTTGTCACTTTTTGGGACATTCTTTGGTTTCTTGGTTTAGTAAGAAGCAAAACTCTGTATCTTTGTCTACGATAGAAGAAGAATATATTTCACTAGCATTAGCATGATCATAGGTTATCTATATGCAACAAATAATAAAAAGTTTTGATTTAAATTTTACTAAATCACCAATATACCGTGGTAATACAAGTGGACCAATCTATCTAAAAATTCAACTCAACATGTTAGAACTAAACATATTGATATAAGACACTATTTCCTAAGAGATAATGTAAACAAAGAAATAATATCATTTGAATCTGTAAACACTGAAAATCAAATAGCTGATATATTAATGAAACCATTGAATCAAACGTATTTTACAAAGTTAAGAAGAGAGTTAGGAATTTGTTCTCTATTAGAAATATGAAAATAATAAAATAAAAATTACAAAATATAAATAAAAAAATTCAAATAATACTATGTATGTCGACATACTCTAACCCATTATGTTGACATATAACGATAATTTCTGATTTTTTAAATTTCCCTTTAAAATTCAAATTGGTGGTTATATAATAACCAAATTTCAAATTTCCTCTTCACTTTTCTGTATTCTTTCTGTCTCAAACTTCCGAAACAAATAAACCATGGCCTCCTCTAATCCCAAACATTCTATAGAAGAGAATTCATCGTTTTCTCCTACCCAAAGCCCCTTCCAAAACACTACTATGGCCAAGATCACTAAAATGGAGGATGAAATGAAGAATATTCTGCAAATGCTTACTGAAATTCAAGTGGCGCAACTTCGTATGACTAAAGAACAAGCGAAGCAAAGCATAATTCTTCAAAATTTGCAAAAATATCTATTGGATGCTCCTATGAATCCGATAGTTATTGAAGACCATTCTACAAATTTGGCTATTTATATCCCCATTTAAGGCAGCGATGACGAGGAAGAAAAGGGGGAAGAAGAAGAGGAGGAGGAAGAACATATGGAGGAAGACGACGAAGTCCGATGCATCGGAGAAGTATGTTTCGATCGAGATGGAAATTTCGTTGAATAAAAAAGAAACTTTTGCCTTCGTTATCCTCATTGTCCTATTCAGATATCCCCATTCATTTGGAATTCACATTAGATAATATTTGATTTGCTATGATTTCTTCGAATTTATGGTATGTATATCTGATTTGAATTGACAAGTTTAATTTAAACCTATATATATATAGTTTAAGATTTGATTAGATTGTGATTACTTTGCATTATGATATTGAATGAATATATAGTTTGGTATAGTTACTATTGATGATTTTATGTTCTCGCTCATCATTTATTATATATCATTCTTATCATTATTACTATAAGTATCTTAGTTAGAATTAGAGTAAGAATTATAATTAGTTTATTTTTGTTGATGACAAAAGGGGGAGAAATATATAAAATCTAGATATAGATTAAGGGAGAGTTTTTTAACTCGAGGGGTTTATATTATATTTTGTATACATAGTTGTCATCATCAAAAAGGGGGAGATTGTTAGTATCTTAAGTTTTGGTTTTGATGATAACAACTATATGACATTATGTATAGCTACTAATGTTTTATCAATATATATATATATATATATATATATATATATATAGAGTACAGGATATTAGACAGGTATTCATTAAGAAGACTATACAGTATCAAGATGCTGATATATCAAGAGTAGATTCAAGATGATGACAGTTAAAGACTCATGGGTATTGAAGAGTTCAAGATTTCAAGATAAAGTTATAAAGTTATAGAATTTATGTTAAAACCTTGATAGCACTTTCCTGATCTCTCGCCTTCTCTAATTTTGTTCTGAATTTTTTTCAAATATTCTGGTTTTAAAATAATATTTTCCAAAATGACTTTTTCAGTCTCTTACTTATAAAGATACCATTTTAGTGTTTTTAAGTTTATATACATATATTGAATTTTTGTTTATATTTTAATAAGTAATAATTATATTGATTTTTATTGAATACTCTTATATAATTTTTCAAAATAATTTTACAAAGTTTTATCAAGTTATATTTAGATTAGAATATGTATAAACTATATTTAAATGATTCTACCAAGTATCAAATTATTTTATAAAGTAATGAATTTTCAAAATAATATATTTAAACTGTTTTTTAAAATACAAAGAGATACGTCGACATATCCTATCCATGTATGTCGACATAATGGCCGTAAAATTCAAAATTCAGATTTGAATGACCATACCTCTTTGCGAATAGACATGACCGTTGTTTATTCATATATACCAGACTTCCAAACTAATATTTAACAACTAATTTCTTATTCTTCTCTCATCTTTTCACTCTCTTGATTTCTAAATCACTTTTTAACCAACTCTGCCGAAACTCAGCCAAAATCAAATTCCATCATTACTAGTTTGATAGTCCTTCTTCTACTCTCTGATATATCTTATATCTCCCACTCAAATCAAGATCAAAGTGCTATTCAAGAGTAATAGGATCAATTGTAATTAAGATAGAAGATCTGAGCCTGTAAACTCTATCAAATCATACTCTTATACTTTGTGGCGTGCTTGGCATCCTTGAAATCCAAGTAGGTGTGATTGTATCATGTAAAATCAATTGTGTGTACATAGTATTTCGTAAATCTAGTGGGTGTGCTTGTAGCCTGAAAATCAGTTGACTCTACCCAGTGGTCGGGATTTCGGTGGGTGTGTCTTTTGGCCTTGAAATCGAAATTGTATTTTTTAGCTCCTGAGATGATGGTTTTGATGACAACAACCTTAGGACATGTTATAAAAAATAAACACTAATATTCTTATCTTGATATATATGTATATGCCGGATATATATGCAGGTACTGAGAATGAAGACTGTACAGTATAAAGATTCAAGATTGAGTATAGAGATTCAAGGCTAACAAATCAAAGATTGTAGAAATCGTGAATAAAGAATCATGAGTATCAAGATCGTACCGAGGAGTACGCCCGCTTCCCTGCAACACAAAGCCAGAACCATTCCTTACTGAACAGTTCCGAACAAGACCACCCCGCAATTGTGATCAGCAACCGCACCACTAAGCCGAAAATAAAGGGACATCTAGACAGGGGTAAATCTCGTCCTACTTGGGCATGACCCACTTAGCCTTGCTGCACCTCCCCTGTTTTAGCCATTCCCGGTTGATGAGGCTTGAGGCTACGATTACCTTTATAGGACATATCACTTAGAATGCTCATCGTCCACCTGAAAATGTTCTGAAGGCATTCAATCCATACAAGTTCGTTACGGGTTCGAACGAAACCGAAGGCATTATCTCGTCACACTCATATTGGAATCACCCTTAGAGTTAACGACGATAACCCTTGGACTTTGAATCTTCATCTTCACTTCAGATTCACGACCTAACATTACATTGGATCGATGTGGTTTTCGGATATCCAAATATGTAAACCCGATCCCGGTCTCATCGAAATCCAAAACATGTCTTTTAAGGCCAAGTTGTTTTAGAGTTTAAAACAATTTCAATTCATTATCTATATACACACAGATAGATAATTCACATCACACAAGATAATCAACATGTAACGACCCAGAATTTCTATCAATTAAAATTTGTTTATTTAATTGATTTTAAATATTAATAAGTGAAAATTATAAGTCGAATAAATTTTATTTTAAATAATTGGATTTAATTGGATAATTAAATTGATAATTTAATATGTGAAAATATAGAAATAATTGAAAATCGTGTTTAAATATGATGTAAATTGATTTGTAAAATTTTATTTTATCATATTAGAGTTATAGTGATGTTATAGAACTTTTAAAATTAAATTTGAAGTTAATTTGTGAAAATTGAATATTTTAATATTTAATTGATGTGTAGAAATAGCCATTTTTCAAACAGTCTCGAATTTCGACGAAACCAGTTTCATCGGATCCGTAATGTTATATTATTGTAAGGTTTCAAATTTCGTGTCAATCGGATTTATCGTTTGTCCGGGGCAAGCCAAAACGCCTAGAAAATTCGTTTAATTGATTTAATTTAAATTTGATCGTTTATTTCCATAACTCGCACAGATGATCGAATTAGCCTTCGAAACACGTTCCATTGTGTTCGAAAAGAGAGGTAAACCTTAGAAACGCCAACCGGCACGCTTCGTTTGGAGTTCAGAAAATTTCGGATGGATAGTGTACGTCGTTTTTCTATAAAGGGACTCATCTTTCACCATTTGCATTCAGAAACCCTAATTAGGTCAGGCCGCCATCAAAATAATCAATGGCCGAAAGTCTAAATTCTTCCCCCTAATTATCTTTCAATCCGCTCATCAATTTGAGAAAGCTTCAACTACAAAAATGTAGAGGGCTATGAGATCTTGTATATCAACGGTCATGATAAAAAACAAAGCCACAAATCGACGGCAAAATGGAGTTGAAACCGCAACGTTTGTACTCGATTTCCCACGTCCATAAAGGACCGAGCTCTGCTGCGTTCTGGCCGAGAGTAGCATTGTCAACAGGTTCGATTTGGAGGCTTCTGATCGTCGTCAGGTGGCTCGAGTGGGTGGTGATAATTCGAGGTGTATGGGCGGCCGTGGGTTATATTGTTCGTTCAAACGTGAATGTCACGTTGGAGAAGAAGGCATAAGTGCGGTCAGGATGTTAGAGCTTTGAAATGCATGGCTGAGATCAATATTAGGTTAAAATTTGAAAATAAAAATTGTAAATTGATTATATTAAAATGTGTACAAACTTTAGACTATGATAACTCTTTCATACGAGGTCGAAAACGCACGAATCAAATTGCGTTGCAATCGTTTTGTCGAGCTTTACGCAATGGAACTAGATTGGAGTCGTTTGGAGTTAGCGAAAATTTCGGGTAAAATTAAACGTCCATTTAATTTTATTCGAAATAAAACGCTGCAAATTGCTATCGGAAATTCAAGGTGAGAACTTCTCACTCAATTGAATTGTTTCGATTTAAATTTTAAATAGTTAGATTTAAAATTGTTGATTGTATGCCTGGATGATAAATTATAATCTGTTGATTGTTAAAATAGACATTATACGCCGTTAGTAAGCGGAGGTTATTTATTTAAAACATATACCGCGAATATTTCACCGTATAGTGAAATTGGCATTATTTATGTACTTGGAGTTGATTTCCCGCATTATATAGCGGATGAGACCTATTGCGCCGCCTATTAAGCGGATAATATTTTATAAATCCTATATACCGCGATAATTCCGTATTTGAATGGAATTGGTATTGTGCTAATGTTTGTGGATGCAGGGAAACAGGTTGGAAGGATCCAACTGGATTCCTCACCAGTATTTATTTGATTACAGATATTTTGATGTCTGTTGATTATCATATGATGATATATGATGTTTATTGTCGTGATTGACTATTGGGTGCTGTTGCATCACCGGATCCATTTTTAAAGTTTAAAAATAACGATTTTGATTTTTAAAGGATTTTTAAAATAATTTTTCAAAGTATACGTTTTATTGAATTTTTGAATTGATTCATTTTAAATAATTAAAACGTTATAAATTTTTATGTTATAAAAATTAAGATTTTTGTGAAATATAACCAAAAGGTGATTTTTAAAATAAATAGATTTATAAAATAGTTTAAATTTGGATTTTTGAATTATTATAAAGGATGTATATAAAAGATTTTTAACATTAATATATATATATATATATATATATAATATTGGAATTATAAAACGAGTTTATTAAGTGTTAAAATAAAGTATAAAATGGATTGCATAATTTTTTTTTATAGATTTATAAATTATGAAGATTATAAAATGAATAGATGTTGTAAAATAAAAGATTTATAAGTAATCAACTTATAAACTGGATTTTGGGCATTTAAATGGGATATTAGTAGAAATTGTTAATAAAGGAGATTTTATAAGTTGAAGTTGTTATAAAATATAAATGAAACTTATAAGTAATAGAAGTTTTAAAGAGAACGATTTTGTAAATAAATGAATTATAAGTATTTAACTTATAATATGGACTTTTGGTATATATTTGAGATATATAAATTGAATTGGATTAATAAAGAAGATTTATAATTGAAGTTTTTATAAATAGAAATGGAATTTATAAACATTGTTTATAAATCCGAAATCAATTGAATTTGATAAATTTAATATAGAAGGTTATTAAAGGAGATATATTCGCGATTTCGGATAGCGAATTATCCTTTAAATAAAAGGTTTAGAAAATATTGAATTTGGTTAGTGAAGTATATTTATGATTTTGGACAGTGAATATATTGTTAAATAAAATGGATATGGTTTGGGGAAATGATATTATAAAATGAAGCTAATTGATTTAAAAGATGTTTTAAAATGTATTATGAATCGAAACCATAGATTTCAACATTCATTGTTGAAATAGACGTTTTCGAGAAATAGAAGGAAATGGTGGACCATAACACTATTGTTATAGTAAATGATTTCCGAAAGGAAATGTTTTTGTATAGTATTGGGATTTATATATCTATCTTAATTTCGAATCCCTATACTAGTGATTTTGGGTCGTCGTAACGATGTTTTACGTAACATTCGTTTTGGCCCAAACAAATGTGTTTAAGCGCACGTTTTCCTTAAAGAATGAAATATATACTTAATTTCGATTTATGTATATTGAATATTTTCCAAGTGTTGGAAATAAATGGATTTGTGAATTATTTGTTATTAAATAAGTATGGAAGTGTTTTCCAATATGAAGTGAATATTTTGAGATTTTATCTTTTAAAGATAAATTGAAAATGAATATTAGAAATCGGTTTGGGAAATCGTATATTCATAGATATTTTGGAATTGTAAATTCACTATGGAATTTATAAAAGAAAGGGAAATTTGTTTAAAAATAAACGTTGATTTATTTTTGAAGTGTGGGAATAAATTTACGGATTTGGAATGTAAATATAAAGTAAATCGGTAAGGATTTATTTAATTGGTTTAAATGAACCATTTTGAAATGAAAGTATATCCCGTGTAGGGAAACGATTTGAAATTTGTTTTCAAAAGTAGTAAAGGTGAAAAGTGATTTGAAAATTTGTTTTCAAATGGTTGAAGTGTGGAAATTATATATCTAGTAAAGATATTTTGGAAAGTAAATAATTTGGGAAATTATTTAGAATCTGGTGATGTTGAACACGCCTATTGATAGTTAAATAACCGACTATCGATATTTACCTTTTAAATAGGTATTTATTGTGATTGCTTGAATTTGAATGCCACACTTATTTTTGAATAAGCGCTCACTATTCGGGTTAGCCGGGAAAGGACCTTGGGGTCGTATAACCCATTCCGAATATGTGATACGTCGTTATGAATTGCATTTGATGACCGGTGTTGAAGACCGGATATTTGTGAAAATGGAAGGATTACCGTCGAATGTTTCTGCATCGGCTGATCCCCGATATAGAAATTTATTACCCTTTGTGATGGGAATTCCGGTCGTGATTAGTGAATATCCGGATTGCAAGGACTTCTTTGTAAGTGCCTTCGGTTCCGTTCGATCCCGGAACGGACTTGTATGGATGTGTGTCGACGTTACAATTTGAGATGTAAAGCTGGTTTCAATCAAATATATTTCCGTTGGTGGCGGAGATTTTATTCTCTTAGCTTAACACCCTAGAGGCTATGTAGTTGATGGTTACTAGTGATACATTCTCAAATTGGAAATGTGGCATAAGAAGTGCTGTTGAGCATTTGATGATGAAAGCACAACTTTTGTATAAAGCGTGGCTTTGTGGATGAGACTTCGTCGGACCTCACACCCCGGAAATGGTGAAAACATGAAGGATGCAGCAAGGTTATTAGGGGGTAGCGCCCCTTTAGTGTATGTCATTCCTTCTGGATAAAGGTGGTATCATGGTATGGAGCCCAGATACTTAACCTATGTTGTTGCTGTAAATTTATTGCTTTGTGGTTGTTGGAAATCGAGGATCCTCGGATATAGATCGGTTACGATCGGGGAATGACATATTCGTGTCAGTAGTTACCCAGTTAGGGGTAACCTGGCCTTGTGTTGGCAGAGATCCGATTAGGTTCTCGGGTCGTCTTTCCAGAGGCGTACCCATGTGGCAATGGGAAGTTCCTTGGCCTAACCATTTTTTGGAAATCCAAAGAAACAATACGAAGCCTGTACGGTTTTAGTTGTAGAACCTGCCATCTAATATGGTAGCTATAGTAGGCATAATATAATGGTACCTATGCCGGCTAAGATTTATATTCTACTTTCGAAATGTTTTCTACACTATGCCCTAATAATAATATCAAAAATGATTTGATTTTGCGTAGTAAGCATTTTTGACTAACATAAGAAGAAATCTCCTCCAAGTCTGCGTATGCATTGTGTGTGTGGTGGGAGGTCTTATGGTAGTTACATTTTCAAAAAGCATTGCGAATTGACTTCAAAAATTATCCTGTACTTTGTTTTAAAGATAAACTGTTTTGAGTTCTCACACCAGTCACATGACTGACTCGGAGTTTATTGTTTTCCTTCCTAAACTCTGGGTGCCCACCAATTTCCACACGGGCAGTTAAGAGTCAGGTTTATTAGGATATTATGGAATTCAGGAGTTGCTGAAGGCAAGCTGGATGGCATGGCGTATTCACTAGTATATAGTATTTCTTTTCCGCTGTTTGTTGTTGTTGTTGTACACTCTGATGATGTAATGTAATGTGATGTGATGTAATGTAATAACTAATATAGTTCTTTGTTTAAAGATTATTCATTTATCTATTATATGTTGTTCCGCTGCGATTGTGAGATTCTGATATTGTTCTGTAATTTCTTTCTATTCTATTCTATCTTTCTTCTTCTTCTATCTTTTTCTTCTTCTTTAACCATAACGGTATGGTTTTTCGGCATTCGATTGCTCGGCAGTTGATACAGTGGACGTATTAATGTCAGTTTTCGAGCGTCGAAAAGTTGCAAACGTTACATTTGGTATCAGAGCATATGGTTAAGCGACAACCATGGCTCTGTTGGGTATTACTCATTAGAGATAGAGTCAGTAGTACTCTAGAATAAGTGTGAGTGTAATAATATCTATGAGCGCGTATTTGTTAGTGAATATAAATTTTTTTGTATTGTGTTGACTTATCGGTTGATTGTTTATGAATTCTGGTCGGTGCAGGAAGTACAACCGTGATCGATAGAGGTTTCTAAACTCTTAAACAAGATAAACTGACACAATATTGTTTAAATTGGGTAAATGAAATAATTTTACCTTGATTATATTTTACATATAAAGGAATAATTTTTCAGAATTATTAAAGAGTATATGAATTGATTGCTTGGTTGTTGAAAATATAAATATAAATAAGTCAATAAATGTTGTTTGAATAAGTTGAATAAAAACAACAATTTTTAAAGAATAATTGTATAAGCAAATGAATTATAAGTATGAAGTTATAATTAAAATGATTTACAATTGGGAAATAATCTTATATATAATAAGTGAAATTATATGAGAAAAAGATTTATAAAGGTGATTTACAATCTGAAAATAAAATTCCAGAGAAGTGTTTTGAAAGGATTAGATATTTTGGTAAATTGTTTTGGAGAAATTAAATCTCTAAACTCTTTTCGGTCGCTGGAAAATAATTTCGATGATGATCGCGACATCATTGGTGTTCATTTTCGGGTTTCCAAAAGAAGAATTGCTGCCAGATTATTTTAAATAAAAGTTGTTTCAAAAATTTGAGTTTGGGTTTTGAAATTCAAAGGATAATTGAATTGGTTTCAAAAATGGTTTTGAATGGTTGAAAAGACTCTGGAATCCTATTTAAAATATTTATGAGAATGATAAAAGAGTTGATAACTTATACAATTTGAATTTTGATAGAATAAATTTAACTTAAAGGATGGAGTTAAATTAAAGGAAAGTATAAGTAAATCAATTAAATCCAAGTTGAAATAAATTTGAGTTGTCATCAAAGACATGTGATTTGAAATTTAACAAAAGGAAAGTTAAATAAATTGATTTGGATTTGATAAGATGTTTGAAATGGAATATAACTTAAGTGATGTTGAATGAAGTTGATTTTTGGTGTCAAAGTAAATTAATAAGTGAATCAATGAAATGAAGTCATTAAGAATTTGAACTTGAGTTATATGAATGAAATTCAACTTTATATTGTTAAAGGAATTAGCAATTGAATTGAACTAATGAATTGAATGTAAATAAAATTGATATGGGATAATGGATGAAAGTGTTAATTCATTAAAAACAAATGTTATTGGAAGTTAAAAAAAATTGAATGGGAATCTATTTAATATAAACCAATTGGAATTAAAAGTGTTAAACCTAATTGAATGAATGTAAGTGAAGTAAATAATTTGGTTATGTTGAATATACATTGGGTGTTATATGAATGTTGGATGATTGTGTATAAATTCATTAAATGTTAATGAAATTGAAAGCTAAAGTAATTGAAATCAAATTGGAAGTTAAGTGAACCTTAAATGGAATTGAAATTTGATTTGGAAATGAACCAACTTGAATGTAAATTAGTGAATGCAAATAAATTGAAATTGGATATGAATAAATGTTGGTAAAATCCAATGTTAATGAATCAATTGGAAAACCAATTCATTAAATGTTAATGAGAAGTAAATTTATATTGATTTGGTAGTTGCATTTATTGCTTTTGATTTCATTTGCTATATTGGCACATGTAGTTGTTATGTTTCTATATATTGTATATTGATGTTACTTTCATATATGCACGTTTCTCATTGTTTGTTGAGTGTTTAGTAGGTGCGGATTGCGCTTGCTTCATATTTGGAGCTCGCTTTCGCGCTATATTAGCCGTATACGCTCGCTAATAATATCTAAGGTACATATCTCGGATTACATACCGTACTTTTACACTTTTTTCCCTGCGGGATGCCTCATCACTTGATGAGATGTATATTTGTGATATATATACTGTCATTTTTTTCTCGGATCGAGCCGCGTAAAGGAGACTATGGCGAATTTTTCCAAAAATTTAAGGCATCAGAATATTTTTGAGAAAATTGGGAAATTTTTAAAAACTAAGTTTGGATTTGGAAACTTAGTAAAGATTTTGTAAGAAGTTTAACTATGAATTTTGGAAAAGTTAAACACTTAAGAGATTTGAAAAATCCAATTTGAATGGTTTGTTTTGGAAAGTAAATGGATTCTGTAACTTTTTCTTACTAGGTAATTTCGAGGACGAAATTCTTTTAAGGGGGGAAGTTTGTAACGACCCAGAATTTATGTCAATTAAAATTCGTTTATTTAATTGATTTTAAATATTAATAAGTGAAATTTATAAGTCGAATAAATTTTATTTTAAATAATTGGATTTAATTGGATAATTAAATCGATAATTTAATATGTGAAAATACAGAAATAATTGAAAATCGGGTTTAAATATGATGTAAATTGATTTGTAAAATTTTATTTTATCATATTAAAGTTATAGTGATGTTATAAAACTTTTAAAATTGAATTTGAAGTTAATTTGTGAAAATTGAATATTTTAATATTTAATTGACGTGTAGAAATAGCCATTTTTCCAAACGGTCTCGGATTTCAACGAAACCAGTTTCATCAGATCCATAATGTTATATTATTATAAGGTTTCAAATTTCGTGTCAATCAGATTTATCGTTTGTCCGGGGCAAGCCAAAACGCCTAGAAAATTCTTTAATTGATTTAATTTAAATTTGATCGTTTATTGCCATAACTCGCACAGATGATCGAATTAGCCTCCGAACACATTCCATTGTGTTCGGAAAGCGGGGAAAACCATAGAAATGCCAACCGGCACGCTTTGTTTGGAGTTTGGAATTTTTCGGATGGATAGTGTATGTCGTTTTTTCTATAAAAGGACTCATCTTTCACCATTTACATTCAGAAACCCTAATTAGGTCAGGCCGCCATCAAAATAATCAATGTCCAAGAGTCTAAATTCTTCCCCCCTCATTATCTTTCAATCAGCTCATCAATTTGAGAAAGCTTCAACTACAAAAATGTAGAGGGCTATGAGATCTTGTATATCAACGGTCATGATCAAAAACAAAGCCACGAATCGACGACAAAATGGAGTTGAAACCGCAACGTTCGTGCTCGATTTCCCACGTCCATAGGGGACCGAGCTCTGCCGCGTTCTGGCCGAGAGTAGCATTGTCAATGGGCTTCGATTTGGAGGCTTCTGATCGTCGTCAGGTGGCTCGAGTGGGTGGTGATAATTCAAGGTGTATGGGAAGCCGTGGGTTATATTGTTCGTTCGAACGTGAATGTCACGTTGGAGAAGAAGGCATAAGTGCGGTCAGGATGTTGGAGCTTTGAAATGCACGGCTGAGATCAATATTAGGTTAAAATTTGAAAATAAAAATTGTAAATTGATTATATTAAAATGTGTAAAAACTTTAAACTATCATAACTCTTTCATATGAGGTCGAAAACGCACGAATCAAATTGTGTTGCAATCGTTTTGTCGAGCTTTACGCAATGGAGCTAGATTGGAGTCGTTTGGAGTTAGCAAAAATTTCGGGTAAAATTAAACGTCCGTTTAATTTTATTCGAAATAAAACGCTGCAAATTGCTATCGGAAATTCAAGGTGAGAACTTCTCACTCAATCGAATTGTTTCGATTTAAATTTTAAATAGTTAGATTTAAAATTATTGGTTGTATGCCTGGATGATAAATTATTATCTGTTGATTGTTAAAATTGACATTATACGCCGTTAGTAAGCGGATGAGACCATATTGCGCCACCTATTAAGCGGATAATATATTATAAATCCTATATACCGCGATAATTCCGTATTTGAATGGAATTGGTATTGTGCTAATGTTTGTGGATAAAGGGAAATAGGTTGGAGGGATCCAACTGGATTCCTCATCAGTATTTATTTGATTATAGATATTTTGATGTTTGTTGATTATCATATGATGATATATGATGTTTGCTGTCGTGGTTGACTATTGGGTGCTGTTGCATCACCGGATCCATTTTTAAAGTTTAAAAATAATGATTTTGATTTTTAACGGATTTTTAAAATAATTTTTCAAAGTATACGTTTTATTGAATTTTTGAATTGATTCATTTTAAATAATTAAAACGTTATAAATTTTTATGTTATAAAAATTAAGATTTTTGTGAAATATAACCAAAAGGTGATTTTTAAAATAAATAGATTTATAAAATAGTTTAAATTTGGATTTTTGAATTATTATAAAGGATGTATATAAAAGATTTTTAACATTAATATATATATATATATATATATTTAAAATATTGGAATCAAAAAACGAGTTTATTAAGTGTTAAAATAAAGTATAAAATGGATTTCATAATTTTTTTTATAGACTTATAAATTATGAAGATTATAAAATGAATAGATATTGTAAAATAAAAGATTTATAAGTAATCAACTTATAAACTGGATTTTGGGCATTTAAATTGGATATTAATAGAAATTGTTAATAAAGGAGATTTTATAAGTTGAAGTTGTTATAAAATATAAATGAAACTTATAAGTAATAGAAGTTTTAAAGAGAACGATTTTGTAAATAAATGAATTATAAGTATTTAACTTATAATATGGACTTTTGGTATATATTTGAGATATATAAATTGAATTGGATTAATAAAGAAGATTTATAATTGATGTTTTTATAAATAGAAATAGAATTTATAAACATTGTTTATAAATCCGAAATCAATTGAATTTGATAAATTTAATATAGAAGGTTATTAAAGGAGATATATTCGCGATTTCGGATAGCGAATTATCCTTGAAATAAAAGGTGTAGAAATTATTGAATTTGGTTAGTGAAGTATATTTACGATTTTCGACAGTGAATATATTGTTAAATAAAATGGATATGGTTTGGGGAAATGATATTATAAAATGAAGCTAATTGTTTTAAAAGATGTTTTAAAATGTATTATGAATCGAAACCATAGATTTCAACATTCATTGTTGAAATAAAAGTTTTCGAGAAATAGAAGGAAATGGTGGACTATAACACTGTTGTTATAGTAAATGATTTCCGAAAGGAAATGTTTTTGTATAGTATTGGGATTTATATATCTATCTTAATTTAGAATCCCTATAATAGTGATTTTGGGTCGTCGTAACGATGTTTTACGTAACATTCGTTTTGGCCCAAACAAATGTGTTTAAGTGCACGTTTTCCTTAAAGAATGAAATATATACTTAATTTCGATTTAAGTATATTGAATATTTTTCAAGTGTTGGAAATAAATGGATTTGTGAATTACTTATTATTAAATAAGTATGGAAGTGTTTTCCAATATGAAGTGAATATTTTGAGATTTTATCTTTTAAAGATAAATTGAAAATGAATCGTAGAAATCGGTTTGGGAAATCGTATATTCATAGATATTTTGGAATTGTAAATTCACTATGGAATTTATAAAAGAAAGGGAAATTTGTTTAAAAATAGACATTGATTTATTTTTGAAGTGTGGGAATAAATTTACGGATTTGGAACGTAAATATAAAGTAAATCGGTAAGGATTTATTTAATTGGTTTAAATGAACCATTTTGAAATGAAAGTATATCCCGTGTAGGGAAACGATTTGAAATTTGTTTTCAAAAGTGGTAAAGGTGAAAAGTGATTTGAAAATTTGTTTTCAAAAGGTTGAAGTGTGGAAATTATATATCTAGTAAAGATATTTTGGAAAGTAAATAATTTGGGAAATTTTTTGGAATCTGGTAATGTTGAACACGCCTATTGATAGTTAAATAACCGACTATCAATATTTACCTTTTAAATAGGTATTTGTTGTGATTGCTTGAATTTGAATGCTACACTTATTTTTTAATAAGCGCTCACTATTCGGGTTAGCCGGGAAAGGACCTTGGGGTCGTATAACCCATTCCGAATATGTGATACATCGTTATGAATTGCATTTGATGACCGGTGTTGAAGACCGGATATTTGTGAAAACGGAAGGATTACCGTCGAATGTTTCTGCATCGGCTGATCCCCGATATAGAAATTTATTACTGTAACAACCCGCATATTTGTCGATTTTATATTTAAATATTTTATTTAAATATTTTATCGATACTCGGAATTTGGTCCGAAAAGCTACTTTTTGCATACGGTCGAATTAGGACTCGGGACCACTCCCATTGAGTTTAAAATGTCGTTTGCGACCTTTTTGAGTGTAAACTTTGATATGTTTGGAGCTAGTCAAAAATTTGACCATTTTCACTTTGGGTTTGGGTTTGGGTTCAGCCCTATGTTTGACTTATACTCAAAAATGAACCACTCCTCCCCATTCACTCTCACTTTCTCCTCTTTTCAGTTCTAAAGCATCAATGGTGGGAGAGATTGGAAATTAAAACTCCAAAACCCTAGTTTCCTTTTGCAAATCAAGCTTTAGCTCCAAACTAATAGAAGAACCCATTGGTAAGCTTCTCTTCTTCTTCTCCAACTCTTTCTCTCTTTGATTTCAGAAAAATTCCTAAACCTAATTTGGGAAATGTTTCTCTTTTTAGCTTAGAATCAAGCTCCTTGAGTTGGATTTGAAGAGTGGTTGATTCTCCTTTGCTTCTAAGCTTCTTTTTCAATCGTTTGGGTTTAAAGGTGAGATTTTTATCTCACATCTTAGTCTATGTTTATCTTCGATTGTTAGGTATGAATTCCTAACACTTATTCGTGTGCATTTGCTTTTAGTTTGGATTGATTTGGTGAATATTCCAATTTTTGGTGTTTTGGGTTCAAATCTTTAAAAATCCTAACTTTGGTGTTTGAATGTGTTTTGGTTATGCATCGAAGACCTTATAGGGCCGGGTAGTCGATTGGCATAAACCCTTAGCGCCGTTGCTCGAGAGAATGCAATTTGGTCGAGGTTGGACCTCATTTGGATGGGCTGGGAAGAGACTGGCAACAGGTCCGGTCGACCGAGCCCTGCTGCCGGCCGACCGACCTGCTTCCAAGTGCATAAGCAATTCTCTGTTTATGGTCCGGTCGACCAACTACAGGGTTCGGCCGACCGACCTGCTTTCCGAGGAATTTTGATAACAGGGTCCGGTCGACCGAGCTCTATAGCCGGCCGACCGACCTGATGCAATTTTGCCTATTTCGCCTGATTGTTTGAATTTCCAACTTTAATCGATTCGTGTTGTTTCCTATTTGTTGTTATCATTTATTATGACCTTGATGACTCCTTTTTAGGGATTTTTGAATATCCATTTTGATGGATCCTTTATCGATTTCTTTGGATTTTATTCACGTCTTCGTATGTGAATTTTAGTGATTGATTGTTCCTACAATCTTCTTTGTGATTTGTCACTTTAAAAATATAAAGGTTTTCTATACTAGTAGTAAATATCAAAACTCTTTCTTCAAATGATTTCAACACTATTTTATTACAAAGCTCGTTTTCTTAAACCGTTTTCCAATCTATTAGTATATACAAGCCTTTACCTCACTCGTATGAGAAATCTAATTAAACGACTTAGTAAAACGAGTGGTATGAAACGCTTGCGTTTACTTCGTCGGTTAATTCTTGGACTTGTTTGATTGAAACTCTTGTGACAATTTTCTAGTGGAGATCTACAATTTGTTCGTAAATATTTAAGTTAAGCTAGTGGTTATGGGACATGAAGCTAAGCTCATATATTTACTAGCTTACTGTAATTGACACTTCTCTTCTATCATGACGATCATTTTAAGATTTAGACTAGCAATTGTGCGATGTCTCTTTGTTTCGGTGTGATTTCAACTCACACATGTGGGGTAGCTCCCCATGGTCTTCGGACCATTCGTGTGTCAAAAATTAATGGCTAGCTATCATGAGATAGCTTCTCGTTCGTGTGATACATATGTAGGTGAGCTTTAATGCTCCCGTTCGTGTGATAGGCCTCCCCCCTTTCGTGTGATTTCTGGATTTAGTGTGTTGAATTCTGGAATTTATGCTTCACCTATTTTTGTGATTTCTATTGATATGCTTTATCAATTTTTGTGCATTGGTGAATTCGTGTGTCATTGACTTGTTGCGAATTCATGTTTTGGGTATGAAACCCTTTTTGGATCTTTGTGAAGATTCTTGTGATATTGATTAATCTCATGTTGAGTTTCAATTGCATACTTATAGTAGTATGCCATTATGGATATTATATGTTTATGCCATAACGTTTATTCTATATCATGCTATCTGGTATTTATAGCTAGATTGATCCGTTTATTATTTTCTTATTAAATAATACTCGGGTCAGACCGAGATGTTACAGGTGCTTCTGCTTGACTTTACATCCGAGATTACCTCCTTGACTTTTGGTTAACTACTTAGATTAATAGTTTTTTTTGTATACATTAGAGATATAGACTCCATGACGTATACTTATTCTTTTGTGTAGTTCGTGTAACTATTCTTTTGTAATATTGTGGATCTTTTTAGACCGCTACTCTGATGTACACTTCCTAGTGTAATATTCATATCTATTTCCGCCTTTGTGATATGAATTGTCTGTGACTGATTTATGTTATGTTTATTTCTATATTTGTTTCTGAAGATATTATAGCCACTGTGTAGTAGCTTTGAGTTTGTGTCGGTATGTCGGATTTCCCTCTTGATAAAGAAATGCATGTTATACTATCTGACACATCGATGCTCGCGCAAAGCAATTACACGGATGGTCGCTCCTCAACAGCCTTATTCTCCGTGCTAGTTGACAGCATTCACCGTAATGTTCTTGGCTAGCATGGGTTTAGAGGTGGGGCGTCACAGCTTGGTATCAGAGCCAAACTTCGGAACAATATGGAATATTATAACAAGGATCATCGTCCTAAGTCCATCTTAGGAGTCGTGCTTTAGGATTTAATTCGAGTCTTCGTACCGATTCATCCTATTTTCCTTATGATTCCTCGTTTTATCTATCAAGATTGCTTGATAATTATCTTGAGAGTAACTTTTTCTTCTTCTTTATTTCTTTCTTAAAGAAGAGAAATGGTTAGACCTGGTCGTCCCAGAGCTGGACCATCTAGTGCTACACCCCAAGATGGAGTTTTTATGACTACCCAGCAACTTCTTGACCTTGTCACGAATGCTCAAGCAGCTGGTTCTAATCCGGAACCTACTCACCCTAAATCTGGGTTTGCACGTTTGTGCAATGATTACACCAACCTGGGTGGGAAGCCATTTAAAGGTTCTGAAACTATTATTGAAGTCCAGACTTGGATAAGGACATGCGATCGAATCTTTTCTCGCTTGAACCTCATTGATCTTCACCGAGTTCAGGTGGCTTCTAGTATGCTCCAAGAAAGAGCATTGGACTGATATGAACTTCTTATTTCTGAGATTAATGAAGCGGATCTCACCTAGGAGCAATTCTGGGAACGCTTCGAGTTGAAATTTGTACCAGTAGTAGAGAAAGTGACATTGGCTCGACGTTTTATAGACCTTGTTCAAGGTGATTCTTCCGTGACTGATTATGTCGCCTCCTTCGAGTCGCTTTCTAAATATGGGGTTGAATACATCAACACCCCATTGAAGAAGAATCAGAGGTTCGTCTATGGCTTAAACAAAAATCTCAAGAAGCCATTACTTCTAAAATTAGAAGTTCCTTTCGACCAACTCATTGATATCGCTCTTCGTCTTGAAGAGGCTGATAGGGAGAGTGATGTTGAAGTGGTGGCTACCAAACCAAACTTCAACAACAAGAAAAGGCCAAACAAATTCAACGGTCCTTATCCCAATAAGAAAGGGAGGCAAGCAACTCCTGCTGCAAAGACCTTTTCCTCTACTGAAGGGAAATGCTCTAACTATGGTTCCAGAGACCATTTTGCGAACAAGTGTTCAAAGCCTCGTACTTGTCGCTATTGCAAAAGCCTGGATCATTATTTATCTTCTTGCCCCAAGCTTCAGGGCAGGAAGGAGGGAAAGTTAAATGTTGCTCAAGCCCCTGGCAACACATCTCGTGGCCAAGGTATTTCTCACTCTATCCTTGATGTCATTATTTTATTTCGTGATCATCCTATTCGAGTTCTTTTTGATACGGGTGCGTCCCATTCTTTTATATCAAAAGAGCTTGTTGACACTTTTTCTTTAAGTGTTGTTGCTTTAATGACTTCTTTGAGAATTGCAAATCCGGTTGGTGGATCCACAACTCTTAGTTTGCTTTGTAAAGATGTGGAGATTATTTTGTGTGGTTTTCCTTTCCTAGCCGATTTGCATGTCATGCGCTATTTAGGCTTTGGAATGATTTTGGGAATGGATTGGCTTAACCATTATGAAGCTCACATCCTATGTCCCGAGCGGACTATTTATCTCCGACACCCTCAATCTGTTTAGCAGATTTCTATTAATCTTAAAGATTCGGATTCCAGCTTGGTTGCATCTTTATATTCTTTAAATCCTCGTGATGACGATAATGATGATAAGGAAGATATTATTTCTCTTATTCACGTTGTTCGTGAATTTTCTGACATATTTGAGCCCGTTTTAGGATTACCGCCTAAGCGAGCAATTGAGTTCAGAATTAATCTTATCCCTGGAGCTCAACCTATTACTCGTCCTCCTTATCGTATGTCCAATAAAGAAAATGAGGAGATGCGCATACAATTATCCGATTTGGAAACGAAGCAATTTATTCGCTCAAGTTCCTCGTCTTGGGGAGCTTCGGCTATTTTTGTGAAGAAATCCGATGGTACACTTAGGCTTTGCGTTGACTACCGCAAGCTTAATGATCTTACTATCAAAAATAAATATCCTTTACCTCGGATGGATGATCTATTCGATCAACTTAGTGGTGCTAGAGTCTTTTCACAATTAGACTTAGCTACTGGATTTCATCAGCTTCGTATTGCAGAGGATAGCATTCCTTTGACATCGTTCCGTACTCGTTATGGATCTTATGAATGGCTTGTTATGCCGTTTGGTCTAACGAATGCTCCGGCTTATTTCGTTGACCTTATGAATCGAGTTTTCAAAGATTTTCTCGATCGATTTTTTCTCATCTTTATTGATGATATTCTTGTGTATTAAAAAACCGAGGAGGAACATAAGAAGCATCTTCGGATTGTGTTGGAAACTCTTAGGAGTACTCAATTAAAAGCAAATTTTTCTAAATGCCACTTTTGGCAATCTCGTGTGAAGTTCCTCGGTCACATTATTTCCGAATCCAGAATTTCCGTGGATCCTTCAAAGATTGAAGCGATTCAAGATTGGAAGAAACCGGAGAGTGTGACGGAGATTCGTAGTTTTCTTGGATTGGCAGGTTATTACCGCCGTTTTATCAAAGACTTTTCTAAGATTGTCGTGCCTTTCACTAGCTTAACGAAGAAAGGTGTTAAATACATTTGGTCGGACAAATGTGAAACTTCTTTTCAGAAATTAAAAGAACTCCTTTCTGATGCTCCTATTCTTGTTATTCCCGAGGGGAATCAAGATTTCGTTGTTTATACCGATGCTAGTCGTGTCGGTTTGGGTGTCGTTCTTATGCAAAGAGAACGTGTTATTGCTTATGCTTCTAGGCAATTGAAGCCTGCTGAGACTAGATATGTCACTCATGATTTAGAGCTCGCGGCTATTGTTTTTGCTCTTCGGATTTGGCGTCATTATCTTTTGGGAGAGAAATTTATTCTTTATACCGATCATAAGTCTTTGAAGTATTTATTCTCTCAAAGGGAACTTAATTTGCGTCAACAACGTTGGCTCGAGTTCCTTGCTCCTTATGATCTTGATATTCTTTATACCCCCGGTAAGGGTAATCGTGTCGCCGATGCTCTTAGCCGCAAACAACAAGCTATTGTTTCTATGATGATATCCGAATGGAACGATCTCGAGATTTTATCCACTTGTGAGATTCGAGACCGCGTATCCGATTTATGCTCATCATTTGTTTTATGTAGCCTTGAGGCTCATCCTTCTCTTTTAGACCGCATTCTTGAAGCTCAAAGGCTAGATCCTGAATTGGCTCTTCTTGGCCAAAATATTAAGGATAAGATTGATATTGGAAGTTTGAAAGACTTTGATATCGATTCTCGTGGCGGCATTCGGAAATTTGGTAGACTTATCGTGCCAAATATTAGTGATCTTCGTAAAGATATTTTAGAAGATTCACATCGTTCTAAATTTACCATTCATCCCGGTAGTAGTAAAATGTATGCGGATATGAAGCGACTTTATTATTGGGAGGGAATGAAATCTGATATTGCTAACTTTGTTAAGTGTTGCATGACTTGCCAACTCATTAAGGCCGAACATCAAAGGCCCGGTGGGTTATTGCAACCTTTAGAAATTCCAATTTGGAAGTGGGATCAAATTTTCATGGATTTTATAGACGGCCTTCCCCGTTCTCGTTCGGGTCATGATAGCTTATGGGTTATAGTTGATAGGCTTACTAAATCCGCCCATTTTATTCCCATTCGGTCCAATCAGACCGTACCTCTTTTGGCCAAACTTTTTATTAAAGAAATTGTTAAATTGCATGGAGTTCCTACTTCTATTGTTAGTGATCGTGATCCATTGTTTACTACTGGATTTTGGAAGAGTCTTCAAAAAGCTTTAGGAACGAAGCTTAATTTTAGCACCGCTTATCACCCCCAGTCCGATGGACAAACGGAGCGTGTGAATCAAACTCTTGAAGACCTTCTTCGTGCTTGTGTGCTTGATTTCGGTGGAAGCTGGGAAGATCATATTCCTCTTGTTGAATTTTCCTATAATAATAGCTTCCAATCTAGTATTGGTATGGCACCTTTCGAGGCACTCTATGGAAGGCCATGCTGATCTCCTTCTTGTTGGCTTGAGGCCGGTGAGAAGCTGGTTTTAGGTCCAGATTTTATTCGTGATTCCACAGAAAAGATTGAACTTATTCGACATAGGATGAAAGAAGCCCAGAGTAGACAAAAATCCTATGCCGATAACCGGAGAAGAAAGTTAGAATTTTCTGTGGGAGATCTTGTGTTCATTCGTGTGTCACCTATGAAAGGTGTTGTACGTTTCAGTCGATCGGGAAAATTAGCGCCTCGATATATTGGGCTATTTCCTATCACCGAACGTATTAGTTCCGTGGCTTATCGCCTTTTATTACCGGCTCAGTTTTCTGCAATTCATGACGTGTTTCACGTTTCTCAATTACGGAAGTGCCTTCGAGATTCCGATTCTATTCTTGAGCCCGGTGTTGTGGAAGAGATTGAAGTTTCACCGAATTTAACTTATGAGCAGCATCCTGTTCGTATTATTGCTTCGGAAGTCAAACGACTTCGAAATAAAGATGTTCCGCTTGTTAAAGTTCAATGGTCTTCAAATCCTAAAGATTGTTCTTGGGAATCTAGAGAGTTCATCGAGCGAACACATCCGGACTTACTTTCTCGTGCTCTTTGAGGTGAACTTCTTATTTCAAACTTTTTTTGTGTTGAATATTATTTTATGGTTGTTACTATATATCTTCTTCTTAAATATTGCGAGGACGTAATTTCTTTAAGGAGGGGAGTCTGTAACAACCCGCATATTGGTCGATTTTATATTTAAATATTTTATTTAAATATTTTATCGATACTCGGAATTTGGTCCAAAAAGCTACTTTTGCATACGGTCGAATTAGGACTCGGGACCACTCCCATTGAGTTTAAAATGCCGTTTGCGACCTTTTTGAGTGTAAACTTTGATACGTTTGGAGCTAGTCAAAAATTTGACCATTTTCACTTTGGGTTTGGGTTCAGCCCTATGTTTGACTTATACTCAAAACTGAACCACTCCTCCCCATTCACTCTCACTTTCTCCTCTTTTCAATTCTAAAGCATCAATGGTGGGAGAGATTGGAAATTAAAACTCCAAAACCCTAGTTTCCTTTTGCAAATCAAGCTCTAGCTCCAAACTAATAGAAGAACCCATTGGTAAGCTTCTCTTCTTCTTCTCCAACTCTTTCTCTCTTTGATTTCAGAAAAATTCCTAAACCTAATTTGGGAAATGTTTCTCTTTTTAGCTTAGAATCAAGCTCCTTGAGTTGGATTTGAAGAGTGGTTGGTTCTCCTTTGCTTCTAAGATTCTTTTTCAATCGTTTGGGTTCAAAGGTGAGATTTTTATCTCACATCTTAGTTTATGTTTATCTTCGATTGTTAGGTATGAATTACTAACACTTATTCGTGTACATTTACTTTTGGTTTGGATTGATTTGGTGAATATTCCAATTTTTGGTGTTTTGGGTTCAAATCTTTAAAAATCCTAACTTTGATGTTTGAATGTGTTTTGGTTATGCATCGAAGAGCTTATAGGGCCGGGTAGTCGATTGGCATAAACCCTTAGCGCCGTTGCTCGAGAGAATGCAATTTGGTCGAGGTTGGACCTCATTTGGATGGGCTGGGAAGAGACTAGCAACAGGCCCGGTCGACCGAGCCCTGCTGCCGGCCGACCGACCTGCTTCCAAGTGCATAAGCACTTCTCTGTTTATGGTCCGGTCGACCAACTACAGGGTTCGGCCGGCCGACCTGCTTCCCGAGGAATTTTGAGAACAGGGTCCGGTCGACCGAGCTCTGTAGCCGGCCGACCGACCTGATGCAATTTTGCCTATTTCGCCTAATTGTTTGAATTTCCAACTTTAATCTATTCGTGTTGCAATGTAGCCGGCTGGGAAGAGACTGTAATTGACACTTCTCTTTGATCATGACGATCATTTTAAGATTTAGACTAGCAATTGTGCGATGTCTCTTTTTTTCGGTGTGATTTCGACTCACACATGTGGGGTAGCTCCCCATGGTCTTCGGACCATTCGTGTGTCAAAAATTAATGGCTAGCTACCATGAGATAGCTTCTCGTTCGTGTGATACATATGTAGGTGAGCTTTAATGCTCCCGTTCGTGTGATAGGCCTTCCCCCCTTTCGTTTGATTTCTGGATTTCGTGTGTTGAATTCTGGAATTTATGCTTCACCTATTTTTGTGATTTCTATTGATATGCTTTATCAATTTTTGTGCATTGGTGAATTCGTGTGTCATTGACTTGTTGCGAATTCAAGTTTTGGGTATGAAACCCTTTTTGTATCTTTGTAAAGATTCTTGTGATATTGATTAATCTCATGTTGAGTTTCAATTGCATACTTATAGTAGTATGCCATTATGGATATTATATGTTTATGCCATAACGTTTATTCTATATCATGTTATCTGATATTTATAGCTAGACTGATTCGTTTATTATTTTCTTATTAAATAATACTCGGGTCAGACCGAGATGTTACAGGTGCTTCTGCTTGACTTTACATCCGGGATTACCTCCTTGACTTTTGGTTAACTACTTAGATTATTAGTTTTTGTTGTATACATTAGAGATATAGACTCCATGATGTATACTTATTCTTTTGTGTAGTTCGTGTAACTATTCTTTTGTGATATTGTGGATCTTTTTAGACTGCTACTCTGATGTACACTTCCTAGTGTAATATTCATATCTATTTCCGCCTTTGTGATATGAATTGTCTGTGACTGATTTATGTTATGTTTATTTCTATATTTGTTTCTGAAGATATTATAGCCACTGTGTAGTAGCTTTGAGTTTGTGTCGGTATGTCGGATTTCCCTCTTGATAAAGAAATGCATGTTATACTATCTGACACATCGATGCTCGCGCAAAGCAATTACACGGATGGTCGCTCCTCAACAACCTTATTCTCCGTGCTGGTTGACAGCATTCATCGTAATGTTCTTGGCTAGCGTGAGTTTAGAGGTGGGGCGTCATAATTACCCTTTGTGATGGGAAGTCCGGTCGTGATTAGTGAATATCCGGATTGTAAAGACTTCTTTGTAAGTGCCTTTGGTTCCCTTCGATCCCGGAACGGACTTGTATGGATGTGTGTCTGACGTTACAATTTGAGATGTAAAGCTGGTTTCTATCAAATATATTTCCGTTGGTGGCGGAGAATTTATTCTCTTAGCTTAACACCCTAGAGGTTATGTAGTTGATGGTTACTAGTGATACATTCCCAAATTGGTAATGTGGCATACGAAGTGCTGTTGAGCATTTGATGATCAAAGCACAGCTTTTGTATAAAGCGTGGCTTTGTGGACGAGACTTCGTCGGACCTCACACCCCGAAAATGGTCAAAACAGGAGGGATGCAGCAAGGTTATTAGGGGGTAGCGCCCCTTTAGTGTATGTCATTCCTTCTGGATAGAGGTGGTATCATGGTATGGAGCCCAGATACTTAACCTATGTTGTTGCTGCAAATTTATTGCTTTGTGGTTGATGGAAATCGAGGATCCTCGGATATAGATCGGTTACGATCAGGGAATGACATATTCGTATCAGTAGTTACCCAGTTAGGGGTAACCCGACCTTGTGTTGGCAGAGATCCGGTTAGGTTCTCGGGTCGTCTTTCCAGAGGCGTACCCATGTGGCAATGGGAAGTTCCTTGGCCTGACCATTTGTTGGAAATCCAAAGAAACAATACGAACCTTGTACGGTTTTAGTTGTAGAACCTGCCATCTAATATGGTAGCTATAGTAGGCATAATATAATGGTACCTATGCCGGCTAAGATTTATATTCTACTTTCAAAATGTTTTCTACACTATGCACTAATAATAATATCAAAAATGATTTGATTTTGCGTAGTAAGCATCTTTGACTAACATAAGAAGAAATCTCCTCCAAGTCTACGTTTGCATTGTGTGTGTGGTGAGAGGTCTTATGGTAGTTACATTTTCAAAAAGCATTGCGAATTGACTTCAAAAATTATCCTGCACTTTGTTTTAAAGAAAAACTGTTTTGAGTTCTCACACCAGTCACATGACTGACTCGGAGTTTATTGTTTTCCTTCCTAAACTCTGGGTGCCCACCAATTTCCACACGGGCAATCAAGAATCAGGTTTATCAGGATATTCTGGAATTCAGGAGTTGCTGAAGGCAAGCTGGATGGCATGGCGTATTCACTAGTATATAGTATTTCTTTTCCACTGTTTGTTTTTGTTGTTGTACACTCTGATGATGTAATGTAATGTAATGTGATGTAATGTAATAACTGATATAGTTCTTTGTTTAAAGATTATTCATTTATCTATTATACGTTGTTCCGCTGTGATTGTGAGATTCTGATATTGCTCTGTTGTTTCTTTCTGTTCTGTTCTGTTCTATCTTTCTTCTTCTATCTTTTTCTTCTTCTTTAACCCTAACGGTACGGTTTTCCGGCATTCGATTTCTCGACAGTTGATACAGTGGACGTATTAATGTCGGTTTTCGAGCGTCGAAAGTCGCAAACGTTACACAACATTATCATCATCACTAGATAATCCATATCAGCATTATAAACAGATAATCTATATTATCATTCTAATGCAACCAATGCATCCATATCACATACATTTTCATCTCATAGCTGAGATTACCAACCATACATGGCAACCAATATCAATCATTCATACATAAGCAATGATCTAATAATCACACTATTTATAATCAATTTAAAATAAATTAAATTAATTACATGTGAAGACCCAAAAATTTTGAGAAATAAAAAATTACTTAAAAAAAAAATATAATAGCTTGAAAATGAATATCAGAAGTGAGTGAAATAATTATGCAAGGAATAATTGTCTTTAAACAGAGATGAGAAGAAAATGATTGAGTATAAGATGAATTCTAAAATTCACATGACTTGTATATATGTGAATATTGAGAAGCATGGGATAATAAAATAAAATCCTCTTGGTAATTAAAGTGCCTGGAAACCAGTTTAATATTAGCTGAGCATAAGTATAATTTTGAAATAAATCAAGAGTAAACAAATAGGCTAAAGTAATAGCTAGGAATAAGAAATAACTCGGGTGTAATGAAATTTATAGAGAAAATGAGCTACATAAAAATAATATGCAACTAAATCATGCAAATTGCATGCACACAGGAAAAGCAGTAGGATAACTGCTTTTGCCAGAAATAGAAACCAAGAGAAAATGGAACATTTAGCCATGACAACATACACATAATTTTCTGAGTAATGCAAGGTTAAAATGGGTTTTTCCTTTAGTAAAACCCTAGTAAAATGATTTAAATCAAAAGGGAGAGCAGAGGTTTTCTCTGAGGGAAAAACAGAAACACAAAAAAAAAGCACACACTGTTTTCAAGCCTAGGCATTCTCGGGGAAAAGAAGAGAAAGATGAGTGATAATCATTTATGAGATTTAAGGCACTAAGACCCAAGTAAGGGCAGCCAACTATCTTATATGAAAACCATATTATGATTTCTGTAAATCCTTATTTCTTTGAATAAATATATGATGATCATGAATATTATTTTGGTTGAATTTCTTTTGGTTGCTGTTTTGATTTGTTTTTGGTATTGACTATTTCTGTTTTCAAATTTGTTTAAATCAAACATATATCCATATTATAGAAATGGATTTTTATAATTCAGTTTTATATGAAGAATAAGCAAAATGTTTTACTAAGAAATAGGATATTAAAGGGAAATGAAGTGGGCAGTGTGAATAATGAGATTCATGCTCATGCCTAGTTCATATTAAAAATGATATGAACAATGCAATGCTACAAACATATGTTGATTTTTTCAGATCATGAGTCAATATGTTTTTGTGGGTTTTTCTTAAAAAAAACCCTATCCTATGTTCTCAGTAAAATAAATACAGCATTTCTCATGTCCACATCAGATTTATGCAAGGAAGTGGGAAAAATTCCCAGAAATAAATATATAGGCAGTTTTGTAAAATAAGATTAAGACAGGATGATTTTTGGATGTGCAATTTTGCATGAATGCTTTGTATGATTGGATGTAAACCCTTGAGTGAGTTTAAGAAATTTTGGGGTATGTGTAATAAAAGGAAGAACATGAGTATGTCAGGAGTTTTTTTTAAAAAAAAACTCCTCAGAAATTAAATGAGCATGGTCTCTAAATTACAAAGTAATTTAGGAGAAGTGCCTTGATCTACTCATCATCAGGTGGATGATGGGTATGTGCATGACTTGTTTAAGTCCTAAAGGCCTCTGTGCAAAGGTTAACAGAATTGAGTCCTTTGCAATGCATACAAGTGTTCAAAGGCAAGAGTTTAGACCATATAAAAATGTAAATGGAACTGGAAATGAAGGTTGTGGAATTTAAGAATTTAAATCCATAGGAGTTTTGTACGTTACAATTGAACAAACTGGATGAATGACTGCTTGAATGTATGCTGGATGTATAGGTTTAAATTATGCATATGTTAAAGTTTATTATGGAACTGGAAAGCATCAAACACCATATAATCTCTGCACAGTCATAAAAGAATTTTATAAGTTATTTTTAATATTGATTTCACTCATACCAGAATTTCATTCTGACCCTATTTATTGCCCTTGCAATATTTGGGGTGTCTCATTTTATTGAGGCAGCTCAAATTATTGTTGCAGGTAAAGAAGCATGAATAGCTTGCTTGCTTGGAAATTTAGAAGACCTGTTTGAATTTCAAAAATGCAGTAGTTCATTGTAATAAAGATAGCTAGGCAAACTTTCTTTTGCATATGTAAACCTTTCAGTATTATGGTGGCATGGTTCATTTGAAAAGAATTTGTAAAACTTAAGCATTATATTGTGTCTTGAGCTACTGATTTAAGTAATTAAGCCAGATGATTTCTGTAGAATGTGATGAAGGAAGTTATGCCATATAAATTGATATGTGGACATACTTTCTTTAGCATATTTGATAAATTTCAGAAAGAGAGACTGCAGTGGTTTTCTTTTGATAATGCACATAGTAAAACTGTTAGGTGATGGTTGAGTCTGACCTGGGTTAGCCAGTGAGACTTGGTTATGACTTATAAATTGATATAAGTCCATGAGAAGTTTGAAGTTTTAATCTACAAATCTTTCTTGCATGCCTGATTCTTTGTGTTGCAATGTATTATAAATTGATGGGAGTAAAGTACTAGTAGCATTCACTTCAACCATATTAAACAATACTCAGTTGTATCAAATACAGCTTTAAGTTGTTTGCATTTGGTCTTGTTTAAATTTTAAGAGTCTGCAATATCAAAGAATTGGGTTAAATAATAAGCATGACCACTACTACATACCAATTTGGTTTATATCAATAGCCATCATTTAATAACCATTAGAGGTCTGCATCACAGTCTCATCTGGACTTGATTCTTTTAATAAATTTGCTTGAACCTGATGTATACATGTATGTGCAAAACCTTACTAGGTATGCTAGAACAAGTTAGCATCTTACCTGCATGTAGTTTTTTCTTCTGCCTAGTTTATAATATTCTTACCACCAAAATATTCATAAGATTACTACCAATATTATAAATTAAGACATTAGTATATTTACCTGACATAAAACATGCTTGAATAAGTAATAAGCACCCTGGAATAAATTCCCAAACTTGAGTTGTTTTAGTACTTTGCATAAATTCAAAAAATAATAATAAACAACAAACTCCTAGATTACCAGACATTAAAAGAATTAAATTAAATGAAAACTCTAGAAAACAGTACAAATGACAATATGAGGAATTAATACTTTATTCTTGTATTAGTCAATCTTGAGTCTCTTTAAGGTGATAATATCTATACTTAGTATTAATCAATCTTGAGACAGTGAAGAGATATATGTGTAGAAATAAGCTATGTGACACAAGACATTTCAATTATGAAAATATTGTGTGAATTAAAATTCTTTGCTACTTTAAACACTCTGATTTGCAAGGAAATATATATATCTTCATATATATAAATGATAGGAATTGACTTAAACACTGATATATTTATATTAGTAAAATTCAGGATCTTGGGAGAATGAATTTAAAGAAGTGATCACTTATATTTATGCTATAAAAAAATCACACAAAATTTTAGTATAATAAAGTGGGTTACTTCAGTTGGTATCAGAGCTATGTTGTTAAAACATAGCATAAATATATTATCCAATCTTCTTGTATGGATAAAAAAATAAATATATATATATAAAGTATACATACAATAATGATAGAAATCAATGTCCACAATAGAAATAAATTGCAGAAAATGATTAAATAGGACTTATGACTAACTAGCTATGTAATTGAATAGTGAAACATGGTAGGAAGACCCCCAAGCACTGGAGCAGGACCCTCAAATGTTGCACCATTGGTTAATTTGCAAGATTTGGTGAGAGAATTAAGGGAGGGAGCAGTGCAGAGGGAAGAAAATCCTCATGAGGAATTAGCTAAGTTATTGAAGACATTTTCAAATTTAGGAGGCAAGGATTTTGAAGGCACTGAAGGAGTAATGAGAGTGCAGACATGGTTGAGAACTTTGGAAAGAATATTTGCAGACATGCAAATTAATGATCAAAGAAAGAGGTAGATAGCTTCAAGGAGACTCAAAGGAGCAGCATTGGATTGGTGGGAGGTGATCATCACAGGGAGGCCAGAAAATGAGATAACATGGGATCAATTCAAGGAGATGCTTGAGGCAAGGTTTGTTCCAGCAACAGCTAAGGCAACATTGCTTGAGGAATTCATAAGGCTGAGGCAAGGATCAATGAGTGTGACTGAATACACTCAAAAATTTGAAAGTTTATCTAAGTATGGAACAATGCTCATAGGAAATGAAGAATCAAAGAATTCAAGATTTATTCAAGGACTCAATGCTAGTTTGAGTAGGGCAATGTTACCATACAAAGACAGGACATTTGATCAAGTCATAGATCTTGCTCTTTCCTTTGAACAACATGACAATGCCAGAGAAAAGTTTAGGAGTATGAGGGCAAATAGTCAAAAGAAAGGAAAAAATAGGACACATCCTTATGATAAAAAGAATGCAAACAGGAAAGTTGAAGGAGCAACTAGTGGGGAAGCTAAGAAGAGGATTACTTGTTATAACTGTGGCAAAGAAGGACACATGAGTAATAGGTGTCAAGAAGCTAAGAAGGCACCATTTAGCTGCTATAACTGTGGGAAAGAAGGTCATATTAAAAGAAACTGCCCAGAGTTTAAAAAGGGAGCAAAGGTAGGAGCATTGGAAACAAAGGCAAAGGCAAATGCAGTAGGAAGCTCTGGACAACTGGAAGGTATACTTCTAATTAAAAGTTACCCGATCACAGTTATATATGACACTGGAGCCACACATTCTCTAATATCACAAGACATAGTGGATAAATTAGCTCTCACATGCAACAAAGTTGAAAAACCCTTGTTTATTCAAAGTCCCCTGGGTAGCTCTTGTTTGCTAGGATTAAAATGTTTGGGAGTAGAATTAAACATAGGGGGAAATGTGTTTAAATCTGATTTGTTTGTATTGAAATACCCTGGAATAGGAATTATTTTAGGGGTAGATTGGTTGAGTAAATTCAAAGCAATATTGAATTTAGAAAACTTCACAATATCTTTAAAAACAGAAAATGGTAAGAATATTTTAGTCATGAGTGAAATAGCTAAAACAAATTGCCTTTATCAAATATGGAGTATGACTGAAAAGGAATTAATTTTAGAAGATATAGAAGTGGTAAGAGAATATCCAGATGTTTTTGGAGAGGTAGTAGGGGTGCCAGACAATAGACCAGTTGAATTTCAAATAAGGTTGATTCCTGGATCGAGTCCTATCATCAAGAAGCCTACTAGAATGAGCCCAAAAGAATTAATAGAATTGAAACAGCAGCTGGAAGAATTGGAACAGAAAGGCTTTATAAGGCCTAGCAGCTCAAACTAGGGTTCTCCTGTGGTGTTTGTAAAAAAGCATGATGGTACACTAAGAATGTGTATTGATTATAGGGAACTAAATAAAGTCACCATCAAGAACAAATACCCACTCCCCAGAATTGATGATTTATTTGATCAATTAAATGGAGCAAAGGTCTTCTCAAGGCTAGATTTAGCCTCTGGGTTTCATCAGATGAAAGTAGAGGAAGAAAGCATTAAGTACACTGCCTTCAATACAAGGTATGGATTGTTTGAATTTTTGGTGATGCCTTTTGGATTGACAAATGCACCATCATATTTTGTAGATTTAATGAATAGAACATTTAGGGATTTTCTAGATAAATTTGTGGTTGTCTTTGTTGATGATATATTAGTGTACTCAAAGTCAGAAGAGGAGCATGCAAGGCACTTGCATCTGATTTTGTCAAGGCTAAGAGCACACAATTTAAAAGCAAAATTCAATAAGTGCATATTTTGGCAGAATGAAGTAAAGTTTTTAGGACATATTATATCTCAACAAGGCATTAGAGTAGATCCAAACAAGGTCATGGCAGTTCAATCTTGGAGCAGACCCAAATCAGTGACTGAGGTAAGATCATTTTTAGGAATGGCAGGCTATTATAGGAGATTTATAAAAGACTTTGCAAGAATAGCCATCCCACTGACCAAGTTAACTAGAAAAGAACAACCATATGTGTGGACAGAAAAGTGTGAACAAGCATTTGTATCACTAAAGAAAGCATTGATGGAAGCTCCAGTTTTACAAGTACCAGAGGGAAATGAAGGATTAGTAGTTTACACAGATGCTAGTGGATCTGGACTAAGGGCAGTGCTTATGCAACATGGTAGAGTCATAGCATATGCATCCAGGCAACTTAAGCCAAATGAAACAAGGTATGCCACACATGATTTAGAACTTGCTGCAGTAGTATATGCATTGAAGCTATGGAGACACTATTTGTTAGGTGCTAAATTTGAATTGTTCACAGACCATAAGTCACTTAAATATTTGTTTTCCCAAAAAGACTTGAACATGAGGCAACATAGGTGGGTAGAATTCCTAGCTGCCTATGATCTTGATATATTGTATACCCCAGGAAAAGCTAGTAAAGTGGCAGATGCATTAAGTAGACACCAAGCAAAATTGGCAAGCCTAATGATGGCTGAGTTCAGGGATTTGACAATCCTTAGTGAGGTGGAAGTAAAAGAAGAAATGGGGGTATTGGATAAGGCCCACAATGAGATGATTGAGTATGGTAAATTAAGCCTCATTTCTTTAAAGTCAACACTAGTTGACAAAATAGGACAAATGCAAGATCAAGATACAAGTTTGAAGGAGAGAAAGAACATGATATTACAAGGCATGACAGTGGAAAACTATGAGGTAGATGATAAGGGATACTTAAGGAAAAAGGGGAAACTCTGTGTACCAAATGTAGAGGAACTGAAGCAAGAAGTTATGAATGAACATCACAAAACAAAATATACCATACATCCAGGTGGTACAAAAATGTACGATGATCTTAAGAGGAATTACTGGTGGCCAGGGATGAAAGGAGCAGTGGCAAAATATGTGGCAAATTGGTTGACATGCCAACAGGTAAAAGTAGATTATCAAAGACCCTCAGGCCTATTGCAACCCTTGGAAGTGCCTACTTGGAAATGGGAAAGCATATCAATGGATTTTGTGGATGGTCTGCCAAGAACAAGAAGAGGCAATGATAGTATTTGGGTAGTGGTTGATAGACTTACAAAAACAGCACACTTCATTCCTATAAATTCAAACAGAAATGCCCATAAACTAGCTTAATTATTTGTGAAAGAAATTGTGAGGTTGCATGGTATCCCCAAGAATATCATTAGTGATAGAGATACTTTGTTTACATCAAGATTTTGGAGTAGCTTTCAAGAAGCTATGGGGACAGAATTAAGCCTAAGTACAGCCTACCACCCACAAACAGATGGACAAACTGAAATTGTTAATAAGGTTTTAGAAGATTTGCTTAGAGCATGCATACTTGATTTTGGAGGCAACTGGGAGGATCACATTTATTTGGCTGAATTTGCTTACAATAATAGCTATCAATCCACCATAGGAATGGCTCCCTTTGAAGCTTTGTATGGGAAGCCTTATTTATCTCCTGCATGTTGGATGGAGGCAGGAGAAAGAGTGTTGCTTGGACCAGACAATGTAAAAGAAACTTCTGCAAGAATTGAATTAGTAAGGCAAAGAATGAAAGTAGCTCAAGAGAGACAGAAAGCATATGCGGATAAAAGGAGAAGGCCGGTAGAATTTGAGGTGGGAGACTATGTGTTTCTCAAAGTTTCACCAATGAGGAAATTATTGAGATTTGGCAAAACAGGGAAACTGTCACCAAGGTATATAGGACCATATGAAATTGTTCAAAGAATAGGGACTTTAGCTTATAAATTAAGGTTACCAGAGGAACTAAGCAACATACATGATGTATTTCATGTATCACAATTAAGGAAATGGGTGCATGATAAGGAGACCATTCTTGAATCTCCTACACATGTTGAAATTCAAGAGAATCTGGTTATAAAAAGGAACCAGTGGGCATTGTGGCTAGAGAAGAAAAGAAATTGAGAAATAAAATAGTTAAACTAGTTAAAATCCAATGGAGTTTGGATGGAAATGACTGTACATGGGAGGCTGAAGATAGGATGAAGGATAAGTATCCTAATCTATTTTCTGCTTAAAGGTATGTGTAAAATTATAATAGTTTTAGATATTGCTTGGGTGTATTTGACTGATCTTGAATGAATGAATTTCTAATACCTTTGAAAGATACTAATGAACAAATACATAATTGTGGGACACAATTCCTTTTAGGAGGAGAGTATGTGAAGACCCAAAATTTTTGAGAAATAAAAAATTACTTTAAAAAAATAATATAATAGCTTGAAAATGAATATCAGAAGTGAGTGAAATAATTATGCAAGGAATAATTGTCTTTAGACAGAGATGAGAAGAAAATGATTGAGTATAAGATGAATTCTAAAATTCACATGACTTGTATATATGTGAATATTAAGAAGCATGGGATAATAAAATAAAATCCTCTTGGTAATTAAAGTGCCTGGAAACCAGTTTAATATTAGCTGAGCATAAGTATAATTTTGAAATAAATCAAGAGTAAACAAATAGGCCAAAGTAATAGCTAGGAATAAGAAATAACTCGGGTGTAATGAAATTTATAGAGAAAATGAGCTACATAAAAATAATATGCAAGTAAATCATGCAAATTGCGTGCACATAGGAAAAGCAGTAGGATAACTACTTTTACCAGAAATAGAAACCAAGAGAAAATGGCACATTTAGCCATGAAAACACACACATAATTTTCTGAGTAATGCAAGGTTAAAATGGGTTTTTCCTTTAGTAAAACCCTAGTAAAATGATTTAAATCAAAAGGGAGAGAAGAGGTTTTCTCTGAGGGAAAAACAGAAACACAAAAAAAAAAAGCTCACACTGTTTTCAAGCCTAGGCATTCTCGGGGAAAAGAAGAGAAAGGTGAGTGATAATCATTTATGAGATTTAAGGCACTAAGACCCAAGTAAGGGCAGCCAACTATCTTATATGAAAATCATATTATGATTTCTGTAAATCCTTATTTCTTTGAATTAATATATGATGAACATGAATATTATTTTGGTTGAATTTCTTTTGGTTGCTGTTTTGATTTGTTTTTGGTATTGACTATTTCTGTTTTGAAATTTGTTTAAATCAAACATATATCCATATTATAGAAATGGATTTTTATAACTTAGTTTTATATGAAGAATAAGCAAAATGTTTTACTAAGAAATAGGATATTAAAGGGAAATGAAGTGGGCAGTGTGAATAATGAGATTCATGCTCATGCCTAGTTCATATTAAAAATGATATGAACAATGCAATGCTACAAACATATGTTGATTTGTTCAGATCATGAGTCAATATGTTTTTGTGGGTTTTTCTTAAAAAAAACCCTATCCTATGTTCTCAGTAAAATAAATACAGCATTTCTCATGGCCATATCAGATTTTTGCAAGCAAGTGGGAAAAATTCCCAGAAATAAATATACAGGCAGTTTTTAAAATAAGATTAAGACAGGATGATTTTTGGATGTGCAATTTTGCATGAATGCTTTGTATGATTGGATGTAAACCCTTGAGTGAGTTTAAGAAATTTTGGGGTATGTGCAATAAAAGGAAGAACATGAGTATGTCAGGAGTTTAAAAAAAAAAGAAACTCCTCAGAAATTAAATGAGCATGGTCTCTAAATTACAAAGTAATTTAGGAGAAGTGCCTTGATCTACTCATCATCAGGTGGATGATGGGTATGTGCATGACTTGTTTAAGTCCTAAAGGCCTCTATGCAAAGGTTAACAGAATTGAGTCCTTTGCAATGCACACAAGTGTTCAAAGGCAAGAGTTTAGACCATATAAAAATGTAAATGGAACTGGAAATGAAGGCTGTGGAATTTAAGAATTTAAATCCATAGGAGTTTTGTACATTACAATTGAACAAATTGGATGAATGACTGCTTGAATGTATGCTGGATGTATAGTTTTAAATTATGCATATGTTAAAGCTTATTATGGAACTGGAAAGCATCAAACACCATATAATCTCTGCACAGTCATAAAAGAATTTTATAAGTTATTTTTAATATTGATTTCACTCATACCAGAATTTTATTCTGACCCTATTTATTGCCCTTGCAATATTTGGGGTGTCTCATTTTATTGCGGCAGCTCAAAATATTGTTGCAGGTAAAGAAGCATGAATAGCTTGCTTGCTTGGAAATTTAGAAGACCTGTTTGAGTTTCAAAAATGCAGTAGTTCATTGTAATAAAGATAGCTAGGCAAACTTTCTTATGCATATGTAAACCTTTCAGTATTATGGTGGCATGGTTCATTTGAAAAGAATTTGTAAAACTTAAGCATTATATTGTGTCTTGAGCTACTGATTTAAGTAATGAAGACAGATGATTTCTGTAGACTGTGATGAAGGAAGTTATGCCATATAAATTGATATGTGGACATACTTTCTTTAGCATATTTGATAAATTTCAGAAAGAGAGACTGCAGTGGTTTTCTTTTGATAATGCACATAGTAAAACTGTTAGGTGATGGTTGAGTCTGACCTGGGTTAGCCAGTGAGACTTGGTTATGACTTATAAATTGATATAAGTCCATAAGAAGTTTGAAGTTTTAATCTACAAATCTTTCTTGCATGCATGATTCTTTGTGTTGCAATGTATTATAAATTGATGGGAGTAAAGTACTAGTAGCATTCACTTCAACCATATTAAACAATACTCAGTTGTATCAAATACAGGTTTAAGCTATTTGCATTTGGTCTTGTTTAAATTTTAAGAGTCTGCAATATCAAAGAATTGGGTTAAATAATAAGCATGACCACTACTACATACCAATTTGGTTTATATCAATATCCATCATTTAATAACCATTAGAGGTCTGCATCACAGTCTCATCTGGGCTTGATTCTTTAAATAAATTTGCTTGTACCTGATGTATACATGTATGTGCAAAACCTTACTAGGTATGCTAGAACAAGTTAGCATCTTACATGCTTGTAGTTTTTTCTTCTGACTAGTTTATAATATTCTTACCACCAAAATATTCATAAGATTACTACCAATATTATAAATTAAGACATTAGTATATTTACCTGACATAAACCATGCTTGAATAAGTAATAAGCACCCTGGAATAAATTCCCAAACTTGAGTTGTTTTAGTACTTTGCATAAATTCAAAAAAAATAAACAAACAACAAACTCCTAGATTACCAGACATTAAAAGAATTAAATTAAATGAAAACTCTAGAAAACAGTACAAATGACAATATGAGGAATTAATACTTTATTCTTGTATTAGTCAATCTTGAGTCTCTTTAAGGTGATAATATCTATACTTAGTATTAATCAATCTTGAGACAGTGAAGAGATATAAGTGTAGAAATAAGCTATGTGACACAAGACATTTCAATTATGAAAATATTGTGTGAATTAAAATTCTTTGCTACTTTAAACACTCTGATTTGCAAGGAAACATTTATATATCTTCATATATATAAATGATAGGAATTGACTTAAACAATTATATATTTATATTAGTAAAATTCAGGATCTTGGGAGAATGAATTTGAAGAAGTGATCACTTATATTTATGGTAAAAAAAAATCACACAAAATTTGAGTAAATAAAGTGGGTCACTTCATTACATCATCTTCAATTAATTTAAAGTGAATTAAATTAATTACTTCATCATTAAAATCCTGCTTATCTTAATCTTCCACTGATCACAAATCAATTATTAAATAATCATCTCATTATTCTTTCAATTAATCATTACTGATTAATAATTCCCTAATTACAATAAGTAATTAGCTTTTAAATTAATTGCATAAGCTAATTGTATTTAACACTTTACAAATAATTAACTTGTAATTACTAAACCAATTAATTAACTAAAATTAATTACATTAATTCTTTATTAATTAATTACTTCATTTATTGATTACTTCTTAATAAATCAATTCCAAATTACATCATTAATTAATTAGTGATTTCTAATTACAATTTAAATTAATCTCACTATATAAATTAATTACGTCAAGTAATTAATCTGCAATTAAACCATACATATATATTAATCACCCTTGATTAATAATAATCCAGCAATTAACTAACCTTAATTACTCATCAATAAATTATATCTTAATTTATTATCTCAATTAATCCCTTGATTAATTTCAAAGTAATTTAATCTAAATTACCTCCATCATTAAACATTTTTAATTACATCCAGTAATTATCAATGAATTACTTCCCTAATTAATTACAAACCTATTAATTAAATAAAGTAATTATCTAAATCATCAAATGTTTAAATTAATTAAACTTAATTAATTAACCTAAACAAATCACACTAATCCAATTAATTACAGTAAGTAATTAATTCATTAATTACTTCCATAAAGTAATTAAAACTTAAACGATTTCAAAAATGATTATTATTAATTAATTAATCTAATTAATTGTCAAAAATTAATCACATTAATTAATTGTTTAAATAATCTGAAGTTAATTTTCTTCATTAACATTTCTTAATTACTTAATTAAGAAATTAACTTATTTTAATCATTATTAATTACAAATTAATTAATATTTAATTATAATTAATTAATTTCTAATTATTAATTAATTAAGTGTTAATTGCAATCTTAATTAATCCTTAATCACTTGATTGATAAATCTTAATCATTAATTAAAATTTAATTAACAATCCTTAATTATAGATTAATTAACCCTAATTAATTAATCTCAAATCTAATTAATAAATTAAAAATTCTTAATTATTTAATTTACCATTCCATATTATTAATTAATTAAATCATTAATTATTCATCTTAAATTAACTTAATTATTTAGTTAATTCAATTCATCAAATTTCATTTATCCTTTAGATAACATTTCTTAATTGCTTAATTAAGTATTTTAAAACAAATTGTTTTTAAATTTATTTTAAATTCCATTTAAACTTCATTTTAAAATTTAAGATTTTAAAATGAATATAAAATTTAACTTAAACAAGATTTTAAAAACAATTCAAAACCTTTATCTCATATGTTAAAGAAACATCCACTTATAAAATAAGTTTTAAACAATTCAAATTCCAATTTAATTTAAATTCAAATCAATTTAAAAACTCACTTAAACAAGTTCAATTTACTATTTACTTTTAAACTTCAAAACTGAAATACAGTTTGAACCTTATTCAAGATCTAACTTAAATCTTTAAGACTTATGTACATTTTACAACTTCTTTTAAGAAAATTCAAATCATTTAACCTTTTCAATGTAATTAAACAATTTAGATTTAAACTTATTTGTTTTTTAAACTGAAGTTTAAGTTTATTTCCAGATTTAAAACCCAGATTTAAATTCCCAATTTAAAATTTAAACTTTCTATTCAAATTCAAAACACACATATACTTTTACACCTATAAGTTTTAAAACCAAATTTGAATTTAAAAACTTAAATGATTCAAATCTCAAACTGTAACGACCCGGAAAATTCGACTCAGAAAATTCAAGATAGTTAGGAAAAGAAGAAAAAGAAAGAAGAAGAAGAAGAAAGAACAGAAACACCAAAACACAGAAAACCTCACATTCGCAGCGGATCAAAATATAATAATAAATAATATCAGTTTTACAAAGAAGAGCTGTATCAATACTCTTATACAATCATACATCAGAGTTACAAACTATTACTCAACACAGAACAAATTTGAAAACATGCCCCAGCTAATCAACAGTAATATACACAGCGGAAACCACTCCGTACGTTCCTGCCATCCAGCTCGCCTCCTGAACTCCAGAACATCCTTACCTGAAAATCTGTAATACTCGGACTGACCCGAGCATTACATCAGTAACACCCGGGTCAAGTTGGAAACCAGCATGAGTAAACCTATCTAATATGAAATATCCCAAAACATACAACTTATATAAACTGGGGTAACTTATCAATTTACAACTTAACAAGCTGTTATAAACATCACCTATATCACACATCAATTTGTAAGTGTCAAACTTAGGTTAAATGGTCCAATTCACTTAAATCAAACCAAACCAGCTTAATGATTTCACAAATCAATCTACAATGAATCGAAATGGTTTCGGGTATTTACTAATACCCGACTCCGGTCTCTTCAAAATCGATATCATCTTACTTACATTATTCAAGTGAAATACAACTCAATTTTAAATACAGGATGTCACCTAATTCATCAAAAATAGATAGCCACATAATCACAGTTCAAATCAACATATCTTATCACATAGCACCACAACCACATATTAGGCATAACAATTAATCAAAGACTTCCAACATTGTTCTATTTATCCTTTAATTACATTAAGTAATTAATCCCTTCATTAATTATCCTCAATCCAATATGGTAATTAACCTTTAATTATTTCATTAATTAATTGCTAACCATAAATATTAATCATCCTTGATTAATATCATCAGTAATTAACTACCCTTAATTACTTCGTCAAATAAATTAATTACTCCTGAATTATCTCTAATTAATTCCTTGATTAGTTATACAAAATAATTCGATCCAAATTTCTTCCATCATTAACACCTTTAATTTCATTTAGTAATTATCAATTAATTACTTCCCTAAGTAATTACAATCCTATAAATTACGATAAGTAATTATTCATCAAATCATCAAGTAATTATTCCATTCGTCAATTATCCTCAATTAGTTAATTTTTGATTAATAAGTAATTAACATCCAGTTACTAATTTATTAACCCTTAGCAAGTTAATTCTTTGCTTACTTACATTAAGTAGTTCCCATTTAAGCAACTAATCTCAAATCACTTACATTGATTTATCTCAAATTAACAAAAATAAATCAGTTATTAACCCTTAAATATTTATTTAATGCTTTACAAATTAATTACTTGATAATAGGATTTATAAACTTTATTTCCAAAACTCAAGATTCAAATCAAATTTGAATTTAAATTAAGAATTCTGATTTAACTTTGATTAAATCCTCTCTTATATTTCAAACTCCATTTAAATTCAAATTCTTTAATTACATTTTAACTTATTAAAAACTTTAATAATATTAAGTCAATTTGAATTTAAAAACTCATTTATTTCCAAACTAGATTCAAATTCCACTTGAATTTATATATATATATATATATATAAACTTAGATTTAAACTTAAATTTAGATTGAAAACTAGATTTAAAACTTTACATTATTTAAATCCAGGGTTTTAAATTTTAATCTAAAATTTTTAAACGGATCAACAGGTTTCTGTATTAACCTGTTATCATACTTCAACCCAAGCTACCCTATTCCCTGCTCCGAGTCAACAAGCCAACGTCTTCGTGCCAACTACCAAAATCACGAGTAAAACTCGAGTCAACTATACTGTGTCTATTTGATTAGATAGTTACTTTCAAAACAATCGTCTTAAAACATTTTAAATTTGAAATATAAATTCAATTCACATTTTAAATGTTTGATTTACTTTACTTCAAAGAACAGACTTTAACTTGTAAGTTTGCCTTCTTTTGCGAAAACTTAAACCTTGAATTTATTAAAATAACAAGTTTATCTTATAAACTTCTCTTCTTACGGAACAGAACCAAGCACCACCCTAAACTCTGTTCGAAACCCCAACTTCCACAAACCAGTCCCGAGACCTAACTTCTTGTTTCTAATTCTTCAAGTCATCTTTGAAAAATCACGAGAGCAAACCCAAGTTCTACTCCAAAACATTTACGAGTCAATTCTTGATTTAACTCGCGTATGCATCGAAGCAACCTTCTTCTTCCTTGATGCCAGACTCACAGCAGTTCTTCAGATACACGAAGATACGTGTGTACGTGTACACGTCGCCTGCCACCCCTCTGATCATCAGCAACATCACTACGAGTCGACCATGACCCTCACAAGCTACCTGACCCTCCAGAACCCACAACCTTGCCGTGGTTCGTGATTCGAGTATTACACTCAACCTGGAAATCAACCCAATTCACCCAAACCCACTTCGCGTGGCCCCCTCTGGCCATCGGAGGTCTTGCGATCACCTCCTACAGCTGCTCCACCGTCCCCCTCATCTTCTCTCAAAGTCCGGTCCACCCCGATCCACGAACGACCTCGAAATCAATTCGAGAATGGCGTTGACACTAGTACGCCCTTAAACCCTACTACATGGTCAAACGTTTTCCACGGCAAATTATAAATTCTTCGGTTAATTTTCTGATGATTCCCACTGCACCATCCTCCTTCACCAGCAATCACGTCATCGATTTCGTTCTTGATCAAAGGAATTTGACCAAAACATGTTTCCAGTTCAACTCGCTATTCCTCATCATTTAAAAACTTAAAAATCGTAATTTCTTCACCTAAAATCATTATTTTGTACTACGAATTCAATTGTATAATCATATCTTAAAACTAAAATACTCAAATTTTCTGATCTATTATTATTTTACTGTAAATAAATATTTTACACATCATTAACTAAATATTTTTCCCTGGAATTATTTTTAAATCCATTATCATATAGTAACAAGCAACTTCCATGTAGATATCAAGGTATAATATTGATTGGATTAGGAAGATACTATTTTTTTCTACTGAGTTTGAAACTACAACTTAAAACAGAGGATAACATATGCATGAATATTTCCCCGATACATACATGCATACACAATTTTATAAAAGCAAAACATTATCCACTAATTTAATTCGAGAATCCATCACAACATCCGGACATAAAGGTGTATTCAGATCTAGTTTACTCACCTTAGTTTTTGCAACAGATAACCTGGAACAGAGAGGACATTATAAACTGGAAGCTACTCTTGGTTACGTTGTAAACAGGCTTGCTTTGATCCTCTCAGGTTACTTGGAAAATTGGTTACAGACTTGGCTTATAAATTTTGAGTTGAAGCCTTTTTTTCTTCTTTCTTCTGAATTGTTGAATCTTTTCCAGATTGATTTTTGAGAAGATTACAGGCTGATACAATCTGGTTTTAAGTTTCAGATCTTTGAGTTTAAACAAATTTTGTGTTTCTTAAAATTTTTGAGATGATCTAAATGCTTAGATCTGATTTTCAGTTTTAGAAGAGGAGAAAAAGTATGTTTTTGAACACCAAAAAATTTTTGCTAAGCCTTCCTTTTTTTCAAGAATAGACTCAAGATAATGCCACTTGTAAATTTAAGTCATATTGAACTTACAAATGTTTAAATATAAGATTACCAAGCTCACAAATGTTCATATGCATGTTTACATTTGTATAAAATGCTATATATTTTATTTTTTTTAATATTTCTCTTATGTATACTTTAAAGAAATATGTTAAAACCTTTATTTATTCTTATTTAATATTTAAACTTAAGTTATTTAAATTTTAATTAATAACTATCTATATACTAGTTGTAGAGTTTTTAAATCAATTCATTTTTAAGATATATATATAGGATTCCCAGTCATAGTTTTATTTACGCTATATATGTGTGTGTGTGTATTCAAATCAATAGTAATTAATAAGTATGTCTAATTTATTGGAAATATAAGTTTTCTTTTGCAAACTTAAATTATATAAGAAGATTGTCAAATAAATACTTATATCCAGATATATAAAATTAAAGATTTTTCTATACAATCTACAAACTAAATAATTGTCCAATTCAATGTATATACATACCTATATATTATATTATGATTAGAAAATTACTTTTATTAATTTTGGAAAGATAAATTTGTCCAACTAAATAATTATAAAAGAAGATTATTAAACTAATATTATCAAACTTTAATACTTTAGTTAGGAAAATTATTAATATAAATATTTATTTAGATATTTATAATTCGACTTTTTATTTTATTTTAAAATCTTAATTTGTTAATTTTCAATTAACAGACGCCTAAAATTCGGGTTATCACATTCCTCCCCCCTTAGAATCTTTTCGTCCTCGAAAAGGAACGAAACTAGAATTTATTAAAATGATTATTATCAGAAAAATTTCTCTTTGACAACTTTAAAACATTTTTACAATCTATATATATATATAGTTTTGCCAAAATAGTTTTATAAAAATATCATATTATAACTCGATGTTTCAACAAGTCCGTCCTCGTTCTTGTAGAAATTCAGTCATACGTTGATCAGGCGTAGAACTAAAAATCTATAAGTACTTAGTAGACCCATCTTCAACACCCAATGAAAATGCTTGGAAAATAATTTTATTGAAAATATAGAAAACAGTTTTTGAAAATAGAGGATATATCTTTGGTGAGAATGCTCTGGAAATCATCACCCCCATCCATGGTCGCAGTTAACCCGATGGTTACGTTGCCATCCCGACAAAATCCACAGATAACTGTAGGCCTCCGCGCCCCTCGATTACACCATGGAACCCGCTACAGATCGCAGCTACAACTGGGGTTACGTAGCTATCACAGCAAAAACCCATATAGCTGTAGGCATCAGCGCCATCGAATTTCGCTGCCAAAAGAATGAAACTTCTCCACTCCACTTGACCATAGATCGCAGTCTACCGATGTTGCGTTGCCTTCCCGGCAAAATCAAGTGTAGACCGTTGACACTCATCCTCCACACGATTTCCGCTACGATCCCCACAGTAGATCGCAGTGACATCGAGTTACACTGTCGTCACAGCATAACCCAAATGCCTCTGTAGGCATCAGCGCCATCGACTTTCGCTACCCAATAATCCTCAGGAACTAGTTTGTCCGGACTCCTCACAGGATCAACTTTAGAAACCCACCCTTAGGGCTCAAGGCAGCAACACCCGTTGGTACTCCTGAGAAGTCCATTCCAAGGGAGCGCCTTTTTCCCCAGAGCCATCATCAAAGCATTTTATACTATACATATATAGTATATTTAAATCATACACCTAGTATGATCTCATACAAAGCTCCTTTACACAAAATCGATTATCCCAAAATCGATAATTCTCAAACTAGGCTTTCCAAATTTAATATTGATTTTTCCAAAAATCAAAAGCCTTTCCAAATCCATAGGTTCCCAAAACCTTTTTCCAAAATCCTCATATGATTCTTTATATATATAGATATATATATATATAAAATCCTTTATGAAAATCTTTGGATCATTATAAACTTGTATAAAATCCTTTTATACTTCAAACACTTCCAAAATCCTTTCTTTCTGGCAAAAGATTCATCAAGGGGAGTTTTATCTTATATAACAAAGATATATAACTTTGTTTATTCAAAATCAAATATTCAAATTTGATTACTCTTTTCAATATCATTTTCATTCAAATCCGTACGATGTACACATATCATCCATATGCTATACCAATCTGATCGCTCACTCGATCACACAATTTCACTTCCGAACTAGTATCGTCCACCCGACTTTCTAGTGCGGACTCAGATCTGGTTTCCTGATAAGAAACCGTCATTCTCCTTGCATAGCTTAACTATGATAGAGAATATCCAGAACCAACCTACAATCCATATCCAGGTTCGCCGTCGAAAATCGAGTGAAAAATCCCACTCGGATCGATATAATTATCTCGAAATTCTGTGCTCGAATTTGGATCAAATCACTATGTGAATAGAATAACATACGTACACCTTACGTATTTATCTTTATTGGTTATCAGCCAAATCAATTCCTCTTTCTATTCACATTCACTTTAATTTTCATTCGCTTATTCACAATTGCTTATATTCATTCAGATTATCACCTCTATTCTTATCTCGATTGGGTTTTTAAACAATAACAGTTTGAACTCTGTCTAGTTTAAATCTAGAAAATAACATGAAAATTTAAAGAAATAGATAAGTAGTTGAAAAATAATTACTAGTTTGTAAAATAGCTATAAAATAGTTCAGTAATTGTAAAATAATTGGAAAATAGTTAAATAGTCATAGAAATTTTAAATAATTGCAAAATAGCCATAAAATTGTAATTAGTAATTGAAATTAGTAATTAGTTTATAGAATAGTTAGAAAATTGTTAAACAGTTTCAAAAATAATTGTAAAACAAGTATAAGATAGTTTGGCTTTTCTAAAAGAAAGGTTGTATATATATAATGAATAGCTTGGAAAAATAGGTTTATATTAAAACAATTTATATTAAAATAGTCCAGAGTCAAAACTGTTCACTCCCCAATCTTCATTCTCAATCAATTCAATTTAAATTTCCTCTTCCATTTAGATTGACCCAATTCAATTTTGAATAACTTCAATTTCCATTGAAATTGATTCAACCCCAAATCAAGTTGAATTAACCTCGGTTTCTTTTCAAATTTAACTTTATTCAAATTTGATCTCAAATTCTTCTAATTTAGATAAATTCCAATTGAACTAGTTCCAATTTTATTTCATTTCAACTCCAGTTTGAATTAATTCCAATTTTAAACTCCATTTCCAAATCAAGTTGAATTATTCTTGATTTCTTTTCAGATTCAATTCAAATTCCGTTTGAATTTTATACTATTCAACTTTAATTTCAATTCCAAATTATTCAAATCAATTTGGACTAATTTCAAATTGAAACCACTTCAATTTCAAATCGTTTCCAATTAATCCAATTCAAAATTTCCATTTGAATTTTGTACTTATACATCCTCAATCACACCTTCAATTACTTCAAATCAAATTCAATTTGAACTAATTCAAATTTCAAATTTAAACCATCTCTCATTCATTTAAACAATTCCAATTCACAACTTAAAGATTTTTAACAACAATAGGATGATATTATCTAATTTTATTTTAAAACATCCATTCATTTTAAATTTCTAGATCTCAAACCCAATTTGAAATCACTCTAACTCTCAAGTACAATCGACCATTTAACTTCCCAAGTTAAATCTTAATTTTATCTTAAAATTTTCAAATCAGGTTGAACACCCCAACATATTTAACTTTTTCCAAGTTAAACTCAATTCATTTAATCCAGTCTACCTTGCCTAGTTTGAACTTCCATTTCAAATTTTGAACTTCTTATAAATAATCTTCCCACTTATTAAGTTCAAAAACTTATCACTTTGGGTATCATGTCTTATTCCAGATTTAAAACTCAATATTTAGAGTTTATTTCAAACTAACTTTAATATTTAAGTATATCCACACATATTCATATTTACTTTTTGGCTCACCAAGCCAATTTTAAAATTTAAATCACCTTTGGTTTCAATTCAAAACAAATTCTCTTTAAAATTTTCAAACAACTCTTGTTTGAAATAGAACCATTTCATTCAATTGCATTAAATAATATTTTTTTATTTCTTTAAATTAATTACATCATTAATTAATTCCAATTAATCACATTCGGTAATTAACTTATTTCTTAATTACCTTCATTAAGTATTTGTCCTTTAAATTGCTTATCTCTAGTTACTTCATTAAGTAACTCCCTCTTTAACTTACATTCTTTCTAATTCACAAGTTATTCTCCATTTTAAAAGGTTACTTCCTTAAAACATTTTATTGTTTATTGAAGAACAATCATACCACTATTAAACATTTATTTGGGTTGAAAACAATTCTAATTTCAATTTATTTTGAAATACTTCTCCAATTCAAGATTTCAATTTTAGTTTGAATCCATTTCAGACTTATGCTTACTTAATCTCAATTTGGTTGTATTATATTACTCCTTAATTCTTACTATTACTTTTAATTTAAGTAATACTACAACCAATTTCCTTAATATAATAGATAATCTATTTCTTATATAAGATTCACTTACTTTTGAAATCATTTAAAAATCTTTATATAAGAAAATAAAAAGTACGCTCTCTCATATATATACACACTCAACTCATTCTAGGGTACCCTTGACCCTATCCTTAATAAGTAATCCAACAGAGCCAAGGTTCTCGCTTAACCTTCTGCTCTGATACCAAATGTAACGACCCGGAAAATTCGACTCAGAAAATTCCAGATAGTTAGGAAAAGAAGAAAAAGAAAGAAGAAGAAGAAGAAGAAGAAGAAGAAGAAGAAAGAACAGAAACACCAAAACACAGAAAACCTCACATTCGCAGCGGATCAAAATATAATAATAAATAATATCAGTTTTACAAAGACGAACTGTATCAATACTCTTATACAATCATACATCAGAGTTACAAACTATTACTCAACACAGAACAAATTTGAAAACATGCCCCAGCTAATCAGCAGTAATATACACAGCGGAAACCACTCCGTACGTTCCTGCCATCTAGCTCGCATCCTGAACTCCAGAACGTCCTTACCTGAAAATCTGTAATACTCGGTTTGACCCGAGCATTACATCACAGTAACACCCGGGTCAGGCTGGAAACCAGCGTGAGTAAACCTATCTAATATGAAATATCCCAAAACATACAACTTATATAAACCCGGGGTAACTTATCAATTTACAACTTAACAAGCTGTTATAAACATCACCTATATCACACATCAATTTGTAAGTGTCAAAACTTAGGTTAAATGGTCCAATTCACTTAAATCAAACCAAACCAGCTTAATGATTTCACAAATCAATCTATAATGAATCGAAGTGGTTTCGGGTATTTACTAATACCCGACTCCGGTCTCTTCGAAATCGATATCATCTTACTTATATTATTCAAGTGAAATACAACTCAATTTTAAATACAGGATGTCACCTAATTCATCAACAATAGATAGCCACATAATCACAGTTTAAATCAACATATCTTATCACATAGCACCACAACCACATATTAGGCATAACAATTAATCAAAGACTTCCAACATTGTTCTATTTATCCTTTAATTACATTAAGTAATTAATCCCTTAATTAATTTCACAAATTAATTATCCTCAACCCAATATGGTAATTATCCTTTAATTATTTCATTAATTACTTGCTAACCATAAATATTAATCATCCTTGATTAATATCATCAGTAATAAACTACCCTTAATTACTTCATCAAATAAATTAATTACTCCTTAATTATCTCTAATTAATTCCTTGATTAGTTATACAAAATAATTTGATCCAAATTTCTTCCATCATTAACACCTTTAATTTCATTTAGTAATTATCAATTAATTACTTCCCTAAGTAATTACAATCCTATTAGTTACGATAAGTAATTATTCATCAAATCATCAAGCAATTATTCCATTGGTTAATTATCCTCAATTAGTTAATTTTTTATTAATAAGTAATTAACATCCAATTACTAATTAATTAACCCTTAGCAAGTTAATTCTTTGCTTACTTACATTAAGTTGTTCCCATTTAAGCAACTAATCTTAAATCACTTACATTGATTTATCTCAAATTAACAAAAATAAATCAGTTAATAACCCTTAATTATTCATTTAATGCTTTACAAATTAATTACTTGATATTAGGATTTATAAACTTTATTTCCAAAACTCAAGATTCAAATCAAATTTGAATTTAAATTAAGAATTCTGATTTAACTTTGATTAAATCCTCTCTTATATTTCAAACTCCATTTAAATTCAAATTCTTTAATTACATTTTAACTTATTAAAAACTTTAATAATATTAAGTCAATTTGAATTTAAAAACTCATTTATTTCCAAACTAGATTCAAATTCCACTTGAATTTATATATATATATATATATATATATATATTTAAACTTAGATTTAAACTTAAACTTAGATTGAAAACTAGATTAAAAACTTTACTTTATTTAAATCCAGGGTTTTAAATTTTAATCTAAAATTTTTAAACGGATCAACAGGTTTCTGTATTAACCTGTTATCATACTTCAACCCAAGCTACCCTATTCCCTGCTCCGAGTCAACAAGCCAACGTCTTCGAGCCAACTACCAAAATCACGAGTAAAACTCGAGTCAACTATACTGTGTCTATTTGATTAGATAGTTACTTTCAAAACAATCGTCTTAAAACATTTTAAATTTGAAATATAAATTCAATTCACATTTTAAATGTTTGATTTACTTTACTTCAAAGAACAAACTTTAACTTGTAAGTTTGCTTTCTTTTGCGAAAACTTAAACCTTCAATTTATTAAAATAACAAGTTTATCTTGTAAACTTCTCTTCTTACGGAACAGAACCAAGCACCACCCTAAACTCTGTTCGAAACCCCAACTTCCACAAACCAGTCCCGAGACCTAACTTCTTGTTTCTAATTCTTCGAGTCATCTTTGAAAAATCACGAGAGCAAACCCAAGTTCTACTCCAAAACATTTACGAGTCAATTCCTGAATTAACTCGCGTATGCATCGAAGCAACCTTCTTCTTCCTTGATGCCAGACTCACAACAGTTCTTCAGATACACGAAGATACGTGTGTACGTGTACACGTCGCCTGCCACCCCTCTGATCATCAGCAACATCACTGCGAGTCGACCATGACCCTCATAAGCTATCTGACCCTCCAGAACCCACAACCTCGCCGTGGTTCGTGATTCGAGTATTACACTCAACCTGGAAATCAACCCAATTCATCCAAACCCACTTCGCGTGGCCCCCTCTGGCCATCGGAGGTCTTGCGATCACCTCCTACAGCTGCTCCACCATCCCCCTCATCTTCTCTCAAAGTCCGGTCCACCCCGATCCACGAACGACCTCGAAATCAATTCGAGAATGGCATTGACCCAAGTACGCCCTTAAACCCTACTACATGGTCTATCATTTTCCACGACAAATTATAAATTCTTCGGTTGATTTTCTGATGATTCCCACTGCACCATCCTCCTTCACCAACAATCACGTCATCAATTTCGTTCTTGATCAACGGAATTTGACCAAAACATGTTTCCAGTTCAACTCGCTATTCCTCATCATTTAAAACTTAAAAATCATAATTTCTTCACCTAAAATCATTATTTTGTACTACGAATTCAATTGTATAATCGTATCTTAAAACTAAAATACTCAAATTTTCTAATCTATGATTATTTTACTGTAAATAAATATTTTACACATCATTAACTAAATATTTTTCCCTGGAATTATTTTTAAATCCATTATCATATAGTAACAAGCAACTTCCATGTAGATATCAAGGTATAATATTGATTGGATTAGGAAGATACTAATTTTTTTCTACTGAGTTTGAAACTACATCTTAAAACAGAGGATAACATATGCATGAATATTTCCCCGATACATACATGTATACACAATTTTATAAAAGCAAAGCATTATCCCCTAATTTAATTCGAGAATCCATCACAACATCCAGACATAAAGGTGTATTCAGATCTAGTTTACTCACCTTCTTTTTTGCAACAGATAACCTGGAACAGAGAGGACATTATAAACTGGAAGCTACTCTTGGTTACGTTGTAAACAGGCTTGCTTTGATCCTCTCAAGTTACTTGGAAAATTGGTTACAGACTTGGCTTATAAATTTTGAGTTGAAGCCTTTTTTTTCTTTCTTCTGAATTGTTGAATCTTTTCCAGATTGATTTTTGAGAAGATTACAGGCTGATACAATCTGGTTTTAAGTTTCAGATCTTTGAGTTTCAACAAGTTTTGAGTTTCTTAAAATTTTTGAGATGATCTAAATGCTTAGATCTGGTTTTCAATTTTAGAAGAGGAGAAAAAGATTGTTTTTGAATACCAAAAGATTTTTGCTAAGCCTTCCTTTTTTTCAAGAATAGACTCAAGATAATGCCACTTGTAAATTTCAGTCATATTGAACTTACAAATGTTTAAATATAAGATTACCAAGCTCACAAATGTTCATATGCATGTTTACATTTGTATAAAATGCTATATATATATTTTTATATTTCTCTCATGTATACTTTAAAGAAATATGTTAAAATCTTTATTTATTCTTGTTTAATATTTAAACTTAAGTTATTTAAATTTTAATTAATAACTATATATATACTAGTTGTAGAGTTTTTAAATCAATTCATTTTAAGATATATATAGGATTCCAAGTCATAGTTTTATTTACGCTATATGTGTGTGTGTGTGTGTATTCAAATCAATAGTAATTAATAAGTATGTCCAATTTATTTGAAAATATAAGTTTTCTTTTGCAAACTTAAATTATGTAAGAAGATTGTCAAATAAATACTTATATCCAGATATATAAAATTAAAGATTTTTCTATACAATCTACAAACTAAATAATTGTCCAATTCAATGTATATACATACCTATATATTATATTATGATTAGAAAATTACTTTTATTAATTTTGGAAATATAAATTTGTCCAACTAAATAATTATAAAAGAAGATTATTAAACTAATATTATCAAACTTTAATACTTTAGTTAGGAAAATTATTAATATAAATATTTATTTAGATATTTATAATTCGACTTTTTATTTTATTTTAAAATCTTCATTTGTTAATTTTCAATTAACAGACGCCTAAAATTCGGGTTATCACACAAACAATCTAATTTAAATTCATATTCAAATTTCAGATTTTAAAATCCCAGTTTGAACTTCAACTTACAATTTAAACTTTACTTTTAAATTTAAAAACAGAAAACAGTTTCTGTTTTTATTTGAAATCAAACTAGAATTTAAAAGAAATTTCAAATTTATTTCAAAGACCCAAAATTTAAACTAATTGAATTCATATCTAAATTCAATTTAAATTTTAAACTTAGTTCAGATTTAAGTTAAATTTAAAAACTTTTACTTCTACTTTTAAAAACTGTAAACAGTTTTCTGTTTATTCACTAAAACCTGAAACACGGTTTACTCGAGCCTCCCTACCAATACTTCGAGTCATAAGTACAACTGCTTCGAGTTACTACCTAAATCCCCCGAGACCATCTTGAGCAACAAGATCCAGAAACCCAACATCACCATCATGTACACCACTGCACTGTACACCTGTACATCAACTCCGGCCCTCACTGGCCAACCACATGACCATCCCACAGTCAACAACCCTCCCCTCAGGCCAACCAAACACCAACTCCAACAATACTTGCTCGAATTCGAGATCGAGACCCAAATTCCAAACCTGGAAACAAACACAGCATCTTCACTCAAAACCTGTCAACGACACGTTGACGCGACTCCGGCCACCATCACCTTCGAAACTCCGGCGAAGTCTTCAACAACCCTTCGACCTCCATTCCCTAAAACCTTAAGCGACTCGAACATCAGAGAAGGTCGGATTCAAGAAAAAAAAATTACACAGTAAAACTAGGGTTTACAACCTTAAATCCCAAACTACAACATCAAAAATGAATTTCAACTCAAACCAATAATTTTCCTAACATCTCTGACATCTCCACCACTTCCAAAAGCCATTTCAACTCAATCAAACCCAAATATCATCTGTGCTAACCCCATATGTAAAACACAGTAAAGTTTGAATTTCCTTTTGGTTTAAGCAATAAAAATTTTAGTTTTACTTTTAGAAATCATAACTTTACATGATGTTTTGAATTATAATCCTGAAATATTGATTTGAAATGTTTATATTTTCACTTTTACAATTTAATTGCTCTGTTACTTATATTTCTAGTAAGTTCCTATTTAATTTTTTACTTGAATAAAATCTTAAAGTCTAATCTTTGAAGCCAACATATATATCTTATTTTAATCCTACAATTTAACAAAAACTAATTTAAGATATAAGAATATAAATAAAAACTTGTGTCAGGAAACAAAATAGAACAAGGAAATTTAACAACATACATACAAATACATTTACAAAGCAGATAGATTAAATTATAAACATATGCAACATTTATATATTTTAGTATACTAGCATGCAACAAAAATTTTAACCTTAATTTTTTTTTAGAAAAGTTACTCACAGATTTAAAATGCAGAGCAGAGCAAAATTTCCAGATTTGAAAAGCTCTTGAATTTTTGGAAAGCTTTGCCTTGCATGACTTAAATCTGAAGTGCTTGAACTTGAATGCTTTGAAACTTGTAGCTGCCACTTCCTAGATAAAATGCAGGCTGCTGTTTTACAAATTGAAAAAATGCAGATTCTCATGCCTGCTCTATTTTCCAGATTTCAAAGAAGAGATGAATGCAGATTTTCTGGTTTTAATTGTTGCATGCAGGTTTGTTTACAAAATTTCCAGATTTTTAGTAAAATTGCATGCATTTGAATAGGATTTTTGAATGTGGATCAGAGATTGATATGCATGATATTTTAGAAGATGGTTTGTGTTTGGATTATGAGTATGAAGAGTGATTTTCAGGTTTCTTTTGATTTAAATCTGAAAATCTTGAAAATGCTACTTACATATTTTCTTTGTTAAGAATAAAAATGAGTAAAAGAAAAAAATGGAAATATGCAAGTTCATATAACTTCTTTATGATTTATTTTTTAAAACAAAGAAAAATAAAATTAAACAAGACACATGTCTCAATTTTTACACTTGTCATTTTAAAATGATATTTAGTTTACATTTGTCCTTTAAGTGGTAAGTGTTTTGATTAAGTTTTAAAGAAAGTTTAAACAAAGTTAATTAGTTTTAATACTTTGTTATGTTTAGATAAATAATTAAAGAAATAAACCAATTATAGTTATAAATAAAAACAATATACAAATTAATCATTTGAAAATAATATTTTAAATCATTTAAAATAAATTTATAAAGGAGATTATAACTTATTTGTTGTTTAAATGAATACATGATTCATATTTTAAATTGTATTTTAAATTCTCGTATTTATTTATCAATGTCATAAAAAGAATAAAACAAAACATTTTATAACCAGTTTTAATATATAAACTTAAGTCAAAATATAATTTAAACAAATAAAACATTTATCTCATATATTTAAATTCATTTAGTTATTTTATTAAATAGTTTTGAAAAGCTTAATTCAAAAATAAATCATAATTTTCCAAATTCAAAATATTAAAATTACAAAATATGATACACTAATTAAATTTAAAACCCAACTTATCTATTTAAAATATATATAAATATATACATACATATTAAATAGAAAACAGATTTATTAGCTTATTAAAAATAGATTCTCTAATTAATTATTTAAATAAAGAAGATTATAGAATCAATTCAAATTTATTAACAAAAATAATCAAATAAATTTAAATTTAAACACAGATAATTAAATTTATATTGCCATAATTCCGGGATATTACAATCCTTCCCCCTTAAAAGAATTTCATCCCCGAAATTTAAAACAAAGATAATTTAATAATCTTATTAAAGATTTTAATTTTAAAACATAGCATATGTTAATCATATGCTAACAACCAATGCAACCAATTCACACAATCAGAATAAATCTAATTATCCAAAAGAATTTTGGATAGAACTTTCACGAGTTTCCCCAGTATAAATATCGGGATACTCGCTCTATAGAATCCAAACAATCAAAAACTACTAAGCTATAGAGCTCATATCAACAACTCTAAACAAAATATCAAACTACAAACGAGTCCAACTCAACAACCAAATCCTCCCGAACTGCTGGTTCTATAACCAGAAATATATCATACACGTACTCTCTTTGAGATACGTGAAACACTCTGAATCCCAGTTATCCAAACTGGCAATTCAACTCTAGAAAACCAAACACTTCTCTTACCAGAACACAGAAGAAATCCAAAACACTATGGGGCTAGCTTCCCAAACTTATAGCTCCCTGGATTGGAGAAAACTTATCCCAAAACCAAATCTCCGACTCCCGAATCCAAATTTCTTCGTCTCTTATCCATAAAAATCTCTTCGGACGATCCTGGGTTATCAACATCCTTCCTGATCAGCTCCACTCTAGCTGATGCCTCTAGAAACGGACTGGACCAAAACAACCCAACACCATGATCTCCTCAAGATCAATCCAAAATCAGGAACAAACCCTACTTCTTAACAACAGAAGACAGAACAAACTTCTCCTTATCCGTAAAAGAAAAACAGATGCACCCCCAAACTGCTTCCACTGCACAACTCTGATCCAAAACAGAAGAAAATGCTGATGAAGAGCACAAGCACAGACTAGACAACCCAACACAAAAATATGGTTCCACAGATCCATAAGAAAACTCAGAAATTCCTCCGAAACCTGAGTTGCTTCACCAAACTCCTATCTCAAGGAACCATCCATCTACTAACTGAACCATCAGTTCCACTCCTGGAATACAAATCAATAAGAAAACTCGCTCTTCAGATACAGACAAATCGCTGACTTCCCTGAAGACATCCGAAAAATCTCCAACAACCCAAGAGCACACTCAACTATCGCAAGTCACTTTTGCGATCAACTCAGCCTAATCCAAAGAATCTGCTCTCTCTACAATCAGAATAGATGATGCTGGCCTAGCCACTTCACCGAAGAAAAAAAATCCATACTGCTGCTTCTGAACTCCACCTTCAGAAAAACTACTCAACCAAAAGACTTCCTGCCAACACAGAACACTCCGAGCAGCTCCGCTAACACCAAAGCCAAAGAAATTATCAATCCAAGTTCTTCGAGAAACTCGGACCATAAAACAAACAGGAACACCCTGCTTAGCCACATCACCGAGCAGACTCACTTCCTTACTCTTGTTCCAAAGAAACATCTTCGGAAATATCCATAGTCACTGCATCTCATCACGCAGCTACTACTTCCTAAGGTATCAAGATACCATCACCCGCTTGCTTCTGCCCTACCGACAGATCCAAACTCAACTCATCCAAACTCTGCACTTCAAAGATGAACTTCGAACCTTAACAGGTTTCCTTCAGAGATCGATGAAGTCCTTCACCACTTCAAAACTCACTCGAGATGGTATTCAGTCTACAGTCTCGACAAATACACTTCCAACCTCAACATACAAATTCCAACCAATGGTAGTCGTGTTACACACACTACAACCTCATCTACATTTATAACTTATATTGGAAAACCTGAAAAGGTAACCCAACAGATAGGTAGAAACAATTATATGTATATAATAAAAATACAAATACGCTCTCTCAAGATAGACACCACTCCAGAGACTAGGTATTCGCTCAACCTAGTGTTCTGATACCAAATGAGACGACCCGACTTTTTTCTCCACAGAAAGTCGCATCATCTTTAAGAAAGAAAGGGATAGAAAAGAGAAAAGAAAGAAGAGAAAGAGGAAACAACAACAGAATCTCAACAGCGCAACGAATAAATTATATTAATAACATAAATATTACATAGTACACAATAAATATCAGAGTTATACAGACATTACAACACATACTAGACAGTTATAAACACCTGTCTAGTTATTACAACTCAATACATTACAGATAAACACTCAGAGATACCAACACAGCGGAAAACTATATGTCTATATTCGGAAGCCTCCTGCTCCATTGCTCCTCCACAACTCGTCAAAGCTAACCTGAATCCCTTGGCTACTCGTAAAAATTTGAGTACCAAGAGTTAAAGAAAAACAGAAATAACTCTGGGCCAGACATGGGTCTGGTGTGAGTAACAGGTTAAAGTTGCTTAACTTTTGAAAAACCTTTGAAAGAAAAGGTATCACGTAAAACTTCCCACACATAAACATGGAAAAGTTCTTACCTTACGCTAACCAAAACATTTGATAGGAAATCCATTGATATAATAATAGGTCTAGGGTTTTCAAGTAAATATGAAATAGCCGAAATTGTTACATGATTAAATTCCAGCTACTAGCTACAAAAGTGGGTAATACAATCAAAACCGTTGGCACTTATTGGATCTTGGATTCCATCAATGGCTGGGTTACTGGGGTACCGCCCGTCACAGTACGTGGCCTAGAACATTGTACCGAGGAGTACGCCCGCTTCCCTGCAACACAAAGCCGGAACCATTCCTTACTAAACAGTTCTGAACAAGACCACCCCGCAGTTGTGATCAGCAACCGCACCACTAAGCCAAAAATAAAGGGACATCTAGACAGGGGTAAATCTCATCCTACTTGGGCATGACCCACTTAGCCTTGCTGCACCTCCCCTGTTTTAGCCATTCCCGATTGATGAGGCTTGAGGCTACGATTACCTTTATAGGACATATCACTTAGAATGCTCATCGTCCACCTGACGATGTTTTGAAGGCATTCAATCCATACAAGTTCGTTCCGGGTTCGAACGAAACCGAAGGCATTATCTCGTCACACTCATATTGGAATCACCCTCAGAGTTAACGACGATAACCTTTGCACTCTGAATCTTCATCTTCACTTCAAATTCACGATCTAACGTTACATTGGATCGATGTGGTTTTCGGATATCCAAATATGGAAACCCGATCCCGGTCTCATCGAAATCCAAAACGTGTCTTTTAAGGCCAAGTTGTTTTAGAGTTTAAAACAATTTCAATTCATTATCTATATACACAAAGATAGATAATTCACATCACACAAGATAATCAACATTATCATCATCACTAGATAATCCATATCAGCATTATAAACAGATAATCTATATTATCATCCTAATGCAACCAATGCATCCGTATCACATACATTTTCATCTCATAGCTGAGATTACCAACCATACATGGCAACCAATATCAATCATTCATACATAAGCAATGATCTAACGATCACACTATTTATAATCAATTTAAAATAAATTAAATTAATTACATCATCTCCAATTAATTTAAAGTGAATTAAATTAATTACTTCATCATTAAAATCCTGCTTATCTTAATCTTCCATTGATTACAAATCAATTATTAAATCATCATCTCATTATTCTTTCAATTAATCATTACTGATTAATAATACCCTAATTACAATAAGTAATTAGCTTTTAAATTAATTACACAAGTTAATTATATTTAACACTTTACAAATAATTACTAGTAATTACTAAACCATTTAATTAACTAAAATTAATTACATTAATTCTTTATTAATTAATTACTTCATTTATTGATTACTTCTTAATTAATCAATTTCAAATTACATCATTAATTAATTAATGATTTCTAATTACAATTTAAATTAATCTCACTATATAAATTAATTACATCAAGTAATTAATCTGCAATTAAACCATACATATATATTAATCACCCTTGATTAATAATAATCCAGTAATTAACTAACCTTAATTACTCATCAATAAATTATATCTTAATTTATTATCTCAATTAATCCCTTGATTAATTTCAAAGTAATTTAATCTAAATTACCTCCATCATTAAACATTTTTAATTACATCCAGTAATTATCAATGAATTACTTTCCTAAGTAATTACAAACCCATTAATTACATAAAGTAATTATCTAAATCATCAAATGTTTAAATTAATTAAACTTAATTAATTAACCTAAACAAATCACATTAACCCAATTAATTACAATAAGTAATTAATTCATTAATTACTTCCATAAAGTAATTAAAACTTAAACAATTTCAAAAATGATTATTAATAATTAATTAATCTAATTAATTATCACAAATTAATCACATTAATTAATTGTTTAACTAATCTTAAGTTAATTTTCTTCATTAACATTTCTTAATTACTTAATTAAGAAATTAACTTATTTTAATCATTATTAATTAAAAATTAATTAATATTTAATTACAATTAATTAATTTCTAATTACTTTTAATTAAGTGTTAATCACAATCTTAATTAATCCTTAATCACTTGATTAATAAATCTTAATCATTAATTAAAATTTAATTAACAATCCTTAATTATAGATTAATTAACCCTAATTAATTAATCTCAAATCTAATTAATAAATTAAAAATTCTTAATTATTCAATTTACCATTCCATATTATTAATTAATTAGATAATTAATTATTCATCTTAAATTAACTTAATTATTTAATTAATTCAATTCATCAAATTTCATTTATCCTTTAGATAACATTTCTTAATGACTTAATTAAGTATTTTAAAACAAATTGTTTTTAAATTTATTTTAAATTCCATTTAAACTTCATTTTAAAATTTAAGATTTTAAAACGAATACAAAATTTAACTTAAACAAGATTTTAAAAACAATTCAAAACCTTTATCTCATATGTTAAAGAAACATCCACTTATAAAATAAGTTTTAAAGAATTCAAATTCCAATTCAATTTAAATTCAAATCAATTTAAAAACTCACTTAAACAAATTCAATTTAAAATTTACTTTTAAACTTCAAAACTGAAATACAGTTTGAACCTTATTCCAGATCTAACTTAAATCTTTAAGACTTATGTACATTTTACAACTTCTATAAAAAAAATTCAAATCATCTAACCTTTTCAATGTAATTAAAAAATTTAGATTTAAACTTATTTGATTTTTAAACTGAAGTTTAAGTTTATTTCCAGATTTAAAACCCAGATTTAAATTCCCAATTTAAAATTTAAACTTCCTATTTAAATTCAAAACACACATATACTTTTACACCTATAAGTTTTAAAACCAAATTTAAATTTAAAAACTTAAATGATTCAAATCTCTGACAATCTAATTTAAATTCATATTCAAATTTCAGATTTTAAAATCCCAGTTTGAACTTCAACTTACAATTTAAACTTTACTTTTAAATTTAAAAACAGAAAACAGTTTCTATTTTATTTGAAATCAAACTAGAATTTAAAAGAAATTTCAAATTTATTTCAAATTCAATTTAAATTTTAAACTTAGTTCAGATTTAAGTTTACATTTAAAAACTTTTACTTCTACTTTTAAAAACTGTAAACAGTTTTCCGTTTATTCACTAAAACCTGAAACACGGTTTAGTCGAGCCTCCCTACCAATACTTCGAGTCATAAGTACAACTGCTTCGAGTTACTACCTAAATCCCCCGAGACCATCTCGAGCAACAAGATCCTGAAACCCAACATCACCATCATGTACGCCACTACACTGTACACCTATACATCAACTCCGGCCATCACCGGCCAACCACACGACCATCCCACGGTCAACAACCCTCCCCTCAGGCCAACCAAACACCAACTCCAACAACACTTGCTCGAATTCGAGATCGAGACCCAAATTCCAAACCTGGAAACAAACATAGCATCTTCACTCAAAACCTGTCAACGACATGTTGACGCGACTCCGGCCACCATCACCTTCGAAACTCCGGCGACGTCTTCAACAACCCTTCAACCTCCATTCCCTAAAACCTTAAGCGACTCGAACATCAGAGGAGGTCGGATTCAAGAAAAAAAAAGTTACCCGGTAAAACTAGGGTTCACAACCTTAAATCCCAAATTACAACATCAAAAATGAATTTCAACTCAAATCAATAATTTTCCTAACATCTCTGACGTCCCCACCACTTCCAGAAGCCATTTCAACTCAATCAAACCCAAATATCATCTGTGCTAACCCCATATGTAAAACACAGTAAAGTTTGAATTTCTTTCTGGTTTAAGCAATAAAAATTTTAGTTTTACTTTTAAAAATCATAACTTTACATGATGTTTTGAATTATAATCCTGAAATATTGATTTGATATGTTTATATTTTCACTTTTACAATTTAATTGCTCTGTTACTTATATTTCCAGTAAGTTCCTATTTAATTTTTTACTTGAATAAAATATTAAAGTCCAATCTTTGAAGCCAACATATATATCTTATTTAAATCCTACAATTTAACAAAAACTAATTTAAGATATAAGAATATAAATAAAAACTTGTGTCAGGAAACAAAATAGAACAGGGAAATTTAACAACATACATACAAATACATTTACAAAGCAGATAGACTAAATTATAAACATATGCAACATTTATATATTTTAGTATACTAGCATGCAACAAAAAATTTAACATTAAATTTTTTTTAGAAAAGTTACTCACAGATTTAAAATGCAGAGCAGAGCAAAATTTCCAGATTTGAAAAGCTCTTGAATTTTTGAAAAGCTTTGCCTTGCATGACTTAAATCTAAAGTGCTTGAACTTGAATGCTTTGAAACTTGCTTGTAGTTGCCACTTCCCAGATAAAATGCAGGCTTTTGTTTTACAAATTGAAAAAATGCAGATTCTCATGCTTGCTCTATTTTCCAGATTTTAAAGAAGAGATAAATGCAGATTTTCTGGTTTTAATTGTTGCATGCAGGTTTGTTTACATAATTTCCAGATTTTTAGAAAAATTGCATGCATTTGAACAGGATTTTTGAATGTGGATCAGAGATTGATATGCACGATATTTTAGAAGATGGTTTGTGTTTGGATTATGAGTATGAAGAGTGATTTTCAGGTTTCTTTTGATTTAAATCTGAAAATCTTGAAATAGCTACAGATTTTGATTTACATATTTTCTTTGTTAAGAATAAAAATGAGTAAAAGAAAAAAAATGGAAATATGCAAGTTCATATAACTTCTTTATGATTTATTTTTAAAAACAAAAAAAATAAAATTAAACAAGACACATGTCTCAATTTTTACACTTTTCATTTTAAAATGATATTTAGTTTACATTTGTCCTTTAAGTGGTAAGTATTTTAATTAAGTGTTAAAGAAAGTTTAAACATAGTTAATTAGTTTTAATACTTTGTTATGTTTAGATAAATAATTAAAGAAACAAACCAATTATAGTTATAAATAAAAACAATATACAAATTAATCATTTGAAAATAATATTTTAAATCATTTAAAACAAATTTATAAAGGAGATCATAACTTATTTGTTGTTTAAATGAATACATGATTCATATTTTAAATTGTGTTTTAAATTCTCATATTTATTTATCAATGTCATAAAAAGAATAAAACAAACATTTTATAACTAGTTTTAATATACAAACTTAAGTCAAAATATAATTTAAACAAACAAAACATTTATCTCATATATTTAAAATCATTTAGTTAGTTTATTAAATAGTTTTGAAAAGCTTAATTCAAAAATAAATCATAATTTCCCAAATTCAAATATTAAAATTAGAAAATATGATACACTAATTAAATTTAAAACCGAACTTATCTATTTAAAATATATATATATATATATACATATTAAATAGAAAACAGATTTATTAGCTTATTAAAAATAAATTCTCTAATTAATTATTTAAATAAATAAGATTATAGAATCAATTCAAATTTATTAACAAAAATAATCAAATAATGTCCGCAAGTAGTGGCGTAGTGGTAAGATACTTGCCTCCTGGTAAGCAGATCGCAGGTTCGATTCCCGTCTGGCCTACTCCCAATTTCAAGGCGCGGAGGTGGGTCCCCGTAAACCCGAAAATACTGGTGGGGGCATAAACTCTCTATGCTGGGATGGTCAAAATCCCAAATGTCTGTGGTCGGACCAGGCAGGAGGGAACTCCTCCTATCCCTTCGATTTCATCAGGGCTCTAGGTTGAGTTTTAAAAAAAAATCAAATAAATTTAAATTTAAACACAGATTATTAAATTTATATTGCCATAAATTCCAGGATATTACACCCTAATTAATTAATTATCCCTTAATTAGTCACATAAATTAATTAACCTTAAATTAATTACATTAATTAACTAACCCTTAGTTAAGTACAAAAATTAATTAACCTTAAGTTACATTAATTAATTAACCCTTAATTGATTACATAAATTAATTAACCTTAAATTACATTAACAAAATAACCTTTTAATTACTTACATTAAATAATTATCTTATAATTACTTAATTAATCACCCTTTAATCATTAATTAATTATCCTTAATCAATTAACCTTTAATTATTTATTAATTTATCTTTTAATTACTTTCATTAAGTAGTTAACCTTTGAGTAATTAATTTTCCCTTAGTTAATTACATTAACAAACTAACCCTTTAAATTAATTAATTACTCACATTAATTAATCATCCTTTAATTAGTTACATTAAGTAATTATCATCTTAAGTAATTATCCTCCAATTAATTAAACCTTATTTTATTAAGATAAACCATTTATCTTAATCAATCATTAAATTATATTTGAAAAACACTCAGGGATTTAAATCAAATGATTAATATAAAATTATTTTAAATCAAACAAATTTTAAAACATTATACTTTAAAATTTCAAATTTTGAAATTTGCTTGATAAACTTGTTCCATACATATATTTTGGAACTTGTTTAATAATTTATCATTAACAAATGAAATTAAACATTTTATCTTCATCATTTAAATTTAAGTTTAAATAAACTTAAAAATTAACTTAATTTAAGTTAAATAAATTATACAACTTTTCTTTAACCAAACATTTATTATATGGAGGAAATAGTTTGAACTTGATTTATTTTAAAATTTAAAATTGTTCCAACATGTTACCCGAGACAACTCGAGTATTAACCCGAGCCGCTTTCAATTTTTCCTGAGAATACACCCTAGTCACCTTTTCTTCTTCTTTTCTTTTTAATTTAAATCTTTAAAATCTCAAATCTCTTGCGAACTCACCCGCTATAATACTCGAGCCATTTCATCACTTACCCGAGCTTTTACCCGAGACAACATCCATCTTCCATAAATAACCAGAACCAAATGTACACCTGACATACGTGCACATGAGGTCCAACCACCTCCTACCAAGGCTCCGACCACTATCAAGTCGCCGTCCCTCCCCTCAGTCGCCACGAACACCCAGAACCATTCGATCGCGCCGGAATCGAAAATGAGCAACTCGAACAACAGGAAAACAAAAATTGATCGACGAAAATGCCTTGCGCCACCGCGTTAGATTATCTGAAGCCACATGCTCACGCCTGAAGCTACGCCAGTCCTTCCTCTTCCATTTCCCCCTACCCTAGCCCAACTTGATGCCGCCTCGTCATCGCACTAGCCATACAAACATCGACGACCTAAACGAGTCCTAAACCCTACTATTGCTTCGCCTCGCCGCCACGGCGATCGGAAAAATGTGACACCATTTTTCTTGAGACCGCCGACCAACGATCTTCCTCTGATCACAATCTCGAGGCCACCGTCCCATGCGATCGTCGGATATTGACGAGAATGCAAATACCGATCAACTCAGAAATTCTCCACAAATATAAACTTAAAATTTATGGAATGATTATCAAAAATCATCATTTTCTAATGCAAATATGATTATGAAATCCAAACACGAAATTGTGGACATTGATTTTTGACTTATATTTGATTTTTCACTGTAATTTCTTATTTTCACAATATTTACTAAATATTTTTACTTGAAACTATTTCTAGAAATGAAATTACATTGTTTCAAGCATTTTCTTTTTAATGATCATAGTCTAACATTGTTTCTCTGGGATGGTATGAATTATATTACATTGATATGTGCCTGTAATTCAAATAGAGAAGATATATTACATATACACGGACATGCACAGCCCTTTTCATATTCATATATTTGTAATCACATCCATTCAAACCATATATTCAACAATACTACACAGATTTACCCCTTGCATCCAAGATAAGAACAGATTTAAACCTTTTAAAAATTGTTTACTCACCTGGTTTATAAAAGCAGAGAACCTGGAATGTGTTTGAATTTGCAACAGTAATTTGGTTTTGATTTTTGATCTGCTTGATCTTTTAAAAACCGGAAAATGTTTTGAGATGATCTGGTCTGTAGCTTTAGGTTGATGTTTTGTAAAAGACTTGTTTGCTGATTTCTTTGCTTTAGCTCCCAGGTTTTAAATTTTGAAAAAGATTGTTTGCTTCTTGTTTTTTTTTCTGGTTCATAGCTTTCTTTCTTAGATTTGTACATTTGCTCAAATTTTGTATTTGAATAAATGAAAATGAGAAGAGAAGTAGAGATGTATTTATAGCCTTTATTTTCTTATTTTTAAAAATAAAAGAAAACTTGACACTTGTTTATGCATGATAAAATCAAGTAAACACTTGTTAAATTTCCTGTTAAAACACCTACACTTGTTAAATCTTATGTTGTTATTCTCGCACATGTCTCTTTATTCATGTATGTCAAAGCTTACAAATGTTTAAACTTTTTTATTTAATATTTCTTATGTGTTTTTATATGTTTTTATATAAATATTTTTTTTATTAATCTATGTTTATATAATATTTTTTTTTTTACACTTTCTTCTTATTTATATGTATATATAATTCAAAGAAAACAATATAAACTTGCATATATTTTTAATAATCTCTTATGTTTTTTTTTGAAAATAGAGAATCTTAACTTTAAATATCTTTTGAGCATTATTATATTCAAACTATAACTTCCAAATCATAATATATATATATATATATATATATATATATATCCACACTTTTACAGACTTCCATTTATTCTACTTCTCAAGGCATATGGACACACACACACCTATATAACTGTATGTATATACTTTAAATTTTCAACATTATAGAGTTTGCATAGATCTGTTTATATATATTTGTTAATTCACCATAGGATTTATTATTTCTAGATATTTATAATTCAGCATTTATTATAGTTTCAAATCCATTTATATATATCTAGATATCTTTAATTATCAGAATTTTATCTGTTCAACTAAATAGAACCAGTTAATTATCCAATTGTCAGATGTTCAAAAATCTGGGTTATCGCATTCCTCCCCCTTTAAATCTTTTCGTCCACGAAAAGGAACGAAGCCAGAATTTATTAAAATGCTTATTATCTGCTTAAATTGCTTTTTGAACAAATTTAACTATAAAGGGTTTATTTAAAAAAAATTAGAACACTTTAAAATCTATATAATATGTGACGCCCCACCTCTATACCCACGCTAGCAAAGAACACTACGGTGTAGTGCTGTCAACTAGCATGGAGAATAAGGCTGTTGAGGAGCGACCATCCATGTAATTGCTTATCACACGGTGGCTATAAATAATCTTCGGAAACAAACATAGAAATAAGCATAACACAAATCATCCACAGACATCCATATCACAAGGGCAGAAGAAGATATGAATATATAACTAACACATGAAAGTGTACATCAGAGTAGTGGTCAAAAAGACCCACAATAATACAAAAGAATAGCAACACGTGTTATACAATAGAATACAACTATGAGTCTATATATCAAGTGTATACAACAAAAACTGCTAATCTAAATAGTTAGCCAAAAGTCAGAGTAGCAAATCCCGGGAAGAAGTCAAGCAGAAGCACCTGTAACATCTCGGTCTGACCCGAGTATTATTTAAGAAAATAATAAACGAGTCAGTCTAGCTATAAATATCAGATGACATGGTATAAAATAAAAGATATGGCATAACATAAAATATCCATACTGACATACTACTATAAGTATGCAAATAATGACCAACAGAAGATCAATCAATAAGAGATAAATCGATATCACAAGAATCTTCTCAAAGATCCAAAGAGGGGATCATACCCTAAACTTGTACTCATAACAAGTCAATGACATAAATTCCAGAAATCAACACAAGAAATCCAGAAATCACAGAAAAGGGGAAAGAGGCCTATCACATGACGGTCCGAAGACCATGGGGAGCTACCCCATATATGTGAGTCGAAATCACACAGATGAGGTCTAGACTAGCCAAAAATCAAAATGGTATGTGTGAGTGAAATCACACAAGTGGTGTCTAGTCTAACCTCGCAAACAAGAGACATCGCACAATTGCTAGTCTAAATCATAAGAATGATCGTCATGATCAACGAGGAGTGTCAATTACACTAAGCTAGTAAATATAAAAGTTTAGCTTCATGTCCCATAACCACTTGCTTAACTTAAATATTTACGAACAAACTATAAATCTTCACTGGAAAATTGTCACAAGAGGTTCAATCGAACAAGTCCAAGAATTAACCGACGAAGAAAACGCAAGCGTTTTATACCACTTGTTTTACTAAGCCGTTTAATTAGATTTCTCATCTGAGTGAGGTAAAGATTTGTATATACTAGTAGATTCGAAAATGGGTTAAGAAAAGAGCTTTAGTATTGATAATAGAGTTAAAATTGTTTTGATGAAAGAGTTTTGATATTTACTACTAGTATTGAAACCTTTATTTTATTAAAGTGACAAATCACAAAAACTTCACGTTCAAAGACGTGAATGAAATCCAAGGAAATCAGCTCAAAATGCACCTTTCATCTAAGATCCCCTACGGAGGGAGCATCCAAGGGGGGGTGGCAACCCCCCAAGGTGGGGGTGCGGGGGCAACGCCACCGCTACGGGGTTCGACCTGCCCAGTCAGGTCGCGGGGGTCCAGGGGGCAGCGCCCCCGGCGGGGGCGGGGCAGCGCCCCGTCCAAAACGGTACGACCTAATGTTTGTGACCTAGGGGTCTAAGGGGTCAAGCGACTTAGTGGTTACGACCTAGAGGTGTTCGCGACTTAACGGGGGTTCACGACATAAGGTATTCGCGACTTAGGGACAGAAGCAGGACCAAGCGACCTACGACCTAGGCGACCTACGACCTACGACCTAAGGCGACCTACGACCTACGACCTAAGGCTCGCGCGACCTAGTGAAATAGCAGTATTAGGTCGGAGACGACCTACGACTTAAGGCCATACGACCTACGACTTAAGGCTCGCGCGACCTAGTGAAATAGCAGTATTAGGTCAGAGACGACCTACGACTTAAGGCTATACGACCTACGACTTAAGGCTCGCGCGACCTAGTGAAATAGCAGTATTAGGTCGGAGACGACCTACGACTTAAGGCCATACGACCTACGACTTAAGGCTCGCGCGACCTAGTGAAATAACAGTATTAGGTCAGAGACGACCTACGACTTAAGGCCATATGACCTACGACTTAAGGCTTGTGCGACCTAGTGAAATAGCAGTATTAGGTCGGAGACGACCTACGACTTAAGGCCATACGACCTACGACTTAAGGCCATACGACCTAACACCGAACAAGCATTTAGATGGCCCAGCGACCTATGGTACTAACTCGCAAGCGACCTAACGAGTTAACTCGTGAGCGACCTAATTCCGAAGTGCCAATTCTTCCAGAACGACCAAAGTGCAGTTTTTTCACCGAAAATACTAAAATTTGGAGTTTTTGGCCAATCCAATCCAAACCAAATGCAAATATACATGCAAAAATGATAGGGAATCATTCCCAATAGTCCAATATAGTTATAGGCTAGAATTGTGAGATAAAAATCTCACCTTTGCACCAAATATCAATGAAAATGAAGTTTTAAGCAAGCAAGAATCAATCCCTCTTCTATCTAAGCACAAGAAGCTTGAATCCAATGTCTTCTTCTTGAATTTGGAGTAGAAAGATGGATTGCAATTGAATTTGAGTTTTGGAATTTTAATTTCCCATTCCCTCCATCATTTTTGAAGAAGCTTGAAGGCTTAGGCAAATAGAAATGAAGTTATGAAGAGGAGGGGTGAAGGTTGGGTCTAATAGGCTAAAAGTCCAACCCAAAGTCTCAAGTGAAAAAGTAGTGAAATTCCACTATCTCCAATCATATTAATGTTTATACTTAAAAATGTTGTAAATAGCATTTCGAACTCAATGGAAGTAGTCTCGAGTCCTAATTTGTCCGCTTGCAAAAAGTAGCTTTTCGGACCAAAATCCGATTAACGATTTAATATTTAAATAAAATATTTAAATATAAACTCGATAAATATGCGGGTTGTTACATAATATTACCAAAATAGTTTTATAAAAATACTTTTATAGCTTGATGTCTCAACAAGTCCATCCTTGTTCTTACATAAATTCGGTCATACGTTGATCGGGCGTAAGACTGAAAACCTATAAGTACTTAGCAGATCCGTTTTCAACACCCAGTGAAAATAGTTAGAAAAGATTTTTGAAAATATAGAAAACATATTTGAAAATATAGAAACATTTTTGGTGAGAATTCTCTGGAAATCATCACCCTCTCCATGGTCGCAGTTAACCTGATGGTTACGTTGCCATCCCGGCAAAATCCATAGAAAACTGTAGGCACTCCGCGCCCCTCGATTACACCATGGAACCCGCCGCGGATCGCAGCTACACCTAGGTTTTACGTTGCCATCATGGCAAAAATCCATGTAACTATAGGCATTAGCGCCCTCGAATTTCGCTGCCAAATGAAACTTCACTACTCCTACATAGATCGCAGACTACATCAGTCGAGTCCCAATGTAGCCTGTAGGCACTCACTGCCACACGACTTTCGCTATGTCTTCGTAGATCGTAGTCTACCGATGTTACATCGCCCTCTTGGCAAAATCAAACATAGAACGTTGGCACTCACTGCCACACGACTTCCGCTATGGTCCGTAGTATATCGTAGTGACATCGAGTTACACTGTCGTCACAGCATAACCCAAATGTCTCTATAGGCATCAACGCCCTCGACTTTCGCTACCCACACACAATCCTCAAGAACTTCAGTTTGAACATACTTCCTCCTAGGATCAAATTTAGAAACCCCACTTAGGGCTCAAGGCAGAACCACCCCATGGATCTCCTATGAAGTTCATTTCATGGGAGCGTCCTTTTCTTTAGAGCCAATCTCAAAACATTTTATACTATACACACACACACATATATATATAGAGCTGGAAATCTCTAACATATTACCACTTACGAACCATTACCAACCGATACCAACTAAAATGGTACCGAAAAATGGTATCCAATTCGACTGGTACGGTTCACCGAACCATATGAAAATATACGGTACGACAATGGTAATTAACTACTAAATGTGGTAATCACCATATCCACTATATAGATATATGGAAAGTCTATTTATACATAAAATATAGACACAATTAATGAAACAATAATCTCTTTCATTCGATGGACCTCCGATTTACACCTCCTATATAAAGACAAGGATCCAATGGTCCACGTTCCTTATGTCACCAACTGTGTCTAATTCTATGTATACATAGCCGCTTGCAATGTTTAGCTTCTTGCACAATATTTACTTATATGTTTGACTACACAAAACAAAATTAGTAAATAATAATCATATAATACAAATTAACAACTCTTATTATTTACTTATTTAACATGAAATATTATAAACTAATATATATCATACTGGTAAATGGTAAAAGTTTATTACTGACCTTTACCAACCATTACCAACCACAAAATGAAATATCGATTTTTCGATTATTTTGGTTGGTAATGATATGATTTTTTTTATTACTACATAAATTGGAATGGTAATGGTTTTAAATATGAACTTTTGGCACCGAACTGAATCCAGCCCTACATATATATCTTTCAAATCACACTCTTTATGATTCACATAAAAATCTCCTTTACACAAAATCGATATCTCAAATCGGTAGTTCCAAACTTGGCTTTCCAAATTCCCAAAATTGATTTTTTCCAAAAATAAAAACCTTTCAAAATCAGTGAGTTCCAAAAATCTTTTTCCAAAAATCATTCTCATAAAATCATTTATATATATGTATAGATATATAAGATCTTGAAAAATCTTGGATCACTTCACACTTATATAAATTCCCTTTTATATTTTTAAATATTTTCAAAAATCTTTTCTTCTTATTTTAGATTCAATAGTGGGGAGTTTATCATATGTAACAAATATATATAACTTTAGTTATGCCAAATTAAGTATTCAAGTTTGATTTCCTTTATAAAGTTATTTACCATATCATTTTTTTTTCATAAAGTGAATTTCAATTATAAAGATATCCAACTTCCACTTTTATTCATATATATATTTCTCAAAATATACTTTTCTTTTCAAAAAACTTTTTCTTCCATTTCTTTCAAAATTTCAATATCTATTGCATTTAAGCACGTACGATGTACATGTACCATCCGTATGCAATATCAAATCTGATCGCTCACTCGATCACACAATTTCACTTCCGAACTAGTATCGTCCACTCGACTTCCGTGCGGACTTAGATCTGGTTTCTTGATCGAAAACCGTCATTTTCCTTGCATAGCCATAACTATGATAGATAATTGTCCAGAATCAATCAAAAATCCATATCTAGTGTTCGCAATCGAAAATTGAGTGAAAAATACCAACTTAGATCGATATAACTATCTCGAAATTCTGTGCCCGAATTTGGATCAAATCACTATGCGAATAGAACAATATACGTACATCCTATTTATTTATCTTCATTTGGATTCTATTCTTCTATTCATAATTGCTTCCATTTCCATTTGGATTATTACTTCAATTAGAAACAGTTTGCACTCTGACCAACTTGAATTTAGAAAATAGCCTGAAAAGTTTAAAATAGTAATTAGTTGTAAAATAGTTGTAGAATAGTTAAGTAGTTATAAAATAATTGTAAAATAATTAATAGTTTGTAAAATATTTAGATAGTTGCAAAATAGTTATAAAATAGTAACTAGTTTTTCAAAATAGTTGTAAAATAAGTATAAGATAGTTTGGATTTTTAAAAAAGAAAGGTTTTATAGTAAATAGCTAGGAAAATAGATTTGCAACAGTTTATATTAAAATAATTTATTTGAAAAAATAGTCCCAGAGTCAAACTGCTTCAATTTGCCAATCTCCACTTCAATCAATTTCCCACCCCATTAAATTGATTCAATTTCAATTCAATTTAAATTAGTTTTAAATTCCTTCCCCAAAATCAAATCAATTTCCATACTTATTCAACATCAATCACAGTTCCTATTTAATTCAAATCAAATTCAATTTGAACTAATTTCAATTCTAATTCTATTTTTAATTTTTAAATCAACACAATTAATACAAATTCGAGTAAATTTTTAAATGTTGATTTAATAGCTTAAATCAAATTAACCTTTACTTAACTTATTTCAAGGTTCAGGTAAGAGTTCAAAACTTTTTAAACAATTTAATCTGCAGAATCAAATTTAGTACCCAATTTTAATTTATAACTTAGAAACCAATTCTTAAACAATTTCAGTTTACAAGTTCCTTTTTAACATTTAAATCTTAAGTTCAAAGTGATTCCATTTTCATAATTTCAAAATTTAAACCATTCTTGGTTTCTATTTCAAAACAAATTCCTTTTATTTTTTTTAAAACAACTCTTGTTTTAAAATAGGATTCCTACATTTTTAAAATATTCTGAATAATATTATTATTTCCTTTAACATTTTGAAATAATTTCAAATTATCTGGACTTCAATTTTAAAACTTCGCAATTTAAATCCATTCCAATTTACAAGTCGTACTTATTTAAAATGTTTACTTCCTCAAAACTGCTTTATCATTAATTATTATCAGAAAACAACATCCCATTATTAGACACCATAACCATTTTATGATAATAACCAAGATTATCATATCTGGAGACCAATTCACTACATGTTATCTCATAATTTGTTGGAAAATAAAATCAGGGTAACTTATTTTAGCATTCTGAAAACACTTCTACAAATTTCAAAATTTTATTTTCTGGTTTGAATCCATTTCTAGCTTATCTTACTATTCATATTACCCAATACCTATTTGGAATATATATATATATATATATATATATATATATATATATATATATATATATATATATATATATATATATCCCCACTTAAATTCTTATGATCTTATTCAATTTTAATAACCAACAACCAATTTATCTTAATATATATAATTAGAAAAGTTATTGCTTTATATATAAAAATATAAGCTTATATCAAAAATCATTCATTTATTTAAAACCATTTTTAAAATTTTTATATAAGAAAATAACAAGTACGCTCTCATATATATGTATATATACTCAACTCATTCAGGGTACTATTGACCCTATCCTTAATGAGTATCCCCCACCAGAGCCAAGGTTCTTGCTTAACCTTCAGCTCTGATACCAAGCGTAACGACCTGAAATTTTCGACCTCGAAAATTCAACAATAACACGTTCACTGTAGAAGTGCCGAGCAACTGAACGCCAGAAATCCAAGATTGTTAAGGTAAAAAGAAAAGAGGTAGAAGAAGAAACAGAAAACACAGCACAAAATCTCACATTCGCAAGGGACTAAAATATAATATAAAATAATAGCATTTATACAATGAAAAGCTGTAATTGTGAGTTTACATTCAATATATCAGAGTAGCACCAAAATAGATAGTTGTAACAACTTGACCCAGAAAACAAACAATATAACTTCAATACACAGCGGAATAAACTCCATATGTTCCTATCTTCCAGCTCGCCTCCTGAGCTACAGAACTTCCTAACTGAAAATCTCTAATACTCGGTCTGACCCGAGCATTACAACAAAGTAACACCTGGGTCAAGCTGGAAACCAGCGTGAATAAACCCATATAATTTGAAGTACTAAGTTATAAAACATAATTGGAATCCTGGGATAACTAGTACCTCACTATGAGTTCTTAACTTGATATAGTCAAGCACTTATTACCAAACAAAATTTAAAAACTATTATTTAGTTTAAATGGCCATGTTACCTAATTTATTCCATTCCAGCCTATTAGATTCTAAAATCAAATCCATAAAGAATTGGTAGATTTCTAGTCGAAGTGTTTTCGAGTATTTATTGATACCCGACACCGATCTCTTCGAATCCGGTGTCATCTCTAATCTAAGTTGTTTAAGTGAAAACAATTCAATTTATATTCAGAATGCAGCAATTTATCACAGATAGATAATCTTTATTATCATAGTTCAACCACAGCATTTCATATCATAGAACGTCACATATCAGAGATATCAAACAATTCAAGGCATTCGATATAATTCAATCATCCGTAAGCAAGATTGATTAGTTATTCAATTCCAAATTTATTTAATTTTAATCACCAAATAAATTAAATCATTTACCCTAAATCCTGCTTGATTAACATTAATTACAAACCATTCGTTATTAATAAATGAGATTAATTAATCATCCTTAATTACCCATCTTAATTAATTATCCTTAATTAATTATCCCTTAATTAATCACATAAATTAATTAACCTTAAGTTAATTATATTAATTAATTAACCCTTAATTAATTACATAGATTAATTAACCTTAAGTTAATTACATTAATTAATTAACCCTTAATTAATTACACTAAATAATTAACCCTTAATTAATTACATAAATTAATTAACCTTAAATTACATTAACAAAATAACCCTTTAATTAATTATTAAGTAATTATCCTATAATTACTTGATTAATTACCCTTTAATCATTATTTAATTATCCTTAATCATAAATTAATTAAACTTTAATTATTTATTAATTTATCTTTTAATTACTTTCATTAAGTAATTAACCTTTAAGTAATTAATAATCCCTTAATTAATTACAATAACAAACTAACCCTTTAAATTAATTAACTACTCACATTAATTAATCATCCTTTAATTAGTTACATTAAGTAATTATCATCTTAAGTAATTATCCTCTAATTAATTAAGACCTTAATTTATTAAGATAAACCATTTATCTTAATCAATCATTAAATTATATTTGAAAAACACTCAGGGATTTAAATCAAACGATTAATATAAAATTATTTTAAATCAAACAAATTTTAAAACATTATACTTTAAAATTTCAACCTTTGAAATTTGCTTGAAAAACTTGTTTCATACATATATTTTGAAACTTGTTTAATAATTTATCATTAACAAATGAAATTAAACATTTCATCTTCATCATGTAAATTTAAGTTTAAATAAACTTAAAAATTAACTTAATTAATTTAAGTTAAATAAACTATACAACTTTCCTTTAACCAAACATTTAAAGACATTTATTATATAGAGAAAATAGTTTTAAACTTGAATTATTTTTAAATTTAAAACTGTTCCAACATGTTACCCGAGACAACTCGAGTATTAACCCGAGCCAATTTCAATTTTTCCCGAGAATACACTCGAGTCACCTTTCTCCTTCTTTTCTTTTAATTTAAATCTTTAAAACCTGAAACACTCTTGTGAACTCACCCACTATAATACTCGAGCCATTACATCACTTACCCGAGCTTCTACCTAAAACAACATCATCTTCTACAAATAACCCAAACCCAATGTACACCTGACATTCGTGCACGTGCGCACGAGGTCCGACCATCTCCTACCAAGGCTCCGACCACCATCAAGTTGCCATCCCTCCCTTCAGTCGCCAGGAATGCCCAGAACCTATCGATCGTGTCGGAATCGAAAACGAGCAGCTCGAACACTAGGAAACCCAAAACTGGTCGACGAAAACGCCTTGCGCCGCCGCGTTAGACAATCTGAAACCACATGCTCGCGCCTGAAGTTGCGTCAGTCCTTCCTCTTCCATTTCCCCTTAATCTGGCCCAACTCGACGCCGCCTCGTCGTCGCACTGGCCACACAAACATCGCCGACCTGAACCAGCCTAAACCCTACTGTGGCTTTGCCTCACTGCCACGGCGATTAGAAAAATGTGATGCCATTTTTCTCATGACCGCCGACCCACGATCTTCCTCTGACCACAATCCCGAGGCCACCGTCCTACGCGATCGCTGGAATTTGACAAGAATGCAAATACCGATCTACTCAGAAATTCTCCACAAATATAAACCTAAAATTTATGGAATGATTATCAAAAATCATCATTTTCTAATACAAATCTGATTATGAAATCCAAACACGAAATTATGGACATCGATTTTTTGACTTATATTTGATATTTCATTGTAATTTCTTATTTTCACAATATTTACTTAAAAAAATTACTTGAAACTATTTTTATAAATGAAATTACATTGTTTCAAGCATTTTCTTTTTAACGATCATAGTATAATATTGTTTCTCTGAGGTGGTATGAATTTATTTATGTTGATCTGTGCCTGTAATTCAAACAGAGAAGATATATTACATATACACGGACATGCACAGCCCTTTTCATATTCATATACATGTAATCACATCCATTCAAACTATATTTTCAACAATACTACATAGATTTACCCCTTGCATCCAAGATAAGAACAGATTTAAACCTTTTAAAAATTGTTTGCTCACTTGGTTTATAAAAGCAGAGAATCTGGAATATGTTTGAATTTGTAACTGTTAACTTGGTTTTGATTATGATCTGCTTGATTTTTTAAAAACTGGAAAATATTTTGAGATGATCTGATCTATAGCTTTAGGTTGAAGTTTTGTAAAGACTTGGTTGCTGATTTCTTTGCTTTAGCTCCCAAGTTTTAAGTTTTGAAAAAGATTTTTTGCTTCTTGTTTTTTTTTGTGGTTCATAGCTTTCTTTCTTAGGTTGTACATTTGCTCAAATTTTGATTTTGAATAAAAGAAAATGTGAAGAGAAGTAGAGATGTACTTATAGCCTTGATTTTCTTATTTTTAAAAATAAAAGAAAACTCCACACTTGTTTATGCATGATAAATCAAATAAACACTTGTTAAATTTCTTGTTAAACTACCAACACTTGTTAAATCTTATGTTGTAATTCTCACAATGTCTCTTTATTCATGTATGTCGAAGCTTACAAATGTTTAAACTTTTTTTTTCAATATTTCTTATGTGTTTTATATAATTTTTTTTATTAATCTATGTTTATATCATATATCTTTTTTTACACTTTCTTTTTATTTATATGTATATATGATTCAAAGAAAACAATATAAACTTACTTACATATATTTTTAATAATCTCTTATGTTTTTTTGAAAATAGAGAATCTTAACTTTAATTATCTTTGAGCATTAGTATATTCAAACTATAACTTCCAAATCATAATATATATATATATATATATATATATATATATCCACACTTTTATAGACTTCCATTTATTCTACTTCTCAAGGCATCGATATACACACTTATATACCTATATGTATATACTTGAAATTTTCAACATTATAAAGTTTGCATATATCTATTTATATATATTTGTTAATTCACCATAGAATTTATTATTTCCAAATATTTATAATTCAGCATTTATTATAGTTTCAAATCCATTTATATATATCTTGATATCTTTAATTATTAGAATTTTATCTGTTCAACTAAATAGAACCAGTTAATTATCCAATTGTCAGATGTTCAAAAATCCGGATTCTCACAAAAATGACTCATTTTTAGATTTTTTTTCCAAAACTATTTTTTTAAAAGACGTCATTCTCTCGGATTAAATATTTTAGTCTTAATTCAAAAACTATTTTTAATCATATTAATTTCAAATTCATTTCTTGTTTTTAAACAATCTTCTAGTTTTAATGTTTTAGCTTTAATCTCAAAATATTTATATATTTAGTTTTTATTACTTTTATATTTCACAAGGTTACTTTCCAAAGGCTTTTATAATCATAAAGTATATTCAAAATAGTTTACATAGTTCTAAGATTGTTTTGGCAAACTTTAGAAAGAAAATATCTTTTAAAACAATTTTTTTTTTCAAAATATACTAGGGGATGTTGACATGCCCCTACCCTCCATGTCGACATGGTAGCCGTAGATTTTGTAATTCAAATTTTCAAAAGAAGTGTCTATTCCTCGTAACCTTTCATGAATGGACGTGACTGTTATTCTCCTATATATACTAGTAGTTTTCAACGAATTTTTACACAAGTTTTCTTTTTGTCTATCCTCTTTCTCTTCCATTCTTATTTCAAACATTCTTAACAAAACTCTACCAAAATCCTAACTGAATCATACTCGATTAGCTCTAGTTTGATTCTCTGCCACTTTCTCTTAAAGATCTCAGTGCTATTCAGAGTTATAAGATCATTTGTAATCAAAGAAGTGTATCGAGTCTCTCTATCAAAGTGTGATTGGAAACAGTGTGATTGTGGCCCGTAAATCAATTGGGTGCGATTGTTGCCCGTAAATCAATTAGGTGATCTTGTAGCCTAGTTGAATCAAGAGAGTTTTCCCTTGGACTCGGAGACAGTAAGGTGTATCTCATAGCCTTGAAGTACGAAATTATATTTGAAAATAAATCAGCACAAGAAATTGCATGGGCTGGATATATGGTAACTTCGAACCAGTATAAAATTTTGGTGTGTTCTTTCCTTCATTGCTTTTATTTACTATACATTCGAGTCTGATTCTGTGATTGTTTCTATGTTTGTGAATTGCATCTGTTTGCATTTAATTTGAAAATATTTCAAAAATGATTCATAAAATTAATTAACACTATTGATCCCCTTCCCTCTAGTGTTAATTCTGCCTTAAGATCCATAACCTGCATTTCCTACATTTGGTATAAGAGCATTGGTTTTTGAAGTTATCATAATCTGAATTTTGAAAAAGTTAAAAATGGCAATTTTTGGAGATTCTGTTAACACTAGTTCAAAAATGTCCAAATCATTATTGTCTCATAAGTCTCTATATTGTTATTATAGAAAATCAAGTTATCTACTGAATTGGTGTGTTGTGTAGGAACAGATGTGTTATACGCCTTCGCAGAATCAACACTCAATGGACGAATGATGCAAATCAAGAAAAACAAATGGATAGTTGATAGTGGATGTTCAAGACACATGAAGGATAATCCAGAGATACTGAATTGCATAATTTATGAAGATGGACGAATGGTCAAGCCAACGTTGGAGACAATTCAAAAGAATATGTGATTGACATCGGCAATGTCGGTAATTCTAAAACTCTTACTATTTCTGATGTTCTATTAGTTAGGAATCTAAAACACAACTTACTTAGCATAAGTCAACTATGTTACAAGGGCTACAATATTAAATTTGAAAAGGATAAGTGTCACATTGAAGTTAATTAATCAAATATTATCTGTAACGACCCAGAATTTTATTAATTTAAAATTTGAATATTTAATTAATTTTAATTATTAATAAGTGAATTTATAAGTCGAATTAATTTTATTTTGAATAATTGAATTTAATTGAATAATTAAATCAATAATTTAATATGTTAAATTATGGAAATAATTGAAAATTGAGTTAAATATGATTGAAAATGATTTGTAAAATTTTATTTTATCATATTGGAGTTAGAACGATATTTTAGAACTTTTAAAATCGAATTAAAAGTTAATTTGTGAAAATTGAATATTTTAATATTAAAATCGACTAGTGAAAATAGTCAATTTTTGAATAGTCTCAGAATTGGACGAAACTAGTTCCATTGGATCCGTAATAGTTAGTTATTACCGGATTTCAATTTTCGTGTCAATCGGAGTTGTCGTTTGATCGTGGCAGCTCGAAACGCATCGAAATTGTTTTAATATTAATTTGGCGAGTTAAAATAGTCATTTTTCAAAAAGTCTCGGATTTCGACGAAACCAGTTTCATCGGATCCGTAATGTGATATTATTGTAAGGTTTCAAATTTCGTGTCAATTGGATTTACCGTTTGTCCGGTACAAATTAAAACGCCTAGAAAATCGTTTAAATCGGTTTAATTTAAATTGAACGTTTGTTGCCATAACTCGCACAGATGACCGAATTAGCTTTCGAAACCAATTCCATTGTGTCCGGAACGCGGGGTAAACCCCAAAAACGCTGGTTACGGCGCGTGAATCGGAGTTTGGAAATTCCGGATGAATAGTGTTCGTTCGGTTCCTTATAAATACCCCCATAATTCTCAAAATAAATAACAAAACCCTAATTTCATCTTGTAGCCGCCACCCCCATTATCTATAGCCAGAAATTCACGTGCTTCTCCTCCAATTATCTCCCAATCCACTCAATGATTTCGAAAACTTTCAACTAACAAATTGAAGAGGGCATCAAGATCTACAAGTTCAACGGATATGATCGCGAATGGAGTTGTATGTTGTGAGTTATGTGGTCGCGTTCCCCTTGCGTTCGCACGCGTTTCTAGGCAGAAAAACACGACCGAGCTTGCTCGTGTTTGGGGCGGTGATGGAGTGATGGACGAGCTACGCGATGGAACTCTCTGATCGAGATATAGATTGGTGATGGAGAAGCAAGATTAAAACCTAATTTAGATAGTGTTGGGTTCTTTGTTCGGCTATGTTACTGAACGCGTGAAAGATGAAGAAGAAAGGGGTAGGGGACGTGCGGTCTTGATCAGGTTGCAGGAGATCCAAGGGTGATAATTGAGTAGGTTAAAATTTTATAATAAAATTTGTAAATTTTTATAAGTTAAAATTCGTGTAACTTCATAAATCATAACTTTTTCATACGAGGTCGAAAACGCGCGAAACCAGTTGCGTTGGAATCGTATGGATGAGCACTACGCGATGGAATTGGATTGGAGTCGTTTGGAGTTAGTGAGAATTTTGGGTAAAATTAAAGGTCCGTTTAATTTTATTCGAAATAAATCGCTAAAACGAAATTGAAATCAAGGTGAGAATTTCTCACTCAATCGAATCAGTTTCGATTTTATTTTAAATAGTTAGATTTAAAATATTTGAATGCATGTTTGAATGATGATTGTTATCTATTGATTGTTAAAATAGACATTATACGCCGCTAGTGAGCGGATGTTATTTATTAAAAACATATACCGCGAATATTTCATAAACAGTGAAATTGGTATTATATATAATAGCAATATATATATATATTGGCATATGTATATATTGGAGTTATTGATTTCCTGCATTTTTTAGCGGATGAGACCCTATTGCGCCGTCTATTAAGCGGATAATGTTTTAAATCCCATATACCGCGATAATTTCGTACTGGAGCGAAATTGGTATTGTGCTAATGTTTGTGGATGCAGGAAAACAGGTTGGAGGGATCCAACTGGATTCCTCAACAGTATTTATTTGATTTCAGATATTTTGATATTTGATGGATTATCATATCGATATATGATATCGTTGTTGTCGTGATTGGCTATTTGGTATGTAGCATCATTGGACCCAATTTTGGAATTTTAAAGTGATTTTTGAAAATATACTATATGTTTGGAAATTGATTCATTTTAAATAAATAAACGTTATAATTTTTAATGTTATAAAAATTATGATTTTTGAGAAATATAGTTAAAAGTTTATTTTTGAAAATATGAGGCTGATGATTTTATAAAATAGTAAAATCGGGATTTTTGAAATTATTGTGAAAAGTTTAAATATATGATTTATGAAATTTAATTATTTTATAAATCAGAATGATGAAATTATAAAAGAGATTAAAGATGTTTTAAAAGAATAATATAAATTGATTTATATAAAAAGATTTATAAATTGATAATTTGTAAATGAAAATATTTGAGTTATAAAACGAGTTTTTATAAGCGTTTGAATGAAGTAAAAATGAATTCCATAAATGAATGAAATTTATAGAATTATAAACGGTGAAGTTATAAATGGAATTTTATAAACAGTAAGTTTATAAAATTTGTAAGGATATTAAAAGAATATATTTGGATAAATAATTGAATCTTATAAGTTATAAGATTTATAATTATGAAGTTTAAAAGGACGATTTTGTAAAATAATCGTTTGATAAGTATTTAACTTATAATATGGACTTTTGGTTCATAATTGAGATATAAAGTGAATAGGTTAATAAAGAAAATTTATAAAGAAAGATGTTATAAAATAAATAGAAATGGAATTTATAAACGTTGTTTTATAAATTCGTAAACAACTTATTTTGATAAGTAAATTGTTGAAACCTATTAATGGAGTTATATTCACGTTTTAGACAGTGAATAATTCTTTAAAATAAAACGTATAGAAAGGATGAAATTGATTAACGTAGTATATTCATGTTTTTGAATAGTGAATAATATGTTAAAGAAATTGTTTTGAATGTGATGTTTTAAATTGAATTAAAACGATCTAACGATGTTTTAAATGTGTTGAGATTCGAAACCATAGATTTCAACATTCATTGTTGAAATAGTCGTTTTCGAGAAATAAAAGGAAATGGTGGACTATAACACTGTTGTTATAGTAAATGATTTCCGAAAAGAAATGTTTTGTATAGTATTGGGATTTATATATCTATTTTAATTTCAAATCCCTATACTAGTGATTTTGGGTTGTCGTAACGATGTTTTACGCAACATTCGTTTTGGCCCAAATAAATATGTTTAAGAGAATGATTTCCTTAAAGAATGAAATATATACTTAATCTCGATTTAAGTATATTGAATATTTTCCAAGTGTTGAAAATAGATGGATTTGAGAATTACTTATTAAATAAGTATGGAAATGTTTTCCAATATAAAGTGAATATTTTGAGAATTTATCTTTTTGAAGATAAATTGAAAAAGAATATGGAAACCTATTGAAAATCGTATATCAGTAGATATTGTGAAATATAAATTCACTATGGAATTTATGAATAAAAAGGAGAATTTGTTTAAAAATAAATGTTGATTTATTTTTGAAGTGTGAAAATTATATATCTTGTAAAGATATTTTGGAAAATAAATAATTTGGAAAATTATTTGGAATCTGGTGATGTTGTGCATATCAATTGATAGTTCAATAACCGACTATCAATATTTACCTTTGAATGGGTAATTGATGTGATTTGTTTGAATTTGAATGCCACACTTATTTTTGAATAAGCGCTCACTATTCGGGTTAACCGGGAAAGGACCATGGGGTCGTATAACCCATTCCGAATATGTGATACGTCGTTATGAATCGCATTGAAGATCGGTGTTGAAGACCCGGTATTTGCGAGAGCGATAGGATGACCTGTCGATTGACTCTGCACCGAGTAGCTACGGTATTGAGTTCTCCATATGTGATGGGAAATCCGATCAGGATTGTGAATATCCGGATTGCAAGGACTTCTTTGTAAGTGCCTTCGGTTTTGTTCGAGCCCGGAACAGACTTGTATGGATTGTATGTCTGACGTTACAGATTGAGATATAAAGCAGATTTCTTTCAAATATATTTCTGTTGGTGGCGGAGAATTTATTCTTTTAGCTTAACACCCTTCTCTGAGACGTACGAGCTCAGAGGTTATGTAGTTGAAGGTTATCAGCGATATATTCCCAATTTGGTAATGTGACATGCTGAGTGTTGCTGTGAAATGATCATTGTGTTGATTATTTGTGATAGGATCATTTATTTGATCGTCTATCCTGGTGATCATTTCTATGATCATTTGTTGACCCAAAGCATGGCTTTTGTATAAAGTATGTTTTTGTGGACGTGACTTCGTCGAGCCTCACACCCCGTGAATGGTCAAAACAGGAAAGATGCAGCAAGGTTATGAGGGGTAGCGCCCTTTAGGGTATGTGCATTTCCTTCTGGAAAAGGGTGGTATCATGGTATGGAGCCCAGATACTTACTCATGTTGAAAACACTTTATGATTGTGTGAATTGATTGCGAGCGCTCGGTTGAAAGGTCCCAAAGGACCGGGGGATGGCATATTCGGTCAGTTGTTACTCAGTTAGGGGTAACCCGGCCTTGTGTTGGTAGAGATCCGGTTTGGTTCTCGGGGATGTCCATCCAGAGGCATTCTCATGTGGCAATGGGAAGTTCCTTGGCCTTATCATTCATTGGAAATCCAAAGAAAAAATACGATCTTGTACGGTATTAGTTGTAGAACCTATCATTCACTTATGGTGGCGCCCCACTGTTTGGATGGTAGCTATAGTAGGCATACGATAATGGTCGTATGTTGGCTAAGATTTATATTCTACTTTCGAAATGAATTTTTTTTTCCTACACTATGCACTAATAATAATATCAAATGTTCTTTTAAATGCGTATCAAGCGTCTTTGACTATCGTAAGGAGAAATCTCCTCAGATTCTGCGTTTGCATTGTGTGTGTGTGCGGGAGGCCTTATGGTAGTCTCATTTTTTTAAAAGCATTGCGAATTGACTTTAAAAATATTCTTCTATTTGATTTTTAAAGATAAATAAACTGTTTTGAGTTCTCACACCAGTCTCATGACTGACTCGGAGTTTATTGTTTTCCTTCCTAAACTCTGGGTGCCCACCAATTTCCACACGGGCAGTCAAGAGTTAGGTTTATCAGGATATTCTGGATATTCAGGAGTTGCTGGAGGCAAGCTGGATGGCATGGCATATTACTACTATATAGTATTTCTTTTTCCACTGCACTGTATGTTGTTGTACACTCTGATGATATGATGTAATGTAATGTATAAAATGTAATAACTGATATAGTTCTTTGTTTAAAGATTATTCATTTATTATTATATGTTGTTCCGCTGCGAATTGTGAGATTCTGTTGTTGTGTTGTGTTCTGTTCCGTTCTATTTTCTATTTTCTTTCCTCTCCATTTTCTATCTTCTTATCTCTTCTTCTATCCTTTTTCTTCTTCTTAAACCCTCAGTGTTCGGTTTTCCGTCGTTCGATTGCTCGGCAGTCGATAAAGTGAGTATCGATGTTGAATTTTCGGAAGGCGAAGAATCGGGTCCTGACAATGTGGTATCAGAGCATATGGTTAAGCGACAACCATGGTTCTGTTGGGTATTACTCATTAGAGATAGAGTCAGTAGTACTCTAGAATGAGTTTGAGAGTAATAATAGCTATGAGAGCGTATTTGTTAGTGAATATAAAATTGTTTTATATTGTGATGATTGGTTTATTGAGTGGCATATGAACTTTCATCAGCGTGGTCTCGACAATTATGCCGAAGGGGATTCTAAACACTTGAATAGAACAATTCGACACAGTATTATTTTAAATTGGGTAAATGAAATAATTTTACGTTGAGTATATTTTATATATAAAGGAATAAATTTTCAGAATTATTAAAGTGTATATAAGTTGATGGTTTAGTTGTTTGAATAATCTAAATTAAAGAATAATTGTATAAGTAAAAAGAATTATAAGAATTGAATTATAATTAATGTGATTTACAATTGTGAAATAAACTTATATATATATATAAGAAGTGAAACTATATGAATATATTTATGAATATGAGTTGTAAATAAAAATGAATTTAAAGTTAAATGGAAATTTACTTTAGAATTTAGAAGCTGAATTTATTTATAAGTAGGAATTTAAGTTATGTAAAACCAAGTGATGTTTATTAAATGGAATATAACTTAAGTGATATTTTGAATTGAATGAATGGATTGAATATTAATCAAATGAATGTGAATTAAATTGATATGAAATAATGAATATAAGTGTTAATTCATTAAAATCTTATATTATGGAAAGTTGGATAGTTGAATGAAAATCAATTTAATTAAACCAAATTGAATGAATATATGCAAAGGAATTTGGTTGTAAAGAATATACATTGATTGTTATATGGTTGTTAGTTGATTGATTGTATATAATTCATTAAGCATTAATGAAATTGGAAGCTAAAGTAATTGAAATAAAATAATAAAGTTAAGTGAATCTTAAATAGAATTGAATTTGATTTGGAAGTGAACCAACTTAAATATGAATTAGTGAATATAAACTAATTGAAAATGAATGCTAGTAAAAACATCCACTACTAAATGAATCGAATGTGATTAATTTGAAAACCATTTCATTGAATATTAATGAGAATATGAATGAATATTTATTGGTTATGAATGTTAATTGGATGATAGTTGGTTGATGGTTGCATTTGTTGCTTTTACTGCATTTGCTATGTTGGCATATATAGTTATTATGTTGCTATATGATGTATATCGATACTATTGTCTATATACATGGTTCTCATGTTGTTTGTTGAGTGTTTAGTAGGTGCGGATCGCGTTTGCTTTGCGTTTGCTTCGCATCTGGAGCTCACTTTAGCGCTATATTAGCCGTATATGCTTGCTAATAAAATATAAGGTACATATCTCGGATTACATACCGTACTTTTATACTTTTTTCCCTTCGGGATGCCTCATTACTTGATGAGATGTATATTTGTGATATATATAATGTCATTTTTTTTCGGATCGAGCCGTGCAAAGGAGACTATGGCGAATTTTTCCGAAAATTTAAGGCGTTAGAAAAATTTGGGAATTTTTGTGAAAATTTTGAAAACTTTAACTTTGATTTGGAATTGAAAGTTAAACAATAGTAGTTGTTTTGAAAAGATAACTAAGTATGATTTGAAACTTAGTAAAGTATTATAAGAAGTTTGACTATGGATTTTGGAAAGTTAATAAATTCTATAACTTTTCTTACTTGATAATTTCGAGGACGAAATTCTTTTAAGGGGGGAAGATTGTAACGACCCAGAATTTTATTAATTTAAAATTTGAATATTTAATTAATTTTAATTATTAATAAGTGAATTTATAAGTCGAATTAATTTTATTTTGAATAATTGAATTTAATTGAATAATTAAATCAATAATTTAATATGTTAAATTATGGAAATAATTGAAAATTGAGTTAAATATGATTGAAAATGATTTGTAAAATTTTATTTTATCATATTGGAGTTAGAACGATATTTTAGAACTTTTAAAATCGAATTAAAAGTTAATTTGTGAAAATTGAATATTTTAATATTAAAATCGACTAGTGAAAATAGCCAATTTTTGAACAGTCTCAGAATTGGACGAAACTAGTTTCATTGGATCCATAATAGTTAGTTATAACCGGATTTCAATTTTCGTGTCAATCGGAGTTATCGTTTGATCGTGGCAGCTCGAAACGCATTGAAATTGTTTTAATATTAATTTGGCGAGTTAAAATAGTCATTTTTCAAAAAGTCTCGGATTTCGACGAAACCAGTTTCATCGGATCCGTAATGTGATATTATTGTAAGGTTTCAAATTTCGTGTCAATTGGATTTACCGTTTGTTCGGTACAAATTAAAACGCCTAGAAAATCGTTTAAATCGGTTTAATTTAAATTGAACGTTTGTTGCCATAACTCGCACAGATGACCGAATTAGCTTTCGAAACCTGTTCCATTGTGTCCGGAACGCGGGGTAAACCCCAGAAACGCTGGTTACGGCGTGTGAATCGGAGTTTGGAAATTCCGGATGAATAGTGTTCGTTCGGTTCCTTATAAATACCCCCATAATTCTCAAAATAAATAACAAAACCCTAATTTCATCTTGTAGCCGCCACCCCCATTATCTATGGCCAGAAATTCACGAGCTTCTCCTCCAATTATCTCCCAATCCACTCAATGATTTCGAAAACTTTCAACTAACAAATTGAAGAGGGCATCAAGATCTACAAGTTCAACGGATATGATCACGAATGGAGTTGCATGTTGTGAGTTATGTGGCCGCGTTCCCCTTGCGTTCGCACGTGTTTCTAGGCAAAAAAACACGACCGAGCTTGCTCGTGTTTGGGGCGGTGATGGAGTGATGGACGAGCTATGCGATGGAACTCTCTGATCGAGATATAGGTTGGTGATGGAGAAGCAAGATTAAAACCTAATTTAGATAGTGTTGGGTTCTTTGTTCGGCTATGTTACTGAACGCGTGAAAGATGAAGAAGAAAGGGGTAGGGGACGTGCGGTCTTGATCAGGTTGCAGGAGATCCATGGGTGATAATTGAGTAGGTTAAAATTTTATAATAAAATTTGTAAATTTTTATAAGTTAAAATTCGTGTAACTTCATAAATCATAACTTTTTCATACGAGGTCCAAAACGCGCGAAACCAGTTGCGTTGGAATCGTATGGACGACCACTACGCGATGGAATTGGATTGGAGTCGTTTGGAGTTAGTGAGAATTTTGGGTAAAATTAAACGTCCGTTTAATTTTATTCGAAATAAATCGCTAAAACGAAATTGAAATCAATGTGAGAACTTCTCACTCAATCAAATCAGTTTCGATTTTATTTTAAATAGCTAGATTTAAAATATTTGAATGCATGTTTGAATGATGATTGTTATCTATTGATTGTTAAAATAGACATTATAAGCCGTTAGTAAGCGGATGTTATTTATTAAAAACATATACCGCGAATATTTCATAAACAGTGAAATTGGTATTATATATAATAGCAATATATATATATTGGCATATGTATATATTGGAGTTATTGATTTCCCGCATTTTTTAGCGGATGAGACCCTATTGCGCCGTCTATTAAGCGGATAATATTTTAAATCCCACATACCGCGATAATTTCGTACTGGAGCGAAATTGGTATTGTGCTAATGTTTGTGGATGCAGGAAAACAGGTTGGAGGGATCCAACTGGATTCCTCAACAGTATTTATTTGATTTCAGATATTTTGATATTTGATGGATTATCATATCGATATATGATATCGTTGTTGTCGTGATTGGCTATTTGGTATGTAGCATCATTGGACCAAATTTTGGAATTTTAAAAGGATTTTAAAGTGATTTTTGAAAATATACTATATGTTTGGAAATTGATTCATTTTAAATAAATAAACGTTATAATTTTTAATGTTATAAAAATTATGATTTTTGAGAAATATAGTTAAAAGTTGATTTTTGAAAATATGAGGCTGATGATTTTATAAAATAGTAAAATCGGGATTTTTGAAATTATTGTGAAAAGTTTAAATATAGGATTTATGAAATTTAATTATTTTATAAATCAGAATGATGAAATTATAAAAGAGATTAAAGATGTTTTAAAAGAATAATATAAATTGATATATATAAAAAGATTTATAAATTGATAATTTATAAATGAAAATATTTGAGTTATAAAACGAGTTTTTATAAGTGTTTGAATGAAGTAAAAATGAATTCCATAAATGAATGAAATTTATAGAATTACAAACGGTGAAGTTATAAATGGAATTTTATAAACATTAAGTTTATAAAATTTGTAAGGATATTAAAAGAATATATTTGGATAAATAATTGAATCTTATAAGTTATAAGATTTATAATTATGAAGTTTAAAAGAACGATTTTGTAAAATAATCATTTTATAAGTATTTAACTTATAATATGGACTTTTGGTTCATAATTGAGATATAAAATGAATAGGTTAATAAAGAAAATTTATAAAGAAAGATGTTATAAAATAAATAGAAATGGAATTTATAAACGTTGTTTTATAAATTCGTAAACAACTTATTTTGATAAGTAAATTGTTGAAACCTATTAATGGAGTTATATTCACGTTTTAGACAGTGAATAATTCTTTAAAATAAAACGTATAGAAAGGGTGAAATTGATTAACGTAGTATATTCACGTTTTTGAATAGTGAATAATATGTTAAAGAAATTGTTTTGAATGTGATGTTTTAAATTGAATTAAAACGATCTAACGATGTTTTAAATGTGTTGAGATTCGAAACCATAGATTTCAACATTCATTGTTGAAATAGACGTTTTCGAGAAATAGAAGGAAATGGTGGACTATAACACTGTTGTTATAGTAAATGATTTTCGAAAGGAAATGTTTTGTATAGTATTGGGATTTATATATCTATTTTAATTTCAAATCCCTATACTAGTGATTTTGGGTTGTCGTAACGATGTTTTACGCAACATTCGTTTTGGCCCAAATAAATATGTTTAAGAGAATGATTTCCTTAAAGAATGAAATATATACTTAATCTCGATTTAAGTATATTGAATATTTTCCAAGTGTTGAAAATAGATGGATTTGAGAATTACTTATTAAATAAGTATGGAAATGTTTTCCAATATAAAGTGAATATTTTGAGAATTTATCTTTTTGAAGATAAATTGAAAAAGAATATGGAAACCTATTGAAAATCGTATATCAGTAGATATTGTGAAATATAAATTCACTATGGAATTTATGAATAAAAAGGAGAATTTGTTTAAAAATAAATGTTGATTTATTTTTGAAGTGTGAAAATTATATATCTTGTAAAGATATTTTGGAAAATAAATAATTTGGAAAATTATTTGGAATCTGGTGATGTTGTGCATATCAATTGATAGTTCAATAACCGACTATCAATATTTACCTTTGAATGGGTAATTGATGTGATTTGTTTGAATTTGAATGCCACACTTATTTTTGAATAAGCGCTAACTATTCGGGTTAACCGGGAAAGGACCATGGGGTCGTATAACCCATTCCGAATATGTGATACGTCGTTATGAATCGCATTGAAGATCGGTGTTGAAGACCCGGTATTTGCGAGAGCGATAGGATGACCTGTCGATTGACTCTGCACCGAGTAGCTACGGTATTGAGTTCTCCATATGTGATGGGAAATCCGATCAGGATTGTGAATATTCGGATTGCAAGGACTTCTTTGTAAGTGCCTTCGGTTTTGTTCGAGCCCGGAACAGACTTGTATGGATTGTATGTCTGACGTTACAGATTGAGATATAAAGCAGATTTCTTTCAAATATATTTCTGTTGGTGGCGGAGAATTTATTCTTTTAGCTTAACACCCTTCTCTGAGACGTACGAGCTCAGAGGTTATGTAGTTGAAGTTATCAGCGATATATTCCCAATTTGGTAATGTGACATGCTGAGTGTTGCTGTGAAATGATCATTGTGTTGATTATTTGTGATAGGATCATTTATTTGATCGTCTATCCTGGTGATCATTTCTATGATCATTTGTTGACCCAAAGCATGGCTTTTGTATAAAGTATGTTTTTGTGGACGTGACTTCGTCGAGCCTCACACCCCGTGAATGGTCAAAACAGGAAAGATGCAGCAAGGTTATGAGGGGTAGCGCCCTTTAGGGTATGTGCATTTCCTTCTGGAAAAGGGTGGTATCATGGTATGGAGCCCAGATACTTACTCATGTTGAAAACACTTTATGATTGTGTGAATTGATTGCGAGCGCTCGGTTGAAAGGTCCCAAAGGACCGGGGGATGGCATATTCGGTCAGTTGTTACTCAGTTAGGGGTAACCCGGCCTTGTGTTGGTAGAGATCCGGTTTGTTTCTCGGGGATGTCCATCCAGAGGCATTCTCATGTGGCAATGGGAAGTTCCTTGGCCTGATCATTCGTTGGAAATCCAAAGAAACAATACGATCTTGTACGGTATTAGTTGTAGAACCTATCATTCACTTATGGTGGCGCCCACTGTTTGGATGGTAGCTATAGTTGGCATACGATAATGGTCGTATGTTGGCTAAGATTTATATTCTACTTTCGAAATGAATTTTTTTTCCTACACTATGCACTAATAATAATATCAAATGTTCTTTTAAATGCGTATCAAGCATCTTTGACTATCATAAGGAGAAATCTCCTCCGATTCTGCGTTTGCATTGTGTGTGTGTGCGGGAGGCCTTATGGTAGTCTCATTTTTTTAAAAGCACTGCGAATTGACTTTAAAAATATTCTTCTATTTGATTTTTAAAGATAAATAAACTGTTTTGAGTTCTCACACTAGTCTCATGACTGACTCGGAGTTTATTGTTTTCCTTCCTAAACTCTGGGTGCCCACCAATTTCCACACGGGCAGTCAAGAGTTAGGTTTATCAGGATATTCTGGATATTCAGGAGTTGTTGGAGGCAAGCTGGATGGCATGTCATATTACTACTATATAGTATTTCTTTTTCCGCTGCACTGTATGTTGTTGTACACTCTGATGATATGATGTAATGTAATGTATAAAATGTAATAACTGATATAGTTCTTTGTTTAAAGATTATTCATTTATTATTATATGTTGTTCCGCTGCGAATTGTGAGATTCTGTTGTTGTGTTGTGTTCTGTTCCGTTCTATTTTCTATTTTCTTTCCTCTCCATTTTCTATCTTCTTATCTCTTCTTCTATCCTTTTTCTTCTTCTTAAACCCTCAGTGTTTGGTTTTCCGTCGTTCGATTGCTCGGCAGTCGATAAAGTGAGTATCGATGTTGAATTTTCGGAAGACGAAGAATCGGGTCCTGACATTATCTTTGAAGAAATTAGAAAGAAAAATATTTATATTCTCAGTATGAAAATATCAAATGATAACCTATGTCATTTGGCTAATACAAGTGACCTTGGATTTTTCATAAAAGATTAGGGCATTTGAATTTCAAACTCTTATGTAGATTTACAAAACTTGATCTAGTAAGAGGTCACCCTAAATGGATTTTAAAGTAGATAGTATATGTGATGCTTATCAATTAGGAAAACTTAGAAAGAGTTCATTTAAATTGAAAGATATGATTTCATCTTCAAAACCTCTTGAGTTACTTCATTTAGATATGTTTGGTCCATCTTAAATTCAATAAATAAATCACAGTAAATATATTATTGTAATTGTAGATGATTATTCTAGATTTACATGGACAATTTTTCTAAAACATAAAAGTGACGCTTTTGATTTATTTAAAACTTTTGCAGAAAGAATTCAACAATAACTTTCTTAAAAATCAAAACTACTTGTAGTGATCACGGTGCAGAATTTGAAGATGAAATTTTTGAAAATTTCTATAATAAAAAGGAATAACTCATAATTTTTCTTTTCCAAGAACTCCAGAACAAAACGGAACAGTAAAGCATAAAATAGGACGATTCAAGAGTGTGCAAGAACTATGCTTTCAGATAGTAAGTTAGCAAGAAATTTTTGGGCTGAAGCAGTCGCTACAGCTTGTTATATTTTGAATAGGATTTTAATTTGACCTCTAACCAATAAAACACCAAATGAACTTCTTTTCAATAAGAAACCAAAGGTACCTTATTTTAAAGTTTTTGGAAGTAAATGCTTTATTCTAAATACAAAGGACAATTTGGAAAAATTTGATCCTAAACCCGACAAAGGAATCTTTATCGGATATTCTAATAGAGGTAAATCATATAGAGTTTTTAATTTAGAAACTAACACCATTGAAGAAACAATGCAAGTATTTTTTCATGAAAATTTCAAAGATTTTTTTTCAAATAAATGATGAAGATGATACTTTAAATAATGAATCAAAAGAATCAAATTGTGAAACTGTTCATCCTAATAAAAGGACCTGGCTTTTATAAGATCATCATATAGAAAATATACTAGGTAATGTTGAATCTATTGTTAGAATTAGAAATCAACTAAATAAGATGATTAATGTAGCTTTTACATCAACTATTGAACCCAAAAATCCAAAGGAAGCATCATCCGATGATTCATGGATTCTTGCTCTGCATGAAGAACTGAATCAATTCACCGAAAATGATGTATAGAAACTTCTTCCTAGGCCTGAGGACAAAATTATAATAGGAACTAAATGGGTTTATAAAAATAAATTGAATGAACAAGGTTGTAACGTACGCAATTTTTCGTTGCCGAAAAACCGAATAGTTATGGGTTTAAGAAAAGAATTTAAGAAAAGAGAAGAGGAAAAGATAGAAATTAGGGAGGAGAGAAAATAGAAGATAGAACAGAAAGAAAACAGAATATTTTAAAATAGAAGAAAAAGAGAATAGAGGAAAAAGAAAAACAGAAGAAAATAGGACGGAACAGAAAACAGAACAACATCAGAATCTCACAATTCGCAGCGGAACAACATATAATAATAAATGAATAATCTTTAAACAAAGAACTATATCAGTTATTACATTTTATACATTACATTACATCATATCATCAGAGTGTACAACAACAACAACAACAAACAGTGCAGCGGAAAAAGAAATACTATATAAACTAGTAATATGCCATGCCATCCAGCTTGCCTCCAGCAACTCCAGAATATCCTGATAAACCTTACTCTTGACTGCCCGTGTGGAAATTGGTGGGCACCCAGAGTTTAGGAAGGAAAACAATAAACTCCGAGTCAGTCATGTGACTGGTGTGAGAACTCAAAACAGTTTATTTAACTTTAAAATCAAAATAGAGGAATATTTTTAAATTCAATTCGCAATGCTTTTAAAAATGAGACTACCATAAGGCCTCCCGCACACACACACAATGCAAACGCAGAATCGGAGGAGATTTCTCCTTATGATAGCCAAAGATGCTTGATACGCATTTAAAAAGACATTTGATATTATTATTAGTGTATAGTGTAGGAAAAAAATCATTTCGAAAGTAGAATAAAAATCTTAGCCAACATACGACCATTATCGTATGCCTACTATAGCTACTATCCAAACAGTGGTGACCACCATAAGTGAATGACAGGTTCTACAACTAATACCGTACAAGTTTCGTATTGGGAATTGGATTTCCAACAAATGGTCAGGCCAAGGAACTTCCCATTGCCACATGAGAATGCCTCTGGAAAGACATCCCCGAGAACCAAACCGGAACTCTGCCAACACAAGGCCGGGTTACCCCTAACTGGGTAACTACTGACACGAGCACGCCATTCCCCGATCGTAAACGACCTTTCTCACGGGATCCCGATAGCCAACAACCACAAAGTAATAAATTCGTAGTAACCACATAGGTTAAATATCTGGGCTCCATACCATGATACAACCTCTATCCAGAAGGAAATGTACATACCCTAAAGGGTGCTACCCCTCATAACCTTGCCGCATCTTTCCTGTTTTGACCATTTCCGGGGTGTGAGGTTCGACGAAGTCACGTCCACAAAAACATACTTTATACAAAAGCCATGCTTTGGGTCAACAAATGATCAACACGATGATCACTAAGATAGACGATCAAATAAACGATCCTATCACAATAATCAACACAATGATCATTTCAGCATCACTCAGCATATCACATTACCAAATTGGGAATATATCGCTGATAACTTCAACTATATAACCTCTGAGCTCGTACGTCTCAGAGAAGGGTGTTAAGCTAAAAGAATAAATTCTTCGCCACCAACAGAAATATATTTGAAAGAAATCTGCTTTATATCTCAATTTGTAATGTCAGACACACAATCCATACAAGTCTGTTCCGGGCTCGAACAAAACCGAAGGCACTTACAAAGAAGTCCTTGCAATCCGGATATTCACAATCCTGATCGGATTCACCATCACATATGGAGAACTCTATACCGTAGCTACTCGGTGCAGAGTAAATCGACAGGTCATCCTATCGCTCTCGCAAATACCGGGTCTTCAACACCGATCTTCAATGCAATTCACAACGACGTATCACATATTCGGAATGGGTTATACGACCCCATGGTCCTTTCTCGGTTAACCCGAATAGTGAGCGCTTATTTAAAAATAAGTGTAGCATTCACATTCAAACAATTCACATCAATTACCCATTCAAAAGGGAAATATTGATAGTCGGTTATTGAACTATCACTGGATATGCACAACATCACCAGATTCCAAATAATTTTCTAAATTATTTATTTTCCAAAATATCTTTACAAGATATATAATTTCAATACTTCAAAAATAAATCAATATTTATTTTTAAACAAATTCCACTTCCTTTATAAATTCCTTAGTGAATTTATAATTCCAAAATATCAATGAATATTCGATTTCAATTATTCATTTCAATTATTTCTTTTCAATTTATCTTCAAAAAGATAAATTCTCAAAGTATTCGCTTTATATTGGAAAACATTTCCATACTTATTTATTCATAAGTAATCCACAAATTTTATTTATTTTCAACACTTAGAAAATATTCAATATACTTAAATCGAAATTAAGTATATATTTCATTCTTTAAGGAAATCATTCTCATAAACATATTTATTTGGGCCAAAACGAATGTTACGTAAAACATCGTTACGGCAACCCAAAATCACTAGTATAGGGATTCGAAATTAAAATAGATATATAAATCCCAATACTATACAAAACATTTCCTTTCGGAAATCATTTACTATAACAACAGTGTTATAGTCCATTATTTCCTTTTATTTCTCGAAAACGTTTATTTCAACAATACATGTTGAAATCTATGGTTTCGAATTTCAACACATTTTAAAACATTGTTCGATCGTTTTAATTCTAGTTCAAATATCACATTCAAAACAATTTCTTTAACATCTTATTCACTATTCAAAAACGTGAATATACTACGTTAACACATTTCATCCTTTTATACATTTTATTTAAAAGAATTATTCACTATTCAAAAACGTGAATATACTACGTTAATAAATTTCATTCTTTTATACATTTTATTTCAGGGGATTATTCACAGTCAAAATCGTGAATATAACTCCATTAATAGGTTACAACAATTTACTTATCAAAATAAGTCATTGCGAATTTATAAACAACGTTTATAAATTCCATTTCTATTTATTTATAAAAACTTCCTTTTTTATAAATTCCTTTATTAACCTATTCCCGTTTATAACTCAATTATAAACTAAAAGTTCATATTATAAGTTAAATACTTATAAAACGATTATTTTACAAAAATCGTTCTTTTAACTTCATAATTATAAATCTTATAACTTATAAGATTCAATTATTTAACCAAATCTATTCTTCAAATAACTTCACAAATTTATAATTCTTACTATTTATAAATTTCATTTATAACTTCACCGTTTATAATTCTATAAATTTCATTCTTTAATGAAATTCATTTTCACTTCATTCAAACACTTATAAAAACTCGTTTTATAATTTCAATATCTCAATTTATAAATATCCATTTATAAATCTCTTAATATAAATCAATTTATATTAATATTTTAAAACGTCTTTAATTTCCTTTATAATTTCACCATTTTGATTCATAAAATAATTAAATTTTATAAATCCTATATTTAGACTTTTCATAATAAATTCAAAAATTCCGATTTAACTATTTTATAAAATCATTAGCATCATATTCTCAAAAATCAGTTTTTAACTATATTTCTCAAAAATCATAATTTTTATAACATTAAAAATTATAACGTTTATTTATTTAAAATAGATCAAATTCCAAACATATAGTATATTTTCAAAAATCACTTTATAAATCATTTTAAAATTCCAAAACTTGGTCCAATGATGCTACATACCAAATAGTCAATCACGACAACAACGATATCATATATCGATATGATAATCCATCAAATATCAAAATATCTGAAATCAAATAAATACTGTTGAGGAATCCAGTTGGATCCCTCCAACCTGTTTCCCTGCATTCACAAACATTAGCACAATACCAATTTCGCTCCAGTACGAAATTATCGCGGTATATGTTCTTATTAAATATTATCCGCTTAATAACGGCGCAATAGGGTCTCATCCGCTAAACAAATAAATGCGGGAAATCAATAGCTGCAATATATACATATGCCAATATATATATATATATATATATTGATATTATATATAATACCAATTTCACTGTTTATGAAATATTCGCGGTATATGTTTTTATTAAATAACATCCGCTTACTAACGGCGCATAATGTCTACTTTAACAATCAATAGATATTCATCAACATTCAAACATGCATTCAAATATTTTAAATCTAACTATTTAAAATAAAATCGAAACCTATTCGATTGAGTGAGAAGTTCTCACCTTGATTTAAATTCCGTTTTAGCGATTTATTTCGAATAAAATTAAACGGACGTTTAATTTTACCCAAAATTCTCACTAATTCCAAATGACTCCAAACCAACTCCATCGCGTAGTGCTCGTCCATACGATTCCAACGCAACTGAGTTTGCATTTTTTCGACCTCGTATGAAAAAGTTATGACAGTTTAAAGTTTGCACACGATTTTAATAATTTATTTCAACATAACTAACTAATTTTTAACCTATATCAATCTCTACCGTCCAAACAAATCCCAAACTCCATCAGGCCGCACGTCCCCACCCCCCTTTCTTCTTCATCTTTCACGCAAATGCTCCAGAACATGAATACGCATAAGAACCCATGACTTAGAAACTAGGGTTTGATCTTGCTCCTCGATCACACGACGAAACTTCGATCCGGGAGTTGCAAATCGAAGCCTCAAACCCCACCTATGTTCGGCCTGAAGCATGTGGAGCTCGGCCACCTGATGAGCCTCATGTTGCGTGCGCAGGCCATGACCAACGGCCCCCCTAGCTCCTCCTCCGATGCTCCAAATCACATCTCCACCGTTGAACTTCAAGATCTCGATGCGCTCTACGACTTTCTAGTTGGAAGCTTCATCTAATTGCTGATGGATTGGAAGATCTAGAGGAGGAAATGAGATGGAATTCTGGCTGTGTATTAGGTGGAGGCGGCTAGGGTTTTGTTTTTTTTTTTTCTAAATTATGAAGAGGTGGGTGCTATTTATAAAGAAAATTCGAACACTATTCATCCCGGAAATTCCGAACTCCGATTTACGCGCCGTAACCGGCGTTTCTAGGGTTTACCCCACGTTTCGGACACAATGGAACAAGTTTCGAAAGCTAATTCGGACATCTGTGCGAGTTATGGCTGTAAACGCTCAATTTAAATTAAACCGATTTAAATCGATTTTCTAGGCGTTTTAATTTGTACCGGACAAACGGTAAATCCAATTGACTTGAAATTTGAAACCTTACAATAATATCACATTACAGATCCGATGAAACTGGTTTCGTCGAAATCCGAGACTTTTTGAAAAATGGCTATTTTCACTCGTCAAATTTAAATTAAAAATAAATCGATGCGTTTCGAGCTGCCACGATCAAACGATAACTCCGATTGACACGAAATTTGAAATCCGGTAATAACTAACTATTACGGATCCAATGGAACTGGTTTTGTTCAATTCTGAGACTGTTCAAAAATTGACTATTTTTACTAGTCGATTTAAATATTAAAATATTCAATTTTCACAAATTAACTTTTAATTCGATTTTAAAAGTTCTAAAATATCGTTCTAACTCCCATATGATAAAATAAAATTTTACAAATCATTTTTAATCATATTTAACCCTATTTTCAATTATTTCCATAATTTAACATATTAAATTATCGATTTAATTATCCAATTAAATTCAATAATTCAAATAAAAATTTATTTGACTTATAAATTCACTTTTTAATATTTAAAATTAATTAAATATTCAAATTTTAATTTCTAAAAATTCTGGGTCGTTACAAAGGTGAGGTCATTAGAAATAAAGCTCGATTTGTCGAGTGAGGTTATTGTCAAGAAGAAGGAATAGATTATAATGAAACCTTTGCACCCGTAGCAAGATTAGAAGCCATTAGAATTCTACTTGCTTTTGCAACCACAACAATTTCAAATTATTTAAAATGGATTTCAAAATTTGCCTTTTTAAATGGTTTTGTTAAAGAGGATGTTTATGTTGAGAAAACTTCACTTTCTGTAGAAGAAAAGTTTCCAAATCATGTTTACAAATTAAAGAAAGTTTTATATGGTCTGAAACAAGCTCCTAGAGCCTGATATAATAGAATAAGATCTTACCTATTATAATAAAATTTTGAAATACGTAAAGAAGATAATACTCTTTTTATTAAAAGAAATAAAAATGTTATCCAGTTGGTATAGATTTATGTAGATGATATGATTTTTGGATCGACAAACAATGAAATGAAAATAAGTTTTCTAAAATAGTGACAAAAGAGTTTGAGATGAGTCATGTGGGTGAATTTACTTTCATTTTAGGATTGAAAATAAAATAATTAGATAGTGGTATTTTCATTAGTCAAGAAAAGTATGTTAGGGATCTAGTTTGTAATTTTGGTATGACCACTACAAGTGGAAAACCCACTCCTGTGGCAACCAATGAAGCCTTAAGTAAAGAAGACATGTCAAAAGATATTGATCAAAAACTATATAGAGGAGTGATTGGATCGCTACTTTACATAACTGCAAATAGGCCTGATATCATGCATAGCGTCTGTCTCTGTGCAAGGTACTAATCTCAACCCAAAGAAACCCATTTAAAAGTTGTTATACACATCCTAAGATATGTTAAACACACTTTAGACTATGGCCTATTTTGCCCTAAAATGATTCATTTGATTTAATCTCATATTGTGATGCTGATTATGCTGGTTGTAAATCAGATCGAAAAAGTACAAGTGGAACTTGTCACTTTTTAGAACATTATCTAGTTTTTTGGTTTAGTAAAAAGAAAAATACTGTCTCACTATCAACCACTGAAGCAGAATATATCTCTGCTACTTTAGCTTGTTCTCAAGTTATCTATATGCAACAGACCCTAAAGGATTTTGGATTAAATATTTCAAAATCACAAATTTATTATGACAATACAAGTGCAATAAATATATCCAAAAATCCTACTCATCATGGCAGAATAATACATATTAATATTAGACATCATTTTCTCAGAGATAATATAAGTAAAGAGATTATTTCTCTTGAATTTATCAACACTGAGAATTAAATAGCTGATATTCTAACCAAACCTTCAATCAATCAACATTTATTAAATTAAGAAAAGAACTAGGCATTTGTTTTATAACTGAGATATAGAATATATATATATATATATATATATATATATGATACCATATATATTTAAATAAATAAAGAAAAACAAAATTGTCAAATTTTTTAAAGGGATGTCGACATGACCTTACCCCCTATATGACATACAAGGGTAAAATTTAAAATTTTGATTTTCCCTCTAAAATGGTTATACAATCACAACATTTCGAATTTTTCTGTCTTCTTGCTTCATTTTCTTTGTAATAAACTTTTGAAAATATAAAATAATGGCCTCTTCTTCTAAATCGAACCAAAATGCAACCTTTTCCTTCCCCTCCTAATTCTGGTCCATTTCAACAAACTACATTGGCTCGAGTAATGAAGATCGAGGAAATTATGAAGGATTGTATGAAAATGCTGACTGAATTACAAGTCATGCAAATAAGGATGGCAAAGGAACAAGAGAAACAAGCCAAGATTCTTAGAAATTTGCAAAACTTTCTGATGGATAAACATGGAGACCCTATTGTGATTAAAGATGATTCCTCTAACATACGTATTCATAATCCATTAGAGGACGACGAAAAAGAAAAAGAAGAAGAGGAGGAGGAAGAAGCGTAAATGGACGAGAACGATAAAGTTATTTACGTTGGAGAAGTCTATTTTTAAAAAAAATGGTAATTTGGTCGAACAACATGGAAACTTTTGTCTCCATTACCCTAATTGTTCGATTCACGAATCATCAAATGTCAATGACTCTCGTTGGATTGTTATTATATTAATGTTTTTATATTTTGTGCACTTGTATATATTTGTGTCTATGTTTCATATATATGTGTAATCTAACATTATATATAATAAAATTGGATTTATGTTTTGCTTATCATACTCGTTATTAGCTTTTAGTTCCACAGTTTAAAGGGGAATTATGTAGTTTAGGATTAGTTTTTGTTGATGACAAAAGGGGAGAATTATAAAATAGGTTAGATAGGCTTAGATTAAGGGGAAGATAGTAGATTAAGGGGGAGTTGTTGGAATAAGGGGGAGTCAGAGCAGAATCAGAATTTGGTGGAGCATATTTTATAATCATAGATTGTCTCATCAAAAAGGAGGAGACTGTTAGTTCCTGAGATGAAGGTTTTGATGAAAACAACCTTAGGACTTGTTATGAAATATAAATACTAATATTCTTGCCTAGATACATATGTATATGCAGGATATATATATATAAGTATGTATGTATGTACGTATGTATGTATATATGTAGGTACTGAGAATGAAGACTGTACAGTATAAAGATTCAAGACTGAGTATAGAGATTCAAGACCGACGAATTCAAGATTGCAGAAATCAAGACCGAAGACTCTTGAATACCAAGATTATCAAGAGTTCAAGAGTTAAAGATATCAAGATAAGTAATAGAGTCTAGATTTATGTTAAAATTTCATAATAGCACTAAAATCTTTATTGGGAATTTAATTGTGGAATGGAATCTACCTTCTCGCTTTAATAGTGGGATGGAACCCACGACCTCTCTAGTGGGATGGAACTCATGACCTTCTCTAGTGGAATGGAATACATGAAATTTTCAAAATGACTTATTTTTAGATTTTCTCAAAACTATATTTTTAAAAAGACATCTTTCTCTTGGTTTAAATATTTTTACCTTAATTCAAGAACTATTTTTAACCATATTAATTTGAAAATCATTTCTCGTTTTTAAACTATCTCATGGTTTTAATGTTTTAGCTTTAATCTCAAAATATTTATATATTCAGTTTTTATTACTTTTATATTTCGTAAGATTACTTTCCAAAGGCTTTTATAATCATAAAGTATATTAAAAATAGTTTACAAAGTTCTAAGATTGATTTAACAAACTTTAGAAAGAAAATCTCTTTTAAAACAATTTTTTTCAAAATATACTAGGGGATGTCGACATGCCCTTACCACCCATGTCAACATGGTAGCCGTAGATTATAAAATTTAAATTTTCAAAAGAAGCGTCTATTCGTCATAACCTTTCACGAATGGACATGACCGTTATTCTCCTATATATACCAGTAGACTTCAATGAATTTTTACACAAGTTTTCTTTTTTCTCTCTCCTCTTTCTCTTCCATTCTTATTTGCAAACATTCTTAACAAAACTCTGCCAAAATCCTAAGTAAATCAACTTGATCGTCTCTATTTTGATTCTATTCCACTCTCTCTCGAAAATCTCAGTGCTACTCAGAGTTATAGGATCATTTGTAATCAAAGAAGTGTATCGAGTCTCTCTCTGTCAAAGTGTGATTGGAAACGGTGTGATTGTGGCCCGTAAATCAATTGGGTGAGATTGTATCCTGTAAATCAATTAGGTGATCATGTCGCCTGGTTAAATCAAGAGGAAGTTTTCCTTGGACTCGGAGACAGGAGGGTGTATTTCGTGGCCTCGAAATCAAGGTTGTAATATCGACATTATATTTGAAAAGAAATCTGCACAAGAAATTGTGTGGAACTGGAAGTAGGGTAACTCCAACCAGTATAAAATTCCAGTGTGTTCTTTTCTTTACCGCTTTTATTTACTCTCTTGCTTCTGAGTATGATTCCATGATTGTTTCTGTGTTCAAGAATTGCATTTGTTTGGATTTAATTTGAAAAGATTTCAAAATGATTCAATTAAACACTATTCACCCCATGTAGTCTTAATTCTGCCTTAAGATCCGTAATCCGCATTTCCTACAGTATTTGCATTTACTAGTTGAAAAAAAAATTGTACAAGGGATTGTGCAGGACTGGATGTAAGGTAACTCCAAACTAGTATAAAATCCTGGTGTGTTCTTTCCATTTTTACTTTTATATGTACTTTGATTCTACAATTGTTTCTATGATTGTTAATTACATCATTCCAAGTAAAATATTAAAGAATTTGAAAAATCTTCTTATAATCCATTAAACACTATTCACCCCCTCTAGTATTAATTTAGCCTTATGATTCATATTCCACTGACTCACAAACTTGATAGAAGCTCAACTTACAATGGCTTGATATAAGCCAACTTGTGATAGCTTAAATGAAGCTCAACTTGCAATGGCTTTGGGAAGTCAACTTGTGACAACTTCTTGAAGCTCAACGTGCGACAACTAGTAGAGCTATCAACTTACGACCGCTAGAAGAAGCGTAATGTGTGATAGCCTTTTAGGGCTCAACCTGTGATATCTTGGAAAGCTATCAACTTGCGATAGCTTATAGATATCTTAATTTGCAATTGCTAATAAACTATAAACATGCGATGGCTAGTTGAGGTTCAACTAGCGATGGCCTAGTAATCAACATGCAACGGCTACGGGATAGCCAATATGGAATAGCTAGGATTGACTTGCGATGGCTATGGATCGCTAACATGCGACAGCTAAGTTAGAATTGCAATAGATTGGGAAGCTATGATTTTCTAAGTAAAATGAGTGCACTTTGGAAGATAGTTTCTAAGTACTACTTCGCTATTTCATAGGGATGAAATAAAGAAAGAACTTTATAAGTCAAAATTGTATTAGCTTAAATTTCGAAATGGAAGAAAGCTTAAAGAAGCTAATAAATGATAGCGTATCATTTAAATCAACGATAAAGAAGTTTTATCCGAAGAATGTGTATGATACACGACTAACTAATGAAAGAAGAGGGTTGAATCATGATTGTAAGGACATACCAAATCATAGTGTTATTAGATGGCAGGGCACCTTGAATATTAAGTCTAAAGTCCATGGTATATGACAGGGTGCCACAATAGGACTCAATCTAAGAATATTTAAACTCTATATGGGAGTTATGGAAGGGTGACATGGTAGGGTGGCAAAACATAGGGTAGTGTAATAAATAAAATGAATAAATCTACAATGTGAACAATAGTGCTTCAAGGAATAAAAGAGGCTATTGATGCTCGGCAAGGGCACTTTCTAGAATGTATTCAAGATGCTTACATTCAAATTTTTAGGAGATTCAGGATGGCTCTCATGGTGGAATGAGTGGCCATTTCATCATGATTTTTTTCAAGAAAAGATAAACACTTATGGTGGAATTACAGGCTTAGGGATGTAATCAGTAAACTAAGTTAATAATAACATAAAGATGAACACCTAAATAAGAGTCAGGCGATATTTAGATGAATGATTTTTATTGTATGACATGGTTTATAATTCGGTGTTAAGTATAGGGTATACTTAATTTGAACTGAAAATATAAATAAGACATGATTCATTATTGGATGACAAGTGCATGATACACTTATGGATTAGATGTAATGTACACGATTGCTTTTAATTTGATGTTTGTTTATATGTTATGATGTAATTGGCATAATGAGAAAGTGAGGGGAAAATCCTTTTTGTTCTATAGCGTCATAGTCTCACCATGAATGCTTAGGATAAAATTTTACTCATACCAGACTTTATGCCTGACCCGTTTTTTAAAAACTTATGGATACACATTCGAGTCGACTGAATTTATTGATAAGGCATGTATCTTTTGGAAGAAAGAATAAAGATTTCAAAGATGAAGTAGGTGGCTTATCTAGTAGATAAAAGTTAATTTGAAAATTTCATTGTGTAAAACCAAGAATTATAACTGGTTATGTATCATGTTGGCATCTTTATATGTCAGACATGATACTACTATTATTTTCTTGTTGTATTTACCCATATAAGGGAACAAAAAGGGTTAATGATGATGTTATGAATCATGTAAAACAAATTGAATGTAATAAAAAGTTATTTAGCTACTCTTTTTACTTAGTGTTGTGAAAAATTGTATTGAACACACTTTTGTCACTTGAAAATTACTTCACTGATAAATACAACGTCGTTGGCATCTATTTTTCAATCTCGAAGTGGAGTATGTTACAACATGGTGTCATAGCTTTGACTAGGGGAACACCTTAGTAAAATCGATCTAAGTTGGAAATTAACATCGTGGGCAATGTATACAATATATGCTACATACTTGTATTTTAATATAGATATATAGAAGAATACATCTGCCCCTCTATAATTTATCACACTCTCTTAACTATCATTTCTTATGAACTCTTGCTTAGGGAGAAGGCAAGAACAGATTCGTGTAATCAAGGTTTAACCATAGGAGTACTAGAATGAATCCTAGTAGAGGAATTGACAATACACAAACTAATGGCCAAAGAAAGGAGACAACCTCAAAAGTTCGTACTGAGGCTGGTACTCAAGTGCCTGCCCCGGCTGAAGGAGGAATGGATATGAATAATTTATTCCACCAATTTATGATGAAAATAGTAAGGAAACAACTACTAGGATTTGTTGATCCAAGAAAGGAGGTAGCATAAGGAGCAGACTTTTCTAAGGTGAACAAAGATTTCAAGAGTTTTGGAGGGATGGAGTCTTCCATGGAAGTGTTAAACTGGTTGAAGGTTTGAAAATATCTTCAAAGACTTGGGATATGGTGATGCCCAAAAAAGAAGATTGGCTTCTCATTAGCTTCAGGAGGATGCATTAGACTAGTGGGAGGCTATAATTGTTGAAGTCCCAAAGGAGGAGATAACCTAGGAATAATTTAAGGAGCGATTCAAGGCTTAGTCTATTCTCGAGTTATAGAAGAGTGCATTGTGTAGGGACTTCCTTGACTTAAATTAAGGAGATATGACTTTAGCAGAGTACATTCAACTCTTTAATACCTTTTCAAAGTACGTAAGGGAGCATATTAATAAACCGCTAAAGAAGAATGAGAAATTAATTGAAGGTCCGAGGAAGGGGCTGAATCATAGGGTGATGGCTCACTTATTGGATCCCTTTGATATGGCGGTGAAAATGGCGAGATGTTATGATTGTTTGTTCTAGAAAGAGAGGAAGGCTGATGTTAGACCCAAGGGCGAGCAGCAGAAAATATTCAGTCTGTATCAAAAGGGCAAAAAAATAAGAAGGGAAGAAAGGCTTCCGAAGGAGGAATAGAAAATGTTACTTGTTTTAACAATGGACGAAAGGCACGCTATTCCACTATATGTATCCTGCTAGAGAACAAGGATAGGGCCAATTATTTTATCGGTAATAGACCTGGCCATAAGAAGAGAGATTGTCTGGAAGAAAAGCAGATAAAGGCTTATACTTTGGAAGGACCATCGTCTGGACCGACTATTGAGGAGAAAGGAAAGGGTATGGTTGGAGGTATAATTTTGATTTTCAATATATCAATTAGAGTTCTTTTTGATATAGTTTCTACTCATTCTTTCATTTCAAGATATTTAGTCAATAGGGTAGAATTAGACACTACTTATTTGATTACATCCTACGTGTGGTTAGTTCGATCGGTGGGTATACCATCCTTGGATTAAGATGCACTGACCTTGAGTTTGGCTTGTATGGGCATATGCTTGTTTGTGATCCATATGTGTTTAACTTTATAGTGTGAGCGGGGAGGAGGGGGTAATTCTTAGTATGCACTGGTTGGTGCGTATTGATGCTGGGATCTATTTTGGATAGGATTATCGCCTTACGAAATCGAATGGGAGGAGAAAGGATTATGAACATGATAGCATTAGACGTAACAAAGGAAAGTTCAGACTTGTTGTTATATGCTATGGATGACGATGAGATCAGTGGAATGTGCTATGCAAGATGATGATGAGATAATTTTTTTTGAATAATTAAACCTTGTTTAGAATGTGTTTTGAAATTTAAATAAATAGAATTTTCCATGTTTTAGGGTAAAACATAATTTAGTCCCATTTACATGCTTTGAACATTTAATATGACGTTTCTAAAGATAAAATAAAGAGAGGTTTTAAATTTCATGACTAATGAAATTTATTTTGAATTTATATGGATTTTTTAAGTTGACAAAATGATTAATTTTGGAAAAATTAATTATTAAAATTAATAAAAAATAATTATTTTTACTGGAAATTCTAATATGAGGTAAAATATGATAAATTTTTGGGATTTTTTCAATTAATTTTCAATTTTACATGAATTATTTGATAAAGGATAGAATTAATTGATTAAATATATTTGACTAATTAATTAAAGCCATAATTAAAAAGTTTTGAAAAGAAAACTACAAAGGGATCTATTAACCAATGAGAATTCGACACCGAATAGGATTTGGGGTAAAGTAATTACTTAATAAGGTAATTTCGAGTTAATTGTGAAAATGACATATCAACCCGCGATAACCAATATGGGTATTCAACTCGTGATAACACTATACCTATCAACTTGTGAATGTTATAAATTAATCAGCACACGATGTCTTGATAGAAGCTCAACTTGTGATGGCTTGATAGAAGCCAACTTCTGATAGCTTAGAGGAAGCTCAACTTGTGATGGCTTAGGGAAGTCAACTTGCGACAGCTACTTAAAGCTCAATGTGCGAAAACTATTAGAGCTATCAACCTACGACAGCTAGGAGAAGCATTAATGTGCGATAGCCTTTTGGGGCTCAATGTGCGATAGCTTGAAATGCTGTCAACATGCAATGGCTTATAGAAAGCTTAACGTACGATAGCTAATAAACTGTTAACTGTAATGGCTATTTGAGTGTCAACTAGCGATGGCATAGGAAAATCAGCATACAATGGCTATAGGATAACCAATATATGATAGCTAGGTTTGACTTGCGATGGGTATGAGATAGCCAATATGCGACATATAAGTTCGATTAGTGATAGCTTGGAAAGCTACGATTTTCTAGGTAAAATGGATGCACTTTGGAAGATAGTTTCCAAGTGTTAATTGACTATTTCCTAGGGATGAAATAAAGGAAGAATTTTACGTGTCAATGTTGTGTTAACTTATTTCTTAAATGGAAGAAAGCTTAAAGAAGCCAATAAATGATAGGATGCCATTTAAATTAAAAATAAAAATGTTTAGTCTAAAGAATTTGTAGGGTATACAACTAATTAATGAAAGAAGAAGGATGAATGATGACCATAAAGGTATACCATCTCATAGAGTTATTGGATGGCAAGTTGCCTTGGCTATTTGGTCTAAAGTCTAATGGTATATGCGAGGGTGCCATGATAAGGTACAACCTAAGAACATTTAAACTCTAAAGGGGAGTTATATTAGGGTGCCAAAACATCATGGAGGTGCAATAAATAAAATGAATAAATCAGCAATGTGAACAATAACAGTTCAGGGACTAAGATAAGCTATTAACACTTAGTAAGGACGCTTGCTATAATGTATTTACGGTGCTTATATTCAACCACTTAAGAGAGTTAGGATGGCTCTAGTTAGGTTTGCTCCCATGGTGGGATAAGTGGTCATTTCATTAGGTGATGTTGTTCGAGAAAAGGCAAATTAGTGAGAGACAAGCCTAGAGAGGTAATCACTTAACTAAGTTAATGATAACTTAAGGACAAATACCTAAACATCAGATTAGGTGACGTTTGGATGCATGATTGTTTACTATATGACATGATTCATAATTGGATGTTAAGTATAGGGTATACTTAACTTGAATTGAAAATATAAATATGACATGGTTCAGAATCAGATGACAAGTGTAGGGTACACTTATGGATTGGATATTATGCACATGATTGCTTTTGATGTAATGTCCATTTCATGTTATGAAGTAATTGCTATGATGAAAAAGCGACGGGAAAACCCTTTTTGTACTACAGCGATACGGTCTCGCTATGATTGCTTAGAGTAATGATTTTACTCATACCAAACTTTACGTCTGACCTGTATTTTCTATTATTTCTCATAAATACATAAGTACTCATTCGAGTAGGCTGAGTTTGTCGATTTGACATGTAAATTTTTGGAAGGGCGAAGTTTCCAAAAATGAAGCAGGAGGCTTACCTAGTAGGTAAAAATTACTCTAAAAATTCCATTGTGTAAAAGCAAGAATTGTAACTGGTTATGTGTTGTGTTGCCATTTTCAAATGTTGGACGTGATAATATTCTAATTTTTATTATTGTTTTTTCCTCTATAAGGGAATGAAAAGGGTTAATAATGATGTAGTGAATCATGTAAAAGAAATTGGATATAATGAAAATTTATTCAGCTTTTCTGTTTACTTAATGTTGTGTAAAATTGAACTCACTTTGTTACTTGGAAATGATTCTAGTGATAACTGCAGCATCATCGATATCTATTTTGGGTCTGGAAGTGGGGAATGTCACAGATAATATCACCCTTCCACTATGAGCTTCAACGTGGTCATCATTCATTGCACTTGACCAATGATCTCGGGCAAATCTATCATTTGCAGATTAAGTGTTGAAAATATCAAAGCAAGAAAGTGACAGTCTCACAAATACAAGAAGAAAACAAAAAAAACCTTACAATCACTAAAAAAGAAACTCCATCTTCCATAATGTACTACCTAATAGCAACTATTATATCAAAAAGTGAACAAAGTTCAAGCATTGTGCTGCCTTGCCTATAGGCAATGGCTTATTAAACAAATCCGCTACATTATCCTTTGTGTGAATCTAACGGAACAAGACTATTTTGCTACATAGCAACCATTAATGAGTTCCTAACCTCAATATGTATTTTAGAGAACTAAAAGCCATTTTTTTAGCAAGGTAAATTGCGCTTCAAATATCAAAATTCACTATCACACTAGTATGAACATAATTAAAACCAAACATCTAAAGCTTCAAATAAAGTGCCCACTTACCTGTCTCAACAGTGGCTATCAACTTGACCTGTGTGGTAAATAAAGGAACAACCATTACAGCCTTACTCTTCAACTAATATCTATACCACCAAGAGCAAATGCATAATTTGAGCTTGACATCGTTTGATCTCTATTTTCATCATAATCTGAATAGTAGCAACCAACTGTTTGCATTGTCTTTGGTCTTGTACAAACTATTTGAAATTGAGACGTAACATATTATCGAGGCAAAATATGATTAGAAATAATTTCCCAAACTATAAAACTACAGAACATTTTATGATGATCTAGCCAAATATTATGCCTACATCCACTTAGCTTCTCTTTTTACTACTGATTTGTATACAACACTATCATAATAATGAGTATCTCACTCAATGAAACAAAAAAATCGAGATTTGAACCAAAGAAGCGGTTTTGAATAACGATCAAACTGTTATATGGTCTCAAGATAACCATCAAAATTCATAGGCTGTATTTTTAGGTAGTAAAGATCTTGAATTATGAGCATGTCTTCTCATATTTATAGGCTTGGAAATCAATTACTGATTTCGAAAATTGTGAAAAATATGTATTAAAATGGTCAAAAAAGCATTCTGAAAGTAATGGTTGTGACTTTGTCAGCACCGAGAAACCAATGATCGAATGATACAAATTTCGACTAAAAATAACGTGGTAAGTTTGATAGAAATAGAGGTGTGCCTTGAGGAAATATGCAATTTGTTCTATATTCCCTATTCTATAAACAATCTTATTTAGAATAAAATATGTTTTTGATTTTTTTTCTATTATACATTGTCTATCGTATTATGATATAAGTAATGAATTAATAACATTAAACATGTATAAGTAGAGAATCCTTAGGAGTAGTGTTTTATAGATTGCAGTTATGAAATGTTCATAACCATGCGTAGTGAATCAATACAAACAAAACACAACTCCTTCGATGTTCCTACTCGAGAGGTATCAAGAGAAGAATATCGATACGTCTATTGAGACTAGTGTGTGTAATTCTCTTCATATGATGGACGTTGACTTAAGCATGACCGTTGAGATGCCAAGGGGTTGCATACTTGTGTTGTTTGGAACAATCACCGAATGACTCAACCGAAGTATTATATAGGGTATATAAATTAAGAAAAATAGAAGTTCTTAGAGTAACAATGTATAGTACTCTTCTTAGAGTACTATCAAACTTAAGTATGTATATTGTACTTTGGTATGGGCGACTACATAGCATAGCTACCATGTTACCACCATAGTTGGGTACATGCTAAACTACTTGAAGTGAAACACTACTCAAGAGAGGTTTTATCTCCTTTGTTATATAAGGTCAGTTTCACCATAATTAGTAAGTAAATTAAAGTCAAATTCACTAGCAAGAGTAAATCGACTAATCAATAAATGCCACTAGAATGAACCAAGGGCTTTAAAATTGATCTATGCAGTTTATAGGGATATTAATAAAGCTTTAGACGTTAGACAAGCTATAAATATATAAGTAATATAGTGTTGACAAAAAGAATATATGGACAAACTATCATTGCTATGTGAGCTTATATTAGATCAGAGATGCAATATCTCCTAATTGATCTATAAATGCTAAACTTGACCCTATTCTATATTTCAGCAAAGTTCATACATGCTTTAATATTTAAATTGTTTAAGTATTGACAGTGGATTGAATTCACACTTGAGAGTCAATACAACTGCGTTGTCAGTTATTTTTTAGCTGTGCCAAGGATAAAATCAATTTATAAATTTTATAAATTAATACAAATGCTGCATTAATATATGACTATTTTTGATTATTTATTTCAAGCCTAAAATCAGATAGAAGAACATATAAAAGTTAAACGATGGTTTGGTTAATTAAGAAGCAAAGAATTAATTAATTGATTGTTGATTCAAACTGGAGTCAGCTTAATTTGACCATGCTACGTCATAGCTAGGCTAACCATATTTCAGACTAGAAAGGAGAGCAAACTAAGTCTTCAAGTCAGGAGGAAACCAAAGAGAAAAAGGTGTTGGTTATAAATAGCGTAACCTCATTGTTTTGGATACATTGTTCGCTCTCTTTCTTCCATTCTTGCCACCTACCTCACATGGTTTGCCTACATGTTGATGTTGCAAATGAAAGAGTAGGAGGAGATCATTGTGTTCCAAGAGGCCGAACTTCCCAAACAATACATCGATTCTCGACTAGGTTATTTCGAAGAGAGGTATATGTATTTCATATAACAACCCGCACCTTTGGAAATACTGATTCAAAGCCAAAAATGACTTTCGAACTCGCGTAGTTCCAAGAATTATGAGCCTAGAACATTACATGATATGGAGACAAATATAAAATTGTAATAGCCATGCTTTCTATGCCGTCATTGTATATAAATTTAATTAAAATAAAATTGTTTGAATTCGATTTTTGATAATTATTATTTAGAAAATAAATTCTTATTTATTTGAATTCTATTTAACAAGAGATTCTTTTTAATAAATTGGATTTAATTAATAAATTCTTTTCAGATAATAAATTGAAACTAATAAAATGTTTTAATTAATCATAAATATTTTAGAATGTATAATTCTTATATGATTGAAATAATTGAAATAAATTTGCTTTATGCTTATACGATGAATAATTAAATAAATAAACAATCAAGTATTGAATCGTGTGGTTATCGAAATATAATATATATATGTATGTATGTATAATGAAGTGTAAATCAATCTAGTTAGATTGAAATAAATTTACAAACAAATAAATAGAGATATTTTAAAAGGAATAAAAATGAATTAATTAAAGTTAAGCTCAAATAAAAAGCCCATGCCAACGTTTTATCCATAAATTCAAGCCTTCCTTTGCTTTCCTTAATTTTCTAGCTAGCTCCAAATTAAATTCGTATCCCCATTTTCTGTTATATCCAAAAAAATGGATTCGTGCATCAAGAAGGAGAGAGAAAATAAAACTGAATATATAAATAAATCGGCAAGATGCTCTTGCCTACTAGAGCCGACGAACGACACCGCGAGGGAAGTCGACTGGGCTTATGCGACTTGGAGTTATGCGGTGGATAGGAGACGCGACCTTGGACGTTGCAGATGGCATGTGCGTGGTGGGAGGCTGGAACGAGGTTTGCGAGCTAGGAGACATGCAGTGGTGTGACTAGAATTGGCTGTGTCGGGAGGGCGTATGGTTACGTGACTTACTTTTCTTGGATGTTACTTGAGGAACTGAGCTATCCATCGTGGAATAAATGGATGAATTTTTTTTTTTTTACCATTTTGGATCATTAATGGGCCTACGAAGTCTAAATTTCTTTTATAATTTTTCTAAATTTGGTTTAAATATGATCTTATATTTTATTAAAATAGTTAAAGGGAAGTTTAAATAAATTTAATTTAAATGTATATTGTATTGAATACACCTAACATTTATTTATAAGTGGTAATGTATAGGGAATGAAACCTTTCATTTCTTTCCCTAAAACAAGAATTAATTAAGAGCATTGATTGTATTAAATGGAGAGAGAAGCCTTTCATTTTCACTCTTTAATTTGAATTGATTGATTCATTAAATGTCATTATTAATAATTTATTTATGGAAATATTTATTACTAAGTCCATATGTATTTTAACAGCTTAATTTTGTAGTTTGAGATTTATATAATTTTATTTTACTTATTTATACAAGTATACACACACAGTTATATATATATATGTACGTATGTACCATACACACACACATATATCTCTGTGTGTGCGTGTGCATGTGTAACATCATAATCTGTGAAGATTATAATATGGCAGTACATAGTTGCTTTGATTTGAATTGCAATGGACACCTTAACTCATTTTGTGTCTACTGTAGTTTTTTCAAATATATCCATGTATAATTTGTCAGAACCAAATACTAATATATGTATGTGCATATATATATGTATAATTTATTGAATAAAATAGTTTTCGCCATAACAGATTAAATGTAAAATAATTATATGATAATAATATAAGTTCTTAAAATTTTAGAAAATGTGGAAACACATTTTGGCATTAAGATTAGTTTATGGAACTTTATACAATTAAATAATATTTATTATTAAATAACTGAAAATATCCCGTAAATAAATAAATTCTTAAAAATAGGAAATCAAGTTGAAAATTTTTAAAGATTTTCAAAAGGTATTTGAGACATATTTAGGGCCTAGAAAAATTTCTAGAAGTTTATCAACGAAAATTATATTTTTAATTAAATGATTAATTGCATTTAAAAAATAAATTAATTCAAAAAATTAATAAATTAGGTTATAAAAATCCGAGACATTTTCTAAAGGTTTTAGATACATATTTAAGCATTAAAATCTTTTTACGAAATTTTCTCAACCGAAATTATATTTTTAGTTAAATAATTGATTGAAGGCCGAAAATAAATTAATTTTTCAAAATTATATATTAAGTTTAGAAAATCTTAAAATTTTACCATAATGTTACTACATGGTGAAGGAAATATAGAATATATATAATTGAAATTTGAAGCATTAACTATTTTATTTATAATAAAAAATTCACAAAATCATTAAATAATAATAAAATTTGTATATACACATTTGATAAAATATTTTTATATCTTATAATTCATAATTGGTATAAAGCATTATAAGAAAATTTTAAGATCAATTATATATGATATATAAACGCATTTACAATACATATGCAAAATTTTGCAGATCTGTACACAATTAATCGATATATATATATATATATATATATATATATATATATATATAAAAAAATCAAAACCACACATTTAATCGATATATATATATATATTAATATAAATCAAAACCAAAACCTTTTTTTCAAAAAATTAATACAACAATAAATCAATAAAAAATATTATAACAAGCACATAACCAATCTAATTGTAACGAATACATGTACACATAAAAAATCTTACATAATCTAAGCAATAAACAGATCTGAATGAATACAAACAGAGGATTTGGATGTAAAATCAACTTTTATATGATAAACTTAAAACCAAAATAATGATAATGAAGCTTTTGAGTCCATGTTGAACGATGATTACTCTTGTAAGAAGAATTCACAACTCGTCGGGTCGCTAATCTAAGATTGAAGACCTTCTACTACAATTTAGTATTTTAATTTTGAATTAAATTTGAGAATTTCAGGGATGATTTAAGAAGAAATTTGCAGCCATTAAAATGAGGAAGAGGGAGAAGAAAGTGGCAGCTCAAAATAATGAATTAGCTTGTAATTAGGATTTTAAGATTGGCTTTTATATGGATAGGACAAGAGAGCAACAGTGATCTCAACCACACATCTCAAAACCTAATCAAACATGTTGTATCCACCTCCTATCTTTCTCCAAAACAATACCTACTATCCAAATCTCATGGGTTGTGAGCCTATTTAACCTAAACTAAATATATACAACAACATTTGACATATTTTGTTATCCATATCTCATATCGATCAGTATATTCATAACCTTTATAAATGTATGCAACAATTTAATTTTTCAAATCGCATTCAAAATTTATAATTAATATTTCTTAAATATTAATTTATTTAATTAATTTGTAAAAATTATAAACTATTAAATCGTTTGGTCTAAAGAGATTCATCGTTTCGGTTGTGTGACTTTGGGTGTAAATTAGGTCAGCGATTAATGTCAAACTATTCGAACGTTAATGTTCACACTTCACTTAGCAGGTGGTGTGATATTATAGCTAAATTTTTCGCTTACTCTTTTTTGGAAAATCTTATTTTAATTTAATAAGCGCTACCTAGTTTTGACAACTGTTTACACCAATTCTCCTCGTCAAAACTATATCACTGTGGACTTGATGAATTTGGTAATGGTTAAAATGCTACATCATCCACATTCAACTCAATTATCCAAACACAAAGTGCTTGGTTAAATAATAACAGTTATTATCAATCAAATTACTCTGGCTAGAGATTTTGACTTTGGGTTGACTTGAGTTGACCATGATACTAACCTCATATAACCGAGGAGACGAATCCTATTATGAATAGTGCTTCACTTCCAATGCTTCCACTCGACCCAACTATAGTCACTCGATGGATGCTACGCCATGATTTGACTATAATCAAAGTGGAGCTTTCATATTGAAGATTCATAGTATTCTTAAGTCGAAAGAACCGCGTAAATTAGTCACATCAATATTTTCTGTTTGAATTTAGTTATATTAAGCAACAGAAAACTACCGAGTGAGTCATTCTATAGTTATCCAACAACTATTAGTACATAACCCCTAGGTGCCACCAGCAGTCATAAGTAATACACTGGCCAACATTTGGAGAGCTTTGCGTACTCTAGTCTCCTTGGATACTTTGATATCCAGTCTCGATGCATCTTAACTATGAACATTTAAAATGATATATTTATTTCACTGTAATAAATTACTCACGGTTACAACACTTTGTAACTACTACAATAAAACATACCATTTATGGATTTTCTATTAAATATGCTTTTAATTAAATTAATTAATTAATATAACCACATTATATCAAGTATATAATAGAAAGAAAATACATTTATTTCAAACAAGATTAGTCAACGAGTTCGGTATATATAATAAATTACATACTTGCCCCCTAAGACATACCCTAACTCTATCAATCTCCACTTCCTCTTGGGGTCAATTATGGAATCTTATTCCAACATCTCTAATCGGTTTTCTCAAAACCAATTAGGTTAGTCCCTTTGTGAATAGATATGTTGTTTTGTTTCAATTATCTACTCTGTCAGTCAACTCTCTCCAATGGTGATAAACTGTGTTATCATATGAAAGAATTTGGAATATGTCTCTCGGCTACTGGTAAGCTCTAAGTTTTGTTTGAACTATATCATGACATTGTTATCGTATAATAATGTTATAAGATTATCAACATTTTAAATCGGCTTAGTTATAAATTTGTGCACTTATATATTTATATACATTGTTTTTATTGCGAGACTATTTTAGATGATGTATGTAGCCTTTTTCATCGAACCAGCCACGATCTTTCATTTGGAACATTTCCACTTAAAAATTCTTAATTTAAATTTATTATTAACATATTATACTCAATATCACTTATGATATTTGAGTCCGAACACTCTAAGGAGCTTTTTCCTTTTGTAAACAATTCCCTAGTATTTCATAAATACATGAGAACACTTCAAACAACCATTTAGTGACATCAATTTGGATTTGATATTTGCTTTATGTGTCAAATACATAAACAAATCATGATATCGTAACCAACATAACATGTATGGTAATTCCTATTGCCAGTGCATACTAAACAATTTAATAAGGTGTATTTACATATCGATTTGGGACATTCCCAATATCTTTTATACTCACTATAAAAGACATCATTTACAATCCATAGTTGAGTATTAAAACAACCAAGGTTGATTTCAACACAAGTACATAGTTAAAATCAATAATGTGATGTTTACTTAAACTTTAGAAATATCAATATACATTTTAACGTTCTTTCTTATGAACACATGCTTCCTCTACACTTTGATTGAAAAAAAACTATATGATGTCTATCAAAATACCTATTCAATCTTGATGCTTATAAAATGATACTTTTGTATCATTTCCTAGATCATATCCAAAGACTCATAAACTCAATGTGGACTTCGAGATATTTTTGGTTAATATATGTAAACAGCTTACCCTAAATGATTATTTAGGATTTTCTATTTTAATACGTATGTACTAAAACACTAAGCCTTATCAAGCGATAATTTTGTGAATAAATCTGAATTAACTTCGGCATGTAAATACCGAATCTATTATGGTAATTTCTGCAATTTAAATTTGTGATATTATTCTTATGAACATTGCTCATTTAATTCCAACTGCATTAGTCTTTCTCATAAAGACACAATCTCGACCGATGGATCACATCCCTTCGGTTACAACCACCAAAATCAGATTTTGATAGCCTACTTGGAATTCTTTCGAATTTGTGCATCATACCATATAGAGTCAACACTCTTAACGGATTAAACAACCGAGGGTTATATAATTTAGACATTAATAAGAAACTCATAATTTTTCTTTGATGTACGAGAATACTTATTAGACATTCTAATGATGTGTTCATTTTGGTTAGTTAATTTCATTTCATCTCATATAATCAGTTCTATCTATGGATCTTATCCAATGCCATTTAACTACCAATAATTCCTCGAAGAAATTTCTTCACAACGAAGTTGGTATCTTGAAACAACAATTGTTTCTCAATGTAAATAGAATAGGAATTCATAAACGCTTTATGAATTTCTTTATTTATAAAATTGATTTGGTTTTAGTTTACAAAAATTATGTTAAAAATATATATATTTCATTCAATGACAATCCTTTCCGATATCCTTTTGGGGTGGTTCATACAAGTTTCCTCATAAACAATTATTATGTGCAATCTTTTGACTCGCATAACCTGCCAACTCTTTGGCCTATGATATGTCGGAGTTTCTAATAAGCCCTTATCTTGTAAGATTTTGTAAAATGTTTTTCAAATGAAATAATATTAACGTTGTGTACTGCTCTTAAATAGTTTGCCCTATAGAAAGAAACTAACTCAACTTCACTCACAATTAATCGTACATTGTTCAACATAGTTCGATTACTCCATATCAATGCATCATTATGTATCACATAAAGGAGTTATATTGATATTAAATCTTTATTCATGTTAGGTACGTTTGGAACCTTTTCCGATATACTCACTCATTCAATCAAATCAAATCATTTTTATCGCATGTTATTTTTACTTCTGTTTTACGTTCAATGAGTTTACCATTGACATACTACATATGTATCAAATACACATGTCCATGTCGATGATGACTCATCGATGAATATGATAAAGTACGTGGACCATTTTGGTATTTATAGAATTACGATTACATACATCTATATGTATCAATTTTAAGAGTTCATCAACTCTTGTGATGCTCCCACTAAAGGATGCACGGCCCTTTATAGTTTGAGACATAATTAACAAATATCATATGATTCAAAATCATATAATAAAATTATTTTCTCAAAAATATTGCTTAGTTTATAATTTCAGAATAACTATAAATAACATTAGATACTTCTGTATTTTCTAATGCATCACTTTTGTTACGAAAATAAATACCACATTATAGTTTTTTTCCATAACGAATATTCATAATATTCATAGAAATATAGCTAGTCTATTTTTTCAGTCGATAGCAAAAAATGGTGATTATTTCATAACAATGTTCGGTACGTTTGATGAAAATAATTTTCGTAATTTGATGCAATCAATAAGTTTTATATGGCATTCTCTCACTATTTCTACCATTACTATAATAGCATAATAAATTCGATGTCCATTATTCACTTAATATAGATTTGTTTATTTCATATACTGCAACAAATTTACCATGGAGAGTTTTTTGATCAAATATCTTGAACTCAAAGAAACAAATCTCATTGAAAATAATTTTATATGAAAATACATTTTGGAATAGAAATCATATTTCTCATTTCAACGTTAAGTATCAATCACTATTACTACAATTCTCATTTCATTTGTTTCTTTATGAAGCAGAAATGACTATTCACTCTCTCCATCCCAACTATTCCTTAAATCACATTTACTCTTATACATTCATTTTCCTTTCTAAATGGTCAAACCATTCAAAGGAAAACCCTTACAATAATATCATAACGAACTCTTTAGGAAAGTATATTTGATTATCCTTAACATTTGAGATCATCAAATACTTTGCTCTTTGCATAAACTGATTAAACTGACATTTCAGCGATCGAGTTTTCAGATTTATCTTATAGCTTTGGTCTTGTACTATAATTAACATAGTATGATCTTTTATGTAATTAATCAATTGAATACTCGATCTTATAGTACACTTTATTGGCTTATTTTGAATGAATATATTCATTGAAGTATCGTACAATACGAGCTGTGACCATTCACCATATAACATTTATATGTGATAGTATATGGATCAAATATTCATCCATAATATTATATTGCTTTTAGAGTTGAAACTCATAAAATGCAATATACGGTCTAAACCAAATAAACATGTAAGTGATCATTTTACAAATGTATTAAGTAGTTGTAAAAATTAGGCACTTTCTTGGGTATAGAAAACATTAATATGCTGTAGGCATTTAATAGTGGGCATTATATTTCCATTTGTCAACTTTCAATTTAGTTCATTTGTAAACGTTAATTAATAAGCATTTTATCAATCATATTAAGTGCACAAATTTATCATTGTAGATAATTATAAAGCATATGCTATTACAATATTAAAAAGGTTAAATGTTATCATTTCAGTTTTCTAATAAGGCTCCCAATAATTTTTTATAATTCACCAAACCTTAAGTGAAACATAAAACTCTTTCAACTTCACTAGTGGATGTTAGGACTCATATGCCTTGAGATTCTAACCTTGGGGAAAGCTCAAAAAATCATAGGCCTGCATAGGATGGATAACTTTTTTTCGGTTGTATCACATACAACTCCTAACTTTTGGTACCTTGTCCTAATCCTGCCTTTACATTGTGGAAAGCTCAACAATTAAAGTGGGACTATTCACTTGGACCTATCATTTCACGAGGGCCTAAGTATAATGCACGTACCTTGAGGAAAGCTCAACAAATAAGTGCGGTTATCTTACCTCGTCTATTCAATATATTAATGGTACTACACATAACATCTCTAGCTTGAGGAAAGCTCAATGACTAAGGAGATGCAAGTAATCAAATAATCTATTAATATATAAATGATGAAGGACAACTTTATATTAAAGATTCATAATCTTTAAAGTATTATATCGAGTGATATCGACTTATGGAATAATATATTTTTATGAAATACTCTCATGATTCAAGTGTCGAACACATCATAAATCATGGTATACATACGTTTACGTATGTACTTATTCCTTAAGTCTACTTAGGTTTCTTTAAAGGTTCACCATTTGTTATACATTCATATTACATAATCTGAATTATTATATAACTTTTGTAACTTAATTAACTTATGTAATAGTCTTATGTATAATATTATATTAATTAAATCTTATTTAATTAATTTTAACAAATTAACTCTTTAATTAATTTTAACTAATTAAATCTTTAATTAATTTTATATTTTAATTCCAATACAACATTTATAATGGACATATTTACTATAACTTTTATAGTGTACACTATAACCTTTATAGTATAACACGCATACAAATCTTATATATATGTATTATATTCAATTAATTAACCTTTAATTAATTTATTCAATTGGACAATTTTGATTAAATTTTAATAATTTCAAAATTTATCTTACATACATACATGTAAACTTATGTTATCCTAAATATTTTAAAATAACATAACATATATCAACATATATAATGTATGCATATATGTATTAATTAACTAACATATTTAATAAACTCATTTTATTAATCTTATTAATAAATTTCGAATTTTGAAATTAGCATAAATATTTTTAAACATTTTTGTAAATATCGTTATCCTTTCAAACATTTTGAAAACATATGTTTTATTATAACTTCTATAATAACCATGTTTTTATTTTAATCTTCAATTTTTTTTGAAAACTAGCCCAATGCCTAATTCAAATTGGACGTTTTCTATTAGGGGCAACCTTTGGACTCGCTCACCTTTCAGGCCAGGCTGGTGATCAGGTAGGATATAGTACTTGATTACCCAATTTCAAGCTTAGACATTACCTTTCTAGACACTGTACTTAGTGGGCAAGTTTAATTAGTTAGCCCTAACATGACTAGTTTAGACAGCATGGGCTATTAGACTCTGGTATCATTAAAGGAACTGGGTACGCTCGTGGTGGAAGAAATGAGTGAAAATTATAATTATTTTAACCATTTTGGATTTTTAGTGGGCCTACGAAGTCTAAATTTCATTTAGAACTTTTCTAAATTTTTTTAAAATAAAATCTTATATTCTATTTAAAACGGTTAAATGGAAGTTTAAATAAATTTAGTTTCAAATGTATAGTGTACTAAATACACTTAACATTTATTTATAAGTGTTAATGTATAGGGAATAAAGCCTTTCATTCCTTTCCCTAAAATAGGAATTAGTTGAGCGCGTTAATTGTATTAAATGGAGAGAAAAACCTTTCATTTTCTCTCTTTAATTTGAATTAATTGATTCATTAAATGTAATTATTAATAATTTATTCATGGCAATATATATTACTATATCCATATTTATTCTAACAGTACAATTTGTAGTTTGAGATTTATTTAATTTTATTTATTTATACAAGTATACATACATATATGTATGTATGTATCATACACACACACATGTGCATGTGTAAGATCATAATCCATGAAGGGTATAATGTGCTCGTATATTGATGTTGGGATTTACAAATCAACAGACACATTAGCTTATTTTATGCGTGTTGTAGTTTGTCCAAATATGTGCTTATAGAATATGTCAAATTAAAATAATAGTATGTGTGTGTATAATTTATTAAATAAATTAGTTATTTCCATAACAAATTAATGTAAACTAATTATATGATAATAATACAAGTTTTTAAAATTTTAGAAAATTTGGAAACACATTCTGGGGTTAAGATTAATTTATGAGTTTTTTAAAAATAGAATAACATTTATTATTAAATAATTGATAATAGCGCATAATCAAATTAATTTTTAAAAAGTAGGAAATCAAGTTGAAAAATTCTAAAAGAAATTTTGAAGGTACCTGAGACATATATAGGGCTTATGAAAAATTTCTGCAATTTTCTCAACTGAAATTATATTTTTAATTAAATAATTAATTACATTTCAAAATTACATTAATTCAAAAATTTAATAAATTAAGTTATAAAAATATAAAACTTTTCTAAAGGTTCCAGATACATAAATAAGCCTTATGAAAAATTTCAAGAATTTTCTCGGTTGAAATTTTATTTTTAATTAAATAATTGATTGTAGGCCTAAAGTAAATTATTTTTTAGAAATAATAAATTAAGCTTAAAAATTTGTAAATTTTATCGTAATCTAATTACCTAATGCAGCAAATGCAGCCTTTATGTGCACGTTGAACAATGATTTATCTTCTAAGAACAATTCACAATCCGTTAGGTTGCTAATACGGGATTGAAGACCTTCTACTACAAATTAGTATTTTTAATTTTTAATAGGATTAGATAATTTGAGGGATGATTTTAGAGAAAATTTGCTCCATTAAAATGAGGAAGATGAAGAAGAATGTAGTGGTTCAAAAAAATAAGTTAGCTTGTAATTAGGGTTTTGAGATTGGCATTTATATGGATAGGACAAGAGAGCAAACAATGATCTCAATCACACATCTCCAAACCTAGTCACACATATTGTAGCCACCTCCTATGTTTCTCTATACCAACGCTTATCCTCTCCAAATCTCATGGGTTATGAACCTATTTAACCTAAATTAAATATGCACAATCATACTAAACATATTTTGTTATCGATATCTCATATCGATCAATATATTCATAACTTTTATAAATATATTCAACAATTTTATTTCTCAACTCACATTCAAAATTCATAATTAATATTTCACAAGTATTATTTTATGTAATTAATTTTAACAATTAAAAGCTAATTAAATTGTTTAGTATAAAGAGAATTCATCGTTTCAGTTGTGTGATTCTTGGGTGTAAATCCGATAAGCAATTAACATCGAACTATCCGAATGTTTACTTTCACACTTCATTAGCAGGTGGTGTGATATTATGGCCAAATTTACCATTTTTGGAAAAATCTCATTTTAATTCAATAAGCGTTACCCAATTGTGATAATTATTTACATTAATTCTCTTCGTCAAAACTATATCGCTTTGGACTTGCTGAATTTGGTAATGGTCAAAATTCCAACATCATCCACATTCAACTCTATAATCCAAACACAAAGTCCTTGGTTCAATAATAACAATTATTATCAACTGAACTACTTTGGCTGGAGATTTTGACTTTGGGTTGACTTGAGTTGACTGTGATACTAACCCCATATAACCGAGGAGATGAATCCTCTCTTGAATAGTGCTTCACTTCCAATACTTCCACTTGACCAAATTATAATCACTCAATGGACGCTATGTCATGATTTGACTATAATCAAAGTGGAGCTTTCATATTGAAGATTCACAGTATTCTCAAGTCGAAAGAACTGTATAAATTAGTCCCATCGATGTTTTCTGGTTGGTCGTAGTTATATAAAGTAACAGAAAGTACCAAGTGAGTAGTTCCATAGTTATCAAGTAACTATTAGTATGTAGCCTCTAGGCGCCTCCAGTAGTCATAAATATCTTAGGAACTGGAGATAGTGGTTTTGATGACAACAACCTTTGTAAATTATTTTATTATAACTTATATACTAACACTATTGTCTAGATATATATGAATGTTATTATGCAGGATATATATAAGGCAGGTACTGTTTATTGAAGACTGTACAGTATAAAGATCAAGAATGAAGAAATCAAGTTTGAAGACTCATGAGTATCAAGATCAAAATTTCAAGATATGTGTCTAGTTTTTTTTGTTAAAACTTCATAATAGCATGGAAATCTTCATTCCGAATTTCATTTGGGATGGAACCCATTTCTACCTACTTAGTGGCTTACGAACCCACGACAAGTAGCGTATAAACCTACGACAAGTGGCATACAAACCCACGAACATTCTGGTTTTGTACAAGTTCTCGAGTCCAGATGTGATGAGATATTCTGTAGGAAGTAGCTTGCAAAACTACTTCAAAATGGTTTTTCAAAATGATTTTCAAAACTGCTTTTTAAAATATTTTAGCCTTAAAATTATCCTTTTTGAATGATTTTCAAAAAGATGTTTTAGCCTTAAAATATTCTTTGTTTTTGTTTTAAAATCAACTCTTGTTTTAAATTTCACTTTCAAAACAAAATTTACATTTTTTTAACATAGGGATGTCTACATCATGGGATACCCCCATGTCGACATGGTGGCCGTTGAATTCAAAAGTTTCAATTTTCAAAAGAAGTGTCTATTCGTTTAAATCTCTTTACGAATGGTTATGACCGTTGGTGCTTTATAAATAGCCTTCACAAACGAATTTTTTGACCAACTAATTTATTATTATTTTTCTTCACTTCATCTTCTCCACAAATCCATATTCTATAATTTTTATATTTTTAAGATCGTGCCGAAATTCTGTCGAATTCTCAAGTGAATCAAATTTAATCTCATTCTTGTTTGATTCTCTACCCTCTCTCTCAAAGATCAAAGTGCTATTCAGAGTTATAGAATCAATTTTTAATCAAAAGTTTATCGAGACTCTCTATAATGTGTGGTTGTTCCTGGAAAATCAATTGGGTAGTCTTGAGTCCCGTAAATCAAGAGAGTTTCCTCTGGACTCGCGGGACAGGAGGGTACCTCAAGGCCTTTAGAAATTGAGGATTGTAATCTCGACATTGGTATAATAAAAATCTTTATGCAGTAATTTTCCTTGGTACAGGACTGGATGTAGGGTAGCTCTGAACCAGTATAAAATCCGGTGTGTTCTTTCCTTTTACTGCTTTTTATTTACTTTCTGATATGTGTTTGATTCTGTGATTGTTTTGTAATTAAGTTCTGCATTTGTTTGTGTCATAATTTTAAATTAGTCCATATAAGTCTTAGAATCAATTAAACATTATTAACCCCCCTCTAGTGTTAAATTAGCCTTAACATCCTTAATCCGCACTCCCTTTTAAAATAATACACTGCCTAAAATTTGGACAGTGTTGCATACTCTAGTCTCAACGGATACATCGATATTCAGTCTTGATGCATCTTGACTAGGAACATTGAAAATGATATATTGGTTTCATTATGATAAATTACTCACGGTTACAACATTTTGTAACCTATAACGACCAGTAATTTTCAATAATTAGTTAATTTAATTAGATTATGGTAATTTAATATTGAAAGAAATAAAATTTTGTAATTTAATAATGAAATAATAAAGAAAATGAAAGGTAACAATGTTATTAACAACTAGAATTGAATCCCAATCAATTGAATTAATGTAAATGTTATAACTAGGTTATAAGTTTAATATAACAAAACAAATGTAAATGTTGAGTTAGTTAATGGAATAGTATACAATAAATGGTAATTGAATAAAATTAGTGTTCTGTAAGTAATTATAATATTTGTTTGAAAATGAAAAACTTATAAAAGTATAATTTTGAATTGATGGTAATAATTATTATAAGCTACCTATATATTTAATCTGTTATATTAAATTGGAAATAAATGGAAATTAAATGGAATTATATATTACATTAGTAGAAATATGGATGAAATTGTAAAATATTAATGTAATTAGGTAGAAACCAATATTAAATAGATACATAGAAAATGGATGATTGAACATAAAGCTTTGAACTCAAGATGATCAAATTATTGGAATTTAAATCAACAATAATTGGATTTATGGCAATTTGATGAATTTGAGTATTAAGTTAATGGAAATTAAGATTAATTTGGAGACTATTAATGTAATGAAAGACAAACAAATATTAACAATGTTAGTTGAGTAATAAATATGAAGTCTGAAATCAAATCAAAACAATTTATTGGAATTAAATTTTAATTAATTAGATTAATTGCAGTTGAAATTGAACACTGTAATTATTGAAATAATTAACACTGAAATTGATATTTACATTTACTTTAAATTATTATAAATGTCTAAGGAATCAAAAATGATGGAGATTGTTAGCTATTAACTTTGAAATAAATAGGTGATTTAATTTATTTAATTATTTAATTATTTAATTAATGTGAAAATAGCCACTTTGGCCACGGACACGGATTTCGACGAAACTTGTTTCATCGGATCCGTAACGGTGAATTATTGTAAGATTTAAATTTTTGTAGAGATCGGACTTTTTTTTGATCGTATGAACTCAAAACACATAGAAATCAATTTAATTGAAATCAATTGAAATCAATTTGAAATAAACCGATTTTAACATAACTTCTTCATACGATGGAATTAGGACATGAAACCTGTTCCATTGAGTTTAAAAATATTGAAAACATAACATGTTCCATTGAGTTCAAAAATAATAAAGACATCTATTTTGATATATGGGATGACCCATTTTCGTTCCGGAGTCGAAACAGGCTTTTCGGGTCGTTTATCATTCAATCCAATCTTGTCCATTCTTTCTATTTTTAGCTCTGCTATAAATAATCTGTTATAAAACCTAGAAGTCTTTCTATTTATTTTTTCTGTACATACATTTCTCTGTGGCTTCTCCTTTCCAATGGAAGGAACATATTCCAATTCCCAAACCCTCAAATTTAATTTCAAAACTAAATCAAAAATTAGAACTCCTCAAAATATCTCGAATTATATGTCATCTGAAGCTCTCGATGAGTGCAAGTTAATTCTGCTATTCGTTTTTCGATCTAGGTTTCTGTGTGGCCAAAAGTGGTGGTTTAGTTTCGGCCGCTCGTTTTGGCTTTTGTGATTTCGACGGTGGATCTTTCATGATTCGTCGATCAGGAAGTATGGAGGCATAGATGAGGTCGAATGCTTTCAATCCATTCGATTACATCTTGCCATTGATGTCTAGATTCTCCAAAAATTACCAAAGAAGCACGACGATGGCGATCAAGTCTGAAGTGACCGGAACCCTTACGACTTCTAGCGTGAGGTCGGCCAAAGGTGGTAAGGGTTATGGCGAAGTCTGATCGGGGAGGAGAGGCGCGCGGCATCGACGGTTTGCAACCCTAGGTGGCGGCTCAGGCATTCAAACGTGACGAGGAGGGTTTCTAGATGGAGGTATCATGCGTGACGTGGTCGAGTCGGTATTTTTCTTTTGTTTTTTATTTGTTTAAAGATTTTAAAATTGTTTATCTTCAAACGTGCATAACTTGTGCGTACGAGGTCCGATTCACGCGCGGTTTGTTTTGCCGAGATCATATTGAAATTCTGAACATTTTGACGCTAGTTTGGATGAATTCTGAGACTGTTTGAATTTTAGGTTAAAATTGGATTTAAATTCCAATGGTGAGTGATTTGACCCACTCATGACTTCTAAAATTTCTTATGATAGTTAAATTAAATTTATGATGTGATTAGGAATTTATTTATGTCTGTTTGGTAGTTTTAAATTGCTATTCTTGTTAATTTGAATTTTTTGTATGAAATTGTCCTTTAATTTATTATCTAATTTAAATTACCAGTTAATTTCCTGTATACAATAATCTATAATTGTTGATATTTATTGGTAGAATTGAATGATGATTTCGATGGATGATTGTTGTTCATACTGATTGATTGGATGTTATGTTTGATTTATAAAATAGTATTACTCTACAAGTTCGCTTAGTTATTATTTGGAAAATCACTATGGGTTGAAATGATACATAACCGAATGATCTTATAGATTAGAGAAATCATTTTGTGTTGAAATGATAAACCCAAGCGGTTTTCATTGATTTGAAAATTTTAATTTTAGATACTGGTTGAAATGATATATATATATATACATACATGCATGCATGCATACATACATACATACATACATATATACATACATACATATATATATATATAAATTCTTGAATTTGGATTATGTATTGGAATTGAATTATTTAAAAGGTCTAAGTTAAACTTTGATTTTTTTTAATTTAAGTGGTTAAAATTGATACCTCGAATTATTTGAAATCTTGTAATAATTATCTTCATGTTGTACACTTGATAGAAGATGGAAAATCCTGTAACATCTTTGAAGCCATTGCACTCACATTTTATTTTAGATTAATTTGACTTACATAAGATCTTTTAGTTCTGGCTCAAATGCTTTGTTTTCATTACACTCGGGTCAGTCTGGGCTTTTCAGTGTATTGAAGACTATTTTCTAAGGACGAAGACGAAGATTAAGTATATTTTACAATTTATTATAATTATTCCACTACAACATGTATTCCGCTGCATTATTTGTTTATCCCTGCTGTATGTATAACTCTAATTTGAATTGTAAATGTGTGATCACATGTTATTTGTAAAACAGCTTCATGAACTGTTTATGCGATTATTATATTTATCATTCCGCTGCGAGATTCTATGTTTTGTTTTTCCTTCTTTCTTTTTTGTTTTCTTATTCACCCCATTAACAATCCTCCCTTTTGAATGGTTTGAATTAGACATGTGTGGTTCATTGTCAATTTAAACCGTCTAAAAAGATGGGCCGTTACCGTTGGTATCAGAGCCTGGTTTAGACATACTTAGCCTGTTGGGGTTAACTCATTAGAGATAGGGTACTAATACCCTAGAATGAGTTGTCTGGGAGTATATACGAGAAAGCGTATTTGTTAGTGTATAAAAATGTTTTATATAAGTTTTGAAATGAAATTATTTTTCCTAATATTACATGATATATGTAAAGGAATAAATTTTTATAACTAATATAGGTATTTGTAATGTGTTTGTTTTAAGAAATGGTAATATCTAATTATTGTCATTTATTGATGACTTGTTGTATTTAGTTAAATTATAAGCATTGGCTAATTATTATTGATTGAATTAATGGCCTAAACGCTAGTTTAATAATGGTGTATTAAAGAGAATAAAATGAATAATTAGGATATCCGTTTATGAAATTGAAATGTTGTTGTGAATTTTATTATTTGTTGATCGGTAGTTTCTTGAAAAATGGAATATTTGGATATTTTTGGATAATCGAAACCTTCTAAATTAATATATAAGTTGTAACTTAGAAATTATGTTGAATTATGCAGTTGAATTTGATAACCTTAATTTGAAAGCAAGTGAAACAAGGTTTAATTTGTTATATCTATGACTAGTAAATGAACAGAATTTTTGAATACATTCTTGGCATGTAATGTAATAATATACAAGAGTGAACTTGAAGCCTTGGGATGTTAAATTGAAATTATGATTAAGGAAATGTTGTAAATGAGATTAAATTGGGAAAATATGTTTATAAACTTTATTAACATTTATGAAATGTGTCATAAATAAATTGAAAGGTAAAGGTGAAACTAAATGGGATAAGCAAATGTGAATTAAAAGTGAAATAATTATAAATAAAGCCATGACTTATAAATTGTTATGAAATAAATGGAAGTGCAATAAATGGTTATAAATAAAGTTATGATAACCTTAAACTTGAACAATGTCTTATAAAAAGGAATCAAGCTTTTATAAATTAGTTATAAATTGAAGAAAATTCCTTATGAAATGATTTGTAAATAAATGTAGTATTAAATGAGAAATATTACATATGAAATGAATGTAATTTAAATTGAAGAGAAATATAAGCAATATTATGAGAATGAATATATTAATTTTTACATTAAATGGAGAAATTTTGTGAAACAAATATTAAAGTATGTAGTGATATTTGTGTTAATCAATGAGATTAAAAATGAATTTAATTGAAATGAAATTGTGATGAAACAAATTGGAATAATTACATAAGTTGGGTGTATATTATTTTATTCGCAAAATTAATTTGATCCAGATTTGAGTACACAAGCTCTATGTGAATTACACCACTTCGTGTTAGGATTATTCATTCGATTCTTGATGGCAAATATTTGATATGGATTTTTGGTTTGATTCTACAATTCTCTATCATAGAATATGGCTATGCAAGAAGAATGATGGTTTCTAGTCAAGAAACCTTATCGAAGTCTACATTAGGGAAGTTAAATGAAAAATACTAGTTCAAAAGCGAACTTGTGTAATCGAACGAGCGATCAAATGTAATTTTGCGAAATGATGAAATATGTACATCTTATGCTCTAATATTATTGATATGCTTTGATGCTGAAAGTGAAAGTTGTTGGGTTGGATATCTTTGTAATTTAAATGGGAATTTTTCTTGTATGTAAAACTACTATTAATTTAAAACCATTTTACAAAACAATTTTCATTTATTTTTCGTATACAAACTATCTTAAACTATTTTATTTACAAAATTATTTTACAAACTATTTTATTTACAAACTATATTATTTACAAAACTGTTTTACAACTATTTTATTTACTAAACTATTTTACAAACTATTTAATTACAAATTAATTCACAAAACTATTTTATATACAAAACTATTTCACAAAACGATTTTATATATGAAACTATTCAAATTTCATAACATTTTATAAAGCAACGATATTGAATCTCATATGGATTTCTATAAGGCGAAATTAATTTTGGAAATTATTCGATTCTTGTATAAAACAGACTTTATAAAAGTATAAGGTGATTTTCGAAACTGTTGATTTTGGAAGGTATTCGTTCTGAAGAGATAAATCTTATATATAACTGAATTTATATAAGAATGATTTGATATATTCGAGATTATTGATTTTGGAAAGTACTATATCTGAAAATGAAATATTATGTACAATGGAATTTATATAAGTATAATATTTGAAGCTATGATTTTGAAAGGGTACTGTATATGGTATGTTATATTTTGAAGTAAGAGGTATGGAGAAGTACCCTCCATAAAGAAGTACCGTATGATATGCTCCGACCCAGATGGACTTGGGGAATCCAGGAATGGGTTCGACCAATAAACCCTAATATACTTGGGTGAATTAAGAAATGGATTCCAACCGATACGGTTGCCCGGACTTAAACTCATGAGATCCTCGATTTTTTTCAAGGTAGATGATTCTTTAGTTTACCAAATGGAGGCGTTTTTGATTTGGGGATCTGTTATTTATGAATCTTCTGGGAAGGAAGTGCATCCATTGCGTAAATCATTGAATCAGCAGTTACCCTTGCAGCAGGGGTCGATGGTCCCTTGTTTACGAAATGGCTATGATATTTTTCTAGTATTAGGAAGGTGGAAGGATCTTCTTGAAAGTTTTGTGTCCATTGCGCAAACACTGGATCAGCAGCGGGCCACTGCTATCATAACATCATCATTTGACATTAGATTTTGAGCGGTACTTCTCATACCTATTTTAAGTATTTTTCACTGGGTGTTAAAACAGATCTACTAAGTACTTGGAGAATTCTAGCCTAGCGCCTGATCAATGCATGGCCAGAGTCTGCAAGAACGAGGATAAACCTGTTAAGACATCGAGTTATAAAAGTATTTTGATAAAGTATTATATAAAGGATATTTTGATCATTTTACCTTTCTAAATAATTTAAAATGTTTAAAATATTGTTTATTTATATACAATATGATTTAATAGTAAATTATTAGTGTTATAAACATCGCGAGAAATTATTATTTCAATAAAACATATTTAAAGTAATTGATTATTGATTTATTAATAATGTTTGAAAAGTATTGTAACAACCCGCATATTTAACGATTTTATAATTAAATGATTTATTTAAGTATAGCGTCGTTAGTCGGATTTTGGGGTCCGAAATGTTACTTTCTGCAAACGGCCGAATTGGAGCTCGAAACCACTTCCATTGAGTTCAAAGCGTCGTTTGCGATCTTTTTGAGTATAATCTTTGATATGTTTGGAGTAAGTTGAATTTTGCTACTTTTTCTGGTTGGGCTTTAGCTTTGGGTTCAGCCCCAAACCCCACTTAACCCTCTAACTCAGCCCATCTCCTCCCATTCATTCATTCCTACTCCTCTTCACTTCTAAACTCAAGCTCCAACTGAAATGGGGGAAAGGAAGAGGAAATAGAAACTCCCAAGCCTTAGTTGCTCTTGATAATCCAAATTCTTGCTCCAAATTCAAAGAGAAGGATAGGTAAGCCTCTTCTCCATCTTCTCCATCTTCTCCATCTCTTCTCCTCTTCAATTTCAGAAAATATCCTAAACCTAATTTAGGAAAATATGTGTTTTATTCTTAGATTGAAGCTTGTTGAGTAAGAGTGAAGAGTGGTTAGCCTTTCCTTTGCATTTGAGCTTCTTCTTCTTGTTCTTGAGTTAAAAAGGTGAGTTTTGAAATCACATCTACTTCTCTTGATTTCATTGATGTTAGGTATGAATTCCTAATACCTTGTTCATATGCACTTACATTTGGTTTGGGTTGAATTGAGGAATAATCCAATTTTTAGTGTTTTGGGTTAAAATCTTTGAAATCCTAACTTTGATGTTTTAATCATGTTTTGGTGATGCATCGAGGAACATATAGGGCCGGGTTATCGATTGGCATAAGCCCTTAGAGCCAATGTTCGTCCGATTGCATTTTGGGAGAGTTTGCTCTTCATTTGAATAAGGCTGGAAAACAGCCCAGGCAAGATTCAGTCGACTGAAAACTCTGCACAGTCGACTGAACCTGAAACCCGAGAGTTTCCAGGCATGATTCAGTCGACTGAAAAACTCTGCACAGTCGACTGAACCTGGAAACAGAAAGTTTCCTAAACCTGGAAAATTTCCAGGTACAGGGTCAGTCGACTGAAAAACTCTGTTCAGTCGACTGAACCTGCTGTTTCAGCCCACTTTCCTTTTTGATTGAATTTCCAATTTGAATTGATTCATGATGATCCCATGTATGATTATCAATTGTTTTGACTTTGATGGTTCCTTTCTAATTTTAATCCACGGGTTTTTATAAAATAATCTCTCGAATCGCATTTAAAAGTCCGTTTCTCTAATTTATAAATTCTATTTAAACCACACACTTTCGCACTTCGAACGAAGTGGAAGGGTGATTAAATGGTTGGGCAAAACACGGACCATGAATCTGTGCGTTTATCTTTCCGATTAATCCTCGACCTATTCGATTGATTGTTTTGACCTTCGGGTTTGGTTTATCGATGATATGAGGTAAACTTTGTACTGCTTTGAATGTGGAAGGGACTGACGGATAGTAAACCGTTTAGTGCGAACGAGTGGTTATGGGACATACGTTAACACTTTTCGGATTCCTTTTCGAGAGTTGTGACACATTCCGCCAGTTAGTGGTGTCCAGTACTGGGTCTTCGACCTTCACCACTACGGCTTGTCGCCCTATTGTATCACTTCTGATGTTGGCGTTGTGTGCCGCATGGGTGATATTGGGTTTGTGCCTTCGGGTTTGTCGCCCTATATAGTTTCGCTCTGATGTTAGCCTTATGTGCCGCATGGGTGATACTTGGGTTTGGAGTCTTCGGGCTCATGGATCCTTGTTTGTACAGTACTGAGCTCGAGAAAATTTGATGATGTTTCATTGATATTATATTCCCTTGGTATCGCCCATCGTGTTGGTCTGTTTGAGCCGCATGATGTATAACGATTACCTTGTGGAACTTGTATACCTTATAGGTACTTGTTATTTGCCATTCGGCTTGTTTTGGGATATTCGTATCCTTTGTTTCTACATGTTGCCGATGATATGAGGCTTGTTCTATATGATTCATCTCTTGTTGATGATTGTGTTATCTCCTCTGGAGATATTTGTTATACTGTATGACCTTGCAGGTTTATTATTGTTCAGTTTATCTAACTAATTTGTTTAGCTAGACTGACCCGGGTATTTTATACTCGGGTCAGACCGAGATGTTTCAGGTTAGGTGCTTTGGACTTAGCCTCTTTTGCTTCCGCATGGACTATTCCGCTGACTCCTTTTGTCTTAGCTTTTTGTGTAGTCCTTTCTGTTATAACTCTGATATGTATTCTATTGACTCGTCTGTATATGTGGTTTTCTATACCACTTGACATGTATTATTTTGTATACTCAGCTTGGTATCAGTATATGTGTGTATATGATGGTTTACTGTTCTGTGATGTATATTGCATTTGAGTTGTTATATTCTGTTCTGATAGATCCTCTAGCCACCTCTGGTTTTGTTTTAAGTATTCATTGGACATGTCGATCTGCTTGGTAAGGCAATTGTCGATGTATTCAATAGATAATTAAAGCAAGGCCATAGATGGTCGCTCCTAAACAGCCTTATTCTCCGTGTTAGCAGACGGTATTATCTATTAATACTCTTTGCTAGCGTGGGTATAGAGGTGGGGCGTCACAAGTATCTTGAGTTAGAACTAATAAATTTATAAATAATGGATTTAATGTTTCCGATAGCTTCTTTGTAAATATAAGTAATGATGTAAATAATTATTTTCAAATAGTTTGCATATATTTATAAAGATGTTTTTTGAAATGTTTAAATGGCATTTATAAATGAAACAACAAATTTTACAAATGAATTTTTGAAAAGTATTAAAGTATTAAAGTTGATTGATTTGCGAATAACGCTTTCAAATGAATATTTCAAGTAAAATCTATATAAGTTTCTTTGAATGTATAATTTGAGGATATTATATAAATGGAAAAAAATTGATTTGCGAAGTTTATTTATAGTAATATTCTTGACAAATAAATTTGAATCTCTATTTTGGAAGTATAGTTCGGAATATTTACTTGATTTCAAAGATTAATAGTAAATTTATTGGTTTATTAACTGTTTGAGTTTTTGTATTAAACCATAATAAATGTTTTTCCATGATTTGAATATTCATTTTAAAACAAGTGTGTAAAATTGATTATATTAAATTTTATACTTTGATTTAGAAATTTAATGTACGATTTGAGTATACTATTAGTTTCAGTTTAATAATCTTAAGTTTATACTTATTTTAAAATTAACGGGTCTAATAAATTTTCGAATTTAAGGAACTTTATTTTAAATCTTATTTTAATGTTTTGATATAAATTTCTAACATTGTTTTAGACTTTTGAAAAATCTTTACATAATGCTATGAGGATGTTTTAGATATATCTTATATTTTTACTAAGTGAATGAGGTTAAATATTTTAATTGAATTTCTAGATATATTGAAATATTTCCTTTCTCTTCAAGGGTGAATACCAAAAACTTAAATTTTTATTCAATAACCGAATTAAGTAATAAAGTTAAGTAAGGCAGTAGAAGCTTAAGTAATTTTTTGAAATGATTCATTAATGTCTTAAACCTTTAATGGAAACCAAATTATGTAAGGTAAACGATGAAAAAAAACCAATCGAATAAACTCAAATAAATTTAAAATTCTTGTTGTTCGGCTAATGGGAAGTTTGGGAAAGAATATTTCTAGTTATTGAGGTTGTATGACTAATCTGCTAAGTAATTATCTAAGGTTGTTGAGCATAGGGTACACTTAATAGTTTATTTATCACCTTACATGATTAAAAATTTCTGAACTCTAACAAACCATTTGTTTTGCTTGCTATGGATGAATGGTTGATTACTTTGATTTCATATGATGATTATATGCTTTTGGTTGCAAGTGATTGTTGTTGTATTATATTGATTTGTTTTGTTAATGATTGAAACAACTCAAATATTTCTCTTTTATATAATTATTAACTCCTTTGAATTATATAAGTGAAATATAGGTTAAGAAAGCAATTGCTACTGCTTTTGGTTTCATAAAATAAGCGTTATTTGCCCAACAACTAGGTACATTCTCAGATTTCGATTTATAGCGATAGTGTGTGCGCGTGCGCGCACGTCTATATATATATATATATATATATATATATATATATATATATATATATCGTTGTTGGAATATATTATTTTGAAAAATTTGATATATATTGTATTATTGATATTATTAATTCTCCTAGACCTCTCCATACAAAGGAGACTCTACCAAAAATTTTCTATGAATTTTGGACTTAGAAAAATTTTGTGAAATGTTTTCCAGACTTTTGTTACTTGAATATAAAAGGATTTAATTGTTATAAATCAAAATATTTTATTTAAAATATTTAATTTTGTAAATTAATTGTTTATAGATTTAATATCTTCAATAAGATATTGACTATTTAATTTCTTCTTTTCCCTTCTTATTCCTTTTCGGGGACGAAAAGTTCCGAGTGTGGGAGAGTGTAACGACCCATAATTTTCAATAATTAAAAATTAGTTAATTTAATAAGATTTTGGTAATTTAATATTGAAAGAAATAAAAATTTGTAATTTAATAATGAAATAATAACTAAATGAAAGGTAACAATGTTAATTAAAGTAAGTTATTAACAACTAGAATGGAATCCCAATCAATTGAATTAATGTAAATGTTATAATTTGGTTATAAGTTTAATATAAGAAAATAAATGTAAATGTTGAATTAATTAATGGAATAGTATATAATAAATGGTAATTGAATTAAATCAGTATTCTGTAACTAATTATAATATTTTATTGAAAATGACAAACTTATAAAAGTATGATTTTGAATTGATGGTAATAATTATTATAAGCTACCTATATATTTAATCCGTTATATTAAATTAGAAATAAATGGCAATTAAATGGAATTATATATTACATTAGTAGAAATCTGAATGAAATTGTAAAATATTAATGTAATTAGGTAGAAACCAATGTTAAATAGATACATAGAAAATGGATGATTGAACATAAAGCTTTGAAATCAAGTTGATCAAATTATTGGAATTTAAATAAATAATAATTGAATTTATGGCAATTTGATGAATTTGAGTATTAAGTTAATGGAAATTAAGATTAATTTGGAGACTATAAATGTAATGAAAGACAAACAAATATTAACTATGTTTGGGTAATAATTGATTTAATATGAAGTCTGAAACCAAATCAAAACAATTTATTGGAATTAAATTTTAATCAATTGGATTAATTGCAGCTGAAATTGAACACTGTAATTATTGAAATAATTAACACTGAAATTTATATGTAAATTTACTTTAAATTATTATAAATGTCCAAGCAATCAAAATTGATGGAGACTGTTAGTTATTAACTTTGAAATAAAAAGGTGATTTAATTTATTTAATTATTAATTTATTTAATTAATGTGAAAATAGCCATTTTGTCCAATGACACGGATTTCGACGAAACTAGTTTCATTGGATCCATAACGGTGATTTATTGTAGGATTTCAATTTTCGTAGCGATTTGACTTTTTGTTCAATCGTACGGACTCAAAACGCGTAGAAATCAATTGAAATCAATTTGAAATAAACCGATTTTAACATAACTTCTTCATACGATGGAATTAGGACATGAAACATGCTCCATTGAGTTTAAAAATATTGAAAACATCTATTTGATATATAGGATGATCCATTTTCGTTCCGGAGTCGAAATGGGCTTTTCGGGTCGTTTACGTTCAGTCCAATCTTGTCCGCTCGTTCTATTTTCAGCTCTGCCTATAAATAACCTGTTATAAACACTTGAAGTTTTTCTATTTCTTTGTTCTATACATACATTTCTTTCTGGCTCCTCCTTTCCAATGGAAGATACAAATCCCAATTCCCAAACCCTCAAATTCAATTTCAAAACCAAATCAAAAATTCAAACTTCACAAAATATCTCGAATTATATATCGATTTGAAGCTCGTGGAAAGTGCAAGTCAATTCTGTTGTTCGCTTTTCGATCTGGGTTTCTGTGTGGCTAGAATTGGGTGGTTTACTTTCGGCCGTTCGTTTTGGCTTTTGTGATTTCGACGGTGCATCTTCCATGGTTCGTCGATCAGGAAGTATGGGGGCGTAGAGGAGGTCGAGTGCTTTCAATCCATGCGGTTACATCTTGCTATTGATGTCTAGATTTGCCAAAAATCGACAAAGAAGCACGGCGGCGGAGGTCGAGTTTGAAGCGACCGGAACACTCGCGACTTCTGGCGTGCGGTCGGTCGGAGGTGGCAGGGGTTATGGTGAAGTCTGATCGTGGAGGAGAGGCGCGTGTCGTCGCTGATTTGCAACCTAGGTAGCGGCTCAGGAATTCAAACATGACGAGGAGGGTTTCTTGATGGAGGTATCCTGCGTGATGTGGCCGAGTCGTTATTTTTCTTTTGTTTTTTTATTTATTTAAAATTTTTAAAATCATTTATCCTCTAACGTGTATAACTTATGCCTACAAGGTCCAATTCACGCGCGGTTTGTTTTGCCAGGATCGTATTGAAATTTTGGACAATTTGATGCTGGTTTAAACGAATTCTGAGACCGTTTGAATTTTGGGCTTAAATTATATTTAAATTCGATTTAAATTCAAAGGTGAGTGATTTGACCCACTCACGACTTCTAAAATTTCTTATGTTAGTTAAACTAAATTTATGATGTGATTAGGGAATTTATTTATGTCTATTTGATATTTTTAAATTACTATTCCTGTTAATTTGAATTTATTTTGAATTAAATTATCATTTAATTTATTATTGAATTTAAATTACCAGTTAATTTTTTGTATGTAATAATATGTAATTGTTGATATTTATTGGTTGAATTGAATGATGATTTCAATGGATGATTAATTGTTGATATTGGTTGATTAGATGTTATGTTTGATTTATGAAATAGTATCACTCTGCAAGTTCCCTTAGTTATTATTTAAAAAATCACTATGGGTTTAAATGATACATACCTGAATGATCCTACAGATTAGAGAAATCGTTTTAGGTTGAAATGATAAACCTAAGCGGTTTTCATTGATTTGAAAATTTTAATTTTAGATACTGGTTGAATGATATGTATATCCATATAAATTCTTGAATTTGGATTATGTATTGGAATTGAATATTTAAAAGGTTTAAGTTAAACTTCGATTTTTTTAATTTAAGTGGTTAAAATTGATACCTCGAATTATTTGAAATCTTTTAAAATTATTATCTTCACGTCGTACACTTGATAGGAGATGGAAAATCCCATAACATCTCTGAAGCCATTGCACTTACGTTTTATTTCAGATTATTTGACTTAAATAAGATCTTTTAAATCTGACTCGAATGTTTTGTTTTCATTACGCTTGGGTTAGTCTGGGCTTTTCAGTGTATTGAAGACTATTTTCTGGAGGATGAAGATGTAGATTAAGTATATTATTATAATTTATTATAATTATTCCTCTACAATATGTATTCCGCTGCATTATTTGTTTATTTCTACTGTATGTATAACTCTAATTTGAAAGTGTAATTACATGTTATTTGTAAAACAGCTTCATGAACTGTTTATTTGGTTATTATATTTGTCATTCCGTTGCGAGTGTAACGTTCACGATTTTTCGTTGCCGAAAAACCGAAATGTTAGGGTTTAAGAAGAAGAAAAAGACAGAAGAAGAGAGAAAAGATAGAAAATAGAGAGAAAAGAAAATAGAACGGAAAGAAAACAACAGAACAACATCAGAATCTCACAATTCGCAGCGGAACAACATATAATAGATAAATGAATAATCTTTAAACAAAGAACTATATCAGTTATTACATCACATAACATTTCATCATCAGAGTGTACAACAACAAACAACAACAAACAGCGGAAAAGAAATATTATATACTAGTGATTACGCTATGCCATCCAGCAATTCCTGAATTCCAGAATATCCTGATAAACCTAACTCTTAACTGCCCGTGTGGAAATTGGTGGGCACCCAGAGTTTAGGAAGGAAAACAATAAACTCCGAGTCAGTCATGTGACTGGTGTGGGAACTCAAAACAGTTTATTTATCTTTAAAATCAAAAATAGAGGAATATTTTTAAAGTCAATTCGTTGAAAATTTCAATGCATTTACTCACCGTGTGCTCACATATCAACCCAGAAAAATACGAAATTTGAAATCCGAGAATAACTCAATATTACGGACCCAATGGAACTAGTTTCGTCGAATTCTGAGACTGTACCTCGGAAGGCTATTTTTAAATATCGATTCAAACGATATAATTTCAAAACAGAACAAAGCAGTTTCAAATTCAATTCTGAAGCTTCTATAATCTTCAATATTATCAATATAAATTTTACAAGCCTTTGAAATATTTTTCATCGGCTTAAAATTGAAGATTCAAATTTTTATTCAACTTTCAATAGATTAAATTCTAAAATTTAATCGCCAAATTCATTCTGATAATTTGAAATTCACGTCAAACCATCATTCAAATATTTAAAATTAATTAAATATTTCCAAATTAAATTATTCAAAATTCTGGGTCGTTACAGCGAGATTCTGTGTTTTCACTACATCAAAACATGAATTCCCAACAATTTTTTTCTGAATTACTAACAATCAAATGTCGTTATAAAATAATAACACTTAAATCCCATTATAAAACTTTCAAAGCCGTTGTAAAAGGAGCTGTAAATAGTTTATCACTGCTTTACACCGTTATAAAATTTGGTAAAAATGAAAATAAATTGAAAACAAAAGGGTAAAAAATGGAAAATAACATCTGGACTCACAACGCTTAAGCTCATTACGCTTCCCACTTTCTTTGGCCGCCAAATCTCCAAATTATTTTCACTTTCCGCCAAATCCCCATTTCCTTCCCAAATTCGCGCTTCAGGATCGCTTTTACTTTTCTAATCGCAAATCCTTCTCAAGCAAAATCAAGGGCTAAATCAACTAAAGTTTGTTTAAGTATAATTTAGCTTTGCAATCACAAAATTTGTGGATTTTTGTTTTCCAATGATTTTAAACTTTTAAATTTGTATGCTCTGTATTCAGGATGAATTTGAATCTTTAATTGGAATTTGCAAGCGACACCAACTTAACATGAACCTAACTTCTGTGATGTTTTAGTTTGGTCATTTCTAGTTTATATGTGTAGAGCAGTTGTATTCGACTAATCTTCCATCTTAATTGTGTGTGGAAACTACCAACCAGAAGTTGTAGTCATTTCATTTTACTCTCCTTCAGAATGATGGGTGCTTAAATTTTTGTACTTATGCTGAATGCTTCTAATTTTCCATTCTAAATTTCGTTAATTGATTTGTTAATATACATAAACATGGTTTTATGGTTGTAGGATTTCAGTTTTGCTTCCACTGTTGCAGTGAGGTATAATGTGATACTGACAGTGTTTTTATGGCTTGTTGCCTATAAAATTGGAATTTCTTTGTAAATGGTAGTAAAAAATTTGACATGCAGCATTTATATTACATACATACGTTCATTTGTTTGATGATTTAACTGCTTAAATTTTCTTTTATACTATCATGATAATAGGCACATGCAGCATAGAATCACTAGATCTTCAACTACCTTGTTTTTAGCATAATTTAGATCATTTCACACAAGCATTCTTATTCCTTGTTATTATATCATGCTCTTATCTAATATGTTTGAAAGTTTACCATGCTCTTATCTAACAGTTTACCATTATCTAATATGTTTGAAAGCTGTGTAACAGTTTGACAGTACTACATCAGATTAGTTTTAAAAGAATTGACCAAAATGCTTACGATGCATGTGACCATGGTAGGGGCTAATAACCGCAACATTCTCCCTTTCCTTAAAGTAATGCAATATTAATTTATAACAGCACAGGTTATCTTAAAGTAATGCAAGATTATTATTTTTAGTAGAATATAAAGTAATGCAAGACATGTTGCATTGACTCTCCAGTTTGGATTTGTTGTCGAATGCTGCTCTTTTACATCATATAATATTATGTCTAGCATTTGTGGGGCAATGGAACAATTACTCCACTCTAAATGTTTATTTATATGCCAAAATAATAATAGTACACACTATTTGGCAGCAGAAAACATAACAGAGAAGTTTATATGCAATTGTGAAAGGAAAGATGTAAAATGGCTATTTTAAATGTAAAAATTATAATATTTTACTAGAAATATAAATGTGTATACGATGGTAATTCTGAATTTGAATCTTATTTTGAGAACTTTGACTGAATTTGAATCGTTGTGTCATTTTTTTCCGTAATATTTTATTGTATGTGATTTTGCTCCATTCATATAAGAAATGACATTGAATCAATAATCTTTATTTTCATAATGAATTAGGTGATCCACGAGTTTTTGCTAATGTCAGAACCTACCTCGAGAGATTGGATCAGAATTCGACATAGGAACACAAACGAATATATACAAGGTGTTCTATATTTTATGAATTTCATGAAGCGTCATTCACCACCTGATTTTGAAATATGCTGTTGTCCTTGTATAAAGTGTAGAAATTCTAAAAAATTGCCTTTTGAAATAGTTGAGATGCACTTAATTCTTTGTGGTATGGATCCAGCATACGATGAATGGTTTTTTCATGGCGAAAGTAATGGCATTGAAGTAATGGTCAATCCTACACCCCATATTGTCAATGATGATTTCGTGTCTCATCAATTTCAAGAGGAAAACCCAATAGAAGGTGGTCTTGGAAATCTTGTTGATGATGTATATGGATTATCTCATGGTGCACAAGCAACTTTTGGTGGAAACCATGAAAAAAAGTATAATGAATACAAAAGAAAAGCAAGTGAAAAATTATATCCTTCTTGTGAAGATGGTCTTACAACATTAAGTGTCCTCATAGAGCTTCATGGCTTGAAAAAAGAATTCAACTGGTCAGGAAACAGTATGACCGAGTTGTTGAAGAGTTTGAAACTATGGCTTCCAAAGAAAAAATACACTACCCGATAAGTACCCTACAATGAAAAAAATATTAAAAGATCTAGGAATGAATGTAAAAGGAATACATGCTTGTGAAAATGATTGTATATTATTTTGGAAGGGGTATGAAGATGCATTGGAATGTCCGCACTGTAATACTTTGAGATTTAAAGTTAAAGAACATAGGAAAATAGTCGAAGTCACAAAACAACCAAGAAAAGTTTTGAAATATATTTTCCCATTATTCCTAGATTAACTAGGTTGTACACTGTACCTTCGATAGCTCGAAAAATGTTATGGCATAGTGAAGCAAAGCCTTCTTGGTACTCCATGCGCCATCCTATTGATTCGGCTGAATGGAGATCGCTTAAAAACAGATGGCCGAATTTTGCTACTAACGGAAGAAATGTTTGGCTTGGTATTGCTACTGATGGATTTAATCCTAGTGGAGCTCAATCTAATAGTTATAGTTGTTGGCCCGTGTACATGATCCCATATAATTTGCCCCCTTCATTATGTATGAAACTCGATTTTCAAATGTTATGTTTGTTGATTCTTGGACCTAGAGCACTAAACCAAGACATTGATGTATACTTAGAACCTCTAATGGATGAGTTAAAGCAGCTTTGGATAGGAGTGCCTGCATTTGACATGGATAAGAAAGAGCAATTTACACTGAGAGCGATGCTTTTGTGGGGAATTCATCACTTACCAGCATTTGGAAATTTATCTGGTTGTGTGACACATGGTTACAAAGCATGTCCGGTTTGTGCTACTGAGACCGAGTCAGAACTTATTGGTAATAAGATTGTTTATACAAAGTACAGAAGATTTTTGAATAATGGTCATCCATATAGAGCATTGAAACATGGATGGTACAAAGATGTAGAGCATAAGGAACCTCCCACACGATTGGTAGGATCGGCGCTTTTGGAAAAGCTTGCTCATATCAAATATGTATCGGGTAAAAAAAATTAAAACGTAAAGAATTTGATGATGGTAATGAAGATCATTTTGTAAATGAGAATGACAATGAAGAAAGACCAGCGTGGTATAAGAAGTCGATTCTTTTTACCTTAGAGTGTTGTAGTAGTCATAAAGTGCGACATACGATTGATGTGATGCATACTGAAAAGAATGTAGCGGAGCATCTTATTAACTTGTTTTCTGATAAGAAACAATCTTCCAAGTTTGCATTTAACAAGACTTACAAAATTCAATGCTGCCAAGTCTTAAAAGGTGCAAAGCTTCCATCATGCTTTTCAACAAAGATAGGCAATTTAGTCAACGTTCAACCACCTAGCTTGAGCATTAGAAAATCATATGATTATCATATCATTCTTCAATATTTTCTTCCAATCATGGTTCAACATGCCTATCCAAAATGTCGCGACTTAAGACGTGCAATTTTGCAAGTATGTTTATACTTCAAAATTATTTGTTTGAAGGTTTTAGTTCGAGAGCATGTCCAAGCTGCTAAAGATATGATTTCAGAGGCGTTAAGTGTGTTGGTTCACTACTTTCCTGCTTACTTCTTTGATATAAGCATATATCTAATGTTGCATTTAGCTGATCAAGCATTACTTTGTGGACCTGTTAATTATATATGGATGTATCCGTTTGAGAGGTACGATACATCTTCATAAAATTACTTGTTTTATATTTAAATATATATATATATATAAGGTAATATATTTTTTGTTTCTTGACTAGAGCTATGAAGGAGTGTAAGAACATACCAAGTAACAAGCGATATGTGGAAGGCTCAATATCCGAAGCGTATCTTGTTTCAGAATCTATTAGATATGCACTGGAATATATGCCAAATCCACGTATGGGTAATCATAGTTCTACACAACCGTCATTTTTGGATGAGAACGACAATGATATATTTGAATGTTCAGTTATGGAAGGCAAAAATATCAAGTTATCTAGTGTGCAACGTACGCGGATTTGAAGATGGATACTTTTCAGAATTGACATACCAGATCTAGATGATTATTATAGGTTTGTATTTTTTGTGCATTTCATAAGGTATAACATTATATTTATTGAGAATGTTACTTATAATTTGTAGCGAGTATCGGTTGTCCTTAAAGATGCTCAGCGTGGTAAAAAAAAAGACTACAGACAAAGGCGAAAGTGGTAGTACAATCTGAATTTAACGATTGGTTGCACAATAAGGTTTGTCGAACTTGCTTCCTAGTTCATAGTTTAATAATAAAAATAATAATGTTTAATATATTTTAGTGGATTTAATAGCTAATTGAAGAAAAAAGTATGGATTCAATGTTGTGGCGTTATGTTAGTGGACCACAATGGGAAGCTAGAACTCATCTTAAGTATAGAATCAATGGTTATATATTCTCTCCACAACATTATGATAACACATTATCAACCCAAAATAGTGGTGTTTGCATGAATGCGATTACAACATTTGTTGCAAGTGCAAAAGATTTAAATCCTATGGATGATGATACTACATGGTATGGTGTTATCAAAGAGATTATTGAAGTTGATTATTATGAATCTCAACATGTAGTATTCTATTGTGATTGGATCGATGTAGCAGATAAATCAAATAGGTGTAAGATTTGTAGTGACTCCAATTTGTTAATGCTGAATCTAAGGAAATTGAAAAGCAGTAGTGGAGAATATGACGAGCCCGTCATTCTATCGTCCGAAGCAAGTCAAGTCTTTTACATAAGCGACATGCATGATCCTAATTGGTCCATCGTACAACACTCGCCTAAGTGCATGACTGATAGCATAGATGATTATGAGATGCCAGTGAGCTTTCAATCTATTTTGAAGGAGCAGCCTAATTTAACTGCATTGTTGAAATGTATCGGATCAAAATAGACACATTTGATTGAACAATAATTATTTTGTTTATTTGTTATAATGTTGTATTGATTACTATACACTTGGGTATATTTCTCTATTGTTGAATATTTTTGAAGTTATTACACTTGTCTTGAATGCATCATATTAATGCTATGATTCAATCTTTTTGTGTATAATTGATACCTTTTACAAATATGAATTGGTATGAACAATAAATAAACATGTATTAAGCTTTTGCTATGTTCTCCATCTTGGATGAGCCATTATCCAACAAATTTTCTTTTATGCTTTAATATGCATTCATCGTCTTTAAATTATTTGCATTGTAGAATGTCAGGCAATTGTAATACCACGTCACTACATACAAATGACACAGAGGAAGTTGATGTTCCTCCTCCCCCTCCAAATAAAAAGTACTCAATAACTGTGGACTTAGAAGGTGAAAAAGGCAGTGATGCAAAAAAATGGGCCTCTCGTTATGGTGTTTTGCTTCGTTCTCTCATTTCGATTGGTTATAAAGGATGGAATGATGTAGATGTTGTTTTCAAAGATAGCCTGTGGAAAGCACTAATGGTACGTAACTGTTTATTCGTAATATATTTAACTATTTATTCGTAACTGTTTATACTTCATTATGCTTGAATCTGTTTTGTCTGGTTCATCTACAACTTTTTTTTTTGTACTCTTGCCCTTTTTGTTTAGCTGTTGTGTCTTACTACCTTGGTACACTTTGGTTATCGTTTCAGTTGTTGTGCATCTCTGTTGGTTTGCTTAGTCTGGACCTTGAATAGCCTGAATATGTATATGTATACATATGTTTAAACCTTGCCTTGTTATGCCATCTCTGGTGTCTCTCTTGTACATGTTCATTCTGCCTGATATATACCCTTCTATTTTGTTCCCAAAAACTATTTGATTAATTTTTAACAACAGACAAGTGAACTAAAAAGTAATTAACACAGAGAATTGCAATTTTGCATACAATAACTACGGAAACCACACGCATTCAATGTTCCAAAAGTTTGCATATAAGTTCGGTTTCAAAATGTTTTAGGTCATAGCCTTTAGCAATCGCAGTAGCATGCTGTTGTCACTATAGTCTCATTAATGCAAAGTTTTGTTATTTTGCGAGTAGCATGTTGTTGCATTAAGTTTTTAAAATCGTAAAATAGAAAACTTAATGGTATATTTTAGTCAACTAAAGAGTAGCTAAGTCAAACAGTGAGGTATGGACAAATGATGAAATAACAAGAATGAAAACACATAGTCTTAACGCTTTACAAAAATAACAATGATTAAAGAAACACATGAGCTATAGATAAATAACGAGCGCCGGTCAATTTTGCTTTCATATGTGAACAATGTTTCTTACAATAATTGCAGTAAAGACCGAAAACAATAAAAATATACCTCCAAAATAATGAGACTACAAAATTGTCTCTCCTCTGCCTTTTTTATGTATCCAAGCTGCATAGAAGAGGTTAGGAACCAAATTATGTTTAAAATATTGATGATGCTAAAAGTTTAAAGATCAAATAACGTCATTAACTTTTTAGGTCTCTCATTCAACACAAACCGCTGTCTACTCCATCCATTTTTCATATTTTCTCCATTGAATAACAAAAAATTGACATTGTTATTTGATTTTTTTGTTTCAACAGAAAGAGTTTGACTTGAATATCGACCCCATGGTAGCTAGACCAATATTGGAGAAGAAGTTTTCACAACGTTATCGAACATTCAAAGCAACGGTACGTCAGAGATTCCTCAAAAAAGATGGACAACTCATGTCCAAACATGTTGCACTTAATAGTCATCCTAATGACGTTGATAAAGTATGGTGGCAGAGGTTTGTTGACATCGAATATAGTGACAAGAAAATGAAACAATGCAAGACAAATTCCGAAAACAAGGCCAAAAGTACTCTAACTCATACATTGGGAAGGAAACCTTATCTTAGACTATATGAAGAATTGGTATGTAAAAACATTTTTAGGTTAATATTTCAGTGACAAAAATATACTTTATGAAATTATTCAAATGCAGGCAGCTGAGAATCCAGGACAGAAGATCACACGTATAGTGGCATGGAAAGTGGCTCATACAGGTAGAAAAACGGGAAAGGTGATTCCATGTGCTGTCGAAAAATTTGTAAGTACTTCAACATCTATTCAAGACTGTTTCGGTAACTGTAAGTATTGCCTATTGTATTTGAGAATTGGATTTGAGAATATGCACTTCTCTTAATAATACAGAGGTACAATAATTACCATGTTCTTGAGTTTACAGTTTTGATCACCCTTCAGTTCTTTGTATCATGAAGTTTACAGTTTAAGGCTTGTTTATGCTTCATTTTGATGTTGAAAAATAACTATCAGGTTTGAAATCTACAAATGCTAATTAATTAAGTTGAACAATGAAAAAATAAAAATGCACTTGATGAAACCAGTTTGCAGTTTGCACCTCCACACTTCCATGGACAGTTGGAGTTCTTCTTAAAATCTGAGTACGATACTCAATTTTAAATCTGAGTACAAACTATACTCAGTTTTAAAAACCGAGTGCAAAATTGAGTACTCAGTTTTAAAACCGAGTACAAACCCCGGTTTTAAAATCTAGACATTGTACAATACTCAATGCATTGTGCTTTGAATTAACAGCAAGTGCTTTGAATTAACCTTGATCATAAAATATTTACTTGTACTTTCATCACTAATTAAAAAATACAAATTTTCACTAGCATAGTACTTAGTTGATTGCTTTATTTTTGTTTTGTTTTTTGTTACATATATAAGCTTCACAGTTATGAACATCCCATGGTTATTTGTGCTATATCAGTTATATTAGTTTAGTTAGTTCAATCATATCATATTTTTAGCTGCAAAAAGTTTTATCATTTTTTGTATACGGGATCAGACTTGAGAATTAGCATCATTATCTGCATTTACAAAATTATAAACTACCCCAAATTTGAATGATTAATGCCAGAAAATGATATCTGCTAATTGGAAAAATAAATGAATAAGCAAACTATCTAACAACATGCAAAGATAAGAAAACCAATTTATGTTAGATAGATAAAGATTAAATAATGTTTGATGAAATCCAATATTCATACATTGGGTAGCTTGTATGTATTTTACGTTAGATAGAGCTTTTATTTACGTATGACTATCAATATTATTGATGTTGGAAGAGCATATATGTATAGTATAATAGAAGCACTTATTGAGATATATTTGCAGAGAGCATATAAGTAGAACCCCACCCCTTGCAAGCAGTATCGACCTATAATTAGTATGGTCCTGCTTTTTAGATTGTGCTCTCTTTCTCATAAAAGATTCATATATGATTGTTCATTTAAGATTTACACATTTAAGCCTGAAAAAAATGGTTGCATGGTTAATGTAAAATTGAAACGTAAGAGGTGCTAATTCCATTTTTCATGACAAGTAATGGTTCAGCTTAAAATGTAATATAAGATTTATTCAAACTGTGTTGGTTTATGTTAAGTATGAGTGTGTTTTTTTACTGTTAAAGTAGTTAAGATGATTTTGTTGCTCTGTTTGGGAAGAAAAATTGAACTGAGTTTTGCTGGGCTGAGGAAACATAATGCATAAAACAAGATCTTGCAAGGTGGCAAATTTTGAGATTGTTACTTCTAATAGCTTTGATGTATTAAGGGCCTTGGATGATCTAGACATAAATTCCGATCTATTACAGCAGGATAGGGTAGATTATGGTGTCATGGTCAGCTATTTAAATGATAAATTGGAGGATGAAAATGGTTGTAGGAATATTGTTATTTCAGATGATGATATTGGAGTTTTGTGTTGTGATACTGACAATGTGCACAGGGACAATCAAACTAGTTCCAATGTAGATTCAAGTGTGCACAGTGATACTGAAATGGAAGATGCAAATGGAAATGTTATCATCATCAGATGTTTAGATGATGAAATAGTAGTGAAAGATGATAGTAGGAATGTTATTACTTGTGATGGAGTTGATGAAGAACAGTGATACTGAAATGGAAGATGCAAATGGAAATGTTGTCATGGTCAACTGTTTAAATAATGAAATGGTAGTGAAAGATGATAGTAGGAATGTTATTATTTGTGATATAATCGATGAAGAATCACACTGTCTAGTTGCTAATGCATAGAGTATCTCAAAACACTCATGTTGCTTCAATTGTGCACACCATAAATATCTATGTAGTTGTTGCTCTGTTTGGGAAGAAAACCTGAACTAAGTTTTGATTCAGAAACACCCAATTGGTCGATTGTGTTCTAATATTATTGAGATATAATAGATTAACATAGTTAGAAGTTGCAAAGTCTTTGACAATTGGCATAATCAGTGTAGATAAGTTAATGAAGGGTGAATTCAACTTGTTAAATTCATCACACATTCAACTGTATTAGCATACTAACAGTAGAAGTTAGGCAAAAATACATACAAGCTGCCCAATGATATGAAAACTAATTGTAGGTTAGAACACGGTTACTCGCTGCTATTTCTCTAAATACAGGATATAGAAATCGATGCTCATAAATTTTCCAACATATTAAATTTTCAAAGTTATGACAGAGATTACTATTTGAATATATGCAAGCTCAAGCTTGCGACTTTCGCAAGCTCGGGCAGTTTAAGCCTTAATTAAATAATGGCAACATACCACTATAGTTTATATTCCCATAGAAAAAAGTTATTTATATGATTGAACTTGTTTTTATAGTTTATCTTATGCATTATAGTTTATCTCCTCCATATTTTGTTTTACAGTATTCATAATTTGACAGGAATTTTTTTTACAGTATTCACATGTTCATCATTTTCTATCAACCAATATGCAAGATATTAATAGTATATTCTTTAGTTTATGCTTTTACTTTATTTAATATGCAAAATATTTCCAAGTTCAACTTTTGTTTATAATTTATTTGGGTATTATGCAGGCATTAGTTGAAGCAGCGGAGGAAAGACAAAAGGAAAACTCTAGTGTCAATGGTAGCAATGGAAGTAGAAGTTTTGAAGATTTTGAGAATGATCACATTGCTGAAGTGTTTGGAAAGGAGAAAAAAAAAATATTATCGTGCAATTATCTCTACATCGACTATGAAGCAAGTGAAGCTTACACAAGCATTAAAAGCAATAGCTAATTTCAAGGAAGATGAAGATAGAAAATGGAAAGCAAAGATGGAGAACAATCAAAATAGACTAACCGAAGAATTTAGATCGATGCATGCGACTATGATGAGTATGCAACAAAGTTTGTTACAAATTATGAATCAGTTTGGAGAGAATGCGACACCAAGAAATGAAGTTGCTTCCAACAGTCAGCATGATAGTCCTAGAGGTAGCTTGGGTGTTCAATCCAATGGTGCTATTGGATCTTCCACAAGAGATAGGAAATCTGTAGTCTTATTGTCAGAAGAGTTGAAAGAGGTTGCTAAGGGCCATCTTGGGACACAGAAAATATGCCACCATAGAGAGGTGATGAATGGGGAAAGAGTTGTATGGGTGGAGAAAGTGTTTGATCCAGAAGCACCTATTTATGAAGCACCACAAAATGGTAATTACAAGCTATTTGATATAATTGATGGAGGTTTTGTTATTTGGCTTGAGTGTTGTGTTCGTTGTTTGTAGGATCTAGAATTTATTTTGAAGTAATGTTAGAAGTTGTAATATTTTGATTTCATACTCTTTAGTTATGTATGATGAACTTGTGAAATTTCGAATCTTCCTTTAATTTGTTGTCAAATATTGATGCAATTTAAGTTGTATGTTGGATGCGTAATTGCTTATTGTTATCGAAATTCTGTAATTTTTGATATGTATGTACCTACTGTATTATAATAGACAATTCTATAGTGTAAATGCTAGCAAAAATGCAGCTCTACATGGTTTGGTAGCTGTAACGAACATATTCGTTACTAAAGACGAAATTTGTAACGAGCATAGTCGTTACTATTGACGAAATTTGTGACGAACAGGTGCGTTACTAATGATGACATTTGTAACGGACAAGGTCGTGATAATTTAGAATGACAACCCCTTCTTCTACCATGAAAGGGAAAACTAAGTAACGGAAAATACCCGTTACAAACTGATGCAACTAATAACAAACTTTTTCGTTACAAAATTTTTGATTTCTAACGACAAAGTCCGATATATCTAATAACGGGTAGAGGCCGTTATGAATATTTGTAATGAAATACCTCACGCCTGTACCGCTCACGACAATATCAATTATAAATTTCATTTGTAACGACTATATTCATTACAAATACACCTTTTTGGTGTAGTGTTTATTTTTCCTTCTTTTATTTTATTTTCTTATCTACCTCATTAAGAATCCTCTCTTTTGAATGGTTTGAGTTAGACATGTGTGGTTTATTGAAAATCCCATAACATCTCTGAAGCCATTGCACTTACATTTTATTTTAGATTATTTGACTTAAATAAGATCTTTTAAATCTGACTCGAATGTTTTGTTTTCATTATGCTCGGGTCAGTCTGGGCTTTTCAGTGTATTGAAGACTATTTTATGGAGGATAAAGACGAAGATTAAGTATATTATTATAATTTATTATAATTATTCCTCTACAATATGTATTCCGCTGCATTATTTGTTTATTTCTGCTATATGTATAACTCTAATTTGAATTGTAAAAGTGTAATCACATGTTATTTGTAAAACAGCTTCATGAACTGTTTATTTGGTTATTATAATTGTCATTCTGCTGTGAGATTCTGTGTTTTTTTCCTTCTTTTATTTTATTTTCTTATCTACCTCATTAACAATCCTCTCTTTTGAATGGTTCGAGTTAGACATGCATGGTTTATTGTCGATTTAAACCGTCCAAAAAGGTGGGTCATTACATAACCACTATCACAATACATACCATTTATTTTCTATTATATATACTTTTAATTAAATTAATTAATTTATATAAGCACGTTATATCAAATGTATAATAGAAAGAAAACATCTTTATTGCGAACAAGATTGGTCAACGAGTTAGATATATGTAAAAAATTACATAATTTCCCTCTAGGGCATAACCCTAACTATATTAGTTACTTCCCTGTCACTAAGTTTGGAAATGACTAGAGGTGGGCAATGATATTTGGCCATTGGCAAGTGGCTGAAGTAGTAGATAGCGGGGCAATGTGTCGTTCCTCTATATAAAAGATTTTTTATGTAGTCATTTCAAAGTAGAACTGGGAAATTCATGCAACCAATGGTGACCAGTAAAATCCTAGAATAATTAGTCTTCACATGTGCAGTCAAGTCCCCGATATTGCCCCGATATATCCGCGATATATCCCGTAGCGGACTTTTCGGGCAACGATATTTCTATAAAGCGGCCTAATATAGCGGATCTGCTATTTTCCCTGATATTGCGGTAATAGTCCGCTATATTTCCAATTTTGCTGCCACGTTATATCCCCTTTTCTTATAAATAAGCATTTTGCTTGATGTCTTGCTTTTCAGTTTTATGGTAACTTAAAAGTTGATGTAACAATGATATACGTTGTTGGTTATTATAACTAGTTCTAACTTTTTAAGTGTCAACTTTGTTTATCTTTACTTTATTATAACTTGTTTTGTTTGGTGGGAAATAATAAGTAATACGTGTTCCTCTTTTTAATGTAGAATGTCCATCATTCCTCTTTTTAAAGTCGTCCGCTATATCCTGCTATATCCTCGATATATCTCTGCTACAACTTTTCGCACCTCAAACGTTATGGAGCGCATGGTGCTTTAACTGCATAGGTCTTCACTCGATATTTCAGTGAGTCTTCTCACTCGCATCTGCATTTAATTCATCGTTTGCTATTTATATAAATACATATCTCGATTAGATTACATAGTTTGAATGAATTGAATGCATTTACTCAGTTGAATAGTTTATAAATAATTATTGAACTGGTTCAATAAATTATTTGATTAGAATTTGTATAGTTGTATGATATTGGATATGTTTTGGTTGATTGATGAGGCTTTGTGTTGTTGGATGTCCCAAATGCAAAGGAGATGTTGCCCATTTGCGTTTCTATTTGTATAATTTATTTATATTGTGTGTATAGTATCGATGGCCGACATACAAAATAATTCGACTCAGCCATATGATGGAAAGTATATTGATGATTATTGATGAAATTGGAGTATTTTGCTCTTTAATTCATATTTTTGGACGTTCGATTGATTTTCTTGTTTAAATATTTTTGAAAGCTTCGAATAAATTGTTTTTGGTATTTTAAAATTAAATTGAAGTATGTTTATACATAAATATAATAAAATGATGTCCCGGAAGTTATTTTAGAGATAAAAGCTGTTTCAAAAATAGAAAATATTTTATTTCCAACTATATGAGTAAAAAGTGAAGATTTTGAATTATTTTCTATGGTTTAGAATAAATATAATTTATTTTGTAACTTATGAATTTAGTTTGACATAATACTTAATTTAAAAAAAAATATGAAATGTATTTAAAGTAACATTAGATGAGTTTCAATATGAACTGTTAGAGATTTTAACTATTATTATTTTATTTTATAGATATTTAAACACTTGTTTTAAATGTTGAAGAAATATTTTGTTGAACATTATTATTTCAAGGTTTGACTTAAAATTTCGATTTTATGTATAATTTCAACACCTTCTAATTTCTCATTTCCTATACCGTCTCGGTATGGTAAATGATTGACCATTGATATAGATTTGATTGGTGATTTTAATATGATATGGTGATGACACCCGTCCATTTGAGTTTATGAGATTTTATTCTGTATGAAGAGAAATCTGAATAAACGGTTTAGTGATACCGTTTGAATTGGGACTTTTGGTAACACTTTTTGGTTATTCTATGGACTTGTTATAAAAAATATTGAAGGGCGTGTGTTGTGTGTAAGCTCTGAATAAATGAAATAGTAACACTCATTGGTATGGGACGCTGTTGTGCTATTTATTCAGTAATTCTTTACTCATGAATGACACTTATACGGGGGTATGTTGTATGTGCGACCCGCTACGGTAACTATTTGTAGAGGCTACTTATTAGCCACATAGTTTTCATTCATTGTGTGTCAGTCTACCTTCGTCCAGCTCCCTTTATGTTGTGATTAACCATTATCCACTCTGGCAGCCCGCTCGTGGGGTCATGCCCCAGATCCATGACACCATTATTGTTTTTGGTATTTGATGCACATCATGAGATCGGTAGTTGGCTGCCTCTTGTATCGCATAGGCCAGCGGTCATTTACCATTAGGGGCACATGTCGGTAGTAGTAGCCAAAGGTGCTGCATGTTGTTGAGCCTATGGTAGATCATTGTCACGATACTAAGAAGGGAGAGGTAATGGTAACCGATGACTATAGGCACCACACCATAATCATGTATTAGAAACGGTTTATAACCGTTGCTTACACCATTACCAACGGTTAAAAACCGTTTCTAATAACGGAGTGGTAAACTTTAGCAACGGTAACTAACCGTTGTTTTTTGATCATAAGCAACGGTTTTAAACCGTTGCTTAATGTCCATAAAGCAACGGTTATTGCCCGTTGTTTATTTACAAATAGCAACGGTAATTAACCGTTTCTTTTAGATCATAAGCAACGGTTTTAAACCGTTTCTTAGTGTCTATAAAGCAACGGGTATTTCCCGTTGTGTTATCGTAAATAGCAACGGGTTTTAGCCGTTCCATTTGAGCCATAATTCCATGGCCTTTACTCATAACCAAACGGGCAGAAACCGTTGTTATGTACTATATTACAACGGTTCTTACCCGTTGTAATTCTGTCCGTTTGAAAAAAAAAATATAGGCATTAAAAGCATTAGTCATGACACAGTATTATCATACATTTACAAACAGCTACCAGACATACAATTACAAACAGCTACCCGACATACAAATACAGTGCTACCAGACATACAATTACAAACAGCTACATAAGTCATGACACAGTATTATCACAGTGTTATTACATAACATATAATAATAGCATCCATCGTCCTAAGTTTGAAGATAACAGTATTTTCACCATACATATGATAACAACACTTAACTTGAGCAGTCTAAGATAATTCACACAAGCATACGTTCTTAATACAGCGTTCATTTACATGCTCAAACAGCTTTCCTCGTAACCAGGCCTTCCATGCAGCTGCAAAATGAATAAACATGAGTTAGCATTAAACTAACCTATACATATAAATGTTAAAACCCAACGCATTCTGGTTACTGAATCATATATAACATGAAATACAAGAGAACATAAAATGGTATTAATAGTTTAAAGGTTATAAATTAAGAGATTTTACTAGACTGCACATAAGAAAACATGTTTCCTATGATGTCCAAGGATCAATCAGTTTCAGGTTATGATTAAATTAAGACTGATATGAAACAACAAAGTGCATACTAAAATTGAAACAACAAAGCCCCAAACTTCCAGTCCACTTTCAAATTAAGACTGAATTCTTAAAAGTTTGATACTCATGCTCCAAAAATATTTCAGTTTGTAATAACTGGCCATACATCAGCATGCTACATATCAGACAATGGTTTTAGGTGCTTCAAACACTTCAACTCATTGGTACAACTACAACAGAACATTGCTCGTGCAGTCTATCTAGTCTTAATAGTCCAACTTACCTGATCAACCCTATTGCCACAACTCCTGATTCTATCAATTTACTACTGACCAGTCATGTGTTTCAGCAACTATGATGTGTGCTTTCATCAGAAATCACTCCTACATGACGTTTGTTCATTGTTGTTTTAGCTACAATTTTCAGTATGGTATACTATTTAAAATCCTGTACACATGGAAATATGGAACCTAGATTGTACCAGTAAACAATTTAATCATAACGTTCTTGTTACATGGGTAATTTTAAGCCAAGTAATTCTAATTAAGATATCATTTGCTTTACATAAAACGAATATAAATAACTAATCTAAATATCTGTTACTACTTGCATTCGAGAAAGCAGACATAGAACAAAAATGACGCAACGAAGCCATTACGTGGTTTGAATCCAAATCAGGTTTACATATAAATTATTTCATGTTTACATATATGAAATGAACCAAGATTGGCTACATCCACAAATTTTGGTCAATGTACAGGCAATCGAAGTGAACCTAAATAGTTTAATCAACATAAGCATACTACTCATTTTGATCAAATTAGTCATAATTTCTGATTTAAAAGGTACAAAGTAGGCTAATTCAAATTGACTGAAATTCACAACAACTACTCTCAAATTATTTAGCAACCCAAATTTACTAATCAAATATAATTATGTATAGAACAGTCTTGTAAGAAAATGTACCAGTGCTCTTTCGTTTGGACACCTGAATGTAAGTACAATAGAAGCTGCCTGCACATAAATCAAAGAAATTCCATAAGCAATAGTGAAAACTCAACATACTTCGCCATAATAAAGATAAAACAAATATGATTGATATCGTATCAATAAAGATAAAACAAATACATATTACAAGATATATTAATCATGCTCAAGTAAGTAATACAAAAATAGTCTTAGATGAGTAAACATTCTGAGAAATTTTAGAAGTGAGATCTTGTTATAGAATACGTTTTCAATTGCCATCAGATTTAGAAGACTTCATCCAATAAGCTCTACGCGATGGCAACACATGGCTCGCGTCATTTACAAAATTTAATTTACCCAATAATAGTTATCTACAATTACTACTAAACAATTATTTATCATCGATTAATAATCAACTACCAATCGAATAATATCACTAGTTGATATTATCCTACAACAATCAACTCAATCAACTACCAATCAAATAATATCCCTACTGGTTATTATTTTTCACAATCAATCTTATTTTTAACACTAGCACTAAACTAGTGAATGTGACAACTAGTGAATGATTCAACCGAACATATATATCAAAATAAAAGGACTGATAATTAAGGAATCCACATACTACAAATCAATCTTTTGCTTCTTCTGATATAAAACCAAATGAAGCCAAATAAAACCAAAATCGAATACTGTAAATAAATAAAACATGTAACACATAATCTAGCATGCATGTACAACATATAAATAAATAGTAATCATGCATGCATGTACAACATATAAATAAATTAGACAAATGATATAAAACTTTTATTTAAGGGAATTAAATGGTAAACTAAACTTTTATCTAAGAAACCACTAAAATAAACAAAAACAACAGAACCACGGGAAGAACAGAAACTGAGGGTGGAGAAACTAATGATGAAAACAGATTTTGTCATATTAAAATCTTTGACTTGGTGAATTCTTGAATGTATCATGTATGGGATTAAGTTCATGTTAGGTTTGCTTTTACATCATGATTCTGAAAACAGATTCTGGGTTACTAATTTGTACTTACAAATTAATTATGGCGATTATGAATTTCTTTTTTTTTTTGTACATCTGAATACTTGTAATCCTTTGGATTGACAGTGGCAATTAATCACCAAATGAGACGTATTCAGATACGAAAATTTATCACCAAATTGCATAATTAATAATTTAGAAGCAGTTTACAATTGGTACCAATACGTATTCAATGTACGTGATCAATCCAGTTAGATGTACCTAATTAACTAATACCTGATACCAATACGTATTCAGATGTACCAAATTAACTAATAGAATTCACTTTGATAACTTTAGAAGCTGAAATCAATTTAAGTGCAATAGTTTAGAATGATATTAAGTACATCTGAATATGTGTAGACGTTTAATGCATCATCAAAATATAAAATACACATAATTTAGTAATTGATTTGAGTAGCAAACTTAATAAATAAAAAAGCAGAAAATCAAATTTGGGTACTAATTAATGATAATTAAATAATTCATGCATACAAATTCTGTAAGCAAATTAAAACTGCTAATAAAATCATTCAATCCTAACAATTTAAGTAACCTAAATTTTGACCTAGCCATTCAACTCGTCCTAATACTCAAGCCCTAATCAGTCCCACTGCAATTTCACAATTTCAGTAAGCGAAACGACTTACTCGCCGCGATTGGTGGCACGCTCCTTCCTTGATTGGCACGCCGCGATTGATTGGCACGCTCCTTCCTTGATTGGCACGCTCGGCAGCAACCTGCTCCTCGAAGTGGTCTTAGCTCTGGCTCTTTCGGAAGAGGCGGAGGTGGTGGAGATATTTTGGGGCGAAATCGATTAATTTAGGTCGAATGGGGAAATAATTTGGGACGAGAAATGTTTCGTGGTTTGTTGTAAACATTATGGCGCAAAGGTACTAAATTATACCGCCAGAAATTAGCACAATATAAACGACGGTTAAATCCCGTCGCTAAAAGAAAAGAAACGGGCAAAACGTATGGCGCCAAAGGTGAAATTTCCCTCCAAGTTGCTAAATACATAACAACGGTTAAAACCCGTTGTATTTTAACAACGGGAAATTACCGTTGCTAATTAGGCGGAAGGCTTGTTGTAAAATTCAGCTTTTGGTGTAGTGAGGAGTCGTGTCATATGGACCACGTTGGCTCCTGGAGCAAGCAGACGTGATATCACTATCTCGTTTGATTCCAGTGTATATGGAGGTATGTGGGTAGTAGATATACATATATTATGTATATATGAGATTATGCCAGATATTATGTCCGGAGTATAGTCGACCCCATATCCTTCTTAAGCAGATGACCTACTTATTATTCATTATATTTGGACATTGTTTCGAGCTGGTTCAAAAATTTCTTTTTGATTTCTGTGATTTGATGATGATAATTTATAATGTGAGATTGAGAGATTCATTTGGGCATTGCTTCACCCTTCCCTGACTGTACTTGATGATATCTCATGTATTGTGGATCTTGAATTTGATGATGATTTTGATATGGATGGTTCACCCATTTGTTGTGGTTTCCATAATTGTTGATTAATAAGCTTTTATATGGGTAATGACATATTTATACTAGGTTTTGTGGTTCTAATGTATATGATATTTAGATTGTTTTAGATAACATTATTATTATTATTATTATTATTATTATATTTATTTATATCTAGTACATACAGAGTTTCTTATGATTATTGACATTGGATTTACATATAGTCTGACCCGTTTATTATTTATATAATAATAGGGTCAGTCTGAGACATATCAGGAACAGAGACGTTGAGACCAGATTGTATTATTTAGGCATAGAGGAGATTAGTTTTTCAGTATAGTTATATATTAATTTGTATTTTATAGACTCATGTATGTATATGACTTGGTAATGTATATTATACTATATATTGTATATTATCGCTACGATCGACTCTGTGATCTATATTATTACTACATTATGTCTTGTTCCACCCTGAAGGCACATGTTTTTATTGCTTTGTGCGGATACTATGTAAGTATAGGTGGGTTATTCATTCGGTATTTTAATACGTACTAGTGTTAGCCTAAGGGGATATTCATGTGTGTACCCCAAATTGCCTTATTCTCCGTATTGTCCAACAGTATTACTATGGGTATAGAGGTGGTGTGTTACAAAAATTTAAAGCATTCAACACTTTCAGATCTCACAGTATAAGGAAATAAAATAAAGCAATGAAAATAATCCTGCTCAGCTAACAGTCTCAATAACATGGTCCATACAATAATATCTCCAAACATAGAGTCTGATAAATAGAAATAACTTAATGCTAAATAGAGTACGTGGAGAGTAAAAGTAAATAAATCTAATTCTAAGCCTGGCCTCCTCCCCCATGCATCGTATCTAGGTCAAATGACCAACTGGTTTAGCCTCATGTAGTGGGTACAAAGGGGAAGAAAATGAGTGGATAAGATAAAGTTTGGTGAATGAATTGCAGTACTAGTATGGTTTCACAAGAAATTAACTTCATTTATAACCTACATGACCTAGCGTAACATCCCATAAAATTAAACCTAAAATTTAATAAATAGAAATTAAATTAAATATAATAAGGGTATAAATGGAGCTTTCACAACGTCCGAATTTGGCTATGAAACTTGCACTATTACGTTCATAGTTCTAAATAATTTTCATATATATAGTTTTGCAAATAGAGTTTATATGTAAATGTTGTTAAAGTTTAAAGATCTGAAACAGAAAATAAACAAATTATACAAAAGGAATTATTTCCTTCTGGGAAACTATCACCGATCAACAAGCTTAATTGGACTAGTCGACCATTAGTGGCTGACCACTCCAAACTGAGCGGTTGACCGCTTAGGCACCATCGTCTTAGAAAAACCTAGATTAATTGGTCCAAATTTAATTTAATTAAAAATCAACAGCTGTGGTGAGTTCTTGCACCTATAAATAGAAGTTTAACTTGACAGTAAGAACCCTAATCTAATCCTGTACGCCCCAAAATTCTGTCTCTTCCAAAACTCTCCGCTTCTCCTCAAATTAACCAATTTTTCAAAAAAAAATAAAAGATTAAATAAAGATTAAAATCAAAGATTAGAAAGTAGAGGAGACAACCAAATTGAAAAGAAAATCAAACTAAAGGGAGAAGTCAACAAATCAATGCGAAGGTGATTCAAGGTGAATTAAGAGGGAAAAAGCTTATACAAGGTGAATAGGTTGATTAATGAAATATAAGGATTAACAAGTAATTTGATTTATTTATATATCTATTTGATTTTGGAATTTATTTGATTTGAATTTAAAATGGGAAGTTTTTTTAATATAGAGCTTAATTTAATTGCAATTATATGGAGATAAAAGTTGATTTGCTTATCATTGAAATCTAGGATAACTTTATTTAATAGTTATAAGTATATATAAATTGATTGTTTTGAAGTAATGTTGAGATATGATTTAAATTGACTTTACTTGATTTTAATATGGATACACTATTTATTCGATTTGAATTGAATTTGAGATTTAAAATGTTTATATCCTATTGATTTCATCCTGAATTGATTTTGGATATACATATGTGATTATAAAAGATATTTGTTAAGTCAAAACTGTATAAATGAAGTTATAGATTAAACACGAAAATCATTGGAATTACATGTAGGATTGTCGACTTGAACGATAGGTGAAATCTGGATACAAACTAGAAATATTGTCACTGTTGGACAAAATTGTGTTTACTACAATGAACAATTTGTAATTAACTGTGAGGATCAGTTACTTTGACTTTTGGAAATCGACATTAATACATTCTCGATATTCACATGTCGTAAATCCAAGTGTCGGAGAAGTGGATTCTCAAGGGTAATAAAGAAAACAAAGACAAAACAGAATCTCACATATATTATTTCAATATAAACTTATAATAGAAATTCAAATACATTTATCAGAGTTCAAAAATGGACCGTTATAAATTTCTGTCCTTACAAAGACGGAATACAATACTACTCAAGTGTGGTGAAAACAATCTTCAGAAAATCTTCTAATTCCCTACTTCGAGCTCCATCTGGATTTTTTTCTAAACTAAACCTGACTACTAGGCTGGCTGGGAAAATTTAAGGCAATCAAAGTTTAAGGAAAAGGAAAATAAACTCGGAGTTAGTCATGAGACTGGGGTAAGAACACAAAATACGCATTTTGAAACAAAAAAGTCTCTCAAAAGACCACACCGCACATAAACACGAAACGGGTTCTTACCTTGTGATAACCAAATCTTTATTACGTAAAAATAAGCGATATTATTTTTAATGACATTTCTTTGAAAACATTTGCAAATAAACTTATTCATCTTAGCCAATATTGTTATATTGATTAAATTCCAGCATATTAGCCACAAAGTGGGTTCTACAAACAAAATTGCAAGCAATTATTGGAGAATGGATTTCTATACAAATGACTAGGTGAAGAGACTACCTTCCGATAGTACATCTCTAGAGGAATGTACCATGGCCTACATAACATCTTCACCTATACCAACACAAGACCAGCCTACCTCTTCCTTGATAGTACCGAATATGTCATCACCTCGGTCGTTACCTACCTATCCGAAGGCCCTCATTGCATACATCCACAATAATTTAAAATTCAAACATCATAGAAAGAATAGATATATCTAGAAGGGATGATCATATCCTAATGGTTGTGAACCATATAGCTTTGCGGCATCTACCATGTTTCGGTAATCTCCAAATGTGAGGCCTGAGGTCACGATTACCTTTCACATTGCATATTTCACTTTGAATGTCACGCTGCCATTCCTTGGTCACGCAACTGATTTCTACAAATTTATAACTTCTGAGCACATACATCTCAAGAAAGGGTGTGAAATGCAAGGTCCGACATTCATCTATACAAGTTGTCCAGGAATAGGACAAACCGAATGCACACTCCTACCACATGCCGTCGGGAGTTACCACTAGGATTAGTAGCGAGAAGTACTTAAAACCAAAAGAGTTTCAGAAATGAATAGACCATAACTACTTTAGCATTTGGGAGCTAACCAGAATTATCAACAAGCAGTCCTTTCACCCCGAAGATCTTCGGTCTTCATCCTTCATTTTCTTATCAGGTCTTTATTTTTCAAACACGTATATTAGTTCGAAGTAGTTTTTGGATAAGAATTTCCCTAAACCCGACCCCGGTTCCTTTGAACCAATCATTGATAAAAATATATTCCATGAATAGGAAATCATTCTTTAATTAATTAAGTTCTCTTTTATTAAAATCTCTTTTGGAGATATATATTTGTAAAACATTCTTTTCGGTGTATATGGAATCATTAGACTTCTCTTATCGAATCCTTTGATAATTTTAAACCCTTTTTTAAACTTGGAAAAATTCAAAATCACTTCATTTTTCAGTTAGGAAAATATTTCCAAATCATTTCATTTAAATCTTAACAAAGATTCCTTAATTTGAAACTAATAATTTAGATTTAGTTAAAACCATGTTACGTTGGATGTTAATCCCAAAAACAATAAAATATAAAGTGAACAAAATTTATAGATTATTCTACTCAATTTAATTCCCGTATCCAACAAATACTGTCGGCGGAATAATAGCGAAATCACCTTTCAACCATGAATAGTACGAGTTCCATCTTCGGGTTTTAACGCCGAGTATAAGAAGATCATCTCTGTATATCAGAGTTGTATTTATTTTAAATCTCAAAAATTTAATCTTTTTATACTTAACTCATTTCCGACATTTCGACCTTATCTATCTCTCGCCAAGGGAAGAGGCAAGGTGAGCCAAGGCACTGGTTGCTTCTGAACATCTCCTTAGTTTAAGCACCTTACATCTATATCTCACGAATAGAAAAATCCAGTCCACTCGTTGGCTTTTAGGGCCAAGATTAAACCACTTTATTTGTGATAGCATTTCTTAAATCATTTATTTAAACTTTTTTAAATAAATTATAAAACTCCCATATAATCATTAAAGCATAGAATTATTCATTTGAAAATATTTGAAAAAGATTAGAAAAGAATTGTTAAGTTCAAGGTTATATTTCAAAGTTTATGGAAAAGTGCTGCAGAAAGTGCTTTTTTAAAGCTATGTTGATCAGAACTACTTTTTGTCATTTGGAAATTCATTTTTATAATTCAAATCACTTTCAAACATTTTAAAAGATTTTTAGTTTTTAGAATTTATTTCATATTTTTAAACAATTTCATGGATTCCTAACCGCAAAACCGTGACTTTTCCAAAAACTTGTTTACTCGTATTTCAAAATCAATTTATCAAAATCTCGATTTTCTTTATTCGTTGGAAAACTACGAATATAATAGTTCAGAAACTTTTTATCTCAAAGAATTCTGAGCTAAGTTCCATTCTATAAACTCATTTGACTCTTATGGTGCGAAATTGCGAACTGTCATTATACAACGTGCCTGTTTTTGACTAAGTTTTCAAGTGTCATTCAAACTTCACCAAAACACTTTTATGTGTTTATAAAACCTTTTAAACTCGTTTTTAAACCATTTTAAAGAGGTTTAACATTCCACATACACCAATTTATTAAATAAAGGAAAGTGATTTCCTTTGTGCTTATCGACATGTATTTCCGTGACTTGAATATATATCCAACATTTATATTAAATAACCATCATCGACAATCATAATCAAACATATATAACATCTAATAGCATATAATACTATAGTTTAGGAGTTTTCGCCTTCATTTTTTCTTCGAGGCTAGTCTAAAATCGGCCATAGCTCCACTACGTTCGAATTGAAGTCAGTGAAATCGAGCTTGAGATCCTTAAGAAGGCCCGGTATAGCCTTGAAGATGGAGTAGCTCACGGCCTTGGCAGGGGAGAACATGGTCAGAGGAGAACGTGGTCATGGATTTGATAGGAGGAATGGAGGAGATTCTTTTATTGAAGTGGAAATGATAACTTACGTGTATTATATGATTTTAAATTTCTTTTGCTAAATATTTTGCCATAATTTTGTCAAGCATGGAAGCCAAGCTTGAAGTGGTGAAGAATATGATAAAAATATGCTTAAAAGTATGAGAAAATGGGTGGGTATTTATAAGAGAAAATTTGGAATAAAATGTCTAAAGAAAAAATTACTAAAATGCCCTTAGCCCACACTCCTCCTAAATTCCTAGCGCACGGCTTCCCCTAGGACTTGTAATGGTGAGGTGAGGTGATGTTGTGATGATAGTGTTGAAAAGTTGAGTTGAAGTTTGCTTTTTGGGTGCTTAAATGCTAAGTCTTTGGAAATTATTTAATTATTTTGTAATATGTGATTTTTTAAGTGTTCATGTGCACACATATATGTTTTCATGTGCACGTGACATATACATGCATGTTTGTGCATAAGAGTGTAACAACACTTCAAATGACTTTGAACAACTTTTGTTTGTTAAATCGTTGAAAACTGGGACACTGATTATCGGTCACATTTTCACCTGTTAATTAACGTACATATATTTATAAACAAAATTTAAAAATAAATTTTTATCATTATAAACAAATTAAAATGATAATATTGGAAATATAAAACCATATAAATTAATATTAAAAAGTATTTATAATAATTACTATTATACCTATAAAGTGATATTGATTTTTTCCTTATATTCTCAAATCAAATACATATCTTTATAAAACCATTAAAATAATTTACTATAACTTTATAACCATTTAAAATGAATTATTATCATTTAAGAACAGTTATTTGAGTAATCATAATAGTCATCAAATCTCAATTAAATTTAAATAAATTAAATATTATATTTAAGGGCATTACTAAAAAATTGTCATAAATGCATTTAATTTTCAAAAATAAAATAAAATAATTTATTGCCTATTCCTATTCAATTATAAAAATAAGTGTATGGATCTAGCTTTGTATACGGCGTTTAATGATTATAGAGATATTTATCGGTAAAATGATTTTTGGCCATTTTATCGATTTAGATTTCTTAGAAAATATTTTGTATCAGAATAAGCTTACTAATACTTATTATCGCTCATAATAATATTATTTGTGTTATCAACCTTTTATTTGAATAAATTTCAAAATAAATATAATTTATTAAAGTGATAAATTAGCAGGTCGTTACGTTAACAGAGAATGAACGATAGTTAAAAAAAAATTAAACCTACTCCAACTTGTCGACAGGCCCACTAGAGCAGATCGGCCGCTCCAGTGACCAATGGTCGATCAGTTTAAAGGCGTAGTCGGAACCTCGGCCTAAGGCGCAGCATATAAGTATTTTAATATATAACTTATAAATGGATGTTAGTATAAGTAGTTAAATTAATTCCCTAAGTTAACAAATCTAGGACGTTACAAGACCGAATAGATGTGCACGCTGATAATGAGGCCTAAACACTATTTATTCGGCATAGTCGATATTCGACTATAACAATTCTATCCCAAATTGCACTCACAAAAGGTTCTATGGTGTATGTACAACACTAACAATGATGCCTGGAGTAGTATGTGGCCTGACCTAACGGAAGATTTCTTGGTATGCACACAATGAGGACATGATACTGTTGTTGTTGTTACCATTGAGAGTTGACACGGAAGTAGCAGACTCTAAGATGTTTTGGCACAAGTCAGCATTGCGGGCTCCATCTCAATGCATAAATACGATACATGTTTTCATAATTGGGAATGTAGTTCTAAAGTATATATTGTAGGTGCATTTAAAAATTATATCTCTTAGGTTAATGGAACCAACCTTAGTAAGTAGCTCACAAACACAAGTAGGATACCCTTGGTCATACAGATTATAACTGAAGTAAATTGCCTGCGACCACCATATATTTTAGTAATACAACTCATTCACCAGACTTTTGTCTGACCCACCTCCTCCATTTTCCCCTACCGCAGGAAGACGGGACAGCAGTTGATTTGGCATACCACATGGAGAAAGTAACTAAGCATAGGAGGTCCATCATTCTTCGTTATTCCTCATGTAGCTATTTATTGTAGCAAATGTCTATCAGAGGTTATATTGTACATTGGAAACATTGTATATGAACTAAGTATTTTTGGAGACTGTTTTCTTGAAATACCTATTTTAAGTGCTTATATTTTAATTCCTGCTACTATGAGATCTGAAAGTCTGAAATGTTTTAGATATTATCTTAGTCTTTATATTATTTTTAAAACCAACAGCTTGTACTTCTTGGCACAATGCAAGATCTAAAGTTACCCAAGGCTTTGATTTTGGCGTGTCCGAAGGTGCAGGTTGCTATATGTGGTATCAAAGCTTAAGTTTTGGATTCTTTAGGTATTAGGTACCTATTGAGAGAACGTACTTGTATATTTTGGAAAGGTTTTGCAAAAAGTTTTTCCATAGGGTTTCAAAAATGTATATATATGAAAATATTTTCAAAGGTTCTACATATATAAAAATATAATACAAAAAATGTATTCGCTTTATTCTAATTTAATACGTCGGAAGGAAAGTTGCTAATAACTCCTAATCACAATTAGTGAGAATGAGTAAGTTTGCTAGGAATGGCTCAGAGGAGGTAAATAAGATTCTTCGCTTGAGCATCCTTATATGGTTCCGTCAGTATCTGCAAGTGTGGGTAAAATCTGAGCCTAACCTAACGGAGGAAGCACAGTTGTAATTTTCTAACATGTATATTTAATAATACACAACACCTTATACATTTTGACTCATAAGGTAGTTGTTCGCTTACACACACAAATAATTGCGAGTTAAATAAATGTTAAGGTTATTAGATAACAGTTGAGATGAAAAATAAACCCTTTACATTTATTATGATTTAGTCCATAAAGGAAAGCTAGTAGAGATTTCTTATACCAACTAGCAGTAGCAAGTAAATTATGGATTAAAGGGGTAAGTGGAAGAAGATTAGTACCATTGGACCCATATAATAAAATTATGATGTGTTGAGGCATAAAGGGAACATGAAAGAAGGACTTTACAAACTTAGAGCAAATCTCCCCAGTTAGAGTGGAAATCCTATGCTTATATAGGTAGTAGTTGCAAAGACTCCATTTGACCGAAATATATATTAGAGTTGGACAGTATATTGGAAAATAAACTTAATTAAATCATCTTTGAAGAAGAGGGATGGAAACCTTATAAGCATTATTAGGTGTACTCGGACTTGTGTAAGTTAGGTTCCTTTTATCTACTCCACTTTAGGCAATAAATCAGCGGAAATGTTTTCTAAAAGTTAAAATGGTAGATGTCTGATATTTGTAAAGGAAAAATAAGTTGGGTTATGGTTTTCTATGAAATGATTAGACAAACTTTATGAAATTTATTTAAAAAGCAGAACTAAAAGAATTTGAAAAAAAGCAATTTTCAGTAACTTCTTAAAAGTTTTTTTATTTAGGCACATTTTTGCACTTACCCTTGATGGTACTTTGCTTTTGATAATGATACTTTTGAAAAGAAAATTGTGAAGTGTGTAAACCTAGTTTTTGATTCTCTTTTATAAGTAAGAAATGATCATTGCTTGAAAATGTATTTTATAAATATTTCTATTGCGGTTTAAAATAAAAATAATAGTTTAAAATACACTTTTGCAAAAATTTCTTATCTTCAAAGAAGAAGTTTAGATAGATAAGTTTATATGAGCACTTTTCTAAGTTAAGCTGAACCGTTTGGAAACTTACTAGTCTTGGAAATTTAATTAATGAATATATCATGATTTTTGTAAAAAAAGGAAAAGTCTGTTAAAATTAAATAGAAGATTTTACAGTTTTGAAAGCTTACTAGTTTTGTAGAAATGATGTTAATAGCAAAGATTTTGAAAAAAGAGAGTAAATAAAGTGTAAGTATTATTATGATTATGTAACAACGCACCTCGAAACCTAGAACATACATGTTACATGTAAAATGGATGTTACATATATCCACAACTAGGTCTTTACAACTTGAAAAAGCTATGTCGACACCCAAATACGATTTAATACGGCTATTGGGTTGGTGACAACTTGGTATTTTAAACTCAAGGAGTTAACTACATTTGTATCTGTTATTGTACGTGGGTTCTACTCAACTTGCCCAAAATACCTACTATCGTTGCATCTCTCTTTTGCTCTTGCCCAATGTGGTCCAATAATGCTAGCCTAACATCCATTACTACCAAATAGTCTAGAGGGGGTTCTAAAAATATTTTAAAAAATAAAAAGTACACACTCTTACGTATACCTATCCATATTAATTGGGTAACCTGAGCTATGATACCAAATGAAACAACCCACCTCGAAACTGGCCTAAATTTTGACCCAATAAAAGCCTATCAAACCTTAGGCACATTCTAAAGTTGAATGTTGTTTGGTAAACTTGATACAATGAATAATATACAGAGCTATGAATGAATTGTTGGAAATGGGCTAACCCGTAGTAGAAGTTATGGGTGAATTTCAAATATTTCTTTTCCATTATTGGATCTTTATTGGGCCTATGAAGTCTAATTTATTTAGAATATTTCTAAATTTTATTTAAATAAATTCTTTTATTTTATTTAAATTTATACATAATATATTTTTATGTTATGATATATATATATATATATATATATTTGTGTGTATGCATGTGTAACATATATATCCGTGCAAGGTATAACATACCCGTTTATGGATGTTGGGATTTACATTGCAATGGACACGTTAACCCATCCATTATGCAAATATATTATCCAAATATATATGTGTGCGTGTGTGTTGTTATTTATATATAGATATTATAAGTACACGCACACCCACACGCGCACACGCATATAATATAGGTTTGTTTAAATAATTTTATATAACTATATAAGTACATGCATACATACGTATGTATGTGTAAATATATATATATATATATATATATGTATGTATGTATGTATGTATCTATTCATATAAATAAAATATTAATATTGAATATACATATTATATCATAGACTTATTTAAATACCAAGAAATTATTTATAAATATTATAATTTTTTAAAATCGTGAACAATACATATATATACAAATCTATTAATAATTTTTTAAATGTTAATATATGCAAATATATGCATAATAAATTTATATATATTTTTGTGTGTGTGTTAATAAAATACTTAAAAATATTTTGATATGTAAGAAAGACCAAATCTTGTTCACGACTCGGTAAATGTAATTTATTTTTATTTTTATTTTAAAGTATATTTTATTTAAATATCCATTCAAATATTATTAAAATATTAATTAGAAATTCATTATGAAATTTTATTTTGAATTTTAGAATTCTAGTAAATCCTAAATGATATTTTAAGCTTTGAAATTCTTTTCCACAATCTTTCGGTTTAATAATAATTTCTTATTTTCGAGTGCAAATTTAAAATTAATCTAAAAATAATTTTTTTCCTTTTTGGGAGCATCTTTACTGATAATATTATTTTATAAAATATTATTTTTATAATATATTTGAATTAATATAATTGATTTATGTAATAAATTAATTTAAATAATAGTTTAAAAATAACAATAATATATATATATATATATATAATAGTTTACCATTGTCGAAATTATCACACCCTTAATTCTTTATATACAAAATTATTTGACTGTATTTGACTAAAGTATGACGTTATAACTAATTATAAACTATATTTATCTATTTAAATAATATATATAAATTCAATAAAATGAATTTTTTTAATTATAGAGCCGTATTGACCTAAGTTGTTAACAATAAAAATTATATGTATAGACACAAACACACATATACATATAACCAAACAGTTTTTTGACAATATTATTTGCATACCAGAATCGTCACCTAACCTACAATGGATAATATATGTATATAATAAAATATTGCAATTGCACATAAATAATTATATTATGATTAGTAATATACCTCACTTCAAATGTCTTGAAACACACCTTAAAATGATGATATCTGCCCCTTGAAACCATTTTTGATTCAGTAGAGTGTCAGTCTATGAACTATTGACCATCGGATATCGGATCACAACTAGATTGATTTGATTTGAGCTCTAGAAAGAGAGTGAAGACCATAAGGGGATTTCGGCAAGCAAATGTATGGGGATAAATGCTCAAAAGGTCAATCTCAAATGGAGAAAGAGATGCTTAAATAGATGAAGAAAAGGAGAGAATTTGGGATCTCATTTGTTATTTAATCTCCTTTAATTTGAGCCATCCAAAATCTAGCCATCTCTATCCATATTAGAGCCACCTATGCCCCCAATTATGGCCATACATACTGACCCTTCTAATGAGTCATGAATCCATATATGGTCCAAATAAATATTTTGCATTTTAAATCTAATTTAAAATGCTTAATGATATCATATATCAATTAATATATTTGTAACTTTTATAAATATATTTAATATATTTTTATCAAATCAAATTTAACATTTCATTAGTTTTAATTAATTTATAACAATTATAGGTTAATTAAATTGTTTGGATAAAGAATAATTCATCGATTCGGTTGTGTGACTCGTCTGATGTAAATTTGGTCAGTAATTAATATCGAAGTATTTGAATATTAATGTTCACACGTCACTTAGCAGGTGGTGTGACATTTTGGCCAAGTTCATTGCTTATTTTGTTTCGGTAATATCCAAGTTTATTTTATTAAGGGTCGCCCGATTGTGACTTTTATTTACACCAATTATCTTCACCAAAACTGTATCACTTTAAACGTATGGAATTTAGTAATGGTCAAAATTCCAATATCGTTCATATTCAACTCTACAGTCCAAACATAAAAGTCTTTGGTTCAATAATAATGATTATTATTAACCGAAATGCTCTGGCCACAGAATTTGACTTTGAGTTGACTTCGGTTGACCGTGATATTAACCTTATATAACTGAGGAGACGAATCCTCTCTTGAATAATGCTTCACTTCCAATGCTTCACTCAACCTAACCATAGTCACTCGATGGACGTCGTGCCATGATTTGACTATAATTAAAGCAGAGCTTTCATTTTAAAGATTGATAGTTTCTCAAGTCAAGAGAAATGTGCAAATCAGTCATACTGATATTTTCTGTTTGACCTTATTTATTTAACCAAACCATCGAGTGAGTCATTCCATAGTTATCCAACAATTATCAGTACGTAACCCCTTGGTGCCTCCAACAGCCACGAGTAATACACTGCCCAACATTTGGAAAGCGTTGTGTACCCTAGTCTCAATGGATATATCGATATCAAATCTCGATACATCTTGAGTAGGAATATTTAAAATGATATATTTATTTTCGTTGTAATAAATTACTCACAGTTACAACACTTTGTAACTACTATCACCAAACATACCATTTATGAATTTTCTATTAAGTATACTTTTAATTAAATTAATTAATTAGTATAACACATTATATCAAGTATACAATAGAAAGAAAATACCCTTTATTTCAAACAAGATTGGTTTTAAATATATGTAACAAATTACATAACTGCCCCTAGAACATACCTCTGATTCTATCAATCTCCCACTTGCACTTAGGTTCAATTATGGATTCTTATTCCAAATTCTTCAGTCGGTTTCATCAAAACCAAAGGCCGGTTCCTCAGTGAACGGGTATGTTATTATGTTTTAATTATCTACTCTATCAATCAATTCTCTCCGATGCTGATGAACAACCTTTATCATGTTGAAGAATTTGGAGTATGTCTCTTGACTTTCAGTGAGCTCTAAGTTCTGTTATGAACTACATAGTGACATTGTTATTATATAACAATATTACGGGATTCTCAACATTTGGAATCATACTCAATTCAATTATAAATTTATGCATATACATTGCTTTTATTGCGGCAGGTGATGTACTTAGCCCTTTTCATTGAATCGACCACAGTCTTTCATTAAGAACATTCCTAATTTAAAGATTCTTAACTTGAATTTATTATGGACACATTATACACAATATCACTTATAAAGTTTGAGTCCGTACGCTCTTTTAAAAGGAGTTCGTTGTTTCTGTATGCATTTCTTTGTTATTTCATAAATACACGAGAACATTACAGACTACTATTTAGTAAAATCTATTTGGATTTTATATTTGCATGATGTATCAAATAAATAAAAAAAATCATGATATCGTAGACCACATAACATGTGTGATAATTTCTACTGCAAATGCATAAAGAATACATCTTATATGTTACTTATTAAACAATTTAATAACATGTCCTGGCATATTGTTTTAGGATATTCCTAATATGTTTTATACTTAATATAAAAGATATCATTTACAAATCCAACATCGAGTATTAAAACAACTAAAGCTGATTCTAACACAAATACATTGTTAACAATAAGCAATGTGTTGTTTACTTATGGTTTAAAATATCTATATACCTTTTTAACTTTGTTTCTTATGAGCATATGCTTCATCTGCATTTTGATTGACAATCAAACCATTTGATATTTTTATCAAAGCATTTGTTCAATTTTGATGCTTGTCAAACGACACTTTCATATCTGTTCCTGGATCATATCCAAAATGTCATGAACTCAATATTACTCCTACCGACTTCAAGGCACTTTAGTTATCATATGTAAATAGTTTATTTGAATCATAATCTAGAATTTTTTGTTTCAACACATACGTACCAAAACATAAGTTCTTACTATGTGATAATTTTATGAGTACAATTCAATCCTACTTGAGCACATCGAACGGTGAATCTGTTGCATTAATTTCAGAAATTGAAATTTATGGTATTATTCTTATCAATGTGGCTCACTATATACCAAATGCATATGTGTCTCTCTTAAATATACATTTGTGGCCAATGGATCATAAGCCTTTGGATACAACTTTTATAATCGTATTTTGATTATGTACTTGGAATCTATTTCGGATTTGTGCATCATACAATATCCTAGAGTTAATACTCTTAATGGTTTAATTGATTGTCAAGGATTATCTATTCTTGACATTGACAAGAAACTCATAGTTTCTCTTCAAAGTACAAGAATACTTATTAGATATTCTAATGTGCTATGTTCATTCAGGTTTTGTTAATTTCATTTTATCTCTTGCAATCAGTTTTATCCTTGGATCATATCCAAATCCATGTTACACCGATAATTTCAAGAAATTCCTTCTCTACGAAGTTGGTATTTCTTGAAATAACAATTGTTTCTTAGTGCAATGGAATATGTATTCATAAATCACTTAATGAAATGTCATATATATAAAGCTGATTTGGTTTTAATTTACAAAACTTATGTTCAAAACATAAGTTGGTCATTCAACGACAGTCGTCCCAAACTCCTTTATGGGCATCTCATACAAGATCCCTCACGAACCATTATTACATGTAGTCTTTTCACTCGCACAACCTGCCAACTCCTTATCCTAGGATGTGTTAGGGTTTCTTATAAATCCTTATCTCGTATGGTCTTGTAAACTATCCTTTGGACGATATTAATTTTAACCTTGTGTACTACTCCTACGTATACACCTTATAGAAAGAGTTTAACTCAACTTCACTAATCATTATTCGTGCTTTGTCTGACATAGTTCAATCACTCCTTGTCAATACATCATTATGTATTATAGGGAGGAGTGGCTTTTTGTAACAACCGCCTTTCACTCCAAAGAAAGACGCATCATTAAGAAGAAAGAAAGGGATAGAAAAAGAGAAAAGAAAGAAAAGAAGAAACAGACAACATCATCATCTCACAGCGGAAGGAATAAATTATATTATATCACATAAAAACTTTACATAGTATCATATACATCAGAGTTTTACAGCAAATACAACACAAACTAGACAGTTATAAACATTTGTCTAGCGATTACAATTAAGTATATCAGAGAAAGCAGATACAAATCAAACACAGCGGAACCACTATATATATATTTACTCGCTGAAGCCTCCAACTCCATTATCTCCTCCAGAACTCGTCAAAGCCATCCTGAATCACTTGACTACTCATACGAAATATGAGTACCCAAGAGTTTAATAAAACAGAAAATAAACACTCGGGTCAGACAGGGGTCTAGTGTGAGTAAACGGGTTTAAAAGTTGCTTAACTTTAGAAAATCCTTTGAAAACAAAAGGTATCACATAAGACTTCCCACACATAAACATGGAAAAGTTTTTACCTTACGCTAACCAAAACATTTGATAGGAAATCCAGTGATATTATAATAGTGTCTAGGGTTTTCAAAATAAAATACAGAAATAGCTGGAATGCTTACATCTCACGTTCCAACATAGTTGGGCACAATCAAAACCGTACAGGCACTTATTGGATTTTGGATTCCATCAATGGCAGGGCTACTACGGTACCGCCCGTCACAGTACGTGGCCTAGATCACAGTACCGAGGAGTACGCCCTCTCCCTTGCAACACAAGGCCGGAACCATTCCTTACTGAACAGTTCCGAACAAGACCACCCCGACGGTTGGAGCTCACAACCGTCCATACAGCCGAATAAAAGGGACCTCTAGACAGGGGTAAATCTCACTCTCCAGTGGGGGCTACCCACGAAGCCTTGTTGCACCTTCCCTGTTTTATCCATTCCCGGTTGATGAGGCTTGAGGCTACAATTACTTTTAGAGAACACATCTATCTTAGAATGCTCATCGTCCACCTGACGATGTTCTGAAAGCATTCAATCCATACAAGTTCGTTCTGGGTTCGAACGAAACCGAAGGCATTATCTCGTTATACTCATTTTTTGAATCACCCTCAGAGTTAACGACGATAACCCTTGCACTCTAAATCACCATCTCGAACCTATAAGTACTATTCCGTCAAACTCATTACGGAATCACCCACAGAGTTATACTGACGTATAGTTCTTATACCTCGAGTCTTCACTTGCTCCACTTGGATTAACGTTCTAACATTTAATTGGAATCGATGTGGTTTTCGGATATCCAAATATGGAAACCCGATCCCGGTCTCACCGAAACCAAACGCCATTTTAATGTCCAAGTTGTACTTAAGGGTTTTAACCAATTAACTCATTTCATTGGCATCTATTTCACACAGATAGATAAACTACATTCTCAATAGATAATCACATTCTCATCATAAACAGATAATCTATATCATCATCACAAACAGATAATCATCACACTCAGATAATCCATCACAAACCATCATACTTTAACCAAACATCCATATCCTATAGATACCACTCCTCTTATTTCTGAGATCACAATCATCCAATCAATAACATCCATAAGCAATGATTTATTAACCATCAATTATAATTAATTTAAAATGAATTAAATTAATTAATTCTATCTCTAATTAATTTAAAATAAATTAAATGAATTATCCATCTATAAATCCTGCTTAATATCCATTAATTAATTAACCCAGTTAATTAATCATTCACTAAGTATTTAACTTGATTAAGCACCTTTGATTAATCCCCCTCTAATTACGATATGTAATTAGTCTTTAATTAATTTTATAAAATTAATTAACTTTAATCATAAGTAATTAACATTTAATTACTTAATTTATTAATTAACTATAATTAATTATATTTATCCTTAATTAATTACAATTAATTAATCACTTAATTAATTAATTATTTCTTAATTAAACAATTCTTAATTACATCATTAATTATATTAATCGATGATCTCTAATTAATATTTAAATTAATTACTCAATTAAAATTAATTACATTTAGTAATTAATCTAATCATAAATCACCTTGATTAATATTCAATTCAGTAATTAACTATCTTAATTACTCATTAATAAATTAGTTATCCAATAATTGATTATCTTTATTAATTAATTCCTTGATTAATTACAAAAGTAATTATCTAAATTACTATATTAAAATAAATCACCTTTCCCTAATTACATTCTAGTAATTATCAATTATCACTTCTCTAAGAAATCCTGCTCCATAAATTACATTAAGTAATTATTATCATTAAATTATTAAATTATTTATTAAATTAATTAAACTAAATTAATTAATTTAAACAAAACACATTATCAGAATTAATTACAATAAGTAATTTATCCCTTAATTACTTTTTGTAAAGTAATTATACTTAACAAATTACAATTGATTATATTCAATTAATTAATTCATCAAAATTAATTACATTAACTAATTATTTAATTATCCTTAGATAATTATCTTATTTAATTAACAACATTTTCATTAATTACTTACTTAAGAGAATTTAATCTTAGATTAATTATTCATTAATCATCTCTAATTATAAATTAATCCAAACATTAATTAAAATCAATTAAACAAGTAAATTCTTAAATTATCTTAATTATTTCCAAATTAATCCATTTACTTATTAATGACTTATTAATTATTCAGATGTATTTAAACCAATACACTCCTAAATTAAATTCAACTTCCATTTAAAAATTTAAGATTTAAAAATGTTTAACCATATAAACATTATCCAAATTTAAATTACTTTATAAACCTAAAGGTAAAGAACTATCATTATTATACAAGAAAAGTTTAAAAATCTAAATTACTTAATTTTACTAAAGAAATCAAGCCTTTTTTTTAATAGATAAATTATTTTAACTTTTCAATTTAAAGTTAAACATTTCATAATTTTATTTCAATATTTAAAGGAAAGAATTATTTTAAATTTAAACCTTTATTTGAAATCAAATTTATTTTAAATCTACTTTTAAAACATTGAATCTGTCCAATATTTAAAAAGTTTCAAAACTGTTTTGAATTCAAACTGGTTTCAAAGTAAAACTGAAATCATATTTAAACTTGATTTCAAAACTAAATTTAAATCTTGCTTAAAATTTAAAATTTTCATTTTTAAAAATTTGAATTCAAAAGTACACTTGAATCCAATTCAAACTTACACCTGAATTTAAGTCCTTGTTTAAAAAATTGAATTCCCTTCAAAATTTAAAAAAAACAAAACTGTTCAGGTTTTCAACCTGTACTCAACAAAACCCGAGACCACAACAAAAGCACTTCGAGCTAAAACCCTACCCTCTTCGAGTCACAACACAATCTGCACGAGAGAATCTTCGAGTCACCAAAACCCTGCGCAACCCAAAGTTCACCAGAGTCAAATATACACTGTGCATATGCACCAGTGCTCCGGCGGCTTCCAGCTACCTTCACCAACCCCTCCAAGACGCCGTCCATCCCTCAACTTGATAACGACCATCAACAAACCCTCTGTAGCTTGAAACTAGAATCAAGCAGAATCAAACAACCTGGAATGCTTCACCAAAATACATACCCAAACCTGTCAACTCTCGCGACGACCCACTCCGACCATCTGATGATCTTCAACTCCGTCCATTGCTCCACCTACGGTCCCTCTTCCCAATCCCAAAATATGGCAACACTCGGTGAAACAAAGGAATTAAAAATCAACAAAATCTCCTTCCCCGAGAAACTAGGGCTAGAAACCTGTAAATAACCATTGCCGTCGCTACCCACTTCTAATCAACTACTTGGTATTTTTCCCTCACTTCCCAGTCAACACTCCACCTCCAGGCAGAATTCCAGTTTCTAAAATCTATTATATGATCAGATAATCCCAAAAACTCAAATTCTGTACAATCCCTAATTTCTAACTCCTCAGATGATTTAAAAACGTGATGCTTGTTTTAGTATTCATGTTTTTAAACATGCATTCAAGTTTTAATCTTGATTGAATAATTAAAGATGTTGATAACCTTACCTTTGAAAATAATATCTGTCATAATTGATTTTCAGAAGTAACAGATTGAATTTAACTGAATTAAAATTTACAAACCCAAATCTATGCTAAACAAACACAATTTGTTCACATAATAATCTCTAACTAAGATTCAAACATATGGAAATGGATTTGTATTTAAAAATCCTAGTTAAGAACAGAAGTAGGTCTGTTAGAAGATTTGCATCACACCTATATGCATATTCAAGAATGTACACAGAACATCATCACACAACAGTCAAATAAGCATACTCAATTCTATCAGAACTCATGCACAGATAAATTTAAAACAACCTATAAATTGTGAGGTTGCTTACTAAAAAGAAAGAACAATGCAGTTTTTTTTTATTTACCATTGTTTTGATTTTCTTATTTGAAAAACATTTTGAATTAAAATTTGAGTTCTGGAAACCTTATTAGCTTGATTTTTAAAAGAAAGAAACTATTTTTAAAATAGAAATTTACTCACCTATCCATTGAAGAGGAAGAAAGCAATCCAGATGCAATTCATTTCTTGGAGCCCGATTTGCATTTGCATTGATTAAATGTTGAATCTGTGTTTTTAGCTTCCATTTGATACGGAATTTACTTGTTGATGTTGGATTAAAACTGCATGCTTTCCCATTTTCTTTGCTAGGGCTGAAATCTTTACAGATTTCAGATTGAATTTTTGTTTGCAGATTTAAACAGAATTTGTAATTGGGTTTTCTTTTGCAGATTTGGGTTTTGCAGATCTTATACAGTTTTGAGATTTGCAGAATTTTGATTGAATTTGGGTTGTAGATTTTAGAGTAAATTTGGATTTTCAGTTTCTTAAATCTGATTTTAGATTCTCCATACAAGATAAAGTGTTTGAAATAAAAAGATTTGTTAAGTTCTTATCTAAAATAATTAATTCAATAATGATTTAGTATTGCCACTTGTTACTTAAGTATGAAGATTAATTACAAGTGTCCACTTAAAAATATGAATGCTTAACACATGTATGATTTTAATATAAAGATAAATTTCTTTGTTTATAAATGTTTTTAAATTCTTCTAAAACATTTCTAATTTTAATTTAAGATGTTTTATATGTTTCATTTATATTTATTCTTTAAATGATTACAAATGAATTACCTTTACATATTTTAATGTTTGCTTGAATATTTTTAAAAATTATTTTTAAAGCTAATTTTTAAAAGAGAAAATTTTAAAAGAAAAAGGAATGTTGAATTATATTTTATTCCGAAGTTTTCAAACCAAAATACTATACTCTAATTATAAGTAAACTAAGTTTATTTCAAAACAATTTTAAGATAAAACAAAATAAACTTTTATTATAAAATACAATTTTTAACTATTATATATTTATAACAAAATATTTACTTTAATTTCTTTTTTGAAAATATAAGATAGATTTATAAATTGACTTATGAAAAGTTTCAGTACTAATTTCAATTTAATTTAATCAATTCATAAATTATAAACCTATATATATTATAAATTTGAAAAGATCCTTTATTAAATTTAAATTTAAAATTAAAATCAAAACTCCTATTTACAATGTATACACGTATATACATTATAAATAAAATATTTTTAAATCAGCTTAGAAAGAAAATTTTATCATTTAAATATTTTTAACATTTTAAAACAATAAGATTCTCAAATTCAATTATTATTATTATAAATTTTGAAAAGAATATCATTTATCAAACTAAATAATTATAAATTTTCAAAAGAAAATTATGTTTGAATTAGATTATTAAATCAATATTCCACATTTTAAAATAATTATAAATGAAATTATTAAATAAATATTGCCCCAAATTTCCGGGACATCACACTTTTGAGACTAAATCTTTATTCATATTAGGTACATATCGGACTATTTCCTATATACTCACCCATTCAATCAAATCGAGTCATTTATGTTGCATGTTATATTATTTACTTTCAATTTGCATTATATTAGCTTATCATAGACTTATACATGTGCATCAATACACATGTACATGTTTGTGATAACTCCTTGATGAGTATGATAGGTATATGGAACTGTTTTGGTATTAATAGACTTACACTTGCATACATCTATATGTATCAATTCAAAGATCATCAACTCTTATGATGCTTCAACTAAATGGGTTCATAGCTCTTAATTGTTTGAGATACAATTAACTAGTATCATAAGATTCATAATCATACAATAAAATTTATTTCTCAAAACTACAGCTTGGTTTATAATTTCAAAATAATTGTAAATAAATTTGGGTACTTTAGTATTTTCAATGCATCACTTTTGTTGTGAGAACAAATATCACATTATAGTTTTTTTTTGAATTACCTAGAGAACCAAGCTTCGCTTGTAAACTCTAGGGAAGTATGTGCCTGCCAAACACATACTTCGAGTACTTATTACAGGGTTGTCAGTTTCGGGGCTCGAACTCGTGACCTTCGATCACGCAGTCCGGACCATCAACCAACTGCGCCAACCCTGTTGGCTATCACATTATAGTTTTATTGCATAACGAATATTCATAATATTCACATTGAAATATAACTATGTCTATTTTTTAGTCGACACCGGAAAATAGTCATTATTTCATAAATAATGTGTGGTAGGTTATACGACAGCTAGTTTACAACAGCTAGTTTACAACGAAGAGTTCTTCGATCAAATATCTTGAATTCAAAAAAAAAATTATAGAAATTTTTTTTTATATGAAAATTCATTTCGGAATAAATATCATATTTCTTGTTCCAGTGTTAAGTATCAATCATTACTTTTACGATTCTTGTTTCTGATGTTTCTTTATGAAGCAGAAGTGACAATTCACTCTCTTCATCTTAGTTGTATCTTAAAACGCATCTATTCTTATACATTCATTTTTCTTTCTAAAAGAGTCGAACCATTCAAAAGAAATCCCTTACTACAACATTATAATGAACTCTTTAAAAAATGCCTTTGATTATCCTTAACATTTGAGAACATCAAATATGATGCATCTTATGTAAACTGATCAAACTGACATTTCAGCGATCGAGCTCTTAGATCTATTTTATAATTTTGGTCCAGTGTAACATTTAACACAATATGATCTTTATTGTAATCAATCAAATTAAATACTCGGTATCGCAGTACGGTTTATTTGTTTGCTTCAAATGAACTAATTTCATCAAAGTATCGTACATTATGAACTATTGTCGTTTTCCACACAACATTTATATGCCATTTTATAAGGATTACATAGACAAAATATTCTATTATTTTTGAGTTTGGAATTGATAGAATGCAATACATAAATAAACATGTAAGTGACCAAATTACGAACGTATTTAGTAGTAGTAAAACTAGGTGCTTGCATGGGTGTTGAAACATTAACATTCAACAAGCCTTTATTAGTAAATATATGTTATATTTCTATTTGTCAATCTTCAATTCAGTTCATTTCAATATTTTAATTGATAAACATTTTATCAATTGTATTAAATGCACAAATTTATCAATATATATTATTATAGTATTATATATCATATGTTCTTACAACATTAGAAAGGTTAAATTTATCATTTCCTTTTTCAAATAAGGCTCTGACTAGTTTTAATGTTTCACCAAACCCTAAGAAAAAATAAGAAGTCTTTTGACTTCACTAGTAGGTGTTAGGACTCCTCCGTTTAGAAATTATGACCTTGAGTTTACTCAACAAATCATGGCTGGACGAACGGTGGATAACACCTTATCGGTTGTATCGTATACAACCCCTAACCCTTGGTACCTTGTCCTAATTTCACTTCGACTTGAATTTGATCAATAAATCAAAAAAAATTATTCACTTATACCTACCATATTGTGAAGGCCTAAGTATAGTATATGCATCCTGAGTTTGCTTAACAAATATAGTTATCTTGCCTCGTCTATTCAATATATTAATAATACTATACATAACATCCCTAGCTTGAATTTGCTTAACAACCAAGGAGCATACAATAATTTATTAATATATATAATTGTATGGTAGTGGATAACATTATACTGAAGATTCATAATCTTCAATATGTTATATTGAGTGACATCGACTTATGAAATAATGTATTTCTTATAAAATACCCTCGTGATTCAAGTGTCGGATACATCTGAAATTACCGTGTATATATATATATATTTACGTATGTATTTATTCTTTAAGTCTATTTAAGGTTTCTTAATGTTCCATCCTTAATTTATACATTCATATTATATAAGTTTTATTATTGTATAACTTTTATATTTCATACTACTTATATAATAATCTTATGTATAATATTATATTATTTAAATCTTATTTAATTGATTTAATTAATTAACATCTTAATTTTATACTATCTTAATATAACATTTATATTAAATATTTACTATATATTATAACTTTTATATTATAATACATATACCTCATATATGTGCATTTTTATTTAATTAATTAACTTTAATTTTTGTTTAATTAACCTTTAATTAATTTATTTAATTAAATTTTTTTAATTAAATTATACCAATTTTGAAACCATAAAGTATACATACATGTATACTTATGATATCTTAAACATTTTAAAATATCATAACATAAATCAAACATATATAATACATGTATATAATTTTTCATTAATTAACTTATTTAGTTAATTTATTTATTTTATTAATATTATTAATAAATTTCAAATTTCAAATATCAGTTTTAATATTTTCAAACGTTTTGAAAATTTTAAATTTAACTTTTAAATTTAAAATGTTATATTTTACTTTCTATTTTTTTTGAAAATTAGCCCAAATCCTAATTTAAATTTTGGCCTTTTCTATTAGGAACAACCATTGGGCTACGAGCTTAATAATTAACCCTAATATGGCTAATTTGGACAGCATAGGCTAGTGGGCACCAATACCAATATTTGAACTAGGCCAGCCCGTAGCGGAAGTTATAGGCGACTTTCAAAAAAATCCCTTATTGGACTTTATTGGGCCTACGAATTCTAATTTATTTAGAAAATTTTTAATTTTTATTTTAATAAATTCTTTTATTTTATTTAAATTTATGCATTATATAGTTTTACTTAATTTATGCTATGATATATATAGGTGTATGTGTGTTTGTCTTATACTTATATATGTGTGTGCGCATTTGTAACAGATCAATTGTGCAAGGTATAACATGCCCAGTTATAAATGATGAGATTTACATCACAATGGACGCCTTATCTCATCCAGTATGCAAATATATTATCCAAATATATGTATCTATTTATATACTATTATTTATAAATAAATATTATAAATATACATACATACATATATATAGTTTTGTTTGAATAATTTTATATAAGTATATAAGTACATATGTGTGTATGTATATTTATATGCAATCATAAGAATAAAATATTAATACTGAATATACATAGTTTATAGTAGACTTATTTAAATATAAAGAAATCAGTTATAAATATTTATAAAAATACTTTTTTTAAAACTATGAGCAACACACAAACACATATAGACACACAAATCTAATCCTGTTGCTAAATTTATTTTATCTAAATAAGCTAGCACTTAGTCTTAAATTTGTGGGAGCAGATTCTGTTGATAAATTCATGCCTATTGCTTGTTGTAACTCCATTTACAAGTGCATATCTAAAATAATTGCCTCCAGACTCAAATAGGTTCTTCTTAACCTTATTTCTCAGGTTGGGTTTCTGCCTAATAGAATCATTCTAGATAATGTTTTATTAGCCTATGAATTAATTAATGGATATAATAAATCTTACATCTCTCTGAAGCTTTACTTAAATTAGACATCAAAAGGCTTATGATTCTGAGCTATGGTTGGAATCTTGGCAATACGAATTTTCCTAGTCACTTTGTTACTTGGGTATATTCATGTATTTCAACAGCATCTTACTCTTTGAGTACCAATTCCAATCTAATTGGATACTTTTCTAGATTTAGAAGCATTAGGCAAGGGGACCTAATGTCCCCTTATATGTTTATTCTGGTTATGGAAGTGCGAACTCAAATGATAAACCAGGTCGCAATTAAGAAACAATTTGAGCTTCACCCAAAATGCAAAAACCTTAAGATCACTTCATTATTGGTTGCTGATGATTTGATAGTCTTCACTAATCCAACTGAGCAATCCTTGAATACCATCAATAGTATCTTGGATCAATTCCATTTGATCTCTGGCCTCCAAGTAAACTGTGATAAATACAATATTTTGCTTGTTCGAGCGTCTCCTCAAAATCAGGATAGTTCATGCAAAAATTTCAATCTCCAACCTTTTAGTAGTGACATGACTTATTTAGGCATTCCATTAACTACCCTAATTGCCTCCCCTTATTTAAGACAATAACTACTGGAATGTCTAGTTGGTTCAGTAGACATCTCAGTCAGGCTGGTAGACTGACCCTAATTAATTCCATTTGCACTGTTATGGTAGTTTACTGGAGCATATCATTTCTTCTTCCCATAGGCTAATTAAGCAGATTAAAAGGGTTATGGACCACTTCTAGTGGTCTAGAGACATGTACTCTAAGAAATCAGTTCCCATTGCATTTAAAAAAGTTGAAACTATTTTGAAATCAGGGGCCTTGGCTTTAAGAATATAGGCCTTTAGAACAAAGCAGCCATATCTAAACATTTCGACAATCACTTAAATAGGAAGGATAATATATGAGTGAAATGGCCTAGGAAATATTACTGGGGTAATGGTAACTTTTGGTTGATGTAACCTACTCCTCGTTATGGTTAGATATGGAGGAGTATTATGAAGTTAAGGGATTTATTTTTGCCTCTTATTTCATGCCATGCCATAATGTTTCCTTTTGGAATGAACCATGGGCTATTCAAGGATTGATACTCTCAAGACACAACTTATAATGAGATGCAACAAAATGGAATTCCTTCTCAGAAAAAACAAATGACTACATTCTAAATAGTGTCATTACTCTTCCCTATTGTAGTAATCCTAAGGTGAAAGAGATTCAAAATTCAATACCTAACATTAGCCTTAGCTATTCAACTACTATGTATATTTGGACTGTTAAGCTCTTGCCTCACTCTATAAATCAAGTTTTTTTAGCTATGAAGAATGATGTTGTTGGAAGACGTTTCAGGTGTTACAAAAGATTTTGGGTGTTAAACCGTTCTCAAAAGTTAAATTTCATGCTATGGAAAGTGATTAAAAATGGAATTCACACTTTATCTAACTTTAATTTGTTAGGTATGCTCATCACTAACTGCTATATTCTGCAAAACTTAAGAGGATACATTACATTTATTTTATTTTCAGATGCCCTATTATCCATGATCTCTGGAGTCGGGTCCTTTTGATGGGATGCTTGCATTCCCCCTGCTGGGATAGTAAACTAGAGTGAAACTACATCTTTAAGGCTACTAGATGGAAAAACGAGGAGGGTAGTGCTTTGCTTATAATTTTGAAGGTGTTTTTTTTAACATATAGAAAGAACACAATGTGAGATGCTTTGAAGCAAAGGGAAAAAGTGCAATGGAACTGTTTTTCATCATTAAGACCGAATTTAGAAGAGCCTTATCTAACTCCTCAATTATATTCGGTATGTTTACTATTGATGAATGAATATGATGGTTGGTGATTCATTTATGTTGTTATGTGTTTGAGCGTTTTTTGTTGTATATTTTTTCTTTTCTTTATTACCTTATTTATTTTGAGGATTATAAGTTTGTTTATAGTCCTCTTTTGTCGTTTGTGTGTTAATAAATTTGGAAGGGACAGAAAAAATCCCTGTTAGCTTTGCTAAAAAATTATTTTTAAATATTTATACATACAAATATATGCATAATAAAATAATATATATATATGTGTGTGTGTGTGTATGTATGTGTTTATGCGTATTAATAAAATACTCAAAATGCAAAGGTCTGCTTATGGTGGGCCAGATGGATTCAATGTAACCTTCTTGATTCACTACTGGCCACTTATCTCCTCTGATCCTCAAAGCGGTTCATTAATACTTTGATAAGTCTAAACTGCTCCATCGACTCAACTAAACTTGCTCTTATTCGCAAGGTTGAAAATCCATCTGATGTCACACAATATAGGCCCATTGCATGCTGTACAATAATATGTATGTGCATCTCTAGAGTTCATACTAAAGGCTGAAACAAGTTCTCAGTTCCCTTATCTCTCCAAACCAGGCAGCTTACCTTCCAAATAAAAATATCCTTGACAATATGCTTCAAACTCATGAACTTCTCAATGGATACTCCTATCCATACATATCTCCCCATGCTATGTTGAAGATAAATATCAAGAAAGCTTTTGATTCAGTAAAATGGTCCTATCTCACTTTTATAATGAACAAAATGAAGTTCCCCACCAAATTCATCAACTGGATATATATATATATATATATATAATATATCAGTTAAATACTCTCTCATTTTCAATGCACATATTGTTGGATACTTTCAAGATAAAAAGGGATTAAGGCAAGCAGAACCAAGTTTTTCCTACTTGTTCATCATGGTAATGGAAACCCTTACCTTAACTTTTTAAATGTTGGAAAGTAAGCAAAATTTCATCCTGCACCCCAACTATAAGCCTCCGAGGATATCATCTCTTGCCTTCACCGATGACTGGATTATTTTTACTAAATCGTTGGCTGGTTCCCTTCAAACTATAATGGACACATTGAATACATTTTCTCATTTCTCTGGCCTAAACATAAATTCTCAAAAATTTCATATTCTCGTTGCCGGACTACCTCCTCTTCAAGTTCAGCAATGCTTATCCATTACCAACATGCTCCCTCTTTAGTCTGACATGTCTTATCATGAAATTCCTTTAGCTACTAAAAGTATCTCAATTACATAATGCATTCCTTTATATAAAATATAATCAATGTTTTGAATAGATGGCAGAATAGATTCCTCTCACAATTTGGCAGACTTGTAAAAGTCAAATCCCTCATCTTCTCAATGACTGTATACTGGTGCAGAACCTTTCTCCTATCCATGAAACTTGTCACCATGATCAGGACCACAATGTTCAGATTCCCATAGACTGTTTCCATTCACAACAGGAAGCTTTTACCAACTGCTTATTCCAAACTGGAAATTCCTAAGAATCAAGAAGGTCTTGGAATTAAAAATCGCAAACTTTGGAATACTGCTGCTACCTCTAAACATTTTGACAACTTTATAAACAGAGTCGACTCAATACGGTAAGCCTGGTGCACCAATAATAACATGAAAAATGAGGATGTCTAGCTTCTGAAACCAAAATAAGCACGGGACTAGGTAAGGAAGGTTGTCTTTAACCTTACAGGAAAAATTTCTCCCACATATCAAAATGACCCTAGCCCTTGATAGTAGTACTAGATTCTGGTCTATGCCGTGGCTGAGACAAGGTTTAATTCCCAAAATTCTCTTTCTCATGATGAGCAGCGGACATGTGGAAAGCTTATGAATGCTAGAGTGATGCAGATCAGGCCAAAGCAATGAGTCGTTCACAACTTAAGATGGTACCTATAAGTCGTTTCCGACCTAAGGAGTCACAGGGGGAAGGCATACGAATTAGTAAAGAAGGATTGAGTCACCTCCGAGCTAACTGGATACCAAAGGGAAAATGGTGCCGAGTTAACGACCTAAATCTAACGAGTCACGACCTAAGGTCTTAGGTCGGCAACGGCCTAATGTGTTGTATATATGCCGAGTTAACGAGTTACGACTCATGATAAGTCGACCTAATTAAGTCGTTGAGGAGTTATGCCGCAAGAAGATTGTAATGTGTTTGTGTAGTGTGTTTTCTTTGAGTCATAGGTCGTATACGACTTAAGTGTGTTGAGTCTGTAATTTTTGTGGCAGTGTGACTTAAGTCGTCTACGACTTAAGAGTTGTATCGGTCATGTATATAGTTGAGTCGTGAGTGGTGTTAATCTTAAGTCGGTTGCGTGTTAGGTTGTACCTAGTTAGGTCGGCCGTGTATTGTGCATTGTCATCTGTTGAGTCGGTTGCTTTGTGTTGTGTTGTAATTGAGGCGTATAGTGTCCGTTGAGTCGGCAACGACCTAGTTGAGTCGTAAGGCATGAGACGGCAACGAGTTAAGGGTCAGGTGTGAAACTTCTATAAATATGGAGTGAGTTGTAACTTTTTGGTGGTTGAGTTTTGAATAAAATTTCTTGTTGATTGTTGTGTGCTTTCAAATTAAATTAGTAGTTGAGTGTAATCTCCTATCTCCACTTTCGGTTATTCGAGTGCGCTCGAATCAACAATTGTTGAAGCCGATTCGCGGAATCAAGTGCGCTTGATCAACGCTTGAAGAATTGAAGATCTTCTCTCACGGTATCGTGCGCGATCAACGTGTCAAAGATAGCTAGAATTCGGTATCCTTGTGATCAACGAATTTGGGCATTTCAGTATCTTCAATCCACCGATTGCTACTTTCATCGATCCATATCGTTTTTTTGATTATCCGCTGCGTCAGTTTTGGTATCAGAGCTAGACTTAGCCATTCATAGCTAAGCCAAGTCTTGGAGCCAATTTTTGAAGTTGAAGTTTGAAGTTTGGTGTTCATCGTGTTCATCGCGAGATTGCAACAAGTTTGGAGTTTTCGATCCATTTCATTTTGGATCAAAGTGTTGGAAGGTGTTTGAATTTGGACTTGTTGGAAGTTTGCGCGCCAAAGTTGAGTTTGAAGAGTTGAACCGTGCCGACCTACCCTAGGTCGTTGCATACTATCGAGCTAAGTCGTGAAGTTCGAGCCGAGCTAGTGTCGAACCGAGCTAAGGAGTTGTGCGAGCTAGTGTAGAGCGGTGACTTGTTGTTGTGTTGAAGCTTTGTTGAAGAATTTTGAAGTATTTGTTGAAGTGTTGTGAAATTTAACCATGCCACCAAGGAGAGCTAATCGTCATCAAAATGTTGAAGTGTTGTATAGAAGAGAAGAAGCCAAGCTTATGGAATAACGTATTAATGAGAAATTTGATGAAGGCATTGGAAAGTTAGAGAAGTTGATGAATGATTTGAATCAAACTCAAAGGAGGAGATCACCAATCTCGAACCATGGAGGAAACCGAGTTTCGCCATCGGTTACGGAAGCGAGGAGGGTATCACCGCAATCTTTTAGAGAAAGAAGAGAAACATCAATTTCATCAAGAAGAGATCACCATGACTATAGGCATGAAGAGAGGAGAACTCCACGTGAGTTTGAAGATGAGCCATATAGGGATGAAGAGAGACATAGTAGAAGAGACATGCGTGATCGAAGGGATGATGATGGTCGAGATCGATATAGACGTACATTTGATTTTGATGAAGAGGGTTATAGAGCTAGCATTCATTATCAAGATCGAGACCAAGTTCGAAATTCATATCGGGATGTAGATGATGATCGTCGTTGGGAATCGGGAATGAAGATGGAGATTCCAGAATTTAAAGGTGGGATGGTTGCTGAAGAATTCTTAGACTGGTTGTCAAATGTGGAGGAGATCTTTGATTTCAAGGAGGTTCCGGAGAATCGTCGAGTGAAGTTGGTTGCTACTAGGTTGAGGGGGAGAGCTTTGGCGTGGTAGTAGCAAACTAAACTTACAAGGGAGAGAATGGGAAAGTCAAAGATTGAATCATGGGAGAAGATGAAGAAGTTGATGAGAGCTACATTTTTACCTTACAACTATCAATCACTCATGTACCAGAGGTTGCAGAATCTGAGGCAAGGGACGAAGTCAGTTAATGATTATGCAGATGAATTTTACCAACTCATTGCCAGAAATGATGTTATGGAGACGGAAGAACAGCTAACTGCTAGATTTGTTGGAGGATTGCGAATGCAGATCCAGGATATGGTTAATATGTTTGATCCAAGATCTGTGGCGGAGGCACATCAGAAAGCGTTGGCTTGGAAGAAACAGGGAAGGCGTGGAGGTGGTGTGTTTACTAATTCCAACAATCAGGTGAAGGGTGTTAGTGGAAGTTCTAATGTTCCTAAACCTGTCAGTAAGCCAGTTGTGAAGGAGGGTGAGAAGGCAAAGGTTAGCAGTGGTTTCAAATGTTACAATTTCCAAGAGTTGGGTCATAAAAGCAATGAGTGTCCAAAGCCTAATAAGCGAGTGATGGTTGCGGAAGCTGAAGATGAGGAAGTAGAAGCTGAATGTTCAAATGCACCTTATGTTGAGGAGGAAGACTTATTGTCCGGGGATGAAGGTTGTAATTTGATGATGAGGAGATCTTGTCTTACACCAAAGCAAGAGGAAGATTCTAGTTGGTTGAGGAGCAATATTTTTCAGTCTACATGTACTATTCTGGGAAAGGTTTGCAAGTTCGTTATTGATGCTGGAAGCTGTGACAATATTATATCTACAGAAGCAGTAAGGAAGTTGAACTTGAAAACTGAGAAGCATCCTAAACCGTACAAGTTAGCATGGTTGAGGAAGGGTGGTGAAGTGAAGGTGTGTCGAAGAGCTTGTGTGAATTTTTCTATTGGAAAGAAGTACAAAGATGAAATTTGGTGTGACATTGTAGACATGGATGTGTGTCATCTGTTGTTGGGCAGACCATGGCAGTTTGATAGAGCAGTGCAACATGATGGTCGTGCTAATAGCTATAGTTTCATGTTCGAAGGTACTAAAATCACTTTAGTTCCCAAGAAGCAGCAACAAAAGGAAAGCAAGCTAGAGGAGATTGAAGAACTGAAAACTTTGTTATCTTTGAAAGAGTTTGTCAAGGAGGTTGAAGAGGAGCCTGAAGTCTTTTTGTTGATTGGGCGAGAGTGTAGTGAAGAGGTTGAAATTCCAGAAGAAGCGAAGCCAGTTTTGAAAGAATTTGAAGATGTATTTCCAGAAGAGTTGCCTAAGGAGTTACTGCCACTGAGAGACATTCAACATCAAATTGATCTTGTTCCGGGAGCAGTGTTACCACATCGACCACATTATCGAATGAGTCCGAAGGAACATGAGGAGTTGCGAAGGCAAGTGGAAGAATTGTTAGAGCAGGGACGTGTTCAGGAAAGCTTGAGTCCTTGTGCAGTACCAGCTTTGTTGGTGCCAAAGAAGGATGGAACATGGAGAATGTGTACCGATAGTAGAGCTTTGCACAAGATTACTGTTCGTTACAGGTTTCCTATGCCAAGGTTGGATGACTTGCTAGATCAGTTGAGTGGGGCTACTATCTTTTCGAAGATTGATTTGAAGAGTGGTTATCATCAGATTCGAATTAGATCGGGAGACGAATGGAAGACCGCATTCAAGACGGGGGAAGGTTTATATGAATGGTTGGTTATGCCGTTTGGTTTATCAAATGCGCCTAGTACGTTCATGAGGGTGATGAATCAAATCTTTAGACCATTCATTGGGAAATTCGTGGTGGTCTATTTTGATGATATTCTGATATACAACAGGAGTACGGAGGAGCATGTTCAACATTTGAGAAAGGTGTTAATTATTCTTCATGAGGAACAATTTTATGCAGCTACGAAGAAATGTGTGTTCATGACTCGATGTGTTTTATTCTTGGGATATGTTGTATCTGAGAAGGGAATCCAAGTGGACCAAAGTAAAGTTGAAGCTATTAGAAATTGGCCACAACCGAGAACTATCACTGAAGTTAGAAGTTTTCATGGATTGGCATCATTCTACCGAAGATTAATTCCACACTTCAGTAGCGTGATGGCACCAGTTGCCGATTGTATGAAAGGGAAACAGTTTTCTTGGTCAGAGGAAGCAGGAGTTGCTTTTGAACGGATCAAAGAACTGTTGACGACAGCACCAATTCTTGTTTTGCCAGATTTTCAATTATTGTTTGAGCTACATACTGATGCATCAAAAGTTGGAATTGGGGGAGTCTTGAGTCAGAGTGGAAAACCCGTTGCTTATTTCAGTGAGAAGTTATCAGGAGCAAGGATGAGATACAGTACATACGATGTTGAGTTTTATGCTGTTGTGCAAGCTGTTAAACATTGGAGGCATTATCTATTTCAGAAAGAGTTTGTTCTTTACACTGATCATGAGGCGTTGAAGCATTTGCAAGGACAGGATAAGATTTCTGCGAGACATGCATCATGGATTGCTTATTTGCAACAATTTACATTCGTTGTGAAACATAAATCTGGGGTAACGAATCGTGTGGCTGATGCTTTGAGTAGGAGGAGTCATTTGTTGACTACAATGAAAGTTGAGGTGATAGGGTTTGAATTATTGCCAGAGTTGATTGACGAAGATCCTTACTTTGCAAAGTTCTTTGAGAAAGTTAAGGATGGATATACTGATGAAGTTATGTTGGTTGATGGATTCTTGTTTATAGGAAATCGATTATGTATACCAGATAGCAGTTTGAGAATGAGGATTATCAAAGAGTTGCACGAGGAAGGACATGTGGGCCGTGATCGTACATTACATTTGATTTCTCAATCTTACTTTTGGCCGTCAATGAGGAAAGAGGTTGAAAGGTTTGTGGAGAGATGTCATATATGTCAGGTTTCGAAGGGAACTGCGACCAATGCAGGATTGTATATGCCGTTACCTGTACCGTCTAAACCATGGGTTGATATCAGCATGGATTTCGTTTTGGGTTTGCCTAGAACTCAAAGGGGGAATGATTCTATATTTGTTGTGGTGGACAGGTTTTCGAAAATGGCACATTTTATTGCTTGTAAGAAGACGGCGGATGTTGTTCGTGTTGCTCAGTTATTTTTCAAGGAAATCTATCGTTTACATGGGTTGCCGGAGTCTATTGTTTCAGACAGGGATATCAGATTTTTAAGTCATTTTTGGCTTAGTTTGTGGAAGATGGTGGGAACGAAGCTGAATTTTAGTAGTGCTTATCATCCGCAAACAGATGGACAGACAGAAGTTGTTAACAGATCGTTGGGAAATTTGTTGCGATGTTTAGTGAAGGACAATCTGAAGAGTTGGGACATGAAGTTATGCCAGGCAGAGTTTGCTCACAATCATGCAATGAATCGTAGTACGGGTTTCAGTCCATTTCAGATTGTATACTCAAATTTACCCAGGGGACCGTTGGATTTGGCAGTAGTACCACAATCAAAGGGGACGGTTAAACGAGCTACTGATTTTGTTGAAGGCTTGATAGAATGTCATAAGATCGTTCAGGAACGATTGGAGAAGTCGAATGAGAAGTATAAGCGAACTGCAGATTTGAAGCGACGAAATATTGAATTTAACGAAGGTGATTTAGTGTATGGTGTGTTAACGAAGGATCGTTTTCCAGTAGGCGCTTATAACAAGTTGAAAGCCGGAAAAATTGGTCCTGTAGAAGTTGTGAAACGGATTAATGAAAATGCTTATAAGTTGAAGTTACCGGAGGATGTATACACTTCTGACGTATTCAATGTTAAGCATCTTGTACCATATTATGAGGGTAAACAATCCGATGTGGAAGAATTTACAAATTCGAGGACGAATTTTTCTCAACCAGGGGAGGATGATGCAGATCAGGCCAAAGCAATGAGTCGTTCACGACTTAAGATGGTACCTATAAGTCGTTTCCGATCTAAGGAGTCACAGGGGGAAGGCATACAAGTTAGTAAAGAAGGATTGAGTCGCCTCCGAGCTAACTGGATACCAGAGGGAAAATGGTGCCGAGTTAACGACCTAAATCTAACGAGTCACAACCTAAGGTCTTAGGTCGGCAACGGCCTAATGTGTTGTATATGTGCCGAGTTAACAAGTTACGACTCATGATAAGTCGACCTAATTAAGTCGTTGAGGAGTTATGCCGCTAGAAGATTGTAATGTGTTTGTGTAGTGTGTTTTCTCTGAGTCATAGGTCGTATACGACCTAAGTGTGTTGAGTCTGTAATTTTTGTGGCAGTGTGACTTAAGTCGTCTACGACTTAAGAGTTGTATCGGTCATGTATATAGTTGAGTCGTGAGTGGTGTTAGTCTTAAGTCGGTTGCGTGTTAGGTCGTACCTAGTTAGGTCGGCCGTGTATTGTGCATTGTCATCTGTTGAGTCGGTTGCTTTGTGTTGTGTTGTAATTGAGGCATGTAGTGTCCGTTGAGTCGGCAACGATCTAGTTGAGTCGTGAGGCATGAGACGGCAACGAGTTAAGGGTCAGGTGTGAAACTTCTATAAATAGGGAGTGAATTGTAACTTTTTGGTGGTTGATTTTTGAATAAAATTTCTTGTTGATTGCTGTGTGCTTTCAATTTAAATTGGTAGTTGAGTGTAATCTCCTATCTCCACTTTCAGTTATTCGAGTGCGCTCGAATCAACGATTGTTGAAGCCGATTCGCAGAATCAAGTGCGCTTGATCAACGCTTGAGGAATTGAAGATCTTCTCTCACGGTATCGTGCGCGATCAACGTGTCGAAGATAGCTAGAATTAGGTATCCTTGTGATCAACGAATTTGGGCATTTCAGTATCTTCAATCCACCGATTGCTACTTTCATCGATCCATATCGTTTTGTTGATTATCCGCTGCGTCATAGAGCCATCAGTTTTATAAGAATTAAGATTTGTCTGCCTCAATCTAGCATCTCCAATGTTACACACTTATGGAATTCAATTACCAAACTCTCTTACACATTTGCTGAAAAGGATACATGCTCTTGGTCTACTGATATGAAGGGACACTCTATTGATATTGTCTATAATTTAATAAATGGATCTTTTGGAATGTCAAAGTTTCCATCACATAAGAGAATTTGGAATCTCACAACATCTGAAAAACTCAACTTCATGCTTTGGAAATTTTTCAGAAATGCAATTCACATACCTATAAACATAGTTCACAAAGGTATCCCTCTCAATACGTCATATGTATTCTGCACGTGTAGATCTGAAGACAATCACCATCTTTTCTTTAGCTATTCTTATTCATATTTTATGTGGAGGAAGATTAAACTCAAAGGCAACTCTGAAAACCCAATGATTGATAGCAAGCAGGAGTGGATGAATATTTACAAATCAACTAGATGGAAATAAACTTCTTCCTTTGAGCTTCTCATTATGCTCAAGGTCTTCATGAATGAGATATGAAAAGAGAGAAATGAAAGAATCTTCGATGGCAAGGACATGAAGCGCATGGAGATTTACTTCACAATTTTCCATGAAGATAAAAAGGCAATGGTTTTATCCTCTATGGATTTTGGAAGTGCGATCATGCAAAAATAGGCCAAATTCGACGTGTTCTCTTTTTTCTCTATATTTTTTTTGCTTTTCCTGTTTTGTGTGTTGTTTTCATTCTTTCTCCTCTTTGTTTACCTTGTAATCCTATTTATACATGTAAGAGCTTTCTTATATTATTATAAATAAAGTGGAAGGGGACCACTTAGCTCCATTGGCTTTGCCAAATAAAATACTCAAAAATATTTTAATAAGTATTAAAGACCGAGTTTTATGCATGGCTCGGTAAATGTAATTTTTTTAATTTTAAAGTATTTTATTTAAATATCCATTCAAATATTATTAAAATATTAATTAAAAATTTATTAAAATTTTTTTTGAATTTTAAATTTCCAGTAAATCCTAAAGGATATTTTAAGCTTTGAAATTCTTTTCCATAACTTTTTGATCTAAAAATAATTTTCTATTTTTGGCTACAAATTTTAAATTAATTTAAAAATAAAAAATTATTTTATTTTTACAATAGTGTCTTTACTGATAATACTATTTCCTAAAATATTATTTTTAATAATATATTTGCATAGATTTAATTGATTTATGTCATAAATTGATTTAAATAACATTTAAAAATAATAATATACATAAAAATAGTTTATCATTGCTAGAAATTTTCATAGCCTTAATTCTTTACATATTATATTATAAGACCATATTTGACTAGAATATGATGTAATTATTAATTATTAACTATATTTATTTATTTAAATAATATATATTAATTCAATAGAATAAAAAAATGTTTTTTAGTTACAGAGCCGTATTGACCTAAGTTGTTTCTGATAAATTACACACACACACACATATATCCAAACAATATTATGATAATATTATTTGAATATCAGAATCATCACCTAAATAACAACAAATAATATATTATAAAACACTGTAATTGAGCATAAATAATTGTATTATGATTATCAATATACCTCACGTCCAATGCCTTGAAGTGCACCTTAAAATGATGATATCTGCCCGTTGGAACTTTTTTCAATTCAACGGAGTGTTAGTCCTTGAGCCGCTAAACACCAGCTATCAGAAAGTAGTTAACCTGATTTGATCTCTAGAAAGATGGAAAAGAACATTTAGTGGATTTTGGCTAGCAAATGTATGGGGATAGAGGCTCAAAAAGATCAATGTCAAATGGAGGAAGATATGCTTAAACAGTGGAAAGAAATGAGAGAATTTGGGATCTCATCTTTTACTCAATCTCTTTTAATTTGAGCCATCCAAAATAAAGCAATCTATTTCCATTTTAGAGCCGCTTATACCCCAATTATGACTTCAGATACCAGCCCCTCTAATGAGTCATGAACCCATCTACGCTTCGAATAAATATTTTGCATTTCGAATCTAATTTAAAATGCTTATCGATATTATATATCGATTAATATATTTATATCTTTTATAAATATATTTTTTATTTTTTATTAAATAAAAATCAAACTTATAAATAAAATTTCATAAATATTAATTTATTTAATTTATAATAATTGTAAATTAATTAAATCATTTAGTCAAGGGAGAATTCATCGTTTCGGTTGTGTGACTCGTCAAGTGTAAATTTGGTCAACGATAAATATCGAACAATTCAAATATTAATGTTCACACGTCACTTAGCAGGTGGTGGGGCATTTTGACCAAGTTCATCACTTACTTGGTTTTGGTAAAAATCTAATTTTACTTTGTTAAACATTACCCAGTTATGACTTTTATTTACACTAATCCTCTTCGTCAAAATTATGTCACTTTGAACTTATGGAATTTGGTAATGGTTAAATTCCAATATCATTCTTATTCAACTCTATAGTACAAACATAAAGTCCTTGATTCAGTAATTGTAGGATTGTTTTCATCCTAGAGGAGGTGTTAATAGGGTGATACTAATAATAATAAAAATTAATGCGGAAATGAAATATAAAACAGAAAGTAATCCAGTAGAGATCACACATAGATTTACCCAGCTCCGACGATAACCTGCCTATGTGCTGCCTCAAAGGTTTATACTAGAAATTAAGTAGTCAGATGCTTACAAACACACGTAAACTTATAACACCTGCCAACTTGACTAACCTAACTCTAAGCTCAAAAACCTACCACAACTCAGCCACCGAGCTGCAAGTTCTCAAACCACGCCCCGTGGTTTGTACCTAGTTACACAGCTAGAAAGTTATACAATTTTAAAAGGAAAATTACAAAATAAAACAAAAATAACAAACACAGAACCCTATATATAATTTTAGCCCAAAATAAATAAAATGGAGCCGGCCCAAAAGTGATGATAACAAGAGAAGTTTATTCCCTTTTATGTTGTTTTATGTCGTCTCTTCCTTTTTCTCATCGATCTGAAATTTAGGGTTTTGTTCACCAATTGATGCCGACACTTAATAGTAGATTGATTGAAGTGATGATTTTGATTTTGGTTTACTTCGTCAATCAATCCATAGCTTGAGTTGCCCTCGGTAGCTTCATCTGATTCAAGTTCAAATTATACTAGTATGTTATTTTAGGCCTCTCCTCGATTTTTGCTTAAGCTCAACTTTATGCTCTGTTTATTGCTTGGGCTCGAACTCATACTTGCCGATGATGTAACTGGGTTCAATATATAGGGATTAAAGCCCTAAATTATCGTTCATATATTTCTTTTTGAATTTGTTAGCGAATTTTTATTCGTCATTCAATTTGTGCTTGAATGATGCGATGATATTGACTTTTTCATTACTTGATATATTTAAATCACTTTGAGTTGGTTCCATTATTCGCTCCTTTGACTTCGACATTTGAATTATTTGAGTACACTTGACATGTGTAATAGCATGTTCAAACGTATGACTTGTTTGGAACTTGAATTTGAGACATATTGTTGACCTCCTAAAAACTGACTAGCTCGCCTTGAATTTCTCTATGACTTTATTCAAGCTGTTGTTCGATTCTCTTTGAAATGTGACCCACGGTTTTGATGGTATATCCGCTACGACTTTATTCAAACTCTAGCCACTGATAATTTTCTAGATTTTCATAAACCATGGCTTCACTGTCATTTCATTGTTGAAATTGCTCCTTGAATTTGGCATTTTGAATTTTTGATAATATTTGCTGATTTGCATATGTTTTTTTTCACGTCTGCTTCTGGCTTAAAAATGTTGCATGTTTGGTTACATTGAACTGTTGTCTGCATTGCTCAATATTTCTGGTTTGCCATTGCTTTATTCTTGTGCATGTATGGTTCTGCTTGCTTTGAGGTTCCGTGTCTGGTCTGGTGGAAGCTTTGCAGATTTGAGCATGTTTGGTTTCATGTGAAGTTCCTTTTGATTATGACTTGGTCTTGTTTGAATTTTCTTATTTGTGTTGCTGTCTGGTTTCTCTTGAGATCATGTTGCATATTGCTTTCACATTTCGAGGTAAATGTGTAGTTTTATGAGTCATTTGAAGTCTGAACTGAAATATGTAGTCTGGTGTTGTTGATATGTTGTGTTCAATTAAAGCTTGCACTGGGTTTAGTTCTACATGCTTTGGTCTGGTTGACACTGCATATTTGTACATGTCTGAAGCTTTTTGTTCCATTTGCATTCAGGTTGTCATATGGTCTGGTTGCATATGGTTGGTCTGCAATTTGTATATGAGTCTGTTGTCATGTCATGTTGTCTTCACCCATTGGCTTGCTTAGTTCATTGTTCACCTGATCTAAGTTTGGTCTTGTTACCCTTGTGTTCACTAATGCTTATAAATCTGGTCTGCGAGGTGTTGTTTCACTGGCTTGTTACTTTTGAGTTCTTGGCCCTTTCACTGAACATGTTCACTCAAGTCCGTACTATTGATTTTCTTTTTCTTCAATGGTTTGCATCCTTTTACTTATGCTTGTACTTGATCATTTTGCGAAGCTTGGTTTTTATATTGCACCCGAGTTGAATCCAGCTTTTGCTTGGTTTTGACCTTTTGCTCACACGTCCCTGTAGTTGTAACAAGTAAGTGTATATCGGTGTGCACGGCCTTGCGGCATGTACAGTGATATACTATGCATGTCATAAGTTGTTCGTGTATGTTGAATTAAATAAAATAATGACGAATAACCCAAATAACTGAGGCAAACAATTTTTTCGAACACACACTTCATTGTACACTGAAAAAATATTTCTTTTTCAATTTTACCGCATCAGTATTAATTTTTGTAGATAATTCAGATGCTGGATACGGGATGGAACAAAGTTGAAGATCAAATATGAGTGTTGAGTGAATATTTCGTGAGGTGTAATATGTATGAAAAACTATAAAGTGAAAATGTGTTGTAATCGAAGTTGTATTGCAATTGAAAATGTATAAATGTAGTGAGAGCTCAAATTTGTACTATTTGAATTTGTAATAAAATATTTGTTTGATTAAAATATTTGTTTAAATATGAATTCTAAGTTGTTCATTTTATTCAATGAATATTTATTTAATTATGTGGAAAAATAAACTAGTACAATAACAAATACATTTAAACAAATATATATATATATATATATGTTTATTATCATCAAACAAAAATCATATACTAGTATATTCTACAATCTCCCCCTTTTGATGATAACAAACATACACTATGATTTTGAGTTTATTAAATGTATTTGGTCTTGATGAATTCTATTAGCTCTCCCAATTTGAATACTCCCCCATAACAAAACCCCCCTACACAATGCGTGTAGTTAAAACTGAAAAATTAATCAAAATAACTTTGAATAAAAACACTCTTGAATATTAGTAAGGATATTGCTTAAAATTCAAAATCTTAACCTCTCTCTCCCCTTTTATTATCATTAAAAATAATAATAGTAATTGAAATAGCTGCAATTTTGATTAAAAATATAAAAACAAATCAAGAGGGAAATATTAACTTCAAATTCCAATTAATCAAACCAATCATAATATTTTATTAATTAGAAACAAACTCCACTTTAGAGAAATGGTAGGATTATGGAAAATTTTATACAGTGACAAGAGTTTGATATTTTCAATAAAGAAATAATTTGTGCATTTTCCCTTTTCAAATAGTATACTAAAAAATTGTAAAGCACTTATTGACCATGCATAGCAGTTAGGACTTTTAAATGAGGTTGGTATTTACCCTTTTAAAAAAAAGATATGTCAAGTATTTTCTAACCATGCATAATTGTGAGGGCTTTAAAATGAGATTAGAATATACTTAATATTTATCCCTTTCTTATATGTGTCTCATCCATGCATAACCGCGAGGACTTTTAAATGAGAATGTATGCCCATATATAGAAATTCTAGTAATTCACCTATATATAACTGTGAGGACTTTTAAATGAGAGTGAATACTCTAGGATATAATAATTTTACAAAAAAATATTTCCTCATTTTGAAATACCAAATTATGTACACTATATTATGATGTATGGACTGACAGAATGGTGAAAGTGATAGAAATGATCATGGAATAAGTCCTAATCTAAAAAATTTACAAACTTGTTTAATTTTCATGCAATTATAAAATTATACTTCCTCTTCTTATGAAATATAATTTAATCACTATCCATTACTTTTCAAGCACTATAATAATTTTGGTAAGTTCCAAAAGATTCGATTAGTTAACGGTTATCCTTTTTAGAGTAAATCTCTTGCCGAAATAAACTAGAGTATTTTTATCATGATGAAAACTCAAGTTTCAAAAATTAAAATAAGTGAAAATAAATTTTCTATGAGGGGGTTTTGTGAAAATGACATCTAGTTCAAAATCAATATAAATAATTAAATAATTGCAAAAAATGATTTCAACATGAGATGATATCAGATACCACTTGTATTTGAGGTATTTATGGTCATATATAGTGGTATATAAGAAAAACATGTACTCCTCAACACTTGAATTTCATTTTTAAATTTTCAACGCGTCCATTTATATCAAGCACAAGTAAAGTAATCTACATTGAGCAAAAATACACATTAAAAAAATTCGTCAAAGAAGTTTTGAAAATTGATTTGATAGACATTAAGAGTCTCAGTAATGATTGTTGTTTCAAAGTAGTTGACAATTTTTGTTTTGAAGACTCACTCAATTTGAAACATTTATTTGGCTGATAAAAGTTTGAAGTTTGATTTGGCTCATAACATGAGAGTTTTTGATGTTCAAAAATGCTACTTACCAAAATTGGTTTCAAGTAATTTTCAAATCAATCAAAAATTATACTTGAAATACCACAACTTGTTTGTGTAAAACAGATATGCTTTCTGAGTTATATGTTGAATTTATTGCAGTTTTTCATGACATTCCAAAGTGAATAAATAAAAACTAAAAACAGAAAAGTTGTAGAATTATCAGTTAGCTTTCCAAAACTTCAAAAATTTCCAAAATCAAAGTCGAGATGTTCAAGATATGGCAAAAATACTTCAACAATGTCGATGAAATCATAATTAACAATGTGTGAGCGAAATTGACTTGAGAGATCATACCTCACTTTCCTTCTATGCCGTGATATCCGAAATGCGATGATCTCCATCTAATCTTTTTAGGATAATGAACATTTGAATTTTAGTTTATCAAACACCTAAAACAACTCAAAATCTATCTTCATCAAATTTATTCCCTAGCCCATTTATGTGTCAAAATTTTAGAGAAGACAGGTGGTCTAATTAAGGATGTAGGACCATTATTTTTATCTATTGAAATCTTTGGTACCAAAATTTGCCTATATAACAAACCGTTAGCATCTACAATTGTACCCTTGGGAATCCAAATTTGTTTAAGTTTTAAACCATTTATATTCGTAGTTTTTGGAATCCATATTTGTTTAACGGTTTTGTGTTTGTACATATTTTGACAATTATTTTTGCTTTGTCCAATGTTTCCACACTTTACGCATTTGGGTATCACACTTTTTCCCTTAATAGTTTTATTAGTCATTTGTTCATAATTTGACACTTTCGTAAATCCACATCCTGTTCTTTTATCCACGAAGAGTTTATTTTCTAAGAGCATATTAAATTATTTTTCTCTAGTGAAAAATTTCAGATTAATCAACTCAAGTTTATTAACTTTGGATCTTAAAAGTTTGTTTTCATTTATTAGCTTCGAACAACAACTAATGGTACTATCTCTCTTTTCAAAATTGTTCATTTTCAAGCCCATATTTTATTTTTAAGCTTTCTAATTTTAGTCTCAATTTCTAGCATCTCAATTTCAAAGAGTTGGAGTTTTCTAAATTCAAAATTTTCAAAATCCTTGATTTTTTCAATCTCCTTTTCAAACTCGTGATTTAATCAAATAATTTCATATTTTCTCAAAATCACGTTTTCTTTTTCAAGGGTTTTGAAATTTTCATTGACCTCATTTAATTTCTTTTCAAAAATATCACATTTAGAACTTTCCAACCTCTTAAACTATCTAACTCTTTTTACAAAATATTATTTTTGCAAACCAACTCAGTTTTATTCTTTTGTCGAATTAAAATTTCGTTTTCCTAACTTTTGAAATCTTTCATGAAAACAGGCAAATTCTTTTTCATAGACCAAACACATTTTGCAATTTTAATTTTAATTTTTCCTAATATTTTTAAGCTCCTTTTTCAAATCATTATTTTTCTAACATGGTTTAGCCTTATTAACTTATTATTTTTATCTCAAGAGCTTCATTATTTTCAAGTAATTTTCGGCGCTAGAGAACTAAATCATTAAATGAAAATCACTTATCTCATCGGCTATTGAATCTTCATCATTGCTATCTTTTGCAAATCCCGTCAAGCACGTTTCTTTAACTGAGTCAATTATGGAAGATTTCTTACTGTTGTTAACTTTCGCACCATATATTGCATCAAAAGTATTTCAAATTTCCTGTGCACTTTCACAATGAGAGATATGGTTAAAATTATCTCGATTAACATGAGAATATAGTATATGCATTGCAAGAGCAGTAATCGAAGTATTTTTCTTGTCTACTATATCACACCCATTTCAATAATATCCCAACATTTAGAATTAACAGATTTTAAATAAAATTCCATTTTTAATTTCCAATTTAAAAAATCTGTTCCGCTGAAAATAAGGGAAATAATATTGGACCAACTCTCGCTAGATTTGCAACTAGGGTTAGACATCTATGCTGTTAACCTTGCTCCATTACAACTTGTAGGACCGTTTTCACCCTAGAGGGGAGGAGGTGAATAGGGTGATATTAATAATAAAAAAAATTAATGCGGAAATAAAATATAAAACAGAAAGTAATGTAGTAGAGATCACAATAGATTTACCCAGCTTCAGCATTAACCTGCCTACGTGCTGCCCCCAAGATTTCTACAAGAAATTAAATAGTCTGATCCTTACAAACACAAGTACACTTGCAACATCCGCTAACTTGGCTAACCTAACTCTAAGCTCAAAACCCAGCCACAACTCAGCCACTGAGTTGCGAATTCTCAAACTAAGCCCCGTAGTTTGTACCTAGTCATATAACTAGAAAGTTATACAATTTTAAAAGGAAAACTACAAAATAAAATAAAAATAACAAACATAAAACCTTATATATAAATTTAGCCCAAAATAAATAAAACAGAGTCGGCCCAAAAACGATGATAACAAGAGAAGTTCATTCCCTTTTATTTTTTTTATGTCGTCTCTTCCTTTTTCTCTTCGATCTGAAATTTAGGGTTTTGTTCACCAATTGATGCCGCCACTTAATAATAGATTGGTTGAAGTGATATTTTTGATTTTGGTTTGCTTCGTTAATCAATCCATAGCTTGAGTTGCTCTCAGTAGCTTCAATTGCTTCGAGCTTGAATTATATTAGTATGTGATTTTTTATCCCTTTTTATTTTTGCTTAAGCTCGACTTTATGCTCTATTTATTGCTTGGGATCGAACTTGTACTTGCCAATGACGTAACTGGGTTTAATATATAAGGATTAAAGCCCTAAATTCTTGTTCGTATATTACTTTTTGAATTTGTCAGTGAATTTTTCATTGCCATTCAATTTGTTCTTAAATGATGTGATGATATTGACTTATTCATTACTTGATATATTTAAATCACTTTGAGTCGGTTCCATTATTTACTCCTTTGACTTCGGCATTTGAATTATTTGAGATACACTTGATATGTTCAATGGCTTGTTCAAATGTATGACTTGTTTGGAACTTGAATTTGAGATACATTGTTGACCTCCTGAAACTGACCGGTACACCTTGAATATGTCTATGACTTTATTCAAGCTGTTGTTCCATTCTCTTTGAAGTATAACCCACATTTTTGATGGTATAATCCACTGCGACTTTATTCAAACTCTAGCTACTGATAATTTTCTGGATTTTCATAACCCACGGCTTCACTGTCATTTCATTGTTGAATATGCTCTTTGACTTTGGCATTTTGAATTTTTGATAATATTTGCTGATTTCCATAAGTTGTTTTCATGTCTGCTTCTAGTTTAAAAATGTTGCATGTTTGGTTACACTGAACTGTTGTCTGCATTGCTCGATATTTCTGGTTTGTCATTGCTTTATCCTTGTGCATGTCTGGTTCTGGTTGCTTTGAGATTCTATGTCTGGTCTGGTGGAAGCTTTGCAAATTTGATCATATTTGGTTTATGTAAAGTTCCTTTTGGTTATGACTTGGTCTTGTCTGAATTTCCTCATTTTAGATGCTATCAGGTTTCTTTTATGATCATGTTGCATATTGTTTTCATACATCAAGTTAAGTGTGCAGTTTCTTTGATTCATTTGAAGTCTGAACTAAAATATGTAGTCTGGTGTGGTTGGTAAGTTGTGTTTAATTGAAGTGTGCACTAGGTTTGGTTCTACATGCTCTGGTCATGTTGACACTGCATATTTGTACATGTTTGAAGCTTGTTGTTCCCTTTGCATTCATGTTGTCATGTGGTCTTGTTGCATATATATATATATATATATATATATATATATAACTACATTTTGGTTTAGTTGTATGGTTGCACATGGTTGATCTGCACTTTGTATATGAGTCTGTCGTCATGCTCATGTTGTCCTAACCCATTGGCTTGTTGAGTTCATTGTTCACCTGATCTAAGTCTGGTCTTGTTACCGTTGTGTTCACTAATGATTATGAATCTGGTCTATGGGGTATTGTTTCACTAGCTTGTCGTTTTTGAGTTCTTGACCGTTTCGTTGAACATGTTCACTCGAGTCCATGCTGTTCATTTGCTTTTTGTTCCATGGTTTGCATCCTTGTACTTATGCTTGTACTTGATCATTCTATGATGCATTGTTTTTATATTGCACCTGAGTTGAATTCAGCTTTTTCTTGGGTTTGACCTTGTTCTCACCTGTCTCTGCAGTTGTAACAAGCAAGTGTATATCGATATGCACGGCCTTGTGGCATGTACAGTGATATACTGTGCATGTCACAATTTGTTTGTGTATGATGAATTAAAAGAAAATGATGACGAAAAATCCAAATAACCAAGGCAAAGAATATTTTCAAACACACATTTCATTTTACACTGTAAAAATATTTCTTTTTCAATTTTACCGCGTCAGTGTTTATTTTTACAGATAATTCAGATGCTAGATACAGGCTGGAACAGAGTTGAAGATCAAATATGAGTGTTGAGTGAATATTTAATGAGGTGTAATATGTATGAAAAACTGCAAATTGAAAATGTGCAGTAATCGAAGTTGTATTGCAATTGAAAATGTATAAATGTAATGAGAGCTCAAATTTGTACTATTTGAATTTGTAATAAAATATTTGCTTGAATATGAATTCTGAGTTATTCATTTTATTCAACAAATATTTATTTAATTATGTGGAAAAAAATAGTACAATAACAAATACATTCAAACAAATATATATATATATATATATACATACATATGTTTATTATCATCAAACAAAAATCATATATTAGTATATTCTAAAATAGTAATAATTATTATTAGCCAAAATACTCTGGCCAGAGACTTTGACTTTGAGTTGACTAGAGTTGACCGTGATACTAACCTCATATAACTGAGGAGACGGATCCTCTCTTGAATAGTGCTTCACTTCCACTACTTCCACTTTACCCAACTATAGTCACTTGATGGATGTTGTACCACAGTTTGACTAAAATCAAAGTGTAGATTTCATATTAAAGATAGACAGCGTCCTCAAGTCGAGAGAACCGCATAAATCAGTCTCATTGATATTTTATGTTTGACTTTAGTCATATTAACCAATAGAAAACTATTGAGTGGGTCATTCCATATTATTCGACAATTATCAGTACGTTACCCCTAGATGCCTCTAGTAGTCATGAGTGATACACTGCCCAACATTAGGAGAGTGTTATATACTCCAATCTCAATGGATGTATCGATATCCAATCTCAATACATCCTGACTAAGAATATTTAAAATGATACATTTAATTTCATTTTTATAAATTATTCACGGTTACAACACTCTATAACTACTATCACAAAACATACCATTTATTGATTTTCTACTAAACATACTTTTAATTAAATTAATTAATTAGTATAACACATTATACCAAGTATATAATAGAAAGAAAATATCTTTCATTTCGAGCAAGATTGGTTATTGAGTTACATATATGCAACAAATTACGTAATTTCCCCAAGGACATACCCTTAACTCTATCATGAATTGATGCTCTCGAAGTAAATAAAGTACAAATATTATTTCTAGGAATACTACCCGTACCCTATTTGACTCAAGAGCATCACATTCATTCATAGCTTTGTATATTATTTATTGTATCAATTTTACCAATCAATGACCAATTTTGGAATGTGCCTAAGGTCTGATGGGCTTTTATCGGGTCAAAAATTACCCTTTTGAAGTGGTTTATTATAGATTATCATTTAAACTTAAAAGAAAATAATTAAACTGGAGTCATATAAATATGATTACACAGCCTATAAGGACTGAATTGATTATGGACTTTAAAAGCATTAAAACCTTGGGGGTAAAGATAGGAAGTAACATGGAGATTTAGTGACCTTTTAATCAACGTTTGAATTGAAAGGACGAAGTACTAAATCAGCTTTTCTGTAATAGTAGAAAGTGAACACCACTTGGTATTTTTCTATCCAAGCGTAGTTTGGGTTATATAATCTTTGCATAAGAAATTTTAGAAAGTATGAAATAGGCAAAACATATTTTTTGAGTGAAGAAAGAGTAAGCCAAGAAATTTTATCGTATCAAAGAATGTTATGGATGGAAGAGGTTTTCTCAGTTTGATCGGCTACCATAAAAATAATTTTGTTTTCAATGGAAGTTGAAATTGGAGCTGCTTGTATTTAAAGGAGTTACGGACTAGTACATGAGAATTATATTCCAACCCATGATCTTGAGATAATAATTATTGTTTTTCTCTCAAGTCTTGGGGTGATTTGAGTTGTGGGTCCCTAAAGTATTTTTTTTAACATCGCTGAAAGATAAATACGATTTTAATTACTTTTCGGTAGGTGGCATTGATTCGATATTTTAGATAGCTTATGCCACATATGTTGCTTTTTGCTTGTGAAGTTATTGTTACTAGGCATGTTGTTTGACTTGGTGAACTATAGGTAACCAAGCAAGTAGTTTTCCTTCTTATAGTATACATTATACAATAATAATTATAAAGTAATTGATACTAGAGTAGTAACCGCAGTTATAAGTATGTTGTTAGGGTGAGGTGACATGAGTTCCATAAGATGCTTACTAGGCTAGGACATCTTCCATTATAAATGTTCCTAGATGAATTTTTGGGCATAATTCTATTTAAGTGTTGAACATTATGTCTATTAGATTAAAATGGCAAGATACCATTCCATTTTGAGTTGTCTAGACCATAGAGTAGTTGAAGTAAAATGAAGAGGAATTATATTTAAGGAAAACTACATTGATGGAATTGCACTAAGAAATGGTAAATTTTAGAAGTTCAAACTATATAAGACATCCTAGATAATGTTGGAATTAAGACTGTGAAAAGATGGTTAATTCAAAGATACGGGTTCTCATTAAGAAAAGATATTGCTATTTGCACGCATTTAGAATGCGAAGGCGATTTTCATAGAAAACAAGAATTGGAAATTTTTGATAAGATTTGGAAGAAAGGATAATATGATTCCTTCTGATCATCCCTTGGATGGGATAAAGACTATTTATTTAAGAAAGTTCAGGAAATACCAACTTAGGATGCATAGTTGTGTTGCATAACAATTGCATGTGAACAATAGTCCACCTTCTCGATTACCTTCAATTCTAAAACAATTTTAGGTTACAGTTACATCTAGGATTTCACTTAGACTGAGGATTTTAGTTGCTTGGTTGAATTGGAAAATAGACCAAGTTTACCCTACTAGAATGCTTGAGTATTTACTTACTTATATACTAAAGAACTTATGATGAATCCTTCTAGGCTATAAACGTGATACCTTGGTACCACGATTGATGAAGGACCGGAGAAACGAGTCAGAAGTAAAATGAGATAGCTTAAGTTGAATCGAATTGGAAAAGAAGTTATGCTATTTTCAAAAGTTTAAGAAATAACTGGTTTTGGATATCCTTAGGTGAATTGGAGGAATAACAAAAGGTCTATGTTAGTAAATACTAGGGGAACATCGACCGCTTTCAGGATGTCTTAACTTTGTATCTAGAAGATGAAGTAATTGGTATACTGCTGGATGATTTAAGGCATTGAGTATGTGCATTGTGGGTTGCATAAGGCTACATTTTCGTTGGAGTATCAGCATACTTATGCACCAGTTATCTATTATGGTGCATGTCAAAATCACTTTGTTCTATTAGTTACATGCATATAGTTGTTGCATTTTGTATATGTACTGAATGGTTGCTCATCCATGTAGAATTGCAATATAAGATATCACGTGCATTTTAAATACATAGCATAAGCACTTGTATTTAGGAGGTCGACTAGTTCAGGTGGCCGTCTAATTTTTCCATTAGTACGGATTCGTATGCATTTGACGCCTATATCTACATATTGCATTAGAAATTTGAACTATGGACAATGGTTGTCAATGGTTGATGGATAATTGGATGGTTTTAAGTACTAATTTCCATACATATAGGTGGCATATTTCTATCCTTAGAGATTTCTGGAACGAAATCCTTTTAAAGGGGAAGAATGTAACACCATGCAAAAATTAACTAAAAATTTAATAAAAGAAATTAAATGTAATATAATAAGGGTAAAAATGAAATTTTCATACACATTCGATTTTACTTATGAAACTTGCACCTTTACATTCGTAGCGATTTTTTGGACAATTTTCATATATTAATTTTTGTGATCGGAATTCGTATGGAAAAGTTATTAAAGCTTTAAGATTTGATATAGAAAATAACCAAAACATATAAAAGGAAGTATTCAGTTTAGGAAAGTATCACCGGCCGACAGCATTGATTAGACCAGTCACCCCAAGGTTGATTGCTTAGGTACTATCGGCTAGGAAAAACCTAAGTTGAATGGCTTAGATTTAATTTAATTAAAAATCAATGGCTGGGGTGAGTTTCAGCACATATAAATAGAAGGTTAACTTGATAGTAAGAACCCTAGTTTAAATTTGTAGACTATAAATCTCTATCTCTCCCAAAACTCTCTATTTTAACTTAAATCAACTAGTTCTTCAAAAATAAAAACAAAAAAAATCAAAGATTAGAAAGAAGAGGAGATAAACAAATTGAAGAGATAATCAAACAAAAGGGAGAAGTCAATAAATCAAAGTAGAGACGATTCAAGGCAAATTCAGAGGGAAAAAGATTACATGAGGTGAGTGGGTTGATTAATAAAATAGGAGGATTAACAAGTAATTTGATTTATTTATATATTTATTTGATTTAGGAGTTTGAATCTGAAATGAAAAGTTTATTTAATTTGGAGGATAATTTAATTGCAATTATAAGGAGATAAAATTTTATTTGATGATCATTGAAATCTGAGATAACCTTATTTAATAATTACAAGTATAAAGAAATTGGTTGTTTCGAAGTAATGTTGAGATATGACTTAAATTGATTTAACTTTATTTTAATATGGATACACCTTTTAATTAATTTGAATTTAATTTGAGATTTGAAATGTACACAACTTGTTGACTTCACCCTGAATTGATTTTGGATATACATATGTGATTATAAAATATATTTTTTATGTTGAAACTGTATAAATGAAATTATAGATTTGTTACTACCGTTATTACTCTCAAGGATAGGTGACAAGAAATATGCTTGTGGTTCTAGTAATCAACATCGGAAATATGCAGATGGATTAGCATCAAAGGAACACGATGTCGCGCTTCATCAATAAAATAACGTAAACAACGTCGCGTGTAGTCAAGGAAGCAATGACATTGAACCTAGTCAATACCATGAGCAATCGATGTCACACTACATAGCTGTTGTATCCCATCTATTACTACTATTACTATCCTCAAAATGTGACTGGTGATATAACTGAGACGCCGCATCAATAAGCTATGTAAAACGAATGGAAATGAGTTAGTGCCGGCACCGCCGATGTCGACCCTCATCAATGTTGGCATCGCATGCCATCAATAAAGCCAAGAACCATAGACGACATCAGTGCCGCCCATCATCTATAGGGTTGGATAAACTCACATCACAAAACAACGCCGAATGGAATCGCGCCGTAAGTTATTAAAGTAAGTAATGATATTGAACATAATCGACGTTGATCATCTATGATACTGCCTGCAATCAGTGCCGCTAAATAATAGTCTCATATCTTTTTGATGTTGCTTCCATTCCAACGTTGCCTTTCCTTAGTGTCATTTTCCTGATAGAACCACCCATCATCAATGTCGCCAATGATCAAAGCTGCCATTCTACAATGTTGACGACAAACGTCATCAATGTCTATAGGGGCAACACATGTGATGTTGATGGTGAATGCGGTCAATGTCCGCAAGAATCATCGATGCTGCTCTTTATTGATATTGCTTCGTACTCAACTTGATTCAAGAGGAGGTCACCACCGCTAATGAAACGTGTTGTCCACCATAACTGAAACCATCAGTGCCGCAAGTCCTTAATGCCACGTTTGTTTATCGATGGAACAAAGCCAAAGCCCAGGAATGCCGATGCCAAGCTACTGTGCTACTATCTACCGCTATAAATACGAACCTAGGGGTGCTTTGGAAGGAGCAAAATCATTCTTACATGTCTTCTTACATTTTGCATTTTGTATCCCAAAATCAATTTGGGGATTTTTACCGATTGTAACACATATACTTTGTACACATAAAGAATTGAAAAATAAACAATTTCACAGCATATTTCATGGAATGACTTATAAATTATGACTTGCATAATGACTTTTTCTTGCATTACTTTCGACATGATGCACAGTTGAACTGTTATGGACTTGACATTGAACATTCTTCATCCCAGCTACTTAGTCTAGCATTGCTTTAACCATCCCTTAACCAAGACAACTTGTCTACACTTTTGGGGGGTTAACGAAAAAATTCATTAACGTTTTGGTTCTAGAAGGAGGGTCTGAACCTGTAACTTCGTAAAAACTGTAAGGAACTACCCTGGCTTCGATATATAGGGCTTAAAGGACTTTGCTCCCACTAAGCGTATCCTATTCCAAGCCAACCTACCTTTGATTTTCAGCACCAATTAATCACATCAACTAAGTTTTACTTAGTCATGATAATCAATTGTGTAAATATATCCAAGCAAGGATCGTTTGAAACTCAAATGATTAAGCCAACTTACCAAATCACTAATTATCCCTGGCTTCATGAAGAACAAGTGCTGAGACTTGTGGCATTACAAATTATAGAAGAAAAGAAAAGACACGTGGTTCCATACAATCAAGAGAAACGGAGTTTAAACCCCTTTCGTATTGGGCCAATACTAATCTTTGCCTTGGGTAGGCAATACAAAAAGGATAACATATTCTTGAAAATGAAGAAAAGGATTCAACTCAAGGTCAAAAAGACCATTATCGAAAAGGAAATAGAAAGAACTTCAATCAATTCACTAGAAAGTGGAGAGGCGCGCTTGATCAATCCTACGAAACAAATGGAGTACAAGACTCACTAAAAAGAAAACCGACCGTCAAGAGTGAAGGATCCTTCATAAGCAATAAAAGAGTCAATCATTAACCGAGAGGGTCATTTACTAAAAAACTACAAACTTTCTAAAAACTGCTCTCTTACTACATCTTAAGAAAATATATATCTCTTGACTAAAGAAAAGCTCAACTATTGGCCTTTATAAAAGAAGCGTCCAAAGAATGAAAGGAATCTTGAAGGTCTATATTATTACTATCAACAAGCTAATGGACATTACACAAACCAATATCAAAGCTTGGAGGGATTGATCAATAATTTCCTAGGGCAGGGAAAGCTGGATGAATTTGTAAAAAATTGTTAAATTAGCCATCAATAAAATAAGACCTTCTAAATAAAATAAGCATATCCACATGATTGAGGAGTAAAGCTCTCCTCATATAAATGGCAAAGCCTTTAGTTCCATCATCAAAGGCCTCATTAATGCACCTCTTAGAGGAAGGTTGGGTAATTCTATGGTTCTGCTTAAGATAGCTACCCAAAGCACCGGGATAAGCCTTCAGTGCCATCATCAAAGGCCTCACCGAAGCATCTCCTAGAGAGAGATCGTGTAAGCCTACGGTTCTGCTTGATATAGCTAACCAAATGCACTGGACTAAGTCTTTAGTGCCGTCATCAAAGGCCTCACTAATCTTAAAGGGAGGTCGGATAAGTCTATGGTTCTGCTTAAGATTGCTACCCAGAGCATTGGACTAAGCCTTCAGTACTGTCATCAAGGGCCTCATTGAAGCATATCCTAGAGGGAGATTGGATAAGCCTATGGTTCTGCTTGATATATCTAACCAAACACACCAGACTATGCCTTAAAAAAATTCATGGCCTTACAAAAGCGCCTCCTAGAGGGAGGTCGGGTAAGTCTATAATTCTGCTTAAGAATAGCAAGCCAAACGCACCGAACAACACACCAAAATCACCACCTAAGACGGTGACAAGGGGTCCAAGACAAGTAGTTCTCTAAATAAATCAATCTTCTAGAGGAAGATCTATCAAAAATCTAAGCCAAGTAGCGCTCCAAATCAATTCGATGGAGGAAGATCTATCAAAAATCAGAGCCAGTGAACGCTTCAAATCAAACAAATCTTCTAGAGGAAGATCCATTGAATATAAGCTATTTATGCTCCTTGACAAATACAATTTTCAGTTGCCCAATGAGTTCACTGGTCTTCAATCTATTGCCAAATAAGATTTTTTTGGCCTTCTTTCTAGAGCTAGATTGGTTTTCTACCAGATTGGTTTTTTGATCTTTTGTTTATTGCCAGATTGGTTTGCTGGCCTTCTATCTATAGCTAGTTTAGTTTTCTGGTCTTCTATAAATTGCTGGATTGGTTTTCCAGTCTTATACCTAATGTTGGATTGTTTTTCTGGCCTTCTATCAATTAGTGTTGAATGTGTTCTTCAATTATCAATCGACAGACATAATGCTTTAAGAAATTATTTAAGGGATTTATCACTTTGACGATAGAGTTTAACCAAATCAATTCTCATTCAAACTCATTTAACGGAATCTCTATTACTAAAAAAGCTACTGAATATTTACTAATAAAAAGCCGATCCTTATATCAAGTTCTAAAAGCTAATTAGCAAGGTTCTTAGTTCCCTTAACAAGCAGAATATTGATCTATCATCAAAAGCTCAAAATGCAAAAGCAGGATACTGATTGCCAAGAATAAGAGTCAGTATCTGACTCAAAGCTACGTACCTTACATTTGAGGTAACATTCATTCAAATACTAGTTCATTTATGATCGAATACATTATACGCAATGGTGTAGGTACAAAAATCGGGCAAAAAGAAGAATCTATTTAAACCAAATCTTCGCTAAAGATCAAGGCCCCACGCTAACTTATCTAAATCTTTAGCCATTAAGCGGGTAATATGGCGAAGGGTCATGTCCAAATGCTCTTTAAATTTATTTTCCTTCTTTCAAACGGCACCTGCATCATCAATTGAATTAATTTGAGTTTTCAAAGCATTCTGGAGTATCTTGTTGGCTCCTCTCAAAGTTTTAACCTTTCTTTTTAACTCTTCAATTTCCTGTTTAAGAATATATTTCTTACATTCAAGATTTTCAACTTTGCTTTCATAGTCATTAAGATGTTGCGATAATTTTTCATTGCACTTCTTGTTGAAGTTTTTCATGTCAAATTTAACTTGTTTACCCCACCTAGAGATTACTTCATTACTTTGGCCAGGAGGTAGGCTTGTTAGAGTAGGAAACTCTTGACTAACTAAAGGCTGAGATCTAGTTGCTCTTTTGGAGATAGAAGTAGGAAGGATGGATTCACCTCCACTTATGATAAGCTTCAGTGATTTACAAGATACTCAACTCTTATTAACTCCACTTTAAGATCATTTATTTGCCAATGTAATTTGGACATCTCGACATCGATCTCAACTGTGGGTTTAGAAATTAAAACCGTGTCTATCTTTTCTCTCAATGCTTGGGATTCTATGATCTTCTCTTCAATTTGATCCTCTAAGATCATGGTTACTTCTTCATGCTTTCTAAATGTCGACCTTAGTTGATAGTATTTCCTATGCTACTCTTTTGTATCTTAGTTGATCGAAAACCATAAAGGCAAGGCATCTTGGGAAGACCACCTCTTTTCAATATCAGCTAGTAATCTATCGTTAATATCGATCGCTCATAAGAAGACATCCAAAGAATCAAATGTGCTCACTAATTGGGTTCCTTATTCAAAGTAAATAATGGGAAGATTAATACATGGAAAACAAGCTTTTCATTAATAACAACAAAGTTTACAGATGAAAAAAGAAAATCAAGTTACACCACAATTCTACTTCTAAACATTCAAGTTTTGATACTACGGCTCCGACCCTTTCGAATGACCTAGTAGATAGGGTAAGGTTGGAATCGAAAGAAGATTTAATCCCTTTTGGAGTGTTAACCAAAGGGAATCGATGATAATCCTATTTTCAGACCAGAGGACTAGCATGATCACATATTAATTTGGCATGATAGGTCCGAATTTCACTAAGTGGCTTACCCTTTTCATCACCCAAGAAGTCAAAACGAAAATGAGGAAACCACATGTAAACTGTTATCCATCTTTTTGGCAAAGCCGTGATACCAAAAGATCAATCGAAAACAAAGGATAGTTCGTCTCAAAAGATTGGTCATACTATGCTTCACTATGGATATCGCTGGATTTTGTCCAAGTCCAGATTGGGCTACAATTGATAGGACATGACAAGAAAGATCATAGAAGTCAGCATCTCAAATTTCAAGTCAATCTGAGTTCGTACGCTCGAGTTATGATCGATTCAATTTTAAGGGAAAGGCCTCAGTTTCGTATCCATCCTCACGCTCCAATTCGAATCGATCTCGTTCGTATCGATCGAGTTCGAATCCATCGGGAGGCCTCAGTTCGACTCGATCACGTTTGAATCCATCGGCTTCCCCTACTTCGTATCCATCATGGAAGTCCTTCGCATCCATCTGTCTTGAGTTCATCAGGTGACTTCGTATCCATCGAGAAGCTACAAGGCCCGTATCCATCAAAGGCGTGATGTTCGAGTCCATTAGTAACATCAACCTTCAAATCCATAACACTTAAAACGGTCAAAAGGAGGATAGCCTAGCCTCCATCTGGTTCGAATCCACCAAACTCACGGTAGTTCGAATCCATGGGAACACTTCTCTTCGAATGCATTAAGTTCGTATCGATGGACTTCACATCCATCAACAGTTGCAGATCGTATCCATGATGCGGCACCATTCGAATCCATCGAGTCAACTAGCCATGGTGACGTGTCATTCATCGATGCGAACGTGCCGAGATGTATGGAATTGAAGCGGTCAACTCGGAGCCAAATCCGGATCGAGGCGAAGTGTGCGCTCCACGTCAACACGAAGGCGCGTGCCATCCTCGGTTCGAAGCAATCGGTTCGAACGCATCGATTCGAACCAAACAGCCACTCGAAGAATCCCATTTTGTATCGATCATATCTCTCAATCTACTGATCCAAATGCCATGAAATTTTCACAGAATCTTGCATACATGTTGAAGGATGTCCATACCAAATTTCACCTCGATTGGATGATTTTCTGATCGATTCGAATGGAGTTCGAATCGATCCCAAAGTGGGCCCAAATTTCCTGAGGCCGGGCGTGTGGGCCCCCTCACGTGCCAGAAGTGTCTCCGAGTTTTCAGCGAAATATCAGCATCCTACGTCTATAAATAGAGCCCCAGAGCCAACAGAAAAGAGATCTTTCGACTCTCAAGCGCCCAGACTCTGCCGGATTGAGATCTCCATCATCCTACATCATAATTTTGCTGTTGATTTCGAATTTCCAGTTGTAACTCGCTGTTGATCGCTGTAACAACTTGTAATCATTGAAAGAGAATCAATGAAACTACAAAAAACTTCACAGTGGACGTAGACAACACGTCGAAGCACTATAAATCGCTTGTCTACGCATTTACTTTACTGTTGATTGGAGTTTTTGTTAGATAATATTCGTTTTGAATTTACATTCTTCATTATTATCTCTTCAACGACTTCCGAAGAGTGTTGTGACCAATTGTGGTGCAAACATTTTGGTGCTTTCACTGAGAAAACCCAGATTTTCTCCTGCTCTTTGGATCTGTCATCGATACCGGATTGAATAAATCTAAGAGAGAGATCCAGATCATCAAATCCAAGTTCCTTCCATTGTACTCAGATTTGCAAAAGTCTAAGGAAAGGAATTCAACTTTCAAGATGGTTAGCACAAGAGCTACCTCTAACGCTATCAATCAAGAAGAACAGGATAGACAGAATCCTGCTCCACTACCTCCATCTAATCAAGATACTACTGGACATTCAGAACCATCAGGTCCGGTTACCCGACAAGAGTTGCAGTTGCTACTCCAAGAGCTGACCTAGAGTTGGCAACAACTAGCAGAACAGCTATGTGCTAACTCCGAGCTGATCAACAAGCTGGATCGCCAGAAGCGAAAAAGATCCGAGAGAGACCATGCTTCTGGCTCCTCCAGCGAATGTTCTTCATCTTCTTATTATCATAATCGACCTCCACGACCCCGACTAGATGGGAGTCGCATGCCACCCGCTGGAGATCAACCGACACTGACCATTGGACAACTGAGAGTTGGTCCATCAGCCAGTTTCCAAACCGGACCCTCCTCCCGAGGAGGTGCCGTCCCTGACCACACCATAGGATACCGCGCCACTAACGCCGCGTTTGAACCAGGAGTCGATACTCAAGATCAGTCGAACCTGGACCGTCCTCATAGTGAACGTACTCCAGAATCATACGTCCCAGGAGACTATGAGCCAAGGAGGCAAGACTTGAACCGTCAACAACATCCGGTCCAATCCCAAAGTATGAAACATAATCATACTCCGGTGCAAGCCGCACAGAACGCACAAATGCCAGATCTTTCGACTATGATACGACAGATGATCCGTGAGAGCCAGGGATTCACGAATGACGATTGGGGAAGTTTTCGAAGTCACGCTCCTTTTACGGACAATATTCTTACTGCTGAACCCCCACGACGATTCAGAATGCCAACTCTACCCATGTACGAGGGAAACTCCGACCCCAACCAACATATTCTGAAATATGAGTGGTCAATGACCGCTGCCAGAGCCGACGATGCAGTGAAGTGTCGTAGTTTCCCCATATCCTTGGGGGGCATCGCTACCATGTGGTTCACTCGACTGCCACCTCGATCCATCTCTTCATTCGACCAGTTGGCCATAAATTTTTTTGAACAATTCCGCATGCACTTCGCAAGGCCAAAAGATGTCAACACTCTGTCCAGCGTCACCCAAGCTCCTGGAGAGACGCTCAGACACTATTTAGAGAGATTCCATACTGCATGTGCGGAGATCAGCAATCCAAATGATAACTCCATCCTTATGGCGTTGACTAAGGGGATCGACCCCGATTCTGAGTTTGGCAACTGGTTTGCTGGAAAACCACCTGCATCACTGGACTGTTTCCACGCCAAGGCGGCTCAATTCCTGAGAAGGGAAGACGCGAAACAGTCTAGGAAGCAAATTGATGTAGGATCAAGTACGGAAGGTATCCAAAGCAATGTTTCAATCAAACAGTCCGGTGAGAGCTCCGAAAAAGTTCAGTTGAACGTTAAAAACAAACAAGCTCGGCGAAGAGAGAGAGTGAATCAAACTAGAAAACGAGATCAAAATCATGGCCCGCAGCGCAAGAATCCAGTGTTTGACAGTTACACTCCTCTGAATACATCACTAGAGGACTTGTACTTACAAACCTGTAATACAATTCAGTACCAAAAACCTGCACCAAAACCGTCGTCAGAGAGACAAATCCAAACAGGAAAGTTTTGCAAGTTCCATGAAAGCTACGGGCACAATACGAACAAGTGTCGTCACTTACAAGATCTCGTTGAAAAACTGATCAGAGAAAGGAAGCTGGAATAGTTTTTGCGGACACCGCAGCCCAGAGAAGAGGGCCCATCAAATCAAGACAATGAACCCAATCGACCGAGACAGGAGGACTCTACTTGTCCCCGCGGAAGATTGGTGATAAACGCCATCAGTGGCGGACCAACTTTCTCAGGAGCCTGGAACGACGAAGATCCTCGTCACTGTTACACATGACAGGCTCTATTCAATCTATGAATACTTTGCAATTTCCTTTACATTATGGAATTTGAATTTGTAACAAGTCACTGACTTCGCCATATTTTCTTATTTCAGCAATAAATTACTATCTCTTCAAGCTAGAGCTGTGATTCACCGAATGCAACATTCAACAATCACGACACACGAAGAGCTAAGTTCCATCAAACAATGGAATTTATTCAAATAGCGAGTGACTGTGATACGATCGGCCACTCACTAAGTGAAATCCCATCTCGGGGGCAAGCCATCACGTCAAAGGCTGAGCTGGACCAACACACGACAGTCCTACAACTAACTCTAAATTCCCAGAGTGCGAATTGGAGTATAAACATCAAATAACTCGTTCCCAGAGTGCGAACGGACTCCAAATTCCCAGAGTGCGAATTGGAGTATAAACATCAAATAACTCGTTCCCAGAGTGCGAACGGACTCCAAATTCCCAGAGTGAGAATTGGAGTATAAACATCAAATAACTCGTTCCCAAAGTGCGAACGGACTCCAAATTCCCAGAGTGCGAATTAGAGTATAAACATCCAATACCTCGTTCCCAGAGTGCGAACGGACTCCAAATTCCCACAGCGCGAATTGGAGTATAAACATCCAATAACTCGTTCCAAGAGTGCGTACGGACTCCAAATTCCCAGAGCGCGAATTGGAGTATAAAAATCCAATAACTCATTCCCAGAGTGCGAACGGACTCCAAATTCCTAGAGTGCGAACTGGAATATAACATCCAATAACTCATTCCCAGAGTGCGAACGGACTCCAAATTCCCAGAGTGCGAATTGGAGTATAAACATCCAATAACTCGTTCCTAGAGTGCGAACGGACTCGAAATTCCCAGAGTGCGAATTGGAGTATAAACATCCAATAAATCGTTCTCAGAGTGTGAACGGACTCCAAATTCCCAGAGTGCGAATCGGAGTATAAACATCAAATCCATCGTTCCCAGAGTGTGAACGAATTCCTAAAAAGCCCAAACAGGTGTGACTGACCATCTATCGGCCAACTCCAACTTCCCAGAGCGTGAATTGGAGTATAAATATATATCACAGGTTCCCGGAGCGCGAACCAAAGCATCCGTGCCAACTCCAACTTCCCAGAGCGTGAATTGGAGTATAAATATAGTTTACAGGTTCCCGGAGAGCGAACCAAAGCATCCGTGCTAACCCCAACTTCCCAGAGCGTGAATTGGAGTATAAATATAGATTACAGGTTCCCGGAGTGCGAACTGAAATATCAATACTAACTCCAAGTTCGCAAAGCGTGAAGTGGAGTATAAACATCAATTCCAGGTTCCCAGAGCGCGAACCGTGTTACAAACATCGATAACTCTCAAATTCCCAGAGTGCGAACCAGATTATCGACCTCAAAGTATCCTAAGTCCCCAGAGCATGGACGTGTGCTTAAAATTTGCAATAAATGCGGTCAACCACCGAAATACAAATGTTGTTCCCCAAAACTGGGGGGCAAAAAAGCTAAGTGTTAATCGCTAACCAAGATGATACAACGTCCGAAGTTCAACTTATTCATCAATTACAACTTGTGACCAAGATCTTCAGACTTGGCAAATAAAACGAACTCTACTTAACGGTAAAAACACCACAAGTACACCGGACTGAAAGCTAAACACTGCAAACATTTAAGCACAAAAGAAATGAGAATTGAAACAAAGAAATTGAATTTTATTTCAACTAACTATATGTGAAGATTCATGTACAAGTTCTTTCAAAAAATTCCTAACAGCAGGGGGCCAAGCCTGCATCTATACATAGCCTATGAAAGGAAAATAAAAGTGACTTCCTAAGCTGCCAAAAATGCACTAGAAGGAATCATCTACTTCTTCTTCTTCGGTTTCCTCTTCAACGCGGAACCACTGGAGCCACTAGCAGTCTTCCGCTTCAACCCCGTACCCTTAGGCGGATCTTCCTTTGACGAGGGCATGATATCAATATACTCCTCCGAACTTGAACTTAAAGGAATATTCCCTTCTCGAGGAGTCGGAGGGGTCGGGTCTACCACCGGGGGAGGAACGGGAGCGCTGGTTCCGACTAGCGTGTCCCCAGAAGATGTCACCGCAAGAGGAGTGGGATCAACTGCCGTCGTAGCACATTCAGAATTACCGTCGTGTGCTGCCGCTTCCATCTCCGCTTCGATTTGGGCGAGTATCTCAGCCTCACGAGCAGCACTAGACTCACGATAGGTGGCGGTAGACTGTGACGATGCAATAGAAGCAGGTAGGAACGTGACGAGAACAAATGGCATGTCAACAAAGGGATCACTGTGCTGGCTCAAGAGTTCATTCATCATCTGTTCATCGAAAGTAATTGAACCCCCCTGTGTCACCTCAGTCAGCGCGGCTATCGTCGTGGCGATTGCTTCAGTAATGATGGCCTCCTGTTCTTGATGTGGTTCTTGGACTGCAGGAGGCACCGTTGATGTTACCTTATTCACTGACCAAGAAAGAAAAAAGTGTCAGAACATGCTTCTATACAAGTACTTCAGTTCGAACACATAGTAGATTTGTGCAGAGTACCTTCCTCAACTTGACTCGTAGCTGACTGAGTAGCTTCAGAAGAGTGCTCCCTGATGGGAGATAAGCGTGGCTGCTCAGGGTCGTAGCCTGGGACCAATTGTGGCTCAGTCGATGGTGTAGGCTCTAATCCAGATGAAGTAATCATCTCTGAACTTGTAGATGGATGCGCAACGCCAGATCCTTCACCAACTTCCAAGTGTTGGGCACCCAGCTTCTCTCTAGCATGAGAGACCGCAAAATCGTGGAGAACCTTCTTCTCTTCATCAGTCAATATGCGGTTCTCCAACTCAAATTCATCAAAAAATTCGCCTGGATGTGATGCTTTCTCTTCTTCAACTAGTAAATTCCAGGCGTTGAACAAATGCGTCGGATAATCATCAAGCCATGTCAGATTTCTGTGCCTCAGCACGTTAGCATTATAAGTGATGATAAGTTCTTCTATCTCCGTCTCTAGCTTAGTCTCTGCTTGACGAACTCTCTCATCGACTTCGGCTTCTGTCTCGCGGACCTTCTCCAAGGCCGCGTCTCTCTCTTTCCGAAATTCCACCGCTTGGTCACACGCTTCCTGTGCGGAAACATTAGCGGTGTCTCTTTCCTTCACAATCTCTGCAACTTTGGCCTTGAGCTCGTTTAGCTCTTTCAAGGCCGCATCCCGCTCAGCAGTCACGATGGTATTTCGTTGGCCTATGTCCTCCACCGTAGCGTAATGCTCACGCTTCATCCTATCCATCGCTGCCCGAGCTTCATCCGCTTTCCTGAGAGCTTCAATCTCTAACTTTCGAGAAGATTCGGCCTCACTGCCGAGCGCCTGAATGATGCGGTCCTTTTGATCAAGTTCTTTCTCCAACTTCTCGATCGTGGCCGCTCGATCAAAGGCCACTTTTGATGCTTTCTTAGCGGTCTTCGACCACTCTTGATACTGGAAGAATACGTCCGAGAGATAATAGTGCATCATAGGAGCAACTGTCGACGGTATCCTCTTCAGATGCGGGGGGAAAACGAACCCATCAAAACAAATTTCAGGAAATTCTTTCCTCAGTTGAGCAAGCCTAACCGCTCCTTCCCCCGAAGGCTCCGTCAATGTCTGTTCTGTTGACGGGGAGGCCACAATTTCCGTTCTGCGGTGAGTATCAGACCTTGATGGTTGGGAAGGCGGCTTGGACCGCGAAGTTTCTGGAGGCGGTATGTGAGCTCTAGGAGGTGGCGTGCGAGATCGAGATCGCCGCCTATAATCTTTTTCTCTATCAGAGCGCTCGTGACTCGAGCGCCCATAGTCATAATCTCTGTCTCCTTCCCTTCTATAGGGCTCGTAATACGAAGAAGACTGGCGTTTCTTACGGAGACTGCCAAGCATTGAACCTCTACCAGACATAGTACCTGCGAAACATAAAGCGAAATTAGTAATCTCTCACAGTGAACGTATTACACTTAGAAATCATGTAGTGCCGTGAAGTGTGAATGTGGGTGCAACCCCCCGACCAACCAGATGTGTCAACCGCACTAGTGGGCAGAGACTCACTCAAAACTAAAGCTTCTGAAAATTCTTTCAATCCGGCATCATGCTGGAAGGACACATCATCCGAAATTGGAATATCGGCGAGCCCCTCATAAAGATTTTCAGTTCTTGAAGGAGACATCTCCGAAATTCTAACTCCGGGAGCGGATCGAGCCGTGACAACTGATTTCCATCTTCCCTTTTTAGGTGGCTTAACAACGGCTGCTTTGCCTTTTCTTTGTTCTTGGGTATCTTGAGCTACATCCGCAGATTCACCCAATGGCTCGTCATCTATATGAGTTCTCTCCGGGTGGGCCTCCTCAATTATGACAACCTTAGGTTTTCTTCGTTTGACTCGTTCTTTCGAGACGGTTCTTAAGACACCGTCAAGCATTATGCTTTGCCTCCGCTCAATCAACCCAAGGATTCTGAGATTACTATCTGTCAGTAGCAACTCAATATTCCTCTCTTCGCTTGGGATTTCTTGAAATACCCGAACTATCTCTTTGAAACGCTCACCTTCAGGTCGCTGAATTACGGCTGAAAAAAGAAAAGAGATGTGAGTTCGACTTCAAATACATCGGTTCCATCGACTACCCGAAAAGATAGCAATACTTACGTCTAAATAGCCATCGTCGAGCGAACCCTAGGGGGCATCTGACATAAAACCATTCTGTCCTGAAGTAGCTTAATCTTGTCCAAGCCCTTGTGATCACTTGGCAATTTCTTACAGCCTCCAAGAATGTGAAAGATGGACTATCGGCCCGACTCTTGAAGTTAAACAAGTATCTGATCTCGATCGGAAGTGGCGGTCGATGGAGACATTCCATAAATGCAATGAACAAGCTATTGAGCGACGCGTATCCATTCGGGTGCAGTTGAGAGGGGGCGATCCTCGAAAACGACAATACTTCTCTTATATACTGGTTAAACGGAGGGAGTGTCCCAGCTGCGCATGCGTGGCGATTGAATGCGGTATATCCCTCCGGTGGATTGTGCGGTCTATCATTTGGCCACGGCAGTAGCACGTCATCCAGCGACAAACCATGCCTTAAGCATATTCTTCCTAGCATGTCTTCCGAAATGTTAGATGGAACAGAATCTGATGGGTTACTAATGAAGGATGCGAAAGGTAACTCATCCGGAGCTGGACCAATAACTTCAATCTCAATCTCCGGTACTTCAAGCACGAGAGGGACTGAACTCTGAGTTTCTTGCGGTTGCGAATTTGAAGTTTCCATAACTAGCTAACTCATGAGAAATCATCATTAGATGCTAAAAAGCCCGTGCATTCCCCGGTGTAAAGTGCATGTGTCGTGCAGTGCAGTGCATTACTTGAACAAATTCTATGGATTAAACTATAATGTATGAACGATAGAACTCTGAAAATCAAACCGGAAATGACTGTCATCACTGACCGTCACAACCGTGCCATCCACTTGCAAACAATCGACCCAAGTTGAAGTTCGTTACATTTTTGTTAAGTTACAGTTCCATCGGCGAGCTTCGAAAGGTAGTCCAATATGCAGTTCTATGGTCAAGTTCAATCGTGCAATGCAGAAGCTCGTCGGAGTCAAGTATTTCTACGTGCAAAAAATTCTCTAAGTTCATTTAATTTCAACTTGGAATCGGTCGTTGTAGTTCAAATTCATATCGAATCGAAGAAATATCATCAACCATGTTCGAATCGATACGCTTCGTATCGACCACTTTCGAATCGATACGCTTCGTATCGGTCGCACTCGACTCGATACGTTTCATATCAATCAGTTCGGAACGATGAGTTTCGTATCGACCCAGTTCGAAACGATGAGTTTCGTATCGATTAAAGGCACACCATCTCGTATCGATCCGTGAACACTGGCTTCGCATCGATTGCCGCTCTCACATTCGTATCGATACGAAATCGCATGCTTTCCTTCGATTCGAAAGCGCCATAACTCCTTCTTCTCCCAAAACGGGGCCTCGAATCCATGGCAACGCATCCATCCCCAACCTTGCTCTCACTCACCTAGATCTGCAATTCACCAAAACCGATCATAACAGCAAGAGGGATGGATTGGAACTTCGAGTTTCATCGTTCTAAACACGATACTACCCATTAAATCGCCTGATTTTAATTTTTGACTCTGACAGACAGAAGGATTGAGTCGATTCGAAGGCTAACAGTTCTTCCTCTCTACCGGTTCGAAAGTGAAAAGCAGCAGTAAAAAGTAAAAAGGTGAAAAGTGACGAAGCCCACGCTATTTATATGAGGCCATAGGAGAACCGGGTCGATTCGTCTCCCGGTCCATATGACCAGTCATCACCGGTCACCCTAGCACTCGAGTCGAACGGTTGGTTCGAGTCCATCACCGAAGACTTCTATCGATTCGAAATAGACGACAGACCCATCGATACGAAGCAAGCAGCAGGAACAACCAAAGATTGTGAACTCCATCAGCTCAAAGCCCTCGTTCACATCAACAAGTTCACAACTCCCTCTATAACCCATCGATACGAACAGAAACTATGTATCCATCATTTCTCATCAATACGAACCGCAGTTTCGTATCCATCAAAACCTGTTGATACGAACAGCAATTTCGCATCCATCCTTTCTCATTGGTACGAATGGACGTTTCATACCCATCCAAGCTCATCGATACGAACTATCATTTCATATCCATCATTTCGACTCTCATCGATATGAAAAACTACTTTACAACCTTTTACATCGATTAAGCAGAGGATCGATACAAGAGGATAGTCAAAAACAACCATCGAGCATTGTTTCAACTCAAATTTCCAAATCGGTTCAGGAGAGAATCGATACGAAATTCAATAACAAACAAAACTGACAACGACTCGCGAACACACAACGTTAACGAGGGTCAAATTAACATATGTGCATATATGTCAGACTAACATTCGATTTTAAACATTCACAGGGATCGAATACTCATCGGGTTACGATTACAACAACCAGCAGCCAGGCACTATTCTGCAGCAATCAATCATATCAAAGCAAGGTTACAACCTTCGACAAAAGAGCAATGATTGTTAAGAGAGAAATTGCAGCTTTTCAAAGCACGTCATGTTCCACAAGATGTACTTTGGGGGGCAAATGTTATCCCGCTTTTTGGCAAAGCCGTGATACCAAAAGATCAATCGAAAACAAAGGACAGTTCGTCTCAAAAGATTGGTCATAGTATGCTTCACTATGGATATCGCTGGATTTTGTTCGAGTCCAGATTGGGCTACAATTCATAGGACATGGCAAGAAAGATCATAGAAGTCAGCATCTCAAATTTCAAGTCAATCCGAGTTCGTACGCTCGAGTTATGATCGATTCAATTTTAAGGGAAAGGCCTCAGTTTCGTATCCATCCTCACGCTCCAATTCGAATCAATCTCGTTCGTATCGATCGAGTTAGAATCCATCGAGATGCCTCAGTTCGACTCGATCACGTTCGAATCCATCGGCTTCCCCTGCTTCGTATCCATCATGGAAGTCCCTCGCATCCATCTGTCTCGAGTTTATCAGGTGACTTCGTATCCATGGAGAAGCTACAAGGCTCGTATCCATCAAAGGGGTGATGTTCGAGTCCATCAGTAACATCAACCTTCGAATCCATAACACTTAAAACAGTCGAAAGGAGGATAGCCTCGCCTCCATCTGGTTCGAATCCAGCAAACTCGCGGTAGTTCGAATCCATGGGAATACTTCTCTTCGAATGCATTAAGTTCGTATCGATCGACTTCACATCCATCAACAGTTGCAGTTCGTATCCATGAATGCGGCACCATTCGAATCCATCGAGTCAACTAGCTATGGTGACGTGTCATTCATCGATGCGAACGTGCCGAGATGTATGGAATCGAAGCGGTCGACTCGGAGCCAAATCCGGATCGAGGCGAAGTGTGCGCTCCACGTCAACACGAAGGCGCGTGCCATCCTCGGTTCGAAGCAATCGGTTCGAACGCATCGATTCGAACCAAACAGCCACTCGAAGAATCCCATTTCGTATCGATCATATCTCTCAATCTACTGATCCAAATGCCACGAAATTTACACAGAAGCTTGCATACATGTTGAAGGATGTCCACACCAAATTTCACCTCGATTGGATGATTTTCTGATCGATTCGAATGGAGTTCGAATCGATCCCAAAGTGGGCCCAAATTTCCTGAGGCCGGCCGTGTGGGCCCCCTCACGTGCCAGAAGTGGTCTCCCGAGTTTTCAGCGAAATATCAGCATCCTACGTCTATAAATAGAGCCCCAGAGCCAACAGAAAAGAGATCTTTCGACTCTCAAGCGCCCAGACTCTGCCGGATTGAGATCTCCATCATCCTATTTCATAATTTTGCTGTTGATTTCGAATTTCCAGTTGTAACTCGTTGTTGATCGCTGTAACAACTTGTAATCATTGAAAGAGAATCAATAAAACTGCAAAAAACTTCACAGTGGACGTAGGCAACACGCCGAACCACTATAAATCGCTTGTCTACGCATTTACTTTATTGTTGATTGGAGTTTTTGTTAGATAATATTCGTTTTGAATTTACATTCTTCATTATTATCTCTTCAACGACTCCCGAAGAGTGTTATGACCAATTTTGGTGCAAACATAAACTTCTTGTAGATCCATGAGAAAGTAGTGCCTTGCTAATTGTGATGTTTTGAGAATTAAAGATTTATCTTTAATATCTTTGTTTAACTTGACAAATTTACTAAAGAGTTATATTGGAACCAGACTATTTAAGATGTCTCTACTGTGTATAGTATGATAAAATTAGACTAATAGAAGAAGAATAAAAAGCGATAAAGTTCATAAGCTACTAGAATATGATTATACAATCACTCAGATTCATACAAAATATTTAGAAATAAATATTTACTTATTATATTCGAGTTTTTCAAGGAGAAGAGGACAAGAAGAAAGAGGAATAAAGGAAACTCTTGGGAGATTCCAACACATCCTGGGATGAGGATCAAACACATGCTCATCCAAGTATCTACGATGAAAACACCTAAGTAAACCCCCGTAGTTGTCGCCTGAATAGAAAAAGTCAACGAACTTACCCCTAGTGTAAGCTCTATGTAGATACTCTTCCAAGGTATTCCTATCATCGATCAACATCAAAAAAGGGTCATTAGCTCTATGTTTTCTGTTAAGAGTTTATCCCTTAGAGGTGTGCTCTCTTCATTCATGGAGCAACTTCCTTCTCATTGAAGAATCTTAATTTTGACGCACTTACAGCAAGGTTCTTGTATTTCTCAAACAATTCATTGTACTCTTTCAGATGTTTATCCAACTCTCAGTTCGATCGATCTATTTCCACTTGCTTCTATTCAAGCATAATGTTATAATGATCTTTTGATTTTGTTATTAACTAAAATAACTAACATATTAACTTGGAGCCATTTAATAATTAAGACATTTAAGCAAAGAAATCCATACTTGAGATAGTGGAATGAAAGTTGAAGGGGTGTGCTTGTTCCCTTTGGGTTCGTCACTTTGAGGAGCGTTGTTTTCGAAGGAAAAATATTTAGTGGAAGAATCAGTAATTTCAATAGCACCTATACCAGAAGCTGCCAAGTCCGGGTAAGCATCTACTGATCTATCCTTATCATCTGGCAGCCTATTGAGACCCTTTCTGTCGCCCCTACCCTCACCATCATCATTATCATTACTATTATCATCGTCATCACCATTGTTTTCATCGACATCTTCCTCTTCCTCATCTGACTCCATCTCCTCATTGGTTGGAGGATTATTAAAAGTCAATAGCTTCTTAGCATCAATCTCCTTCACTTTCTCTAAGGGTCCCTCTCTAGGTGCTTGTGTAATATTTAGTATTGCTTCAAATTTATCCATTAACTTCTTATTCTAAGCTGGAGGAAAAGAAGGAAAGTCAAAATATAGACGTTTGTGAGTGCTGTCAACATAGGCTATAAAAAGAGCCTTCATATAGGATCTCTCAACAGTGACATTGGGAGTCGAGTCAAGGAAATAGGATGCCTTCTGCTTTGCACATATTATCATGCCATTTGATTTTTTTAGGAGGATTCTTTTATTTTGCAACTCTCGCTTGAGGGATGCATTTTCCTCCACAATCTTGGCCTCCCTCATGCTGGCCTCCTCGATTGCTTATTCCAAAGTTTTTTCCTTATATTCTGAAATTTGTTTGGCCGTTTTTTAAGTAAAGTTTCTGTTTTCTTAAGTGAGGTAATGAGTTTTTTTTATTTTATAGCTCCATCCCTCGCCATTGAGATGTAAATTATTTTATCGTCGCGGAGGACCTTGCTCTTTAAGCTTGGACAATTCATTAGAAGATCCTAAAGCATCCTCTTGAAGTGTAAACATATATTTAGTAGCCTGAAATGAGTAGCAAACATGAATGAGCATGTTATGCATGAAAGATTAAGCAACCTGAAACGGTCAAGCAAGAAAATTACGCATTGGCATAAATAGTTTAAGTATAGCAAATCGATGATCTTGAGTACAAAAGGAAGGCCCTAGTGGCTTAAGGGCGGCAAAAGATGGGGATAGAATGACCAATTGGACGTGGTCATCCTAATTACTAGCAGGAGTTGATGATCGAGATTTAGAAGGAAGCGGGTCCTCCAAAGTGGGACATAAACCAAGATCTTCACATAAACGATTAAAAGCTCCAAGAGAACTTGGAAAAGTAATGCAAAGAAGTGGGTCTTGAGACTGCTCTGCTTCAGTCAACTGTTGGGTTTTTTCCTGTAAATGTTAAGGCTTGAAGTTTAAGGGCTCGTGTCAATATCCTCAAATGGATTCCTCTACAATAACGGGAGTATGCACGCCTCCAACCTTAGGCTTCTTGCTAGGAGTGGTAGTAGCTATGGTATGATCTCTTATTTTCCTTTTTATAGCTTTGAATGATTTGGGAATTGGGAGCTTGAGTATGGCAGAACTATCATCTTTACTTATTTTATCTTTTAGAGCATCACTTGTAGCCTCCTTCTCTATAGGAACAACTACTAAAGTAGATGAGCCTGAATCAGGAAAATAATTTATGAGATAATGTCACAAGAGGTTTCATAAAAAATTCAGTGGCATCTTACTAAGCATCTCGAGCAGAACTAGAGAATTAGAAGTATAGGATTCTGATTTGGTTTTCCTCGAGCATTGTATTTGACCATTGGAAGTTCTTCTAAAATCTTGTGATGATCTAGGATAATAGAATATTAAAGAAGATTTGATGAAGTTAACAATCTGATTTTGTTTCCTATTTTCTCTACTACCTAAGTTAAGGATCGCACGGTCTTTTGGTCATCAGGGTTAGATTTTTAGGGACATAATTAGAATAAAAAGCACCTATTAGTAAAGGATAATAAAGTAACATGGATAATCAAAAATAAGAAACTTACTAGCAATAAAGAATGTTCCTCTAGTGTTAGTGAAACATTTGACGAAAAAAAATTGTGTTTCCCATCCTCTCAATCATGCTTTTTGGATAGGGACGGATATGGTATAATTGATGATCTGATTGTTCACCAACCTTAGCAAGATTAGTGTAATATCCTCTTTCTTGAGGCCCAAAGCTAAGTGCTATAGATGCTGCAGTCATCCATAATATTAACTTCGAGTGACAAAATAAGATAATGTTAATGGTATCCATAATATCATAAGCTCTTGAATATGAAATAAAATCGGCACAGATGAAAACAAATTTCCCAATTACATTTCAAAGCAATATTTCATATTCAAATTACATAATCCCATAATCGATTCCCAAGTTTTTTATCAAATACAATTATTACAAATTACGCCAAGAGCAACATATGAAGATGCCCCCTTGGTAGATCAGAATAGTAAATAGACAAACTGTCTTAATATAACATAGCAGAAATAAAACAAAATAGCTTCTATTTATTCAAATGCATGTCTTTGAAAGCTTATTCTTCCAATCCTACTAAACTTGTAAAACCTCCACTCTCAATTAACTTAAATCATATTTTGAGCACCCAAGAGTTTAAGGGGAAAACATAAACTTCGAGTCAGACACAAAGCCTGGTGTGAATAATATTATACATCTCAGTTATATGATATTAAGTGAGACTACGCCGCTTAGCGGAATGGGTTTTCCCTCACCAGTATCCCTCTTTAAACATACCCTTTGCAAATCAAAATCATGAAATCAAACTGGTTAAAGCAATCATAGCAATATCATATATGCATATAAATCGGGTAATAAATGCACTATCTATCTACTAAGCTTTGGCTGACTCAGGCCCACCAAACATAACAAATAATCTAACTTCTATTAGACACACTTCTGGATGGTCAGTCCCTAACTTTCTTCTCCTAGGGTCAAGTGATCCTAATAATTTTGCGGGCTTACCAATAACCTATCTGTACTCTGTATATTCCTTTCTAGGTGTAACATCAATTTAGTTTTACTTGTGACAAAGCTCCACACACTTGAGTTTTGGACTTATATTAGCTAGGGGCTACTAGCCAAAGTATAGGGCGCGACCTTATACCAGTTCCACCTGGAATTCTAATATCCCAGTCATTTACTTATGGTCAACTACCCGATCGAATTTTCCTTGAAAACATTTCTTGCAAATTGATTTAACCCTTAAATCATACTTAAACAATGAAAATATACTCTTTGCTTCACTCAAATCTCTTTGTCATGTTATATATACTTTACTCAAAATAATGTTGATGAAATATATTGAGGGTTATCTATCCCTCCAAAGTAAGTTAAAAACCCCTTTCAACTTAAAATGATCTTAGGCCATAAAGCCAAGGTAAACCATTCGAAACCTTTTCTTAAAAACTTTAAACAACCCTTTCAAATCCATTGAAAGTACCTCTTTCAAAATATATTAACTATTATAACTTGAAACACTAGGCCGAAAGTCCAAAACATACCTTCGAATCCTTTATAACAACCTTTAGAAATCATTGAAGAAATCCCTTCGAAAACTTTATAAACCTTAAGCGTCCTCTTTTCAAAACTCTTTAAACTTTCCCTTCGAAAGCATTTGGAAACTTTCCATTTAGAATACTTTAGGTCCTTTCGAAACCATTGGGGGAACTACCCCTTCGAAACCTTTATTATATACCTTTCGAAACCAAAAAGGTCCTTTACTTAAAACAAACCTTTCAAAAACATTGGGTTCAAGTAAAAGCTTCTGGAACATGGTTTCAAAACCTTTTAAAACCATTTTATTCAAAACCTATGGGTTAATCTTTCAATAGAACTAAAGATCTTAAAAGAACTAGGTCGAAAGCACTCTTTCGAAAGCAGTTTCCTTAGTAAAAGAAAGTAGATGGCTTCGAAACCATCCCCTTTGAAATCATGGGGAAGCGGCTTCTCATTTAAAAGCAAAAGCATCCTTTCGAAACCAATGTTTAAAGGCATAAGCGATTTCAACTGGGTCGAAAGGTAGAATGCGGTGACAAGTGTTTCAACCCTATCGAAAGCTTGTTTAAACAAAAAGGCGGCAACCTCTGTCAAAAGATATATTAAAAACCTTTCGAAATCATTTTTTGAAAGCAAAGCAAGCACTATCTCTTTTGAAATAAAAAAAGGCCTCAACCCCTTCGAAAGCATGTTTCAACCCTATATCGTTCGCCTATCTCCAATCCACTACGTACCAAGGCATTGTTACCATGTGTATTAGTTTCGACTAGGATAGATGCGATAGTATGAAGTTGAAAGGTAGCCACCGAAAGTAGCGAAACAACAATCATTTACCAAAAACTCATTTTTAACTTTATAAAGTAATATCTTTCCAACCAACTTGCTTATTTTTCAGCATATGATTGATTACCAATTTCTTTTCCAAACTCTTTTCTAAAAGTGCTATCGAATTCAACATTTTATAATTTAAAACATTTATCAAATTGCCCCCTTCTCCGTTTATAAACATATAAAAATTTAAGTTTCATACCTTAGATAATTTTATATACTTAATAAAACACTCAGGAAAATTCTCTAAAAATTCCAATAAATCACTTTTTATATGTTTTCTAACATATTTAAATTTCTGACTCAAAGCTAACATATAATTGCCGAAATTAAGTTAAACTCAATTAACCATTTTCTTCACTAGAAAGTTCATATTAAATCCATAATAATTCAAAAAATTAAAAAACTTGAAACCCATCTCTAAAATAATGTTGCTGAATTTATATCAAAAACAAAAGTCATTTGGATGTCATTTATTAGGTTTTCCAAATCAATTCTTATCATAAAATCTATATAAACTGGCCTAAATCATCAATAAGCAAATATATCCATTTAAACAATCAGAACATAGCAAATCATTGCAAAATAAACATGGGTCTTATCTAGAAACTGAAAGCTATTTAGAAATGAGATGTAAGCTATTGTTACCTTTAGCTTGTGTGTTAAGGAAGTTGAGATTTGCTTAAAATTAATTTGATTAAGCTTCCCTCTTGAAACCTTGCTTATCTTCCCCTTGTTATCTATAGTGGTGGCCGGCCAAGCTTGGTATTAAGTTTTAGTTTGTGAACGTGGTAAATGAAAATATGTCAAGGGTTTAGGGTATAAGAATAGGACATATTCCTATTTTTCCCTTATCTTATTACTTCTTATACCATGTTTTTACTCATTAAGGCACGACTACCTTATGCTTTCACAAATCCCAATCTCTTAACCACTTAAATCTTTACATTATTCTATTCAATTTATCTAATTAAACCTTCTGAATAATGTTATTTAAAAAAATTAGGGGTGTTACAGACTCCCCTCCTTAAAGAGTTTCGTCCTCGAAGTTACAATAAGGTACTCAAACAAATCAATTGTAAAGGTTAAACATACCATGAAACAAGTCAGGATAAGCATCTCTAATCATGCTCTCTGTTTACCAAGTACAGCCTCTCCCGTCACTTCTCCACTGGACTTTAACTAATATGACTGTCATGTTCCTTAGTTTCTTCTAATCTCTCACGGCTATACGAACTAGCTTTCAAAGTATAGTCAAATTTGGTTCCACTACTAGGTCATCTAATACAAATGGTGCTATAGTAGTCTCTGGATCTCGAATACACTTCCTTAGATGAGAAATATGAAAAAAAGTTATGGATTCCTGCCAAAATACTTGATAACTCCACTCTATATGCGAGTTTACCAATCCTTTCTATTATTGGAAATGGTCCAACGAATCTCGGTGCCAACTTTCTTGATTTTTTGAATCTAACTACACCTTTCATTGGTGATACCTCGATCAAAACATGATCTCCAACTAGGAATTCTAAGTCTTCCCATCTCTTATCAGCATAAATCTTCTGCCTAGAATGAGCTTCCTTCATTCTAGCTCGAATTAACTCAATCTTTTCTACAGCTTCTATAACTAAATCCGGACCAAGAACCACCTATCCCCGATCTCTAACCAACAAACATGAGATTTGCATGGCCTTCCATACAAAGCTTTAAATGGTGCCATCCCTATACTAGTCAGATAACTATTGTTATATGAAAACTCTACTAAATATAGATGGTCTTAACATGTTCCCCCAAAGTCTAGTACACAAGCTCATAACAAATTTTCTAAGGCTTTATTAATTCTTTCCGTTTGCCCATCTGTCTGTGGATGGTAAGCATTGCTCATCTTGAGCTTAGTACCCAAAGTCTCATGTATACTCTTCCAGAACTCGCTAGTGAATAAGGATTCTCTATCACTTACTATACTACTAGGAATTCCATGCAATCTAAATACATTCTTCATAAATAACTTAACTAAAATAGGTGCCATCCTGGTTGAATTAGCCGGAATGAAATGGGTACTCTTGGTCAACTCGTCCACTATGACCCATATACTTTCATTTCCTTGATTCGACCTGGCAACCGATCTATAAAATCCATTGAGATAGAATCCCATTTCCAAACTGGAATATCTAATGGCTGAAATAACCCATTTGGCTTTTGATGTTGGGCTTTCACCCGTTGATAGTTCAAATACTGCTTCACCCATAAGCCTACATCTCACTTCATACCTTTCCAGAAGAAATTTCTTTTCATATCCTGATACATCTTGGTTCCTTCCAAATGAATAGTGAACATTGAACGATGACATTCTTCAAGATCTTTCTTCGTGATGTCCTCCACATTCGGAACACATGGTCATCCTTTTTCCTCAACCACCCATTCTAGTCAAGACTAAAATCTTTTAAGTCATCGTTCTCAGTTCTATTTTTTAAATTCCTAATCAATCAATAATGGATCCTCCTTCTACTTACAAGCAATTCTCTCGATCATCACTGGTCGAACTTCTAAACATAGCAACATAGTGGTCTCCTTACTAAAACTGCTCTTAGATCTTCATTGTACTCCACATGTAGTCAATGCTTCCAAATATTTCCACTCCGCAGTCATTGCTAGTACTACATTTTGATGTTTTTTGCTAAGTGCATTAGCAACCTTGTTGCCTTTTCCTGGTGTGCACTCAATACCAAAGTCGTAAGCGGCTAAAAACTCTAACTATCTCCGCTGTCTCATATTAAAATCCTTTTGAGAGAATAAATATCTTAAAGACTTATGATACATGTACAACTCGAATCTCTCCTACAACAGATAATGTCTCCAAACCTTCAATGAAAAAATTACTGCAGTTAGTTTCAAATCTTGAGTCGAATATCTAACCTTTGCAGTCTAAGCTGTCGAGAAGCATAGGCAATTACTTTACCTCTTTGCATTAACATAGCTCCTAATGTTATTCCACAAGCATCCGTGTTCACCACTGAGTCCTGATTCCCTTCTACGACAGCTAATACAGGTGCGTTAGTCAATAAGTGTTTTAATATCTAGAATGCTTCCTCGAACTTATCAGTCCAAACAAACTTTACATCTTTCTGAGTTAGCTTAGTTATCAGTGCCGCTATCCGTTAAAAGTCCTTAATGAATCTCCGATAATACCCAACTAATCCAAGAAAACTCTTTAACTCGGTCACTGTCGCGGGTTTCTTCTAATTATTCACTGCCTCGATCTTAGCCGGATCTATAGACAACCCTTTTTCTGAGACTACATGACCAAGAAACTTTACTTCCTTCTTTCAGAAAGGTCAATTTCGAAAATTTTGCTTTCAGCTGATGCTGCCTCAACGTCTCAAGTACTACTCTAAGATGAAATTCATGTTCTCTTTCATCGAGTATATCAAAATATCATCTATGAATACCAACACGAACATATCCAAGTGTCCTCGGAGAATTTAGTTCATCAAATCTACAAAGAATGTTGGGCATTGATTAGTCTGAACGACATTGATAATTATTCGTATGATCCATATTTGGTTCTAAACACCGTCGAAGGAATACTATCCTGTGCCACTATAAGCTGATGGAATCCTATTAATAAATCCAAATGGGAAAATACTTTGGCTCCACTCAACTGGCCGAGCAAATCGTCAATTCTAGGTAACAGATATCGATTCTTTATCATCTTCTCATTTAACTTACAATAATCGATACATAGCCTTAACGATCCGTCTGGCTTTTTGGAAAACACTACAGCTGCTTTCCAAAGCGAACTTCTTGGTCTGATAAAATTCTTGCTTTCCAAATCCACCAACTGTACCTTTAGGTCCATCATCTCAGTTGATGTCATGCGACTTGGCGGTCTATTCATCGGTTCTGCCATGGTACAAAATCTATCTGAAACTCAATAGCTCGTTTCGACGGCAGTCCTACTACAGGTTCATAGACATCTGTGAATTCTCTTACGACGAAAACTCAATTCAACTCGTCTTCTTCCTGCATAACAACCAATAAAGCATTAACCTCAAAACTAGGGTTTTCTATGGAGTATAATATCTGACCTCTACAGTCAAGGTGTCTAAGTGTACTTTCTTATCATGGAAAAATACCCTAGCATCATATTTACTTAACCAATCCATACCCAAAATAATTCTGAACCCTATGAAATCAAACACATGCAAGCTGCAAGCGAATACATGAACTAACAACTCAAACTCTAGTTGGTCACATCTCATCCCAAGAGTCGCATAACCTCCTATCGGATATGCAACCCTTAAGGAAGTAACTAGGTATAAGGGTTCTAAGTTAAGCATATCTACCAAGCAACGAGATATAAAAGAATGTGATGCACCAGTATCCAATAGAACTCTAACTGACATACCATGAATCAAAACATACCTCCCAACACAGCTTTCCCTTTCTCCTCTGCTGTTGGTCTTGAGGTAGCTGGCTCCAATGCAAACATTTTTCCTTTTCCATCCTTGGATGGCTCCTCGCACTAGTTCTTATAATTTCCAATTTGATCGTAGTTGAAGCATCTAATATTCTTCTTTCGGACCACATTCTTTCTATCTTCCGAGCGACATTCATTGGTGAAATTCCCTTTCTTATCACATTTATAGCATATAACCTCTGCCTTCCCCTTCTTGACAGCTCCACTCTTTTGAGCTCCCTTCTTGTGGAAAAACTTCCTCTTCTGGTTTTGTCCTCCTCAAACTCCACCTATTTTGTTACCTTCAAGAAAAGCAAGCATCTCTTCTTGCTTTAAAGCCGTTTAAACAATTGCATCGCACATATCTCTAATATGCTATAATGTAGGCTTAGCAAACTCAAGCTTCAACACACGATTGAACTTCTCATTCTTTTAGATGACGGTATCTACTATAGCTTATCCATATCTTGCTAGCTCCTCAAATCCGGTTGCATCTTCAAGCACAGTCATATTTCCCTACTCCAACTCAACAAACTTCCTGAGCAGAGTAGATTTAGCAATCTCCGACATAAATCTTTCTTCAAATCTCCTCCTGAACTCAACTCAAGTCATGGCCTCCTCATTGACTCCGACCTTAACACTGTTCTACCAGTACAGTGCTGCTCCATGCAATTATCTAGAAGCAAGCCTTCTCTTTTGCTCATAATTAAGCCTTAGGTAACAACCCAAAATTTAAGCTATAATAATTAATTAACGAATTAATTAAATAATAAAATTTGTTTGTGAAATTACCAGAATTGAGCCATGGGAGTCACATCATTGTGTCCGTGGTAATTTTCTGGTCAATTTCCATATATAGTTCGTCAAAATGATAGTTAATATGAAGAAGATATGAATTAAACAAGAAATGAAGAAAACAAGGAGGAATATATATATTGGTCAGGTCGACCCTAGGGTCGACCCTCACCACTGCTAGGTCGACCTATAGGTCCCTAACATGCCTGAGTCGACACCAAGGTCGACCCGCCCTTGTATTTGGACGACATTTCGTCTAGCTTCGTATATGATGTGTTTTTCAACTTTTCTCAAATCCTATGCGTTTGTGCTTCCATCCGACGGTTCCTGGCGAGTCTATGACCTGGTTGCACCATACTTAATATTCAAATCCAATGATTAGAGATCTCTAAACTATACTATAATTAAGACCCTTGCCTAGCTATTTTTCTTGTTCAGATTTTCTCCTATTTGGGTTCATTGCCCGAGGGTGGACCCTAAATAGAACAATTTTCTAAGGAGGAAATCTTTTTGATAAAAATATTCTACACATTAGAAGTGGATCAAAGAAGACTAAGAACTAGAGCTTAGTATCGCACGTGAGTGATTAGTAATTATTTTATATTTTTAAGTAATTTAAAATAATAGTTTTCCCTATAGGTGTAGTTTTTCTACAATTTTGAGACAGTTTTTATATAAGTTATTCACAGTTAATTTTTAAAGTTCTTCTTAGTCTATTTTATTCAACTATTTTTATTTAGCTATTTTATTCAGTTATTCAAAATTATTTGCATCTATTTTAATTTAGAATGTAGCCTATAAATGTTAGTTTTTTTTATTCCTTTTTACGCGAATAGAACATTAAGAAGATAATAATTTGCAAATATGGATTAAATAGAACTAAACACTAAATTTACACAAATTAGATGTAGAATAAGAAGAACTGTAATAAAAAGAAGATAGACAGTACTATGCAAATTTGGGACATTTGCAAGCAAGTTTATAACTAGTAGTTATAACTAAAAAGACATAATAGAAGAGAAATTATAACATATGTTATAATTAAGCAGAAAGAACAGTAAAGGCTTATTTTAAAACTTAGATTAAGTTAATAAGAAAATAAAGCAGAAATAACAGAAGAGGCTTGTTTTAAAAACTTACACTAAGTCAATAAGCAAAGACATAAGCATGGACCGTACCAACAACATTCCCTTTCAGACTAGGACTGATGGTCTTATAATAGTTCGGTGAGGCTGGGACACAAGGTAAATAAGTGACCAATAGATAGAAGCTCAAATCGGGGGATTTAGGCAAGGGGCGCAACAAGATTTTATTTCTTAGGACCCGTACCAGTAGCATTCCCTTCCAAATTAGGATTGATGGTCTCACAAAACACTTAGGTAAGGCTGGACAGGACCCTTAAAGACTAGGGATGATGGTCTCACAGCAGATTAGGTGAGGCTGGGCATGCTTATGCTGATTAGGGTAGATAAGAGTTTAAAATAGGGAGCGACAATTAGTGTGTACCTGCGGTGACTGAGCGTGCGACATCGATTAGGGTAGATAAATCGCTACTATGTCCCAAGCGCTAAACATGTGTCTTTTAATGTGGGACCCATGGAATGTGACTAGTTCATAGTGACACAACAGAGATAGAAGGTCGATCAACTGGTAAAATTAGGATTTAGCCTAATTAAAATAGGATTAGGATTTCAGTCTAATAACAACAATCTAAGACTAGTGCAAACAATCACAATCAAAGAAAATAGCCAAACATAACTAGGTAAACAGTATTTTATTCCAGCATTATCTTTTCTCTATTTTCTTTTTATACTAGAACTGTTGCTAAGTCTATTATCTTTATCTTGTTTAAAAATACTAGTAGTTATTTTCACTCACCAGACTTATAGTCTGATCCACTCCTCTATTTCCCCTCCCCCTATAGGCCAGCAAAGGCAAGCATAGTTGATTCAGATTTCTTGAAGATACATTCCGGGAGTTCTTCATGTATTCTTCTTCATTTTAGTTTTCTTTTCATTTGGTTTTTAATGTACTGGTACTTGTGAGAGGTATGATTATTTTATTGTACTATGATTTTATGAGAGTGAGATGTATTTTCCATAAGACATGCGCATTTGGTATTTGCGACATATGATGCTTTTCACACTTATTTATGAAGTTCTATTTTGAATAATGAGTTACCATTTATGTTTTTGCTATTATATTTATTTTCCTTATGAATCTTAGTCTCTATGATGTTTTAGCTATACATATAACGCACCATATCTTTTAGTGTACCCTTTTTGGGTATACTAAGAGGTGTGAGGTGTTTCACTTGGTATTGGAGCCTAAGGTTAGAGGATTCCTAAAAACTTGTTTTAAAAGTAAAGTATTTTTCAAAAAAATGTAAGATATCTTCAAACTAGAAATATATTTTTAGAAAGAAACTCTTATTATAGAAATGGTTTTTCAAGTATAAGAGGTTCTTATAAAAATCCCCTCAGAATCCTGTTCAACCTTCTTCGATTCTTTCGAGCCTAAATTTCTTTTCTTTGCATAGTATGGTGAATGCTCCGAATCTTCTAGAGGGTGTCCAAGTCCCTGGCTAGTTTCATAGATACCTCTAAGCTGCAACACCAGAGGTGTAAGGGAAAGCTTCCGATCCAGCACCAGCGGGTGGAGGTCCTATTAATCCACCTACAACGGCCCATTTTTCTAAGCTATGCAAGGACTTTGATAATCTAAGAGGCAAGACATTTTCTGACACGGAGGATTTCATTGAGGCGCGAGCTTAGATGAGGAATACAGAGCGGATATCTAGGCTATTAGGATTGGAGGACTGTCAGAGAGTTCATCTTCCATCTTGGCAGCTGAAAGGAGAAGCTTCTTACTGGTGGGAGATCATAGAAATGGAAGGTGGAGACATTGGTTGGTTTGAATTTTGGGTAAGGTTTGAGGGATAGTTCTTGTCGAAGCCGAGGAAAGCAAGCAGTTGGAGAAGTTCATTAATTTGAAGGAAGGGGCTCTTTCAATAAAGAAGAATATAAACTAGTTTAATGGGTTATCGTGATTTAGGAGGGAGCTTGTTAATACACCGCACAAGAAGGCTATGAAGTTTGCTAAGGGATTGAATCCGCCCCTCCAAGGGTGGTTATTGACTCATGTATGGATGGGGGCGACTTATGAGTCACTTATGGAGATGACGCTCATATATGATGCTGTTAAGGAAGGAGAACTTAAGGAGGTTCCTAAGTCGGAGAATTCTAAGAAGCAGTGGTGGAAGAACAAGAAGGATAAAGATAAGCGGAAAGGAGGAGGCCCTCAAAAGCCGATCAAGAAAGGCGAGAAATGTAATAGTTGTGGATTGGCTGGACATTACGTAAAAGACTGTAAGAAGGACACGATGAAGAGGAAGTGTTACAACTGTGGGCAACCTGGTCATCTTAGTAGAGCTTGTTCTCAGAAGATGGGGCAAAGAACAGGCACACTTATAGCGTAGGCACAGGCTTTGGATGTAGCATCTTCTAGTTGTGGACTAGATCGAGGTAGGAAAGTCACTGTAGAAGGTTTGATCTCTATTTCAGATTTTACTATTCGGACTCTTTTTGACTCCGGAGTATCACATTCTTTCATTTCTAGTACCTTGGTTGATTGTTTGCACTTAGATATTTCTCTAGTACTAGACCCTATAGTTGTTTCAAACCCCATAGGAGGATCAGCACATTTATCCATGATTTTTTGGGGTTTCAAAAAAATTTACACTAGGCGTAGAGTTTGATTGTAATGCCTATGTGCTAGGATTTTTGGGATATGGGATGATTTTGTGGATGGATTGGTATCCACTTATGGAGCGATATTGGACTGCGAGAGGAGAGTCTTCAGATTAGAGACATGCAGCGGGCTGACTCTGGAGATTACTTACGACCCATAGGGGTCAATCATGTTGAGCTTCCTTTATTCCCTTGATTCGTCACTAGGAGATTTAGATTCCATTCCAGTCGTTAGAGATTTCCCAAACATTTACGAGGAGGTTAGGGGACTATCTCTTAAGAGAGAGATCGACTTTAGGATCTACCTGAATGACAATGCTAAGCTAGTGGCATTGCCCATGAGACATATGGCTCCTAGGAAGAGGAAGGAGTTAAGCAGATCGGTGAGCTATTGGAGAAAGGCTTCATCAGACCGAGCATATCTAAATGGGGAGCGCCAGTCGTCTTTGCTTCAAAGGTCTATTCGACTTTACGTAAACTTTAGATAGTTGAATAAGCTCACGAAGAAGAACCGTTACCCAGTTCCTTGGATGGACGATCTTTTTGATCTGTTAGTTGGCTCTTCAGTATTTTCTCAGCTTGATTTAGCCACTGGATTTCATCAGCTCAGGGACATTGACGATAGCATCGATAATACAGCATTTAGGACACCCGGTGGATTCTTTGAGTGGTTGGTTATGCCGTTTGGGCTAACCAATGCCTCAGCCTATTTCATAGATTTAATGAGCCTTGTTTTTGAGATGTCTTAAATAAGTTCGTAGCAGTATTTGTGGATGACATTTTGGCATTTTCCAAGAGTATGGAAGAGCATGCTATTCATCTTGAGGAGGTTCATTGTACACTTCGTGTTCATCAGTAGAAGGCTAAGTACTCAAAGTGTCACTTTTGGCATAACGGGATGCGTTACTTGGGGGCATGTGGTCTCAAGAAAGGGTTTGGCTATTGATCCCACTAAGGCGGTAGCAGTGCAAGATTGGAAGGCCCCCAAGAACTGTATCGAACTTAGAAGCTTCCTAGGTTTGGCTGGCTATTATAAGAAGTTTATTAGAGATTTCGCTAAGATTTTAGCACCGCTTACTCACCTCACTAAGAAGAATTTGACATTCATGTGGGACGCAAATTGAGAGGATTCCTTCACGATGATAAAGAGGACCCTTACTAGTGCACCAATGTTAGTTTTACCCATGGAGTTAAGCCTTTTACAGTATACACCGATGCATGTGGGACGGGTCTTGGGGCAGTATTGACGCAAGAAGGAAGGGTGGTATGCTATGGAAGTAGACGGTTAAGAACTCATGAGAAGAGCTACCCTACCCATGAAGCTGTTATTGTTTTCAAGCTCAAGTCTTGGAGATATTACTTGCTAGGAGAGAGGTTCGAGCTTTTCACCGACCATAAATCATTGAAGTACCTGTTCTCATAAAAAGATTTAAATTTGAGGCAGCAACGCTGGATGGAGTTTCTAGCATCATATGACTTTGAGATAGCTTACACCCTTGGCAAAGGAAACGTGGTTGCGGATGCGTTAAGTAGGAAGAGAGCAACACTTAGTCCAATGTTCGAGGAGTTGAAAAGCCTAGGGTTTATTTTTACCTTTAATTTTAAGCCCTCTACGGACACTACCCCTAGATTATTAGCAGCACTTGAGGTTAAGCCTACCCTCATAGATCAGATTGTCTCGATGTAGCGAGCGGATTCATAGCTTGTGGATATTTTGGATAGGTTTACCAGAGGAGAAGTCTCTAAACATCTCCAACATTATTCCATTGATAGTAAAGGGTTGCTAAGGAGAGATGGAAGACTTTATGTTCCCCGCACTGGTGATTTGACGGGAGAAGTTCTAGCAGAAGCACACCATTCTCGAATGACTATTCATCCGGGTGATGGTAAGATGTATAGGGACATGAAGAGAGTGTTTTATTGGAGCGGCATGAAGAAGGATGTGGCAGAGTTTATAGACAAGTGTCTTGTATGCCAACGAGTTAAGGGGGAGCAACAGAATGTTGTTGGATTGTGTGACGCCCTACCTCTATACTCACGCTAGCCAAGGACACTACGGGGTAATGCCGTCAACTGGCATGAAGAATAAGGCTGTTGAGGAGCGACCATCCGTATAATTGCTTTGGGCGAGCACCAATATGTCAGATAGTATTACATGCATTTTCATCTCAAGAGGAAATCTGACATGCCGATACAAACTTAAAGCTACTACACAGTGGCTATGTGGTCTTCGAAAATGAATATAGAAATAAACATAACATAAATCAGTCACAGATATCCATATCACAAAGGCGGAAATAGATATGAATATATCACATAGAAGTGTATATCAGAGTAGTGATCAAACAAGATCCATAATATCACAAAAGAATAGATACAAGTGCTACACAAAAGAATATGTATACATCAAGGAGTCTCTATCTCGTATGTATAACAACAAAAACTACAAAACTAGAGTAGTTAGCCAAAAGTCAGGTAATGTTCCCTGATGAGGAGTCAAGCAGAAGCACCTGTAACATCTCGGTCTGACCCGAGTATTATTTAATAAGAAAATAATAAACGGATCAGTCTAGCTATAAATATCAGATAAAATGAGACAGAATAAGAGATATGATAAGAACGTACGATAACAAAAATGCCATACTGTGATAAGTATACATTAGACAACACATAAATCATACAATACCTCAAGAAATCTCAAAACACATAAAAGAATGTCATATTCTTTATTTTATTCACCATATCACAAATATTGACAAGTATATCAATGCCAGTCACAAAATTGGTGAATCGCAAATTCTAGAAATTATCAACTAAAAATCCAGAAATCACAAAAAGGAGGAGGCCTATCACAAAACAGGAGCATGAAAACTCACCAACACGTGTATCACTAAATGGAAAGCTATACCATGGTTGCTAACCATCAATTTTGAGCCGAAGCTCCACAAAACGGCCCAAAGACCTTTGAGCTGAAGCTCCACAAAACGGTCCGAAGACCTTTGAGCTGAAGCTCCACAAAACGGTCCGAAGACCATGGGTCGCTACCCCACAAACTTAAGCCGAAGCTCCACAGAAACGAGATTTAGTCTCCCTCGCAGACAAAGAGACATCGCACATTGCCAGTCTAAATCACAAAATGATCATCATCGATCATCAAGAAGTGTCAATTACACTAAGCTAGTAAATAGATGAGTTTAGCTTCATGTCCCATAACTACTGGCTTATCTTAAATATTCACGAACAAACTGTAAATCTCCATTGTCACAAGAGTTTCAATCGAACGAGTCTAAGAATTAACCGACAAAGTAAACGCAAGCGTTTCATTCCACTTGTTTTGCTAAGTTATTTAATTAGATTTCTCGAGCAAATGAGGTAAAGGTTTGTGTATACTAATAGATTGGAAAACAGTTTTATAAATGAGTTTGATATTGAAAATAGAGTTGTAATCATCTTTGTAAAGGAGTTTGAATATTTATCGCTAGTACAGAAACCTTTGTATTTTAAACTGACAAATCACAAAATTGATTGTAAAAATAATCAATCACCAAAAATTCACATACAAAGACGTGAATCCAATCCAAAGAAATCGATATCAAAGTCATCAAAATGTATATTCCCAAAAATTCCGAAGTAGAATTCATCAAAGTCGATAATAAATGATAACAACAAATCGGATAATCACGAATCGATAAAAATCGAAATCTCAAGTAAAATAGGCAAATTGGGCTGAAGCAAGCAGGTCAGTCGACTGGACACTGAGTTCAGTCGACTGGCCCAATGCCTAGAAAAATTTGGGCTTCCAGGTCAGTCGACTGGACTCAGAGCGCCAGTCGACTGGAACCTATTTTCCAGTATTTCCAGCCTAGTCCCCAAAATGGCAAGAATCCAAACGGAGCCGATCGATCGAGCAATTGCAACAAGGGATTTATGCCACGCGACAACCCAGTCCTATAGGCTCTTCGACTCACCCCAAAGACATGTTCAAGCATCAAAGCTAGGATTTTTAAAGATTTAACTTCAAAACACCAAAAATTGAAATATTCACCAAATCAATTCAAATCAAAAGCAAATGAACATGAATAGATGTTAGGAATTCATACCTAACAATAATGATAGTTATAGACATGGATGTGAGATAAAAATCTCACCTTTTACACCAAAAACAAGAAAGAAGAAGCTTGAAAACAAAGGATGATCAACCACTCTTCAATCTCAACTCTAAAAGCTCCAATCTAAGATCATAAGTAATAATTTCTCAAATTAGGTTATAGGGAATTTCTGAAATTGGAGAGAGATTGAGATAGAGAAGAAGAAGGAGATGCTACCTAAGCTTCTCTTTGATTTTGGAGCTAAAACTTGAATTTGCTAAAGAAATTAGGGCTTAGGATTTTAATTTCCAATCTCCTCCACCATTTTTGCTAAAGCTTGAGTTGTAGGAAATATTATGAAGGAATTAAGAGGGGTGGAGTGGAGTTGGGTTGATATGTTAGGTTAATGGGCTGAAACCCAAACCCAAAGCCCTAAGCGAAAAGGTCGAAATTTTAGCTAGCTCCAAACATATCGATGTTTATACTCAAAAAGGTCACAAATGCCATTTTGAACTCAATGGAAGTGGTCTCGAGTCCTAATTTGACTGTTTGCAAAAAGTAGCATTTCGAAATATAATTCGACTGACGATGCTATATTTAAATAAAATATTTAAATATACAATCGTAAAATATGCAGGTTGTTACAGATTGCTTCAACCATTGGATGTACCTGAATTGAAGTGGGATAGTGTTTCGATGGATTTTGTAGGTGGGTTACCCGGATCTAGGAAGTGGAATACCAGTATTTAGGTGATTGTAGATCATTTGACTAAGAGCGCCCACTTCATTCCGGTTAAGAGTAAGAGGACAACACCTTATTTAGCAACCTTATATGTTCGTGAGATTGTCCAACTTCATGGAATCCCCTCCAGCATAGTGAGTGATAGAGACCCTATATTTACCAGTGAGTTTTGAAGAAGCTTGCAAGAGGCTTTAGGAACACGGCTTAGATTGAGTATGGCCTATCACACTCAAATGGATGGCCAAAAAGAGAGAGTTAATAGAGTTCTTAAATATTTGTTGAGGATGTGCATTCTTGATTTTGTAGGAACTTGGGAGGAGCATCTTCCTTTAGTGGAATTCGCTTATAATAATAATTTTCAAGCTAGCATTGGGATGGAACCTTTTGAAGCTCTTTATAGAAACTATGCAAGTCGCCTTCCTGTTGGTTGGAGTCTGCAAAGTGATTGCTACTTGGTCCCGACATGGTTAGAGAGACTTCGAAAAAGATAGATTTGGTTCGAAGGAGAATGAAGACGGCCCAAGATAGACATAAATCCTATGCAGATAAGCGAAGAAGGGATATTGACTTTGAGGTAGGAGACTTGGTTTTCATTAAGGTAGCTCCGCTAAAGAAGGTAGTAAGATTTGGATCAAGTGGGAAACTTTCTCTCATATTCGTAGGACCGTTCCCCTTTGTGGAAAGAGTAAGGAAGATGGCACATCGGATAAAGCTACCGAAGAGGCTCGCAGGAGTTCATGATGTTTTTCATGTTTCGCACTTAAGAAAGTGCTTACATGATTCAGCAGAGGTAGTGGAATCTAGTCAACTTGAAGAAGTTGAAGTGGAGTGAGAAGCATCGGTTAGTCGCATTCCTACCAAGATCATTGGACATGATATCAAAAAGCTTAGGAATAAGGAAGTGCCTTTGGTTAAGAAGCAGTAGGGAGATAACATTGAGGATGCTATGTGGGAGGCTGAGGAGAAAATATGTACCTCTTATCTGTATCTTTTCGATTGTACGTTTTGAATTTCCTATTTCCATATTTAGTTTTGAATTGGTTCTTTCCTTTAGTATCCTTTGGGAGGGTAAAACTTAGGATTTAACATATGGATAGTAGGATTGAATGTAAACATGTTTCTAGAACATGTTATGTATGATGGACGCTAGTGGTTGCAAGTGTTTACTAGTGGATGCTACTAAAGGCATATATACACACTAGACACTATTATCTCTTAGGGATCGGCCTAACTAGGTCACTAAAGCATATGCATATGGATGTATGTGCATTTGCACATAGATTTTATTTCATGGTTGCTATAAATGGATAACAACATATGGTTGTTGCATTTGGATGATAATTGTAGCATGTATATAGAACTACTAGTTGTCATTAGAGAATTTGCATTCATTTGGATACATGGCACGTACATGATTGCATAAAATGGAGGTCGACTAAATCAATAGACCGCCTAATCTTTTGCATTAGTTAGGGACATTTACACTACACTATTTGCACACACACACACACACACACACACACACACACACACACACACACACACATATATATATATATATCATAAATTGCATTAGAAAGCTTAAGGAGAATGGATGTAATGGATGGTGTTTTAATACATGGTTGTAGAAAATAGATGAAAACATTTATTTCATTTTTATATTCTTAGAGATTTCGAGGATGAAATCCTTTAAGGAGGGGAAAATGTAATAACCCAAAATTTAAGCTATAATAATTAATTAATGAATTAACTAAAAAATAAAACAAGTTTGTGAAATTATCAGAATTGAGCCACGGGAGTTGCACATTATGTCCGTGGTAATTTTCTAGTCAATTTCCATATATAGTTGGTCAAAATTAGAGTTAATACGAAGAAGATATGAACTAAACAAGAAATGAAGAAAACAAAGAGAATATGTACATATATATGTACATATATATAGACACACACACATGTACATATACATGTACATCTATATATATACATGTATATATATGTATGTATGTATGTATGTATGTATGTATGTATGTATGTATGTATGTATGTATGTATGTATGTATGTATGTATGTATATGTATGTGTGTGTCTACACACACACACACACACATATATGTATATATATATATATAGGTCGGCTGTAGGTCGACCCTCACCATTGCTAGGTTACCTATAGGTGGACCCCTAGCATGCCTGGGTCGGCACCAAGGTAGACCAGCCCCTGTATTTGGATGACATTTCGTCCAGGTTTGTATATGACGTGTTTTTCAACTTCTCTCCAATCTTGTGCATTAGTGCTTCCATTCGACGGTTTCCAGCGAGCCTATGACGTGGTTGCACCAGATTTAATCTTCAAATCCAACGGTCTGAGATCCCTAAACTACACTATAAATAAGACCCTAGGCCTAGCTATTTTTCTCATTCAGATTTTCTCCTATTTGGGTTCATTGCCAAAGGTTGGACCCTACATAGAAATTTTTTATAAGGAGCAAATCTTTTTGATAAAAATATTATATGCTCGAGAAGTGGATCAAGGAAGACCAAGGACTATAGCTAAGGACCGTAAGTGAGTGTTTAGTAATTATTTTAGATTTTTATGTAATTTAAAATGATAGGGTTCTCAATAGTTGTAGTTTTTCTGCAATTTTGAGACGGTTTTTATATAAATTATTGACAGTTAATTTTTAAAGTTCTTCTCAATCTGTTTTAATCAATTGTTTTCATTTAGCTATTTTATTCAATTATTTACAGTTATTTGTATTTTATTCGCATCTGTTTTAAATTAGAATTTAGCCTGTAAATGTTAGTTTCTTTTTATTCCTTTTACGCGAATAGAACATTAGGGAGAGAATAATTCGCAAATATGGATTAAATAGATCTAAACACTAAGTTTATAGAAATTAGATGTAAAATAAGAAGAACTGTAACAAAAAGAAGATAGACTAAAATAGGGTAATTGGGGACACTTGCAAGCAAGTTCATAACTAGTAGTTATAACTAAAAAGGCAGAATAAAAGAGCAATTATAACATTGGTTATAATTAAGAAGAAAAAACAGTAAAGGCTTATTTTAAAACTTAGATTAAATTAATAAGAAAACAGATCAGAAATAACAGAAGAGACTTATTTTAAGAACTTACACTAAGTTAATAAGAAAAGATAGAAGCAGGGCCCGTACCAACAGCATTACCTTTCAGACTAGGACTGATGGTCTCACAACAGATTAGGAGAGGCTGGGCAAGATCCTTTTAGACTAGGACTGATGGTCTCACAATAGTTAGGTGAGGCTAGGACACATAGTAAATAAGTGGCCAATAGATAGAAACTCAAATCAGGGGATTTGGGCAAGGGGCGCAACTAGATTTTGTTTGTTAGGACCTGTACGGCAGCATTCCTTTCAGACTAGGACCGATAGTCTCACAAAACACTTAGGTAAGGCTGGGTAGGACCCTTATAGACTAGAGTTGATGGTCTCACAACAGATTAGGTGAGGCTGGGCACGCTTATGCTGATTAGGGTAGATAAGAGGTCAAAATAGAGAGTGACAGTTATTGTGTACCAACGATGACTGAGCATGCGAGATTGATTAGGGTAGATAAATTGCTACTGCATTCCAAGAGCTAAACATGTGACTTTTTCTATGGGACCCACAGGATAGAACTACCTGTGGCACAATAGAGATAAACACTACAAGAAACTACATTTTTAACAGCATAGTGTACCAGCGTTTTTGTAAATAGGCTGCGATTATGGGTATGGATCGTTTTAAAAAAAAATTACACAACGCTGCCAGAAATGAAATGAACGCGGGAGAAATAATTTTTTTGGCTCCGCTCAATCTCATTCTATTCTCTCGTGTACGCCTCTTTCCTTTTCCCTCTTTTAATTGTTTTCCCTCTTTTAATCAAAAAATCTGGCCTACCAGCTCTCCAGCGCGCTTGACAGCCTCCCACATCCACGACTCCGCGTCGACCACTAAATCGCCCCTCATTCTCCACCATCGTCTGTCGCGGCACTGCATCTCGCACGTGTCATTTTTTACAGGAGAAGATAGGGCGTTTTTGGATCGGCGCATTTTTGATAGCTAGGTAAATTTATTGGTTTTGCTAATATTTTTTAGTTCATTGTTTCTTAGTTAGGTAATTTACTGATTTTGCTAACATTTTCTGGTTTATTGTTTGCTATGATTCTCCTGCTTTCGTTTGCTATGATTCCCCTGCATATTTTGTTCGGCAATATGAAAAATCTGGTCGGCATATTTTGAGACATGCATTTTTCATATTAACGATCCAGAGCATCTGCGTTTAAGTGCCAGCCAGATTAACATAGCACTCACATGGGTCACAGTGAACAAAAGTAACACATATTAGCATGTAAGCATTGATACTAGTGTGAATCTGCCATATATACTAAGAGTAATAACAATAAGCATTTACCTTTTTAACAAGTTAATACCTAGCTAATAATGATCTAAGGAAATAAGGAATGAATAATCCAAACACTGCTGATATGCTCTAAAAAAATGAATGTATGCCTCTAATCTACATTCAAGTATATTAACGGTGTGTTTCATGTCATCACTGTGGTTCAAACCGCACATTCGACCACTCTACGGGGCTATAATTAAACATTTTGTTAAGCAATTATTTGAATATATAAATATATATATATATATATAGTGGGAATGGTAGATATTTTTTTTTATAAAAATATATTTTTCTTAAAGGATTTTCAAATCCTTAAAATAACCTTACTTGTCCCTACTTGTAGGGGTGGAGTCAATGTATGGCCAGCTAGGAAAAGACCTAGCTCAAATTTCAAAATTCCTTTGAAAACGTCAATTTAATGATTTCTCCTAGCTGAAATGATTTGTTGACAACCAAGTAAACACTTCTCCCTGTCTGAAGTGGTTGATGCAACTACTTACTGGTATACCCTAATAAAAATAAAAAGTAGGTGTACTTATGGGTGTGTTCCCAAGCATACTGCATTACAGTTGGAATATTGGTTTAGTAAGCATGGTACATGCATTTTTTGTTTCTGTAGAAAGCCATTACATTAGGCACTATGCAGACAGAAGTAGGAGCAACTTCAGTATATTGTATAGCAAAACATATATCATATATATTTACAGTATCAACAAACATATATCATTAAATTTAACTCGAAGCTATAGGCATAGTAGCGTAATATCACACAATAGCAGGCTCCCACCCAAACATGATACAAGTGTTCAATTTTCACGTCCTAATGTTATTTATACAAATAAAACACGAAATGAGACGCAACGGGCATAGGCAGTAGTCCATTTTTGAAGCTTTATAAAATCTTAGCTCTTTAAGTTAGTGTGCACTAACAAGGAAGGATTGCTGGCAAACACCTCATTTTATTGTTTCACAACCTAAAGTTGGAACTTTTACCTGTATATATATTCACCCAGAAAAAAAATTGTAGTTGAATACCAATGCACAAACATACATAAACTTAGAAAAAACATTAAGGTTTTATAACTAATATTGTCTAACCTGTATGTAACAACCCTAGATTTTTATGTATATTTTAATTTTGACTTTATTTCATTTTGAAATTATTTTAAACTTGTTTCATTTCAAACATTTCATTTTTAAATATAAACTTTGACTATCGTGTGAATTATAATTCCAACTGATATAAATTGAATATTTTACTGAAAAGTGGATTTCTGGTCAAATTGTTCAAACTTTGACTTTTTTAATTTCAAATTTAAATATTTAAATTCTTAAATTTTATCTTTTATTATGAAAATAGATTTAATAACTTGAATACTGCTTTTCGTTTCGTTGAAAACGGATTTAAACTGAGAAAGTTATGTATATTTCAATATTGAGTGAAATTTGTTTTATTTAGCAATTTTGTCTATTTTAAATTATATAAATTATATTTTCCTTGCCATATTTTATTTTAAAATGTGTCAATATGTTATTTTATGTATATTTTTGTCTTTTAATATTTTTGAAGTGATAATAAAACTCCTATAAAATTTACTGTAATTATTTCCTATTTTTAAAGGCCGTTTTCTATTTTTTCTGCTATTTTCTTCATTTAAATTATATTTAATTAAAATTTATATTTTTTTTTTTGGGAATACATTTTTATTTTATTTTATTGTCTTTGTTATAAATATTTTTACAAGTCCATGTAAATTTTCCAAAGTTCATTCTGTTTATTTTACATTTTTCTAGACTAGTTTGCAATTTTGTGCTATTTTCTTATTTTAACCTTATATAATTAATAAATGTTTTTATATTTTTATATTTTGCTATATTTTCGAATTTGGGACTGAAATTATTATTATTTTCAGTAATATAAACTTATATAAATAAATGATAGGAAATTTGAAAGGTTTTAAACTTTTTATATTCCAAAGTCCTTTTATCTTCCGCCTTTTCATTTTCTCAACTTACATCTCATTAATTTTGGTCGTGATTTTCATTTCTTTTCTCAGCTGCATTTCCTTATTTTTCATATGAACTAAAACCACTCTCTCATCCAAAAATAATTCACGGCCATTGCTTGAGAGTTTGGGTAAAATCTCCTTCCTTTCCTTTGTTTTTTTCTATTTTCTTATTGAATTTGCATTTGTTTCTCAACTAGATTAGAGCAGCCACCTCTCCTCCAGCATAGGCCGACCTCCACCTCCTCCTTCTCTGATCAACCACCCCCCTAGTCCATCACCATGACCAGGCCGACCACAACCAAGCTTGAATATCCACCAAAGGCACAAATACATCACCTATTCACACAAACCGAGCCTAGTTTGCTAGCACTACCTTCTACCCCCTCTAGCCGCCACTTCCTCCACCACCACCACCTCTGACCTAACATCCACCCTCTGCCACATCAGCCACCACCTCCTGAGCCACTGTCTGGTCCCATCTAGCCTCTGGCCGAGCACAATAGGAGCATAGAAATGATGATTTGTTTGCCGTGTAGTGTAGTTTTGTGCACCTATATATCTATGCATCTTTAAACCCAAGCTAGGCCGATCTGTTTGGACCCAAACCCAGCCCTTAGTCCCTGTCTTAGCTGAGCTTATTCCATCACTAACTGATCCATGTGAGGTTTAGAACAAGTGCAAACCATTTGAAGTTGTTTTGGGCTTTGATTTCTAGTGTTGTTCAAGTGTAAATTGCTTTGAACTTATGTTGTTGTATCGTATTGTGTAAATGTTTGAATAAGGCAATTAGCTTTGGCCCTCCACTCTTCAGTCATTTCCGTATTGTCGTTCCTTCATAGTGTCTGTATTGTTGCTTTGGTAGCTATCTCCAGCTCTGAACAGATGAGTTATTCTCACCAGATAATATGTACATATATAACTAGTAAATTAACCCCTTTTGAATCTGTACAATGCATTATCATGTTACACCCGCTATATTATGATTATATGATTTTCACCCATGCTTAAACAACTATTATAACATCTCTTACTATTATATTATGTTGTTCTATTATTTTTATCAGTTTACCACACTGCAAGTTCCCTTTAGATTAAAATCGCTATGGGTTGAAATGATACATACCCGAACGAACTTTAGAATAAGAGAAAATCATTATGGGCTGAAATGATAGGCCTAAATGATTTTCAATTATTTTCATTTACTTGGGATTGCGGGTTTGAAATGATCAAACCTGGGTTTTCTTTGTAAATTACGGGTTGAAATGATATATTACCCGTATCACTTTACTTAGGTAGAAAATGAGATACAGACCCGTTGTTAAAATATATTTTTCTAAAAAATTTAAAATATTTTAGAAATATAAATATTATAATATTTTGATTTAACATTGATTAAAAATGATTTTTGTAAAACATTATTGATTTTCTGAAAATTTATAAGTGAAATAAATAAATGGTAAAGTTAGAAAATCTGAAATGTAAGTTATTTTGGAAATTATAATTTGGTGATAAATGGAATTTAAATTAAATATGAAAATATGATAAATTTATGATATTTTGAATTAAATGAATTTAAAATGATTTTATAATATACTAATGATTTTTGAATAAAGTTAAAATGTGAAAAGATGAAATTTTGAAATATAACTAAAATTAGAAATTTGTGAATTTGGCTTAAAAGTGAATTTTAAGTTAAGTAAATAAAAATGAAATTAAGTTATATTTGAAAATTTTAAACTTAAGTTTTAAGTTAAATTTAACTTAATGAATTTAAAATTTAATGTTGGAATTTAATAAGTGAATTGTTATTATTATTAAATTTTGATTTTTGAATGGAGATTTAACTTTATAAAATCATGAATATAAGGGTATTTGAATGATTGTTTTAAAAGTGAAATTATATGATTTTATAAGTTAAAAATGATTTAAATAAAAATATAATTGTTTGTGAAATTATACTAAATATTTGAAGTTAATTAACTACATTTCTGAAATGCTATTAATTCTAATCTAAATGATAATACAGCATTTGTAAATGCTGTAGTGGATAATAATGAACCAAATGGCTAAGTTTAATTAAAGGCTATTATAGCATTTTTGTAAATGTTATAATTGTTGAATTTAACTAAGTTTTATTTGAAACTAATGTAACCCTATTACAGCATTTTTAAATGCTATCTTTTGTTAAATTGAACTGTTTTGAATGTAACTTTCTGTAGCAATTTCTAAATGCTGCGAAAGTTGAATTTTCATCTGTTTTAATAAATTAAGTGAATAAATGAATTTTGAAAGACTAAAATTTTGGAAATTAATAATTTAATTATTAAATATAATAACTTCATTTTATGATTTAAAATGAAGTAATTTGTTTCGAAATATAAACTATTTTGAAATGTGTTTTGTAATGGTATTTAAATTAAATAAAAATGAATGTGGTTTGGAAGATATGATATTTTGATATTTTGAAATGGATTTTATGATATTAAATTTTGAAATGATATTTGATTTTGAAGTATAAAATACCATTTTGAAATTTTAACTACGAGATGTATTTAATTTATAGTTTAAATGATTCTTAAAGGATGGGCGATCCCAAGCATCCTTTAAGTTATTGTGCATTTCTACTACAGTTCACTTGAGTTGGTTTACATTATATAAGTATATATTGTCCTGACTCGAGTGTTTTATGTTTTACTTTACGCTCGGGTCAGCTTGAGTATTTACAGCTTAGCTTTGGATTTCTTTTCTGGAGCTAGAAATCGCTGGAGATTCTGCTTGTCTAGTTATCTATTCCCTTCAGTTCAGTTATTCTATTTCAGTCCTAGTATTCAAACACTTCTATGTATTTGGATTTCTATTGTATATGTTTTAGACTGATATTATGTATTATGTTTTTGAGAGTTTGTTATAGTAGCTTCATGAACTACTATGGTATTTTAATTTCCGCTGCGAGTTATTCTGATATTTCTGTGTCTGTGATTCTGTGATTGTATTTCATTTGCTCCAAATTTATTTACAATGCGGTATTTTGAGAAATTCAAGTACGGCATGTATGGATGCGAATGGATGAAAATATCTGGTTGTTACAGTTGGTTTTAGGCAAACCTTATCCGACGGAGCAAAAACTCATTAGAGATAGGGTAAAAATACCCTAGAATGAGTGAAATGAATCTCAGAATCCTTTCCTTGTGAGAGAACGAATTTTCAAAGTATAAAATGATTTCCAAATGATTTTAAAGTATTTCCAAAGATTATTTTTGGTATAAAAATTTTCTTATTTTGAAACCAAGATTTTCTAAACTTCATCCCTTCTGAATCCACCTTGTTAGAAATCTCTTGGTTAGGATTCTTATCGACTAGGATTCCTTGAACTTTGGAATGCTCCCACTTGTTCTAAAATCCAGTCTTGTCTTCCCTATTTTACCCTTTTGATTTTGGGGTATTCCATAATTCCACTTTGGAATGACCTCTATAAAGATCGGTGATTCCGCCAATCTTTGAATGATTTGTAAAGGGGTGAAAATCTCTTATATTTGGCATTGATTCACCAGAGATTTCTATATCCTCGGTTTACGGTGCTATCTATCTCCTACTCTACCCAGATTCTATCTCTGGCAATCGAAGGTCGATTGGCCTTAGATTTCCGCATTAGATATATTTCCGAAGTCACGGTTGACCAGTTAAGGTCGCCCGCGATTTATATAGGCTTATCCATCTTCTATTTGGCAATTAATTATCTCATCTTCGTTCGAGCTTATCTTCGAATCAGAATTCTACTTGATTAGAGTTCCTCTAAATTCGAATCTCTGTTTGTTTTGAAATCCATCCTTGAATCATTCTTTGGAAATTTGTGTTTGGTTGTATTTTGAAATTGTGCATACATTGAAATTATTATTTTGATAAGGATGACCACATTTTATAAAAGCAAATGTTTCCAATAAGGATTTTTAAATCTTTTGAAAATGAAAATTTGAAGCTTTGAAAGGATTATATATTTCTTTGAAAATTTGAAATTTCAAAAGGATTTGAAAATTTGAAAATTTTATAAGAATTTGACTTATATAAAAGCAATTTATAACTAAATGGTTTTGAAATTGAATTTCAAGGAATCGAACTCCGGTGTTTTGAAATCGATTTTATGATTTTGGAAAATATATAATAATAATATGATTTAAAGATATTTTTTGAATAAGAAACGTTTAAAATGTATTCGAATGAAGTCGAATGATTTCGAAGAGATTTCAAATAAGTTTCAAGAAAATAAAAGTCCAGAACCTACTTATGTCGCTGGAAAATAATTTTGGTGACGAATGCATGCATCATCGACATTGATTTTCAAGTTTCTGAGTGAGGGAGAGGCCACTCTAGTAGCTTTGTTATGCGAGTGATTTTGTGAAACCAAATTTTGATTTCAAATTTTTGAAGTACGGTTTGATATTCGAAAGATATATGTATATATATATTTGAAATAATTAATGTAAGCCGGTGTTCAGTCCTCGAGATTCAGATTTGTTTTGGTTTACTGATTTGTTGGTGATTTCCAACTCTTGGATTGAAAATATGATTTCTTTGACTATTTTTAAGATTCGAGCACTTCCAAATCAAGGTTAACTCTTCAAAGCCAAGAAATTTTGAAAGGTATAAGGTATTTGGTAAAGAATATAGGTTTAGTCTTGTATGATTTAAAGTATAAAGTTGTAAGATTTAATCATTATTTTGATAAAGAATGTGAATTTGAAATGATAATTGATTTTGATAAATGAATATTTGAAGTTTATATTTGTATGAAAGGATATTTGGTTTACTTGTAGTTTGAGTTTATATAAAATATTAAGATTTATGAAATGAATATTTCAAAACTAAGTAAGAATGAAGTAACATCAGTTTCGAAATGTTTTGAAAAAAAATTAGTCTTCAAATGTTTAAGAAAAATTTTGTTTTAAATGTTTTAACTTAGCAACATCTTTATGAAACAATATATTTAACAAGTTGGAATAGATACATAAGTTGTACATATGTTTTTTTATTCGCATAATTAATTTGATCCAAGTTTGAGTACACAAGTTCGAGGCGAATTACACTATTTCATGTTAGGATTTTTCATTTGATTCTTGATGGCGAATATTTGATATGGATTTTGGGCTTGATTCTAGAATTCTCTTTCATAATATATGGCTATGCAAGGAGACTGATGTCTTCTAGTCGAGAAACCATATCGAAGTCCGCATTAGGGAAGTCGAATGGACAAGACTAGTTCGAAAGCGAACTTGGGTGATCGAGCGAGCGATCGAATGTAATGTTGCGAAATGATGACATATATACATCTTATATCCTAATATCATTGGTATACTTGGCGCTGAAATTTAAAGTTGTTGGGTTGGATATCTTTGTAATTTAATTGGAATTTTTCTTTTATGAAATGCTACTATCAAATTTAAAACCATTTTTCAAAACTATTTTCTTTTATTCTTCTTAAACTAACTGTTTTATTCTATTTTTCATACAAACTATTTTATATGCCAAACTATTATTAGTTACAAATCTTTTAGTAAGCAAAGATGTTCAATCCCATATGGCTTTTCATGCAGCGAAATTTATTTATTTTTGAAAATTTTGATCCTTATATAAGATAAACTTTATGTAAGTATAAGATGATTTTGAAAACCATTGATTTTGATAAATGAATAATTGAAGCTTATGTTAGTATGAAAGGATATTTGGTTTACCTGTAATTTGAGTTTATTTAAAAATAATGGATTTATGAAATAAATATTTCAATACTAAGTAATAATGAAGTAAAATTTGAGATAAAAGAAATTATAAAATTTAGTTTTGAAATATGGTATATTTTAGCCTTGAAACATATTTAAGATTTAATAGTTTATTTTGTAAATCAAATCTATATTTGAAATTTGATAATATTTGAAATGGTTTTTGTTGGAAAGCTAAATCTAATTGAACCTGATGGTTTGAATTGAATTAAATTGGAAATTTTAGATTTTGGTTTAATTGAATAAATTTGTGAAATGTAAAGAATTAAGGGAATGTTTTATGATTTCAAATGTATGATTCCAAAATGTTATGATTTTCAAAGTGAAATGATTTCAAGTATTTGGTTTCGAAAGATTTATAACTTTGAAAGTATTATGATTTTTGAAGTGAATATATGTTTGAAATGGAAATGAATTTGTTTGACCTGAATTTTGTTGATCTGGAAATTTGGATTATTTTCTAAATCTATTGTTTTAAGAAACTTTGAAACTGAATATATGTAATTTGGAAGAAATGATTGGTGAAATCATATATGATTATGAAACTGAATTGATATTGAATAGTCTGAAATTGAGAACCTTGATTTACTAAATACTTGATTTGGGAGTTATCGAATGTATATAAATTGATTTATACAAGTATGAAGTTGATTTGAAAATGTTGAATTGAAATGGTACTCAACTTGTAAATTGAAACCTTATATAATCGAAGTCTATATAAGTATGATTTGATATACTATGGATTTGGAAAATATTCGATTTGAAATGGAATCTTATATATAATGGATTTTATATAAGTATGATATTTGAAAGTGATTTTGAAAGGTACTATATGATACATATTTTCGAAGTAAAGATATGGAAAGTGCCTTCTGCTTGATATCCACTTTGTGGCCACACTGTGGATTCATTCTATCGATATTATTCTCTCTGATTTGGGTTTTTCAGATATGATACTCGAGTGTCCATCGAATTCCATGGCGATCTCCGTGGTCTTACGGGCACGACTACATAACGCAACTGCCTGGCTGAGCTGGCCTAAGGGTACGGATTGTTTCCTGGGGGATCCAGGCGTAACCATTGTGTATCCTGCACTCTATGTAGGTCGCATTAGTAGCGAAACTGCCTGGCTGAGACGGCCTAGGGGTACGGATTGTTTCCTAGGGGATCCAAGCGTAACGATTGTGCATGCTGCACTCTACTAGTCATCATGGCATAACTCGTAGGGTTGAGAAAGCTTACGGATACGGATTGTTTCCTGGGGGATCCAGGCGTAACCATTGTGTATCTGTGATCCATGGTTAGACAACTGTTTCAGTTTGGTTGATTTGTTTGGATTGTACTTTCCATATCTGTTTTTAAATGAGTTTTCCAGTATTTTCACTGGGTGTTGAAACAAGTCTACCAAGTACCTGGAGAATTCTAGCTTTGCGCCTGATCAACGCATGGCTAGAGTCTGCCGGAACGAAAGTAAACTTGTTAAAACATCGAGTTATAAAAAGTATTTTTGATAAGGTATTATATAAAGGATATGTTGATCATTTATTTTACCTTCCTAAATAATTTAAAATGTTTTAAATATTGTTTACTTCGAACTATCAAATTTGAATCAAATAACTATTTATCATATTAAATGTTTAACATGTTAAAATAAAGTTTAAAAAATAATAATGGTTCATCCATGTCTTTCAACCTGCTTTCCCTCTTAGCTACTTTTTCCCTACCTTCTTTTAGGATGTCTTCCAACCTATTGTTCTTTCTATTTGTTTCTCTACTTCCTTCCTTTTCGAGGACGAAAAAATTTGAGTGGGGGAGAGTGTAACAACCCTAGGTTTTTATGTATATTTTAATTTTGACTTCATTTTATTTTGAAATTATTTTAAACTTGTTTCGCAAACATTTCATTTTTAATTATAAACTTGGATTATCATGTGAATTATAATTCCAACTGGTATAAATTTAATATTTTACTGAAAAGTGGATTTCTGGTCAAACTGGTCAAACTTTGACTTTTTAAATTTCAAATTTAAATATTTAAATTCTTAAATTTTATATTTTATTATGAAAATACATTTAATAACTGGAATACTACTTTTCGTTTCGTTGAAAACGGATTTAAATTGTGAAAGTTGTGTATATTTCAATATTGAGTAAAATTTGTTTTATTTAGCAATTTTGTCCATTTTAAATTATATAAATTATATTTTCCTTGTCATATTTTATTTTAAAACATGTCATTATGTTATTTTATGTAAATTTTTTTGTCTTTTAATATTTTTGAAGTGATAAAAAAACTTCTCCAAAATTTACTGTATTTATTTCCTATTTTTAAAGGCTGTTTTTTATTTTTTCTGCTATTTTCTTCATTTAAATTATATTTAATTAAAATTTATAACTTTTTTGGAATTCATTTTTATTTTATGTTATTATCTTTGTTATAAATATTTTTACAAGTCCATATAAATTTTCCAAAGTTCATTCTATTTATTTTCCATTTTTCTAGACTAGTTTGCAATTTTGTGCTATTTTCTTATTTTAACCTTATATAATTAATAAATATTTATATATATTTTATATTTTGCTATATTTTCGAATTTGGGACTGAAATTATTATTATTTTCAGTAATATAAACATATATAAATAAATTATAGGAAATTTGAAAGGTTTTAAACCTTTTATATTCCAAAGTCCTTTTATCTTCCGCCTTTTCATTTTCTCAACTTACATCTCATTAATTTTGGCCGTGCTTTTCATTTCTTTTATTAGCTGCATTTCCTCATTTTTCATGTGAACTAAAACCACTCTCTCATCCAAAAATAATTCACGGCCATTGCTTGAGAGTTTGGGTAAAATCTCCTTCCTTTCCTCTGTTTTTTTCCAATTTTCTTATTGAATTTGCATTTGTTTCTCAACTAGACTGGATTGGCCACCTCTCCTCCAGCCATAGGCCGACCTCCATCTCCTCCTTCTCTGATCAACCACCCCCTAGTCCATCACCATGACCAGGCCGACCACAACCAAGGCTTGAATATCCACCAAAATCCACAAATACATTACATATTCACACAAACCGAGCCTAGTTTGCTAGCACCACCTTCTACCCCCTCTAGCCGCCACTTCTTCCACCACCACCACCTCTGAACGAACATCCACCCTTTGCCACATCACCCACCACCACCTGAGCCATTGGCTGGGCCCATCTAGCTTCTGGCCGAGCACAATAGGAGCATAGAAATGATGATGTGTTTGCCTTGTAGTGTAGTTTTATGCACCTATATATCTATGCATCTTTAAACCCAAGCTAGGCCGATCTGTTTGGACCCAAACCCAGCCCTTAGTCCCTACCTTAGCTGAGATTCTTCCATCACTAACTGATCCATGTGAGGTTAAGAACAAGTGCAAACCATTTGAAGTTGTTTTGGGCTTTGATTTGTAGTGTTGTTCAAGTGTAAATTGCTTTGAACTTATGTTGTTGTATCGTATTGTGTAAATGTTTGAACAAGGCAATTAGCTTTGGCCCTCCACTCTTCAGTCATTTTCGTATTGTCGTGCCTTCGTAATGTATGTATTGTTGCTTTGGTAGCTATCTCCAGCTCTGAACAGGTGAGTTATTCTCACCAGACAATATGTACATATATAACTAGTAAATTGACCCCTTTTGAATCTGTACAATGCATTATCATGTTACATCCGCTATATTATGATTATATGATGTTCACACATGCTTAAACACCTGTTATAACATCTGTTACTGTTATATTATGTTGTTCTGTTATTTTTATCAGTTTATCACACTGCAAGTTCCCTTTAGATTAGAATCGTTATGGGTTGAAATGATACATACCCGAACGGACATTAGAATAGGAGAAAATCATTATGGGCTGAAATGATAGGCCTGAATGATTTTCAATTATTTTCGTTTACTTGAGATTGCGGGTTTGAAATGAGCAAACCTGGGTTTTCTTTGTAAATTATGGGTTAAAATGATATATTACCCGTATCACTTTACCTAGACTAGAAAATGAAATACCGACCCTTGTTAAAATATGTTTTTCTAAAAATTTTAAAATATTTTAGAAATGTAAATATTATAATATTTTGATTTAAATTTGATTAAAAATGATTTTTGTAAAACATTATTGATTTTCTGAAAATTTGTAAGTGAAATAAATAAATGATAAAGTTAGAAAATCTGAAATGTAAGTTATTTTGGAAATTATAATTTGGTGATAAATGGAATTTAAATTAAATATGAAAATATGATAAATTTATGATATTTTGATTTAAATGAATTTAAAATGATTTTATAATATATTAATGATTTTTGAATAAAGTTAAAATGTGAAATGATGAAATTTGAAATATAACTAAAATTAGAAATTCGTGAATTTGGCTTAAAAGTGAATTTTAAGTTAAGTAAATAAAAATGAAATTAAGTTACATTTGAAAATTTTAAACTTAAGTGTTAAGTTAAATTTAATTTAATGAATTTAAAATTTAATATTGGAATTTAATAAGTGAATTATTATTAAATTTTGATTTTTGATTAGAGATTTAACTTTATAAAATCATGAATATAAGGGTATTTGAATGATTGTTTTAAAAGTGAAATTATATGATTTTATAAGTTAAAAATGATTTAAATAAAAATATAATTGTTTGTGAAATTATATTGAATATTTGAAGTTAATTAACTGCATTTCGAAAATGCTATTAATTCTATTGTAAATGATAATACACCATTTGTAAATGTTGTAGTGGATAATAATGAACCAAATGGCTAAGTTTAATTAAAGGCTATTATAGCATTTTTGTAAATGTTATAATTGTTGAATTTAACTAAGTTTTATTTGAAACTAATGTAACCCTATTACAGTATTTTTAAATGCTATCTTTTGTTAAATTGAACTGTTTTGAATGTAACTTTCTGTAGCAATTTCTACATGTTGCGAAAGTTGAATTTTCATCTGTTTTAATAAATTAAGTGAATAAATGAATTTTGAAAGACTAAAATTTTGGAAATTAATAATTTAATTATTAAATATAATAACTTCATTTTATGATTTAAAATGAAGTAATTTGTTTCGAAATATAAACTATTTTGAAATGTATTTTGTAATGGTATTTAAATTAAATAAAAATGAATGTGGTTTGGAAGATATGATATTTTGATATTTTGAAATGGATTTGAATGATATTAAATTTTGAAATGATATTTGATTTTGAAGTATAAAATACCATTTTGAAATTTTAACCACGGGATGTATTTAGTTTATAGTTTAACTGATTCTTAAAGGATGAGCGATCCCAAGCATCCTTTAAGTTATTGTGCATTCCTACTACAGTTCACTTGAGTAAGTTTACATTATATAAGTATATATTGTCCTGGCTCAAGTGTTTTGTGTTTTACTTTACGCTCGGGTCAGCTTGAGTGTTTACAGCTTAGCTTTGGATTTCTTTTCTAGAGCTAGGAATCGCTGGAGATTCTGCTTGTCTAGTTATCTATTCCCTTCAGTTCAGTTGTTCTATTTCAGTTCAGTTGTTTTATTTCAGTTCTGGTATTCATAAACTTCTATGTATTTGGATTTCTATTGTATATGTTTTAGACTGATATTATGTATTATGTTTTTGAGAGTTTTAGTAGCTTAATGAACTACTATGGTATTTTAGTTTCCGCTGCGAGTTATTCTGATATTTATGTGTCTGTGATTCTGTGATTGTATTTCATTTGCTCCAAATTTATTTACAATGCGGTATTTTGAGCAATTCAAGTCCGGCATGTGTGGATGCGAATGGCTGAAAATATCTGGTTATTAACCTGTAAGTAGTTAAAAGTGGGTCAGAGTTATTGTCTAACCTGTAAGTGGACTGTGCATGTAGGACATGCAACTTCCTTCATTTGCTTTGCTGAGCTAACAGATGATTTTGAACCTATACAACTATGTGAAAACTTGAGCCAAATTAAAACACTTAAATGTTAATGTCGTAGATGAAAATCATTGAACATGAAACTGAAATTGAAACATATAGAGCTCCATAAGTGTACCAATTGAGGACTTGTGGTTTCTCTCTGGTTCCTCTTGTTTAGACCACCAAGACAGAATTGTAACATAGTATTAAGCAAGTACCTGATGACTATGTAATATCAAAAGTACTAGGACTGGTAATTCTATATTATCGTAATTTCAGTATTATTAATTTTACAAATTAATAAAAAAAGCCATGGGTCCTTATTTTCTGATGTTGTTATAAGAAAGGTTCATATAAAAATGAATATGTAAGTTAGGTTTTTATTTTTTAAAAATAGAAAACAAAAGGTAGTTTACACTTTTCTGATAGAAAATGGAAGTTGACTTGCAGTTTTCTAGAGAATTTTTTTTATAAAACCCAGTAAAGGTAAAAAAAACTACAGTTATTTACTAAATTTGTTCTGAATAAACAATCATCTCTATTTACGAATAAATAATTTTAATTCAACTTTTTAAAAACTTTTCAAAAAGCACACACAAAATAGTTTTTGCTTTCTGATTTAGAAAAATATAGACTTAATTTACATACTCATGACTTTATGGATTTGATTTCCCATTCGTTAAAATACGAAATGTTAACATTTTCTATTTTAACATTATTTCTTGTACATGATTACCTGTTGCTTTGTGTCTCTTGTTCATCATTCTATTGAAATTGAATTGAGTTGTACCCTCTATGTATTAATCCTATTTTATTATATGCAACAGTTATCATATATTATGTTCTTTCTTTTGTGAATTTCACTTGATGCTAATCCTTTTTATTATATTATAGATTGTTATTAATACAGTTTATATATAAGAGCCTATTTTCATTTTCTGATGGATAAAGATTTGGTGCATCTACACAGGTAACTATATAATACTGAGATAAAAATAATTTAAGAACTAAATCATATACTTTGATGTTAACTTTTAATAACATTGTTCTTCATAGAACAAGAAAGGAATATGAGAAAGGAGCTTGGAAGTTTGTGTGTGCTGCAATGAGAAATTTAGGAAATGTAGAGAAGATTTTATGTCCTTGCCTAGACTATCATAATCTTAGTCATCATTGCGGAAATACAGTCGTCAAGCATTTAATTATAAAAGAAATGGATCCTATATACAAGAGCGGTACATGGTATCATCACGGTGAGAAAATAAATACAATCAAAGATGTTAAATCTAATGGCACTTATGATTTTTTCAAAGTTGTTCATTACAAAGATGAAGATTTCTTCAATCATACTTTTTCCGATGATGATAAAAATGAAGATTATGCACAAAGAAGAGAGGAGGATTTGTTAAAAAAATTAGAGGATGCGGAAACCCCATTATATCCTGGTTACACTGATCAAACAAAATTATCTGCACTTATTGCCTTGTATATCTTAAATGTGAGACTAGATTGTCTGATACTGGTTTCGACAAACTTCTTAGTGTGTAATAGCTGTTATTGCCGAAAGATAATGTACTTCCCAAGACGTTATATGATATTTGATATCGGTTTCGAGAAAATTCATGCTTGTCAAAATGATTGCTGTCTTTTTAGAGGAGAGTACAAAGATTTTGACAATCGTCAGAAATGTAGATTCTCAAGATGGAAGACGAACGAACGCACAACAGAAATTATGCATGGTATTCCAGTTAAAGTATTGAGATATTTTCCAATTATTCCAAGATTTAAAAGAATTTTTAGATCACAGAAGATGGCAGAAGATTTGTAGTGGCATTTCAATAGAAAAGGTAATAATGGAAAAATGCGCCATCTTGTAGATTCTTTGACATGGAATGTGGTGGATGAGAAATGGAAATCATTTGCAGCTGATCCATGCAATCTAAGACTTGGTCTTACTACTGATGGTATTAATCCATTTTTAATATCGAGTTCGAAATATAAATGTTGGCCTGTAATGCTTGTAACATATAATCTTTCGCCAATGTTATGCATGAAAAAAGAAAATATCATGCTAATATTGCTTATTCCTGGCCCAAGACAACCTCGAAATGATATTGACATATATTTGGCTCCGTTGGTTGAAGATTTGCATTACTTGTGGAATAACGGAGTTCAGATGTGTGATGTATTTAGTAAAACAATTTTTAATATAAGAGCAATTTTGTTATGGACGATAAATTATTTTCCAGCATATGGAAATCTTGCTGGATGTTGCGTTAAGGGTAAAAAAGCTTGCCCATTATGTGGTGTCTATACTCATCATCGGTGGTTGAATCATAATCGAAAAACTAACTGTATGGCCGTAGAATTTTTTTACCTCATTTATATTCTTTAAGAAAAACAGAAAACTTGGTTTGATATTACTGTAGAAAACGGCCGCAGACCTAGAATTTTAATCGGAAGAAATATTTCTAGTATATTAAAAAGCTTTTGGAATAATTTTGGAAAAAAAGGAGAAATGGAAAATAATAAGAACAAGATGGGAAAAGGTAAAAAGAAATCAATGAAGAAGCAGGCATCGAAGAAGAGAAAAAATTCTAATAATAGAGAAGATGAAGATAATCCTACAAAAGGAGAGCTATCAAGGTGGAAAAAATGATCATTCTTCTTTGATTTACCATATTGGGAGGTTAGTTATCTTTTTAATAAACCAATAGTACATAAATATATATTAATGAAGTATGAAAATGTTGAATTTTTTTTTTTGAATTACCTAGAGAACCAAGCTTCGCTTGTAAACTCTAGAGAAGTATGTGCATGCCAAACACATACTTCGGGTACTTGTTACAGGGTTGTCAGTTTTGGGGTTCGAACTCGTGACCTTCGATCACGCAGTCCGGACCATCAACCAACTGCGCCAACCCTGTTAGCTAATGTTGAAATTTTTTTTGCAGGAACTTAATTTAGATGTAATGCATATAGAAAAAAATGTTGGTGAAAGTATTATAAGCGCGATGTTACATGATAACAAATCGAAAGATGGAATTAATTCAAGAAAAGATTAGGAGGATTGGAAAATTCGACATGCTCTTTATGCGCAGTCTCGTGGAAAAAAACATATCTTACACCATGACGCAGCGGATAATATGAAAACAAATGAAATCGTTGGAATGTAGCAATCGGTGGATTGAGTATACTGCAATGCCCAAATTCGTTGATCCGAAGATACCGAATTCTAGCTATCTCTGACTCGGTGATCCGAAGATACCGGGAAAGAGATCTACGATTCTTCGACGTTGATCTTGCGCACAAGATTCCGTGAACCGGCTTCACAAATGAAGATTCGAGCACACTCGAATGTCGGAAGTGGAGATAGGAGATTACACTCAACTACCAATTTAGGATGAAAGCACACGGCAATCAAACAAGAAATTTTATTCAAAATCAACAACCTTTACAAATGACACGACTTGCCTATTTATAGGCTTACAACTCATTACTCGACTTAAAAATTTACAACACAATGGGTACACGACTTAAAGAAAAGAACAATACAATCAGCGACTTAAAGTAACTGCCTACGACTTAATAGAACTAGGTTACGACTCATACTAACTCGGTTACGACTCAACTAAGACAAGTCAATTCCTTCACGCGATTCATCACTGTCTCGGTACGACTCAATGAAGCTTCAGTAAAAAAAATGGCCGCGACTTATGGATAACTCGGTAACAAGCTTCGCGACTTAAAGATAAGTCGTTCGCGACTCAGAACTTTCGGCAACGACTTATGGGAGGAATTGGCACGCGATTTAGGATTTAGGTCGACTTACTGTGAAATGGAATTAGGTCGTTCGCGACATAAGGAGGTGGGATGAAACTCGTGAATTGGGAAAGTGGAATAGGTCGCGCGCGACCTAATTTTGAGTCGCGACGTAGTTTTATCTCGGCAGAGGATAGGTCGATGGTACTGGAGTTGACTCGGTGGGGTTAAGTCGTAAGTCGGTGGGTTGGGAATGAATCGTGAGTCGCGGGTTGGGAATGAGTCGTGGAACGGTGGAGAGTTGCGATGGGTCGTGAGTCGGTGGGAGGGTTGGGTCGGAGGGGAATGAGTCGTGAGTAAGTGACGATGGACCGGCCTCCAGTTTAAGGTTTGTACTTCATCATCCTCCCCTTGTTGGACGGAATTCGTCCTCGAATTCACACTCTCGTCAACTTCATCAAGTTCCTCCCCATTATACGGAACTAAGTGTTTGATATTGAAAACATCAGACGTATGAATATTTTTCGGCAATCTTAATCGATACGCATTATCATTGATCCTCTTCAAGATTTCTACTGGACCAATTTTTCGTGCTTTCAACTTGTTGTAAGTTCCAACTGGAAAACGATCTTTCGTCAAAACCGCGTAAACAAAATCACCTTCTTTGAAGACTACACTTCTTCGTTTCTTATCCGCCATTTGTTTATACTTCTTATTTGTCTTTCCCAATCGTTCCTGAACGATTCTATGGCATTCCGTCAACCCATCAACAAAATCAGCAACCCGCTTAACTGTCACCTTTGGTTGTGGCACAGTTGTCAAATCCAGTGGTCCCTTTGGTAAGCTTGAATATACAATCTGAAATGGACCGAAACCAGTACTTCGATTGACTGCGTGATTGTGTGCGAACTCAGCTTGACACAGTTTCAAATCCCAACTCTTCAAATTGTCTTTCACAAGACATCGTAACAAATTTCCCAACGATCTATTCACCACCTCTGTTTGCCCATCTGTTTGCGGATGATAAGCACTACTAAAATTCAGCTTTGTTCCCACCATCTTCCACAAACTAAGCCAAAAATGACTTAAAAATCTGGTATCCCTGTCTGAAACAATAGACTCCGGCAACCCATGTAAACGATAGATTTCTTTAAAGAACAACTGAGCAACACGAACAACATCTGCCGTCTTCTTACAAGCAATAAAATGTGCCATCTTCGAAAACCTGTCCACCACAACAAATATGGAATCATTCCCCCTTTGAGTTTTAGGCAAACCCAAAACAATCCATGCTGATATCAACCCATGGTCTGGTTGGCACAGATAACGGCATATATAACCCTGCATTCGTAGCCGTTCCCTTCGAAACCTGACAGATATGACATCTTTCCACAAATCTTTCTACCTCTTTCCTCATTGACGGCCAAAAATAAGATTGAGAAATTAACTGCAACGTACGATCTCTACCCACATGGCCTTCTTCATGTAATTCTTTAACAATCTTCATTCTCAAGCTACAGTCTGGGATGCATAATCGATTCCCCTTGAACAAGAATCCATCAACCAATACAAATTCATCAGTATCCCCATCCTTAACTTTCTCAACAAACTTTGCAAAGTAAGAATCCTCCTCAAACAACTCTGGCAATAATTCGAATCCTGTCACTTCAACCTTCAGCGTTGTCAACAAGTGATTCCTCCTGCTCAAAGCATCCGCTACACGATTTGTTACCCCTGATTTGTGTTTCACAACGAAAGTAAATTGTTGTAGATATGCTATCCACGAAGCATGTCTTGCTGAAATCTTGTCCTGCCCTTGTAGATGTTTCAACGCCTCATGATCAGTGTAAAGAACAAATTCCTTCTGAAATAGGTAGTGTCTCCAATGCCTAACAGCTTGCACAACAGCATAGAATTCAACATCATATGTACTGTATCTCATTTTTGCTCCTGACAACTTCTCATAAAGTACGCAATATGACGTCCCCTCTGACTCAACACTCCTCCAATACCAACTTTTGACGCATCAGTATTCAATTCAAACAACAATTGAAAATCTGGTAAAACAAGAATAGGTGTTGTTATTAACAGTTCCTTGATCTTCTCAAAAGCATTCCCGGCTTCCTCTGACCACGAAAACTGTTTACCCTTCATGCAATCAGTAACTGGTGCCATCACACTGCTAAAGTGAGGAATGAATCTTCGATAAAAAGATACCAATCCATGAAAACTTCGCACTTCAGTAATTGTCTTCGGTTGTGGCCAACTTCTGACAGCTTCTACTTTATTCTCGTCCACTTGAATACCTTCCTTCGACAGAACATACCCCAAAAACAAAACACTGTCTGTCATAAACACACACTTCTTTGTCGCTGCATAAAACTGCTCTTGTCGTAGAATTAACAATACTTCTCGCAAATGTTGGATGTGCTCTTCCATACTTCCACTATAAATCAAAATATCATCAAAGTAAACAACCACGAACTTCCCAACAAATGGTCTAAAAATCTGGTTCATCACTCTCATAAAAGTACTAGGAGCGTTTGACAAGCCAAATGGCATAACCAACCATTCGTATAAACCTTCCATGGTTTTGAAAGCAGTCTTCCATTCATCGCCCGGTCGAATACGAATTTGATGGTATCCACTTTTCAGGTCAATCTTAGAAAACACAACAGCTCCACTTAACTGATCAATCAAATCATCAAACCTCGGCATAGGGAATCTGTATCTCACAGTGACCTTGTTTAGAGCCCGACTGTCCGTACACATCCTCCACGATCCATCCTTCTTCGGTACCAATAAGGCTGGCACGGCACATGGACTCAAACTCTCCTGAACACTCCCTTGTTCTAACAACTCTTCCACCTGCCTCCTCAATTCTTCATGTTCCTTCGGACTTATCCGATAATGTGGCCTATGCAGTAAAACAGCACCTGGCACAAGATCAATTTGATGCTGTATGTCTCTCAACGGTGGCAATTCCTTTGGTAGCTCTTCAGGAAACACATCACGGAATTCTTCCAATATCGGCTTTACTTCTTATGGAACATCAACGGATTCAGTAGATTCATGTCCAATCAACAAAAATACTTCTGGACTCTCCTTTACTTCTTCAACAAATTCCTTTAAAGTCAAGAGAGTTTTCAGCTCCTCAATCTCCTCAGATTTGCTCTCTCCCTGTTGTCTCTTCTTTGGAACTAAAATAATCTTAACGCCTTCAAACATAAAACTGTAACTATTGGTTCGACCGTCATGCTGCACCGCTCGATCATACTGCCACGGTCTACCCAAAAGCAAATGACAAACATCCATCTCAACTACATCACAATATATTTCGTCTTTATATTTCTTCCCAATAGAAAATGGAACTCGCACTCGCTTATCCACCTTCACCTCTCCTCCTTTTCTCAGCCACGCTAACTTATAAGGATTTGGATGTTTTCCGTTTTCAATTTCAATTTTCTCACCGCTTCTGTAGAAATAATATTGTCACAACTTCCTGCATCAATCACAAATTTACAAACTTTTTCCAATATAGTGCATGTCGACTGAAAGATGTTACTACTCAACCAACTAGCTTCATCTTCTTACTTTGGTGTTAAACAAGACCTCCTCATCATTAGATTACACCCTTCGTCTCCCGATGCGATATCCTGTTCATTCTCCTCAACTGGACTATCTTCACCCTCAATAGCATCCTCACTTTCAACTTCAGCTATCATAGCTCGTTTCTTCGGTTTTGGACACTCATTGCTTTTATGACCCATCTCCTGGCAATTGTAGCATTTGAAACCATTGTTAACCCTCGCCTTCTCACTCTCCTTTACTACGGGTTTACTGACAGGTTTAGAAATATTAGAACTTCCGCTAACACCCTTCACTTGATTATTAGAATTAGTAAACACGCCACCTCTACGCCTTCCCTGCTTTTCCCAAGCCAATGCTTTTTGATGTGCCTCTGCCACAGATCTTGGATCAAACATATTAACCATATCCTGGATCTGCATCCTCAATCCTCCAACAAATCTAGCAGTCAGCTGTTCCTCTGTCTCCATAATGTCATTTCTAGCAATGAGTTGGTAAAATTCGTCTGCATAATCACTAACTGACTTCGTCCCCTGTCTTAGATTCTGCAATCTCTAGTACATAAGTGACTGATAGTTGTATGGTAAAAATGTAGCTCTCATCATTTTCTTCATCTTATCCCACTCTATAATCTTCGACTTTCCCATCCGTTCTCGTGTAAGTTTAGTTTGCTGCCACCACGCCAAAGATCTCCCCCTCAACCTAGTAGCAACCAACTTCACTTGACGATTCCCCGGAATCTCTTTGAAATCAAAGATCTCTTCAACATTAGACAACCAATCAAGAAATTCTTCAGCTACCATTCCACCTTTAAATTTAGGAATTTCCATCTTCATACCCGATTCCCATCGACGATCGTCCACTACATCTCGGTACTGACGTCGTGTTGGATCTCTATCTCGGTAATGAACACTTCCTCTTTCACCATCAAACTCCTCATCAAAATCTGAAGTATATCGATGTCGATCACGACCTCCAACATATCTACTACCACTCCTTCGATCAACATTCCTATCACAATTATCAACACTTCTATGATCTTGATCTTCTCTTCTCTCTCGATCTGAATGTATCGAAGCTCTACCTCCTCCATGGTTCGATTCAGGTGAAACTCTTCTTCTACTTTGATTCATTTCAAGCATCATTCTCTCTATTCGACATATTCCTTCATTCAACTTCTCAGTGAAACTCTCGTTGATTCGTTGCTCGATTTCATCAGCTTCTTCTCTTCCATACAAGGCATTAATATTGCGATGAGGTTGAGCTCGTCTCGGTGGCATGATTGAACTTCAAACACTTCAACAAATCAAAACTTCAAAAAATCTTTAGACAACAAACTTCAACTTCAAAAGTTTGCACGCTCAAACTCCACTTTAACTCGGCTTGGCTCCAACTAGCTAGCACAAGCTTGCTTCGACTTAAGGCTTAGGTCTCTCGACTTCTTAACAAAGCACAACTCCAACACTTCAACACAACCACAAGGCACGGCCTATGCTTGACTCGGCTCGGCCTCAAAATCCACTTCAATACTTTGGCGCGCAAAAATCTCCCCCACAAATTCAAACACTTTTGCACACTTTGATCTAAAAGGCTATGGATCAAATATTTCAATCTTGTTGCAACTTCAATATGAACACAGTGAACACAAATTTCAAACTTTGGCTCAAGATCGACTTAGCTATGATTGGCTAAGATTCGCTCTGATACCAAACTGACGCAGCGGATAATATGAAAACAAATAAAATCGTTGGAATGTAGCAATCGGTGGATTGAGTATACTGTAATGCCCAAATTCGTTGATCCGAAGATACCGAATTCTAGCTATCTCTGACTCGTTGATCCGAAAATACCGAGAAAGAGATCTACGATTCTTCGACGTTGATCTTGCGCACAAGATTCCGTGAACCGGCTTCACAAATGAAGATTCGAGCGCACTCGAATGTCGGAAGTGGAGATAGGAGATTACACTCAACTACCAATTTAGGATGAAAGCACACGGCAATCAAACAAGAAATTTTATTCAAAATCAACAACCTTTACAAATGACACGACTTGCCTATTTATAGGCTTACAACTCATTACTCGACTTAAAAATTTACAACACAATGGGTACACGACTTAAAGAAAAGAACAATACAATCAGCGACTTAAAGTAACTGCCTACGACTTAATAGAACTAGGTTACGACTCATACTAACTCGGTTACGACTCAACTAAGACAAGTCAATTCCTTCACGCGATTCATCACTGTCTCGGTACGACTCAATGAAGCTTCAGTAAAAAAAATGGCCGCGACTTATGGATAACTCGGTAACAAGCTTCGCGACTTAAAGATAAGTCGTTCGCGACTCAGAACTTTCGGCAACGACTTATGGGAGGAATTGGCACGCGATTTAGGATTTAGGTCGACTTACTGTGAAATGGAATTAGGTCGTTCGCGACATAAGGAGGTGGGATGAAACTCGTGAATTGGGAAAGTGGAATAGGTCGCGCGCGACCTAATTTTGAGTCGCAACGTAGTTTTATCTCGGCAGAGGACAGGTCGATGGTACTGGAGTTGACTCGGTGGGGTTAAGTCGTAAGTCGGTGGGTTGGGAATGAATCGTGAGTCGCGGGTTGGGAATGAGTCGTGGAACGGTGGAGAGTTGCGATGGGTCATGAGTCGGTTGGAGGGTTGGGTCGGAGGGGAATGAGTCGTGAGTAAGTGACAATGGACCGGCCTCCGGTTTAAGGTTTGTACTTCATCACACCAGCTCCCTATACATTGTCGAATTCTAAAAAAAATATTCTATAAAAGACTGTATGATTTCAGAGGATCTGACGGTTATTGCTCGAATTTCAAAAATTCTTTATCGTTGGAGGACTGCAAAATTAGCGGCTTGAAATCACATGATTATCATGTTTTAATGCAAGCAATTATTACCGGTTGCAATAAGAGGACTATTATCATAGAAGCCAAGAAATGCAATAATTCGTTTATGTTCATTCTTCAATAAATTATGTCAACGTGTCCTTGATAGAGAAAAACTGCAACAACTTGATGATGAGATTATTATAATTTTGTGTGAACTTAAAAGATATTTCAACCTTCAATTTTTGATACAGTGATACACCTGATGGTTCATCTTTGAAAAGAAGCACGATTGTGTGGACCCGTTCACTTTCGTTGGATGTATCCTTTTGAAAGATACATGAAAACACTTACACATTATGTAAGAAAACATGCATGACCAGAGGGATGTATTGCAGAATTCTATCTTGCAGAAGAGTGCATGAAAATTTTCAGTGGTTTTTTAGAAAAACCAATGCAACTGAAGGAAAAGGATGTCCGAAATGGTGGTTAAGAAAATGATGTAATACTTGAAGGACGTCCAATTTCAGCTTGCAAAACAGTTGTGCTGGCTTCTAGTGAAAAACAAAATGATCATTTGGTTGTGCTAATGAATATGGCTGTGGTGGAACCATTTGTAGAGTAAGTACACATTACAACTTGGTTCTATTGTTTTAAATGTTTATAATTTTAGGCACATCATAGCACAACTTGTATTATAATAGTTTGCATTTGGAGGAGTTACAGTAGTCAAACAAGCGCATCGAAAAAAATGCGACTTACTTTGGAATACCTGTGCAACTCATTTTTCTGATTGGATTAAAAAGAAGGTGAGTTAAAAGTTCATATATTATCGCATTTGCTTTAGATTTTTATTATCAAGATTCATTCTAGTTTTGTTTTATAGATACCTATTAATTCAAAGAATCATGATGCAATGTTAAAATGGATTGCGTTTGGTCCGAGGAGTAGTGCATCGTCTTATACAGGATATATCATTAATGGACAACGTTTTCACACAAAAAATATAGAGAGAGAAACTCAAAATAGCGGGGTAACTTATGATGCAACTACTATATGCAGAGCAAGCACAAAAGATACTTCTCAAATAGTTGACGTGGTCACTTATTATGGTGTTTAACTGACATAATTTTGTTAGACTATCATGTTTTTTATATTCCCGTCTTTAAGTCCCATTGGGAAAACATAGGAAATGGTGTGAAGGTTGAAGATGGATTCACTTTTGTCAATTTACATTAAAATCAAGCTTCAATTTCAAAAGATCCATATATCGTTGCTTCTCAAGCGAAACAAATTTTTTTATTCGAGAGAAGATGATTCTTCTAATTGGTATGTTGTGATGAATGCACCACCAAGAAGCTGTCACGAGTTAGATATAAATGATTCGATTGAGGAAGTTAGTTTTGCTACGAAGAATCATGGAGAAACCGATATGGAAGTTGATGAATTAACTGAGAATGTTAATTATGTTAGAGAAGATTGTGAAGGTATACTTAAGTAGTTCAGTTGTTATATTAACTAACAAAAATTGTTTTCAATGATGTGAACTTATTATTACTTATTGTTTCTTTGCTTATTATTACTCACTTGTTATTTATAAGGATGTGAACTTATTATTACTTACAAAAATTTATAACCATATATACCCTAAATCTGGTTAAATGATGTGCATGCAACCATATATAATGCAATATACATGGGTTCTTTCTACTGTATATAGAAGCCTATTGTCTCCTAAAGTGGTTGCTGCATAGCTTTAGCGTGACCAATTTTTTAATATGGTATATGCATGAATTTAATCGCTTTTTTAGAGTTTGACAATCAAAAATGCTAGGAGGACCAGTATGATCAAAAATTTATCTCCTAAAGTGCATGTTGCATGGCTTTTGCATGACCAGTATGATCAAAAATTTATAAAATCGGCATATACACCATCTGTTAGTTTTTAAAAATAAGTTACAAGTTTTTTAGATATACAGGCTGTTTTCTAGCATTTACATCGCAATGTTCTTGTACTGCATTCGAAATGAATTTATTCAGCTCTTATTATGCCGAATGAGTTTAATTCATTTTACAAAAAATGTTCGAAGACAAGTGTGATCAAAACTTTATGAATTAGCATTTACACCATCTATTAATTTATGAAAGTAATTACCCGTGGTATCCAAACTTGTAGTCAAATAATTACATGTAGCATTGAATAACTACTTAAAAGTGAAGTTTATTGACAAGTAAAGACATATTTGAGATTTAAATATTTTAGTATTACCTATAGCATTGAATGATTACATATTTGTAGTATTGACTATTGCCTGTATCAAATTGAAGATTTAAATGTTTTAGCATTATTTATTGCTTTTGTTGTTAATGTTTCTTTATTCGTCGTTGGAAAAAGAATGGCACTATTAAATATAAAGAAGATTGTCATGATTCATTATGTTTTTTTAATTATACTTTTGTTCTTCAATATTTGTTCTTTGTAGTTTTGAAGTTCCTTTTGCGTTCTCTTTGTAGAATTTTTTTTATAGATGGGTACCAATCTACATTTGCAGGAAAAAAAATCATAAATATTGAGAAAATAAAATTTTATGTTTTTATTACTGTATTAGCACTTTGATGCTATAGCACATATCTGGAACAGAAGCATCAAATCAGTATCAATTTTCATAACTATATGTTATATCAAATTTCGCATCGGTTGTTTTAAGTGAATGAGTGTAATAAGCTAAAAGTACTTATCATTGTTGATGAGGCTCTATGCTACTTTTAAGGTGATAAATTGTGCTATTTTTGTTTCCAGTCTGGAACTACCTGAACGAAAAAAACAGGCTTTAATTTAATTATGATGTATGCGTTAAAAAAATGCATAGAAATATACGTATTATTGTATGGAAATTACCATTGAATAGAAAAGGAAGGACCTGCATGATCAGTTCCCTTCCTGTAATGGCTGTAGAAATTAAGAATGCAGAGCCACCCTGTCCTTTACATGCTACTTCATTCAGGGCATGTACATCTATGTGCTATACAACAACGGTCGAGTTGCTAGCCAACTCGCCCCTTCACAAGTTCAGTTTGAATTACTGTTGAGATTTATGACATGGAATATTGATGTTTAGCTACAAATAAACGTTCATCACGCGATCATAGTCGCAAACTATGATGTTATCGTAGGGACGTTTGAATTCGTTGCATTTGAATTGTGTTATTAGATGTTTAGCACTTAGGATATGTTCTCTCTCGAAATTTCAAAATATTCACTTTTTTATTTTATGATACTGGCAGCTGCCATATTGATTGCTTCTATTTTGTGCTAAAGCTGTTTGTCAGTTTTATGTTCGACAGGCAGAAGGACGATGCTTATTGTTCTTAGTTATCACATATGCTTCATGTTTCTTTGAGAAATAATATTATTTTTGTTTAGCATTTCGGTAAGTGCTGAGATAAGTGACAACATACTTGCAAAATTAATCGAAATACTTTGGAATTAAAGTTGCTCATGCTTGTGTAGATTATGGGTTATGATTAATAGAACATACAGGTCAGTTGCTAACAATATTTAAACACACATCAATTTCAATTGCTTTGAATCGTGTGTAAACTTATAATTCTTTGTTGATCTTTATACTGGTTTGTCTTTTTACTGTCTATTATAGAAAATGAAGAGGATAACTCGAAACCAAAAAAAAAGGAATCTGTATTACTCAAGGAGTCTAATGTACAAAATAAGCACATGGAAGACAATAATGTTCGAAACGATGACAACGCTCATGCACTCGAAGACAATATAATGCATGTTGAAGAATATGTTGAAGGTAACAATCATCAAAAAGAAGATAATTCACATGCATTTGAAAACAATGAAACATAAAATGAACAATGTTTGGAAATCATGATGGAAAATGATAGATCTATCCAAGATGTAGCTGCAAATGTACTAGAGAAAAGAAAACCTAGAGGTCCCACTAAAATAAAGAAACTTCCATCAAGTTTCGCAAATCAGATCGAAGTTGAATTTAATGCACATGCCGAACCAATAGGCGATGGATCAATCCGCTTATCTTCTTCTTAGTTGGGGCCACTTGTACGAGAGCATGTTCTCGTTACGCTTAATAATTGGAGACATCTTGATGATGATTTGAAATCTGTTCTACGGGAATCCATTCAGGTAATGTAATTTTTGAATACTGCAATTCAGTTTCACTAGAAAACAATTCCTTATGTTGCAAGTGTGTGTGATTTTCTAGTTGCCTTTGGATGTATGGGTATTTTTGTTACTTTCTTGGTAGTTATACACTTGCTGCAATCTGTTTTTCCTATACTTAGCGATTTTATGAATAACGTGTGTTTTAGTTTGCTAGCCGCACTTGAGTTTGTACATTTAATTTAATATTTCTAGTATGTGCTTTTGTTTTAGTTTATACACGTTTCATGTACACCTATAGTTTTGGTTTTTATCTGTATATCCAGTTTTGGTCAAATTCAATGTTGTGGCTAAATTTAGGCCTGTCAAATGGGTTGGTTTGAATTGGGTCAAAATGGGTTGGGTCGAGTTCGACCCAACCCATTTATGACACATTTTCGACCCAACCCATTTATGACACATTTTCTTTCACTCAATTATGACCCAACCCACTTAATAAGCGCGTTACCCATCTAACCCATTTAAAAATTTAAATTTAATTTGACTAATAAAAAACAAATAAATATAAAATAATTCTAATTCCAAGTTTTATGTTTTGAGATCCGACAAAAATTTAAAATTTTAATTCTAATTTTCATCTAAATTCAAATATGGGGATGGGGTAGCTTATTATTTTCTAAGTACAATTGTCGGTTTCCTTGAAGAACTACAGTGTACGTTCACACGATGAAATATCCGAGTGTTTCATACTGTCCGTAATTTAGGTATTAGTTGATCGGTCGAAGTCTCGTCTGATTCCGAGTTAGAACGAAGGAGTTATTGCAGTCTGAACAAAAAAATAGCGGCTTCTGCACTAGGCGGAGTTCAATATGCAGGTGTGGTAGCCTGTTATTTTATAAGTACAACTGTTAGTCCTCTTGTAAAACTACAGTGTGCGTTCACACGATGAAGTATTCGAGTGTTTCATACTGTCCGTAATTTAGGTGCGAGTTGATCAGTCGAAGTCTCGCCTGATTCCGAGTTAGAACGAAGGAGTTATTGCAGTCTGAACAAAAAAAAAATAGCGGCTTCTGCACTAGGCGGAGTTCAATATGCAGGTGTGGTAGCCTATTATTTTCTAAGTACAACTGTCAGTCCCTTTGGAGAACTACAGTGTGCGTTCACACGATGAAGTATCCGAGTGTTCCATACCGTCCGTAATTTAGGTGCGAGTTGATCAGTCGAAGTCTCGCCTGATTCCGAGTTAGAACGAAGGAGTTATTGCAGTCTGAACAAAAAAATAGCGGCTTCTGCACTAGGCGGAGTTCAATATGCAGGTGTGGTAGCCTATTATTTTCTAAGTACAACTGTCAGTCCCTTTGGAGAACTACAGTGTGCGTTCACACGATGAAGTATCCGAGTGTTTCATACCGTCCGCAATTTAGGTGAGAGTTGATCGGTCGAAGTCTCGCCCGATTCCGAGTTAGAACAAAGGAGTTATTGCAGTCCGAACAAAAAAAATAGCGGCTTCTGCACTAGGCGGAGTTCAAATATAGGGATCTAGTGGCCTGTTATTTTCTAAGTACAACTGTCAGTCTCTTTGGAGAACTACAGTGTGCGTTCACACGATGAAGTATCCGAATGTTCCATATTGTCTGTAATTTAAGTTGGAGTTGATCGCTCGAAGTCTCGTTTGATTCCGAGCTAGAATAAAGAAGTTATTGCAGTCTGAACAAAAAAAAATAACGGCTTCTGCACTAGGTGGATTCAAATATGGAGATGTGGTAGCCTGTTATTTTCTAAGTACAACTGTCAGTCTTCATGAAAAATTATAATGTATGTTCAAAATTCTTATTTTTTAAATTTATATTAAAATTTAATATTTTTAATAAATGGATAAATGGGTTACCCATTTATAACCCTTTTAAAAATGGGTCAACCCAACACATAACCCATTTTATGATATTAATAAATGGGTTGACCCAACCCATTTATAAGTAGGGTAAATGGGTTGGGTTAATGGGTTGGGTCAAATTTTGACAGGTTTAGCTAACTTTTCATATCTTTTAGCTTCTACCATAGTTGCACGCTGATTTCAAGTGCATACTTGTATTTTTGACTTGAGCTCGAGTGTGTCAATGGATAAATTTTTGTTTTCTTTATTTTCTCCTTCATCATTTGCTTTTGCTGCTAATCTGTTTTAAGCTATGCATTTGTATCAAGTATAGTATCTAAATCTATTAGCTAACAACTATGGTTACAAAGTTTAGGTTCAGATCTATGCGCACACATTTTAATATCTTTTCCAACATCCAACTAATTTTTACTCTAAATTTATTTGAAGCATCTAGTCTGCCAACAGCCGGTACGCTATAACCAATTCCATTTTATGCTTAAATGGCTGTAAATTAATAAAGCGATATCTATTGTACTATTTAATTGTTTCTTAGTTGTTATTTTACAGAAGAGTGGAATTTTGTAAGTCACTGAAGTTGTCGATTTTTAAGGATGATTTTGTTGTTCAAATTCTAAATCCTAGAGGCTACTGAAGCTTTCGATTTTTAAGGATGATTTTGTTGTTCAAATTCTAAATCCTAGAGGCTACTAAAGCTGTCGATTTGTAATTTTCTACTTAACAATTATGTACTTAAATCAAGTGCAAGCTTTTCAAGCCATTATACGAGCAATCAGTAATGTTTCAAAAATAAAAAATAATCTCATGTTCTTACCATTGTCTGGTTTCTGAATTAAATATAAACAGCACCTTTTATGTTTTGCATTTTTGAAGTATTTATTCTTTTCTTAAATTTTATCAACTGTGCAAGAAAATATGATAGCCATTATTATTAGTGCATGAAGCATAATTCTATAAACTAGAGAAAAGTATATTTAGAAATGAAATATGTCGATGAATCATTGGCTTATGTTGTCGTATATTCTTAAGTTTTTTTTCCAATACACACACGTAGTGATGATAGTAATAGGGTCAGTTAATATGCAAATAGAAAGGATACGAGTCCTCGAAGGAAAGATACATCATGCCAATGTAAATAATTCAGATGAACATTATAGTTCCAATCGTGTTCATGGTTTTTTTAATTTAAGTTGCTTTTTTTATTCCAGATTTGTATACCAATATGTCAGTATAATCCGGCCACTTATTTCGGTGACATTTATGCATATGTTGCAATTGAAGTAACGTTATTTTATATTTCTAAATTTATTGTCCGAAAAGGCATCAAAAATGATGTATATATTTTTCTAAAAGAAGTACATCAACTTAATTAACCTATTAATTGTTACAACACTGATTGATACAGGCTAGATTTAAGTTAGATGAGGAATGGCAAAAAGTCCCCATATTTCAGCAAATACGGTGTATTTTCAAATGCACAAAATCTAGATTAGTTCAACGAATATTAAAAGCAAAGTCCAAGGAGGAAAGGCTTCAAATGAAACCAGATAACATTAGAAGCATAAAAGAGTGGAATGATTTTATCAACTTGAAAACTAGTTCAATATTTAAGGTAAATACATCTAATCGTTTATCATTTGCATGTATATGAATTAACTACCCAATGTATTATGTTTTTTTAGGGACAAAACCAAACATTCAAAGCTATTAGGCATAAACAAATGCCACATACATGCGGTCCTAAAGGAATGGCTCGATTAGCTGAAGATACGGTAAGACATTTATTTTACATGAATTTAACTTTTTTGTAGCAAATAATCTTTGTAACATTAAGCCATGAATAAATATCGCTTCTTATTTGACAGTATATATATGTTTATTTTCATTTGGTTAACACTACTTACGTCTTGAACTAGTTTTAAGCATTATAGCTAATACGATCAATTATTATATTTTGTGTAGAGAAATGAGAGTTTCGATCCATCTTCTGTTTCTAGGGTTCATGTTTGGATCAAATCTTACACTCGCAGAAAAGGCGATCCAGTAAACACGACTATTGGAGATACTATTGTATGTGCTTTTGTTTCAGTTTGAAATATTGTAAATGACTTGAGAGTGTGATAATTGTAAGATAACATGCATGTTGACTTTTACAAGAGATGATAAAAAAATTGAAAATGAATCACGATCTAGCTCAACAACTAATGTGAGAGAAGATGCACTTTCGATAGTTTTGGTGAAAGATAAATCAGGATGATTAAAAGGAATGGGAAGAAGTATGACTCGCACCAAGTTTATTTTGTCACAAGCTAATCAAAAACATACAATCCAACTTCAAAATATAGTTGTCAATTTGGAGAAGACGGTCCATATGTTGGTATCACAAAATCAGGTGACACTTAGAAAAATTCACTATTTATATGTTAATATAATCTATTACGTGCTATATTGTTGAATTGGTTTGAAATCAACAAAAAATTGGAAATTCAAGCATGTTGTAGTGTATGCTATCTTTGAAAAAACTAACTTACATACATATTGGCTTATTAGGGGAACGGAAATTGTAGAGATGAGAGCGCAACTCAAATGGTAAAAACTACTGCATTATTGTTATGGTATAAATTAAATTTTGATTTTTAATTCGGTATATAACATCATTGCTTTTAATTTATTGTGGAACAAGTATGACAAAACACATGATAAATGTGATTGATTGGATTGGACCGGGATCGATGAAATAGTAGCTGAAGGAAGGGTTCTTTCAACTAATCCGAAAGAGCTCATACATAATATTCCTCTTGGACCGAATGCTATGAAAATTTTGATAGATTTTCCAAAGAAATCAAACGCTTTTTTATAGAGGACAACACCTAGAACGATCACATATATTGGAGAAGCTAAGGATGAGATAGTAGCATGGCCAGTTGATAGAGTTGTTTTGCACACCATGAAATACTCCGAGAGAGAAGATAGTACAGTAAACATAAATTCTTTATGTATTTAATAACTTTATGGTTTAGTACACAAAATTTATTTTATAAATATGATCATTCCTAGAGTAAAACCAACAGTACAAATATCAAATGCAAGTTGTATGATTGGATCAGAAGTAAAGAATTAGTCGCTGAAGGACGATCGTACTCCAATGATCCAAAACAGCTTGTGAATAATATTCCTCTTGGACCATCTGCTGTGCTTGTTTTGATCGACGAGAGTAAGAAACCAAACGCATTTTTGTGGAGACCGCCAGTGGTTATGAAATACGTTGGAGAAGTTGCAGGTAGCAAAGTTGCATGGCCGGAAGCAAATGTAGTTGTTGAGGATATTAATGTCACAACATCCTCTCACACAATGAATGTCGTACTATCTTCAACGGTAATGTGCATAATTTATGTGTTAAATATATTAAATATACATGTAGACACTCTTTTATTCTTTTAAAATATTTTTAAATAGTTTCTTTTGTTGTGTGACAGAGTACAAATTTGAGTTAAACACTAAATGCAAGTTGATTGGTCTTGATGGAATTGAAGTGATTGCTGAAGGACGTGTGTCTTCAATTGACCCGAAAGTATTGGTCCATTTTGTTCCACTTGGAGAAAATGCAGTTATAGTTTGGATAGACACAGTAAAAATTCCAAACGCATGTTTGTGGAGACCTACATTTGAGTTTGAAACCATCGAAGATGTAGTTGTTCTATTGTAGCTTGGCCTTCTGCAAATGTTATAGCAGATTCACCTTCTGGTAAGCATGAGATATAATTTATTATGCTTTTGTCTACACTTAGAAAGATTATATTTCGTTTCTTTCCTTTTTACATTTAATTCAAATAGATAAATCGTAAATAAATGTGCGTATTGTTTTTTAATTACTTTTTGTAATTTTTTTCATTTAGGTAATTGTTAAAGCTCCGACGTAGACTTTTTGGATAAAGGTTTTCTTCTATAGGGACAGCTGCACAATTTACTTTTCTTTAAATCTGTTTGGGATAATGGTCAAGTGTAGGTATTCTAATTAACTCAAATTCATTCATGCAATTAATTTACAGAATTACTAGACAACTACACTCATAATTATTTTATACAAGTTAGTATACACTATTAAATATTAACCCGGAATCCTAACTAATACTAACAACTGATCCAAATCTTAGCCCAACCCAAATAAAAATTAAACCAACAACCCCTCCATTAGAAGTCACGTGTTACTATTTTTTTCCTCCCTTTCCATAGGTTTGAAACCCAAAGCTTACTCTAAAACCAAAATTGGAACAGAAGTAAAAAAATAAAATAAATCCGTGAATCATTTTTTTGCAAGTCGGTATATTTATTATGTATCCATAAGTTTTGAGACATCAATGTGCCTTTTTTAATGATATATAAATATGTAACCAGATTCTCAAGGTTTCAGAGTGTGTGCAACTTGACGTTGCATTTTCCTGAAAATTTGGTGGAAATACTACTAAGATATTTTTGTTCAACAACTAGTATAGTAATAATATACATAAACACAAATATAAGCATAAAATTCCCAAAATAGAAATTGAAATTCTAAAACAAATATCGTTATTAAGATGAGGTTGCTGGAGTCTGGTTGCGGGTTTGCTTTAGGAGATTGCGATTCAGGCGCTGGTTGTGGATGGTCAAGAATTGGTGGTTAGGGTAGATTTGTATTTGGATTTGCTGAGATGAGGTCATGGTTGTGGAAGTGGAGGTAAGTGCTTGTTGTATTTTATATGTTGTTGGAGGTGTTTGATGGAAGCAGTAGGGGAGTAGTGAAGGAGAATCGGTGGTGAATTGTATGGAGGAGTTCAGGATGAAGGGGTATTGCGGTGGTGATGAAGGTTTGAGGAGATGTTCGCGATTGAACTGGGGTTTTGTGCTGTGGGAACGCAGTGAACTGAGTGTGGCAGAGGTGTAGCTGTATTAGTAGTGAAGTGGTTGTTTCAGGTGGAGCAGTTTGAGGTGAAGGTGATATTTGTTGTATGGATAGGTGGTAGTGAAGGGGGTTGGGTGGTTCATGTGGTATGTTGAAGGAAGTAAGTTGGTGTATATGACAGTGAGACAGATGAATGTGTTATGGTTAGTAGGAGGAAGTGAAATGTTGAAATGTTGCAGGCAGGAAGTTTGGGTGAAGCAGGGGTGTAGTTAGAGGTGAAGCAGTGAAGTTTAGGGGATGTATTGGCTGGTGGTTTTTGATGAAGTAGGGAGAACAAGGTGGTGGTTTGTTTTGATGGGTTAGAGGCGGTGCATAGGTGTGAAGGTGGTATCCAATGACTTAGTGGTTGCAATAGGCAGTGGTTATGTGGTTTGACAGGGTTGGTTTGACAGTGGCAGTAGTGGTTAGCAACAAAATAATAATAGTAATAGCAGTTGCAGTAGGCAGTGGTTATGAATACATGCACATGGATAGAAAAAGACATATTCATGCATCCTAGTTAGCAACAAAATAATAATAGTATGATGCTGGTCGGGTTGATCATTTGTCCAGTCAATTGCTTGTCTTGACCTTTGAACAAAACTGGTTAATGTTAATATGCAATGAGATGCTTAACTCATTGTTCAAAATTATAAATAAACAATTTAGTAAAAAAAAAAAGAAAGCTTCTCAATTAGAAGTTGCGAGCTTGATATCATGCTACTACAACAATTGAAAGGTGCAAACCTGTAATTTAGTTATCACCTAGGTTCTACAACTACCGCACCGGATCTTTCAACTATCGCGAAACTGGAGCACAAATAATATAAGCACCGTTAGCTTATTTTGTTTAGTAGCTAATTAACTAATAACCAAAATACTCCAACAACCATTATGAGGTATGATGGTAAAAAATAATTATCAAAATGAACGTTTAAATAATAAACTTAATGAATCACCATTTATCTCAAGAAAGTAATCTTTTTTGTATGGGCTATTCTTTATGTTACGCTGTAACTTATTAGATTGCACCTTATGTTGTTTAAATTTGATTATAAGGGCAGAGAGCCTAATAGTTCAAATACATAGTATACAAAAAGATCAAATATAAACTATAACTACTGCATTAAATAGTAGATACCTGTTCGAATTCATCCTCTTTGTAAAGCTTCCTATTTCCAAAGCTTCAACAATGGAGCTGGCCTGGCATGAGCAATTTTGTCACCGCTGGCTGCAATGACCGATTTATGAAAGCTGCTAATAAGTCAAAAAATCAAATAAGGAGATCGGTGGTCAATGACGAATTCGTTTAACAGATGAATATGACGATTGTAAAAGTAACCATCAACATTTTGATAAATGAGAGGCCCATACAAATTCATGTCCGCGTAATGGTTTTGATATGAAAATGAGAGTCCCATATCAAAGTAGTTTAAAGTTTGTGGCGAGTTTGAATATATTAAAGGAAATGCCATAAGGAAACACAAACAACAATTAGGAGTATTAATATAACAGATGAATGATGTACTAATTCTTACCATCTGAATTTTTTACCTTTGGTATACAGTTAAAATTACATGACTGTTAGTATCGGTGCCCTAATAAAAAATTAAAAAATTGCTTGGTGGAACTTCAGAAATAGTGAGAACTTCGGAAAGAGTCCCATAAAAAATTGCTAAGCTTTTTGATCAGCTGTCCTCAGAGAGGCAAACTGTAAAAATTGTATTGGAATTAAGTAACAGGTAAATAGCTTAACTTAGCATACAAAGTACAACAAACTGCCTGGGTTTTACCCAGGTGTACCACGTCTTCTTAGATGGTTCTGTACAACATCAACAAGAACTGTCTAAAATGAATTGGTTCATACATGATTAGTTGGAGACTAATTAGTGTGGGGAAAAAATCATGCATAAATATTTAAATCGTTCAAGAAAAAGTACATAATTGAAATTCGAAATAAACTGATTACCCTGGATCAAAGTAACAATTGCCTGCATTCCACCGTGGAAGTATGGAAGTTGTATACACTGTTAACAGAAAGCAAAATCACGAATTAGCCTAAAATTAAAAAAATTAAGTGGCAATAAGTTGAGTAACACAACTTCTTTTAGTTACCAAATAGTATTGTGATTTGAATAGGAGCATGTACTACAGGCTAAAATAAAACAATTTGGACAAACAAAATACTGCTAAAAGGTGTACAATAGTTTACCATAGTATCTATGGAAAGTTAATGATCAGCACAGCCACTTATGCAAACGGCTAATCCACCGCTTATGCCTTTGTATTTATGTAATGGAAGGCTGTGATTTGCCCAGTGGTAAACTCCTGTCCTGTACAAAAGTAATATACAAGATTAATATTTTTGGCATCTGCCCTTTATTTACTCATCAAATCACCATTAGAATGATGGAAAAGGGATAATGCACCACAAAGCAGCTAAGTGTTAAGTTACATAAAACCTAACCTAAGACTTGAATTATTGCAAATAATTGTATGAAGTATTAACAAAGACAGATAAACATGAATTGGTTGCTGGATTATGTTTGGTAAATATTTGGATTGTACTTTTAGATTGATTTTATGCGTTAAACTTTGATGAACCCTGTTGAAATAGTATGAGTATGCAGGTCGTTATTGTTTGAATAACCATTCTTGTTATGTGTGCTGAATGACCATTTCCAAGCATTATATGACATTCTTTCGCCGTTTATCTCTAATTGTTTTTTTCTTTCATGTAGGAATATTAGACTTTTGAAGGAGAAGAGCTTGGACTTTCCTTGATTTATATTGCGCTCTTTTAACAAATTTTTTTTTGTAAGATCTTGTCACTAACATATGAGTGAAAACACGGTTTTTAAAATTCTACATATGACTAAATCTTAAACTTCATGAAATTAATGTAGCTTTGGTTATGTCTTATCTTTAAAGTTGTTTATTATATCATATTATTGTGTTATAAATTGAGTAGTTTGTTATTGAATACATTAGCTATAACTGATTTAAAATTGCTGCAGTAAGGAAAAAATGAAGCAAAACTTTGATATACCGCAACGTTTTTAAAGTGTTGCAAAATAAAGTAGCAAAATGCTGTAAACAACAATCGAAGCTAAAAAATGCTACAAATATCGAACTTAAGAATAAAAACGCTGCATTATATATTATTACAGCGTTTCGTAAATGATGTTATATTAATGACACGTCGGAGCATGCTTTTTGACTGCATTTTTCAAAATGCTTCTAATTGAATGCGCATGACTTAGAAAACGCTGCACAAAAAACTATTCGCAGCGTTTCGTAAAAGCCTCAGTATCCATTTTTTAGTAGCCATACAAAAATGCTGCGGTATATTTGTTTTTAACAGCTTTTTGAGAAAACGCTGCGATATATTAATGCTCTTTTGCAGTGGCACATAATACAGTGTTCTTCGAAACGCTGCGGATAATAATGACAGCAATTCTAAAACGCTACAAAAGTCACTTTTTGTTGTAATGAGAAGGCCGGTCAATGGGTAGAATTAGGATTCAGCCTAATTAAAATAGGATTTCAGCCTGATCACAAACAATCTAAGACTAGTGTAAACAATCACAATCAAAGCAAACAGTCAAACAGAATCAGTTAAACAGTATTTTATTCCAACTTTATCTTTTCTCTATTTCCTTCTTATACTAGAACTATTGCTAAGTCTATTATCTTTATCTTGCTTAAAAATACTAGTAGTTACTTTCACCCATTAGGCTTATAGTTTGACCTACTCCTCTATTTCCCCTTTTCCCCCATAGGTAAGCAAAGGCAAGGATAGTTGATTCAGATTTCTTGAAGATACATTACTGGAGTTCTTTGTGTATTCTTTTTCTTTTCACTTTTCTTTTCATTTGGTTTTTGATGTACTGGTACTTATGAGAGGAATGATTTTTTTATTGTACTCCGATTTTATGAGACTGGGATGTATTTTTCATAAGACATCTGTATTTGATAGATGAGACATGTGATGTTTTCAGGCTTATTTATGAATTTTTATTTTGAATAATGAGTTACCATTTAAATGTTTTCGCTGTTTATGTTTATTTGTCTTGCGAATCTTAGTTTCTATGATGATTTAGCTATACCTATAACGCACTATATCTTTTAATGTGCCCTTTTTGGGTGTACTGAGGGGTGTGGGTGTAACGACCTTGACTCGACCTTCAAAAATCGACACCCAAATACATCACCGTATTCGAATGCTGCGGATTAAAACGTCAAATCTGGTACGCCGGAGCTTATAACACATTAAGTACAACAACACAGCGGAAGAAAACAATATATCACATATATCCCAGATGAATTACATCATCTTTATACAACAATGATACCAAGAATATCAGAGTACAAATATACAACAGTGGAACACCACAGTGGAACGATACATCAACTTGCTTGGACATCCAAAAGAAAGAACTCAACAACTGCATCTACATCGTCAATTCCAAAGCTCCAATCCAAAGATAGCTCGGACCCCCTTATCATGTTTAACTTAAGCAAGTCCGGTCCGGAGTGAAACAAATGTGATCACCAAATCCAAAGGCTTCAAAGACCAGAAACTTTAAAGATTTCCAAAAAGAAGGCTGAAGGCTACCGAAGCTATATCTACTAACTGACTATCTAAAAATATAACTCTAGGCTGCCCGTGTGGAAAATTGTGGGCACCCAGAGTTTAGAAAGGGAACAATAAACTCCAGGTCAGTCATGTGACTGGTGTGAGCAAACAAAAACAGTTTATTTGAACAAAAACAAACAAAGGGAATAATAAGAAATCCGTAATGCTTTTTGGAAAATGAAACTACCATAAGGCCTCCCCGCACACACACAATGCAAGCGCACAATTGGAGGAGATTTCTCCTTGTGACAGTCAAATATGCTTGATATGCAAAATCCTTTTGATATTATTTTTAGTGCATAGTGCAGAAAACATTTGCAAGTATAATATTAATCTTAGCCAGCATACGTACCGTAATAGTATGCCTACTATAGTTATCATGTTAAATGGCAGATTCTACAACCAAAATCGTACCAAGCGCGTATAAGATGATTGGATTTCCAACAAATAGTCAGGCTAAGGAACTTCCTATGCCACATGGGTACGCCTCTGGAGGGACGCCCCGAGAACTTAACCAGCTCTCTGCGAACACAAGGTCGGCTTACCTCTGTAACTAGGTAACTAACTGTCACGAGTATGCCATCCTCCGGTCGTCACCGACCTTTATCCGAGAGCTCTCAACACCAATAACCATAAAGCAATAGATTTGCAGCAACCACATAAGTTAAGTATTTGGGCTCTATACCATGAAACCACTTTATTCAGAAGGAAATGGACATACCCTAAATGGCGCGACCCTCATAGCCTTGCTGCATTCTTCCTGTTTCGACCATTTCAGAGGTGTGAGGTCCGATGAGGTCTCGTCCAAAAAGCTACGCTTTTCACAAAAGCCATGCTTTGATCAACAAATAATCAGCAGCGCTTAGCATGCCACATTACCAAATTGAAAATGTATTACTAGTAACCATCAACTACATAACCTTTGAGCTCGCACGTCTCAAAGAAGCGTGTTAAGCTAAGAGAATAAATTTTCCGCCACCAAACAGAAATGTATGATAGAAACCAGCTTTACATCTCAAAGTGTAACGTCAGACATACATCCATATAAGTCCATTCCAGGTTCGAACGGAACCGAAGGCACTTCAAAGAAACCTTTACAATCCGGGTATTCACAATCCCGATCGGGCTCCCCATCACATATGGAGATCTTTATATCGTAGCTACTCAGTGCAGAGTCATTCGATGGGTAATCATTTCGTTCTCGAAAATACCCAGTCTTCTCCACCGTCTTTAAATGCTATCCATTTCGTCGTATCATTATTCGGAATGGGTTTTATGACATAAAGTCCTCTCCCGGCTAAACCGAATAATGAGTGCTTAATTTTTAAAAACATATGGATATACGGGATCTTAGTTAAGTCACAACTTTCAAACTTGTCTCCCAAATATTTTCTTTTAAATGGTTTTAAACAAATTTCCACTTTAATCTTTTAAAATAAAAGATACACCTTTAAGATCCTCTTAAAATAAGGTTCACCAAATCTTTCACAAAGATTCATTCATAATATTTAAACAAAATATCTATCTTTGAGATCCTCTTTTGTTTGGAAATAAAGTTCACCAAATCTTTAACAAAGATCCATTCATAATATTTACACAAAAGATCCATCTTTAGAATTTACTTTAATTTAAAACAAGTTTTACTAAATCTTTAGGAAAGATTTATTCATAGCTTTCAAAACAAATTCCCTTTCAAATTTGACTAATCCATAACTTGGAAATCCTTTCAACAAAAATTGGAAGTTCTTTCTTTATATGAAAGCAATTATCTTTTGAAAACAAAGAGTTTTCGTTTTTGGGAAAATACGATCAAATATGCACAAGTTATAGCCTTTAAAGTATAAACTTGGATTAAATTTAAATTCCCAAAATAATACTTTTAGAATGGTTTAAAATCCATATATATTATTGTATAACTTGTATACCTTTTCAAACCATAGTTTCTAAAATAATTTCAAAACTTAAGCAAGATATATTCTATTCAAACTAAATTTAATTTCAAATTTCCTTTTCAAAACTTTTCATATTCAACCCAATTCCATTTCCAAAACTATTTGGATTCAAAATTCAATCTTTAAAACCATTTCATAACATTAAATTCAAATATCTGTGACTTAACCAATTTCCTCGAGCAATCCATATTTTTGTGTGTGTGGTGTAGTCCAGGGGTTTTACACACAACAATACAATATCATCAATCATCACAAATCCAAGCACAACAATATCTATAAGCGGTATAATCCTTTAACGCTTATCTTCATTCACAGATAAATAATATTAATTCGTCACAGATAAATAAATTACATTCATCATAGCACAAATCAAAATAATTCATATCACAACATCACACATCAGGGATATCAAACAATTCAAAGCATTCCATACAATCAAGACATCCATAAGTAAGATCAATTAGTCATGTGATTAATTTAAACCAGATTAATTACTTACGAATAAATTACTAATCCTGGTTAATTAACGTTAATTAATTACAAACCATTTTGATTAATTATCCTTTATCACTTATTAATTAACCTTTAATGATAAATTAATTAACCTTTAATTATTAAATAAATCAACCTTTAATCATTAAATAATTAACCTTTAATAATTTAATTATTCTTTTAATTAATTATCCTTAATTAATTAATTAACCCTTAATTAATTACTATTTAATTAACTATCCTTAATTAATTACAATAAGTGATTATCCTTAATCACTTTCATTAATTAATTAACCTTTAATTAGTTATCCTCAAATTAATTACCATAATTAATTAATCACATTAATTAATTATCCTTTAATTAATTATTATTTAATCACTTGATTTATCAACCTTTAATCATTAATTAATTACTTTTAATTATTTTCATTAAGTAATCATCATTAAGTAATTAATTTTCCTTAATTAATAAATACTTTAATTAATTATTCTTTAATTTAATCACAATAATTAATTAGCCTTAATTTAATTACACAAAGTAATTAGCTTTAATTTAATTATGTAAGGTAATTAGTTTTCAAATCAATTACACAAAATAATTAGCTTTCAAATCAATTATCTTTGAAAACATTTAATCTTTAACCCTTTAATCTTTGAAAACAAAATTATGATTATTCCATAAATTAGCCCAAGACTTTAAAGTCAAATAACAACTTAAAACATCATTCTCTTTGAATTAATTCCTTAATTAAGCTTAAACTTAATTAAATTTAAAATAATTTACTTTAATCCTAATTCCAAAACTAAATTAAAACATTTATTATTCCACAAGAATAAATCAGAAAGGGTTCAAAACTTGATTTAATTAAAATTTGAATTAAAACTTGTTTTATTTTAAAACCTAAAACTTGATATTATACTAAACACTCAAACCCGAGCCAAATATTGGAATTCCCGATCCTATCTTCAAGTTTTTCCCTCACCTCTCTCATCTTCGAGTCAACACATGTATAACTTCGAGTTCAACCCCGAGGAATATCCTTCTTCCTCAATCACAAATTACTCAGACATGCACATATAAGCATGCACGATGCACCCCGTTCTGGTCACCTCCGACCCTCACCGAGACCATTCACAAGTCGTCGATGATCACCTTACCCCAAACAATCACCCAGCATCTCGAAACAATGACGAATTTGTAATCGAACAACTCGCCACAACCTGGACCCAAAACTGGATCACCAAAAACGGCCACGCTCTGTCGCCTCAGGCCACCAGAAACGTCGAGACTCCAGCCAAAGCTTCGCCTACCTCTCTTTTTTCGATCGCCACCGGTGCGATCAACTCCGATTCGACGATGAGACGATAGCAACATGAAATCCGAATGTGACTAAAATTGGGCTAAAACCCTAGATCGACCTCGTCTACCTTCCACGATGATCAATAATTCCATCGAACATTTTTCTCAAACTCTCTGACCCCAAGCTACCTTCACCATTAATCACGATCCATAATTCATCGTCGATCACTAGAGATTGGAAAAAATGCAAATCTCGTTTAATATACAATTTCTCACGATTTACATAACTAAAAATTATGAAATGATGCTCTAAAATCATCAGTTTCTAAGTCAAAACCGGTTATGTAATCGAATTATGAAATTAAAACATTTGATTTTCCTGTTTTTCAAAGCTTCACTGTAATTATATTGTTTTTGAAATGATTACTGAGTATTTCCATTTACAATTATTCTTAAAAATGAAATTCCATTGTTATCTTCATTTTCTTTTTAGTAATCATAGTCTACAATTGATTCTAGTAGGAGCAATTTCAATTTTTTTCCAGTGGCTTTGAGCCAGAGATTTAACATAGTGGTACATATATATAGATATACATACATACAGACATGCATACACACAGAGTAGTATAGTTCAAAGCATTTTTCACAACAACATGAAGTATTCATCGCAACATCAAATATATAAACAGATTCAAACATCTGAAAGGTAGTTTGCTCACCTGGATTGGTTTTGAACAGAGAACCAAAGCCTGGAAAATTTGGAAATACAAATTTGAATTTGAAAGCTAGCATTTGTTTTTGATCTAAAACTGAGTTGATCTTGATGCTGTTGTTTGATTCAGGTTGAAGCTTGAATTGTTTTTAATTCTATAACTTGATTGTATTTGCATGTTTCAAGTTTTGAAAACTGGGAATGAATCTTTGAATTATTTGCAGCTTTAACTAAGATTGTCTTTGTTTTGATTTGCTCAGGTTTTGATCTGTTGATCTGGAATGAACTTAAGCTTTGATTTGAACTTGATTGTATATTGAATTGAACTTTGATCTTTGTACTTGAATTTGCTTCAGGTTTGAAATGTTTTTGTTAATTGTTTTGTTTAGGTTTTCATTTCTTTTTGAAAGTTAAGAAGAAGATTGAGGAATGAAGAAAAGAGTGAAGCCTGATTTAAAAACTTTGATATTCATTTACATTACAATTTTAAAACATATTTGCCACTTGTTCATTAAGCTAACACATGTAATATGCATGTTTTAATTTTTATACACTTGTCAATACTTATTCTTATTGGTTTACAAATGTTATAAATATCAAATTTATGTTTAAGTCCTTATTTTAAATTAATTTATAAATTGTGTTTTAAACCCTTGTTTAAATTAAGTACTTATGTCTTAATAAATTATGCAATATGTATTATGTTTTTATATTTTTAATTTTATATCAGTTTCAAAGTTTTTATTAATGATGTTTTTTAAATATACAAACTATTTATTACAAGTAAAATTTTAAAATAAATAACATTAAACCTTTTATAAATCTTATTTAATTTTAAAAGATGTGTGTGTGTGTGTAGTTAAAGCTTTTATCTATTCTTGAAAATGATTTTAATTCTAATTACACATTAGTAAGCAATCATATATTATATTTTAGTTTCAAAATCCAATCTATATTAATCTCAAATTACAACTTCTAGATATATATTACATTCATTATAATTAGAAATCAATTTTTATTCATCTTAAAATATAGAGATTTAAATTAAATTTAGTTTCAAAAATATTTATTTTTGAGTTTCATATTCAAAATTTAATTTAAAATCAATTTGTATACATATATATAAGTAAGCAACATATATTATTTTGAATTATTTCAAATTCAAATTTGTTTCCCAATATTTATTTTGATTGAATTTCTAAATCAATTCTATTCCCAATCGATATATATATATATATATATATATATATATATAAACACATTTTATTTATCTTTAGAAAAATTCAAATTTTATTCACAATTTAATTCAAAATTTTATTTTAATTACTAAATTAAATTTGACTCAAAATCGGGATCGTTACAGTGGGGGTGTTTCACCTCAAATCAGCAAAGATCCTCTCGGAATGAAGTAACCAATTCTCCACTTTAATTGCATCTTCCGTCCCAATAAACGGTTTTCTCCCAGCCTGACATTATCTCTACCCAGTACATCATAGTTATTGACCACTGAAGTTTCTTGATTTCCTCCTTCAAATTTTCCTCCAACTAATCGAGCAGCAACTCCCACTTGCATCATGCCGACAACGAACTAGTACATAGTCCCAATTTTAACTTGCGATATTCCAACACCCACATTTGCAGCTTGTGCCTGACCTAGATTCCTCCTAGTGTTTGGTCTAGAATTTCTATTGGTTGTGGTGCTTTCCCCACCAAGGTTAACTCTTCCACTTCTAGCATCCATATGTTACCTCCATAAAATCTGCATTCAAGCCTTTGTAAGATATGGAAGAATAGCCTAAAAGAGATGGGAGAATAGAGATAAAGTGTATACTTATACATAGCAAATACAAGTACGTTACTATAGCTTTATCCCATACCCTAGTTTTTTCTCTGATCCCTTAAGATTATATTTTCAAAAATCATTTTTTTTTAAGTTTTCATAAACCAATGCTCTGATCCAAGTTGTAACATCCCCTATCTCGAGGCCCGAAGCTAAGCACTACAGATGATGTAGTCATCCATAGTATTAACTTCCCATGACAAAATACGATAATGTTAATGGTATTCATAATATCATAAGTACTTGAATATGAAATAAAATCAACACATATTAAAAATACTTTCTTGATTACATTTCAAAGCAATATTTCATATTCAAATTACATAATCCCATAATCGATTCCTAGGTTTTTGATCAAATATAATTATTACAAATTACGCCAAGAGCGACATATGAAGATGCCCTTTTGGATGATAAGAGTACTAAATAGACAAACTGTCTTAATACAATATAGGGGAAGTAAAAAAAAAAGCTTTTATAGATAACTATCATTGCCTCCTACACGTCTTCGGAAGCTTATTTATCCAATCCTATTAAACCTGTAAAACCTCAACTCTCAATCTACTCAAATCATATTTTGAGCACCCAAGAATTTAAGAGAAAAACATAAATTCCGAGTCAGACATAAAGGCTGGTGTAAATAATACTATACATCTCGGTTGTATGATATTAAGTGAGACCACGCCGCTTAGCGAAATGGGTTTCCCCTCACCAGCATCCCTTTTTAAACATATCCTTTGCAAAACAAAATCCTGCAATCAAACTGATTAAAGAAATCATAGAAATATCATATATGCACATAAATCAGGTAATAAATGGACTATATGTCTGAACAATATAGTTTTGCTTGGCTAACTACTAACCTTTGGCTGATTCGGACCAACCAGACATAACAAAATAATCTAACTTCTGTTACACACACTTTTGGACGGTTTGTGCCTAATTTACTTCTCCCAAGGTCAACTGATCCTAATGGTTGTACGGGCTCACCAATAACAAATCTTTACCCTGTATGTTTCTTTCTATGTGTAACATAATTTTTTCTTACCTGTGACAAAGCCTTGTACACTAGAATTTTAGACTTATATTAGCAAGGGGCTACTAGCTAAAGTATAGGACACGACCCTATACCAGTCCCGTCTAGTATTCTAATATCTAATTCATTTACTTAGGGTCAACTACCCCATCAAATATTCCTTGAAAACATTTCTTGCAAATTGATTTAACCCTCTAAATCAAATTTAAACAAGAAAAATATATTCTTTGCTTTATTCAAATCCCTTTGCCATGTTGCATATACTTTACTTAAAATAATGTTGATGAAATATATTAAGGGTTATCTATCCTTCTAAAATAAGTTAAATATACCTTTCAACTTAAAAGTTCTTAGGCCATAAAGCCAAGGTAAACCATTCGAAACTTTTGCGTAAAAACTTTATACAATCTTTTCGAATCCATTGAAAATACCCCTTTCAAAATATATTAACTACTATACCTTGAAACATGAGGTCGAAAGGCCAAAACATACCTTTCGAATCCTTTATAACAACCTTTCGAAGTCATTGAAGAAGTCCCTCCGAAACCTTTATAAACCTTAAATGTCCTCTTTTCAAAACTCTTTAAACTTACCTTTCGAAAGCACTTGGAAACCTTCCATTTAAAATACTTTAGGTACTTTCGAAACCATTGGGGGAGTCAACCCTTCGAAACTTTTATTATATACCTTTCGAAATCAATAAGGTTCATTACTTAAAACAAATCTTTCGAAAACATTTGGTTCAAGTAAAATCTTGTGGAACATGGTTTCGAAACCTTTCAATACCATTCCATTCGAAACCTATGGATTTATCTTTTAATAGAACAAAAGGTCTTAAAAGAACTAGATCGAAAGCACTCTTTTGAAAGCAGTTTCCTAAGTAAAAGAAAGTAGATGGCTTCAGAACTATCCCCTTCGAAAGCATGGAGAAGCGGCTTTTTATCTAAAAGCGAAAGTACCCTTTCGAAACCAATGTTTAACGACATAAACGACCTCAACCGGGTCGAAAGGTAGAATGCGGCAGCAAGTGTTTTGACCCTATCAAAAGCTTGTTTAAACAAAAAGGCATCAACCTCTATCAAAATCTATATTAAAACCCTTTCAAAACCATTTTTTGAAAGCAAAGTAAGCAGGATCTCTTTTGAAAGAAAAACAAGGCCTCTACCCTTTTGAAAGCATGTTTCGACCTTATATCATTTCTTCAATCCACTATGTACTAAGGCACTGATACCATGTGTATTTGTTTCGACTAGGATGGATGTGATAGTATGAAGTCGAAAGGTAGCTGCCGAAAGTGGAGAAACAATAATCCTTTACCAAAGACTGGTTTTTAACTTTATAAAGTAATATCTTTCTAACTAACTTGCTAATTTGTCAACATGTGATTGGTTGCCAATTTCTTTTCCAAAACCTTTTCTAAAAGTGCTATCGAATTCAGTATTTTATAATTTAGAACATTTAGCAAATTGCCTCTTCTCCTTTTATAAACGTATAAAATATTTAAATCCCATATCTTAAATAATTTTATGTACTTAATAAAACACTAAATAAAGTTCCTTAAAAACTCCAATAAATTACTTTTTATATGTTTCCTAACATATTTAAATTTCTGACCCGAAGCTAGCATATAAAAGCCGAAATTAATTTAAACCCATTTTAACCATTTTCTTCACTAGAAAATTCATAATAAATCCACAATAATTCAAAAAATTATAAACTTTAAACCCGTCTCTAATAATATTTTGGTCTTATATCAAAACATAAGTCATTTGGCTGTTATTGAATAGGTTTTCCAAACAATTCTTATCATAAAATCTATATGAAATAGCCTAAGTGATCAACAAGCATATATTTCAATTTAAACAATCAGAACATGGCAAATCCTTGCAAAATAAACATGGGTCTTATCCAGAAACCGAAAGCTATATAAAAATGAGATGTAAGCTACCATTCACCTTTAGCTTGTTTGTTAAGGAGGTTGAGATATGCTCTAAAATTAATTTGATTAAGCTTCCCTCTTGAAATCTTGCTTATATGCCTCTTGTTATCCTCTAATGATGGCCGGCCAAGCTTGGTATTAAGTTTTAGTTTGTGAATAAAGGAAAATAAGTTAAGGGTTTAGGGATAAGAATATGACCTATTCCTATTTTGCCCTTATCTTATTACTTGTTCTTATTTCATGTGTTTACTCATTTAGGCATGGCTACCTTATGCTTTCACAAATCTCAATCTCTTAACCACTTAAATCTTTACATTATTCTATTTAGTTTATCTAATTAAACCTTCTGCAAAATGTTATTTAAAAAATTATGGGTGTTACAACTAGCTATTGAATAAAGAATTTCAACATTAAGGGAGAGGAGTCCTGCCTCCCGAACCAAGATTTCCAAACAAGTCAGATATGTGTAAGAGTATGGCAAGAACTGAATCAGTGCAATGTCCAACTATTCTAGATATCTTAAGGGAAAGTCAAAAAGAGGAAGGAAGCTTATGTACCAGATTTGTGTGGGAGTAAAAGTGAAATACCCCTTTGGTGGGTTATAAATGTTATCTACAGGGCCACCGGGATTGGCTTCAATTCCAATAATCCCAAACTGCTTGAGGATAGAATCATTTCTTCTTGGGACATGATACATGATGGATTCAAAAGATTATCTCCTTTCTTACTAGTAGAGGATGAAGGTTTTGGCAATTTCCTAGGATTCTTGACGGACTTCTTACTGGGCTGTTGATCTTCCATTTGCCTGCCAGGTGATATTGTCTCAAATTTAAGAAATAATAATACTCATATTGTGTAAAAGAATTACCACATGCAAAACTAAAAACTATTATCTAACTAATTTACCTATTAGCGGCATCAAAATGGTTTATGTGTAAATATAATACTACCTTTGCTAGTGAACACCGCAATTATAACCAGTGTTATGTACTAGTAAATACCACAACCACAACCAATGTCAAAATGGCCAGGTTGTCAACGTTAATGAATTATGACGACCTAAGTTGATAATATGCTAATCGGATAAGCAACTTATAATATGTTAAATCGGTAATGCTATGAGTGACGATATCACAAAAATTCAATTAATAAACTAAAGAGTACTACAAGAGGATGACAACAAACAATAAGAATGTTGGAGTCGAGTTATGGCTTCATAAATCAATACTTCATAAATCAATAACGAAAGTGAGCAACGTCGTTTACAGTTAGCAGTTTCGCATTTAACCAGTGAGAAGGATACCACACTTCACTAGGTAACTGGTGATGTGAAAGTTCACGCCATAATTTTACTAAAACTTGGTACCAGCTATCATAATGATGAGTCAATAGGGCAAACTTAAGTGATGATGAATATTATATCTATACCGCTGGACATTAATTTATACATATAAAAGAAAGTCGATACTGAATATTACGACCACATCGTATGGCATGGGTACTAATTTAGAGCATATTGGGTATCGGATCCAATAACCCATCTTTTTCAACTAAAGAATACGCCAAACTTTATATCGATGTCAATTAACTCAAAATTCGCTTGGACAACATACAAGTTTGGTGTTGATTTAACATTAAACTACAATCAATTGTAAATCTAATTAAACATATATGAGTTGAGTCTCCATAATTAGACCCAAATGTCGATCAGAAATGAATAAAGCCCAAACTAAACCCTAGTAGCAATTTCAGGACAAAATCCTCTAATTTAAATAATTAATTTGAGTTAACATGGAGCAGATGTTATACCTGAACGATGACTCAAGTACTAGAGAATTAAAGTATTTTTGAGTTCTCTTGGGAATTTTTATTTCTTGCTCAAGTTGCAATTGCAGATAAAGAAATGATGAAGAGGAAATTCGTAGAAGAAAAGAAAGACAAGCTAGCATCATTGATTCAATCTAAAAGGATGGTTCAGACTGCTTGGGATACCAATATGTGATAAATTCAGTGTCGACAATATTGACTTGAAAATTCAATGACTCCTACATACTAGGGTGGGATAATTTTACTACCATTATTACTCTCGAGGACAGATGACAAGCGAGATGCTTGTGGCGTTAGTAATTAACATTGAAAATATAAAGATGGATTAGCATCGAAGGAATACAATGCTGCGCTTCATCGATAAAAGGGCATAAACAACGTTGTGGGTAATTAAAGAAGTGACATCGAACCTAGTCAATACCATGAGCAATCGACGTCGCACTTCTTTAGTGTCATTACCCATCTGTTACTACTATTACTATCCTAAAAAGAATGCAACGGGCGATATAGCTAAGATGCCGCATTAATAAGCAGTGCCAAAAGAATAGAAATGAGTTAGTGCCAACACCAACAATGCTAACCCTTATCATTGTTGGCATCGGGTGTCATCAACAAAGCTAAGAACGATAGATGACACTATTGCAACCCGTCATCTATAGGGTTGGCTAGACTCATATCACATAGCAATGTTGAATGGAATCATCATCGTAAGTTATCAAAGAAATTAATGATATCAAGCATGATCAACGTCACTCTTCGATGATAGCACCTGTAATCAGTGCCGTTAAATAATGGTACCACGCCTCTTTGATGTTGCTTCCATTCCAATTTCTCCGCTCCTTAGAGTCGTCTTCCAGATAGAACCACCCATCATCAATGTCACTAATGATCAAAGCCGTCATTCTACAATGTTGATGGCGAACATCGTCAATGTCTATAGAAGCTAAACATGAGATGTTAATGGTGAACGATGTAAACCATAATAACCATCGATGCCGCTCTTTATTGATGTTGCTTCATACTTACCTTGATTCAGGCCGATGTCGCCACCCATTAATGTAAGGAGTTGATCACCTTAACCGAAACCATTAGTCCGCACTTAATTCAAGCTGGTTCCGCTCTTTTTTTGATTTTGGAAACAAAACGCCAAAAAAAAATAAACCATGAAAAATATAAAATGAACATGAGACTCCCCCTTCACTTAATTTTGACTGTGTCTCTATAGTCAATGCATGATATAATGAGTATAACGGAGAAAAATATGTACATACTTACAAGAGAGGGTTAACATCTCTTACTAGACGTAGTATGGCTCATGAAGAGTCATGAGCTCCTCCTCTCGATCACTCGGAAATTCCAAGTAATGTTCTAAACGATGGCCACTGACTTTAAAAATCGATCCATCCCTAGGGTTTTTATTTCTATACCACCATGTGAAAAAAATAGTACGTACCATGTATGGTCCTATCCATCTTGATTTTAATTTCCTAAGGAATAAATGAAGTCGAGAGTCATACACAAGAACTTTATTGTTTGGAAAAAATGTTTTCCTTAGGATCGACTTATCATGAAAAACTTTTTTTCTTTCTTTGTAAATTTTCTCATTTTCATATGCGTCATTCCTAATCTACTCTAATTCATCGACTTGCGACTTTCTGTTATCGTCAGCTTTTTCAAGATCAAAACTTATGTTCTTAATCGCTCACAACGCTTTATGTTCGAGTACGACAGGTAAATGGCATGCTTTATCATAGACGAGCGTAAAAGGAGACATCCTAAGTTTGGTTTTATACGCGGTTCTTTAAGCCAAAAGCGCATATGTCAATTTTTGTGATGAATCTTTTCGATTTTTATTTACAGTTTTGTCCAAAATTTGTCAATTTGAAACTTCAACTTGACCACAAGTTTGAGGATGATGAGGAGTGGATAACTTGTGGGTTATCGAGTATTTCTTCATTAGAGTTTCAAATGTACGATTACAAAAATAAGTTCCATTATCACTTATTATTGTCCGAGGTGTTCTAAATCTCGAAAAGCTGTTTTCTTTTATGAATTTCACAACAACTTTATGGTTGTTTGTGTTACAAGGAATGTCTTCAATCCATTTAGAGACATAATCAACATCAAGAAAAATGTAAAGATTTCCAAAAGAATTAGAAAATGGTCCCATAAAATCAATATCCCAAACATTAAAGATTTCGATTGTAAGAATGGGGTTCAAAGGCATCATGTTTCATCAAGAGATTCTTCCTAACATTTGGCAGTGATCGCAAGTTTTACAAAACTCAAATGTATATTTGAAAGCGTAGGCCAGTAAAAACAGCATTGAAGTATTTTTTCGACTGTTTTCTTCAGACCAAAGTGACCACCACAAGCTTGGTCTTGACAAAACAAAAGGACGCTCTTGATTTCGCAATCCAAGATGCAATGTCGAATGATTTGGTCGAGACAATACTTAAACAAGTATGGTTCATCCCAATAGAAGTACTTGACTTGGGAAAGAAATTTATAACTTTCTTGTTTTGACCAAAATGAAGGAGTTTCCTTAGTGACTAAATAGTTTACTATGCCGGCATACTATGGATCAATGGAAATGAAAAAGGAGTTGTTCATCGAGAATGTTCTCGTTGACAGGTAAAGGAGATGGTGCATTTGGAAGACATGATAGATGATCAGTAATGACGTTATCAAATCTTATTTTGTCTTTAATCGTAAGGTCAAATTATTGGAGTAACAGGATCCAACAGATCAAACGAGACCTAGCATCCTTTTTAGCGAAGAGGTACTTGAGAGCAGAATGGTCAATGTAGATAGTAATGTGTGAGCTAATCATATAAGGTCAGAATTTTTAGAGCGTGAAGACTGCCGCTAGAAGCTCTTTTTCAGTGGTCATATAATTGAGTTGAGCATCATTTAAAGTCATACTAGCATAATAGATGACATGAATAATTTTGTTGATGCATTGTCCTAAGACAGCATCAACTGTGAAGTTAGAAGCGTCACACATTATTTCGAAAGGAAGACCCCAATTGGGTGAGAAAATGATGGGAGGGAAGTGAGTTCGTTTTTGAGACCTTCGAAAGTAGAAACATAGTCAAAATTAAAGTTGAATGGACATCTTTTCCAAAAAGAGTCGTAAGAGGTCGAGCATTTTTACTAAAGTCTTTCATAAAGCGTCGATGGAAACCAACGTGCCCAAGGAATGATTGACTGTCGTTGACAGATTTGATGAGGGGTAGATTCACAATTACGTTAAATTTTGCTTTATCTACCTTAATGCCTTTGTTTGAAATGACATGCTGAAGGAAAATGCCATGTTTGACTATAAAATGGTATTTTTTCCAGTTTAACTTTAAGTGTTTGTCCTTACATCGATCCAGAACCAACTCAAGATGGTGTAAGCATTTTGAAAAAGAGTTTCCAAAGACGGAAAAGTCATTGATAAACACTTCAAGTAAGCGTTCGATCATATCGGAAAAGATGCTGACCATGCATCTTTGAAACGTAGCAGGAGCATTGCAAAGGCCAAATGGCATACGTCGATACGCAAACGTGCCAAAGGGACACGTGAAAGTAATTTTTTCTTGATCTTCGGGAGCGATTGTAATTTGGTTAACCAGAGTAACCATCAAGAAAGCAATAGAATTTGTGGCCGGCTAATCATTCAAGCATTTGGTCGATGAAGGGAAGAGGAAAGTGATCTTTACGTGGTGCAACATTTAATTTTCGATAATCAATGCAAACACGTTAACCCGTTTGAGTATCAGTTGGAATGAGTTCGTTAGCGTCGTTCTTGATAACGGTAAGTCTAGACCTTTTAGGCGCGACATGAATTGGGCTAACCCATGAACTATCAGAAATGGGGTATATGATTCTGTTATCGAGGATTTTAAGAATTTCATCACGAACTGCATCCTTCATATTTTGGGTTAAGCCTTCGTTGCGCGTCATAAATAGGCTTGGCATCGACAACTAAATGGATACGATGTTGGATGAGAGCGGGACTAATTCCTCTTATATCAGTAATCGACCATCTAATTGCTTCTTTGTTTTTTAATAGAATTGAAAGAAGGGAAGCTTCTTGATCAAGAGAGAGAGAGTTGAAAATATAATGATAGAAAATGTTTCATTGTCACCTAAGTATGCATACTTAAGGTGATCAAGAAAGGGTTTGAGTTTCAACATTAAGGATTGCTCAGTCTAAGAATTTGTTTGAAGATTTGACTCAAAATTAAGGAGTACAAACGGAAGCGCATTTTCAATTTCATTGGGCTCGTCTTGAAACAGTTGTTCACATTCAGTCTTGTGTTCGTTGTTAGGGTTAATTATTTCGTTACCAAAAATTTCTTGAATGGAGCTAACTTCCAACGTTTGATCATGTGGATCGTTCGGTTGATTTTGGAGATTGAAAATGTTAAGATCCAAAGTCATGTTTCAAAAAGAAATTTTCAGCGAACTGTTTCGACAATTGATTAGAGCATTTGAAGTAGCCAAGAAAGGTCGACTTGAAATCAATGGAATTTGAATTAGCGGATTGTTCACGGGTTATGTCCCTAAAACGATGAAATCGACAGGGAATATGAATTGACCGATTTTGATGAGTACATCTTCGATTTCTCCCATGGGTTTATTTATTGAACAATTAGCAAATTGAAGAGTTACTTCTGTTGGTTTAAGTTCACCCAAGCCAACTTGCTAGTAAACTGAATAAGTAATCAAATTGACACTGACATCCAAATCTAGTAAGCACTTATTAATCGTCTTGTCTCCTATCATGCATGAGATCGTCGAACATCTAGGATCTTTGTATTTAATGGAAATTGATTAGGACAAGACTTTGCTAAGTTCGGAAGCCAAGAAAACTTTCTTGGGTACATAAGTGTGTTGTTTTTGAGTACACAAGTCCTTGAGAAACTTAGTGTAAGTTGGGACTTGTTGAACGATATCAAGAAGAGGAATGTTAAATTTCACTTGTTTGAAAATTTCCAACATCTCTTCCATTTGGTCAGAATATTTCTTGGGTCGAAGGCGATGTGGAAATGGAACATGATACACGGTAGGCCGGTCTACTTGAGCAGAAGAAGAATTTGGATTGGCAATTAATTCGATGTTTGGTTCAATGTTTTGTTCTGAATTGCTTGTCTTTTTTGAGGTGTCAAGAGGAGTTTTCAGTAAATCGTTTGGATTAACAACTTTATTATCGATTTGTTTATGGGAATGCAAAGTTGTGATAGCATTCATTTGGTTAACATTCCTATCTTGAACGACATGGGCTTGATTCGAATTCGTGTTTTGATTTTTGGAATTCGAAACTGGCTGACTTGGGAATGTGCCTAACTTATGTTCACTTACACACGTGGCTAATTGGTTTATTTGCATTTCAAGTTTAGCAATCGATTGACTCGTATTCTGCATATACGAGGTTAACAAATTTTGCAAATTGCTATTTGATTGGAGGTTTTGAGTGGTTGCTTTAGCCAAAGTTTCAAGACTTTTCCCAAGTAAAGTCAACCATTTATCGTCTTGGGAAGTAAAAGATTTTTGTGGTTGATTTTGAGATGGACCCATAAAATTTTGTTGAACATGATTGGGCTGAAAGGGAGAATTTAAAGCATTGTTCGAAAATGCTTGAAAATTGGGACGAACCAAATTCGTGTTGGAATTATTTTGGCTCCACGTAAAGTTAGGACGATTTCTCCAACCAGGATTGTACATTGGAGAAAACAGATCATTCTTGACCTTATTGAAAGCATTGAGCTATTCTACCGAATTAGTGCACCGATCAACTATGTGATTCAGATCGTTGCATTTATAACACATTGGTTGGGAAGCTTGGCTCATTTGGTTGGATAAGAAAACATTATCGAATTTATTGATTATTGCATCGATTTTAGCTTCCAAAGCCAAAGATGATCCTATTGGGTGTGTGCTCGATCGTGAGTAAATAGATTTTTCGTTAGAACGTTCCCACTGGGATGACTTTTTAGCCAAGTTTTTAAGGAATTACTAAGCATCGTCATGATGTTGAACAATGAAATTTCCTTGGCATGTAGATTCAAGCATGGTTCGTGAGCTATTTTCAAGTCCATTGTATAAGATTTGGCAAAGAGTCCATTTTTCGAAATTATTGTGTGGACATTTTATCAAAATCTCTTTAAATCTTTTAAAATATTTTTTGAAAGGTTCACCCCTGAATTGATGAAATTCACAATTTCATTTCAGATTTTAGCTATTTTTTCCAAGTGGTTGAACTTTTTTAAGAAAACTTTAACAAATTCTTCCATGTTTTGATTAAGTTTGACGGTAAGCTATACAAATATTTTTCAGCGTAACCGGCAAGGGCAATGGAATTAACCGAAGTTTAATTCCACCATCACATAATTGTTGGAGTTTAACGGTTGTGCATACTTGTTTGAATTTCGTAAGAAAAATGTACGGGTCATCATGTTAATTGCCAAATTTTGGAAGAATGGCAATATGACAGGAATGAATTTCGAAATGGTCACCGGTTCGACGGGTAATGTGATACTAGAAGGAATAGAAACTCCATCGAGAAAGATTCTATCCATAAGAGTTCGAGGGGAATTTTCGTTTGCCATAATTGGAGGATCGTTTATTTAAATTAAACGATTCGTTATTGTGTCACTAGTCTAGGTACTCATGCACAAGTGAAAAGGTCAAGGAGAGAAAGAAGTGAGAATCAAGTTTAAGAGAATGAAATAAGGTTTAGAAGGTGAAATGAAGTGAAAAATTGTTTTTTTATAGAAAAATGTTTACCAAAAAGAATTTTTTAAAAGGAAGATTTATTTTTATTTTTAGAATTTGGATTTTTTTTCTTTTTAAATGTTTTTGTTGTTTTTTTTTAATTTTTTTGTTTTTAAAAAGATTATTTTATTTTTTGGGATTTTTGTTTTTATTAAAAAAACCGACTTAAGTAAAAATGCTTGTTTTTGGATTTTTGATTTTGTTTGAAATTTTTTTAAAGGAAAAGATTTATAAAGATTTTTTTTATTTGGATTTTTTTAAAACAACTAAGTTAAGTAAGATGTAAAAAAATTACTTTTGGATTTTTTTTTCTTTTTTATATATGCATGAACTAATGCAACTAAAAGGACGTAGGGACTTGATTACAAATTTTACGTCTTTAGTAGTTTCTAACCCAAAGTTGTGTAATCACACTTTATCTTAATCCAACAAAATAGGTCTTAGCTAGGTAACGGACCTGAGTTATTGGTGCTCCATGAACCATCGTAGCGATGCAGTCGAAGGTTTAACTATCTTCAGAGAAACAACCATTGTAATATTTACGAGTCACTGTAATGTTTATGTATGATTATTGCTCTAGCGTTGCCTAGACACCAAAAAATTAGATTATTGGAAGAAGACAACTTGTAAAGATATAATTAAGCCCTATGTAAGCTTGTGACACCCTTAAGTCCAAAGTCTAACCGTTATTATTAGTCCAATTCTATAATGAAATGCAATTTGTGCACTAAGAAAGGGGTGATGAAATCCCCTACCTTATGTGGATTTGAGTGTTGCGCTTAGAAAATAAAATAAGATGAAATGAATGCAAAACTGGAATTAAAGTGAGTTAACGACGCAACTACAAATGAAATTTTATTTTGTCTTTGTTTTAAATGCAAACAACTAACAATGCAAAGAAAATGAAAACAAGAGATAAAAATATAATACCAAAGCATGCAAAATTATTAGCAATTTTATTTTAAAGCGGTAATTTTTTTAGCAAGAAAAATGAACTAGCAAACGTGTAACAACCAAGAATTTCAGTCATTTGAAATTCGAATATTTAATTGATTTAAATATTCACAAGTTAATTTCATAAGTTGAATAACTTATATTTCAAATATCTAGATTTAATTGATAATCAAATTATTAATTTAATATTTGAAATTATAGAAATAACTGAAATTGAATTTAATAGAATAAAATTGATTTATAAAGTTGATATAAATTCTATTTGAATTAGAATGATGTTGGTAAAATTTTCAAAATTGAATTGAAAGTTAATTTGTAGAAATCGAGAATTTATCGATTTAAAAGATGTCTTGTTAATTTTTAAATTGTTAAGGAAATGAATTTATTTTCAATAAATAAAAGTTATAATTTTTATGTAATAGAAATTATAATTTTTGTAAAATATAATCAGAATGTAATTTTTGAAGTATGGAGTTAACTATATTGTAAATAGTTTAAATTGAGAATTTTTGACTTATTATAAATGGATTATATATAAGATTTATAAAATTAATATTTTATAAATCAAAATAATGGAATTATAAACGAGTTTTATAAGTGTTAAAATGAAGTTATAAATGGATCTTATAAGTAAATAAGACTTATAAATTTATGAAGTTACATGAAAAGAATGAATTTGTAATAAGAGATTTATAAGTGAATTAACTTATAATGAATTTTGGCGTATAAATAAGATATAAACGAGATTGGTTAATAAAAGAATTTCATAAATGGAAGTTTTTATAAAATATAAATGTGATGTATAAACATTGTTTTATAAATGTGAAATCAACTTATTTTGATGATTTAATTATGAAAGCTTATTAAAGGAATTTTATTCACAATTTTGGACAGTGGATAATCCTTTTAAATTAAATGTGCAATAGTGATGAATTTGGTTAGAAATTATATTCATGGTTTTAGACAGTGAATAATCTTTAAATTAAATAAACATTTGGAAAGTGGTATTTTAAATGGAGATAATTGGTTTGAAGATGTTTTAAAATGTTTGAGCATTGAATAGATAGATTTCAACATTTATTGTTAAAATAGACGTTTTCAAGAAGTAAGGAAAGCATGGACTATAATATTGTTGTTATTGTAAATTATTTTCGAAAAGAGATGTTTTGTATAGTATATAGGATTCATATATCTATCTAATTATCGAATCCCTATACTATTGATTTTGGGTTGTCGTAACGATGTTTTATACAACATTCGTTTTGACCAAATAAATATATTTAAGAGAATGTTTTCCTTAAAGAATAAAATATATACTTAATCATGATTTAAGTATATGTAATATTTTCTAAGTGTTGATAATAAATTGATTTGTGAATTACTTATTATTAAATAAGAATATGGAAATTTTTTCCAATATAGAATGTTGAAATGGTTTTGAGAATATATCTTTGTAAAAAGTTAATTTGAAGTGAATATTTGGCAAGTGATTTAATTGATAAAAGATCAATTAAAAGGCCCTATTATTTTTTATGGTGCTAGATGTTTGCCTTTTGCTTTGATAGTTAAATAACCGATTATCAAATTCAGCCATTTTAATTCCTCGACTTGACGTGGGAACTATTTAGTCTATACTTAGTATGTAGCCATCTGTGTAGGCTTGGTTATTTTTGTGTTAAGGATGTTGATTCGTGTAGTGCGGAGTATTACTCCAATCTATCGAGCTTCCTTCTTGGCGAAGGATAGCAAGTTGAAAGTTGAAGACGTGATAAGTCTATGAGATTTAGTTTCTGTGTGAGGTTGAGAAATGCTTTTACGTTGTTGGTCCGAAGAGACTGGGATCGGTTTATCCGAAAACCACTTCGGACCAACGTATATACGTTCGATTGTGCAGGTTATGATGGTATTGATATTTAGGATTTTCATAGTGGAGGACTGCTTGTTGATCGTTTGGGGTTAAAATCCTAATATACATTAGTAGCAGTGGCCATTTCATTATGAAATATCCAATGCAAGGACTATTCGCTACTAATCCTAGAGATTTCTCGACAGGATTTGATAGAAAAGTACCTTCGGTTTGTCCTATTCCTGAACAACTTTTATGGATGAGTGTTTGACATTTCATTTCTAAAGATTATGCACATTGTTTTTTAAAAACGTACATCAGTGGTGGCAGAGAAGACAACTTCCCTTAGCTTAACACGCTCCTTGAGACGTACGAGCTCAAGGGTTGTATTTTTATGGAAGGAAATTAGTAGTCAACGGAAATGGCAATGCGGCATTCAAAGTGATATGGTATGTGAAAGGTAATCGCTACCTTAGGCCTCATTAACCAAAAATGACCGAAACATGGTTAGATGCAGTAGGGCTAAGTGGGTCATTCCCAATTAAGATATGATCATCATCTTCTAGATATATTTCTTCCCGCTATGACGTTCGAGATGTAAATTGACGTGGTTGGTATGCTACGAGGGCCCTCAGGAAAGGTCGGTAATGACCGAGGGATGATATATTAGGTACTGTCTAGTCATAGAGATAGGCCATCTTCTATTAGTAGAGGTTCCTTTGTGATGTTCCTCGGTACATTCCTCTAAAGATGTACTGCCGGAATTTAGTCCCTTCACCTTGTCATTTGTATGGAAATCCAAACCCCACTACGTGCCTGCCATTTTATTTATAGCGCCTAGTGTGCTGGTTTTAATAATGGTAGCAATTTCGGCTATTTTAATATTATTTGTGCAATAGAAACTACTATAATATAAGAGAATTTGATATGAAATGTTTTGGTTATCGTAAGGTAAAAATATATTCGTGTTTATGTATGGGCGTGTCTTACGAGATACTTTTGTTTTGAAAGGAAAAGTTTTGGTAATTTAATAAATTCAGGGAGTGTGTTTCTCATGCTAGTTTACCAGACTGATCCGGGCATTCTTCCCTTTCAATGCTCGGGTCAGACCGAGTATATTTACAGGTTCAGATTTGGTGCTTTTGGAGCTTCAGCAGGAGAGTTAGAGATCTTTATTTTCGTATACACGTATCAGTTTTTCTTAGTGACGTACGTACATGATAGGGCGTTCTCGTTTTTTGTTAGGTAGCGAACGGATGACTCTTCCTCCTACATGTCTCTGAGATCGAGTATCAAGGGGTTGGTTTGCTAGTTTGGCTTACATTTGAGAAGTTGGCCATAAAAGCAAAATGTGAGGTATCCATGTGAGCTACGGTGGAGTTTATCCACTGTCGATGGTTGCAAAGCCTAGATCGTCACACGTGGTATCAAAACTTAGATTTTGCATATTCCTAGGCTTTGATGTGTACTCTGTATAGATAGGGTTAGTAGCACCCTAGATTGAGTTTGAGTGTATTATATATATGAGCGCATATTTGTTGGTGATATAAAATGTTTTACATTATGTTTACTCATCCGTTGAGTTGTTTGTGAATTCTGGTCGGTATGCGGGACGCTATGTTATCAATAGGGATTTCTAAACACTTAAATGAGGCAAGTCGATATAGTATTATTTTTAAATTGGGTAAATGAAATAATTTTATCTCAATTATATTTTATATATAAAGGAATAATTTTTCAAAAAATATTATAGAGTATATAAATTGATTGTTTGGTTATTTTAAAGTGTAAAAATATATCAGTTAATAATAGCTGTTGAATAATCTAAATAAAAACAAAAATGTAAAAGAATAAATCATATAAGCAAATGAACTATAAAGTATGGAATTATAATCAATATGATTTACAATTGTGAAATAATCTTATATATAAGAAATGAAACTATATGAGTATATTTATAAATATGAGTTATAAATAAAAATGGATTTAAACTTAGAATTTGAGAATTTAAATCCTGTTGATTTTGACTATTGTTTTTCAAAATTTAAAGAGATTATATTATTATCATAAATCTAAATAAGATAAAAGAATTTTGGAATTAATCTTATATAAGTAAAGTAAAATAGTTAAATTTTATATAAGTAAAATATTTATAAATGTGATTTATAGATATATAAAAATAAAAGGGATTTTAAAAGGAATATGAAGCATCAAATTCAGTACCGTTGCTAGGAAATAATAAGGTTGATGATTGCAACATCATCGGTATCATTTTCAAGTTTCTGTGTGATTGATTTACTACCACTAGTAAATTGAAATTTTAAGTTTTGATGTGATGAATGAAATTGAATTTAAAATTCAAGTTGAAATTGATAAATATAAGTGAAATGAGTTTTGACTTATTATATGAGATAATAAAAATTTAATTTTAGTAAAGTTAAATAAGTTGAATTGGATTTGAACTGAATTAGATGAGTTATTGAAATAGAAATTAAACTTAAGAGATAAGTGATTATATAATATAAATTTGGAAGTTTAAATAAATAAGTTGTATAACTTATAGAATGGGAAAAGGTAAGTAAAACCAAATGTTAAAATGGTTAAACAATTTTGTTATGTAAAACAAAATCTAAATTTGAATAAGTGATAGGAAATTTGACTTAAGTAAAAGTTAAATAAAATGACTTTAGAGATGAAATCTAAGTAAAAGTTAAATGAAATGAAATTTAACTTATGTAATACTAAATAAAGTTGAATTTGATATCAAAATGAACTGAATGTTAATAAATCGAGTGTAAATAAATTGATATAGAATAATGGATGTAAGTGTTAATTCATTAAAAGCTAATGAAATTGGAAATTGAATAATTGAATGAAAGTCGATTAAATATCAACCAATTGAAATAAAAATATTAAACCAAATTGAATGTAAACAAAGTAAATATGAATGTTGAGTGTAAATTAAATAAATTTGGTTATGTTGGTTACACATTGGTTGCTAGATGGATGTTAGTTGATTGTACAGAAATTCATTAAGTGCTAATAAAGTTGAATTAATGAAACTGAAAGTTAAGATAATTGAATTCAAACTGGAAGTAAGTGAATCTAAATAAAATTGAATTTGATTTAATTTGAAAGTGAACTAACCTGAATGTAAATTGGTGAATGTAAACTATTTGAATATGAAAAAATGAATGTTAGTAAAATCCAACATTAACGAATCAAATGTGATTAAATTGTAAACCAATTCAATGAATATTAATAAGAATTGAATGTATATTGATTTGGTTATGGATTGATTGGATAGATATTGGTTTATTGGATGTTAGTTGGATGATAGTTGTTTGATGGTTGGATTTGTTGTTTTTGATTGCATTTGCTATATTGGCATATATAGTTGTTGTATTGGTGTATGTTGTATATTGATATTACTTTCCATATATATATATATATATATGTACTTATTGTTTTTTGAGTGTTTAGTAGGTGTGGATGGCGTAAACTTTGCATCTGGAGCTCGCTTTCGCGCTATATTAGTGGTATATGCTCGCTAATAATATATAAGGTACATATCTCAAATTACATGTCGTACTTTTATATATTTTTCCTATGGTATGCCTCATCTTCGAAGATGAGATGTATATTTGTGATATATATATATATATATATTGTTATTTTTTTCCGGATCGAACCGTGCAAAGGAGGCCATGGAGAATGTTTCTGAAAATTTAAGACGTTATAAATTTTTTGGAAAATTGGAAAAAAAGTTGATAGCTAATTTTTTTGATTTTGAGTTAAAAGTTAAACGATATTAGTGGGTTTTTAAAAGATAACTATGAATGGATTTGAAAACTTATAAAAGTTTTTATAAGAAGTTTAACAAATGGATTTCGAAAAAAGTTAAAAGGTTTAAATGGATTTGGTAAATCTAGTTTGAACAATTTGTTTTGAAAAGTTAATGAATTTTATGGCTTTCTTTTTCCTTATTTGATAATTTCGGGGACGAAATTCTTTTAAGTAGGGGAGAATGTAGCGACCTGGAATTTCAGCCATTTGAAATTCGAATATTTAATTGATTTTAAATATTCACAAGTTAATTTTATAAGTTGAATAACTTATATTTCAAATATCTGGATTTAATTGGATAATTAAATTGTTAATTTAATATTTAAAATTGTAGAAATAGTTGAAATATTAATTTAATAAGAATAAAAATGATTTATAATGTTGATATAAATTTTATTCGAATTAGAATAATGTTGGTAAACTTTTAAAATTGAATTAAAAGTTAATTTGTATAAATTGGAAATTTATCGATTTAATTAACATGTAAAAATAGTCATTTTGGACATAGTCTTAGATTTCAACGAAACTAGTTTCATTAGATCCGTAATGTTATATTATTGTAGGATTTTAAATTTCGTGTCAATCGGACTTACGGTTTAGCCGTGGGAAGCTGAAACGCGTAGAAATTTATTTAAGTAAATTGTAATTAAATAAGTTGATTTGAAAACCTATCTTCCAAATTCGATCGAATTAGCTCTCGATATATATTCCATTGTGTTTGGATTAGGGGTAAAACATTATCAATGCAAGATGGCACGCTTCGATTGGAGTTTGAAAATTTTTTGGATGAATATCGCGGGAAAATTTTCTATATAAGGCTGCACTGTTTTCTATTTTACAAAACCCTAATTTCTTTTAAACCTAGCCGCCACATACCATTTCAATAGCCAAAAACTTCCATTCTTCTTCCTCGGTTTTCTTCCAATCTAGTGAGAGTTAGCAAAACCTTTCAACTAACAAATTGTCGAGCTCGTCGAGAGCTTCATATCTAACGGCTATGATCAAAACCTACGAAGAGGATAAATTGCAATTTTCGTTCAAACATACGCCATTCATGCATGATTTTTGAGGAATGTGGAGGGGTGAGCTTGACCGAATTAGTGGCCGAAGGTGGTGCTTCTGTTGGCATTTCAAATGGGGATCTCTGATCGAATTTTAGGCGAGTGATTTGGTCGAGATAAATGGATGAGTAAAGGGCGTCATGGGTTTGACTGAACATGAAGAAACCTAGGGGAAGAAGAAAGAAGTAGCGGCCGAGATCTCTTTGAAGGAAATGAACGACCAAATTTGAAAGTAGGGTTTAAAATAAAATAAAATTGTAAATTAATTTATTTAATAATTCGTGTAATATTTAAAATGTTGTAACTTCTTCATACGAAGTCCGTTTTTTATGAAACGACTTGCTTGGATCCGTTTTGTCGAAGACTACGAGATGGAGCTGGATTGGAGTTGATTAGAGCTAATGAAAATTTTAGGTAAACTTAAACGCCTGTTTAATTCTATTCAGAATAAAACGCTACAATGGCAAAAGAAACCAAAATGAGTACAACTCACTCTTTCTAACTCACTGATATTTTTATACAAGTGAGAATAAATTTATTTTATAATGATTGATGATTGTTTGAATGATATATGACATGTTATCTATATGTTGATTGGTATTTGGATATATTCTTGCCTATTGGAGCAGTTGACACCCTATACGTTCCCACGTACGAGCGAATGACCTCTTGTACGCACGTTTGTCTCAAAGCAGACATTGTACACGTATTCTAATATGTATATTCGTTATAGGTGACAGGTTGGAGGGATCCAACTGGATTCCTCATCAGTATTGGATTTATTTACAAATATTGATATATATATATATATATTGTTATCATATGATTTATGATGTTTGGATTATACGATTGATTTGAATCACCTTATTTAGTGCTTTTTGCAGCATTGGGCATATTTTGGAATTTTAAAATATTAAAATGATGATTTCAAATTAAAAAGGATTTTCAAGTGATTTTGAAAATAGATGTTTTGTTAATTTTTGAATTGTTAAGGAAATGAATTTATTTTAAATAATAAAAGTTATAATTTTATGTTATAAAAATTATGATTTTTGTAAAATATAATCAGAATGTGATTTTTGAAATACTGAGTTAACTATTTTTTAAATAGTTTAAACTGAATTTTTTTGACTTAATATAAAAGGTTTATATATAAGATTTATAAAATTGATATTTTATAAATCAAAATAATGGAATTATAAACAAGTTTTATAAGTGTTAAAATAAAGTTATAAATAGATCTTATAAGTATAAAAGATTTATAAATTTATGAAGTATATGAATGAATGGATTTTGAATAAGAGATTTATATGCGAATTAACTTATAATTGAATTCTGGCATATAAATGAGATATAAACGAGATTGATTAATAAAAGAATTTTATAAATGGAAGTTTGTATAAAACATGAATGAGATGCATAACATTGTTTCATAAATGTGAAATCAACTTATATTGATAATTTAATTATGAAAGCTTATTAAAGGAATTTTATTCACGATTTTGGAGAGTGGATAATCCATTTGAATTAAATTTGCAATAGTGATGAATTTTGTTAGGAATTATATTCATGATTTTGACAGCGAATAATTTTCAAATTAAATAAATGTTTGGAAAGTGGTATTTTAAATGGAGATAAATGGTTTAAAGATGTTTTAAAATGTGTAAGCATCGAATACATAGATTTCAACATTTATTATTGAAATAGACGTTTTCAAGAAGTAAGCAAAGCATGGACTATAACACTGTTGTTATAGTAAATGATTTTTGAAAGGACATGTTTTGTATAGTATATGAGATTTATATATCTATCTAATTATCGAATCCCTATACGAATGATTTTGGGTTGTCGTAATGATGTTTTATGCAACATTAGTTTTGACCCAAATAAATATGTTTAAGAGAATGTTTTCCTTAAAGAATATAATATATACTTAACTATGATTTAAGTATATGTAATATTTTCTAAGCGTTGAAAATAAATTGATTTGTGAATTACTTATTATTAAATAAGTATATGGAAATGTTTTCCAATATAGAATGTTGAAATGGTTTTGAGAATATATCTTTGTAAAAAGATAATTTGAAGTGAATATTTGACAAGTGATTTAATTAACAAAAGATCAATTAAAAGGGCCTATTGATTGCTTATGGTGCTAAATATTTGCTGTTTGCTTTGATAGTTAAATAACTGTCTATCAGATTTGGCCATTTTAGTTTCTCGACTTGATGTGGGAACTATTTAGTCATACACTTAGTAGTAGCCATCTGTGTAGGCTTGATTATCGTTTGTGTTGAGGAATTGATTCATGTAGTGCGGAGTATTACTCCAATCTATCAAGCTTCCTTCTTAGTCGAAGGATAGCTAGTTGAAAGTTGAAGACGTGATAAGTCTATGAGACTTAGTTTCTTTGTGAGGTTGAGAAATTCTTTTGCGTTGTTAGTGCGAAGAGACCGGGATCGGTTTGTCGAAAAACCACTTTGGACCAACGTATATGCGTTCGATTGTGCAGGTTGTGATGGTACTGATATTTATGATTTTCATAGTATAGAACTGCTTGTTAATCGTTTGGGGTTAAAATCCCAAAATACATATTGTAGCAGTGGTCTCTTCATTATGAAATATCCAATGCAAGGACTATTCACTACTAATCCTAGGGATTTCCCGACAGGATTTAGTAGGAAAGTATCTTCGGTTTGTCCTATTCCTGAACAACTTTTATGGATGATTGCTTGACTTTGCAATTCTAAGATTACGCACATTGGTTTTTAAAAACGTACATCAATGGTGGTGAGGAAGGCAACTTCTCTTAGCTTAACACCCTCCTTGAGACGTACGAGCTCTAGGGTTGTATTTTTGTGGAAGGTAATTAGTAGTCAATGGAAATGGCAATATGACATTCAAAGCGATGTGATATTTGATGTGTGAAAGGTAATCGTTACCTCAGGCCTCATCAATTGGAAATGACCGAAATTGGGTTAGATGCAGCAGGCCTAAATGAGTCATTCCCAATTAGGATATGATCATCCTCTTCTAGATATATTTCTTCCTTCTTTGACATTTGTGATGTAAATTAATGTGGTTTGTGTGCTATGAGGGCCCTCGAGAAATGTCGGTAACAACCGGGGGATGATATATTCGGTACTATCTAGTTACAGAGATAGCGCGATCTTGTGTTGGTAGAGGTTCCTTTGTGATGTTCCTCGGTACATTCCTCTAGAGATGTACTGCTGGAAGGTAGTCCCTTCACCTGGTTATTTGTATGGAAATCCAAACCCCACTACGTGCCTGCCATTTTGATTGTAGAGCCTAATATGCTTGAATTTAATAATGGTAACAATTTTGGCTATTTTAATCTTATTTGTGTAATAGACACTATTATAATATAGGAGAATTTGATACGAAATGTTATGGTTATAGTAAGGTAAAAACATGTCCGTGTTTATGTGTGGCCGTGTCTTACGAGATACTTTTGTTTTGAAGGAAAAGTTTTGGTAATTTAATAAATTCAGTGGGTGTGTTTCTCATGCTGGTTTACTAGACTGATCCGGGCGTTCTTCCCTTTTAGTGCTCAAGTCAGACCGAGTATATTTACAGGTTCAGATTTGGTGCTTTTGGAGCTTCAGCAGGAGAGCTGGAGATCTTCATTTTCATAGACACATATCTGTTTATTACCAGCTTTGCGCATTGTTAATTGTTGTATATTATCGGCAATTGTAAGGACAGATTATTATAACTGTACAGACTGATAACCGATGATTAGTTGTTGAACTCTAATTGATGTACGTATTTACAGTTTCTGTTTTGTAAAGAACATTGATATGATATTATATGTTATTCCATTGCGATGTGAGATTCTGTATTATTTTGTTTGGTTCTCTCTTCTTTCTTTTCTTCTCTTCTCTTCCTCTCTCTTCTTTTCATTATCATGACTTTCCGTCAGTTTTTGCTTTTTGAGTCGGACATGTATGGTTTATTATTGACTCAAAGGGTACGGATTTGCGGGTCATCACAAAACGATTCCTTCTTTTTGATGTTCTGCTTTTGCAACCTGAAAAAGTGTTGAACAAGATATTTTCTTTATATATAAGGATAGAAAGAAACCAATACACTAAAACTGGATTTTTTTTGTATTTTTTCTAAAGAACAAAAAAAAGGCAAATGAATTATTAAATCTGGACCAAAGAAAACAAAAAACTTATTTATAACTAATAGAAACTCAACCTGAATTGCAAAAGAATTTTTTTGCAAGGAGAATAATACTTATGCAAAAGAAAAGTTAAAGACAATCTACTCAGACTCAAAAGCAAAACAAGGCTCTCAATTCAAAATACTCATTTAACAAAACAAAACAAATCACAAAATTAATGTAAAACTTAACACAACGAAAACAATTTTATAAACAAATTTCCTCCTTTTTTTGAGAAGAGAAGCTTTCTTAAAATAAACTTAAAAATGAAAAAAACTTAAAACCCACACAACAACATACGCACGCAGTACATTAGCACAAATTTTTGCTTATAGGTTTCTCAAAGAAAATTACAATGCTTTCCCTTTTTAATCCCGTCCTTGTTTATTCTTCTAAAATTATGAAGTCAAATAGAAGAAAAAAAAGAAGTAAATAAAATATATATTTGTGAACTGAAATTGGTTCAGCGATGGTGGATGTTGAAGTACGGTAAGGTGAAGTTGGGCTCGCGGTTGATCAGGATGCAGAATCTGGGAAGTGATTTTGGAGTCAAGGTTGGCGATTTTGGTAATTGCGATCTGGTGTTCAGGTAGGGGATTTGGTCGCGACTGAGGGTTGTGGTGATTTGGATGGAGATTGCCGATGGGGTTTTTCCTCCGCGTTTTGGGAAGGTGTTTGGGTTTAAAGAATTATGGTTTGCAGAGGTGGTTGGCGGTGTTGATGATGGACTAGCTAGAGTTTGATTTTGGGTTGAAGTTATTGAAGGAGATGGTGGAGGAGGTGATGCATGGTGAGTTTGCAAACGCGGTGGTTGTGTCAGGTTGTAGGCTTGATGGCAGCTGAACTGTGGCAAGCAGGATGTGTTATACGTCTAGTATACCAAAATAGAGAATAATCAATTATAAACTCGTCGCACAAGTTTATAACTCAGATTTCCACTACACTGGAATTCTATAGTAATTATTATAACAATATGAATGTGCGTTATACTATTTTGAATAAATAGTATAACCAGAATAACATATAGAATGTAGAATAATGTATATAAATATACAATCAGACTAAAATTCTAACCGGATTATGTCTGAGGCTCGTCGTAACGATTTCCTTAAGAATTTTATTTCAAAATTCTCCCAAGTTACAACAGACGTATTCTGCTCGAGAATGTAATGAGTATATCACTCTGTGATTTGAATATAAGGACAGCAGCAGTTATCAGAGGAGAAGAGAGATTTGGATTAAAAAATGAGCGAGGAATGTGATCAGTTTTCCTTCTTATTTATAGTTGGTCCGTATCTCTTCCGAACGGTAGTGTCTGCACCCGTTCGCTCAAACAGTTGCGTCCGTACCACTTCGTACAGTCGCACCCTCCTGCCCGAGCCACTTCAATCGGGTCGCACCCGCTCATGCCGCATCCATTCGCCCGCGTCTGCTTCTCGCACCCGCTTCTGTTCGCATCTAACGGTCGTCCGCTTTATGAACAGTCGCGTCCGTCTTCACCCGCCCGTTTCTCTTTAAATTACAGGCCCAACCCAGTTTCAGTCGAAGCCCAAACCGGCGGCATGCGCGTGTGTGGTGGAGATGCATGATCTCCCTCCTCACAACGAAACATACATTTGGGAGCCCCATGCCCCTAACCTTCTCATGAGAAAGCCATATATAAACTAATATAGCTCTCAACAATTAGGCGATGTGGGACTTTGTATATTTCCATTCATTCAATTTCTTAAGGAATTCCAGCAATCCCCCACATGAATGATAATATACATATCCCCACACAAAGCGAAATATCACAGAGTATATATGGAATAATGCTTTATCGTGGATAAGTAGATATTTCACTTTGAACTTTCCCTAGTTAAAACTTATCGGATCTACTTGGCTAATCGGTGAATTATTTCATCTTGAACCGTCGGCCTTTATTGTATATCCAGACAATAAGTTTTACGAAGCATTGATTCCCTTCTCATCCAATCTCTTGGTTGTGTTCATTTTGGTCCTGAACAATTTTTGGTTCTGTGAGTGTTTTAGAGAATAAAAGCCTTTTAATATTCCCATAGAGCCGACCCAGCTCACACTAACATAGGTGATCGCAACCATTAAGAGTATCCTACATATACCCCACTTGTTATTTCCAAGATATGGTCATCATTAAAAAACATAGTTTTAACCTTTACATACTTCTGTAGGCATGCATTTATGTTGTGTACCATAGGAATGGAGTTGGACTATGTCCACGCAAATGCATTACGTCTTGAGTTACTTAGAACTGGTTTGCCTATTGATCCTAGTCCGTGGGATCTCCAGTCGCTAGGATAGGTTTCCGTATAAGGTAACTCTTGTTGGTCTAGGCTTTTAAACCCATTCCCCTCGATGCGCAATCAATTTTCTCTCTTGATAAACGTTTAGTAAATGGATCCGCTAGGTTATCATTTGTTCTCACATAATCTATGGAAATTGTGCCATTTGAGAGTAACTGCTTAACTGTGTTATGGCGTCGACGTATATGTCGTGACTTTCCATTATACACAAAGTTGTGCGCTCTACTTAGCACAGCTTGGTTATCACAGTGTATACATATGGCCGGTACAGGTTTAGGCCAGAATGGAATATCGTCTAAAAAGTGACGAAGCCATTCTGCTTCTTTGCCTGCTTTATCTAATGCAATGAACTCTGATTCCATAGTGGATGGAGCTATGCATGTTTGTTTAGTAGATTTCCATGACACTGCTGCCCCTGCTAGGGTAAAGACATAACCACTCGTTGATTTTGATTCCTCTGAATCTGCAATCCAGTTTGCATCACTATATCCTTCTAAGACGACAGGATATTTTCCGTAATGTAAGGAATAGTTAGTGTTACTTTTTAAATATCCAAGCACTCTCATTAGTGCTTTCCAGTGTTCCTTCCCTGGATTGCTTGTATACCTGCTTAAGCGACTTACCGCATAAGCTATATCTGGTCTTGTGCAATTCATGAGATACATGAGACATCCTATTACACGACAATATTCCAGTTGCATTACACTCTCATTAGTGTTTTTATGCAGTACTTCTGATGGATTAAAAGGTGTATTTACTCCTTTTATTCCAAAATTTTGAAATCTTTCAATCACTTTTTCTACATAATGTGATTGAGATAACTCAATTCCATTAGGTGTTCTTATTATTTTTATTCCCAAAATAACATCTGCAACACCCAAGTCTTTCATGTCGAAATTGTTGATCAACATTTTCTTTATGGTCTCAATTACCTGAGTATTTGGACCGAATATTAGCATATCGTCCACATATAGACATATCATCACATATGATTGTCCAAGTTGTTTATAATAAACACATTTGTCACATTCATTTATACGAAAACCATTTCTCATCATGACACTATTAAATTTCGTGCCATTGCTTTGGAGCTTGTTTTAGTCCGTATAATGATTTGACTAATCTACAGACTTTGTTTTCATTTCCTTTGGAAATAAATCCCTCAGGTTGCTCCATGTAAATCTCCTCATCGAGATTTCCATTTAAGAATGCTGTTTTTACATCCATCTGATGAATCTCTAGATTATAGATGGACGTAATTGCTATTAGCATTCTTATAGAGGTTATTCGTGTTACCGGCGAATATGTATCAAAAAAGTCTACTCCTTCTTTTTGACGATATCCTTTGGCTACTAATCTGGCTTTATACTTGTCGATAGAGCCATCTGCTTTCATTTTCTTCTTGAAAATCCATTTGCAGCCAATTGGTTTTATTCCTGGTGGAATATCAACAATTTCCCAAGTTTTATTACTTAGAATTGAATCAATCTCACTTTGGATTGCTTCTTTCCAACAAGAGGATTCAAAAGATGACATTGCTTCCTTGTACATTTGAGGTTCGTGCTCTAATACATATGTAAAAAAAAAGTCCGAACCAAATGTTTTGGAAGTTCTAGCCCTTACGCTTCTTCTTGGTCCAGCATCCTCAATTTGATGATGAGTTTCATCTTCATGGGAATCGTTTGATTCTTCTCTTGTCCTTTTTGGGATATTATTTCCTTCATTCCTTTTGTGTGGAAACACATCTTCAAAGAATGAGGCATCTCTTGATTCTATGATTGTATTTACATGAATATCAGTTATATCAGACTTGAATACCAAAAATCTGTAGGCACTACTATTTTGGGCTGGCCCAAGATAATAACAATTTACTGTTTTTGGTCCAAGTTTGACTCTCTTGGGAGGCGGAACTGGAACTTTTGCCAAGCACCCACACACATTGAGGTATTTAAAGCTTGGTTTGTGTCCTTTCCATATCTCATATGGAATTGTTCCCGTTTTATTGTGAGGAACTTTGTTTAATATGTGATTAGACATATTTAAGGCTTCCCCCACAAGTTCGTCGGTAGACCAGAAGTTAAAAGCATGGCAGTAATCATGTCTTTTAACGTTCTGTTCTTCCTCTCGGCTACGCCATTTTGTTGTGGTGAATATGGAGCTGTTGTTTGAATAATTATACCATTTTCGGCATAGAACTGTTCAAATGGTGATTCATATTCTCCACCTCAATCAGATCTTAGTATCTTGATCTTTTTATTTAACTGATTTTTTACCTCAACCTTGTATTTTATAAACGTTGTTATTGCTTCATCTTTACTATTTAAAAGATATACATAGCAATATCGCGTATAATCGTCAATAAAAGTAATGAAATACTTTTTCCCACCTCTTGTAGGTAATGATTTAAAATCACATAAATCTGTGTGAACCAAACCTAGTGGTTCGGTGCTTCTATCAACAGATTCAAATGGTTTTTTAACCATTTTTGCTTCTACACATGTCCCACATTTGTAGTTCTTATCTACTTGGAAATTTGGAATCAATCCCAAGTTTGATAATTTCTTCGTTTTTCGGAAGTTTATGTGTCCTAATCTATCGTGCCACAGTAAAATTTCGTGCTCAAGCAAGTAAGAAACTTCAATTTTATTAATAGCACAATCAGAATACATAGATTTATTGCCGATAACGGCTACATTTGCCTTAAATAGGCCATCACATAAATAACCACTTCCGATATACATTCCAGCTTTGAACAGAACCATCTTGTCTGATTCGAACACAATTTTGAATCCTTTCTTTGATAGCACTGAGCCGGAGATCAGATTCTTGCGTATGTCTGGAACGTGAAGCACGTCATTTAATTTGACAGTTTTTCCAGAAGTGAACTTGAGGATAATTGTGCCACTTCCTTCGATCGTGGAAACTACAGAATTACCCACGTAGAGTCTTTCTTTCTGATCGAATTTCTGGTATGTTGAAAACATGGATTTTTCAGAGCAAACATGACGAGTAGCTCCTGTGTCAACACACCATTGGTTAGGGTTCTGAACCAAATTGCATTCAGAAATAACCGCTGAAAAGTTGGACATATCCATTTTCATGTTGTCAACTGTTGCCATCTCTGTTTTAGTATAAAATAGTAAAATTCTTAAGATGTTATACGTCTAGTATACCAAAACAGAGAATAATCAATTATAAACTCATCGCACAAGTTTATAACTCAGATTTCCACTACACTGGAATTCTGTAGTAATTATTATAACAATATGAATGTTGTAAATAAATTACAATAACAGCGTTATACTATTTTGAATAAATAGTATAACCAGAATAACAGATAGAATGTAGAATAATGTATATAAATATACAATCAGACTAGAATTCTAATCGGATTATGTCTGAGGCTCGTCGTAACGATTTCCTTAAGAATTTTATTTCAAAATTCTCCCAAGATACAACAAACGTATTCTGCTCGAGAATGTAATGAGTATATCACTCTGTGATTTGAATATAAGGACAGCAGCAGTTATCAGAGGAGAAGAGAGATTTGGATTAAAAAATGAGTGAGGAAAGTGATCAGTTTTCCTTCTTATTTATAGTTGGTCCATATCTCTTCCGAACGGTCGTGTCTGCACCCGTTCGCTCAAACAGTTGCGTCCGTACCACTTCGTACAGTCGCACCCTCCTGCCCGAGCCACTTCAATCGGGTCGCACCCGCTCATGCCGCATCCATTCACCCGCGTCTGCTTCTCGCACCCGCTTCTGTTCGCATCTAGCGGTCGTCCGCTTTATGAACAGTCGCGTTCGTCTTCACCCGCCCGTTTCTCTTTAAATTACAGGCCCAGCCCAGTTTCAGCCGAAGCCCAAACCGGCGGCGCGCGCGCGTGTGTGGTGGAGATGCATGATCTCCCTCCTCACAACGAAGCATACATTTGGGAGCCCCAGGCCCCCAACCTCCTCATGATAAAGCCATATATAAACTAATATAGCTCTCAACAATTAGGCGATGTAGGACTTTGTATATTTCCATTCATTCAATTTCTTAAGGAATTCCAACAGGATGTAGTTTGAATGGGTGGTTTGGTTGATGAAATTTGTAGGAGATTAGTAGATTGATGAGGTAGGAGGATGGTTAAGGCCGAGGAAGTGATGATGCAGTAGGAAGTTGTAAGTTCAGGTATTGGTTTGAGAGGGGAGGAGATGGACTTGGTTAAGGAGCTAATGACGGTTGTTGTTTGTTGTAGTAAGGTTGTGAAATAGTGGGTTAGAAGTATTGCAGTGGAGGAAGATGGTGGCAGTGTAGATGGGGTTGTAGAAGGTGAAGTGGCAGCAGTTTGGGTAGGAAGGAGGAGTTCGAGTGAAGTGCTGATGGTGTAGGAATGTCGGTAGATGGTGGTTGAAGTGTATGTATATAGGAAGGGAGGTAATTTATGCAAGCTTGTGCACCTGGGTGAAGTTGCACTTGGATGGTTTATGGAAGCGGATGATAGCTTGTAGCAGTTTGAGGCGAAGGTGTAATGAAAGTGAAGGTGAAGGTGAAGTATTGTATGAGAGGAGTAGTTATGGCAATGTGGCAGTGCTGTATAAGGAGTTTCTGGTGGTGGGATGAAGTGCACAGTGGTATTTGTATGTTTGTATGTTTGCATGTAGTGAGGTTGGAGAAAAGGATATTTTAGGCAGTGAGATAAGTTTGCAGGTTGGAGTTTGCAATTGACATGGAGTGAAGGAGATAGTGAAGGAAGTGATGCAAGTCTATTATCTTGCTAGTCGAGGCAGAGGGGATGTTGGTCAGTGACAGTTTGAAGTTGGGGCTCTGGTAAAGTTTGTTCTGGTGGAAAATTGTTTAGTGGTGGCTGTCAGTTTGTAAACTTTGTGTAAACAGAGAATGAAATGTAGTTGAAATAGAAAATAACAAATGAGGTGTAGTGAAGTGGAAAAGCAAAATGTATTGTAGCCAAATTTTGTAACCAATGCAATGTAATTTCTTTTTTTTTTCTTTTTTTTTCTTTTTATAAACTAAAGAAGAGAATGCAAAATAATTAAAGAAAAATAAAATTGACATAGAGCAGAGAATAGAGAATGCAGAACAAGCTAAAGAAGAGATTGTTAGAGAAGTATGTATATGAGACAGAGAATGTAACCAAGAACAAAATTTTTATTCAAATGCACGACTGAAACAAATATTTATTTATTTTTTATTTTTTTTAAATGACAACTAACACGATAAAAAAATTAATTCGAAAAGTAAAATTGAAACTAAATTTCTTCCCTGGCAACGACGCCAAAAATTTGTTGATTAATGGTGGAAATTTTTATCGATTAGACATCCGTCGTTAAAAATATTATCGTTATAAAACCGCAAGCACGCAGCATACAATTATAGTACATATGCGAGCATCGGTTAATCCGCAAGTAATGAATTAAATTTCAATATTACTCAATCTAATTAATCCATAGTTTAGAAGTGATCTTAAACTAAGAAAAAATGTAGAAAATGAACTAGAGCAAAGGTAAAGAAAACTTTGTGATTAAAGAACAATTTAAAGGCAAATCCACTCCCAATCATTCATATAAATCAATACAAAATTCATTTATAATCTCCCGTTAAATATTAAGTAAAAATAATTTATGTGTTTATTATAAGTATGATTTTTTTTATGATATTAATTAGCACAACTTAAATCATCAAATTCTAACACACCATTCAACCCACTTATCAACACTTATCAAAATTAAAAATTAAATCTATTTTAAGTATGATCCATTTACTATTAATTAGTGACATAGACTATCAAATTTTGATTTAGGTTAACTTTCACATCAAAATCACTTAGGCAAATGATCAAATAGTTTATGTTTTAAATGGAGTTAAGTGTAGTCTATTTGAGATATCAACTTAGGCTATCAAAATTCAATAAAAAAGAAACATAAACCACCACCATCATATTTTCCATTAAGCACACATGGGAGATCACAAATGAAATCATCATGTTAATTTAATATGTTTCATGAGAGCTTCATTATCCCTAAATTGAATAGGTATATCTACTCATATTTGAAAACATGTTAACATAAAATGATTTCAACATAAAATAAAAGGAAAATGAGAGCTAACTACAAGAAAAGAGAACTAACTACTTGCATAAATAAATCTAAACTAATTGCATGAATTAAAAGAGAGCATAAGATAATAAAAGAGCATAAAAAAAAGTTGCATAAAAGAAATGAGCATGTAAACAAAAGCTAATAAGAAGAAGACATTTTATTTATCATTGATTTTATGGCTACAACTTGCATGAAAAGAAGAAGATGATTACATGAAACATAAGAGGTATTTATACATGCTTAAAAGCCTAATTCATATTTTAAGGGACTACCTAAAATGTCTTTGAGAAAGTGTAACCTCTAAGTAATCATTAGGGAATTAATTAATTTCCACTAATATGCCTTTAAACCTCCATTAACATGCGTGTGTGCTTTTAAATATGTACCATATGTTAGTGGGTACATCGGCTCCTCCATGTTGCATGAATTCTTTTATTTTCATTTTGCATTTGCCTTCAACGTATGTGCATGCATACATCATGAAATCTCTTCATATTTGCACTTTTATTCCTACAACTAAAAGTAAAAATACACAAATAAATTTTCTCAAATTAAACCATACACAAAATTACCATTTTACCCCTCCCAAACGAAGATGAATAAATGATGATTTGAAAATAATTTAAATTATTGTTTAAATATGTAACATACCCTAATATTTGTTAGGGATGCGGATTAAGGATCTTAAGGCAGAAATAACACTAGAGGGGGGGGGGTGAATAGTGTTTTATTTTAAAGAATGTATGAACTATGTGACTAAATTAAAACTTTCAACACAAATCTAAACAGGATTCTAACACAGAATGATCACAGAACATATAACAAATGTAAATAGTAAAGTAAAGTAAGTAAAAAGAAAGAACACACCGGATTTTATACTGGTTCGGAATCCTCCTACATCCAGTCCTGCACCAAGGCAATATCCTTGTACAGATTTTTATAAGCCAATATCCAAATTGCAACCCTCAATTTCTAAGGCCTTGAGGAACCCTCCTATCTCCGAGTCTGGGGTAAACTCTCTTGATTTACGGGACACAAGATCACCTTAATACTTTCTAATACCAATCCTTTTGAATGGATAGCCTCTATGGACTTTTTTGAATACAAAATTAATTCTATAACTCTGAATAGCACTTTGATCTTTAGTAGAATGATGGAGAATCAAATAGAGAGAGTATCTAAATGATTTCCTATTGAGAATTTGGCAGAATGATGGCACGATCTTGAAAATATGAAGTTTTATGGATATGGAATGGTGGAGAAGAAAGAGTGAAGAAAATAAGAAAGTAGTTATTAAAATAAATTCATTTTGGAAGCCTTTATATAGATGCACAACAGTCGTAGCCATTGGCGAAAGGTTTTTGAACGAATGGACACTTCTTTTGAAAATTGAATTTTGAATCCAACTGTCACCATGTCGACATGGGGTATCCCCATATGTCGACATCCCTCAGTTCAAAATTGTAGAGATGTTGTTTTGTAAAAGCATTTGAATTTAAAACAAGTTGAAACTTCTCTAAAGCAAAATAAAGTGTTTAAACAATATTTTGAGATAGAGAATGAATATAAAACATTATTTTAAATATATATATATATAATTGATATAGACCGTCAATTATATAAGTAATATTTAAAATCAGAATAAGTTTTGATGTTTTAAAAATAGAAGTTTTTAAAATCAGAATGGAGGAATATTTCAAGGCTAAAACAAAGTTTGAAAACATTTTTGAAAACATGATTTTGAAAGCTAAAACATTTTGAAAACAGATTTAAAAACATTTTGAAAAATCTATTCAAACTGAAATTGCAAGAACCTTCCTACAGAGTTCCTCCATAGGACTCGAGAACTTGTACAAAGTAGTTTAAATGATTTTGATTTTCATGGGTTTGTAAGCCACTTGACGTAGGTTTGTAAGCTACTTGTCGTGGGTTTGTAAGCCACTGGTTTCGATAGAAATTGGGTTCCATCCCAAAAGAAAATTGGAAGAAAGATGAGAGTGCTATTATGAAGTTTTAACAAAATACTAGACACTTATCTTGAGATCTTGAAATCTTGATTCTCTAGAGTCTTGAAGCTTGAATCTCTAATCTTCATCTTGATGCTTGAGTCTTTATACTGATCAGTCTTCGATAATACCTGCATATACTTCCTATATACATATATATATATATATATATATATATATATATATATATATCTATATGGAAATGTTAGTATATATTTTATAAAGTAAAGTATAATAACTATATAAGGTTGTTGTCATCAAAACATCATCAACTCAGTTCATAACAATCTCCCCCTTATTGATGATGACAACCTTTATTTATAAAATATTCTTACCATACCATAACTCCCCCTTACTCCGTGATTTCTTCTTAAAACTACAACTCCCCCTTACACCAAGCACATATATTTTTATAACTTTCTCCCCCTTTGTCATCAACAAAAAACTATTAACTACTTAAGAATTCAAGAATGATTAGTATGAACAGATAATATGTATGGAATAAGCATGAAACAATGAGTATAAGTGAACACATTATAAGTGAACACATTTTAGTTATTACGACATATATAAGAACATACATAAACACGAACAAACAGAACAATGTAAAAAAAAGAATAAAAAGAAAGTACGCTTTAATGGCGATCCTTAACTATAGGAGACTTATGAATCGAACAATTGGGGTAGTGGACACAAAAGTTTCCACGTTGTTCAATTATGTTTCCATTAGTATCAACAAGGATCTCACCAACGCAAATAATGTTCTCATCCTCGTTTATAGGGACTTCGGGTTGAGGAAAAAGTTGATCTTCCTCTTGGTCTTCTTGTGGCTCTTTCATAGGTTCTTCTTCCTCTGATTCAATGGCTTGTGAAGAGTCTTCAATATTAATAGGATTTGTACGGTTATCCATAAGGAATTTTTGTACATTCCTAATAATATTCCCTTGCCTTTGTTGTTCTCTAGCCATCCTAAGTTGACTTACTTGAATTTCAGTCAACAATTGAAGGATATCTTTCATCTTCTCTTGCAATTTGATCACTCGAGCGTGCGTAGATCGTTGAAATGGACCAGAATGAGGAGATGTGGGTGAAATGGGTTCATTAGTAGAAGAGGAGGCCATTATTTTATTGTTTTAGAAGTTATTTACAGAGAAGATAGTGAAGAAAGAGGAGATAAAACGAAATACATAGATAAATAACTAACTTTGGAGGGAAATTCTATTTTCAATTTTTTGTTGGGTATGTCGACATCAGGGGATGGTGCATGTCGACATGTCTTTCAGAAAAAGTGTAATTTTTTATTTTGAATTTTTATTGATTATTATATTATATTATTTTATATTTCAGATTTTGAACAAATACCTAATTCTCTTCTAAATTTAGTAAAATTCTGTTCGGTTAACGGTTTAGTTAATATATCAGCAATTTGTTTTCCAGTATTTATATAATCTTTGAGTTATTATTTCTTTATTTATATTATCTCTAAGAAAACGATGTCTTATATCAATATGTTTAGTTCTAGCATGATGAGTTGGATTTTTAGATAGATTTATTGCACTAGTATTATCACAATATATTGGTGATTTACTTATGTTAATTCCAAAATCTTTTAAAGTTTGTTGCATATATATGACTTGTGAACAGGCCAGAGCAGCAAATATATACTCTGCTTCAGTTGTTGACAAGGAAACAGTATTTTGTTTCTTGCTGAACCAGGAAACCAGTGAATGTCCTAGAAAGTGACAAGTTCCACTTGTACTTTTTTCGGTCTGATTTACAACCAGCATAATCAGCATCACTATATGATATTAAATCAAAAGTATTATTTTTAGGATAAAATAAACCATAATCTAAAGTGTATTTTACATATCTTAAAATTCTTTTAACAGCTTTTAAGTGAGTTTCTTTAGGTTGTGATTGGTATCTTGCAAAGAGACAAACACTATGCATAATATCAGGACGACTCGCCGTTATATAAAGTAGCGAACCAATCATATCCCTATATAAAGTTTGATCAATATCTTTTGATTTATCTTCTTTACTTAAACCTACATTTGTTGACATTGGAGTTGGTTTCCCACTAGAGGTGCTTAAACCAAATTTATTGATTAAGTCTTTAGCATATTTTTCTTGACTTATGAAGATTCCATTTTCTAGTTGTTTAATTTGAAGCCATAAGAAAAAAATTAATTCTCCCATGTGACTCATTTCAAATTCTTTAGTCATTATATCTGAAAATTCTTTATTCATTATGTTATTAGTTGATCCAAAGATTATATCATCTACATATATTTGAACCAGTTGAATATCTTGATTATTTCTTTTAATAAAGAGTGTTGTATCTACTATACCAATTTCAAAACCAAATTGAAGTAAATAAGATCTTAGTCTTTCATACCAGGCTCTTGGAGCTTGTTTTAGACCATATAGAGCTTTCTTTAACTTATATACATGGTTTGGAAATTTATTATCTTCAAAAAGTGGAGGTTGTTCAACATAAACATCTTCTTTTACAAAACCATTTAGAAAAGTACTTTTAACATCCATTTGATATAATTTGAAATTATTATAATTAGCGAAAGCAAGTAGAATTCTTATAGCTTCTAATCTGGCTACGGGGGCAAAGGTTTCATCATAGTCAATTCCTTTTTCTTGACAATAACCTTGCACGACTAAACGAGCTTTATTTCTTACGATCTCATCGAGTTCATTCATTTTATTTTTATAAACCCATTTAGTTCCAATTATACTTTTATCCTCAGGTTTAGGAACAAGTTCCCATACATCATTTCTGGTAAATTGATTCAATTCTTCTTGCATAGCAAGAATCCATGAATCATCAGACGATGCTTCCTTTGGATTTTTAGGTTCAATTGTTGATATAAAGGCTACATTACTCATACTATTTAATTGATTTCTAGTTCTTACTACAGATTCAATATTTCCTAAAACATTTTCTATAGGATGATCTTTTGATATTTTAAATCTCTTATTAGGTTGATTTATTTCACTAATAGTTTCAATAGATTGATTTAAATTTATAAAGTCTTCTTCATCATCTATTTGTACAATATCTTTAAGATTTTCATCAAAAGATACATGCATAGTTTCTTCAATAGTATTAGTTTTTAAATTAAAAACTCTAAATGCTTTGCTTCTATTAGAATAACCAATAAAGAATCCTTTATCAGCTTTTGGTTCAAATTTATCTAAATTATCTTTTGTATTAAGTATAAAACATTTACTCCCAAAGACTTTGAAATAAGCAACTATAGGTTTCTTATTATAAAGTAATTCATATGGAGTTTTATTTGTTAATGGTCTAACTAAAATTCTATTTAATACATAACAAGCTGTAGCAACTGCTTCAGCCCAAAAATGTTTAGGTAAATTACTATCAGAAAGCATTATACGAGCACACTCTTGAATCGTTCTATTATTACGTTCTACTACTCCGTTTTGTTGTGGAGTTCTTGGAAATGAAAAGTTGTGAGTAATTCCCTTTTGAGTACAGAAATTCTCAAAATTTTCATTTTCAAATTCACCACCGTGATCACTTCGAATAATTTTAATTTTGAAAGAATGTTGTTTTTGAATTCTTTTAGAAAAGTTTTTAAATATTTCAAAAGCATCACTTTTATGTTTTAAAAAGATTGTCCAAGTATATCTTGAATAATCATCTACTATAACAAAAACATATTTACTATGGTTAATTGATTGAACTTGAGATGGACCAAATAAATCTAAATGAAGTAATTCTAGAGGACTAGAGGTAGAAATAGCATCTTTTAATTTAAATGAACTTTTCTTAAGTTTTCCCAATTGACAAGCATCACAAATACTATATACTTTAAAGTTTAACTTGGGTAGACCTCTAACTAAGTCAAGTTTTGACATCCTAGATAATAATTTGAAATTCAAATGGCCAAATCTTTTATGCCAAATCCAAGGGTCACTTGTATTAGCCAAAAGACATAGATTATCATTTTAAATTTTCATACTAAGGATATAAATATTTTTCTTTCTAATACCTTCAAAAATTATATTAGACTTATCATCTTCAATGTGACATTTATCTTTTCCAAATTTAATTTTAAAACCTTTATCGCAAAGTTGACTTATACTAAGCAGATTATGTTTTAAGTTCCTAACTAATAAAACATCAGAAATAAGTAAAGTTTTAGAGTTACCGACATTGCCGACGCCAACCACATATCCTTTAGAGTTGTCACCAAAATTGACTAATCCACCATCTTGATAAGTAATGTCCTCGAGTATCTCGGGATTTCCAGTCATGTGCCTTGAACAACCACTATCAAGTATCCATTTATCTTTCTCAATTTGCACAGTTTGTCCATTGGGTGTTGATTCGTCAAAAGCCATATAACATGTCTGTTCCTGCATAACACACCAATTCGGTAGATAACTTGATTTTTCAAAATAACTACATGCAGACTTATGAAACTTTGATGAAATGCATATATTCAATACAGTTTTAACACAATTTTCCAAAATGCCATTTTTATATTTTTTTCAAGTTTCAGATTATGAAAACAATGAAAACCAATGCTCTGATACCAATTGTTAGGGATGCGGATTAAGGATCTTAAGGCAGAAATAACACTAGAGGGGGGTGAATAGTGTTTTAAAGAATATATGAACTATATGACTAAATTAAAACATTCAACACAAATCTAAACAGAATTCTAACACAGAATGATCACAGAACATATAACAAATGCAAATAGTAAAGTAAAGCAAGTAAAAGGAAAGAACACACCGGATTTTATACTGGTTCGGAATCCTCCTACATCCATTTCTGCACCAAGGCAATATCCTTGCACAGATTTTTATAAGCCAATATCCTAATTACAACCCTCAATTTCTAAGGCCTTGTGGAATCCTCCTATCTCCGAGTCTGGGGTAAACTCTCTTGATTTACGGGACACAAGATCACCCTAATACTTTCTAATACCAATCCTTTTGAATGGATAGGCTCTATGAACTTTTTTGAATACAAATTAATCCTATAACTCTGAATAGCACTTTGATCTTTAGTAGAATGATGGAGAATCAAATAGAGAGAGTATCTAAATGATTTCCTATTGAGAATTTGGCAGAATGATGGCACGATCTTGAAAATATGAAGTTTTATGGATATGGAATGGTGGAGAAGAAAGAGTGAAGAAAATAAGAAAGTAGTTATTAAAAAAAATTCGTTTTGGAAGCCTTTATATAGATGCACAACAGTCATAACCATTGGCGAAAGGTTTTTGAACGAATGGACACTTCTTTTGAAAATTGAATTTTGAATCCAACTGTCACCATGTCGACATGGGGTATCCCCATATGTCGACATCCCTCAGTTCAAAATTGTAGAGATGTTGTTTTGTAAAAGCATTTGAATTTAAAACAAGCTGAAACTTCTCTGAAGCAAAATAAAGTGTTTAAACAATATTTTGAGATAGAGAATGAATATAAAACATTATTTTATATATATATACATAATTGATATAGACCGTCAATTATATAAGTAATATTTAAAATCAGAATAAGTTTTGATGTTTTAAAAATAGAAGTTTTTAAAATCAGAATGGAGGAATATTTCAAGGCTAAAACAAAGTTTGAAAACATTTTTGAAAACATGATTTGAAAGCTAAAACATTTTGAAAACAGATTTAAAAACTCAAAATCTATTCAAACTGAAATTGCAAGAACCTTCCTACGGAGCTCCTCCATAGGACTCGAGAACTTGTACAAAGCAGTTTAAATGATTTTGATTTTCATGGGTTTGTAAGCCACTTTTCGTTGGTTTGTAAGCTACTTGTCGTGGGTTTGTAAGCCACTGGTTTCGATAGAAATTGGGTTCCATCCTAAAAGAAAATTGGAAGAAAGATGAGAGTGCTATTATGAAGTTTTAACAAAATACTAGACACTTATCTTGAGATCTTGAAATCTTGATTCTCTAGAGTCTTGAATCTTGAATCTCTAATCTTCATCTTGACGCTTGAGTCTTTATACTGATCAGTCTTCGATAATACCTGTATATACTTCCTATATACATACATACATATATATATATATATATGGAAATTTTAGTGTATATTTTATAAAGTAAAGTATAATAACTATATAAGGTTGTTGTCATCAAAACATCATCAACTCAGTTCCTAACAATATGCTCATTTATTTAAATAAAAGTAGATTAAATATGGAAGTAAAAATATACACTTTTATGTGCACATCAACCATCGATGCCGCTCTTTATTGATGTTGCTTCATACTCACCTTGATTCAAGCTGATGTTGCCACCCATTAATGAAAGGTGTTGATCACCATAATCAAAACCATCTGTGTCGTAAGTCCTTAGTGCCGCATATCTTCATCAATGGAACAAAGTAGAAGCTCATGAATGCCGATGCCAAACTACTGTGCCGCTCATCTAGCCCTATAAATATGGACCTTAGGGTCTTTTAGAAAGGGCGAAATAATTATTACCTCTCTTCTTACATTTTACTTTTTAACCTAAATCAATTTGGGAATTTTTGCTGATTGTAACACTCATACTTTGTTTACATGAGGAATTGAATAGTAAACAATTTCATAGCATATTTCATGGAATATCCATGAATTGTGACTCGCGTATCAACTTTGTTCTTGCACGACTTTCAACATGATGCACAATTGAATTGTTATGGACTTGACATTGAACATACTTCATCCTAGCTACTTAACCTAACATCGCTTTAACCATCCCTTAACCAAGACAACATTTTCGGGGTAATGGAGAAATTCGTTAACAAGATTAAACATGGAAATTGTTGGATCACATGCAGAATTGTAAATTTATATGGATAAGTGAAATCTGGATGGAAACTAGAAATATAGTTCCTGTAGGAAAATATTGGGTTTACTGTAATGAAAACTTTGCAATTAAAAATTTGTAATTAAAAGAGAACGGATGATAACTAAAAAAAGTAAATTGATCGATCGACGGGCTCATTGGAGTCAATCGACCACTCCAATGACCAGTGGTTGATCGGTTATTAGTTCGCAAGCGCAGTTCGAACCTTGGCCTAAGGCCCGGGTTAAAAGTTTATTTATATATAATTTATATATTGATATTAACATAAGTAGGAAATTAAAATCCCTAAGTTTATGACTCTAGGACGCTACATGACTGAATAGATGTGTACGCTGGCAATGAGGCCTAAACACTATTTATTTGGCATGGTCGATATTCGATTGGGGCGACTCTCTTGTAAGTTGCACTCATAGGAGGTTCTTTGGTTTATATGCTACAATGATGATGATGCTTGGAGAAGTGTGTGGCTGGAAACTGATGGAAGGTTCTTTGGTATGTACGATGATGAGGACATGATACTGTTGTTGTTAATGGATGCACGACGCTATGCAATAAGTGGCGTTACGTTACCAGTGAAAGTGGACACATATGTTGCGGACCCTAAGATGTCTTTAGTGCGAGTCGGCATTGCGACCTCCATCTCAATTTGTATATACGATACATGTAGCCGTAATTCCGAAATGTAGTCCCAAGGTTGATATTGTTGGTGTATTTAAAAAATGTATCCCTTGGGTAAATGAAACCAACCTTAGAAAGTAACTCACAATTACAAGTAGGACACCCTAAGTCGCATAGACTATAAACGAAGTAAATCGCATGTAATCACCATATGTTTAGTACTACAACTCATTCACTAGACTTTTGTCCAACCCACTCCTTTCATTTTGCTCCAGTTCAGAAAGATAGGATAGCAGTTGATCTTGGCACAATACGCAGAGAAGGGTGCTAAGCGCAAAAGTTCCATTATTTTTCGTTGTTCCTTATATAGCTATTTATTGTATCAAATGTCCATCAAACTTTATATTGTACATTGGAAACATTGTATATGAACGAAGTATTTTTGGGGACTATTTTTCTAAAATGTTTATTTTCGGTACTTATATTTCAATCCCTTTCGTCTTGAGATCTAAACGTCTATTTTTTTTAGATAGTATCTTGGTCTTTGTAATGTTTTAAAAACCAACAGCTTTTACTCCTTGGCACGATGCAAGATCCAAAGTCACCATAGGCTTTGATTTTGGTGTGTCTGGAGGTTCGGGTTGTTGCACCTAAGATGTCCATTTATGTTTAATTACTATACATAAGTGGTTATTTTATAAGTCAAGGGTATAATTCTAACTACACCTACAACTATACAAAATTAGCAAAGGTTTCCAACTAAGGGTTAAAAAACCAACATCTAACAATTCTAGGTCAATTCCTAGTATGTGAATCATCATGATTAACTTCCTAACCAACATTGGGTAACGTTCCAAAATGACAAACTAGGTATATCGCAATTACACATTGAGCGAATATCGTAATGCCTGGGCTTGCGCCGAGTATACCGCCTCGACGATTTATGACCTACCTAAGCATTCATGTCAATATCTTATGTTATATCGTTCAACCTGAAGTATTAAGAAAAATCACTATAGAGATTTCCTCGTAGGTCCGGCCGCTGCCCAACAATGTAGCCCTACCATACGGATGCCTCCTCCTCACCTTTCCTGGTTCCTACAAGTTTAACATGTGGCTAAACATACCTAAGTAACAATAAGAGCATCTACATGCGTTGCTAACGCCCGCTCTATTGAGTTCCATGTTATTCTCACCATAAAGATATTACTCTTTGCATCTGCTTCATGAAGCTACATGAACTCAAAATAGTCAATACAGTGGGATACAAGTCCCCTGCCTCCCTCTACTTGACCTGCACCAGATCTAAGTTCAATCCATGCTTTTTGAAATAATTCAGACTTCTGGTTATCTATTTTAGACGTTCGACCTTCATTTTATAGAAAAAAGTTATTCCAGGGATTTAGACATCAGTCTCCCTTTTTCAAACATCTGACTTCGATTCCAAACGTCTGAAAACGGATTTAGACGTCTGGATCGAGTCAAATTCGAACTAGTTGTCCTTTTGTTGAGTTTTACTGAAATCCAGATGTCTAACAACTTTCTAAGATGTTTGGTATAAATTTTCGGAAGTCTAACTGTGTTTTCAGAGTCGGTTTTAAAGTTTTTGGTTATTTAGATTATTTTCATCCATCTTTCTTATGATTTTGAATATGGACTGAAGGTTCATTGAAATGGATTTTTGCGTATAGTTCGTACATTTGTTTACACGATTTTAGCTTGTTAACATGATTATATACATGTATTTTCACCCTTTATTTAAAACTACTTGTACTTTTAATGAAAATTTTACATACATTTCAAATTACAAAATTAGTTCAAGGTGAAATAAAGAGTATTTGGTTTCTTGGTCTATCCAAACCAATACAAACATTACCAACAAGGATTTAACTTTATAGAAATTGTTATGGATTTCACTAATCTATTCTCTTTCCCTGTTAAAATGATTATTGCATTAAAATAACAAATAGGGTTTTCTACCATCACCATTGTTTTTAATTCACATCTGAAATTGTATTCAAAATAGATTCAAGTTAGAATTATTATTCCAATTCTAAACCTTTATTTTCAAATCATGTAGAATTATAAAGGAATTCAACTACTTATAATCAATATAAATGCAGTAATCAATTCAGTATCCTTTTTGAAGCTTTCCCCTTCTTAACCTTGATTTGAACCTAAATATCCTTGATTAATTCATCTTCTTTCATTTTCTTTTCTAATTTGGATTCTCTCTCACTATCTTGATTTTACTTTAGTTTTTATTTAGAAAATTTTGGAATGGTTAGAGAAATTTGTTAGGTTGAGGAGTTTCTGAGGAAGAGAAAGAAGCAATGTACATATAAGTGACGGCTAGGGTTTAGAATCAAAAATAGTGGAAGTTAGGGTCTAATTTTAGCTGAGAACTAAGGTTTTCTAAGTTGGGTCCGAAATCCATATTTTCGAGAATATCACTAATCATAGTTTCGACCTATTTTATTAAATTTGGCAAGATATATATATTTTAACTCTAAATGATGTTCCAGATGTAATGAAATAGGTCCCGAGGCCTAATTGCAATCTTTGTGAAAATTTATGTTTTTACCCTTTAATTTAAAATTACATTTTTGAACTTTATTATTATTTTAATTTATTTTTAAAATATTTGGGATGTTGCATTCTCCACCCCCTTAAATGGATTTCATCCTTGGAATCTCTAAGGATGGTAAATATAATTTGCTCATACAACCAATATCAACAACTATTTAATGAACCATCAACCATTTACAAACATTGTCTTTAAGTTCAAAATTTCTAATGCATCATGTACATATAGGTATGAGATGCATATGAACATATAAGTAAAGTAGAATTAGCATTCTCCAGAACTAATCGACCTCTTGAAATGGATTTGCCATATATTCAAAATATGTGTAATATCCAATACTTGCAATTATATATGGATGAACAACTATTCAATACATATGTAACAACCTTGTGCATATAACTTGATAAAATAAAATGGGTAAGGTAGTGTGTAGGCTAACCTAAATATACCAACCCATACGTGCAATACTAACTAATAAAATTCATTTCTTAGCAACCATCATCCAAAACATGCCCTAATGATGTTCTTACAACCATGCTTAGCATCTAAACATTCCTATTTATGGAGTACTAAGCTAAATTTTATCTGCATTAATAATTAAACTAATTTAAATGGAAACGTACAATAAAAGAGCTCTTGATGGATAGCTTGGATTCCCTCCTCAGGCTCCTACATACTCTCTACTAGGAAGACTCTCCATTGGACTCTAACCAGTTTAATTACATTGTTGCAGAATCGCCTTGTATGATGCACAATAATATGGGTAGGTGCATGGTGAACAAGTGACTCTCTCATCACTTCAACTTCTTCCAACTGACTTAGTTCGACCATAACAGTTGAATCTTATGGACACTTCCACAAGTGCAACATATGGAAGACATTATGAACTCTTGGCAACTTTTCAGGAAGCTCCACTATAACATCCCCCACTTGCTTCAACTCCTTAGCTTTAGATTTAATTTTCTTTTCTTTTCTCCTAGTAATGGCTGGCTCCTCTTATGTTTGCGTTTTTGTGAAATGAAAATGAATCTGTATGGATGGTAAAGCCGTGAATATATAAGGGTTATGGTAATAAGGTGCGGCTATTTCCTAATTAGCCTATAAGTCATTCTTAAGCCCATTTAAATAATTAACCACGACCTTTAATTATTTATTCAAATTTCAATCCACTTATCACTCTAATGTTTACATTATTGTATTTAATTTATCTAATTAATTCTCCTGAATATTGTTATCAAAATTAGGGGTGTTACATTCACCCTATAAGCTAACTTCCCTACTCTCTCCATGATCGAAAAAGGCCCTACAAACCCTAGTGCTAACTTTCCCGAACTACCAAACCTCGTAACATGTCTAAGTGGCGAGACATTCACAAAGACCATGTCATCCACTATAAACTCCAATTCCATGCGTCTTTGAAGTCTTCCTTATCATATCTGGCCTTAAAATGATCCTATCTGTAGTATCCCACCAACGACAAGTGATCTTCCCAAGAACCTCCAAAATACACATTCGAAGCAAATACTCCCGTACCTTATTCACCCTCTTAGTAAATCCATCTCTCTATAGGTGACAAGTGGTACTCAAGTTTAATTCAATGCCCAAGGCCTCCTGAAGACTGCTCTAAAACTCACTAGTGAAATGAGGATCTTGATCACTAACAATGCTACAAGGTGCTCCATACAACTAAACTATCTCTCTTACGTATAAGGTCACCAAAGATGCAGCCATCCTCATGCTCCTGACTGGAATAAAATGAGCACATTCGATTAATCGATTGACTATGACCCAATATCCGCACTACCCTTTCTATTCATAGGTAGCCTATTAATAAAATCCATGAAGATACTTTCCAATTTCCACTGTGTAATATCCAATGACTATAACAATGCACCAGGCTTCTTCTGCTCCGCCTTTACCCTTTGACAAGTCACGCACTTAGAAACAAACTCCACTATATGCCTCTTCATACAAGGCTAACAAAAGGCTCTTAATATCATGATACATTTTGTCACCATTAGGATTAATGGTTATCCTAGAACGATGAAACTAGGCTAGTATCATATCAATTAACTCCATAATAAGAGGAACACACAATTTATCATCTCTCCATAACCATCCTTTTGAATCAATCAAATAGCGATCCAAATGACTCAAATGTTCCCCTTTGTTCAGCTTCACAAATATATCCATTAATTCCTGGTCTTGCCTCTAACTCAAATCAATATGGTCCATAAGTGAAGGCTGGACACCAAAATCTACCAACAATCCTTTTGTAATGTCCATTGAAGGTCAAAAACCAAATGTGGAAATGAACTCCAAGTGCTTCCGTTCCAAGAACATAAGGCTTAACATCGCATGCCTTTTACTCAAGGTATCAACTACAACATTGCCTTTTCCTTGAGTATATGAGATACTAAAGTATATAACACCAAGAATTTCATCCACTACCGCTGCCTCAAATTCAAATCTTTCTGGGAAATAAATAATTTAGAGACTTATGATCTATGCATAGATCAAACATCTCCCCTAAAAGATAATGCCTCTATGATTTAAGGGATAAAACAATTGCTGCCAACTCAAGATCATGGGTGGGGTAGTTTCTCTTGTGAACTTCCAATTGTCGACTAGTATAAAAAACAACTTCACCCACTCACATCAATACCGTGCCTAGTCATCTATCACAAGCATCGGTATATACTACGAATGCCTTTATATAATCGAGGAGTACTAAAATAGGTGCACAAATCAATAACTCATTCAGCTTAATAAAAGCATCTTGACATCCTGAGCTCCACGTGAAAACTAAATTCTTTTTAGTGAGGCAAGTCAACGGTGTGGAAATTATAGTGAAGTCCTTAATGAGCTTCCTATAGTAGCTAGCCAAATCAAGAAAACCCTCACCTTGTGGCAATCTTCGGTATGTCCCAGTCCTATACTGCAGCTACTTTACTAGGATAGACTGCTTGTCCATGCTCAGAGACAACATGCCTTATAAAGCAAACTTCCTTATGCTAAAAGTGATATTTGGAAAATTTTACCTTTAGCTTATGCCTATGGAGAGTGTTGAGCACTTCTCATAAATGCAACATATGCTCTTCCTCGCTTCTCGAATAGACAAGTATGTCATCAACGAATTCCACTACAAACTTATCTAGAAATCTTCCAAAGACTCAACTCATGAGGCCAACAGAATATGATAGTGCTTTAGTCAACCCAAATGGCATGACTAACCACTCATAAATTCCGTTAGTATATGAAAAGTAGTTTTTTGAATACTATCCTCAAACACGCGCACCCGATAGAATCAGCTAATTCAAGCTGAGAGAATACCTTTGCTCCAACTAAATTATCAAAGAGATCGTCTATAGCAGACAGTGGATAATGATACTTTTATCGGTTTATTTTATTCCTTATAATCGATAAAAAGCATTAGTGAGCCATATGCTTTAGTAGAAAAGATAATTGGTGCTCCCCACTATGGAATAATTCTCCAAATGATGCCCTTCTCTTATAATTCATTTACTCGCTTATTTAGCTCACTCTTTCTCTAGGAGCTATATGCCTAAGAGGTAAGGCAACATGCCTAGCATTTTCTTTAAGATAAATTCGAAAATCGATCTCTCTACGGGGCAGAAGATCGAAAACTATGGAAAAGACATTTAGGTAGTCATGAACTACTTGTATTCAAGCTAACTCATTATGTGATGGGTTTAAATAATACAGGTAACTCAACATAACTGAACTCCTCTGGTTGTAGTCAACCTCAAGGATGCTCCAACTTCAAATACCTAATGAAACCATCTTCCTATCACAATCTAGCACTGCTTCATACACAATCATCTAGTATGTTCCTAAAATTAAACAAAACCTAGAAAATCCTAAAACAAAAGCATCACAATCAAATTCGACACCCCAAATATGCAACTTTAAACCCTTACAAATCATGGATATTTGAGTTGATCCTCTACTAGATACTACTAAACGGTGTGTAACTATACAAGTTTCTAAGTGAAACTCACCTACTAATCAACTCAAAATGAACAAGTGTGATGCTCCTATGTTAAATAAAGTACGAATCGATAAATTACAAAGAGTTAACACACCTTCAATAACGACCTTCTTTCCCTTATCCACGGTTGGAGCATTGCTTGAGCTAACAATAACATCTTGTATATATGCTGGAACCACCTACGTAGAAGTCTTAGCTGCACTTGGGCACTCTCTCTTATATGCCTAAATTGGTTATAGTTGTAGCATTAGATCTTTGCAATGTGCACCCTACAATTTTAGCTTCTTTATCTTGCCCTGAACTCCTATTCCACATTTGCGGTGGTCTTGTTGAACTGGCTTCACCTTTGCCTTTTTAGGTTCCTCTTTCCTAATATAATTCAGCAATGCCATCTCCACCAAGCTTTTAATAGTTACTCTCATAGGTACATGGCTTAAAGCAATACCTCCTAAAGACTGATTCAACCCCTTTACAACTTTATCACCTTTTTCCCCACTGCATTGATAAGGTTTAAACCATACTTAGCCAGCTGGATAAACTTATTCACATACTCCTTGACATTGTGATCACTTGCTCCAAATAAGTGAACTTCTCTAGCTCTACCCCACTCCATTTCAGAAAGTCTTAAAGCACCTCTTGAAATCAGTCCAAGCAATACCAATCTCAACAACAACAATATCCCACTAGTTTAAGGCCTCTCGTTGCAAATGCCACAAATCTAGTTGCCTCTTTACTTTATCCTCCATACCCATCATAGGAAAAATCATGTCATAATACGATAGCCATGCCCGCATCTCTACAAAAGATTCGGTCTTATGATAATTATTTCCACCTAATTTGTGGAAATCCCTACATAGCTTGGAAAAACCAAAGCAGGCAACAGAGTTGGGGATACAACTTGCGCTTGCACTGCGGGCCCTTTATTGGGTTTGAGTTCAATACGGCCTCCTTCTTTAAGATGCCGGCAGAACTATATAAGAATGTTCATGCCCGAAACCTCAACTTCCTAACCAAAATTATTTCCAATTTGATTTATCATTCTCATCTATCCGTAGATAATAATTATTAGCAACTTTCCTCGAATAGTGTTAAGCATTACTGGAACATCAAAGGTGTGTTTGTGTTGTACTTATACATACACACACTTACAACTTTTATTGAAAATATACAAGTACATTCTCTCAGTACGCACCTAAGTTTAAAGAATTATGAACCTAAGATTTGATACCAACTATGACAACTCACACCTTCGAACACACCGATTCCAGGCTTAAAATGACTTTCAAAATTTCATCATGCCAAAAAGCATGAACCATCGGGGTTTTAGAACATTACGTTATACAGATATTAATATAAGATTTAAAGCGTTCTGCACTTTTAGATTAGAAGGAGATAAAATATAAATACTGAAAATAATCCAGATCAAATAATAGTCTCAGTAATATGGTCGATACATCAATATCGCCAAACAATAGTACATAAAGTCTGATAAATAGGAATAACATAATACCGACTGCGAGTAACAATAAGTAAATATAACTCCAGGCTTAGTCTCCTCCACACACTGTATTTTGGAAAAATCACTTGTTGGCATATCCTTTGTAGTGGGTATAAAAAGGGAAGAAAAGGAGCATATCAAACAAGGTTTAGTGAATGAATTCCATTACTAGTGTATGGTGCTCATAAGCAATTAACTTTATATATAACCTACATCACCTGGGGTTTCCATTTATGTTTAATGACTTTATATGAAGGATTGGTCATTTTACAAATGAAGGATATAATTCTAATTACATCTCCAACCATAAATAACTTACAAAGGTTTCTAACCAAGGATTGAACAACCAACATCTTACAATTCTAGGTCAATTCCTAGTATACGAATCCTAATAATTAACTTCCTACCCAACATTGGGTTAACGTTCCAAAATGAAAAATTATGTATATTGCACTTACACACTAAGCGAACATCACAATGCTTACACTCATGCTAAGTATACCGCCTCGATTGTTTATGGCTTACCTAAGCATTCATGTCAACTTCTTAATTGTAAACGTGTCTTATGCTCTTTTATCATTCAACCTAAAGTATTAAAAAAAATCACTATACTTATTTCCCAATGGGTCCTGCCGTCACCCAGCTTTGTAGCCTTATTATGTGGATGCTTCTGTCTCACCTTCCTCAATTCCTACATATTAAACATATAACCAGCTGTACCATAATAATAATAAGAGCTTCAACTTGCACTGCTAATAGCCACCCTATCGAGTTCCATGCTACACCCACCATGAAGTGATACTTCTCATTGTACCTACTCTATGAAGGTACGTGAACACTTAACAATTGACATAATGAGATACAGGTACCTTACCTCGCCCTACTTGACCTGCACCAGGTCTAGGTTCAACCTGTGGGTTTTGGAATAATTCAAACTTTTGATTATCTATTTTAGACATCTGATCTTCACTTTGTGAAAAAATGTTTTTCGGGAATTAAGACATCTCACTCCCTTTCTCAAACATCTCATTTCGATTCTAGACGTTTGAAAATTGACTCAAATGTTTGAATCGAGTCAAATTTAAAGTAGTTGCTCTCGGGTTGAGTTTTACTGAAATCCAAGCATCTAGCACCTTTCTCAAATATTTGGTATCAGACATCTGACTGTGTTTTCATACTTCGGTTTTCAAAGTTTTTTTTATTTTGGTTATTTTCATTCATCTTCTTCATATTGTATTTTATACCTTATTCCATCAGATTTTGGTATTTCACAAATATTTGAGAAAATTCATTTGATAAATTTTCAGACTTGATTTCATTTGTCTATTGTAACAAATACACATGCAAATCTACTTATGTTTACAACATATGCGATGGAAACTACTTCCAATGCATAAGGTATCTCATATACCTCATTCCATGAGCACATTTCTTATTTGGAATTTATATTAAAGAATTTTAATACTAGTATTATACACTATGTCTTGGATAATACTAATATCCCTCTATATCATATATACGAGACAATAATGTCAATCATTTTACAATCAAAAACCACGTCGACTATTTATTGACTTAGAAATGATTTAATACCTTTTCAGCCTTTCGTCATTACAGGGACATGCTTCCTATGCATTTCGATACTGATTAAACATTTTTATTTTTCGGTCAAAGTACATGTACTAGTTTTTATAAGTTTGATTTAAGATTATAATTTAATCTAAATACATAAAATCTTCATCGCTCCCACTGATCTCAAGACATCTATTGTTCGCACCAATATACTTGTGGGAAAATTACTGGTGGAATCGAGTAAGGAGATCAACAAAATCGATTTAAATTCAACATTTGAATTGACCAAATCATTTCCCAATCGCCTTTATTTAATAACTATACAAATTTCCAATTACAACATTTTGCATCTGATGGATCATATATCATTGGATATACCTCAATAATTATATTTCCTTGGTATAATTGGATTCCATTCTGGACCTTATCAACATTTTGCAAAGTGGAAAAGTTTTCTTCAATAGCTTATGGGAAATCGAGGAGATTAACATTTAATCTTGTTTTCTTATATTAGGAAAATCAAATTTTCATTATGTCCTTATTTCGCTAGATTATTTCTTTAATATATGTTCATTTTCATTTTATTATGTTAGATCTTATCCCAGTTAAGCATATTACCACTATTTCATTTTGACCGAAATTCCCTATTAGGAGGTGGCATATCTTGAAACAACGTTTTATTCCTTAATGCAATTGAACAAGGTTCCAAAAGCTTGTATAATTTTCATGACAATAAACCTAGCTCCGGGTTTACGAGGTTTACATACTAAACGTATGTCTGAAAATTTATGTCTTAACCTTTTAAGATCCGAACTTTCCCATATCATATATGAAATCGTAAATCTTGCTGTAGAAAATACCAGACTAATATATGTATCTATTAATAGATATATATATATCCTTTAAGAAAGATTTAACTCAACTTTGCTAACATGAATCAAATCACAATTTGATAAATCCTTATACATCATAATATAACAAAGAAGTAACATCTTGGATAAAACCATATTTTATTTTAGGCATTTGTTGGAACACTATATCCAATATACTCACCACATTTGATTACATCAAAGTTTTTTTTACTCTTTTGCACGTTTTCGATTTCACTTCCATGTGCACCTTTGAAATTAGACTTCATGAAGCACTATAAGTCTGTATCTCATACATTTCAATAGAAAGATGAAGTCGGTGGACTTGATTATGGTATTTTAGACCATGACATCTTTTTTGATCTATCTGTAATGGTTGTTTGGGCCCAAACTCATTTTCAGTGATACATTAAGACACTTCATGATATTAAATATGATTGTTTCAGTTTTGGTCATACTTGTAATAACCCTCTTCGAAACTGGCTTAATTTTTGACCAGATAAGCCCATTGAACTTTAGGTCCATTCCAAAGCTGGTTGTTGATTGGTAAAATTGATACATGAAAAATATACAAAATATCTATCTATGCTATCAGAATTTCACAGCAGAAAGGATAAAATTTAATATCAGAAATAAGTACCCATTTCATAAAAATCCAAATTCAGAATACAATATATCATCTCAAATATCCAAAAATACAATATCCCAAAATAACAACATCATGTATAAAAATTAGTACATCAATATATCAAAAATATAAATATATAGAAAACTACCACAAGTCCTCGCCTTCGACTTCAGCCTCTCAATCATCATCATCACCCATAACCTATGTGTTGTAATAAGGAAGGGTTCAGAACAACATTGTCTAATGAATGAAAATCTCAAGCCTTACCACAATAGCATTTGAACATTATTATTTAGATAAGTAATATGTCTTATGCATTCTATAGTATATCCTACATAAGATGTCTCCAATTGTAAGTCTGAAAGCCCTTCCAGTCCAACTCTACAACTTAAGATCTTGCAGTCCAACTCTATAACTTACATTCATCTATAGGACAAAGACCTTTTCCAGTCCCATGCAACTACCTCAGTCGTGTCTTAACAGTGTAATATAAAATACTCGTGCCTCTTATTACCTCTTTAATGGAAATTAGGCAGACTCTTACCATTTAATACCTATAACCTAGGCAGATTCCCATCATTTAGTACCTAACACAAGGTGGCCTCTATTTGGTACTCCCTATCCGACATTGCACGAAATTTCTTCAGGCCACTTAATACTTCTTTATGGGAAAAGGTGGACCCTACAATAGTCACTTAATAATTCGACCCTAAAGTAGACCCCTCCCGAGATTCCCTACTAGCGCACCTGATTGGTAATCTTGACCATTTGATGCTTCTTAAGTGAGAAGCAGGCGGACACTAGAATAGATACTTAGTATCCCCAACCCAGAAATAGATCTTACGTATTATGGCCCGTAACCTAAACTATAATGTCTCACAGTAGTCTAACTATTCGTAGGTACCGGTAGCCAAATTAGCTATGCAGGCTTACCCTATAGGATTGGAACTAATCTCGAGTCCACCGTGGGTACTTATTATAGGTGATGTCTCATATCAGTCTCAATGTCACAATTGATACCCAGATTAGCTAGGGAGACTTCTATGTGCTTTTGACTGACCTTGCATCTCTTATAACTCAGTCATGATTCCACTCTCCAAAGATACTACCATTTGTATATACACCTCACTGCATTTTGCATTATGGCCATATAAGGAAAAATCCTTATTCTGCATTTAATTATGGATTAATTTTCATAATTATCCTTAAGTTCCTTCCTACGGATTTTAATTCTATTTACTAACCTGTTTATTCTATACAATTAATACAATATTAATTATACGCTAATAATATATTTATACGCTAATAGATATTTATACGTACGTAATTTAGGCTAATGAAATATTCCTAAGCATTTGAAGATTTTTGCTTCTTATACTAATCGTTAAAATGTCAAAACTCCCAAATTTATACAAGTTATACGGTAACTTACAAAATAGCTAAAATCTTTAGCTAAACAAATAGACCTGTATCGATAAAAAGAGAATCAAATACTAAACTTATTTTATATTATTATAGTAGGATCAGCATCTCTATCCAAGGAATAATACTTACAATTTAAAGCCTTTATATTCTATTCAACTATAATATACGCTAAATGTAAGTGTAAAAGGGGTTCGTATTTAATTTACGAAAATAGGCAGTGTAAACTATGAGAAAGAGAATCTATACCTTACACATCAATTCCTATCTTATTTTCTTTTAGAACCCTTTAACACAACAATTGAGGAAAGGTTGAAAGTAGAATAGAATATAAAATATTCAAATTGCAATAATGAAATAAACTCTACTATTTTAATATAAATAATTTAGTGTAACATCCTGTATCTGGAGGCCAAAAGCTAAGCGCTATGGATGCTGCAGTCATCCATGGTATTAACTTCTGGTGACGAAATACAGTAATGTTAACGGTATCCATAATATCAGAAGCACTTGAATATGAACCAAATCACAGATTTCCAAACACAATAATTTTAGTGATCACATTACAAACAATACCATATTCAAGTTACAAAAATCCCCAACCGTAATCCCAAGCAATGATCAAATATAAATTACCACAATACGCCAAGAGTGACATAAAAAGATGCCCCTTGGATGATCAAAGCAATATAGACATATCTATCACAACGACAACAATTTTAAAACAGAATTCCTAATTTAGCCATCTATCAGCTACTTGCTCGTCTTTGTATGCTTTATTCGCCAAAATATGCAAAAACCTGAAAACCTAAACCCTCAGCCTACTCATATCAATTTTGAGCACCCAAGAGTTTAAAGGGAAACAAAAACTTCGAGTCAGACATAAAGTGTGGTATGAATAACTTTCGTTACATCCTTGTTTATTGATATATAGTGAGACCATGCCGCTTAGCAGAGCGGGTTTCCCCTTACTAATATCTCTTTTCAAAACATATTATTTGCAAATCCTTTCCTGCAACCAAACCGATTAATCAACAGATTATAATAATATAGCAATATCAATTATACTAAAACAGGAAGTAAATAGACTAACTGTCTAAAATATGAGCTATCTGCTCTTTTCTGAACTAACAGTCCTAAAACCTGAGCTAACTGCTCTTTTCTAGACTAACTGTCCTAAAATCCGATTATACCAAAATAGTAATATTCTTTATGCTAAATAATGGACTATTTGTCCATAAAATAGGTAAAATGGGTGGACTAACTGTCCTTAAGAAGTAGAAAGGTCTGTAATGCTAATAAATGAACTAACTGTTCATATCTGGGCTAACCGCCGCTTTCTAGACTAACTATCCTCTAGACTAACTATTCTCAAAATGGACCGACTGTCCAAATTTAAATGAGCTAACTGTTTGAATTTTCTTTTGAGTTAACTACCCTTCAAATTTTCCTTTAAAACCTTTTTAAAATGATTTAGTTTGTCAAGTCATATATATACAAGGAAAATATATCTTTAGCTTTACTCTAAGCTATTTTTGTCATGTTATATATACTTTACTCAAAATAATGTTGATGATGTTCAATAAGGATTATCTATCCTTTTAAAATAAGTTAAAGTTCTTTATAACTTAAACACTTAGGCTATCTGCCGAGTTATTTTATTTGAAACTTTTGTCTAAAACATTTAAACAACCTTTCAAAAACATTGAAGGTAACTCCTTCTAAACCATTAATAAAACCCTTCAAAAGCATGGAAGGTAACCTCTTTATTAATAAAACCTTTCAAAATCATTGAAGGTAACTCCTTCAAAACCATAAAAAAATCCTTTTCTCTAAAAGCTCTAAAATAGTGACATCCGCCTTTAAATCCTCTAAACCTTTAGCCTTCCGAAAACATTGAAAAACCATACGATCGACCTTCTCGGAAGGTTTCTTTTCAACTTAGTCGAAAGCCTGGGGAACCACCACCCCTATGAAATCATTGATAAATCTTTGGAAAGCATTAAGACTTAAAAACCATCGAAGACATTGGGTTAATTTAAAATAAGTGGAAACCTTTCGAAACCATTCGAAGTTGACTACTTCGAAACCTTTAAAACGTTTCGATCTAAAACATTTGGATTATGCCTTCAAGTAGAGCAAAAGGATCAGAAAAACATTAGAGTCGAAAGCAACTACTTCGAAACCTTTACAAAACCTTTCGAAAACATTCAAAATCAATAAAGTGTTGGTATTGGAACCAAACCTTCAAAATCAATAGAGAGGCGGTAAATTTCAGAAGAAAAAGATTACCTTTGACTCCATCTGGGTCGAAAGCTTTGGAAGCGGCAACTATTCTTTCAACCTTATCGAAAGCTATACCTTTCAACTTTGTCGAAAGGTTTCAATTAAAACAAGAAAGCAAACCAATCGAGACCTTTTTCTTTTAAACCATTTGACATTGTCAAAAGCACTTTGTCGAAAGCTAGCTGGCGCATTTTCCTTTAAACCAAAACAAAGTTTCGTCTCCTTCAAAAGCTCTTACCTTTCGTCTGTAAGCTTTCGACTTCTTCCAATTCACTACATACCAGTTGCTTGATACTGTATGCATTGGTTATTTGACCTGGTCGAAAAGTTTGCTACCTTTCGACTTTCTCGGAAAGTTTGGAGTGGAGGCAGAACCTCTTGCCGAAAGAGTTGAAATAGTAGATAAACTATTTATTTGTACTTTAAAATAGTTCTTTTGTTCCCAACTGCCTTATTTGTCTAAATCTGATTGGTTGCCAGAATTTTATATTCGAAAACGCTGCCAACTTTCCTTATTTGGAAATTTAAATAATTTTGAAAAAGCCTCTTTCTCCTTTATAACTATATAAAACATTTAAGTCTCATACCTTAAATACTTTCATACAACTATTAAATTACCTTAGAAAAATCTAGGAAAATTCAAAAAATCAATTAATATGATCTTTTCAACATATAAAATTTTCTGACCCAGACAAATAATTATTTTCGCGTAAATAATTTTATAATCCAAAATACAATTTTCTTCCTTAGAAAATTCATAATAATTCTACGAAAACTCAAAAAAATCTGAAAATTGAAACCCGTCTCTAAAATAACTTTTTAGATCAACGTAAAAATTCATAAGGCTAACGAATGTCCTTTAATAGAGCGTTCATCTTAAAACATGTCATAAAATCTATATGAACATTAATAAATCATCAACAAGTATATATAATCATTTTATCATTCAAAAACCTGGCAAACCTTTGCAAAATATTCGTGTTTAATCTTAAAACCAAAACCAATATAAATTTAGAGATGTAAACATTGTTCACCTTTTCTTTAGAGATTAAGGAGCTTGAGATTAAATTTGATTTGAATTTGCTTATCCTTTAGCTTTTCTTTAGTTTCCTTTTCTTCTTTCCTTGTTAATAGTGGCCAGCCTTGCTTTTAAATTTTTAAAATGAGAATGAACGTGTAGTTATACACGGCCTAAGGAAGGTGATATATGAATGGCCTCTTTCCCATAATACCCCTCTTCTAATTCATTTTAAACTCTTTTTAATTCATTAGTTTAAAAAAGCATGGCTACCTTAAATAAATCAAATCTTAATCCCCTAATCAAAACATTATTTTTAGTCAATCTAACTAAATCTCCTAAATAATGTTATCAAATGCCTAGGGCATTACATTTAGATTCCTATAAACACAAGAATTAACAGTTTATTTTGGTAGAATTTTGGGGTTTTAGTTTTAGGGTTTTCGTGAACAAAATTCCCCAAGGCATAAAACAAATCTGAACTTCTACTATACAAAATACTAAAATATGAAAAACTAAGATTTTCACTCGTAGATAATTTCCAGCATCCTTTTGGATTCAATTATGCATTTTTCTATCTTCTCCTTCAAATTTGTTCTCTTTTGTAGAATATACAACCAAATAATTATATATACAATAGATTAAGAATTTAAAGTTTAGGGATGGATAAGAATGGAAAAACATTAATATATATAAACATGTTACCTCTTTCCCTTGGATTGAATCCTTGAATCTAATTGGGGAAGAAGACTGATAGAGCTTCGCTAGAATTCCAAATATATGTTGTGAATAAAAGTGAGGGGTCTAGCATCTCATTTATAGTGGCTAAGAGGCACCAGAACCGATGTATTTAAGTCGGTTTAATATAATAAAATCTTGGTCATTCGTGCTTAACAAAACCCTAGCCACCATCACAACATCGGTCGACTGGCCATGGCAAGGGGGTTGACCGACCCTATTTGGAAACGTGAACTTATTTTGCTGCCGTTTCTTTTTATTTAGCTCCTTTTTAAAAGTAAAGTTAACATTTTTTTTATTTTAAGTACCACTTAACGTTAAAATTTTTTATTACCCTGTTTAATTCGTTATACGTTAATGTTATTTAAATTCAAATTTGAATCCATTTGAATTATTTTAGATTCAAAAACTTCAAACGTCGATAACTTTTCTATTTGAGCTCCAATTACAAAACTTTATATGTGAAAGTTGATTAGAAAATCGCCACGGATATACGTAATGGTGTAACCTTCGTGGCCAAATTCTGAAATTTAAAAAATTTCCATTTAAAGTTACTATTAATTAATTGTTTTCTAATTAATTTTTATAGGTTGTTACATTCTTGCCCCTTAAAAAAGATTTTGTCTCTAAATCCCTAAGAGATAGATAGTGTAACATGCATCAACATTCATGTTATATAACCAAGCTATCTACAGAATCATCTGCTCAACCAAAAGTGCAATGTAATTATGTATGAAACATACTACATGTGGGCTTGTTCCTAGCATGAATACAAGATCATGACATATAGGAATGTACGCAAGCATCCTAAATATGCATAAAATTCTACATGAGTGCAAAAATAACGATAAAAGTGTAGCAATCGTCCTTACTATCTAATCTAGAAACCATAGTGCTACCAAAAGCCTAAATTTTAGAGAGAGAAATTTTATCAAAGAAATGCTCAGAATGAGAAGCCTTCATCTTCTCTTAAGTTTCCCATGTGCTTTCCACCATATTATCTCCACGTTGTACTTGGATCGGCTTAATTTCTTTGTTACGAAGCTTCCTAGTTCTATGCTCTACAATGCGAGTGGTGGCTAGGGGTGTTATTGGCTACATCTATTAATCCACTAACTGATCAGGCTCTACTATGGTGGTGGTTTCGTAAAGGCATATACTCAAGTGCGAAACGTGAATAATGTCATAGACTCCCACTAACTTTTTTGGAAGCTCCACTCGATATGTAAGTTTTCCTATTCTTTTGAAGATTGAGAAAGGACCAAAAAACCTCGGTGTCAATTTCCTTGATGTATAAAATCTCATAACCTCCCTAAGAGGTAAAACCTTAATGAACACCATATCTTCGACCAAAAACTCTAATTCTTATCTTTTCCCATAAGCATAGGACTTCTAACGGTCTTGTGCGGCCTTCATTCGCCGTCTAATCATCTCTATCTTTTTCGAGGTCTCGCAAATCAACTCTTCCAAGTAGAATTTTATCGAAGATATCCCACCAATAATTAAGCGATTTACTAAACCTCTAGTATAATTCTTCAAATTATGTCATGCCAATCATCCCTTGGTAACTATTATTGTACCTAAACTCTACAAAGGGTAAATGCCATTCCCAATGACCTTTGAAGACCACGGTGCAAGCTCTCAACAAATTCTCCAAAACCGTATTCACCATTTTCGTTTGACCGTCAGTCTGCAAGTGGTAAGCGGTGCTAAGATTCAACATTTTCCTTAAGGCTAAATTAGTATCATCTTTCCTAGCACGTGTGTTGTAATGAGGAGGGGTTCAGAATAACAATGTTCGGTGAATGGAAATCTTAAGTCTTACCATAATAGTATTTGGACAGTATTATTTAGATAAGTAACATGTCTTACGAATCCTATACTATATCCTACATAAGATGTCCCCAACTGTAAGACTGAAGGCACTTCCAGTCCAACTCTATAAATTACACTCTTCTAGTCCAATTTTATAACTTATCTTCATCTACAAGCCAAAGGCCATTTCCAATCCCATGCAAATACCATAGGTCGTTTCCTAACAATGTGAGAGAAAGAGCTCGAGGCACTTAATACCTATTTAATGGGAGTTAGGAAAACTCTAACAATTTAATACTTATAACCTAGGAAGATCCCCATCATTTAATACCTAACACAAGGTAGACCCCTCTTTAGTACTCCCTAACCGACATTGCACGAAATCTCATCAGGCCACTTAATGCTTCTTTATAGGAAGAGACGGACCATGAAATAACCAATTTAATACCTAGACCCTAAAGGCGACCCTAGTGAGATTCCCTAATACCACATTTAAACGGTAATCTCGACTATTTAATACTTCTTAAGGGGGATGCGTGCGAACTGTTGAGTCACAAGTTTTATGAAAGTTTTGATTTCTGACAAGTAAGGCGATCGACAAAACAAGGTCATTAGAGCTACATATGTTACTATAGATTATAGGTTGATTATTTGATATTGTAATAGTGATAAACTTGTTAAAATCTATCCTCAAATAATCATGCACCTAAATATAATCGATATATATACGTTTTAAAAGCATTGCACATTCATTGTGCAAATTAACAGGTACCGGTCGACCGGTTAATAATCATACGGTCGACCGTTTCTGTGTAAAATGCACAATGAACGTGCACACATGCACATAACGTATATATATTTTAAATTCCTGTCTACTGGTCACTTTTTAACCTGTCGACCGTTTTTGAACAGAAAGCAATTTTTCCAAAAGACACTTCTCTTCTCCAAAGGTTGCATCTCTTACCTTTCACCAAAGATCATATCTCTTAATGGCAAAGAGTTACAACCATTCTTATCTATATAAACTCATCCAATTCATTGATTAAAAAAATAACGATTTCATATTCTTTTCATCTAATCTCTGATCTTAATTCTACATTATAAAAGCTCTAAATTATTTATTGAATCTTTGAAACTATTTCATATCCTTTGATTCAATAATATACTTTCCTTAATCTTTTCAAAACATCATATCACATACTTTGAGGATAAGATTATAGGAAGGGTGTACTGCTAGTGACAAATCCGTGTTTTCAAGAGCACAAGTTGTCAACAACAATTGTATTTGTTCTTTTGTTGAAGTCCTCTGTGTTGTAAGAGGCAAGTGTTGAAGTCCTCAGTGTATTAGAGGCGTGAAATCCCGTTCGGCTGTTCGGGTGTTGTAAACCTGTTCCTCCGGGTGAAGCGAGGAAGTTAATAGTGAAAATCCAGATAGAAGTCTGGGACTGGATGTAGGACGGTGTTCCGAACCAGTATAAAAATCTCTGGTGTGATTTTTCTATTTTTTATTTACTATGCTATTATCATCTTTTTCCGCATTTGTATTGTAATCCATATTACACGATCCGTGTATACTATATTAGCACATATAATTGTATACACACCGCACTTTCATTTGGTATCGGAGCAAGGTCATCATATAACCATAACACAGTTATTTGATATATTATAGTAATATGGCAAATAACGTAAGTACTAGCACTCAAAACACCACTTACACGGAGGGTCAATCGACACAAAGACCTCCATTTTTCAATGGTCTTAACTATAGTTATTGGGCAACACGTATGTCATTCTTTATGCATTCAAATAGCTATGATGCTTGGAATGCCACTCAAAGAGAAATAGTGAATCCAACAACTGATTATTCAGAATGGACTGCAGCTGAGAAAACGGCAGCAGCTGTAAATGCAAAAGCAATAAATATGTTGTTCTGTGCATTAGACCAAAATGAATATATCCGTGTTAGTATCTGCACTACTGCATATCAAATTTGGCAAACGCTAAAAATCACTCATGAAGGTACTAACAAGGTTAAACAAGCCAAAATAGCCATGCTGAAAAGTCAATTTCAAAATTTCAAAATGAAACCAAATGAGACGATCAATGACATGTATTCACGGTTTCAAACTATTCACCATGCACTTATTGGCTTAGGACAAAAGTATTCTGATTTTGATGTTGTTTCAACAGTCCTACATTCTCTGATTAGTGAATGGGAAGGAAAAATATTAGCAATCGAAGAGGCTAATGACCTTTCCGTCATGAAGCCAGATGAATTGATTGGAAATTTAATGTCCTATGAAGCAAATTTGCAGGCTAGAAAAGAACAGAAGGAAGAAAAGAAAAATGTAGCATTTCATGTTGAGAAAGATGAAAATGAATCAGATTCTGAAGACGAAGATTTGGCATTCATTGCGAAAGGATTCAAAAAATTCTTAAAATATCGAAAAGCCAGTCGTTACAATAAAAGGAAACCCGGATCGAATAAACCATCTTCATCTGCTATAGAATGTTTCAACTGCCACAAAAAGGGACACATGCAGAAAGATTGTCCAGAACAAAAGAAGAAGTCAGAAAATGACAAATTCATATATAAAAAGGACAAATCTAAGAAACGAGCTTTCTCAGTAACATGGGATGATTCAGAGTCATCTTCATCAGAAAGTGAAAGTGATTCAGAGAATGAACAAGCTAATGTTTGCTTCATGGCAACAGAAGATGAGGTACAAATTCCTACATTTGATGAATTACTTGATATTAATGCTGAATTGATAGTCAAATATAAAGACATAAAACGTCAATTAAAAGTAGTCAAAGCAGATTTAAGTAGAATAGAGCTTGAACGAGATATATTAAAAGATGAGAAGAAAATATTAGAAGAGGAACTTGAAAATATTCAAGAATCATCATCTAATGTTGATTCTCAAATATCTCTTTTGAGTCAAGAAATAGAAACTCAAAAAGAGAAAAATAATGCTCTCACTACTGAAAATCATGAGCTTAAAGCAAAAGTCAAAATTCTAGACCTAGAAAAAGCTAGCTTACAAACAAAGTTTGATGACATTACTCAACATGTTTCTAACTTTAACAAAGGTCGAGAAAACTTGACAAAAATCATTGAAAGTTCACAATCTATTTCAGACAAACAAGGATTGGGATATAACAAACAAGAAACCAAGAAACATCTTGGAAATAAAAGGAAAAAGAAAGTACAAAAAACTGAAGCTAAGAAAAATCTTAGTTTATTATATTCCAAACCAAAACCAGTTGTGAAATTTCAAAAGAAAAATGTCAAGACTATCAAAATATGGGTTCCTAAAACAAATAACAATTTGATTAGGAACAAATACATTCAGCAATTCATGAATACTGTGCATTTTAATAACAATTATATATATAAAGGGGATACCGGACCCAAATGGGTTTGGACTCCTAAGACCTAACTCTTAGGACCCTATAAAAAGTGGGTACCATGGACTTAATTCTATTTTTTGCAGGTCCCACTTAAGAAAAGAGGAAAGTGGATATTGGACAGTGGTTGCTCAAAGCACATGACGGGAGACAAGAGTTTATTAACAAATATTACATATTCAGATGGTGGCTCCGTCACTTTTGGAGACAATTCAAAAGGCTATATCATCGGCAAAGGCGATGTGAGCAATTGCGGTACATCTAACTTACCTCTTATTACTAATGTCATGCCAGTAAGAAATTTGAAACACAATTTGCTAAGTATTAGTCAGTTATGTGACAAGGGTTTTATAATTTCATTTTCAAATAATAAGTGTAGTATTTTAGATAAAGACCATAATTTGGTTTTCGAAGGTTATAGAGACAGAAATATATATATTTTGAATATGAACATTAATCATAATTCAGATATGTGTCTTGTGGCTAATGACAATGATCCATGGCTATGGCACAAACGCTTCTGTCATATAAACTTCAGAACTATTGACAAGCTAGCCAAAAACAATCTAGTTAGAGGACTACCCAAAATGAGTTTTAAAGTTAACAACATTTGTGACGCATGTCAAGTAGGAAAATTGACCAAATCATCTTTTAAATCCAAGAAAGTCATATCAACATTACAACCACTTGAGTTACTACACATGGATTTATTTGGACCTACTAGAATTCAATCAATAAATCACAGTCAATATGTGCTTGTAATTGTTGATGATTTCTCTCGTTATTCATGGACAATTTTCTTAAAAAATAAAAGTGACACTTTCGATCATTTCAAATCTTTCGTCAAAAGAATTCAAAAATCAAAAGGAATTAAAATTAAAAATATTAGAAGTGATCATGGCGGAGAATTTGAAAATAATGAATTTGAACATTTTTGTACAAAGAAAGGTATATATCATAATTTTTCGTTTCCCAGAACTCCACAACAGAACGGAGTTGTAGAACGGAAGAACCGAACTTTACAAGAATGTGCAAGAACATTACTGAATGGAACCACCTTACCAAAACATTTTTGGGCAGAAGCTGTGGCAACTGCCTGTTATGTTTTGAATCGTGTATCCATAAGACCTCTTACCAAGAATACTCCTTATGAATTATTTAACAAAAGGAAGCCTAAAATCTCATACTTCAAAGTTTTTGGTTCCAAGTGCTTTATTTTAAATACAAAAGACCATCTTGGCAAATTTGATCCAAAGGCCGATGAAGGAATATTTGTCGGTTATTCGGAACGAAGTAAGGCCTATCGGATATTTAATAAACGAACCAAAACTATTGAAGAATCACTTCATGTCTCTTTTGACGAAATCTATCAGCACCCTCACACTATATCAGATGATGACGAATCAATAGTCACTGACAATCAAATCATTACAAATATTGATTCTGACTCGGAAATAGTTTTTGAGAATATTCCTCAAATATGTGAGTTACAATCACCACCAAGAATATTAAGAGACCATCCGCCTCAAAATATAATCGGTGAAATAACATCACATGTCAGAACAAGGAGTCAACTCAACCAAATGGGTCATGTCGCTTTTCTCTCAAATATCGAACCTAAGAATCCAAAAGAAGCTGCTACAGATGATTATTGGATCATTGCCATGCAGGAAGAACTAAATCAGTTTGAGCGCAATAACGTTTGGGAACTTGTTCCAAGACCAACTGATCAGTCAGTAATTGGTACTAAATGGGTCTATAAAAATAAGGCTGACGAACAAGGCAATATCACCAAAAATAAAGCAAGATTAGTAGCACAAGGATATAATCAGGAAGAAGGTATCGATTATGAAGAAACTTTTGCACCAGTTGCTCGACTAGAAGCTATTAGAATCCTATTATCTTTTGCTTGTCATCATAATTTCAAACTTTATCAGATGGATGTCAAAAGTGCTTTTCTCAATGGATTTATCAAAGAGAATGTCTATGTCGAACAACCTCCTCTGTTCATACATGAAAAATATCCTGACCATGTGTTCAAACTTAAGAAAGCTCTGTATGGTTTAAAACAAGCACCTCGTGCTTGGTATGAACGACTACGTAGCTATCTTATTAGCTCAGGATTTCAAATAGGCAAAGTCGATCAAACTTTGTTTATTAAACATTCTCGAAAAGATATTCTAGTTATCCAGATATATGTAGACGATATCATCTTTGGTTCAACAAACGATAAACTTTGCAAAGAATTTGCAAATATTATGACCAAAGAATTCGAAATGTCTCATATGGGAGAACTATCTTATTTTCTTGGACTTCAAATAAAGCAACTTTCAAACGGCATTTTTATTAATCAAGAAAAATACTATGAAAACCTTATCAAACGCTTCGGATTAGAAAATACATCTGGTAAACCAACTCCTATGAGTACAACTACACATCTTGACAAAGATGAAAGTGGTAAGAATGTTGACCAGAAATTGTATCGAAGCATGATTGGTTCTCTTCTTTATCTTACAGCTAGTCGTCCAGATATAATAATGAGTGTTTGTTTATGTGCTCGTTTTCAAGCCGATCCAAAGGAATCACATCTACGAGCAGTGAAACGTATAATTCGTTATCTTAATAATACCAAAGATTTCGGTCTTTTTTATCCAGAAGAATGTCCATTTGAATTAGTATCATATAGTGATGCTGATTTTGGTGGCTCATGAACGGATAGAAAAAGTACAAGTGGTACGTGCCATTTTATTGGAAAATCACTTGTCTCTTGGTTCAGTAAGAAACAGAATTGTGTTTCACTATCAACATGTGAAGCTGAATATATATCAGCAGCTCTTGCTTGTACTCAAGTACTATATATGCAACAAACACTTCAAGATTTTGATATTCATTTATCAAATTCTATTATATACTGTGATAACACTAGTGCTATAAATCTCTCTAAAAATCCAGTAAATCACTCCAGAACCAAACACATTGATATCCGTCGTCATTTCCTTCGAGATAATATTGACAAAGGAAATATATGTCTTGAATATGTCCATACTGACAATCAATTAGCAGATATTTTTACTAAGCCTCTGCTCGAATCTAATTTTACTAGATTACGAAGAGAGCTTGGTTTAATTTCAAGAAAAAATCTCGACTAAGTAATTTCTAAAGAACGTCTTCTTGTTAGTTATCCTTTAGTTATTCTTTTTAGTTATCCTTTAACTTTAACTATTGCATAAACTATATTTTTCTTACATTAAATATAAGCCACTGTTTATTTAATAGTTAAATTCTCTTTACTCATTTTATAAATTCATTTTTTAAAAGAAAGCTAATTTTAGATTTACAATAAAATTTCTGCTTATGTTTTCTTGGTTAATATTTATCATTAACTCACATCCATAGGTTTATACTCAAAAACTTGTATATAAGCTTGCAAAAATCATATATTTTGATCATCTTTTCTTTTTATCTAACCATAATATTCTATACAACATACAATATGGCTCACATTTGTAATAAATGTGCTCAAGAATCATACATTTCAATTACGAGTTCTGAGTCGGAGGAATTTTATTCTCCTACAACTCCAAAACAAAAATCAAGTTGTCATCATCAATGTTCTTGTATGTCTGATAAAACTCCAAATTCAAAACGAGTAAAGCGGACACTATTCTATTTTCCTCGTACCAAAGCTCAAATCGATGAGATACACCACTACCAGAAACATCAGATAGACCTTCAGAGACAACTCCATTACGGGCAAAGTCAACTTTATCACGAGCAACAACGGACGTCGGCACGATTGTCCGTTTTAGAAAAGTTGGCAACATTTTTCTGCGGTTCCAACAAACATGACGTGCATGAACCAATGCCGTCTAGGCCATCAACATCTAAAAGTCCTAACTCATGGGATCGGAACTATGAGAAGAATGAAGGAGCTCAGAAACAATGGAGTCCATGGTCGAAACGTATTGAAGGAAACAACGATAATTCTAATGACGAACTTTCTCATTAGATTTATATATAGTTATTATATCTTTATCTATCTCTTGTGTAATGACGGTTATATTTTGTATTACGTATAAAATATAATACATATAGGTTAATATATGATAAAAACTTGAAAAATTAACTTAAATTTCACAGCAGACCAAAACCGGTCGACCGCCCCTATTATACCCGGTCGACCGTTTGCTCTCTGGTTGAAAACGGTCGACCGGTCAAAATTAGTTGGTCGACCGGTTGACGTATTTTCAGTTTTTTATATAAATCTATGCGTCATTTTTCCCTCTACCCTCATTCACTCTTTACTCAAGCTGTTCTCTTACCCCAAATCACAAACCCTAGTTTCCATTTTTCAATTCCCAAATCACAAATCCTCCAACAATGGCTCCTCCTCAAAAGAAATCCAAGAAAGGAGTAACCTCTGAAACTTCATCTCCTACCATCTCCGTCAAAAAATGGCTTCAAACTCCAATTGCTGTAACAAGATGGAATCAGATGACAAATTACAAGTTTCATCCAGGCTCTTTCATCAAATTTGATGATTTCACGGCTTACGGAGTTCGGAGGTTAGCCAATAATGCCAACATTACTCCATTAATAGATTTTTCTGCAAATAGTGTGGAGGTAAATCATTTGACGATCAAATTATTTTACGCCAACATGAATCTTGATGAATATCAACCTGATAATCCAAACGGCGTCATCTGGTCTGTGGTCTGTGGGAAGCAAATCTTTCTTACTCATGCTAGAATTGCCTCTATACTTGGTATACCAAATCGAGGCGAAGAGTTTTCATCTACCTTCTGCGAAGTCTTCACTCGAAATAGTACCAGTCATCAGTTTATAGAAGACAATAGTGATGGCACTAAGTCTATTGGACTTCGACCGACAGCCAGGTTACTTCATCGGGTTTTGATGCATTCTCTTTTTCCTAGACTTGGAAATTATGATGCAGTGTACAAAGAAAACTTCAAGGCACTCTATGCTATCTATGGTGAAATCCAAATCAATTGGGTTCACATGCTTTTTGATGAAATTCTCAAGGTAAATAACTCAACCCGGCCTCATTTCTTCTACAATGAATATATCATGAGACTTTTGTTAGCTTGTGGGGTCAATCCTCCTGATTCTGCAACCTCAAAACCAAAATGCATTGATTCCATCACCATCAAGCGAATGAAGCTTCCTCCACCTTATCTTGAGATTATGCCTTTTGAAGAATGGCAACAAAGAGGACCAAGGAAACAACGAGCAACTTCTTCTCGTCCTCGTTCCGATGAAGTAAAACTTTTAAAATCAAAGTCATCAACAAAAGAATCACTTGAAACAATCGCGCGTAATCAATTTTTGCTTGAATCACGACTCAAGCGCATGGACTCTAAAATCGATAAGCGCTTCAATAAGGTCAAGTCATTCTTTGGTATGCTATGGGATGCTATATCATGTTCCACATCCACCTCTGTTCAAGCACAAGACCCAGGAAAACGTCCTGCTGCTCCAGTTTTCACCTGGACATCATCTGACGAGTCTACAGGAATGAGTGGTCATGGACATGGTGAATCATCTAGAGGGCACAATGATGAGGAAGAAGAAGATGATGACGATGACGACGACGATGATGATGAAGAGGAGATACGATCTGCTTCATCCTAGATTCTATTATGGTTTAGCTCTTTAAAAAACATTCATCGACACTTGTACTAAATAGTGTCGTTATCTATGATTTTCATTTGACATTATGTTCTGTAGTAAACTCTGTTATGTTGTGTTAATGATTTATTTTTCTATGCATATCATATTCATTTTATGCATATCATATTCTAGTATCTGTTACTCCTTTTTGTCGATGACAAAGGGGGAGAAAGGGCTAACATTTGCTTGCAGGAACATACATTTATAAGAATTCAAAGAGAAAGAGATCACATACTTAGGGGGAGATTCAGATTTGCAGATATATATTGTCATCAATCAAAAAGGGGGAGAATGTTGAGTCACAAGTTTTATGAAAGTTTTGATTTCTGACAAGTAAAGCGATCGACAAAACAAGGTCATTAGAGCTACATATGTTACTATAGATTATAGGTTGATTATTTGATATTGTAATAGTGATAAACTTGTTAAAATCTATCCTCAAATAATCATGCACCTAAATATAATCGATATATATACGTTTTAAAAGCATTGCACATTCATTGTGCAAATTAACAGGTACCGGTCGACCGGTTAATAATCATACGGTCGACCGTTTCTGTGTAAAATGCACAATGAACGTGCACACATGCACATAACGTATATATATTTTAAATTCCTGTCTACTGGCCACTTTTTAACCTGTCGACCGTTTTTGAACAGAAAGCAATTTTTCCAAAAGACACTTCTCTTCTCCAAAGGTTGCATCTCTTACCTTTCACCAAAGATCATATCTCTTAATGGCAAAGAGTTACAACCATTCTTATCTATATAAACTCATCCAATTCATTGATTAAAAAAATAACGATTTCATATTCTTTTAATCTAATCTCTGATCTTAATTCTACATTATAAAAGCTCTAAATTATTTATTGAATCTTTGAAACTATTTCATATCCTTTGATTCAATAATATACTTTCCTTAATCTTTTCAAAACATCATATCGCATACTTTGAGGATAAGATTATAGGAAGGGTGTACTGCTAGTGACAAATCCGTGTTTTCAAGAGCACAAGTTGTCAACAACAATTGTATTTGTTCTTTTGTTGAAGTCCTCTGTGTTGTAAGAGGCAAGTGTTGAAGTCCTCAGTGTATTAGAGGCGTGAAATCCCGTTCGGCTGTTCGGGTGTTGTAAACCTGTTCCTCCGGGTGAAGCGAGGAAGTTAATAGTGAAAATCCAGATAGAAGTCTGGGACTGGACGTAGGACGGTGCTCCGAACCAGTATAAAAATCTCTGGTGTGATTTTTCTATTTTTTATTTACTATGCTATTATCATCTTTTTCCGCATTTGTATTGTAATCCATATTACACGATCCGTGTATACTATATTAGCACATATAATTGTATACACACCGCACTTTCACGAACCCTATGACAACCACTTAATACCCCCAATCTAGAAGCAGGTCCTACGTATTATGACCCGTAACCCAAACTATGACGTCTCATATTGGTCCAACAATTCGTAGGCGCTAGTAGCCAAATTAACTGGATAGACTTACCCTATAGAATTGGAGCTAACCGCATTTTACCGAAGGTACTTATTATAGGTGATACCTCACATCAGTCACAAAGACACAATACGGATTGTGTGATTTGCTGGGCAAACTTTTATGTGCTTTTGGCTGACCTCGTATCCCTATAACTTAGTCATAATTCTACTCTCCTATCAAACTAACATATATACTTTACCGCATTTTGCATTAAATCCACATAAGGAAAACTCCTTATTCCATCTTTAACTATGGATTAATTTCCGTAATTATCCTTAACTTCCTTCCTATGAATTTTAATGTTATTTACTAACCTATTTATTATATATGATTTACACATTATTAATTATACCCTAATAATATATTTATACGCTAATATATTTATATGTACGTAATTTAGGCTAACTATATATTCCTCGGCGTACGAAGAATTTGCTTTCTATACTAATCATTAAAATGTCAAAATTCAAAAATTCATACAAGTCTATCAAATAACTTACAAAATTACTAATATCCTTAGCCAAACAAATAGACTTCTACCAATAAAAATAGAATCAAATACTAAACTTATTACATTTAGTAGAATCGGCATCTCTATTCGAGAAATAAAATTTACAATTTAAACCCTTTATAATTTGTTCAACTTTATATACAGGAATTTGAAGTGAAAAAGGGATTCATATTTCAATTGCGGAAGTTGGCAGTGCAAACTACAAGTAAGTGAATCTAAACCTTACATAGCATTTCCTAACTTATTTTCTTTTTAGAACCATTTAACACATCAACAGATAAAAGTTGAAAGTGGAACATAATATTAAATATTCAAATTGCAATAACAAGAGAAATTCTACTATTCTAATATAAAATAATTAAGATTCTAACAAATATAAGAATTGATGTTTCGTTTTGGGGGAATTTTGGGGTTTAAGTTTTTGGGTTTTCATGAACAAAATTCCCTAAGGCATAAAAAAAATCCAAACTTCTACTATACAAATACAAAAATGTGAAAACTAGTTCACTCACAAAAAATTTATAGCTTCCTTTTGTATTCAATTACGCCTTTTCCTATCCTCGCTCCTTCAAATTCCTTTTTGTAGAATATACAACCATCAAACTGTATATATGTTTGATTAAAATTCAAACTTTAAGGAATGATAATAATAGAAAAACACTAAAATATATAAACCTATTACATCTTTCCCTTTGACAGAATCCTTGAATCTAATTGCGGAAGAAGGCTGAAAGAGTTTTACCAGCGTTCAAAATATTTTTTGAATAAAAGTATGGGGGTTAGCCTCTTGTTTATAGTGGTTGGAAGGCACAAGAACTATCAAATATAAGTCGGTTTAAAATAATAAATTATGGCAAGTTCGCTTCAAATAAAACCCCTGCCACCTTCATGACAGAGGTCCACCGCTCACTATCAAGCGGTCAACCGCTAGCGGTCGACAAACCATGGTGAGGGGGTCAACCAACCCTATTTGGAAACATGAATTCATTTTGTAGTCATTTCTTTTTTAAAACCAGCGTTAATGTTTTCTTAAATGTTAAGCACCTCTTAGCGTTACAAATATTTACTACCCTATATAATTATTTTAGCATTTATGTTATTTAAATTCAAATTTCGAATATGTTCGAATTATTTTAAATTCAAAATATCCAAACATCGATAATTTTTCCGTTTGAACTCCAATTACAAAACTTTATACATGAAAGTTGATTAGGAAATCACCGTGAATGCAATGGTGTAACCTTCATGGCCAATTTCAACACTCCCACTGAATGAGAGCATTGCTATTTATCATTCGAGACACACTTTATAATGATTCATAATCACAAAATACGAAGAATTCTTCGTATATATAGCATAATATATCTCAATGATCAGTAATATATTTAACTTTACAAAATTAATTATACTTAACATTTAGACACTTATGTAGTATTTTATGCCAACACACCATTTAGTCAAGAATACAAAAACCATCAAGACATATCTTTATAAGTTATTATGTACATATACAATTGAACTATGTTTATAAGTCAAGAATTCCAAATACTGTTTCTATCAATACTGCAGCAACATCAACAATGTGAAGTTTGATCACTTCTACCATGTGCTTCTTATTTAAATTATCGTAACGAATGTATAATCATGGTTTCAAATCCAATATTCAAAAGCTCTATGAAATAGAACATATAAAAACAATATTTTTCAAGGATACGAAATCATATATAATGTTCCTTTTAAGCATCTTCGAATATTAGTATAGTTCCAATTATAATGTTCATTCATGAATCCAAAGTGGCGTTCACCATTTATTCACCCCTAACAGTACTAATGTTATTACTATCATCTTAAATTTATGTTTTCGTTCCTCAAAGGTTATACCTTTAGTAGAAAACATAACCATGAGATCATGACATAATTCCAATGCTTAATTGCTATTGCTCAATCTTAACAAATTATGGATATCGATCTAGCAATTAATTTGCTCGACCAGTTGATCAGGCCTTCCTTTAGTTCTTGATCTGGGACTAGTGCCAATGAGAAAAATACACTTAATCATATCAAGTATACAATCTTGTACTAATTTTATTTGCTTCTTCAAATAATAATTTTTTGAAATTTGTATGTTATGATATAATTTTTTCACCATAAAATTATTGTATGTTGTTACTACAAACCATGATCCCAAAGAAATGAAAGCATGTTGATAATAAGGATGCTAAAATAGTGACAAGAAAACATACAAAAGGAGATGACTGATATATAAAGTATGAATATAGCATATCAAAGTCCATGATGTGGGAGATAAAGCAAAGGATCATACAGCAAATGATGAAACATCTTGGGATGCTTTAAAAGGATCTTAAAAGCTTACAGCTAGTGGTAATGCTACACCTTATCAATGCTGCACCTTATCAATGCTGTGCCTTATTAATGCCGCCTATCATCAATATCACACGTCATCAATAAAGAAAGGCAAATGATGTAAGTTATTAATGTAAAGCAGATGCCACATGCTGACAAGATGATAAAGAGATTAAATAGTTGTAGTATAACTCTGATATCAAAGATCAATGACATTATGGAAGGATTACCACCTATTAAATAATATAAAAGAATATCATATGTCATTGTCGTGTTTCATCAATACACAGGATGTAGTCGTGCGCCAGTAATATGAGGGGATATCATAAATCATCAGCCATCACAAGGATGTTGCAACTCATCAATACTTAAAAGAATGCAGGAAGCCAAAGAAGCAAGTAATGAAGCCGAATATCAAACATCTCGAAGGTGACACGTAGCAGCCATGCCTTCCATGTTCACTCCTATAAATACAGACCCAAGAGCATTCAAAATGGTACAATTCATTCTTTTCTCTCTTTCTTACATTTTTAAGTTTGTAATCCTAAATCAATTTGTGAATTTATTGTGCCAACTATAATTTTACTACCATTTTGCAAATAAGGCCTTGTATAATTACAATCGCATAGTATATTCAATAACGAGACTTAGCTTTTGATTTATGTTGGATTCACGAACATGTGGCATGACTTTGGTGTACGCTTGTGCATATGAAATGACTTTGTATACCTCACATACATATGAAATGGACAATACTTATGACATGAATGCATATTCCTTGCATACTTCTTGGTGGTTAATAAGAGGTTGATCCGACCTATCGTTAACCAAGACCCAGCTTTATTTGCATGCTCTGAGGTGGATAAGAAATCTTGTTAACATTATTGGTGCTAAAAGGAGGGCTCGAACCTCCATCTTTGCTTAACCTACAAGTGGATCTACTCTTGACCTACATATTTCGGGCTTAAAGGATCTATTTCTACCAAGAATATTCCATTAAGGAACCATTCCAAACCCCATCTAACCTCTCTTGGACAATGTTTAGCTTTAAACAACGATCCTTCGAGCCTCGAGTAGCTAGGCCAACCTACCAAATCATTAGTGATCCTTGACTTCATGAGGAGCAAGTATTAAGGTTGGTAGCAATAAAATCATGAAAAATAAGAGAAGGCAAATAGTTCCTTATGATACAGATAAATGAAGCTTAAACCCATTTCACATAGGGCCTACACCAATCTTTGTTTGGGAAAGAAGGATAAGAAAGATAACATCTTCATAGAAATGAGAAAGAGAATTCAAATCCAAGCAAGGGAACCATCTTTGAAAGAAAAATAACAAAAGACTTTGATCGATTCACTCAAAAGCAGAAGAAGGTGCTTGATCGTTTCCATGGATTGAATGAGGCTCAAAGCTCTTTAAAGAGAAAATTTTATAAGGAGGTTAAAGAGCCTATCACATACAATAAAAGAGCTAAGTGGAAATCAAAGGAATCATCGTCTAAAAGTTCATGACTTTGTAAGAACTATTCTCTTACCGCTTCTCACGACGATATTTACCTCATAACTAAAGAAAGGTTAAACTATTAGCCATCTCAGAAGAAACAACCAAAAATGAGAAAAATCTCAAAGGACTATATTGTCGATACACCACTCAAATGGTCATGATACTAATCAATTTCGAATCTTAGAAGGGATGATAAACTATTTCCTAGAACAAGGAAAGCTTAAGGAGTTTGTAAAGAGATATTAAACAAACTAACAATAAAGGAAGAATCTCAAAATAAAATAAGAATATCTGTAGGATCAATCATGAAAAGAAGTAAGAATCTCCTAAAATAAAGGAAAAAACCTTTGATCTCGACAAGATGGTCTGCTCAAAGCACATCTTAGAGGGAGGTTAGAGTAAGCCTTTGGTCCCGCCAGAAATGGCCTGGCCAAAGCATCTGCAAGCTTTCGGTCCCACCTACATGGCCTGACCAAAGGACAAGCCCTTGTTTCCACCTTCATGGCTTGTCTAAGGCACCTCCTAGAGAGGTCAGCGTAAGCTTCTGGTCTCACCTATAAGGACTAGCTAGATCACTGTAAGCCTTCGGTCCCGCCTACGTGGCCTGGATGGAGCACCTCAAAGAGGAAGGATGGTGTAAGCTTTTAGTCTCGCCTAAGATGGCTTGGCCAGAGCATCGACAAACCTTCAGTCCTTCCTATAAGGCCTTTCTGGAGCGCCTCCTAGAGGGAAGATGGAGTAAGCCTTTGGTCCTACCTAAGATTGCTTGGCCAGAGCACTGAACAAGCCTTCAGTCCCATCTATAAGGCCTAGCTGAAGCGCCTTCTAGAGGGAGGTCCGGTAAGACTATGGTTTTCCTTAAGATAGCTAATCAAACACAATGGAAAAAAGACCTAGATCATCACCTAAGAGAGTGACAAGGGGTTCATCCAAATTGAGATCATTACCAAAAGATGGTAATAAAGAAATCAATCAAAGCCTAATCACTACCTCAAGAGTAGTAAGGGAAAATCTTCTAGAGGAAGAACAAATGAAAAAGCAAATCGAACTTGATCCAAAAGAGTGATCGAGCCAGTTTTCTAGACAAAGATCAGTCAATGCAAAAGCAAATCAAACTCCATCCTAAAGAGGGATCAGGGAAATCTTCTAGAGGAAGATCAATCGAATGTAGAAACAAATCTAATTTTATCCTAAAGAATGGATCAAAAATCATCTTCTACAAGAAGAACAATCTAACGCATTCATTTATGCATCAAGCCATGCTCTTTAAAACATAGATTTATTTCTCGATCCTCGATTCCTACATTGGAATCCACTAGAATTTGAATTATCAAATAATGAAAATCTCCGTTAATAAGCAGATAGATTTCAATTTTCGACCCTCAGAACGAGAACCCTTAAAACCCTAAAACGAGCTCGACTTCACAACTTTGACCACCAGCGACCCTGCGACCACCACTGATTTCTTCGCCATGACTCCAGCCTCCTCTCCGCTCAACGGTTCCTCCCCTCGAACACTAGATCATCGAAATTTCCACGATGAATAGAAAACGACCATATCTTCCCCCACGTCAATTTACAAACCTAAAAATCCTATGATCACCTCTAAAATCACTACACGATGACGCGAACAGGGACATACATTCCATTCATCGATTTGAGATTTTCAAAAACTATCAACACTCGACCGCTTACTATAATCGACCGATTTCTCACTTCCTACTTATCAAAAAAAAAACATGACAATGTTTAAAAAAACTAGAGGCTAAAACTAAAAGTTTTACAGTTGACCTCAGTGGCTAATTTTAAATGGTGTGAGTGATATTGATTTGAATAAGAATGGAGGTTGTTTATTATTTTTCAGAGAACAAGAAAATAAAGACGAAGATGTAATAATCCATGTGTATCCTATATCTCTATGCATATCTTGTTTACAGCAAGCAAAACTTTCATTTTCCAGAACATAATATGATTTTTAAACAATAACTTAAACATGAGAATCATATAAAATGAAATGACCTTAACTCGACTTTCAAAAATCGACACTGAATATGTCACCCGTATTCGAATGACGCAGATCCAAATACTGAATCCGGTTCCCGGAACTTATAACACATTAAGCATAATAACACATCGGAAGAAATGAATGAATATATCATATAACTCCAATGAGACAATATCCAAATATGATACAACAGTGATCACTCAAATATATCAGAGCACAATATACAATGCTGAAGCGGAATAAATAACTTAAACTTGAACCACCAAGTTAGAACTCCAATATCTGCAACTCCATCTCCAATCCAAAGATAGCTCAAACACCCATCAAGCTGAATTAAGCAGATGCGATCCCAAATGTGATTGCCAATATCCAAAGATTGAATGCTATCGAATCTACTCCTACTATTTGATTATCTGAAAATTCCAACTCTAGACTGCCCGTGTGAAAAATTATGGACATCCAGAGTTTAGATAGGGAACAATAAACTCTAGATCAGTCATGGAACTGGTATGAGCAAACAAAAACAGTTTTCTTTAAAACAAACAATAAAAGAATTTTAAGAGATTGAAAAACAACAATGCTTTTTGGAAAATGAAACTGCCATGAGGCCTCCCGCCGCACACACAATGCAAACGCATAATTGGAAGAGATTTTTCCTTATGATAGTCAAATATGCTTGATGCGTGAAAACCATTTTGATATTATTATTAGTGCATAGTGTAGAAATAATTTCGAAAGTATAATATTAATCTTAGCCAGTATACAACCATTATTGTATGCCTACTATAGCTACCATCTAAACAGTGGTGACTACCATAAGTAAATGACAGGTTCTACAACTAAAACCGTACAAGCCGCGTATTGGTGATTGGATTTCCGACAAATGATCAGGCTAAGGAACTTCCTACTGCAACGTGGGAGCGCCTCTGGAGGGATGTCCCGAGAACTTAACCAGCTCTCTGCCAACACAAGGCCGGGTTACCTCTATAACTAGGTAACTACTACACTAGCATGCCATCCCCCGGTCGTTTGCGACCTTTATCCGAGGTACCTCTACAACAACAACCACAAAGCAATCACAAAGTAATAGATTTGCAGTGACCACATGAGTTAAGTATCTGGGCTCCATACCATGATGCCACCCTTTTCCAAAAGGGAATGACACACCCTAAAAGGCACGACCCCCATAACCTTGCTGCATCTTTCCTGTTTTGACCATTTTCGGGGTGTGAGGTCCTGATGCGGTCTCGTCCACAAAGCTAAACTTTACACAAAAGCCATGCTTTGATCAACAAATGATCGCAACACATAGCAGCACTCAGCATGCCACACTACCAAATTGGGAGTATATCACTGATAACCATCAACTACATAACCTATGAGCTCGTACGTCTCAGAGAAGGGTGTTAAGCTAAGAGAATAATTTCTCCGCCACCAAACAGAAATGTATTTGATAGAGATCAGTTTTATATCTCAAAGTGTAATATCAAACATAAAACCATACAAGTCTGTTCCGCGTTCGAACGAAACCGAAGGCACTTCAAAAGAAGCCCTTGCAAATCCTGGCATCCTCAATCCCGATCGGACTCCCCATCACATATGGAGATCTCTATACCGGAGCAACTCAGTGCAGAGTCATTCGACAGGTTATCCTATCGTTCTCAAAGACACTCGGTCTTCACCACCGTCTTCAATTGCTATCCATTCATCGTATCACTATTCAGAATGGGTTATATGACACAAAGTCCTCTCTCGGCTAAACTAAATAGTGAGCACAATATTTTAAAAACATATGGATATTGGGATTTCAGTTAAGTCGAAACTTATTACCCAAACAAATGGTTTAAAAAATTTATCATTTTAAATCTTTTCAAATAAAAAGATTGATTTCACAAAGTTCACCCATCTTTCACAAAGGTTAATTCATAGTTTTCAAAACTATTTACAATTCCATATCTTTTTATATAAAGATACACCCTCAAGATTCTCTTCAATTTGGAAACAAAGTTCACAATTCTTTCACAAAGATTCATCACATGTTTCAAAACAATTTCCATTTCAAATTGGATTTACTCATCCAATCTTTAAATCAAAGATTTAATTCATAGCTTTCAAACCGGTTTCCAAAGATTCATTCATAACTTGGAAAAACATTTTCATTTTAAACTTGAAATCCATTTAACACAAATTGGAAATTCTTTCCTTAAATGAAAGCTTTTATTAATTGAAAACAAATAGTTTTTGTTTTGGAAAGATCCGATTATATTTATACAAGTTAAAATCCTTGATTTAAATTCAAATTCCAAAACAATAAAAATGGTTTACAACCATATAAACACATTTATAACTTGTATAATATTTTTAAATCATAGCTTCCAAATAGAATTCAATTTCAAATTATAAATTCATATTTGAATCAAATTATTTAAATTTCAAAACTTTGTTAAGTTATTCATAGTAACTTTTATCTTTGAAAACACCTTTTTCAAAAGCCTTTTACATTTAACCCAATTCCATTTCCAAAACCTTTTGGATTCAAAATACATCTTTTAAAACTATTTCAAAAATCTGTGACTTAACCAATTTCCTCGTGCAATCCTTATTTGTGTGTGTATGGTGTAGTCCATGGGTTTTTCACAATAGTGCAACATCATCCATCATCACAGATACAAGCATATTAATAACGATAAGCTGTATAATCCTATAATGCTTATCTATATACACAATATCACAGATAAACAATATACATTTAACACAGATAAAATAAATTACATTCATCACAACTTGAATTAAAACAAATTCAAATCATAAAGCATCAAACAACAGAGATAACAAAGAATTCACAGCATTCAATAGAATACAGTCATCCATAAATAAGGTTAATTAATCATCTGATTAATTAAAATCAGATTAACCACTAATTTTGTTGATTAACATTAATTAATCACAATTTATGTTAATTAATCATCCTTTAATTATTTATTAATTATTTATTAGTTAACCTTAATTAGTGCATTAATTAACCTTTAATTATAAAAGAATTAATCTTAATTAATTAATTACCGTTAACTAATCAATTAATCGATTAACCCTTAATTAATTATCATTTATAATTAATCCTATTTAATTTAAAATAAGTAATTATCCTTAATTACTTAATTAAATTTTACCATTAATTAATTACTTTTATTAATTAACTAACCTTTAACTAATTAATTACTTCTTAAATTAATTACCTGAATTACATTAATTACTTTTCCTTAATCAATTTATAAATAAATTAACCCTTAATTAATTATCCTTTAATTAATTACCTTGATTAATTAATCCTTAATTATAAATAAATTATCTTAAATTAATAATTAATTAGCCTTTAATTAACTATTAATTAATTATTCAAGTAATTATAAATCATCTATCTTGATTTATCATTAAATCATTATCAAAGTCTTTAATTAATTAGCCTCATGATAAATCAACATTAAGTTTGATTAAGAGCTACAAATCAATATTTTCCTCTTAATTTACTTTTAATTACATTATTTGTTTAAAATGATTAATTAAAAAAAGGCCAAAAATTAGATAATTTAAACTTAATTACCTTTTAAAATATCTTACTTAAAACTTTTATTAATCCAATACCTAAATTAAAACCATTATCTAAAGCATGAATTTTAAAATTTTAAAATTTTAATTTTTTTTTCAAAGTCAAGAAGACTGTTTTTATATCCACCCCGAGACTCACTCACGTCTACCCCGAGCTAACAACCATCTTCCCCGAGTGCCACTTCGAGTATTTCCCAAATTCACCCGTATCCCCTTTCAAACTTCAAAATTTTGTTTAAGTTTTTGAAAAATTCGATACAACGCAAAACACACTCGAGCCAACACTCGAGCTAATCCATCATCTCCTCGTAATTTTCTTCGAGCAAAATCCTTCTTCTCCCAGCAACAATCCCTGATACCACCATATCAACGTGCACATGCACCAGAGCTCCGACGAACTCTAGACAACTTCGCCCTCTTCCACCAGTCAACGACCATCACCTTGTGCCCTCTGACCACCCAGAACAATGAAACGCCATCGAATTCTAATTCCAGCTGTTCAACCCAAATCTGGAACCACTGTGATCACCAAAGATCGCCTCAAACTCCTATCTTCGACCATCATATATCACGCCATTGCACTCGAAACTTGCCCTACATCCAACATCCTGATTCCCCTAGGTCCGGTGGCATTCGAACCAACAGAAGCACCGCAGTAGCTTGATTTTCGATTGAGACTTAAAACCCTATATCGCCGTTCCCCGATCACTCCGGTCATCTGAAAAATGTGCGAACATTTTTCCTCGCTTCCCCGATGCCCCAACCTTCTCCAGAACCCACCGCGACTTCCAACGCTTCGCCGTTGATCAGAGTTACTCATAAATGTATTTTCTGTCCATCCCCAATTTTCTTACTCTATACACTATTTAAAATCTTAATTTTAATTTTAAAAATCAACATTTTCTAAGACGTTTTAGGTTATATAATCAAATTAATTAATTTAAGAAATCAAATTTTTATCATAGATTGAGTTTATTCTCCTTGTTCTAGACAACATGCACTTGATGATTGTCTTTGGAATTATTTTTTAAATTATGTTTTTGTGAATTTGAACATATTTCCCTTTGACATTCTAATCTAATAGCAACTAGAAGCAGAGCTTTGGGGATTTTTTATTTTTAGACAGGTTTTCTGGAACCTAGAACTTGCTACAGGGATGAGTATCCCTGTATATCAACATGCACAGAGGACATACATTCATACACATATCTGTACTTATTCAAACCAATCTTAAACACAAATTCAACCACAGATCAATACTAGAGGTTTCAAAAGGGTTTGCTCACCTGCAATAAAGTTTGAACAGAGAAGAAATTTTTTCGAGCCTGGACTTGAATTTGAATGTCTGGAAGCAATCTTTGATTTAGGAATGTTGAATCTAAAGCTTGAGATGGTCTGCTACTTAGTTACTGGTTTGAAACTGAGTTAAATTTGTTGAAGATGTTTGCTTGAACCTGATGCTGCTTCCAGGTTTGAACTCAAATTTGATTCCAGATTTAATTTTTGATTTGCATTCTGTTCTTCTTGTTGTCCTGGTTTACTTGATCCCCGAAGCTTGTTTTGTTGAAGTTAGGCTTTGATTGAAATTTTAAAGAGAGGTTGCTTAAACACAAATCTGATTTGCTTTTCTTTCATTTTCCAGATTTGATTGTTTCTGTTTTGATTTTGTTTGGTTTTCTTTTGTTCTTGTTTACCAGGTTTTTACTTTTTATTTCCTGGTTTTAGATTTGAGAAGTTTTTTTTTATTGAGAAAGTTTGTTTTCTTTTTAATTCATATTTGTAAAATTTAATTTCAAAGGAAGAAATGAAGTTGCCACTTGTATATTATGTTGACACTTGTTAATCCATATTATTACTTATTAAACTTTTGTCAAATCTGTTTAAATTGTGTTTAAACCCTTTTGTTAAACTTATTTATAAATTTGTTTTAAATCCTACTTCATTATAAATTACTTAATTTATGTACAAACTATATGCTTTAGCCCTTATTTATAATTTATTTGTAACTTTGTTTAAATTCTTACTTTATTTTAATTTATAAAACATGCATTTTTTTCTTTTGAATTTTAAACTTTAGTTAAAAATGTCTTCATATAAATCCTTTATATTAATTCTATGTATATATACATACAAACCATATTTTATCTTTTTATCGTTTCAAAAGTTACATATATATATAAACCTTTATACATTATTGTTTTATATTTGTATTCATTATTTATATCAATTTAAATAAAAACGATTTTATACTTTTAATAAATAAACACATATTTTTTATATAATAGATTTTAACCTCTTGAAAATTATATTAAATCTAAATCGTAACTTTCAAATCAAAATGCCTTTTTTTAAAATAAAAATAAATTAGTATTAATTGAAACTATAATGTTCTCAAATTCAACTTCTTTTTCAATATATTTATTTTTGGAATTTTAATTCAAATTTCATTATAATCTTTTGTTATATATATATATATATATATATATATATATATATATATATTCGTTCAAAATTTTAAATTAATCCACAATTAAACTTTAAAATCAATGTCCAAATAAACAAATATCTTATTTAATCTTGGAAAAATTAAATTAAAATTCACAAATCTATATCAATTACTAAATTTAATTTTACTCAAAAATCGGGATCGTTACATAAAATCACAACCAAGCTATAAATAATTTTATACAAAAATATTAAACACATATTTGAGTATTTTACCTTCCACATGGTTGAAATGCAAAATAAAATTATTTTCCTAGCAATCAAGCTCGACCCAACTACACAATGAAATTTCAAACTTTTAAACTAAAAACAGAAGATTGTGGAAGATTATTTCACAAACTAAGAAAGGTAGAGATGGTGAAAAACAAAGTTAGGAAATAGGAATGTGCAAATGAAATATAAAATGGAAAGTGCATATAAAAGATGAAGTATAAACTGAGAAATGTATGTATATAAGATGGAATATAAAATAAAAGTAGAAAAGGCTAAAGACCTAAAATCCCTTACTCCATTTTTCAACTCTTCCATCTTTCCCAAGCCACCAAAGTACTAACCATATGAAAATATGTCGGATTTTTGAATAGTCTGTGTACCTTAGTCAATTTTTACACTTAAGGAATTTTTAAATTTCAAATCCATCATTTCATTTAATCTTATAAATGGTTACTTTCAGATATGGGTAGTTCTATATCCGTATTCACATCCAAAATCATTTTCGGATATCAAATATCTACATCCATGGATTCAGACGGATATCGGATAATTTATCTAATCCGCTAACAATCAATAAATTTAGAAATATAAGTAGAAAATTTTGGTTTAGTATAAACTTTTTTCAATCCCCTTGATTAGATAGGTGCGAAAAATAAATAAGAAAAATAATAATATATAGTTTTGAGCCATTAGTTTGCATTAGATTCATCTAATACAAACGATTAGCTTAACAAAAAAGTAAACACATGTCTATCATTGTACTAAAATACACAAAATATTAGTTATAACCTTGACAAATACCGGATGGATAATTTCAAATGCGGATACATTCATATCTACATCCATATCCGTTTATCCGGATATGGGACATTTATCCGCTTTTTGGATACGGATGCGGACGGATTTCAGATATTTTAAGTATCCATTGGCAGACCTAATTTCATATTTAAATTTAAATATATTTTATATTTATTTACTTTTATTATTTATCGTTACATTTCAAAATAAAATGTTTTCACTAAACATTTAAATATTGTTTTAAAGTATAAGCCAACGTATTACAACTTTCTACAACTTGTTGTTTGATAAAAAGTTGAAAATCCAAAAAGAGCGTATCGAACACATTTTTAGTTTTCCATTGAACTACCTATTTATGTGAAAATATTCAAAAATGAATTTTATAACGTTAGTTATTAATTAAAAGAGGGTTATTTAATAATTAAAACCATTAATATTTAATATTCCTAAATCAAAGAGATAAAATTCTTGGTCATTACATTCTTCCTCCTTACAAGAATTTCGACCCAAAAATTTCATCTCAAACAAACAAAGAAGGAACCTAGACAACACAAAAACTTAACTATTTTACTTCCTATAAATATTTATGAAAACATTTTCATAAAATCCGACATAAGTTCGCAAACTTGTATAATACCCCACTACATCCTGAGGGCATATACCACTCTCATTCAAACCTTTTTACTCTGAATTAATTTCCCTTAAGTAAACTTAAGATCCTAATACTGATTTTATTTCAAACCCCTTTTTGTAACGATACTATATATTTTAACCATAAAAAATATGCATATAGCCCGAGTAACCCCAAAATGATACTAAAGAAGTGGCTACTACCAAATAGTATCATACTTACCCTTACCAAGAAGGGTAATACATAAGAGAAGTGCTTACCATATGTAAACATCTCTTTCCCAGTTTAGTTATTTTTAGGCCACTCGAACTAGTTAACATAGAAATACTTTTCTTCTTTTCAAATTCCATTCTGGAACAATACTGCATATATCTCTAAACAAACAGTTTTAATAAAATATCTATTACCAACTTTCTTTAGGTTCATTTGGATTTGAAATCGTTTCGATCGTATAATGATAAAGAGAATAATTTACTAAGTGCACTACAACATTCGCCTAGACAAACGTCCAATTGTCACTTAGAAGATTATTCTGATTATCACAAAACAAATTGAGGCTCATTCCCCAAACTATCCTAAGAAAATATAACTAACTTCAAAATTTTCTTTCTAAAATATTTATACTTGTAGAAACTTCCAAGTAAAATCATTAATACTTTTCTAAAAAATGTTTTTAAATCTCTTTGAAGGCCATGGGATTTGAATCCTTAAAAATCGTTTTATTAAAAAAACACAATTTTATAAATCCAAATTTCACAAATTCATTCTCTATAAAATCATTCCTAAATATTTATTTCAAAATATCGTAACTTTCTTTTAATAACCATCATTTATTAAAACCCAATTTTACCCGACATTACCATCGAATGTTTTATAGTCAAACTATGAAATTAATTCATAGGTTTTAAAAAGAAAAATTGCTGATAAATCAACAATCAATAATCAATGCCCAAAACTGGACGATCATGACTAATCAAACAATAAATGATAATAGCTGGATATTATCATTTCCTAACAAATAAGCAAATCAAAAATAACTATATTAATATTTAAAGATCATTATTTTATATATAAAATATACTCCAAGTTGAAATTATTTCATTTACCAAATTAAAACAATACTATGTCGGTTGGCCTCGTTTAATTGTTTAGAGATTCCTATCAATAACATTATCTGCTCGTATTGAATAGAATACATAAACCACTCATCATATCAATCAAAGTAATATAAAACCTTCTTATAACAAATAAGCACTCTCATATATATACACTTCAACTCATTTTACGGTGTTACTTACGATATCTCTTGTGAGTTTACCCCACCAGGACCAAGGTTCTCGTTTAACATTCAGCTCTAGTACCAACTGTAATGATCCGCATTTTCAACCCTTAGAAGTCGACACTAATAAATCCACGGTATTCACGTGGTGAACATCAAAGTGACGAAAATATAGATTGTTAGGGTGAAAGAAAGAAAAATATATCAGAATCCTACAACATGACGAGTAATATATAATATAGTAATGATCTTTACAAAGAAAAACTGTGACAACATACGTAAATCAGAGCAGACTACTTATCATCGGCCTGGACAGTTATAACAGTCCGTCCTTACAAATGCTGATAAATACAAACAAGTACAAAACATGGAATATAAAATATGTGAATATGTCTTAGAAATACCCAGCTCGTCTCCTGAAGCATCCATCACAAAATCTGGAAATATGCTCGGGCTGACCTGAGCATTATAAAAAATAACACCCAGAATAGTCTGGTAAACCAGTGTGAGAAAACTCAAATCAATCATATGGATTTCTTAATGTTATAAAAATCTTTTAGAAAGAATGGTAACTCATAAGATCACGCCATCTATAAACATGGATGAGGTTTTACCTTTCGTTAACCATATCACTTTTATTATAAAATCCATACTAAAATAATGTTAGGGGTTGAAAACAAATATATAAAATATCTGGAACTGTTACCCATAATTACATTCAACAACACTATTTTACAACTAATATGGTAAGGAATGTATTTGAGAATGGATTTCCAACATGACAGAGTAAGGGACTCCCTTTGATACAGTACACCTTAAGATAAAATATACCCAAGGGTCGTACATGGACCCCTGCCAAGATAGAGCCGGCTACCCTTTAACACGACATACCGGATTAAATCATCCCTCGGACATTAAGGCTGCAAACAATGCCTTATGGTCACCCTGCACGAACACCAAAATATATAGAACCAAATCTAGATCAAGGATTGATGCTCTTAATGGTAGCTCCTCTCTACAGGCATCCCCTGTTTTAGCCATTACCGTGTTGTGTGGCTTATAAGGTTATGCTTTTACCTTTTCCTTTCAGCGATTTTCACTTGGAATGCTAACACTGTCCTCTAGGCAATGATGCGATTTAGCATTCATTCAGGATATGAACAAACCAAAGGCACTACTTCTGCTACATCTATTTTGGAATCACCTTTGGTTAAAGTATTAAATGATGGGGTCTGCCTTTATTATGGTATTAAACGACCGAAATTTTCCTATTCTCCAATAAATAGTATTAAGTGGCTTGGGTATTATCTCTTGCATCGCTAGTAAAGTATAACATGGGATTTTGGAGACCTTCTTCATTCCTTAAAAAGAAGTATTAAATGATTTTAATGGTTTTATGTCCATAGACATATTCTAATTTTTAAATATATTGCCTAAGTACTAAAAGGTAAGACTCAAGGTTTTTATTTACCAGATACTTGTTTTGAATCCCTCCTTATTACAACACAGGTTAAAGGACGTTGATGTGGCGAAGTTGACACTTAGAGACGGAGGTGGTTTGTTTTTGGCAGTATTTATCATTTTCACTTGCTTTTATGTGTACCTATGTGTAACGACCCATCTTTCCGAACCCCAGAAGTCAACATTAATACATTCATGGTATTAACATGCTGAACGATTAAGTACCGAAAAGGCGGATTGTTAAGGAAAAGAAAGGAGATAGAAGATAGAAGAACTAGGAACAAACATGGAATCTCACAATGCAACAAACTAATTTATAACATAATCAAGTCTTTACAAAATCCGAGACCCTCTTTTTTTACCCATATACGTATCAGAGTTGGACAATTATAATACTTGTCCTTACAATAGCAAACAAACTACACATAACACATACACAATGGAAGATCCCAAATACAAGATTATGTCCTAGGCCTCCAACTCGATTCCATAGCTTCAATGCATCTAAAGCTAACCTGACAAACATGCTCGGTCTGACCTGAGCATTATAAGGAAATAACACCCAGGTCAGTCTGGTAAATCGGCGTGAGTAAACTCAAATCATAAAAAATCTTTATTGATTTATTAATTTGAAAAATACTTTGAAAACAAAGTATCTCGTAAGACCTCGCCGTACATAAACATGGATGGGTTTTTACCTTACGATAACCAAAACACTTTTATAGAAAATCCAGTGATATTATAATAATGTCTAAGGGTTCAAAGTAAAATATTAAAATTGTTGGAATGCTTGCATCTCACGTTCCAACATATTTGGTATACAACTAAACCTATAAAGCTCTTATTGGAGAATGGATTCCAACTAATGACTGGGCTACTGGGGTACTGCCCATCACATTACACCTCTAGAACAATGTGCCGAGATCATACCTAACGCCCCTTGCCAACGCAGGACCGACCTACCCATTGCTGGATAGTACCGAATATGTCATCACCCTAGTTGTTCCCAACCACTTTACTGAGCTCATATGCAAACTAAAACTGGAAATATGAATGGTCATCTAGAAAGGCGATGACATACCCTAATGGGTGCAACCTACATAACCCTGCTGCTTCTCGCCTCTTATAGTCATTCCCAGTTGATGATACTTGAGGCTACGATTACTTTTCAAGAACATTTACACTTAGAATGTTCATTGCCCTCCAACAACAATGTGTTGATGGGATTAATCCATACAAGTCCGTCCGGGATATGAACGAAACCGAAGGCATTATTCCTGCAACATCCATTTTGGAATTACCCTCAAGATCAGTAGCGATTAGCCCTTGAAATTCACCTCTCCATCTTTGATTCCATACTCTTCACGATGTCTTCGTTTCGCAATGCTTGAGTTGGATCAAAGTGGTTTTTGGATAACATGTCCAATCCCGGTCTCTTCGAAAATACTTCTGATAATTTCCGGTAAAATCAACCCCGGTTCTTTAGGAAATAAATAGACAAATGATAAGAGCGAAGTTCACCTCCTAACCATTAGTGGATAGATTTCTGTAATATTCATCCTAGAAGAACGAAATGTGTTTATACATATAGTATAACACCTTCGACCGTAAATACCATATAATACTCGTGTTTCTCCTAGATATTTCCAAAGTAACGTTTTGGATCCAATTTTGATAGTCGGTTATTTAACTATCAAATAAACAAACATTCAATCTTGATTTAATTTCTATATGGGATCCACTAAGCCTTTACCAATTCTCTTTGATTAATAAAACCACTTTATAAAATCAATTCACAAGTTCTTTTGAAAACACTATTCCCAAACCCCTTAAATTTCCTTTATACTTGGAAACATTTATATACTTATCCAAACGGTATAAATATATTACCAAAACATTTTACTTTTCATGCCTTGAAACAAAATCATATACTTATCTTATCAGTATAAGTATATTTACAAACTTTTCAAAGTTTCATCATTCCAAATCCCATATTAAATAACCAAACATTTCTTCCAAATAAAACATTCCGCTTATCCTTTATCAAAATTCCTATTTTAACAGCTCATCTCATATTTCAATTAACTTATAACTATCAAAATTAAGTTATAACCCACTTTTATAAACCTTTAAGTTAATTTATAAACCTCTTTCCAATTCTCTAAAATGATTTATAAACCTTTTTCCTATTTTTAAAACTCTTTATATAAACCTTTCTATACCCCTTTATAAAATATCCTTTATAAATATCATTTGCAAAACATCAGTTGTAAAACACCTTAATTACCCTTTTCGTTAGAAAAAACCCCTTCTATAAACAAGTTATCCTTTATAAATACCTTTATAAGAATATATAACTTGAAAAACCATCTATAAAACTTTAGCCTCAAACTGATTAAAGAATTAAAGTAAATTCAAACCATACTTTATAAATTCCAAATGAGGCTTAGCAGTCCCAATGATACTAATTTAAGTTAGCATTTAATTTTAACTCAATCCCCAAATCACATAACAATTATTTACCTAAGCCACCATATATGTAAATGCATGGAGTAACACGTTAATATAACTAATTAGCATATACAAGTCCAAATAACAAAATAACAAGATGGTGATTTATCCTGCTAAATAGATATCCAAACAATTAAATCAGTTTATAGTAGAACGGGAATTTATTTTGCTTAACACATGCCCACACAACCAAATCACTTACACTATAGCGTAATGGTGTTTTGTTCTGCTAATGGATGTCATTTAGTTCTCCTAATCATATGGGTTACAAAAGGGTCCGGACAAGAGATCCTTTGATATGGAATCGATTTACTTTGAAAAAGAAAATTGATTAAAGCACATTATGTTTAGTTTAAAATCACATTGAAAAGTAAATCTATACTTAATTAGCTTAAACCCTAACTAAACCTTAATTAATCTAATTTAAATCAAGACAAAATCATAATTAAACTCTAATTAGGCTTAATGAAATTAATTAGGTACTAATTAACTTCATAATGCAACTTGGTTAAGGTTAAACCAAATTGTTTAAGAGTTAAACCCAAATTAATTAAATATTAATTAAATAATCCATTAATTACTTAATAATTAATTAACCATTAATCTTAATTAAATAATTATTAATCACTTAATTACTTCTTAACCCAATTAATCACTAAATAAAACTTTGTAAATCAATTAATAGTCATTAACTTAATTTAAGTGATGATTAACCTCTAATCACCTTCTTAATTACCAATTAGGTGCTAATTCCATTTTAATTAACTAATTAATTAATTATATTACAACTTAATACTAATTAAGTTTGAAAACACTCCGTATACTAATTCCAAAATAAGACAAATTTGATATAGAAATTCAAACCTTTACCGAACTACATCCATAGCGACTGTCGCTATGAGTGTAGTTTGCTTTAACCCACCTTCAAGCGAAGCCACTTTAATAAAAACATACTATTTCATGATTGAAACATATCCTAGTAAATTTTCACACTTTAAAATCAATTGCGCAAACTTTAACCAAAATCTAAATTTAAACTCCTGAAACGAGTTTGATTTTATATCCGACCTCAAATCCATCGCGACTACATACAAAGTTTCAACTTTGTTTTCAACCCATCATGACTATAGTCAAGTTCATCATCAACTCTTTATATTTACACATCACATTCATACAATAAATTGTATACATATACCGATATATATATACACGCACACACACATATACACAATTACTAACTTTGCAGAAACACATCCATTCGGGTGCAAACACCAACCCATACATTAATACTTATCATCACATTTCAAGCATGCCAAGATCCAACATATATATAACACACATTTAGTTAAGGAAGTTCTTTTCAAAAGATCAAGAATTTAATCATTGAAAGCTATCCAAACTCTCGCTAAACTAGAGTATGACATAGTACTTCCATTCCTAACGAAAAAGATGAAGACTTGAATCCTATATGTACTAGGTAGGCTAGGCTATGGATGAACAAGGAAGTGATACATGTTTTGGTAATGTACAACGAGTTCGGATAAACATTGATTTCTCAATAATAAACCCGAAAATAGATCATTTTGCAACTAATTTTTAGGGTATCTAATCATGGAATTTCAAAAAGCACTCAAAGAGAAAGTTATTGGAATTTCTTTTCTCTATCATTTCAAATAAAGAATCACTCATTTATGATTAGTTTTGAAGAAGTTATGATCAAAAGAAGAAGGATAATTTTAGGACTTGAAATTCTAGGTGAAAAATTGCTTTGCAAAGATTGGGTATTTTGACATAGCAAGGATAGAAATTTAAAAACATAGTCAACAAGAATATTGTAGTCCTTAAATTTTTACGCGGTTTCAAGAAAAGTAAAACTCCATTTGTGTAACGACCCGCCTTTTTGGACAGTTTAAACCGACGATCAAATACACATGTCGATTCCAAACCATTGAAAAGGGCAGATAGTTATTGGGGTAAATAAGAAAAGAAAAGAAAAGAAATAAAGGAAATGAAACAACACAAAATCTCGCAGCGGAACGATAAAATATAATAGTCAAATAAACAGTTCATGAAGCTGTCTACTATACTTTGACAATTATTATACAACATTTATCAGAGTTTATACGTATACAACAGAACAATTAAATAATGCAGCAGATAACATGATGCAAGGGTAATAATAGTAATAGTATACCAAATCTTCGTCTTCGTCCTCCAGAATAGATCTTCAAAAAATCTGAAAACTCAGGACTGACCCGAGCGTAATGAAAAGACAAAACACTCGAGTCAGGACTAAAATATCCTTATGAAAGTGAAATCAATCGTAAATAAATATGAGTGTAACGGCGTCAGAGATGTTTACGGGGTTTGACATCTCCTATCCAGTGTCAACGTGCGTGCAATAACTCAAGAGATGTTATGGGATTTTCCAGCTCTCAAGGATCCGTGAAACTATCTACTATGTAGTAATATACGCTAAGTAGATAATGCCTATCAGTAATATAAAGTATCAAAATAGCGTTAAGACGTTACCATAATCCCCCTTAACACATTTTATATTCCCAAAAGCATATACAAGACCGTAGTTTCCCCAAAACCGGAAGTCACCAGAGGGCAATCCATATACTCAAGGTACAAATCAAAACGTAGTGGTCGCGAATAGGATAATCAGTATGACAAGGTACATGAGGCGATACCAACTAGGATACTAGTAGTTGCGTGATCCGGACTGATGTTGGGCATAGCCAGCAGCCACCCCAACACCGCGAAACAACACTCCCAAATCAAGGGGTGCACCCAAATCGAATCACAAATGTAATAGAAATGGTACCGAAGAAGCGTGTCCGCTAGAGGTGGCGAACCTCAATGGCCCGGCGCGGCTCCTGTTTTAGTCGTGTCAGGGGTCATCCAATATCGTTCTCTTTCTTCAGTCAACACGTTCACCAAACCATCCACTTCATTCTGGATCAACACTCCGCGTATACAAGTTATTAAAGTGGTTTTCGGTATCGACATAGAGTATGTCCATTCCGATCCCGGTCTCTTTAATAACTACGTATTATTACACCGTTGGCTCTTTTACATTTCAAAACGATTCATAATTGATATCAAAATATCATATTCGCTTCAAAAACAAATCCATTTCAAATATCATCGTATCTATTCAAATGTAAGATTTCGTTCAAAAATCGTTTTTCGCATTAACATCTCATTCCGATTTCAAAATCATTTCGAATTTCAATTTAGGTTGCAACTTCATCTAACTCAGTCCGTATTTAAATCCAATATTTAAATATAAACATTCCACTTTATTGACCAGCTTAGAATTTTAGAAAATAGTTTTAAGTAGTTTAAAAGTAGTTTTAATTAATTAAATTAGTTAAAATACTTTAAAATCTTAAAACGGATTTGAAATAGATAAATTTAGTTTAAAATAATTTAAATTGGGTTAAGTAGATTTAAAATAGATTAAAATAGTTTAAATATTCAAAATGGTTTATATAACCGAGTAATTTGGAAAACAAAATAAATCAGCTTCAAAACCAATCCATTCCAATTACAACTTCCCAATTCAAATCAATTTCAACTTTTACTTTCTATCGATTCAATTTCGATTTCGATTCAATAAGCGTCAACTTTGACTTCAAACTTATTCAATGTTTTTTTTTATTCTCTTTCCATTAATTCAATTTCAATTTTATATTCACTTTCGATTAATCCAATTTCAATTTTATATTCACTTTCGATTAATTCAATTTCAATTTTTATATTCACTTTCAATTAATTCAATTTCAATTTATATCGATTTGGAGCTTGATTTTCAAAATATCAATTTATAACACTTGACAAATTATCCTTCAATATTCAAATTTAAATCCAAATTTCAAATATGATTCAATTCCAAGCTCGCTTTCAAAATATCATTTTTACATCACTTTTACTTGGTAATATTCAAAGCTCGAATTAAAGTTAAATCTTTAAACAAATCAATTTTCGAAATTCAATCAAATCCTAATTTTTTTAAATTTCAAAGTCTCGACTTATATTATTTAACAATTTCCTTTAACCAAAATTTATTTCAACATTCCAAACTCAATTTTTCGATAAATTCGATTTCTATTTATAACTTTTAAATCAAAACATTCAAATAAATTTCAAATCGACGATATTAAAAATTATTAATTTAGCCAATTCGGTGTCCGTATATAATTTTCTATCCTATGGCCAAGTAATTATTTATTTCAATTAAATGTCAGGGATGAATATATATCACTTAAACCAATCACAGTGTCATATGTATGCATAACAGTATATATAAGCAAATAAACATCCAAACATTTAAATATCAACCAATAACATCCATCAAAATACATCATCCAATAGACAATACAATTCATGGAAGTTTCATAGTTATAAATGTCAGGTAATTTAATCGCAATTCAATTTCAATTTCAATTTAAATTTAACTGTCAATTTAATTTCAACGGTTAATTCAAGTAACAATCTATATGACAATTAAATTTTATCAAACAATGACAAATAAAAATCATAACACTTCATAATGTCAATTTAACTAGCATAAAGATATTTAGTACGTTGTGAGCGTTATAAAACACTCACCTTGATTTCAATGCAGCTCCAACGTTTTATTTCGAATAAAATTAAACGAGCGTTTAATTTTACCCGAAATTTTCACTAGCTCCAAACGATTCCAATCCAGCTCCAAAGCGTAGTGCTCGACAAAATGAAGCCAACGCAATTCGTTTCGTCCGATTCCGACCTCGTATGACAAAGTTATGACAGTTTAAAGTTTATTCGAATTATAACATAATAAATTTACAATTTATATTTTCTTTTTATACCTAGCCATATCTGGACCGTCCATTTTCTCCCACTACAGATCTGGCCGCACCTTCATGCTTCTCCCCCTTCGTTCCATACGTGAATAACTCACGTACATGAACCCATAGGCCGCCGAACTTCCATCAATTAACGCGACGAACCCGAGCAACTTGAAGACGATCAGGTTACACCACTTCGAAGCCACCGCCTTACTCCACCTTCACCCCAAATAGCTCCAAGCTCGACCTCATCCTCTGCCTTGAATTGCATGGAAAATGCAGCGACTTTGAACGCGATTTCCCGTCGATTCGTGACTCCGTTTCCGATCTCCACCGTTGGACAGCTAGATCTTGATGCCCTCTACAACTTTGTAGTTGAGAGTTTTTGCTAATTGTTGATGGATTGAGAGGAAAATGAGGAAGAAGTTTCGAAATTTTCTGGCCATTGAAATGAAAGTGGCAGCTAAGGGCTGAAACCCTAGGGTTTATGTAAAACAAAGAAAGTGGGGGTCCTTTTATAGAAAATCGCCAAAACACTATTCATCGAAAATTTTCCGAACTCCAAACGAAGCGTGTCGGCTGGCGTTTCTAGGGTTTACCCCACGTTCCGGACACAATGGAACAGGTTTCGGAAGCTAATTCGATCGTATGTGTGAGTTACGGCAATAAACGATCGATTTGAAATTAAATCGGGTAATCAAATTTCTGTGCGTTTGGGCTCGCCCCGGACAAACAGTAAATCCGATTGACTCGAAATTTGAAGCCTTACAATAATATGACATTACGGATCCGATGAAACTTGTTTCGTCGAAATCCGAGACCGTTTGAAAAATGACTATTTTAACTCGTCAAATTAATATTAAAACAATTTCGATGCGTTTCAAGCTGCCACGGTCAAACGAAAACTACGATTGCTACGAAAATTGAAATCCGGTAATAACAAACTATTACGGATCTAATGGAGCTAGTTTCGTCCAATTCCGAGACTGTTCGAAAATTGGCTATTTTCCAGTCGAAAATTAAATATTAAAATATTCAATTTTCACAAATAGATTTTAAATTCAGTTTTAAAAGTTCTATAACATCACTATAACTCCAATATGATAAAATAAAATTTTATAAATCATTTTTAATCATATTAAACCCGTTATTCAATTATCCAATAATTTCAATTTTAAAATCTTATTAACTCTATTATAATCCCGATATAACTTACATTCACTTTGAAAACCAATTTGAATCATATTAAATCAAATTTCAATTATTCACTCTATTTTCAAATATTAAATTTCAATATCAAATTAATCGTATCAAATTCGGAATTTAATTATTCAAACATTTGTAATATTAAATTTAAACAAATTGATTATTCTTAAATCACTATCTTTTGAAATATTCAAACGAACTTAAAATTTAACTTTTGAAACGAATTAAGATTATAGAACAACCATTTCCATTATACGGTTATTCAATTCCCATTATTAAATTATTCCATAAATTCCAAATATTAAATTTAAACAATTTAATTGTTCAATATTTGACGGATTTCAATATTGGATTTTTAAATAAAATTTCATTACCAGTCGATTTACTATATTACATCAAATGAATTCTACATTATTATTAATCAACAGCTAGAGATAATGCACTCAACTAATATATGAACTTTCATTTCATTTTCAATTTGTTCACAAATTCAATTCGACTAACTAAATGAATAGGTAACTTAAATAATTATCACCGTTAACTGTTAATTACTTATAAGTTTATTATTTACAAACAAGCGTCACAATTACCTATACAATACAAATTCATTCAATTACCTTTGACTACATATCATTTCGATTGATTTGGGATTTTATTAAATTCATAAAAAATTAACTTAGATAGAATCTTGTTGCATTTCATTCTAGTTATTATTATTCCAAACGACCTACAATTTTTTTTCTAACACTAAATCACGAAATCTTATTATATTAGCTATTTTAATTATCGAAAATTTACGGGTCGTTACAATTTGATTTATAAATAAGGAAGAAATGGTTGCAAGAAGGAGGATGAAAAATGGAGAAACACATGGCTATTTATAGGAAAATTTCCTATGCCATCATTATATCTAGTCACGTCACAAATCTTTTATAATATACACACACACACACATGTAATTATGTTTAGTCACATTACTTTATATATATAATTATTATGTTTAATCACATCACTTTCTTTTATATATACACACACACACACACATATAATTATTATGTTTAGTCACATCACTTTCTTTATATATGTCGGTTTAATTATTAATTAACTAAGATGTGACAAGAGATAATTATGGTTAATGATTACAAATCTAAGACGTGGCAATACTTAATATATTTATATGTTTATTATTTTTAAAACTATGTCTTGTCACATCACTTACTAATCCAAATTAATATAAGATAATTTATTTCTACGTGCATTATTATCTAGTTAGTTAACTTCTATATATATGTACATATAGTGCATAAAGACGAACATCGTTCCCGACAACTTTCCACTGTCGAAAGGTCGAAATTCTGAAAAATGTTCTTCCATATCTTCTGTTTTTCTACGAACTATCTAATTTTGTAAACAAATTTTCAAATGATTCCACCATCATTATTAATTAATTAAAGTGAGTTTATTTTCATTATAAAACCTATATATTGAATATTTAAAATTAATTAAATATTCACTAATCAAATTAGTGTAATTACGGATCGTTACATTCTTCCCCCCTTAAAATAATTTCGTCCCCGAAATTACACCTTGACCTGTCCCAGAAAACACTTAATACTATACATCAGCTCTTATGATGTACATAGATCATTCTTATGCAAAATCTGGTTCGATCAACTCGAATACATAACTTTTCTTTCGAACTAGTATCACTCGCCCAATTCCCTAATGCGGGCTCCTATCAGGCTCCTTGATTTGGAACCTCTATTCTCCTTACAGAGTTGTAACTATGACAGAAAACTTTGGTCCCACGCCAAGAACCCTTATAAATTGCTTGTCGTCAAAATTGGAGCAATAGATCCTTATTTGGAATGGTGCAAACACCTCAAACTCATGTACTTGAATCTTAGATCAAAACTATATAAAAAGGAGAAATGATCTATGTCCACCCTATACACTTGCAAATTAGTTCTCCCTAGTACCAATTTAATTCCACTAAATCATTTATGAAAACATTTCATAAACCACTGGTTCAACTTGGATAATATTCCACTACAGTCTAAGAGTACAAACTTCTATTTGATTCCACTATTTCATTTTCATTTGCTTCCCTAAGGAAATTTAAGATCCAAATACCTGGCTTTTATTTTCAAAAACTTTTTGAAATGGAACTCTACACTTTAAATCATACAATATATGGATATAGCCCGAGTAACTCCAAAATGATACTAAGGAACTGGGTACTGCCAAACAATATTATACATTCCCTTACCAAGAAGGGTAATACTCAAGAGAATTGTTCACCATCTGAACACATTTCTTCCTAAATTTGAAGTTATTTCTGAGTCACTCGAACTAGGTAACTTAAAATATTCTTTTTATTTTAAAATATCATTTTTGGAACAATACTTTACATTTTCCAACAAAACATCTATTTCCAACTTACTTTGGGTTCATTCGGGATGAGCTTGTTTCGACTGTACAATGATAAAGAGAATAATTTACTAAGTGCACTACAACGTTCGCCTAGGCAAACATCTGATCATTACTTAGAAGATTATTCCGATCATCACAAAAAAATCAAAACTTGTTCCCCATACTAATCCAAAGATAACACTTCTTACCTACAACTTTTATTTCCAAAAATTAATACTTAAACCAAATTGGTTTCAAATATTATTATTATTATTTTTTCCAAAATCTTGAAAATCATTTTTCCAAAAGCACCGGGATATAGGTTCTCAAGTGTTCAACCTAAATTCTTCCAACTTAAGTGACACATTTTTATAAACCCATTTTCTAAATTGCTTCTATTCAAGTATTTTAAATATTTATCTCAAAATATTCTAACTTTTTAATCAAATTCTACCTCAACGTTAACATTGAACGCCCTATAGTCAAACTGTGAAACTTAATTCACAAGGTGTTCATTGCCATATTTTTCCCAATATATCTACCAAACCCATATCTTAAAAAGGAAACACAAACCATAGTCAATGCTAAACTGGGTGTACATGACTAAACAAGCCTTAAATGATAATAACAACATATTATTATCTCCTAATACCTTAACCAATTGTACAATTCTATTTTGAAAATCATTCTTTTTTATATATACAATATATTATGGTTAAAATTATTTCATTTACCTAATTTCAAAATAATATTGTGTTGATTAAACTTGTTTTAGTGTTTAGGAAATCCCTATCGATAACATTGGCCAAACGCATCGACCAGAAGTCTTAAACCACTCAATAGATCAAACCACAAAATATAAAATGTTTTTATATCACTAACAAGTATGCACTCTCATATATATACACTCAAACTCTTTCTAGGGTGTCACTTACTCTATCTCAAATGAGTTAAGCCCACCAAAGCCAAGGTTCTCGGTTAACCTTCGGTTCTGATACTATGTTGTAACGATCCATCTTTTCAAACATCAAAAGTCGACACTAATACACCATGGTATTAACATGCCAAATAGTACCAGAAAGACAGATTTTTAGAGGAAAGAAAGGAGATAGAAGATAGAAGAACTAGGAACAAACATGAAATCTCACAACGGAACGAAATAATATATAATATAATCAAATCTTTACAAAATCTGAGAACCTCTTTTTTACACACACACAGATATATATATATATATATATATATATATAAGAGTTGGACAGTTGTAACACCTGTCCTTACAACAGCAAACAAACTACACATAACACATACACAACAAAAGATATCCAAAATACGGGAGTACATCTTGGGACTCCAACTTAACTCCATAGCACCAACGCATCTAAAGCTAACCTGACAACATGCTCGGTCTGACCCAAGCATTATAAGGAAATAACACCCATGTCAGTCTGGTAAACCATCATGAGTAAACTTAACTCATATGAAAACTTTGTTGATTTATTGTTAGCGCCAAAATTAGTCACTAACACCCAAATGAAAGGGAAAGCACCACCTAACAGTCACAGACAATAGATAGAATGTATGTAGAGAGTAATAATATGAAGAACGGTCAAAATTAAAATGAAAGCAGTAGAGGACAACAGATTTTTAGTGGTTCAGCTAACTCCGGCCTACGTCCACTCCAGAACTTTTCTTTTTATTGATGTTAGAATCAATTACAGTTACAACACTACAGAGTAGTCCTAGCCTTAGAAAATAGAAAACCAAAAAGCCGAAAGAAGATCCCTTTTCTGAAGCCTTACATGTTGTATTTATAGACGAAAACAGGTAGTTGGGCTTCTCATGTGATACAGGCCCATTAAGACTTCAGTCGAGTTCACACCCTTCACCCCAACCGACCCCAAGTCCTCTGTAGGCCAACCTGAAGCAACCATGGTACTGCCTCGAAGTGATATGCTCAGCGACTCGAAGTAACATGATCCACCTTCGAGTGCTGAACCACCCAAATGCCGAGCCAGCATCAAGTGCCGAACCACCCAAATTCCGAGCCACCATCGAGTGCCAAACGACCCCGGCCGAGCGATAATGCCGAGCGACCCTGACCTCTTCTGTAATGCCGAGCGACCCACGATGCCGAGCGGCCCACGATGCCGAGCGAGTCACGATGCTGAGCGACCCACGGTGCCGAGCGACCCATGATGCCGAGCCGTCTCTCCGATGCCGAGCGGCCCCTCCAATGACGAGCCGCCTCTCTAGTGCCGACGGCCTCTCTAATGCCGAGCCATGCATATCGAACCATTCCTAACTGATCATCTATCCAACCGGCTCCAACTAATCGTATTCTAGTTTTGAAAAATGAACAGTCGATTTGGTTAAACCCGCCTGTCCGTGGCCTTGTAAAAAGGCGGATTAACATTTTTCCCCCAAAACATGGCTTGCTACTGGAAGGTGTGTTTCGAATAGCTTCGAATCCAATATTGTGAGTCCCTATTTTATTAATAACTATAGTACACTTGATCAAGTTCGTGTCAGTTCAAAGCCGAATCGGTATTCATTTCCATGTAGAAGTCAGGAATTAAATTCTGCAGCCTCTCTGGACTACTGATGGTCACTTTGGAGCCTTGCCAAGTCCATTCCAAACTCGACGGTCGAATAGAAAGATCCTATTGCACTCCTACGTTGCTTTCTATCCCTTGAACTCTGACCCTAGCGAGGACATATAGCGATGCCTTGGTCATCCTAGACCAATCATAGCCTCTCCGGGCTCTTACTGGATCCCATTTTGTCACTCTCCGGTAAAGGGGAAACAACGTTGAGTGAGCCGATCATGTCGCTCTCCGGCGTAGCAGGGTCACACCCTGCACTTCGGTTTAGTGTCCCTGAAAGTTAAGCGATACCCTGGTCCTCCTGGACCGATATCAGCCTCTTCGGGATCTTACTGGATCACATCATGTCACTCTTCGGTGAAGAGAAAACAGCATTGAATGAGCCGATCCCGTTGCTCTCCGGCAAAGCAGCATCGCTCCCTGCACTCCAGTTCAGTGTCCCTGAATGTTAAGCGATGTCATGATCCTCCTGGACCGATGTCAGCCTCTCCGGGCTCTTACTGGATCCCATCCTATCACTCTCCGGTGAAGGGGAAACAATGTTAAGTGAGCCGATCCTGTCGCTTTCCGACGAAGCAGCGTCACTCCTTGCACTCCGGTTCAGTGTTCTTGAACATTAAGCAATCTCATGGTCCTCCTGGACCGATGTCAGCCTCTTCGTGCTCTTACCGGATCCCATCCTGTCACTCTCCGGTGAAGGGAAATAGCATTGAGTGAGCCGATCCTGTCGCTTTCAGGCGAAGTAGCGTTTCTCCTTGCACTCCGGTTCAGTGTCCCTGAACATTAAGCGATGTCATGGTCCTCCTGGACCGATGTTAGCCTCTTCGGGCTCTTATCGAACCCTGACCCAATCACTCTCCGGTGAATGGGGAACGACGTTAAGTGAGTTGATCCTATCGCTCTCTGGTGAAGCAACTCACTTCTTGCACTTCGGACCCCGTCTCTCCGGGTAGGGTCATAAAGAGATTAATTTCAAATTGACTTCTAATATTCATCCTTTAACTCTCTAGTCAAAGGTTTACTTTTTGAAATTCAAGTTCATTTATTAAATTCAAATTCTAAATGTCCAATGATAAACAAAGGAAAAATCTTGATACTGCCTCTTCGAGCAGAGCGGTCCATCACCATTTCAGAGCATGCCTGGGGTTCTCTCCGATCCCATACATGTGTAAGTGGAATAGCCATGTTATTTTGAAATCAAATCTAAGAAATTTAAATGATCGACCTAAGTTCAAGTCCTGAACTTGGCCCTTGCCATCATGATTAATTGATGACGAGTCATGATCCCGATCCGGGATTAGTTCTGTTATGTGGAGGCGGCAGTTGCTCAGGACCTGCGGCCGCTGTCTGATTTCTCACGTACTGTGGCAATCTACCATTTCTAACATGCTCTTCCACCTCATCCTTCAAATGGCGGCATTCGTCAGTAGCATGCCCTTCTAGCTCATGGAATAGGAAATATTTTCCACTTCTACGTTCCTGTTCCGTGGGATCTCTCCTGGGTGGTTTCTGACAGGGGAGGTGCCCCCAAGTTTCCGTGTAAATCCATCCAGTTTGCCGTCAATTCAGCGTATTGTTTGAATTTGCATTCTCAGAATTTCTTCCGTTTGTCAGGACCATTTTATCTGTCATCCTGTTTCCGCTTTCCCTTGTCTATTCCAGCCTGTTCCTTAGAGGTTCCTTCGCCTTGCATGCTTCTCGCCTTTCAGCGCGTGAATCCTCTATCCAAATGAACCTTTTAGCTTCATTATAGAATTCTCCAAGGTCTTGTGGTGGATCTCTTGCCAAAGAATCCTTAAACTCTATGCCTTCCGCAACCCCGGCTACCGCCGCCCATCAAAATCATCGATGGATCCCGGCAATCTGCTAAAGTCATCGTTGCATGAATCGCAATAGAAAATCTCTTATGGACTCTCCTGTCCTCTGCTTCATTGAAGCTAAGGTCATCACACTCTTGGGTCGCGTCACGTAGACCTTAAACTGTCTCATGAAGGATTGCACTAGCTCACCCCATGTTCTGATTGATCCATTCTCTAGTCGCCTGAACCAAAGTGCAACCAAGTATGTTAGATATAGAGGGAAGCATCATGCCATCACTTCCTCGGATGCCCCCAGCACTTCCATATGCTTGATATATCTGGTAATATGTATGGTTGGGTCTGATTTTCCATCATAAGGATCCAACGCATGTAACTTGAACTTTGGAGGATTCCTTGCATTTATGATATTTGGAGTGAACGGACTCCAACTAACTTCCTCTAAGCCTCCGCTTGACAATCCTCCACTCATAATCCTTCTTATTAATCCAGCCATCTGCTTGTCTCCATCTGGAAGCAGTCCCCTGTTTGCATCTCAACCTTGCCCCCATGTCCTAGGGGGTGCTCGGGTAGTACTCTTCATGTTGGTCATTTACGTTCACGTTGGTTCCTGCTTGCTGAGCTTCATTCACCGCTCTCCCAGTGTCCAATCTTGAAGGTCGGCCCCTGAGCCTTTGTTGTTTTCCTTCAATCCCTCCAGCCTAGTTCTGGTGTTGACCTCTAGATACTTCTACAGCTCTGGTTCCTTGTTCTGCAATGCCAATAGCCGCGGTTGGTCCATTCCCTTGACTTTGTGCTCCAGCATGTCCAACCTGTTGGAGCAGATTCTATATCACGTCTTCCTGCCTTTTCAGCATCGTCTCCGTCTCGTCCCAAGTGATATAGATGGATGCTTGACCTACTCCAGCTCCAGAGGAGATCTCCTGACTTCTCTCCTGATTGCTTCTTTCCGTCACTTGCTTTCTTGTTGATGGCCTAGCCATTGCTTTCTAGAATCCAAGTTCCTAGCTCCAAAATCCCTGAGTTCAACTCACGATGAAAGCACCAAAATGTTAGCGTCAAAATTGGTCACTAACACCCAAATGTAAAGGAAAGCACCAACTAACAGTCACAGATAACAGGTAGAATGTATGTAGAGGGTAATAATATGAAGACAGTCAAAATTAAAATGAAAGCAGTAGAGGACAACAGATTTATAGTGGTTTGGCTAACTTCGGCCTACGTCCACTCTAGAAGTTTTCCTTTTATTGATGTTAGAATAAATTACAGTTACAACACTGCAGAGTAGTCCTAGCCTTAGAAAATAGAAAACCAAAGAGCCAAAAGAAGATCCCTTTTCTGAAGCCTTACACGATGTATTTATAGGCGAAACCAGGTAGTTGGGCTTCTCATGTGATATAGGCCCATTAAGACTTCGGTCGAGTTCGCTCCCTTCACCTCAACCGACCACAAGTCCTCTATAGGCCAACCTGAAGTAACCATGGTACTGCCCCGAAGCAATATGCTTAGTGGCTCGAAGTAACATGATCCACCTTTGAGTGCTGAACCACCCAAATGCCGAGCCACCATCGAGTGCCGAACCACCCAAATACCGAGCCACCATCGAGTGTCGAACGACCCTGACTGAGCGACAATGCCGAGCGACCCTGACCTCTTCTTTAATGCCAAGCGACCTACGATGCCGAGTGACCCGCGATGCCAAGCGACCCGCGATGCCGAGCGACCCGCGATGCCGAGCGACCCATGATGCCGAGCCGCCTCCTCGATGCCGAGCGGCCCCTCCAATGCCGAGCCGCCTCTCTAGTGTCGAATCGCCTCTCTAGTGTCGAGCGGCCTCTCTAATGCTGAACCGCCTCTCCAATGCCGAGCCATGCATATTGAACCATTCCTAACTGAGCGTCTATCCACCCAGCTGGCTCCAACCAATCGTATTCCAGTTTTGACAAATAAACAGTCGATTTGGTTAAACCCCCCTGTCTGTGGCCTTGTAAAAAGGCTGGTTAACATTTATTAACTTGAAAAATCCTTTATCAAAGGAATCTTATAAGACCTCGTCACACGTAAGTATGGACGGGTTTTTACCTTACGATAATGAAAACACTTTTATAGAAAATCTTGTGATATTATAATAATGTCTAAGGGTTCAAAGTAAAATATTAAAATAGTTGGAATTTTCGCAACTCAGTTCCAACATATTTGTTATACAACTAAAACCGTAAAGCTTATATTGAAGAATAAATTCCAACTAATGACTGGGCTATTGGGTACTGCCAGTCACAGTACAACTCTAGAAAAATGTGTCGTGATCGTACCTAACGACCCCTGCCAACACTGGACCGGCCTACCCCTTGTTGGATAGTACCGAATATGTCATCACTCTGGTTGTTCCCAACCATTTTACTGAGCTCATATGCACAACTAAATCTGGAAATATAAATGGTCATCTAGAAAGGCGATGACTTACCCTAATGGGTGTGACCCACATAGCCTGCTGCATCTCCCCTATTTTAGTCATTCCCGGTTGACGAGGCTTGAGGCTACGATTACCTTTCAAGAACGTTTACACTTAGAATCCTTATTGCCCTCCATTGATAATGTATTGATAGCATTCATCCATACAAGTCCATCCTAGGTCTGAATGAAAAAGAGGGCACTATTCTTACTACATCCATTTTGGAATCATCCTCCGGATTAGTAGCGATTAGCCCATGCACTTCACCTCTCTATCTTCCATTCCATACTCTTCACGATGTCTTCATTTCGCAATGCTTGAGGTGGATCGAAGTGGTTTTCAAATAACATATCTGATCCCAATCTCTTCGATACAACTTTCGATAATTTTCGATAAACTCATCTCTAGTCCTTTAGGAAATAAACAGACAAATGACAAGAGCGGAGTTTACCTCCTAACCATTAGTGGACAGATTTCCTTATCATTCGTCCTAGAGGACCGAAACATTATAAACAATATAGCACCTCAAAGGTAACTGTGCCATATAATACTTATGTTTCTCCTAGATATTTCCAAAGTTACATTTTGGGTCCATTTTTGATAGTTGGGTATTTAACTATCAAATAAACAAACATCCAATCATGGCTTAATTTCCATATGGGATCAACTAAACCTTTATTAATTCTATTAATTAATAAAACCACTTTATAAATTTTGATCACAAGATCTTTTCAAAACACTATTCCCAAACCCCTTACATTTATTTTATACTTGGAAACATTTATATACTTATCTCAATGGTACAAGTATATTACCAAAACATTTCACTTTGCATGCCTTGAAACAAAATCATATACTCATCTTATCAGTATAAGTACATTTACAAAGTTTCTTCTTTCCAAATCCCATATTAAATAACCAAAAATTTCTTCAAAATAAAATATTCCGCTTATCCTTTATCAAAAATTCTCTTTATAAAAGCTCATCTCATATTTCAATTAACTTATAACTATCAAAATTAAGTTATAACCCACTTTTATAAACCCTTAAATTAATTTATAAACCTCTTTCCAAATCTCTGAAATGGTTTATAAACCTTTTTCCTATTTATAAAACTCTTTATATAAACCTTTATGTACTCCTTTATAATATCGTTTATAAATATCATTTACAAAACATCACTTGTAAAACACCTTAATAACCCTCTTTATTATAAAAACCCATTTCTATGAACAAGTTATCCTTTATAAATACCTTTATAAGAATTATATAACTTGAAAAACCATCTATAAAATGTTAGCCTCAAATTGATTAAAGAATTAAAGTAAATTCAAAACATACTTTATAAATTCCAAATGAGGCTTAGCAGCCTCAGTGGTACTAATTTAAGTTACCATTTAATTTCAATTCAATTCCCAAATCACATAACAATAATTTACATAAGCCACCAAATATGTAAATACAATTCATATCCAATCAGGGAGTAACACGTCAATATAACTAATTGGCTTATACAACTCCAAATAACATAACAACAGGATAGTGATTTATCCTGCTAAATGGATGTCCAAATAATTCAATCAATTTATAGCAGAATGAGAATTTATTCTGCTTAACACGTACCTACACAATCAAATCACTTAACTATAGCAGAATGGTGTTTTTTCTGCTAACATATGCATTTGATTCTCCTAATCATATAGGTTACTTAAGGATTCAAACAAGAGATCCTTTGATATGGAATTAATTTACTTTGAAAAAGAAAATTGATTAAAGCACATTATGTTTAGTTTAAAATCACATTAAAAAGTTAAAGGTGTATACAATTAGCTTAAACCCGAGCTAAACCTTAATTAATCTAATTTAAATCAAGCTTAATCATAATTAAACTCTAATTTAAGTACTAATTAAGTTCCTAATGCAACTTGGTTAAGGTTAAACCAAATTGTTTAAGAGTTAAACCCTAATTAATTAAATATTAATTAAATAATCCATTAATTACTTAATAATTAATTAACCATTAATATTAATTAAATAATTATTAATCACTTAATTAATTCTTAACCCCATTAATCACTAACTAAAACTTTATAAATCAATTAATAGTCATTAACTTAGCTTAAGTGATGATTAACCTCTAATCACCTTCTTAATTACCAATTAGGTGCTGATTACCTTTTAAATAACTAATTAATTAATTAACTAATTAATTAATTAGTTATATTACAACTTAATTACTTTTTTAAATGACTAATTAATTTTGACAAAATTTAGTAAACTAATTTCAAAATAAAACAAATTTGATATAGAAATTCAAACCTTTACCGAACCGCATCCATAGCGACTGTCGCTATTAGTGTATTTTGATTTAACCCACCTTTAAGCAAAGCCACTTTACTAAAACCATACTATTTCATGATTGAAACATACCTCAGTAAATTTTCACATTTTAAAACCAATTACGGAAACATTAACCAAAATACAAATTTAAACTCCCGAAACGAGTTTGATTTCAAATCCAACCTCATATCCATTGTGACTACATAAAAAGTTAAACTTTGTTTTCAACCCATCATGACTATAGTCAAGTTCATCATCAAACCTTTATATTTACAAATCACATTCATACAACAAATTGTATACATATACCAATATACATACAATTACTAACTTTGCAACAATACATCCATTCTGGTGCTAACACTAACTCATACATTAAACCTTATCATCACATTTCAAACATGCCAAGATCCAACATATATATAACATACATATAGCTAAGGATTAACACAACGTATAAAGGAAAGTTCTTTCCAAAAGATTAGGAATTTACTCATCGAAAGCTATCCAAACTCTCGCTAAATTAGATTATGACATAGCACTCCCATTCTTAATGAAAAAGACGGATCCTTGAATCCTAAATGTACTAAGTAGGCTAGGCCATGGATGAACAGGAAAGTGAGACATGTTTTGGTAATGTAGAGCGACTTCGGATAAACATCGATTTCTCAGTAATAAATCTGAAAATAGGTCATTTTGCGACTGATTTTGTGCTATCTACTCATGAAATTTCAGAAAGCACTCAAAGAAAAAGTTGTTGAAATTTTTTTCTATATCATTTCAAAGAATGAATCGCTCATTTTTGATTTGTTTCGAAGAAGTTATGATCAAAAGAAGAAGGGTAATTTTCGGACTTGAAATTATAGGTGAAAATTGCTTTGCAAATATTGGGTATTTTGACATAGCTATGACAGAAATTTGAAAAAGTAGTCAACTAGAATGTTGTAGCCATTAAAACTTTACACGGTTTTAAAAAATGAAAAACTCCATTTGAGTTAGAAATGAGGAAGAAAAGGTTGGAAGAAGGAGGATGAAAAATGGAGAAACATATATCTATTTTTAGGAAAATTTCCTATGTCATCATTATATCTAGGCACATTACAAATCTTTTATAATATATATAATTATGTCAATCACATCACTCTTTTATATATATAATTATGTTTAGTCACATCACTTTTTTATATATATAATTATTATGTTTAGTCACATCATTTTCTTTTATATATATATATAGCTATTATGTTTAGTCACATCACTTTCTTTCTTTATATATATATATATATATATATATATATATATATATATATATAAGTTTAATTACTAATTAACTAAGATGTGACAAGAGATAATTATGGTTAATGATTACAAATCTAAAATGTGATAATACTTAATATATATTTATATAAAATGTTTATTATTTTTAGAACTATGTCTTGTTACATCACTTATTAATCCAAATTAATATAAGATAATTTATTTCTACGTGTATTATTTTCTAGTTAATTAACTCCTATATACATGTACATATAGTGCACAAAGGTAAACATCATTCCCACAACTTTCCGGTGTCGATAGGTCGAAATTTTGAAAAACGTTCTTCGGTCACGCCTTTTGTTTTTCTACGAGCTATTTAATTTGGTAAACAAATTTTGAAAACGGTTCCACCATCACTATTAATTAATTAAATGCGTATATTTTCTTTATAAAACCTATATATTAAATATTTAAAATTATTAAATATTCACTAATCAAAGCAGTGAAATTCTAGGCCGTTACACCATGTACCTGAACTACTGTTGTGACGGATTTATGATACGACTTGATTGTACTTTGTATTTTGACATATTTATGATTTTGAGTTAAATGGGCACACTTTGCTATTGTATTTTTTCATCTACTGTGAGTTCTGAAAGTTTAATTATGGTTGTATACCGTTGTTTCCTTAGTTCTACCAATAGCTTACTTTAGAATGGATCCATTTTTCAATGGGCCTTTTCTAGGTCGACATTTAGGCCAATTGTAGGGTGGGTTGTTACATTATGTTATTATTTATAGACACTAGAATCAATCGTAACCGTTAAGTTAAAATAATTATATTTAGGCCATTTGGAAAATGTTCAACCTTAACCGACACCCCCTGACCGATTGACCGCCTCCTATAATTGATCAACCGCTAGCGATTAACCCGCCCAAGTAAGGGTGCTGACCGTGGGGTCCCGCATTTAATAATATTTATTTACTTTTTTTCGTTTTTAATTATTCTCATTTTGAAAACTTCAAATGCCAGTAGCTTCTATGTTTGAGCTCCAACCGCGAAACTCCAAATTGAAAGTTGCTCGGAAATTTGCCATGAACACAATGGTGCAAGTTTAGTGACCAAATTCCGACGTTTGCTCAAATTCCATTTTTGAAGCCTTATTAATTATCGTTGATTTTATGGGGTGTTACAACAAGTACGTAACCCCTTGGTGCCCCCAACGGCTATAGGTAATGCATTTCCCAACATTCAAAGGGTGTTGCGTTCTTTTGTTCAATAGATGTATCGATATCTTTTTCACAAAATATCTTGACCATGAATATTTAAAACAAAGCATTTTTGACCTCTAATTTGATACTTATAGTTACAAAATTTGTAGCTACAGTCGTATAATGATTTGTTTAAAAATTATCTATTTATTAAATGATTATTTTATCATTTAGTTTTATCATAATATAACATTATATAATAGAAAATAAATACCAAACTCATACTTTATTCCAAACGAGATTGGTTTCAAAGTTAGGATATGAAACAAACTACATAATTGCCCTTTAAGGCCTACCCTTAAAACTTTCAACTGAGCCATTTAAAAAGATAATAATTTATTTGGAACAAGTCAAAAAAAATTAATTTGAATAAGTCAAAAATATTTAATTTGAACTTTGTATTTAAATTTGAATATATATATATATATCATCGAAAATTAAATGATTATATATATATATTTATTTAAATATTTACAATTGAAAGTAAAATTATTTTAAATTTATATAAACACACACACAGATATATATATATATATATATATATATATATATTTCAAATTATATATTATTGTATGCATGTGTGTGTGTGTATAATTATAATGTGAATGTTACATAATATAATTTTTAATAGCTAAGAAAGTTATCGTTACTTGTTTATTGTTCACTCATGATTAATTAGGTTAAATTTATTATATATACCATTTGTATATATTATATATCACATTTAGTCATCTTATTTATGTAGGACAAAGCAATCAATTGTCCCTTTTAACCCTAAGTTTAGGATACATACATACATATAGCTTTAACGTCTATATTATGAAAATGGAGATTGCAACATATTATATATAATTTAAATATATCAATTAATTAATTTTAAATTAAATTATAAATTAATTTATTTAAACATTACTAATAAATAATTATTTTAATTAAAATCAAATTATAATAAGTGAAAACTCTTTTGTTAATCAAAATAAATTTTGATGTAGTATAAACAAGTATTTATTTACAAAAACATAAAGTAAAGATCTTCGGCAAATTAATAGAAGGACTTTTATTAAATTCACCCTTTTAACCTTAATAATAGTGCACCTAATCCAACAAAGTTTTAGTTGAAATTTATCGATCCTTGCAACCTTGTCTTCTTTTGATCATTATAATCTTTTCTAGGAATTTTATATCTTCTAGAATTTATTCTTTTACAATCATCGGTTAATGGTAAAATGGTTTCTCTATATTGGTAACCTTATATTAAGCAAAGGACTTTTCCATTAATGTGAATGGCACACTTTAAGGATTACGTTTGTTAATGGTGAAACGGTTTCCGTTAACTTACAATCGACTCTTGACTTCATCAAAAAGTCATTCATTTCGAACTTGGATCATTAAGTGATGTGCTTGTTAACCATTTCTCCTCACAACTTTTATCCTTCGTATTATATTTGTTTGTTTCATTATCAATATTTGATGATAATACGAATATGTGCACTTTTGTGACAGTTAAAAAATTTCTCCGGCAGTAAAAACTTTAGACCAAATTTTTTATATGGGTTTGTTTCTACCAATGCAATTGTCATTTCCTTTAAACTTCTCATTCTTTCGCTATAAATTTCAACCAGTATTTGTATTCACTGTCTTCTTCTTACTTAAACAAATTTCAAAATATGACCTCTTCATTCTAAAACTCCCAAACTTTAAATTTTGTACCAATGAGTCAAATAAAAACTTAGGTAAAATCCTCTTTTTCAAATCAATGCAAGCATTTTATAAATTAGTCCATCAGTTTCATGTTTGATTTCAAGTAAGACCGAACTAGAGTTTAAAAGAGTCATCCAATTTTTGATATTTTGATATCAGCTTTGTAAACCAATATGATTTCCATGATTTTATCACAATATTCTATATCAAATTATATGAAATCTATTTTCAACTCATTCTAACCCAGATTCAAAAGTGTTCGAACCCATAGAACAAAAGCGCTTACCATTTTTCATCTGAGCAAGATTTTTCGATTAAGATACTAATGTAATAGCTTCTTGATGTGTAATATATAATCCCCAAAATTTCTCCGTGTACAACTCTACATCCACAGGTGTTTTTCATGATGCGGTCGAATTCGCTAAAATTCCAACCTCGCACAATTGATTATTCGGTTCCCTCGAAACACTTTGCCTGTAACAGCCCGTAAATCCGTACCCCTTGAGTCAACACTATTCTACCTAAATCAACTCAAGTTGTACAGAAATACAAACCTTTGGGTTAAAAAAGAAGAGGTAAAAGAAGAAAATAGAAAACAACAACAGAATCTAACCATCGCAGCGGAATAAAATATAATAGAAAATAAATAATCTTTACTCAAAAATCAAATATCTCTGTTTATATATTACATCATCAGGGTACATCAATCACGGCTCAACGTCAATAACTTACACTGGATACACAGCTACTCAACACAGCGGAATATATATAAACAAGTACGAAAGTACGTATCGTCATCCAGCTCGTCTCCTGTGCTCCACAGCATCATATCCTATATCCTATAATACACGGTCTGACCTGAGCATTACAGTTAAATAACACACAAGCCAGTCTGGAATACTAGCGTGAGAAAATCACACTCAATTGATTATTAAAGTTTTAAAAATCCTTTGAAAACAAAAGCATCTCGTAAGACCACGCCACAAATAAACATGTCGGGTTTTTACCTTACGATAGCTAAAACAATTTTTATAGAAATCCTCTGATATTATAATAGGGTCTATATACAAATACTTATAAAATAGCCGAAATTGTTACATATATTAAATTCCAGCTACTAGCCACAGAGTGGGTAATACAAACAAAACTCGTACAAGGCTCGTAGGGAGAATGGATTTCCAACTAATGACTAGGCACTGGGGTACCCCCTGTCACAGTACGTGGCCTAGATCACAGTACCGAGGAGTACGCCCGCTCCCGTGTAACACAAGACCGGGACTACCCCTTACTGGATAATCCGGAGTGAGATCACCCCGCGGTTGGGATCAGCAACCGCACCACTAAGCCGAAATAAGAAGGGACATCTAGACAGGGATAACCTCACCCTGCTTGGGTGCTACCCACCTAACCTTGCTGCATAACCCCTGATTTTCAGTCATTCCCATTTGATGAGGCTTGAGGCTAAGCGTTACCTTTTTAGAACATATCCCTTAGAATGCTCATCGTCCACCTGACGATGTTCACGAAAGCATTCATCCATACAAGTCCGTCCCGGGTTCGAACGGAACCGAAGGCACTATTTCTACTACATCCATTTTGGAAATATCCTCAGGATTAGAGCGACTATCCCTTGCACTTCTCTGCTCCATCTTCGAATCCAAACTCGTTTCCACGAAACGTACAAACCGGATCGAAGTGGTTTTTGAGAAATAAATCTCGATCCCGGTCTCTTCGAAACGATCAACGTATTTGTCCAATATTGATAGTCCGTTATTTAACTATCAATTAATATTCACAAACATCCATCCAACAATAAATAATTTCCCAAATTATTTATTAACCTCAAAAATATCTTCACAAGATATATTTCTATTTTCAATCCTTTGAAACAGTTTCAAACCATTCTTTCTTTTCCACAATAAACTTTCCCAAATATTTTCTACCTCTACTGAAATCATCAAGCACAAAACTAGATTTTTAAAATAATTTAAAACACTTTACCTTGAAATATACTTTAAAACATTTATTTTAAAAACTACTTCAATAATTTGTTAAAAATACATATTATATGAATATTTGAAAATAAGGTTACTTAATAAAATATAAAACTAGATTTTCACTTTTAAAAACAAAATACTAAGTCACTTTTTAAGTGATTGCTACTATAATAGATTTGAGAAAATACTTACTTTAAAATTTAAATATTAGAAATAATAAATTTTTCAAAACATACTTTTTTTAAACAACTTTAGACTTTAAACTTATATTTAAAAATTTACTTTGAAAACGTACTTGGTAATTCAGGGAGAATTTCCAATCTCAATCACTTAAATCAATTTTCCAAATTGATTTCTTTACTTATCAGTTCATTTCAAAATTCATTAGTTATGGACTTATTATTAATGTTATTATTTCCCGTTTGATTTTAAATCTTTTAGCTGAAATAAACAAATTTCAGTTTTCCCCAATTTCTTCTTTATTCTTTTCAATATTTTAAATCTTAAATTTTAAATAAATGTTTTGTTTTTATTAAATAATAACAGTGAATTTTAAAATTCATTTACTTTCTGTTTATTCAAATTTTTCTTTCTATACTCAAGGTTTATTTATTAGAATGTTAAAGTCACTTTATTTCTTTTCCAATTCATTTTTAAATTTACTCAATTTTCTATAATTATTTTTCTTACAAATTCACCTCTTTTATTTTCTTTCCAAAATCCACTTTATATATTTTTGGTAATTCGTTATACCCAATTATATCCATCAAGCCATAGCATTCAATATTTCCACATAATTCATTATAGAACATCAAATAATCACAAAAGAGAATATTAAATAATTTAGATAAAAGTTGAGGGGTCCAACTGGATCCCTCCAACCTGTTTTCCCTGCATCCACAGACGTTAGCACAATATAAATATCAATCCCAAAATATACCATACTATAACACATTAATCAATTTAACCATTCAAACAATTTTCTAAATTTAATCATTTAAATTTAAATTTGGATTTAAATTTAACTTAGTGAGATTAACTCACCTTTGCTTTAATTGCAGTCTATTGCCATTCATTTCCATTCCAGCTTGTTTCTCGATTTTAGACCTTTTATAACATCATATAGTTAATTAACACTTGAATAAATCCAATAATTAACCAATATTTACTTATTTATTTTAACTTATAAATTAACCTAAAATTTTTAAACTAATTTTTTTTTTGAAAAAGTATCTTTAGTAACTCAATTATTAAACAAGTTAACTGAAATAGTTTTATAATCAAACCCACTTCTTTTAAAACAAACTAGTAGGATAAAATATTTACATATGTATATTTATCTATTTATTATTATAGACTCTACACATTTTAAAATTCCTATACTTTTCCAAAATCATATATAAATAAAATTTCTGTTTATATACACATTCAATCTAATAAATTTGTCTCCATACCACATTATTTTAGATTAAACTAGTAAGTGAAAATACTTGTATGTTTTTCTAACCCACATATATTTCTAAATTAAATTAAACACAGATAACATAAAACTGCTACCTTCCAATCGAGACACCCCAACCCTAGCAGACAACACCACTCATGCCTGAGGGCCACCACTAGCAAGGCCGAACTCACCAGCATCGTGACCAACCCAGCTCGTGACGACCCAAAAACCGATCGCGATTCACCCCACAGTAGTACGCGAAACCCCATGCGACTAAAAATCGTGATTACACCATCGTGCCTTCACTCGAGGAGCGCCTCTTCCCCTCCCACTTCCCTAACCTCTCTCAAGTTCGTCGCGGTGGCCACCTGACCGCTACCAATCGTCGCCCAGAGTCGCGAGCCATCTCCATGCCATACACGAATGTCGTGCCCCCTTAGCCTCTGCTATGAAACCCCCAAGTCTCCTGGATCGAATCCCCAAGAGATCGATCGTTTTTGAAGTTAGTTAAGAGGAGAAGAGGAATGGAATTAAACAGCATTGTTACTTTATTTTTATTTTCTTCGAACTGTAAATATGAGGAAAAGAGGAATGGAATCTCAGCTTAAAAACGTAGAGGAAGATTGCGTGTTATCAGCTGGGAAGGGAAACAACGAAAAGATATTTACGTGATCCACTCAACTTGCTACAGTAGCCCGAAGTGAATGAAAAGACAACTGATGTGAAGGAATTCCAACTGATGTTTCACCGGAATATAAATATAAATTAATTCAAATTCAAATTGTCTCCATTTGCATAGCTTAAAATCTTTGACATCCCATCGAAGCATGCCGCTAGACATTTATAATGTTGTATCTCTATTCCGAACGCAATGGAAAAGGTTTTGAGTCCTAATTCAATCGTATGGAGAAGATAGCTTTTAGACTCTGTTATTGTATTAAATTTTTGATTCAAATTTCAGCGCGTTTATCTCTTGTACGCTCACATAACAACTCTGATCACCATGAAAATTGAAATCCGATAATAATACAATATTACGGATCCAATGGAACTGGTTTGGTCGAATTCTGAGATTGTGCCTCAGAAGGTTATTTTTAAATATCGATTTAAACGACATAATTTCAAAACTGAACAAAACACTTCCAAATTCAATTTTAACACTTTTACCATCTTCAGTACTATCAATAAAATTTTTACAAGCCTTTAAGTTATTTTTAACAGGCTTAAAACTCCAGATTCAACATTTTACTCAACTCCCAGCAATTAAATCCAATAATTAAATCCCAAATAATGGTGATATTTGAAATTCAAGTTAATAATTAACTTTTAAATATTTAAAATCAATTAAATATTCCAATTTCAAATGCTCAAAAATTTCGGGTGTTCACATTCTTCCCCTCTTAAAAGAATTTCGTCCCCGAAATTACTAGTTAGAAAGAATGGTCCAATACTCGTATACCTTTTTCCCAAAACCAAACGGTTATTAACAACCTTTCAAACAATCTTCCATTAGGTTCCTACCAATATCATTTACCCCATCCATTCAAATTTAAATTTTAATCCCAATTTAAATTCTCAAAAATTTCTTAAAAAATTTCTAACTCCTTTAATTTTCGAATAGTTTCGCCAGCCTCTCCTTTGCGCAGCTAGCTCGGTTCAACTACAAAATGCCTGTACGGGCTCCCATATTTCAAAAGAAAACAAAAGGCCAAGTGGCTAGATCAAAAACCTAATCAAATTTCATACAGAAATTTAAACACATACCTTTTTGTCGAGCAATTTAAATTTATCTTCTGAAATCAAAACCAATTTCTTTTTTCCCTCATAATACCTGTGTATCCTATTTAGCAATAGTATCCAATCACAAGATTCAAAGTCATTTTATTCATTTCTTTACAATAGTTTCAATATCTATTTCATTCAAGCCCGTACGATGTACTTACACCATTCGTACGCAATATCAAATTTGATCGCTTACTCGATCACACAATTTCACTTTCAAACTAGTATCGTCCACCCGACTTCCTAGTGCGGACTCAGATCTGGTTTCCTGATCAGAAACCGTCATTCTCCTTGCATAGTCATAACTATGATAGAGAATTTCCAGAATCAATCAAAATCCATATCTAGGTTTCGTCATCGAAAATCGAGTGAAAAATGCTAACTCGGATCAATATAACTACCTCGAAATTCTGTGCTCGAATCTGGATCAAATCGCTATGCGAATAAAAACAATATACGTACATCCTACGTATTTATCTCAATTGATTATCAACTATATCAATTTTCTTTTATTCACAGTCATTTTGATTTCTATTCACTTATTCACAATTATCCCATTTCACAACTTCCAGTTAAATTTTCATTCAATTATTTAATTGGATCTCAATACCAAATTTACTTAAGAATTTCACTATTCTTTTCTTAAGTTGAATGTAAGCATTTTATATACTTTTATATTAACACTCTACCAGTTTAGCCTTTATATCCACTTGTTTTTAAACTGAATTTCCAATTCCATATGAATTCAATTTATCTTTAATTCTGAATATTAAATTTTATTTTTCATTTATAACTAATTCATGTCATTATTTTAAATTGTTTTCATTTACTAATTTATTTCAATTTCCAGTTTGAAGTCGTTTTGTCGCTAACTAAAATTTCCGAAAAAAAATTTAAATTTTTTTCTAACTTCCAAAATTTTAGAAATTTTTTGACAGAGTCTCCTTTGTACGGAGGAGCTTTTTCAATTTGACAAAAGATATAAATATATATACATCGACCCACCCGGTCGGAAAAACCAAAAACAATTCATATTTCCTATTTTTATTGCGTAGGTGTACCTTATTTAGCATTTTTAAGCAAACAGCTTATTTATTTAGCAGTTAGCGTGCCCAAAATCCAGCCACACGGCTTCCAGGTATCTGTACTTACTCAATTTAAACATGTAAGTGCCAAATATATGAAGTTTAACAATATTTCATTTATTTGCAATAGTTAAACACATGAATTCTAAAAGAATTTCACACCAAACATTTTTCCGTAAGCAACTTATACAATTTTCATACTAATTCCACTGTTCCAATCAATTTATAACCATTTTCATTCAATTTGAATGGATTTCAATCCATTCGTATACAATTTCATCAACTTGAATGGTTTAAAACTCAATCGTTTACATTTAATTTATTTTTAAGCAAACTGAACTCATATTTAATTCAATTGCTCTCAAAAATCTATTATTTTACTCCTACCAATTCATAGAATTTTAATTACATCCATTTACATCCAATGACAATTTATTCTATGCAATTTGATGAGATCTATGTGAATAAATAAGTATTTATGTTTTATAACCAATTTAAATGGATTTCAACTCAATTTATACTTAATTCTATTCCTTTTTTAAATTTATTCTCAATCCATATATTCTCATTTTCATTGCACTTTAAATTTGAATACATTCACTTGCATTTCATTTTATTAACCAAACTAGTTTCATTATTCAAACAAGTTCTATTCAAAACCATTTGATCTAGCTCGACACATTCTGTTTAAATTTCATTCACAATCCATTCATTTACAATTCATTCCAAAAAAATTATTCCGAACTATTTTATTTAGCTCGAAGACAATCCAGGCTATTTCATTCAATAACCATTTCAATTTTATTCACGATCTATTCATTTGCGTTTCATTTCTTATCCGCATTTATTTAAATCCATTCTATTAACTTGAAAACATTCTATTTCCTTATTGTCTCTAATTATTTCAATTCAGTAACAATTTAAATGGTTTACAATTATTTATTTAAGAAATTTCCTTCCATTAAATATTATCGGCAACTCACCGAATTTTATTTCAATTAAAATTTATTTTTACTTGATTTAAATCCAATCTAACATCATTAAACTTAGTTTAAGTTGAATTCAATTCAACTTCCCCATCTATTTAGCTTAAGTCAATTTACTTAAATTTATTCAAATTTTTATACTTAAGCTCATTTTCATTTTACAAGTAAACTCTTTTTTTTTCAACTTAATTCCATTTCAATCCAATTTCGTTTTTTTTCGACACATTTCCAATCATGTTTCATTTGATTCTTATTCATTCCATCCATTTATTTATTCAATATAATTAGTTTATCCACCCAATCCATTATGAATTTTTAATTTCCATACTTAATTCATCCGAAATTATGTTTATTAGTAACAAGGCCATGTCCAATATATTTCCACTTATTTGGATTTTATTTGCAATTCAAACCATCACTATTTTAATCCAATTTCATTTTTTTATTCGATACATTTCCAATTATATTTAATTTTTTACATCTCAAGTCAAATTTTAACTAATAACTCAAGTTCTGGTTCTACCATTCTCTTTTAATTTACCATCCAATTTATTAACTTACAATTTAGTTTTATTTTAACTCAGATTTATTTAACTCAATTCGATTTTAACTTAATTCGAATACAACTGGATATTATTTTCAATCTATTCAATTAATTTCAATCGAGTTAAATTTTATTTCCCAATCCAAGATAATTTCATTTTTAACTTTTCACTTTAAATTTACATTCCATTATTCAAAGCTTATATTTCCTTCATGATTTAAAAATCATCTCAATTTATAAGCTTACAACTATCTCATCAGGATTTTTAAACACTCGACATTTGGTTTCAAATCATTTTGATTTCTCCAACATCTCAAATCACACTTCTCAAAAATCAAACCAATCCTGGTTTTATTCCCAACAAATTTCCTTTGAGATTTTCAAAAATAAACTTGTTCTTCTAAACAAATCAATTTGGCAGCAATCCGTCACTTAGAAACTCCAAAATGAATACTGATGATGCGGCCGTCATCATCAGAATTATTTCCCAACAATCCAAGTGATTTCAATGCTATATCACTTTCAAAATCCATTTAAAACAAATTTCCTTTCAGAAATACCCCCAAAACAATAATGCTATTATTTATCTTCAAAATACTTCCAAATCTCCGGGATTTAAATTTCCAAATCCCGCTTTGATCAAATTTTAACTATAATTCATTTGTACAGTTTATGCGTATACAAATCCCCATTTAATTATATTTCAACTTATAAATCATGTTGTCATTTTATAGTTATACATTTATTTTCCTTAATCTTTAGTTATATTTTCAATTTCTAGTTAAATTTTTACTCAACATTGATAATAATTTAATATTATCATTTCTAACATCTAAGCAACCATATATTAGCTAAAATAGTTTACAAAAACTTTTCTTTATATCAAAATATATTTTGGGTAAAATTATTTCATTCACCCACATTTAAAAACAATACCGTGTCAAACTGTTCTATTCAAGTGTTTAGAAACCCCTTCAATACAGTTGTCCAGACTGTGCCGACAAAGGTTCATATGCCACTCAATAAACCAATCAACACAATATTAGAACAATTTACATTCACTAACAAATACGCACTCATATCTATTAATACGCTCAAACTCATCCTAGAGTACTGCGGACCCTAATTTAAATGATTAATTCCCACCAGAGTCAAGGTTATCACCAACCTAAGCTCTGATACCACTGTAACAGCCCGCAAATCCGTACCCCTTGAGTCAACACTATTCTACCTAAATCAACTCAAGTTGTACAGAAATACGAACCATTTGGGTTAAAGAAGAAGAGGTAGAAGAAGAAAATAGAAAAGAACAAAAGAATCTAACCATCGCAGCGGAATAAAATGTAACAGATAATAAATTATCTTTACTCAAAAATCAAATATCTCTGTTTTATATATTACATCACCAGAGTACATCAATCATGGCTCAACATCAATAACTTACACTAGATACACAGCTACTCAACACAGCGGAATATATATAAACAAGTACGAAAGTACGTATCGTCGTCCACCTCGTCTCCTGAGCTCCACAACATCATATCCTGTATCCTATAATACTCGGTCTAACCCGAGCATTACAGTTAAATAACATCCGAATCAGTGTGGAATACCAGCGTGAGAAAATCACACTCAATTGATTATTAAAGTTCCAAAAATCCTTTGAAAACTAAAGCATCTCGTAAGACCACGCCACAAATAAACATGTCGGGTCTTTACCTTACGATAGCTAAAACAATTTTTACAGAAATCCTCTGATATTATAATATGATCTATATACAAATACTTATAAAATAGCCGAAATTGTTACATCTATGAAATTCCAGCTACTAGCCACAGAGTGGGTAATACAAACAAAACTCGTACAAGGCCTGTAGGGAGAATGGATTTCCAACTAATGACTAGGCATTGGGGTACCACCTGTCATAGTACGTGACCTAGATCACAGTACCGAGGAGTACACCCGCTCCCCTGCAACACAAGACCGGGACTACCCCTTACTGGATAATCCCGAGTGAGATCACCCCGCGATTGGGATCACCAACTGCACCACTAAGCCGAAATAAAAAGGGACATCTAGACAGGGATGACCTCACCCTGTTTGGATGCTACCCACCTAGCCTTGCTGTATAACCCCTGATTTTCATTCATTCCCATTTGATGAGGCTCGAGGCTAAGCGTTACCTTTTTAGAACATATCCCTTAGAATGCCCATCGTCCACTTGACGATGTTCACGAAAGCATTCATCCATACATGTCCGTCCCGGGTTCGAACGGAACCGAAGGCACTATTTCTACTACATCCATTTTGGAAATATCTTCAGGATTAGTAGCGACTAGGCCTTGCTCTTCTCTGCTCCATCTTCGAATCCAAACTCGTTTCCACGAAACGTACAAACCGGATCGAAGTGGTTTTCGAGGAATAAATCTCAATCCCGGTCTCTTCGAAACGATCAACGCATTTGTCCAATATTGATAGTCGGTTATTTAACTATCAATTAGTATTCACAAACAACCATCCAACAATAAATAATTTCCCAAATTATTTATTAACCTCAAATATATCTTCACAAGATATATTTCTATTTTCAATCCTTTGAAATCAGTTTCAAACCATTCTTTCTTTTCCAGAATAAACTTTCCCAAATATTTTCTATCTCTACTGAAATCACCAAGCACAAAACTAGATTTTTAAAATAATTTAAAACACTTTACTTTGAAATATACTTTAAAACATTTATTTTAAAAACTACTTCAATAATTTATTAAAAATACATTCTATATGAATATTTGAAAATAAGGTTACTTAATAAAATATAAAACTAGATTTTCACTTTTAAAAACAAAATACTAAGTCACTTTTCAAGTGATTACTACTATAATAGATTTGAGAAAATGCTTACTTTAAAATTTAAATATTAGAAATTATAAATTTTTCAAAACATACTTTTTTAAACAACTTTAAATTTTTAACTTATATTTAAAAATTTACTTTGAAAACATACTAGGTTATTCAGGGAGAATTTCCAATCTCAATCACTTAAATCAATTTTCCAAATTGATTTCTTTACTTATCAGTTCATTTCAAAATTCATTAGTTATGGACTTATTATTAATGTTATTATTTCCCGTTTGATTTTAAATCTTTTAATTGAAATAAGCAAATTTCATTTTTTTCCCAATTTCTTCTTTATTCTTTCCAATATTTTAAATCTTAAATTTTAAATAAATGTTTTGTTTTTTTAAATAATAACACTGAATTTTAAAATTCATTAACTTTCTGTTTATTCAAATTTTCCTTTCTATACTCAAGATTTATTTTATTAGAATGTTAAAATCACTTTATTTCTTTTCCAATTCATTTTTAAATTTACTCAATTTTCTATAATTATTTTACTTACAAATTCACCTCTTTTATTTTCTTTCCAAAATCCAATTTATATATTTTTGGTAATTCGTTATACCCAATTATATCCATCAAGCCATAGCATTCAATATTTCCACATAATTCATTATAGAACATCAAATAATCACAACAGAGAATATTAAATAATTTAGATAAAAGTTGAGGGGTCCAGTTGCATCCCTCCAACCTGTTTTCCCTGCATCCACAGACGTTAGCACAATATAAATATCAATTCCAAAATATACCATACTATAACACATCAATTAATCTGACCATTCAAACAATTTTTTAAATTTAATCATTTAAATTTAACTGAGTGAGATTAACTCACCTTTGCTTTAATTTGCAGTCTATTGCCATTCATTTCCATTCCAGCTTGTTTCTCGATTTTAGACCTTTTATAATATTATATAGTTAATTAACACTTGAATAAATCCAATAAATAACCAATATTTACTTATTTATTTTAACTTATAAATTAACTTAAAAATTTTAAACTAAAAATTTTCTTGACAAAGTATCTTTAGTAACTCAATTATTAAATAAGTTAATTAAAATAGTTTTATCATCAAACCCACTTCTTTTAAAATAAACTAGTAGGATAAAATATTTACATATGTATATTTATCTATTTATCATTATAAACTCTACACATTTTAAAATTCCTATACTTTTCCAAAATCATATATAAATAAATTTTCTGTTTATATACACATTCAATCTAATAAATTTGTCTCCATACCACATTATTTTAGATTAAACTAGTAAGTGAAAATACTTGTATGTTTTTCTAACCCACATATATTTCTAATTAAATTAAACACAGATAACATAAAACTGCTACCTTCCAGTCGAGACACCCCAACCCTAGCACACAACACCACTCACGCCTGAGGGCACCACTAGCAAGGCCGAACTCACCAGCAGCGTGACCAACCCAGCTCGTGACGACCCAAAAACCGATCGCGATTCGCCCTACAGCAGTACGCGAAAACCCACGCGATTGAAAATCGTGATTACACCATCGTGCCTTCACTCGAGGAGCGCCGCTTCCCCTCCCACTTCCCTAACCTCGCTCGAGTTCGTCGCGGTGGCCACCTGACCACTACCAATCGTCGCCCAGAGTCCCGAGCCATCTCCATGCCATACACGAATGTCGTTCCCCCTAGCCTCAGCTATGAAACCCCCAAGTCGCCTGGATCGAATCCCCCAGAGATCGATCGCTTTTGATGTTAGTTAAGAGGAGAAGAGGAATGGAATTAAACAACATTGTTACTTTATTTTTATTTTCTTCGAACTGTAAATATGACGAAAAGAGGAATGGAATCTCAACTTAAAAACGTAGAGGAAGATTGCATGTTATCAGCTGGAAAGGGAAATAAGGAAAAGATATTTACGTGATCCACTCAACTTGCTACACTACCCCGAAGTGAATGAAAAGACAACTGATGTGAAGGAATTTCAACTGATGTTTGACTGCGATATAAATATAAATTAATTCAAATTCAAATTGTCTCGATTTGCGTAGCTTAAAATCTTTGACATCCCATCGAGGCATGCCGCTAGACGTTTATAACGTTATACCCCTATTCCGAACGCAATGGAAAAGGTTTCGAGTCCTAATTCGATCGTATAGAGAAGATAGCTTTTGGATTCTGTTATTGTATTAAATTTTCTATTCAAATTTCAGCGCGTTTATCTCTCGTACGCTCACATAACAACTCTGATCACCATGAAAATTGAAATCCGATAATAATACAATATTACGGATCCAATGGAACTGGTTTCGTCGAATTCCGAGACTGTGCCTCAGAATGTTATTTTTAAATATCGATTTAAACGACATAATTTCAAAACTGAATGAAACACTTCCAAATTCAATTTTAACACTTTTACTATCTTCAGTACCATCAATATAAATTTTACAAGCCTCTATGTTATTTTTAACAGGCTTAAAACTCCAGATTCAACATTTTACTCAACTCCCAGCAATTAAATCCAATAATCAAATCCCAAATAATGGTGATATTTGAAATTCAAGTTAATAATTAACTTTTAAATATTTAAAATCAACTAAATATTCCAATTTCAAATGCTCAAAAATTCCGGATCGTCACATTGCCCAATCCCCTCTGGAGCTCTAAGCCTCCATATGCTAAATTTACTTTTCCAGCCTCACGTACACTTTCCAACATCACAAATATACATGCCATCATCATAAGAAAAAAAATTCATAACAAAACCAAGATAAAAATATCACCATAAAACAACAAACTTCAATGTAAAAATACTAAAACATACATCTAATATAAAGGTTTAGATTCATATCCTATCTTATATATTTTTGATATCCATACTTGTAATATTATTTATTGTCCTTTCCGCTTTAAATTATGTGCAGAGGTCATGTTGTAATATCATAAAACAACAAACTACCAGGTCTTAGTGCATGATTATACTCTCTTCACTATTATGCATGTAATATTATATATTGTTCTTTATGCCATAAGTTATGTGCACAAGTTACGTTGAAATTAAGAGTTTGTTTTTTTAATTTTACTAAATGGTATGCATACCAAAACCTTTTGAAGCATGCATTTTAATTAGCATATATTCAGAGCATCGTAAGTGGTGGGTCATTACAATTTGCATCATGGTTTATAGTTAAGCGAACCGATATGAACTATGAAACATTGAGAGTGTGTACTTGTATTGTGAAGACCTGTCTCCTCGACTCTCGAAAATCGACAACAATGCATCCATGGTATTCATGTGCCGTAAATCCAAGTGTCAGGGAGGCTAATTTTCAGGGGTAAAGTAGAGTAAAAGATAGAAATACAAATTCTCACATTACGTTAAAACAGATAGATAGTATATTCAACCACCCCCATTAAGGTACATCAGAACTTTTTTGTATGAACTATCCCAGCCAGGAACAATTATAACTGCATGCTCCCATACTTGCCGGTATTAACTAACTCAAACACAACGGAAAAATAAAAATAAATAGATAGATAGACATCCATATCGGGTGCTCTAGCACCAATGCTCCAAAAACCTCTTCCAGCATGCTCTTCCTAAAATACTCCAAACAGAATCCTGACCACTTGGCTGCCCAAAAAAATAGGGCAACCAGAGTTTAAAGGGAAAACAAAATAAACTCCGGGTCGATTATGAGACTGGCGTGAGAACTTAAAATACGTTGTTTGAAAATAAAAATGTATATCATAAGACCACGCCGTACATAAACATGGAACATGTTTTTACCTTATGATAACCAAAACATTCTTACATAAAAATATTTGATATTATTTCTAATGATATATCTTTAAAAACATTTTCAATTAAACTTATCAATCTTAGCCAAAATTGTTATATTATTAATTTCCAGTATACTAACCACAAACACGGGTTCTACAAACAAAATGGAAGGCATGTATTGGAGAATGGGTTTCTATACAAATGACTAGGTGAAGGGACTACCTTCCGGCATTACATCTCTAGAGCAATGTACTAAAGCCCAACTGATGGTCCTCTACCAACATAAGTCAAGCCTACCTCTTCCTAGATAGTACCAAATATGTCACCACCCCGGTTGTCGCCAACCTATTCGAGACGTCTTTTAGCAAAAGCCACAATAATATAAACACGAATGTCATAGCGGGTAGAAATATATCAAGAAGGGGAGGATCATACCCTAATGGTTGCGAACCACACAGCCTTGCTGCATCTACCATGTTTTAGACATTTTCGAGTGTGAGGCTTGAGGTAACGATTACCTTTCACATTGCACATCATCTTTCTTTGAATTCCACGCTGCCATTCCATGGTCACACAACTGATTTCTACAAATGCATAACTCATGAGCTCATACATCTCAAGAAAGGGTGTTAAGCTAAGAGAAGTTGCCTTCTCCGCCCCAAACAGATGATACGTCCATAGAATCACTTATGTGACTAGAAATGCAACGTCATACATTCATCCATACAAGTTGTCCAGGAACATGAGAAACTAAATGCACTCTCCTACCACATCTTGTCGGAAATTCACCGTAGTATTAGTAGAAACTAGTCCTTGCATTGTATATATCATAACAAGTAGACTACTACAACTATATGTATATTGGGAGTTTATCTCTAAATGATCAACAAGCAGTCTTTCATGATGAAAATCTCAACTATCATATCCATTTCTTCACTTCGAATACATAAATTTTTTCAAAGTGATCTTTGGATAGGAATTACCCAAATCTAACCCCAGCTCCTCCAAACCAATCATCGATAAAAAAGGTCAAGTGAATAAGCAATCATTCTTTAATTAAATAGGTTCTTTTACCAAAATCTCTTTTGGAGATATACACTTCTAAAACATTCTTTTGGTATATATGGGATCATTAAACCTCTCTCATCACTGCTTCTGATTTCTTAAAATCTTTCTACACTTAACTCGTTTCCGACATTTGGACCTTATCTATCCCTCAACTAGGGAAGAGGCTAGGTGTGCCAGGGCACTGGTTGCTCCTAAACATCTCCTTATTTTAAGAACCTCACATCCCGATATCATAAATAGAAAAATGCAGTCTACTCGTCGGCTTTTAGGGCTAAGATTAAACCAATTAATTTGTAATAGCTTTTCTTTAAAACATTAATTTAGATTCTTTTAGATAAACTATAAAACTTTCAAAAAATCATTTAAAAACTTATTATCCTTTTAAAAATATTTATAAGACATTTGGAAAAGAATTGTTAATTTTAAAGCTATATTTCAAAAGATATAGAAAAAGTGCTGCAGAAAAGTGCTACGGAAAGTATTCTTTTAATCTATATTGATCAAAACAATTTTTTATTATTTGAAAATTCATTTTTATTACTCAAATAACTTTTAAAACATTTAAAAGGTTTATAAGATTTATTCCACATTTTTAAACATCATTGTTGGGTGAATTCTCACCACCGATCCAAGGCCTCACCGAACCCACCTACCACCGGACCAAACACCAACTCACCTACCACCGAATCAACTACTACCGAATCAACCACTACCGAACCAATTCTCACTCACCACTCTCCACCGGATCAACCACTACCGGATCAACCACTACCGGGTCAACCACTACCGAATCAACTACTACCGAATCAACCACTACCGAACCAACCACTACCGAACCAATTCTCACTCACCACTCTCCACCGGATCAACCACTACCGAATCAACCATTACCGGACCGAAAGCCACTCCAACCATCTCCGGACCAAGGCTTTACCGAACCAACATTGCCAGGCCAGATTATATCAGCCCAGGCCCACCAGCAGCTATGTACATCCAAGACCCCTACCCCCAGCCTCACTCTATAAATAGAGGGGTAGGGATGCAACAATGGCAGAAAAGTTTGAGAGCTCAAGCACGGATAGAACTTTCAAACAACTTTCATATACTTGTAATCAAAGCTTTGTACTTGTAATCTGAACAGTAAAGGAGAATAACATATAAAGTGGATGTAGGCACATTCTGGCCGAACCACTAGAAATCTATGTGTCTTTTACAGTTTAGTCCCTGCTTTTTACATATTTGCATAAATCACCCAAATCGCTAAGAACAACGTAAAATCGAATAAATTATACGACTTGGAGGTGTTTGGCCATTTTTTGTGCAAACATTTTTTGTGCTTTCATTGAGAGATCGAGCTAGAAGCTTCAGCTTCTCCCACTTAAGCTTCTTCCCAACAGCATCGCTCATTGCTTGGAAGACATGCCTCCCATGCAGAAGAAAGATGTTAGCAAAGGAAAAAACATCGCAACTAGCAGCGTTCCAGATCCAATGATCACAAATCAAGAGAACCGTCCCGTTTCAACAGCAGTACAAAATGGAAATCAGGCAAATCCGACAGCCTCTGCCACGGAACAACCAACAGCAATTACTAGGGCATATCTAGACAAGGTTGTGGCTGAAGTGACTAATCGCTTCACATCCCAACAAGAAGCCTTGGTGGACCGACTCATGTCACGCTTAAGGGATGCTGAAGAATCCAACTGCAACATTGAATCATGAGATGAATCCCAGTCTGGAGGATCTGGGAGGCGACAAAGATCTTTCTTCTTCGAAAAAGCTAACAACAGAAACAGCAATGATAGGAGCCGAGCCCAAACTCAGCCCGAACTCCGACCCGAGGAAACACTTGGAACCAAACCCAAAGGGGGAGGTACCAGGCGAGGGTCGACGGTGGCTGAGCCGGTCATGCTACCTAGCCATGGAAACGCCAATGAACGGGGCCGAGCTAGAGTCCAACCCGAAGTTGGACCCGAGAAAGTGCTCAGAACAGAACCCAGCAGGGGAAGATCAAGGCAAGGGCCAACTGTAGCTGACCCTAGCGTGCTCCCAGAAGACCAGAGGCAGCCACAGGAAAATATTAGGAGTGATAGACGATAACACCCCTACAGATCATTTGGACGGAATCAATCCCGCAGAGAAGAACCAAATTCATTTCTATCCGCTCCAAATTCTGATGAAAGTATGGCGCGATTGTTCAGAGAGTGCATCCAACGGGATCAAAGAGATCGAGGGATAGGCGCTAGGGTAACTAGCCCTTTCACCCGCAATATCGAAATTGCCATCACCCCTCGAGAATGGAAAATGCCAACAATGGAACCTTACAAGGGAATCTCTGACCCCGTTGTACACTTGCAGAGATACACACAACATATGCTCATGAGTAGAGCCATACAAGGAGTATTGCGCAAATGCTTTCCACTATTCTTGGTAGATCTAGCTACCTCCTGGTTCTGCCACCTACCCCAAGGATCCATCAACTCATGGGAAATGTTGAAAGAAAAGTTCATCAGCCAGTTCCACATTCATGTGGAACAACCCAAGGATGCTTATTCCCTATCTAATATCAAACAGAAGCCTGGAGAGACAGTGCAATAATATCTAACCCGATTCAATGCTGCAGCGGCCGCAGTCCAAGATGCCGATGAGAAACTTATCTTAATGGCCCTTTGTAGTGATGTGCATCCGGATACTAAGTTTGCTAGAAGATTAACGAAAGAAAAGCCAGCTACCTTATCCGATTTCTTCCATGAAGCCGGAAGATATATGAGACTTGAAGACGCTGCCACTGAAAGACAGACAGGACAACAAACCAAGGCAGCTCATGGCGACACATCCACTGTAGCAAAGGACGTTCGAAGAAATGACTCTAGAGACAATGTTGGGGCAAGAAGGGAAAAAAACGTGTATATCGGCCAGGACCGAGGTTTGACACTTACACTCCTTTGAATGAGACAATCGAAAACATCTTCCTGGCCACCCAAGATGAAGTTAAATACAGACGCCCTCCATACAAGAAGGAATCAGATAACGCAATTAAGTCTGGAAAGTTCTACCGCTTCCACGAATCTCATGAGCATGATACCAATGAATGCCATCATCTTCGGGACTTAATTGAACAACACATCAGAAGGAAGAGACTAGAACGCTATGTAAAAGGTCAGAACAGGACCCCAGCTCCTGCCGATGAGAACCCAAGGCTACCTCTCCCAGAAACAGGAGGGGGAAATCGTAACACCGGCGGCCCCAGTCATAAGAAGATAGTGGTCCATACCATATCGGGAGGACCACACATCACCAATAAAAGCTAGACAGAGATGGAAAGATACGGAAAGTCACTTAGAAACAATGAAGGCTACGTTAATTTTGTTATGGAAGAACGCCATCCGAAGCGAAAAGAGAATGATGACATTACATTCAATAGGCGTGACCTGGAAGGAAGGCAGTACCCTCACATGGATCCTATGGTCATCTCTGCCCGGTTCGTCCCAGCCGAAGTTTTCCGAATTCTAGCAGACACTGGAAGCTCAATAAATATCCTATTCAAGCATGCTTTCGACAGAATGAAGCTGTCAATGAAGGATGTGTCGCCCTGCAACAAACCACTCCACGCTTTCACTGGAGATGCGAAGATGCCCCTCGGCAATTGGACCTTTTTGTTGAAATAGGAAGCCACCCCCGCTCCGTTGTGCGGAAACAAACATTTGTGCTGATAGATAACCAATCGGCATACAACGCCTTTTTAGGAAGACCAGCCTTGTCTGACTTCCAAATTGTCTTGGCCCCGTGGTGCCTGAAGATGAAATTTTCAACAGACAATGGAATAGGGGAAGTAAAGGGAGATCAAGATGCCGCTCAAGATTGCTATGTAACTGAACTTCGAAATAATCGCAGGAAGGATAAAGAGAAGAATGCAGAGACTACTCTCTGCATGAAAAAATTGGAAGCATAGCAACTAAAGGGAGCCCCTCCTCTTCGATATACCAGTGATCCTTTCAATGCATTAGACCCCAAGGATAAAGAGGAGGAGGCCACCGCCGAGCCTGCAGAGGCTATGGAATTTGTACCTGTAGACAAACACGATTCGAGTAGACTGTTGAAAATCGGATCTCAGCTGAGAGCAAAATTGAGGGATCAACTCATTGATTTTCTCCGCCACAACTTGGATGTGTTTGCATGGACGCACGTTGACATGACTAGAATCTCCCCAGACGTGGCATGCCTCATACTAAACATCGATCCTACCAAGGAACCAGTAAAGCAGAAAAAGAGAAGTATGGGGGCAGAACGATCAGCAGCCCTCGATGAAGAAGTAAAGAACCTACTTGCCAGTAACTTCATACGAGAAGCCATCTACCCAGAGTGGATCGCTAATCCGGTACTAGTAAAGAAGGCTAATGGGAAGTGGCGAACATGCATTGACTTCTCCAACTTAAATGATGCTTGCCCGAAGGATTGCTTCCCACTCCCCCGAATCGATCAGCTTGTGGACAGCACCGCCGGGCACGAATTCCTATCTTTAATGGACGCATACTCAAGATATAACCAAATTCCTATGCATGCCCCCGATCAAGACCACACTAGTTTCATCAATGACCGGGGATTGTACTGCTATAGAGTAATGCCTTTTGGACTCAAAAACGCCGGGGCTACCTATCAGCGCCTCGTCAACAAGGTGTTTGCGGAACTGATAGGACGAACTATGGAGGTTTATGTGGATGACATGCTAGTAAAATCGAGGAAAGCCAACGATCACGTAAGCCACCTGGGTGAGATGTTTCAAGTACTTCGCCAATATGGAATAAAGCTGAATCCTCTAAAGTGCTCATTCGGAGTATCGTCAGGAAAGTTCTTGGGATTCATCGTCCATGCCAGATGAATTGAAGCAAGCCCCGAACAAGTCTGAGCCCTGAAAGATATCAGGATACCTTCCACTCGAAAAGAAATGCAAAGCCTGAATGGGAAGGTGGCCGCCCTAAGCAGATTCATCTCCAAAGCGACTGACAAGTGCGTCCCCTTCTTCGAGGCTCTAAAGAAAGACAAAGAAAAGTTCGAATGGACTGACGAATGCTTAACAGCGTTCCTTAACCTAATAGAACACCTCCATAGACCACCAATACTCTCAACTCCAAACAAAGGCGAAGAGCTATACCTATACCTTGATGTGTCATCTCATGCTCTAAGTTCCGCTTAGGTGAGAGAAGACAACCGCGTGCAACGACCAGTATATTTTGTAAGCAAGAGGTTAACAGGGGAAGAAGCCGGATATCCTAAACTTGAGAAGCTAGCATACTGTTTACTAATCACGTCACGGAAACTGCGACACTATTTCCAATCTCATTGCATCAGAGTTCTAACCGATCAACCGCTAAGGCAGGTACTCCATCGTCCCGACACTTCTGGACGACTACTTAAATGGTGCATTGAACTGAGTCAATATGATATCACCTACTATCCTCGCACCGCCATCAAGAGATAAGCCATGGCCGATTTCATTACCGAATTCACTACCAACGAAGGTAAGGAGCAATCTGAAATAGCAAAAGACATTAAGTGGAATCTCTTTGTAAATGGAGCTTCAAACGAACAAGGCTCGAGGGCAGGTGTTGTAATAATCACTCCCAGGGGAAGGAAGCTACACTACGCTCTAAGGTTGGAATTCGCTGCCACCAACAACGATGCAGAATACGAAGTAGTAATAGCTGGATTAGAACTTGCCTTAGAGATTGGAGTCAGTTCTTTATGTCTTCATAGTGATTCTCAACTTATTATAAACCAAATACTAGAAGAATTTCAGACTCGAGGAGAACAACTCACAGCATATCTAAAGAAGACCAAGTTGCTACTCGATCAATTGGATCACTATGTAATCAAACACATCCCTCGAGAGGAGAACGAAGAGGCCGACGAGCTGGCAAAGCAAGCTAGCGTGAAAGACGGTACCATTTTCGGAACAGTAGCCATCTCAAAGCAACTAACCCTGAGTTTCGAGCAAGTGAATCTGGTAGCTGCAATCGAAGAGGAAACTTGGATGACTCCCATTCGAAAATTATTACAAGATGGCACACTGCCCAGCGATCGTAACGAAGTCAGGAAAATCTTGAGGAAAGCTTCCCACTACACAATACAAGAAGGCGTCCTCTATCGGCGCGGCTTCTCTAACCCCTTATTAAGGTGTGTCGCTGGAAGGGAAGCTAAGAAAATCTTATCCAACATCCATCAAGGAAGCTGCGGAGATCACACTGGAGGACAGACTCTGACAAAGAAAATACTCCGATATGGATATTTCTGGCCCGCCTTAAACAAAGACGCCTTACACTTCGTTAAAAAATGTGACAGATGTCAGAAATTTGCCAAGATTCCTCGACTACCAACAAATGAGATTACTCAAATGACCAGCCCTTGGCCCTTTGCAGTATGGGGAATTGACCTGATTGGCGAACTACCAGTGGGTTGAGGCGGAGCCAAATATGCTATAGTGGCAGTTGACTATTTCACCAAATGGGTGGAAGCAGAACCTCTAAATAAAATATCTTCGGCAAAAGTTATTAACTTCTTGATCAAAAATGTTCTATGCAGGTTCGGGGTTCCACTCAAAATCATATCGGACAATGGACTTCAGTTTGACAGTGAAGAGTTTGCCGACTGGTGCCAAAAGCATGGAATTCGCAAAAGCTTCTCATCTGTGGCTTACCCCCAGGCAAACAGACAAGTCGAAGCTGTCAACAAAATTCTCAAAACTCTAATCAAAAAGAAGCTTGAAAAATCGAAAGGCGCTTGGGTGGATGAACTTCCTACGGCACTTTGGGCCTACCGCACATCTTTCAGAACATCAACAGGGCATGCTCCTTTCTCTTTGGCATATGGATCGGAGGCCATGCTCCCAGTCAAAACTGTAGTACCTTCCCACCGCAGGATCCACTATAACCCAGAAGAGAACGAAGAACTCCTTCACATGTCCTTGGATCTAATTGAAGAGAGGAGAAACGATGCAGCGCTCAAAGCAGCAGCTCACAAGCAAAAAGTGGCGGCGCAATACAACTCCATAGTCAAGCATCGTAGCTTACAAGAAGGAGATCTTGTCCTCAAACGAATCTTTCCGCGCCCCGGTGCACTAGATCCAATCTGAGACGAGCCATATGTAATTCATAAAGATCTCCACAATGGAGCTTATATTTTGTCAACAGTGGACGGAGAGGTGTTCCAGAGGGCATGGAACATCCAACACCTTCGTCGATACTTTCCTTAGCTTGTACTGTCCATATGAAGTGAATTAACAAAGAGAATCAGTGGACGTAGGCATTTTCGTGCCGAACCACTTTAAAAACCTTGTCTCTTTTTTAACTTATTCTTTTATATCTTGGCTGCTTGTTGAGCTTTATCCTTTTCTGTTGAACAAAATCGTGTGTAATGGCATTTCCATTCAAGACACATCACGGCGCATCCTCCCCTGGACAAGACCTTACTGGTACTATACAAATCTATGCCCTCGCCAATGAGACACTTTTGCTCCAGCATCCCTCTGCTGCGGGTTAACTCATTGCTCGCAATCGGCCCTTAAAGCCAACTGTAATGAGTCGATTATAAGCCACCGAGAAGGCCGACTATAGCCGAGGCAGCTCATTACGGCGTTCGGCTCGCCTGCGACTGTGAACCTACTTTAAGCCCTAACATACGTGGCCAGCCAGGGGTAGTTCACGGTTGACGATTGGCACCCACGCTAGCCGACCATGGTAAATCGAATAATACCCACGATTACGGACCATAATGGCCCGGGTACTTACCGTGCGCGATCTCGGCTCCGATGTGTCTTAAGTACGGCTGTGGTAAAAAAGAAAACTCCCCGCAGAGGCGTAAGATGGGTGACAAATGTCTCCAAGACCCACAGCTAGGGAAAGTGACTACAACACCCGTTTTCCATGAACTTAAGCACATCGAAGGCCTTCCGTGATTGGAAGTTTTGCTATTTCTTATATTCCTATTTTATTTAAAAACTTTCCTCCTATCCTATATAACGATCCCTAAAGTACAGGGCACAAAATAGGGGACACCCGCAAATGGGGATAGAAACTCACAACTGGATGACAGGAGACTCAGCTGCATTCCATTCTCAGTCACACAAGACATTCAAAGCTACCATCTACAACTAAAACACGAAGGGCGGTACTCTCTTCATTTGTCTACAAATGCGTAGCTATAATTTATTCACACATCACAATAACATTGCAAGATATGAAATTATATTTTAAGGCAGAACTTGACATCAAACACAATTGAATCACAGGCATATGCACAGCTGCATTTCTTGTGCAAACACACCAAAATAACGAAAGCATTTAAATATAACAGAACCAGCTTAAGTTAAAAAATTACATGCCAAAAATGAAGTTGTTCGTTACAAATAAAATAATTACAGCCTAAAAGTTACATTAATGTTTTGGGACTAGCATAGACAACAATGTCAGGTAAACCAAAAGATGTCCAGGTCAAGTTAGGGAGTCGGCTGCATCAGAGCCTCACCTCTATCCTACTGGCCCCAGATATCTACATAACCGTGGGATCGGAACTCTCAGCATGTTGACCAGAGATAGTTGGTGCTCCAAGGGTCCCGCCTGTCCAATTCAGGAAAGAATCCATCAATAGTCATGAACAATAAGCAATCAAGTTACGAAAAGACTGAAAGGGAAGACATACCGGCATCTGCTCCTTGATCATCATCCTCTAACTGCACCCCTACCTCCTCAGCGGTAAGCAGCCGCATACCCTCCTTCACCGCCGCTTTCTCCTCCTTGGTGAACTGGGCCGTAACCACGTCCATTCTGAAGGTCACGCCACCCTCCTTATCCGCATTAGCCTTAGCCTCCTCCAGGGCCCTAAGGTAAATCTTGGCCATAACTCGAGGATAATCATCCATCCAGGATAAGTTGCCCTGTTTCCAAGTGCGAAAGTACATATCCTGAAGCATCTCATCCATTATCTCCTCGTTCTCCTCGAACTCCCTTATTCGTTACCCAGAAGCCAACAGCTTTGCAACGGCAGCATCCCTCTTCGATTGGTATCGCGAGCAGTCAGCCTGAAAGGATTTCCTCATCGCCTCCATCTCCTCCTTCAGCTTGGTTTGAGCAAGCTCTGTGACTTCAAGCCTCCCAGATAACTCCTGTACCCGCTCAAGATCCGCTTTCCGAACCTCATCCACCGTTGCAATGGCGATATCAATCCGTTCCTTACAAGCAGCCTCCATTTTCCGCAACTCTGCCCTATCGGCCTCTTCCATAGTTCTCTTTAATCGCCTAGAGGCGGCCTCATGTTGAGAGATCTAGATGGCCTGATCAGCGAGTTGTTTGGCCTGGTCGGAAACCATTAACCGCAGTCGAATGTTGGCGCTCCTGATTTCTTCCCCAGCCTTGACCAGTAGGGCATGATGCCCCATCGGCTTCCTAGTCTCCTCAGCAACCCGGTCGATGTTTGCCTTAGCTTCGTCCTCCAAAGATACAACCCAAGTGGTAAGCAAATTAAGGTCCAGGGACTTAGCTTCACCGAGTACCCTTACCATAGGATTACGAGGGAGAAGGTGCTCACCGGTAGCCTCGTCGAAGATAACATCACGAAAACCCAGATCCAGATCAGGATGACCCGCAAACGGATTACGAACTAAACCGGGATGATCTATCTAGGTAACGGTAGGATTTTCAGACGGATGCGGAGAAGGTATAAACCCAGTACTCTCCTCCGTGGTATCTTGGGGAGGCTGAGTTGGAAGCTGAGGACCAGGTGAAGATTCAAGCAAGGAGCGACTCCTCTTCTTCCTTTGGATATCCTCTTCGATAACTCCAAGAAGAGGACGGTAGCCGACTACGTCTCCGGGGCGGTTAGTCGGAGGCTTTGGTTTAGTAGAAGCCTTGAGAAGTTTGTATTGTTCGAGACCTTACCTACTTCTGCGATATGAAACCAAGTGTTACAAGCATACATTGAACTATAATTCAAGAAATATATCAAGTTAAGAAGAGTAAAGAGGTGCTTTGTCATACAAACCCTAGGGAGGAGTAGGATACTACAAAAAAGTCCTGCATCTTACTCCAGGACGGAAGCCAATCATAAAATATTTCTAAATCCCTATTATAAATGTAGTCTGCAGAAGTCAAAAATTCACCTTGAATCGCAGGGGTTGCCTTAGCTGAAATGCTCTTAGAAGATGAATCGGCACCAGTCCCGACTTGTCAGCTTTCTTTGGCTTCTCCATCAAGGCCGATCCTTCCTCCAACCCCTCAAAAGCTAGGCGGAAAGCATCATCTGTCCACTCCTGGATCTTACCTGCCTGCCCAGAAGACAAAGTCCCATTGCCATTACCGCTCTATCCTTCGCCACCATCATCACCGCGACCATCACTGTAACAACCCGGGATTTGCATTACCGATTTTTTTTTTGGATTTTATTTAAATGGAGAAAATGGATTTTTGGGATATGGATAATTTATTTAAAAATATGGACATTTTAAATAAATGGGTTTTTAAAATGAGGCGAAGTATTATTTTGGAACAATTAAAAGTTAATGGGAAATTTAAGAAGGGGATTTGGTTAAGTATGGGTTTTCAATGCCTATGTTAACACTTAAACAATTTTTTATACATGTTTAGAGACACTCTCTCTTAAGGGGTCCATTAGCCAAACCCAAACCCACTTACCATTCTATAAATCATCTCAAACTCCTAACCTCATTCATTCCAACCCTAATCAAAAAAAATTCCTAAAACCCTAAACCTAAAAATGGCCTCCATGCTTAGGAAAGCTCCATCCTCTCTTATATTGGCTTAAGCTAGTTAAAGTAAGATAAGTTAATGCAAAAACCCTCTTGTAATCCGTTTCTAACTCTCTTTAATTTCTGAAAATCATGTTGTAACTCTTGGTTTTATGTGTTCTAGTATTTTTCTGGCTCCTTGATCATCATCTCTTAGCTTTGGTTAGTGCCATATAAGTGTTTGTTCTTTTGCTTGAGAGGAATACTAGGTAAACCCTCTCCTAATCTATATATAAGCATCTCTTAATTTCTGAAATTATTTTTTAATCCTATTTTTTTTGTGCATTTAGATTGTGAAACTCTTTGATCTTCTTTTCATTGCTTGGAAAAGAGGTAATATATGCTAGCTGAAATTATAATTAGTGTATTGCTGTTAGTAAATTAGGAATATCTCATTCATGTTAAATCGGAATTAAGATTTTCTTGATGTTCTGGAAACCTTATTCTGTAGCCTATAACTTTTATGTTTTGTGCTTTGCCTAATTTTGAGGTTTTAATGGTCGAAATCACGTTTGTTTGTCGCTGACCTGACAACAAACTACAGGGTTGATAAAATAAAAACCTGAAACTGATTTGGCCATAAGTTACTCGTTTCTAATCCAAATCTAATAATTTTGAATGTTCTGGAATGCTTAGATATAGGGATAAAAGCTTCATGTTTTGAGTTTCATGAAATTTCGAAGTTAATTTTGTCAAAACTGTGCATTCTTACTACTGTCCCGAGAGCACAACGACAGTGATATAGAATTTAGATCTGAGAATTGTTTTAGTCATAAAATTTTCGTCCCCGATCGGAATTTGATGATCTTAGTCATTCCAAAAAGCTTAGGAACTGAGCTACAACTTTTATTTTATTCATTTTGTCAGAATTGGAAGTTTACTATGCCAAAATTGTGGTTTTTCATCTCTGGTCTGTTAGTGCATAGCTACAGGCCTTAGTCTCTTTTCTCCCGTTGTTTTCAGTACAGAACCTCGACTTTGCGACGCCATCCCGGGCTCGTCCTTTGTCGGATTTCATCGATTTTGGTCACGTTAGAAATCTAAAGTTCTGAACTCCATCTCTGAAAAGTTTGATTAGTATCCGTGTTCATTTGACTCTTCGAAATTGCTGTCGGAGAGGGACCCGGATCTCTGTCTGAAACAGTGTATTCACTGTTTCCGGGTCCGACTTTGGAGCGTCGCTGCGACTTCATTTCAAGTCAAAATCGAGTAATTCTTTTTGTGTTCCGAAGTAGGAATATCGTACTATGTTCCTACCAATTTTCATGCCATTCAGATTCAGTTTGCAGGTCCGAATAATTTTCCGAACTTGGGTTCGCGTCAGTTTGGACTATTTTCCAACACTTAGAATATTTTCAGTGATTTTCTGGTTTTATCGATTTCTTTGAGATTTGTCTCTGGATTTCGTACACGGGCCTAATAAAAAGGTTTTAAAAGGATTTTTCACTCCGAAATGGCTTTCGAATTTATTATATAATATTATTCTTAATTATTAAATTAATTACTCCATAATAGGAGAGTTTTTAAAGGCCGTTTTAAAGTGATTTCAAACCAATTATAAATCCATTTTCTGTAATTATTTTCTATAATAAAACCCCACACTCACACTTTATCACTTCGAGCGAAGTGGAAAGGTGCTTAAACGTTTGGGAAAAACTCCGGCCTATGAAACCGTTTGTATTTCCTTTTCGGTTAATCCCCGACCTATTCGATTGATCGTTTTGGCCTTTCGGCCTAGTTTACCGATGACATGAGGTGAACTTTGTACTGCTTTCAGTGTGGAAGCTTACGATTGGTATGTAAACCGTTTAGTGCAAACGTGGGGTTTGGGACTCACGTTAACATTTTACGGGTTCCTTGCTAAAAGTTCATGACACATTCCTTTTATTACCTTTGGGATAGTGTCTTCGGACTGTCTCCCTTAGAGGTATCGTTTTGGAATCTCTACTTAGATGGCCGTTATACATCTCTACATAGATGTATCGTTTTTGGCATCTCTACTTAGATGGTCTGTTATACATCTCTACTTAGATGTATCGTTTTTGGCATCTCTACTTAGATTTTTATGTTTTGGAATTTGTGCTTACGTTATGCCGATGATATGAGGCTTATTATACATTTCTACTTAGATGTTTTGTTTTGACATTTGTGACTATGTTATGCCAATGATATAAGGCTTGTTATACATCTCTACTTAGATGTTTATTTCTGCTCTATGTGAGAGTTTATGGTCTATAGTACTATGTTATATATCGCCTCATTATCTATCATGTTTATCTTAGTTCATTAACTGATTGTTTAGCTAGCCTGACCCGAGTGTTTTTCGCTCGGGTCAGACCGAGTTGTTTCGGGTTAGGCCTCTGGACTTAGCTTTCTGTGCTTCCGCTTAGACGTTATCTGCTATGCTGATAGATAGCTCTTTATATTTGTCCACTATTTTGATACTCTGATTATTCAGTCTCTTATATACATATCTTTGACTCACATGTGTGAGCGGTGGCTTTGTACCCACCTTTTTGATATTTGGATCTGTATTGACGATATATTGTACCTATGTTCGGTGACTGTTATGTGACTGTTCTGTGATGAGGATGTTATCATTTAGTATTATGTTTGTTCTAAACCTATTTTCCTTAGCCATTGTAATTTCGTTATAAATATCTATTGGATATGTCGAACCACTTGAAAAAAAAAGCGATACCACATTTCGACGTATTCAGTAGATAGTTATAGCTTGATTACATATGGTCGCTTCCATTATACTCTATTCTCCGTTCCAGCAGACGGTATTACTCCGTAATACTCTTTGTTAGAATGGGTCTCGGAGTGGGGCGTTACATCTTGGTATCAGAGCGAGAGGTTCAAAACTAAGTATAATAAACACAGAACAGTAACACTTAGTACAATACATCTTAGTATGATTCAAATATTACAATGCCCTTTCCTCATGACATTGGATAGATAAGTTAGGAATACATTTATATTCCGTAGTATTCCATTTGAATTATCTATCTTTGAATCGTGATTAACTAAACCTTACCTTATCTTTCAGTATGGTTGGGAGAGGTAGGAACCTCCGTTCTGCTGATGCTGGACAGTCCAGCAACCCTCACCCAGAGGGCGTATACATGACCACGGACCAAATCATGGAGCTGGTTCGTAACTCTCAGTCGCACTCTCAGTCTCCTGCACCAGTTTCTGATGCACCGCGCAAGTCTGCTTTTGCGCGTCTATGCAGCGACTTTATTCATCTCGATGGGAAGCCGTTCAGTGGCTCCGAGACTATTCTGGAGGTCTAGGCTTGGATCAGAGTTTGCGAGCGTAATTTTACTCGCATGGCTATCCCCGACCACGACAGAGTTCTTGTTGCTTCTAGCCATCTTGAGGGTCGTGCCTTGGATTGGTACGAGCTGCTTGTCTCCGAGACTGATGAGGCCTCACTCACTTGGGACCGGTTCCGTGAGCGCTTCTTGCTCAAGTTTGTCCCTGAATCCGAGAAGATAGCCCTTGCACGCCGCTTTATTGACCTTAAGCAAGGGAAGACCTCTGTTGCTGACTATTCATCATCTTTCGAGGCCCTGTCCAAGTATGGCCTCGAGTACATTAGCTCTCCTTATAAGAAGAATCTCAAGTTTGTAGAAGGCCTGAAGAAATATTTGAAGAAACAGCTTATGCTCCAGCTTAAGCTCCCTTTTGATGAGCTAGTTGACGTAGCGCTTCACCTTGAAGCGGTTGAGCGTGAGAGAGATAGTGATGGAGATGGTGAGGGTCCAAAAATCCCAATCAGAAGCGAGGCCCATTTCAGAAGTCCAAGTCTTGGCATAAGAAGAAGAATACAGACAGCTCTACTTCTCAGACTCAGCCTCAGTCTATTGCTCAGCTTAGTGGAACACCTTCCTTTCGGAAGTGTTTCAACTGTGGATCTACCGATCATATGTTTAAAGAGTGTCCCAAGCCTCTTTTCTGCCGCTATTGTAAGAAGGAGGGTTACCTTAATTCCACTTGTCCTACTGCACCTCCTAGATCTGGCAAGCTTAATGCTGCCAAGGCTCCTACATCTTCAGCTCAGCCTCGAGGTACGCATCCTTCCATTCTCGAAGGTTCTATTTTATTTCATGGTAGATCTTGTAGAGTTCTCTTTGATATGGGTGTCTCTCACTCATTCGTATCAAATGAACTAGTTGATACTTTATCTTTGGATGTTACTTGTTTGGTTTCTTCACTAAGGATTGTGAATCCCATCGGCGGATCCACGACCCTTAGCTTGCATTTTGAGGATATAGATATTGATCTTTGTGGATTTTCTTTCCATGCGAATCTGCACGTTATGGAGTATTTGGGCTTTGACATGATTCTTGGCATGTATTGGCTCGCTCAGTACGGCGCCAAAATCATTTGTTCGGAGCGGATATTATTTCGTCATCCTGACTCGTCCGCTCCATTAGCTATTGCTCTTCAGGATGTTGGGATTTCTGATATTACTTTATTTGCTCTTGATTCATGAGATGAGGATGTGGACATATCTCGTATTCCTGTAGTTCGGGATTTCCCTGATATATTCGAGCCAGTATTAGGCCTGCCGCCAAAGCGGGCCATTGAGTTCCACATTGATCTCATTCCAGGCTCCCACCCAGTTGGGCGTCCTCCCACGAGGTTGGCTACTAAAGAGAAAGAGGAACTCAGGAAGCAGTTAGTAGAGCTTGAGGCGAAGCAGTTCATACGGTCCAGTTCTTCGCCATGGGGTGCTGCTGTGGTCTTCGTTAAGAAGCCCGATGGCTCTCTTAGGCTTTGCATTGACTATCGCAAGCTTAATGAGTTGACCATCAGAAATCGTTATCCGCTGCCACGGATAGACGATATGTTTGATCAGTTGAGCGGTGCGAAGGTCTTTTTCCAGCTCGACCTTGCCACCGGATTTCATCAGCTCCGAGTTACGGAAGATAGCATTCCTCTTACCGCTTTCCGCAGTCGTTATGGTTCCTTTGAGTGGTTGGTCATGTCATTCGGCTTGACGAACGCACCAGCTTTCTTCATCGATCTTATGAATCGAGTATTCCGGGAATACATTGATAGATTCGTTCTTGTTTTCATCGACGATATTCTTATTTATTCTAGATCCGAGGAAGAGCATGCTCATCATTTGCGGATCGTCTTGGATACTCTTCGTCAGCAACAGCTTAAGGCCAAGCTCTCCAAGTGCCATTTTTGGGAGAGCAAGGTCAAGTTCTTGGGCCATATTGTGTCATCTGAGGGTATTTCTGTCGATCCTGCCGAGATCGAAGCTATTCAGAATTGGAAGCAGCCCGAGAATGTTCATGATATTCGCAGCTTCCTTGGTCTGGCGGGTTATTACCGTCGGTTTATCAAGGATTTCTCTCGAGTTGCACTTCCCCTTACGACGCTGACTCGTAAGGGTGTTCGCTTTATTTGGTCTGATAAGTGTGAAGCTTCCTTTCAGCGACTGAAGGAACTTCTCACTCATGCTCCTATTCTAGTAGTTCCAGAGAGTAACCATGATCTTGTTGCATACACCGATGCTTGTGGTAGCGGGCTCGGTGCCGTGCTTATGCAGAAGGATCAGGTAGTTGCTTATGCTTCCAGGCAACTACGTCCGAATGAGGTTCGCTATCCTACTCATGATCTTGAGTTAGCAGCTATCGTCTTTTCCTTGAAGACGTGGCGTCACTTTCTATTAGGCGAACGCTTCATTCTTTACACCGATCATAAGTCGCCGAAGTATCTATTCATTTAGAGGGATCTCAATATGAGGCGGCAGCGATGGCTTGAGTTTCTCGCCTCATATGATTTAGATACTCAGTATACCCCTGGCAAGGGTAATCGAGTTGCAGATGCGCTCAGTCGTAAGCACTCGGCGGTAATTTCTATGATGATTGCCGAGTGGGATATTCTTGAGACCCTATCTTTGTGTGATATTAGAGATCGAGCTCCATCTTCTTATTCTCCAGTCTTATTATTCAGCTTGGAAGCTCGTCCTATCTTATTGGATCGCATTGCCCATGCTTAGCGGTAGGATCCAGACTTATTGCATCTTATTCATCTTCTCGAATCGGGATCCAATGATGAGACATTGCTGGATTATTCTCTTGATTTTCATTGGTGTCTTCGTAGGAAGAACCGTATAATTGTACCATCTGATTTATCACTTAGGCGTGACATTCTGGACGAGTGCCATCGCACTAAGTACACTATACATCCCGGTTAGTAAGATGTATGCCGATATGTGCCGACTAAATTATTGGGAGGGTTTGAAGAGAGATGTTGCAAGTTATGTGAGCGGTTGCATGACTTGTCAAAAGATCAAGGCCGAGCATCAGCGTCCATCTGGTCTTCTTCAGCCTCTTGAGATTCCATTATGGAAATGGGATCGGATATCCATGGATTTCATTGACGGTCTTCCTCGATCGAGGTCAGGCCATACTTCTATCTGGGTTATTGTTGATCGCTTGACCAAATCGGCTCATTTCATTCCGATTAAGTCCACTCGGACTGCACCTCAGTTGGCCAAGCTCTATGTGAAGGAAGTCGTACGAATTCATGGCATTACTAGCTCTATCGTGTGTGATCGAGACACCATTTTCACTAGTCACTTCTGGAAGTGCCTACAGTCAGCTTTGGGCACAAAGCTGAATCTCTCTACTGCTTATCACCCTCAGACTGACGGTCAGACTGAGAGGGTGAATCGTGTTTTGGAGGATCTTTTGCGCTATTGTATTCTGGATTTCGGGGGTAGTTGGGAGGATCACTTACCTCTCGTAGAGTTCTCCTACAACAACAGCTATCAGTCTAGTATTGGCATGGCATCTTTCGAGGCTCTATACGGAAGGCCATGTCGCTCTCCTGCTTGTTGGTTAGAATCTGGTGAGAAGCTCATTCTTGGTCCAGATTCAGTTCGGGAATCTTCTGAAAAGATTGTTCTTATCCGTCAAAGAATGAGAGAGGCACATGACCGCCAGAAATCCTACGCGGACAACCGTAGGAAGCCTCTTGAGTTCTCCATTGGTGATTTTGTCTTCATTCGGATTTCTCCCATGAAGGGCGTTGTGCGTTTCATCTCTACAGGAAAATTAGCTCCTCGCTATGTTGGACCATTTCCTATCACGAAACGCATCGGCCCGTTGCTTATTGTGTGGCTCTACCTGCTCACTTTTCTGGAATGCATGACGTGTTCCATGTGTCTCAGCTTCGCAAGTGTGTGCGCGATGCTGATTCTATTATTGAGCCACATATCGTGCCTGATTTAGAGATCTCACCTGATTTATCATTGGAGCAGCAACCTCTTCGTGTTCCATATTCGAAGGTCAGACGCCTTCGCAACAAAGAGGTTCAGCTTGTGAAAATTCAATAGTCACCGAATCCTAAGGATTGCACTTGGGGGACCAGAGAATTTATCGAGCGTTCTTATCATGGCTTTCTTCCATCTTCTAGTACGCGTGAGAATCTCTATTTGATCTTCTATCATTTATTTTGTGGATTAGACGTTATAGACGACGTCCATCTTAAGGAATTGCGGGGACGCAATTTTCTTAAGGGGGAGTCTGTAACAACCCGGGATTTGCATTACCGATTTTTTTTTTTTTTGGATTTTATTTAAATGGAGCAAATGGATTTTTGGGATAAGGATAATTTATTTCAAAATATGTTCATTTTAAATAAATGGGTTTTTAAAAATGAGGCGAAGTATTATTTTGGAACAATTAAAAGTTAATGGGCAATTTAAGAAGGAGATTTGGTTAAGTATGGGTTTTCATGGCTATGTTAACACTTAAATAATTTTTTATACATGTTTAGAGCCACTCTCTCTTAAAGGGTCCATTAGCCAAAACCAAACCCACTTACCATTCTATAAATCATCTCAAACTCCTAACCCTCATTCATTCCAATCCTAATCAAAAAAAAAATCCTAAAACCCTAAACCTAAAAATGGCCTCCATGCTTAGGAAAGCTCCATCCTCTCTCATATTGGCTTAAGCCAGTTGAAATAAGAGAAGATAATGCAAAAACCCTCTTGTAATCCGTTTCTAACTCTCTTTAATTTCTGAAAATCATATTGTAACTCTTGGTGTTATGTGTTTTGGTATTTTTCTGGCTCCTTGATCATCATCTCTTAGCTTTGGTTAGTGCCATATAGGTGTTTGTTCTTTTGCTTGAGAGGAATACTAGGTAAACCCTCTCCTAATCTATGTATAAGCATCTCTTAATTTCTGAAATTATTTTGTAATCCTCTTTTTTTTGTGAATTTAGATTGTGAAACTCTTTGATCTTCTTTTCATTGCTTGGAAAAGAGGTAATATATGCTAGCTGAAATTATAATTAGTGTATTGCTGTTAGTAAATTAGGCATATCTCATTCATCTTAAATCGGAATTAAGATTTTCTTGATGTTCTGGAAACCTTATTCTGTAGCCTATAACTTTTATGTTTTGTTCTTTACCTAATTTTGAGGTTTGAATGGTCGAAATTACGTTTGTTTGTCGCTGACCTGACAACAAACTACAGGGTTGATAAAATGAAAACCTGAAATTGATTTGGCCATAAGTTACTCGTTTCTTATCCAAATCTAATAATTTTGAATGTTCTGGAAAACTTAAATATAGGGATAAAAGCTTCATGTTTTGAGTTTCATGAAATTTCGAAGTTAATTTGGTCAAAACTGTGCATTCTTACTATTGTCCCGAGAGCACAAAGACAGTGATATAGAATTTAGATCTGAGAATTATTTTAGTCATAAAATTTTCATCCCCGATCGGAATTTGACGATCTTGGTCATTTCGGAAAGCTTAGAAACAAAGCTACAACTTTTATTTCATTCATTTTTTCAGAATTGGAAGTTTACTATGCCAAAATTGTGGTTTTTCATCTCTGGTCTGTTAGTGCATAGCTACAGGCCTTAGTCCCTTTTCTTCCGTTGTTTTCAGTACAGAACCCCGACTTTGCGACGCCATCTCGGGCTCGTTCGTTGTCGGATTTCATCGATTTTGGTCTCGTTGGAAAGCTGGAGTTCCGAACTCCATCTCTAGAAAGTTTGATTAGTATTCGAGTTCATTTGACTCTTCGAAATTGCTGTCGGAGAGGGACCCGGATCTCAGCCGGAAACAGTGTATTCACTGTTTCCGTGTCCGACTTTGGAGCGTCGCTGCGACTTCGTTTCACGTCAAAATCGAGTAGTTATTTTTTTTCCGAAGTAGGAATGTCAAACTACATTCCTACCAATTTTCATGCCATTCGAATTCAGTTTGCGGGTCCGAATAATTTTTCGAACTTGGGTTCGCGTCAGTTTTGGACTATTTTCCAACACTTAGAATATTTTCAGTGATTTTCTGGTTTTATCGATTTCTTTGAGATTTGTCTCTGGATTTCGTACACGGGCCTTATAAAAAGGTTTTAAAAGGATTTTTCACTCCGAAATGGCTTTTGAATTTATTATGTAATATTATTCTTAATTATTAAATTAATTACTCCATAATAGGAAAGTTTTCAAAGGCCGTTTTAAAGTGATTTCAAACCAATTATAAATCCATTTTCTGTAATTATTTTCTATAATAAAATCCCACACTCACACATTAGCACTTCGAGCGAAGTGGAAAGGTGCTTAAACGTTTGGGAAAAACTCCGGCCTATGAAACCGTGTGTATTTCCTTTTCGGTTAATCCCCGACCTATTTGATTGATCGTTTTGGCCTTTCGGCCTAGTTTACCGATGACATGAGGTGAACTTTGTACTGCTTTCAGTGTGGAAGCTTACGATGGGTTAGTAAACCGTTTAGTGCGAACGTGGGGTATGGGACTCACGTTAACATTTTACGGGTTCCTTGCTAAAAGCTCGTGACACATTCCTTTTATTACCTTTGGGATAGTGTCTTCGGACTGTCTCCCTTAGAGGTATCGTTTTGGCATCTCTACTTAGATGGCCGTTATACATCTCTACATAGATGTATCGTTTTTGGCATCTCTACTTAGATGGCCGTTATACATCTCTACATAGATGTATCATTTTTGGCATCTCTACTTAGATGGCCTGTTATACATCTCTACTTAGATGTATCGTTTTTGACATCTCTACTTAAATGTTTATGTTTTGGCATTTGTGCTTACGTTATGCCGATGATATGAGGCTTATTATACATTTCTACTTAGATGTTTTGTTTTGACATTTGTGACTATGTTATGCCAATGATATAAGGCTTGCTATACATCTCTACTTAGATGTTTATTTCTGCCCTATGTGAGAGTTTGTGGTCTATAGTACTATGTTATATATCGCCTCATTATCTATCATGTTTATCTCAGTTTATTAACTGATTTTTTAGCTAGCCTGACCCGAGTGTTTTTCGCTCGAGTCAGACCGAGTTGTTTCAGGTTAGGCCTCTAGACTTAGCTTTCTGTGCTTTCGCTTGGACATTATCTGCTATGCTGATAGATAGCTCTTTATATTTGTCCATAATTTTGATACTCTGATTATTCAGTCTCTTATGTACATATCTTTGACTCGCATGTGTGAGCGGTGGCTTTGTGCCCACCTTTTTGATATTTGGATCTGTATTGACGATATATTGTACCTATGTTCTGTGACTATTCTGTGATGATGATGTTATCATTTAGTATTATGTTTGTTCTGAACCTATTTTCCTTAGCCATTGTAATTTCGTTATAAATATCTATTGGATATGTCGAACCACTTGAAAAAAAAGCGATACCACATTTCGACGTATTCAGTAGATAGTTATAGCTTGATTACATATGGTCGCTTCCATTATACTCTATTCTCCGTTCCAGCAGACGGTATTACTCCGTAATACTCTTTGTTAGAATGGGTCTCGGAGTGGGGTGTTACAATCACCATCGCCTTCTCCACCACTTCCACTCTCCGCCTCACCTCCTTCATCCTCGCCTCTTTCCTCCTCCACATCTTCCTCCTCCAGAACATCTGGACATGTGCTGGGGGAGGGTCCATCGGACATCTTAAGTTTCTTCCCCCCGGCGACTAGATGTTTCGAGAAGGGTTTTCTTTTGCCGCTCTTCACCGTAGCCCCTCCTTTAGCTTTGGCAGCCTTCTCCTCGGCTGTGTCTCTTTGCTTGACCACAGACTGGCGTGGAAGAATCAAGTTAAGCTCCATAAGTAAGAGGCTGCCATCTTCCTTTCCGGAATGGCTTCTATATCCGCAGCCATCTGAACCAGGCGATCGCTCTCTACAACCGCAAAGCCACTTGTCGCTAGTAATAAATAAAGCACATAAGGAGGAGCACTGTAGTCAGAAAATAAATTATAAATGAGATTCAACTTACAACCATAGGTGAAGCGGTGGAAAGAAACAGAGTCATCCTTGACAAAGAACCATTCCTTCCTGAACATGCTAAATTTCGAATACAAGTCCACGACTGGCTTGAAAGACACGACCGACTCTAAGCTGATATATGGAGACCCCTTCTTGTAGCCTCTCAAGTTGTACAGGTACCGAATCTTCCGGTTGGAAGGGGGACGCCCGTACTTTCTCTGGAAGATAATAAATAGACTCACCAAGATGGCATAAGAGTTGGGCTGAAGCTGGAAAGGGGCCACCTTCAAATAGGTGATGAACCTGACTATCCAAGCGTTGATAGGAGGAATGGCCCCGCACATGCAATGGTACCTACTATAAGCGAAATATCCTTCAGGGGGATTATACGGCATCACTCCTTTCCCCGGCAACAACATATGCGCTCTGTCGATCCCGAAAAAGCGAGATATAACATCAAGCTGCAAATCTTTGAGAGAGCTGGGAAAGCAGTCTGACGGTGAATTCAAGAGCTCTTGAGGACCGTACCCGTCTACTAACGATCTCGGGGTTGGTCCATGACGATCTGCCCGAACTGGGGGCACTATGGGGGACTCTCCTCTGTCTTTGGATTTCTTCTTATCAGAACGAGTTTCTACTTTATGAGACATTATCTGCAACACGAGAAAACATATTGTTAGAACAAGGAAAGTAGAGATATAAACAAGCAAGTGCGTACGGTCTGGAATTTCATTTTAATTCAAAACATAAAAGGCTCAAAGTTCATTCTGCATTCAAACTCCCCGATCTCATTCGGTATTTCCAACATAAAGTTCATTCGGCATTCAAACTCCCCGACCTCATTCGGTAAGTCAAAGCTAAAGATTAATTCGGCACTCGGAATCCCCGAGCTCATTCAGTAAGTCAAAGCGAAAGCTCATTCGGCAGAAGAGGGCCTCACCTGGTCCGGCAGTTGAGGTCCGGTGATACGTTTGATTCGGCAAAGACAAGAGTTTGGTTCGGCTAGTACGGAATAACAGAGGCACGAAGCCCCTACTTATAGACCAACACAGACGACCGGACCAACTGGTTCGGCGCTTGGGACCGAATGAGAGTGTCCAAGTTGAATGGCCTAAAACAAAGCGCGACATATGCAGGCAGATGCCCCACTTTGGGGGGCAAATGTTGGGCGAATTCTCACCACCGATCCAAGGCCTCACCGAACCCACCTAACACCGGACCAAACACCAACTCACCTACCACCGAATCAACTACTACCGAATCAACCACTACCGAACCAATTCTCACTCACCACTCTCCACCGGATCAACCACTACTGGATCAACCACTACCGAATCAACTACTACCGAATCAACCACTACCGAACCAATCCTCACTCACCACTCTCCACCGGATCAACCACTACCGAATCAACCACTACCGGACTGAAAGCCACTCCAACCATCTCCGGACCAAGGCTTTGCCGAACCAACATTGTCAGGCCAGATTACATCGGCTTAGGCCCACCTGCAGCTATGTACATCCAAGACCCCTACCCCCAGCCTCACTCTATAAATAGAGGGGTAGGGGTGCAACAATGGCAGACAAGTTTGAGAGCTCAAGCACGGATAGAACTTTCAAACAACTTTCATATACTTGTAATCAAAGCTTTATACTTGTAATCTGAACAGTAAAGGAGAATAACATATAAAGTGGACGTAGGCATATTCTGGCCGAACCACTATAAATCTGTGTGTCTTTTACAGTTTAGTCCCTGCTTTTTACATATTTGAATAAATCACCCAAATCGCTAAGAACAACGTAAAATCGACTAAATTATACGACTTGGAGGTGTTTGCCCATTTTTTGTGCAAACAATCATTTCCAAAGAAATCCAGGATTAGATTCAGAACTGCAAAACCACGATTTTTCAAAAAAAAAATTTTACACATATTTCAAAATCTACTTATCAGAATCTTGATTTTCTTTCTTCATTGGAAAATTAAGGATATAATAGTTTGGAATATTCTTATCTCAAAGAATTCCAAGCTATATCCTATCTTTTATACTTGTTTTACTTTTTAATGTGAATCGCGAACTACCGTTACGCAACGCGTCTATTTTTGACTAAATTTTCAATTCACGTTCAAACTTCACCAAAACACTTTTGAATGTTTATAAAAAAATTCAAACTCATTTTAAACCATTTTTAAAGAGGTTTAACATTCCATATACACCTTTTTATTAATTTGAGGAAAGTGATTCCCTTTGTGCTTATCGATGTGTATTTCCGTGACTTGCATATATATATTCAATATTCATATAAAACCATCCAAACTTGATGATCAAAGCATAATAAACATCCATTTATAAACATTGTATCATCATCCAAAATATAATACTATATTAGGAGTTCTCACCTTGGGTTTTGAACCATTTAATTAAAAATTCGTCATAGCTTCGCTACTCGAGATTTGAAGCTCACTATTCTTCGGATTTCAGCTCCTAGATGCCTTGACCAAGACTTGATATGCCTAGAGGTGAACGCCCAAGGGTGAAGCAAGGGCTATGCTTCGCTTAGTGATGGAGTTGGGTGGAGTTTGTGAAGAACAAGGAGAAAAGTGGAGTTTTGGGATTGTTTTGAGGTATTTGACTACGTGGAACTATATATAAAAATTTAAACTCTTTTTGAAATAAATTTTAACAATATTTATTTTAGAATGGAAGCACCATTAAAGTGGAAGACAAACTTAGAAATATGAAGAAGAAGAAAAATGAAAATGAAGAGAAGAGAGTAGGGTATTTATAGGAAAAGAAGAATATAAAAGAAGACATGCACACATCACTTTTTGCATCACCATTTCAAAGCTTCTCCAACACACCACCCCCCTCCAATGCACGGCAAAAGCCTCGCCCATGTGCCCATCACTTCCATCCTCTCATGTGTGCATGTGTTGGCTTATATATGCTTAAGGAGTAAGAAGTCATAAAATATATTATATATTTTATATTATACTTTTATATTTATATATTTTGGTATATATATTTATGTGCAAGTTAATGTATGCATATGTACAGGTATATGTGTATGTAACATGTCTATACAATGTTGCACAACTTCCACACGTTTTATCGTTACAAATCCTGATTCCGACTTTCGGACATATTTTCTCTTTTAAATTAATATGCATATTTTTGCAAACAAATTTTAAAAATAAATTTTATTATCATTACTAACTAATAAAAATGATCATATTTTATTTATGAAATCATAAAATTTATTGTAAATAATTATTCACAAAAATATTTATTATATCGATAAAGCTAAACGATCACTTATTTCAAGCGATATATTAACGGCTCGTTACAAACTCCCATGTTTAAAAGAATTTCATCCTCGAAATTCAGATAAGAAGAAAATAGCTCAAAATAAAATATATTTGGTATAATGAATATATACAAAATATGGATGAGTGACTACACCACAGGCGATGAGTACACTACAACGACATGATTCGTACAGTTCATTCTTCCATCCTCAATTCGGGATATGCCTTTTTCATTCTATTCTCCGTTTCCCATGTGAAATCCTCAGTATCTCCACTCCATTAAACTTTGACTAACCTTACTATCTTCCTCCTTAATCGTTTCTCATCATGATCAATGATTCGAATAGGCTGTCTAATAACTACCAAATTTGGTTCCACCTCCGCTATGATTTGCTCTGGGTCATGCACATGTTTCCACAAATGAGATATATGATAAACATTGTGCACTCCTGACAACCTTTTTGGTAATTTCCCTCAATAAGCTAGTGGACCGATTAGTTTAAGAATTGAAAATGGTCCAACATATCGAGATGCTAACTTCCCAGCTCTTTCAAATCTCATCACTCCTCTTGTCGGAGAGACTTTCAAAAAGACTAAATCTCCAACTAAGAATTCTAGATTTCTACGCCTTTGGTCTGCATAACTTTTTATCTGCTCTGGGCTTCCTTTAGCTTTTTCTAATCATATCGACCTTATCTGAAGCTTCTCATATCATCTCAGGACCAAGTACTAACCGATCTTTGGTTTCGATCCAACATACTGGTGACCTGCATGGACGATCATATAGAGCTTCATATGGTGCCATGCTGATACTAGCTTGATAACTATTGTTATAAGATAACTAAATGCAAGTGATTTTCCTAGGAGCCTCCAAAGTCTAGAATACATTCTCTGAGAAGATCTTCAAAAATGCAATTGACTCTCTCTGTCTGTCTATCAGTTTGGGGGTGATAGGCGGTGCTTATATTTAGCCTTATTTCTAAAGCGGTCCGTAATGCTTCTCAAAACTGACTAGTAAAGATTGGATCCCGATCGCCTATTATACTGCTCGAAACTCCATGCAATCATACAATTTCCTTTATATATATATATATAAAAGGCTTGCAGCAGTCCTTGTTGATTTTATTGGAATGAAGTGCGCACTTTTAGTTAATCGGTCCATGATAACCCAAATGCCTCTGTTCCCCTTCCTCGTTCATGGTAATCCATCAATAAAATCCATTGCTATTTGATCCCACTTCCAAGCTGGAATCTCTAGAAGTTGAAGTAACCCTGCAATTTTCTGCTTGTCGCTCTTGACTTGTTGACAATCGACGCATCTACTAACATAAATGGATATGTTTTTTTCTTGCTTTTCCACCGAAATGTACGCTTCATATCTTTGTACATTTTGTTGATTCTCAGATGAATGCTAAATTTGGATTTGTGACATTTAGCTAATACATATTGCCTAAGATTTTCCACGTGCAGAACACAAGTTCGTCCTTTCAATCGTAAAACTCTATGGCTATCAAATTCAAAGCTTGAATTCTGCCCTTTGTATTTAGCTTTAAAAAACTTCTTTAGGAATTGATCTTCTTTTTGCTTGCTAGAAATTCTTTCTAGAAAAGATGGAGATACTACAAAATAAGAAATAACAACATACTTTCTACTCAACGCATCTACTCCTACGTTGGCTTTCCCGGGTGCGTATAAAATATCTGGATCATAAAATGCGAGAAATTCCAACCAACGTTGCTACCTCATGTTTAAATCTCTGTGATAAAAAGGTACTTTAAAGATTTATGACCCGTAAAGAGCTCATACTTTTCACCTAATCAAAAGAGGGAATTTTATTTAGTAAGGTCAATTCAAGGTTTTAATTGAAACAAACTATGAAAACTTCTTACGTAGTAAATAGTGCCTCCATATTTTTAATGCAAACATCACGGCTAATAATTCTAAGTCATGCGTTGCATAATTCTACTCATGAGTCTTCAGTTGTCTACTTGCATAAGCAATCACCCTCCCTTCTTGCATCAGAACTGCACGAACTCCTTCTCCACAAGCATATGTATAAACGATTAATCCACTATTTCCATTTATATTGCTAGGACTGGAGCGGTTGTTAACCTCTTTTTGAGTTCCTGGAATGCTGTTTCACATTTAGGAATCCATATAAATTTAGCATATTTCATGGTCAACTTCATTAAGTGGTAGTCAATCTTTGAGAAGTCTTGAATGAATCTTCTATAATACCCTGCTAGACCTAAGAAGCTACAAATCTATTTAGGAATTTGTGGCTGCTACAAATTTAGAACAGCTGCAACCTTTACAGGATCTAGTAGAATCCCCTCCCTTGACACTATATGTCCAAGGAATCTTACCTCCTTTTTCCAGAAATAGCATTTTGATAATTTGGCTTTAATGCACATTATTTCATAATATCTCCAACACAATTTCTAGATGCCTTTCGTGTTCTTCTTCTGTCTTAGAATAGATAAGGATATCATCGATAAAGACTAACAAGAATTTATTGAGTACATCTCTAAACACTCTATTCATAAGGTCTATAAAATTAGCATGGTTAAACTAAAAGGCATAACCAACCACTCGAAGAAAGTATTTGGACTTTTAAATGCAGTTATATGGATGTATTCTTCTACGATTCTCAACTGATGGAATCTTGTAGCTAGATCCATTTTCGAGAATACTCGAGCACCATGTAATTAATCAAACAAGCCATTTATTCAAGGTAGAGGATACTTGTTCTTAATCTTTTTTTATTTATATCTCGGTAATCTATGCATAAACTTAGAGATCCATCCAACTTAGCAACAAAAACTACTATCGATCCCCAACTTGAACGACTTGGTCTTGTCAACCCTTTCTTTAGTAGCTCTTGAGTTTGGTTATTTAACTCTTCCCCCTCCATTGGAGCCATCCTTCGGTCATGTTGTTTAATTGGTCTTGAATCAAAAATCAAATCAATATGAAATACGATTTCCTAATGCGGGGGTAAACTCTTCACTTTCTCAAAGATATTTGGAAATTCTTTAACGACCTATATTGTTTCTAATCCTTCCTGGGATGAGTCTAATGGATATAGGAAAATTCCTTTTCTTGGACTAGGATCTTCACAAGATATTTCTATAAACTTCCCTAACTTTTTTTTACTAAAACTATTCTTTTTACACAATCTAAAATAGCTTCATGCTTAGTCAACCAATTCATATCGAGCAAAAGTTCGAATCCAATAGAATCTAAGACAAATAGGTCGAAAGGAAATTGATGGGAAGAGTGGGAAGTTTGGACTTTTTCACAATTCATGCAAAGGTTAGTGGTACCACCTATAAGATTCATTATGCAAATAGGGGTATCAACAATCTTAGGTTCAAGTTTTAATTCTTCTATGGTTTTCTTAGCAATAAAACTATGAGTAGCTCCTGTATCAAACAATACTCTAACTAAAACATCTTCGATAAAAACATTACCTTCCAAAAATCCCTTGCCCTTCACATCCTGAGAGGTTGAAGGCTCATCCTTTATTGCAAAGACTCTGGCCTGCTCTCCCTCCTCATGATCGGACAATCCTTGATCATGTGTCCCAGCTGATGACAATTATAGCAATTTGGTGGTCGCTTATGAACCTTGAGGTTCTTGTGGTGAGTCGTTAGGTGGCCCTTTTGTTGGCAATTGTAACACGTAGCATCTTTCAAATAGTTACCTTAGGCTTCTCCTTCAGATTTGCATTAACCTGGATTTTTCCCATTTTGATTAAAATTACTCTTGTTCCAATTGTTGGTGTTGTTGTTGTTTTGAGCTACTACCAACTTCATCTTGTCCAACATCTCATAACGGAACCCCATATCTAGCAAATCTATAAATAACCCCTTAACATGGCAGTCTTCCTACTCTGGGATTAATCGTTCATCCCAGAAATGAACTTCTCATTTATCTTCAAAGGCATGTCAATTAGACTTGGCCCTAAACAAGATAATTGTTGAACTTATTAACATACGCTTTAATAGTCATTCCGTCCTACTTCAGATCCACAAAGCTTCTGTAAAGGCGAGATTTTTGAACACTGGTATGTACTGCTCCTCCGAAACCTCCTTAAATCTTTCCCAGGAAAAATTTTCCTTCGAATCATTTAGAGTAATAGACTCCCACCAAGCTAAAGACCCTTCCTGAGGTATCCACGACGCTAAAAATCTCTTTTTCTCATCACTGATGTTTAATGCTTTAAAGATCCTCTCGCATGATTTAATCTAAGCATGTACTTCAATGACAGCTTCTGTACCCTTGAATGGTTTTCCCCCAAGCTAGTATAATTCTTGCATAGGGTGGAAGAATTAACCTGGGGATGTACGCGAGCTATTTCTTCTACAGCAGCCGTCGGAGCTGGATTGTAACGACCCGTAATTTTGTGCAATATCAATTTAATAATTTTTGATAATAATTAAATTGATTTGATTATTTTACATTATAATTTGACAAGTTAAATTTATTTTAAAGATTAATAATAATAATTTGTTAATATCTTTAAACATTTTCTTAACAATATAAATAGACAAGATTAATTCTTTTGAAAGTTTATAATAATTTGATTTGGAAATATTTATTTTGGTAAATATGAAGTTTTTGATGTAATAAAACTTTATATTCAAATTGTAATATATATGAATGTATATATTGTGATTTGAGATTTGTTTTAAAATTTAATATGGAAATTAACAAATTTAATGTTAGAATGTTTCTATTTGAAATGTGTATATATATTTGTACATATATATATATTTGAAATAGGAAAATTATTAATTTAAATTTAACAAGAGTTTTTCAGACTTTAATATATATAGTTTTGTAAATTGAAAAGTTAACTTGATTTAATATTTTTGAAGTAATATTTGAGATTTAAATTTTTATAACAATGTTAATAGCTTATTATTATAAACATATAGTTTAACTTGAGTTAGATAAGATTTAAATTTTAAATTTCATTTGCTTAATATCCTTCATTTTAAATTTTAACACAAGATAAATTTGCTTTAAAATTTTAAGAGTTAAATTAAAATAGATGTTTCAAACATATAAACATTAAATTGAATCAAAATATAAGTCATTTATAAATAAATTCACTTTTGAATATTTATTAAAATCTAAAGCTTATTTATATAAAATTAATTCATTTTATAATAATATGAATATTACATAAATATTTTTATATAGCTTAAATAGATTATTAAAAAGAAAATCACATTTTAAAACATTTATAAAACATTGAGAAAATAACTTTTGTAAATAAGAATTAAGCATAATAACAATTGTAAAACATTTAGAAGACATTAAGAATACTTGTAATCATATATGTATAGGTGTAAGCTAATTAGAATATAAGATACACAAGTGTCACTCTCTTGTAAATTTAATTTAAAATTAAATTATAAAATTCAAAATGAGCTTCATTCTCAATAAAAGAATTCCTTTACTCTCTTCAACAACAAAATAAATGCAAATCTGAAAGGCAAGTTCAAAACAGAGAATAGCAGGAAAATTTAATCAAGATGCAAACTAGAATAATTCAAGTAATTCAAGAACTTGGAAGCGGATCAAACAAGAAATTCAGAAGAAATATCAACATGCAAGTTCATTTTCAAATGCTCAGCTGCAAAATTCTTTCAAATAGAATATCAGAGGCGTGCAAGATAAATTCAAAAGCCTGGAAACCATTTTTCTGTTTTCTGCAAATTTACAGGTGAGTAAACGGAAATTTTAAAAATGGTTTTGATTCTAAATTTTACCTTGATATTGTGTTGATCACCATGATGTTAATAAATTATTTGAATATAAATTGAATGCATGCTTGAACTAAGTAGATTGGAATGCCTATGTAGTTTACATGATCTCTGTGTGATTTTAGCAATTACCATTTCCATAATAAAATCATTAACTCCATGTTGATTCCAATCTAGCATATGATTTGTAAATAAAGGTTGCTTGAAATCATGTAATCTTTCTTCTAAAAATAATTACAGGTGTTTAAAGTGAATAGTTGGCTATGAAATTTTGAAATTACAGTCAATTTTTAAATTGGGTCAAATTCTATCGAAACGATTTTAATCCTTGATTACATAATTTAATTCATAATGTTAAATCATGAATTTTAATGGTTGAAACATGATTTTTACATTGGTAATTAAAGAGAATTCGGGGATTTTATGTTTTGGGTATTTTAGCCAAATCACGGCAATCCATGGCGAACTGGGCCTCGCCGTTGGTCATGAAGGTGGAGGGGGCTTCAGTGATCATGCGAAAAATACTGTTGTATTTTATTGAGGTATGTGGTGATCGTTGTTTGAGGTAGTAGGGTTTTGGATGCTGTTTTTATCGTGAGTGTTTCCAGGGGATTCGCAGCGTCATGAAGCTATCGGAGTTGACCACTCTTGTGCAGTACGATCTGGGGGTGGTGGCGGAGCTACGGTGGTGGTGGCGTGGTCTCCGGTGAAGGGGATGGCCGGTGGTGGTTGGATTTGAGGTTGGGGCTTTCGAACGATTTTGGGTTGAAGGTCGAGATTTCGTTCTCGATCGAACTTGCATTTTCTGGGTTGTGCGATGGGTTGTCGAGTTCATTTGCGACTTAGTGGATGCCGGAGGAAGTTCAACGTCGGCCGAACGTGGGCGTGCACATTGACGTGCACGGTTGCGTGCATCAGGAGGAGTGGGTTCTGGGAAGAAGGGGGAACTCGGAGGTGGCCTCGGGTTTGTGTTGTTTTGTCTCGAAGAAGGTCTCAGGAGTTTTGGGTTACTACTCGAAGCATGAAGGAAGGTGGGAAGCACGGGTTAGACTCGGGGTTTACGCGAGTTTTTGGAGAGGGTTACTCGAGTTTTAGGGTGGGTTTACTCGGGTATTAGGTATTCAGGGATTAGAACAAGATGTTTAAGTTGTTAATACAAAGGAAATTTTATTTTAGGAATAAAGTTTTTAAAACAGAGGTTAAACAAGTTTCAAAATTAAATTTGTTTCAAAGTTATGTTTTAAAAACAAGTTTATATATTTTAAAATATGGGAGTTTTAAAATAAAATAAGTGGATTTTAAAATAAAATTTGTATTAAACTTTAATAAATAAATTTGGAAAGGTTTTAAAGATTTAAAAGTTCAATTTAAAATATGTTTAATTATAATTGATTTCTAAATGTTATATTATATTTGAATAAAGTTTAATGATTTAGAATTTGATACTCAATGGTAATAAAGATTTATCTTATGTAAATTGGAATTTTGATTTAATTAAAGATAATTAAATTTGGAAAGGCAATTAAGATAATTAAATTATTAACTATTTAAAAGTTATTGATTAATATAAATGTGTTAATTAAGAAAATGGTTTCTTGTTTAAGAATCTTTTTAATATAGTAAATTAAAGAATCATTTAATTAATTTTAAATGATTAAGATAAATAATAAATTAAATAATTAATTTGAGATTAATTAAGATAATCACTTATGAGTTAATTTAATATAATTCCTTGGTGAAGTAATTAAGTGGTTAATTACAGAAGGTAATTAAGTAAAGAATAATTACTTTATGAAAAGTAATTAAGTAATGTGATTAAGAGTTAATCACTTGAGTTATTAATTAAAGAATTAATCAATAATTAGTTAAGGTTTATATTATTTGATTAATGATTAATTAATAAAAGGATTAAGAGTAATTAATTATGCGATTAATTACTTGTTAAAGTAATTAATTAAGAAGAAATTCAATTAATGAAGTAATCATTAATTAATGAAAATAATTAATTAATTATTAATTAATAATTTAAGAATAATTAATTTATAATTTAGTTTTAATTACTAAATGTAATTAAAAGTAATTGATTAAATATGATTAATCAAAAGTAATTAATCAAGTATTTAATTAAAAGTAATTAATCAAGTGTGATTAATTAAAAGTGATTAATCAGTGTAATTAATTAAAGGATAATTAAGGAATAATTATCAGGATAATTAAAGAATAATTGATCAAGGTTGATTAATTTAGAAAGTAATTAAGAGGTAATTACTTAGTATAATTTGGAAGTAATTAATCAGGATGATTAATTAATATGGTAATTGAGTAAGAGTTACTTAAGTAATTAAGTGGTAATTAATCAGGGAAGATTAATTGAAATGGATAATTAAGTGATGTTAATTAATTAATTTGTAATTAATTAATGAATAAGAAGTTGGATTGAAGATAATCCAAGTGATTAACTAAGGATTAATTTAATTTAAGGATTAATTAAATTAATTAAGTTTGGATCAAACTTGTTTATGAATGATTAATGATTGGATGATATATATCATTGGATGAGTTAATGATATTGGTTGTTGTTGGATGACATTGATTGATGGTGATGATGTGAATATGCTATATCTGAATGTGATATATATGATGCTATGTGATATGTATAGATGCATGTGATAATAGATGCATATCTATCTATGTAATATGGTACAACCATTTATGTTAAGTGATATTTTCTGAAATATCTATTGTTTAAATCCCTTAAGTATAACTTGGACATTAAAATGGCGTTTGGTTTCGATGAGACCGGGATCGGGTTTCCATATTTGGATATCTGAAAACCACATCGATTCCAATTAAACGTTAGGTCGTTAATCCAAGTGGAGCGAGGGAAGACTCGAGGTGTAAGGGCTATACGTCAGTATAACTCTGTGGGTGATTCCATAATGAGTTTGACGGAATATTGCTTATAGATTCGAGGTGGTGGTTTTAGAGTGCAAGGGCTATGGTCGTTGACTCTGAGGGTGATTCCAAAATGAGTGCAACGAGATAGTGCCTTCAATTTCGTTCGAACCCGAAACGAACTTGTATGGATTGAATGCCTTCAGCACATCGTCAGGCGGACGATGAGCATTCTAAGATAATTAGTCCTATAAAGGTAATCGCAGCCTCAAGCCTCATCAACCGGGAATGGCTAAAACAGGGGAGGTGCAGCAAGGCTTCGTGGGTCGCTCCCGCTGGAGAGCGAGATACATCCCTGTCTAGATGTCCCTTTTTATTTCGGCTGTGTGGGAAGTTGGTTTGCAGCCAACTGCGGGGTGGTCTTGTTCGGGACTATTCAGTAAGGAATGGTCCCGGCTTTGTGTTGCAGGGGAGTGGGAGTACTCCTCGGTATGGTGATCTAGGCCACGTACTGTGACGGGCGGTACCCCAGTAGCCCTGCCATTGATGGAAACCCAATTTTCCCTACGAGACCCTACGGTTTTGTTTGTATTACCCACTTTTGTGGCTAGTAGCTGGAATTTAATAGATGTAACAATTTCAGCTATTTCATATTTATTTGAAAACCCTAGACACTATTATAATATCACTGGATTTCCTATCAAACGTTTTGGTTCGCTAAGGTAAAAACTTTTCCTTGTTTATGTGTGGGAAGTCTTATGTGGTACCTTTTCTTTTTAAAGGATTTTCTAAAGTTAAGCAATATTAAACCGTTTACTCACACCAGACCCCTGTCTGACCCGAGTGTTTATTTTCTGTTTTATTAAACTCTTGGGTACTCATATTATATATGAGTAGTCAATTGATTCAGGTTATCTTTGACGAAATCTGGAGGAGCTTTGGAGCAGGAGGCTTCAGCGTGTAGATATATGGTTAGAGTTTCCGCTGTGTGTTATTCTGTATGATGCCTTTTATTGTATATTAGACAGAAGTGTTATAACTGTCTAAATTGAGATGTTTAGTGGTGTACTCTGATGTATATGGTACTATGTATATGTTCTATATTATATTTAAATCGTTCCGCTGTGAGATTCTGATGTGTTGTTTTCTCTTTCTTCTCTTTCTTTTCTTCTTCTATCCCTTTCTTTCTTAATTAGTGATGCGATTTTTCCGGGAGTGGAAAGTCGGGTTGCTACAGCTGGTATCACAGCATTAGGTTGAGTGAATACCTAGGCTCTGGAGTGATGTCTATCTTGAGAGAGCGTACTTGTAATTTTTATAAATAAATATATATTTATATAACTACCTAATCTGTTGGGTTATCTGTTCGGATTTTCCAACATAGGTTATAAAGGTGGATAAGGTAGGAGTGTATGGTACACAACTACCACCATTGATAGAGGCTCATATGTTGTGGTTGGAGGTATTTATCGAGATTGTAGACCTAATACCGTCTCGAATAAGTTGTGTAGATTGTAGAAAGGATTTCTTTGAGTCCAGAGGAAGTATTTGCAAGAACTGGTGTATATCCTTGAAGTATGAGGCAGATTTGCTCTCAAGTGAGCGGGATTTCCAGGAGTTGAGTTGTCAGCTAAATAGAAGCAGGTGTGGTATCTTGATAGCTTCAGGAAGGAATAGCTATATGGTGAGATGCAGTTTCCATAAATGATTCTGAAGATGTTTCTTTTGGAGCCAGATTAAGATAGTGTTGGGAGTGCATTTGAAGTCCACTTCAGGGAAGATTTGGATGTTTAGGAATTTTCTGGATCTCTAGTAAGGGTGTCTCATCTTTATTGAAGTTTGAGACTAAGGTCGATGAGTTACCTCATTTCGGGCATGGTCTCAATTGTTTTCTTAAGAAGGTAAGTTGTTGGTGTTTGGTTTGGAGCCGAGTTTCTTAAGAAGATAAGTGGTTGGTGTTTGGTTTGGAGCCGAGTTTCTTAAGAAGATGTCTACTCGTCTCAAGGATGTTTTAGAGGATTTGGGTGATAGTTTTGAGTTTCAGGAGCTTTTGTTAAGGAAGATCTTTGGTTTAGCTGTATCTTTGAGGTGAAGTTTGGAAGCAGCAGCGTGACCTATTTCTTCGATGATTCAAAAATCTTTGGGATTTTACTATTGGCAGACCAGGCAGATGGAGAAGGCTTATTCTTTTCTTTGGGAGGCTCAGCAGAGCGTGATATCTGTTGGAAGTGATCTATCAGTTTTTCTGGTAGATAAGCCATTCTTGAAGATTTATCTTGAACGGGAAAAGTTGTTCTAGTTGAGGAGACAGTTCTTTAGAATCTGAACTAAGTGGAATCGCAAAAGTGACTTGCGATTAGTTTGGGAAAATCTTTGAGTATTCTTTGGTTTGAGATTGAGGCATCCCATATGAAGGAATAGGCTGCTTAAGTAGTCAGAGATTTTCCAGATGTAATTGGATGAAATCAGAAGTTGACCTGAATCGGAGATTGAGTTTTCTTATCAACTTGGAATTCAGGAGTAATTTTGATGGTTCAACCATGAAGAGGGATGACTCTTAGGGCGAGGAGAGTTTGGTGAGGCAGCTCAAGATTCTTTGGATTGATCATCTTATTCTAAGTTAAGATTCTGCTAAGATGTTTTGACCAAGTCGAATGGTCACTAAGATTTTATGAGTTAAATGAACAGTGTATGAAGAAAGATTTTGCTTATGTTCTTCGATAGCATTCTTATCTGCTCTAGATCAGAGTTGTGCAGCGGAAGCGAGTTGGCAATTATTCTGGTATGGGAGCAACCGGATATTGCAGTAAAGAAATTTCTATAGGAAATTCAAGTATGAAGGAATTTTCTGGAGTTGAAGGCAAGGTTGTCAGGTGCAACTGTTTGGCTATTCTAGATAGGAGAGGTAGGTTTGAAGTCCATTGATGCTTGTGGTATAGAGTCGTATTATGGATTTCAGCAAATTATTTTTGGAAAGCCATTTTGTTGAGTAGGATCTGGAGATTTGGTTTGAGTTGGTGCTGTTGTTTCATGGAGCAATCAGCAAGGGCTAGGCTGATCAGGAATATTGAAGGTGACTCGGAGCATTAGAAGAGTTATGCAGTTAGAACTGAGGAGATTTGGAATGTGAAGTTGGAATTTGGATATTATTTTAATTTTATCCGATCAAAGGAATTATAAGATTTAGTAAAACTGGAAAGTTCGCTCTGGAGGTATTTTGAGTTTTCTGTGGAGATTAGATTTTGATCTACAGGATTGAATTGCCAGTCCGGATAACTGGAATTCATTGTATTTCACATATCTTTGAGGAATATGTGTATGATTCTTTGAGTGATAGAATCAGCAGTTAAGAAGGATCTGGTAGTTGGGTTGGTTTTGAGTTTAGTTTGATATCTTGTTCAGATTTGAAGAATCGGATGAGGGAGTTCTTGGTTTTTAATAGTGCAGTTACTTAAGATTCTGTAGAGCGAGTATTCCAGTATAGGTACCTGGAAAACTCTTGATAATATTAGTAAGTTCTATTCAGAATTTTTTCTGGATAGATAAAATTGTTTGTTTGGATGAGTTGCTATGATTGATTGTGTGAATTGCTGTTTGAAAAAATTAAATTCTTTAACTGGGTTATTAAATTATCTTTGCCTTTAAATTTCGAGGAAGAAATTCTTTTAAGGGGGGAGGAATGTAACGACCCGGAATTTTGAGCAATATCAATTTAATAATCTTTGATAATAATTAAATTGATTTGATTATTTTACATTATAATTTGACAAGTTAAATTTATTTTAAAGATTAATAATAATAATTTGTTAATATCTATAAACATTTTCTTAACAATATAAATAGGCAAGATTAATTCTTTTGAAAGTTTATAATAATTTGATTTGGAAATATTTATTTTGGTAAATAAGAAGTTTTTAATGTAATAAAACTTTATATTCAAATTGTAATATATATGAATGTATATATTTTGATTTGAGATTTGTTTTAAAATTTAATATGGAAATTAACAAATTTAATGTTGGAATGTTTCTATTTGAAATGTGTATATATATTTGTGTATATATATATATATATATATTTGAAATAGGAAAATTATCAACTTAAATTTAACAAGTGTTTTTCAAACTTTAATATATATAGTTTTGTAAATTTAAAAGTTAACTTGATTTAATATTTTTGAAGTAATATTTGAGATTTAAATTTTTATAACAATGTTAATTGCTTATCCTTATAAACATTTAGCTTAACTTGAGTTAGATAAGATTTAAATTTTAAATTTCATTTGCTTAATATCCTTCATTTTAAATTTTAACACAAGATAAATTTGCTTTAAAATTTTAAGAGTTAAATTAAAATAGATGTTTTAAACATATAAACATTAAATTGAATCAAAATATAAGTCATTTATAAATAAATTCACTTTTGAATATTTATTAAAATCTAAAGCTTATTTATATAAAATTAATTCATTTCATAATCATATGAATATTACAAAAATATATTTATATAGCTTAAATAGATTATTAAAAAGAAAATCACATTTTAAAACATTTATAAAACATTGAGAAAATAACTTTTGTAAATAAGAATTAAGCATAATAACAATTGTAAAACATTTAGAAGACATTAAGAACACTTGTAATCATATATGTATAGGTGTAAGCTAATTAGAATATAAGATAGAAAATGTCACTCTCTTGTAAATTTAATTTAAAATTAAATTGTAAAATACAAAATGAGCTTCATTTTCAGTAAAAGAATTCCTTTACTCTCTTCAACTACAAAATAAATGCAAATCTGAAAGGCAAGTTCAAAACAGAGAACAGCAGGAAAATTTAATCAATGTGCAAACTAGAATAATTCAAGTAATTCAAGAACCTAGAAGCAGATCAAACAAGAAATTCAGAAGAAACATCAACATGCAAGTTCATTTTCAAATGATCAGCTGCAAAATTCTTTCAAATAGAATATCAGAGGCATGCAAGATAAATTCAAAAGCCTGGAAACCATTTTTCTGTTTTCTGCAAATTTACAGGTGAGTAAACGAAAATTTTAAAAACGGTTTTGATTCTAAATTTTACCTTGATATTGTGTTGATCACCATGATGTTAATAAATTATTTGAATATAAATTGAATGCATGCTTGAACTAAGTAGATTGGTGTAACAACCCGCATATTTATCGATTTTATATTTAAATATTTTATTTAAATATTTTATCGTTAATCGGATTTTAGTCCGAAAAGCTACTTTTTGAAAACGGTCGAATTGGGACTCGAGACCACCACCATTGAGTTTAAAATGCCGTTTGCGACCTTTTTGAGTATAAGCTTCGATATGTTTGGAGAAAGTTGGATTTTGCTACTTTTCACTTAGGGTTTTGGTTTGGGCTGAGCCCACTTATGTATTCAGTCCCAACCCACTCCAACTCTTCATTACTTCATTTCTAATTCCTTACTCTTCAAGCTTTCAACAATGGTGGAAGAGAAAAAGAATTAGAAATTCCTAAGCCCTAGCTTGCTTTGCAAATCCATCTTCTTGCTCCAAATTCAAAGAGAAGGATAGGTAAGCCTCTTCTCCATCTTCTCCATCTCTTCTCCTCTTCAATTTCAGAAAATATCCTAAACCTAATTTAGAAAAATATGTGTTTTATTCTTAGATTGAAGCTTGTTGAGTAAGAGTGAAGAGTGGTTAGCCTTTCCTTTGCATTTGAGCTTCTTTTTCTTGTTCTTGAGTTAAAAAGGTGAGATTTTTAATCTCACATCTATTCTTATAATTCTCTTCTATTGTTAGGTATGAATTCCTAACACTTATTCATGTGCATTTTATTTTGATTTGGATTGCTTTTGTGAATATTCCAATTTTTAGTGTTTTGAGTTCAATTCGTCAAAAATCCTAACTTTGATGTTTGAACATGTTTTTTGGTGATGCATCAAGGAGCATATAGGGCCGGGTAGTCGATAGGCATAAACCCTTAGCGCCGCTGCTCGAGAAAATGCAATTTGATCGATTTTGCACCTCATCCAAAATAGGGTAGGAAGTGCAAACATACAGGTTCGGCCGACCGAGCCCCCTGGGCCGGTCGACCGACCTGTAGTCCAGGCACTTCCTGCCTCTGTTTGGAAGTGCTGGTTAAAGGCTTCGGCCGACCGAGCCCCCTGGGCCGGTCGACCGACCTGGTGCCCCGAGCACTTCCAACTCCTATTCGGTCGACCGACTCAGGGAGTCCGGTCGACCGACCTGCTTCTATTTGCCAGATTAGCCTATATTGCTAATTCGTTTGAATATCCAACTTTAATCGATTCGTGTTGCCTCCCTTTTTGTTGTTGTCATTTATTATCGACTTTGATGACCTTTTCTTTGGAAATTTTAGATATATCCACTTTGATGGATTTCGTATCGATTTCTTTGGATTTTATTCACGTTTTTGAATGTGAATCTTAGTGATTGATTGTTCCTACAATCTTCTTTGTGATTTGTCACTTTAAAAATATAAAGGTTTTCTATACTAGTAGTAAATATCAAAACTCTTTTCTCAAACGATTTCAATACTATTTTAATACCAAATTCGTTTATAAAACCGTTTTCCAATCTATTAGTATATACAAGCCTTAACCTCACTCGTATGAGAAATCTAATTAAACGACTTAGTAAAACAAGTGGTATGAAACGCTTGCGTTTACTTCGTCGTTTAATTCTTGGACTTGTTCGATTGAATCTCTTGTGACAATTTTCTAGTGGAGATCTACAATTTGTTCGTAAATATTTAAGTTAAGCTAGTGGTTATGGGACATGAAGCTAAGCTCATATATTAACTAGCTTATTGTAATTGACACTTCTCGTTGATCATGACGATCATCTTTATGGTTTAGATTAGCAATGTGCGATGTCTCTTTTTTTGCGAGGTTAGGCTAGACACCACTTGTGTGATTCCATTCACACATACTTTTTCGGTTAGCCTAGACACCACTTGTGTGATTCCGCTCACACATACCTTTTTGCTTTTTGGTTAGGCTAGACACCACTTGTGTGATTCCATTCACACATACTTTTTCGGTTAGCCTAGACACCACTTGTGTGATTCCGCTCTCACATACCTTTTTGCTTTTTGGTTAGGCTAGACACCACTTGTGTGATTCCATTCACACATACTTTTTCGGTTAGCCTAGACACCACTTGTGTGATTCCATTCACACATACCTTTTTTCTTTTTGGTTAGGCTAGACACCACTTGTGCGATTCCATTCACACATACCTTTTCGGTTAGCCTAGACACCACTTGTGTGATTCCACTCACACATACCTTTTTGTGATTTCTGGATTTCGTGTGTTGATTTCTGGAATTTATGTTTCACCAACTTTTACGATTGGCATTGATATATATGTCCTTTATTGTGGCTTGGTGAATGAAATTAGGAGTATGACATTCCTTTTTATCTTGAGTAGATTATTGTGATATTGATTAATCTCTTGTTGATTTTCAATTACTTATTTATCACAGCTTGGCATTGTGATTATTATATGTTTATGTCATATCTCTTATTATATATCACTTCATCGGATATTTATAGCTAGAATGATCCGTTTATTATTTTCTTCTTAAATAATACTCGGGTCAGACTGAGATTTTCCAGGTGCTTCCTCATGGCTTCCTATTTGGAACCATCTTCTGACTTTTGGCTAACTACTCTAGTTTAGTAGTTTTTGTAGTATACATTTGAGATACATACTCTATGATGTATACTTATTCTTTTGTCTAGCACTTGTATCTATTATTTTCGATACTGTGGATCTTTTTAGACCACTACTCTGATGTACACTTCCTAGTGTAATATTCATATCTATTTCCGCCTTTGTGATATGAATTGTCTGTGACTGATTTATGTTATGTTTATTTCTATATTTGTTTCCGAAGATATTATAGCCACTGTGTAGTAGCTTTGAGTTTGTGTCGGCATGTCGGATTTCCACTTGAAAAGAATTGCATGCTATACTATCTGACATATCGATGCTCGCACAAAGCAATTACACGGATGGTCGCTCCTCAACAGCCTTATTCTCCGTGCTAGTTGACAGCATTCACCGTAATGTTCTTGGCTAGCGTGGGTATAGAGGTGGGGCGTCACAGCTTGGTATCAGAGCCAAACTTCGGAACAATATGGAATATTATAACAAGGATCATCGTCCTAAGTCTTTCTTAGGAGTTGTTCTTTAGGATTTTATTCGGGTCTTCGTACCGTTCTATCCTACTTTCTTTTATGATTCCTTGTTTTATCTATCAAGATTGCTTGATATTTATTTTGAGAGTAACTTTTTCCTCTTCTTTATTTCTTTCTTAAAGAAGAGAAATGGTTAGACCAGGCCGTCCCAGCGCCGGTCAATCTAGTTCTACTCCCCAGGATGGAGTATTTATGTCTGCTCAACAACTTTTGGATCTTGTAAAGAATCAAGAGTTTATCTATGCTTTGAGTAAGAACCCCGAAATGGTTCTACCTTTGAAACTTGAAGTTTATTTCAATCAGCTTGTGGATGTTACTCTTCTTCATGGAGAGGTTGGTAAAGGAAGTGTTTGTGATATTGGGACTTCCAAGAAGAGGCATATTAAGTTCAAGAGCCTTAATCCCAATAAGAGAGTGAAGCAAACTACTGTTGTAGTAAAGACTCCAATCCCTAATTGTGGAGGATGCTACAATTGTAATTCTATGGAACACTATGCGAATATGTGTCCAAAACCCCATTCTTGTCGCTATTGCAAGAAACGGGGTCATCTTTTATCTGCGTGTCCCAAACTTTTGAACAAGGACATGAGAAAGCTAAATATTGTGCAAGCCCCTAGCAACTCTTTTCTTGGTCAAGGTATTTTTCACTCAATCCTTGATGGAATTGTTTTATTTTGTGGTCTTCTTATTTGAGTTCTTTTTGATATGGGTTTCATCTCACTATTTTATATCAAAAGAACTTGTCGATTCTTTTTCTTTGAATATTTTGGGCTTGATGACTTCTTTGAGGATTGCGAATCCGGATGGTAGATCTGCAACCCTCAATTCGCTTTTATTTGATGTCGAAATTATTTTATGTGATTTATCTTTCCGAGCCGATATTTTTACTTAGGCTTCGGAATTTACTTTTGTATGGATTGGCTTAATCGTTGTGAAGCCCATATCCTATTTTCTCGTGTGGACTTTTCCTCTTCAACATTTTCAATCTGTTAAGCAGATTTCTATTTTTCCTTTATGATTTTGATTCCAACTTGATGGCATCATTTTATTCCTTAAGCCCACTTATAAGGAAAGTGTTGTTTCTCTTATCTAAATAGCTTGAGAAATTTTCCGGTATTTTTGAGCTTGTCTTAGGATTATCACCTAAGTAATATTTTATGCGGTGCTAAGGTCTTTTCAGTTTGACCTTACCACCGGTTTTCATTTGCTACGAGTTGTGGAAGTTAGCATTCCACTTACCGCATTCCGCACTTGTTATGATTCCTATGAATGAATTATTATGTCATTCAATTTGTCCAGCTTATTTCATCCATTTTATAGATCGAATATTCTATGAATATTTCGATGAGACCATTCTTGTATTTATTGATTTTGGATGAAAATAGTAATTTAAAATTTTGCATATCTTTTTCATAAGATTTATTTATAAGTAAAACTGGATTTTGTTCTTGAAACGAACAAATAATATTCTTAAAACTTTTTAAGAGATTTATTTATCCTATATAGAAGATGATTTTGTGATTGTATTGCCCATTTAGTGTGTTAAGAATTTTGGTCGATGCGCTTGATCAACGTTATCGATAGGAATTTCCTAAACGCTTTGATGAGACAGTCAGACACAGTATATTAACTTGAAAATAGTAAATTTTTCTAGAAAGATTATTACATAATGATAAATGTAATTTTGAAAGTTTTAACTTTTCAGGAAAGAAGATTATTTAAAAGAAATTCTTTCTTTTCGATACTTTTATTCTTGTGATTCCTGGAGGGGGACCAAGACTTTGCTATTTGTACCGATACTAGTCGTATTGGTTTGGATGCCGTTCTCTTGCAAAGGAGAACGTGCTATCTCTTGTGCTTCTAGATCATTATAGCTTATCGAGTCTAGATATGTCACTCATGATCTGGTGCTCTCGGCTATTGTTTTTACTTTTAGAGTTTGACATCATCATCTTTGGGGGAGAAATTTGTTCTCCACCTAGATCATAAATCTTTGGAATAATTATTTTCTCATATGGAACTCCATGTTGACTCGAGTTCCTGACATCTTATGATCTTGATATTCTTTTTATTCCTGAAAGGGAAATCGTGTTGCCAATGCGCTTTGTCGTAAGCAACAAGTGGTTGATTCTTTGATGTTGTCTGAATGGAATTATCTTTTCATCAAGTTCATCGGACGTTTTGGTGCACTTCGTTTTATTGAGTTTTATCTCATTCCTTTTATGGACTAGTGTCCGATGTTCTTTTATGGTGTTCGGTTCATCGGATGTACTGTTATTATACTACATCGATGTTCCGTCTTATTTGATTCATTGGATGTACCGTTTGTACTACATCAATGACTTTGCTTTTGATACATTGGATGTACCGTTGTACTACATCAATGTCTTTGCTATTTGATACATTGGATGTACCGTTGTACTACATCAATGTCTTTGCTATTTGATTCATTGGATGTACCGTTTGTACTACATCAATGACTTTGCTTTTGATTCATTAGATGTACCGTTGTACTACATCAATGTCTTTGCTATTTGATTCATTGGATGTACCGTTTGTACTACATCAATGACTTTGCTTTTGATTCATTGGATGTACCGTTGTACTACATCAATGTCTTTGCTATTTGATTCATTGGATGTACCGTTTGTACTACATCAATGACTTTGCTTTTGATACATTGGATGTACCGTTGTACTACATCAATGTCTTTGCTATTTGATTCATTGGATGTACCGTTTGTACTACATCAATGACTTTGCTTTTGATTCATTGGATGTACCGTTGTACTACATCAATGTCTTTGCTATTTGATTCATTGGATGTACCGTTTGTACTACATCAATGACTTTGCTTTTTGATTCATTGGATGTACCGTTGTACTACATCAATGTCTTTGCTATTTGATACATTGGATGTACCGTTGTACTACATCAATGTCTTTGCTATTTGATTCATTGGATGTACCGTTTGTACTACATCAATGACTTTGCTTTTGATACATTGGATGTACCGTTGTACTACATCAATGTCTTTGCTATTTGATACATTGGATGTACCGTTGTACTACATCAATGTCTTTGCTATTTGATTCATTGGATGTACCGTTTGTACTACATCAATGTCTTTGCTATTTGATTCATTGGATGTACCGTTTGTACTACATCAATGACTTTGATTTTGATACATTGGATGTACCGTTGTACTACATCAATGTCTTTGCTATTTGATTCATTGGATGTACCATTTGTACTAGATCAATGATTTTGCTTTTGATTCATTGGATGTACCGTTTGTACTACATCAATGTCTTTCCTTTTGATTCATTGGATGTACCGTTTGTACTACATCAATGTCTTTGCTTTTCGATTCATTGGATGTACCGTTTGTACTACATCAATGTCTTTGCTTTTGGATTCATTGGATGCACCGTTTGTACTACATCAATGTTTTTGCTATTTAATTCATTGGATGTACCGTATATACTACATCAATGTCTTTGCTTTGGTTCATTGGGCGTACCGTTTTTGTACTACGCTGATGTCCCAAATTGTTTGAGTTTCTAGTTTCTCGGGCGTACCGTTTTTGTACTACGCCGTTGCACCGGCTCAATTTTCTGCTATTCTTGACGTTCCCCACGTCTTTTATCTACGGGAATGCCTTAGGGATTCCGGTTTTCATTCTTGAGCCCGGTGTTATTGTGGAAATTGAAGTTTCACCAGATTTTTTGCTAACTCTTTCGTGCACTTGTGGTGAACTTCCTATTTTAAATTTTCTTTTGTGTTGATATGCTTCCATGGTTGTTACTTCTTATTTTCCTCTTAAGTATTGCGAGGACGCAATTTCTTTAAGGAGGGGAGTCTGTAACAACCCGCATATTTATCGATTTTATATTTAAATATTTTATTTAAATATTTTATCGTTAATCGGATTTTAGTCCGAAAAGCTACTTTTTGCAAAACGGTCGAATTGGGACTCGAGACCACCCCCCATTGAGTCTAAAATGCCGTTTGCGACCTTTTTGAGTATAAGCTTCGATATGTTTGGAGAAAGTTGGATTTTGCTACTTTTCACTTAGGGTTTTGGTTTGGGCTGAGCCCACTTATGTATTCAGTCCCAACCCACTCCAACTCTTCATTACTTCATTTCTAATTCCTTACTCTTCAAGCTTTCAACAATGGTGGAAGAGAAAAAGAATTAGAAATTCCTAAGCCCTAGCTTGCTTTGCAAATTCATCTTCTTGCTCCAAATTCAAAGAGAAGGATAGGTAAGCCTCTTCTCCATCTTCTCCATCTCTTCTCCTCTTCAATTTCAGAAAATATCCTAAACCTAATTTAGGAAAATATGTGTTTTATTCTTGTATTGAAGCTTGTTGAGTAAGAGTGAAGAGTGGTTAGCCTTTCCTTTGCATTTGAGCTTCTTCTTCTTGTTCTTGAGTTAAAAAGGTGAGATTTTTAATATCACATCTATGCTTATAATTCTCTTCTATTGTTAGGTATGAATTCCTAACACTTATTCATGTGCATTTGATTTTGATTTGGATTGCTTTTGTGAATATTCCAATTTTTAGTGTTTTGAGTTCAATTCGTTAAAAATCCTAACTTTGATGTTTGAACATGTTTTTGGTGATGCATCGAGGAGCATATAGGGCCGGGTAGTCGATAGGCATAAACCCTTAGCGCTGCTGCTCGAGAAAATGCCATTTGATCGATTTTGCACCTCATCCAAAATAGGGTAGGAAGTGCAAACATACAAGTTCGGCCGACCGAGCCCCCTGGGCCGGTCGACTGACCTGTAGTCCAGGCACTTCCTGCCTCTGTTTGGAAGTGCTGGTTACAGGCTTCGGCCGACCGAGCCCCCTGGGCCGGTCGACCGACAAGTGCCCCGAGCACTTCCAACTCCTGTTCAGTCGACCGACTCAGGGAGTCCGGTCGACCGACCTGCTTCTATTTGCCAGATTAGCCTATATTGCAAATTCGTTTGAATATCCAACTTTAATCGATTCGTGTTGCCTACCTTTTTGTTGTTGTCATTTATTATCGACTTTGATGACCTTTTCTTTGGGAATTTTAGATATATCCACTTTGATGGATTTCGTATCGATTTCTTTGGATTTTATTCACGTTTTTGAATGTGAATCTTAGTGATTGATTGTTCCTACAATCTTCTTTGTGATTTGTCACTTTAAAAATATAAAGGTTTTCTATACTAGTAGTAAATATCAAAACGCTTTTCTCAAACGATTTCAATACTATTTTAATACCAAATTCGTTTATAAAACCGTTTTCCAATCTATTAGTATATACAAGCCTTTACCTCACTCGTATGAGAAATCTAATTAAACGACTTAGTAAAACAAGTGGTATGAAACGCTTGCGTTTACTTCGTCGGTTAATTCTTGGACTTGTTCGATTGAATCTCTTGTGACAATTTTCTAATGGAGATCTACAATTTGTTCGTAAATATTTAAGTTAAGCTAGTGGTTATGGGACATGAAGCTAAGCTCATATATTTACTAGCTTATTGTAATTGACACTTCTCGTTGATCATGACGATCATCTTTATGATTTAGACTAGTAATGTGCGATGTCTCTTTGTTTGCGAGGTTAGGCTAGACACCACTTGTGTGATTCCATTCACACATACTTTTTCGGTTAGCCTAGACACCACTTGTGTGATTCCGCTCACACATACCTTTTTGCTTTTTGGTTAGGCTAGACACCACTTGTGTGATTCCATTCACACATACTTTTTCGGTTAGCCTAGACACCACTTGTGTGATTCCGCTCTCACATACCTTTTTGCTTTTTGGTTAGGCTAGACACCACTTGTGTGATTCCATTCACACATACTTTTTCGGTTAGCCTAGACACCACTTGTGTGATTCCATTCACACATACCTTTTTTCTTTTTGGTTAGGCTAGACACCACTTGTGCGATTCCATTCACACATACCTTTTTGGTTAGCCTAGACACCACTTGTGTGATTCCACTCACACATACCTTTTTGTGATTTCTGGATTTCGTGTGTTGATTTCTGGAATTTATGTTTCACCAACTTTTACGATTGGCATTGATATATATGTCCTTTATTGTGGCTTGGTGAATGAAATTAGGAGTATGACATTCCTTTTTATCTTGAGTAGATTATTGTGATATTGATTAATCTCTTGTTGATTTTCAATTACTTATTTATCACAGCTTGGCATTGTGATTATTATATGTTTATGTCATATCTCCTATTATATATCACTTCATCTGATATTTATAGCTAGACTGATCCGTTTATTATTTTCTTCTTAAATAATACTCGGGTCAGACTGAGATTTTCCAGGTGCTTCCTCATGGCTTCCTATCTGGAACCATCTTCTGACTTTTGGCTAACTACTCTAGTTTAGTAGTTTTTGTTGTATACATTTGAGATACAGACTCTATGATCTATACTTATTCTTTTGTCTAGCACTTGTATCTATTCTTTTCGATAGTGTGGATCTTTTTAGACCACTACTCTGATGTACACTTCCTAGTGTAATATTCATATCTATTTCCGCCTTTGTGATATAAATTGTCTGTGACTGATTTATGTTATGTTTATTTCTATATTTGTTTCCGAAGATATTATAGCCACTGTGTAGTAGCTTTGAGTTTGTGTCGGCATGTCGGATTTCCACTTGAAAAGAATTGCACGCTATACTATCTGACATATCGGTGCTCGCACAATGCAATTACACGGATGGTCGCTCCTCAACAGCCTTATTCTCCATGCTAGTTGACAGCATTCACCGTAATGTTCTTGGCTAGCGTGGGTATAGAGGTGGGGCGTCACAATTGGAATGTCTATGTAGTTTACATGATCTCTGTATGATTTTAGCAGTTATCATTTCCATAATAAAATCATTAACTCCATGTTGAGTCCAATCTAGCTTATGATTTGTAAATAAAGGTTGCTTGAAATCATGTAATCTTTCTTCTAAAAATAATTACAGGTGTTTAAAGTGAATAGTTGGCTCTGAAATTTTGAAATTACAGTCAATTTTTAAATTGGGTCAAATTCTACCGAAACGATTTTAATCCTTGATTACATAATTGAATTCGTAATGTTAAATCATGAATTTTAATGGTTGAAACATGATTTTTACATTGGTAATTAAAGAGAATTCGGGGATTTTATGTTTTGGGTATTTTAGCCAAATCACGGCAATCCATGGCGAACTGGGCCTCGCCGTTGGTCATGAAGGTGGAGGGGGCTTCAGTGATCATGCGAAATATACTGTTGTATTTTATGAGGTGTGTGGTGATCGTTGTTTGAGGTAGTAGGGTTTTGGGAGCTGTTTTTATCGTGAGTGTTTCCAGGGGATTCGCAGCGTCATGAAGCTATGGAGTTGACCACTCTTGTGCAGTAGGATCTGGGGGTGGTGGCGGAGCTACGGTGGTGGTGGCGTGGTCTCCGGTGAAGGGGATGGTCGGCGGTGGTTGGATTTGAGGTTGGGGATTGCGAACGATTTTGGGTTGAAGGTCGAGATTTCGTTCTCGATCGAACTTGCATTTTCTGGGTTGTGCGATGGGTTGTCGAGTTCATTTGCGACTTAGTGGATGCCGAAGGAAGTTCAACGTCGGCCGAACGTGGGCGTGCACGTTGATGTGCACGGTTGCGTGCATCAAGAGGAGTGGGTTCTGGGAAGAAGGGGGAACTCGGAGGTGGCCTCGGGTTTGTGTTGTTTTGTCTCGAAGAAGGTCTTAGGAGTTTTGGGTTACTACTCGAAGCATGAAGGAAGGTGGGAAGCACGGGTTAGACTCGGGGTTTAAGCGAGTTTTTGGAGAGGGTTACTCGAGTTTTAGGGTGGGTTTACTCGGGTATTAGGTATTCAGGGATTAGAACAAGATGTTTAAGTTGTTAATACAAAGAAAATTTTATTTTAGGAATAAAGTTTTTAAAACAGAGGTTAAACAAGTTTCAAAATTAAATTTGTTTCAAAGTTATGTTTTAAAAACAAGTTTATATATTTTAAAATATGGGAGTTTTAAAATAAAATAAGTGGATTTTAAAATAAAATTTGTATTAAACTTTAATAAATAAATTTGGAAAGGTTTTAAAGATTTAAAAGTTCAATTTAAAATATGTTTAATTATAATTGATTTCTAAATGTTATATTATATTTGAATAAATTTTAATGATTTAGAATTTGATACTCAATGGTAATAAAGATTTATCTTATGTAAATTGGAATTTTGATTTAATTAAAGATAATTAAATTTGGAAAGGCAATTAAGATAATTAAATTATTAACTATTTAAAAGTTATTGATTAATATAAATGTGTTAATTAAGAAAATGGTTTCTTGTTTAAGAATCTTTTTAATATAGTAGACTAAAGAATCATTTAATTAATTTTAAATGATTAAGATAAATAATAAATTAAATAATTAATTTGAGATTAATTAAGATAATCACTTATGAGTTAATTTAATATAATTCCTTGGTGAAGTAATTAAGTGGTTAATTACAGAAGGTAATTAAGTAAAGAATAATTACTTTATGAAAAGTAATTAAGTAATGTGATTAAGAGTTAATCACTTGAGTTATTAATTAAAGAATTAATCAATAATTAGTTAAGGTTTATATTATTTGATTAATGATTAATTAATAAAGGAGTAAGAGTAATTAATTATGCGATTAATTACTTGTTAAAGTAATTAATTAAGAAGAAATTTAATTAATGAAGTAATCATTAATTAATGAAAATAATTAATTAATTATTAATTAATAATTTAAGAATAATTAATTTATAATTTAGTTTTAATTACTAAATGTAATTAAAAGTAATTGATTAAATATGATTAATTAAAAGTAATTAATCAAGTATTTAATTAAAAGTAATTAATCCAGTGTGATTAATTAAAAGTGATTATTCAGGTGTAATTAATTAAAGGATAATTAAGGAATAATTATCAGGATAATTAAAGAATAATTAATAAAGGTTAATTAATTTAGAAAGTAATTAAGAGGTAATTACTTAGTATAATTTGGAAGTAATTAATCAGGATGATTAATTAATATGGTAATTGAGTAAGAATTACTTAAGTAATTAAGTGATAATTAATCGGGGAAGATTAATTGAAATGGATAATTAAGTGATGTTAATTAATTAATTTGTAATTAATTAATGAATAAGAAGTTGGATTGAAGATAATCCAAGTGATTAACTAAGGATTAATTTAATTTAAGGATTAATTAAATTAATTAAGTTTGGATCAAACTTGTTTATGAATGATTAATGATTGGATGATATATATCATTGGATGAGTTAATGATATTGGTTGTTGTTGGATGACATTGATTGATGGTGATGATGTGAATATGCTATATCTGAATGTGATATACATGCTGCTATGTGATATGTATAGATGCATGTGATAATAGATGCTTATCTATCTATGTAATATGGTACAACCATTTATGTTAAGTGATATTTTCTGAAATATCTATTGTTTAAACCCGTTAAGTATAACTTGGACATTAAAATGGCGTTTGGTTTCGATGAGACCGGGATCGGGTTTCCATATTTGGATATCCAAAAACCACATCGATTCCAATTAAACGTTAGGTCGTTAATCCAAGTGGAGCGAGTGAAGACTCGAGGTGTAAGGGCTATACGTCAGTATAACTCTGTGGGTGATTCCGTAATGAGTTTGACGGAATAGTGCTTATAGATTCGAGATGGTGGTTTTAGAGTGCAAGGGCTATGGTCGTTGACTCTGAGGGTGATTTCAAAATGAGTGCAACGAGATAGTGCCTTCGGTTTCGTTCGAACCCGGAACGAACTTGTATGGATTGAATGCTCTCAGCACATCGTCAGGCGGACAATGAGCATTCTAAGATAATTAGTCCTATAAAGGTAATCGTAGCCTCAAGCCTCATTAACCGGGAATGGCTAAAACAGGAGAGGTGCAGCAAGGCTTCATGGGTCGCTCCCGCTGGAGAGCGAGATACATCCCTGTCTAGATGTCCCTTTTTATTTCGGCTGTGTGGGCAGTTGGTCTGCAGCCAACTGCGGGGTGGTCTTGTTCGAGACTGTTCAGTAAGAAATGGTCCCGGCTTTGTGTTGCAGGGGAGTGGGAGTACTCCTCGGTACGGTGATTCTAGGCCACGTACTGTGACGGGCGGTACCCCAGTAGCCCTGCCATTGATGGAAACCCAATTTTCCCTACGAGACCCTACGGTTTTGTTTGTATTACCCCCTTTTGTGACTAGTAGCTGGAATTTAATAGATGTAACAATTTCGGCTATTTCATATTTATTTGAAAACCCTAGACACTATTATAATATCACTGGATTTCCTATCAAATGTTTTGGTTAGCGTAAGGTAAAAATTTTCCATGTTTATGTGTGGGAAGTCTTACGTGATACCTTTTCTTTTCAAAGGATTTTCTAAAGTTAAGCAATATTAAACCGTTTACTCACACCAGACCCCTGTCTGACCCGAGTGTTTATTTTCTGTTTTATTAAACTCTTGGGTACTCATATTATATATGGGTAGTCAAGTGATTCAGGTTATCTTTGACGAAATCTAGAGGAGCTTTGGAGCAGGAGGCTTCAGCGTGTAGATATATGGTTAGAGTTTCCGCTGTGTGTTATTCTGTATGATGTCTTTTATTGTATATTAGACAGAAGTGTTATAACTGTCTAAATTGAGATGTTTAGTGGTGTACTCTGATGTATATGGTACTATGTATATGTTCTATATTGTATTTAAATAGTTTCGCTATGAGATTCTGATGTGTTGTTTTCTCTTTCTTCTCTTTCTTTTCTTCTTCTATCCCTTTCTTTCTTAATTAGTGATGCGATTTTTCCGGGAGTGGAAAGTCGGGTTGCTACATGGACAGTTAGTTGCTGTGGTGCTGCTATTTCCCCTCCTTCGTCCTGTACGAGTACTCATGTCTTACTACCTAAATTTAGTAAGAAAATTTAGAATACAAAGACGAAATTATCTTAAGGAATGGGTATTAAGCATAGCACAACTTTAATTTATTCAGATAAAGATTTTAAATGCGCACTCTTAAAGATTAAACTCATTTTAGGGTATTTCGAACCCTATCTCTAATGAGTTATACCCCGCCAAAGCCAAGGTTCTCGCTTAACCTTCAACTCTGATACCAAATGTGAAGAACCATCTCCTCGACTTTGAAGGTCGAGACTAATACATCAATGGTATTCATGTGCTGTAAATCCAAGTGCCAGGGAGGAAAAAATTTTGAGGTACAATAAAATAAAAGATAGAAACATAAATTCTCACATTAAGTTAAAATAGATAGATAGTACATGAAATCACTCTCATTAGGGTACATCAGAGTTTTCTTTGTACGAACTAACCCAGCCAGGAACAGTTATAGCTGCCTGCTACCACTTTTGCCGCTATTAACTAACTTAGACATAGCGGAAAAATAAAAATAAATAGAGAAATAGACATCTACACTGGGTGCTCCAGCTCCAATACTCCAAAACCTCTTCCAGCATGCTCTTCCTAAAATACACCAAACAGAATCCTGACTACTTGGCTGTCCGAAAAAAGAGGGCACCTAGAGTTTAAAGGGAAAACAAAATAAACTCTGGGTCAGTCATGGGGTTGGTGTGAGAACTCAAAATACATTATTTGAAAACAAAAATGTATTTCATAAGACCACGCCGCACATAAACACGGAATGGGTTTTTACCTTATGATAGCCAAAATATTCATACGTAAAAATACTTGATATTATTTTAAATGACATATCTTTGAAAACATTTGCAATTAAACATATCAATCTTACCCGAAATTGTTACATTATTGAATTCCAGCATACTAACCACAAACGTGGGTTCTACAAACGAAATGGTAGGCAAATATTAGAGAATGAGTTTCAATACAAATGACCAGGTGAGGGGACTATCTTCCGGCAGTACATCTCTTGAGGAATGTACTAAGACCCAACTGATTGTCCTCTACCAATACAAGAGCAGCCTACCTCTTCCTAGATAGTATCGAATATGTCACCAGCCCGGTTGTTACTGACCTATTTGAGCCGTCTCTTAGCATGCACCATAATACTTTAAAATCGAACGTCACGACGGGTAGAAATATATCTAGAAGGGGATGATCATACCCTAATGGTTGCGAACCACACAGCTTTGCTGCAACTACCCTGTTTCGGTCATTTTCGGGTGTGAGGCTTGAGGAAACGATTAACTTTCACATTGTAAATCATCTTTCTTTGAATGCTACAATGCCATTCCATGGTCACATAACTGATTTCTACAAATGTATAACTCTTGAGCTCTTATGTCTTAGGAAAGGGTGTGAAGTTAAGAGAAGTTGTCTTATCTGCCACCAAACAGATGATACGTTCATAGAGATCACTTATGTAACTAGAAATGCAATGTCAGGTATTCGTTCATTTAAGTTGTCCAGGAACAGGATAAACCGAAGGCACTCTCCTACCATATCCCGTCGAGAATTCACCCTAGGATTAATAGCGATTAGTCCTTGCATTGGATATTTTGTAATGAGGACACTACTTCTACTATATGTATATTGGGAGTTTATCCCTAAATGATCAACAAGTAGTCCGTTATTACGAAAATCCCAAATATCATATCCATGTCTTCACTTTGAATACGTAAATTTGTTCGAAATTGTCTTAGGACAGGAATTACCTAAATCTGACCCTAGCTCCTCCGAACCAATCATCGATAAAAGAGGTCAAGTGAATAGGAAATCATTCTTTTATTAATTAAGTTCTTTTATCAAAATCTCTATTGAAGATATACATTTCTAAAACATTCTTTTCGGTATATACGGGTTCATTAAACCTCCCTTATCATTGCTTTTTATTTCTCAAAACCTTTTTAAACTTAACTCGTTTTTGACATTTCGACCTTATCTAACCCTTGCCTAGGGGAGAGACCAGGTGAGCTAGGGTACTGGTTGCTCCTGAACATCTCTTTAAGCATCTCACATCTGGATCTTACAAATAGAAAAATCCAGTCTACTCATCGGGTTTTAGAGCCAAGATTAAACTACTTGATTTGTAATAGCTTTTCTTTAAATCATTTATTTAATTTTTTTTAAATAAACTATAAAACTTCCAAAAAAATCATGAAAACAATTAATTACCCTTTTGAAAACATTTATAAGAGATTTGGAAAAGAATTGTTATGTTTAAAGCTATATTTCAAATGTTATTGAAAAAGTGCTGCGGAAAGTACTCTTTTTAGCTATATTGATCAAAACAACTTTCTATTATTTGAAAATTCATTTTAATTACTCAAATAAATTTAAAAAAAATAAATATTTATAAGATTTATTCCATATTTTTAAACATCATTTCCAAAGAAATCCAGTTTTTGGATTCCGTACTACAAAACTACGATTTTTCAAAAACTTGTTTTACTCGTATTTCAAAATATACTTATCGAAATATCAATTTTCTTTCTTCTATGGAAAACTACGGATATAATAGTCCGAAAAATTCTTATCTCGAAGAATTCCAAGCTATATTCCATCTTTTACACTTGTTGACTTTTATGACGCGAAATCGCGACCTGCCGTTAAGTGATGCGCCTGTTTTTGACTACATTTTCAATTCTCATTCAAAACTCACCAAAACACTTCTTAAGTTTATAAAATATTTCAAACTCATTTTAGACCATTTTAAAAGAGGTTTAACATTCTATATACACCTTTTTATCAATTCAAGGAAAGTGATTTTCTTTGTGCTTATCGACATGTATTTTCGTGACTTACATATATATATTCAATATTCATATGAAAACATCCAAACTTGACGATCAAAGCATAATAAACATCCGTTTGCAAACATTGTATCATCGTCCAAATTATAATATAATAGTTTAGGAGTTCTCACATTGGGCTTGAAATGATTTAATTAAAAATTCGCTATAGCTGCGCTACATGAGTTCCGAAGCTCACTATTCTTCGGATTTTAGCTACTAGATGCCTCGACCAAGACTTGATATTCCTAGGGGCGCACGTCCTAGGGTGGAGAAAGGGTTGAGCTAAGCCTAGTGATGGAGAGGGGTGGAATCTGTAAAGAACAAGAAGAAAACTGGAGTTTTGGGATTGTTTTGAGGTGTTTAACTATATGAAACTAAATATTAAATTAAAACTCTTTTTGAAATAAATTTTAACATTATTTCTCTTAGAATGGAAGCCAATAAAGTCAAAGACAAAGCTTATAAATATGAAGAAGAAGAAGAAGCATGAAAATGAAGAAAAGAGGGTAGGGTATTTAGACGATTATAAAAGCATCACCATTTCAAAGCTTCTCCAACGCACCTCTCCCCCTCCAAGGCATGGAAAAAATCTCCCCCACATGCCCATCACTTCCATCTTTTCAGGTGTGCATATGTTGACTTATATATGCTTAAGGAGTAAGAAACATAAAATATATTTTATATTATACTTTTATATTTTAATATTTTGGTGTGTGTGTGTGTGTATATAAATTTATTTATTTATATGCATTTTACATGTATGCATATGCACATGTATATGTGCATGTAACATATCCCTACAACGTTGCACAACTTCCACACGTTGTGTCATTATAAATCCCGATTCTGATTTTCGTTCATATTTTCTCTTTTAAATTAATATGTATATTTTTGTAAACAAATTTTGAAAATAGATTTTCTAATCATTACTAACTAATGATCAAATTTTATTTATGAAATCATAAAAATTATTACAAATAATTATTCACAAAAATATTTTTTATATCGATAAAGCAAAACGACCATTTATTTCAACCGGTATATTTATGGGTCCTTACATGTATATTATCTACAAGATAACATTATCCCTCCATATAACATGCACTTCGAACTACTATTGAAAAGTTGCTAAAGTTATCCCCATTTCAGATTCATTGCTATAAGCTACAGAGGCAGCAGAATTACTAGAGCAATGACACTTGCGATGCACTGCAACATGCCAATAAGGCAGAAAAACATGCCAATGGGAAAGATTGTTGTCCACAAACAAGTCTTTGTAAGCCTTAATTCGTTTATGCTTGACATTCTTATCGGGTTTAGCTAACACTACAAGGTACATAGTGATTTCCGACGGCTCCTAGCCATGGCGGCCGTCAGGAGCCATTGGAAATCCCTTGGAATACAGAACATGGATTTCGTCCATTTTCGACGGAATTGATGATGACGTTTCTACGGCGTCCGACAACTTTTTTGACGGTAGTTCCGACATTTTATCTAGCGATGCAGATATCCACATGGCTTGAAAACTTGCTAGAGAACCGTCAGAAGCCATCAGAATATTATACCGGTAAATCATCGAGAGCCATCGGTATTCGTCGAAGTCTTTCGACCTATAGGCCATCAGGAGCCGTCTGCGTAATTTTTTTTCTTCAGCAGCCAAACAGCACATCAATATCAATATATATATAACAACACATCAAAATCCATATATATAAGATGTATAAGCTAAAATCGATATCGATATCAATAATAATATAAAACTCAAACAATACCATCTCAAACTCAAACATTTCCAATCAATACAAAACAACCATCCATCTTTAGTCTCACATGCTCAATTGCAATATCTATATCTAATATCAATGTACAATATATACATCCAACATTAAACCCCACAAATCAACATAAACACCATATATCCACAAATCAACTCTACATATCAACATCAAACACCACATGACCATAAATCAACCTCACCATATCTCATTGTATATATACACAAGTTTCAAAAACAAAACTGCAAAAAGTACCTCATGACTCGTCATCGGCTCCAAAACCACCAGATTAAGGGAATGCTCTATGATGCTCCACATACTCGACCAAACGCTGGTTCAGTTATGCCATTTGTGCTACTGGAAGGTGGTCTTTCTCCTACATCTGTGTAATTTGCCGTCAAAGCTCATTTATCTCAACATTGTCCTAAGCCTTTTGATAAGACTTTTGTGAGGCCCGAGCCTACAAAACAAGACAAAATATGCTTAAGTTATTACATAACTTTTATAAAAATTAAGCAATTTTTACAACATAGTTAACATTTATAAATCACGATTGATTGCCATAGCCATAGCGCCTATTTCTCTGCGTCGGGTCCATAACAGAGTCGAAGATAGCGTCCATCTTATCAGTGGTCAATTTCTCCCGTCTCGAATTCTCAAGCACTTGCACATGTGCTTGCATAAATCTTTTCTACAACGAAAAGTTAAATATTACATGACATTATTATAATATTTTATAACTAATTAATTAAAATGATCATTATTAATAACTTATAACTTAAAATTTACATACATGTGCGGTGTATGCTTTATCTTCCTCTTGCCAAGCATACGTCACTGATCTTTTGTTGTCGGTCTGTCTAACGGAATGGGTTTGTGCACATACATCCATATACGAGACAGGAGCCCCATGCATTCTTTCCTAAAATAATTGGTGTATATTATTGTTATTCATGCAAATTTATACAAAAAATGTAATAACTGTTCGTAATTGCAATTATAAATTTACTAGGTCCTCACGATAATGCTGAAATGATTTCGAGCCACTACGGTGTGTGACTGGATATTTCTGTCTATTCATCGAGTTCTTGTCTGACTTCGCCTCTAAATTAAAAATTAAGATCATATTTTATGGGTATAAATTGTGTATTCTCTACTGAAAAAATTAAGGTGATATCTGATAAACTTACCTTGAATTCATCGCTGTTCCACCATGCGACCCAAGCATCCCATACATTGGCGCCTATCCAGCTTGGCTTCTTCCCAGATTTTCTGATTATTGACATCGTATCTCGGTAATTCTTTGCAACTTTAGAGTTCCAGCATTGGCAAAGAGAAACGTCCTCCTCTTGTAGGTCTACCGCCCCTTGTATATATGTCGAAAAAATATAAGTTATAATTTATACTTAGTTACCAAATTGTAAAGTGATTATATATAATGATATATAATTTTACATTTACCACGATGTCCTACCAAATGCTCTCCCATACATGCTTTGGGATCCTACTCCATTTCGGCCAACACATAGTCATATGGCTTATGCATGCCTGCTTAGAAATGCTAAGAACTATATTTGAAGGCTTAAGCTCAAAACCCCTACATTAAGTATGATATAGACAAATCATGACTAATATATCATACAAAATATTTATAATGCTGAAGTAAATTTAATACTTATGATCCATCTACCTTCGATAGCAATCTAACCACCGTACGTGGTGCATTCTGCGATGGGCCACTGCCGTCACCTCCACTACGAATGGTCCCTCTCTGAGACGAAGAGGGGGAGCCGGACTGCGAAGAACTCTGACACTTGAAGAAAGACATATATAATACCTACCATATACATATTATTTTATTATGGCAGAACATATCATTCAAGTATGGGTAAACATATCAAGATTTAACATTAATAATCGCATATAAGATACCAAAAAAATGTTACATAAATACTCCTATAAATTACCTTTTTTAACGTGTATATTAAATCAGTCGTTATCGTTTTCTGATTTAGACTCGGTATCGTACTCTATATTGTTTTCCTCTGTGGTCTCAAATGATTCTACTAATACATTCGGTTCATCTCTAGAGGTCCAAAATCGGTATGATCATCTGTTATTGTAATTTATCCACTTTCCTCGATACCCACTTTGTATGCTTATTCGTCTGAAATATTTTGTCCATTAAACGTAAATCTTGCCTTTGTTATAAAAACTGCCAGCCAATCTGCTTTATCTCTTTTTAGAGATGGATAAGGAGCATAATAAACTTGTAGGACTTGCTTTGCTAGTACAATGGATCGTACTTATGATAACGTGATGTATTCTTTATTTCAATAGTACTATATTTTTGATGCACGTTGATTCTAAAACCTGAGACTTACTGAACTAGTTGCATAATAACAAATAAACTTCTTCCGTAGGTCTGGTGAAATATGTTAATTTCAAAGCTTGAGTTAACACACCATAAAAATCATTTATGTGATCATTTTGATCATCACTACCTTTAATATATACACTGATATTGTTAGTTAATTTTTTAGCCCCTTATTCTTTGGTGCTGAATTTGTAACTATTGACAAAAATATTGGATATGTCTTAACCTTTTTTGGTCCCATTGTAAGATGTTTCAATCCTTCGTCGATCACATAATTTACTGGATTATATACGTGGTTCGGTAACCAAGTAGCAAAATTTATGCTGATAGCGCCACTTGGATGTTGTGAATCGTAAGTACGACATATACAGATAATATATTGCATTATAATTAATACAAACATGTATTATTCAAGAAAATAATTTTAGTAATGTTATTTAATAATACCTAACAAATGCTGCAATTTCTACACAGTTAAGAAGGACATATGTGTGGGTTACATGGTAAACTCTATCGTTTAACCATACTTCCACACATTTTCCAATAGAGCGTCACTGCTGTCTAAAAATAGACGGCACTGATTTAGAAGAATCTTGTTCAATGCCCTCATCATTTCATGTAGCACTTTCAAAAGATAAGTTCACATGGTCATTGAAATAATGAGAGAAAAAGAACGAAGCTTCTACTTCGATATATGATTTGCATACCGAACCTTCAACTCTTGCTTTTTTTCTCGCTTTATTTCTTAGATGATTTAATACCCGTTAAGAATAATTATAATCAATTTTTTTTACATGTAATTAAATTAAAATTCAACATACTCAATATTAATACGTTTCAATTGAATACATCCATCCATATTACACAGGACCTCGAAGACGTGCTTCAAGCGCAAGATGACCAGGAAATGCTTTATTCAATAAAGAAACCCGGAGAAAATATTTTCTCCAGTTTGTAGAGCAGTATAGTAATTTCTTCCTCAAGTTTACGTAGACGATCAACTTTTAACATAGTTAAACAAAGTTCTTTATAAAGCAAACTAAGTTCCGTTGCAACCGACCAAACTTTTATAAGCAACGGTTCTTTGAAAGCGACAGGTAACAAGTGTTCCATCATTACATGAAAATCAAGACTTTTCATCCCACTCAGTTTATCGTTCTTATAGTTGACACATCTATGAAGAGTAGAGGAAATCCCATCAGGAAATCTTAATCCTTCCACCCTCATTAACAGTACTTTAACTTGGTTACTTCCTAGCTCATAGCATGCTTTGGTTTTTTGTGTCATTTAGCTTTATATGAAGCTTAGGACGATCGCATATTGCCTCTATATCACGTCTTGATTTCAAATCATCTTTAGTCTTTCCTTTAACATTCAGAACTTTGTTAAATACATTATCGAACACATTTTTCTCATTGTGCATCACTTCGATATTATGACGAATTAGGAGATTTTTCCAATAAGGCAACTCCCAAAATATACTTTATTTGCAACAATTATGAATCATCGATTTACCTTGAATTTCAATATGTTCACTAGTTTCATGTATCTTTGGATAATCCTTTACAAGGTCATAAATATATTCGCTTGACCAAATCATTAGTGTCGCAAGATCTCAAGTCTATTACTTGTAAATCTTTTCTAAAAGGAAGACTAATATGGAGAAAACACCGACGACAGTCAAACCACGAAATTTTCTTCCCATGCAGTAAAGAAAATGCTCGTGTTTCTTCCATACAATAAGGACAAGCTAGACGACCAGCCGTACTCCATCCCGAAAACATTGCATAAGCAAGAAAATCGCTTATAATCCACCGCAGAGAAGCGAACATATGAATTTTTTTTGGAATGTCGTATGTTTCGACACATTCATATCACAATGTTTTCAACTCTTCAATCAACGGTTGTAAATATACATCGATTCCTTATGTCGCATCATCATGGCCAGGTATGACAATAGCGAAAAACATATATGGAGTTTTCGTACACATCCACGGAGCTAAATTATAAGGTGTAACGTTTATAGGAAAGATGGATATTTTGAACCAAATTGAGAGTGATGAAAATCAATCCATACATAAACCAAGTCTAACATTACGGCTCTCCGCTGTGAAAGCCGGGTATATCTTATCAAAATGCTTCTGTGCTTCTCCATCAGCTGGGTATGTTAACGTACCTTCTTCCTGTGTTTTAACACAATACCATCTCATATGATGCACGGTTACAGAAGATGTATATAACCTTTGAAGCCTAGGAGTAATGGGTAAGTAATACATACGCTTGTATGGATCTTCCTTTCCATTCTTTTTTCTTGGTTTGTATCTTTCCTAATTACATATTTACAATTCCTAAGATTGATGTCTTCTTTCCAAAATAACATGTAACCATTTAATCATGTATCTATTTTTTGATACGGCAAACCAAAAGCAAACATAAGTTTTTCCACTTCATAATGATTTTCGCACATTGAATTATCAAGTGGCATATGCCGTTTTGCAGCTTGTACTATAGTTGTAAACCTGAATTCTATGAAGTTGTATTTTGATTTCATCGCAATATATTCTACAATTACTGATAGTTGGGTACCGCTTGTACAACCATCCCAAAGGGGTTTCTTAGCAGCATCCAATAAATCATAATTTTTTTGCTCCAATATTTAGTTCTTCTTCAACCTTAACATCGTTACCATCAACTTCAATAGTAGGGAACATTGAATGTGTTGCATCTTCAACTATATCTTCTATGAGATTTGTTGGAACAATTTCAATATCTACCTCCTCGTTTGAATATACGGGATTAGGTGCTATAAGTTCTCCATGACGATCCCACACCAAATAATTCGGCACAAAACATATTGGCACAAATGAACTATTACCATATCCGATATCAAATGCTTCAATAATTTGCACCTACTACATGGACAACGAATTTCTTCATCGTTCCTATTATTACTTAAAGCGAATTCAATAAAGATGTGTACACCATTTGAAAATTTACTTATAAGACACATGTTATTATATTATGTGGTATAATGACAAGTGTAGTTAAATTAAGTGACTAATGTAACAAATGTTAGTTCTTTTACAAGTGTCCTTTTAGTTTTTAATTTTTCTTTTATTTTAAAATAAATCTTTTTATCTTATATAAACACATACCTCATTTCCTTCATTTTCTTTTTAATCTTCAATTTTTTTCAATGTTAAGAAAAATTTTCAGCTGAAACAAATTTGTTTTCAAACTCTCCAAAAACCAAAATTAAAATCATATTCAAATCTAAAAGTTCCTCGTCAAACCAGAATTTTAATTTAAACATGCAAATCCTTCTTCAAATAAAAAAGCTTACCTGCATATTTTTTTCAATTCTGTTCTTCTTCAAAATCAAACCAGCAATATCTTCAAATCAATTACCTGGAATTTATTTTTGCAAATCATTTCCAAGATGTTCAGGCCTGCATGCTTTATTCCTGAAAATTCTGCATTCTTTTTCAAATCTGAGAAAAATGGAAAGAAAATCTGTGCAAGTCAGTGCATTCTTTTCAACTTGAAATCTAAGGAAGTAAAATCTGAAACTCTTCCTCAATCAAAAACCTGAAGATCAAATCTATAATCCTATGAAAAATCATTTTTCCTTCAATCTGTTCTAAAGGCCTATAACAAGATTTCAAAACCATCATGCAAAGCATTTTCTAACCTGTAATTTCATCAACCTGGAATTTGGCTGAGGCAAGTTCAAGTTCCAATAGCCTGCATGCAAGTCTAAAAGCAAAGCAACTCAAGTTCTATTAAAAGCTTTCCAAATCCGTGCTCTGTTTCGTGATATATCAGGTGAGTAACATCACAATTTTAAAAGTTTAAGTACATGTTTATGTTGCATGTTTATCTCTAAAACAAGTATGTTAGTGAATATATTTTAAATCTCTGTGTATATATATATAAACGCTTGGTATGTATTGTTATGTGACTGTGTTTCCTCTGATTCTAGCTCCAGGTCCAGTTTCTTATAAAAAAAGGATCCTCTTGCTCTTGTTCAATATTTTTTGTTAAGGCTTAAGTCCTGAAACAAACATGTTAATTTTACCATAGTTTTAGTTTAAAACTTATTAAGTAAAAACAAATTTGGTGTTGTCTCTGTAAATTTAAACATCAGAGCATGTTAAATAAAGGTAAAAACTCAAACAAAATAATTTATAAATTCAGCATTATAAACTGAAAACTTAAACAAAAAAATGATTTTTAAAACTAAAATCATAGCGTTTAGTTTGGAATTGAGGTTGCAGTTCTTGTTTGAGCAGAAAATGGATTTTAGTCAAACTCTGGTGATCGAGTTGATCGGAATGTTTGGGGTTCTTGCTGGTGGTAGTGGAGTGATCAGAGGGTGAGGCAAAAATGCCAGGAAGATGAACTGGGCTCGGTGGAGGCGATGGGAGGTTGATGAAATCTCTAAAGCTAGTTTGGCTTGGTTATGATTTTTCGATCGGTATTGTTTCTCAAGTTGATCGAGTGTGACGAGATTCAGGTGGATGAAGGTAGGCATGTAGAGGCAGACGACGTCGGAGTTCTAGGGGCCACGGTGATTGGAATTTGGTTGGCGACGCATTTTCAGGTTTTGGATTAGATGGAGATAGTTGATCCAGTATTTTCCAGGTTTCTGAATTGGGGTACTCAAATTTGATTTCGAGTAGATGGTGAGTTTTTTATGAACGTGATGTGATTCAGAGTTGAACGTCGACGTGCTCGATGCCTTGGTGGTGGCCAGAGGTGGCCAGAACCACCGTGCATATGCACGGTGCAAGGAATTATGTCAGGAAGGTTTGGGAATTTGTAGAATTTTTGGACTCGAGATTTAATCGAGTAATTCCATTTTTTGCTCGAAGTTGTATAAGGTTTTACTCGAAGTTAAAGAAGAGGGGACTCGGGTATTTTAAATGGTTACAGGTTTCTTTGGAAACCTGTTTATTTCCAATTCAAAGTTTGGTTTTAAAATCTGAAGCAGGTTTTAAATAGAATTTAAACCTAAATTTAAAGTATGGATTTAAACTAGGTTTGAATTCCAGTTTTAGAATTTAATTTAAACTTTATAAATTAAAATGTTAAAACAACTATAAAAGAGTTTAAATAATTTGAATTTAAAGATAAAGCTTTAAAATAAAAAGTAGAGATTTAAACCTAAGTTTAAATCTGGAATTAAAATCCAATTTGAATCTATTTTTTTAAAATAAAGGAAGTTTTAAAAAAAATTAAAGTGTTTAAACAACTTTGGATGTTGAAATATATTTTAAATATGATTTGAATCTTAAAATGAATTTGGTTTAAATTCCTTTAAACATCTTTTATAAAATAGGAAATTCTTTTGCATAAGTTTTAAAAAGGTTTTTAAGATGTTTTTAAAAACTTTGTTAATGTTAAGTATGATTTCATTTTAAATTTAAATTTTAAAATGTAATTTGAAAACAAATTATAAAGTAAGTTGTTCTAAATTTCTTTGTTCACGATAATGTAATCATTAATACGAAATGTTTTTATTTAAAAGTAAATCAAAGATTTAATGATTTTTGATTTATTAAATTAGTAAGGTAATTTAAATAAGATAGTTAATTAATTTATTTAATTAAGGGTTTAAATAAATTAATTAAGGTTAAGTTAAGTAATTAAGATAATTAATTTGTAATTAACAATAATTAATTTAAGTTATTTACTTAAGAAAAGTAATTAAAGAATTGATGATAAGTTAATGAGGTCATTAACTTGGGATTATTTATTAATTAATTAATCATTAATTTTGATAATTAACTGAATTAATTAATTTAGATAATCATTTATGGAATTTGGTTAAGTATGATTACTTTATGAAGGTAATTAAAGGTATTAATTACTCATGGTGATTAATTAATTAGTTTGATTGGTTTAAATTAATTAATTAAGTTTAGTTAATTTAGAATAATCATTGGTGGGTTGATAAGTAATCAATAAAGCAAAATTACATAGAGAAGTAACTAAGATGAGTAATTACCGAATGTAACTTATTGAAGTATGGAAGAGTTTTGGGATAATTACTTTGTGTAATTAATACGAGGGTAATTACTTAGTGAAAGTAATTAATAGTTAATTACTGGGTGTAATTAATTTAAGCATTGATTGATTAAGTCATTTGAAAATAATTAAGTAATGTAATTAATTAAGGGTAATTAATTACATATGAGATTGATCAAGGATGATTAATAAATATAATTAATTATTAAATGTAATTAATTTAGGAGTAATTAATTTACTAAATGAAGTAATTAAGGGAAATTAATTACTGAATTTGATTAATCAAAAGTGATTAATAATTGTGGTTTAATTAAGGTTAATTACTTAATGTAGTTATTTAATTTAAATGTAATTAGGGATCATTAATTAATATAATTAATGATGTAATTAAGGATTAATTAAGATTAATTAATCAATGTTAAGTGATTAATTAAGTAATTAATTAATGTAATTAATTAAGGATTAATGTAATTAATTATAATTAATTAATTAATGAAGTAATTAAAGGTTAATTACTGTTTTTGATTAAGGATAATTAACTTGTGAAATTAATTAAAGGATAATTACTCGAATGTAATTAAAGGGTAATTAATCAATGGTGATTAGTTAAGGTGATTAATTTGAGGATAAGTAATAAATTGATTTGTAATTAATTAATGATTATGTAAGCAAGATTTATAATGATGAAGTAATTAATTTAATTCATTTTAAATTAATTAAAGGTCAATAATTAATTTAATACACCTTAAATTAATTAGAGATGAAGTAATTAATTTAATTCATTTTAAATTAATTATAGATGGTGTGATTATTAAATCATTGCTTATGTATGGATGATATTGATTGCCTCGAATGGTTTGAATCTCAGATATGAGATTAGTAATGTTGTGAGATATGGATGCTTTGGCTGCATTGTGATGATAATGTAGATTATCAATTTGTGATGATAATATGGATTATCTGTTTATGATGATAATGTTGATCATCTATTGTGATGATGTGAATTATCTATTTGTGTGTATATAAATAATTAAATTGAATTGTTTTAAATCTTAAAACAACTTGGACCTAAAAGATGGCGGTTTGGATTCGATGAGACCGGGATCGAGTTTCCATATTTGGATATCCGAAAACCACATCGATCAAAATTAACGACAGGTCGTGAATCTCAAGTGAAGATGAAGATTTAGAGTGCAAGGGTTATCGTCGTTACCTCTGAGGGTGATTCCAAAATGAGTGTAACGAGATAATGCCTTCGGTTTCGTTCGAACCCGGAACGAACTTGTATGTATTGAATGCTTTCAGAACATTGTCAGGTGGACGATGAGCATTCTAAAAGATGTGTTCTCTAAAGATAATCGTAGCCTCAAGCCTCATCAACCGGGAATGGCTAAAACAGGGGAGGTGCAGCAAGGTTTAGTGGGTCATGCCTAAGTAGGACGAGATTTTCCCCTGTCTAGAAGTCCCTTTTTATTCGGCTGTGTGGGCGGTTGGGTCGTGACCAACTGTGGGGTTGTCTTGTTCGGGACTGTCCAGTAAGGAATGGTTTTGGCCTTGTGTTGCAGGGGATTGGGAGTAATCCTCGGTACGGTGATCTAGGTCACGTACTATGACGGGCGGTACCCCGGTAGCCCTGCCATTGTATGGAATCCAAAATTCAATAAGTGTCGTATGTGCTGATTGTGCCCAACTATGTTGGAACATGAGATGTAAGTATTCCAGCTATTTCTGTATTTACTTGAAAACCCTAGACACTATTATAATATCAGCGGATTTCCTATCATATGTTTTGGTTAGCGTAAGGTAAAAACTTTTCCATGTTGATGTGTGGGAAGCCTTACGTGATACCTTTCTTTTCAAAGGTTTTTCGAAAGTTAAGCAACTTTAACCTGTTACTCACACCAGACCCATGTCTAACCCGGAGTTAACTTCTGTTTTCTTGAACTCTTGGGTACTCAAATTTTTACGAGTAGCCAAGGGATTCAGGTTAGCTTTGACGAATTGTGGAGGAGCAAATAGAGCAGGAGGTTTCTGCGTTGTAGTTATCTAGTATTCCGCTGTATTGGTATCTCTAAGTCGTTTGTTTGAGTTGTTTTGTGTTGTAATAACTAGACAGGTGTTTATAACTGTCTAATATGTGATGTATAATCTGTAACTCTGATAATGGTTGTATACTATGTAATACATATGTTATTAATATAATTTATTCGTTCCGCTGTTGAGATTCTGATGTCGTTTCTTCTTTCTTCTCTTCCTTTTCTCTTTCTATCCCTTTCTTTTTTAATTCATGATGCGTCTTTCTGGTTAGTGGAAGACGGGTCGTGACAGTTGGTATCAGAGCGCTAGGTTGAGTGAATACCTAGGCTTTGGAGTGTTTTCTTTCTTGAGAGAGCATATTTGTAATTTTGATATATATATATATATATATATATATATATATATATTATTTCTACCTCTCTGTTGGGTTACCCGTTCAGGTGTTCCAATATAGGTTATAAAGGTAGATAAGGTAGTGTTATGTGTAACACGACTACTACCATTGGTTGGAGTTTGATGTTGAGGTTGGAAGTGTATCCGTCGAGACTGTAGACCTAATACTGTCTCGATTGAGTTGTGCAGTAGTGTAGAGATTTCATCGATCTTTGAAGGAAACCTTTAAATGATTCGGAGTTTATTTTTGAAGTTGGATGAATTGAGTTTGGATCTGTTAGTTGGCAGAAGTGAGTAATGGTATCTTCATACCTCAGGTAGTAGTAGCTGCATGATGAGATACAGTGACTATGGATTTTGTCCGAAGGTGTTTTCTTTGGAACAAGTTTTAGGAAGTATGTCAGCTCCGGTGTTCTGGCTGGGTTCAGCAGGATGTGGTGGAGTTCAGAAGCAGCAGAGTGAATCCATTTCTTCAATGGATTGGCTAGATAAGCGTAAGCTGTTTTGATTGGAAACGAGAGAGCAGTTTTCTTTGGATATTAGTCTGGGTTGATCGCAAAAGTGACTTGTGGTTGTTTAAGTGTTCTTTAGGGTTGTTGAAGAATTGTTTGGATGTCTTCTGAGAAGTCGGAGGTTTGTCCGCATCTGGAGATCGAGTTTTCTTATCAACTGGATTACAGGATTGATACCGATGGTTCAGCAGTAGAAGGATCATTTCTTGAGATAAGGTTTGGTGAAGCAGCTCAGGATTGGTAGAATTTCTGAGTTTTCTTGTATTGATCTATTGAACCATATTTCTGGAAAATGTTGTCCAATCGGTGCTCATGTTCTTCATCAGCGTTTTCTTCTATTCTAGATCAGAATTGTGTAGCGGAAGCAGTTTGGGAGTGCTTCTGTTTTGTCTTTTTCGGATAGAAGAAGTGAGTTTGTTCTTTTGATGTTCGAAGAGTAGAATTGGTGATCTTGGTCTTGGTTGATCTTGGGGAGATCGTTGTGTTGGATTGTTTTTGGGTCCAGCTTGTTTTTAGAGACATCAGCTAAGGTTTAGCTGATCAGTTTGGATATAGGCAGCCCAGGATCGTTAGAAGATTTTGAGGATAAGAGATGAAGGAATTTGGATTCTGGAGTCGGAGATTTGGTTTGGGTTAAGTTTTCTCCGATCGAGGGAGCTATAAAGTTTTGATAAGTCTGGGAAGCTAGCTTCGAGGTGTTTTGGGATCTCTTCTGTGTTTTGGTTGGATTGGTGCTGGTTTTCAAGAGTTGAATTGCTAGTTTAGATAACTGGGATTCGATGTGTTTCACATATCTCTGAGGGAGTACGTGTATTAGCTATCTCTGGTTGTGGAACCAGCTGTTCAGGAAGGTTTTGTGGTTGAGTCAGACTCGTCTGTAGTCTGATATCCTGTTTAGTTCTGTAGATCTAGATGAGTAGAAGCTCTGTAGCTTCGTAGTTTTGATTGTTTGGATTCTGTAGAGCGAGTATCCCGTTATACACACACACACTTTTGGGAAATACTCGAGGAAATTCTATCCATAATTTTTCTGGATAGTTAGATTTGTTTGATTGGATAAATTGGTTGCTATGGTTGTTAGCATATGGTTAATATATGCTTATGTTTTTAAATTAAATCTTTAGTGAGATTATTAAATTACCTTTGCTTTTAAATTTCATGGACGAAATTCTTTTAAGGGGGGAGGAATGTGATATCTCGGAAATTTTGGTAATATTAATTTAATAATCTGTATTTAAAATTAAATTGATTTGATAAAATTTTGTTAAATTTTTTTAACTTGACTTAATAATCCAATTAAATAGATATTTAATTGGTAATTTTATCTTTTGAAAACTAATAATTTTTTCTATTTATAATGTATATATATATCTATATATTTATATATATTGTAAATAGATAAGTTTTGATTTGAAGTTTAATAAACAAATAAAATCTTGTTTTTAAATTCTAATATTCATTTTGATAATTTGGCAAAAAAATAAAATACCCTTTATATACTAAAACATCTATGCATTTAAACAAGTTAGACAAGTGATAAGTAATTTATAATTTCTTTTATAAATTATTTAAATTTGATAAATATGTTATTTTCAAATAATAATAAATGTATAAATATAGATATGTTTTAAAAGACAATATTGTTATTATTTTAAAAATAAATATGTTGATATAAATTAGTTTTAAAATTGGATTTTTAAATGTATGAATAGAATATGAATTTGAATTAATTTTGAATTCAAAAGAATCAACATTTTTAAATTATTTGGATAAGCTTTCATTTTTATATAAATTATTTCATTTCATTTTCTTTTAAAAGAAATGCATATACATTTACTTATGAAAATAATTTATATATATTAATATTTAACAAATAAAGAGGAAAAAAGGGTTTTATTTACTTTTAAATTAAATAAAAACAATAAAATTTACTTATAAGACACATGTTATTGTATTATATGGTATAATGACAAGTGTAGTTAAATTAAGTGACTAATGTAACAAATGTAAGTTCGTTTACAAGTGTCCTTTTAGTTTCCGATTTTTCTTTTTACTTTAAAATAAATCTTTTTATCTTATATAAACACATACCTCATTTCCTTCATTTTCTTTTCAATCTTCAACATTTTCCAAAGTTAAGAAAAAAATTCAGCTGAAACAAATTTGTTTCCAAACTCTCCAAAAACCAAAATTAAAATCATACTCAAAACTTAAAGTTCCTCCTCAAACTAGAATTTTAATTCAAACATGCAAATCCTTCTTTAAACAAAAAAGCTTACCTGCATATTTTTTTCAATTCTGTTCTTCTTCAAAATCAAACCAGCAACATCTTCAAATCAATTGCCTGGAATTTATTTTTGCAAATCATTTCCAAGATGTTCAGGCCTGCATGCTTTATTCCTGAACATTCTACATTCTTTTTCAAATCTGAGAAAAATGCAAAGCAAATCTGTGCAAGTCAGTGCATTCTTTTGAACTTGAAATCTAAGCAAGTAAAATCTGAAACTCTTCCTTAATCAAAAACCTGAAAATCAAATCTATAATCCTCGGCAAAATCATTTTTCCTTCAATCTGTTCTAAAGGCCTGTAACAAGATTTCAAAACCATCCTGCAAAGCATTTTTTCACCTGTAATTTCATCAACCTGGAATTTGGCTGAGGCAAGTTCAAGTTCCAATAGCCTGCATGCAAGTCTAAATGCAAAGCAACTCAAATTATATTAAAAGCTTTCCAAATCTGTGATCTGTTTCATGCTATATCAGGTGAGTAACATCACAATTTTAAAAGTTAAGTATATCTTTATGTTGCATGTCCATATCTGAAAACCAGTATGTTAGTGAATATATTTTAAATCTGTGTGTGTGTGTGTGTGTGTGTGTGTGTGTGTGGTGTGTGTAGCTGTGTGACTGTGTTACCTCTGATTCTAGATCCAGGTCCAGTTTCCTATAAAAAAAAAGGATCCTGTTGCTCTTGTTCAATATTTTTGTTAAGGCTTAAGTCCTGAAACAAACATGTTAATTTTACCATAGTTTTAGTTCAAAACTTATTAAGTAAAAACAAATTTGGTGTTGTCTCTGTAAATTTAAACATCAGAGCATGTTAAATAAAGGTAAAAACTCAAACAAAATAATTTATAAATTCAGTATTATAAACTGAAAACTTAAATAAAAAATGATTTTTAAAACTAAAATCATAGCGTTTAGTTTGGAATTGAGGTTGCAGATCTTGTTTGAGCAGAAAATGGGTTTTAGTCAAACTCTGGTGATCGAGTTGATCGGAATGTTTGGGGTTCTTGCTGGTGGTAGTGGAGTGATCAGAGGGTAAGGCAAAAATGCCAGGAAGATGAACAGGGCTCGGTGGAGGCAATGGGAGGTTGATGAAGTCTGTAAACCTAGTTTGGCTTGGTTATGATTTTTCGATCGGTATTGTTTCTCAAGTTGATCGAGTGTGACGAGACTCGGGTGGATGAAGGTAGGCATGTAGAGGCAGACGATGCCGGAGTTCTAAGGGCCACGGTGATCGGAATTTGGTTGGCGACGCATTTTCAGGTTTTGGATTAGATGGAGATAGTTGATCCAGTATTTTCCAGGTTTCTGAATTGGGGTACTCGAATTTGATTTCGAGTAGATGGTGAGTTTTTTATGAACGTCATGTGATTCAGAGTTGAACGTCGACGTGCTCGATGTCTTGGTGGTGGCCGGAGGTGGCCAGAACCACCGTGCATACGCACGGTGCAAGGAATTGTGTCAGGAAGGTTTGGGAATTTGCAGAATTTTTGGAGTCTAGATTTACTCGAGTAATTCCAGTTTTTGCTCGAAATTATATAGGGTTTTACTTGAAGTTAAAGAAGAGGGGACTAGGGTATTTTAAATGGTTACAGGTTTCTCTGGAAACCTGTTTATTTCCAATTCAAAGTTTGGTTTTGAAATCTGAAGCAGGTTTTAAACAGAATTTAAACCTAAATTTAAAGTATGGATTTAAACTAGGTTTGAATTCTAGTTTTAAAATTTAATATAAACTTTATAAATTAAAATGTTTAAACAACTATAAAAGAGTTTAAATAATTTAAATTTAAAGATAATGCTTTAAAATAAAAAGTAGAGATTTAAACCTAAGTTTAAATCTGGAATCAAAATCTAATTTGAATCAATGTTTTGAAAATAAAGGAAGTTTAAAAAAAACTTAAAGTGTTTAAACAACTTTGGATGTTGAAATATATTTTAAATATGATTTGTATCTTAAAATGAGTTTGGTTTAAATTCTTTTAAACATCTTTTATAAAATAGGAAATTCTTTTGCGTAAGTTTTAAAATGGTTTTTAAGGCGTTTTTAAAAACTTTGTTAAAGTTAATTTTGATTTCATTTTCAATTTAAATTTTAAAATGTAATTTGAAAACAAATTATAAAGTAAGTTGTTTAAATTTCTTTGTTAATGATAATGTAATCATTAATAAGAAATGTTTTTATTTAAAAGTAAATCAATGATTTAATGATTTTTGATTTATTAAATTAGTAAGGTAATTTAAATAAGATAATTTATTTATTTATTTAATTAAGTTTGAATAAATTAATTAAGGTTAAGTTAAGTAATTAAGATAATAAATTTGTAATTAACAATAATTAATTTAAGTTACTTACTTAAGAAAAGTAATTAAAGAATTAATGATAAGTTAATGAGGTCATTAACTTGAGATTATTTATTAATTAATTAATGTGATTAATTTTGATAATTAATTGGATTAATTAATTTAGATAATCATTTACGGAATTTGGTTAAGTATGATTACTTTATGAAGGTAATTAAAGGTATTAATTACTCATGGTGATTAATTAATTAGTTTGATTAGTTTAAATTAATTAATTAAGTTTAATTAATTTAGAATAATCATTAGTGGGTTGATAAGTAATCAATGAAGCATAATTACTTAGAGAAGTAATTACGATGAGTAATTACTGAATGTAACTTATTAAGTATGGAAGGGTTTTGGGATAATTACTTTGTGTAATTAATATGAAGGTAATTACTTAGTGAAAGTAATTAATAATTAATTACTGAGTGTAATTAATTTAAGCATTGATTGATTATGTCATTTGAAAATAATTAAGTAATGTAATTAATTAAGGGTAATTAATTACTAATGAGATTGATCAAGGATGATTAATAAATATAATTAATTATTAAATGTAATTAATTTAAGAGTAATTAATTTACTAAATGAAGTAATTATGGGAAGTTAATTACTGTATGTGATTAATCAAAAGTGATTAATAATTGTGGTTTAATTAAGGTCAATTACTTAATGTAGTTAATTAATTTAAATGTAATTAGAGATCATTAATTAATATGGTTAATGATGTAATTAAGGATTAATTAAGATTAATTAATTAATGATAAGTGATTAACGAAGTAATTAATTAATGTAATTAATTAAGGATTAATATAATTAATTATAATTAATTAATTAATGAAGAAATTAAAGGTTAATTGCAGTTTTTGATTAAGGATAATTAATTTGTGAAATTAATTAAAGGATAATTACTCGAATGCAATCAAAGGGTAATTAATCAAGAGTGATTAATTAAGGTGATTAATTTGAGGATAAGTAACAAATTGATTTGTAATTAATTAATGGTTATGTAAGCAAGATTTATAATGATGAAGTAATTAATTTAATTCATTTTTAAATTAACTAAAGGTAAATAATTAATTTAATTCACTTTAAATTAATTAGAGATGAAGTAATTACTTTAATTCATTTTAAATTAATTATAGATGGTGTGATTAAATCATTGCTTATGTATGGATGATATTGATTGCCTCGAATGGTTTGAATCTCAGATATGAGATTAGTAATGTTGTGAGATATGGATGCTTTGGTTGCATTGTGATGATAATATGAATTATCTTTTGGTGATGATAATGTAGATTATCAATTTGTGATGATAATATGGATTACCTGTTTATGATGATAATGTTGATCATCTATTGTGATGATGTGAATTATCTATCTGTGTGTATATAGATAATTAAATTGAATTGTTTTAAACCTTAAAACAACTTGGAACTAAAAGATGGCGGTTTGGATTCGATGAGACCGGGATCGGGTTTCCATATTTGGATATTCGAAAACCACATCGATCCAAATTAACGACAGGTCATGAATCTCAAGTGAAGATGAAGATTCAGAGTGCAAGGGTTATCGTTGTTAACTCTGAGGGTGATTCCAAAATGAGTGTAATGAGATAATGCCTTCGGTTTCGTTCGAACCCGAAACGAACTTGTATGGATTAAATGCTTTCAGAACATCGTCAGGTGGATGATGAGCATTCTAAGAGACGTGTTCTCTAAAGGTAATCGTAGCCTCAAGCCTCATCAACCGGCAATAGCTAAAACAGGGGGGGTGCAGCAAGGTTAAGCGGGTCATGCCCAAGTAGGACAAGATTTTCCCCTGTCTAGAAGTCCCTTTTTATTCGGCTGTGTGGGCGGTTGGGTCGCGGCCAACTGCGGGGTTGTCTTATTCGGGACTGTCCAGTAAGAGATGGTTCTGGCCTTGTGTCGTAGGGGATTGGGAGTAATCCTCGGTACGGTGATCTAGTCCATGTACTGTGACGGGCAGTACCCCGGTAGCCCTGCCATTGTATGGAATCCAAAATCCTATAAGTGTCGTACGTATTGATTGTGCCCAACTATGTTGGAACGTGAGATGTAAGCATTCCAGCTATTTCTATATTTTACTTGAAAACCCTAGACGCTATTATAATATCATCGGATTTCCTATCAAATGTTTTGGTTAGCGTAAGGTAAAAACTTTTCCATGTTTATGTGTGGGAAGTCTTACGTGATACTTTCTTTTCAAAGGTTTTTCAAAAGTTAAGCAACTTTAACCTGTTACTCACACTAGACCCATGTCTGACCCGGAGTTATCTTCTGTTTTCTTAAACTCTTGGGTACTCAAATTTTTACGAGTATCCAATGGATTCAGGTTAGCTTTGACGAATTGTGGAGGAGAAAATGGAGCAGGAGGCTTTTGCGTTGTAGTTATCTAGTATTCCGCTATGTTGGTATCTCTGAGTCGTTTGTTTGAGTTGTTTTGTGTTGTAATATCTGGACAGGTGTATATAATTGTCAAGTATGTGGTGTATAATCTGTGTAACTCTGATAATGGTTGTATACTATGTAATACGTATGTTATTAATATAATTTATTCGTTCCGCTGTTGAGATTCTGATATTATTTCTTCTTTCTTCTCTTTCTTTTCTCTTTCTATCACTTTCTTTCTTAATTCATGATGTGTCTTTCTGGTTAGTGGAGGACGGGCCGTGACAGTTAACTTGCATTCTTTTGGAAGTCTAGACTTGAAACTTGACTCTTGAGGATGACACTTTGAATTTTTATTTTTCGACCTTATCAATTCACGTTCTTCAATTATTTTTCTTTTTTCTACCCTTCGAATCTCTTGGGTTGGAGGTGCTCTTGTTGCAGTTGGTTTCCAATTGTGTGCAAAGGTGTTATAATCATTCATTATCTCTCTCTCTCAAAGATTACGCCTTTGAAATAATGTTGGATTCTTCTTCTCATTTGATTAAAGATATTATCACTTCCATTTGTTATTTTTCCAAGTACAAAGAAAGGGGAACGACCTACATGAAAAGGATTTAGACTCCATTTCTCAAGATCTTAAGATTTTGCTTTCTTTTTGTTTATAATCCTTAGGGCTTCGAGCTTAGCCTTTGCTCTTCGTCTTGGTTGGAACTTTTGATGTTCACTTGGGAGAATCTTGCCAAATATGATTCAGAAGACCCTCGTTCAAACGTTTTGAATCTTCTGGCCATGATCAAACCAAAATGTATACACTTAATGTAAGATTAACCCAAGAGGAGTTAGAGAATAGTAGTGTTAAGGGGTTAACCAAGGCGGTGGTTCGAGCCCTCCTTTTAGCGCCAAAAATGTTGGCAAAATTTCTTGTCAACACTTCAAAGTAATGTTAAGAAAGATGGATGTCCTTTTGGAGAACAAAGGGCGTGATACCCTTAAGAATTTCCTTGAAACTTGGTTTTGTTTTTGAGTATTTCTTGAATCATACATTTCGACATCGTCGATAGCCTTTGAATTGAATAACCTTCCGACCCTGTTGAACTTGATTGAAGTCTCTTTTAATGGTTTACCTTTCGACTAGGATAAGATTCACCGAGTTAAGTCCTTAAAAGTTAGGCTCCAATATTGTCGAAGGGTTAGGTGGTAACTTTCCTTGGGTTTAAGCAGAAAATAATACACTCTGGCGAATATGAGGTAGGTTTCTACCTTATCGAAAGGTTAGGTCACTTATGTGAAGTAGGATTCAACCTTGTCAAAAGGTTATACCTTTTCGAAGGGTTGACCACTTACATAAGGTAGGTTTCAACCTTGTCAAAAGTTCAAGGCCATAGAGCTGATTGGTTTCGAAACGTTACAGTGTATATTGAGCCAATTGAGTTGCCGACCTTATCGGGAGGTTTAGGTCTTTGGGTGGATGGCCTCGAAATGTTGTAGTAGATGTTTAAGTCATAAGATTTACTGACCTTGCCGAAAGGTTTAATCCACAGGGTTGGTGACTTTTCTAGGTTACCAAAGATACTTGAGCCAGATATGTTGTCAACCTTGTCAACAAGAACCTTTCCATGAGATTAACCTGGAATACTGAAGTTAATCTAACAGAGATTTAAGTAAACAATAAAGTAATCAAATAAACTCAAGACTTCCCTCATTATCCAATAAAGACTTCATTTCATTAAATTCCCAAATTACCCAATTAGGGTTACAATGCTTTGTTTAAGAAGTGTACAAGATTAGAATGAGAGAAAAAGGATCCCCAAGACATGACCCCTTGGGTCTTATTTATAGATGCAGGCGGCCCCCCTTCCAATTCCATGCTTTCGACAGGGATGAAAGGTCTCCCTTTTATATGCAGCTGTGAACCTTTCGACTTTGTTGAAAGGTTTGCTCCTCGTATGCCATTATGGACCTTTCGACATTTTCGAAAGGTCTGTTTTTCTTTATGCCTTCATGAACCTTTCGACTTTGTCAAAGGGTCCGCCTTCTATATTTTGTTGTGAACCCTTTGATCTTGTCGAAAGGTTGCTCTTCACTTGATTGTTGTGAACCCTTCAACATTGTCGAAAGGTTGCTATTCACCTGAACGTTGTCTAGAGCTGTGCTTCCCTCCAACGTTGTCGAAAGGTTGTCTTTATTCTTTGATGTCTTCTGAGTGTTGCCTTCTTCATAGAACCTTTTGATTTTGTCGAAAGATATCCTGATGAGTCTTAACCGGTTCAAAAGGCTTGCCATGCTTTCGAAAAGGTCACCATGGGGTTGCTAACACTTTCTTTGACTTCCTCATCTTCTTCGAAAGGTAGGAACTTCATGGATGTTGTCAGATGGAACCTTCCGACCCCTTCGAAAGGTTTGAGGTTGTTAAACTCTAATGACTTCATCACTTTGACTCATTCAAAAGGTTTTGTCTGAGCTCCTCTTTCTTAGTTTTCATTGAAAGACCTTTCAACTTAGTCGAAAGGTAGAATTTTTGACGTAACACTATGAGAGGGGAATTGGTGAACAAAGATCTAGAAGATGTAACTAGAAGTCCCTTTCTTTCTAATATTAGGAATGCCAGGAATCCACTAGAATTCAAACAACCAACACTATAAGTTTATGATCGAAAGTTGGATCCAACTATGCATATGAGGAAGTTGTGACATGATTCTTCCCCCTGTATTTAACGGATATAGTTGCACCATTATTCAGGCAGTTGCAAAGAAATTCTATTAGCACATGGATGGAATTAGTCGAAAGGTTTACGAGGTAGTTTAGGATTCACATCTCGAGACCCAAAAATGTGATGAGTTTGGCAGCACTGAAACAAAGAACCGAAGAGTCCCTGAAGAGTGTTCAAACATGGTTTAATGCTACGGCGGCATTGGTGGACCATCCAGATACATCCATGGTTATGATGGAAGTTGTATTTGGAATTGCTGATGGCACGGAGTTTAAGAACTCACTGGCATGGGATCCACCTATGAATCTTGGGGAGTTTCATCATGAAGCAGAATGGTTCCTGTGGCAGGAAGATGCATGAGCCAACAAACCGAAGGTGAATGCTGTGCAAAGTGGAGGATCATTAGGAGATGTAAACAAGAATGATAAAGGCAAATGAAAAATTGATGATGGCATTAATGTGTCGAAGACGCAATGGAGAGAACCAATATTTTCTTCTTATGCAAATTTGACTAAATCTCTGAAAAGGATTTATTTGGATACTCGAGGACACCTTTATTACGAAAGGGCGGCAAGGAATGAACCCTTCGAACACGAGCGAGCATCAGGAAAGCTTGCCTATTCCATGAGCCGGATGAGCACAATATAATTGACTATAAGCATTTAAAGGATATAGTTGAGGAACATGTGAGTAGTGGTCAATTGTAACAATATGTGAGGACACGGGCTAGGTGGTGGAACAATAGCAGCCACTGTCTACCTCAAATGAAAATGGCACTGGATCAAGGCATCATCGTCAACTTGTCACCAATTGATTGGGATGGCATGGAATAAGTAATAAACTCTACAGTAGTACTGCTAAATCACTTACCCGTGTACGGGATTAAGGACGGTCCTATGCTTGTTCTAAGATGATGATGAACCGTAATGCTCGAGTTTGTGAAATTTTTTTTTTCTTGTTTACTTCAAACTTCGATTTTTCTAATATTTTGGTTTATTAGTTTATTGATTATACAGACTCTTATTTTATATTTGGACAAATGGACTTTGGAATGCTTAAATCTGGATAAATGTAATAAATAACACAGGTCGCGGTTGTGGCCCTGACCGGAGAGATGAGGCAATAACGGCAAGACGCAAATTCCTTTGTTGGAGAGCGACAGGATGGATTCGTACATGGATTAAGTCCTTGACTGGGGATCAAAGCCAAAGAAGGATACCCTAAATATTGCTCTATGTCCCGATTGGAGAGACAGGACCGAAAAAAGCAAGAAGTATGCCGCTTTGCTAGAGAGCAATGGGATTAGCCTACTTATCATTGTACCTTTTTTTCTAGAGAGCGAATGAGGTATAGCAAGAGCTCGGAGAAGCTATGATCGACCCGGGGAGGCCGTAGATTTGGATATGGACCCAGAGCAGCCCCAGATTTGGTTAACAACTCGGAGAGGTCATGATTTGGGTATTAGCTTCGAACAGCAATGAATTTGGCTTTGGATGGATATGGATTTGGATAAAAAGATCCGGAGAGATCATGGATTTGGTTAATGAATTTGGAATGGATTCGGAATTGGATATCGGCTTAGAACAATTATGGACTTCACTTACAATCCGGAGAGATCAAGGAATTGGATTGGCGAGGGATTGGATTTTGGACTGTATAATATGGCCATCAATGGTTTTTGGATTTCGGATTTGGGATTTATACCAATTCAAAACATGCTTTTCTATTGCAGGGCATGTTTTGGAGGGCAAATGTTATCCTACCTTTTGGTCAGGCTGGGAAACCACGAATTTGGCTAAAATGGATGGACTGAAAATAGATTACAGTTGAAACTATGGATGATAGGTGAATGGATTCGGATGGACAACACTTAAAAAATTGCAAATATGGAATTGGTACTTCACCTAGACAATGGATCGAATTTGATCCCCAATTTCTGACCTAATCAAGGTGCGATTAGTATGTAGTGACAAGGAAGGCCACATAAGGCTAAAGTCCAAATTTTAAGTCGATTGGAGTTTGTATGCTCGAGTTACAGGCAAAAAATGATGAATCGGTATCAATCGGATCGGTGGTAATTTGCTTAGAGTCGAACCAGAGAAAATTATCTATTTGCCTGGAGTGGGCGCATGGTTCATTTAGAGTTGTAGAAATTTGAAGTATCGGATCGTGCTTGGTGTCGGATACATGTTTGCTTGGAGAAAAATGACATGCTTGGAGTCAAATACATGTTTTCTTGGACTTTGCTTGGAGGAAAAACGATTGGCACTGATTGTCTTTCGTGCTTGGAGTCAGAATCATGTTTTCTTGGAGAAAATTTTGATTTTACCCGAGTCTACCCCTGGGCCAGAATCTTCAGCATCTGCATCGAGTCAGGAAGGTAATTACTTGGGTCTCACTTCGAGTCAACTTTGAAGTGGGTTTTTCGACGACCGTTTTGGCTATTTTCGACAATGATTGATCTATAACTCAAAATATACAAAGGCAATCGGTAGTAAATTTGAAGGACAACTATGCTACACCTTGAGGGACCCACATAGTAGATCGTTGGGCCCTATGATGAAGTTGGATCGATCAATCATGATCCATATGGATTGATCCATAAAACAATTCAAATCAATGATGATCGATCAAAATCTCACAAATGTAAAGTTGGAATGACGCGAAAATTTTGTAATAGTAAAATATTATGTAAATGAACCTACCATATTGATCGCACATCATTTGGAGAAACTTGAATGATCGGCCTACACCGTTCTTGAACGATCGTATCATTTCAGTCAAAACAATCACACTCCACGGAAAACGCGATATCTCATAAACGGTAAGTTGGAATGACAGGATATTTGAAGAGCAAGTAGCTAACATCATGATGAACCCACCAGAACTACCACACCCCAAAAGGAGCATATATGGAACGATCTTCCATATTTCCATTTTTCAACTCAACTCCACGGAAAACGCAATGTCTCACAAACGGTAAGTCAGAAATGCACGAAATTTAGGGTGCAAGTAGCTAACATCATGGAGGACCCACAAAAAATATGGCACCCACATTGGACCTAGTATGAACAATTGAAATCGATCGTTACAATGGTGTGCGATCGATCTAAAAATTGGTGGATTGGGTCGTACGGCTCTAGAGGTTCTTCTGTCTAAATTTCAGTCTGATCCACACACGTCTTCACCTATAAATACAGCAGATTTGGCTCGTTATAAGGGATCTCCTTCATCTTCCAATTGGATCTTCTTTTGGCTCTCCTTCATCACCTCTTATCTCTTTCTTCATTATTTTTCTAAGACAAAAACATCTGTAACTGTAGTCAAACAATATAAATAAAAGATCATTGGAGTGGGCGTAGGCCGGAGTTTGCCTGGGCAGCTATAAAACTTGCATGTTCATTTTCTTTTTTACAGTCTATTCTGTGATCTATGAATCTTATTTCTCTATTTGGATCTAAATGCTGGACATTGGTGCTTTCACATATAACCAGGTATTTGTGCTCATTTTTGGCGCAAACAGGTATATATGTTTAATACTGTATAAATCAAATTTTTTTACCTAACATTAGTCAATATTATTTCCATTTGTTAAAATATTTTTGAAATTTACTAGTAACTACAAACTTTGTTTATTTTTTAAAAAGTTTAAAAAGTAGAACTTATATTAAACAAATCCTAAGATAGTGCTAAAATAAATAAAAGAACACATTTAAAATTATTCTTTCCTTGTACCTAATATTTTAAAATTTTCAAAAATTATTTTTGACTAAATTAATATACAACCAAACCTACGATTTTCAACCTTTTTTGTTGATGACAAAAGGGGAGAAATTGTAGCATATCGATAAGGGGAGTATATAAGTTTAGGAGGAGCGAATACTGAGGGGAAGCAACATAATACTATTTTAGACGACCATATAGTTGTCATCATCGACAAGGGGGAGAACGTGAAAATACGATTTTAGTGTTTTGCCGATAACAATAACATAACAATGCTACTAATGTAATTTTTAAGTAATTTCAGGTAAAGTAGTTATAAGATAGAGGATAAAGTTTTTACAAGATATATTACATGATGCAAGTGGTAAGATCCATACATTAATCAAATTATATAATGGACAATAAAATCGGAAAAATAATTGAGCAAAGAAAATGAAAAACCAAGACATGAAGCAACCGTGGTCACCAAGGAGAAAGAAAGGAAAATTAAATTGGCAAAAAAATGTAATAAAAGAGAACTCAAACACAACGACAACGCCAAGGAGAGATGCACATGCTTACCAACTACAACATGCGACATTTTAAAACTGAAGGCTGCCCAGCTACATTACATTACAAAATGAAAATAAGTTGCTCAAAAATTGAACATCGCAGTATTTGAACCCAACACAACATGGAGAGATGTGGCATGCTTACCAACCATCACATACAACATTTCAACTTGAAGGCCGCCAACAAATTTACATGACTGTTACTAACGAATAGTTGAGTGTTTGCAAAATGAACACGCCAAGATTTGAACCCAGGTGCCTAATGTTACTCAAGCACCAAAGTAATTTTTGATTAAAGAGGCACTTAGAATTATGTTATGAAATGAAGAAAGTGGAAGCCATTAGAGAGAGAACAATTTTATTCATTTCGAGAATTAGTAATCCATTTCCATTACATTAGCACCTTTATATAAATGCCTATGAGCTTGGGATAGAACTAATCCCACGATGTGGGACTAAATACAAAACAGTATATAGCATATTCACTATTTATATTTACATATATTATAACACTCCCCCTTGAATATGCATCTTCAAAATCTTGAATCCTCTGATAACTTGAAATTGTCCCTTTTGTAACGTATATGATGATTGCTCCCCCTCATTGTTATCTTGCTCGCATTTATCGATTCAGTCGATATAGATATTGTCTGTTGCCTCATTAAAAACCTCTATAAGGAAAACCCAATGGGAAAACCTTGAAAGATAAAAAGAGTGCAACTTGCGAAATCATAAATATCATACTAAAAATGATATTCCTTCTAAGAGTTTGATACTTCGGGATCAAAATAATGCTCAGTAAAACCTTACTACGAAAAACCCAATGGGAAAAATCTTAGTGAAGGAAAAGAGTACAATGACATATTTTGTTTTCTTATTTCTTTAAATGAAGCTTGATACTTCTGGATCAAACTAATGCCTCATTAAAACCTTACTAAGAAAAACCCTATGGAAAAATCTTAGTGAAGGAAAAAGAGTATAATATAGTATGAGATATTTCAATAATTTACAGAATCAAATAGAGATTGATACTTCTGGATCAATATAATACTTTATTAAAAACCTTACAAAGGAAAACCCGGTCGGAAAAGCCTTAGTCAAGGATAAAAATACAATTTAACTTAAATAACATATTTGAGATGTTATTTCTTGAAAAGACGTTTGATTCTTTTAGATCAAGACAATGCCTCGTTAAACCTTAGTGAGAAAAACCCAGTGGGAAAAATCTTAAATAAGGGAAAAGAGTACATTGTAACTTATTTTCAAATGTTACTGGGGAGTTGATACTTCTGGATCAAGATAATGCCTCATTAAAACCTTAATAATAAAAACCCAGTGGGAAAAATATTTGTTAAGGAAAAAGAGTACATTATAAAATACTTATGGATGCTCCCCCGATTTAAAGTTTCCTCTGAATTCGTATTCGTCTTTCGATAACTTAAATTAGTTATAGATACTTCTGGATCCATAAATACTTATCTTATTAATAATACAATTTATTAATAGTTTCCTTCGATACAATCGAATTTTCTAAGGTTGCTTCTTCAAATATGGTTCTCATTTTATACATAAGTATGCTACTTTTATGAAAAACACTTCATGCGCTTTCGTTTTTGTGCTTCAAATTAGTTTTGCGCATTGCAATTATACATCTTTCATGAATATTAAAAATTTCATTACAACAATACTTAGAAGAAATTTGTAATCTACATTTCATGTCTTTTTCATTCTTTATAACTACAAAAGTTATATATATTCTTCAGAAATTTGTGTGCTTAAATAAGTATTTGCATATCGCAACTATCACTTCAATGGATATTAAGAGTTTCATTACAACGATACTTAAAAATAGGAAGTAATCTACTCATCATGAATTATATCAAGATTTTCATTACAACAATACTTAAAAGTAGGTTGAAATCTACTCTTCTTGTTCTTTGCATTCTTTATAACAATGAAAGTTAATTATATTCTTCAGGAATTTGTATACTTCCATTATTTAATATGATTTTAAACCACATTTATACCTTCAGGGTATACTAAGCATTTCAAGTACTTTCGGTACTTTGCGGACTACATGTCCATATTTCTCTACTATTAAAGGATTCATGATGGCCGGTCATGTTTTCCCCTAATTCAATATTCTTAATCTATTTATAAATATAAGCGCTTTATTATTTACAAATTTATCATCGATGATTATTTCTTGTCAGTTCTAGACATGATTTATTGAGATCCCTTAATTATGTTTTAGGTACCTAAACCACATCTGGGTAATTTGACAATCATGTCATTGGTCTCTTCAACAGCACCCTTAAGTGTTTCTTCAAAAACACTCACCTCCATTATTTGGCATCTTTATTACTTACTCCAAAAATATTTTGAACTGACTTTTGAACCATTTTTCAGATGTGGTTTACAAATTTTGATCCTTCAGGGATTCAAACCTATATTGGAGAAAGTCTACTAGGAATAATATTGATAATATTTTGCATCATTGTATATTTTCATAAATATTTAACACTGATGATCAAAATGAACTTGTATCCCTATATCCTCCCCCTTAATGATGAAAATTGTCACATTAAATAATAATCTTCTTTGGATTCTCATCTTAATCCACTATCACATTGCTACAAGCAAATACATTATGTGTATATCGGTTATAGGAGGATAATCATTTTATTAATTGGTAAGATGCATTCAATTGATATTGCTTAGTAGAGTTTGTTCTCATTCATTGATCTAGTCAATTGGAGGAATTTACTTATTGTATAGATCATTTGAATACATACATGACTTCAGGTCATTCAACATTTATGTTGATTGAATTTTAAATCACTAAATAATATCTATGCATAATCTATACGATGAGCTTATAACAAACTTCAGGTTGTTAGCTAAATATTTACATATATGGATGTATACGTGCGTCCACGTATCACATATATATTATAAAATTTTCATATTCTTTTCTCATTTGAATTAGTGATTTTTAGAACAAACTGTTACAAGGATCCAAAATATTAATTTCTATTTATAAATCAATGTCAATGCAAACCTTTCAAAACTGCATGATAATGTTCAAAACATTTGATTTGAAACCATATCGAACTTTTGATTCGAACAAAATATACACACAACTTCAAGTTGTTAAGTTTTGTTCCTCAATTATATCTCAAATATCAGTTTTGAGCACTAATTATGATTACTTATCAAGGAATAATTTTTAATTACATATAGACATTTCTACACATCTCTATTGAGAGTTCTGTAAAAAAAAATTACAGCAAAATAATAATAGTATCTTCTGGATACTTGGAATGTTACATATACAAATTTCCTCAGAACCGTATGTATAGCTCTCAAACTTTTAGGATCTAATCTAAACTAAATTTGGATCCTTTAAAATCAAATTTTTGTGCATTTATTCGGTTTAATAAAATTACCAAATATATAAGCAAATCTCTTCTAAAGATATGTTATCATTTCCTAATTTATTAGTCTCTTTTAGGGATATTTTATTATCACTACTTCTGGAGTGAATTTATCTCTTCTATATATATATATATATATATATATATATATATATATCTGTGTGTTTGTGTACTATTGGAATGTCATATCAATGTACAATGTTTCTATTTGTAGAAATTACATAATTACTACCTTTACAATAACATAAAACATCCCTACTGGAGATTTTTGTTATAACTATCTTTGAAATGACATATCAAACTTTAAATATAGTAACAAAATTAGACACACCAAATGAAAGTAAGATGCGAAGAGATAAAACCACTACTTCTGGAGTGTAATGTTAGTATACAATATCATTTTTTTTGGATAAATTATTATCATTACTCAAAAAAAATTATATCATTATTCCTTCAGGGAATATAGTATTTCCTTTTAAGGAATTGTAATGTAACAAAAATAAAATTCCTATAACATCTCTTCTGGGATGTTAGATTCTGCAATATAAATATAAATAAATCTCTAAATCATCTTTTCAGGAGATTAATATACACACATACGCATCCAATGATGTTTGAAATATCATGTAACATAATATCTTCAGGATGTTTGGTTAATATAGTGTAAATGTTAAGATATAAGGTAAGGTATAACTCATTTGGAGATATTTGTAATCTCTTGAATGCAACATCATTTTCTCATATGATTATTTATTAATTTTCTTTAACTTCTTCAGGAAGTACAACCTTATCATTTTACATAATTTCAATAGAGCTTCGGGCTTCTAATTCATGAACTTCAAGTTCATTAACTTGTTATGAACTTCAGGTTCTTAAATTTTGTCTAAACTTCTCCCTTTTTTGGTACCATATTGTTACAGAATAAAAGTCTATTAGAATTCAAGCTTGTAAAGTTTATCAGAAATCTTTTCATAATTCAAGACTTCAGGTCTTGGACTTTGAGTTATACAACATCTGGTTGGAAAAAAAAAATCTTTGCACAACTTCAGGTTGTTGTTCAAACATATTTCTTTCAATATTTCGAACATTGTTTCCTAAAATGAATACACCATATAATAAACCGTATGTCTATTCTTATTCCAAACATAAAAATACAACATCATTTAATTTACCATAGCCAATGCATTTATGATGATATGGTAATTTAATTTATTACCATGACGACAATATTTAATGCATTTATGATTAAAAAAAATGAATGCAATTTGCCATTATTGTGGCATAAAATATAAAATATTATCACAACGAATTGATTTCTTTACAAACAAATAAATCAATCTAACTAACTTTAGTTAGCAAAATTTAATCTCAAAGCCAAATTTAATACACTCAATAATAAAATTAAATGAATACCATAAGAGAAACTTTATTTCTTAATAGTCAAAATTTCTAAAATAACTAAAATAACTCTTATATATATGTATGTATATACATACATACATACATACATATGTACATACATATATATATATACATCCTTTTGTTTTATAATTCAAGTTTCTGCTCTTTTATTGAAACTTCTGGTTCTTTATTATAAGAAAACTTGAAATTCAATAATTTATGGAAACTCAAGCTTTTAGCATTATAGGAACTGCAGGTTCTCAACTTTTATTTCAAATGCTAGAAATTAAGTTTACCGTATATGTTTTCATTAATGTTTCCATTCACTTCAGGTGTACTAAATCAATATTAATATTGGATCTAAACTAATATGATCTTCTAAATATGCATTATTCTTGTATATGTTTCTCTAAGAAATAATAAAATATTTCTTCTGGAAATATAAACAATATATATCAAAATAATTTCCAAAATCCAAATCCAAATCAAAGAGTTTACAAAATGAAAACTTCATTTATCAAACATGTATATATTACTTAGATCTATATCACAAACCAAAACGTAATCAAGATAAATAAATTTATTTGATTCAACAACAGAAATTGTCAAATTCAAAACTTGCTTTCCAAAATAATGAACTCAAAAAAAACATGCAATAATAAGCAAGTTTGAAATCAATTCAAATCCAAATTCAAAAAATCACAACATTTTATATTTAAACAATTTACAAATCTCAAAGGTATATTATTTGGGTGTAATTTTGAGATCTACAATATAATGAGATCAGAAAAATAAGAACAAAAAAATCGGATCTATTGTAGGATGAGATCTGAAATATAATGAAAAAAATACATGTACAGTGGAATAAGATCTATAGATTTAGATCTATGACAAAGTAAAATCTTGAAAATATAAGATATATTAAAACATAAATCCAAATCTGAAAAATTGGAAAATAGATATAGAATTGTGAAACACGAATACTTAAATCTAGATCTAAATTAATCGCAAAATAAATCTAGAAAAGTATATCTTGGAAATTTCAAACATGATTTCAATGGTTGAATAAGAGGAAGAAATAGATCTGATTTCAGTGACTGAATAAGAGAAAGAGATGTACCTACATTGAAAAAAACAGGGATCTAATCTTCTGGATTAGAATATCCAATACATTCGACAAAAAGATCGTGTTGATAACGTGTTATGAAATGAAGAAAGTGGAAGCCATTAGAGAGAGAACAATTTTATTCATTTCGAGAATTAGTAATCCATTTCCATTACATTAACACCTTTATATAAGTGCTTAGGAGCTTGGGATAGAGCTAATCCCACGATGTGGGACTAAATACAAAACAGTATATAGCATATTCACATTTATATTTACATATATTATAACAAATTAGACATACTAGCACAGAATTAAATGTATGGAGGAATAAAATGGGACAAATGCGGATTCGAACTCAGGCGCTCCAACACAGCCAGTTTTACCACTGCGTCAAGCGACGTTTTGTTTTAAAGTGAAATGCTAACGTTTTTATAGCTGTTATGAGCTGAAAATTAAAAAAAAAATTCAAGGGCAAAAGCAGGACTCGAGCGATGGGGGATAAGCACACGCCAATACCAAAGCACCACACTTACTTCAAGTAAAAGGCTTCTTGGAGTTTTATGTATACATGGCGGTCCAGAAGTTGCTTCTATTCATCAATGGTGAATTTGAAAGGTTTTTCTCTTATTTTAGTATCCCTACACATCTATAAATACTCCAAGCCATCGCTAAAGCAAAAACATAATTTTATTTCTTAAATCATTCTCATATTACTTCCAAATGCTCTAAACTACATATTAATTCCAAAAGCAAACTTAGACCATCGCTCTTTCACTCCACAATATTTGAGTCCGATCTTAATCTACTTCCTAGCCTCTACACACCCATTCTGCATCATTTTTGAAGATTATAGAAGTTGTACTCCCATTCAACTACTTAGTTTATTGAAGACGCTATATATATTCAAGGTATTTCTTTGTAAAAGAAAAGGTTGAAGTCCCGTTCGGCTGCTCGGGAAAGTGTACTGAAATCCTATTCTGCTATTTAGGTTTCTATTCCTTCGGGCGAAGTTTGTGTCTACTCCTTCGGATGAAGTGATGGTGTTTTTTAGTTAATTCCAGAAGGAGTCTAGGACTCGACGTAGGACAGAAGGTCCGAACAAGGTATAAAAACGCTGGTGTGATTGCTTATTGCTTTAATTTACTATTTATTTCCACTATTATTATATTTATATTGCTGTTGTTATGATTATCGTACTTTATTCTGTATCTATATATTTGACCATCATTGATCCAGTGCATAGTGACTTCTAAGTAATATTAGTCGACGCTATGAGACTAACAACATCTCTATAGAAAAAGCTTATGTCCACAACCACACTATAGAGCGCAAAATCTTCCTGAGTGTTACACCGGTTGTAATCGTTATATGTGTCTTTCTAGGCAGTCTCGCCGTTCAACCATCTCCTGAGGTTGACACTTCAACTTCTTTGGTTGCCCTAACTCAACTGCATCCAAATGGATACACTGCTTTAAACTACACATATATGATCTTCGTCTAACATCTAGGCAGGGTTCTAACATTTAAGGAAGTTCAATCCCTCTACAATTTCAAGGTGAGGTTTGACCGTCCATCTTTCAGCTTCATGGAGTCATATCATGATTGCCAAATAGTCATTCGCCTCCACAGCAAGCTTAGCAAATCAATGATGAATATTTCTTCATCAGTTTCCAACCATTTTTGCCCAAAAGTAGACGTTGGACATAATTTCTACTTCTTATACCCTAATCTGTTGGAGCTTACTTCACTCAATTTACCAATTTTCTTCCATGTATAATCTAATAGATATCCCTAAAAGGGTTACGAACACTGCTCTGGTGCACATACCTTAGTTTCCAAAGGAAAATTCTAAAGAGGACCGAAAATGAACAAACCTCCTTATCAACCTTAGACTACCACTTTCGAGTATTATATGACAGTTCAAGAATCGGTTATGTGCCTCTTACATCCAGAGTCTCTCCAGCTCTCCCAGCTGCCAATGAGGCCAAAATCGATCCTCCGGCCCCCGTGCATCAAGACATTCTAGATACGGCTAAGGAGGTCCACAGTATTAGTGATGAGGAGGGCAAGAGGTTTGTAGAAGAAGGAGAAGGTACAGGTAGGGAGAGAGAAGAAGATGATGATGATGACGAAGATGACAACGAAGAAGAGGACAAGGGAGAATCGATCGGAGAGACTGATACTATGGAAGATACTACCCCAACTGCACTATGGTCCCTCAAACTCAAAATTAGGACCACAAGGCTGGCAAAGCCTCATTAGAGTCTAGTTAGGCATTCATCTCCCTTCCTAACTGCGAAGGACATCTACGACAACTTGACCAACTTCGAGAACATTTTCGACTTCACAGGGCCAGACTTCACCTTGATGACTTCCTAACTTTAGACTTCAAGTATCTCATAGATGTGCCTTTTACTTTTGTGGGGGAAGTTACTTAGATTGCTCAATCTCATGAGCATGGTCCATAGAATCATAGACACACCAACTCTCAACTCAACACTTAGGAACACAAGCAAGTTCACTCTGCACGCACTCTTATCCAATTTCAAGTTCTAATTAACTTCTCTTCTTTTAGGTGCCATGGAACATTTGTTTTATCAAGGCTTTGCACTAAGACAAAATAACCTTTTTGCAACTTGCAATGATAGCTGTAATAGGTTTTTTACAATGGTTTTGGAAAATTCATATTAGGCCAATTTGTATTAGGGTCGAAGGTTTTTTCAACTGTTTATGACCATGTAGGAGAGTGTTGTAAGGAAGAATTATATAACTGTTTTTGTCCATTGTAATAAATCTTTTACAACTATTTTTCCTTGTAATTAGCCTTTTACAGCTGTTTTTTCTCATTTTTAAAAATGCAAATTAAAAAGAATATTCTAGGCACTGGCGAAGAGCGCACTTATAAATTTTATATCATTTTGCGATTTAAATCAACATTATACTACTAACAACCAAAATCATTCACATTTACTAAAATTAACAAAAAAGATTCACATATCAAAAGTCAAAACAATTCGTATATTCAAACCGTTTATTAAGTTTCAACATAGTTACAAAACATCGTTCTAAGCCTAAACTGACATAAACATGTAATACAATATAATTATAGAATAATTTTTTGAAACATGTAATAGACAGATAATGAAAATGCTACATTCTGCCTATTTTAATCAATTACCTATTTTTGTGATAATCAAGTAGTTATCGACTTCAAATAACGTATGCTTCAAATTGCTCTTGGCTCCTACTTCCATCACTAGTCCCCAAAATAAGTAAAATTGATCTGAAAATTGAAATGTAACCAAAATTTTCTATGTTAGATTTGTAGATGGTCGTATTACCACAAATGTAGGTGATATCAAAAAACACAGTGCATGAATTATACGAAAACATGCACACGGATGCATAATACTAAGATACTGATATAAAATAGTAAGAAATTCTAAGGCTTGTCATGACAATCTCCTTAAAACTTTATTTGAAAAGCTTTCCAAGGTACGATAGAATAATCTGCACAAGACTGTAATGAGTATGTCTACTATATCATTCAATAATACTTTGATTTGAGAACAGAGAGAAGTTAAAGAAGACGAAGAAAAAAAGAACGAGGAATGTGATTGTTGTTTCTCTCCTTTTCTAGCCTTTAGCGGATGCATCTGCTTAGAAGGTTGTGTCTGTTCTTTTGAATCAAAGAGCCATTTGCAATGTCCACTAGTTTTTCTTGTTCGTCGGTCATTTGCAATGCCCAACAGTCGTTTTGTTCTCTGTCATTTGTAATGTCTAACAGTCGTTTCTATTCGTCAGTCATTTGCAACGCCTAACGGTTGTCAATAATCACATTATTTGAAACAGTTATGTCTTTTCATCATTGTTTGCATCTGTTGGAAAAAACTACTATTCAAAATAGAATTTGTTTTTTTCAGCAAAAAAGATAGCAACACATTAGACCCTAACCCGATCTGCCGGCCGGTTGGATGGCAGGCGGAGCAAGCGTGTGTTTAAACCATGGTTATATAGGTCCTCCCCTTTGCACAAAATTACCCGACCCTAAGGACCAATATATGTTGATGAGAAAGAGTGTATAAACATGAAAACTTCTTTTTTTGGCAATGTGGGACTATATTTTCATTCACCTATGCAAGGATCTATAACATTCCCCCGCATGAATGACGATATATGTCTCTCCCACATAAAAGTGAATATCATAGAGTACATATGGAAAAATACTATATCGAGGATAAGTAGATATTTCACTTTGAACTTTGCCTAGTTAAAACTTATCGGATATACTTGGCTAATCGGTGGATTATTTCATCTTGAACCATTAGTCGTTAGTGTATAACCAGACAATAAGCTTTACAAAGCATTATTTTCCTTCACGTTGAACTCTTGGTTGTGTTCATTTTTTTCCTAAACAAATTTGGTTCCACGAATGTATTTAGGGAATTTGAGCCTTAACATTCTAATAGAGCCGACCCATCTCACATAACATAGGTGATCGCATCCATAAAGAGTATCATACGTATACTCCACTTGGCGTTTTCAAGATATGGGCATCATTAAAAGCAGAGCTTAACATTTTTAATACTTCTGTTGGTATGCATTCTATTGTGCACCAAAGGAATGGAGTAGGACTAAATCCAAACAAATGCAATACTTCTTTATTTACTCAGAACTGGTTTGCTTATTGATCCTAGTCTGTGGGATCTCCAATCGCTAGGACAGATTTCCATATAAGGTAACTCTTTTGGTTTTAGGCTTTTAAATCCATTCCCCTCGATGCGCAGTCAATTTTCTCCCTCGATAAACCTTTAATAAATGAATCTACGAAGTTATCATTAGTTCTTACGTAATCAATAAAAATAGTTTCATCTGAGAGTAACTGCTTAACCGTGTTATGGTATCGACGAATGTGTTATGACTTTTCATTATACACAAAGTTTTGCGATCTACTTAACGCTTGATTATCGCAGTGAATACAAATGGCTGCTACAGGTTTGGGCCAAAATGGAATATCTTTTAGAAATTGATGAAACCATTTTGCTTCTTCGCCTGCTTTATCTAATGTGATGAGCTCAGATTCCATAGTGGATCGAGCTATGCATGTTTGTTTAGTAGATTTTTATGACATTGTTGCTTCTGTTAGGGTGAAGACATAACCACTTGTTGATTTAGATTCCTTTGAATCTGAAATCCAGTTTGCATCACTATATCCTCCTAAGATGGTAGAATATTTTCCATAATGTAAGAAAAAGTTTGTGGTATTCTTTAAATATCCCAACACTCTCATTGGTGCTTTCCAGTGTTACTTCCCTTGGTTACTTGTATACCTGCTTAGTTGACTTACTGCATAAGCAATATTTGATCTTGTGAAATTCATGAAGAGAATATTTCGGTTGCATTACACTCTCATTAGTGTTTTTCTTCAGTACTTATGATGGATTAAAGGGCGATTTACCCTTTAATTCTATAATTTTAGAATTTTTCAATCACTTTTTCTACATAGTGTGACTGAGATAATTCAGTTTCGTTAGGTATTTTATTATTTTGATTCCCTAAATAACATCTGCAACCCCTAAGTCTTTCGTATCGAAATTGTTGATTAATGTTTTCTTTATGCTCTTCACAACTTTAATTTTGGGACCAAAGGTTAGCATATTGTCCATATATAGACAAATCATCGCATATGATTGTCCACCTTATTTGTAATAAACAAATTTATCACAATCATTTATACAAAAACCATTTTTCATCATGACACCATCAAAGTTTTCGAGCAAATGTTTTGGAGCTTGTTTGAGTCCGTATAATGATTTGACTAATCTACAGGCTTTATTCTCATTTTCCTTAGAAATAGAACCTTCAAGTTGTTACATGTAAATCTCCTTATCGAGAATTACATTTAAGAATGTAATTTTTACATCCATTTGATGAATTTCTAGATTATATATAGATTTAATCTCTATTAGCATTCTTATAGAGGTTATTCGTGTAACCGGTGAATAAGTATCAAAGAAGTCTGCACCTTTTTTTGAAGGTATCCTTTAGCTACCAATCTGGCTTTGTATTAGTCAATAGAGCCATCTAGTTTCATCTTCTTCTTGAAGATCCGTTTACGACCAATTAGTTTTAATCCAGGTGGCATGTCAATTAATTCTCAAGTTTTGTTACTTAGAATTGAATTAATCTCACTTTTGATTGCTTCTTTCCATTATGAAGATTTTGAAGATGACATTGCCTCTTTGTAAGTTTGAGGTTCATGTTCTAATATGTAGGTTAAGAATTCTAAGCCATAATACATGGAAATTCTTGCCCTTGTGCTTCTTCTTGGTTCAGTTTCATCCTTTTCACGATGAGTTTCATCTTCATGTGGTTCATCCCTTTCTTCTCTTGTCCTTTTAGGGACAAATGCATGATTATTCTTTTGTATAGAAACACATCTTCAAAGAATGAGGCATCTGTTAACTCCATTTAATATTTATATCAATGTCATTTATATCAGACTTGAAGACTAAAAATCTACAAGCGCTACTATTTTTGGTGGGTACGAGATAGTAACAGTTTACAGTTTTTGGTCCGAGTTTGACTTTATTGGAATGTGAAACAGGAACTTTTGCCAAGCGCCCCCAGACTTTGAGGTATTTGAAACTTGGTAGGTGTCCTTTTCATAACTATATGGAATTGTTTCATGTAGATGTCTCATATTTGTATTTGAAACTTGGTAGGCATTTGAAACTTTTGCCAAGCGCCCCCATACTTTGTATTTGAAACTCGGTACATGTCCAAGAAAGTTACATTTTTGCGTTTACACATGTCTCACGTTTGTATTTGAAATTTGGTAGCTATCTTAGGTTTGCAAGTTTTAGAAATTTAGGTGCCCTAATCTTCATATCATAGTAGAGTTTCATGCACAACCAAATAAGAAACTTTATTTTTATTCATTGCATAATCAGAATACATAGTAATTTTGCCGAGAATGGCTACATTTGCCTTAAACATGCCATCACATAAATATCCGCTTCCTATATAAATTCCAGTCTTGGACAGAACCATCTTGTCTGACTCAAAGACCATCCAAAATCCCTTCTTTGACAGTAAATATCCAGAGATTAGGTTTTTACGGATGTTTGGAACATGAAGCATGCTATTCAATGTAACATTTTTTCCATAGGTGAACTTTAGGATGACTGTGCCACTGCCCTCAATCATGAAAACTATAGGAATTACCCATGTAGAGTTTTTCTCCTTGATGTAATTTGTTTGAAGTTGAAAACATGGATTTTTTAGAACATACATGTTGAGTAGCACATGTGTCAAGCCACCACTGTGTAGGATTTTGAACCAAATTGAATTCTGACATGATTCGAGAAAAGTTAGATCATCCACTTCTATGTTGTCTATCACATCTGCCTCTGAATTTTTCTCCTTCTTTTGTCTGCAATCTTTAGCGGTAAGTCCCATCTTGCCACAAACCCAACAATTTCAATTAAACTTCTTAGACTGCTTATTTTCATTGGATTTCTTTTCTGGTGCTTTTCCCTTCTGTGATAATTTCTTCTTATTATTATTGTTGAAGTGCCCTTTCTTCTTTGACCTTCTGTAACAAGTGCCTTCTCGATTTTTTGTTGTGTAATCCCACGGTTATCTACCTCCATCTTCTATAACAACTCGCATATTTTACGATTGTATATTTAAATATTTTATTTAAATATAGCATCGATAGTCGGATTTAAGTCCGAAAAGCTAGTTTTGCAAACAGTCAAATTAGGAGTCAGGACCACTTTCATTGAGTTCAAAATGGTGTTTGCGATCTTTTGAGTATAAATATCGATAGTTTGGAGTTAGCTTGAATTTTGACATTTTCACTTAGGGCTTTGGGTTTGGTTTCAACCCATTAACCCCAACTTAAGACCCAAGCTCCACCACACTCCTCTTCATCCATTTCATTTTTAATTCCTAACACTCCAAGCTTTAGAAAAATGGGGAAAGAGATTGGAAATTAGAATTCCTAAGCCCTAGCTCCTTTGCAAATTCAAGTTCTAGCTCCAAACTCAAAAGATAAGCTTAGGTAAGCAACTCTTTATCCTTCTCCATCCCAATCTCTCTCCAATTTCAGAAATTCCCTATAACCTAATTTGGGAAATTATTGTTTATGATCTTAGATTGGAGCTTTTAGGGTAGAGATTAAAGAGTAGTTGATCTTCCTTTGTTTTCAAGCTTCTCCTTTCTTGTTTTTTGTGTAAAAGGTGAGATTTTTATCTCACATCTATGCCTATATCTATCTTTGTTGTTAGATATGAATTTCTAACACTTATTGAGGTTCATTTACTTTTGGTTTGAATTGGTTTTATGAATGTTCCAATTTTTGATGTTTTGAAGTTAAATCTTTAAAAATCCTAGCTTTGATGCTTGAACATGTCTTTAGGGTGTGTCGTAGAGCCTATAGGACTGGGTTGTTGCGTGGCATAAATCCCTAGCTATAATTGCTCGATCGATCGGCTTCGTTTGGATTCTTTCCCCTCTTGGGACTAGGCATGAAATACTGGAAAACAGGCTCCAGTCGACTGGCGCATCGAGTCCAGTCGACTGACCTGGAACCCGAGAGTTTTCCAGGCATTGGACCAGTCGAATGAACTCAATGTCCAGTCGACTGACCTGCTGCTTCATCCCAATTTGCCTATTTTGATTAAAATTCCAATTTTCTTTTTGATTCGTGATTATCCGAGTTTGTTATCATTTAAACGACTTTGATGACTTCTATTTCGGGATTTTTGGGGAATATCCGTTTTGCTAGATTTGGTATCGATTTCTTTGGATTTGATTCACATCTTGGAATGTGAATTTTTGTGATTGATTTCGTTTACAATCATTTCTATGGTTTGTCGCTTTTAAATGCAAAGGTTTCTATACTAGTAGTAAATATTCAAACTCTTTCATTAAAACGATTTCAACTCTATTTTTAATACAAAGCTCGTTTATAAAACCGTTTTCCAATCTATTAGTATACACAAACCTTTACCTCATTCGTTTGAGAAATCTAAATAAACGGCTTAGTAAAACTAGTGGTATAAAACGCCTGTTTTTACTTCGTCGGATAGTTTTTGGACTTGTTCGATTGAAACACTTGTGACAATTTAAGAGTGAGGATCTACAATTTGTTCGTGAATATTTAAGTTAAGGCAGTGGTTATGGGACATGAAGCTAAACTCATTTATTTACTAGCTTACTGTAATTCACCCTTTCTATTGATCAATGATGATCATTTTGTGATTTAGACTTGCGATAGGCGATGTCTCTTTGTCCAAGTAGGGGACTATACCTCGTTTCATTGAGTTTCGTCTCGTTTCTTTTATAGGCTAACGACCTATTGATTCTTTGGAGTTCCGACTCAATTTTTATAGGCTAGCGACCCATGTTCTCTTATGGAGTTCGGTTCATCGGACGTACCGTTGTACTACGTCGTTGTTCCGGCTTATCACGTTCGTCGGGCGTACCGTTGTATTACGTCGTTGTTTTAAATTATTCGAGTTTTAGGTTCCTCGGGCGTACCGTTGTACTACGTCGTTGCACCGACTCTATGGTTAGCGACCATGGGATAGCGTCCCGTTTGTGATACACGTGTTGGAGAGTTTCCATGCTCCCCTTTATAATAGGCCTCCCTCTCTTTGCGATTTCTGGTTTTCTAATTGATGATTTCTAGAATTTGTGTTTCACCAATTTTATGATTGGCATGAATATGCTAGCCAATATTTGTGGTTCGGTGAATATGGTAAAGAATATGACATTCTTTTTGGTGTTATGAGATTTCCTAAGATGTTGTATGATTTTAGTTGTTGTTCAATGTATACTTGTCACAGTATGGCATTATTGTTATCATACGTTTTTGTTATATCTCTTTTTCTATCTCATTTTATCTGATATTTATAGCTAGACTGATCCGTTTATTATTTTCTTATTAAATAGTACTCGGGTCAGATCGAGATGTTACAGGTGCTTCTGCTTGACTCCTCATCTGGGAGTATTATCTGACTTTTGGCTAACTACATTAGATTTTTAGTTTTTGTTGTTATACATACGAGTTAGAGACTCCTTGATGTATACATATTCTTTTGTGTAGCGCTTGTGTCTATTCTTTTGTGATATTGTGGATCTTATTTGACCACTACTCTGATGTACACTTCTATGTATTAAATTCATATTTGTTTCCGCGTTTGAGTTATGAACTTCTGTGACTGATTTTTGTTATGCTTATTTCTATATTTGTTTTCGAAGATATTTTAGCCACTGTGTAGTAGCTTTGAGTTTGCATCGGTATGTCGGATTTTCTTTTGAGATGAAATGCATGTTACACTATCTGACATATCGGCGCTCGCACAAAGCAATTACTCGGATGGTCGCTCCTCAACAGTCTTATTCTTCGTGCTAGTTGACGGCATTACTCCGTAATGTCCTTGGCTAGCGTGAGTATAAAGGTGGGGCATCACAGCGTGGTATCAGAGCCAAACTTCAGAACAATATGAAATATTATAGCAAGGATCATCGTCCTAAGTTCTTCTTAGGAGTCGTGCCTTAGGATTTTATTCGAGTGTTCGAGCCGTGTTGTCCTAATTTCTTTTATGATGCCTTGTTTTATCAATCATGATTGTTTGACATTCATTTCAAGAATAACCTTTTTCTTCTTCTTTCTTTCTTTCTTAAAGAAGAGAAATGGTTAGACCATGCTGTCCCAGTGCCGGTCAATCTAGTGCTACACCCTAGGATGGTGTATTTATGTCTGCCCAACAGCTTCTTGATCTTATAAAGAATGCTCCAGCTGTCGGACCTATTTCAGAGCCTACCCACCCTAAATCTGGGTTTGTACGTTTGTGCAGTGATTATACCAACTTGTGTGGGAAGCCATTCAAGGGTTCCGAAAGCGTCATCGAGGTCCAAGCTTGGCTTAGAATATGCGATCGCATCTTTTCTCGCATGAATCTTATTGATCTTCATCGAACCTAAGTGGCTTCGAGTATTCTCCAAGAAAGATCATTATATTGGTATGAGCTTCTTATTTCTGAAATTATTGAAGAGGATCTTACTTGGGAGCAATTCCGAGAAAGATTCGAATCAAAGTTTGTGCCGGAGGCTGAGAAAGTGACTTTGGCCCGTCATTTTATTGACCTTGTTCAAGGTGAATCTTCTATGGTAGATTATGTTGCATCTTTTGATTCCCTCTCTAAATATGGGGTCGAGTATGTAAATACCCCATTGAAGAAAAATCAGAGGTTTGTCTATGGCTTAAATAAGAATCTCAAAAAGCCATTACTTCTAAATTAGAAGTTGCTTTTGATCAGCTCATTGATATCGCTTTTCGACTTGAAGAGGCAGATAAGGAGAGTGATGTTGAAGTTGTGGGTACCAAACCGAGCTTCAACAACAATAAGAAAAGACCTATTAAATTTAAAGGCCCAAATCCCCACAAGAAAGGGAAGCAAGTAGCTTCGGTAGCATAAAATCCTACCCCTAGTTGTGGGCAATGCTGCAATTGTGGTTCTAAGGACCAGTATGCTAATAGATGTCTGAAACCTCTCTTTTGTCGCTATTACAAAAATTCGGGTCATCTCATATCTTCATGTCCCAAACTTCAAAGCAAGAAGGAGGGAAAGCTAAATGTTGTGCAAGCCCCTAGTAACACTTCTCGCGGTCAAGGTATTTCTCATTCTATCCTTGATGACATTATTATGTTTCATGATCAACCTATTCGAGTTCTTTTTGATACGGGTGCATCCCATTCTTTTATATCAAAAGAACTTGTTGATACTTTTTCTTTAAGTGTTATGGCTTTAATGACTTCTTTGAGAATTTTGAATCCGGTTGGTGGATCCGCAACACTTAGTTTGCTTTGTAAAGGTGTCGAGATTATTTTATGTGATTTTTCTTTCCGAGCCGATTTTCATGTCATGCGTTACTTAGGCTTCAGAATGATTTTGGGAATGGATTGGCTTAACCGTTATGAAGCCCATATCCTATGTCCTGAGCGGACTATTCATCTTCGGCATCCTCAATCTATTAAGCAGATTTCTATTGTTCTTAAAGATTCGGATTCCAACTTGACAGCATCTTTATATTCTTTAAATCCTCATGATGAAGATAATGATGATGAGTAAGATGTCATTTCTCTTATTCACGTTGTTTGTGAATTTCCCGACATATTTGAACCCGTTTTAGGATTACCACCTAAGCGAGCAATTGAGTTCAGAATTAATCTAATCCCTGGAGCTCTACCTATCATTCGTCCACCTTACCGTATGTCCAATAAGGAAAGTGAGGAGATGCGTAAACAATTATCCGAATTGGAGACGAAATAGTTTATTCGTTCTAGTTCCTCTCCTTGGGGAGCTTCGGCTATTTTTTGTGAAGAAATCCGATGGTACACTTAGTCTTTGCGTTGACTACCGCAAGCTTAATGATCTTATTATCAAGAATAAATATCATTTACCTCAGATTGATGATCTATTCGATCAACTTAGCGGTGCTAGAGTCTTTTCATAGTTAGACTTAGCAACTATTTTTCATCAGCTTCGTATTGCAGAGGATAGCATTCCTTTGACATTGTTCCGTACTCGTTATGGATCTTATGAATGGCTTGTTATGCTATTTGGTTTAACAAATGCTCCGCCTTATTTCGTTGACCTTATGAATCGAGTTTTCAAAGACTTCCTCGATCGATTTGTTCTCATCTTTATAGATGATATTCTTGTTTATTCTAAAACCGAGGAGGAGCACGAAAAGCATCTTCGGATTGTGTTGGAAACTCTTAGAGCAATCAATTGAAAGCAAAATTTTCTAAGTGCCACTGTTGGCAACCTCGTGTGAAATTTCTTGGTCATATCATTTCTGAATCCGAAATTTCCATGGATCCTTTAAAAATTGAAGCGATTCAAAATTGAAAGAGACCGGAGAGTGTTACGGAAATCCGTAGCTTTCTTGGATTGGTAGGTTATTACCGTCGTTTCATAAAAGACTTTTCAAAAATTTCCACGCCTCTTACTAGTTTGACAAAAAAGGGAGTTATATACATTTGGTCGGACAAATGTGAAGCTACTTTTCAGAAATTAAAAGAACTCCTTCCCGATGCTCTTATTCTTGTGAATCCTGAAGGGAACCGAGATTTTATTGTTTATACCGACGCTAGTCGTGTTGGTTTGGGAGCTGTTGTTATGCAAAGGGATCGTGTTATTGCTTATGCTTCTAGGCAATTAAAGCCTGCCGAGACTAGATATCCCACCCATGATTTAGAGCTCGTGGCTATTGTTTTCGCCCTTAGAATTGACGCCATTATCTTTTGGTTGAAAAATTTATTCTTTACACCGATCATAAATCTTTGAAGTATTTATTTTCTCAAAAGGAACTTAATTTGCTTCAACTACGTTGGCTCGAGTTCCTTGCATCTTATGATCTTGATATTCTTTACACTTCCGGAAAGTGGAACCGTGTTGCCGATGCCCTTAGTCGTAAGCAACAAGCGGTTGTTTCTATGATGATATCCGAATGGAATGATCTCGGGATTTTGTCCACATGCGAGATTCGAGATCGTGAATCCAATTTATGTTCATCTCTCGCTTTATGTAGCCTTGAGGCTCATCCTTCTTTTTTAGACCGCATTCTTGAAGCTCAAAAGCTAGATTCCGAATTGGCTCTTCTTAGCGAAAGTTGTAGGGATAAAATTAATACTGAAGGTTTGAAAGATTTTGATATTGATGCTCGTGGCGGCATTCGAAAAATTTGGTAGACTTATCATGCCAAATATTGATAATCTTCGTAAAGATATTTTAGAAGATTCTCATCATTCTAAATTTACCCTTCATCCCGGTAGTAGCAAAATGTACGTGGATATGAAATGACTCTATTATTGGGATGGAATGAAATCCGATATTGCTAACTTTGTTAAGCATTGCATGGCTTGCCAACTCATTAAGGCCGAGCATCAAAGGCCCGGTGGGTTATTGCAACCTTTGGATATTCCAATTTGAAAGTGGGACCAAATTTCCAGGGATTTTATTGACGGCCTTCTCCGCTCTCGTCCGGGTCATGATAGCCTACGGGTGATAGTTGATAGACTTATAAAATCCGCCCATTTTATTCCCGTTCGGTCCAATCGGACCGTACCTCTTTTGGCCAAACTCTTTATTAAAGAAGTTGTTAAATTGCATGGAGTCCCTACTTCTATTGTTAGCGATCGTGATCCATTGTTTACTAGTGGATTTTGGAAGAGTCTTCAAAAATCTTTGGGAATATAGCTTAATTTTAGCACCGCTTATCACCCTCAGTCCAATGGACAAACCGAGCGTGTGAATCAAACTCTTGAAGATCTTCTTCGTGCATGTGCTCTTGATTTTGGTGGAAGTTGGGAAGATCATATTTCTCTTGTTGAGTTTTCCTATAATAATAGCTTCCAATCTAGTATTGGTATGACACCTTTTGAGGCACTCTATGGAAGGCCATGCCGATCTCCTTCTTGTTGGCTTGAGGCCGGTGAGAAGCTAATTTTATGTCTAGATTTTATTCGTGATTCCACAGAAAAGATTGACCTTATTCGTCATAGGATAAAATAAGCTCAAAGTAGGAAAAAATCCTATGCCAATAACCGAAGAAGGAAATTAGAATTTTCTGTGGGAGATTTTGTATTTATTCGTGTTTCACCTATAAAGGTTGTTGTGCGTTTCAGTCGATCGGGAAAATTAGCACCTCGATACATTGGTCCATTTTCCATCACTGAACGTATTGGTTCCGTGACTTATCGCCTTTTATTACTAGCTCAATTTTCTGCTATTCATGACGTGTTTCACGTTTCTCAACTACGGAAATGCTTTAGGGATTCCGATTCTATTCTTGAGCCTGGTGTTGTGAAAGAAATTGAAGTTTCGCCTAATTTGATTTATGAACAGCATCATATTCGTATCATTGCATCGGAGGTAAAACGCCTTTGAAATAAAGATGTCCCTCTTGTGAAGGTTCAATGGTCCTCAAATCCTAAGGATTGTTCTTGGGAATCTAGAGAATTCATCGAGCGAACACATCCGGACTTACTCTCTCGTGCTCTTTAAGGTGAGCTTCTCATTTCAAAATTTCTTTTGTGTTGTTATGCTTTTATGTTGTTACTTTTTATATTTTCTTCTTAAATATTGCGAGGACGCAATTTCTTTAAGGAGGGCGTTTGTAACAACCCGCATATTTTACGATTGTATATTTAAATGTAGCATCGTTAGTCGAATTTAAGTATGAAAATCTACTTTTTGCAAACAGTCAAAGTAGGACTTGGGACAACTTCTATTGAGTTCACAATGGCGTTTGCGACTTTTTGAGTATAAACATCGATATGTTTGGAGTTAGCTTGAATTTTGACATTTTCACTTAGGGCTTTGGGTTTAGGTTTCATCCCATTAACCCAAACTTAAGACCCAAGCTCCACCCCACTCCTCTTCATCCATTTCATTTCTAATTCCTAACACTTTAAGCTTTAGAAAAATGGGGAAAGAGATTGGAAATTAGAATTCCTAAGCCCTAGCTCCTTTGCAAATTCAAGTTCTAGCTCCAAACTCAAAAGAAAAGCTTAGGTAAGCAACTCCTTCTCCTTTTTCATCTCAATCTCTCTCCAATTTCAAAAATTCCCTATAACCAAATTTGGGAAATTATTATTTATGGTCTCAGATTGGAGCTTTTAGGGTTGAGATTGAAGAGTGTTTGATCTTCCTTTGTTTTCAAGTTTCTCCTTCCTTATTTTTGGTGTAAATGGTGAGATTTTTATCTCACATCTATGCCTATATCTATCTTTGTTGTTAGTATGAATTCCTAACACTTATTGAGGTTCATTTGCTTTTGGTTTGAATTGGTTTTATGAATGTTTCAATTTTTGGTGTTTTGAAGTTAAATCTTTAAAAATCCTAGCATTGATGCTTGAACATATCTTTGGGGTGAGTCGTAGAGCCTATAGGACTGAGTTGTCGCGTGGCATAAATCACTAGTTGCAATTGCTCGATTGATCGGCTCCGTTTGGTTCTTGCCCCTTTGGGGACTAGGCATGAAATACTGGAAAACAGGTTCCAGTCGACTGGCGCATTGAGTCCAGTCGAGTGACCTGGAACCGAGAGTTTTCCAGGCATTGAACCAGTCGACTGAACTCAGTGTCCAGTCGACTGACCTGCTGCTTCATCCCAATTTAGCTATTTTGATTAAAATTCCAATTTTCTTATCGATTCGTGATTATCCGAGTTGTTGTTATCATTTGTACGACTTTGATGACTTCTATTTCATGATTTTTGGGGAATATCCGTTTTGCTGGATTGGGTATCGATTTCTTTGGATTTAATTCACATATTCGAATGTGAATTTTTGTGATTGATTTTGTTTACAATCATTTCTATGGTTTGTCGCTTTTAAATGCAAAGGTTTCTATCCTCGTAGTAAATATTCAAACTCTTTCATTAAAACGATTTCAACTCTATTTTTAATACAAAGCTCGTTTATAAAACCGTTTTCCAATCTATTAGTATACACAAACCTTTATCTCATTCGTTTGAGAAATCTAATTAAACGGCTTAGTAAACTAGTGGTATGAAACGCTTGTGTTTACTTCGTCGGTTAATTTTTGGACTTGTTCGATTGAAACTCTTGTGACAATTTAAGAGTGGAGATCTACAATTTGTTCGTGAATATTTAAGTTAAGGCAGTGGTTATGGAACTTGAAGCTAAACTCATTTATTTACTAGATTACTGTAATTTACCCTTTTTATTGATCAATGATGATCATTTTGTGATTTAGACTTGCGATATGCGATGTCTCTTTGTCCATGTAAAGGACTATACCTCGTTTCATTGAGTTTCGTCTCAGTTGTTTTATAGGCTAATGACCTATTGATTCTTTGGATTTCCGACTCAATTTTTATAGGCTAGCGACCTATGTCCTCTTATGGAGTTCGGTTCATCGGACGTACGGTTGTAGTACGTCGCTGTTCCGGCTTATCAGGTTCATCGGGCGTACTGTTGTACTACGTCGTTGTTTCGAATTATTCGAGTTTCAGGTTCCTCTGGCGTACCGTTGTACTACGACGTTGCACCGGCTCTATGGTTAGCGACCATGAGATAGCGTCCTGTTTATGATACCCGTATTGGAGAGTTTCCATGCTTCCTTTTATGATAGCCCTCCCCCTCTTTGCGATCTCTGGATTTCTAATTGATGATTTATAGAATTTGTGTTTCATCAATTTTTATGATTGGCATGAATATGTTAGCCAATATTTGTGGTTTGGTGAATATGGTAAAGAATATGACATTCTTTTTGGTGTTATGAGATTTCTTGAGATGTTGCATGATTTTACTTGTTGTCGAATGTATACTTGTCACAGTATGGCATTATTGTTATCATACGTTTTTGTTACATCTCTTATTCAATCTCATTTTATCTGATATTTATAGCTAGATTGATCCGTTTATTATTTTCTTATTAAATAATACTCGGGTCAGACCGAGATATTACAGGTGCTTCTGCTTGACTCCTCATCTGGGAGTATTATCTGACCTTTGGCTAACTATATTAGATTTGTAGTTTTTGTTGTTATACATACGAGTTAGAGACTCCTTGATGTACACATTTTTTTTTGTAGCACTTGTGTCTATTCTTTTGTGATATTGTGTATTTATTTGACCACTACTCTGATGTACACTTCTATGTGTTAAATTCATATTTGTTTCCGCCTTTGAGATATGAACTTCTGTGACTGATTTGTGTTATGCTTATTTCTATATTTGTTTTCGAAGATATTATAGCCACTGTGTAGTAGCTTTGAGTTTGCATCGGTCTGTCGGATTTTCTCTTGAGATGAAATGCATGTTACACTATCTGACATATCGGTGCTCGTACTAAGAAATTACTCGGATGGTCGCTCCTCAACTGCTTTATGCTTCATGCTAGTTGACGGCATTACTCCGTAATGTCCTTGGCTAGCGTGAGTATAGAGGTGGGGCGTCACATCTTCAGTCTAACGATGAGGTCTTATAAAGAAATCTCCTTCTTTTTATGCTTCAGGTAGTTGCAGTAGTCTCTCCATAATGAAGGCAACTTTCCTATTATTGCTTCAACCAAGATAGATTCTCCAACTTTATGGCCTTCTGATTGAAGTCGTGAATGATAATTTGTAGTTTATGTACTTGAGTAGTCACATATTTGAAGTCTATCATCTTGTAGTTCATGAATTTGTCTACGATGAATTTCTTCATGGTGACATTCTAGTCTTGTATTTTATGGTAAGTGCATTCCAAAGAGCTTTTGCTATTTGATAAGGCTGATATAATTTGTATAGCATCTTGTTCAAACAGTTTAGAATGTAATTTTTACATAGGAAATCTAAACGTTTCTATGCATCGCCGCAAAAAGCGCATCTTTATTTGTTTATCTTGTTTGGCCTGATTTTGACATCGGTTCCTCCTCTTTTAGATACCTTTGCAGACCCAACATAGTTAGATAAAACAGCGTCTGATTTTGCTAGGTTTGGAAATCATTACAATCTCATTTGGCAGATCAGGTCTTTTTTGAGTAGCGGTTTTTGCTAATAATTCGATTGCTGCCATTTCTATTTCAGTAAAAACTAAAAAGTATTAAGATGTAGATGGTAGTATTACCAAAGCAGTAGGTAATAGCAAAAAACAATAGTATAAGAACTATAACAAAACGTGCACACAGATGCACAATACTAAGATACTGATATAAAATAGTAAGGAATTCCGAGGTTTGCCTTAGCAATGTTCTTAAAACTTTATTTGCAAAAAATTCAAGATACAACAGAATAATCTGCATGAGACTGTAACGAGTATGCTCACTTTGTGATTCAATAATGCTTTGATTTGAGAACAAAACGAAGATGAAGAATACGAAGAAAAAAGAAATGAAGAATGTGATCGGTATTCCTCTTCTTTTATAGTTACATCCCTTCAGAAGGTTGTCTGTTCTTTTGAATCAAAGAGTTATCTGCAACACCCAACAGTTGTTTCTATTTGTCGGTCATTTGCAACGCCTGACAGTCCTTTCAGTTCGTCGGTCATTTGCAATGCCTACCAGTCATTTCTATTCATCACCGACAATCGCGTTATTTTAAATATTCATGTCTGTTCATCATTATTTGCATCTGTTTGAAAAACTACCGTTCGAAAAAGGCTTTGTTTTTTTTAGCAAAAAAGATACAAACACAGTGGATGTGAACCGTAACAGGTGGGTGGCGCATGCATATGTTTAAAACATGACCACTTACAACCTCTTCTCGAACAAAATTATCCAACCCTAGGAGTCAATATAAATAGATGAGAAGGAGTATATAAATAAAAAAACATTTTTTGATGTATGACTATCTTCATCATCTATGCAAGGATCTCTAACAAAATTTTCTAAGATGACTAAATGTTTAGATTAAGAATGCATAGGATCATCAATAGCAAGATCAGCACTCAAATTCTTTATCATCGTGCCATGAAAGTTATCAATGTAGAACAGTAGCGTCCAACAATAATTTCAACTATATTTTTTATCGTCATCCAACAGTGGCATCAGCACTAAAAAGGTGGGTCTGGTCTGTTATAAAACCAAATTATTAAATGAATTGCGCAGCAGCCAAAATGGAAAAATATGTAAAAGTAAATACCTGCCAAGTCTTAAACCTTGACCCCATTAATAGTGCCTGTTGATTGCGCAGTATTAACTATTAACATAAATATCTAATGGATAGTCTGCTTCATGATGTGCTCCTAAACTTCCAATGTTGAATCATTTTCCAACCATATACATTGTTCTACTAGCATGGTAGATATATAAAATACACATAATGAAAATCCTATCCTTACTTACCTTATTCCATGGCCAGGCCCACGTTATGTTGCTTATGTTGATTTTTTGTGGTCTAATGTATATTTTTGCGCTTTGTTTTTCGCAACATCTCCATCTATTTTGATTAAGCTTGCGTTTAGCACTGGTATTCTTTTGCGTAGGTAACTCTTGCTGCGTTTTAAAATGACAGCTTCTTCTGATGTATTTGGTTTTTTGAAGTTTATATGTGATATGTTGATCAATTTCACTGCATTTTAGGTGTTTGTTTATATTAAGGTTCAAAATTTCATTTTCCGTTTCGGACATGGATAATTTTAAAACTTTCGGTTTCGTTCCGAAAATTCCAGAAGTTCCCCTTTAATTTCGGGTTTTTAATTCCAGTGCTTTTGTTTTTTGCTTTAATTTGCTATATATGATAATCATTCGATGTAAATTAACAAAAGTATGACAACTTTTTTTTATAAAACTACATTATTTCTTCCTCATTTATTTATTGTTCCGATTAATTTTTTTTAATTATCAAACCGACCGTTATGAAGGTTTACTTACTGTCACTGGTCAAAATCAATTTTTCTGCAGCCAAAAAATTGTGGATCTTGTCTCATCGCGGTTTCCCTAAAAACGTGGATCTTGTTTCATCGCGATTTCCCTAAACTTACTCCTTTTATTACGCGCATCAAATATTCCAAATTCAAATCTATTATGATTTTCAAATTCTAAAATTTCAATTTCAAATCGACAATTTTGAATGTTTTGATTAATATTTAAATTTGAAATTCATATTTTCATATTCAAATCTCAATTTATTCTTTTCCAACATATTATCACTTAATGTTTAAGTATTATTAACAAAAAATTTAAATGTATATTTCTTATCAAAGTTGTACGATTGAACGGTCGCTTTCTCCACCGTTGTGTGGTTACACTAGTTATATGTTTATTGTATTTTTTAAATTTTTTTTAAGATTTTTTGAATATTTGAAAAGAAAATCCAAAATTTAAACTGAAACCGGATTTCGATCCGGTTCCGAGCAAAACCGGAACTGAATCGTCGGAGTAACCGCAATTCCGCCGGTATTTTGAACCGTTATTTTTTCTTATATATTGCACTCTGGTTCCGTTGTTCTGTAAATTTATGCTATTTTGATCGTCCATCCTAGATTATGATTTTGGTGATCATGCCACACCATTTTGGTGCATCGTCCGCTGGCTTCGCAAAAAATCTTTTGCGTGCAACGGTCCTTCTCCATTACGTTCCAAGAATATGTAGAGTCATACCATTGTTACCTGGCCAATTTGCAACTGGGTTCATTTTCGAATCTGCCTGGGCAAATTTTATCATCAATTTTCTAATGTTTGTCTTGTCTGGACATGTAGTTGCCTCTTGTTGGTACCTCTTTGGTTTATAGGTTTGTGGTATATTTAACAATTAGTAAGTGAATATTAAATATATAATTTAGCATCAATGCTCTTTAATTTAGGCATCAGTGTTTTGAGTGTTAAGCCAAAGGATATATAAATAACGAATAAATCCGACTTGTCTTTTCTTATGTCCGACATAAGAAACATTGTGTGCTAGAAACAGTTCATTAATTGTGTCCAAAATTAGGGACTTGTATGTTGAAGCATTTTGATTTGATTTTTTTCTTGTTTTTTAAGCTTAATTTTCCTTTAACTCGAATACACATATGACTTCAAAATTTAAATACCTTTCTCGTCTTGCTATGTTAATAACCGATATACATGACACTGTACAAGTATGACAACTGACACTTCTGAGTTTTGCCATCCTAATTCTTGTTCATGTATTGTGTTGTGCTTGGACGTTCACATTTCATGTCTAAACAACACCTGTAAATATAGTGCAAGCTTAACAAACGTGTTTTGGATACATATATCAAAAGCTTGTTTGCGTTATGAAACCGACCGTTAGGGAGGTTTGCTTACTGTCATTGGCCAAAATCAAATTTTCTGAGCCAAAAAAAAACGTAGATCTTGTCTACTCGCGGTTTTCCTAAAAACGTGATCTGCTCTTATCGCGGTTTCTTTAAACTTTCTCCTTTTACTTCACGCATCAAAGATTCCAAATTTTAATCCATTATGATTTTCAAATTCTAAAATTTCAATTTCAAATCGACAATTTTAAATGCTTTGATTGATATTTAAATATGAAATTCATATTTTCAGATTCACATCTCAATTTATTCTTTTCCAACATATTATCACTTAATGTTTAAGTAATATTAATAAAAAAATTAAATGTATATTTCTTATCAAAGTTATACAATCGAACGGTCGGTTTCTCCACCGTTGTGCGGTTATACTAGTTAGCTAGTTCGTACGGTTACAGATAATTTTGTGTGGATACTTACTTTACGCCGCTTGAGTTGAGTCAGCACTTTGACGGACATGGCTTGAGTTGAGTCGGCTCTTTGTCTTCTTACCAGGACATGTCAAACCCGTTTGTGCGTGCGTGCGTGTGTGCTTGTGATATAATTGTTTTGTTCTACTAAACTATATCCAATTTGTATTGATTAATTCCAATTAGACAATCATTGTCTTGGAGCATCGGTATTATCATGCGGTATAACTTGTTTTCAGACAACTGTTTTAAGAATATCATATTGTTAGTGTCCAATGACTTTATAGCTGTTTAACTCTGTATTGTTGTCTGATACATAAGTACCTGTAGCACTTGATGGTTATAGTACCATTATCTTAGTCCATTTGGTCATGAAATAATCATGGATCGTTTACATTTTGATCAACTTCTCTTAGCGCGTTACGTTGTTTTGCCTTCTATATCACTGTAACATACTTTTTGTCTTTTCGACAGAGGTTAATCTGTGCTTCACGGATGCTTGTAGAGACTATGGAATTCCACATTGTGAATCATATAGAGATTGTGGAACTGGAAATGTTATTCATGATTCTAATGTTTGGATAAATAACACCAATGCCACCTATTGCTTTTGTATTGATGGTGGGTTCGGTTATGGGATTTATCAGAAAGCTATTAATTTGACTACAAGAAAAAGTATCGTTGCTCGGTATATATTTTCATTATTTTGTGGATTCCAGGTTCTTATGGAAATGAAACCTAATTATATTTCGTTGGGGCGTAAGCCTCTTAGCGACGTGCCATATCGAGGCTCGGATATGGTAAAAAATGAGCAAGGGCGGGTCGTCATTCCCTTAGTGGCGCACTGCATCGACTTCCCGATGTAGTGATAAATGAGTAAGGGTCTTTGCACTTTACTCGACGGCTGCGATGGGCAAAAAATCTAGTCGATTGTAGTAAGATTCGGTTAGGTAGTTGGAATGTAGGATCATTAATAGGAAAGCTAAAAGAGATAATTGATACTATGACTAGGAGACGTGTAAATATCTTATACGTTCAAGAGAACAGATGGACGGCCCAGAAGGCGAAGAAGGTGGAGAATACAGGCTTCAAGTTATGGTACACGGGAAAAGAACATACCAAGAATGGGGTAGTCATCTTAATTGACAGGAACCTTAGAAACGAAAATGTCGACGTTAAGAGACAAGGGGACATGATCATCCTAGTCAAGCTGGTAGTGCGCGATATGATTTTAAACGTCATTAGTGCCTATGCCCCATAAGTAGGTCTAAGTGAAGCCGTCAAGAGGAATTTCTGGAAAGAGTTAGATGTTATGATTAGAGATGTGCCTAGTAGCACAAAACTTTTCATAGGAGGAGATTTCAATGGGCATTTTGGTACGGCTACTGGTGGGTTTGAGAGATTGCATGGTGGTTTTGGATATGATGATAGGAACCAAGAAGGAAAAGAAATACTGAGTTTCTCTATTGCTTATGACCTCATTGTAGCTAATACTTTCTTTAGAAAAAGACAGTCACACTTAATTACTTTTAGCAGCGGTCAACATTGTAGCCAGATTGATTTTGTTCTTACTAAAAGAGATGACAAACGAGCTTGTGTAGATTGCAAAGTCATACCTGGAAATATGTCGTCTCACAACATCAGCTTTTGATATCCGAGTTTCATCTTCGGATACGTGTTCAATAGGATAAAGGAGCCAAGATTAGTCGGACGAAATGGTGGAAGCTCAAAGGAGACGCTTCACAGGTGTTTAAGGAGGGGGTGGTGGGAGAAGGGGAATGGAATTTGGAAGGAGAAGAAAATCACATGTGGGATGAGATGACAACGCGCATTCGGAAAGTGGCTTCAGGGGTGTTTGGGATAACGAAAGAAAATAAACGCGAAGCTAAAGATTCAGTGGTGGAACAACGATGTGCAAAAGGCTATCAAAGAGAAGAAGGAATGCTATAAGTGCTTGCATCATCACAGAAGTGAGGACAACATACAAAAGGTTTAAAGTGGTAAAGAAAAATGCAAAGAGAGCGTTGAGTGAAGCAAGTGGTCGGATGTATGAAGAACTGTATCATAAGCTAAGTACGAAGCAGGGTGAAAAAGACGTCTATAGGATAGCTAAGCTCCGTGAAAGGAAGACAAAAGACTTCAATCAAGTTAAATGCATCAAAGATGATAATAATAAACTTTTGGTGAAGAACGATGAGATGAAAAATAAATGGAGTGATTACTTTGACAAGCTATTTAATGAAGAAGTGATAGCACTATGATCGAGATAGACGACTCTTTTGATGATACCAGTAGGCTTTTTGTTCGAAGAATTCAACAATCCGAGGTAAAGAAGGTGCTAAAATGGATGAAAGTAGGTAAGACACTGGGGCCTACTGGCATCCCCATTGAGGTGTGGAGATGCAAGGATAGCATGACTAACTAAGTTGTTCAATAAAATTTTCAAATTAAATAAGAAGCCAGATGAATGAAGCAGAAGCATATTTTTTTTCAATTTTTAAGAATAAAGGAGATATCCAAAGTTGCACAAACTATAAAGGAATTAAGCTTATGAGTCATACGATGAAGCTTTAGAAGAAAGTCATCGAACTTCGATTAAAAAGAATGACAAGCGTTTTAAAAAAACCAATTTAGTTTCATGCCTGAAAGGTCGATCACGAAGGGTATTTTCTTGATAAGACAACTTATGGAAAGGTTTAAGAAGCAAAAGAAGGATTTACACATGGTATTTATCGATTTGAAGAAAGCTTATGATAAAGTACCACGAAAGGTGTGTGGTGGGCTGTGGAAAAGAAGAAAGTGCCAACAAAGTACATTACCCTTATTAATGATATGTACAATGATATTGTGACTAGTGTCAGAGCATGCGATGGTGTAACTAGTGACTTTTCCATTAGCATGAGATTACATCAAGGGTTAGCTTTGAGCCCCTACATTTTTCCCCTAGTGATGGATGAGGTTACGAAGGGTATATAAGGAGAGATTCCTTGGTGTATGCTATTTGCTGATGATGTTGTGCTAATTAATGATAGTAGGATTGGGGTTGATAGAGAACTTGAGCTGTGGAGACAGACTTTAGAATCTAAGGGATTTAGGCTTAGTAGAACTAAAACAGAGTATATGAAGTGCGAGTTGAGCGGTGTCAGGTCAGAGAATGGAGATGTCATTCTAGCTAGACAAATAGTTCCTAAGAAGGAATCCTTTTGATATTCAGGATCAATGTTGCACTGTAATAGTAATATTGATGAAGATGTTAGTTTTAGAATTCGAGCGGGATGAGTGAAGTGGCGACATGCATCTGACATTCTCCATGACAAGAAAGTCCCACTGAAGCTTAAAGGAAAGTTCTATAGAATGGAAATTAGGCTTGCGATATTATATGGTGCAGAATGTTGGTCTACTAAAAACCAACATGTCCAAAAGATAAGCATAGCAGAGATGCATACGATGCGATGGAGCTGCGGTCATACAAGAAGAGACTGGATTAGAAATGATGGTATACGTGAAAAACTTGGAGAAGCACCAATTGAGGAGAAACTAATTCAACATCGCTTAAGATGGTTTGGACATATCCAATGAAGGCCGCTCGAGGCACCTGTGCGCGTTGGAATTATAGACCGCTTTGTTTGCTCAAAGAGAGGTAGAGGTCGACCATGGTTAGCATGAGAGGAAGTAGTTAAAAGGGACTTGAAGGGTTGGAATATATCCGAAGAGCTGGCAACGGATAGGAGCGTGTGAAGGTTAGCGATCCACGTACCAGAACCTGAGATATGAGTTTTATAATTTTTAAATTATAAGATTAGGGAAAAAGAGTCTAAGACGTAGCGTTTGATCTTTGATCAATATTACTATCAGCACCATTATTACCATTTGTACTGTTATCATCAATTTTTTTTACATATATATATGTATGTATGTCTGTATTTCTATCTTTATTTTTATTTTGCTTAATTACTATTATTATTAATTTACTTATTTGACTTTATTTTATTATTGCTATTGTTATTATTATAACCATTAAATTACTTTTGTCGTTTAGTTTCGGGTTCCATCTATAGCCGACCCCAACTTGTTTGGGAATAATGATTTTGTTGTTGTTGTGTCTAGGTATTTGTTTATATTTTACTCGTCCTTTGAGTGTTTCATTGAGTCATAGGTGTATTTCTATCTTCATAATTTTGTGATAATTATTCACTTTCATGTCAACTTGGCATTTAAGAAAACATTGAAAAATTGTCATATTATCCACCGTCTTAACTTTTAGACCGGTTAATTTTTCCACTACTAATTATCATTATTACCGTCCATTGTTTATACGGCTAAAACACATATTCTCATCTTAACATGGATCAAAAGACGGGGAAAAGGGAGGGGGGATTTGCAGGGTTGAGGGGGCTGTTCGTGTTTAATTATACGTTATTCATGATCAACAGCCATTGATACAATAAAATTTTATTTCTTTCTACATATATGTGTTGTACACATGCTGTTGCGCTTTTCTGTCATTAAGTCTTAAGTGCACATTTTGCGATCTTTGTGCACTCATTTTGTGATAACCCGAATTTTTGGGCATCTGTTAATTGGAAATTAACAGGATTGAATTTATTAAAATACTTATTTGTAAATTAAACAAATAGGATTTTGGGATATATCTGAATATGTATATATTAGAATCTGAATTATAATAATGCTGGGTTTTAAATATTTGGATAAATATGTATTTGATAATCACCTTTATAATCATTTAAAATTGGTAAAAAAAAAAATTCAAAACAATAATAATCATGTGTTATTTTTATATATATAAATGGATTTTAAATAGAATTATTATTTATAAATTGAATTTGTGTTTGTTTATTAGTGTATATATATATATATGAGTTGATTTTAAATTAAATATTTATATATATATATATATATATATAAAGTTAAAATAAAATTTACAAAGTATATAAACATCTGATACATTTAATTTGATCAAATCATAAGTTATTTATAAATAAATGTTTGCACGAATTCATATTTGTATATTTATATAAAATCTAAAAGCTTAAATTTATAAAAAGATAATTATATACATGTAAATATTACATGAATACATAGATATGGCTTAAATAAATTAATGAAAGACAAGTATAACACTTGTAAGTATATTAAAGTGGGTTAAAGACATTTGTAAAGATAAATGCATGTGTGTAAGCTAATTAACACCTAAGAGGTCAAATGTCAACATTTCAATTTGATGATTAAAATTTAGAAAAAAAATATGAAAGAAGAAATTTTCTTTCACTTTTCAGCTGAATTCTTTTCTCTATTTCAACTAAAATCTAAATTTGAATCAAAAGAAGAAGTGAAAATCTGAAACCAAAGCTCAAAGAAAATTAAACCTGAAACTAAATCTGAGACAAGAAAGTTCAAAATTAAAAACTATCATTTAAGCCTGTAACCAATTTTCAAGCAAAGTTCAATTTCAAATTGCAACCTGGAAAGCATTTTCAATGCCTGGAACAATTTCAAAACTGCAACTTGGAATCAAGTCTTGAATCATCATGTTCCAGACCAGTTCATTTGACAAAGCATTTCAATTTAAAGAAACCAAAGCAATACAAAGTTTTCTGGATCAAAACAAAAGCATGCAAGTTTCAAATCCAACTTTCAAACCCTCTGCATTTTATTTCAAAGGTGAGTAAACAGAGCCTTATCTGTTTTTTCTTTTTTTTCAAAAAAAACTCTGTTGCATGCAGTAAAAATGTGAAGTAAATATTGTGATAAATGGTTTGCATGGGGATCAATGTTGAGTAAGGTTGTAAAATATGTTATAGTGGAAATGAATATGTATATTCATATGTGACTGTGTACACAGAGATATATATCTTTGTTGATATATTAACAGGGTTTGAAACCTGTTCTAAAAAATAAAAATAAAATCAGATTATCACATCTATTTGAATTTAGAATTCTATCTTTAAACGGGAAGTGATTATAATGATGTAATACTAATTTTAAAAATGATTACAAGAATATTTATTTAGTAAATATTTTAAAAATTAGGAATTTACTGTGATGAACATAAATGTGTCAAAACCAAATGTTCGAAATTTCATAAATTGAATTCATAAACAAATTAGTCGTAGGAATTGAGGAATTTTGATAACAAAACTAAAAATTTTAAGATTGTTTTTGAATGGGAAGTGCGAATTGATCGAAAAATGGAATTGAGTCGATTTCTTGCGAGGTGGCTGATGACCGGGGTCGGCTTTTGGTCAAGAGGTGGTCACTTAGATAGGGAACTCGGGAAAAATCGATAACGATTTTTCCTATCTTCTGAATGATCGTTAGATGGAGGAATAGGGTTTAGATATGCTTTGAGTCAAGGTAGGTTTTTTGCGTGGCCCGGTGTCGTGATGGCGTCAGAGGGTGTCGGTGCAATGGGAATAGAGGAAGGGAAGCCAGGCGAGTTTCTAGGAGGAAGTGTTAGGGTTTCAGAGGTCGACGTCGGCGAGGCGAGGCGAATAAGGGGAACTGGAATTTCTCTGGAAAGGGTAAACAGCTCGATTGGGTTTCGAGCAAAAATCGACTTGGTATGAGGGTCGGAAATGGCATGGGAGATGACGACGACTTGGCGATGTGACCAAAGGTGATGGCGAAGCTCCTACCTCATGTGCACGTGCACGTGGGATGCGTGCATATGGTGGAAGAAATTTATTTTACGAGGAAGAAGATGATAAGGAGTAGAGGTGAAGATCAGTTTGGCTCAAGACAAGATTGTTTTCGATCGCGTGTTAACTCGAAGTGAGTATTGATAGATTTGATGGGTTTTGACACTGGTTTATGAAGCTTTGGCTCTGTAAGGTATTACTGAAATATCAGTATTGATTTGTTAAGTAAACAGGTTATACTTCAAACAATTTTCTTAACTGGGCTATTTAATAAAAATATAATCAACTTTTAAAGTTTTTCAAAAGGGATGTTAACAGAGTTCCCAAACAATCTATTAAAATAAGTTTTCAAACAATGATTGAATTTAAATTGTTTATTTTGAAAATATTTACATATTAGTTGATTGATTAAGATAAGTAAATTAAAGGTTTTAAATGATTTCTTGTATTTAATTTAATAAGTTTCAAATGGAATAATTAAGAAATGAATGTTATTAGAGGTTAATTACTGAATATTTAGAGGATTATTAAGAATAATTACTTAATGATGTAATTGAAGGAATTAATTACTCAATGTAATTTATTTAATGTGGTTAATTTAAGTTAATTAATTTAAGATAACCACTTGATGATTGGTTAATGTAATTAATGAAGTGTAATTACTGGGTAATTACTAAACGTAACTAAATAAAGGGAATTACTTGATGGGAAGTAATTAAAGATTAATTACTTAGTAAAGTAATTAAGTGTTAATTACTCGGTGTAATTAATTAAAGGATTAATTAATTAATTTAAAAGACAATTAATTGTTAAAGTAATTAAGGGTAGTTAATTACGGAGTGGGGTTAAGTAAGGTTAATTAATAAATGTAATTAAGTTATAGATTAATTATTAAATGCAATTAAAAGAATAATTAATTAATGGAAGTAATTAGAGGATCATTAATTAATGTAATTAATGAAAATAATTAAAGGATGATTAATTAATGATTTGTAATTAATTAACGTTAAGTAAGCAGGATTCAAAGGAGATTAAAGTAATTAATTTAATTCATTTAAATTAATTAAAAATAGAGTGACTAATTAATCTTGCTTATGAATGGTTGAATGATATTGAACACCTTGGTTTATTGGATATTTCTGATATGAAATGTTTATGTTATGATTGGATTGAACGATGATAATGTGGTTATCTATTGACAATGAATTGAGACGTAAAAGTGACATCCTGTATTTAAAGTTTGAATTGTATTTCATTTGAATAATTTGGGTTAGGATAACATGGGACTCGAAGAGACCGGGGTCGGGTATTAGCAAATACGCGAAACCACTTCGATTTGTAATCCTCTATAATTCCTTGTAGATTTGATATGTGAAATCAATAGGCTATAATGGAATGATTTAAGTAATTGGATCATTTAAGCTATGAAGAGGTAGATATTTATGTGTGAAATAAGTATCGCCTATAACAAGTTGAGAACTCAAGTGAAGTACGAGTTACACGGGTTTTAAATAAGCTTATGCATTTGTATTTCTTGATAGATGGGTTTACTCAAGCTGGTTTCCAGCCTGACCCGGGTGTTACTTTGATGTAATGCTCGGGTCAGACCGAGTATTACAGATTTTCAGATAAGGACGTTCTGGAGCTTAGGAGACGAGCTGGATGACAGAAACGTACGGAGTGTTTCCGCTATATTATTGTTGTATATATCTGAGACATGTTGATTGTATCTGTCCAGTATTTGTATATATGTTGTAACCCTGATGTATTAAAGTAAAATTTAACAAGTACAGTTTTCTTTTGTAAACTATTATTTATGTGATATTATATTTTATCTGCTGCGAATGTGAGATTCTGAGTTTGAGTTTTCTGTTTCTTCTTCTTTCTCTTTCTTCTTTTCATTAACTATCTGGAATTTTCAGGATCGAAAATTCTGGGTCGTCACATTTGGTACCAGAGTAGAAGGTTAAGCGATAACCTTGGCTCTGGTGGGATTACTCATTAAGGATAGGGCAAGTAATACCCTAAAAATTAGTCGAGTGTATATAAATATATGAGAGCGTACTTGTTATTTTCTTATATAAAGGTTTTTAAATGATTTTAAAGGTAAATGATTTTATATAAGATTATATTTTGATATATAAAGCAATATTTCTTTCTAATAAATGTTAAGGTAAATAGGTTGTTAAATCATTGGAATTAAATAAAATAATGAGATTTAAGTGCTAATAGAAATACAACCAAATTTAAATTGAGTAAAGACGAGTTTGAAATGAACTCAAACTGAAATTAAAATCTTGAATTTGGAGAAAATTTTAAGAATAAGGTAATAATGAATTGGTTTCCAGATATGATGATCTTGGTTATTATCCTAAAATGATGAAATGCTTTAGGGAAGTAAAACATTTAGGCAAGTATGACTTATGAATTGGAACTAAAGATGATCTAAATTGTAAAGTTTTAAATCTAGATCTAGAGATTTGAAAATTGTTTCAAAGTAATGAAGAAATAGTAAATAATATTATTTAATGTATTTGAATGAAAGGGTCATATTTCAAACATGAGTTGTTTGAAATTTTAAAGAACTTTTTTTTAAATAAAAACCCAAAGGTGGTTTAAAATAGTATGTATATACGAGGAATATACATAATATCAATGATGGTTTGAAATAAACCCTAAATGTTGAATTTTAAATTCTTATTTGGAATGAGATGAGAAAACCCAAAGTGATAAATTTTTGAACTTATAAGTGGGAAAGAATTTTGAAATTTGAAACGGAGAATTCAAATTTGAGTAAGGTTAATGGGATTAATTGAATTTAACTCGGAGGAAGTTAAATAAGTTTGAATGAACAATTTGATTTGGAAATTTCAGGATGAAATTGAGATTTAACTTAGAAAGTTATATGGTTAATTTGAATTGGGAGTTTGTGTGATCTCAAAATGGGATTGAGATCTGGAAATTGGAAATGGATGGATGTTTTTAAATAAAATGGAATCATTTTGGACTTAAGTTTTGAAAGTTTAAGATAAAAATTCAAAGGTTCGGTTTCAAAATTTAACTCGAATTTATATAATTCGGGAAGGTTTAAATTTGAAATTTGAATTGAATTAGTTCAAATTAAATTTGATTTGAATTAATTAGAATTGTGATTGAAGATGGATAAGTTTAAAAATTCAAATGGAAAATTTGAATTGGATTGATTTGAAATGAAATTGAAGTTGAATAAGTTCCAATTCAAATGGGAATCGGGATTTATTCAAACATGAATTGAGATGATTTGAAATTGAAGTGGGTTCAATTTGAAATTAGTCCAAATTGATTTGAATAATTTAAAATTGTAATTAAAGTTGAATAGGTTTAATCAAATGGAATTTGATTTGAATTTGGAAAGAAATTAAGATTGATTCAACTTGAATTGGAGATAAATCAAGTTCAAGGGAAATTGCAGTTATTTAAATTGGAACTGAGTCAATTTAAATGGAAGTGGAAATTTAAATTGAATTGATTGGAAATGGAGGTAGGAAATTGAACGGTTTGACTCTGGACTATTTTCAAAATAAATTGTTTTAAAATAAATCTATTTTTCCAAACTATTCATTTAAATTAATTAAAAATAGAGTGACCAATTAATCTTGCTTATGAATGATTGAATAATATCGAATACCTTGGTTTATTTGATATTTATGATATGAAATGTTTGTGTTAAGATTGGATTGAATGATGATAATGTGGTTATCTATTGACAATGAATTGAGGTGTAAAAGTGACATCCTGTATTTAAAGTTTGAATTGTATTTCATCTGAATAATTTGGGTTTGGATAACATGGGACTCGAAGAGACCGGGGTCGGGTATTAGCAAATACCCGAAACCACTTAGATTTGTAGTCCTCTATAATTCCTTGTAGTTTTGATATGTGAAATCAATAGGCTAGAATGGAATGATTTAAGTAATTGGATCATTTAAGCTATGAAGAGGTAGATATTTATGTGTGAAATAAGCATTGCCTATAACAAGTTGAGAACTCATAGTGAAGTACGAGTTACCCAGGTTTTAAATAAGCTTATGCATTTGTATTTCTTGATAGATGGGTTTACTCACGCTAGTTTCCAGCCTGACCCGAGTGTTACTTTGATGTAATGCTCGGGTCAGACCGAGTATTACAGATTTTCAGGTAAGGACGTTCTGGAGCTCAGGAGACGAGCTGGATGACAGAAACGTATGGAGTGTTTCCGTTGTATTATTGTTGTATATATCTAAGACATGTTGATTGTATCTGTCCAGTGTTTGTACATGTGTTGTAACTCTGATGTATTAAAGTGAAATTTGACAAGTACAGTTTTCCTTTGTAAACTATTATTTATGTGATATTATATTTTATCCGCTGCGACTGTGAGATTCTGAGTTTGAGTTTTCCGTTTCTTCTTCTTTCTCTTTCTTCTTTTCATTAACTATCTGGAATTTTCAAGATCAAAAATTCCGGGTCGTCACACGTTTTGTAATCCATTTCCGTTGTTTCTTTCCTTTTCTTTTCTTTCTTTCTTTTTATTTCTTCCATTGTTTTTTTCCTGTCAAATTTTGATCACCAACAATTTATTGCTACATGATTTTTTTACGGTCACTGCAAATCAACACATTAGCTGGGAATCTAACTCCAAGCTATTTTGAATGGGAAGTGTTATTCACTATAGCTATTGTTGGGTTAGGGCTGCTTCTATTTGCCTTGCTTGTTGGAAATATGCAGAACTTTCTTCGTGCTCTTGGAAGAAGGTGAGTTTGCTCAAAAAAATTTAGATTCAAACATATCACACAGTATAGCTGATAAAAATGAGGATATGTGCTTATATTTGTTGTAGCTGCTAAGATCATATGAAGAATCAAAATTTGAATCATGTCTTTCGATGCTTGTTTATAATATATAATGTTGATGGATACCAGTTTAGTTTATAAAATATCCATGGTACTGGTATAAAGTGGAAAATCTTAGTTATAAAAATGTTTTAAGTGTGCGATATATATTACCAACTAAATATAAGTATTGAAAACAATTTCCACTGTAAGCGACAGAGCATTAAGGAAATATCGGGGATGAGTGGGATACTCTTGACGCTGGTAGTTACTATTAGTCCTTTAGATGATGGTTTTGATGACAACAACCTTATAACTTGTTATAAAATATAAATACTAACATTATAGTTTAGATATATATGTATATGCAGGATATAACCATGCAGGCACCAAGATTGAAGATTGTACAATACAGAGATTCAAGATTGAAGACTCATGAATATCAAGATACCAAGAGTTCAAGATCTCAAGAATACAAGATAAGTATTGAGTCTACAATTATGATAAAACTTCATGAAAGCACTTACATCTTTATTCGTTGAATGGAATCAACTTCGAGCCTGTTAAAGGGATGAAACCTTAGTGGGATGGAACCCACGACAATATCTAGTAGAACATATAGTGGTCCTATTTTGATATCCACTAATTTTATAAAAATGCTTTTCAAAAATATATCTCTTGTTTTTTAAAAAAATGTTTTCAAAACTTTCTTTCCAAAAAGACATCCCTCTTGGTTTTAAATATTTTAGCCTCAAAACTATTTTTATCATTATTTATATTTTGATTTCAAAATTGTCCTTGTTTTTAAACCATCTCTTATTTTAAATATTAGCTTTAAAATATTTATATACTCAAATTTTAAATCACTTTATAGATTAAGATTATATATTAAAAATTACTTTTATATGTTTAAACTATATTCAAATATATTTACAAAGTTTAGAAATTATTTTGAAAAATTATAGAAACCAATTTTAATAAGAAAATAAAAATCATCAATTTTGCCTAGAGCATGTCGACATCCTTCAACCCCCATGTCGACGTGGTGCTTGTTAAATTCAAATTTTCCAAAGAAGTGTCTATTCGTCGTATCCTTTCACGAATAGAAATGGCTGTTGATCTTCTATAAATATCAGTAGTTCTAAACGAATTTTTAATCAGATTTCACTTGTTTTCTTTCCTCTTCATCTTCCACATTTATCCCAAACTATACTCTGCCGAAATACCAAATGAATCAAACTTGATTATCTCTTGTTTGATTCTCTGCCACTCTCTCTATAAGATCTCGGTGCTGTTAAGAGTTATAGGATCTTTCGTAAATCAATCTGTTGAGTAAAAGGTGCAGTTGAGCCTTGAAATCAATTGTGTGTGATTATAGCCTCGAAAATCAATTAGGTGATCTTGTAGCCTGGTTAAATCAAGAGAGTTACCATGAACTTGAATACAGGAGGGTGTATCTCGTAGCCTTGAAACAGAGGGTGTAATCTGGGAGATTATTTTGAAAATAAATCCGTACGCTTGTACGGGACTGAATGCAGGGTAACTCCGAACCAGTATAAAATCCTGCTGTGTTCTTTCCTTTATTGCTTTTATTTAGTATTTGCGTCTATGTCCGATTCTATGATTATATCTGTGTCTGTGAATTGCATTTGTTGATGATTAAATTACATAAGTTCCAGAAAGATTTAGAAAATCCATAAAACACTATTTACCCCTCCTCTAGTGTTATTCCAGCCTTAAGATCTATATTCTGCATTTCCCACATTTGGTATCCGAGCAAGATTTTCATAATATGAATTATGAAAAGTTTTAAAAATGGCTACCAACACTGTTCTGTTAACACTATCACTAGTTCATTTGTAGAGGGCCAGTCTACTGCCAGACCACCACTTTTTGATGGTAGTAACTATGCATATTGGGCATGTAGAATGAAGACATATTTACAGTCAATAGGATTAGACAATTGGAATTTCGCACAAACTGAATATTCTTAACCAACAACTAGTTTTTCATAGTGGACTGCTGAGCAAAAGAATATTGCACAGAATAATTCCAAAGCCATGAATATTTTATTTTGTTCAGTTGGTATAAATGAATTCAATAGAGTATCTGTTTGTAAGTCTGCATATGATATCTGGAAAACTTTGCAAGTCACTCATGAAGGAACAAGCAAAGTCATACTCATAAATCAGTTTCAGTTATTCAAAATGAATTCTAATGAGTCCATTTCTGATATGTTTAGTACATTTCAGGATATTGTGCATTATCTAATATCATTGATAATTTTTTTTCCAAAGAAGATCAAGTCAGAAAAATTCTAAATTCTCTTACTCCGGAATGGGATCAGAAAACTCTTACTATTGAAGAAGCAAACGATATCAGTACTTTAAAGATTGAAGAACTGATTTGAAATCTAATGTCGTTCGAAGTGCAAATGCAAGGGAGAAGAGACAGTAAGGCATTCAAAAAGAAGTCAATTGCGTTCAATGCACTAACAGAAGGATCAGACTCGGGAAGCGATGATGATGAAGAAATAGCCTTCATGACAAAGAATTATCGAAAGTTTCTGAAATACAAGAAGATGAACAACTTCAAAAAGAATGATCATAGGAATTCTGAAAATCATAATGAAGTACCACACCACGTAAAATGTTTCAATTGTGATGAACCAGGCTATCTCAAAAGAGACTGTCTGCATCCTGATAAGCAAAAGTTTCCTGCAAGAAATGATTGTACAAAGAAAAGGAAAAGAGCGTATACCGCTGCACTAGACGACTCAGACTCATCCTCAAGCGATTATGATCAAAAGACGAAAAATTCAAATATGTGCTTTATGGCTATTTATGATTCTGTTGATCTCGGAAATACGAAACTAGAAAAAGGTACACGTTTACAATATATTGGTTGAAATTATTTTGCTTAAAAATATTTGATTATTTGATTGTTTTAGAAATTATCTGTTGTTTGAATTTTAATTTTTTATTTTATTTTATTAATATTATAATATATTTTTATTAAAAGAGTATTATTATATTTAATAATTACTTCAGAAAATATATAGACATTAAAATAATAAATATATATATATATAGATATTAAAGTATATAGGAAAAGATAAGTCACATGAATTCTTTGACCCATGTCGACATCCCAATCGGAAATTTGAAATTCAAATTTGAATTCAAATCTTTTAATTTTCCTCCACCTTTTCACCAAATCCAATGTTCTGAAAAGGTACCTCTTGACCAGAGAACACGACTATTGAATATCTATTTATTTCCATTATCTTATCATAAGTTTTCACTTTCATTTTAAAAATTCAAACTCTTTTTCACTCTTTCAAACTTTCTACTCTCTTCAAAAAATGGCTTCTTCAAGCACTCCATCCACAATGAGGCTGTCTAAAACCATTAAAGAGTACTCTATAATGTTCCGGAAGCAATCAAAGCTTGTATAAGCTATGCTAATTACGAAAAAGTTCATGCGGGAAAGTTCGCTATGTTTAGCGATTTCTCTACACATGAAATCAATACTCTTCTTGAAGAGAATCATATTCCTAGTCTTTTTGACAATTCTGAAAATGATTTTGTTTGTTACCTAATTTTTGTTAAAATGTTTTATGCGAATTTGAATATCGGTTTTTAGGAAGGAAATGAAATTGAGATTTGAAATAGTGTTAAAGGCACTAAAAATGTTTTAAATTATGAAACTTTGGGAAACATTCTCAATTGCAAGAAGTTGAGAATGGATCTTTCGACTTTTAATATTGATGAACATGATCGAGAAACATTTCATCACATTTTAGAAGGAGATGACAACTTTGAATTTAAAAATCATAAGTCCGTAAGCACGTATTGTCAATCTTATTTTGCAACATACTATTACTCCTATATCGAGAAATTTCAATAACCCAACTTTAAAAGTTCGTAAAGCTCTTTTTGCTATTTCTGGTCGTTATGACATTAATTGGGCGCAAGTTATTATGGATGAACTTCGTCCTAAGAATTTGGAAATGGTGAGAATAATTTGTATCATGGAATCTATCTCACTCAAATTTTTAATTATTTTGGTGTTGATTACAAAAGGGAAGAATTTGTTTCAAGAGAAGTTTTTAACCATGCCAATATTTCTCTCATGAAAATTACTTTCATATTTCAACAATTTGAATCTCTTGCCGAAATGGATGAAAGATTGGCACATGAAGATATGGAAGAAGAAAATGAGGAAGAAGAAGAAGAAGGGGAGGAAATGGGTATTGAAGAAGAAAATGAAGATACCTCCTTGGAAAGTATTGAATATCCTACCAATACTATCATTCCTTCCAACAAACACTCCTCAAAAATCAAAAAATCATGGTGGAAAATCAACGAATCCTCAAAAGATCCGTCAGTAAGAAATTAGATAAAATGTCCACTAATATGAAAAAATTCTTCGCTAAAGTTGGTTGAAAACTTGGCTTGTCATCATCCTCCTCATCCTCTAGCACATTCTAAGAACTAGGTTGTGATGTATTAGTTTGTTTTGTGTGAGCTTGTATTGTTTTTTTATCATATAATGTAGTATCTTATGTATCACCTCATCTATTAATAAAAATCATCTATCTTATGTCTTTCTACCTTATCGTGTCTCTGGAATAAAAGTATAGTATATAAGTTTATATATATATACATACTTATTCACAAAATAAATAAGACACATAGATTAACATACCCATGTCGACATACCTCTACCCCCTATGTCGACATATAACTGTCGGATTTGGTTATCTTTTAATTTTTGAAATTAAAATAACTAACTTGTGTCTATTCATTTTAAACGAAATTCTACCTATTTAAACATCTGTTTCTTCCAGAAATTTGTAATCTCTTCATTTCTACTTATCTCTATCAAACATGGCTTCCTCTTCTCGAACTCTAAGTGATAATCTTGAAGAAACCTCAATTCACTCAAGAATATAATTACTTTTATTCTTCGCAATCAAAGGCACTTAGAACTAAGTCAAATGCAGGTGATAAAAGAATAAGAGAACATTTCGATGCCCTACGTTGGATGATTTCTGCCCTAAACAAAAACGATCTCGATGCAAATCCTGTAGGAACTTTGATTCAAGATAATGAAGATTTTGAAGATATTAAAAAGGATCATATATTTAGAGAAGAAGGATAAGTTGAAGTTTCTAGAAATATTTGATCTCCTTATGATTTGGATTGCTTGTTTTTGAATTGTTTGATTTGATTTAATTTGCTTTTATTAAATTGATTTAGTTTGAATGATTTGTATAACATTATATGAAATATAGTATATATTGGGTTTAAACTTTCATATTTATCATGTCTTTATAATTAACTCATGTTATTATATATACACGCACACACACATGCTCTATCATAATTTGTCACAGGTACTCCAGTATAAGACTAAGGAGGAGTTATATCATTTTAGGATTAGTTTTTGTTGATGACAAAAGAGGAGAAGTATAAAATAGAATAGTTAGAGTAGTTAATCTTAAATTAAGGGGGAGTTATTAGTTTTAGGGGGAGTTATAGTGAAGGTGAAGTATATTTTATAAACATAGGTTTAGGGGGAGTTATAGTGAAGGTGAAATATATATTATAAACATAGGTTATCATCATTAAAAAAAAAGGGAGATTGTTAGCCCTTGAATGACGGTTTTGATGACAACAGCCTTAGAACTTGTTATAAAATATAAATATTAACATTATAGTTTAGATATATATGTATATGCAGGATATAACCATGCAGGTACTAAGAATGAAGACTGTACAGTATAGAGATTCAAGATTGAAGAATCATGAGTATCAAGATATCAAGAGTTCAAGATTTCAAGAATACAAGATAATTATTGACAATTATTGAGTCTAGAATTAGATTAAAACTTCTTGAAAGCACTTACATCTTTATTCGTGGAATGAAATCCACTTCGACCCTGTCAAAGTGATGGAACCCTAGTGGGATGGAACTCACGACAATATCTAATGGAACATATAGTGGTCCTATTTTGATATTCACTAATTTTATAAAAAAGCTTTTCAAAAATATATCTCTTGTTTTTAAAAAATGTTTGCAAAACTTTCTTTTCAAAAAGACATCTCTCTTGGTTTTAAATATTTTAGCCTCAAAACTATTTTTATCATTTTTTATATTTTGATTTCAAAATTGTCCTTGTTTTTAACCATCTCTTGTTTTAGATATTTAGCTTTAAAATATTTATATACTCAGATCACTTTATAGATTAAGATTCTATATTAAAAATTATTTTTATTTGTTTAAACTATATTCAAATATATTTACAAAGTTTAAAATTTGTTTTAACAAATTATAGAAACCAATTTAATAAGAAAATCAAAATCATCAATTTTGCCTAGAGCATGTCGACATCCTTCAACCCTCCATGTCGACATGGTGCCCGTTAAATTAAAAATTCAAATTTTCAAAAGAAGTGTCTATTCGTCGTATCCTTTCACGAATTGATATGGATGTTGATCTTCTATAAATACCAGTAGTTCTAAATGAATTTTTAATCAGATTTCACGTGTTTTCTTTCCTCTTCATCTTCCATATGTATCCCAAACTATATACTCTGCCGAAATACCAAGTGAATCAAACTTGATTATCTCTTTTTTGATTCTCTGCCGCTCTCTCTATAAGATCTCAGTGCTATTCAGAGTTATAGGATTTTTTGTAAATCAATCTGTTGAGTAAAAGGTGAGGTTGAGCCTTGAAATCAATTGGGTGTGATTGTATCCCCGAAAATCAATTAGGTGATCTTGTAGCCTGGTAAAATCAAGAGAGTTTCCCTGAACTCGAATACAGAAGGTTGTACCTCGTAGCCTTGTAATCGAGGGTGTAATCTGGGAGATTATTTTGAAAAAAAATCTGTACGCTTGTACGAGACTGGTGTAGGGTAACTCCGAACCAGTATAAAATCCTGGCGTGTTCTTTCCTTTACTGCTTTTATTTAATATTTGCATCTGTGTCTGATTCTATGGTTATGTCTGTGTCTGTGAATTGCATTTGTTGATGATTAAATTACACAAGTTTCAAAAAGATTTAGAAAATCCATAAAACACTATTCAACCTCCCTTTAGTGTTATTCTAGCCTTAAGATCCGTAATCCGCATTTCTCACAATTACAAGGGAATAGCACGGGTACATGACTTCATTGGTTTCTGTCATACTATTGTGTAATTAAAATGTTTGTAGTTTTCAAGTACGAGAGTAAGACTGCATACAACTTGCCCAACCCAAACCTCACCCAAGCTGGAGCTTGTTAGCTATGACTTGCATCATGTGTGCATGGGTTGGACGGATAAGTCCCACATCATAAGAAATATGACGTACAACGTGGTATATATAAGATTGGTGGCACGTAACATTGGGGATTATTTTTTTTTTACAAGCAAGTGTTGCCAATGTCATATATGTGCTCGTTGGGAGGCGATTGAAGGGATGTTCAATGGGGATGCCGGCATACTGAAACTTTTCTTTCTTTTTATTTTTCTATCAAGCTTTAATGCTTTTAGCCTAGTACTGTTTAATATTATAAATACAACACAATGCATCATATTTTTGTACTGAGAATGATGTATTAAATATCAATAAAATCATCAATTCATTTTCTCTTCATTCAACTTTATCAAAATCAAATTTTGTTCACCGCACAGCAAAACTCTAACATGGTATCACGACCCTCTTAGCTTAACAACATGTTATTAGGTTTCTGAAATTTGAAACTTCATTAGAGTATTTTCTCATCACCTGAAATTTAGATTCCCCATCAGAGTTTCAACTCATTATCTGGGTTAAAGAATTAACCTGTAAGAGATCTGTGCCATACCAGGAGATCAAGGATCTCGGTTGCATCAGATCCGTGTTAAAGAAAGATTCAAGCCATTTCAAAAAAGAGAATCATCAAAAGTTCCAATACCAGAATCAATAAAACCATCAAGAATCAACAAAATAGTCATTACCTCACCAAGAAATTATATAGGTTTCATCATTTAAGTTTTGGCTGTAACTAACCTTTGCTTTATGTTATGTGGCTTTCTTGATTGTCTCAGTCATATGAATCTTAAGATACTGTTTGTTATCCTTGATCCATCACGGTAGAAGATAATAATAGCTCTGCCACTTCTGGTACTCCCTCTAATTCTCATCTACTTGCCACTGAAAGCCTTTTAAAGGCTCTTGTAAGTCCTCAAAGCCAGTTAATTACTGCTCATCTTGAAGAAGATAATTATCTTCTTTGGAAAGTTCAAGTGGAGACTGCTGATAGGGGCTATGGCCTTAAAGGATTCCTTCTTGGCACCATTCCAATACCACCCATGTTCATAATTGACTAAGAGAACAAAACTATTAGCAACGAAAAATTCACAAAGTATCAAAGACAAGACGGTTTAATTTGCTCATGGCTGTTATCCTCAATCAGTCTTAAACTTTTACCACAAGTTATTGAAGTAAAACCGCTAGAGGAATATGGTCTACAGTTGAAAGAATATTCGATTCACAGTCAGCAGCTAAAATCACGCATCACAAAAGACAACTCCACAGCATCAAAAAGGATAATTTACCTATGGATGAATATCTTACAAGAATTAGGACAACATGTGACTTACTCGAAGCAGCATGTCACAAAATTTCAGATTCTGAGCAATTATTAATCATTTTAAGTTGTCTAAGTGAAGAATACGAAGTAGTTGTGGCTGTTATATCATCACAAAGAATTACTATTAAAGATGTTCACTCAATTCTTCTTGCACATGAAGGAAGAATTGATTTCAAGAGCCCATTGATTTAGAAATATCCATTAGCTATGCATCAAATTATAAGGGTGGAAATCAATTCAATAACAAGTCAGATCAATAATCTCAAAGAAACATGTTAGCGAGAGGTAGAGGCAAAGCAAGATGGAACAACAATAATAAGCCAAAATGTCAAATCTGTGAGAAAATTGGTCACACAGCCCTTAAGTGCTACTTCAGGCTAAATCTGAATTATGTGCCAGGTCAGAATACTAACAATCAAAGGAACAACAAGTCAAGTGCAACAAGAATCAAATAATCAATCTGAAAGTAGCAGAAATCAAGTTACTAGACCAGAACACATTCAAGATGAGACATGGTATGCTGACTCAGGAGCAACAAATCACTTAACGAGCAGTCCAGATAATCTGAATCTTGGAAATAAAGAGTATATAGGTAAACAGTCAATATGTATGGACAATGGTGATTCTATTAGAATTACTCATGCTGGTACAGATTGTATCAAAGGTGCAAGACAATTATTCTTAAATAATTTACTTAGAGCACCAAAAATAAAAATAATCTTATCAGTGTCTCACAGTTTGCTAAAGATAATAAAGTTTATTTTGAAATTTTTTCTAAGTACCGCTTAGTTAAAGACATTCTGAATAATGAAACTCTTTTGTAGGGTGATGCTGACAAAGGCCTATATAAATTCAATCTTGTTAACTCCAATACCGCTGAAAGTCAAAAATATTGTAATCTGTTTGAGACTACACAGACAGTAAAAGAAAAAGGGAACATTTGGTTTGTGGCATTATAAACTTGGGCACCCCAATGTAAACATTGTTAAGCAAGTACTTAGTGAAAATAAAATTGTTTTTGACAACATTTCCATTCCATATGTTTGTACCTACTGTCAGATGGGTAAATGTCATAAATTAGCATTTAATGGTTCTGTTACTGTATATTCTAAACCACTAGAATTAATTGCTACTGATCTCTGGGGTCCAGCACTAATATATTCAGACTATGGTTAGAGGTATTATATATCCTTTATTGATGCCTATTATAGGTATATTTGGATATATTTCCTTAAAGTAAAGTCTGAAGTATACAATGTTGCGCAATATTTTATACCATTGGTTGAAAAACAGACTGGATTTCAAGTTAAAACCATACAAACTGATGGGGGTAGTGAGTATAAAACTCTGTCTAACTTCTTTAACGGAAAGGGTATAGTTCATTGGTCAACATGTCCTTACACATGTGAGCAAAATGGCTTAATTAAGAGAAAACATAAACATATTGTTGAGTCAGGCCTAACTCTTTTGGCTCAAGCATCATTACCATTAAAATTCTAGTCTGAATTATTCAGTACATCTGTATATCTTATTAATAGAATACCAACAAAAATATTGACAGGAATAAGTCTACTAAAAAACTTTATGGAGTCAGGCCTGACTATTATAACTTAAAAACATTTGGATGTCTATGTTTTCCTCACTTAAGGCAATATAATACAAATAAACTAGATTTTAGATCTAGGCCATGTACATTCTTAGGATATCCAGTTGATCAAAAGGGGTACAAGTGCCTTGATAGTAATGGTAGACTATTTATCAATAGACATGTTGTATTTAATGAACATGTGTTTCCTTTTAATTATCCAAATATAAAAACAACCATGAAAGTTTACAATCCGAAAACATTTATACCCGCTTTACCTATTTACTCTGAGGTATGGCAACAAAAGGAGACTGAAAGGACCGCAAGAACTCATGATTCACAACTGGCAATGCCTGACCAATCAAGTTATGAACCACCTGAGACTTCCAACTATCACAGTCAGTCCCTTGCAGACAAAAATGATCAAGAAGAATATGTTAGAGATGAAAATACAAATATTCAGCAAAGCTCTTATAGGAGACGTTCTGATTATATAAATGCGGATGTATTAGAAGCACAATCTGGCCACCATATGATTACCAAATCTAAAAGTGGAATATACAAACCAAAAATTTATATTGCTGTCAAGTCAATAGAAGAACCAGATACCTTTAAATAGGTTTCAAAAGACAGCAATTGGAAAGTTGCTATGGATGAGGAATATAATGCCCTCGTAAAAAATAAAACAAGGGAATTAGTTAGTCCTCCAAACAACAAAATATTGTTGGGTGTAAATGGATCTATAAGTTAAAGAAAAACCCAGATATGACAGTTGCTAGGCATAAAGCCAGACTTGTAACTAAAAGGTACACTCAACAATATGAGTTTGACTTTAAAGAAACTTTTTCCCCTGTTGTCAAACCAGCAACTATTAGAATAATTCTTAATATTGCTCAACACAAGCACTGGAGCATTAGGCAGCTTGATGTGAACAATGCTTTCTTATATGGGTACTTGTAAGAAGAAATATATATGGAGCAGCCAGAAGGATATAATCAAAATCCAAACCATGTGTGCAAGTTAAATAAGGCAATATATGGCCTTAAGCAAGCCCCAAGAGTCTGGTTTGATAGACTGAAAACCACTATATTTACATTGGGTTATCAGTCTACCAAGTCAGACAACTCTCTATTCATCAAATTTTTCAAAGAATTTGTTATGTACATACTAATATATGTTGATGATCTAATTATTACAGGCAATGATGAAGCTGCAATTAATAGTCTTATTCATTATTAGGACAAACAATTCTCTATTAAAGATCTTGGAGACTTACATTACTTTCTTGGCATAGAAGTGCTAAGGAAATCAAGTTCAGTAACAATTCTAAGCCAGAGAAAGTACATTAATGAAATTCTCTACAAAACCAAGATGGACAAGGCTAACCCTCAACCAACACCTATAATATCCAATCAACAGCTTTCCAAATATGGAGGAATCAATATTTAATGTTAAACAGTATAGAAGTGTTGTAAGAGCATTACAGTATGCTACCATAATAAGGCTTGATATTTCATTCGTTAACAAAGTTTCACAACTTATGCAGAATCCATTAAGCGAGCACTAGAAAGCTGTCAAAAGGAATTTAAGATATCTAAAAGGAACTGCTGACTATGGTCTATCACTGAAAACAAGCAAAAGTCTGAATAATTGGATTCGCAGATGCTGATTGGGCAACCGATCATGATGACAGGAAATATGTTTTAGGGTATTGCATTTATTTTGGAAACAATCCAGTATCACAGTGTTCAAAGAAGCAATCTATTATATCAAGATCAAGTACTGAAGCTAAATATAGGAATGTTGTTAGTGCTACCGCAGAAATAATGTGGATTCATTCCTTACTTAATGAGTTAAAAATCAAAATTAATCTCAAACCAACATTATGATGCGACAATCAAAGCACAGTGTATATGTCTGCTAACCCTATCTTACACTCCATAACAAAGCATATAGAAATCGACATATATTTTGTTCGAAACCAGATACTCAAAAATCAACTTCAAGTAAATCATATAACTGTGACTCACCAAGGGGCAAATATCCTTACCAAAGCACTATCAACCAGGAATTTCATGAGATTTAGAGACGACTTAAGAGTGATTTCCATCTCCAGTCACACTCATGATCTGAATCAGACTCATCCGAAAGCTATGCTAAAGACCAAAGCTGAAGCTTGTCAAGGAGGAGAATCGAATTCTACTAATTGCAACACCAGAGGTCAGAACCTCAAATTGAAGCATCAAGTTCTACTTTCAAGGAAAAGCAGCTCGAAAAAGGAGGATATGAGAGAGATCTTCCAACTTAAGCCGCCTCCGATGCTGGATTCTCAGTAATTTTTCAGATTCAGCCTCTACTTCATCTCTCCAGCTCATTATCTTTTGGTCATATTTCATTAATTTGAAGAATCAGCCCAAAAATCAAAAAGGGATTTTCTCGCTTGAGAACCCTAATTTTTGAAGGGGGGAGATAAAAGTGAAGTATCGGCAACGTTAGAGGTACGATATACCAAGGGTTCTGAAGCGGTGCAGTTTCAATCATCTCATCAACCTGCTACCCAAAATCATCTTTTCCTTTTCTTTTTCTATTGGGCTTTAATGCTTTCAGCCCAGTACTGTTGTATATTATAAATACAACACAATGCATCATATTTTTGTACTCAGAATGATATATCATATATCAATAAAATCATCAATTCATTTTCTCTTCATTCAACTTTATCAAAATCAAATTTGCTTCACCGCACAGCAAAACTCTAAAAGTTAGATGGTGCCATCACACACAATGAAGCGCGCCTACATGAGACGTGCTGGAGTGCAAAAGTGCACTGGGTAAATGACAATGATTGTTTTTTAGATGGTTTTATAGATAAAAAGTAGAGAAACTGGATATGAACAAGTAAGAGTGAATTAATATAAAAGCAAAGATTAGATTATATTTGTCAGAGTAGATTAGTGACAAACTACAAGCCATATGTTCCATCATTATGTTCATGATATTTCAGTTTTGACTTCTGAGAAAAGACCGATGAGGCAGCTTAACAACGTCATTGTCAATTTTCTAATATAATTACCCTTTTTTTCCACTGAAAAGCTCGCCATTAATAGTTGGCTGGGTTTGTCAAGACATACCCTTTGCACTCAAAAGAACGGTAGGTATGGACTAATAAATGTATTTACTGTTCTTAGTCGGTGGCTTGGATTTGGTATAGCAATTAATGCTTTAATAATCATTGTGGTTATATTTTGAAGTTAGTAAGATATGAATATGGGTATTGTATATTAATGTAAATGTCATGAATGTTATATCTGAGGTGTAATGTGTTGTAAATTCTCTTCAAACCTGACGGGCATATTAAACAAAAATATACATGATATCAGTATTAGATGTCTTGAAATTTCATTGAATATGATTGAAAATAATATGAGCATAGTTAATTAGTTTATACAAGCACTCTGGTCGTATATTTGATTCGTATTTTAGTATCTGATTTGTTGCTTGATAATTAGTGTGGGATCAATGCCTATTTATAGAAAATTGAAACGGTGTGAACTGATGTTGTGGTACACCAGATTAAAGTTCGCCATTGGATTGCTGATATCTGACGTTCATCCAACATATTTGCTCTTCTGCATGCTGCATGCATATTAATGATGTATATAACATGTTTATGCCTATATCTCGTTATATAGACACATGACGTATTTGGATAATGAAGATTTTCAGGTATCAAAATATTGCTGTCGCATGCATGGAAAACACATTTTTTATAGGTTGACCTTTCTTTGATATTTGGCTTAGTATATGCGACTTTCAGTAAATATATACGTAGCGCAACTTAAAGTAGGGAAAATGAACATCATCCTTTTGCTATTTACACCTTTAGGCCCATGATCATTTCAATGCTTTTGTAGCATATTATCATATATAATTATATGCATATCTCTGTATGTGTGCCCCTATGTCATCTCCTCAGCAAGAATAAAACACTTCTTTTAGCTTGTTATAGGCTAAGAAATGTTTTACTTGTACTGTTTTTAATACCAAAAGGACGAAATACACCCTTGGTAAAATAAGGCGTAACACATGTCCCTTATCCAAGTTTACTTTTGCTGAAGATATTTTCAGCTTTTGGCAAGGGTTGTATATATACCGAATGGATTTAGCAACCACTGGTCAGTTTTCAACTTGGCTTTCCCTTTTCCTGTACAAAAGGGTTTGATTAATATAAAAATATGTTTTTTTTGTCATCATTGCTTTTAATGGTAGGATTTTAATCTTTGATCTATGGTTTAGATAATACATATCACTGCTTTCCCTCTTCTTCCTCATTTTTGTGAAAACTGCAAATGGCCTTTATATTGTCCCAAAACTTCGTCAACTCCTACCCCGAGGGTATATCTCGAACTTACGTTCCCTATAGCTATCGTCAGGATTTACATAGTTTAACTTCCTAATTATTTAGGCCCCGTTTGACATATCGTTTTTAGTTTTGTGCTTTCGTCTATACAAAGTGCATCCATCGTATGTATTTTTGAAAAACAAATAATTTTAAAAAATGAAATTAACATGTAAAATAGAAATCAATTTTATTTTGTTTTTCGTGTTTCGAGAGATATCAAAAGCATGGAGAAAAAATTAACCCCTCCTTTGTCCGTTGGTTGTCGCAATGACTAAGAATTGTAAATCTTCTTTTCTTATTTCGTGCATATTTTAGTGCAAGTTGAAAACAAATTCAAAATAAAAAATGAAACCAAACGGGCTCATTTGTTTTTAATTTTGTTTTTAACATTTTATAATCAAGAAAAAAGTCACAGGTCCCTGTTTTTTATGTTATTACAAGAAACGTCCCTGCATAAATGGATATGTAAATTTGGTCACTATTTTTGAAAAATAAAAAATGCAAGGTGCCTTGCACTTATCTGACAGAAAATGCAAGGTAGCTTGCATTTTTCTGTTTCTGAAATAATTTCGAAATTTTCGAAATCTTGAAAAACGCATGTTATCTTGCACTTTCTTTCAGTAAAGCGCTATATGATTTTGATTTTTTTTTTTTTTAAATTTTGAAACTTTCTATCAGTAATGTGCAAACTAATTTGCGTTTGAAAATTTTGAAATTTTTAAAAAACGCAAGCTAATTTGCACATTTTAATTTAGAGAAAATAGAGACCTAATTTACATACTTATTTCTATAAGAACTTTTCTTATAACAAAATCAGAAATATGGACCCTTCGTGCAAAACCCGTTTTGTAATATTTGCATTGAATTTTTTTTATCCGACTTACCTTTATTGGGTTTTAACAATGGGTTTTTCTATAGGCTGCCTTATGGTCAACAAAATTAAAAGAAAATGACTCATGTTGGGGGTTTAAACCCCGAAGCTCCCAAAATATCCGAAGCTACAACTTCAACTAAACACGGTGTTGAAACTCATACTTTGGTTAAATCCAAAAACAATAAACATCCAAGAACTCAACCGCAGGAGGAGGCTTATATCCATATCTCCCCTTCTACCTCTTTAATTTATGTTCGCTAGTGGTTTCTGCCAAAATCACTCCTGATGCTCCTTCACCTTAAGGCGTTGCAATAAAGCTGGAGGAGCATTTCTGTTTCTTAGATATTACCGGGAAGGATGAGTTCTATGCTTGAAGAATGGAAAATATATCTTCCATGGTCGCCTCAAGTTTTCTAAAAAATACATCACCTTCGTTAACAAACGATGTTCGATCGTTAGCATCTCGGAACTTGGAGGATTCCACCGAGGTTAATCTTGTATTAAATTACATATAAGTGTGTGTGTAAACATGTATAACACTCGAAAAAATGTAACACTTGGCATTATACCTATGCCCATGAAGAGTAAAAACTATCCGCAATCACGGAGCATGAGATGGTAGGTGAGCGATTTGACATATATTCTCCCGGGCAAATACAACATTATTAACCTTTAATAATAGTTGTAATAGCTTTGGTGTCACACTTTTTTGGTATCAACGTGAACTACCGAAAACGTCCCTCAATATATTTTCAAATCTTAATCACTTAAAAATATGATCTAATATTAAACTTGTTTTACAAATTCAAACGCCCCTACAAGTAGGATCTAACAATTAAACATACTTTACCAATTCAAAACGCTTCTAAAAATAAAATATAAAATTAAACTTCTTTCGTAAATTCAGAATACTTCTTTACAAGTATACAAATATTAATATTCCTTGAAAATAAAAAAATCGTTTTTTTGACTGACTTAAATATATACAAATTTATAAAGGAAATAATTCACGCGCGAAGCGCGTGCCGTGACACACGTAATAAAATATGACTTACCAAATTCGTGTTTAGTATCGGCACAAAATTATAATACATGGACTTTTCCCAAAACAATCCATAAATAAAAAACAAGAAATATAATCCAATAGGTAGTATGCACAACAAAATATAAATAATACAGTCTATACATCAACTTATAAAAAGTGCATGACTATATAAAGAATTCATCATGAATGGTATTAGACGGACTAAAAGTTAAAAAATATATCGAAAAGGATCTCCTGCAAATCATCTGTAATCTTCTAAGGCAAGTAACCAAATCAGTTAAAATCGACTGACTGACTCGAGAATTATCAATAAATATAAAACGTGGGTCAGACTAGATAGTCTTGTTGAATACGCCAGTATATGATTTTTATTTGATTATAATAAACATATATATATATATATATATTAATTTAAATGTATTTGTTAATGTACTATTTTATTTTTCACATAATTAAATAAATATCTGCTGAATAAAATAAATAACAAAGAATTAAATTCAAACAAATATTTTATTCAAACAAATATTTAACAATTTTGAATAGTACAAATTTGAGCTCTCCCTATATATACAATGTTCCATTACAATACAATTTCAAATTATAATACAATTTATCATTTACATTTGCATCTCACTACATATCACTTATTCACTCGTATTTATTCTTCAACTCTATTCCACATTGAATCCCGCATCTGAATTATATGCAAATACACACTGACGCGGTAAAATTGAAAAAGAAATATTTGTGCAGTGGAAAACAAAATGTGTATTTTGAAAATGTTATTTGCCTCAGTTGTTTGGGTTGTTCGTCATCTTATTCATTTTTGAATTCCTCATACATGAACAGCTTGTGACATGCATAGTGTATCACTATACATGCCACAAAGTCGTGCACACCTATATACACTTGACAAAATTACAGGGACATGCGAGCACAAGGTCAAACCCAATCAAAAGCCAGGTTCAACTCAAGTGAAATACAAATAAAGTCAAGATATTAGCACAAGATCAAACCCAAGCTTTAAGCTAGATTCAACATAGGTGCAAGTTCAATAAAATGGTCAAGAGAAACAAGATCAGACCCAAATCAACATTAAGTACATGAAACAGTAAACTGCATATATGTAGTGTGACCAGACCAACTTAATGTCAAAGATCACTAAAGATTCAAACGTGAGCATAACTATACAAATGTAAACATCAAGTTCAAAGCATATGCACATCTACAAAGATTCAGTATGCATGAACCAGGCCCAAATATATATGAGCACACACGTATGCAGTGCACAGCAACTATCCTGAGCAAGCTTGAATGAGAAAGTGCACCTGGGCAGTACACAAAAAGGACAGTGCACATTGAAGCATACAACAGTTGCAAACAAGCTCAAAGGCACCAGATGTGAGATCAAAATAAATGAAGACTACAATAAGTTCATGAACCCAGTGCAAACAGTTTCAAACGTACAGACATATATACATATGCAATAGCAATACGGTGTTTAGTTTAATATGCAAGTGAAGCCACCAGATTACATAAAAATCCAAACAGACCAGGCAGCAAACATGAACTAAACATGAACAAGTTCAAGACACAGTGCAAAGTGGTGAATGCAAATACAACATACAAAGTGAAGCGACAATGAAATTACACTAGATCAGAGCATGAACAAGAGTGAAAATTGCAGTGTAACTCGAAGCAACTGCGCAATGCAAACTAAAGCTTCACAGGTACACATACATACATACACTTTTACACACACACACACACATGTAGACGGTGTCAAAAAGACCACATCATGAAGCTTCAAACATATAACAGTTCAAAGTTTAATACACTAGACATGAAGCAACAAAAATGCAATGCATCACTGAGACATGAGTACAAGTGCAACGTGAATATATACATGTGTGAAACAACAGTCAAAACAAACAAAGTCAAATTGATCAAGCCGAAGAGGTCAGAGTCAATTTTATTGAACATCGGTCATCGTAAATTCAAAGTACCAAAGAATCGAAACTGTGGTGGATAAGGATTCGAACAAGTTCAGATTATCATAAATCAATACCGTGGTGACCAAGGCAAGTAAAATGAACAAGTGAAGATAAATCAACATCGTCAAAGCAACTCAAAGCCATGTTAATCAAGTAAACAACAAATTATACGAATTGAAAATGTAGAAAACATCATCAACATCTAAGCAAAATCAAACGGCCGAGCCAAAAAGTAACATATGAATTCAAACGATTTATTCGAACGATATTTTAGGAAATTAAACCCTATAAATACTAATAATATCATCGACATTAATCAATCGAGTTCAAGCAAACTAACTAGAAAAGCAAAATGAATAAATCACATACCATTTTAGTCGAAATCGATCAAATTGAAACAGCCGTGTAAGAATTGAAGAAACGGTCGATTGCCGAAGCAAAGCAGAGCATAACCATTGTAATCGATCAACAATCAGTCGGCAGTGCTCAATTTTTCCAAAGCCCTAATAATTCTTTTAGAGGAATGAACGATAAAAAATAGGAAGCGACCATTTTTTCAAAAGGATCAGGCCAAAGAAGTATACCAAAGAATCAAAAAAAGGGATTCATTTTAATTTACTTTGGGCCGATTTACATTTATTTTGGTCTTTGATTTTTAATTAGGGGCTTCGTATTTTAAAATTGTTTTTTACTTTGTATTTACTTTTAAACTTTTATAATTTACTAGTCGTGTGACTAGGGGACGAACTACGATGGTGTAGTTTAAGAATTCGTAACTCAATGGCTGAGTTGTGGCAGGGTTTTGAGCATAGAGTTGGGTTAGTCGATAGCGGGTGTCGCGAGTTTAAGTGTTTAAGCATCTGACTACTAAATTTCTAGTAGAAACCTTAGGGGTAGCACATAGGCAGGGTTTTGCCGAAGCTGGGTAAATCTGTGTTGTTCTATTTCTGTTTTTTTAATATTCTGCTATTATTCTGTTATATCTGTGTTGTGATTATTTTATATACCTCCGCATTAAATTTTTATAATTAATAGTATCACCCTATTCACCCTTCCTCTTGGATGAAATCAATCTTATAAGTGGTATCAGAGCCAGGTTCAAAAGCAATTTTTTTTTAAATTATGATCTGTATCCAAAAAAACAATTTTGTTTCAAAATTTGAAATTTTAATATGGCTTCTTTTAGTAACGCTTTTGCTGAGGGTCGGTCTATAGTAAGACCACCAATTTTCATTGGTAAATATGCTTACTGGAAAACATAGAATGAAAATCTTTTTGAAAACCATTGAAGCTTGGAATATTGTTGAGATGTGTTACAGAGCACCGACTATAGTTGTAAATAATCAGGAAATAGATAAACCAATAGATTAATAGAAAGATCTACAAAATAAATTGCAGACTGCTAATTCTAGAGCTATGAACTCTATTATATGTTCATTAGATCAAATTGAATTTAATCGTGTCTCACATTGTCTAACTGCCTAGGAAATATGGTACAAACTTGAAGTGACTCACGAAAGAAAATCTCAAGTGAAGGAATCTTGCCTTGTCATGCTTAGTAGCGAATACGAGAACTTCACAGTGGGCAAGGATGAAAATGTCAAAGAGATGTATGGATGACTTTTTAATTTCGTATAAAAATCAAAAGCTCTGGGAAAATCATGCATAGAGTTGGAAATAGTCCAAAAAATCCTCAAAGTCATTCCACGAAATTTTGAAGCAAAAGTAAGTGCCATTCAAGAATCAAAAGATTTGAGACAAATCAAAGTCGAAGAACTCACCAGAAATCTCTCCACTTATGAGCTAGAAATGAAATTTAAGGAAGAATGTGAAGGAAGTGATACACGAAAGAAATCAATAGCTCTCAAAGGAACAACTGAAAATGATGACGACGACGACGACGACGGAGCAGCTGAGCTGGCATTGTTAATAAAGAGATTCAAAAAGTAGAACCGCAAATACGGAAATCCAGCTCTAAATCAAAGATTGAAAATCAGAATAGCCAAAGCACTAGACAACCCAGAAGAACAGGAGATCATATGCCACAAGTGCAATAAACCCGGTCATATCAAGCCCAATTGTCCTCAAAATCAACATGGCCAAGAAAAGAAATCGAAAAGAAGAAATTTTGCAGCCACGTGGAATAAAAGTGATGATGATTATAAAAGCACTAGTAGTGAGAGTGAAAATGCAGTCTGTGCCTTCGAGGTGATATAACTGATAGCGATGATGACGAGCCAAGCGAGGTATCAAAACTCACTCATTTAGAATTACTTACATATTTCCACGAAGTAAATGGCTATTTTGAAAGACCTATGGAGAAATACGCTAAAATTGAATCACAAAGAGATACTTTGATAGATTTAAATAAACAGCTTGATCAATTGGTTAAAAACTATCAAAGCAAGAGCCCTAAGTGTAATAAGTGTCCATCACTCAAAGAAGAGATTAAAAATCAGAAATTAAAATTAAATCTCTTGAAAATGAAATTCTAATTTTGAAAGAGAATGAAAACATGAGAGAAAATTATATCAAACATTGCACTCAATTATTGAATGAAAATGAATCTCTCAAAGCACAAGTCCAACAATTGTCTACAAACCTTAGGAAAATTTTCCAAAGGAGAAAGATCGTTAAATATACGGTTAGGGAAACAAACTGTTAATACAGTTAGACAAGGACTTGGGTATAATCAATCTAAACTCGTTAGAAGCAAATTTAATCAAGTCAAAACCGGGTGCACAATTTGTAGAAAAATTGGACACAATCAAAAAATTTGCTGGTACAGACCCAAAAATGTGAAAACAATACCAATTTGGATTCCAAAAGGCACAAATATAAAATCCCAGAAAGTCAAACAAATCTGGGTGCCAAAAGAAACATATATAAATAGTTTTCGGTCTACACAAACATATTTTTCAAAATCATTTGACATTAACAACTATGGACCTATAAAAAAACAGGTCACAAAAATCTTCTCTAGTGTAGGTGTGTTGGCAGGCTAAGGAACAACAACAGTGTTACCTGGATTCTGACTGTTCTAGGCACACAATGGGCGACAATTCAAAGTTCCTTAGCCTAGTACAAAGGTGGTAGAATCACAATGGACAACAGCGAAAAATTATCGTAAAGGTAAAATAGGTAACGGTATATTCATCTTAAATGATTTATCAAATGTGATAATCTGCACCATAATATGATTTAAATCAGTCGGTTATATGATAATAAAACGAATGTTGATTTTGATTCTGGCTTAGTCTTATTTGATATGTTCTTATTTGACTTATTCTTATATTTTATTCTGATTCATTGACCAATCATCATTTTATTCTTGAACTATTTCATATAGATTTGTTTGGACTAATGATGTTGTGTTATTGGTTGATGATTACTCAAGATATTCGTGGATATATTTGGTCATTATGTTCACTGTTTTGTTTACTTGCATGGTTTTAATTCAAAAGAATGCTTTAAAAAGGATTTTAAGGAATTTGTTGCAACTTCACGGTCCGGTCTATCATATCCAACAAATGATAATATTAAGTCAAAGGAAATTCAGATGCAAACACTGGAAATCTAGTTGGTAGAAAAATTACCAGTGAAACGTGATTTATGTTGAGATATTCAGTAGTTGTATCATTTTCAAAGAAAATATCTACATATTCTTCATTTCAACTAATTTTCAAATAGTACACATTTTTCTTATAAAACCCCTTCCAGAAAATTGTTTTTTTTGACCTTGTTTCAGATAAGTCATTTCATAAAATTTAATTTTATAATTATTTTTGAATTTGATTTTAAATGATTGCGTTAACCAATCTGACTCCTTACTGATTATCAAAAAGATAAATAGTGATTGAAAAGTGATGAGGGTTGATATTGATCATATATTATAACTTGAGACAGTATATTTAGTAAATTTCTTTATATATTTAAACAAGATTTATAAAAACTTTTGATGAGTAAAAATTCCATGATCATCTCTATTTCTGTCATATTTCTAACGACCATCACTCATCAAAATCCAATATAGTATGCCAATATGTGGTATTTTAAATGGAAAATTATTCGCTTCCATTTTATTATATTTTTTTAGCAATAGAAACATCCAAAGTACTCACTCTCATTTAAACATCCTCACGGTTATAACGTCGATGGTGATTCCGAAGCTTCTCCATTCTCTCTTGAATCTCGAGACGATGATGATGATGTGTCTCAGATTCCTGTTGTTCATGACTTTCCAGACTTATTTGAGCCTATTTTGGGCTTACCACCCAAGTGGGTTATCGAATTCCGCGTTGACCTTATTCTGCGCGCACAGCTTTTTAGTAGTCCTCCCATGAGGATGTCTACCAAAGAGAATGAGGAACTTAAGAAGAAACTCCTAAAGCTTGAAGCCAAGCATTTTATTCGATCTAGTTCTTCATCGTGGGGAGCCGTGGTGGTATTTATAAGGAAGTCCGATGGGACTCTTAGGCTATGCATCGATTATCGCAAGCTTAATGGGTTAACCATCAAGAACTGCTATCTATTACCTATGATCGACAATATGTTCAATCAGTTAAGTGGCGCTAAGGTCTTCTCACAGCTTGACATTGCCACAGGATTTCATCAGCTTCGAGTTATGGAATATAGCATTCCACTTACAGCTTTCCGCACTCACTATGGTTCATATGAATGGCTCGTCACGCCGTTCGGTTTAACGAGCGCCCCTGCTTATTTCATCGACCTTATGAATCGAGTATTCCGGGAATACCTCGATAATTTCATTTTGTATTCATCGACGATATTCTTGTATATTCTAAGTCCAAAGCGGACCATGCTCGACATCATAGAATTGTTTTGAGTACTTTCGACAACATCAACTCAAAGCAAAATTTTCAAAGTGTCATTTCTGGGAAAAGCAAGTTAAGTTCTTGGGCCACGTTGTTTCTTCCGAAGGTATTTTGGTCGATCCTTCTAAGATCGAAGCCATCAGAAATTGGAAGAGGCTTGAGAATGTTCATGAGATTCGTAGCTTTCTAGGCTTGGTAGGTTATTACCGCTGCTTCATCAAAGACTTTTCCCGTATTGTGATTCCATTGATTAGCCTTACAAAGAAAGGTGTTCGCTATACTTGGTCTGATAAGTGTAACGCTTCCTTTCAAAGATTGAAGGAGCATCTCACTAATGCTCATGTTCTTGTGGTTCCCGAAGGGAATCATGATGTTATTGTCTATACTGATGCCAGTCATAGTGGCCACGATGCTGTTCTTATGAACAAGGATAGGGTAGTTGCCCACGCTTTAAGGCAATTACGTCCGAACGAGGTTCAGTACACTACCAATGATTTAGAGCTTGCCACCATTGTCTTTGCTTTAAAGATGTGGCATCATTATTTGTTAGGAGAGCACTTTACTCTCTTCACCGATCAGTTTTCTAGAGTTCACGACATATTCCAAGTCTCTCAAATACCTGCTCACCCAGAAGGAGCTCAACATGCGACAACAGTGTTGGCTCGAATTTCTAGCTTCATATGATTTCGATATTCAGTATACCCCTAGCAAGGGGAATCGAGTGGCTGATGCTTCGAGTCGCAAGCATTCAGCTACTGTTCCATGATCGTTCTATTAGAGTGCTCTTCGATACGGGTGTGTCACATTCATTCGTATCGAAGAAACTCGTTGATACTTTACAGTTGGATGTTTATTACTTGATTACTTCGTTGAGGATTGCGAATCCTATCGGGGATCCACAACCCTTAGTATGCTTTGTGAAGATGTTGAGATCCTTATTTGTGGCTTTTCTTTCTGTGCGAATCTGCACATAGTACCTTCTCTTGGTTTTGATATCATATTGGGTATGGACTGGCTAGTTCAATACGATGCCGGGATTCTATGTTTAGAGAGAATCCTATACCTTCGAATTTCTTGGAATTTTTGATTATGTGCTTTCATGCTCATTTAAAAGTCCTCACAGTTATGCATGTATGGAACACATATCAAAATTGGTTATTAAAAAGACAAGTTGATTCTAATCCCATTTAAAAGTCCTCACGATTATGCTTGGTTAAAAGATACTTGAATTCATTTAAAAAAAAGTGGGAATAATACTAATCTCATTTGAAAGTCCTAACGGTTATGCATGGATAGTAGATATTCAAATTCATGATATAAATATACCACAAATAGACACAACTACATGGTTTTACATCATCCCTATCATTCTAAAATGGAATATGCACCTAACAGAGTATTTATGATTTTTGTTTGATTTTTTTATTAAAATTTAATATTTATACTCGATTGGGTATTAATGTTGTATTAATGTCTATCACTTTATCTCTATTTTTCTAATACTATTACTCTTTTTCTAATAACAAAAGGGGGAGAGAAAAGTTAAGATTTTGGCAAATAAAGGTCAAATATTATTTTATTTGCATATATCCTCATTTGCATATTTTTATTTATTTTTCATGCATATATGAAGGAGGAGCTTTGTGTAGAGAGGGAGCATTCAAATAGGGGGAGCAAATTGAATGATCAAATACATTTAATAAAATTCAAAATCTTAAATATATGTTTATTGTCATCAAAAGGGGAAGATTGTTGAATATACTAGTATTCATTTAAATGCATTTGTTGATGTACTATTTTATTTTTCACATAGTTAAATGAATATTTGCTGAATAAAATAAATAACACGAAATTTAGATTCGAACAAATATTTTATTCAAACAAATATTTTATTACAATTTTGAATAGTACAAATTTGGGCACTCACTATATGTACAATTTTCCATTACAATACAATTTCAAATCATAATACAATTTATCATTTATATTTGAACCTCACTACATATCACTCATTCACTCATATTTATTCTTCAACTCTATTCTAGATTGAATCGAGCATCTGAGTTATCTGCAAAATACACACTGACGCCGTAAAATTGAAAAAGAAATATTTGTGCAGTGCAAAACAAAATTTGTATTTTGAAAATGTTATTTTCCTCAGTTATTTGGGTTGTTCGTCATCATATTCATTTTTGAATTCATCATACATGAACAGCTTGTGACATGCATAATGTATCACTGTACATGCCACAAGGCCATGCACACTTATATACACTTGATAAAATTACAGGGACATATGAGCACAAGGTCAAACCCAATCAAAAGTTGGGTTCAACTCAAGTGAAATACAAATAAAGTCAAGATATTAACACAAGGTCAAACTCGAGCTTTAAGCTGGATTCAACACAGGTGCAAGTTCAATAAAATGGTCAAGAGAAACAAGACCAGACCCAAATCAACATGATGTACATGAAATAATAAACTACATATATATAGTATGAATGGATTAACTTAAATGTCAAAGATCAGTGAAGATTCAGACATGAACATAACTATACAAGTGTAAACATCAAGTTTAAAGCATATGCACATCTACAAAGCTTCAGAATGCATGAACTAGGCCCAAATATATATATGAATACACATGTATGCAGTGCACAACAACTATCCAGAGCACGCTCGAATGAGCAAGTGCACCGGGGGAGTACACAAAAAGGACAGTGCATATTGAAGCATACAACAGTTGCAAACAGGCTCAGAGGCACCAGAGGTGAGATCAAAATAAATAAAGACTGCAATATGTTCATGATCCCAGTGCAAACAGTTTCGAACGTACAGACATATATACATATGCAACAACAATACAGTGTTTAGTTCAATATGCAAGTGAAGCCACCAGACTACATAAAACTCCAAACAGGCCAGGCGACAAACGTGAACTGAACTGGAATAAGTTCAAGACACGGTGCAAAGTTGTGAATGCAAATACAACATACAAATTAAGACACAATGAAACGCCACTAGATCAGAGCATGAACAAGAGTGAAAACTACAGTGTAACTCGAGGCAACTACTCGATGTAAACCAAAGCTTCACTAGTACACATACATACACTTTTATACAAATATATATATGTATATGTAGACAGTGTCAAAAAGACCACATCATGAAGCTTTAAACATATAACAGTTCAAAGTTTAACACACTGGACATGAAGCAACAAAAATGCAATGCATCACCGAGACACGAGTACAAGTACAACATGAATATATACATTTGTGAAAAAGCAGTCAAAACAAACAAAGTCAAATTAATCGAGCCGAAGAGGTCAGAGGCATTTTTACTGAACATCAATCATCGTAAATTCAAAATACCAAAGAATCAAAACCATGGTGGACAAGGATTCGAACAAGTTTAAATTATCACAAATCAAAGCCGTGGTGACCAAGGCAAGTAAAATGAACAAGTAAAGATAAATCAACATCATCCAAGCAACTTAAAGCCATGTTAATCAAGCAAACAAAAAATTGTACGAATTGAAAATGTCAAGAAGCATCATCAACATCCAAGAAAAATCAAATGGCCGAGCCAAAAAGTAACAGATGGATTCAAATGATTTATTCAAACGATATTTTAGGGAATTAAACCCTATAGATACTATTAACATCATCGGCATTAATCAATTGAGTTCAAGCAAGATAACCAGAAAAGCAAAAAGAATAAATCACATACCATTTTAGTCGAACTCAATCAAATTGAAGCAGCCGTATGAGAATCGAAGAAATGGTTGATTACCAAAGCAGAGCAATAGCCATTGTAATCGACCAACAATCAATCGGCGGCGCTTAACTTTTCCAAAGCCCTAATTTTTCTTCAAGAGGAACAAACGATAAAAAATAGGAAGCAGACATTTTTTCAAAAGGATCGGGCCGAAGAAATATACCAGAGAATAAGAAGAAAAGGGGTTCATTTTAATTTACTTTAGGCCGGTTTACATTTATTTTAGGCTTTGATTTTTAATTAGGGGCTTTGTCTTTTAAAATTATTTTTTTACTTTTTATTTACTTTTAAACTTTTTTAATTTACTAGTCGTGAGATTAGGGACGAACTACGGTGGTGTAGTTCAAGCGCAACTCAGTGGCTGAGTTGTGGTAGGGTTTTGAGCATTGAGTTAGTTAGTCGATAACAGGTGTCGCGAGTTTACGTGTAAGCGTCTGACTACTTAATTTCTAGTAGAAACCTTGGGGGCAGCATGTAGGCAGGGTTTTGCCGAAGCAGGGTAAATCTGTGTTGTTCTATTTCTGCTTTTTAATATTCTGCTATTATTTGTGCTGCTATTATTCTGTTATATCTGTGTTGCGATTATTTTGTATACTTCCGCATTAAATTTTTATAATTAATAGTATCACCCTATTTAACCCCATCTAGGGTGAAATGGATCCTACAAGTCTAGTGTAAGAGAAACCATAAGAGTATAATGATAAACGTACATGTATAAGACTACATATCATATGTGATATAACAATGAATTAAAAGACAAATATAAATCACATAGTGGTGATTTATCTTATCCAAGTGATAAAGTAGAACGAATTATTAAGTGTTACATATACATACAAACATACATATGTATATACGTATACAAATATACGTACATATATATGTGTGTGTGTGTGTGTTTGAATCCATGTGCACAAGTGGATATCGTATATACATTTGATTTAACAAATAGATCCCTAAACAAATCAGTATGTATAATACTTAAATAATTACCATGGTCAGGGTAATGAGACGAATCCGATGGGTCAAATATCAGGATAACTAAAAAGAGTGCTATTTCTAATTTTATAATATTAATGTTCAACTTACATTGAATATTTATACTATAAATTAATCGTAACTCCCAAAAGAGAATTATTTAATATCTTATAATATTAATGTTCAATGCGTATTGAACCTTAATATTATAAGTTAATCTTAACTCTCAAAAATCGACGTCACCATACGACCTGTATGCCACCCCTCAAATGGTACGCATTAGACTCCCCATCAAGATATGTAGTAGAAACATCCCTGACATATAAAAAGAAGACGCATACCACCACCATGTTTTTCAAGTGCACTCGCAAGGATCAAACATGGTGCTAGAAAACATCACTAGCTAAATAGCAGGTCATTGACTATGACAATATGGGCTGGTCATCATCGATTCAGGTTGCGATCCGAATTAGTCAGCCAACAATGATGAATTAGTTCATCTGGTATAAAATTGTTATCTACCTACAAAGTAATTATTAATTTCATAAAAATTTAGCTGAAATTCTATCGATTAACTGATAGATAATATCAAATTTTTTATCTCAACATATGTAAGTATGATATATAAAAATTTTGTTTCAAAATAAATGATATTTGAAAATATCGTAGTATTTCTTAAATAATATAAGAAAATATCATTTTAAGTTTCTAATTTAAGTGATATATGAAAATATCGTATTTTTTATTATCTCAAATTAAATGATATTCGATAATGTCATTTTAATATTTCAACTAATGATACTTGAGAATATCAATATATTAATTATCTCAAATTAAATGATGAACACTAATATCATTAGCATTTCATAAAATTAATGATATTTAAAAATATTGTTGATATATTATCTATAATTAGTGATATGAAAATATCACTTTAAAGATTTCAAATACACACACGCCATTAAATCTCAATTAGTGAAAAATTAATAATCTGCTTTACTTTTGTAATTTGCACCAAATGTCTTTTATTTAAAAGGTTATAATAACTCTTCAATACAAATAATAAGATGCTAATGTCCCATACCATTAGCAATGCAATATTAATATTGTCGGAGTTTAAAATTAATAAACAATCAACGTAAATTAAATGTCCCATAACCATTTAATTATACATTTATTATTCGTTGATCAAATTCACATGAAGTGTTAACTATTATACAATTTTTTTCCCTTTTTAACCATAATATTATTTTGTATGATATTGTACATAAGAAAAATATATTATTTCACTATGTAAAAATATATTCTTTCTTCGTATTAAAACAGAAGTAAACAATTAGCCTTAACTCGAATTTTAAAATAAATTCGCAGTTAAACAATTTTTGTAATCAAAATATATTTGTAGATAAAATAAAATAACATTTGAATACTTGTTAAAGAAATTCCATTTTTGGCAAACCAATTTAACTTCAACTGCATGTTAAAACATGTGGAAATTATTAAAATAAGATTCGCAAATCAAATAAATTCGAATTTTATCATACTTAAAAATATCAAAATTAATATTGATATTTAACAATCAAGTGATATTTGGAAATATTCACTTTAATTATTTTGATATATATGTGATATACAAATATATTGTATCAAATACAAATGATATACGAAAATATCATAAAATAGCAAGACATAAATTACAAATGGTACATATCAATTTAACATCGAATTTAGTGTTACAACAAAATATAACTGGAATTTTAACAGTAGGAGAAAATAATATTATCCAATCTTACTATAATTGATAATCATTATGCAGCAGTTTTATTGGAGAAATCTCACATAGGTAGAAAATAATTATATATTTGATTGAATTTTTATCCTTATATACACACGCATATTTTTGAACAAATCGATTCAGTAACAATTTTAACTGGACAATATATACCAATATCCAACCAATCTATTCAACAAAAGTTTGAACAATAATTTTTATCATCCCAACATGCATTTCAATAATCCATTTAGTTATCTTAAAATATTTCAATATGGTTATATTTCATTTATATATAAGTATGTGTATATGTGTATATATATATTGTTCTGAATATTATTATTATTATTATTATTATTCTCATAAAATTATATAATAGTTTGAAAAAATTAATAAAATAATTTTCCACCATGCATTTGAAACCATAACATGCCACATAACCATGTATCTAATATACATGCATACATACGCATGTATGCACACACACAGATATATATATATATAATCTATAGGGATTGGTGATGTAACAAATCCGAACTGTTGGAATCTCCTCTGACTTAAAACCCTTATCTAAATACACGGAGATCCAATGGTTAAAATATGTTATGTCGGATTTTGTATCCCAGTAGTCGCTCGCGCGCACACATATAAGAATTAAAAAAGGAAAATGGCAATTTCACTCACCTAAATTATGCTATCACTATCAGTCTCAAGCACTCAAGCATTGCCAGCTCCCCTCTTAGTATCGTCGTGTATGAACACCAAACCCTCATCGTGACAACACTGCCTTAGGGTGCAATGCAGTCAACTCGAGTTTGAGTTTCTCCATCCATTCATCCTCCATTATCGTCAAATGACACTGCATTAACCACTTCGCCTATCTTGTTGCACGCTTCACTGTGCTCCTTACCGCACACGCCTCTCCATCTCTCATCCAGCAAATGTCACCTTGTTTTCCCTTTATTACGCCAGCTTCATCAAATTTTTTTTATCTATTTTAATTTACGAATTGGAGCTAAAGGAGAAGTGAGTGAGGGATTCAAATGAAAATGGGAAGATAAGTGTTTAATTGCTAAGGGTTTTTAGATTTTGCACGTAGTCACTTCTTTAACTGAACTTTACTCTCCTTGATTTTATTACTACTTCTAGAATTCTTCAATATTCAATGATATCTTAATACTTCGAGATCCACCAAAAAATTCATTCAGCTAATTGATGTAGAATATATTGTACAAAACATATATTTCGATATCATTATCGTTTTAACTCATTTCAAATTATTTTCATATTAACTCCTTAAATATAAATATTAGTATTGGCTCTTTCTATAAAATAATTCACATTAGAATGGTTAAATCCATTTATTTGTTCATTTATTTTCATTTCTAAAAATAAAATTCTCATTCTCGTTTATTTTAGTCATATACATAATATTTACAATATATAAATATTTTAAGTTTGTTTTAATGTTATTCGTGTTTAGTATATTTTACAAAAAGGAAATAATTAATTTAAAACTTATTTTAATAAAATTTAATTTATTATTAGTATACTGAAAGTCAGATTGTTAAAAAATCATAGAGAGTAACTCATGACCTTGCTATACAACAAGGAATTGAGCTTCTCAAACAATCCTCAACGAGGCAACGGATGACACTGGAATCAAAGTCTAAAAAACTATCGACCTCCAACAAAAATTAGAGGAGCTACCAAAATATTATTCTTCTCTTCAGCATCAGTTAAAGGCCGAGACATCATCTCGTACTTTGGTAGAGCAACAAAGCGTTGCCTTCACAAAAATGGTTTTAGATTCTAAAGCTTCCCACACTTCAGCGATTTCTAGTCTTCAAAATGTAATTTCAAGACAGTTTCCTGTGGTAAAGATGAGATGATGGTAGGAGAGGAAGCATTTGACGTTTTGGTTCCTACATAGGGGTGGTAATTAGATCGATCGATTTGGATCCAGACCATACTCGACAAATGTTAATTCTATGACAGATTGGGTTTTGTTAAATCTAAATTGTACATTTTAAAATCTAGACCCGAACCAACTTGGGGTTCGGTTTAGATCAAATCAGTTTCGATGGAACTGGGTAATACACTTGAAATGTACATATTATGTATTTTTGTTGTTTTTTTAAGGTTGGATCAGTTCGGTGTAGGTTTGTAGGTCTCGGTTCTAATTGACAACTCTATCTTTGTATGTTTCGAGGCTCACAATTTTGATGAGATACCCAGTCTATCATTCTTGGAAGATGATGAGGAGAAAGTCTGAGCCTACTTTGCAAAAAGTACGAGGAGAAAAGTAGGACTGAAGAAGGTATCTCCTTCCAACCAACCGTCCCCTCTACAAAATGATCTCTAAAAGCGTTGAGAGTAGAATATCTTCGTACATACCTATGCATTGGCTATTTTTGTATTTAAACATATTTTGTAACCACGAATCGAATTAATTTATTTATAAAACTTATTTTTTGCCTTTGTATATTTGTTCATGTTCCAATTATTTATACTTTTAGTGTATTTTAGACTAATTCGAGAAAATCATCTTTCGTGGACATGTCATAATTGCTTTTATTAAAGCGAGTCATGTTAGGTATTCTCGGTTACTTAAAAACATCGCACATCTCAAAAGTTAACTTCGTGCAAGTAGACTTTGTAATATTCAACTAACCAACCAACCTAATGAAGTAAGAGATTTCCATACTAAACAATGTGGTCGTCATTTTAAATCTTTAGACACCATAGGTTGAGTAACAATTTTACCAACTAAATGGATAAAGTTGAAATTTTTTCTCAACATCGAGACAATCTTTATTAGGAATTGTTGTTGCTATCTAGACATTATCCTAATGACAATGCTATTTGGCGACGATGACGGGAGTTTTTTCGTAAAATTTATGGAGCGCCATACATTGTCATATCTCATTTGGCTATTTTGAAGGCCGCCCTAGCTCAAGCAAGTCCTATGCTAAATGCTAAGGTTAATAGGGATATGGTAACACACTATCCTATGTTGTGTAACGGCGGTCAGAACAAGCTCCCCGTCTCCAGCACGTGTACACCACTTCTCCATGTTATTTCGCGATGTGGGACTTTTTCCAATCCAAACCGTCGTTCCTTCATTAAACATGCGAGACAACCCTAACAGTCTCCCCTTTGACTCGCATCCATTTGCGGTAACCTTTGAGAGTACTGCCGTGTCTGCATGGCCCAGTCCGTAACCATCGGCTCCGATACCACTTTGTGTAACGACGGTCGGACAAAGATCCCCATCTCCAGCACGTGGCGTACGTATATGGGTTGGCACACATTTTGTTGTAACAAAAGGAATCTCTGATGTTACATGGCTACCAATCCATATTTATACACCACTTCTCCATGTTATTTAGCGATGTGGGACTTTTTCCAATCCAAACCGTCGTTCCTTTATTAAACATGCGAGACAACCCTAACATCCTATTCCTTTTTCAATGATTATGCCTAATATTACTAGGTTTGAAGCTATGTCTTCGTCATTATGACTTTCAGTGTCTAACCTGTTTCGGGGTAAAGAAGCGGATATCTTATCATAGCCATCACGCGGTCTATCTCAGGATCTTTCTAGCTCTCGGTCTAAGTTTCATAGGTATACTTAATATGACATGACTTTTCACTTGGGATTTTTGATACAATTTATTTTAGTTTTTACCCTTTTTGCTTTTGGATTTTAGTGAAATTCAGTTTTTCTTTTAGTACGATACCTTTTATCATTATTACAAAATATTAAATGTCGTGAGTGTTTAAAGAACAAACAGGCATTAACATAAATAAAAAAAATAGCTACATAAATCTTAGGAGAATTAGAAAAATTAAACAACATATTGCAAGCCGAAGTAGACCAGATACGATCAATCCTGCATGCTAGCACATTTATAACACTAAGATCAACCGTTCCCATTAACCTTAAAAGATAGAAGGAGAGGCAAACGGACAATCTCCTCTTATGCCAAAAAACGAATTTATAACACGGAGACCAAGCATTCCCCAAAGGCGAGCACCTCCTTCAGATAGTGTACTTTGACGACCCATCCAAGCAGTATCTAATGTATTAGTTGTAAATAAAGAAGGAAAATTAGTATCTTTCGGGAATTCGAGGAGGAATAAATGCTGAAGAAATATGCACAAGTTGATAAACACCGGTATAAAAAAAATTCGACGTTAGAGCCCGAGAGACATTCACCAAATGCGTGATATGCCTTTGAGAATGGAGGGCTATTATAAGTTATGCTCTTGAAGCTCTCGGTGCTTTTGGAATTCTCGTTGATCTCTTGTTTATAATGAAAGAGAACTCGACCGTATCTTGTGAGTGGCATAGAGATATATACTTCCTTTGCAACACACAATTCGTCTAGTTATGATTTATAACGACCCGGTATTTTCGATCATTCGCATCCACACATGTCGGACTTGAATTGCTCAAAATATCGCATTGTAATTTAAAATTTGGTAATACTCAGCATAAACAGTAAATAAATAATCACAGATCACAGACACAGAGTAATATAATGATACGTAGCGGAATAGATAAATAGTAATTCATGAAGCTACTATATAAACATCAGAGTTAGAAATAATATATAGCAGAATATCTCAAATACAGTGAAGTCTCCAATGCAACAGATGACCTCTCTGAACAAATCAACTGGAAGAGCTGAAAGCTAAAACGATAGTTGGATCTCCAAGCGAAGCTCCAAACTCCAAAGGTGAGTATCAAATGTTGTATCACTCAGTCTCACCCGAGCGTAAATCAAAACAAAAAACGCTCGAGTCAGGATTAACATTCTTATATCAATAAATCCAACTCAAGTGAAATAACAATTGAAATACAGGTAACTCAAAGGATGTTTGGGATAACCATCCTCTAAGGATCCATGGAACTATCGACAATGTAGAAATATACACTACACACCGTGGTCATTTCAAATTAATTTAACTTCAAAACCAGAGTATCATTTCCATTTCATATATATTTATTTCCAAATAAACCCAAATTTATCTTCCCAATCTTATTTATTTAATTTATTACAAGAAAATCTATTTGAAATATAGATTTACATAAATACTTAACCGTATTATATCAATCTAATTTAAATTAATTATTACTACTAAATTTATATATAAAATTACCATTTATATATAATATCATAAGAATAAATACTTATTAAACCATATATTCTTTCCGAAACCATAGAAATTATTTTCAAATATTTATATATGGACCGACGGTGTCTATATATATTTCCTATCCCATGGTCAAGTGATATAGATATTTATCATTTCAATCCGTACACTAAATATATACGGGTGGATATCATTTCAACCCGTAATCCCAAATTCAATTCAATGAAAATCGCTTGGGTCTATCATTTTCACCCATAACGATTTTCTCCTATTCTAAAATTCATTCGGGTATGTATCATTTCAACCCATAGTGAATTCTATACTAACATGGAACTTGAAGAGTGATAACAGATATGAAAAATAATAATAACAGGCATATATCATCAATAACAATATAATATAAACAACAGGATATGGTGTCATATCCCACAGGTGAACGGTTACAGACAATAGCATAGATGTCTATTTAAATAACTACAGCAGCATATTTCCATTGTCGTTTCAATTGAAATTAAATTTAATAATTATAAGAACGTTAATCGTGAATGATTACTCACATTTTGAGGCTAGAGAAATTTGACAAGGAAATGAGCTACGAATTTCAAAGCAACGCTAGATGGATATGATTCGATGAGAAAACAGGCACGACGGACAACTGATAATGAGGAATCGATGGAACGTTACGATTAGTTTGACATAAATTGAAAATAGACATATTATTAATACATATTCAGTATTCTAATTTAAGACAAAAATCAAAATAATATAAAAATTTCTAAATCATCATTCTTAACTCAAGCATTAAACATCAAAGATTTTTTTTAATTATACTTAAACTATTTCCTACAACAATTTCTTAAACACATATTATATATATACACACACATTCCAAAATCCATTAGAATAAAACGCAATTTATCTAAAACACCTACATTTACCTAAAGTCGGTACTCATTTTATATACAAGCTTTTAAGCGTACTTAAAAATATACTTAAATTTCATCATAACCCCATATACTTTATACATATCTTAGAATATGAACAACTTAACAAGTATAACATATGGAGACTTCAAAAAAAAATTCATGCCGACGCCTAAAAAAATAAGATGCTGTTTTAAAACAAACCAAATATATATAATACTTAAAAAAGCCGAACAAAATAACTATATATTTTAACTTTAACAATGAGTTACAATACTAACAAAAAGTTTATTATTTTATATAAAATAGTATAACATATATCACAGAACTTAATATCATTTACTTAATCAGACCATATACCAATAAACTATTACAAGCATGTACACTGTAACGACCCAGAATTTTTATTAATTAAAATTTGAATATTTAATTAATTTTAAATATTTATAAGTGAATTTTTAAGTCAAATAAATTTTTATTTGAATTATTGGATTTAATTGGATAATTAAATCGATAATTTAAAATGTTAAATTATGGAAATAATTGAAAATAGAGTTAAATATGATAGAAAATGATTTGTAAAATTTTATTTAATCATACTGGAGTTATAGAAATATTTTAGAACTTTTAAAATCGAATTAAAAGTTAATTTGTGAAAATTGAATATTTTAATATTTAAATCGACTAGTGAAAATAGTCAATTTTTGGACAGTCTCAGAATTGAACGAAACCAGTTTCATTGGATCCGTAATAGTTAGTTATTACCGGATTTCAAATTTCGTGTCAATCGGAGTTATCATTTGATCGTGGCAGCTCGAAACGCATCGATTTATTTTTAATTTAAATTTGGCGAGTCAAAATAGTCATTTTTCAAAAAGTCTCGGATTTCGACGAAACCAGTTTCATCGGATCCGTAATGTGATATTATTGTAAGGTTTCAAATTTCAAGTCAATTGGATTTACCGTTTGTCCGGTACAAATTAAAACGCCTAGAAATCGACTTAAATCGGTTTAATTCAAATTGAACGTTTTCAGCCATAACTCACACATACTTCCGAATTAGCTTCCGAAACCTGTTCCATTGTGTCCGGAACGCGGGATAAACCCTAGGTACGCTGGTTACGGCGTCTAAATCGGAGTTCGGAATTCCCGGGATGAATAGTGTTTACGCTTGCTTTTCTTATAAATAGCTACCATTCTAAAATAAAAAAAATTTTTTTATAAAACCCTAATCTAAATGTTGCCAGCCGCCACCTAGAAAAGAACGGCCAAGAATTTGCAATCTTCTTCCCATCTTTTCTCACAATCTACTCAACGATTCAACAAACTCTCAACTAGAGTATTGTAGAGGGCATCAAGATCTATGATATGAACGGTTGTGATTGGATTTGGAGCTATGGATCGGCTGCAATCAGGGTTTGAAGTGGCCGGCTTTGGGCACGAATTTCGAGAGAATGGGGGGCACTGGGACGTGCGGCCTCTGGCCGTGAGTAGCTAGGGAGAAGGCGCTTCGAATGGTGGCATGATGATCGGGGTTCGTCGTCGTTTGGGGGTTCGATGGTTTTGAGTTTGAACGCGTGGATGGGTTCCTGATACGTGAGAGCTAACGTGAAGGGGGGGGGGGGGGAGAAGGGAAGTGCGGCTGAGATTTGTGGGAGATGGGATCTTGTGGATGAGATTAGTTAGGGTTAGATTTATAAAATTAATTTGTAAATTAATTATGTTTAGATTCATGCAACTTTAAAAATTCGTATCTTTTTCATACGAGGTCGAAAAAATGCAAACTCAGTTGCGTTGGAATCGTATGGACGAGCACTACGCGATGGAGTTGGTTTGGAGTCGTTTGGAGTTAGTGAGAATTTCGGGTAAAATTAAACGCGCGTTTAATTTTATTCGAAATAAAAGCTAAAACGGAATTTAAAACCAAGGTGAGAATTTCTCACTCAATCGAATAGGTTTCGATTTTATTTTAAATAGTTAGATTTAAAATATTTGAATGCATGTATGAATGATGACTGTAAATTATTGATTGTTAAAATAGACATTATGCGCCGTTAGTAAGCGGATGTTATTTAATAAAAACATATACCGCGAATATTTCATAAACAGTGAAATTGGTATTATATATAATATCAATATATATATATTGGCATATGTATATATTGCAGTTGATTGATTTTCCGCATTTTTTGTTTAGCGGATGAGACCCTATTACGCCGTTATTAAGCGGATAATATTTAATAAGAACATGTACCGCGATAATTTCGTACTGGAGCGAAATTGGTATTGTGCTAATGTTTTTGGATGCAGGAAACAGGTTGGAGGGATCCAACTGGATTCCTCAACAGTATTTATTTAATTTCAGACATTTTGATATTTGATGGATTATCATATCGATATATGATATCGTTGTTGTCGTGATTGACTATTTGGTGTGTAGCATCATTGGACCCAGATTTGGGATTTTAAAATGATTTTTAAAGTGGTTTTGAAAATATACTATATTTTTTTGGAATTGATCCATTATAAATAAATAAACGTTATAATTTTTTAAGTTATAAAAATTATGGTTTTTGTGAAATATAGTAAAAAAAAGCTGATTTTTTAGAAATACGATTAAAAGTCGATTTTTGAGAAATATGAACTAATGATTTTATAAAATAATTTAGATTGGATTTTTGAATATATGATAAAAGTTTAAATATAGGATTTATAAAATTTGATTATTTTGTAAATCGAAATGATGAAATTATAAAGGAAATCAAAAGATGTTTTAAAGAATAATATTAATTGATTTTTATTAAGAGATTTATAAACGGATATTTATAAATCGAAATATTGACATTATAAAACGAGTCTTTATAAGTGTTTGAATGAAGTGAAAATGAAATTCATTAATGAATGAAATTTATAGAATTATGTAACGGTGAAGTTATAAATGGAATTTTATAAACAATAGGTTTATAAAATTTGTAAAGTTCAAAGGAACGATTTTTGCAAATAAATAAATTATAAGTGTTTGGCTTATAATTTGGACCTTTGGTTTATAATTAAGATTATAAATCGAATAGGTAAATAAAGAAGATTTATAAAGGAAGTTGTTATGAAATAAATGGAAATGGAATTTATAAACGTTGTTTTATAAATTCGCAAATAACTTATTTTGATAAGTTAATTGTTATAACTTATAAATGGAGTTATATTCACGTTTAGACAGTGAATAATTCTTTAAGTTAAAGTGAATAGAAATGATGAAGTTTGTTAACGTAGTTTATTCACGTTTTTGAACAGTGAATAACACGTTAAAGAAATTGTTTAGAATGTGAATGTTTTAAATAGAATTAAAACGATCTAACGATGTTTTAAAAGGTGTTGTGATTCGAAACCATAGATTTCAACATTTATTGTTGAAATAGACGTTTTCGAGAAATAAAAGGAAATGGTGGACTATAACACTGTTGTTATAGTAAATGATTTCCGAATGGAAATGTTTTGGTTTAGTATTGGGATTTATATATCTATTTTAAATTTCGAATCCCTATACTAGTGATTTTGGGTTGTTGTAACGATGTTTTACGTAACATTCGTTTTGGCCCAAATAAATATGTTTAAGAGAATGATTTTCTTAAAGAATAAAATATATACTTAATTCGGTTTAAGTATATTGAGTATTTTCTAAGTGTTGAAAATAAAAGATTGTGAATTACTTATTTAATAAGTATGGAATTGTTTTCCAGTATAAAGTGAATATTTAGAATTTATCTTTTTGAAGATAAATTAAAATGAATTATTGAAATCATATATGCATGGATATTTTGAAATATAAATTCATTATGGAATTTATGAATGAAAAGTGGAATTTGTATGAAAATAAATATTGATTTATTTTTGAAGTGTTGAAATTTTATATATCTTGTAAAGATATTTTGGAAAATAAATAATTTGGAAAATTATTTGGAATCTGGTGATGTATGCATATCAATTGATAGTTCAATAGCCGACTATCAATATTTCCCTTTGATTGGGTATTTGATATGATTGTTTGAATTTGAATGCACACTTATTTTGAATAAGCGCTCACTATTCGGGTTAACCGGGAAAGGACCATGGGGTCGTATAACCCATTCCGAATATGTGATACGTCGTTATGAATTGCATTTGAAGATCGGTGTTGAAGACCGAGTATTTGCGAGAGCGATAGGATGACCTATCGATTGTCTCTGCACTGGGTCGCACCTGGTATAGAGATTCCTTAAGTGATGGGAAATTCGATCGGGATTGTGAATACCCGGATTTGCAAGGGCTTCGTAAGAAGTGCCTTCGGTTTTGTTCGATCCCGGAACAAACTTGTATGGATTGTATGTCTGACATTACAATTTGAGATATAAAGCCGATTTCTTTCAAATATATTTCTGTTGGTGGCGGAGAATTTATTCTTTGCTTAACACCCTTCTTTGAGACGTATGAGCTCAAAGGTTATATAGTTGAAGTTATCAGCGATATATTCCCAGTTTGGTAATGTGACATGCTGAGTGATGCTGAAATGATCATCGTGTTGATTATTTGTGATAGGATCATTTATTTGATCGTCTATCTTAGTGATCATTGTGTTGATCATTGGTTGACCCAAAGCATGGCTTTTTGTATAAAGTATGTTTTTGTGGACGTGAATTCATCGAGCCTCACATCCCGTTAATGGTCAAAACAGGAAAGATGCGGCAAGGTTATGAGGGGTAGCTCCCTTTAGGGTATGTGCATTTCCTTCTGGAAAGGGTGGTATCATGGTATGGAGCCCAGATATTTACTCATGTTGATACACTATATCTATTTTCTGTGTGGTGTTGTTGGTGACGAGCGCTCGGTTAAAGGTCCGATGGGACCGGGGGATGCCATATTCGTGTAGTAGTTACCTAGTGATAAAGGTAACCCGGCCTTGTGTTGGCAGAGAGCTGGTTAAGTTCTCGGGACGTCCAGCCAGAGGCGATTCCATGTGGCAGTAGGAAGTTCCTTAGCCTGACCATTTGTTGGAAATCCAAAGAAACAATACGATCTTGTACGGTTTTAGTTGTAGAACCTGCCATCTAATATGGTAGCTATTAGTAGGCATAATATAATGGTACCTATGCTGGCTAAGATTTATATTCTACTTTCGAAATGAATTTTTCTCTACACTATGCACTAGTAATAATATAAAATGTTCTTTTAAATGCGTATCAAGCATCTTTGACTATCATAAGGAGAAATCTCCTCCGATTCTGCGTTTGCATTGTGTGTGTGCGGGAGGCCTTATGGTAGTCTCATTTTTAAAAAGCATTGCGAATTGAATTAAAAATATTCCTCTATTTTGATTTTAAAATAAATAAACTGTTTTGAGTTCTCACACCAGTCACATGACTGACTCGGAGTTTATTGTTTTCATTCCTAAACTCTGGGTGCCCACCAATTTCCACACGGGCAGTTAAGAGTTAGGTTTATCAGGATATTCTGGATATTCTGGAGTTGCTGGAGGCAAGCTGGATGGCATGGCGTATTACTAGTTTATATAGTATTTCTTTTTTCCGCTGCACTGTTTGTTGTTGTATGATGTTGTACACTCTGATGATATGATGTAATGAAGTGAAATGTAATGTAATAACTGATATAGTTCTTTGTTTAAAGATTATTCATTTATTATTATATGTTGTTCCGCTGTGAATTGTGAGATTCTGTTGTTGTTCTGTTGTTTCCTTTCTGTCCGTTCTATTTTTAAAATTTTCTATCTTCTATTTTTCAAATTCTCTGTTTTCTAAAAATTCTCTATCTTCTTCTCTCTCTATTTCCTATCTCTTCTCTCTTCTTTCTTTTTCTTTTCTTTTTAAAACCCATAACATTCCGTGTTTTCGGCCTTCGATTTCTCGGCAGTCGATAAAGTGAGTGTCGATGTCGGATTTCCGAAGAACGAAAATCCGTACTGTTACATTTGGTATCAGAGCTCTGATGGTTAAGCGACAACCATGGTTCTGTAGGGTATTACTCATTAGAGATAGAGTCAGTAGTACTCTAGAATGAGTTTGAGGGTAATAATAGCTATGAGAGCGTATTTGTTAGTGAATATAAAATTATTTTATATTGTGATGATTGGTTTATTGAGTGGTATATAGATTCTGGTTAATGCGAGTAATTAACGTTATTGATAGGGATCTATAAACACTTGAATAGAACAATTCGACATAATATTGTTTTAAATTGGGTGAACGAAATAATTTTGCCTTGATTATATTTTATATATAAAGGAATAATTTTCAGAATTGTTAAAGTGTATATAAGTTGATTGTTAGGTTGTTTGAATAATCTAAAATAAAAGAATAATTGTATAAGCAAAAGAATTATAAGAATTGAATTATAATTAAAGTGATTTACAATTGTGAAATAAACTTATATATATAAGAAGTGAAACTATATGAATATGAGTTGTAAATAAAAATGAATTTAAAGTTAAATGGAATATAACTTAAGTGTTGTTGAATGGAATTGATTTCAGTATCGAAATAAATAATCAAGTGGATTAAATGGATATGAACTTGAGTATATAAATAAAAATTCAACTTTAGAAATTGAATTGAATGAATGAATTGAATGTTAATCAATTGAATGTGAATAATTGATATGAAATAATAAATGAAAGTGTAAATTCATTTAAAATCTAATGTTACTGAAAGTTAAATAAAATTGAATGAAAATCAATTTAATTAATTCAATTGAAAGTGATGGTGTTAAACCAAGATGAATATAAGCAAAAGAAATTTGGTTATAATTAATATACTTTGGTTGCTATATGGATGTTGTTTGATTGTATGTAATTCATTAAGTGTTAATGAAATTGAAAGCTATGAAATTGAATTCAAATTGAAAGTAAATAGATTTGAATAGAATTGAATGTGAATTGGATTTAATTAGTGAATGCAAACTAATTAAAATTGAATAAGAATGAAAGTTGATAAAATCCAATGTTGATAAATCAAATGTGATTTAAAGTGAAAACCAATTCATTGAATATAATAAGAATATGAATGAATATTATTGGTTATGAATGTAGTTGGTTGATGGTTGAATATATATTGCTATTGTTGCATTTGCTATGTGACATATATAGTTATTATGTTGCTATATGTTGTATATTGAGATTATTTGCATATGTGCATGTTCTCATGTTGTTTGTTGAATTTAGTAGGTGCGGATCGCGTTGCTTCGCATTTGGAGTTCGCTTTAGCGCTATATTAGCCGTATATGCTCGCTAATAAAATATAAGGTACATATCTCGGATTAAATACAGTACTTTTACACTTTTTTTCCCTTCGGGATGCCTCATTACTTGATGAGATGTATATTTGTGATATATATACTGTCATTTTTTTTTTCGGATCGAGCCGCGCAAAGGAGACATGGCGAATTTTTTCGAAAATTTAAGGCGTTAGAAAAATTTTGAGAAAATTGGGAAAATTTTGAAAACTTTAAACTTTGTTTTGAAGTTGAAAGTTAAACAATAGAAATTGTTTTTGAAAAGATAACTAAGTATGATTTGAAAACTTAGTAAAGATTTATAAGAAGTTTAACTATGAATTTTGGAAAATTAATAGATTCTTTAACCTTTCTTACTTGTAATTTCGAGGACGAAATTCTTTTAAGGGGGAAAGATTGTAACGACCCAGAATTTTTATTAATTAAAATTTGAATATTTAATTAATTTTAAATATTTATAAGTGAATTTTTAAGTCAAATAAATTTTTATTTGAATTATTGGATTTAATTGGATAATTAAATCGATAATTTAAAATGTTAAATTATGGAAATAATTGAAAATAGAGTTAAATATGATAGAAAATGATTTGTAAAATTTTATTTAATCATACTGGAGTTATAGAAATATTTTAGAACTTTTAAAATCGAATTAAAAGTTAATTTGTGAAAATTGAATATTTTAATATTTAAATCGACTAGTGAAAATAGTCAATTTTTGGACAGTCTCAGAATTGAACGAAACCAGTTTCATTGGATCCGTAATAGTTAGTTATTACCGGATTTCAAATTTCGTGTCAATCGGAGTTATCATTTGATCGTGGCAGCTCGAAACGCATCGATTTATTTTTAATTTAAATTTGGCGAGTCAAAATAGTCATTTTTCAAAAAGTCTCGGATTTCGACGAAACCAGTTTCATCGGATCCGTAATGTGATATTATTGTAAGGTTTCAAATTTCAAGTCAATTGGATTTACCGTTTGTCCGGTACAAATTAAAACGCCTAGAAATCGACTTAAATCGGTTTAATTCAAATTGAACGTTTTCAGCCATAACTCACACATACTTCCGAATTAGCTTCCGAAACCTGTTCCATTGTGTCCGGAACGCGGGATAAACCCTAGGTACGCTGGTTACGGCGTCTAAATCGGAGTTCGGAATTCCCGGGATGAATAGTGTTTACGCTTGCTTTTCTTATAAATAGCTACCATTCTAAAATAAAAAAAAAATTTTATAAAACCCTAATCTAAATGTTGCCAGCCGCCACCTAGAAAAGAACGGCCAAGAATTTGCAATCTTCTTCCCATCTTTTCTCACAATCTACTCAACGATTCAACAAACTCTCAACTAGAGTATTGTAGAGGGCATCAAGATCTATGATATGAACGGTTGTGATTGGATTTGGAGCTATGGATCGGCTGCAATCAGGGTTTGAAGTGGCCGGCTTTGGGCACGAATTTCGAGAGAATGGGGGGCACTGGGACGTGCGGCCTCTGGCCGTGAGTAGCTAGGGAGAAGGCGCTTCGAATGGTGGCATGATGATCGGGGTTCGTCGTCGTTTGGGGGTTCGATGGTTTTGAGTTTGAACGCGTGGATGGGTTCCTGATACGTGAGAGCTAACGTGAAGGGGGGGGGGGGGGGGGGGGGAGAAGGGAAGTGCGGCTGAGATTTGTGGGAGATGGGATCTTGTGGATGAGATTAGTTAGGGTTAGATTTATAAAATTAATTTGTAAATTAATTATGTTTAGATTCATGCAACTTTAAAAATTCGTATCTTTTTCATACGAGGTCGAAAAAATGCAAACTCAGTTGCGTTGGAATCGTATGGACGAGCACTACGCGATGGAGTTGGTTTGGAGTCGTTTGGAGTTAGTGAGAATTTCGGGTAAAATTAAACGCGCGTTTAATTTTATTCGAAATAAAAGCTAAAACGGAATTTAAAACCAAGGTGAGAATTTCTCACTCAATCGAATAGGTTTCGATTTTATTTTAAATAGTTAGATTTAAAATATTTGAATGCATGTATGAATGATGACTGTAAATTATTGATTGTTAAAATAGACATTATGCGCCGTTAGTAAGCGGATGTTATTTAATAAAAACATATACCGCGAATATTTCATAAACAGTGAAATTGGTATTATATATAATATCAATATATATATATTGGCATATGTATATATTGCAGTTGATTGATTTCCCGCATTTTTTGTTTAGCGGATGAGACCCTATTACGCCGTTATTAAGCGGATAATATTTAATAAGAACATGTACCGCGATAATTTCGTACTGGAGCGAAATTGGTATTGTGCTAATGTTTTTGGATGCAGGAAACAGGTTGGAGGGATCCAACTGGATTCCTCAACAGTATTTATTTAATTTCAGACATTTTGATATTTGATGGATTATCATATCGATATATGATATCGTTGTTGTCGTGATTGACTATTTGGTGTGTAGCATCATTGGACCCAGATTTGGGATTTTAAAATGATTTTTAAAGTGGTTTTGAAAATATACTATATTTCTTTGGAATTGATCCATTATAAATAAATAAACGTTATAATTTTTTAAGTTATAAAAATTATGGTTTTTGTGAAATATAGTAAAAAAAAGCTGATTTTTTAGAAATACGATTAAAAGTCGATTTTTGAGAAATATGAACTAATGATTTTATAAAATAATTTAGATTGGATTTTTGAATATATGATAAAAGTTTAAATATAGGATTTATAAAATTTGATTATTTTGTAAATCGAAATGATGAAATTATAAAGGAAATCAAAAGATGTTTTAAAGAATAATATTAATTGATTTTTATTAAGAGATTTATAAACGGATATTTATAAATCGAAATATTGACATTATAAAACGAGTCTTTATAAGTGTTTGAATGAAGTGAAAATGAAATTCATTAATGAATGAAATTTATAGAATTATGTAACGGTGAAGTTATAAATGGAATTTTATAAACAATAGGTTTATAAAATTTGTAAAGTTCAAAGGAACGATTTTTGCAAATAAATAAATTATAAGTGTTTGGCTTATAATTTGGACCTTTGGTTTATAATTAAGATTATAAATCGAATAGGTAAATAAAGAAGATTTATAAAGGAAGTTGTTATGAAATAAATGGAAATGGAATTTATAAACGTTGTTTTATAAATTCGCAAATAACTTATTTTGATAAGTTAATTGTTATAACTTATAAATGGAGTTATATTCACGTTTAGACAGTGAATAATTCTTTAAGTTAAAGTGAATAGAAATGATGAAGTTTGTTAACGTAGTTTATTCACGTTTTTGAACAGTGAATAACACGTTAAAGAAATTGTTTAGAATGTGAATGTTTTAAATAGAATTAAAACGATCTAACGATGTTTTAAAAGGTGTTGTGATTCGAAACCATAGATTTCAACATTTATTGTTGAAATAGACGTTTTCGAGAAATAAAAGGAAATGGTGGACTATAACACTGTTGTTATAGTAAATGATTTCCGAATGGAAATGTTTTGGTTTAGTATTGGGATTTATATATCTATTTTAAATTTCGAATCCCTATACTAGTGATTTTGGGTTGTTGTAACGATGTTTTACGTAACATTCGTTTTGGCCCAAATAAATATGTTTAAGAGAATGATTTTCTTAAAGAATAAAATATATACTTAATTCGGTTTAAGTATATTGAGTATTTTCTAAGTGTTGAAAATAAAAGATTGTGAATTACTTATTTAATAAGTATGGAATTGTTTTCCAGTATAAAGTGAATATTTAGAATTTATCTTTTTGAAGATAAATTAAAATGAATTATTGAAATCATATATGCATGGATATTTTGAAATATAAATTCATTATGGAATTTATGAATGAAAAGTGGAATTTGTATGAAAATAAATATTGATTTATTTTTGAAGTGTTGAAATTTTATATATCTTGTAAAGATATTTTGGAAAATAAATAATTTGGAAAATTATTTGGAATCTGGTGATGTATGCATATCAATTGATAGTTCAATAGCCGACTATCAATATTTCCCTTTGATTGGGTATTTGATATGATTGTTTGAATTTGAATGCACACTTATTTTGAATAAGCGCTCACTATTCGGGTTAACCGGGAAAGGACCATGGGGTCGTATAACCCATTCCGAATATGTGATACGTCGTTATGAATTGCATTTGAAGATCGGTGTTGAAGACCGAGTATTTGCGAGAGCGATAGGATGACCTATCGATTGTCTCTGCACTGGGTCGCACCTGGTATAGAGATTCCTTAAGTGATGGGAAATTCGATCGGGATTGTGAATACCCGGATTTGCAAGGGCTTCGTAAGAAGTGCCTTCGGTTTTGTTCGATCCCGGAACAAACTTGTATGGATTGTATGTCTGACATTACAATTTGAGATATAAAGCCGATTTCTTTCAAATATATTTCTGTTGGTGGCGGAGAATTTATTCTTTGCTTAACACCCTTCTTTGAGACGTATGAGCTCAAAGGTTATATAGTTGAAGTTATCAGCGATATATTCCCAGTTTGGTAATGTGACATGCTGAGTGATGCTGAAATGATCATCGTGTTGATTATTTGTGATAGGATCATTTATTTGATCGTCTATCTTAGTGATCATTGTGTTGATCATTGGTTGACCCAAAGCATGGCTTTTTGTATAAAGTATGTTTTTGTGGACGTGAATTCATCGAGCCTCACATCCCGTTAATGGTCAAAACAGGAAAGATGCGGCAAGGTTATGAGGGGTAGCTCCCTTTAGGGTATGTGCATTTCCTTCTGGAAAGGGTGGTATCATGGTATGGAGCCCAGATATTTACTCATGTTGATACACTATATCTATTTTCTGTGTGGTGTTGTTGGTGACGAGCGCTCGGTTAAAGGTCCGATGGGACCGGGGGATGCCATATTCGTGTAGTAGTTACCTAGTGATAAAGGTAACCCGGCCTTGTGTTGGCAGAGAGCTGGTTAAGTTCTCGGGACGTCCAGCCAGAGGCGATTCCATGTGGCAGTAGGAAGTTCCTTAGCCTGACCATTTGTTGGAAATCCAAAGAAACAATACGATCTTGTACGGTTTTAGTTGTAGAACCTGCCATCTAATATGGTAGCTATTAGTAGGCATAATATAATGGTACCTATGCTGGCTAAGATTTATATTCTACTTTCGAAATGAATTTTTCTCTACACTATGCACTAGTAATAATATAAAATGTTCTTTTAAATGCGTATCAAGCATCTTTGACTATCATAAGGAGAAATCTCCTCCGATTCTGCGTTTGCATTGTGTGTGTGTGCGGGAGGCCTTATGGTAGTCTCATTTTTAAAAAGCATTGCGAATTGAATTAAAAATATTCCTCTATTTTGATTTTAAAATAAATAAACTGTTTTGAGTTCTCACACCAGTCACATGACTGACTCGGAGTTTATTGTTTTCATTCCTAAACTCTGGGTGCCCACCAATTTCCACACGGGCAGTTAAGAGTTAGGTTTATCAGGATATTCTGGATATTCTGGAGTTGCTGGAGGCAAGCTGGATGGCATGGCGTATTACTAGTTTATATAGTATTTCTTTTTTCCGCTGCACTGTTTGTTGTTGTATGATGTTGTACACTCTGATGATATGATGTAATGAAGTGAAATGTAATGTAATAACTGATATAGTTCTTTGTTTAAAGATTATTCATTTATTATTATATGTTGTTCCGCTGTGAATTGTGAGATTCTGTTGTTGTTCTGTTGTTTCCTTTCTGTCCGTTCTATTTTTAAAATTTTCTATCTTCTATTTTTCAAATTCTCTGTTTTCTAAAAATTCTCTATCTTCTTCTCTCTCTATTTCCTATCTCTTCTCTCTTCTTTCTTTTTCTTTTCTTTTTAAAACCCATAACATTCCGTGTTTTCGGCCTTCGATTTCTCGGCAGTCGATAAAGTGAGTGTCGATGTCGGATTTCCGAAGAACGAAAATCCGTACTGTTACATACACAATCCATCAGCCTCCATATAAACATGTGCATTATATAAGTTTTGTCAACATATTATACGACGTACATAAATTTGTATATATAAAGCAATAGGTATCGGTACAGCTTAAACAATGATGCAACTCATTTTTTTTTCAAAACAAAAATAAACAAATGCTAACATGTTTTAAAAATTCATATACACTAACCTATATATACTGGGTACATCTGCATCTATTTTTTTTATTTAAACCAATGTTTATAAAATCTCAAACAAAACAAAAGCTTAAAGCAAAAAATTTCACAAATTTCTTTACACGACAAAAGACTACTACTCCCAAATATATACATATTTATTAAAGAACCAAAACATTAATGTATAATAAAAATCAAAACTGTTATATATATATATATATCTACGTAAACACATTAAAATATAAAAATATAACCAAATTTAATATAACATACTATAATAATTAATATATGCATGACTGGTAAAATTTGTATAATAGACATATTTAAAATTTATATAAGTTTATATATATTATATTAAGACGTGTGTGTGTGTATATATATATATAATCAGAAAGCAAAGTATTCATATAAACAAAAACAAAATATATACTACCTTTATATATATAATAGATAGAACTCACACGCAAACAAAATATTAGTTTGTACATATATTAACCCAAAATAGAAAGCTCTGATTTATATCTATATATACTAACGTATTTTGATCCAAAACTAACATATACATATAGTAAATTATATATACGTACTTTATAATCATAAACAACAGTGATAAAATATACTATACTATGATATAATATACTATACTATTATATGTAACACACGCATCATACAAAAAAAAAGAAGCAACTTACAACACCATATAAAAAGATTTGATAAAATAAAATATACTATAACATAATATACATATGAATAAATTTGCAGGCCATATATTTACTGTCTCCAAAGTTTATATCACACTATATATCACATGCCAACCCATACTGGTACAGCCTTATTACAAAATATATCAACCAAAACCATATACATACCTTTTTTTGTATAACAGTAAACACATTAAACTAACCTATATGTATTATGTATATAACAAAAGCATGCTAAATTTGATAACAAAACTGCAGGTTAACCCAATATAAGTTTTAAAACAACTTACTTACTTATATAAGTATATAAATGAGGGGGAAGGAAGCAGAAGGCTTGTTCTGGAGTTGGCGAAGGCAACGAGATCCAGGCGGCAAAAGATGAAACAGCGATGCTTTTATTTTTATTAATTTTTTTTTCCTCGCCAAGTGAAAATATGAAGGTGGATTTGGAAAATTTATATTGAAAGCAGAGAACAGAGAGAGGGGGAAGAAAAGAAATATAAAAAATGGGTAGAGTGGAAAAACTGAACTGTCAAAAGGTTAAAAATGTTTCAGCGGTTAAAACAAGTAATGTAGGAAAAACGAATAGACATAAATTGGGAAAACGTATCACATAAATAATAAATATAAAGTAGCAGGTGAGGATTTTAGGCAATAAATATTTACGTTGATTTATACACGCGAATAAAATATGAGCTGCAGCCAAATCAAATAATGAAAAAAGGAAAAACGTACATACGTTATACGTTTCTTCAAGTGATCGTGCAGAACAAAAGATAAAGAGAGTAATAAAGCTAGATGGCCGTTTGAATTTGTACCTTTGGCAATAAAATAAATGAGAAGTAACATAAACACTTTATTGACGCAGATAATTAAGCAATTGATATACGTGTGCAACACGTTTCAAAATTTAAAACTGAAGGGAAATTAACTGTCACAATTAAAGGTATTGATATAAATGTAAAGTAATGAATATGGAAAAAATTCAAGCGCAGATTTCAGGGGATAATAAAGGAAATGACTGTTCACAATTTAAACTGACACAGATAAGATAAGGAATATATATAAATTTTGTACCGAATATGATACGTTTGTTGAAGCCAATATCACCAAAATCAAGGAATGAAAAAGGCAACAGGGAAAAGAACAGAACAAATAGAAATGAAACGTATCAAATTAAATATGAGCGGTTTTACAAGCAACGGTCACCCATTGATTTAGCTGACAAATATTAAAGCAATTGATTTATGCGCATTAAATTTTGAAAGGCAAAAGAATAAGATCGACGGAGCTTAAAAAGTCTGAATTTGAAAAAATAAAAAATGACGTCTCAGTCAGAAGATGATTTAGAATTTTTTTATGTAAAAATATTCAGGTTTGGAAAATATTTTATTATCAGCAATTATTAACTGACTTGAATTTATAGAATTTCACAATGAAATAAACTTTCATAAAATCGGATGAAAATTTACCATCTTCTATATTTAAATATACATATTCCAAATATAATATTTTAATTTCAAATTTTATTATTTAAAAATTTCTCCAAAATTCAATTAAATACGTTAATAAGACCACAATTAACAGAACAGCTACGCGCTAACACCGAGCTGACCAACCAGCTGAATCGTCGGAAGCGACAGAGATCCAGAAGAGATCATGCTTCTCACTCCTCCAGCGAAAGTTCTTCCTCTTCTGATTATCATCATCGACCTCTGCGACCACGGCTAGATGGGAGTCACATACAAACTGCTGGATATCAACCCCCGATGACCATTGGACAGCTGAGAGTTGGTCTGTCGGCCAGTTACCAAACCGGGCCCTCCTCCCGAGGGGATGCCGCTCCTCATTACACCACAGAATACCACGCCACGAACGTCGCGGTTGAACCAGGAGTCGATGCCCAAAATCAGTCGAACCTGGACCGCCTTCAGCATGGACGTACTCCTGAACCATACGTTTTAGAGGGCTATGAGCCAAGAAGGCAAGATGTGGACCGTCGACAGCATCCGGTCCAACCCCATAATATGGAACACCGTCATACTCCGGCACGAACCGCACAGAACATACAAATGCCGGATCTTCCGGCCATGATACGTCAAATGATCCGTGAGAGCCAGGGTCTCACAAATGATGACTGGGGAATCTCCCAAGTCACACTCCTTTTATAGACGATATTCTTACCGCTGAAACCCCGTGGCGATTCAGGATGTAGACTTTACCCATGTACGAGGGAAACTCTGACCCCAACCAACATATTCTGAAATATGAATGGTCGATGAGCGCTACCAGAGCTGACGATGCAGTGAAGTGTCGTAGTTTCCCCATCTCCTTGGAGGGCATCACTACCATGTGGTTCACTCGACTGCCACCTCGATCCATTTCCTCCTTTGACCAGTTGGCCACAAAATTTGTTGAGCAATTTCGCATGCACGTCTCAAGGCCGAAAGACGTCAACACTCTGTCACCCAAGCTCCTGGAGAGACGCTCAGACACTACTTAGAGAGATTCCATGCTACATGTGCGAAAATCAGCAACCCAAATGATAACTCCATTCTTATGGCGTTGACTAAGGGGATTGACCCCGATTCTGAGTTTGGCAACTGGTTGGCTGGAAACCACCTGCATTATTGGACCGTTTCTACGCCAAGGCGGCTCAATTCCTGAGAAGGGAAGATGCGAAACAGTCTACGAAGCAGAATGATGCAGGGCGAAGCACGGAAGGAATCCAAAGCAATGTTGTGATCAAATAGTCCGGTGAGAGTTCCGGAAAAGTTCAGTTGAACGTTCAAAACAAGCAAACTCGGCGAAGGGAGAACGTGAATCAAACTAGAAAGAAAGATCAAAATCGTGGCCCACAGCGCAAGAATCCTATGTTTGACAGTTACACTCCTTTGAATACATCATTGAAGAGCTTATATTTACAAACCTGTAATACAATGCAATACAAAAAACCTGCTCCAAAACCGTCGTCGGAGAGGCAAATCCAAACGGAAAATTTTTGCAGGTTCCATGAAAGCTACGGGCACAATACAAATGAATGTCGTCACTTGCAAGATCTCGTAGAAAAATTGATCAGAGAAAGGAAGCTGGAACAGTTTGTGCGGGCGCCGCAGCCTGGAGGAGCGGGCCCATCAAATCAAAATAATGAACCCGATCGACCGAGACAGGAGGACTCTACCTGTCCCGGTGGGAGATTAGTGATAAACACCGTCAGTGGTGGACCCTTTTTGTCAGGAGCCTGGAACGACGAGGATCTTCGTCACTGTTACACATGACAGGCTTTATTCAGTCTATGAATACTTTGCAACTTTCTTTGCATTTTGAAGTTTGAGTTTGTAATAGCGCACTGACTTTGCCATGTTTTTCCGTTCCAGCAATAAATTACCATCTCTACAAGCTAGAGTTGTGATTCACTGAATGCGACGTTCAACAATCACGATGCACAAAGAGCTAAGTTCTATCGCACGATGGAATTTATTCAAATAGCGAGTGACTGTGATACGACCGGCCACTCACTAAGTGAAACCTCAGCTCGGGGGCAAGCCATCACATCAAAGGCTGAACTGGACCGATACACGACAGTCCTATCACCAACTCCAAATTTCCAGAGAACGAGTTGGAGTATAAACATCAACTCAAGGTTCCCAGAGTGTGAACCGGAGTATAAACACTAACTCCACTTTCCCAGGGTGCGAATTGGAGTATAAACATCAACTGTAGGTTCCTAGAGTGCGAACCGGAGTATAAACCCTAACTCCACTTTCCCAGAGTGTGAATTGGAGTATAAACATCAACTCTAGGTTCCCAGAGTGCGAACCAGAGTATAAACACTAACTCCAAACTCCCAGAGTGCGAGTTGGAGTATAAACATATAAATGCAGTTCCGGAGAGGGTGGACTCGTCTGCCTAACGACTTTGGCTGTATCCTAACCGAGTTTGAGGAGGATGGACTCGTCCGTCTAACGACCTCGCTTGTTAACTCGGGGTGGATGTGATCCGACCAACCACGATCTCGATAAATCCATCGTTCCCATAGTGTGAACGAATTCCTAAAAAGCCCAAACAGATGTGACTGACCATCTGTCGGCAAAATCCAAGTTCTCAGAGCGTGAATTGAAGTATAAACATCAATTCCAGGTTCCCGGAGTGCGAACCAAAACATCAATACTAACTCCAAGTTCCCAGAGCGTTAATTGGAGTATAAACATCAATTCCAGGTTCCCGTAGCGCGAACCGAAATACAAATGATAACTCCAAGTTCCCAGAGCGTGAATTGGAGTATAAACATCAATTCCAAGTTCCCGGAGTGTGAACCGAAACGTACATGCTAACTCCAGATTCCCAAAGCGCGAGTTGGAGTATAAACATCAATTCCAGGTTCCCAGAGTGCGAACCGAAATATACATGCTGACTCCAAATTCCCAGAGTGTGAATTAGAGTACAAATACCAAGTCAAAGTTCCTAGAGTGCGAACTGTATTACAAACATCGATAACTCTCGAATTCCTAGTGTGCAAACCAGATTATCGATCACAGATTATCCTATGTCCCCGGAGTGTGGACATGTGCTCAAGATTTGCAATAGGTGCAATTGACCACCGAAATACAAGTATTGGTCCCCGAAGCTAGGGGCAAAAGCTTAAGTGTTGATCACTAACCGAAGCGATACAATGTCCAAAATTCAACTCATTCATCAATCACGACGTGTGATCAAGATTTTCAGACTTGGCAAATAAAACAGACTCAACTTGAAGGTAGAAACACCACAAGTACACTGGACTAAAAGTCGAGTACTACAAATACGTAAGCATAAAAGAAATGAGAGTTGAAGCAAAGAAACTAAATGTCATTTCAACTAACTATATGTGAATATTCATGTACAAGTTATTCCAAAAATTCCTACTAGCGGGGAGCCGAGCCTGCATCTATACATGGCCTATGAAAGAAAAATCAAAAGCAACTTCCTAACTGCCAAAAATGCGCCAGAGGGGGATTATCTACTTTTTCTTCTTCGGCTTCTTCTTCGAAGTGGAACTACTAGAACCGCTAACAGTCTTTCGCTTTGAGCCCCTTTGGCGGATCATCCTCTGACGAAGGCATGATATCGACATCTTCCTCCGAACCTGAACTTAAAGGAATATTCTCTTCGAGAGGAGTCGGAGGAGCCGGATCCACAGTCTGGGGCGGAATGGGCAAGCTGGTGTCAACAGGCGTGCCCCTAGAAGATATCACCGCGAGAGGAGTGGGCCAACTGCCGTCGTAACACCCTCAGAACTACCACCGTGTGCTGCCGCCTCCATCTCCGCGTTGATTTGAGCCAGTATCTCGGCTTCACGAGTGACACGGGCTTCACGATACGCAGTGGTGGACTATGACGAAGCAATGGAAGCAGGTGGGAACGCGCCAAGAACGAATGGCATGTCCACAAAAGGATCGCTGTGTTGGCCCAGGAGCTCATGCACCATCTGCTCGTCAAAAGAAATTGAGATCCCTTGTGTCATTTCAATCGGTGCGGCCGCAGTTGTAGTAACCGCCTCAGTAGTGATGGCCTTCTATCCTTGATGCAACTCTTGGATCGCAGGAGGCGCATCTGATGTAGCTTCAGTCACTGAGCAAAGAAAAAGAACAAGTTGTCAATACACGCTTCAAGAACAAGCCCTTCACTTCAAATGCACACAAGATTTGTATAGAGTACCTTCCTCAGTTCGGCTCGTGGCTGGCTGAACAACTTCTAAAGGATGTTCCCTTATGAGGGATAAGCGTGGCAGCTCAGGGTCATAGCCCGGAACCGGCTGCGGCTCAATCGCTGGCGTCGGCTCGGGTCCAGATGAAGTAATCATCCCAGAACTTGTAGCTGGGTGTGCGAGGCCAGAACCCTCACCAACTTCTAAGTGTTGGGTACCCAGTCTCTCTCTAGCATGAGAGATCATAAAATCATGGAGAACCTTCTTCTCATCATCATTCAAAATGCGGTTCTCCAATTCAAATTCATCGAGAGCACCACCCGACAGCATCGCCTTCTCTTCTTCGACTAACAAATACCAAGCATTGAATAGATGTGTCGAGTAATCATCAAGCCAAGCCAGATTCCTGTGTCTCAACACATTGGCGTTATAGGTGATGAGAAGCTCTTCTATCTCCATCTCGAGCTTGATCTCTACCTACCGAACTTTCTCATCGACTTCGGCTTCGATCTCGCGGACCTTTTCCACGGCCGCATCTCTTTCCCTCCGAAATTCCACCGCCTGATTGCACGCTTCCTGTGCGGAAACGTTAGCGGCGTCCCTCTCCTTCATGATTTCCGAAACTTTGGCCTTAAGCTCATTTTGCTCCTTCAAGGTCGTATCCCGATCGGCGGCTATGACAGTATTCCAGTGGCCCATGTCTTCCACCATGGCGTAATGCTCACGCTTCATCCTGTCCATTGCCACCTGAGCTTCATCAGCTTTCTTAAGAGCCTCAATTTTCGATTTGCGAGAAGACTCGACCTCACTGTCGAGCATCTGAATAATTCGGTCTTTTTGGCCAAGTTCTTTCTCTAGTTTCTCAATCATGGTCGCTCAGTCGAAGGCCACCTTAGATGCTTTCTTCGTGATTTTTGACCATTCCTGATACTGGAAAAATATATCGACGAGATAATCATGCATCATAGGTTCGACCGACGTTGGTATCCTTTTCAAACGCGGAGGGAAGACGAACCCATCGAAGCAAATGCCAGGAAAATCTTTCTTCAGTTGAGCAAGCCTCGCTGCTCCTTCCCCCGAAGGCTCGGTTAGTACTGCTCTGTTGTTGCGGGGGCCACCATCTCAGTCCTACGGTGAGTTTCAGACCTTGACGATTGGGAGGATGGCTTGTGTCGCGGAGCCTCGGAAGGTCGCGAGACGTGGGCAGGAGGTTGTGAAGAGACTCTGAAGGTGGCGTACGAGATCGAGACCGATGCCTATACTCTTTATCTCTGTCAAAGCGCTCATGACTCGAGTACCCCTGGTCATAGTCTCTGTCTCCTTCTCTTCTATTTGATTCATAATATGATGAAGACTTGCGTTTGCTGCGAAGACTGCCAAGCATCGAGCTTCGACCAGACATGGTATCAGCAAGTCAAAATGGAGACAAAAGTTAGTAATCTCTCACAGTGAGCGTACTACATTCAGAAAACGTGTAGTGCCGTGAAGTGTGAATGTGTGTGCAACCCGCCGACCAACCGGATGTGTCAACCGCACTAGTGGGCAGAGGCTCGCTTAAAACTAAGGCTTGTGAAAGTTCGTCTAATCCGACATCCTGCTGCAAGGACACATCGTTCGAAATTGGAAGATCAGTGAGCCCTTTATAGAGATTCTCAGTTCTTGGGGGAGACATCTCCAAAATTCTAATTCCAGAGGCGGGCTGGGACGTGACAACAGATTTCCATCTTCCCTTTTTAGATGGCTTATCGACGGCTGCCTTGCCTTTTCTCTGCTCTTCGATATCCTGGGCTACATCTACAGGTTCGCCCAACGGTTCCTCATCGGTGTCAGTTCCCTCGGAGTCAGCCTCCTCGATTATAAAAACTTAAGGCTTTCTTCATTTGGCACGTTCTTTTGAAGCAGTCCTTAAGGCACCGTTGAGCATTATACTTTGTCTTCGCTCGATCATCCCAAGAATCCCAAGATTCCTATCCGTCAAAAGCAATTCAATATTCCTTTCTTCGCTTGAGATTTCATGGAAAACCCAAACTATCTCCTTGAAACATTCACCTTCGGGTCGTTGGATTATGGTTGAAAAGAAAAGGAGATGTGAGTCTGAATTCATCCATATATGTTTTATCAACTTCTCGAAAAGATAGCAATACTCACGTCTAAATAGCCATTACCTAGCAAATCCTAGGGGGCACCTAACATAGAACCACTCTGTCTTAAAGTAGCTCAATCTAGTCCAAGCCCCTGTGACCACTTGGCAATTCCTTACCGCCTCCAGGAATGTGAAGGATGGACTATCTGTTCGACTTTTGAAGTTGAATAAATATTTGATCTCAATTGGGAGCGACGGTCAATAGAGATACTCCATAAATGCAATGAACAAGCTATTGAGTGAGGCATATCCGTTCGAATGTAGCTGAGAGGGGGCAATCCCCAGAAATGACAATACTTCTCTTATATACTGGTTAAATGGAAGGAGTGTCCCAGCTGCGCACGCATGACGATTGAATGCAGTGTATCCCTCCAGAAGATTGTGCGGTATGTTGCTTGGTCCTGGGAATAATACGTCGTCCATCGACAGGCCATGCCTTAAGCATATTCTTCCTAGCATTTCTTCCGAAATGTTGGACGAAACAGAGTCTGATGGGTTACTAATGAAGGATGCGTCAGGTAACTCGTCCGGAGCTGGACCGATAACTTCAACCTCAATCTTCGGTACTTCAAGCACGGGAGGGCCTGAACTCTGAGTTTCTTGCGGTTGCAAACTTGAAGTTTCCATAACTAGCTAACTCATGAGAAATTATCATTAGACGCTGAAGAGCCCATGTGTTCCCCATGTGTAAAGTGTATGAATGTGTCGTGTAGTGCTGTGCATTACTTGAGCAAATTCTACGGAATAAACTGAAATGTGTGAACGACAAAACTCTGAAAATCAGACCGGAAATGACCGTCATCGCTGACCATCACAACCATGCCATCCAGATGCTAACGATCGATTCAAGTTAAAGTTCGTTATATTTTTGTTAAGTTACGGTTCCATCGGCGAGCTTCGAAAGGTAGTTCAATGTGCAATTCTGCAGTCAAGTTCAATCATGCAAGGAAGAAACTCGTCGGAGTCAAGTGTTCGAGTATGCAAAAGTTCCCTAAGTACATTGAATTTTAGATTGAAATTGGTCGCCACAGTTCACATTCACATTTCAAATCGACCGCGTTCGAATCGATACATTCGTATTGATTAGGTTCGTATTGATGTGTTTCGTATCGATCAGTTTCGACTCGATACGCTTCGTATCGATCAGGTTCGAGCCGATACGATTCGTATCGATCGTGGGAATAAGAACTTCGTATCGACCATACGAGCCAAGTACTCGCATCGATCATTCTAGAATGACACGAGCTCCAAACATCTTCGTTCGATGCGAACCTCTTCGTCCCATTTAACTTTTCAATCAATACGGGCATCGATACGAAGTCAAATACTCTAGGTCGATTCGAACTCTCCTATTCCAGATCGACACAAAACAGAGGTAAAGTGATTCCTCCACACCTCCATCTTCTCCAAAGTGCCTCAGCTCCATGGCCACGCTCCATTCACAATCTTGCTCTCACTCGTCCAGATCTCAAATTCATCAAAACCGATCGTAAAAGCAAGAAGGATTGTTGAGATTTCGAGTTTCGCCGTTCTTAACATGATTCTCTATATTAATTACCTGATTTTTATGATTATGCTCAAAGGATCGAAGGTTTGGTTCGATTCGAAGGCAAGCGCAGTTCTTTCTCTCGGTCTATCTACCGATATGAAGTTAAAGACAGAAAGCAACAGTGAAAAGTAAAAAGTGAAAAAATGCCAAAGTCCAAGATATTTATATGGGCCTAAGGAGAGACTGGGCCGATTCGCCTCCTAATCAACATGACCGGTCGCAACCGGTCAGATAAAAGAACGATGCGAATGCTCTCTTCGAAACCATTGGACTTTGCCTTCATCGAGGCGAAATTACCACCAGGCTTCATCGATTCGAAGTATCTATTTTACAACCATCCACTCACAACAATGTAGGTCTATCGATACGAACATTGATTTCGTATCCTTCGAAGTTCATCGATATGAACGAATATTTCGTATCCATCGAAACTCATCAACGCGAAGCAAGGCCCACCAAAGTTCGTGACCATCGGTACGAACGACCATTTCGTATCCCTAAAGGTGGATTGCATCGATGTGAAAAATTGGTTTTCAACCTTTTACATCGATTCAGGAGAGGATCGATACAAGAGGGTAGTCCAAAACAACCATTAAGCGTTGTTTCAACTCGAATTTCAAATCGGTTCAGGGGAGAATCGATACGAAATTTGATAATAAACTAAACTGACAACGACCCGTGAACACGCAACGTTAACGAGAGTCAAGTTAACATATATGCATATATGTCGGACTAATATTCAATTTTCAACATTCACAAGGATCGAGTACTCATCTCATTACGATTACGGCGACAAACAGCTAATCACTATCACACAACGGTCAGTTACAGCAATACTGGGTGCAACTTTCAACGAAAAATATGATGATTGTTCAGAAAGAAACTGTAGCTTTTCAAAGCACGTCATGTTTCCATAAGACGTACTTTGGGGAGCAGATGTTATCCCGCCTTTTGGCAAGGCCGAGATACCAAGGAACTGATTGAAAACCAAGGATCACTCTTCCTAGATATCAAACATACACAGGTTTGCTATGGATATCGATGAATTCTTTTCGAGTCCAGATTGAGCTATAATTGATAAGGCACGACAGGCAAGGCCAAAAGAGCCAACGTTCCAAGTTTCAAGTCAATCCGAGTTTATATGCTCAAGTTATGATGGATTCAATCTAGAGGAAACGGCCCAGCCTTCGTATCCATCACTATGGTTGATTTCGTATCCACCAAGAGTGCGCTCAGTTCGTATGGATCATGTTCGCATCGATCAGTTAATAGCAGTTCGTATTGATCAGGTTGGCAGTGTTCGAATCCATCGAATTCGTATCGATGGACTTCGTATCCATCAATATGTAGTCTACTTCGTAACGATCGGCCAGTGTCTGCTTTGCATCCATCATAGAAGCCTCTCTTCGTATCCATCAGGCATCTGCTGTTCGTATCCATCAGGTCACCTTACTTCGTATCCATCAAAAGGATCAAGTTTGCATCGATTGGCCTCGTATCCATTGAGAAGCTACGTGGTTCGTATCCATTAAGGAAAGGCTTGTTCGTATCCATCGACCATCAGTAGTTCGTGTCCATCGATGACTGTTGTTCGAATCCATGAGTGAGGACTTATTCGAATCCATCAAATCAACAAACCTGGGTAATATGTCATCCCTTGATACGAACAAGGCGAGATATATGGAGTCGATACCGTCAACTCGGAGTAAAGACCGGATCGAGGCGAAGTATGCATGCCACATCATCACGAGACCACGTGAGGTGATCGAGTCGAAGGGATCGTTTCGAAGTGATGGATTCGAACCAAACAGCCACCGAAAAAGTCCATTTCGTATCGACTATTTCTCCTAATCCACTGATCCAAATACAATGAAATTTTCACAGGGGATTGCACACGAGACAAGGAACGTTCACACCAAATTTCAGCTCGATTGGACATTATCTAGATCGACACGAAACTTTCTGGAATTGGTCGTGTGGGTTCCCTCACTTGTCAGAGAGAATCTCCCGAAGTTTGAGCGAAGTCTCAGCCTCTTACGCCTATAAATAGAGCCCCAGAGCCTACAGAAGAGGGATCTTTGGACTCTCAAGCGCCCAGACTCTGCCGGATTGAGATCCACATCATTCTATTGCTGTTGATTTCGAATTTCCAAGTGTAACTTGCTGTTGATTGCTGTAAGCACTTGTAATCAATGAAAGAGAATCAATAAAGCTGTAAAAAAACTTCATAGTTGACGTAGGCAACACGCCGAACCACTCTACATCGCTTGTCTGCGCATTTACTTTCCTGTTGTTTGGAGTTTTTGTTAGATAATTCTCATTTTTAATTTATATTCTTCATTATTATCTCTTCAAAAACTTCCGAAGAGTGTTGTGACCAATTTTGGTGCAAACATAAAGTATTCGATTTGAAAATGAAATCTTATATATAATGGACTTGATATAAGTATGATATTAGAAAGTGATTTGAAAAGGTATTATGTGATATATATTTTCGAAGTAATGATATGGAAAGTGCCTTCTGCTTAATATCCGCTTTGTGGCCATATTGTGGATTCATTCTATCAATATTATTCTCTCTGATTATGGTCCGGATGTGATACTCGAGTATCCTACCATGTCGTATCCCGTGGTCATTTTTTGGGTAGCGTAATCCGCAAGGCAGAGATTTCTTAAAGGGTTTGGATGTTTCCTGGGGGATCTAGGCGTAACAATTGTTATGTATCCTGCGGTTAAAATTTTCTTGTGGTGGCGAAATCTGCAAGGCAGAGATTGCTTAAAGGGTATGGATGTTTCCTGGGGGATCCAGGTGTAACCGTTGTTATGTACCCGCGGTCCACAATTTTGGTTATCATGGCGAAATTCGCAAGGCAAAGATTTCTCCAAGGGTACGGATGTTTCCTGGGGGATCCAAGCGTAACCATTGTTATGTATCCTACGATCCAGATGATTTGTTTGGATTGTACTTTCCATATCGGTTTTGAAGGTTTTTCAAGTATTTTCACTGCGTGTTGAAACAAGTCTACTAAGTACTTGAAGAATTCTAGCTTTGCGCCTGATCAACACATGGCCAGAGTCTGCAAGAACGAGGATAAACTTGTTGAAACATCGAGTTATAGAAGTATTTTCGAAAGGAAAATTTGTTTCGATATAAAGGTATTTTATTATAATGGTATTTCCAATAAAGAAATTTTGTATTGGTTTAACTATTCGTGCCCGATACTATTCTTTTGAATCTACCTTATCTGCTCAGTTTATTTATTCACCTATTGTAACGGCCTGCCTTTCATACTACAGAAAGACGCATCATTAAGAAGAAAGAAAGGGATAGAAAAGGGAAAAGAAAGAAAAGAAAGGACCAAACAACATCAGAATCTCAAAGCGGAACGAATAAATTATATTAACCAAATAAAATATTACATAGTATCATATACATCAGAGTTATACAGCTAATACAAAACAAACTAGATAGTTATAACACCTATCTAGATATTACAACTCAAGTACATAACAGGAAACAGATACAACTCAAACACAGCGAACCACTATATATATATATATATATATATATATATATATATATATCTACACGCTAAAGCCACCTGCTCCATATCTCCTCCAAAACTCGTCAAAGCAAACCTGAGTCCCTCGACTACTCATACATAATATGAGTACCCAAGAGTTTAATAAAACAAAAAGTAAACAATCGGGTCAGACAAGGGTCTGGTGTGAGTAAACGGTTAAAAGATTGCTTAATTTAGAAAATCCTTTGAAAACAAAGGTATCACGTAAGGCCTCCCACAAATAAACATAGGTAAGTTTTTACCTTACGCTAACCAAAACATTTGATAGAAAATCCAGTGATATTATAATAGGGTCTAGGGTTTTCAAAATAAAATACAGAAATAGCTGGAATGCTTACATCTCTCGTTCAATATAGTTGGGCACAATCAAAACCGTACAGGCACTTATTGGATTTTGGATTCCATACAATGGCAGAGCTACCGGGGTACCGCCCGTAACAGTACGTGGCCTTGATCACCGTACCGAAGAGTACACCCGCTCCCCTGCAACACAAGACCGGAACCATCCCATACTGGACAGTCCCGAACAAGACCACCCCGGCAGTTCTCATGATCAACCGCCCACACAGCCGAAATAAAAAGGGTCCGCTAGACAGGGGTAAATCTCGACCTACTTGGACATGACCCACTTAGCCTTGCTGCACCTTCCTTGTTTTAGCCATTCCCGGTTGATGAGGCTTGAGGCTGCGACTACCTTTATAGGACACATTTATCTTAGAATTTTCATCGTCCACCTGACGATGTTCTGAAAGCATTTAATGCATACAAGTCCGTTCCGGGTTCGAACGAAACCGAAGGCACGATCTTGTTACACTCATTTTGGAATCACCCTCAGAGTTAACGACCATAGCCCTTGCACTCTGAATCACCATCCCGAACCTATAAGTACTACTTTCGTCAAACTCATCTCGGAATTACCCCTAAAGTTATACTGACGAATAGTTCTTACACCTCGTGTCTTCACTTGCACTCCCCTTGGATTCACGACCTAACGTTTAACTTGGATCGATGTGGTTTTCGGAATTCCAAAATTGGAAACCCGATCCCGGTCTCATCGAATCCAAACGCCATCTTAATGTCCAAGAGATTTAAGTTTAACAAATTAGTTCAATTTAAACATTGAATTCACACAGCATCATTCACAGATAAATATAACACATTTATCATCGATATATCAAATATCATATCACAGAATATCACAACATATCATCCAATAGATATCAACCAATTCAGATATTCCACAAACAATCATACACAAACAGGCATCATTAATTCCTTTATAATTAATTTAATCATCTTAAATTAAATTAATTGCTTGAGAATTGAACAACTAATCCTGCTTAAACAATCATTAATTAATTACAATTAATTAATTAATCACTCTTCATTAATTAATCTTCAAATAAAGATTTATTATCCTTTAATCATATTCTTAATTAATCAACTAGATTAATTGTTCTTTAATTACACTATGTAATCAGCTCTTAAATTAATTACACGGATTAATTTATCTTTAATCATTAATTAACCTTAATTAATTTCTAATTAATTAATTAATAATAATTAATTACATAAATCCTTAATTAATTTCATTAATTAATTATTACTTTATTTCTTACTTCATTGATTAATTATCTTATAATTAATCACATTTATTAATTAATTAAACAATTAATTATTCATTTATTACATAAATTAATGACCCTCTAATTACTTTATTAATCAATTGTTCTCATAATTATATTTAAAAATTAATTATAAACCTAATTACATTTATTAATCAAACCTGTTTAATCACAATCAGTAATTAACTTCCTTAATTACTTCACCAATTAAACCAACTCCCTGATTAATTACATTAATCAATTCTTTAATTACACTAAGTAATTGTCACTTAATTACTTCCCTTAAGTAATTATACCTCTTTAATTACTATCCATCAAGTATTTTCCTTAATTAATTACATTCAGTAACAAATCATTAATTACTTCCCTAAAGGATTTAAGTCAGATTTAAGATGATAATTCTGAGCATCAACATGATTATAACATCATTATATCCAACATGCAAGCATTGATATCATATTTAAAATATCAATCATTTCACAGATCAAACATATAAAGGATTAAAACTATTTTTATAAAAAGATTTACTCACCAGAGTTAAAAACAGAGAACACTTAATTACTGCATTTTTATTTCTGGACTTTGAATCTTGCTGTTGATTGAATCTTCATATTGAATTTGCTAAAAGTTGATTGCAGTAGATTTACCGGTGAGCTTGAAATCATGATTTCAGGTTGAATACTTTGAATTTGAAGTTTGTAAATAGCTTCAGATTTTCTGGTTTACAGCTTGAATTTTGTTTTCTTTTTGATTTCAGTTTGAATCTTCCTTCATTTGATTTCTTCTCTTTTTTTAGTTGAATACAATTAAAGAAGATCTTAGCTGAAGAAAATAAACAACAGATCTTTTACTTTTTAAACTTTAATTAAAAACAAAACTTTTCTTTTAAAAGATAGATTGCCACTTGTTTCATGAATAAACCATTTATTTACACATGTCAAACCCCTTTATTAATTTGTATACAAGCGTGTTTTCATAAATTTGTTATGTTGCCAAGTGTTTTTAAGAGGTGATTATTAAATTAATTACTTGTTTAAAATTGAATTAAACCTTAATTACCATATTAGTCTAATACTCATGTTATATATATAACTATGCAATGCATTTATATCTTTGTGTTTAATTCATAATTTTTTAAAACTCCATTTCTAAAGATAAGTTTCAATGAAAGAAAAATGAACATTTATTTAAACTTTCATTTTAAATGTTTAAACATAAATTTCTTTTACTAACATTGATATTATATATAAAATCTAAATTTATTTTCAAAAAACAATTTAAAAAAAACAATTTAAATCTTTATAATAATGTACTATTTCCAAGCTATTATTCTTTTAAAAATAAATTTTCCTTTAAGTGTTTTATAAATAAAATTAATTTTAAATAGCTTTTGAAAAGCATTTTTATTAAACCAAATCAAAAATCTTCCAAATCGCTATAAAAACTTATGTACATTATAAATTTGAAAACATATTTTCAGTTTAAGTTTAATCCATTATTTTCTGTTTACAATATATATATACAAATATATGTATACATTATAAATAGAACATTTTAAATATTAGCTTCAGAAATTATTTGAATTTTAAAACAGAACTCCAAATCACAATATATAAACATATATATTATAATTTGAAAATATTTTTAATAAATTTAAATTGAACTAGTTTCCTTTTACAATGTATACATATATACATTACAAATGGAATATTTTTATTAGCTTAAAAAGATTAATTATTATTAATTAGATATATATTATAATCCTTTGAAAAGAATAAACATTTCAAATTAAATTATCATTTTTATTGAGTTTTTGAAAAGATAATATTTGTTAAATTAGATTAATTATTAGTTTTCAATATATATAATATTTGGTTAACCTAGATTTTTAAATCAATATAACATATTTTAAAATAAATTATAAATGGAAATTATTAAATAAGTATTGCCCAAAATTTCGGGACATCACATTCCTCCCCCTTTAAAAGAATTTCGTCCCCGAAATTAAAAGCAAAGATAATTTAATAATTCCGTACATATTTTAATTTTATGATAGCAACAAATGCTATCAACCATAGTAGAAACCGTAACATCCAATTCAAATAATCAATTCTAACTATCCAGACAAAATTCTGGATAGAATTTTCTTGAGTTTCCTAGGTATAAACACCGGGTTACTCGCTCTATAGAATCTAAAACTAGCTGCTCTACTCAGATCTGGAACTCCTATATATCCAGATCTACAATCTAAACAGGATACCGGACCACAGACAAGCCCAATCTACTTCCAGATCTCCATGATCTGCTGGTTCTAAACCTGTGATAGATCAAACACTTATCCTTAAGAGAATACAGAAAGATTCCCATACACTCTTGAACTAGCTTCCCATCTTATCCGATCTTATTGCTCTTATGATCGGTGAAAACTTATCTAAAAATTAAATCTCCATCTTCGAATTCCGAATCTCTTCGTCTCTTGTCCATAACCTCTACTGATCCTTGACTGCCCTCAACCTTCCTGATCAACCAAACTTCACAGATGCTTCTCAAATCAAAGCTGGATCAAGAATGAGATGACCTCCTGATTCTACTCAACAAGATGATTCCCCAAAAATCCATCGAAATCCAAAACACTAATCTACCATACAAGCATCATGAACTTCAAACTAGCTTCTCCTATCCGGGAAACAAAACAGATGCTCCTGACATCTAAGCCTTCAGATCCCGAAAGAACTTCCTGAAGAAATCCTTAAATCCAAGAAAACACAATTTTTTTTTGATGAATCCGAGGTTGCTTCTATTCTAGGATAGCTGCCACCATGCTTCCGCTGCACAACTTTGATCCGAAGAAGATGAGAATGCTTTTGATGAACACAATTACAAACTTGATCAACTCATCTAGAAACATTGTCCATCAAATAAAAACTTAATGATCTATCCGATTTGATCACAAATACTACAACAGAAATCCATTCGGAAAACCAGATTCAATCAATGCTGATCGCTCACAAAATCCTCTCTCTTGGAATCTTCTCTCTACTAGTCCAAACCACCAGAAAATCCAAGAACCAAATAGAAACAGAACTCCATCTCCCGATACGGACAAACTCCTTTGACTTCCTCGAAGATATTCAGAAAGTCTCAAGCCACTCGATAGCTCCAACATTTAGAGATGTCACAAACTAAAGTAAAGATGACTAAAAGAACTTCTAGACCATCGCAAGTCACTTTTGCGATAATACCCAGTTCAGATTCCAAAGAAATCATTCTCTCTTACAGAACAAAACAGCTTAAGCCCTCCAAAAGAAGAAAATAATGGTCCACCTCAACCACAAACACCTTCCCTAGGTGAGCTTCCATATGAAGAAGACAAGCCTTCACCATTTTCCTGATCTACCGACAGAAGAATCTCAAAGACTTCTGAACCATCGAAGAAACGGACCACACAACTGCTTTTGAACTTCACCTCTAGGATATTGCTAAGCCAAAAGATCTTCCTAACAGCACATTCAACACCTCTAAGTTGCCCTTGCTACCACAGACCTCCTATCCAAAAGCTCCTTGAATCCCAAAACTATATCAACTAACTCCTCCAAAAAGAGGCTTCAAGATGAGCAGAAACCTCTCAAGAAACTCGGGCTTCAGACCAAGCACAAACACCTAGCTGAACTGAGTCTCCCACTCCAATAGGACTCCTTCCTATGGTTGCCAAAATACCATTACTTGCTTCATCTCTTCTAACTGATCCAAACTCTAGAGAATCCCCTCGCACGAGCGCATCCAAACTTATACTTCAAAGATAAACTCTGAACCTTTAAAAGATTTCCTTCAGAGACCGATGAAATCCATATACCCACCTGCCAAACTTACTCAAGATACTCAAAACTGTCCTGACAGATGCCCTTCTAACCTCAAATACTCGGACTTCTTCCATTGATAGTCGTGCTGTACACACCACTATCTCTCCTACTTCTAAAACTTATGTTGGCAAACCCGAATAGGTAACCCAACAAAATAGGTAGGAATAAACAGATATATATATATATATATATATATAATCGAAATTACAAATACGCTTTCTCAAGAAAGACACCACTCCAGAGCCTAGGTATTCGCTCAACCTAGCGCTCTGATACCAAAATGTAACGACCCGCCTTTCATACTACAGAAAGACGCATCATTAAGAAGAAAGAAAGTGATAGAAAAGAGAAAAGAAAGAAAAGAAAGGACCAAACAACATCAGAATCTCACAGCGGAACGAATAAATTATATTAACCAAATAAAAATATTACATAGTATCATATACATCAGAGTTATATAGCTAATACAAAACAAACTAGACAGTTATAACACCTATCTAGATATTACAATTCAAGTACATAACAGGAAACAGATACAACTCAAACACAGCGGAACCACTATATATATATATATATATATATATATATATATATATATATATATATATATATACACGCTGAAGCCACCTACTCCATATCTCCTTCAGAGCTCGTCAAAGCAAACCTGAGCCCCTCGACTACTCATACATAATATGAGTACCCAAGAGTTTATAAAACAGAAAATAAATACTCGGGTCAGACAGGGGTCTGGTGTGAGTAAACGGTTAAAAGATTGCTTAACTTAGAAAATCCTTTGAAAACAAAGGTATCACGTAAGACTTCCCACAAATAAACATGGGTAAGTTTTTACCTTACGCTAACCAAAACATTTGATAGAAAATGCTGTGATATTATAATAGGGTATAGGGTTTTCAAAATAAATACAGAAATAGCTGGAATGCTTATGTCCCACGTTCCAACATAGTTGGGCACAATCAAAACCATACAGGCACTTATTGGATTTTGGATTTCATACAATGGTAGGGCTACTGGGGTACCGCCCGTCACAATACGTGGCCTAGATCACCGTACCAAGGAGTACACCCGCTCCCCTGCAACACAAGACCGGAACCATCCCTTATTGTACAGTCCCGAACAAGACCACCCCGGCAGTTGTCATGATCAACCGCCCACACAGCCGAAATAAAAAGGGTCCTCTAGACAGGGGTAAATCTCATCCTACTTGGGCATGACCTACTTAGCCTTGCTGCACCTCCCCTGTTTTAGCCATTCCCGGTTGATGAGGCTTGAGGCTGCGATTACCTTTATAGGACACATTTATCTTAGAATTCTCATCGTCCACCTAACGATGTTCTGAAAGCATTCAATCCATACAAGTCCGTTCCGGGTTCGAACGAAACCGAATGCATTATCTCATTACACTCATTTTGGAATCACCCTCAGAGTTAAGGACCATAACCCTTACACTCTGAATCACCATCCCAAACCTGTAAGTACTACTTTCGTCATCTCGGAATCACCCCCAGAGTTATACTGACGAATAGTTCTTACACCTCGAGTCTTCACTTGCACTCCCTTTGGGTTCACGACCTAACGTTTAACTTGGATCGATGAGGTTTTCGGAATTCCAAATTTGGAAACCCGATCCCGGTCTCATCGAATCCAAACACCATCTTAATGTCCAAGTGATTTAAGTTTAACAAATTAGTTCATTTTAAACATTGAATTCACATAGCATCATTCACAGATAAATATCACACATTTATCATTGATATATCAAATATCATATCATAAAATATCACAACATATCATCCAATAAGCATCAACCAATTCAGATATTCCACAAACAATCATACACAAACAGGCATCATTAATTCCTTTATAATTAATTTAATCATCTTAAATTAAATTAATTACTTGAGAATTGAACAACTAATCCTGCTTAAACAATCATTAATTAATTACAATTAATTAATTAATCACTCTTTATTAATTAATCTTCAAATAAAGATTAATTATCCTTTAATCATATTCTTAATTAATCAACTAGATTAATTATTCTTTAATTACACTATATAATTAGCCCTTAAATTAATTACACGGATTAATTTATCTTTAATCATTAATTAATCTTAATTAATTTCTAATTAATTAATTACATAAATCCTTAATTAATTTCATTAATTAATTATTACTTTATTTCTTACTTCATTGATTAATTATCTTACAATTAATCACATTTATTAATTAATTAAACAATTAATTATTCATTTATTACATAAATTAATGACCCTCTAGTTACTTTGTTAATCAATTGTTCTCATAATTATATTTAAAAATTAATTATAAACTTAAATACATTTATTAATCAAACCTGATTAATCACAATCAGTAATTAACTTCCTTAATTACTTCACCAATTAAACCAACTCCTTGATTAATTACATTAATCAATTCTTTAATTACACTGAGTAATTATCACTTAATTACTTCCCTTAAGTAATTATACCTCTTTAATTACTATCCATCAAGTAATTTCCTTAATTAATTACATTCAGTAATAATTCATTAATTACTTCCCTAAGTAATTACACATCTTTAATTACATTAAGTAATTATACTTAATCCCATCATTAAGTAATTCTTTTTAATTAATTAAACTTAATTAATTAACTAAAAATTAACCCTAATAACTTAATTAATTACTCTGAGTAATTAATTGCTTTAATTACTTCATTAAGTAATTATGTTTAAATAATTCTTCTTAATCATTAAGTAATTAACTACTTCATTACTTATTAACTAATTATTTCTTAATTAATTAATCTTGATAAATAAATTTTTAATTAAGTAATTAATTACGCTTAATTAATTACTTAACTAATTTACCTTAGTTTAATTACTTACATTAACCACTTTAAGTTAATTAAGTAATTTACTTCAATTACCTTTATAATCAAAAGCTTGATTAATATAAACCATAATTTCATTAACCTTTATAAATCATTTTAAAAATTAAATATTTACATTTAAAAACTTGTATTTGGTTTACATAAAAACATCATCTTTTAATTTATCATTATTAAATACCTTACCTTAATCACATTCAAATTACTTCCAATACATTTTTATTTGAAAACATTATTTTATCATTTAATAAAGCAAAAATGAAACAAACTATTTTTAAAACAAAGTTTACATTTTAAAAATCCAATCTCTAAAAACTAAAATTCTTTTAAAGTCAAACATTCATTCCTTATAAAACTAATTTAAACACTTTGTTTATACATCAATTTGCTTTCAATTTGAAACTTCATTTTATAAAGTATAAAAGTCCGGTTAATACTAAACTAAATAAAAACAAACTATTTTAAAAACAAATTTAACTTAACTTGTTAAAACACAAAGTTTTAAATTAAAATATTTGAAACATATTAAAACTATTTGAAAACCTTATTTAAAAACTTAGTTTTGCTTTGAATTTCAGAAAAATTCAATTTGCAGTTAAAAATTAAACAGGAATAAAATCCTGGAAACCCAATTCTCATGACCAAACTCAAGCGACACTCCCTCCTTCAAACTTCGAGTCACACGCGATCGAACACGAGATCCACTTCGAGAATGCAATGAAAAACCCTTCGGCTAATTCTTCTTTCACTAATCAAATCCCCAGATGCACACTTTCGACCTCGTGCATGTGCACGCCAGTCTTGGTTGGCGGCGATCATTGCCGCAGCACTCCCCAAGTCGTCTCTGACCTCTTCAACTACTTCGTCCCCTTGAATTAACAAAAACTCCACTGATTCGAAAAAGTGAGCTTCAGCACCTTCAACCGAAAAGAACACGACCAAAGAAAATCGCCGCCAATGGCGAAACCTAACACCGGAGTGCTTGCCACTTCCTCCACGCACACGCCTCGATCCACATGAGCCTTTCCCCCACACGCGATCAATAACGACGATGCATTGCTCTCAAATCCGATCCAGACAAGAGCCAACACCAAAACCCTACTATGTCGTGCCCCGATTGCCACGACCATCATAAAAATCTTCCATTATTTTTCCCGCATCACCCAGAACCAAGACCACCTCCATGCCGAAGCTCGGCCTCCAACTTAACTCCAATCAACAGAAATCGACCAAAAACCCAAATTCAAGAAACCCTCCATTTCTCTTCCTACACCAATTTAAAAATTACAAAATTTAAATTAAAGTTCATATTTTGATAGTACGATTCAGATTATTAAAGTGAATTCAAAATTCATCAAACTTGATTTTTACTCATTTTTGAATATCAACTGTATTTTCATATTTTACTGAGTAATATTCAAATATACTTACTTGTAATAAATTTTAAAAACAAGAAAATCATGTTAATAACATCTTTACTCCAAAAATCAATGTTTAATTGTGATTATATAGGGAGATTTGAGTTATTTAGGTTGATCTTGCAATAGATTTTACAGAGAACACCAAAATATTCATATGTAGGTATGTATTCAAGATTGTACAGTGTAAGTCAGATTTAAGATGATAATTCTGAGCATCAACATGATTATAACATCATTATATCCAACATGCAAGCATTGATATCATATTTAAAATATCAATCATTTCACAGATCAAACATATAAAGGATTAAAACTGTTTCTAAAAAAAGATTTACTCACTAGAGTTAAAAACAGAGAACACTTAATTACTGCATTTTTATTTCTGGACTTTGAATTTTGCTGTTGATCGAATCTTCATATTGAATTTGCTAAACGTTGATTGCAGTAGATTTACAGGTGAGCTTGAAATCATGATTTCAGGTTGAATACTTTGAATTTGAAGTTTGTAAATAGCTTCAGATTTTCTGGTTTACAGTTTGAATTTTGTTTTCTTTTTGATTTCAGTTTGAATCTTCTCGCATTTGATTTCTTCTCTTTTTTTTAGTTGAAGACAATTAAAGAAGATCTTAGCTGAAGAAAATAAACAATAGATCTTTTAATTTTTAAACTTTAATTAAAAACAAAAATTTTCTTTTAAAAGATAGATTGCCACTTGTTTCATGAATAAACCATTTATTTACACATGTCAAACCCCTTTATTAATTTGTATACAAGTGTGTTTTCATAAATTTGTTATGTTGCCAAGTGTTTTTAAGAGGTGATTATTACATTAATTACTTGTTTAAAAATGAATTAAACCTTAATTACCATATTAGTCTAATACTCATGTTATATATATAACTATGCAATGTATTTATATCTTTGTGTTTAATTTATAATTATTTAAAACTCCATTTCTAAAGATAAGTTTCAAAGAAAGAAAAATGAACATTTATTTAAACTTTTATTTTAAAAGTTTAAACATAAATTTCTATAACTAACATTGATATAATATATAAAATCTAAATTTATTTTCAAAAATCAACTTAAAAAAACAATTTAAATCTTTATAATAATGTACTATTTCCAAGCTATTATTATTTTAAAAATTAATTTTCCTTTAAGTGTTTTATAATAAAATTAATTTTAAATAGCTTTAGAAAAGCATTTTTATTAAACCAAATCAAAAATCTTCCAAATCACTATAAAAACTTATGTACATTATAAATTTGAAAACATATTTTCTGTTTAAGTTTAATCCATCATTTTCTATTTACAATATATATATACACAAATATATTTATACATTATAAATAGAACATTTTAAATATTAGCTTTAGAAATTATTTGAATTTTAAAACAGAACTCCAAATCACAATATATAAACATATATATATTATAATTTGAAAATATTTTTATTAAATTTAAATTGAACCAATTTCCTTTTATAATGTATAAATATATACGTTACAAATGGAATATTTTTATTAACTTAAAAAGATTAATTATTATTAATTAGATATATATTATAATCCTTTGAAAAGAATAAACATTTCAAATTAAATTATCATTATTATTGAGTTTTTGAAAAGATAATATTTGTTAAATTAGATTTATTAGTTTTGAATATATAATATTTGGTTAACTTAGATTTTTAAATCAATATAACATATTTTAAAATAAATTATAAATGGAAATTATTAAATAAGTATTCCCCAAAATTCCGGGACATCACACCTATATTCTATTTTTCCGAATCTACCTTCTTTTCCTTATTGACTATATCCTTTTTAGATATTGTTTATTTATATACTACATTGTTTAATAGAAAATTTTAGTGTTATAAATATTTTAGAAGTTATTAATTAAATAAAACATATTTAAAGTAAATGATTATTGATTTATGAATAATATTTGAAAAGTATCTTGAGATAAAATTTATAAACTGATGAATTATGGATTAATGTTTTCAATAGCTTCTTTGTAAATATAAGTAATGATGTAAATAATTGTTTTCAAATAGTTTTCATATATTCATAAAGGTGTTATTTAAACATATAAATGATATTTGTAGAGGAAGCAGGAAATTTTGCAAATGGGTTTTGAAAAGTATGAATATTTCAGGTAAAATTTATATGGTTTCAAATTAATTGTTAATTTTAACTTTTAGTCTACTTTTATTTCTGGTTGTTCTATTCTCCTACCTCCATCCTTTTCGGGGACGAAAAGTTTTGAGTGGGGGAGAGTGTAACGACCCGTATTTTTCGAAAAGAAGAAAATTCAAATTTTAGAATTTAATACAGTAAGAAATTAAAAAATTATGATTTTAAATAAAATTTACTTTGAATTATAACATCTGATTTTGATTTAATAAAGTGACAACTATTTTATGTGATTTCAAACGTATGGTTTAATAAAAGTTTAATTGGATAGATTTAATATTATGTAAAGCATGAAGTCAATTTATAATTAAGTAGAATTGGGTTTTAATTGTAAATTAACTTCTAATGTATTTGTAAACAATAAATGTATAATTATGTATTCAAACTTATTTAAATTTTAGTCTTGATTTTCGCTCATCTTACATATAAACCTATTGGAATTAATTTGTTAGTAAAGTTTAGTATAATTGGATTTTACATAAAAGGAAAGAAATATAAATTTTAATTTAATAAGATTTAATTAGTTAAACGATTCAGGAATTGAGAAGATAAAGTTGAATTAATTGAAATTGTATTTAATTAAGAACTCTACTAAATTTAATCGAATTTAAACTATTGAAGTTTGGTGAAATTATCAATAATAATAAAATATAAATATAAATTTTGTTGTTTGTATGTCATTGATACTATTTAAGCAAGTTAATTTATAACTGTTATATGTAAACAACAAGTCTATAAATGTATTTAAGTTACTGTAAAAAGAATCCAATTGTTTTAGTTATCTTATGTGTAAACAACAATTCTATAAATGTGTTTAAGTTACTGTAAAAAGATTTCAATTGTTTTAATTATCTATCCATTAATTATGTTCCGTTTTAAATTCTAATGTTGAAATTTATTGCCGTTAATTTAACTTGAAATCTTTGAATAAAAGGGAAAGAGAATTTAAATGAAACTAATGATGTTTAATGAAAGAAATGTACGTTTGTTAGGATCCGCTTTAAAGTGTAATTTTGAAATTAATTATAATTATGTCGATTTGGAATCTTTCAATATTAAAAAGGCAAAAAATGAAATACATTAATTGTAATTAATGGATTTAACGAAAGAAACATACGTTATTGTTAAAATAAAAAGGATGTTTTAATGAAAACAAAATGAATGTTATTGTTTTTAAAGTAAGCGTAATTTTATAAAAGAGAAAAACTGAATATTGAAGCAACATTTTACGGTCGTTAAATAGTAGTCTTTGATAGTATAGAGGTATAATGCTAATTGTAAAATGTAGAATAAATTAAATATTTTATGTTCACGATTGTGCACTGAGAAAAACGTCGACTTTGATTTGAATTTGAAATCATGGTTCATCTTTTATTTTATGTAGCGGTGGTCTCCGTTACCTTGGTTGGTGTGTTTAATTTTTTTTGTATGTTAATAAAATTTTAAATTGGCGTAAATTTGAGTTGATTTGGGATTAACAAAGTTAATTGAATTGAAATATATTTCTTAGATTAATGTGGCATTATATTCATTTTGAAGTATGAAAGGTGATGTTCACCACAAATTCATATTCATGCACATTTCATATTCTATTGCTTTTTTCTAACTACTATCCCATTCATTTTTTTTTGCCTTGTTCACTTTCACATTTCAAATATTCAAAAAAAAACTTCTCTCTTTATTTCATAAAACTTTCATTTATTCTCTGTATATTCATTTTTCATTCTTATTATTAGATATACATTCTCTCACCTACTTTTATTAGGCCTAATTCTTATATACCTCTTGTATTTGCATCTAAGCATTTATTATCGCATGTTACAACTTTTAGTATTCATTCTTTTTCATAACTTCTGCCTGCATTAATTCATCTATTAACAATTCATATTTAATGCACATACATCATTCATGCTAGCATGTTCTGTTTATATTTATTAAACACATCGTTTCTTTGAAAAGCTTACTGTATTTTTATATTCTTTTGTCACCTCCTCCTTTCAAAAACTATGTCGCTCCTCCAAATTTATTTCTTCTCATTCTCATTATTTTGTCTCTTTCTTCCAACATTTATACCTTTTGCATGCTTTAAACAAAAAGAATACACACGAGTGCCTAATTTAGTGTTTTTACAATCCTTCTCCTAGGAATTTGGTAGTATGAGCCAATAAATGTTTTATTTTATATATTTTCTTATTAAATTTGTGTATATATATACTATTTTATTAATATTTCATATAACTTGAATTTGAGTTTGGAATCATCTTTTATTTTGTGTAACGTTTCATTGTTATATTCAAATTTATTTATTATATGTTAATTTGTTTAAAACGGGTGTATAAAAAGTTTATTTGGTGCTATTATATTTAATTGAGTAGAACATGCAATTAATTAAATCCTAAGTGGCCCCTTCATTTCCTTATTATTCAATACACCTGCCACTATTTTCACATTTTGGTTTTATTGCTTTCTTTTATTAAATACATGCCTCTTTTGGTTTTCCACTAGAGAACAAAACCAAAGTACGTACAGATTGTTTCTCATTATTGTATCTGAAACTTTCTGCTCGCACTTTCACCTTCTTCCTCATAAATACAGAAACTTCAAAATTCCAAAATCCACAAATCCACAAATTCCCAAACTTCAAACTCCATCCCTTCTCTCTTCAAACGCCAAACTGCATCACTCCTCTCTTGCTTCATCTAACTAAAAAAACTCAGTTTGTTCGACTTGCGTTGTCGTGATTTGCTTTGCTATTGGATTGTTGCTGTGGATAGGATTGGTTAGCTTGTCGTGTTTGGATTTCATCTAGAATATATCAATTTGTGTTGTCAAAAACTCTCTAACCTCAAAAGGTGAGCAATCACTCACGATTAACATTTTCATTGTTAGGTAAATAACATTGATTGAAATGTTTGCTTTAAATATGAATATGTGATATATGTTGTTATGTTCCCTTGAACTTGTGTTATAACATTCACATGTTGTTTTATATGTCATAGTATATTATGTTGATTCGATTGATTTCCACGCATGTGTGTTAAATATGTCACATATGAGATGTAAAAAAAATGCGTTATGTTAGAAATTTTTATATGCCTTGTATTGAAACACGTCACATATGCTTTGTTAAAAAAATGAGTTAGTTAATAAAATCATATATTATACATACTATGTTAATAATATGTCACCTATGCTATGTGTAAATAATGTGTTATGTTTGGAAAAAATGAGATGCCATGTTATTTCACCGTGCAAGTTCCTTGTATATATGTTGTGTTATAAGTTTATATGTTATGTTAGTGTATGACATGTCAGAATTTGAAATATTCACTTATGTTGTTTGCGATATGTGACACATTTGATATGTTAGTTATGCATGTGTATATATTAAGTTGTTAATTATGCACGCATGTTGATGAGTGGCATGTTATGTTATATATGTTATTATTTTTCTCACACTTCAAGTTCTCTTTAACAAAATCAGTTTGGATTGAAATGATGTATACCCGATATAAAACAACTTTGGGTTTAAATAAATTGATTTAGAAATAAAATTAGAATATTGTAAGTTTGAATTTATGTTTGAACTTAAATTATGAAATTGAAATTTAATCCATTTTTTATTGGATTTAAACTTGTTTGATTTATAACTTAATAGCTTTAAGAGAGAAATTGAAATCTGAAGTTAGATTTAATAATAAGTCGATTGGAAATGAACATAAAGTCGGTATTTGAACCGAACCGATTTATAGTGTGAAAGATGATGTTTATTTAAACCTAAGTATTTCACTTATTGAGTTATCTGTACATTTCACTTGAGTTTACCTACTTACATAAAAATGTTAATCCTGACTCGAGTGTTTTTGTTTTACTTTACGCTCGGGGCAGACCGAGTATTTCAGTTTAGCGAAGACACTTATTTCTGAAGACGAAGACGGAGTCGAGGACCGTATCTACTATTATTATAGCACTTGTTTATTCTGCCTGAAAAAGTGTAAATTTTGATTTTGTTGAAAATAGTTTCATGAACTATTTATGTATTTATTTTTTGTATTATATTTCATCCTTCCGCTGCGAGATTATGTGTTTTATTTTTCCTCCTTTTCTTTTATTTTCTTATTTACCTCATTAACAATCCTCCCTTTTGAATGGTTTGAATTAGACATGTGTAATTTATTGTCGATTTGAACCGTCCAAAAAGGTCGGTCGTTACAAGTTGTATTTGGAAAATAATAGGCTACATCCCCGTATTTGAACTCCGCCAGGCAAGGCCGTTATTTTTTTTTGTTCATACTGCAATAACTTTGTCATACTAACTCAAAATCGGACGAAATTATGACCGATGAACTTCCACCTAAATTACAGACAATATAGAACACTGGGATACTTCAGCTTATGAACGTATACCGTAGTTCTCCATGGTGATTAACAGTTATACTTGGAAAATAACAAGCTATATCCCCACTTCAACACTCACTGTAGTTCTCCATGATGACTAATAATTGTATTTATAAAATAAAAGGCTACATCCTTGTATTTGAACTTCGCCAAGAAGCCTTTTTTTTCCTTTAGACTGCAATAACTTCTTCATACTAACTCGGACCAGTCAAAACTTCGACCGATGAACTCCAATCTAAATTACGGATAATATGGTACACTTAGATACTTCATTTAGTGAACGTATACTGTAGTTTTCCATGGTTACTAACAGTTTCACTTAGAAATAACAGGCTACATCCCTGTATTTGAACTCCGTCTAGGCAGAAGCCGCTTGTTTTTGGTTCATACCGCAATAAACTTTTTCATACTAACTCGAAATCGAATGAAAATACGACCAATGAACTCCCACCTAAATTAAGGACAATATAGAACACTTGGATACTTCAACTTTTGAACGTATACCATAGTTCTCCATGGTGATTAACAGTTGTACTTAAAAAATAACTGGCTAAATCCTTATATTTGAACTCCACCTAGGCAGAAGCCACTATTTTTTCTTCGGACTGCAACAACTTCTTCATACTAACTCGGAATTAGGAAAAATTTAGACCGATGAACTCCCATCTAAATTACAGACAATATGACATACTTGGATACTTCATCTAGTGAACATATACTGTAGTTCTCCATGGTGACTAACAGTTGTACTTAGAAAATAATAGGTTACATCCCTTATTTGAACTCCGCGTAGGTAGAAGCGGCTATTTTTTTATTCATACGCAATAACTTCTTCATACTAACTCGGAATCAGACGAAATTACGACCGATGAACTCCCACCTTAATTACGGACAATATAGAACACTCAAATACTATTGTTTTCCATGGTAATTAACAATTGTACTTAGAAAATAACAGGCTATATCCCCACTTCAACGCTCACTGTATTTCTCCATAGTGACTAATAGTTGTACTTAGAAAATAACAGCTACATCCTCATATTTGAACTCTGCCTAAGCAGAAACCGTTGTTTTTTTCCAGACTGCAATAACTTTTTCATATTAACTCGAAATCAGATAAAATTTCAATTGATGAACTCCCATCTAAATAACAGACAATATGGTACACTCGGATACTTCATCTTGTGAATGCATATAGTAGTTATCCATGGTGACTAATAGGTATACTTAGAAAATAATAGGCTACGTCTCTGTATTTGAACTCCGCCTAGGTAGAAGCCGCTATTTTATTTGTTCATACTGCAATAACTTTTTCATACTAACTCAGAATCAGACGAAAATTCGACCGATGAACTGCCACCTAAATTACAGACAATATGGTACACTCGGATACTTCATCTTGTGAACGCACGATGTAATTCTCCATGGTGACTAACAGTTGTACTTAAAAAATAAGAGGCTAATCCCCACTTCAACGCTCACTGTAGTTCTCCATGGTGACTAATTGTTGTACTTAAAAAATAACATGCCACATCCTCATATTTGAACTCCGCCTAGGCACAAGCCGTTATTTTTTTCCTTCGAACTGTAATAACTTCTTCATACTAATTTGGAAGGAGGAAAAACTTTAACCGATGAACTCCCACCTAAATTATGGACAATATAGTACACTCGGATACTTCATCTAGTGAACGCACGCTGTATTTTCCCATGGTGACTAACAGTTGGACATAGAAATAAGATGCTACCACATCCCCATATTTGAACTCCGCCTAGTGCTGAAGCCACAATTTTTTTCAGACTGTAATAACTTCTTCATGCTAATTCAAAATCCGACGAGACTCCGATTGGTTAACTCCCACCTAAATTATGGACAATATGGAGCACTCGGATACTTTATCTTGTGAACGAACACTATTGTTCTCCATAGGGACTGACAGTTGTACTTAAAAAATAATAGGCTACCACATCCCCATATTTGAACTCCGCCTAGTGCAGAAACCGCTATTTTTTTATTCAGACTGCAATAACTTCTTCATACTAACTCGAAATTAGGCTATACTTTGACCGATGAACTCACACCTTAATTACGAACAATATGGTACGCTCGGACACTTTATCTTATGAACACACACTGTAGTTCTCCATAGTAACTAACAGTTGTACTTAGAAAATAACAGGCTATATCCTCGCGTCAATGCTCAGTATAGTTCTCCGTGATGACTAATGATTATACTTAGAAAACAGCAGGCTATGTCATCATATTTGAACTTCGCCTAGGCAGAAGTCGCTTTTTTTCTTCGGACTGCAATATCTTCTTCATAGTAACTCGGAATCATGTAAAACTTTGGCCGATGAACTCCCACCTAAATTACGGACAATATGGTACACTTGGATACTTCATCTTGTGAATGCACACTGCAGTTACCATTGGGGACTGACAATTCACTTAGAAAATAAGATCCTACCGCATCCCCATGTTTGAACTTCGTTTAGTGCAGAAGTCGCTATTTTTTTGTTCAGACCGCAATAACTTCTTCGTACTAATTTGGAATCCGGCAGACTTCAACCAATTAATTCCCACCTAAATTATGGACAATATGAAACACTCGAATACTTCATCTTCTGAATGCACACTATAGTTCTCCAAGGGGACTGACAGTTGTACTTAGAAAATAATAGGCTACCACATCCCTATACTTGAAATCCGCCTAGTGTAGAAGCCGCTATTTTTTTGTTCAAACTGCAATAAATTCTTCATATAAACTCAGAATTAGGCGATACTTCGATCGATGAACTTCCGCCTAAATTACCGATAACATGGTATACTCGGATACTTCATCTTGTGAACGCATACTATAGTTCTCCATGGTAACTAACAATTGTACTTAGAAAATAACAGGCTATATCCCCATTTCAATGCTCACTGTAGTTCTCCACGCCGACTAATGGTTGTACTTAGAAAATAACAGGTTACAACCTCATATTTGAACTTCACCTAGGCAGAAGTCGCTATTTTTTTCTTCAGACTGCAATAACTTCTTCATACTAACTCGGAATCGGGTAAAACTTCGACCGATAGACCCTCACCTAAATCACCGATAATATGGTGCACTCGAATTCATCTTGTGATCACACACTATAGTTCTCCATGGGGACTAACAGTTTACTTAGAAAATAAGATGCTACTACATCTCTATATTTAAACTCCGCCTAGTGTAGAAGCCGCTATTTTTTTGTTCAGACTATAATAACTTCTTCATACTAATTCGGAATCCGGCGAGACTTCGACCGATTAACTCTCACCTAAATTACGGATAATATGAACACTCTGGTACTTCATCTTGTGAACGCGCATTGTAGTTCTCCATGGTTACTGACAATTGCACTTAGAAAATAATGGGCTACTGCATCCCCATATTTGAACTCCGCCTAGTGCAGAAGCCGCTATTTTTTTTGTTTAGACTGCAATAACTTCTCATACTGAATTAGAATCAGGTAAAACTTCGACCGATGAACTCTCAGCTAAAATATAGATAATACAGTATACTCGGATACTTCATCTTATGAATGCACACTGTAGCTCTCTATGGTGACTAACAGTTGTACTTAGAAAATAACAGGCTATATGCCTATATTTGAACACTGTTTCTCTATGAGATATAAAAGGGCATATTTGGAATTACAAATTGACGCCGAGTAAATCTATTCAATGATTTTTTTTATTAGTAGTGAAGATTAGTAATCATTAATAAAAACGATTTTGTTATTTTAATTTAATTGTGTTTCTATTTTGTCTTTAAAACTTCAGTATATATATATATGTGTGTGTGTGTGTGTGTGTGTGTGTTATGATTTTAATCTATTTATATACATATATAAACATCGTAATCTTAATCTTAATTTATTATATTTTATTTGTTACAAAATGCACATCCATATTAGGGATATCATAAATGTTATACACTAACCAAGAACATATATATGAATATCAATATAAAATATGCGTATAACCATTATGATTTATGGTTATAAATGGAGAAAACAATATCAAGAATATCTCTTTAATAAATTTCATGGTTTTATAAAGATAAATGATTGTATATGTAACAATTTTTTTTTTTTTGAAAATAATGATTATTTTATTTGGCTATAAAGTGTGTGTGTGTGTGTGTGTGTATAATTGGCGAAATATATATATGTATGTATGTATGTATTATGTTTATAATATATATATGCGTGTGTGTATGTTGACATATATGTGTACATATAATTTTAAATTTAAACTTAAATTTGACTAATGTAAATATATCATCATATATCAAAATAGGTTTTTTAAACCGAAAAGGAAATATAATATATGTATATATAATATTTTTTAAATTAGAAAAGAAAATACATACATACATACATGTATAATTAGCTTAGAATCTGAGAAAAAATATTATTATTTTTGTTTGACACCAGAGAAGATAAAAACGTTCTTTTTTAAAATCAAAAAACAATATGATAATAATTTTTTGATATACATACATATCTACACTCACACATACACATACACATACACATACACATACACATACACATACACATACACATACACATACACATACATATGCCATAAGCAAAACCTATAAGAAAATTTAAAATATACAAATATTATTATATGTATAATTATGTATATATTAATAGTCATTAATTTATTTTCAAAAATATTTTCTTTGGCTCAAAAGGAAATATGATATACGTATACATGTATTTATAATATTTAAAAAAGGAATGTGTATCTTAGATCTACCAGTTGTTAGCATGTTGGTTGCTAGCTAATCCTCATCAAATCAATGTTCATCTCCTTTAACTTTGTTTGCAAATCCTTGCTTCAAGGCTTCAACTAATTCTAATGGACGCTAGGATTGTTTTCACTTGTTTTTTTTGAATGGAAGAAGTTTGAGTTATTTATAGCTAGTAGAAAATATTGCATCTTCACCTCTCTCTCTCTCTTTTAAATCTAGATTTAATCTGGATCCAAAGACCAAGTCAAAACTCCCGCTTTTCTCCTTTGTTTGGTTGGCCTCTTTATCATGGACTTCCATGATGTTGGACCTAATTAATATATCATATATTAATGGATTAATTAAGCCTATATATTTAATACAACTAATACATAACAATTATATTTTTTTTAAATTAAATTGACTATTAATTATGATGATACCAACCTTCTATATCGAATGAGATGAATCCTTTTATGTAGTGTTTTACTTCAAGTAGTTCAGTTTGTACTCAATTATGGTTGTAACATGACCATTATGTCATATCATTGACCATAGTCAAAGTATAATCTAACTACTTAATACTATCAAGTCTGAAGACTACTACACATAGTTACATGAGATCCTATATTTTGACTTAGTTATATTAATTCATAGAAGACTCAGAGTCATTATGTGATTGTTCCAAACAACCACAAGTACTTAATAACCTGGTGTCCCTAACTATCATGAGTAACTCACCATCCATTGTATGTAGATTATTACATGCACTAGTCTTAATGTATATGTCAATATCTTTTTCCTCGATACATTCTGATTAAGAATACTTAAGAATAAGATTTTGGGTGTTCGATTCAAGACTCATGGTTACGAACACATTTGCAACTATAATTGATAAAATAATTTCCCAAGAATAATATACTTATGTATGTTTAATTTATTTATATCGTTACTTATACATAGTAAAACGCATATAACAGAAAAAAACTAAAACATAGTTTATTTCAAACAAAATTTATTTACAAGAATTAAGTAATATGGTAAATTACATAATTGCCATTAGGGCACACCCTCAACTCTATCATCTGATGATTGACGCTATTAACTTAAAGGGTAGATATGAATGCTCGTAAAGAAGAGGCTATTACGTGACTTCGTGACTTCAACCCATGTCAGCAGTGAGGGAAGGGGGTTGTGCCCTTCTTACACTACCACTATTAATCGAATTTACCATGTAAATTGTGTTAACGTTTGAAAATACATTTTAGTAAAACATATTGTTACCGAGAAAGCACATTCATATATGGCAGGAATTAATCGCCATATATATATATATTTTACATATAGTAGGCCTGAAGAAGAGTAACAAAATTCTTTATTATCATGCAACTTCATGCATTTGTAAACATTTTTATTTTTCAAAAACATGTAACTTGGTGCTAAATACATATTCACTTTTTTTCCTTTCTGAAAAAATATTCTGAAAACCATTTATCCAAAAACAAAATAACTTTTTTATTTTTTGAAAACATTCATGGGGATAGACATTAAACACTCCTTGTGTATATACACCTCGGTAGAAGGAGTAAACAATATTTTGGGAATACAAATGTCCATTGAGTATAAACATATATCCAATTTGATTCTAAAAGCCAAATGTTACAGTTATAAGTCGATCCAATAGAAGGAGCATTTGCTGAAAAACTAATTAGAAAACCAAATAATCATACAAGTTCATACGAAATCCATAATTGAAAATATCGAAACATCGGGTGATAAATGTTTAAGATGGGAATGTAAGGTTATTCATAGAAGACCATGAAATACAAAAATCATGGGAAAAATAAAAAAGATGATGCTGAAAATCAGAAGTCCATAATTATGAAGAGAATACCAATATGTGAAATAAAATACTAATTGCCGAGGAGAGTATTAATAACCAAGAAGAATATTGTTTAATATGTTCCAATATAAATCCAAGTATATGACATAAGAAACCAAATGCGAAACGTTTATTAGAATAATCCAAAAAAGTCCGTATACTCGAGTGAGAAATCAAAATTTAACCATAGTTTGTGATAAATCTAGATCCAATAGCCGAACTGCATAGTGAGAAAACTAATATTTGTCGAACAGGTCTAACATCACTGTCTCGACGGTTAGGCGCTCTAGGTTTGGTCCATGACGTCACATTTTAAAATCATGCGTAGTGCGTGATTCAAACCACTGGATATGTGTTGACTTATAGTATATTATTTACTACGTAAAACTTGTGGTATAACTATGTGTTATCGTCAAAGTACACAATACACACACACACAGATATATATATATATATATATATATATATATATAGTATTACCCCGCAGGATCAATATTTACCACCAGCATATTACAAGATTTTATTATAAAAATTAGAAGAAGAAGAAACCAATGTAGTGTAAAGCTTTTAGGGGTCACGAGTTTTAAGGATTTATATCATAAAAACAAGAAGGAAGAACATGGGAAGGGGATGATGCATTTTGGTAGAATAATACATTAAATGGGTCTGATATAGTCTTGTGGTTTCTTTGAATTATTGAAGACATGGGGTTGAGAATCAATTTAATGGACAAATTGTAGGACTAAATGTATAGAAAGATAGCATGTATTAACAAAGTTTATTAACAAAAAAGTTGGAAACAATCAAATATTAGCCATGCTAGTTAATTTTCGTTTTGATTTCTTGTACTTGGTCAAAGCTGTTGATCCAGCTGTATTTTCTGTTTTGATATACATGAACCTGTGCATATATGCTCTGGTACAAATGCCTATATAAAGGCTGCACCTCATATGTCTAGATTAGCATTCAATTCATTATCTTTTGTATCTCATCTCTTATTTCTCAATACAAAATATACTTAAAATATTTCTGATTAATTCCAACTTGGTATCAGAGCCTTTTATCAAGACTAACAGCATCCTCATAATTACTCCATCACTACATTCTTTAAAAAGAAAATCTTCAGCATGGTTGAAGAATCATCCAAAAACCACCACAACTCCATCAAGAATCAATAGAAACACAATCTCCTCTAAAACCATCAAAGAATCTTTGAAAACCATCATCAATCCTCAAAAAGAACTTATTATAATCTCTCTAGATGAAAGTAACTATATGTTATGGCGTTTTCAAGTACAAACTGCAATTAAAGGCTATGGATTGAAGGAATTCATAAAAGAATCATCTACAGCTCCACCAAAAGAAATTCCTGATAAAAAAGTGAAACTCATAATCAATCTAGAGCATGTAGTGTATCAAAGACAAGATAGTCTTCTTTCCTCAAGGCTGCTATTCTTCATCAGTGTCAATCTATTATCACAAGTTATTGAGTGCAAAACTTCATATGAGATTTGGTCGACTATACAACAAAATTTTAGCGCTCAATCTTTAGCCAAGATCATGTACTACAAGAAGCAACTTCAAGAAATAAAGAAAGAAGGAACATCCATTAGAGAATATCTTACCAAGATCAAAAGCTTGATTGATATGCTCGAATCCTCAAGATATAAAATAACCGACATTGGACAGATACTGACAATATTAAATGGACTCGACAGCAGTTTTGAATCTGTGGTGGCAGTAATCTCTTCAAGAGAGACTCCACCTACTCTGCAATATGTTAGTTCTATACTTCTTTCTTATGAAGGAAGAACTGAACAACAAATGAACAGCGAGCAAGAGTTCAGTATCAACTTCACTAACAACTCAAGAAACAACTTCAAGAACCCCAATCAAAACTTTAGAAATGAATACAACAACAGTTCAATATTCAACTCAAACACAAGGAACAATAATTGTGGCAACAGGGAATGTTGTAGAAAACAATATCCTATGATTTTTGTTTGATGATAATAAACACACACACATATATATATTCTTTTAAATATATTTGGTATTGTACTATTTTATTTTTCCACATAATTAAGTATATATTTGTTGAATAAAATAAATAACTTGGAATTCATATTCAAACAAATATTTTATTCAAACAAATATTCTATTACAAATTCGAATAGTACAAATTTGAGCTATTACTACATTTGGACATTTTCGATTACAATTTCAATTACAACACAATTTTTAGTATACAATTTATCATTCATATCTCACCTCACTATTGATTCACTCTTCACTCGTATTTTGATCTTCAACTTTGTTTCAGCCTATATGAAGCATCTGAACTATCTGCAAAATAAACACCAACGCGGTAAAAGTGAAAAAGAAATATTTTACAGTGCACAATGAAGTGTGTGTTTGAAAATGTTGTTTGCCTCAGTTATTTGGGCTGTTCGTCATCATTTTCTTTTAATTCATCTTACATGAATAGCTTGTGACATGCACAGTGTATCACGATACATGCCACAAGGTTGTGCATAAAAATATACACTTGTTTGTTAAAACAGCACGGACATGTGAGCACAAGGTCAAACCCAAGCCTAGACTGATTCAACTCAAGTGTAAATGCAAATAACAACTTGACATCATACCAGACTAGTCAACTTGAACATGAAAAAACAAGGCAGCATCCAGGCATAAACACATGAGGCATGGTTTCAATAACAAAGGCAACAAGAACACACCAGCAATGTATAAAGAAATAACATTCAAGCTAAACCGAAAAAGACTTCAATGATTTCAAACTAAAATAACTCAAGCATGCAACCAAACTACAACAACATCAGTTCAGACTCATGAAGATCCAAACAACAACATACAAGGATATGTATAAATGAATGAACACAATAGTATGCAAATGGCACAAGGGACATGACCACAATAACAACCAGACCACTTCAAATGGCACAAGGGATAAGAAGAAAGAATAAATTCAACATATAGTGCATATAAACATTGGAGCATGCAAGTGAAGCCTTAACCAAGACAGCAGTTTAACATGGATGAGTACAAGCATCTGGACGTGGAACTCAAAGAAAAAGGTGCACTAGTTTAACTCGAAACAAACCAACATGCAAACAGACTTAGATCGAGTGGTAGGAACCACACAAGTAGTTTCAACAGTTCAGAGAACACAAGTGCACAAGTGCACAAGGACAGATGATACAAATGAAACATGACAGCAACTAGCACATGCACAGGGACAAATTAAAATTGAGCAAATCACAACACATACACACACACACATACATATGTATGTGTATACATGGTGACACACATACAAGCGCACATGACATGATCAAAGCATAGTATCTGTAGCAATTCGAAAAACAAAGTCAAGGAGCAGTTTCAAAAATAAATGGTCAAACAAAACAATGTTGAAGTGTTCAACTAAAAATTCAGAAAATTATTTAAAGACACAGAGGGTAACAAGTCAAATTTATCTCAAGTTCAAATGCCAACAAGTGAGCGAACGATGAACATATCATAGGAGGAAAGAACGGAACCGACTCAAGAAAAAATTCGAATATATCAGAAGATAGTCAGAGATGAACAAGTAAAAATCACAAGACCATTCAATTACAAATCAACGCTGAGCATAGAAACTTGAAGAATTCAAACCAAAAATATATGAACGAAAATTTAAGGATTTTATCCCTATTTAAATGCATTATCATAATCAGCAGAGAATGGAGTTTGAGTTCGAGCATAATCAAGTTAATTAAAATAGCAAATTCAAAAACATACCAAAGCCATAACCGAATTCGAATTCGACAATTGAAGCAACCGAGTGCAATCCAGCTAGGGATCGATTGACGAAGCTAACAAGAGTTGAAATCATTACTTCAATTAATTAAAGTTTAAGTGGCAGCTCCAATTTGAAATAAAGCCCTAATTTTACGAAGCCCTAGATTCCAGTGTGCAAAAGAAACAAGGGGGCCAAAAAACAAAAGAAAAGGGAGACCAACCGTTCTATTTTAATTTTACTTTGGGCCGATTTTTTTTTATGTATTGGGCTTAAGTTTTAAAATATAGGGTTTTGTTTAGTTTTTAGTTGTATTTTTGTAATTTTCTCTTTTAAAATTTGGTGAATTTCTAGTTGTGTGACTTGGTACAAACTACGGGGCGTAGTTTGAAAATTCGTAACTCAGTGGCTGAGTTATGGCAGAGTTTTGAGCTTAGAGTTAGGTTAATCGAGTCAGGTTAATCGAGTCAGGGGTACTGTGAGTTTACGTGTTTTGTAAGCGACTGATTACTTAATTTCTAGTAGAAACCTTGGGGGTAGCACGTAGGTAGGTTTTTGTCGAAGCTGGGTAAATCTGTGTGTGATCTCTATTGCATTACTTATGTTTTTGTTTTTATTTCCGCACTAATTTTTAGTACACCATATTCAGCCCCCTCTAGGATGAAAACGATCCCACAAGTGGTATCGGAGCTAAGAACAAAAACTATTTTTCTATTTTAAAATTTTGAATTTTTTTTTAAAATGGCTTCTTTTAAAAATGCTTTTGTTGAAGGTCGGTCCATATTTAGACCATCCATATTCAATGGTGAATATGCTTATTAGAAAACTAGAACGAAATTTTTTTCTAAAAATAAAGATTCATGGAATATTGTTGAAACATGATATAGCACAACAAAAGTAATGGTAGATAATCAAGAAGTTGAAGAACCTATGGATCAATAGACAGATCTTGAAAATAAACTACAAGCTGCTAACGCTAAGGCTATGAATTCTATTATCTGCTCATCAGATCAAATTGAATTTAACCATGTCTCACATTGTTTAACTGTGCAGGAAATCTGGCACACGCTTGAAGTAACTCACGAAGGAACGTCCCAGGTTAAAGAAGCTCGCCTTGCCATGCTTAGTAGCGAGTATGAGAACTTCACAATGGCAAAAGATGCAAGTGTCAAAGAAATGTAAGGACGACTTTCTAATCTTGTATACAAATCAAAATCCCTAGAAAGACCATACAATGAGCTGGAAATAGTCCAAAAAATCCTCAGAATTCTTTCACGAAATTTTGAAGAAAAGTGACTACCATTCAAGAATCAAAGGATTTGAAACAAGTTAAAGTTGAAGAACTCAGCGGAACCTTACCACTTATGAGCTAGAATTCAAATTCAAGGAAGAATGTGAAGGAGGAGATATGTGAAAGAAAGCAACAGCTCTCAAAGGAACAACTAAAAGTGAAGATGATGATGGTGATGATGAAGGAGCGGCTGAATTAGCACTGATAATAAAGAGATTCAAAAGGTGGAATGGAAAATGTGGAAATCCTGTCCTAAATCAACAACAGAAGAGCAAAATCGTCAAAGTTTTAGACAACTCAGAAGAGCAGGAGATCATTTGTTACAAGTGCAATAAACCTGGTCATATCAAGCTAAATTGGCCTCAAAATCAATTCAGTAAAGGAATGAAACCGAAAAGGATAAGTTCTGCAGCAACTTGGGATAAAAGTGATGAAGATGATTAAAGCACTAGCAGTGAGAGTGAAAGAGCAAATCCATGTCTTTCAGGAGAAACAAGTGACAACAATGATGACGAGCCAAGCGAGGTATCAAAACTTACTCACTCACGATTACTTATATATTTTTATGAAGTAAATGGCTATTATGAAAGACTTAGGGATAATACGTTAAAATTGAATCACAAAGAGATAGTTTGATAGAACTAAATAAGCGGCTTGATCAAATGGTTCAAAACTATAGAAATAAAAGCCCTAAGTGTGATAAGTGTCCATCATTAGAAGAGGAAATAAAAAAAATCAGAAACTAAAATTAAATCACTTGAAAATAAAATTCTGATTTTGAAAGAAAGTGAAAATACTAGGAGACAAAATTATATTAAAAAATGCACTTAATTATTGAATGAAAATGAATCTCTCAAAACACAAGTCCAACAATTGTTTACAACTTTAAAAAAATTCTCCAAAGGAGAAAGATCGTTAAATATACTATTAGGGAAACAGAATGTTAATAATATTAGACAAGGACTTGGGTATACTCAATCTAAAAAAGGTAGGAATAAAACTATTCATGTCAACTCCAAGTGCATGATTTGTGAAAAAATTGGACACAATCAAAAAAAATTCTAGTATAGACCCAAACACACGAAAATCATATCAATTTGGGTTCCTAAAGATGTAAAATCGCTTAAAATTAAACAAATCTGGATGCCAAAAGGAACAAATATAGATTGTCTTGGTTCTATACAAACTTGTTTTTCAAAATTCTTTGTCACTAACAATCATGAACCTATAAAAACAAATAGGCCACAAAATCTTTCCTCGTGTAGGTGTATTGGCACGTTAAGGAACAACAAGAGTGATACCTAGATTCTGGCTGTTCCAAGCACATGACGGGATCCAACTAATGATTTGGTCTATGGTATCCAACTAATGATAACTTTTAGTTAAAAGGGTATTCTGATGCAGATTATGCTGGTAGTCTATATGATAGAAAAAGTACTAGTGGAACATACCGGGGCATTCGTTAGTTGCATCACATTTTCAAATAAAATATCTGCATAAATGTCATTTCAAATGATTTCCAATTGGCAGACATTTTTACAAAATCCTTTCCAGAAAATGGATTTTGTCGGCTTCGTCTCATTTTATGCATTTTAGAAATTTGATTTTATATTTTTGGATTTGATATTAAATGCCTATGTTAACTAATCTGATTCCCTATTGATTATCGAAATGATAAATAGTGACTGAAAAAGGTGATGAGTGTTGATACTAATCATACATTGACTTGAGACAGTATATTTAGTAAATATCTTTAAAAATTTAAACAAAATTTGTAGTAACTTTGGTGGGTAAAAATTCCATGACCATCTCTATTCCTATTATATTTCTACGATAATCACTCATCAAAATCCAATATAATATGTCAAAATGTGGTATTTAAACAGGAAATTATTCATTTTTTTCATTAAATAGCAATAAAATCATCCAAAAGTACTCACTTTCATTTAAAAGTCCTCACGGTTATGCATAGATGAACTACTTGAAATATTTGATTATATGCTTTCATGCTTAATTAAAGGTCCTCACGGTTATGCATGTATAGAACTTATATCAAAATTAGTTGAAATAGACGAGATGATTCTAACCATATTTAAAAGTCCTTACGGTTATGCGTGGTTAGAAGATGCTTGAAATTCATTTTTTAATAAAAATAAGAAATACTATCAATCTCAATTAAAAGTACCAACGCTTATGCACGGTTAGTAAGTATTTAAAAAGATTCTTGTTATAAATATACCACAAATGGGCACGGCTATATGGTTCTCTATGACGACATCACCCTTTCACTCTAAAATGGAATATGCGCCTAACAGAGTATTTATGATTTTTGTTTGATTTTTTATCAAAATTTAATATGTATAGTCGATTAGGTATCAATGTTGTGTTAATGTCTATCACTTTATCACTCTTTTCTAACACTGTTACTCTTTTGATGATAACAAAAGGGAGAGAGAAGTTAAGATTTTGGCAAATAAGTTCAAATTTTTTAATTGCATATTCTCATCTAGGTTCATTGCATTTTTTTATTTTTTATTTATTTGCATGCATATATGAAGAGGGAGCTTTGTTGTAGGGGGTATTCAAATAGGGAGAGCTAATATAATTCATCAATACCAAATACATTCAATAGAGTCAAAATCTTAATATATGTTTATTATCATCAAGAAGGGAGATTGTAGAATACAATAGCCTATGATTTTTGTTTGATGATAATAAACATATATATTCGTATAAATGCAATTGTTACTGCACTATTTTATTTTTCCACATAATTAAATAAATATTTCTTGAATAAATAAATTACTCGGAATTCATATATTGAAACAAATGTTATTCAAACAAATATTTTACTACAAATTCGAATAGTACAAATTTAAGCTATCACCACATTTACACATTTTCAATTACAATACAACTTCAATTACAACACAATTTTCAATATATAATTTTTCATACATATTTCACCTTACTACATATTCACTCTTCACTCATATTTTGATCTTCAACTTTGTTCCAACCTGTATCAAACATCTGAACTGTCTGCAAAATAAATAATGACGCAGCAAAATTGAAAAAGAAATATTTTGCAGTGCACAATGAAGTGTGTGTTTGAAAATATTGTTTGCATCATTTATTTGGGTTGTTCGTCATCATTTTCTTTTAATACATTTTACACGAACAACCCGTGACATGCACAGTATATCACTGTTCATGCCACAAGGTCATGCACACCAATATAAACTTGTTTGTTAAAATAGTAGGGACATGTGAGCACAAGGTCAAACCCAAGTCTAGACTGGATTCAACTCAAGTGCAAATAACAACTTGACATCATACCAGACTAGTCAACTTGAACATGAAAAAACAAGGCAACATTCAGGCATGAACACATGAGGCATGGTTTCGATAACAAAGGCAACAAGAACACACCAGCAATGTAGAGCCATAAGATTCAAGCTCAATTGAAAAAGACTTCAATGGTTTCAGACTAAATAACTCAGGCATGCAACCAGACTACAACAACATCAGTTCAGACTCATGAAGATCCAAACAACAACATACAAGGATATGTATACATGAATGAATACAACAGTTTAGAGAATGAAGTGCACAAGTATACTCACTCAGTTTCAACATATACAAATGAAACAAGACCACAATAACAACTAGACCGCTTCAAATGGCACAAGGGACAAGAATAGAGAATAAATTCAACATATAGTGCATATAAACATTGGAGCATGCAAGTGAAGCCTTAACCAAGATAGCAGTTTAACATGGATGAATACAAGCAACTGGACATGGAACTCAAAGCAAAAAGTGCACAAGTTTAACTCGAAGCAGACCAACATGCAAACAAACTTGGATCAAGTGTTAGGAACCACACAAGCAGTTTCAACAGTTCAGAGAACACAGTGCACAAGGACAGAGAATACAAATGAAACATGACAGCAACTAGCACATGCATAAGGACAAATTAAAATCGAGCAAATCACAACACATATACACACACATACATATGTATGTGTGTATATACATGGTGACACACATACAAGTGCACATGACATGATCAAAGCATAGTATCAGTAGCAGTTCGAAAAACAAAGTCAAGGAGCAGTTTCAAAAAGAAATGGTCAAACAAAACAGTGTTGAACTGTTCAACTAAAAATTCAGAAAATTGTTTAAAGACACAGAGGGTAACAAATCAAATTTATCTCAAGTTCAAATGCCAACAAGTCAGTAAACGATGAACAGATCATAGAAGGAAAGAAAGGAACCGACTCAAGAAAAAAATCGAATATATCAGCCGGTAGTCAAAGATGAACAAGTCAAAATCACAAGACCATTCGATTATAAATCAACACCGAGCATAGAAACTTGAAGAATTGAAATCAAAAATATACGAACAAAAATTTAGGGATTTTATCCCTATTTAAACCCATCATCATCGGCAGAGAATGGAGTTCGAGTTCGAGCATAATCAAGTTAATTAAAATAGAAAATTCAAAAACATACCAAAGCCATAACCGAATTCAAACTCGACGATTGAAGCAACCGAGTGCAATCAAGCTAGGGATCGATTGACGAAGCTAACCAGAGTTGAAATCATCACTTCAATCAATTAAAGTTTAAGGGGTGACTTCAATTTGAAATAATGCCCTAATTTTACGAAGCCCTAAATTCCAGTGTGCAAAAGAAACAAGGCGACAGAAAAACAAAAGAAAAGGGAGGCCAACCGTACTATTTTAATTTTACTTTGGGCCGGTTTTTCTTGTTTATGTATTGGGCTTAAGTTTTAAAATATCGGGCTTTGTTTAGTTTTTAGTTGTATTTTTGTAATTTTCTCTTTTAAAATTTGGTGAATTTATAGTTACGCGACTAGGTACAAATTACGGGGCATAGTTTGAGAATTCGCAACTCAGTGGCTGAGTTGTGGTAGGCTTTTAAGCTTAGAGTTGGATTAATCGAGTTAGCGGGTATTGCGAGTTTACGTGTTTTATAAGCAACTGATTACTTAATTTCTAGTAGAAATCTTAGAGGCAGCACGTATGCAGGTTTTTGTCGAAGCTAGGTAAATATGTGTGTGATCTCTATTGCATTACTTTCTGTTTTTATTTTTAATTCCGCATTAATTTTTAGTACACCCTATTCACCTCCATCTGGGGGGAAAACGATCGTACGGATATTTATTTTCCAGGCAAAAGTAGTGGAAGAGAAGGTTTGGAAAAAACAAACAAAGGTGCCAAATATACGAGAAATGTGATCACATGGCCTCGAAGTGCTACTTAAGATTTAACTCCAATTATACGTCTCTCAAGATTCTACAGCAAATAATGATCAGAGGAGCTTTCAGCACAATACAAATATGAGTGAACTTTCTCGAGATCAAACATCTGCAGAAAAAGAATAACAATTCACTTACATAAATCAAATTGAAAAGCCAAGAACTAAAGATATCAACTACAGTGAGTGGTATCCTGATTCAGGAGCATCAGATCATGTGATAAATGACCTCAAGAATCTAAATCTTGGAGCATCTTCATATCGAGGTACGAATCGTATTTACATGAGCAATGGAGCCCATTTAAACATAACTCATATAGGAAATGCTAGACTAAAATCCAGTCCTAATTCTGATGCTAAAACTTTATATCTCATGAACCTTAGAGTTCCTCAAATTAAAAAGAATCTTGTTAGTGTTTCTCAATTTTCTAATGATAATGAAGTGTATTTTGAATTCCATCCTAATATTTGTTTTGTAAAAGATAATTTAAGTAAGAAAGTGTTATCACAGGGAGGCCTACATAATGGGTTGTACAAATTTAATATGAGGACACATCATTGCAGCGATTTCGAAGATAAAACCAAATTCTACAATATTTCTGAAAAAGGAAAGTCTGTTATTGATTTTTGGCATAGAAAATTAGGACTTCCAAATGTAAACACAATGAAACATTTGCTGAATGAAATGAATATTTCTTGTGATAATGCTGTTTTATCTCATATATGTACACATTGCCAACTTGGAAAGAATCATAGACTACCATTCAATCAATCTGAAACTGTGCAACCACTTGAACTTATTGAATCATATTTATGGGGTCCTGCTCCAATAAATTCTGATCATAGATTCAAATATTATATAAGTTTCATTGATGCATATACAAGATATACATGGATCTACTTCTTAAAATAGAAGTCGGATGCATGTAGTGCAGTTGTCCAATTTGTTAAACAGGTAGAGAGGCCATTCAATAGCAAGATCAAGACATTTCAAACAGATGGACATAATTCATGACTCTGAGAGATTTCTTCAATAACAATGGAATTCTTCATAGGAAAACTTGTCCCCACACTTCAGAGCAAAACGGCATGATAGAGAGGAAACATAAACATGTTGTTGAGACAGGATTGACTCTTCTTTCTCGAGCTTCAATGCCACTGCAATTCTGGCCATATGCCTTCTCTACCTCAGGCTTTCTCATCAACAGGCTACCAACAAAAACTCTACAAAATAGAAGTCTACTTAAAGTATTATATGGAACTATGCCAGATTACAAGAAACTCAGATGCTTGGATGCTTGCGCTTTTCCAATCTCAGAGCAGATAACAAAAATAAATTCAGCTATGAATCGTCTACATGTATATTCTTGGGCTACGGTGATAATAAAAAAGAATAAGTGTCTTACTAGTCAGGGAAAAATTATAAAATCAAGACATGTTATATTTGATGAAGCAGTATATCCTTTTGCCTCAAACTACAGAAACTCTGAAAATATACCTACTCAATCCATTGTCAATACTCCAGCTATACCAATATGCGTAAGAGAGCAAGTCATTCAACAACCACGTCAAACTTGGAGTTATGATGAGTCAAGTGAATCAGCCACTTCAGCAAGTAACATAGGCAGCAGCAACAGTAAAAGCCAAACACTGAACACCATGAAGAAGAACATGTCTCTGAGAATATAAATCTTGAACCAGAACTTCATAGTGAATCTCCAACTCCACATCATACAAGTGCAATACCAACAGGCCATCACATGATAACTAGAGTCAAACATGGAATTTTCAAACCTAAAATATATGTTTCAGAAGGAAACATCAGAGAACCTGCTACATTTGAAGAAGCTATAAAACACTCAGAATGGAGAAAAGCCATGGCTGAAGAGTATCAGGCACTGATGAACAACAACACATGGAGTTTAGTTGTACTACTAAGAAACAAGACACTGGTTAGGAGCAGATGGACTTACAAACTGAAGACGAATCCAGATGGCAGCAAGACAGATATAAAGCAAGACTAGTGGCGAAGGGATATACTCAAAAACACGGTTTTGACTTCAAAGAAGCATTTTCACCTATTGTCAAACCAACAACCATCAGAATTATCCTAAATATAGCACTGCATAAAGGATTTGGGGGGGGGGGGGGGGGGGGGGGGTTTAAAACAACTAGATATGCATAATGCATTTCTAAATGGAGAACTCCAAGCAGTATATATGCAACAACCTATGGGATTTGAAGCTGAAACAAAGCTTGTCTGCAAACTGAAAAAGGAAATCTATGGCCTACGTCAAGCTCCTAGAGTTTGGTTTGAGAAGCTGAAGGAGACATTAAATAAACTGAACTTTAAAGCTACAAAATCTGACAATTCCCTATTTACAAGAATCAACGATGACTCAACAATCTACATTCTTATATATGTTGATAATTTTATCATCATAGGAAGCAGCAACCTTGAAGCAGAAGAAATAATTGAGTTTCTCAATAAACAGTTCAGATTGAAAGATCTTGGCAACTTGAAAAACTTTCTAGGTATAGAGGTTAACAAAACTCAAGAAAACAGTATTAGATAATGAAAGTTCTTGTGTATACTGAAGTGGATTGTCAACCGTATTTCATATGCTCAGTATTTTCTTTCATCTGGGCTTGTGCCTGCTATGCAACCCATCCAATATATTGTTTATATAAGCAAAATGATACGTATTGTAAAGTCATTGAAGAATTAATAAAGTACAAAATCTCTTTCTTCTTTACTCTGCACAAGTGCAAGTATACAACATCATTCACAGCAAATTCTTTCATGGTATCAGAGCAACTGAAATGCCTTGAGGTAGAATTATCAATTCAAATTAGAGAGAAAACTAAAGCGATCAAAGAAGCCTAACGGCAGCAGTCTGTGCGAGAGATTATCATTCGAATTGTCATCAGAAAAACATCATCATTTGACAATATTCTCTAACCCATCAGGTGATATCTCATCATTTGGGTTATTTTTTAGAATTTGCTATATTGTGAAAAACAGGTGCCATACTAAGAAATCATTAAGATTTCTGATTGCAACAAGCTTTCATCAAATAAAATCAAGCAAATTCATAGCAAGAAAGTTCAGATAGTCAGAAAACCCATTCAAGAAAGCAATCAAGAAACATAAAGAAAGCAACTACCACGTCAAGAACCATCAGAGAATAACTCATCATCTGAGTCTTGACTGTAGCTTACCCTTCTTGGCATATATCCAGTGTTCTTGAATTAGCAAGTTTTCTGAACCTCTAATTTCCTGCATCAACCACAGAACTCTTCAATCATGGCTGAAGGAGACAACAATTCAGCAACTTCAGACAATACAAATAACCCACAGCAACTCATTGATGCAACAGAGAAGTTAATCAAGACTGTTATTAGCCCTCAAAGCCAGTTAATCACAGTGCATTTGGAGGAAGACAACTATCTCTTATGGAAGTTGCAAGTTGAAACCGCAATGCAAGGATATGGGCTAGAAGGCTTTATACTTGGCTCAATTCCCACTCCTCCAAAATTCATCACTGATTCACAAAACAAGATGATTAGCAATGAGGAATACACAAAATTCTACAGACAAGATAGATTAATAAGCTCTTGGCTACTATCATCTATTGACAAAAAACTACTGTCACAGGTCATAGGGTGCAAATCATCAAATGATATATGGATTACAGTTGAAAGAATATTCAACACTCAATCAGCTGCTAAAATCATGCATTCTAAAAGACAATTGCAGAATGTTACTAAAGGAAATCAGCCAATGAGGGATTATCTTTCACAAGTTAACAACATCTGCAATATGTTGGATGCAGCAGGGCACACTGTGTCTGAAACAGAGAAAGTTTTAAGCATCTTGAATGGATTAAGCGAGGAGTATGAAGCAGTTGTAGCAGTTGTATCATCACAACCAAGTCTGCCACTTGTACAGTATGTTCATGCCACACTTCTTGCACATGAAGCAAGAATAGATCACAAGAAAACTCAAGAAACAGATTTGCCAATCAACTATAGTTCAAACTCAAGAAGTAAAGGGCAGAATCAAAACAAGCAGGGCCAATATTCCCAAAGAGGAGGCAATTCTAATAGATTTAGGGGCAGAGGCAGATATAATAACAACAATAACAGGCCTAAGTGTCAAATCTGTGAGAAAATTGGTCACACTGCTATTAAATGTTACTTCAGGTTTAATGCTAATTATGCACCAAATCAGAATCAAAGTAATCAAGGAAATGGAAAGTCTGGTGCTAATATGGCTCAAGTACAGTCAGACACTAATAACAATGGTGAAGCAAATCAAACAACAACTGCAACATCAGAACATATACATGATGAAAGCTGGTATCCAGACTCAGGAGCAACCAACCATATAACAAACAGTCTTGACAACTTAAATCTTGAAAATAAGGAATATAGATGTAATCAGTGCATAAGCATGGGGAATGGTGAGCTAGTTAATATCACTCACACTGGAAGAACCAGTATTAATGGCAAAAGACAACTATATCTAAACAACTTATTGAGAGTACCAAAAATAAAGAAAAATCTGTTGAGTGTGTCACAATTTGCAAAAGACAACAATGTATACTTTGAGTTTTATCCTGATTATTGCTTAGTTAAAGACATGCTAACTAATGAAAATCTTCTGCAGGGTGAAGCAGTGAGAGGGCTATACAGATTCAACATTAAAAACAGTTGCAATTCTGAAAGAAATCAGGAATGTTGTAATATAGGTGAAGTGAGTCAGAGTGAAGAAAATAGAAGTGTGTTTGATTTGTGGCACTACAAACTTGGGCATGCAAACACAAATGTTGTGAAACAAGTGCTTGAAAGAAATAAAATCATGTTTGATAATGTTACTTTACCATATGTTTGTACATATTGCCAAATGGGCAAAAGTCACAAATTACCTTTCAATGACTCACTAACCAAGTTTTCAAAACCTTTAGAATTAGTTGCAACTGATTTATGGGGACCTGCCCCAATTTGTTCTGATTATGGCTACAAATATTACATATCATTTATTGATGCTTATTCCAGATATACATGGATTTATTTTCTAAAAGCTAAGTCAGAAGTGTATAATGCAGTGATACACTTTATACTACTGGCTGAAAAGCAAATTGGTAATCAACTCAAGATTATTCAGTCAGATGGTGGTAGTGAGTACAAAACTCTTAGCAATTATTTTGCTAAAAGGGGTATTGTACATAGAATCACCTGTCCTTATACATCTGAACAAAATGGTCTAATAGAGAGAAAGCATAGACATATAGTTGAAACAGGACTAACACTACTTGCTCAAGCATCACTACCATTGAAGTTCTGGCCTGATTCCTTTAATACTGCAGTATATTTGATTAATAGACTTCCCACAAAAGTTATTAAAGGAATCAGTCCAATAGAAAAACTACTAGGTGTCAAACCAGATTATCAAAGTTTTAAAATATTTGGATGTCTATGCTTTCCTCACACAAGACCATATAATAACCATAAGTTATGTTTCAGGTCTAAACCATGTACATTCATAGGATATGCAGGCAATCAAAAAGGATATAAGTGTTTGGATGAAAGTGGCAAAGTTATAGTTAGCAGACATGTTGTGTTCAATGAACATGTTTTTCCCTTTAGAAGTACTAGCATTAAAACTACCCAAAAGGTACTGAATCTAAAGCATTCTGTACCTAATATACTTGTCTATAAAGATATTTCTCATCCTGTGGTGATTGAAAGGACTGCTGAGGAGGACAATCCACAACTCACAATGTCAGATCAACCAGGTCATGAAACATCCAACTCACCCAGCTATCTCAATCAAACTCCTGAAAATTCAAAACAACAAACAGAGTCAGCTACTGAAAGAGATTCAAAAAGCATACAAGCACAGTCAGAAAATGACAACAATCAGACAAGTACAGATGAATCACCACAGAGCAGAGCTGGTCACCCAATGATCACAAGGTCAAAAAGTGGAATCTTTAAACCAAAATTATACACTGCTACATCAAATTTGGAGGAACCAGTAACCTTTGAGCAAACTGCAAAGGATAGCAACTGGAAGGCAGCAATGGATGAGGAATATAATGCATTACTAAAGAATAATACATGGCAACTGGTTGACCCACCAGATAACAAAAACATCATAGGATGCAAGTGGACATACAGGTTGAAGAGGAATCCTGATGGAACAATATCAAGATATAAAGCAAGACTGGTGGCAAAAGGCTACACACAACTATATGGGTTTGATTTTAATGAGACTTTTTCTCCTGTGGTCAAACCAACTACTATAAGAATCATTTTAACTGTTGCTCTATATAATCAGTGGAGTATTAGACAATATGATGTTAATAATGCCTTTTTGAATGGAACTTTACAGGAAGAGATATACATGGAGCAGCCACAAGGTTACAGGGAGAATACAAATTATGTTTGCAAACTGAAAAAGGCTATATATGGCTTAAAACAGGCACCAAGGGTCTGGTTTGATAAACTGAAGGCCACATTGATTAATCTTGGCTATCAGTCTACAAAATCAGACAACTCCCTATTTATTAAAAATAGCAATAATATAAATGTCTACATTCTAATATATGTAGATGATCTTATAGTTACAGGAAATGATGACAATGAAATCAAATGTCTTGCTCAATATCTGGACAAGGAGTTTTCCATCAAAGATTTGGGTTCACTAAACTTCTTCTTAGGCATAGAGGTCAAAAGAAAGTCCAAGTCAGAAATTATACTTAGTCAAAGAAAATACATTCTAGAGCTACTAGAAAAGGCAAAAATGAACAATGCCAAACCTCAGCCTACACCAATGATAAGCCATCTGTACTTATCCAAAAACAGGGGAGAACACATAACAAACACCAAACAATACAGAAGTATTGTTGGTGCTTTACAATATCTAACAATTACAAGACCAGACATATCTTTCAGTGTTAACAAAGTGTGTCAATTTATGCAGGAACCAAAAGAAGATCACTGGAAAGCAGTAAAAAGAATACTGAGATACATAAAGGGAACTGCAATTTATGGACTATTAATGAAGAAAAGCAATCACCTAAACATAACTGGGTACACTGATGCAGATTGGGGAACTAATCCAGATGATCGTAGATCTACTACAGGATATTGCATATATATGGGCGATAATCCAGTATCGTGGTGCTCAAAGAAACAATCTGTAATCTCAAGATCCAGCACAGAAGCTGAATACAGAAGCGTTGCAAGTGCAACGACAGAGATTATGTGGATACAGTCATTGCTATATGAGCTAAACATCAAATCACAAGTCAAACCAACATTATGGTGTGATAATCAAAGTACAGTATACATGTCAGCAAACCCAATACTTCATTCAAGGACAAAACACATAGAGATCGATCTGTATTTTGTCAGAGAGCAAATACAAAAAGGAAACTTGCTGGTAAATCACTTACCATCAGCTTACCAAAGAGCAGATACGCTTACCAAAGCCTTGTCAAAGCAAAGCTACATCAGATTCAGAGAAGAACTGAAGGTGGTTGAGATTATCACAGAATCATCTGGAAAAGACGAAGCTGAAGGGTCAAATCAACAAAAGTTAAAGGCTTTCATCCATACAACAGCAGATCCGTCTCCTAAACCCACTTCAGCAACGAATCGACTTGCTCAGAATGGCATAACAACTTCGATTAACTTGAAGAGACAGGGTACAGTGATCAAATCACCCAGATCCATGCAATTTTGCTCTGAATCTGAGCAATAATCACCGTTCCCTTGAGGCGGCGCTGAGAAATGTCGCCATGAGAAGAAAACCCTAACGTTGGTTTGAGGGGGGAGTATTAGATAATGAAAGTTCTCGTGTATACTGAAGAGGATTGTAAACCGTATTTCATATGCTCAGTATTTTCTTTCATCTGGGCTTGGGCCTGCTATGCAGCCCATCCAATGTATTGTTTATATAAGCAAACTGATACGTATTGTAAAGTCATTAAAGAATTAATAAAGTACCAAATCTCTTTCTTCTTTACTCTGCACAAGTGCAAGTATACAATATCATTCACAGCAAATTCTTTCAAACAGACTGCATTTAAGTCAGAAAAGTTATGTGCAAGCAGTTCTAAAACCTGCAAAATATGGATAAACCTAATCCACTGCCAACTCCTATATGATTAGCAATTTACACTTGTTAAAGAACATAGGTCATCCAGTTGAAAACAGTCATCACTATAGAAGCATCGTTGCACTTCAATACATTACAATAACGAAACTAGAGATATCATTTGTTGTGAATAAAGTCTGTCAATATATGCAGAATCCCTTGACCGAGCATTGGAAAGCAACCAAAAGAATACTAAGATATTTGAAGGGGACAATGAAACATGGAATAACTTTACAAGCTGATGACTCTCTGCTCATAAATGCATATGCAGATGCAGATTAGGCCGGAGATATAGATGATAGACGCTCAACTAGTGGGTACTGCATATTTCAAGGCACAAACATTGTATCCTGGAGTTCGAGAAAGCAAACTACAGTCTCTCGCTCTAGCACGGAGGCTGAATATAGAAGTGTAGCTGGTGTAACTTCTGAGGTGATATGGATAATGTCTTTACTATCTGAAATCAAGCATCAGATTTGCGGCAAACCCAATATATGGTGTGATAGCAGAAGCACCGTACTGATGGCTGCAAACTCGGTTCTTCATTCAAGAACAAAGAACATCGAGCTAGACCTTTGCTAGACCTTTACTTTGTCAGAGAGCAAGTAGACAATGGGAGAACATGTATTAATCACATTCTAGCTCTCTATGAACGTGCGGACATACTCACCAAACCATTATCTCTGTAATACTTTTCAAGGCTAAGAAACGAGCTCACAGTTAAGCCACTGCCGTATAATGAAGAGACAAATGATGACAGGTCAAGAAAGGTACAGAGATTAAAACAAGAAGAGCCGAAGAAGAAGGAGAAAAAGTGTGTAGCAATTGAGGGAGACAGTTGGAAACAATCAAATATTAGCTGTGCTAGTTAATTTTCATTTTGATTTCTTGTACTTGGTCAAAGCTGTTGATCAAGTTGTATTTTCTGGTTTGATATGCACAAACCTGTGCATATCTGCTCTGGTACAAATGCCTGTATAAAGGCTGTAGCTCATATGTCTAGATTAGTATTCATTCATTATCTTTTGTATCTCATCTCTTGTTTCTCAATACAAAATATACTTTGGATATTTCTGAGTAATTCCAACTAAAAAAAAAACATTTTATTTAGAGTTTAGGCCACGTTCAGTTCTAAGTGCAAGTTGATCTGCATAGATCAGCATTCATATTTTAATTTTGAACTTTTATTTAAATACAATGTTATGATATAGTAAGCTCCATTGTGACAACAAAGATGTCCAATCAGCTTTCAATTTTAAAATTTGTACTTAATTTGTGTACTACGGTTGTTTTCATCCCTGTTATTGATTTGAGAGTATATCACTACACACTTATCAGAGGAGTTGGATGTGAAGCATCTGTCTATTACAAAGTTGAACTTGGACGTATTTTATTATGCGATTATTTATTTGATATGCGTTGCCAATAGTAATATTACCATTTTCTTTTACCAAATACACCATGGTACCATGGTGTGATAATTAGTTTATAATTTCTAATTTATGTATCATACTAAGCATGAAGGTTATTTTATTTTTGATAAGTTGTTCATCACACCTGTAAGATGTAGAATTCTGCTAGTATATGTAATTTGATCATTACGATACTATATAAAAACATCAAGGAGATTAAAAGAGTAAAGTGAAATGAAAGTTGATTCTAATTTTTTGTCCATGCCTGGTTGTTAATCTTATGTTTACAACCCACTCCTTTAAAAATATCTCTCTTTAATTTCTTTTACTTACTGTAGATTTGGTATAAATATAAACTGTGGAAGTTATGTCAAGATTTAAGAAACTGGTATCTATTAAATTCATTAAATGCTAGATTATTCTTAAAAACATTTATATTTCAAGAATAAAACATTATTATTTTTATTTAGGAAAAAACAACTGATGCATTTTCTTAACTCTCTTGCAGAAAATTGTAAAATAAGGTTTGGAGTACAGAGGTTGATCTCAAGCAGAACTGCTAAATACTTCACTAACGTTGAAGGATTTGCGCTGCGATCTGATGATATTGAGGAAATCGCTTCACTATTTTCACGCTTCTTGAGACATCCGCATGTTCAAGCTAAAATCAGTGTTGAATTTTGGTGATACAAAATCATAAATAGAAGGAAATAAATATGCAAAAGAAAAAAAAAAAAGATTTTGTTTTTCATATTTGATTATGTTTATTTCTCTCTTTAGTTGGCTAAACAATTTATTTTTTGCGTGGAACTATATTTGTTAATTCTCTCTTCTTCCATTTTTGTTTTTCTCCTCCAACAATTTTAACTATAGATATCAAGACTCTCTTTTTCAATTTGCTTATTGATTCAATTTGTATTTTGTTTACTTTTATTTTGTTCGATTAATTATAAACAAATTTTGATGAATCAATAAAGAGGGTGGTTTAGTGGAATCTCTTGTATATTGATTTCTGATTTCATGTCTGATTATTTTCTAACAAAATTTATCATCTCGTTGTGATTTCGATGATAAAAGATCTATTGGAAAAGCTTCCGCAAAGCAAAGTTTTCACTGCAATCAAGTAAGCCGTTACTTTTTTGTTTATCCCATACTAAGAATTAAACAGTTCACAAAACTTTGCAATCTCCCTTACATTTTAAACGATTTGAATGTTTACAATATATTGTTGTTGACTGAACGTATAAAACGGTAAGCAAAATTCTAAGCAGCAAAACTATTGCTGGATTTTAAAACACAGAACATGAATTTCTTAATCGCACAAACTAAATTGTGAAACATAGATCTGGATTATTTTATGTCTGTTTATTAGAAATTACTTATCCTTACTATTATTGACAAGTAGAATCCGCAATTTCAACTCAACCGTGAAACAATATCAAGATCTCCACACATATGATTGGATATGATTTTATCAGGTGTCATAGATATTAATATCAAGTTATCAGTCAAGGAATTATACTTTCTGATCATTGTCATCCCTTGCTTGCCCATCAGAAAATATAGTGTTACATAGATATTAATATCAACATATATAACATGTCATGTTCCGTTCAATGTGAGGGTGCAAATAGGGATCAGTTAATAGTTTCCAAAATTTATTTATGTTAAAGATGCATAGGTCTTCTCTATCGCAAATATGCATCCTAGGTACTGTTATACAATGCAACAGTTATCATTTCACAGTTAATGAATTTTCCCATTTCGTATTGATATAATTATGTCTTTCAAATGCGATATATTTGACTCCTGGCTATCAATGATATATATTATAGAAACAGGTTCCAGTCACCTTATTGAAGGGGGAAGGCTGCAAGGCAAATACAAGTGGCATGGCGACATAGGCAAAAAGGCCTTAAACGGGCTAGAACCTCACAAGTTAATGAGACATCACGTCAAACTAGCTCTCCTGAAAGATATTCCTGCCCTAATGTGCAAATTATACAATTTTAGGTGTTCCTTTTTTAGCATATACCTTATTCAATGAAACAAGAAAATGCCATTTTGTTTTATAGGCAGAAATATTATATCCTTCACTTTTTTTAACCTTTAGTTTTGTGTTCGATATAGAAGAGGCACAATATTGGTATTTGAGAAATGGTTCCAATTGTGCTTTGTATGCTATGTTGTTAGTTACCTCGTAGTTTCAGCACTGCATAGCACATGTTTCGTTTGGTGTGTACATATTTTAACAATAATTTAACAAATTTACAGAAGTAAATGCAGTAGCATAAAATTAACACTCACAGGAGTAAATGAATCTGCTTTTAATTTCTTTTTTCTGTATAATTGTACATCCTATAGGATGGGTTAGGGCTGTCAATGAAAAAGAAAGCTTTCATTGTGGATTTTCATCCATTTCAATTTCAAAGTTTTATGTTGCATTTAAATTTAGTCAAATAGACATATATCAGTAGAGATTGGTCAGTTGGGGTTGGTTGACATTGACATATAAGTCATGTTATGCTGTTAAATAACAAGCCTTCTATTATCTATCTTATTTATAGTTAGTACGTAGGTCTGTCAATGGTATGGATTTCGGACCAAGCTCGGTCCGAACCTGTCCTATTTATGCAGGTACGGTTTTTGCCTTTTACTATCCAAGTCCGACTTAAGCCCGATTCGGGTCGGGTACGGTTTTATAAAACCCAGCCCGGTTAAGACCCGACCTGACTATTATTTATTTGTCGTATCAAAACATGAGTGCATACTTTTGTAATGAGCTTGACAACATCACCGTCCAATTTATATGTTAACATTGTTTGTATACAAATTTTATCAAAGTTACAGTTTTTAAATATGGTTTTAACATAAATATTGTAAGTTAGATATATAGTTTTTACCCACCGGGTTTAAAATGTCCGACGAGTCGGGCTCGGATATTGAATTGAAATATCCTGTGGGTTCGGGTCGGGCTCGGCTTTTAATTATTGTAATTGGACTCGGGTCCGGATTTTATAATACCCGGACCGAACCCTGCCTGTTGACAGGCCTATTAGTACGTGTGCTTCTGAAAAATCCATAATTCATCCGTATCCGTATCCAAAATATGAAAAATTATCCGATATTCAAAAAAGGATACGGATGTGGATTTAACTATATCTGTTTTATCCGTCGGGTTTTATCAAGATTATAGTTAATTCTTTGTATTTTAGTATATAAAATGACTGTCTTACTATTTTGTCTAATTAAAAAAAATTAATATGTATATAAAAAACAATATTTGCTGCTTAAAATTATTTTTCGTAATGTATTTATTATTTTTCATAATCTTAGTACTAAAATTAATTTATAATAAATCAAAATTATTTATTTATTTACTTAGATATATTGGTTGTGAACTGATTGAAGAATATCCGATAAATATTCGATATTCATCCGCATTTGCGAGTACGGATATCTGATATCCGAAAATGATTTCGAATACGGATGTGGATATGACACTATCTGAATCTGTATCCGACTGTTTACAGGCTTAGGATGGGTGCCTAGTGCTGCTATTTTTAGCATTACTTGCAGGCGGAGAAGATACTTTGCAGAAGCAGCAGCAATGAAGCACCTGTCCGTGCTCTGGAGCTTCAAAACATCAGACCCTATATGATGAACTGACAGCCCATTTCTAAAGCCTAGTTTGATTTTCACAACATTGCTATGAAATAACATAAGTATATTGTGTGCATGTGCACAAGGTGCATGGCTGTAATCCAATTCGATGCGATATCCCTTAGAATAATCCTCTTGTTCATCCGATGGTAGCTCCAATCCCCTTGCAGCCCCACTATAATCACATGACTGGATCTAAAAACTCCACTCGGAGTTCCTTATTCAAGCGTAAGCCAACTGATGTGGGTATGCTTATTTCAGCCCAGCAGCGGACTCAGCTGATGAGCAAGTCTTCCCCTTCTCTATTTGGTAATTATCATTTAAATCCCTACCATTTTCTCATATTTACTTGGAGTACGCTGGTTGGTTGTATATGTTTTGATGAGTTCATAATGTGCAAAGAGTGCACCGAGTATGTGATAGCTTTAGTTGAGATTTTGCGAGGTAAGCTTCCCTCTAGATTGCCTTTCGATGCGCCTATATGAAGGTGGGGTTGGATTTGTCGAAGTGATTTACCTATGAAAACCTGATATATGCACCATCTGTTACACCTTCGGACACATCTCCTCAGCCATCATCTTGTAACCACTCCCACGTTCTAAATCATGATTTGCATATCGATGCTCCTATCCTCCATCTGTAAGATCTTACTACCTAAGCCTTGGGGTAGACATTGACAAGTTAAAAAGCCATGCATTGTTATTTTTGTACAGCAAGCTTGCCCTCGAGAGATGGTCTCTTCTAGTAATGATCAGGCCTAATATGCTGACAAGCTTTCTCAACTGAAAATTTACTGCGACTACATCTGATGTTTCAACTATACTTACATCCCCTGACCTTGCTAATACGGTTGAATGGGTTGGGTTTGATAGAAGCTTGGCTTCATTATGCAGCTGGTTTACGTTCTTGACAACCCATAACTACTACAAAAAAATTGTCAATTAAGATGAGAATGACCACACAATACTTTATTTTACACCCTGGTTGGTGATTCCCTTATATAAGAAAATGTCTTCAGAAGAGTAAATCATCGAGATATAATAGTGTGAAGGCAAAGCACATCCAACCGTTGCTTTAGCATCTGAGGGATTAAGTAATAATTCTGTTGTTCAAGTGAGCATATTGTATTCGGCCCATAAGGCCCATGTCTCTGTAATAGTGTATATATATTGTGCTACAGGCTCAACGAAACTGATATGAAATAAATCATATTATCATTTCTTTTCAAAACTTCAGTGTTCATAACAATTCAAATTTGCAACATTCTGTTCATCAATCAGTTTTCTCAAAATTCTTTTATGGTATCAGAGCATATTGCTTAACAGCAGTGCAAGATCCAATAAAACCAGTAAGAGGTGTGAAAACCCATCAGAAAGTTGATCAGAATCATCACCTGAGTTTCACATATTCTTCTCATCAGATATCATATCATCATTTGAGAAGAGAACTCAAGGCAACTGCATTTGCCGTGCCAGATCATTAAAATACTGGCTACAAAAGAATCACCACTGAGTTCAGAAGAAACAGAAATAAAAAAGGAGCAGAACAGAATCAGAATCAAGAATTTAAAACTCATCAGCAAATTCAAGAAAAGTGCCATCCAAAGGAAAGAAATCATCAGAATATCAATCATCACCTGATTTCTCTCTGGTTGCACTTACCTGACTGAATCTTGATCAGATCTTGATTCCTATCCCTGCTCAAAGAACTTCTGTCTCTTTCTTTTTCTTCCTTTGTTTTTTTTTTCTCACAACTCTTGTGTCAGAAATATCAAAATCATCATGGGAGATGAAGCTAATTCTTCAGCACCTACTAATGGCAGCAACTTGCAGCATACTGTTTCAAATGTTGAAAAACTGGTTAAAACCACCATCAGCCCTCAAAGCCAACTCGTGACAGTTCATCTCAGCGAGGACAACTATCTACTGTGGAAACTGCAGATCGAAACTGCTCTACAGGGATATGGTCTTGATGAGTACATTCAAGAAACCATCACTGTTCCTCCAATGTTCATTGCTGATCAACAAAACAAAATGATCAGTAATGAAGAATATATCAACCATCACAGACAAGATAGACTAATATGTTCATGGTTATTATCATCTATTAGCACAAATCTTCTTACTCATGTGATAGGTTGTAAAACAGCTTATGAAATATGGTCTACGATAGGAAGAGTGTTCAACTCTCAATCTGCAGCAAAGGTGTTATATTACAAAAGACAACTTCACAATATCAGAAAGGAAAGTAAAAACATGAGAGAGTACTTGTTCAAAATCAAATCATTCTGTGATGCACTTGAAGTAGTGAATCAAAAAGTATCAGATTCTAAACAGATTATGACAATCCTCAATGGGCTTAGTGAAGAATATGAAGCAGTAGTGGCAGTTTTAACATCTCAGAGAAATTTACCATCCATTGAAGATGTTCACTCAATCTATTGTCTCATGAAGCAAGAATTGATATCAAGAAGCCTCAAGAATCAGACCCTATCTATTAACTTTGCTGCCAATCACAAAGGAAAAACACAAAACATTAATAGGAGTGATCAATTCCCTCAAAGAGGTGGCTACTTTAACAGGTCAAGGGGTAGAGGCAGATGGAACAATAATAATAGACCAAAATGTCAAATATGTGAGAAGATAGGACATACAGCAGCAAAGTACTACTTCAGGTTAAATCTCAATTATGTACCAGAACAAGCACAAAATACACAAAGAAATGCAAATCACAGTGCAAATGTGGCTCATCTACAACCTGAATCAAGTAACCAATCAGAGATGAAGAACTCTCAAATTGAAACCATAAGGTCAGACCACATTCAAGATGAAGATTGGTATCCTGACTCAGGTGCCACTAATCACATTACAAACAATTTGAGCAACTTAAATCTTGGAAGCAAGGAATACAAAGGTATGAATTCTATTCATATGGGTAATGGCAAATCTATTGCAATTACACACACTGGTAAGTCATACGTCATGGGAAAGAAACAATTATACTTGAATAATCTTTTAAGAGTCCCACATATTAAGAAAAACTTACTAAGTGTGTCTCAATTTGCAAAAGATAACAGTGTGTACTTTGAATTTTATCCACACAACTGCCTAGTTAGGGACATTCTAACTAAGGAGATACTCTTGCAGGGTAAACAGTTAAAGGACTGTACAAATTCAAAGTGGATAATTCAAGAAACTCTGTCTCTAAAAGAAAGTGGTGTAATAATTCTGAACTCAAACAGCAAGAAATGAATGAGACATTTGACAAGTGGCATTGTAAACTTAGGCATCCAAATGCCAACATTGTAAAGCATGTAATGAATAACAATAATATTTCTGCTGATGGTATATCTTTACCTTACATATGCACCTACTGTCAATTAGGTAAAAGTCATAAATTACCCTTTTCAGCTTCTGAAACTTGTTATAGTAAACCTCTTGAACTTGTTGCTACTGACTTATGGGGACCTGCCCCAATTTATACTGATTATGGATACAAATACTATATATCATTTGTGGATGCATTCTCTAGATATGTGTGGATATACTTTCTGAAATCAAAAAGTGAAACTCACAATGCAGTAGTGCATTTTATAACACAAGCAGAGAATCAAACAAACTGCAGAGTCAAAATCATGCAAACTGATGGTGGAACTGAATATCTACCACTAAAGGAATACTTTAAAGAAAGAGGGATCAATCATAGATAAACATGTCCATATACCTCAGAACAAAATGGGCTAGTTGAAAGAAGACACAGACAAATTGTTGAAACTGGTCTTACTCTTCTTGCACAAGCATCTATGCCAAAGAAATTTTGGCCAGATGCGTTTTCCACAGCAGTCTATTTAATCAATAGACTACCATCAAAGGTTTTAAAATTGAAAAGTCCTTTAGAAATTTTAACCAAAACCAGTCCTGATTATCATGATCTAAAAGTATTTGGTTGCTTATGTTTTCCTTACACTAGACCATATAATTGTCACAAGTTAGACTTTAGATCATCTCCATGTACTTTTATAGGTTATGCCAGTAACAAAAAGGGTTACAAATGTCTAAGCAGTAATGGAAGAATATTTATCTCTAGACATGTAGTATTCAATGAAACAATATTTCCTTTTAAAGAAACAAACATCAAGGTAAACAATAAAGTGTATAATGCAAGAGAATCCATACCCTCTGTATCTAATCCATTTATTGAGATAATTCAGGGTGAATCAAAGTCAACTAAAAGCACTGACTATCATGTAGATGTATGCTCAGATTTTCAGGGAATAGAAACAAGCATTGAACCAGATATGGCAAATGATCAAAGAAGTTCAACTAACTTATCTGATGAAGACTCACAACAAAAAACAGCCGAGGAACAAAACATTCAAACCAGCATGCAAAGGACTGAATCCAACATCCAACATGAAAGTGAAAGAACTACACAGCAACAAAACATTGGCAAACAGAGTCATCATATGATCACCAGATCTAAAAGTGGCATTTTCAAACCAAAAGTTTATCACACTGTCTTAGATTCTGAAGAGCCAACTACATATGATCAAGCCATACAAAATAAAAATTGGAAGAATGCTATGGATGAAGAATATCAAGCTCTAATAAAGAACAGGACTTGGAATCTTGTTCCTAAGCCAAAGAATAAAAATATAATTGGATGTAAATGGACTTACAGGTTAAAAAGAAATGCAGATGGTACAATTTCTAAGTACAAGGCAAGGCTAGTAGCTAAGGGTTATTCACAACAGAGTGGTTTTGATTTTACTGAAACATTTTCACCTGTAGTGAAACCTGCTACCATAAGAATTGTTATTACTATAGCCTTGCATAGAAATTGGGCCATCAGGCAATTAGATGTAAATAATGCCTTCTTAAATGGAATTTTGCAGGAACAGGTTTACATGGAGCAGCCTCAAGGCTTTAAACAAAGTGGGAAAGAAAATTATGTGTGCAAACTACATAAAGCAATTTATGGCTTGAAACAAGCGCCAAGAGTGTGGTTTGAGAAACTAAAAGAAACAATGGTCAAACTTGGTTATAATTCAACCAAGTCTGACAACTCACTGTTTACAAAATTCAGTAAGGACATAACAATATTTGTACTAATCTATGTCGATGACTTTATTATTACAGGTAACAGTGAACAGGAAATCAACAACTTGATAAAACATCTCAACACAGAGTTCAGCATTAAGGATCTTGGCAACTTAACTTATTTTTTGGGGATTGAAGTAAAAAGGCCCACTGATGCATCTATTCATTTAAGTCAAAAGAAATACATTACAGAGATTCTACACAAAGCAAGAATGCATGAAGCCAACTGTATTTCAACACCAATGGTTAGCAATTTACAGCTATCAAAATTTAAAGGAGAAGCATACTCAATGACAGAGAATACAGAAGCATAGTTGGAGCACTTCAATATGCTACAATTACTAGACCAGATATTGCATATAGTGTGAATAAAGCAAGTCAGTTTATGCAGAATCCAACAGACATTCACTGGAAAGCAGTTAAGAGAATATTGAGATATCTCAAAGGAACACTTAATTATGGGTTAATTCTAGATGCAAGCAAATCTATTAGTATAAATGGATATGCAGATGCAGACTGGGCTAATGACCCTGACGACAGAAAATCAACCACTGGGTATTGCATTTACTTAGGCAACAGTCCAATATCGTGGTGCTCAAAGAAACAACCCACAGTATCAAGATCAAGTACTGAAGCCGAGTTCAGAAGTGTAGCAAATGCTACAGCAGAGATCATGTGGGTTGAATCTCTACTTGGGGAGTTACATGTCAAGACTGAAAATAAGACAACCATCTGGTGTGACAATCAAAGTGCAGTGCACCTTACAGCTAATCCTATTTTACACTCAAGAACAAAACATGTTGAGTTGGATATTTACTTCGTTCGTGAACAAGTAAAGAAAGGGAAACTGTACGTCAATCACATACCTTCAACTTACCAAACTGCTGATATATTAACAAAGCCTCTTTCAAGGGACAATTTTAATCGATTCAGAGAAAGATTGAAGGTCAGAAGCATCAATGACAATTCACATATTACAAATATATGAACTGCCATGGCTCTGCCGAAGCTCGTTTTCAACATACCAGCAGAAGTCACTTCAAACATCTGCGCAACCACACCCATCAGGAAAAGATCCAACTTTGCTCTGTTACATGCAACCGCAAACCATTGCTGATGCATCTAGAAAAGATTGAACTTTAAAACAGTTGGACCTGAGCAAAAATCATCGTTGAACTTCTAATTAACTGCCAATCTGGATCGACAATTGACTAGTGTTTCATCCTGATCTCAGATCTATCGCAATCACCCATAAATTTTCCTCAAGGAGCTATCTTTTTTTGAATCGCCGCAAACCCTAGTTACGCTAGGGTTTGAGGGGGAGTATAAGAAAATGTCTTCAGAAGAGTAAATCATCGAGATATAATAGTGTGAAGGCAAAAGCACATCCAACCGTTGCTTTAGCATCTGAGGGATTAAGTAATAATTCTATTGTTCAAGTGAGCATATTGTATTCGGCCCATAAGGCCCATGTCTCTGTAATAGTGTATATATATTGTGCTACAGGCTCAACGAAACTGATATGAAATAAATCATATTATCATTTCTTTGCAAAACTTCAGTGTTCATAACAATTCAAATTTGCTACATTCTGTTCATGAATCAGTTTTCTCAAAATTCCTTTACCTTGTCTTAGCACCTCTAGGAAGCTACCTGAAATCGTTAAGAAGGTAATGTTGGATAAAGACTAGGATCATAGCTTTATACACTCTGACAAAGCTCTCAACTAGAATCTCGATCTAGTAAAACTGATTAGAAATAAGGTTGATGTTCAATCTTCCTCTTCGGAGTCCGGAAGAAGACTGATGATAGCACCTCATTAGATGAATATTAGCTCTGGTTTTATACTTTCTTACGTTAGTCTATGAGTGTCTTAGTAGTTGGAGACCCTCACTTCACTTGTGATTACATATTTTTGATAAAAATGGTACGCTGCCTATAAGTATCGAACTGCTGTGCTTATGCTTTTTTCCTTTGCTACTAATTTTTCTAAAACAGCTAAGCGAAATTGATGCCAGTTCGGCTATTTACTGATCGCCTAACGAGGAAGCTAGCTGTGAGCTAATAGCTATTCTTTGATCTCGAAAGAGTGAAAATATCCTATTAGTTACCTTGTTTCTTCTTGAAAGCCACAAACTGGAAATTCAGTGAAATCATTTTAGTCTACATCTATTCACGAATCAGGAAAGCAGGTCATCATTCAACCTCACTTGCCTTACAAGAAAGAGAGCAGAAAGATCGCTTTTCTTCGTACTTTTTATTACTTTTCCCTTTTGTATACATACATGACTAGTTTAAAAAAACATCGATGTTGATTTTTTCCTAAAAGTGGTGGATACAACAACAACAAAAAATATAACACTCCACTTTAATTTTTAAAAAAATTGGAACACTCCACCTAAATATTATTTGTTCTTGTTGAATGTTGTGTTTGCATCTGAGCTTAAAGCTTTGATATGGTCAAATTTTGGTTCCTCATTACACCAAAATTGCATACAGAGATAGCAAACAACAGAGAAGAACTGCAATTTTTTGTTTAAAAGAAAGATAAAGTGAAATAGAGGACAATATTTCGTAGGCAATTAATAAAGGGAAAAACAAAATACATAAAAGTGGCGTCTTTTCTTATGATTATAAATAAAATATTACCAAGGGGAATATATGATAAAAGTGTTTCTCTTATTTTAGAAATAAAATATTACCAAGGTAATAAAGCTATCATTTTACTTTGTTTGAAAAGATCTTATATGATTGTAACAATCCTTGTAGAATTTTGGAATGGCATTGTTAAAGAGACTCCGAAAATGGATGGAAGATTTCACCGTCGAAATTCCATATGTTTTTTGATGGGATGCGTCAAACATGTGTACAAATTTAAAACAATATATGTGTGCCGAACTTTTTTTTTTAACCCCTTTTATCTACGTTCGGAGTTTCATTATCATTACCCTTTAAAAATCTTCATTTTTCAATCATATGGAAACTTCCGTCATGATACAAAATGATACCAATTAAAAAATTCAACATAATGCTTCCAGTCTAACTAACCGATTCAAAATATTAAATATTGAATTTTTTTCTATTTGACCCTATTTTGCGAAGGTATTATGCATATAGGCTTGTTTTGAAACTAGCTACAGAAATAAGTCATTTTTGACCATCTCAGCGCCGTGCAGGCGAAATCCTACATACGGTATTTAAATTGTAGTCTAATGTAGCTATATTTTTTGAAATTATATCTACACAATTTCAAATTGCACCTATTTCCTTCTATACGAGCGTTATTTGAGATTGCACATATTATTATTTCTCCATTATTTGACAAAGACGACCTTTGAAAAGTCGCATACTTATCATCAATAGGTGCAATTTGAAATGAAGTCTACTTTTTTGGACCCTATAAAGCAGCAGTACCCTCCTTTTCTCTTCATTGTCATTTTATCGAACTTCTATCAAAAAAACCCACAATATCCCCCCTCTCTTCTTTTTTAGATATCTCTTTCCATTTGCATCAGAAATAATCAAAACATGTGTCTTAATTGAACTAGATCATGACTAACAATATCTCTTTACTTTGGATCAATCAAGGTTTGATTCTGTAAACTCTAAATTTTTGTTAGATTTTTTTTATCGGTAATTGTAAATGGTAATTGTGTAATATTGTATTCATTGTTATATAGAATGACTTCTAATTTTGATCCACTATTTGCTACCCTGATGGTGAGTTGGTTATTGATAAACAAATGTGCGAAAAGTATGTTAGTGGTTCTTATAAGCCGATAAAAATTTGTAAAGATTGCAACTTAGAACAATTGAAAGAATCAGTTTACAAAACAATGAAGATAAAATTCGATGAGTTTGATAGTGATCTAGTCTGCAGTTGTCATATCAATTTTGGATCTAAAGCAATAATTTTTTTGACGATGACGACGTTGAATTATTGTTTTCAAGTGTATCTAAATTCATAGAGTTGTTTGTTGGAAAAAGCAGAAGGTTGTTAGTAGAACAATCTGTACCGCCATCAGTAGTTACTTATGGTATTGAAGAGTACTCTATAATGGTGAAGACTATAAACACTTCTCAAAGAATTATGTCTTCCAGTTATAATAATTTGCCTATGAACATAGAAAACTATGATCAGCAACAAATATTCTTCGGATACCCTTCTTTTATGAATTATCAACAAGGTATGTAACATAGTTACCTATAACTCATCTAGGATAACTTTGCACCTATGAGTCAAAGGTGATGCATATTGATTAACTTGCATTTTGAAACTATATCAAAAAATTCATATTTTCACATTGCAGCTTTCCAATACGTGATATTGCTGCACAGTTGAACATTGAACCAACAACTGACTTAGGAGTTCCAAAATATAGTTGCAACTAGACCGGAGAATGATAGGACTTGGATCAATAACATGCAGGTCAATAATGAATCATTTAATTATGATTTTGGAGTTGAAGAAGATATTCATGGAGACACTAAGGAACCAAGGGAGATACCTTTGGATGATGATCTTTATAATGCACAAATGATGACTAGATCTGTTGTTGCGAATCTTCAATTCAATAGTGAATTATTCTCAACCTTTAACGTTCATATTGAGTTAAAAGTCATCTTCATTCTCCCAATTATCCAAAGCAACTAGAAAAAATATATTTTTTTACAATAAATATGCAAAATGTAAAAATCAAATGTAATTATTGAGAATTACTTTAGATAATGAAGCAAATTTACCAAAATTATACAATTTAAGTGAAAAAGAAATGGATTTGTGGAAGAAAAGAGTGGGGAGGGTTTTTGGCTTTTTTGGTTTGAAGTTTGGTAAATGGGAAATGAGGAGAGAGAAAGAAAGGGTATAGTTATTTTACAACACCCATACTTTTGGTTAACATTTTTCAAGAGATTTAAGTAAATAAAATAATGTGTGGTGTGGCGTGATAAGAGGATTGAGATTTGATAATTAATTAGGGTAGGCCTCAACTAATTAACTAATAAGATTGTTTTAAACTTGTCATAGAGAAGAATAAATGAGAAGGGAAAAATATGAAAAGAGCCTTATCCCTTAAGTTCTCAGCATTTCATTCGTTCTCATTTTACACTTTAAAAAACAATCAAAAGATAAGCAAGTCAAGGTCGGCCAATACTAGAAGATTAGAAGAGGAAAACTAAAGCAAATCGAGGGGAAAGCTTAGATCTATATCAAATCACAAACTTTTTATCCAATCTAAGGTGAATAGTATTAAACCATCTCATATTTATGCGTTTTATCCTCGGATTGTGATTGGTTTCGAATTGTCGATGATTATACGTTATGCCATGATTGTTTATACCATTGTTTGGTTAAATAATGATTTACTGCAATTTTTATGGAATTATTATGATTGGTTTTAAGAGCAAAACTTAAGTTTTTGATCTTCAATTGATTTTCTTTTCGGATATGTTGTGAAAAACATAATTTTGAAGATGTGTTTTTATTTTCATAATTTTCCAAATTAATAGGAATATTTTATGAACTTCCCAAGGAGAAAAGGGCATTTAATTCGGGTTTTAATTATTAGGAATAATTTATTAATGATTTTGATCCTGAAACTTTTATATGATAAATATATATGAATTTTGATTTTTAGAGATTTTTGGAGTTTTTTCCCACATGATTAAAATTTCCTATGAATTTATTAGCCTAGAAAAGCTTATGATTAATATTAATTGATTAACTATTTGTTGGGTGCGAAATGAGTTTTGAGGAAAGAAAAAAATTGCGGTAATTTTTCTGAAAAAAAATTGATAAAGCTTTTTTTAAACCAATAGAAAATTTATAAGAATTAAGAGTTGGTGAAAAGTAATTACAGTTAATATAAAAAAAAACAGTTTTTATATAATGGTTTCAATATCCCTTGTATACGGCATTGTAGCCGCTGATGTAGAACAACCGATATCAATGACTTTATAATATTCATGTTGTATGTCACCAATGTCGGCATCCATATATTTTACGTATAAAGGCTATATTTAATAGATTGGACAATCAATATACTTCTATGTTACAATGACAATTATTTCGGCATTATAACCTTATGTTATGTAAACCAGAATTTTTTATTAAAGCTTTTTTAGAAGGGACGCGACACCTATGCTGGCCATATTGATGCTGCAAGTTTATAATTATGAACATATTTAATAAATGGCAGTATGCCCTATAATAAAGAGGTGTGAGATCCTCATATCAATACTGAAAACATACATGGCTATTTTATATTGGATTATGAATTGACATGAGGGATTGGTAAAATAATGGACTATATTTTCCTTGTTTTGAATATGAATAAAGGGGATTAATCATATAATGATAAATGTTTTCAAAGAACGAATTATTGTTTAGCCCGAATCTTTATATGAAATTACCAAAGGGATTTATTACTTAAGATTAAGTAATTATATGATGCCACCATTAATTGAGCATATTTGAGTGATGGATGTTATATGTTCTTGTTATCATTGATCAGTTGTATTTGCATGTTTATTATTGTCATACTCACATTATCATGACCCACGACTGTATTTGGGTAAGTTTTAAGGGTAGAAGAACCGACTAGCTTATCACAGTAGTGAGTACGGTCAGACTAAACTCTCAAGTGAGTACAAGCACATCCAGGAGATCAGAAAGATCAAATTGTGTTAGGATATCATAGACTGATCAAAAGCTATGATTAAAACAAGATAATAAGTTTAATGTGGGACTGGTGTAGGGCCGTGCCATATGCTTCAGTTGTTAGCCCCTGGTTAGAAATGGTCCGCGATTCCAGTGCGTAGGGCTTAATGACATGAAAGGATGTTTACGTACATAAAGGAACTCATAGCTCTATACGCTCACACAAGATCGATGAAAGACATCTAACCGTATTTGGAGCATTATTGATAACTCTGAACCGTATTTGGAGTATTAGTTGTTTCTCCCATCTGTATCTGGAGGTTAGTATTATTATTTGATTCTTTTAACCGTAGCTGGAGACTTTGGTATATTTGGTTGGGCTTAATTAAGGATAGGCCGTCTCGATACCTCTTAACTGTATTTGGAGACCTCCTAACTAAATTTCGAGATAGGTTGTTAGTTGTCCTATAAAATAATAAGTTAATAATATCCCTGGTAAAACTATGATCCGAGATAAGTGGTCCATTTTAGGAAGATCGGGTAAACTGAGGAAATGCAGAATCCTATGCTGACAGATTTGTTAGATTTGCCCATGTTGCATGCATGCATACGATCATGTTGTTTTCTGTTTTAACTATTGTAGATGCAGGTGCGTGATTTATGGTTGACATATTTTAAGAAGATACTAGTGATGGGAAACTGTTCCACTCAGCAGCATGATCTCACTAGATATCGATTTTGGTTCGAGATGATATATTATTATCCGCACAAGACTGTTTGTCTGACCCATTTTGTTTTTCCCCTTAAACTCTCAAAGGCACATTTGAGTAGGCCGGGAGTAAGTGTAATGACCCAATTTTCTGTACACTCTAAGCTGATAATAAACCGTACATGTCAACTCAAATTAAACAAAAAAGCGGATTATTGAGGTGAAAGAAGAGAGGTAGAAGATAGAAGAACTAAGAACAACCATAGATGTAACGACCCGATATTTTCAACCATTCGCATCCGCACATGTCGGACTTGAATTGATCAAAATACCGCGTTGTAAATAAAATTTGGCAAATCTCAGAATATACAGTAAATAAATAATCACAGATCACAGACACAGAGTATTTAATATGCAGCGGAAGTAAAAGAGATAGTAGTTCATGAAACTACTATATATATAAGATACATCAGAGTTAAACAAGATACAACAGAAGAGTAACAAGATACATTAGGAACAAAACAAAATACATCACATGAATCATTGGATACTGAAAGCGAAATAGATGGATGGATCTTCAAGCAAGGCTCCAACTCCGAATGTGAGTCTTGAATGCTGAATCATTTAGTCTGACCTGAGTGTAAAGCAAAACACAAAACACTCGAGTCAGGATATAAATACTTATGAACTGTAAATCAACTCAAGTGAACAGTAACAAAATGCATCAGTAACTTAAAGGATGTTTAGGATCGCCCATCCTTTAAGGATCCGTTAAACTATTTACTATGTAGTAATATTTCGCTATTATAATAATGTCTACAGTAAACTATACTTACTTTAAAATAGCGTTAGGGGGTTACCCATATAGCCCTTAACACGTAATAGTTCCAGTAGTCCATCCTGTATCAGCATATCTCCAGATCGGGAGGCTACCCTAAATACTCCATGGGCTACGGGAGAAAAACAAACTCGTAGTAAAGCTCGCTATGGTACGTGACACGGCACACAAGACAATTCCAAGGTAGATATACCAATTACGCACAAGGCTGGCGGTAATGTAGCAGCCACTACGCCAACCTCGGAACACACTCCCAATCAAAATCGGAGGATGGCCATCAAATCAACCACGAGTAAGAGTATAGTATCAAAGAAGTGTGTCTGACCAGAGGAGCTACCCCTTTTAGCCCGAGATCGCTTCTGTTTTAGCCACCTTATGCAAACTCACGGGAGTCGGGTCCACGTTCATATCTCAATAGGATCGTTGCCACCATCCTACTTCTTTCTGGAATCTTCGCGGCGTACACGGAAGTGATTTTCGAAGTTGGCAGAGAGTATGAAAACTTTCAATCTCGGTCTCTTTAACAACCAATCGTTATTATAACGCCGTGGTCGTTTCAAAATATTTCATACTTCAAAATCAAATCATTTCATTTCCAAGCTATATTCCTTTCAAAATAGTTTATACTTCAAAACCAAAACCATTTTTATTCAAAACTATATTCAAATCAAATAGTTTATACTTCGAAACCTATTTCAAAACTATATTCAAATCAATACGGTATCATTTCCATTTCAAACATATATTCACCTTTCAAAAATCATAATACTTTCAAAGTTATAACTCTTTCGAAACCAAAATACTTGAAATCTTTACACTTTGAAAATCATAACATTTTAAAATCATACATTTCAAATCATGAAACATTCCTTTAATTCTAAATTTTCAAATTTATTCAATTAAACCCAAATTTCAAATTTCAAATTTAATTCAATTCAATTCAAACCATCAGTTTCAATTCAATTCAATTTTCCAACAAACCATTTCAAATCTTATCAATTTTAAATATAGATTTGATCCACAAAATAAACTATTCAATTTTTAATATATTTAAAAGCTTTAATATCCCATATTTCAAAACTAAATTTTTATAACTTCATATATATCTTAATTCAATTTACTAATATTTAGTTTCGAAATATTTACTTAATAAACTCAATATCATTTAAATAAACCCAAATTACAAGTAAACTTAATATCCTTTCATACTAATGTAAACTTCAAATATTCATTTATCAAATAGATCAAAATCAAATATCATCCCAAATTCACATTCTTTATCAAAAATATTATGTCATTCAAAACCATTTCAAAATCATTTCCTTTTCAAATCCATTATAAATTCATTGTCATTCTTTAATTCAAATATTCAATTAAATATCATTTTAAAAATCAATTATGTCATTCATTTATTATTTCAAATATCGTTACAAAATTCCACTCAAAAATTCATTTATCTTATTACATTTCATTCCATTTAACACATAACAAAGTAACCATTATTTAGATTCAAATTCAATTTAATTTCCTTAAAAATTCAATTTTAAATATTAAAATATTTTCAAAACTCCTAAAATTTCAAAAATAATCAATTCCAAAAGTTAAAATATTTTAACACTTTAAAATATAACTCAAATAGTGTTAAAATCTACAATATTTTAAAACATTGTTAAATTTTAGCAATGACAACATTTATAAAGTGCTATCGTAGCTTATAGTTTCCAAAATAGTTTATTTCAGGAACAACGGCATTTATATGCCATAATAGATATTTAGTTATTTCAAACATAGTTAAATTCCAAAACAACAGCACTTAAACTGTTGTCATAAGACCATAGCATTTTTGGAAATGCTGTTAATAAAATTTCAGATTTTATAATAACTTCAGAAACATTAACACTCCAATTTTGTTATTTTAAACTATAAATCATATTTTTTTTTAGGTTTCAAAATTTCACATTTAAATAATTTAAACATAATGATTTATCACAATATTTTTTTAATTAAATATCCAATTAAAAACTCAATTCATTTGTTAAATCAAAATTCACTGTTTTCTTAACTTATTAATTTATCCAGAAACTTAACATTTTACTTCAAATATCATTTCAAAACTTTAATTTTAATTTCCATTATTTACTTACATTTTTGAATATAATATAAAGTCAAAAATCACATTTACTTCAAATTTACATACTTAAATTCACAAATTCAAAATTTAATATTTAGCTTTCTTAAAACCATAAATTATATTTTAAATCAAAATGTCATACTTTTAAAAAAATACATATCTTAAGAAAAATCATTTAAAATTTACCACGGGGTCTGTATATAATTTTCTAACATAGATCAAGTGATACGGATATGTATCATTTCAATCCGCAATTTAAAAAGAAAACTCGAGTTTTATCATTTCAAACCCGCAATCCTAAGTCAAATAAAATACAATAAAAATCACTTGAGCCTATCATTTCGGCTCATAATGATTTTTTCCCTATTCTGATGTCTGTTCGGGTATGTATCATTTCAACCCATAGTGATTCTATTCTACAGGGAACTTGCAGTGTGATCATATACATAAACAATATAAATAAATACACTAACATGTCAATGTCACAATATACTGTCATATATCATATGTCAGGTGTTAGTTAACAAAGTTAACATAGTAATAACATGACATAGCATAACATATAATCATCATTTACTTGCATAACATTTTAATTACTAATCATTTGTTATCCATTTACCATTTCATAAGTAAAAATGACAGAGTGAGAAGGACTCACCTTTATCAGAGCTAGAGACCACTACGACACACAAGAATGATTCCAAAGGCACAACAAGCACAATACAAAACGACTTTTGATTTGAATTAATGGAGAGCCTAGATGTTGTTCTTGTAAACAATAAATAAAACAAGACCATATAAATATATATATTCAACACAAAACAATATTGAAACAATTTGAAATAAGAAGCAACAAAGAATACAATGATTTGACCTTGCTTTAACCATTCAAGTGCTCGGATTAGGTGAAACATATGCTCAACCATGATTGTGTTTTGGGCTCTGGTATGGGTCACTAAGCACGGCAACATGGGTAAGTGAATGGGTTGGAGTTACAAAGTGAAGAAGATCAAAGGACAAGGCAAAAGACTGGAATATGGTGCACCACTAGGCTCGGCCTAGTCAAGTTTTAGGCTCGCCCATGTCAGGTACAGGTTTGGTCAGATCTAAAGTTGCGGCCAGAGGTGGTGGTCATGATGGTAGTGGAGCTAGGGGTGGCGGCCAAGGTGAAATATGAAGGGGATGGTGGAATTTGCGGTCGGTTAGGCATGATTGGGTGGAGCTTTGCAAAATTTGAGGTGATGGCATCATATGGAGGTCACGGCCAGTATTGGACAAGGGGAGAGGTGGTGGTGCTGCCATGGATGGTGAGGTGGTGGTCGGTGGTGATGGTGAAGGATTAGGCCGAGCAAAGCTAGAAGAGGTGGAAGGAAAATCAATGAAAAATGAAGAAGAAAAGAGAGAAGCCATTACCACTTTTTTTTGAATTGAAGATAGCCGTGAGTTAAAGTGGTGAGAAAGATATTTTTTCACATGAATGAAAAATGAGAAACACGGCTATAGGGAAGAGAGATGTACGGCCAAAGCATGAAATGAAAAGGCAAAGAAAAATGAAAAGATAAGGTAAATGAAAAGTCACAAGAAAACAAAAAGTCTTTGTTCCTTTGAATTTCTAATTTCCTTTAAATAAAAATAAACAAAATAAAATCAATAAATAAAAATAAAAGACAAACAAAAATAAAGTGAAAAAGAAAATAAACAATTATTCCTAGGAAAAATAAAAAGTAAATAAAGAAAATAGTTTATTATATTGAAACTAGAATTAAAAATTATAAATAAACATTGAAAAATTGCCACTATACTTTTAAATTTTTTTAAAATAAAATATATACATAACATGTCATGTTACACATATATACACAAATTAGAACATGATATGACAAACAAAATATTATTTATATAAATTAAAATAAACAATTTTGTTAAATAAAACAATTTACATACAATGGTTTAAAAAACATAACTTTCACAATATTAATCAGATTCCAACGAAACGAAAAGCAATATACTTAAAATTTTATTTATTTTCATAATAAAAGATAAATTTCAAAAATTAAAAATTTTAAAATTTTAAATTTAAAAGTCAAAGTTTGACCATATTGACCAAAATTCATATTTTTGGAAAATATTCTATTTAGTAATGTTTGAAATTATAATTTACGTCAAAATCAAAATTTATATTTAAAATAACAAAATTTATCCAATTTAATAAACAAAATAAAGTTTTTAAATCAGAAATTTTAATTAAAATAATTAAAATATACAATTAAAATAATCACAAAATACAAGGTTGTTACAATAGAATCTCACAACGCAATGGAATAACATATATTAATCACATAATACTTTATAAGACGTTTCGAAATAATACATCAGAGTTACATTAATACAATTTCTAATATAGGACAGTTATAATAGCCTGACCTTATACATTAAATATAGAGTACATAATATACAGTGGAAATAAGATAATAACTAACTATTGGTGAGCCTCCTGCTCCAAGCTCCTCCCAAAATGCATCCGTAGAAAATCTGGACTACTTGGCTACTCGTAAAAATTTGAGCACCTAAGAGTTTTAGATAAAGAAAATAAATTTCCGGGTCAGACATGTGTCTGGTGTGAGTAAACTCAATCAAGTGAATTATTATTATTAAAACTCTTTTAAAATCAAAGGTATCTCGTAAGCCCACGCCGCACATAAATACGAACGGGTTTATACCTTACGATAACCAAAACACTTTTACATAAAATCCAGTGATATTATAATAATGTCTAAGGGTGTAAATAATAATAACCAAATAACTGTGATGCTCGTATAGTGTACATCACAAGTTCACAACAGCACTAGGCATAAAATCAAAAATCACTAAGGCGCGCTCGGTAATTGTGTAGGATTTCCGTGGAGGTACCTATAGTAATTTGAGAACGGTCCTCCTGCACAAAGATCAAAGTTATCCTTCCAAAGCATTGTACCCATCTAGCTGCTGTACTATAGAAAAAACATAACTGGTCTTGCTAAGACTAAGTGCATCGCTCCTGGCATGCCAAAACTGATAGATATTGCTAGAAAAGGGAGACAACTACACCCTATGGGTTTGCCAACCCTACTGGCCATGTCTCCTATCTCTGGTTTTAGTCATTTTCACTGATGGGGCTACGTCCGGCATTCCAGCTTATGCACCGCACCAAAATAGATCATGGAATCTTACATGGATTCCCATACCCCATGGGTCTTGATTCACGAAAGGATTCACACATCTCAATATAGATCTTGGAATCACCCGTGGATTTCAGCACCTCAACTAGTCCCGAGACTACATATGGATCCCAATATCTCATTATATCATGAAACTCCTTCATAGAACCGTATATGGTTTTGAAGTGGTTACAGTTTGACGTCATCTCTTGCGAGTACAATTTTCCGCTTCCTGGGTGCTCCTCAGACCAATCGTCGATTTTTTGGAATGCTCGGCACCGGTTCTTTAGGAAATAATCAGACAATACATAAGAGTGAGGATCACCCCCTAACCGTTTAAGTGGATGGATCTCCTTATCGTTCATCCTAGAAGAACAAAATGAGTTTATACGTACAATATAGCACCACCGATGGTAACTGTACCATTGTTTCCCCTAGTTATTTTCAGAGTTAAAATCCTTCGGTGTTAAGTAGGGAATCGTTTCCCTACCACCAAAATTAAGAAGGATTACATATTTGGGCCAAGATTATACAATCTGTTATTTAATATCAAATAAACAAACATCCAAATCACGAATTACCTTTCCCACTGAAATCACTACAGCCTCATAAACTAATTTGAAATTACTTCATATACTTATCTCATCGGGACAACTATATTCACAAAACATTCTTTTCAAAAATACTTGGAATTCTTTTTAAAATAGATATGGAAAGTATCATTCGGCATTGACCATGGATCGCAGCCCAATGGTTACGTCTCTATCCCAAAGAAATCCAAACTTAACTGCGGCAATCTCCGCCTCTCGAATTACGCCATGAAATCAATCATAGATCGCAGTTTGCACAATGGTTACGTCGCTATCCCAGTGAAAAATATAGCAAACTATAGGAAATCTCTGTCACTCGAATTATGCTATACAAGTCAAACATTCTTTCCGCATCTCTTTATTTCTTAAATAATTTCAATTTATTTATAAAACTTCTTTATAAGTTTACAAGTTAAATTTTTAGAAAAACACGTTTTTCTAAATCTCAAACCATTTGTAAAACTTTCCTTTATAAATCTTTATAAATTTTCTTTATAAAATATCATTTATGGAATATCTTTTGTAAAACACCTTAAGTAAACCCTTAGTAAAAACCCTTTTTATAAGCAAGTTATTGCTTACAAATAACTTTATAAAATAATAGTATAACTTGGAAATATATTAAATCTTTAAACTCCAAATTGATTAAAGAATTGAAGTTAATGCAAGGGAGTGCGGATAAAGGATCTTAAGGCTAATTTAACACTAGAAAGGGGGTGATTAGTGTTTAGTGGATTCTAAGGCTTATATGGACTAATTTAAAAATTATGATATAAACAAATGCAGAACTTAATCATAGAACAATCACAGAATCAAACACAGATGTAGAAAGTAAATAAAAAGCAGTAAAAGGAAAGAACACACCATATTTTATACTGGTTTGGAGTTAGCCTACATTCAGTCCTGCACCAAGGCAAACACCTCGTATAGATTTTTATTATACCAATGTCGAGATTACAATCCTCAATTTCTAAAAGCCTTAAGGTACCCTCCTGTCTTCAAGTCCGGGACAAATTCTCTTGATTTACGGAACACAAGATCACCCAATTGATTTCCAGGCACAACCACACCTTATAGAAAAACTCGATAAACTTTTGATTACAAGTCGATCCTATAACTCTAAATAGCACTTTGATATTCGAGAGAGGGCAGAGAATTGAACAAGAATGAGATTCTAATTTGATTCACTTGAGAATCTGGCAGAATTTCGGCACGATCTTACAAATATGAAAATTTTAGAATATGGACTTTTGGAGAAGGAGTGAAGAAAATAAGAAAATAGTTAGTTAAAACAATTCATTTCACTACACCAACATAGTGATTTTGCAACATTTTCCATTTGTTAATTTCCAACACTTATAAATGTTACAGCCTACTAACAATAAAAAAGTGTCAGGATACCTAAAAAAGCGTTGAGAAATATAAATAATGTTTTTTATAAACTTTCCAACACATCAGTTATAATTTACAACACAAAAAAGTGTTAGAACAGTAGGTAAATTTGTAAATAACTCACTAAAAATTGGACCCTTATGTAATCTTGTTTATGTATCATCTTTTTAATGCTTTCCCTTCCATCTCCACTATCGGCCGCCTAATTTTTAATTTAATTAGGGTTCCCGCATTCCATCACCATTTCTACCGCTTTCCCAATCACACATCCTCCATTTCTTCTCCAGATAACGATTTCCCATTCTACTAACAATTTCCCAACTGCTTCATCTCTACATCCTACTAACGATTTCCCATTCCATCCCGCGCGTCATCTCCAGGTACATCAACTTAGGTTCGATTTTGATTTTGAATTATCTTGTTGTTCTTTGAAGTATTTGTTCTTATTCTTTGAAGTATCTATTCTTGTTCTTTGAAGTATCTGTTCTTTGAAGTATCCCGCGCGTTACTCCTCTTCTTGTTCTTTGAAGTATCTGTTTCAGTATTTTGTTTAATTGATTACTGCCACATCTCTGTTTTCTTGTTCTTTTTCTCACCATGATTTTCTTGCTTTTGTGGTTCCTTTGTTTTCATTTGTAAGTATGTATGTATTGTCATATTTTCCTTCTACCTTTAAATTGTGTGATAGTGGATTTTATGTGAATAGGCATGAAAGTACAACAACCATGCGTGTGAGTTAGTGTGAGTATATGGTGCATGAGTGATGTTGTTTTTAGTGAGAGAGTTGCCTTCGTATGAGTAGCTTGTGCCCTTGTATTTGTTTGCTGTTACTAAGTGTTTAAGCTATATTTATATATTTTAAATCTTGTGAATATACATAGCTAATTGGAATTGAAGATTTGCAAGTGTGTAGTGTGTGTCATTTATATATTACAATTTCAATGACTTACCTGCAAATTCCAGGATTTTGTTCCATTTAAGTATTGATGCGTCTGCATCTGTTTGTTATTCTTATCATGATATATGTGAGGATTTCAGCTGGGTTAGTGTAGTGCTTGTTTATATAGTACATAAGCATTTAATAGTTAAAGGCTAATGCATGGGTGAGTATTCAATGAAGTATTTTGTAAACCAATTCAGTTTAGTCCATTACTATGAACAGCAACACTTAAAGATATTGCATTAGCATGTAGGTGTTTAGTTAGACATGTCATACACTGTACATAAGGGGTATGCTTTTGTTTGCTTTGTTCTGTTGTTTGAGCTATTTTGTAATGATTGTATGATTTTATAAATAGAGTTTCAATCCCTTAGTCTAATGTATATATAACATGCATATATTTAAAAAATTGTTTTTTTATAGAAGTTATGAAGTCTAGGGTAAGTATAACACCCTAAATATATAGCTTGGTTGACTTTGTTTACGGAAGTTATGAAGTCTAGGGCAGCAGTAGGTTATCTTACTTTAAACAGCATGTTTCCTTGCTCTGAATAATACACAGTATCATGTGTTTGCTTACTTAAATACATGCCAGTACATGTAGTCACAGCAACATGTTAGAATGCTTTTCTTGCTTACACTCAAACAACAACATGTTTCCTTGTTTAGATTTAAAGTATAACAGCATGTGTTCTTGTTCTAAATGAATTGTTGTGGTATAATTACTGATGGACTTTGTGACCAAATTCCTTACCGTGGTTGCTTGGTTATTCACCTAAAATCTGGATTGATATATTATTGAATAATTAGAATTGTATTATATTTTCTAATTTGAAATAGTAGTAAAGATATTTGTTTATAATCAAGTCAAATATTGAAGTCGATAATTTGGAAACTAATATCAATTATTAAATGGATTGTATGATATAGATCGGGGATAATACATGGTATATTTTTAAAAATGATGACCAACTTTCCACTACGGGAACATGACACAACATACCATCACTTCAGTAACATGACCCAATTCCCCACCCGGTCATAACGTTGCATTGTTAAGCTCAGCAATTAAATTATGTCTCAGTGTCCTTCGGTGTTACTGTCTATGACGCCCCACCTCTATACCTACGTTAGCAAAGAGTATTGTATAGATAATACCGTCTGCTAACACGGAGAATAAGGCTGGATAGGAGCGACCATGTGTAATCTTACCTTAACTATTCACTAAACACGTCGAAAAGTAGAATCACAAACAGTTCGACGTATTCAATAAATATTTAAAGCAAGACTACAATGGCTATAGGATCTATCAGAACAGAATATAACAACTCAAATGTAATATACATCACAGAACAGTAAATCATCACATACACATATATAGATACATAACAGAGTATACAAAATGATACATATCAAGTGGTATAGCAAACCACAATATACAGACGAGTTCACAAGAATACATATCAGAGTTACAACAAAATAGGACTACACAAAAAGCTATGACAAAAAGAAGCTAGCGGAGTAGTCCATGCGGAAGCAAAAGAGGCTAAGTCCAAAGCACCTAACCTGAAACATCTCGGTCTGACCCGAGTATAAAATACCCGGGTCAGTCTAGCTAAACAAATCAGTTAGATAAACTGAACAACAATAAACTTGCAAGGTTTCAAAGCATAACAAATATCTCTAAAGGAGATAACACAATCATCAAACAAAAGATGAATCATATGATAACAAGCCTCATATCATCGACAACATATAGAAACAAAGGACACAAATATCCCAAATCAAGCCAAAAAGGCAAATAACAAATACCAATAAGGTATACAAGTTCCACAAGGTAATCGCTATTCTCCATGCGGCTCAAAAAGACCAACACCGAAGGGCGATACCAAGGGAATATACATATCAATGAAACATCATAAAATTGCTCGAGCTCAGTACTGTACTAACAAGGATCCATGAGCCCGAAGACTCCAAACCCAAGTATCACCCATGCGGCACATAAGGCCAACATCAGAGCGAAACTATATAGGGTGACAAACCCGAAGGCACAAACCCAATATCACTCATGCGGCACATAAGGCCAACATCGGAGCGATACTATAGGGCGACAAGCCGTAGTGGTGAAGGTCGAAGACCCAGTACTGGACACCACTAACTGGCGGAATGTGTCACAACTCTCGAAAAGAAACCCGAAAAGTGTTAACGTATGTCCCATAACCACTCGTTCGCACTAAATGGTTTACTGTCCGTCAGTCACTTTCACACTCAAAGCAGTACAAAGTTTACCTCATATCATCGGTAAACCAAACCCGAAGGTCAAAACGATCAATTGAATAGGTCGGGGATTAATCGGAAGGATAAACGCACAGATTCATGGTCCGTGTTTTTCCCAACCATTTAATCACCTTTCCACTTCGCTCGAAGTGCGAAATTGTGCTTGTGTTTAAATGGAATTTATAAATTGGAGAAACGAGCTTTTAATACGATTTAGAGGGATTATTTATAAAATCCGTGAATGAAATCAAAAATAAGTTATCAAAATCAAAGATGCAATAACAAACACTAAAAACCAACTTGAATCGATAAAATCTGGAAAATCAATCAAATATGCAAAATAGGCAAAACAGGCAGAACAGAGTAGGTCGGTCGACCGGACTACAGGGCTCGGTCGGCCGGCCAGATGCAGGAAACAAAATATGGCTCGGGGCAGCAGGTCGGTCGACCGGCTACAGGGCTCGGTCGGCCGAACCTGATGATTTTGCACTTCCTGCCCTATTTCAATGAAATGCAAATTCTTTCTAAATCCAAAGCAATGGCACATGCATACTTGTTAGGAATTCATACCCAACACTCATGAAATCAAGAGAAGTAGATGTGAGTTCAAAACTCACCTTTTTACCCAAAATAAAGAAGATGAAGAAGTACAAATGCAAGGAATCAACCAACTACACTCCACTTCAACACTACAAGCTTCAATCTAAAATCAAAGCAAGTATTTCCTAAGTTAGGGTTAGAAAATTACTGAAATTGAAGAGGAGAAGAGATGGAGAAGATGAAGAGGAACTTACCAATGGCTTCTCTATGATTTTGGAGCAAGAAATCAAGTTTGCAAAGAAGAAACTAGGGCTTGCAATTTCCATTTCCTTTTCCCTTCCACCATTTTCAGTTTTCTTAAGTAAAAGAAATGAAATGAAGGTGAATGGATGAAGAGTTAATGAGCTAGGGGGGTTAAGTGGAGATTGGGGCTGAACCCAAACTCAAGCCAAAGTAGAAAAAGAGTCAAAATTCAACTTACTCCAAACATATCGAAGCTTATACTCAAAAAAATCGCAAACGACGTTTTGAACTCAATGGAAGTGGTCTTGAGACCCAATTCGACCGTTTGCAGAAAGTAACATTTCGGACCCAAAATCCGACTAACGACGCTATATTTAAATAAATTATTTAAATATAAAATCGTTAAATATGCGGGTTGTTACAGATCTCCCCTCCTTACAAAATTGCGTCCCCGCAATTCCTAGAGACGATATTTGTAACAACTACATACATACAACATTCAAAAGAGAAGGAAATAAGCTAGAAATGAAAAGATAATCTCACCATGGACAAGCAAAGATAGAAAACCCGGATAAGATCGCTCGATATACTCTCTGGTTTCCCAAGTACAGTCATTGGGATTAGCGGACCATTGAACTTTAACGAGCGGCATGTCCTTGTTCCGAAGGTGTCGCACCTCCGTGTCAAGTACGCGCATAGGCTGCTGTACAATAGATAAGTCCGGTGAGACCTCAAGCTCTTGCAAATCAGGAGAAGAAATAACAGAATCCGACTCCCGAAGACACTTCCAAAGTTGCAAGACGTGAAACACGTCATGAATACCAGATAAATGAGCTGGAAGTGAAACTCTATAAACCACAGGGCCAATACGTTCAGTAATAGAAAATGGTCCTATATAACGAGGAGCCAATTTCCCAGTCATACTAAAGCGCATAACCCCATTCAAAGGAGAAACACGAATAAAAACAAGATCGCCGATCAAGAACTCGAGAGGCTTCCTACGGTTGTCCGCGTAGGATTTCTGGCGACTCTGTGCCTCTTTCATTCTCAATCGAATAAGATCAATCTTCTCGAAAGAATCACGAACAAAATCTGGACCAAGAATAAGCTTCTCCCCAGATTCCAACCAACAAGAAGGTGATCGACATGGCCTTCCGTATAAGGCTTCGAAAGGAACCATACCAATACTAGACTGAAAACTATTATTGTAGGAGAACTCTACAAGAGGTAGGTGATTCTCCCAACTACCACAAACATATCAACACAAAAGAATAACAGAATAAGAAGTTCACCATAAGGAGCACGAGAGGATAAGTCCGAACTTGCTTGCTCAGAGAATTCTATGGATTCCTAAGCTCAAAATAATTTGGAACACCGACGTGGCACAAACAATACGTCAAATGAACCAAAGCTCAACAAAAGTGAAGTACAACAAAACGTTCGATGAACTTTGTAAAAAGACCATTCCATTCGGACATCAACAAAGAAACAATCACTTGCTGCTTACAACTAAATGCATTGGCAACACGATCCCCTTTTCGGGAGTATACAAAGAATATCAAGGTCATAAGATGCAAGGAACTCAAGCAATCATTAAGCTCCTTATGAGAAAATAAATATTCCAAAGATTTATGATCGAGGTGGAGAACAAATTTCTCCGCCATAAATAAACGATGATGCCAAACTCTAAAAGCGAAAACGATAGCCGCGAGCACTAAATCATGAGTGGCATATCTAGTCTCGATAGGCTATAACTATTTAGAAGAATAAATGATAGCACGTTCTCTTTTGCAAGTGAACGGCATCCAAACCAATACGATTAGCATTGGTACAAAAGATAAAGCATTGGTTCCCTACGGGAATAACAAGAATAAGGATATCGAAAAGAAAGAGTTCTTTTAAATTAATTTTCTTTCCCAAATGGCTAAGACTTTCAAAATTACAATTATCTTCATGAAATCATATTTCGAAAAAAAATTCTTATTTCAAATCAATTTATTGTGTCAAATTGTCTCATCAAAGCGTTTAGGAAATTCCTATCGATAACGTTGATCAAGCGCATCGACCAGAATTATTAAAGTACTCAATGGGAAATACAATCACAAAATCATCTTCTATATGATAAACATGTTTCTAAAAACTTTTAAAAAATATTCTTGGTTCGTTTAAAGAACAAAAATCCAATTATACTTATAAATAAATCTTATGAAAAAGATTTGCAAAATTCTTTAAATTGCTATTTTCCATCCAAAATCAGTAAATACCAAAATGGAATCATCGAGATATTCACTGAATACTCGATTCATAAAATGGATGAAATGAGCTAGATAAACTGAATGACACAACAAATCATTCATAAGAATTACAACGAGTGCGGAGAGCGGTAAGTGGAATGCTAACTTCCGCAACTCGTAGTCAAATGAAAACCGGTGGTAAGGTCGAGCTAAAAAGACCTTAACACTACTCAAAAGATTGCTTAGGTGATAACCCTAAGACAAGACCAAAAATACCAGAAAATTCTCAAACTACAAGAATGAGAGAATCAACACTCTCCTCATCATGAGGGCTTAAAGAATAAAATGATGAGATCAAATTGGAATCAAAATCACAAAGAAATAGAAATCTGTTTAACAGATTGAAAATGTTGATGATGAATAGTCCACACGAGATATAGGATATGGCTTCATAATAATTAAGTCAATCCTTTCAAAAAAAATATCAATTCCGAAGCCTAAGTAACGCATAACATGCAAATTGGCTCGGAAAGAAAAATCACATAAATAATCTTGACATCAATACAAGAAAATTGAGCGTTGCGGATCCACCAATTCGGATTCGCAATTCTCAAAGAAGTAACCATACAAGAAACATCCAAAGACAAATCATCGAAGAGCTTCCTCGATACGAGAGAATGTGAAGCCCTCGTATCGAAGAGAACTCGAATACAATAGTCATGAAATACAATAGAACCTTTCAAAACAAATGGAGATGTACCTTTTCCCCGAGAAGAACCTCCAGAAGCATCCGTTATCTTTAGCTTGCTAGATAGAGGATTATTCGGAACAATAGGACAAGTGAAAATACGATGGTCTTCCTTCTTGCAATAGTGGAAGAAGAGAGGCTTAGGACAAGCTCGAATCATATGATCAGATGAACCACAATTGAAACACTTCCGAGTGGAAGGTGTTCTAGCAGACTGAGACTGAGAATTAGATTCAACGGGCTTTTTCTTCTTGGAAGGAAAAAATTCCCGCTTATCCAATGGAAACTTCCTCTTGTTGGCGTTCTTGCGAACCTCAACATCATTCCCACAATCACACTCCTTCTCGAAGGCTTCGAGATGAAATGCCGAATCAACCAACTCCTCAAGGGAAAGCATAAGCTGGAGCATCAAAGATTTCTTAAGATATTTCTTAAGACCAGAAACAAACTTCAAATTCTTCCTATAGGATGTTTTAATGAATTCAAGACCATACTTAGATAAGGCCTCGAAAGATGCAACATATTCAGAAACGGAAGACTCCCCTTGCTTCAATTCAAGAAAGCGCTGGGACAACATAGCTTTCTCAGATTCAGGAACGAACTTGAGTTCGAATCGTTCCCGAAACTGAGTCCAAGAAAGAGCAGACTCATCAAATTCAGCTAAAAGAAGCTCGTACCAATCATGGGCATGCTTTTGCAATAAGCTAGAAGTAACAAGATCTCTATCATGGTCGGAAGGATCCATGCGAGAGAGAACATGTTCGTACATGCGAATCCAAGTTTGGACCTCAAGAACTATCTCGGAGCTTTTAAACGGCTTCCCTCCAAGATGAGAAAAATCACTGCACAAACGTGCAAAGGTGGACTTGCATGGAGGAGATGTTCGAGTAGGAGCTGGAGGCTGTGTGCTCCTAAACCACTCTAAAAATTGATCGGTAGACATATAAACGCCGTCCGGATGCGAGCCACTGGATTGCCCAGCACCCGAGCGTCGTCCTCTGCCTCTTCCAGCCATAAGCTGAAAGTTGAAGAAGATAAAGATTAACTACAAGGTAGATATTTCAATACGGAATACTACGGAATAAGATATATTCCTAGACGTATTCCCCAAATCCTATCTACCCCAAAAACATGGAGGGAATAAAAGCACGATGATTCAAAGATCTGTAACACTTGTTACACTTTGATGTACCATAATATGTGCTTCTGTTCTGTGTTTATCATATTTTGTTCTGAACCTGGCTCTGATACCACGCTGTGACGCCCCACCTCTATACCCACGTTAGCAAAGAGTATTGTATAGATAATACCGTCTGCTAACACGGAGAATAAGGATGGATAGGAGCGACCATGTGTAATCTTACCTTAACTATTCACTAAACACGTCGAAAAGTAGAATCACAAACAGTTCGACGTATTCAATAAATATTTAAAGCAAGACTACAATGGCTATAGGATCTATCAGAACAGAATATAACAACTCAAATGTAATATACATCACAGAACAGTAAATCATCACATACACATATATAGATACATAACAGAGTATACAAAATGATACATATCAAGTGGTATAGCAAACCACAATATACAGACGAGTTCACAAGAATACATATCAGAATTACAACAAAATAGGACTACACAAAAAGCTATGACAAAAAGAAGCTAGCGGAGTAGTCCATGCGGAAGCAAAAGAGGATAAGTCCAAAGCACCTAACCTGAAACATCTCGGTCTGACCCGAGTATAAAATACCCGGGTCAGTCTAGCTAAACAAATCAGTTAGATAAACTGAACAACAATAAACCTGCAAGGTTTCAAAGCATAACAAATATCTCTAAAGGAGATAACACAATCATCAAACAAAAGATGAATCATATGATAACAAGCCTCATATCATCGGCAACATATAGAAACAAAGGACACAAATATCCCAAATCAAGCCAAAAAGGCAAATAACAAATACCAATAAGGTATACAAGTTCCACAAGGTAATCGCTATTCTTCATGCGGCTCAAAAAGACCAACACCGAAGGGCGATACCAAGGGAATATACATATCAACGAAACATCATAAAATTTCTCGAGCTCAGTACTGTACTAACAAGGATCCATGAGCCCGAAGACTCCAAACCCAAGTATCACCCATGCGGCACATAAGGCCAACATCAGAGCGAAACTATATAGGGTGACAAACCCAATATCACTCATGCGGCACATAAGGCCAACATCGGAGCGATACTATAGGGCGACAAGCCGTAGTGGTGAAGGTCGAAGACCCAGTACTGGACACCACTAACTGGCGGAATGTGTCACAACTCTCGTAAAGGAACCCGAAAAGTGTTAACGTATGTCCCATAACCACTCGTTCGCACTAAACGGTTTACTGTCCGTCAGTCACTTTCACACTCAAAGCAGTACAAAGTTTACCTCATATCATCGGTAAACCAAACCCGAAGGTCAAAACGATCAATTGAATAGGTCGGGGATTAATCGGAAGGATGAACGCACAGATTCATGGTCTGTGTTTTGCCCAACCATTTAATCACCTTTCCACTTCGCTCGATGTGCGAAATTGTGCGTGTGTTTAAATGGAATTTATAAATTGGAGAAACGAGCTTTTAATACGATTTAGAGGGATTATTTATAAAACCGGTGAATGAAATCAAAAATAAGTTATCAAAATCAAAGATGCAATAACAAACACTAAAAACCAACTTGAATCGATAAAATCTGGAAAATCAATCAAATATGCAAAATAGGCAAAACAGGCAGAACAGAGCAGGTCGGTCGACCGGACTACAGGGCTCGGTCGGCCGGCCAGATGCAGGAAACAAAATATGGCTCAGGGCAGCAGGTCGGTCGACCGGCTATAGGGCTCGGTCGGCCGAACCTGATGATTTTGCACTTCCTGCCCTATTTCAATGAAATGCAAATTCTTTCTAAATCCAAAGCAATGGCACATGCATACTTGTTAGGAATTCATACCCAACACCCATGAAATCAAGAGAAGTAGACGTGAGTTCAAAACTCACCTTTTAACCCAAAATAAAGAAGATGAAGAAGCACAAATGCGAGGAATCAACCAACTACACTCCACTTCAACACTACAAGCTTCAATCTAAAATCAAAGCAAGTATTTCCTAAGTTAGGGTTAGGAAATTACTGAAATTGAAGAGGAGAAGAGATGGAGAAGATGAAGAGGAACTTACCAATGGCTTCTCTATGATTTTGGAGCAAGAAATCAAGTTTGCAAAGAAGAAACTAGGGCTTGCAATTTCCATTTCCCTTTCCCTTCCACCATTTTCAGTTTTCTTAAGTAAAAGAAATGAAATGAAGGTGAATGGATGAAGAGTTAATGAGCTGGGGGGGTTAAGTGGAGATTGGGGCTGAACCCAAACTCAAGCCCAAGTAGAAAAAGAGTCAAAATTCAACTTACTCCAAACATATCGAAGCTTATACTCAAAAAGATCGCAAACGACGTTTTGAACTCAATGGAAGTGGTCTTGAGACCCAATTTGACCGTTTGCAGAAAGTAACATTTCGGACCCAAAATCCGACTAACGGCGCTATATTTAAATAAATCATTTAAATATAAAATCGTTAAATATGCGGGTTGTTACACTGTCAATACAACCCGGCAAGTTACAAAGTTACACATCAACTAAATTATATTCCAGGGTCATCGAGTTTAGAAATAAACACTACAGTCCAATTAAAGATGTAATTCGATAGTAAGTTCAACTCATTAAGTTTCTTTGTACAGAACCTGTACATAATCCATAGAAGAATATGTATAGGTTGTGGTTTCTCTGCACACCATTCAATTAAGTTACCATACAAGAAATCAAATCACAAAGCCAACATAGCAATTAAACTATACAAGGATTTATTTAATGTATGCTTTCTTTATTCAAGATGGAAAGTGAATGTTTTAAATCTGTCTGATCCTTGTATAGTCCAATAATTTTCCTGTTTGCTTGTATCCACTATAATAGGTAAGATATAATGTTTGATCTCTCTAGTTTCCGGTAGAAAATTTGGATTAAGTCGATGATTCTAAATTATAGCAGAGACTTTTCTGTCCATACTATTAAACAATGCTAATATATTCCAGCCCAAAATATCCACCAATGATTTATGGTTTATCCATGTATCAAACCAAAAAGATGTAGTGTTGCCATCAACGATTACTCTGCTTAACACTTTATTAGCTAAATCTGTATGTCTTAAAATGAGCTTCATCATCACTAAAAACTAATAGGTAAGGTATACAGTGGGTATGTGTTGACAATTTAGAGGATGTGTATGATGGTTGAACGGAGGAGTTCTGTTGATGATTGGAGGAACTGTTTGAATTGGAGACTGTTGTAGTAGGTTGAAGCACTGGTGGCTGTGAGGATGATCAAAAGTTGAACTGTTTTGTTGAGACAGCGGGAGGATTTGCTAGTAATGGTTTTAGGTATTATGTTGATCAGTTGATAAGTAGTATGTTTGGTGTAGCACGGTGGTATGAGTCGAAGTAGCCTGATATGGTTGTTCGTTTGGTGATGCTTGTGCAGTTTTGTGAAGCAGTTGTGCTGCTGGAAGGTTGTAGTAGGAAGTTGTTTGCAGTAAGGAGCGTTGATGTCAGTTAGGTATAGTGAAGTTTGTTGCAAGGATAGTGAGGATTTGTTGGCTTGGTGATGGTGGAAATAGGGGAACGGTGGAGCCAGTTTGAAGCAACAGTGGGGTTGGGATGTGGACTGTCAGGTGATGAAGTTGTTGATAGTGATGAGGCAAGTAGTGTGGTATTTCTGGGTAAGGTGAGGAGGTTAGTTGGAAGGGTGATGAATGGTAGGGAATGTTGGTGTAATGGAGGTTGTGTGGTTGATGTTGGTTTGTAGTTGTGCGCACAGGGTTTATATGCTGTAGTTCATGTATATGTGATATACAGTTTATGTATGTATGAATATGTTGGTCGAATGGTTGAAGTGCAGATAGGCAAGCAGATTGGTGATGAAAGGTGTTAGTAGTTTGAAGTTTGTATTTTCTGTTGAACAGAGATGAAAATGAAGTTTGTAGTTGCTATTGAGGTGGTGGTGGACAATTTTGAGGATTATAGGAGATGTAACAGTGGTTGTCAGGTTATGACAAAGAGACGGGTGACGGTTGATGAAGTTTTGACTGTGGTCAGAGGGGATGGAATTGGGGTGATTGAAGGCTGTAAGGCAGTAAGGAGGATGTGCACAACCGTTGATAGTTTTGATGATGGATTACGCAGAAGTAGCGAAGAGTTGGAGGTTGTTGCAATGATGTGCACTAGGTAGTGAAAGTATGAATAGAGAATGAGAATGATAGTGCACTGAAAGCAATGGCAGTAATGGTTTATGCAGTAATGGTTTTCTCAGTTATGTAGAGATGCACAGAGGCAATGATGTTGATGAATGTAAGATGTAGTAAGGAGGGGAGATCTGGCAGCGGAGTGGGAGATGTCAGAGGTTGATCGAAGTTTCTTACTGGAGGGGAAGTTGCACTGTGATGTGCACAGAAGTATGTAATGTGCGCAAAAGATGTAGTGCAATGGCAAGCATTTGTGGTACATATACATCAGGTGCAAGAATTAAATAAACTAAATACAACTAGAAAAATACGTAATGGAAAAAAAATACAGAATTTATGTTGAAGAATACAATAAATTATTTTATTCTAATCTGTAATATACAACTTTCATCCCTGTTGTTTGATCATAGCCTAAAGCACCTTAGCCTGTTGAAATGAAAAATGAATTAATAAATTAATAGTGAGCAAATATAATAACATCACATATTCAAAGTGCTGCCCAGTTTGAGAATTTCACAACGTGTTTCCGATTGAGAAATAGAATTTTCCATTATTCATACATCAATTAGCAATGTGAAATCTTAATAAAAGTCATCAATTATAGAAAAAAGTGTTGTTATACGATCATTTTACTATTAATTAAACATGTAATTTAGAACCAAGAACAATAATTTTGTCCTTATTAGCATCATTAATTAGTAAAAAGTGTATATTATATTTTATCCTACTTGATTAGTAAAGTAATAAAGTAATAAACTAAGAAATATATCAATCATATATGTGGGGGCAGAAGTGTTAATAGTCAAACTGCGTAATCAAATCTTAGTATTTTAAGCTATTTTTATTCAACAATTGGCATTTGTTGTTATGATCAACAAACATACTGTCATATTCTTATATTTGTAGTCGGTAGAGATCATGGGTCATTTATGTCAAGGGGAATTTTTTTTTCAAAAGGCACATAAAGTTTAGTTGACCTTTACATTTTTAGCTGATTGTATCTCCAGACAAGAACACTATTTATCTTATTGCTTCTCAACCGCTAATCTTCTGTACATATTGAATGCAGGCACTTGTGGAGGAAGAGGAAGAAAAATAGAAGTTGGAATGTAGCGGTAACGAGGAAGCAAACACATATGACCTTGACAATGATCCCATCTCTAAAGTTTTTGGGTCCGGTAGAAAGAAAAACTATTGTCGTGCAATTAGCTACACTTCCTCTGCAAAACCAGTAAAGTTGATGCAAGCTTCAAAAGCAATTGCCGATAAGAATAAAAAGGAAGATTTTCGTCAATGGTCATCGGAATTACAAAACCAAGTGGCAAATCAAGTTGCAAATCAAGTGGCGAATCAAGTGTTGAGCCAAATCAATGAGGCTCTTAAATCATTTGCTTCATCATTCTTAACTATGGTACCGGGGTTACAACATAATCTTAATGGTTGTAGCCTATGACTGAAACCGCTTCTAACTTGAATAAATCTCCTTCGAATATTGGAGTTGCTAGTATTCCGTCAAATGATGTTGGATCATCTACAAGAGGTAAACAATTTGTAATGCTACTATCACATGATACGAAGAAGGATGCAGCAAAAACTTATATTGGAACACAAACTATGTGTCATTTCAGAGAGATAGTTCCAAATATTGAGAAAGTTGTTTGGATAACATAAGTTTTAGAACCGGAAGCACCAATTTACGATGGTCCTCAAAATTGGCGCCACAAGCTTTGTGAAATTTCAAATGGGGGCTTTGTGATATGGCCTGTGTTTCGTCTTCGCAGTATCTAAAATTCTATTTATTAGTAGCTCGTATTATATTGCATATTTAAAATTAGATATGAAATTTCTTTTTTGTAATTTGGATATGATATTGTGGTGTTTTGAAATTGGAAAGTTTGTAGCTCATATTATAGTATTATCTAAATATGATATTGTTGCATTTGAGATATGGAAGCAATTTAGACTTCATATTGAATTGATATGATGAATTATATATGATATGGACATCATCATTTATGAGATATTATATTCATTTGTTTTAAAAATTTAATATTAATTGTGTATAAAATAGTGTAAAAACATGATTTCAATTGGTAACGCATATAAGTGTTACCAATATTTTGGATAACAACACTTATCTACGTCACAGACCTAAATGATAAGCAAAGCATTTTATGTGTAACAACACATATATGTATTACTGAATAATCATTTTCCAACACTTATAAGCATTGCGTATACTTCTGTACCAACACTTATAAGCGTTATCGGATATTTCTATACCAACACTTATAAGCGTTACCGCATATTTCTGTACCAACACTTATAAGTGTTACCGTATATTTCTGTACCAACACTTATAAGTGTTAGTAATACGTATGTTCGTAACACTTATAAGTGTCACAAATTTGGCCGCTTCATTCCTAACAGTCCATTAGTAACACTTAAAAAGTGTTATTGTAATTATTTGTAACACTTATAAATTTTAGGATTTGCCTGTTTTGGTGTAGTGTTTGTGAAGGCTATTTATAGACCAGTAACGGTCATAACTATTCGTGAAGAGATTTAAAAGAATAGACATTTCTTTTGAAAATTGAAACTTTTGAATTTAACGGCCACTATGTCGACATGGGGTATCCCATGATGTCGACATCCCTTAGTTAAAAACAATGTAAAATTTGTTTTGAAAATGGTATTGAAAGAAAAACAAGATAAAATGATTATGGAGTAAAATAAACTAATTTTCCTATGTTTTTAAATAAAGAAAAGTAGAAAAATATATTTTTAGAATGTATATATAAATTTGATTTTAAATCTCAAGTGTGTGTATATATATATATTGTAAATAATATTTAAAAATTAGAAGATAGTTTTAAAAACAAATGAAGTTTAAAACAAAAGTTTATTTAAAACCAAAGACAAAGAATATTTTAAGGCTAAAACATCTTTTTGAAAATCATTTAAAAAGATAATTTTTAAGGCTAAAATATTTTGAAAAATAGTTTTGAAAATCATTTTCAAAAAAACATTTTGAAGTTGTTTTACAAGCTTCTTCCTACAGAAAATTTCATCACATCAAGACTCGAAACCTTGTACAAAACCAAGATGTTCTTGGGTTTGTAAGTCACTTGCCGTAGGTTTGTAAGCTACTTATCGTGGGTTTGTAAGCCACTAAGAAGGTAGAATTGGGTTCCAACCCAAATGAAATTTGGAATGAAGATTTTCACACTATTATGAAGTTTTAACAAAACTAGGCACTTATCTTGAAATCTTGGTCTTGATACTCATGAGTTTTCAAACTTGATTTCTTCATTCTTGATCTTTATACTGTACAGTCTTCAATAATCAGTACCTGCCTTATATATCCTGCATAATAACATTCATATATATCTAGACAATAGTGTTAGTATACAAGTTATAATAAAATAAGTTACAAAGGTTGTTGTCATCAAAACCACTATCTCCAGTTCCTAACAATCTCCCCCATTTGAATGACAACCTTATAAAATATACTTACCACTTCGATCATACCATAACTCCCCCTTACACCAACAACTTCCCCTTACTCCAAGCTTACTATTTTATATAACTTCTCCTCCTTTGTCATCAACAAAAAAAACCTATAAACCTTGAACTTAATAGAAAATGAGATAATCAAGCATATGACATAAGAATAATAACTATGTATGAGTGAAATATAGCATCCTAAGTTAAATGGAATTCAAGATTTTATTCACCAAAGATTGTTTTTAGAAGAACATTAATTAATATCTTGAATTTTCATTATCATTTGAAGCAAATCTTTCATTCTTCTCTTGTAATTTGATGACTCGTACGAGCGTGGAACGTTGAAAAGGACCACAATGAGGAGAAGTGGGTGAAGAAGATTCATTATTAGAAGAGTAAGCCATTAATTAACTGTTTTAGAAGTTTATTACAGAGAATAGAACAGAGAAAAGGAGTCAAAGTCAAATATATAAATATATAACTTAATAACTAATTTTAGAGGGAAATTTAAATTTGAAACTATCGGCATGTATGTCGACATAGGGGGATGGGTCATGTCGACATGCCCAGTTCAATTTTTGAGAAATTTTTATTTATATTAATTATTAACTATACTTGTATTACTTATAATTTATATTTCAGTTAATGAACATATACCTATTCTCTTCTAAATTTAATAAAGTTTTGTTCATTTAATGGTTTGGTTAATATATCAGCAATTTTTTTCCAGTATTAATATATTCAAGAGTTATGACTTCTTTACTTATATTATCTCTAAGAAAATGGTGTCTAATATCAATATGTTTTGTTCTAGCATGATAAGTTGGATTCTTAGATAGGTTTATTGCACTAGTATTATCACAATAAATTGGTGATTTAGTTATAGTTGATCCAAAATCTTTTAATACTTTGTTGCATATATATACCTTGAGAACAAGCCAAAACAGCAGATATATATTCTGCTTCAGTTGTTGATAACGATACAGCGTTTTGCTTCTTACTAAACCAGGAAAGCAGAGAATGTCCTAGAAAGTGACAAGTTCCACTTGTACTTTTTCAATCTGATTTACAACCAGCATAATCAGCATCACAATATGAAATTAAATCAAATACATCATTTTTAGGGTAAAATAAACCATAATCTAAAGTATTTTTTTTACATATCTTAAAATTCTTTTAACAATTTTTAAGTGAGTTTCTTTAGGTTGAGATTGGTATCTTGCACAGATACAGACACTATGCATGATGTCAGGACGACTTGTTGTTATGTAAAGCAGCGAACCAATCATTCCCCTATATAATTTCTGATCAACATCAATTGATTTATCTTCTTTACTTAAAGCTACATTAGTTGTCATTGGAGTTGGTTTCCTACTAGAAGTGGTCAATCCAAATTTATTAATTAAATCATTAGCATATTTTTCTTGACTAATGAAAATTCTTTTATCTAATTGTTTGATTTGAAGTCCTAAGAAGAAACTTAGTTCTCCCATATGACTCATTTCAATTTCTTTAGTCATTATATCTGAAAATTCTTTATTCATTATGTTATTAGTTGATCCAAATATTATATCATCTACATTATTTGTATTAATTGAATATCATTTTTGTTTTTTTAATAAAAGAGTTGTATCTATTTTACTAATTTCAAAACCAAATTGTAGTAAATAAGACCTTGGTCTTTCATACCATGCTCTAGGAGCTTGTTTCAGACCATATAAAGCTTTCTTTAATTTATGTACATGATTTGGAAATTTATTATTTTCAAAAAGTGGAGGTTGTTCAACATAAACATCTTCTTTTACAAAACCATTTAGAAAAGCACTTTTAACATCCATTAGATATAATTGAAATCATTGTAGTTTGTGAAAGCAACTAGAATCCTGGTAGCTTTTAGTCTTGCTACGGGTGCAAAGATTTCATCATAATCAATTCCTTCTTTTTGACAATAACCTTGCACGACTAAACGAGCTTTATTTCTCATGACCTCACCAAGTTCATTCATTTTATTTTTATAAACCCATTTTGTTCCAATTATACTTTTATCCTCAAGTCTAGGAACAAGTTCCCAAACATCATTTCTGGTGAACTGGTTTAATTCTTCTCGCATAGCAAGAATCCATGAATCATGAGATGATGCTTCCTTTGGATTTTTAGGTTCAATAGTTGATATAAAAGCTACATTACTCATACTATTTAGTTGATTTCTTGTTTTAACTATAGATTCAATATTTTCTAGTTTGTTTTCTACAGGATGACCTTTTAATAACCTAATTCTTTTATTAGGTTGAATGATTTCACAATTAGTTTCATTAAGTTCATTATTTAAAGTCACAAAATCTTCTTCATCTTCTATTTGTGCAGCATCTTTAAAATTTTCATCAAAAGATACATGCATTGTTTCTTCAATAGTGTTAGTTATTAAATTATAAACTCTAAATGCTTTACTTCTATTAGAATATCCGATAAAGATACCTTTGTCGGATTTAGGTTCAAATTTATCTAAATTATCTTTTGGATTAAGAATAAAACACTTACTGCTAAGAACTTTAAAATAAGTTACTATGGGTTTCTTATTGTAGTAAATCATATGGTGTTTTATTTAGTTAATGGTCTAATTAAAATCTTATTTAATATATAACATTTGTAGCGACTGCTTCAACCCAAATTTTTTTGGTAAATTACCATCAAAAAGCATTGTTCTAGCACACACTTGAATCGTTCTATTCTTACGTTCTACCACTCCGTTTTGTTGTGGAGTTCTTGAAAAAGAGAAATTATAAGTAATTCCTTTTTTATTACAGAAATTCTCAAAATTTTCATTTTCAAATTCTCCACCATGATCACTATGAATAGTTTTTATTTTAAAGAAAGTTGATTTTGAATTCTTTTAGCAAAGATTTTAAATAATTCAAAAACATCACTTTTAAGTTTAAGTCAAATTGTCCAAGTATATCTAGAATAATTATCTACAATTACAAAAACATATTTATTGTGATTAATTGATTGAACTTGAGATGGACCAAAAAATCTAAATGAAGTAATGCTAGATGTTTAGAAGTATAAATCATATCTTTTAATTTAAATGAACTTTTCTTAAGTTTTCCTAATTAGCAAGCATCACATATACTATCTACTTTAAATTTTAACTTGGGAAAACCTCTAACTAAGTCAAGTTTTGATAACCTAGATAACAGATTGAAATTTAAATAACCAAATCTTTTATGCCAAATCGAAGGGTCACTTGTATTAGCCAAAAGACATAAGTTATCATTTGAAACTTTCACACTAAGGATGTAAATGTTTTTCTTCCTAATTCCTTCAAAGATAATATTTGACTTATTATCTTCGATGTGACACTTATCTTCTTCAAATTTAATTTTAAATCCTTTATCACATAGTTGACTTATACTACGCAAATTATGTTTTAAATTCGTAACTAGCAAAAGATCAGAAATAAGAGGAGATTTAGAATTACCGATACTGTCGATGCCAATCACATATCTTTTTGAGTTATCTCCAAAGTTGACTTATCCACCATCTTGATATATAATGTCATTGAGTATTTCAGGATTTCCAGTCATATGCCTTGAACAGCCACTATCAAGTATCCATTTATCTTTCTCAATTTGCACAGTTTGTCCATTGGTTGTTGATTCTTCAAAATCCATGTAACATGTTTGTTCCTGCATAACAAACTAATTCGGTAGATAACTTGATTTTTCATAAAAACTATATGCAGACTAATGATACTTTGATGAAATGCATAAATTTAAACTAGTATTAACAAAATTTCCTAAAAATGCCATTTTTAACTTTTCAAGTTTTAGGTTATGAAAAATATAAAAACCTATACTCTAATACCAATTGAAAGGGAGTGCGGATTAAGGATCTTAGGGCTAATTTAACACTAGAGAGCGAGGGGTGAATATTGTTTAATGTATTCTAAGACTTATATGGACTAATTGAAAATTATGGCATAAACAAATGCAGAACTTAATCACAAAACAATCACAGAATCAAACACTGATGCCGAAAGTAAATAAAAAGCAGTAAAAGGAAAGAACACACAGGATTTTATACTGGTTCGGAGTTACCTTATATCCAGTCCTGCACCAAGGCAAACACCTCGTATAGATTTTTATTATACCAATGTCGATATTACATTCCTTAATTTTTAAAGGCCTTGAGGTACCCTCCTGTCTTCAAGTCCGGAGCAAACTCTCTTGATTTACGAGACACAAGATCATCCAATTGGTTTCCAGGCACAACCACACCTTATAGAGAGACTCAATAAACTTTGATTACAAATTGATCCTATAACTCTGAGTAGCACTTTGATCTTCGAGAGAGGGCAGAGAATCAAACAAGAATGAGATTCTAATTTGATTCACTTGAGAATTCGATAGAATTTCGGCATGATCTTAAAAATATAAAACTTTTAGAATATGGATTTGTGAAGAAGAAGGAGTGAAGAAAATAGTTAGTTAAGAAAATTCGTTTATGGAGGCTAATTATAGACCAGTAACGGTCATAATCATTCGTGAAGAGACTTAAACGAATAGACACTTCTTTTGAAAATTGAAACTTTTGAATTTATCGGTCACCATGTCGACATGGGGTATCCCATGATGTCGACATCCCTTAGTTAAAAAGATGTAAAATTTGTTTTGAAAATGGTATTGAAAGAAAAACAAGATAAAATGATTCCGAAGTAAAATAAACTAATTTTCCTATGTTTTAAAATAAAGAAGAGTAGAATAATATCTTTTTAGAATGTATATATAAATTTGATTTTAAATCTCAAGTATATATATATATTATAAAAAATATTTAAAAATCAGAAGATAGTTTTAAAAACAAACGAAGTTTAAAACAAGAGTTTATTTAAAAACAAAAACAACGAATATTTTAAGGCTAAAACATCTTTTTGAAAATCATTTGAAAAGATAATTTTGAAGGCTAAAATATTTTGAAAAGTAGTTTTGAAAATCATTTTGAAAAAAAACATTTTGAAGTAGTTTTGCAAGTCAGGACTCGAGAACTTGTACAAAACCAGGATGTTTGCGGGTTTTAAACCACTTGCCATAGGTTTGTAAGCTACTTGTCGTGGATTTATATGCCAATAAGACGATAGAAATAGGTTCCATCCCAAGTGAAATTTGGAATGAAGATTTCCATGCTATTATAAAGTTTTAACAAAACTAGACATTTATCTTGAAATCTTGATCTTGATACTCATGAGTCTTCAAACTTGGTTTCTTTATTCTTGATCTTTATACTATACAATCTCCAATAATCAGTACCTGCCTTATATATATCCCGCATAATAACATTTATATTTATCTAGACAATAGTGTTAGTGCATAAGTTATAACAAAATAAGTTACAAAGGTTGTTGTCGTCAAAACCACTATCTCCAGTTCCTAGCAGTTAATTCAAAAACATACTTTATAAATTTCAAAAAGAGGCTTAGCAATCCCAATGGTACTAATTTAAGTTACCATTCAATTTCAATTCACTTAACAGTTATTTACATAGATCAACATATATGTAAATGCAACTCATATCCAAATCAGGGAATAATATGTCAATATAAGCTAACTGGCATATACATGTCCAAATAACATAATAGCAAGATGGTGATTTTTCCTGCTAAATAGATGTCCGAACAATTCAATCTATTAATAGAATAATAATGATTTATTCTGCTAACACATGCTCACACGAACGAACAAATAATCAAACAACCAAACAATTTATAGCAGAATGGGGATTTATTCTACTAACACATGTCCACACAAACAAACAATCAATCAATCATTTTATAGCAGAACATGGATTTATTCTGCCAACATATGTCCAAACAACCCAACAATTTACATTATAACTCATTCACTGTTATATGGTTCCTTAATGGTATCAAAACTTGAATCACTTGTATTCAAAACCATCTTTGAATAAGAAGTTCTTTAAAAACACTTTTACTTTTGGAAAACACGGGATTTAAAACTTTTAAAACTCTTTTAAAAAAATAGTCATAAGTTAAATCATTATTTAATCCTAATTAATCACAACTTAATTAAATTAAATAATTAAACAATAATTAACTATTAATTAAACCTAAATTAATCATTTATTAATTATTAAATAATTAATTAAACCTTCATTAGTAATTAAATATTAACTAATCTTAATTAATTAATTAAATAATCTTTAATTAAACTTAAATAAAAAGTTCAATTATTTTAATCATAGTTAATTAAAAATGTAAAATCAAACTTTTAGTTAAGTAATGATTAAATAAATAATTAACCTTTAAATAATAATTAATTAAATAATCCAAACTTTAATTAAATAATTAATTAAAATAATTGACTTGATTAAAATAAAAATTAATTAATTAATTAATTCTTAACTTAATTAATATTAATTAAAACTTTCTTAATTAATTAAAATTAATTAACTTAGTTAGTTAATTCTTAAACTATAATTACTTAACTCAATTACTTTATTATTAAACTAATTACCTTGAAACAAAATTAATTAAGTTACATTATTGCTAAGGAAGTATAAAATGGTTTTCAAAAACATTTTAAAAGAAAACTTCGAAAACTTAGAAATCGTAATTTTCGAACTGCACTCATAGCAACTATCGTTGTGGATGTAATAACTTAGTTCCTAAGTTACCATTCAACAAAATATCCAAGCATATACAAATATAGACCATATCTTTAACACATCAAAGCTCATGACTTTATATTCAAGTATATCACATAAACCGTCGATTTCAAAGTCTAATGCTAAACTTCAAGTTAGCATATACATTCACATCCAAACATACCATAAACCAAACGCAACATTATATATAAATATAGGCACATATCCAACATACATATATATAAAGTAAATGCTTCCTAAAGTTAAATAAATTTACTCACTAAGAGCTTTGAAAACTAAAAATACTTTAGAAACCGGAAAGCTTCGAAAACTTTAAAATCAACTCAAAAATAGGTCATTTTCTTCTCGATTTAAGGACCCTTTATCCTCGGAATTTGAAAAATTTGTCGAAAGAAAAGTTTTAGATAATTCTTTCCTCTATCATTCAAAAAAATAGAATTACTCAACTTGGATAAATTTTGAGGGATTTATGGCCAAAACAGTAAGAGGTATTTTTGGATTTCAAAATCTAGATTCAAAAATACTCTTGAAAAATATGGATATTTGGAGTAATTAAGCTGGAAATCAGAAAAAACAGTACACTACAAAGTTGTAGCCACTAAATTTATAAATAGTTTTTAAAAAATAAAATCTTGTTTTGGAGTGGAATGTTGGACGTTATGGTGAAGCCATTTAGGGTAAAAATGGAGACATTCTAAAATTTAAAAGGGGTAGTTTAAAATGGAATTTGAAATATTTAAAACATTTAAACTCTAGTTAAAAACATTAAAACTTTAAAACCAGAAAACAAAGCAATGGAAGTTTCTTCCAAGCTTATAAAAGTTTTTGTCAAAGAAAAGAATGGAAAAATGAGAAAGAAAGAAGAAGAATAGTTACTTATATTAAGTGCATAAGTAAGATTACCAAAACGACCTTTGTACTTTGCCCTCCTCACCTTGAACGCTACCTCACAATCTTGTCTCATCCATGTCCCCTTTAAAATATTCGAAATTTATCATGGAGAAACAAGAAAACATTGATTTGACCCCTTGTTGTACTTTTGTCCCATTTTGACATGACATATATTTTAGTTTTTTTAATATTGGTTGCCAAAGTGTCATATCATAATTATTTAGATTAATTAATTTAATTAACCTAATTAATCCTAATTATATTATCCTAAATCATATTATATACTTAATATATGTGTTTATATGTATACAAAAGTGTACACAATTTAAACAACTTTTATACAATGAAACGTCGAAAATTCGTAAAACGGTTTCCAGTCACATTTTCTGTTTTTCATCGAACTATATATTTTTGTAAACATATTTAAAAACTATTTTACCATCATTATTTATTATAAAAAAGAGTTTTATTTTCATTATAAAACTTATATTTGAATATTTAAAATTAATTAAATATTTGCAAATTAAAGCAGTGAAATTGTGGGTCATTACATTCTTCCCTCTTAAAAGAATTTCGTCCTCAATATTACACCTCATATCATATGCCACAAACACACTTTACACTTTACATCAGCCCATATAATGTACATAGATCATTCTTATACAAATATGATTCAACCACAACTCGAATACATAACTTCACTTCCGTACTTGTATCGCTCACCCGATTTTTTTAGTGCGGACTCTGATCAGGCTCCTTGATTTGAAACCTCGTTTCTCCTTACATAGTTGTAACTATGACAGAAAACTTTGGTCCCATACCAAAAATCATCATCAAGTGTTTACCATCAAATATCAAGTAATAAATCCTTGTTTGGAAATGGGGTGAAACACCTCAAGCCACATACTCGAATTTTAGATCAACTTTATGAAAAGAGAAATGATCTACATTTAACTTACGCACTTACTTAATTGGTTCTTTCTAATACCAATTCTATTTTCACCAAATTATTTATGAAAACATTTCATAAACTAAATATAGGTTTGCTTGTATAATATTCCACTACATCCTGAGAGTATATACCCCTATTTGATCCCACTATTCAATTTTGAATTTATTTTCCTAAGAAAACAGAAGATCCAAATACCCATGTTTTATTCGAATTTTTTTGAAATGAAACTATAATTTCAATCTTTTGAAAATTTACATATAGCCCGAGTAACTCCAAAATGATATAAAGGAACTAGGTATTACCAAAACAGTATCATACATTCCCTTACCAAGAAGGGTAATACTTAAGAGAAGTGTTTATCATCCGAACACATCTCTTCTCCAATTTTAAGTTATTTTCGAGCCACTCAAACTAGTTAACTTAAAAATATTACTTTTATTTCAAATTCCTATTTCTAAAACAACGCTTTACATTTTCAAATAAAACTATCATTAGTTCCCAAAACCTTGAAAATCATTTTTCAAAAGCACCGGGATTTAGGTTCTTAAGTTTCAACCAAAATTCTTTTTAATTAAAAGATAAATCTTATTTGATCCATTTCCAAATATTTATTTCCAATAATATATTTTTGGATAAACATCTTTTAATCAAATTTTACCTCAACATTAACATCGAACATCTTATAGTCAAATTGTGAAATTCACAAGATGTTCATTTCAATGTTTCCATATTCCTATTTACCCAAGCCATAGCTTCACGCACTAACAATAATCAGTGCTCAAATTGGACGAGCATGACTAAATAACCCTAATTGATAATAATAAAGCACTATTATCTCCTACAATAACACCTCAAAAATACTATACTATACTATACTATACTATACTATACTATTTTTAAAAATAATTCTTTATATGTAAAATATATCCTGGGTATAATTATTTCATTTACCCAATTTCCATACAATACTGTGTCGGTTGATCTGGTTCGAATATTTAGAAATCCTTATCGATAATGTTGGCCAAACGCATCGACCAAAATTCATATACCACTCAACCGCTCAAACAACATAATATAAAACATTTAATATCACTAACAAATACGCACTCTTATATATAATACACTCATACTCATTCTAGAGTCTCACTTACCCGATCTCAAATGAGTTGCCCCACCAAAACCAAGTTTCTCACTTAAACCTCAGCTCTTATACCACTGTAACGATCAACTTTTGGTTCACTCTAAGCTGACAATAAACTACACATGTCAACTCAAATTGAAAAAAGACAGATTTTTAGGGGCGAAAGAAGAGAGGTAGAATATAAAAGAACTAAGACCAACCACAGAATCTCACAACGCAATGGAATAACATATATTAATCACATTATACTTTACAAGTCATTTCGAAATAATACATCAGAGTTACACTAATACAATTTCTAACCTAGGATAGTTATAACAGCCTATACTTATACATCAAATATAAAGTACATAATATACAGTGGAAATAGGATAATAACTAACTATCAATGAAGCCTCATACTCGAAGCTCCTCCCAAAATGCATTCGTAGAAAACCTGGACTACTTGGCTGTTCGTAAAAATTTGAGCACCCAAGAGTTTTAGGAAGGAATATAAAACTTCGGGTCAAACATAGGTCTGGTGTGAGTAAAATCAAACAACTGAATTATTATTTTTAAAACTCTTTTAAAATCAAAGGTGCCTGGTAAACCCACGCTGCACATAAATACGGACATGTTTTTACCTTACGATAACCAAAACACTTTTATATAAAATATGGTGATATTATAATAATGTTTAAGGGTGAAAATAATAATAACCAAATAGCTACGATGCTCATGCAGTTTACATCACAACAATACTAGGTATAAAATCAAAAATCGCTAAGGCGCGTTCGCTAATTGTGTAGGATTTCCACGAAGGTGCCTTCGGTACTTAGAGAACGGTCCGCTTACACAAGGATCAGAGTTATCCTTCTGTAGCATTGTACCCGTCTAGCCGAGGTACTACAGGAAAAACATAACTGGTCTTGCTAAGACCGAGTGCATCGCTCCCGACATGCCAAAACTGATAGATATTGGTAGAAAAGGGAGCCGACTACACCCTATGGGTTTCTCTGATTTTAGTCATTTCCGTTGATGAGGCTATGTCCGGCATTCCAGCTTACGCACTGCACCAAAATAGATCATGGAATCCTACATGGATTCCCATACCCTATGGGTCTTTGAATCAATTAAGGATTCCCACATCTTTATATAGATATTGGAATCACCCATGGATTTCCACACCCCCGAATCTCAGAGCTACATATAGATCCCAACATCTAATTATATCATGAAACTCCTCCATAGAACCGTATATGGTTTTGGAGTGGTTACAGTTTCAAGTCATCTCTTATGAGTACACTCTTTTGCTTCTCGGGTGCTCCACAAACCAATCGTCGATTTTTTGGAATGCTCAATACCACTTCTTTAGAAAATAATCATACAATACGTAAGAGCGAGGATCACCCCCTAACCGTTTAAGTGGACGAATCTCCTTATCATTCACCCTAGAAGAATAAAACGAGTTTATACGTACAATATAGCACCCCCGATGGTAACTGTACCATATAATTTCCGTGTTTCCCCTAGATATTTCCGGAATTAAAATCCTTCGGTGTTAAGTAGGGAATCATTTCCCTACCACCAAGATTAAGAAGAATTACATATTTGAGCCAAGATTGATAGTCGGTTATTTAACTATCAAATAAACAAACATCCAAAACAAAGATTACCATTCCCACTAAAATCACTAAAGCCTCATAAACTAATTTGAAATTGCTTCATATATTTATTTCATTGAAATAATTATATTCACAAAACATTCTTTTCAAAAATACTTGGAAATCTTTTAAAAATAGATATGGAAAGCACCATTCGGTATCAACCATGGATCACAGCTCAATGGTTATGTCTCTATCTCAGAGAAATCCAAACTTAACTACAAACAATCTCTGCCTCTCGAATTACGCCATGAAATTAATCAATGATCACTGTTTGCATAATGGTTACGTCGCTATCCCAATGAAAAAACATAGCAAACTATAGGCAATCTCTGCCACTCAAATTACGCTATACAAATCAAACATTCTTTCCACGTCTCTTTATTTCATAAATAATTTCAATTTATTATAAATCTTCTTTATAAATTCACAAGTTAAATTTTTATAAAAATACTCTTTTCTAAATCTCAAACCATTTGTAAAACTTTCCTTTTTAAATCCTTTATAAGTTTCCTTTATAAAATATCATTTACGGAATATCTTTTGTAAAACACCTCAAGTAAACCCTTAGTGAAAACCCCTTTATAAACAAGTTATTACTCACAAATAACTTTATAAAATAATAGTATAACTTGAAAATCGTTTAGATCTTTAAACTCCAAATTGATTAAAGAATTGTAGTTAATTCAAAAACATACTTTATAAATTCCAAAAAGAGGCTTAGCATTCCCAATGGTATTAATTTGAGCTATCATTCAATTTCAATCCCAATTCACTCAACAGTTATTCCGTAGATCAACATATATGTAAATATACCTCATATCCAAATCAAGGAATAATATGTCAATATTATAGTAGGATGGTGATTTTTCGTGCTAAACAGATGTCCAAACAATTCAATCAATTAATAGTAGAGTGGGGATTTATTCTACTAACACATGTTCACACGAACAAACTAACAATCAAACAACCAAACAAATTATAGCACGGATTTATTCTACTAGCACATGTCCACACAAACAAACAAACAATCAATCATTTTATAGTAGAACATGGATATATTCTGCTAACACATATCCAAACAATCCAACAATCTACATTATAACTCATTCACAGTTATATAGTTTCTTAATAGTATCGACACTTGAATCACTTGTATTCAAAACCATCTTTCAAAAAGAAGTTCTTTTGAAACACTTTTACTTTTGGAAAACACGGGATTTAAAACTTTTAAAACTCCTTTAAAAAAAAATTAGGTGTAAGTTAAATCCAATCATAATTGATCTTAATTAAATCTTAACTTAATTTAATTAAATAATTAAATAATTAAACAATAATTAACTATTAATTAAAAATAAATTAATCATTTATTAATTATTAAATAATTAATTAAACCTTCATTGATAATTAAATACTAATTAATATTAATTAATTAATCTTTAATTATACTTGAATAATAAGTTAAATCCTTTTAATCATAATTAATTAAAAATGTGAAATTAAACTTTTAGTTAAGTAATAATTAAATGAATAGCTTTAATTAAGTAATTAATTAAAATAATTTACTTGATTAAAATAAAAATTAATTAAACAATTACTCCTTAACTTAATTAGTCATTAGTTAAAACTTTCTTAATTAATTAAAATTAATTAACTTAGTTAATTAATTCTTAAACTTTAACTACTTAACTTAATTACTTAATTAATTAATTAACCATTATCTTAATTGAAAAATTAACTAATTATTAAACTAATTACCTTGAAACAAAATTAATTAATTTACATTCTTACTAATTAAGTGTCAAATGGTTTTCAAAAACGTTTTAAAAGAAAACTTCGAAAACTTGGAAATCGTAATTTTCGAACTACACTCATAGCGACTATCCCTATGGATGTAATAACTTAGAATTTCTTTCCTAGGTTACCATTCAACAACATATCCAAGCATATACAAATACAAACCATGTCTTCAACACATTAAAGCTTATGACTTTATATCCAAACATATAACATAAACCATCGATTTTAAAGTCTAATGCTAAACTACAAGTTAGCACATACATTCACATCCAAACATACAATAAACCTAACACAACATTATACACATATATATAACCACAGACCCAACATACACATATATAAAGTAAATTCTTCCCAAAGTTAAATAAATTTACTCACCAAAAGCTTCGAAAACTGAAAATACTTTAGAATCTGGAAAGCTTCAAAAATTTTAAAATCCACTCAAAAATAAGTCATTTTCTTCTCAATTTAAGGGCACTTTATCCTTGGAATTTGAAACGGCTATCAAAAGAAGTATTAGATAATTCTTTCCTCTATCATTTAAAAAAAATATTTACTCAATTTGGACAAATTTTGAGGGATTTATGGCCAAAACGGTAAGGGGTATTTGGATTTCAAACTCTAGGTTCAAAAACACTCCTGAAGAATATGGATTTTTGGAGTACTTAAGCTGGAAATCAAAAAAAGCTGTACACTACAAAGTTCTAGACACTGAAATTATAAATTGTTTGGAAAAAATAAAATCTTGTTTTGGAGTTGAATGTAAGACATTATGGCCAACATTTAGGATTAAAATGAATAAATTATGAAATTTAAAAGGAGGAGTTTAAAATGGAATTTGAAATATTTAAAGCATTTAAACTCTAGATTTAAAAATATTAAAACTATAAAATCAGAAAAAGAAGCCATAGAAGTTGCTTCCAAGCTTATAAAAGTTTTTAGAAAAGGGAATAATGGAAAAATGAGAAAAAAAAAGATTAGCTATTTATATTAAGTGATATGTTAGATTACCAAAATGACCTTCGTACTTTGCTCTCCTCTACTTGAACGCCATCTCACCATCTTGTCCCATCATGTTCCCTTTAAAATGTTTAAAATTTATCATGGAGAAACAAGAAAACATTGATTTGACCCCTTGTTGTACTCTTGTCCCCTTTTGACGTGACATAAATTTCAATTTTTTAATATTAGTTAACAAAGTGTCATATCATGATTATCTTAGATTAATTAACTTAATTAACCTAATTAATCCTAATTATATTATCATATACTATATTATATACTTAATATATGTGTTCATTTGTATACAAAAGCGTACACAATATTTTAAACAACTTTTAAATGATGAAACTTCGAAAATTCGAAAAACATTTCTGGTCACATTTTCTGTTTTTCATCGAACTACATATTTTTGTAAACACATTTTGAAAAATATTTCACAATCATTGTTTATTATTAAAAATATTTGTATTTTCATTATAAAACATATATATTGAATATTTAAAATTAATTAAATAATCGCAAATCAAAGCATTGAAATTCCGAGTCATTACAGTAAGGACTTTCAGGATTTCAGTTTGACGAATAAGCTCTTGAAGACGTGTAGGAGGCAAGATAGCTATTTAAGAGCTTTGTTTTATCCGCAATGTTGTTTTCATTTTGCTTAATGGATGTAATGGAAAACTGTATAATCGCCAAGTGTTAGACTCTGATCAACTAAAAAGGCATCTTTATATGTCGCTTTTGGAGCATTTTACAATAATTATATTTTCTTTAAATGGGAGATCGACTGAGCTTATGTAATGAATATGAAATCTTATTTTGAAATGAAACGTGAAAGTTTATTTAATGAATTGAGTTTTGAAAATTTTCATATTTATGTGCTTTGATGTTATATATGATTAACATATCCACATTTTATCGTTGGAAATTAATACCATAGATGACTGCAGCATCTGTAGTGCTTAGTTCTTGGACTCAAAATGTGGGACGTTACATAATTACAGCAAATAGAATAGGAACATTTTCAAAATGTCATCAATGCAAAAACGTTGTAATAGATGCAGCTTTTTAGAAATCGCCTTCATCAAACAATGGAAAATAACATAGGCACAATTTCAAAATGTGATGCCCCATCCCGAGACCTACATTAACAAAGTCTTACTGGGTAATACTGTCTGCTAATGCAAAGAATAGGGCTGGATAGGAGCGACCATCTATGGCCTTGTCTTAAATATCTATTGAATACGTCGACAATGCTATATATTTTTTCTATCTCAAGTGGATCGACATATCCAATAAATACTTAATACAATGTCATAGGTGGCTATAGGATCTATCAGAACAAAATACAACAACTCAAATGCAAAACACATCACAGAATAGTAGGTAATCCCATATACACACACATATATAGATACATCACAGAGTATGCAGAATGATACATGCCAAGGGGTATAGCAACCATAATATACAAGCGAGTCAAAAGAATATACATAACAAGGTAGCAAACCAAAAGGACTATACAAAAAGCTATAATAAAAAGAGCTAGCAGAATAGAGTCCATGTGGAAGCAGAATAGGCTAAGTCCAAATGTACCTAACCTGAAACACCTCGATCTGACCCGAGTATAAAATACACTGGTCAGTCTAGCTAAACAAATCAGTTAACAAGGATAAGTGATAATATGAGCATAAGGATAATGTGATAATATTTCCAAGTGAGAAGGGACAACTGAAGTGTATGATTACATCAAGTGATAATATGGTATCACTACACAAACATATAATCTCAAAAGAGATGAAATAACCCATAAAACGCTAAAAATAGCGAGCCTCATATCATCGGCATTCATTAAACATGAAATATGGTTTAGGGGAAAACCTAAATCCGCCATCTTGGCAAACCTAAATCATGCATAAAGAGATCTCATCTCAAACATGTCATAAGGCAAATATATCTTTAAAGAGGAGTATAAAATCTCAAGTAAACGCCAAAAGGCAAATCTCATATAACGCCAGTGTAGGCAATTCAAATCTCAAAAATAGAACTTCCAAGAGTTCAAATTCCCAAAAGGTAATCGCCACAAATATATGTCGAATGGTTCAAACGACCAATTCTGGGAAGATAAAGAATCATTGACTCACTCTCGTCGCCTTTTTTTAGGGTTTTGTTACTAAGTTGTGAATGAAAGTCGGCTAGGTTTACTTTGTGTCTTATGAGATTTCGTTGCGGGTATTATATGTTTTACCCTTTTTGTACTGGGTTTGGCCCATTTACCTTATTTCAAAAAAAAAAAACTTGTTGCAGTTGGGATTGGCATATGTTACTCCAGAGTCTAGAGTGGTTGGCGCTGGGGATTTGGTTGATGAGCCAAAGAAAATTGTTTGGCATTATTTCTTTGGTTATTTTTCTCTTGATTTGTTTATTTTTCTGCCCCTTCCGCAGGTAATAATTATGTTTTTTGATTAGTCATCAGTAGTGTAGATTGAAAGTTATATTTGTATCTTTCGATTCACAGAATATTACCCTAGGCTTACTCATTGGCAAGCCTAAAATCTGGCTCAATTAATTGAAAGCTTCCTTACATTAAAAACCAACTAAATTAACGCCCTTAATATTTCTAAAACTTATAAAAACTCAAAAATATAGAATGCTTCATGTTTTGCATTAATATTAACAAATTTTTTATGGTATATTTATCAGTATCTAGAAGGTGGAGCCTTGGCGCAACGGTTAGGTCACCCGCATGGTGATCTGGACGTCTAAGTTCATGTTCGGAAACAGTCTTTTCACAATGCGAGAAAATGCTGCATACATAATCGACCTTCTTAGAATCCGCTATCGTGCGGGAGCATCGTGCACTGGATTCCACCTTTTATTTATCAGTATTTAGTTTGCGAAATCAAATTGTATCTCAAGCTAGAGAGCTGACGAAAAATGTCTAACAGCATTTGTTTTAACATCATTTTCAGCAATAATTTTACAAACATGAATATAACTTTTATTGTTTTAAGCAGAGAAATGTGGATCTACTTTTCTTCTACTTAATAGTGATTTCAAGCCAAATACCCCTTAATAATATATGTCTTTCTGAAAAGATGATTTCAAATGCTAAGTTAAAAAGTCAAAACATTTAGTAGACTTGCATATCCTTAAGCGATGTTTGTTTCACTATGTAACTTATTTATTGAGAGAAAGAATTCTATATTCAGTCATGGTGATAATTCTGAAACCTGTGCTTCTGCCAATACAAGATGCAATTGGGCCTATATTTTATAGTACATTTTTTTCAAGGTTTGAAATTCCGTTTTCCATTTCCGTTCCGACCATTGGTAATTCTAAAATTTTCAGTTCCGCTTTGGAAATTCCGAAAGTTCTGCTTTAATTCCGGTTTTCTAATTCCGTTATTTTTTCGCTTTAATTTGCTATATACATTAATAAGTATTCAATACTTTCGTAAAATTATAGTACATTTTTTCATTACATATAAAATACACACTTTGATTAAAAATCCATTGCGTAAGATTCTGTATTATTCATTTGAGATTTTAAAACTTCGCTCAATTTTGAAAATTTTGAATTTTTTTATTATGATTTGATATAAATTAACAAAAGTATAACAACTTTTTTTTTATGAAATTACATAATTTCTTCTTCATTTATTTATCATCTCGATTAATTAGTTTTCTTTCTTTAATTATTATATATTTATTGTATTTTTTTAATTTTTTATAGTTTTTTTAAATATTTTAAAAGCTAATCCGGAATTCAAAGCGGAACCAGAATTTTGACCGGATTCCATTTCGGATATGAGCGGAACCGGAACGGAATCACTGGAATAACTGGAACCATGCTTGTAATAACTCTGATGTCAATAATGCTAATGCAACCTGCAGTATTTACCAAATTGTTTAGGCTTCTCTGTTTAAGAAGGATCGTATTCTCCTAAGCAATTTGCTATGGACTTCATCCATAAACCAATACAACCCCTACTGAAGCGATGGATGTGAGAATCTCATTTTGGAAAGAACATATAGTTGCTTTCATTTTTGATGAATCTCCTTATTATAGTGTTGTGAAAAGTCGGGTTCTCCGCACTCTCCGCACTTGGCATTTAAGAGGAGCAGTGAGTATAAGACCTGATTAATCCACATATCATATAGGAATAAGATATATACTAGAGGAAAACCCTATTATTTTTAAAGGAAAAATCTTTATTATTGGGCAATGGAGTCCTTCCATTGATTTGGCCCATGAGCAGGTACTTTCTGGTTTTATCTCACCAATATTTCTTGCTCTTCCAGCCTTTAGAAGGCAGTAATTGGATTGCAAATCATATTGGTGAGCTAATATGTTTTGACATTTCTACCGAACATCAAAATGTTGTGCAAAGATTGCACATATGCGGAAAAACAATAAACAGGATCTATATTTGCCAATTTGAACATCACTTAATCTAACATCAATTATTTTATTACTCCAAATAATAGCAAATAACTATATAAAAAGAGACGCACAATATTTATATCGGTTCCACTATTATTAAGATAGTGTACGTCCAGTCCAAAGAAGAGATTTTATTACAGCTGAGAGAATTACAAGATGTTACAAGATAAGAATTTACATACCAAAGCCCTAAATTAGGGTTAACAAGAAGAGACACTCCATTTTGAGATCACTGGCCGAATAACATGATGGATTTGCGATGAAATCTACCCTCAATATATAGCCAGTATAAATTCATGTGATTCATCGATCAAATTACCAATATATGATAAAAAGATAATGGAGGCAAATTACAATGGTAACAAACGATGCAAACATAACAAGTAGTTCACTCATTCCTTTAATTAGCAAAGATGGAAGAATATAATCTCAAAGCAATGCGATTACTGAAAAACAAATAATATGCATATCCTTTTGCATATATTTTATTCCATAACGTGCGCATGCATATATTTCCTTGTTATCTTATTCAAATGCAATCCAATAATTTATGCATTTTCATAATAAACAAACGTGATTACTTTTCTTTTTGCATATTTGTTTCCTTCTATTAGTGATTTTGTATCACCAAAGTTTAATACAAAAATGTCTTGAATATGCCAAAGTTTTGATTGAAGTTGCCCCTACCAAACAGCTCCCTACATGCATTCCAGTCTCCATTTCGGCTGATAGGATTGCTTATGTTGATGTTTAGTATCAGTGGAAGCCTGTCATATATGACTTTTTCCACTCCTTTGGTCATTTAGTAGTGGCTTGTCATCACTCTCATTCCTTGCCTGTTGATTTTCCTTTGAAAAATCCTCTCCCGAAGCGTCATGTCTTTTAGTGGAGGATTAAAGCAATGTCAAAGGGAGCAGCTACTGACAATTTTGTTGTGCAAGTTTTTGAAACAGTTATTTCGGATTATTCCCCTTCTATGACTGATGTGATTTCTCCCACAAAGGTTCCTCCTATGACAGATGAATTTCCTTACAACCTACCCAGCCTTGGATGGATTGTGGCTAAGATAGTCTGAATACATAGAAACTCCCTCATGATATATTCCCCTTCTTGCAAAAAATACTACTAAAAGTTTGTTTCCAATGAAGTCGTTGACAATGGATACTTGAGATATGTCATTGCACTTTTGCCTCACACCTGGTTATTATTATATATACAAAGTGGAACAGCCTCTACAAAACTAGTTTGCTTTGAAAAAAAAAATAGTAGCATTAAGACTAAAAAAATGTGTTTGATTAGTAGCATAATTTTCAAACCATATATGATTCTCATAACTTAACTTTTATGTTTATGTACCTGGTTCAATGACCAGGCCCATATTGTTTATTGCTTATTTCACTACTTTTACACCATCAACTGTTGATATACAGTCATGACACCAATAAAATAATTTTAAAATGAAAATGGCATTCTAACTATAAACTCTATGTAAGTAAGTAATCTATAAGATCCATGAAAAACTAACGGAAGTATGAAATATACATGCCATATCAAATATTATTTCCTAGCCAAAAGTGTAGAACTTGGACATGTGCCATGGGAAAGTAAAAGAAATGTATATTTAGTTTAACTAGAGCAAGTCTAATATACCACACAAACGCCTTTTGTGTGCTGATATAACAAGTATGTATAAAATATGTGCAAATAATACTATTGTGTTTTAACATGAACGTGTGAATATTCTGTTGGAATAATTCAGCATTATGAGGCCACATATTTTAATATTTGAATGTATGAGCTATCTTGGGATTAAGTTTAATTATGTGATCTATTTGGAATAAATACAACAAGACTTAAGGGGTATATTCGTCATGTAAATTTATAATGTGTGGATACCAGAGTGACAATTTTAGTTTGTTGAAGGGCCGAACTGAAAAATGTCACACACTATATATATGGGGTTATGGTCCTCAAATTACACAAGTCTTATCATATTCTCTCCACCCTCTTCTAAAGAGAATTTTCAGATCTAAGCTTGTGTCAATTTGGAAGACCTAAAACCTAGTTGATCTTCTTTTTGCAAACATCAATGGATTCAGGTACGACTTCTGCTGAACTATTTAATTTCATATATTTGTTTCTCGATAGAATCAATATGGGTTGTATGTATTCAGATCTAGAATTTATTTATTTATTACAAAAAGTGGTATCAGAGCCACCCATCATTGATTTTATTGAGAAATTCTTTGGTTTTAAGAACATATGAAATCAGGGTTCTTGGATTTACAATTTTCGGTTGATTCACCTGATCCACTTATTTCGTTCTGATTTGTGAATGCTTCAATTATGGTGATTCAAAACATGTTAATAAACAGTATTATACATGGATCCATAGATTAATGAAATATTGGATTCTGTTGATTTGACCAAAAGTTTCCTAAAATGATAGCAATTTGGATTTAATTGAACCGCATCATTGGATTTATGATCTAAGAATTCATCTACATCTTTTATAATAATTGTACCATGACATGTTTGTCGTTTTGCTTTCTCCTGCAGAAGCATAAATTATTATTTTATTTGGTTGGTTTTTTTCTCTTCTTAGCATAAAATAGCAACAGGCATTGTTAAAATATTGGCCAAGCTTTTTCTATTCATTACTTTTGTACACTATGAATCAGCACATTAATTGATGCTGTCAGATTTGACATATTTTTTTTTGTAATTTATTGTTACTACTTAATATGTTTCACCTTCTGTTTTGAATGGTAACAGTTAAATAAAGTATGAAATAATCTGATATTAATTATTATTGCAAGTATTATTCATTTATGTATTATTACAGTTTCCTTGATGTCAAATTTGACATTGATATTTATGGAAAATTTATAAATGAAGGAGTTAAAATAAATTCATATACTATTTGGCGTCTTTTGCAAATTGATTATGAATATCCTACATTACAAGTGAACTAATTGAAATAATATGTCACCAAAGTGACCTCTCTTATTTTAATTGTTCATGAAAAATGTTTGATATTTGTGTGTATTTATTTATGCGAATATTAGTCGACCCAAAGGAAGGTTAATATCTGGCCAAATTAGATACACATGTGTGATGATAAATATGTAACAATTATAAAGTTTTACAAGAAAATAATTAATCGGCCAAAAGGAAGATTATTATTTGACTTGAATTTACTGTTAATATTTGATGATTACAACAAGAATACCACTTACAGTTAATAATACTGTCCAAAGACTTGATATTAATGTTGTGCTAGGTATCTTGAGCAAAGACTTACCAATTATTTTAAATTTACTATAGTTGTTTTATAATGTAAGCATATTTGATTAATTTAAAATTACAGCTAATTTGACTACGGTATCTGCCAATCTGAACAACATTTCTATTCTGACTGGAACAAACTTTAAGGATTGGAAAGAGAACATATTGCTTGTTCTTGGCTGCATGGATCTTGACCTTGCACTTAGGATAGATGAACCCTCCCCTCTTACGGATGAAAGTTCTTCTGATATTATAAAGAACTTTGAGAGGTGGGATCGTTCAAACCGCATGAGTCTAATGATCATAAAGCGTGGCATTTCGGAGGCATTTAGGGGTGCGGTATCTGAAAAGATAACCAATGCTAAAGATTTTCTTGCTGAGATTGAAAAAACGTTTTGCTAAAAACAATAAGGCGGAAACAAGCACGCTTTTGCAACGCTTGATTTCCATGAAGTATCAAAGCAAAGGAAACATAAGGAAGTACATTATGGAAATGTCTAACACTACTTCAAAACTTAAGGCACTTAAGCTTGAGCTTTCAGATGATTTCCTCGTGCATTTGGTATTAATCTCTCTTCCTTCACAATACAACCAGTTCAAGATCAGTTATAACTGTCAAAAGGAGATATGGACTCTTAATGAGCTCATTTCGTATTGTGTACAAGAAGAAGAGAGATTGAAGTATGATAAGGCTGAAAGTGCTCATTTAGCATACACCTCTAAGGGAAAAGACAAAAAGAGAAAGAAGGATAAAGAAACTGCTAAGGGTCCGACTGAAAAGAAACAACAAAAGAAGACTGATGGTTGTTACTTTTGCAAAAAGGCTGGACATTTGAAGAAATATTATGCCAAATACCATGCATGGCGTGTTAAGAAAGTTACATCTTTTGCTTTGATCTGTCCTGAAGTAAATTTAGCTACAGTACCTGGAAACACTTGGTGGTTAGATTCTGGTGCTTCTACTCACATAAGTGTTTCTATGCAGGGTTGCCTGAGCTACCGAAATCCAACTGATGATGAAAGATACATCTATGTGGGTGATGGAAAATCGATAGAAGTGAAGGCTATTGGGCATTTTAAGTTGTTATTAAGAACTCAGTTTTATTTGGATTTATTTTATACTTTTTTTATACCGTCATTTAGACGGAATTTGGTTTCTGTTTCTAAGTTGGACAAATTTGGTTATTCTTGTTCATTTAGGAATGGTACTTTTAGTTTATCAATGAATTCAACTCTTATTGGAACTAGTTCTCTTAATGTTTATGATAACTTATATATGCTTGATGTTAATACCTCTTATAATGAAGCCTTGCATGTAGAGTCACGTGGTACTAAAAGAAAAGCTAATAAGGAAACTTCAGCCACATTGTGGCACAAGCACTTAGGTCATATATCTAAAAATAGTATTCAAAGGCTCGTGTCAGATGGCATTTTGGAATCCGTTGATTTTTCAGACCTTGATGTATGTGTAGAGTGTATCAAGGGAAAACAGACCAAACATAAGAAAATAGGTGCCAGTAGAGCAACTGACGTCTTAGAATTAATACATACAGACATTTGTGGGCCATTCCCTGAGGCATCATGGAATGGTTAACAATATTTTATAACATTCATAGACGACTACTCAAGGTATGGCTACCTATATCTTATTCATGATAAATAAGAATCCTTAGACATGTTCAAGAAATTTAAGGTAGAAGTTGAGAACCAACTCAACAAAAGGATTAAAACTGTCAGATCTGACCGTGGCGGTGAATATTATGGTAAATCTGACGGATCAGGTGAACAGTGTCTAGGACCATTTGCCAAATTCCTAGAAGAATGTGGAATAGTCCCACAATACACTATGCCAGGTTCATCTAGCATGAATGGTGTTGCTGAGAAACGAAACCGGACTCTTAAAGACATGGTAAGGAGTATGATTAGTCATTCTACCTTAGCAAAATCACTCTAGGGAGAGGCATTAAAGACAACAGTTTATATTCTTAATAGAGTACCTACTAAAGCAGCTACTAAAACACCTTATGAGCTCCGGACATGCAAACAGCCTACTCTACAGCATTTTCACATTTGGGGATGTCCAGCCGAGGCAAGGCCATATAGGCCAAATGAAAGAAAATTGGACTCCAAAACAGTGAGTAGCTACTTTATTGGTTATTCTAAGCCATCTAGGGGCTACAAATTTTATGATCTCATAACGAGGAAGATATTTGAGACGGAAAATGCAACATTTTTTGAGGATGTTGAGTTGAGAGGGAGAAATGAAGTAAGGAACATTGTTTTTGAGGAGGAATCATCGTCTATGATTCCAACTACAGTTACTTCTTCGGACAGTGTGCAGATTATTGTTCCTGTCATTGATCAAGAAGTGAATCCAGAACCCCAACAAAACAATGTTGAAGAAAATCCTCTTCAAGTTGAAGTTAATGTTCCATATGAACAAATTCAACAACCTCAAAATGAATTGTCATTAAGAAGATCCACTAGGGAAAGAAGAAATGCTATTCCGGATGATTATGTTGTATTTCTTCAAGAGTTAGAGGATAATAATGGATTGATGGAAGATGATCCTATCAACTTTCACCAAGCCATGCAAGATATTAATTCTCAAAAGTGGATTGAAGCTATGGATGAAGTGTATAAATCAATGCAAGACAATAAAGTTTGGGATCTTGTCCCCTTACCTGAAGGTAAGAAGCCCATTGGTTGTAAATGGATATTTAAAACCAAGAGGGATGCAAAAGGTAAAGTGGAAAGATATAAGGCTCGTCTTGTAGCAAAAGGTTTTACTCAAAAGGAAGGCATTGATTTCAAAGAGACTTTCTCTACGGTTTCATCGAAAGGCTCATTTAGAATAATTTTGTCACTTGTTGCACATTTTGACCTTGAGTTGCATCAAATGGATGTTAAGACTGCATTTCTCAATGGAGACATTGAGGAAACAATTTATATGGTACAACCAGAAAACTTTGTGGTCGAAGATCCAAAGAATATGGTTTGCAAACTAAAGAAATCCATTTATGGACTCAAACAAGCTTCTCGTCAATGATACCACAAATTTCATAATGTAATTACCTCTTTTTGTTTTGAGGCAAACGTCATTGACAACTGTGTGTGTCACAAGTTTAATGGGAGTAAATTTATATTTTTAATTTTATATGTTGATGATATATTGCTTGCCAGCAATGATTTAAATATGTTGCACGAAACTAAGAGATTTCTTTCAAATAATTTTGAAATGAAAGATCTTGGTGATGCCTCTTTTGTATTAGGGATCCAAATACATCGTGATCGTTCACGAGGCATTCTTGGATTGTCACAAAAGAACTATATAGAAAAGGTGCTTAAGAGATTTGGCATGCAAGATTGTAAACCAGGTGATACCCCTGTTGCTAAAGGAGATAAGTTTTGTCTCAAACAATGCCCTAATAACATCCTTGAAGTTAACGAAATACAGAAGATCCCTTATGCATCTGCTATAGGGAGTCTAATGTATGCTCAAGTATGTACGCGTCCGGATATTGCGTACATTGTAGGAGTGTTAGGCAGGTATCTTAGTAACCCTGGAATGGATCATTGGAAAGCAGCAAAAAGGGTTATGAGGTATCTTCAAAGAACAAAGGACTATATGCTTACATATAGAAGATCAGATCAGTTGGAGACCATTGGGTATTCTGATTCTGACTTTGCTGGATGTCCGGATAGCAGAAAATCCACTTCAGGATGCATATTTATGTTGAGTGGAGGGGCTATATCATGGAAGAGCATTAAGCAAACGCTTATAGCTTCTTCCACTATGGAAGCAGAGTTTGTGGCTTGCTATGAGGCATCTAATCATGGAAAATGGCTGCAAAATTTTGTCGCTGGGCTGCGCATTATAGATAATATTGAAAGACGACTAAAGTTGTTTTGTGACAATAGATCAGCAGTATTATATTCTAATAACAATAGAAGCTCAAGTAAGTCAAATTACATTGACATCAAGTTTCTAGTTGTGAAGGAAAGAGTGCAAAATGGGTTAATATCCATAGAGCATATTGGGACAAATTCCATGTTAGCGGATCCACTTACAAAAGCATTACCACCCAAGGTCTTTCATAAGCATGTTGCTAAAATGGTTGTATCTTTTATGTAAGAATATTTTGGTTTAGGGGGAGTTTGTACTGAGTCATTTCTTTTGTGACATTGCTCTACATTTTGATTGTGGATATGCTTCAGTTTTTCTGATCAGAAATAAAGTTTTTTTTAATTGCACTCAAATTATTTATATATGTTCAGATTTTGATCTCATTAAAGTAAAGTAGGACCAGTTGAAAATAGACATGTAAAGATCACATTTCATGTAATTTCCATGCTACACATACATGATTGATCTATGTCATTTGATTGTATTGATATACGTGACCATTGATGGGTTTAGTTACACTAACGATAATGAAAACCGCTTTGATCCTATGTTAACACAATCAATGGACGAGATTGTTTTGGATATACCATATTGTTAAGATAGCTATTTAAGAGCTCATAAAGTTAAATACATTCTATAAGGTTACATATGTGGCCCAGGAGGAGATTGTTGGAATAATTCAGCATTATAGGGCCACATATTTTAATATTTGAATGTATGGGCTATCTTGAGATTAAGCTTAATTATGTGATCTATTTGGAATAAATACAACAAGACTTAAGGGGTATATTCGTCATGTAAATTTATAATGTGTGGATACCAGAGTGACAATTTTAGTTTGTTGAAGGGCCGAACTGAAAAATGTCACACACTATATATATGGGGTTATGGTCCCCAAATTACACAAGTCTTATCATATTCTCTCCACTCTCTTCTAAAGAGAATTTTCAAATCTAAGCTTGTGTCAATTTGGAAGATCTAAAACCTAGTTGATCTTCTTTTTGCAAACATCAATAGATTCAGGTACGACTTCTACTGAACTATTTAATTTCATATATTTGTTTCTCGATAGAATCAATATGGATTGTATGTATTCAGATCTAGAATTTATTTATTTATTACAACATGGTCTAACACCATTATCCTAATAGTTAGATGCCCTGGTTTTAGTCTATGAGACTTCATGTTCGAATCCATCATATGATATGATTCGAACCGTTGAATATATGTTGACATGTAGTATGTTATATACTACTTAAGACTTATTGTACAACTATGTCCTACCATCTAAGTATACTATTTCAAACAAAAAAATTGTACATTTTATTGGAACTAACTGATTGCTAAATTTGCAAATATAAGTTACAATATAAAATACAAATTAAGGGGTAAAATGTAAATTAAAAATGAATGTTATATGTCTCACCTGATGTGAGGGAGTATTAATATTACTATGCATTAATATATCGCTAACTGAAGTAAGTGAATTAAAATTTATCACTGTTTAATTATTAAAAGATTTTGGTTCAATCTGGTGGTATTTTATGAAAAATAAGATGGGTGTGTCATGGAAACTGAGAAACATTTATATGGTTGAACTTTAATATGGTTTTGTAGGTTGAACTGCAATTAAAAACAAATTATAGATACTCTACTATAAGTTTAAGCATAGATACGTTGACAATTATTAGTTTGTAGGTTGAAACTTTTAATGGTTTTTATGACTTCATCCTAAAAAACAAAGAAAGGAATAATTCGTGTTTTAATTTACCTATTCTGAATTTATTTTATTTTTATTTCCATAAACAAATAACTAGATCAACTCCAATTTGTTATAGCATTACAACATACATTTTAGATGCACACCAGCTACATATAGTTACGGTTAAGGGATGGTTTTTCTTTCTTGAAATAGCAATGATGTGTTTCAAATAGGAATGCAAGTTCATAACGATTCAAATAACCACTAGTCTGTAATAAACTTGACTATATGTAGTATTTATCATCATAATAGTTACCAGCGAACATATCTTAAGAAAGAAGGGCGATAAGAAGGGTATTTATCATCGTTACACATATTGGGATGAAAACTGCGGGACTTCAAAGCATTGAAATCAGCTCAAAGTTTTGTACTATTCTTTTTCAAGAAACGAGTTACAGGTCTCTATTTTGGATGTTGTTATAAGAAAAGTCCCTATATATATAAATATGTAAATTTAGTCCCTATTTTTTGAAAAATAGAAAACATAAGGTGCTTTGCACATTTCTGACAGAAAATGCAAGCCAACTTGCAACTTTATCAGAAAAGCGCAAGCTAGTTTGTGATTTTTTATTTAAATTTTGAAATTTTCAAAAAAAAAATAAATTTTTGAAAAGCGCAAGTTAACCTGCACTTTTATAAAAAAAAAGAGCAAGATACTTTACGCTTTCTGATTTACAAAAAACAGGGATTTAATTTACATACTCATTATCATTGGGACTTTTCTTACAGCAACATCGAAAATAGAGACCTTCGATGCAAAACCCGTTTCATTTTTAACCCTTTCTTCTCCACTTCTTATGCATAATCAACGTGTATAATATCATTTGCCAATCCATCAACTTTGATGTGCATTGCAAGTACTTCTTCAACTACAGGATCTAATTTCAGATACTTTATAGCTAAATTTGCTCCAAATATGAGTCTGTAGTTAAAATATATTAAGTACCAAGCCTATTATTGGAAATAAGAATAATTGAAAGCCGCATATACTTCTCATACCTATACTTCTCGCATCTTTAGCAATATAATTATTTCAAGTCTTTGGCCTTCAAGCAACAGCCCATATAAACGATGCTTGTACACTATAAAAGAAAACAACGTACTGCATGTCTTTTGCAAGTTACAATGATATGAAGCATACAGAATGTTAAGTAATATAAAGTGAATAAAGATTTCGTTATTGTAGTGTTTGGGCCAAGTGAACAAGCCCAATAACCATTATATTGCTTTGTTTATGTACACTGCTATTATGTAAAGCAGTATTACTCTCACTGATACATTATCGATGAAATAAAATTTTCATTTAGTCAGCAACAATTTGCTTCATTTCTATTATGGTATCAAAGCCCTAAAGACAGTCAAACGACAGCAATCACTTACTGATCATCTCTCAGCACTCTTCAGAGAATAGATCATCATCATTGATCCATCCAAGAAGGGACTCAGAGCATCTTCATCATTCTACCCCTTCGGTTGCTCTCAGAAATCTATTTTCTCATCATTTGAGAGTTACAGTTCAGCCCATCTTTCTTGATTGTCATCAAGAATCTCCTTCAAAGTGCCTCGCCAAGAAACTTGCATCAAGATCTGCAAATTCTGGCTGCACAGTGAAAGAAAATCAGTATCAAAATCTGCAATATCATGCTATAGTAATTCATCATGGTGGGAGATAATGACGTTTCATCCACTGCATCAAGTGGACTCAAGAATCAAGAACCATCATTTTTAAAGAAAAGTTCCTATACCATTATTAAACCAAAAAATCATTTAGTAACCACTTCATTAGATGAAAATAATTTCGTATTATGGAAGTATCGGATTGAAACCAGTATAAAAGGTTATGGGTTAGAAGAATTCCTGTATGGAACTGCAATTACTCCCTCAAGAATGATCACCAATAGTAAAGGAGAGAGAGTTATCAACAAGGAATTTGTTAACCATCAAAGGCAGGAGGGTTTACTTGCAGCCTGGTCATTGACATTAATTAGTTCTGGACTGTTATCACAAATTGTTGGATGCAAGACATCATATGAAATATGTTCTTCAATACAACAAATATTCAACACACAGTCAAAGGCAAGAATTATGCATTACAAGGGACAACTACAAAATTTAAGGAAAGAAAACATGTCAATGAGGAAGTATCTAACCAAGGTGAAGACCTACTGTAATCTTCTTGACACTGCTGGTCATACAATGTATGAAACAGAGTAGATTCTTACAATATTGAATGGTATAAATATAGAATATGAGTCAGTGGTGGCTATCATTTCCTTACAACAAAAGCTACACTATATGCAGAATGTCCACTCAACCTTATTTTCACAAGAAGGAAGAGTTGAACAGAGAAAGGAGAGCAACACAAAATTATCAATCAATTATGAATCAAATTCCAAAAACAAGAATCAAGGAAGAAGACAAGGCAATCAAAATATCAGGCAAGAATCCTATAATCAAAGGGGTGGTACTACACAAAGAGGAAGAGACAGAAATAAAAAATGGAACATTAATGTCAGATATATGAAAATCTAGACACACAGTAAGGCAGTGTTACTTTAGATTGAATACTGAATATTACCCAAGTCAGCAAAATCAAGGAAATCAAAGAAACTACAGTTCAAGTGCAAATGTTGCCCATATGGATCAAAGACGGAATAATCAGGCGGAAAGTTCAAGAATGTAGCAAGTAAATCTAGACAGTCTTACCAGGCAAAAGACATTACAAGTGAAGACTGGTATCTAGATTCGGGTGCCACCAATCATCTCACAAAAAATCTTCAGGATCTTAACCTTGGCAATAAGGAATATACAGGTATGCATTTTATACATATAGCATATGGTGAAGCTATAAACATCACACATGTTGGAAATAACAGCATTCAAGGTAAGAGACACCTTTACCTTAATAATCTATTAAGAGTTCCTCAAATCAAGAAAACTTAACGTGTGTGTCTCAATTTGCTAATGACAACAATATGTATTTTGAGTTTCATCCAAAATTCTGTGTAGCAAAAGACTTACTTAATCAAGAAATATTACTACAGGGTAAACTGGACAACGGGTTATACAAATTCAACTTTGGAAATACAAGAAAGAGTGAAGTTAGAAATATATGGTGCAACAATTCAGAAACATATGTTAATAATGGAAAAGAAATATTTGATTTGTGGCGCTGTAAATTGGGACATCCTAGTGTAAATGTTATAAAACAAGTACTTAAGAATAATAACATTTCTTTCGATGTATCTTTACCATATGTGTGTACTTACTGTCAATTAGGCGAAAGCCACAAGTCACCATTTACAGATTCAACTAATATTATTTACTAGAACTGGTGGCAACAGATTTGTGGGGCCCAACACTAGTAAGTTCTTACTATGGATTCAGGTATTATATATCTTTTATTGATGCTTATTCCAGATATACATGGATTTATTTTTTGAAATCAAAATCAGATGCATGTAAGGCTGTAATACAGTTTATAACACAAGTAGAGAAATAAGTGAACAGTGAACTTAAAGTGATGCAAACTGATGGAAGTGTAGAATACAAACCACTAAAAGAAGATATTTTTTAAAGAAGAATTATTCAGAGAACTACATGTGCATATACTTCAGAGCAAAATGGGTTGGTAGAAAGAAAGCATATGCACATAGTAGAGACAGGGCTAACTCTACTTGCACAATCCTTTTTCCTATGAAATTTTGGCCGGAAGCTTTCAATTATGTTGTGTATCTAATTAATAGACTTCCTACCAAAGTACTCAAACACATGAATCCAAATGAGGTGCTATTTGGGGCTAAACCAGATTATCAGTCTAAAGACTTTTGGATGTTTGTGTTTCCCATGTCTTAGACTGTAACGACCCGTTGAAATTAATAATATTTAATAAATTAAATTAATATAATTTCTAATTTGTTTAAGAATAAATGTAGAAATTTGGTATAGTAGTTGTAACCTAGTGTAACAATAAAATTTTATGACAATAGATTTGGATAATGTAATTTGTCACTTTTTGTTAAAAGTAAATTTTAAGAAATCAATAAATGTTGAATTGAGAATATTAATAAAAAAATATTAAATAAAATGAGATTCATTAATATAAAATCAGTAGTGGAGATGTCACCTTTGGTTGTAATTAAGGTGAATGCTATTAGTGGATGTCAACACTTAATAAAATTTATTTAGAATAAAAAGAATTTAAATGCATGTTTGAATAGAGTATTAAATTGATAGATTAAGCGTAAGTAATTAGAATTTAACCCTATAAGATATGGAACTGAATGTATGAATATAATTTTGTAGAAATAGTTAATTAACAACTTATTTGTGCATACCCAATTTAATATAAATAACAAAAGGGCTAGCACTTGATGTGCCTAAGTATTAATATATTGGAACTATAATAAAATAGAGAGTTTGGTAGTAAATAGAAATAAAAAGACCGTTATTAACTAGTAAATTAATAAATGGATTCTAACAATAGGTAGTAATTAATGCGTGTATATTGGGCATTTGCGGATTACCAATTTTTCTACCTATTCATATAATTTATTTATGTAAATCTAAACCTATGGCAACATTTTGTTAATAAATGTTGGAAGTGAATTTGAATATATCAAAGGATAACAAGTGTTTAGGTTAACCATTTATTTTATTTAGTTAAGAAGGGAAATAGATTGAAATAAAGCTAATTTAATTTTTTTTGGTTGTTAATGGGTATAGTTAAATAAGGAGAAGTTATAGGAAATAAAACGCGCACTAATGAGATGTAATATAATTCCAAAGTTATTTATACCCACAAATAGGTTAATTACTGTATAGAAAGAGTCTAAATCAATAAATGAATTTATTAAGATTACATTTATAATTTTATAACCTTTATGCTGATTTAAGTTCAATTAATTTATTTGATTAAATAGTGCAGTAGCGTAGTTTTGTGCGGTAGTTGAAATAGCTAATTCTTTTAGGTGAAGTTAAGGCTAATTCTATGTATATATTTGACCTATTGTTGATATAGATTCTAGGAAGCAGGATCTATTAATTAAATGGAGTATTAGATTCAATAATTGCATTTATCGCATAAATAAAGAGAATATAACGGTTAAATTTGGCGTTATTGAAATTAAAAAGGAATGGGGGAATAATAATTTGAAATCATTGCAATAGATATTAATTTAAGGTTACCTTAAATAAATTAAGGTAATAAATGGAGGATAGTGTAAATATCTTTATAATACGATGATTTGTGTAGTTAGGGTAGTTTTGATTTGTCACTTAAGATGGAGGATTTTTATAAAATGTAATAAATGCAGTTTAAATTAAGGCATTGACGTTTGGGTATTTAAGAAGTGATAAACTAAAATTTATTTATTTATTTGAAAATTTGAAATCCAATTTGTGGATTTATTGCAAATAAGTGAAATTTGTGTTTAACCATTACATCGATAGGAATAAATTAAATTTAAGGTTATATTAATAAAATTTGGACTAGAGAAATGATATGAATCGGTTTTAGAAGCCTTAAATATAAAATGGGAAGTAGACGAGATTTCACGTTACAACCATTTTCTAAAATCCTGATGTATGTAGAAATATTAATGAAATATAACGTAAACCAATGTTGAATCAAAAGAATAGAGTCAACACTTATTTATTCATTTAATGTGATATAACTACGAGTATGATTTATTGCAAATTACATGGAAATCTAATATATAGGACATTACCTAAAAAGGAAGAGTAGATAAAATTTATGATAAACATATTTGTATATGAAGGTTATTGATTTAAGAAGAAATTGGGCAAGTTTTATGTATTTGGGTTAAGTGCAACCTTTAATAGATAAATTTAGTGCAATTAAAGAAATTGACATTTAATATTTCGATAACTTAAAATTTGATGGGATAAGAACATTTGGGTAATGAAGGGATGACAAATATTAGCTATGATTCTAGAAGGAATTAAATAGATAATGGGAAGATTAAAATCAGGTTCTAAGCAATAATTATTAAATAACAGAAGTTTAGGAGTAAAGTGAGATAATTGAAAATTTTAATCATTCATATAAGTCATTTGTTTATTAATATGAGTTAGCTAATAAATTTAATTTGGGCAATACCTATATATTGGAAACACATTTGTAAACTGTAATTAATTGAATTTGGTGAATTGGGAATGAATCCAAGGTTATAGGAATTGATGTAATACTACGCAAATAAAAGGTAACTGCATAAAATCAATGTTTCGTAATAAATTGTAATTGATAATTAAGTAGGAATGGGTTTGAATTTGACAAAAAGGAAAATTTATTATTTGCTTACCCATCTATTCAATCTATTAAATTTGATCAGATCCATTTGCAATTAAACGAATTTATTTACAAGTTAGTATGTATTTAGCTGATAACTATAAACCAATTAGGGCAATTGGGTATATATATTACCAGTTAAGTTATATAAGATAATGGTTGACTTAATTAAGGGAGTTTATGTAATAATTTCATTTATTTTGTAAGTGGAAATAAAACGTTAATGATAACAAGTTTTCAAAATTTACCATCTATTTAGTATATTAAGTATAATTGATAATCAACTGCAGCAAGTAATAAATAATAAATACGTAACGTTAAATGAAGTAATATTTGAAATTTAATATTTAGAAACTATGTAAATATAAGTGCAGATGAAATTGGGGATATTTACATATTGAAATATGAATCCAATGATAAATCAATCTAATTGACAATAAATAATGGAAAGTAAATTTAATTAAATTTTGGAAATTTAATATATATATACAGTTATAAACCCTAGCTCCATCCTATTGTCATTTGCTGTATATTCATTTCTTCATCTCCTTCTCCTCCTCAAATGGTTGCAAAACCTAGATCTACTTCAATCCAAATTTCAATGAAAATGCAAACACTTCAGAAAAATTCCACAAAAAAATATATGTTAATGTTCTCGAGGCACGTAATCTACTGGTGCAATTCGTTTTCTGTTTTGAACATTCGTTTGACCAGAATTAATTCAAACAGTCCATGACCATTCATCATCGTCGTCGCAAACTTCGTCGGATCGTCAAACCTTTTCTGGGTTTTGTAGAGTGGACGATGGGGATCGCATCTATATGGTTTGTGTGTCGTTTTATTTATTTTCAATTTTGAATTCAATCATCATTTTTCGCCATAACTTTCTCATACGAAGTCGGATTCACACGAAATTTCTTTTGTTAGGATCGTAATTTAATTCCGGATTTGTTGACGCTGGTTTGGACGAATTCCGAGAAGGGCGAATTTTTGGGTTTAAATCAAATTTAAATTCGATTTAAATTCCAAAGGTGAGTGTTTAAACCCACTCACAACTACTAGAAGCTTTTATGTTTGTTAAACTAATTTTAGAAATGAATAAAAATTTATTTATGAGTATTTGGCATGTTTATTTTATTCATATCTGTTGAATTGCATTTATTTAATTTAACTGTTAATTTAATTAATTTATTGCGTATAAATTTACAGTTAAAATTTATTTGTTTGTATATGAACTGCTAGTTAACAGTTATATAATTTATTACTGAATATAGACTGTAGATTAATAGCTGTTAAATTTAATTTGAATAAAATTGCCAGTATTACCTGTTATGTAGTACCAAAAATAATATTGTTATTGATTGATACTGATTGATGATTGCGATTTGGATGATGGATGATGTTGATGAATGGATGTTTATTGTATATCATTAAATTGCAAATTATCATGCATATTTCATTTCATTCGGGATTGTGGTTTGAAATGATATACAACCGCAAAATTTTATATCTTTTAAATTGCGGATTGAAATGATAAATATCCGTATCACTTGACCATAGGATAGAAAATTATATACAGGCACCGCGGTATATATATAACTATTTAAAGGTGATTTCTATGGTTTGGATGGAATACGGTTTATAATAATCTTAAATTTTATATTGTATAAATATTATTCTTCCATATATATACATATGAAGTTGAAAATTTTGAAATTAAAAGGTGTATAAATCTCTTTATTAAAAATGGAAAAAATTTAAGAAAATGGAGTTTGATAATTTATATCATATGTTTAAATGTTAAGTTTGGAAATTTTAAGATATGATATTTATAATTGTATTTTTTTTCAAGATAAATTGAAATGAATATTCTAGTATAATTTGAATTGAAAAAAATATATATTTTATTACTAGAAATTGGAGTTCTTATTTATTTATGGATTTTATGTGAATATTCAAGACTAAATAATAGAACATTTAATTTGGTTGAAGGAATAAATTCCAACTTTAGTTTTGAAATATTAATACTCCAAATGGATATATATATATATATATATATATATATATATAAATTGAAGTGGTTTTGGAACTTGAGAGAGATAATACAAATTTTGGTTTAGACTTTAATAAAGAAATGTATTTGTAAAGCCATGAGAACTATTTTCTTTACAAAGTAACATTTAAGTTAAACCTTTTAATTCATATACCGTTGAATATCCAAACCATTCAAGTTTTAGAAGTTATGGTTTTAAATTATGATTTTCAAAATACTATGCTTTGAAAATATTTGATTTTCAGACGATATGAAGTTAAAGCATTTTGATTTTGGAAAAGAATTATATTTGGGATAAGTGATAAAATATGGTTTTGGGTTTTGAAATGATATCGTATTCATGGTTATGAAATGGAATGTTTATTCTGATTTTTAAAGTATAACCTATTTTTAAATGACCGCGGTGTTATAATAACGATGGGTTGGCAAAGAGACCGGGGTCGGATATCTGACATACTCTCTGTCGATACCGAAAACCACTTTGACTAACCGTGTACGCGGTGGAGATTCCAGAATGAAGTAGGTGGTGGTGACGTTTCCTGTAAGGTAAATACGTGGACCCGACTCCCGTGAGTTGGCATAAGGTGGCTAAAACAGGAGCGATTCTCAGGCCAATGAGGTCATTCCTCTGATCGGACCCTCCTCTTCGATATTATACTTTGATTTTGGATTGATTCAGTGGCCACTTCTATATTTTGATTTTGGAGAGTTAGTCCGAGGTGGGCGGTAACTGCGGCTACGCGTTTCCACCAGCCTGGATAGCAATTGGTATATCTACCCTGGCATTGCCTAGTTGTGCCGTGTCACCTACCATACCGAGCCTTTACTACGAGTTTCTATTTGTGTCGTACCTATGGAGTATCCTCTGGTAGCTTCCCGATCAGGAGGTATTACGGTACTATATAGACTATTGGCATTATTTGTGTTAAGGGCTATATGGTAACCCCTTAACGCTATTAAAAAGTAAGTTTATTTTATAAATAGACACTATTATAATAGCGCAATATACTACATAGTAAATAGTTTAACGGATCCTTAGGAGATGTAAATCCCGAGCATCTCTTGAGTTACTGTACTCGTATTTATTTCTGTTAATTTAACTCACATAAGATCTTTTAGTTCTGACTCGAGTGTTTTTGTCTTTTCAAATTCGCTCGGGTCAGTCCGAGCGTTTCAGGATCGAAGACTTTAGCTTTGAAGGACGAAGACGAAGGAGTCGTATTATTATTATCTATAGTATTGCACCACACTCATACTGTTCCGCTGCATTGATTGTATTGGTAGGTGTAACTCTGATATTTATTGTATAAAGCAAATCAAGTGTTTGTAAACTGTTTTGAACTGTATATTTATTATTATATTTTATCCTTCCGCTGTGAGATTCGGTTTTGTTTTATTTCTTCTCTGTTTTCTTATTTACCCCATAACAATCCGCCCTTGCGTATGCTTTGAATTGGCACGTGTGTCGGTTTAAAGTGTGCGAAAAGGCGGGATGTTACAGTTGGTATAAGAGCTTTGGTTTAGCGATAAACCTTGGCTTTGTGGGGTTTGACTCTTTATTAATAGGGTAGTAATACCCTATGGGAGTCGCTGAGTGTATATATATATATGAGAGAGCGTATTTGTTAGTATTAATAAAAGATTTTGATATTGTGTTAATCTGTTCCGCTTTGTATTTATAAATTCTGGTTGATGCATGGGACGCTATGTCATCAATAGGGATTTCTAAACACTTAATAGGACAGACCGACATAATATTTGTTTTTAATATAGGTGAATGAAATAATTTTGCCTATTATATTTTCCATATATAAAAATATTTTTATAAAGATATATTTTGGTTGCTATAGTTGGGTGTTAGGTAATAAAAATATTTGTAATGAATTAAAGCTAAGTTGAATTTTAATAAATCAAATTAGAGATTTTAGAACTTAAGTCCGGGATTTTTGAAATCTTCTTTCAAAGGATTTATGAAATATAATGATTTGGTTTATAAATATTTTCTTATATAAATATTTAGTATAATTCGAAAGAATTGGTTTAAGAGGATTTTGAAGAAAATAAGTTTGTACTTTCCTCTCTGTCGCTGGAAAATAATTTCGGTGATGACGGCCGCATCATCGACTTTCATTTTCGAGTTTCGAAGGGAAAGGCCACTATAGTAAGTTCTACCGCAGATTTGTTTGAAATTATTTAAAATTTTAATTGTTTAAAGGTAATTAGAGATATAAAAGTTGTAAGAAATTAATTATCTATTATTTTAAAGTAATTTTGGAATTTGACCCGGTATTAATTCTTGAATTTCCATTAATTAGTTGTAAAAAAAAAAAAATTGAGGTTAGTAAAATAAAGGTTAAGTAATCAATGAATTAAAAGGGTTGAGATTAAACTTGTATAAGTTCTTTTGCTTTTTCTTTAACATAAATAACTTACCAAGTATAAAAAGTTGAAATGTAAATTAAGAGTGGAATAGAATATTATGCAAGTAGAATTTTTGGAAATAATGAAGTATTCAATAAATTACTGTTATAAATAAGAATTTAATGGTATTAACTTAAGTGATGATTGGAATTTTACTAAAATTAAAGGTTGTATTATTAATAGGTGATTTTAACCGTAAGAAAGTAAAAATGAAATTCCTTAATTTATAAAGTTTGATTGTAGGGTTATTAACTTAAGTACGCCTTAATTTCCCCTATTCTAATATAATAGAAAGTAGGAAAAATATAAATGACTGCAATCCATAGTTAATGAATGAGTAAAATCTTTCACTTATAGGAATGCAAGTTATAAGGTTAATAAATTAAGTGTAAGTAGAGGGTTACTGTAATTAAATATAATGGAAACTTCAACATTAAATAAATGAATGAGATTAAAGGTAAGTTGAAATTGTAGGTTATAAAACAAATATATATTAATTAAAGGAATGAAAAGAAACTTGTAAATTTTCACTTACATTCTTAAAATATATATAACTTACCATAAAATAAAAGTTGCAATTGCTAGTAAGAAAGTGTAAAGGGAAATCTTACAAGTGAAGCTTGAGGTAATTAAAGTATTCAATTAATTGCTGTTAAACTTAAGCTAAATCGGAAATTTTACTATATAAGAAAGGTAAGTAGAATAAATGGGTGATATAAACTTTAGTCAATAAATTGGAACACAAATATGATAATTTTGTAATAAATGAAAATGAAAATTGTAAGAAGTAAAGGGATCACTCCATAAATGAAAGAAAGAAAATCAAACCATTGAAGCATGAGATAAATGTATAATAAATAAATTTGGGTGTTGGTTTGAATTGTGTTGTTTGATTTATGTTGTTGCATAAGAAATTTGAAGTGGTTAAATGAATAAGTATCTATCTTTGTTCCATCTAAGACTGTTGAGTAAAGGATGCACTTGATAGTTAATTTCATTTCATACAAATTTCAAGTTTGAACCCAAACAACTATTTGTTTGATGGATTAAATGGTTGCTTTGTTTGTGTATGTATGTTGTTTGTAAGGTTGATGGTTGTTGAATTGTTTGGTTGATTAATGATTGAATCCACTTGAATAGTTCACTTTAAAATAAATAATATTTGAAATAAGATGTACTGTTTTATTCTTCCTTCTCCCTTCTTTTTCCTTTTCGGGGACGAAAAGTTTTGAATGGGGGAGATTGTAACGACCCGTTGAAATTAATAATATTTAATAAATTAAATTAATATAATTTCTAATTTGTTTAAGAATAAATGTAGAAATTTGGTATAGTAGTTGTAACCTAGTGTAACAATAAAATTTTATGACAATAGATTTGGATAATGTAATTTGTCACTTTTTGTTAAAAGTAAATTTTAAGAAATCAATAAATGTTGAATTGAGAATATTAATAAAAAAATATTAAATAAAATGAGATTCATTAATATAAAATCAGTAGTGGAGATGTCACCTTTGGTTGTAATTAAGGTGAATGCTATTAGTGGATGTCAACACTTAATAAAATTTATTTAGAATAAAAAGAATTTAAATGCATGTTTGAATAGAGTATTAAATTGATAGATTAAGCGTAAGTAATTAGAATTTAACCCTATAAGATATGGAACTGAATGTATGAATATAATTTTGTAGAAATAGTTAATTAACAACTTATTTGTGCATACCCAATTTAATATAAATAACAAAAGGGCTAGCACTTGATGTGCCTAAGTATTAATATATTGGAACTATAATAAAATAGAGAGTTTGGTAGTAAATAGAAATAAAAAGACCGTTATTAACTAGTAAATTAATAAATGGATTCTAACAATAGGTAGTAATTAATGCGTGTATATTGGGCATTTGCGGATTACCAATTTTTCTACCTATTCATATAATTTATTTATGTAAATCTAAAACTATGTCAACATTTTGTTAATAAATGTTGGAAGTGAATTTGAATATATCAAAGGATAACAAGTGTTTATGTTAACCATTTATTTTATTTAGTTAAGAAGGGAAATAGATTGAAATAAAGCTAATTTAATTTTTTTTGGTTGTTAATGGGTATAGTTAAATAAGGAGAAGTTATAGGAAATAAAACGCGCACTAATGAGATGTAATATAATTCCAAAGTTATTTATACCCACAAATAGGTTAATTACTGTATAGAAAGAGTCTAAATCAATAAATGAATTTATTAAGATTACATTTATAATTTTATAACCTTTATGCTGATTTAAGTTCAATTAATTTATTTGATTAAATAGTGCAGTAGCGTAGTTTTGTGCGGTAGTTGAAATAGCTAATTCTTTTAGGTGAAGTTAAGGCTAATTCTATGTATATATTTGACCTATTGTTGATATAGATTCTAGGAAGCAGGATCTATTAATTAAATGGAGTATTAGATTCAATAATTGCATTTATCGCATAAATAAAGAGAATATAACGGTTAAATTTGGCGTTATTGAAATTAAAAAGGAATGGGGGAATAATAATTTCAAATCATTGCAATAGATATTAATTTAAGGTTACCTTAAATAAATTAAGGTAATAAATGGAGGATAGTGTAAATATCTTTATAATACGATGATTTGTGTAGTTAGGGTAGTTTTGATTTGTCACTTAAGATGGAGGATTTTTATAAAATGTAATAAATGCAGTTTAAATTAAGGCATTGACGTTTGGGTATTTAAGAAGTGATAAACTAAAATTTATTTATTTATTTGAAAATTTGAAATCCAATTTGTGGATTTATTGCAAATAAGTGAAATTTGTGTTTAACCATTACATCGATAGGAATAAATTAAATTTAAGGTTATATTAATAAAATTTGGACTAGAGAAATGATATGAATCGGTTTTAGAAGCCTTAAATATAAAATGGGAAGTAGACGAGATTTCACGTTACAACCATTTTTTAAAATCCTGATGTATGTAGAAATATTAATGAAATATAACGTAAACCAATGTTGAATCAAAAGAATAGAGTCAACACTTATTTATTCATTTAATGTGATATAACTACGGGTATGATTTATTGCAAATTACATGGAAATCTAATATATAGGACATTACCTAAAAAGGAAGAGTAGATAAAATTTATGATAAACATATTTGTATATGAAGGTTATTGATTTAAGAAGAAATTGGGCAAGTTTTATGTATTTGGGTTAAGTGCAACCTTTAATAGATAAATTTAGTGCAATTAAAGAAATTGACATTTAATATTTCGATAACTTAAAATTTGATGGGATAAGAACATTTGGGTAATGAAGGGATGACAAATATTAGCTATGATTCTAGAAGGAATTAAATAGATAATGAGAAGATTAAAATCAGGTTCTAAGCAATAATTATTAAATAACAGAAGTTTAGGAGTAAAGTGAGATAATTGAAAATTTTAATCATTCATATAAGTCATTTGTTTATTAATATGAGTTAGCTAATAAATTTAATTTGGGCAATACCTATATATTGGAAACACATTTGTAAACTGTAATTAATTGAATTTGGTGAATTGGGAATGAATCCAAGGTTATAGGAATTGATGTAATACTACGCAAATAAAAGGTAACTGCATAAAATCAATGTTTCGTAATAAATTGTAATTGATAATTAAGTAGGAATGGGTTTGAATTTGACAAAAAGGAAAATTTATTATTTGCTTACCCATCTATTCAATCTATTAAATTTGATCAGATCCATTTGCAATTAAACGAATTTATTTACAAGTTAGTATGTATTTAGCTGATAACTATAAACCAATTAGGGCAATTGGGTATATATATATTACCAGTTAAGTTATATAAGATAATGGTTGACTTAATTAAGGGAGTTTATGTAATAATTTCATTTATTTTGTAAGTGGAAATAAAACGTTAATGATAACAAGTATTCAAAATTTACCATCTATTTAGTATATTAAGTATAATTGATAATCAACTGCAGCAAGTAATAAATAATAAATACGTAACGTTAAATGAAGTAATATTTGAAATTTAATATTTAGAAACTATGTAAATATAAGTGCAGATGAAATTGGGGATATTTACATATTGAAATATGAATCCAATGATAAATCAATCTAATTGACAATAAATAATGGAAAGTAAATTTAATTAAATTTTGGAAATTTAATATATATATACAGTTATAAACCCTAGCTCCATCCTATTGTCATTTGCTGTATATTCATTTCTTCATCTCCTTCTCCTCCTCAAATGGTTGCAAAACCTAGATCTACTTCAATCCAAATTTCAATGAAAATGCAAACACTTCAGAAAAATTCCACAAAAAAATATATGTTAATGTTCTCGAGGCACGTAATCTACTGGTGCAATTCGTTTTCTGTTTTGAACATTCGTTTGACCAGAAGTAATTCAAATAGTCCATGACCATTCATCATCGTCGTCGCAAACTTCGTCGGATCGTCAAACCTTTTCTGGGTTTTGTAGTGTGGACGATGGGGATCGCATCTATATGGTTTGTGTGTCGTTTTATTTATTTTCAATTTTGAATTCAATCATCATTTTTCGCCATAACTTTCTCATACGAAGTCAGATTCACACGAAATTTCTTTTGTTAGGATCGTAATTTAATTCCGGATTTGATGACTCTGGTTTGGACGAATTCCGAGAAGGGCGAATTTTTGGGTTTAAATCGAATTTAAATTCGATTTAAATTCCAAAGGTGAGTGTTTAAACCCACTCACAACTACTAGAAGCTTTTATGTTTGTTAAACTAATTTTAGAAATGAATAGAAATTTATTTATGAGTATTTGGCATGTTTATTTTATTCATATCTGTTGAATTGCATTTATTTAATTTAACTGTTAATTTAATTAATTTATTGCGTATAAATTTACAGTTAAAATTTATTTGTTTGTATATGAACTGCTAGTTAACAGTTATATAATTTATTACTGAATATAGACTGTAGATTAATAGCTGTTAAATTTAATTTGAATAAAATTGCCAGTATTACCTGTTATGTAGTACCAAAAATAATATTGTTATTGATTGATACTGATTGATGATTGCGATTTGGATGATGGATGATGTTGATGAATGGATGTTTATTGTATATCATTAAATTGCAAATTATCATGCATATTTCATTTCATTCGGGATTGTGGTTTGAAATGATATACAACCGCAAAATTTTATATCTTTTAAATTGCGGATTGAAATGATAAATATCCGTATCACTTGACCATAGGATAGAAAATTATATACAAGCACCGCGGTATATATATAACTATTTAAAGGTGATTTCTATGGTTTGGATGGAATACGGTTTATAATAATCTTAAATTTTATATTGTATAAATATTATTCTTCCATATATATACATATGAAGTTGAAAATTTTGAAATTAAAAGGTGTATAAATCTCTTTATTAAAAATGGAAAAAATTTAAGAAAATGGAGTTTGATAATTTATATCATATGTTTAAATGTTAAGTTTGGAAATTTTAAGATATGATATTTATAATTGTATTTTTTTTCAAGATAAATTGAAATGAATATTCTAGTATAATTTGAATTGAAAAAAATATATATTTTATTACTAGAAATTGGAGTTCTTATTTATTTATGGATTTTATGTGAATATTCAAGACTAAATAATAAAACATTTAATTTGGTTGAAGGAATAAATTCCAACTTTAGTTTTGAAATATTAATACTCCAAATGGATATATATATATATATATATATATATATATATAAATTGAAGTGGTTTTGGAACTTGAGAGAGATAATACAAATTTTGGTTTAGACTTTAATAAAGAAATGTATTTGTAAAGCCATGAGAACTATTTTCTTTACAAAGTAACATTTAAGTTAAACCTTTTAATTCATATACCGTTGAATATCCAAACCATTCAAGTTTTAGAAGTTATGGTTTTAAATTATGATTTTCAAAATACTATGCTTTGAAAATATTTCATTTTCAGACGATATGAAGTTAAAGCATTTTGATTTTGGAAAAGAATTATATTTGGGATAAGTGATAAAATATGGTTTTGGGTTTTGAAATGATATTGTATTCATGGTTATGAAATGGAATGTTTATTCTGATTTTTAAAGTACAACCTATTTTTAAATGACCGCGGTGTTATAATAACGATGGGTTGGCAAAGAGACCGGGATCGGATATCTGACATACCCTCTGTCGATACCGAAAACCACTTTGACTAATCGTGTACGCGGTGGAGATTCCAGAATGAAGTGGGTGGTGGTGACGTTTCCTGTAAGGTAAATACGTGGACCCGACTCCCGTGTGTTGGCATAAGGTGGCTAAAACAGGAGCGATTCTCAGGCCAATGAGGTCATTCCTCTGATCGGACCCTCCTCTTCGATATTATACTTTGATTTTGGATTGATTCAGTGGCCACTTCTATATTTTGATTTTGGGGAGTTAGTCCGAGGTGGGCGGTAACTGCGGCTACGCGTTTCCACCAGCCTGGATAGCAATTGGTATATCTACCCTGGCATTGCCTAGTTGTGCCGTGTCACCTACCATACCGAGCCTTTACTACGAGTTTCTATTTGTGTCGTACCTATGGAGTATCCTCTGGTAGCTTCCCGATCAGGAGGTATTACGGTACTATATAGACTATTGGCATTATTTTTGTTAAGGGCTATATGGGTAACCCCTTAACGCTATTAAAAAGTAAGTTTATTTTATAAATAGACACTATTATAATAGCGCAATATACTACATAGTAAATAGTTTAACGGATCCTTAGGAGATGTAAATCCCGAGCATCTCTTGAGTTACTGTACTCATATTTATTTCTGTTAATTTAACTCACATAAGATCATTTAGTTCTGACTCGAGTGTTTTTGTCTTTTCAAATTCGCTCGAGTCAGTCCGAGCGTTTCAGGATCGAAGACTTTAGCTTTGAAGGACGAAGACGAAGGAGTCGTATTATTATTATCTATAGTATTGCACCACACTCATACTGTTCCGCTGCATTGATTGTATTGGTAGGTGTAACTCTGATATTTATTGTATAAAGCAAATCAAGTGTTTGTAAACTGTTTTGAACTGTATATTTATTATTATATTTTATCCTTCCGCTGTGAGATTCTGTTTTGTTTTATTTCTTCTCTGTTTTCTTATTTACCCCATAACAATCCGCCCTTGCGTATGCTTTGAATTGGCACGTGTGTCGGTTTAAAGTGTGCGAAAAGGCGGGATGTTACATAGACCCTACAACAATCACAAACTAAGTCTTAGGTCTACCCCTTGTACTTTCTTAGGATATGGAACTAACCAAAAGGGATACAGGTGTTTGAGTAGTGATGGTAGGATCTTTATATCAAGACATGTAGTATTTAATAAAAGCATTTTTCCATTTGCAGATGAAAAAAAATCTAAACCATAAAAAAGGTGCACAATAAGAACAACATGTCGATACCTTCTATACCTGTGATATCTAACTGGAATACAATTCAAATGGATGAAGGCATACAAAGAAGCTAAGGACCACAACACATAGTATCCGGCGGTGGATTAGGTCACCGTGCACATGAACTCTCTAGTACCTTCAACAACACTACCAACTTAGATTAAAGAGAATACTAAGTCTCAGTATATAGATGATAGCAGTAGTGCTTAAGAATCACCACCTGCAAAAACAGGCATATGATTATTAGATCCAAGAGTGGAATCTTAAAGCCCAAAGTCTATAGTACACAATTAGATCAAAGATGACCAAGTAGTTATGAAGAAGCAGTCAAAAATAATAATTGGAGACAAACCATGAATGAAGAATACAATGCTCTAATCAGGAATAAAACATGGAGTCTTACATCAATACCAGAAGATAAAAATGTTATTGGGTGTAAGTGACTTAAAAAATTAAAAGAAACCCAAATGGAAGCATATCAAAGTATAAGGAAAGACTCGTGGCAAAAGGCTACAATCAACAGTATGGCTTTGACTTCAATGAAATATTTTCTCCACTGGTGAAACCATCTACAATAAGGATTATTTTAACTATTCCTTTGTACAGAAAATGGAAAAAGTTGGATGTAAATAGTGCATTTCTCAATGGAGACTTAAAAGAAGATGTATTCATGGAACAACCAGAAGGATATGAAAATGAAGCTAATAGCAGATTAGTACGCAAACTACATAAGGCTATTTATGGGTTGAAGCAAGCTCCTCGTGTCTGGAATGAGAAACTTAAGTCAACCGTAATAGAGCTAGGTTATGCACCTACCAAATCAAACAATTCTCTGTAAACTCAATATAAACAAGACAAGATTACATACATTTTTGTATATGTTGATGATATAATCATTAGTGGAAGTGATAATAAGACTATTGACTAAACAATAAGGCATTTGGATCAAGTGTTCTCTATAAAGGATTTGGGAAATCTATACTACTTCCTTGGTCTAGAAGTTACACAGAAATCAGACTCAGAAGTGTTCTTATGTCAAAAGAGATATATAATTGATATACTTAAAAGAGAAAATACATGCCAAATCATTACCGACTCCTATGACTAGCAACCTACGACTTTCAAGAAACAAAGGTAAAGCCATCACAAATGAAAAACAACAAAGAAGTATTGTAGGCACCTTGCATTATATATCAATAACAAGACCAGATCTAAGTTTTAGCGCAAATAAAGTATGCCAGTTCATGCATAAACCCCTCAGTGATCATTGGAAAGCAGTAAAACGTATTTTAAGATACCTAAGAGGAACATTAAATAATAGACTTCACTTCAATAATACCAAAGAATTAAACATACAAGCTTACTCAGGTGCAGATTGAACTACCGACCCTGACGACAGGAGGTCGACATCAGGATATTGTGTTTACCTGGGTGGTGACCCAATTTCTTGGAGCTCTAAAAAGAAAGCCATAGTATCTCACTCCAATACTGAAGCAGAATATCGTTCCATTGCCAATACAGCAGCGGAGATAATCTGGGTCGAATCACTACTTCATGAAATCAAAATTAACTCACAAATGCCCCAATCATCTGGTGCGACAATCTTAGCTTAGTCTCGCTTTCAGCCAACCCAATTTTACACTCATGGACAGAACATATCAAAATTGATATATACTTTGTTCATGAGAAGGTTATGAGTGGAAGATTGAACGTCAACCACGTTGCAGCCTTGTATTAAAGAGTGGATATACTTACAAAGCCAATCTCAACAAAAAAAATTCACAAGATTGAAGCACGAGCTCAAAGTAGAAGATGACGGCGGGAAGACGAGAGAGGAAGAAAAACCCTAGATCTAACTGAAAGGGGAGTTAGAATGATACGAAGCATACAAAACGTTAAGTAATATAAAGTGACTACGGGTTTCAGTACTATAGTGTTTGGGCCAAGTCAACAAGCCCAATAACCATTATATTGCTTTGTTCATGTACGCTACTATTATATAAAGCAGCATTACTCTCACTGATACATTATTGATGAAATAAAATTTTCATTTAGTCAGCAACAATTTGCTTTATTTCTATTATTGCAATCAGTTGCATCATTTTTGAATCATCAGCAATAAAAGAAAATACTTTTCTTTTCATTTTTTTATTGAATCATCATATTAAAATTCTTCAATTCTTTATATGGTATTAGAACCACATCAAGCTTAACAACTATTCGATCAAGTATTGAAGAAAATCATCAAAATCAAATCCATCATTTGATATTCAGATAACCCATCAAAGAAATTTTATAATCTGGGTTAGAATTGAATTTGCTTACGAAAACAGGTGTCGTGCTATGTAAATTTGTCAAAATTCTGGCTGCAACAAGCTTTCTTTCAAGAAGATAAGCGAATTCATAAAAAGTAGACCCATAAAATTTAAAGCAAAAATCAAGAAATCCATCAAAAGTAGAAAGAAAGCAATTGCCTAGCCAAGAACCCATCAGATCACTCTCATCGTTTTAGTTTGGCTGCAACAAACCTGATCACATTGGATTCTTTTCTTTTAAGCAAACTTACATTAGTCAAACTTTGAGACTTCAAGTTTGATCATCTCTGTGTTGATTTATCGTGGTTGAGGGAAACGACAATTCAACAACTTCTGAAAATAGAATTTTTTGTCTCAACAACAAGTTGTGGAAGCAATTGAAAAATTAATCAAGACAATCATCAGTCCACAAAGCCAGCTAATCATTGTCCTTCTTGAAGAGGATAACTATTTTTTGTGAAACTTCAAGTTGAAACTGCTATTCAAGAATATGGCCTTAAAGGATTTATTCTTGGTACCATGGCCATCCCAACAAAATTCATTGTTGATCAACAAAACAAAATGATCAGTAATTAAGAATACATAAAATATCATAGGCAAGACAGGTTAATAAATTATTGGCCACTTCATCCATCGGTAAATCTGTTGTCATAAGTGATTGGATGCAAATCGTCTAATGAAATATGAACCACACTTGAAAGAGTAATCAATACACAATCTGCTACCAAAGTTATGCATTACAAGAGATAATTGCAAAACATTAAAAAAGACAATCAACCTATGAGAGAGTACTTATCATAGGTCAAGGCAATATGCAACTTGTTAGAGGCTGCAGGATATAAAGTGTCAGAAATTGAACAAGTTCTGACTATTTTAAGTGGACTTAATGAAGAGAATGAAGCAGTTGTAGCAGTTATATGATCACAAAAAGTTTCCATCTATGCAGTATGTACTCTCAACTCTGCTTGCATATGAAGCAAGAATTGATCACAAGAAGCCCCAAGATTCAGATTTATCAATCAACTTTGTAACCAGTTCTAAAAGCAAAATTCAAAACTATAATAAACCAGGCCAGTCCTATCAAAGAGGAGGATATTCAAACAGATCAAGGGGCAGAGGAAGTGGAGCAATAATAGTAATAGATCAAAGTGTCAAATTTGTGAAAAAGTGGGTCATGCAACAACTAAATGTTATTTCAGATTCAACCTAAATTATATGCCAAATCAAAGTACAAGCAATCAAAGAAATCTAGTGTGAATGTGGCTCAAGTGCAACAAGTCTCATGTGTTTAGTCTGATAGCAACAAATATCAAAATCTAAATGAAATCTCAATGCCTGAGCACATTCAAGATGAAAGCTGGTATCCTGATTCAGGAGCAACCAATCACATAAAAAGCAATCTTGACAACTTAAATCTTGAGAATGAAGAGTAAAGAGGTAAACAGTCAATATGCATGGGAAATGGTAAGTCAATTAAGATTACTCATACAGGAAATGCATACATCAAAGGTGAATGGAAATTATTTTAAACAATCTGATAAGAATGCCAGAAATAAAGAAAAATCTTATGAGTGTATCTCAATTTGCAAGAGATAATAATGTATATTTTGAATTTTATCCTAAGTATTGTTTGTTTAGAGACAAACTAATTGAGGAAATTCTCTTGCATGGTGATGCAGTCAGAGGGTTGTATAAGTTCAATCTAGTTAACTACACCAATTCTGTAAGAGGGCGAAAGTTTTGTAATCTGCTTGAAATAACTCATATAGAAAGAAATATGAGTATGTTTGATCCGTGGCACTATAAACTTGGTCATTGTAATGCAAATGTTGTAAAATAAGTGCTTATAGAAAATAAAATTGACTTTGATAATATTTCACAATCATATGTTTGAACTTATTGCCAAATGGGTAAAAGTCACAAATAGCATTTAATGATTCCTTAACCGAATACACAAAACCATTAGATTTGATTGCTACTGATTTATGGGGTCTAGCACCTATAAGTTCCGATTATGGTTATAGATAACATATATCATTCGTTGATGCATATTCTAGGCATACTTGGATTTATTTTCTAAGAGAAAAATCAGAAACATATAATGATGTTGTTCATTGTATAACCTTATCTGAAAGCAAACTAATTCTCAAGTGAAGATTATGCAAACAGATGGTGGTACTGAGTAAAAAGGTAAATAATGCATAGAATACATACCTCTATACATCTGAGAAAAATGGTTTAGTTGAAAGAAAACATAGATACATTGTTGAACAGGCCTTACTTTACTTGCACAAGCATTATCACCCTTAAAATTTCGGCCTGATTCATTCAACATAGCTATATATCTAATTAATAGATTGCCAACAACAGTGTTGAAGGGAAGCAGTCCAGTAGAAAAGTCATAATGTGTTAAGCTAGATTATCAAAACTTAAGATTTTTTGGGTGTGTACGTTTTCCTTATCTAAGACCATACAATACTAATAAATTAAATTTCAGGTCAAAACCATGTACATTTTTAGGATATGGATTTAATCGAAAAGGATACAAGTGTCTAGATGCAAATGGAAAATATTTTATAAGTAGACATATTGTATTTAATGAACATGTAGTCCCTTTTAGTGGCATAGTTATGAACATAACCGAAAAGATATATAATCCAAGGGTATCATTTCTAGAATTACCTATATATTCAGATGAATTGGATCAAAGAAAGGTTGAGAAAAGTATAGAAGGTCTTGATTCACAACTGTCTAATCAACCAAATTATAAACCAACAGAGCAACCTAGTCATCTCAACCAATCACTTGCACATTCATTCAGTCAAAGCCAACATGTCGATGATGTAAATCAATATAATCAGGAAAGCAGTTCAGAAAATAACACTAATCAAGTTAATATAGATGAACCATCACATGACGAGCCACAAGTAAGATCAAGATATCCCATGATTACAAGAGTAAAGAGTGAAATTTTTATATCAAAGCTATATACTGCAGTTATAATGCCTGAAGAATCAGAGACCTTTAGTAAGTTGTTAGAGACAAAAACTGGAAAGTAGCTATGGATGAGGAATATAGTGCACTCTTAAGAAATAAAACATAGGATATAGTTTATCCACCAAACAACAAGAACATGGTTGGATGCAAATGGACTAATAGACTGAAGAAAACCCTCAATGGAACCAATGCTAGATATAAAGAAAGGCTAGTTTATAGGGGATATACTCAACAACATGGATTTGACTTTAACGAGACATTCTCACCAGTTGTCAAACCAACTACAATCAGAGTTGTTCTTACTATTGCCTTATGTAATAACTAGAGCATTAGGCAGTTAGATTTTTATAATGCCATCTTAAATGGCATTCTATAAGACAAAGTTTATATGGAGAAGCCACAAGGATATAACAAATCATAAATTATGTGTGCAAGCTAAACAAGGTAATATAAGGCCTTAAACAAGCTCCAAGAGTCTAGTTTGATAGACTGAAAACCACATTCATTAAATTGGGTTATCAGTCTACCAAATTAGACAATTCACAATTACTAAGATCAATCAAATGTCATTTATTTACATTCTCATATATGTTGATGACATAATTATTAAAGGAAATGATGAAGCTGAAATTAACAATCTCATTCAATATTTGGACAAACTGTTCTCAGCCAAAGATCTTGGAAGCTTAAACTATTTTCTAGGCATAGAAGTCAAGAGAAAATCAAATTTACAGCCAAAAGAAGTATATTACAGGGCTACTGATCAAGTCTAAAATGAATGATGCAAAATTTCAACCAACTCTAATGATAAGCAACCAACATTTTCCAAAAACAAGGGAGAACCCATAACTAATACTAAACAATTATAAGTATTGCTGGTGCTCTATAATATGCGATAGTTACTAGACCAGACATATTGTTTAGTGTTAACAAAGTGTGTCAATTTTTGCAGGAACCATTGGATGAACGTTGGAAAGTAGTGAGCAAATACTGAGATATCTAAAAAGAACTGCAACTTATGGTCTATCATTAAAAATATGCAACAATCTTAAAATAACTGGTTCCGTAGATGCAGATTGGACAACTCATCTAAATGACAGAAAATTAGTAACTTGATATTCTACTTACATTGGTGATAGTATACTAGACTGATGTTTTAAGAAACAACAACCATTTCTAGATCTAGCATGAGAGCTAAATACAGGAGTTAGCAAGTGCAATAGTAGAGATAATGTTGATACAATCACTTTTAAGTGAATTAAAAATTAGATCAGAAGTCAAATCTATATTATGATATGACAATCAGAGTATAATTTATATGTGTGCAAATCCTATGTTACACTCAAGAACCAAACACATCGAAATAGATCTTTATTTTGTTCGAGATCAGATTCTAAAAGAGAAACTATAAGTAAATCATATAACTGCACCTTACCAACATGCTGATGTTCTTACAAAAGCATTGACGGTAAGAAATTTCATCAGATTCCAAAGTGACTTGATATATTGAAGAAATTAAGATCTGGTTTAGCCGAATTCAAGTAGATTCGGGTAATTTAAAGAAATTACAGACGCTCATAAGTTAAAAATCTCATTGCATCAAGGAAGCTTAATCATTGTGACTAAATAGCTGATAATTTCACTATAGATTCTTAAATCTCACAAGTATTCAAGCTGAGGAATGCTCGCAAGCAAAAGACTTCACTCAGTTACTGAAAATTAAAGAAAAGATTAAAGCGGCGGTGAAAATTAGGAATCACCATAATCCTAACACTAATATCAGTTTGAGGGGGGTACTGGAAATAAGAATAAGTGAAACCCACATATACTTCACATAAGTATACTTCTCGTGTCTTCAGCAATATAATTATTTCAAGTCTTGGGCCTTCAAGCAACAACCCATATAAACAATACTTGTACACTATAAAATAAAACAATGAATTTCATATATTTTGCAATTAGTTATAGCATTTTTGAATCATCAGCAAAAAAAGAAAATACTTCTGCTTTCATTTTTTGGTGAATCATCATATCAAAATTCTTCAATTCTTCATACTTTGTTCAACTATTTTGTGAAATATACATATGTGATCTTACATATATTATAAAAATATTTCTATAATATATTGACTGATGGTTATCCTGCTTCCTCATAGTTAGAATTTTGTATTACTACAAACATCTTAAGTTTTTTGTGGGTTATCCTAATTTCTCACACACACCTATTATAAAAACATATCAATAAGTTCTCAGCATAGAAAACATACATACATATTAAATAACACATAAATGATTGGTTTTTTAGAACAATATAATGATTATGTATAAAACTAATGATTTCAGAAGAAGCCAAATTAGACTAGCACTTACCATTCAAGCAAACATAAAATTATTATAAATAAAATCCACACTAGTACCAACATAAGTAGAAATTTGTAGGAAATAAGAACTCCTTGCATAATAGGAAGGGTAAAAGAGTCATCCAACTGACTGAAAACACAGTGAACATGCATCATCATGAAAAATTAAGAATATGCAGAACTATGCATTTATAGCCAAATTCATATATGCAAATACAAAGTTGGAGTTAAAACTAGATGAAAACAATTAGAATTGACACCTAACCCAATCACTAGTGTCACCTCACATGCAATTACTCAATGGTTGCCCTTATTCCAGTTGATACATGTTTACATAAAAAATTGGAACATGTCTCTAATCGATTTTTTATAGAGATATGGATAAGGAGAGTGTAACACAGTTGTTATATTTGTATTATATTTGATATTTAGAAGGTAGATGACATATAGGTTATGCATAAATTAAATTGTAGTAAAGTAAAGAACATAGAGATTTGTAGTAGTTCGGCAAGAATGAGCCTATATCCGCTGTTCATTTTCATTACCCACTGTTCCCGTTAGGCTATTCCTGTTAGGCAGTTGGTGATAGACTGTTCCTGCTAGATTGTTTTTGGTAGACTAATCCTGTTAAGCAGTTCCTGATTGATTATTCCTACTAGATAGTTTCTGTTAGACTGTTCTCCCCCATTGTTGTTGGAAGCTTTGTTACTTATATGAGTGGAGAGGTATGGTGGTCACTTTGGTAAATCAATAAATTTACACTTATTATTCGCTTAGTTTGGATATTTCCATAAATACGTGATATAATCAGAAGTTTCCATAAGTACTCACATTTCATTCCATAAATAGCTTGTTTGGGTTCGGTAGGAGAAGCTTTGTTTGGAGCCTATTGGTTCGGTGGATGCACGTGCTCATCTTGATGGCCAAGTTCATGCACCTCTCTTCTTGGTTCGGTAAGCACATCTCTCCTTGGTTCAATAAGCACCTTTCACCTTGGCTCAGGGGGCACCAAATCCATTAGCTAGAAAATCTTGTCTAGTACCTTGGGCACCGAATAGAATTTCCAGTTAGGTAGCTTGGCTACTGAATAAGGGGTCTCCTCTCTGTCCCTTTGCTTCCAATGTCATGCTTCATTTTCATTCCCTAGTCTTGGCTTTCTTATTGGAAATGGTTAGACACTCGGCATTGAAATCCTAACCTCTCTGTTAGAAGCTTGATGCCCAATCACTTGAGCTACACATGTTTTTGTGCTATAACTTCTTCATTTCAAGTTAGAATTGAATGAAACTTGGACCAATAGCTTCGTATCGTTCAGTGTAATATTCCAATGCCTTTGAATGTTCTGTTTGCCTAAAGTAAGCAGTGACTCTCTAAGGTGGAGCTAAAGTTGATTAGGTGGTTAATAAAATTTTAAGATGATCATATCTTCCAATCCGTAGCTTGGATCGAGATGCGGTTTCAATCTAGGTGCAACCATAGAAATATTTTACAAGTTCTTTGACTATAATTTTTGGCTATTCCAAATTTATCCCTAACGCTTCGCCATGCGCTTGTGATTACATGATGGCGCTTTTATCATACGTCTTCCGGCCATTTCTATGCTCCTTGATATCTTTTCATATTCACTATATTATGGGCAAAAAGTCAACAACACTTGCCCTTCAAAGCATATTTTCATAGGATACAAAGTATGCTTTGTTTCATCCAAAATCGTCTTTCTTTCTCGTGCGATGTTGATCTCGAACCTCAAATATCTATATCCTCATTCCCATCCTTTTAGTAAGTTTTTCTTTGGTAATATGTTACAGAGACTTGTTCACTCGAGGAAAACTCATGGATCGTTCAATGACATCCTTTATCAATGTGACGTTTACAGTTCATTCTTTCTTGGTACTATAATTATCAACATTATGTCCTACCGATTTTCATATCTATCCGGTAGGCTTTCGCTCCCTCTGGTTTAGCCTCCATGCCTCCATATCCTGCATGTCTCATGTCGTCTTATGAATATTTGTTGGGTAAGTGGTTTCTACTGAAGTTTTGAACGTGAGTTGAGCACGCGCTTGTATTTTGAAGCTAATCTTATTTTTACGTTTATGCATTATTGCGTTTGACATTCATTCATGTCCATATTATCCTTTTCCTGGCTAGTAATCGTGATATGTTTGTTCTACGTGCTTGCTTGTTTTCTTGTTCCATTGGCAACATTTCTCTCCGCTATCAAGCATACTTCTATGGGATCGGTCATCAAAAAGTTCAATAAGGTAAATAGTTCCTTTGACTAATGCTTCCCTTGGCTCAAACTTCATATTCAATGTATGTACACTTAAACAAACGCATATGTATCTTATGAAAATTATAAATGAAATTATCATACCTGATCAGGACTAGTCATTATGCTGTGTTTATACGGCATCCTTGCTTATCAATCAACTTATTAGTAATCTTTTATTGCTTCCTCTCATACTTGTGCATGGTCTATAACTGACAGTTCGACACAGTAAGCATACAGGTGAAGTAGTTACGTTTATTTCATTAGCTCTTCCAATAGTTCTTCCTTTGCCCCAACATATTTTATATGATCAATTACTGGTAATTTAATTACGACATGCGATCTCTGGTGGAATGTTTTTGAAATCCAGTCCCATGTGTCCCTTTTTTCATGCATATATTCCACGTGCACTTTATATGAGCTTGTCCTACTGCCAGTCTGTTGGTTATGCAATTCCAGACTCAATTGTCGCACTGAACCACCCGACCGATAGTTGTGTTTTACTATAGGAAAGCTAAGCTATCTACCGCTGGTGAACATAAATGGTCGATTGTCGAGGGTGAAAAAACTAGGCGACGGTCATGTCCCAATCGTTGGTAAGTCCGGTTCTCCAACAGCCATCCCAGTAGCTTGTGACCAATCGTTAATGGTAGACACCCGGTTAAGGATCGCTCTGGTCCACTACCGTCGACAAGAAGTTTGAAACGATTGTCAGCCATGGACACCTGGTTAGGGATCACTCTAGTTCTCTACTACCGGCAAAAGGTTTGATCCAATTGTCAGCTATAGACACCCGATTAGAGATCACTTTGGTCCACCACTACTGCCAAGAAGTTTGAGCTGATCATCAGCTATGGACACCAAGTTAAGGATTACTTTGGTCTGCCGCTGAGACAAGAAGTTTGAGCTGATCGTCAGCTATGGACACCCTATTGGGGATCACTTTGGTCCACCACGGCCAACGAGAAGTTTAAGTCAATCATCGGCTATGGACACTCGGTTAAGGATCACTGTGGTCCACTATGACCAGCGAGAAGTTTGAGTTAATCATCAATTATGGATACCCGGTTAGGGATCACTTTAGTCCACCGCCGCTGATGAGAATTTTGAGCCGATCGTCAATGATGGACACCAAGTTAAGGGATTCTAGTCCACCACTACCAACAAGAAGTTTAAAATGATCATCAATGATGGACACCCAGTTAAGGGATCATTCTGCTCCACCACTGCCAACAAGAAGTTTGAGTCGATCGTCAATGATGGACACCCGGTTAAGGGATCACTCTGGTCCACACTATCGACGAGAAGTTTGAGTTGATCATCAATAATGGACACTTGATTAAGGAATCACTCTGTTCCACTGCTTTCGGTGAGAAATTTGAACATATCATCAATAATGGACACCCGGTTAAGGGATCACTCTGGTCTACCACCGTCGGTGAGAAGTTTGAGCCGATTGTCAATAATGGAGGCCCGGTTAAGGGATCACTCTGGTCCACTACTTTTGACAAGAAGTTTGAGCCGATTGTGAATAGTGAACTACCCGTTCCACAATCAGGTCTTGATCATGGGTAAATCGGGTTCACTATTACCGGCTAAAGGACTATCCGAGCTTTCCATGATGCACCAGAGTTGGCTGCGCCAAGTATGCGGTGGCCTTGCATGTATTGTCCTAGAAATCATGGACTTTATTTGGCATGGGTTTGTTGTTCTGTGGTGGTTTGGTAGCACTGGTCATCTATCATGGTTTAACTCTCCTCATCCATGGGGTTCAGTAAGACCACGATGATTAACTAATCTATGTAGTTTTTATGGTCAATGCATAAAAACAAAGCAGAGGTTTTGAGCATTCCATGTTTTCTCGGATACTACTCCATCTATGATGATGAGAATGTAAGCTCCATTCTCTGGATCCCTACTTCTAAAATATAGTCCTTTCTAGATGGGTTAGGTGCCCCCAGCGAAGAGGAGTTCACTCTAGGATTGGGTTTCCTATCTTGGGTAGGCGATGTTCTGTCCTAAAGTTTTATTGTTTCACCGCTATCTGCTTGAGCGCCATGATTTTCAAAGCAGCCTCATCCAGCTTATCCTTAATTAGATCCAGGGACATGTTTAGCAATTCTTCATTCTCCTCCAAGTCCTAGTGGATTCTCGAATGAGATAAGACTATAGTTTTAATGGAAAGCATACCCTATAATTCTTAGGCAAAAACAAAAGGAGTATGTCCATTACAGTTTTGTGGCAAATGCAATATGCATAAAGTCTAATGGTAGCTTATCTATCCGAGTACCCTTATAATTTTTCAAATTCTCCTTTATGTGAGTTTTGAGAATCTTGTTGACTTCTTCAACCGTTCCGTTGGCCTACAAGTGAGGCATTGTTGAAAAGCTTTTCCTAATTCCATGTTGTTGATAGAAGTTGGCAAATTCCCGACTATCAAACTGCTACCTATTGTCTAAGATCATCTGGAGTGGAATTCCATAAGCGATAAAGTAATCCACAGCCACTATTTCATACTCAACTCCACCCATAGCTATTAGAAATTCTCCATTCAGGTCGATGCCCATGATATTTCCTTTTTCTCGAATCTATCCCCTAGTTTGGTCTTCTCAACTGCCTTGATGGATGTTATCTTATATTTCCTTAGCTTCTCACGTAGCCGTGCACCTTAGCGGTGGTTTAGTGAAAATCCTTTTGTATAAGATTCATCCCGTATAGTGCACTGAATTGCCTTGCGCATCACCTTCCTTCATTTCGATTTGAGGATGAAGTTTTAACTAGGACTAACCCAAAAGGCGATCCATTCATCCCATGGGAATGTTTAACCACATAGCATTCTCACGCATCAAGCGAAGGCTTCCCCTTTTTCTTTTTAAGTTGTACGAAACCATACTCCTTTGACATAGAACTCCTAAAGTGCTTGATTCACAACAATTTGCAAGTTTTTAGGGATACATAGTGTCCCGATTCCTAGTTCTTTTGCTATTTCCAATCCTGTTAATAGTGTACTACACGGTGTCATTCGGTCTAGCCTACAAGGTAAGGGGCCTATCTGACCCATAGGGCTCATTAGCATTTTCTTTCACGTACATGGGTTTTGCATAGTCAAGCTTATTGCATTATTATGCCCTAAGTATTTCTATTATATATCATTCGAAATTTATTCATTAAAGTAAGTCGTACCTTTGTGTTATTGTCCTTACATTTTATGAGGGTATCTAGTTTCTACAATATCATAATTTATATTCACAGGAAGTTGACTCCATCTTTGATGATTTTTGAAAATATTATGCTCTACCATTTCTAGAGATGTCTTGTCCCGCCTTTGGAATAGGTCAGAATTACACTCCACTATCTCTGGAGGAGCTAGGCTTGGTCTCATATTGTCTCTGATGGAGTTGAACTCTATCTTTGGGACTAGGAAGTTTATGCTCCACTATCTAATTACTTCGTTTTTCATAATTTTCATGCACGCATATCTTTGGCTATCTAGTAAAAGGATATGATTTAATGTCCATAGGGGAATCGAACAGCATGCCCCTAAGCATGGTTTATTCCCTTTCTCCGCAAGGATTTTGTTCAGTCGAGGGACTATGGTCTATAGTTTATAGCATTCTCATTGAAGTTTCCTTAGGTTTTATCCCAGAGCATATCTATGAGATTTGTCTACATTCGATAGTCTCATGATCATAAATCTCATGGAATATGTAGTACTTACCGCTTCCCTTCATTATTATAGTTAATACACTGGTCCTCAATTCACCGTATTTTATGGTTCTTTGGTAGCGAGATAGATTCTTTCATGGGTCTCTCTGTATGTTGTGGACGTGGAAAATTGGTCTATCTTTTGAAGTGTTTCCTGTCTCAAGTCCTATTATCCATCATTCGCATGCCCTTATCCTAAGGCTTTTTGTGTCACCCCTAGTTGACATTTTCCAGTCCTACCTCGATATTAGAATCGTCCAAGAGCATAAACGTGTAGGCTCGATAATATAAGTCCTCTAAGTTGGCGGTTGGATTCTTCTTAATTTCTTGATATAACCTTATTTTCTTGTTATTTGTTAAAGCAATAATCATAAGGACAATCCATTCATCAAGTAGACACATATCGGTGCAATATTGCCGATTGCAAGATTGTTCCGTAAGTCTTATCCATCCTTATTTTCTCCCTTTGTAGCTCCAACTGCTTCCATATGTTGAATGTAGCGGCTCAAATGTGTTCAAGGTTTGGTTTTCCAACCAATTATACCCTGATTATTGTCTTAAAATCTTGGATTTGACTGCATATCCAATGTTCGGAGTGAAATGGCATAGATCATCTTGTCAAGCTCTAGTCTCCTGCTCTACTTACCAAACACTTGACACAATAGCCCAGTGACTCGCTCCACCGCTATAGGAATGCTTCCTTAGGTTGCTTGCTGAGCCATGTCGTATCTCCTGTGCAAATGGATCAACCATCTAGGTACTAGTTGGCTTGACTCAGGCGGTCCCATATTGAAAATCAAGCGCGTGGTTCTTGCATCAGTAATGACTTCTGTTGGGACATCCTTCCTTGGTCCGGCATTGGCTATATCTTTGGTAGGGTACCGATCAGTTCTACTCGGTCCGATTGGGTTCGAGCCCCAGCAAGTTTAGTTTGTGGAAGTTCATGTTTCCGCGGCTCCTTCCAACCATGCCTTCTTCCTTGCATCCATTCTTTATGGTTTGGAAATAGAATTTCAGACTCGGTCTCTCTAGACCTGCATTGATGTTGAATGCTCCAAGAGTCTAAGAATGCTTCATTATTTCTAAATAGTTAGCATGGAAATATGCTATCATATTTTCCATCATCATTGGTAGTCACTACCAGACTCTTCTCTAGTAGTTACAGTACGCTAACTCTCTGAAATAACACATTCCAACCTCATATACTTTGTCGGCTCATAGACGGACTCCTGAAGTATGGCTAGTTTCTCCGTTGTCGACTTCTTAGCAAATCAACATCGCATAATAATGAATTAATCCTAGGGGTAAACCACAAAACCACATAATGGCTAAGTCTGGTAAGGATAGAGAAAAGGACTTGCATAAGGCTTCAATGGAAGCTTCGCTGATTAGCATGTGCTGGGTATACCGTTGTTAATATACTATAAGGTTGGTTAGTCCTTTGTACAGCTCCATAGTAGCCATCCTAAAATCTTTGGGGTTCTTAGTAGCTTTATCCCTAAGGAGAAGGTACTTAACTCCAATTCCTTACTCCTCTGGTTCACATCGAACACATTATCAAATGACTCAAGCCATCCGATCCGAGTGATTGGCAATGATAGCTCATCCTTTCCTTCAGGAGGAACAATTTCGTTCATCTTCCTTAAAATGATTTGTTCTTCAGTTATGGGCATGGTTATGGCTCTAAGATTGGTCCTAGTTATCAATTTATCCTCCATTGACTATAATTTCAATGAGGGAATGAGAAGCGTTTGTTGTAGTTGCCCCCGGTTCGGCATTATCCTTGTCTGGTTTGGCATTGAACCACTTCTCGGTCTAGCTTTAGCATAAATTCTTGCTCGTTTCAAATCCCTCCGTTATTCCATCTTCTATCTCTTTGACTTTCTTAATCAGATTCCTTGTTAGATTGTGATCCCATCAGCCTTCTGGATCCCCTAGATTGAAATCTCCCTTGTGTTCAAGTGTTGCGACCAATAGTTTGCAGCTGTTCCAAGCATGTCATAAGTTGGTACACCATTGCTTGATGTTGGGTAGTGAAACATTGGTTTAGCCTTGCCACCACTCTATATAGGTTGCCTCTAGTAATTACGTTTACTAGCATTGGAATTCCTACCGAATGATTATCATGATTATCAATTGTCTATTTGGGTGCGCTGATGCTCCCAGCATTCCCGATGGTAACACCAACCTAATTCTTCAATCTCGAAAGTATGTTGAGAATCAGCTTCTCAGTGAAAGCACCAAAAATGTTTGCATAAAAAATGGGAAAACATCTCCAATTGATTTTTTATAGAGCTTTGGATAAAAAGTGTATAAAACAACTGTTATATTTGTATTATGTTAGATTTTTAGAGAGCATATCCATAAAGGCTATGTAGAAAGTAAATTGCAGTAAAGTAAAGAACATAGTGATTTATAGTGGTTCAGCCAGAATGTGTCTACATCCACTGTTCATTTTCATCATCCTTCGTATAAATCTTTGGTACAATGGTTGAGGTATAAAGTATGATGATCTATTGCTCGATAGAAGTAAGATATAGACCTAAAGAGGCCTATTTGGCTCTTCTTGTTCGGCTACTCTTGTTAGCCTATTTCTGCTTGCCCATACTGTTTGGTGATTTCTGTTAGGAAGTTCCTGTTAAATTGTTCATGTTAGGTTATTCCTGTTAGGAAGCTTACAATGGTTATGCAGTTCCTGATAGACTGTTCCTGCTAGACTATTCCTACCAAGAAGTTCCTGATAGCTTGTTCCTGCTAGGCTATTCATGCTAAGCAGTTAGACTGTTCCTGCTAGGCAGTTCCTAGCTTTCTTTGACATGTATGCCATTACCATTGTAAGCTTGATTCTCCAGAACTCTCTGCAATTATTGCTGGAAGCTTTGGTATTTATAGGATTGGAGAGATATGGTGGTCACTCCAGTAAATCAGATAATTTCTATCTATCAATCCCTTAGTTCGGTATATACACGGTATAATTAGAAGTTTCTATACGTCCTAGAGTTTTGTTCCATAAAAAGCTTGTTTGGGTTCGGTTAGAGAAGCTCTATTCAAGGTTTGTTTGTTCAGTGGATGCACGTGGCCATATTGCTGGCCAACTTCCTACATCACTCTCCTTGGTTCGGTAAGCACCTTTCTCCTCAGTTCGGTAACACCTATGTCCTCGGTTCGGTAGGCAGCAAATCCATCGACCTGAAATTCTTGTTTGGTACCTTGGGCATCGAAAAGGATTTCGTTTTCGGCACCATGGGTATTGAATATGATCTCATGTTTGGTACTTTGGGTATCGAACATTATTCCTAGGCGTCTCCTCTCTATCCCTTTCTTTCTCTTGCTATGCAACCTTTCTCTTGCCTAGTCTTGGCTTCCTTATGCTGGAAAGAGTTAGGTACTCAGTAGTTAGATTACCTACCAGACCATTCCTCACATTCCATAAAAATAATGTGCTTGTCAAGAATCGAACTCCTGACCTCTCTAGTGGAAGCTTGGTGCTCAACCACATAAGTTGCACAAACTTTTGTGTATAACCCCTACATTTCGAGTCAGAATTGAAAGAAACTTGGACAATAGCTTCTTATCATAAGTAGAGTACTCCAATGCATTTGAATGTTCCATTTTCCTTAAGTAGGTAGTATCTCTCCAAGGTGGGGCCTGATTCGGTTAGGTGTTGGATAAAATTTAAAGATGATCATATCTTCCAATCTGTAGCTCGGATTGATATGAGGTTTTGACCTAGATGCATGTCATGACCTTAGGAACATTTTACGAGTGTTTTGACTATATTTTTAACCATTCTAATTTGCCTAGTGCTCCGCATTATCCATGTGATTACATGCTGGTGCTTTTATATTGCATCTTCCGACTGTTTCTATGCTCCTTGACGTCCTTTTGTATTCACCATATTTTAGGAAAAAGTGTCCTCAACATTATAGTTCAAGGAAGTGAAAATTCATTGCACATAAGTGCTAATTTTTTAGGGTTGTGGGATGAAAAGTTTCAAAATGTAGCATCGTTAGGAATAATACCGATCAAGCATGGTGGGGATTTCTAATCGGGCCACCAAGGCTAGAGGCGGCTCATGATGGCATCACCATGGCTGGCAAGAACAAGCCAGAGAGAAACAAAGCAAATAAAAAATGAAGAAGAATATGAGGAGAGAGAAGGATACCAGTTTTGTGTTTTTCCTTGTTTCTGGAGAAATTAGGATAAAGAGTTAAATATTAACGTAGCGGCCAATTGTGAAAGGAGCTGATATGATAAAATTTTGTTTGATCATTGGCACTTAGTTAGGAATATAATTTTTTTTCTAGTTAGTTTGTCCTCGACTAGACGGAATGAAGGATAACCATTTATTATAAAAATTTTATGTACTGGTTCTTGTTAATATAATTTTTTACTGTAGCGAGCTTTTGCTAATAATGTATTTAGAATCATATGGAAACCAATTTATATTTTGTAGTTTACTAATTATAACTCTTAACATAAATTATTAATTTTAAATATTAATTATTAAACATAAATTATTATTTATAAGTTATTAATTATAAATCATTAATTATAATAAATTCTTAATTTGAAATTATTTATCATTTTTTAAAATTATTGTTTATGAATTATCAATTATAAATCATTAATTATAATAAATTATTAAATACAAATTATTAAACATCGTGTATACATTATTATTCATAAATTATTATTATAAATTATGAATTACAAATTATTAGTTATTCGTAATTAATTATAAAGAGTTATAAAGAATTATTAATTATTGAAAGTAATTATTAACTATATATAAATATTTATAAATTATTTATTGATATTTATTAATCATAGTAGATTATAAATTATTAATTACATAAGCTATCACTTATAAATAATTAGTTAGAAGTTATTATTTATAGTTATAAATATTACTTATTAGTTATTAATTATAAATTACTAAGTATCAGTTATTATAGTGTCATTAAACTATTGTGAACATATACGAAAAAATTAACACTAATTCGGCATTTTTCTATAGTGAAGTTTCCACAAAGAGCATTAGGTGATCATTTACAACTTACGAGTGAAACAACTTCTATAAAAAGTTTTCATAAACTAATATTCACACATTTTGCAAGAAATAATGGTTAAATATATTTATTACAACTTTCGACAAAAACCATTTGTTCAAAACGTCTTTTTTACAACTTTTGGCAGGAGTGAGTTGTTAAAAATGTTTATTACTACCGTTGGAACAAAAATGCTATCTACAAAAGGTTGTAATAAAGTCGTTTTTGTTGTAATATTGGAGGAAATCCTGCTATTCTAGTCGAAGGCAACCCAACTCCTCACAACGCTACTACTAATATGAGGTAATGAGAGCAAGGAGGAAAGAAAATGAAAGAAGGGAAGTGGAGGAAAGGGAAAGATGCTCTCGGCTGATTAGGACTCAAAAGATTGCTCTGGATCGAAGAGGCAATCAGGCTCTCCTATACGCAAGCGATCTCCCATTTTGAAATCTCAAAACCCTCACTCTGGAAGGTCCGACCCTTTGCCACCAATCTCTAGGGCTCCAACTGCCTTCATTTATGCACCTCCTCAATAACAAACCTTTGTCACCTTAGCCTATAAATCCCAAACTATTACTCAGCCTGCCCATTTTGGTACTTTTACTCCTCTCTAAAGGCACGACAAGGGAACTCTCTCTAGACCCAACAACCAAAGCCATCTCGGCTCCAACCCCAGTTGAGAGTCCCATTCTGCTGAGATATAACAAGCTTTTCCAAATATCTAATTTAGGGTTAAATTCGATTATCACTTGAAGAATATCTATCCTGATGCTATAACCATGCGATGGTTGTCGTCAATGATGTCATATATTACTACCAACTATGAAAAGGTTGGCCCGTTCCATGTCAAATCCCAATAGGACCAGTCAATTCCTTCTACAATGGGAAGAGTCAAAAAAAAACATCAGGAAATAATCCTTTAGACATACATCATAGAACTTAATGAAGCCGAGAAAGTGGTTAAAGAGAAATACCAATCAAGGGAGGAGGGTGATAAGAAACATCAAGAAGACATTAATCCTATGAACGCTTGATTAGATATGATGGAAGAGCAAACAAAGAATGCTTATGTAAATGGAGATGAACTCCCCAAATCTAAGGCCATGCTCCAACATTTTGTCGACAATCAAGCTCTCTCTATTACGAACTTATAGACCAAGGTGACCAAAGGGAAAAAGAATAAAAGAAGGAATCCCTAGCCTCTGTTAAGGCATGTAGGTTTGATGTCATCTAGGCTAAGGAAGAAAAAAAGTGCCCTCAAGGGAAAAATTAAAGAATCGATAGCTAGAAAAACCATAGCCAAAAATGAAACAGACGAATTCAGAAAGAATATCTAGGCCACTTTTATAGGCTTCTATGCTAATGCAATCATATTCAAAGATCTCAAGTAGCTTAACGAAGAATATCTGTTAGCACTAGCTCTGGCTTAGGATGAAATTTTGAAACAAGAATTAGAGTTTAATGGCCAAGTAGGTGAATAGAAATTGAAGGCCGAACTGCCCTACTATGATGATCTTAAGTCCCTAGAAAAGGGTCGTCCAAAGAGGATGTCCAAACTCTCTACCTCCACCCAAGTACCTGTCTAGGCTTGCCGATTCCAGCTCTTAGGACTTGGTAAAATACATTGCTCTTATTCCTCTAGTGCCTTGAATGGTTAATTTTGCTCTTATAATTGCCAGCTCTGATATTGTCGCTTCTATCACACTTGGGCCATCCTTGTCCGTCTCTCATGGTCCTACCTCCACCGCTACAAAATCCTCCACTACTCCAAGTTCAAAATATGAGGTACAATCTTGAGGATCCTAGCTTTGTGCCTTTCTCAATTGCCCCAATCTTCCATTAATATATCCAATTCTTAAGGAGAGGTAGGTTGAAGATTCTTTACACACCCCGACATCGACTCTAGGATGTATATCTTTGACCTCACCCATCTTCATAAATCTTTAGATATCTTTTAATGGAATTTCTAAACTTTATTTCCCATTTTACAGGTTAGTCTACTATCATGGAACTCCTAGTCCCATCCCATGCAAGCTTCCTCCAGTGATTGCTCTTATCACGACATCCATCGTTGTTTAAACACTTATCCCAATCACCACCTCTTTAACTGGTTCTGCCTTCGATCCTGATGCTTAGAATATTTATGCACTAAGGGAGGAGTTATTGGAAAAAACTGATGTGACCAACAATGATGATGAAGAGGTTATCTTCACCAAAGATATGAGGCCTAGGTCTTCCTTAGTGGTAATTAAGGCTGTCGACGTCCATAATCCGAAGAATATAAAACCTGAACTACACCTGGAGATGATACCACCTCCTGTATATATTCAAATACCCACTACATAGGTTCAAGTCCTGACTTCCACCGCTCTTATCACTATAGATACCCCTACAAAAATGCCCACCTCTCATTAACTTTGGGGGAAGATCCGATTAGTCTAGCTTCGAAGATAAGAGCATATTTCCATCCAGGGTTGCAGATAATAAGAAAAAGAGAAAATCTCAGGTTTCCAGGAAACCGAGGAAACAACCAAAGAGGGGTCGAAAGTGACCCGGTCATGTTACTCTTTGAGGATTGATTTTCTTTTTATATTTAGCATTTTCCTATACATAGGCCGCTATTGTCCAGTGCGACCCACATTTTGTACTCAAAAGATGATGATGTAAATACCGCTTCATGCACATCTATATTTGGATATCTAGTGGGAGGATATGCTTTGATTTCCATAGGGGAATCCAACACCGTGCCCCCAAGCATGGTTTATAACCATTCTCCGCAAGGACTTTGCTCCATCGAGGGACTTTGGTCTATAGTTTATAGCATTCTCATTTGAGTTTCCTTTGGTTATATCCCTGAGCATATCTATGAGATTTGTCTACATTCGATGGCCCTATGACCATAGATCTCATGGAATATGTAATACTTACTGCTTCCCATCTCTGTTGTGGTTGACACACTGGTCCTCGATTCACCGTATTCTATAGTTCTCTAGGAGCGAGACAGATTCTTTCAAGAGTCTCTATATGTTGTGGACGTGGAAAATTGCTCTGTCTTCTGAAGTGTTTCCTTTCTCCAGTCCTATTATCCATCTTTCACATGCCCTTATCCTAAGGCTTTTTGTCTCCAACCCAGTTGAAATTTTCCAGTCTGCCTCGATATTAGAATCTCCCAAGAGCATAAATGTGTAGGATCGATAGTATAAGTCCTCCAAGTTGGCAGTTGGATTCTTCTTAGGTTCTTGATATAACTTCATTTTCTTGTTATTTGCTAAAGCAATAATCATAAGGACAATCCATTCGTTAGGTAGACACATAGCGGCTGCTATATTGCTAAACCATGCAAGATTGTTCCATAAGTCTTATCCATCTTTATTTTCTCCCTTTGTAGCTCCAATCGATTCTATATGTTGAATTTAGCACCTCAAATGTGTTCAAGGTTTGGTTTTTCCAACGTATTGTTCTCTGACTATTGTCTTAAAATCTAGGGGTTGATTGCATATCCGACGTTCAGAGTGAATCGACTATGCTTCATCTTGTCAGGATCCGGTCTCCTGCTCTGTTGACCTAACACTTGACACAATAACCCAGTTAATCGCTCCTCCGCTACTGAAATGATTCCTTGGGTTTCTTGCTGAGCCACGTCGTGCCTCCTATGAAAATGGATCAACCATCTAGGTACTAGTTGGCTTGACTCAGGCGGTCTCATTTCGAAAATCGAGCATGTGGTTCTTGCATCAGTATTGACTTCTTTTGGGACATTCTTCCTTGGTCCAGCATTGGCTATATCGTTGGTCAGGTATAGATCGGTTCTACTCGGTCTGATTGGGTTCGGGCCCTAACCAATTTGGTTTGTGGAAGTCCAAGTTTCCACAGCTCCTTCCCACCATGCCTACTTCCATGCATCCATTCTTTGTGGTTTGGAAATAAAATTTTAGACTCGGTCTCTCTGGACCTACATTGATGTTGAATGCTCCATGAGTCTAGAGATGCTTCATTATTTCCAAATAGATATCTTGGAAAGAAGCTACCATATTTTCCACCATCATTTGTAGTCACTACCGGACTATTCTATAGTAGTTATACTGAGCTATCTCTCTGAAATAGCACATTCCAACCTTGTATACTTTGTCGACTCATAGATGAACTCCTCCGGTATGGCTTGTTTCTCCATTATCGATCTCCCAGTAAATCAATATCGCATAATAATGAATTAACCCTTGGTGTAAACCACAAAACCACATAATAGCAAATTTTGGTAAGAACAGAGAAAATGACTTGCACAAGGCTTCAACGATAGCTCCGCTAATTAGCATGTGTTGGGTATACCGTTCTATATGTTCGATTAGTCCTTTGTACAGGTCCATAGTAGGCATCCTAAAATATTTAGGGTTCTTAGTGGCTTTATCCGTAGGGAGAAGGTACTTCTAAACCTAACTCCAATTCCTCACTCCTCATGTTCACATCGAACACATTATCAAATGATTTGAGCCATCATATCCTCCGATCAGAGTGATTGGCAATGATAGCTCATTCTTTCCTTCAGGAGGAACCATTTCTTTCATTTTCCTTATGATGATTTGATCTTCAGTTACAGTCATGGTTATGGCTCTTAGATTAGTCCTAGTGATCATTTTGTCCTCCATCGACTATAATTTCAATGAGAGAATGAGAAGTATTTGTTGTAGTTGCCCTCGGTTCGCCATTATCCCTGTTTGGTTTGGCGTTGAATCGCTTCTCGGTCTATCTTTAGCATGAATTCTTGCTAATTTCAATTCCCTCGAGCATTCGTTCTTTTTTCTCTTTGACTTTCTTAATCGGATTCCTTGTTAGATTGGGATCCCCTCAGCTTTCTGGATCCCTTAGATTGAGGTCGCCCTTGTGTTCAAGTGTTGGGACCAGTAGTGTGTAACTATTCCAAGCATGTCATAAGTGGGGTACATCATTGCTTGATGTTGGGTAGTGAAACATTGGTTTAGCCTTGCCACAACTCTATCTTGGTTGCCTCTAGTAATTATATCAACTAGCGTTGGAATGAGTGCAGAATAATTATCATGATTATCAATTGTCTATTTGGGTGCGCTAGTGTTCCCAGCATTCCCGATGGTAACATCTACATAGTTCTTTAATCTCGAAAGTATGTTGAGAATCAGCTTCTCAGTGAAAGCACAAAAAATGTTTGCATAAAATATGGGCAAACATCTCCAATCGATTTTTTGTAGAGCTTTGGATACGAGGTGTATAACACAACTATTATATTTGTATTATATTTGATTTTAGAGACCTTATCACATAAAGGTTATATAGAAAGTAAATTGTAGTAAAGTAAAGAACATAGAGATTAATAGTAGTTCGGCAGAATGTGTCAACATCCACTGTTCATTTTGATTATCCTTTGTTAAAATCTTTGGTACAATGGTTGGGGTACAAAGTATGTGTCACGAACCAAATTCCAGCGTTCGAAAATCAACATTCGTACTTCACTTGTACTTGAATGCCATAGATCCAAACGTTGAAATTCGAATCGTGCCGGAGCTTATAATACATCAAGTATAACAACACAACGGAAGAAAAGAAATGAATATCATATACAACTCCAATGAATACAATATTCAAATATACAACAATGATCAATATGAATCAATATCAGAGATACAAGATAAGAATGCTACAGTGGAAAACCCAATGAACTGGCAGCGGAAACAAACAGAACTTGAAACTCCATAAGAAACACCAATATCAGCAATATCCATAGATAGCTCAAACCACCATCAAGTTGCACCAAGCTAAGCAAGTCTGGTCCGTCATCCTAACCAAATAGTTTAATATCCAAAGTCTTCAAAGAATACCCAAGAGAAAGCCGAAAGCTACAGAATCGATTCTATATCTACTATCTGAAAAACCCAACTCTAGACTGCCCGTGTGGAAATTATGGGCACCCAGAGTTTAGGAAAGGAACAATATACTCTGGGTCATTCATGGGACTGGTATGAGTAAAAAAAACAGTTGTTTGAAATAAAAGTAGTTTATTCTTATCAAAGCTAACAAAAGAATTTGAAAGAAACTCGCAATGCTATTTGAAAATGAAACTGCCATAAGGCCTCCCACCACACACACAATGCAAACACAGACTTGGAGGAGATTTCTCCTTATAACAGTCAAAAATGCTTGATACGGGAAAAACACTTTTAAATATTATTATTAGTTCATAGTGTAAAAAAATATTTTTTGAAAGTATAATATTAATCTTAGCTAGCATAGGTACCATTATACTATGCCTACTATAGCTACCACCTGAGGTGGCAGGTTATACAATTTAAAACCGTATTGGGCTCGTATTGTTTTATTTGGATTTCCAACAAATGGTCGGGCTAAGGAACTTCCTAGGCCACATGGATACGCATCTGGAGGGATGCCCCAAGAACCTAACCAGATCTCTGCCAACACAAGGCCGGGTTACCTCTGTAACTAGGTAACTACTAACACGAGTATGCCATCCTCCGGTTGTAACCAACCTTTATCCGGGGCCCCAACAATAATCATAAAGTTATATATATATATATATATATATATATATATATATATATATTTGTGATATCCACATAAGTTAAGTATCTGGGCACCATACCATGATACCACTTCTATCCAGAAGGAAATAAACATACCCTCAAGGGGCGCTACCCTCAAATAACCTTCCCGCATTCTTCCTGTTTCGACCATTCTGGGTTGTGAAGTTCGACGAAGTCTCGTCCACAAAGCTACACTTTTTACAAAGCCATGCTTTGATCAACAAATTAATGATCGGCAGCACTTCGTATGCCATATTACCAAATTGGGAATGTATCACAAGTAACCATCAACTACATAACCTCTGAGCTTGTACGTCTCAGAGAAGGTTGTTAAGATAAGAGAATAAATCTCTGCCACCAAACAGAAATGTATTTGATAGAAACAGGTTTTACATCTCAAAGTGTAATGTCAGACACACATACATACAAGTCTGTTCCGGGTTCGAACAGAACTGAAGGCACTTCCGAAGAAGCCCTTGCAATCCGGGAATCCACAATCCCGATCGGACTACGCATCACTTAGGGAATCTCTATACCGTAGCTACTCGGTACAAAGACAATCGATAGGTCATCCTATCGTTCTCGCAAATACCCGGTCTTCACCACCGGTCTTCAAATGCTATCCATAACGCCATATCACATATTCGGAATGGGTTATATGGCACAAAGGTCCTCTTCCGGCTAAACCGAAATGTGAGTGCAACATTTAAAAACCATATGGATATGGGATTTCAGTTAAGTCACAACTTCTAAAATCCAAAACTTTCCTTTCAAATGGTTTAAACCAAACTACCATTCCCAATCTTTTAAACAAAAAGATTCATTTCAGAAACCTTTAATGGTTTAAACAATTTCCACATTTAAATCTTTAAACAAAAGATTCATTTTTAAGACCCCTTTTAATTTAAAACAAGGTTCACTAATCTTTTACAAAGATTCATTCATAGCCTTTCAAAACAAATCCCATTCTAAGTTGGATTAACTCATCCGGTCTTTAAATCAAAGACTCTTTTCATAGCTTTCAAAATAATTTTCGAAGATTCATTCATAACTTTCAAAACAATTCCCGTTTCAAATCTTTTATATATAAAAGATACACCATTAAAAAAATCCTCTTCAATTTCGAAATAGGGTTCAACTATCTTTCACAAGATTCAATTATAGCTTTCAAAAATATTCAATTTCAAATTTGAAATCTTTTCATCATAATTATTATTTGAAACCACTTGTTTCTGTTTCGGAAAACCCGATTTTATTTGCTCGACTGAAGGCCTTTCAAATATAAATTTGGATTAAATTCAAATTTCCCAAACGGTACTTTTTCAAATGGTTCAAAACCCGTATAAACACGTTTATAACTGGAATAACATTTTTAAACCAAAATTTCCAAACATAGAATTAAATTTCAAAACTTGAATTAAAATTAAATTAATTGAATTTCAAAGCTTAATCAAGTTATTTAAAAATCACTTTTATTTTTGAAACACCTTTTCAAAAGTTTTTTTTCACTTTAAACCCAATCCATTTCCAAAACCATTTGGATTAAAAATTCAAACTTTAAAACCATTTCAAAATATTAAATTCAAATATTTGTGACTTAACCGATTACCTCGTGAAATCCATATTTGTGTGCGTACAGTGTGGTCCAGGGGTTCTACACTATAATAGTGCAACAACATCAACCATTATAGTCCAAATACAGCAATATCGATAAGCGTATAAACTATAACGCTTATGTCAAACAAGCGGTACAAACCAATTATAACGCTTATCTTTCATTCACAAAACACAGATGTATATATCACACATAATAATTTACATTACAGATAATTAATTTCATCACAGAATAAATTTCATCAAAATTCACAAAACAAAATAATTTATATCACATATTATCACAAATCAGGGACATCAATCAATTCAAAGCACTTCATAGAATCCCAACATCCATGAGTAAGATTAGTTAATTATCTGATTTGTTTAAATCAGATTAATTACTTATGAATAAATTTCTAATCCTGGTTAATTAATCATTAATTAATTTCAAACCATTTTGATTAATTACTCTTTAATCATTAATTAACCTTTAATTAATAATTATCCTTTGATTAATTAGTCTTAATTAATTTCAATAAATAAATAAATTAATTCTTAATTAGTTATCCTTAATTAAAATAAATAATTATTTCCAATCACTTTCATAAATTAATTAATCTTTAATTAATAATCTTTAATCATTAAATTAATTATCACTAATTACTATTGATTAAATCCTAATCACCATCATAATTTAAATCATTTCTTAATTAATTAATCCCATTAATTAGTTATTCTTTAAATTAATTAACCTTTAATTACTTGATTCATTAATTACCCGCCCTCGATTACTTTCATTTAGTAATAATTTTAAATTAATGTTTCATAAACTACTTGATTAACCAAATTTAAATCATTAATTAATTTATCTTAATTACTCTATTTAAGTAATTAACTTCAAATAATAAATTTCCTTTAACAAATATGTAACTTAAACTTTGAAAGTTAATTAACAATTTAAAACATCCTTTATATTAATTAACTTCTTTAAATATTATTAAGTTTATTAACATAAACTTTCAAATAAAAGTCTAGGTATACTAACCAATTTTTTAAAAAAACTTAGATAACATCTGATATAAAAAGGAAATTATTTTAACAAAATTTGTTTTCAAATAATATGATTTCCTTTGAGATTTTGAAACTATTTTCGTATAACATCAATGATCCCGAGCAAAATCCTCATCCACTCGAACTGGAACCTGGGCAAACCCACGCTTCACCCTGCTTCGAGAAAATCAATCACTTCCCCGAGCTTGGCTTTAAGCCTTCCACCTTCTTCCCTAACAACTCAACATACCGATACAATGAGTTGCACGTATACATGCATAAACTCCACAGCCACTTTCGATCGACATCGAGGCCACCGCAACATCATTGATGATCACTAGAGTTGAATCGAACAACTCAAAACACGAAATCGACTTTGATTCAAAATCGAGCCAAAATGCAAACTTTCTAGAAATTACATGCTCGCCTTAAAACCCTTCCGCCAAACACCAAAGATCACCTGAAGCCACATGAACTTGATCAGAGCTGTACCACACGAGAATGCATAAATAACCCACTGACCGATCACCTCTGGCACTTCGACGATGAGACGATCCGACTTTTTCTCCATAAAAAGTCGTATCATCCTTAAGAAAGAAAGGGATAGAAAAGAGAAAAGAAAGAAGAGAAAGAAGAAACAATAACAGAATCTAAGCAGCGGAACGAATAAATTATATTAATAACATAAGTATTATATAGTATATAGCAATTATCAGAGTTACACAGAAAATACAACACATACTAGACAGTTATAAACACATGTCTAGTTATTACAACTCAATACACAATACAGAAGACACTCAGAGATACTAACATAGTGGAAAACTATATATCTATACGTAGAAGCCTCCTGCTCCATTGTTCCTCCACAATTCGTCAAAGCTAACCTAAATCCCTTGGCTACTCGTAAAAATTTGAGTACCCAAGAGTTTAAGAAAACAGAAATAAACTCCGGGTCAGACGTGGGTCAGGTGTGAGTAAGAGGTTAAAGTTGCTTAACTTTGAAAAACCTTTGAAAGAAAAGGTATCACGTAAGACTTCCCACGCATAAACATGGAAAAGTTTTTACCTTACGCTAACCAAAACATTTGATAGGAAATCCGATGATATTATAATAGTGTCTAGGGTTTTCAAGTAAATATGAAATAGCTGAAATTGTTACATCTATTAAATTCCAGCTACTAGCCACAAAAGTGGGTAATACAATCAAAACCGTTGGCACTTATTGGATTTTGGATTCCATCAATGGCTAGGCTACTAGGGTACCACCCGTCACAGTACGTGGCCTAGATCACCGTACCGAGGAGTACGCCCACTCCCCTGCAACACAAAGCCGGAACCATTCCTTACTGAACAGTTCCGAATAAGACCACCCCGCAGTTGTGATCAGCAACCGCACCACTAAGCTGAAATAAAGGGACATCTAAACAGGGGTAAATCTCACTCTCAAGTGGGGGCTACCCACGAAGCTATGCTGCACCTCCCCTGCTTTAGCCATTCTCGGTTGATGAGGCTTGAGGCTACAATTACCTTTATAGGACACATCTTTCTTAGAATGCTCATCGTCCACCTGACAATGTTCTGAAAGCATTCAATCTATACAAGTTTGTTCCGGGTTCAAACGAAACCGAAGGCATTATCTCGTTACACTCATTTTGGAATCACCCTCAGAGTTAACGGCGATAACCCTTGCACTCTGAATCTTTATCTTCACTTCAGATTCACGACCTAACGTTAATTTGGATCGATGTGGTTTTCGGATATCCGAATATGGAAACCCAATCCCGGTCTCATCGAAATCCAAAACGTGTCTTTTAAGGCCAAGTTGTTTTAGAGTTTTAAAACAATTTCAATTCATTATCTATATACACACAGATAGATAATTCACAACACAATAGATAATCAACCTTATAATTACCAATAGATAATTCATATCATAATCAGATAATCCATATCACCATCATAATGCAACCAACGCATCCATATCACATACATTTTTTCATCTCATAGCTGAGATTACAAACCATACATGGCATCCAATATAAGCCATCAAACATAAGCAATGATTTAATGATCACACCATCTATAATTAATTTAAAATGAATTAAATTAATTACATCATCTTTAATTAATTTAAAATGAATTAAATTAATTACTTCATTATTTTAATCATGTTTAACTTAACCATTAATTGATTACAAATCAATTAATTAATTACCATCTCAATATCCATTTAAATTAATCATTTTAGATTAACCATTCCTAATTACAATAAGTAATTAGCCTTTAAATAGTAAATTATATTTAACCCTTTACAATAATTAACTTTAATTACTTAATCAATTAACTAAAGTTAATTACATAAATCCTTTATTAATTAATTACTTCATTTATTAATTATTCCTTAATTAATCAATTTTAAATTACATCATTAATTAATTAATGATTTCTAATTACAATTTAATTTATCTCTCTATTTAAAATTAATCATATTAAGTAATTAATCTGCAGTTAACCACATATATTAATCACCCTTGATTAATAACACTCAGTAATTAACATTCCTTAATTACTCATTCCATAAATTAATTACTCTTAATTAATTATCTCAATTATTCCTTCATTAATTTAAAAGTAATTAAAATCCAAATTACTTCTATAATAAATATCTTTAATTACATTCAGTAATTATTAATTAATTACTTCCCTAAGTAATTACAATCTAATTAATTACATAAAGCAATTATTTATCAATCCTCAAGTGTTTAAATTAATTAAACTTAATTAATTAATATAAACTAATCACATTAAACCAATTAATTACATTAAGTAATTAATTTATTAATTACTTCCATTAAGTAATTAAACATAAACAATTTCAAAAATGATTATTGTTATTTAATTAATTATTAAAAATTAATCACATTAATTAATTATTAAATAATCTTAAGTTAATGACCTTCATTAATATTTCTTAATTACTTAATTAAGAAATTAACTTATATTAACCATTATTAATTACAAATTAATTAATATTTAATTATAATTTAATTAATCTCTAATTATAAATTAATTAAGTGTTAATTAAAATCTTAATTAACCCTTAATCACTTGATTAAATAATCTTTATCATTAATTAAAATTTAATTAACAATCCTTAATTATAGATTAATTAACCTTAATTAATTAATCTCAAGTCTTGACTAATTAACTTAAAATTATTAATTACTTAATTAAAAATCCACATTATTAATTAATTAATTAATTAATTAATATTCCATTGAAATTAACTTAATAATTTATGAATCCAATTCCTTAAGTTCTAATTTAATTTAAGAAACATTTCTCCTTATATAAAGTATTTTAAAACAAATTGTTTCCAAATTTATTTTAAACTTTACTTTAAATTTCATTTTAAAATTTTAAGATTTTAAAATGAATATAATTTATTTAAATAAGGTTTTAAACAAATTTAAAATCTTTTTATCTCACATGTTCAAGAACATCCCTTTTTAAAATAAAGGTTTAAAAGATTAAAAAAAAATTATTTTAAACAAATTCAATTTAAAAATTTCCTTTTAAATTTCAAACTGAAATACAGTTTAAATCTTCATTCTAGATTTAATCTTAAAACTTTAAAGCTTTACTTACATTTCCATCTTCATTTTTAAATTCAAATTATTTAACCTTTTCTAAAATAGTTAAAACAAATTTAAAAACTTATTTTATTTTAAAATCTGAAATTTTTAACCAAATTCCAGATTTCACAAACTCAGATTTAGACTGGTTTTAAACTTCTATTTTACTGATTTTTAAACTTTAGTTTTAAATCCAAAACTAAATACACTTAAAAGTTGTTTAAAACCAGTTTTTTTAAATTTTAAAACTTAGTTTATTTTAAATCTCAGATTCAAACCATTTTGAATCCATATTCAGTTTCAGATTTTTAAACTTTGTTTAAATTTCCAGATTGGCATTTAAAACTTTACTTTTAAATTTAAAATCAGAAACAGGTTTCTGATTTTATTTAAAACCCAAACTAAAATTTAAAAACTGAATAATTACAAAGACTAAGATTTAAATTATTTGAATTTATATCTAAATTCAGGTTTCAAACTTAGTTTCAAATTTTAGTTTGCATTTTTACTTTTTACTTCAAATTTTTAAAAAAAACTGGAAACAGGTTTCTGTTGTCACTTGAAAAAAACTGAAACAAAGCAAAATGCTCAAGTAGCCCATACAAAAACTTCGAGTCTGATCCTCCCTTGCTTCGAGTTGAACTCAAATCCCCCCGGGACAATCATGGGCCATCAACCTGCAACCATCCAAACATTCACCAGCCTCCCACTTCCTCTGTGCGCATGTACAACCATGCCAGCCACCGCTGATCACCACCACGACCTTCCCTCAGTCGTCGTTCGTCCCCTCAGGCCAGCCAAACCACAATTTGATCGACCCATACTCTAATTCAAGATTTCGACCCAATTTCCCAAACTAGGAAACAAATACAACAAACTTCACTTAAACCTATCAACGACACGTTGACGCGACTCTAGCCACCACCACCTTCGAAACTCCGGCGACATCTTCCTCACACCACCACCTAACAATATCCAAGGAATCGTAGGACTCGATCCAATTTCAAAACCGTGGTGTCCAATTTTCTCAAGCCTAGAAGAAATAGGGTTCTAAACCTAAAAACCCAATCTCAACATCAAAAATGAAAAGTAATCCAAACCCATAATTTTCACAACATTCCAGTAATCTCCTCCATCTCCAGATGAAATTTCAACTCCAACAAACACAAGTATTATCTATGCTAACCCAAAGTATGAAATACAGAAATGTTAAATCTGCTCTCTGGATATGTTATTAAAAATTGTAATTCTTCTTTTAAAAATCATAATATTGCAAGATGTTTTGAGATGAAATCCTGAAACATTGATTTGTATTGTTTGAATATTCAATTTATACAAACTTTTTACTCTGTTATACTTTCTTTCAGGTAAAACAGAATTTTATTTAACTTATATAAATTTAAAACTTACCTTATCCTAAAATGAACAAGTTTTATTCAACAATTTAAATCATAACGGCAAAATGTCAAAAGAAAAAGAATTTAAGGATCAAACAGGAGTTTGGGATTTTGAAATACAGAAATGCAGCAGTTATCATCATGCACACGCAATATATTTTCACATGTATATATAATCACAGAAAAATCATATTGTAAGTTCATTTCTAATTTAAAAACATGGAACAACTTTTATCTATTAAATTAATTTTTTTAAAAAATGAGTTATTCACCTTTTAATTATGAGATAGAGCACAATCTTGAAAAGCTCTGAATTGTTTTTCTTTAAAATCCTTCTTGAATGCTTTTTAAAAAACTTCAGTTATATGCAGAGGAAATGTTTCCAGGCTTGAAGGAATGCATGCAGATTTTCTTTTCAAAGTTTTAAACTTGAATGCTTTAAATCTTGCTTGGTTGCCACTTTCTAGATTGCAGATGTCAAAAATGCAGACCTCTATCTTTAATTTTTGCATGCAGGTAAGCTTACATTATTTCCAGATTTTTAGAAGAGTTTGGATGCAGGATGCAATTGAACAGATTTTTTTGATTTTTCAGGTTGAATATGATTTGAGGATTGTAAATTTGTTTACAGGGAATTGAATATGATTTTGAAGGTGGAATGTCTCAGCTGAAAACAATTTCTTTGATTTACATATTTTCTTAGTTTATGAAATGAAAAATGAGAAAAGAAAGGAATGGGAAAAATTGTAAGTTTATATAACTTTGTTTATGATAAATTAAAATTAAAGAAAAATAAAAATTGACCAATGACACTTGTAAAAAAAATGAACACATGTAAATGTTTTGTGTGTGTAAATTTACACATGTTAATTAGGCTTTTAAGATGCTTACATTTGTTATATAAGAACCTTAAATGTTTACACATGTCAACTTAAGTAATTAGTATTTTTGATTAAGTGTAAATGAAGTTTCAAACTTAATTAATTATTTCTTTAATACTTAGTTAAATATATGAAAATTTTCTAAAGAATAAACCAAGTATTATTATATATAAAAACCATATAAAAATTATTCATTTGAAAATAATATTTTAAATCATTTTAAATAAATTTATAAAAAGATTATAACTTATTTGTAATTTAAATGGATAAATGATTCATTTATAAATTGTATTTTAAATTCCATACTCAATTTACAAATCATGATTATTAATGAATATTTTAAAAAGAATAAAACAAACATTTTATAACCTTATTTTAACATTCAAACTTAAGTCAAAATATTTAAACTAATAAAACATTTATCTTACATATTTAAAATCATATAGTTATTTCATTAAATATTTTTTAAAAGCTTAAATAAAAAATAAATCAAAATTTCCCAAATTCAAAATATTAGAACATATGCTATACTAATTTAATTAAAAACAAAACTCATCTATTTAAAATATATAAATATACATATACATTATAAATAGAAAACAAATTTATTAACTTATTAAAAATAAATTCACTAATTAAATATTTAATAAAAGAATATTATTAAATCAAATCAAATTTATTAACAAAAATTATCAAATTAATTTAAATTTAAACACAGATTATTAAATTTAAATTGCCATAAATTCTGGGATATTACAATCCTTCCCCCTTAAAAGAATTTCGTCCCCAAAATTTAAAACAAAGGTAATTTAATAATCTATTTATAGATTTTATTTTAAAATACAGCATATGTTAATCTTATGCTAATAACCATAGCAACCAATTCATACAATCAGAACAAATCTAATTATCCAAAAGAATTTTGGATAAAACTTTCACGAGTTTCCCCGGTATAAATATCGGGATACTCGCTCTATAGAATCCAAACAATCAATACTACTAAGCTAGAGAGCTCCTGTCCATCTATATCTAGAACTCTAAACAGGATATCAGACTATAAATGAGTCTGACTCAACATCCAAACCATCCTGAACTGCTGGTTCTACAACCAGAAATATCTCATACACGTACTTCCTTAGAGATACGTGAAACACCCTGAATCCCAGTTATCCAAACTGGCAATTCAAATATTGAAAACCAAACACTCATTTTACCAGAACACGAAAGAAACCCAAAACATTACGGAGCTAGCTTCCCAAACTTATAGCTTCTCGGATCGGAGAAACTTATCCCAAAACAAATCTCCGACTCCAGAATCCAAATTTCTTTGTCTCGTATCCATAAAAACTCTTCGGACGATCCTGGGCTACCAACATCCATCCTGATAAGCTCATCCCTTGCTGATGCCTCTAGAAACAAACTAGATCAAAACAACCCAACACTGTGATCTCCTCAAGATCAATCCAAAACCAGGAACACACACTCAACTCCTCAACAACAGAAGACAGAACAAACTTCTCCTTATCCGAAAAAACAAAACAGAAGCACTCTCAAACTGCTTCCGCTGCACAACTCTAATCCGAAGTAGAAGAAAATGCCGACGAAGAGCACAAGCACAGACTAGACAACTCAGCACAGAAATATGGTTCCACATATCCATAAAGAAAACTCAGAAGTTTCTCCGAAACCTGAGTTGCTTCACCAAACTCCTATCTCAAGGAACCATCCATCTACTAACTGAACCACCGGTACCAATCCTGGAAAGGAAACTCGATCTCCAAATGCGGACAAACCCCTGACTTTCTAGAAGACATCCGGACAATCTCCAACAACTCAAGAGCACACTCAACTATTGCAAGTCACTTTTGCGATCAACTCAGCTTAATACCCAAAAAAATGCTTTCTCTTTGCCAATTAGAACAGCTGATGCTGGCCTAGCCAATTCATCGAAGAAAAGGATTCACTCTACTGCTTCTGAACTCCACTTCAGAAAAACTACTCAGCCAGAAGACTTCCTGCTAACACAGAGCATTCCGAGTTGCACCGCTAACACCAATGCCAAAGAATTCTCAATCCAAAACTCTTCGAGAAACTCGGACTTCAAAGTAAACAGAAACACCCTGCTAGTCTCAGCCACAACATCAAGCAGACTCACTTCCTTACTCTTGTTCCAAAGAAACATTTTCGGGAACATCCACAGTCACTACATCTCATCATGCAGCTACAACTTCCTGAGATATCAAGATACCATCACTAATCTTGCTTCTGCCCAACCGACAGATCCAACTCAACTCATCCAATTCTGCACCCCAAAGACGAACTCTGAACCTTAACAGGCTTCCTTCAGAGATCGATGTAATCCTTTATCACTACAGAACTCGCTCGAGATGGTATTGGGTCTACAGTCTCGTCAGATACACTTCCAACCTCAAACATTCAAACTCCAACAAATGGTAGTTGTGCCGCACACACCACTACCTCATCTACCTTTATAACTTATATTGGAAAAACCCGAACAGGTAACCCAACTAATAGGTAGAAATATAAATATATATGTTAAAAATACAAATACGCTCTCTCAAGATAGACACCACTCCAGAGACTAGGTATTCGCTCAACCTAACGCTCTGATACCAAGTGAGACGACCCGAATGTTTCTCCATAAAAAGTCGTATCATCCTTAAGAAAGAAAGGGATAGAAAAGAGAAAAGAAAGAAGAGAAAAAAGAGAAAGAAGAGAAAAAAGAGAAAGAAGAGAAAGAAAAAACAACAACAGAATCTAAACAGTGGAACGAATAAATTATATTAATAACATAAGTATTACATAATATATAACAATTATCAGAGTTACACAGACAATACAACACATACTAGACAGTTATAAACACCTGTCTAGTTATTACAACTCAATACACAATACAGAAGACACCCAGAGATACTAACACAGTGGAAAACTATATATCTATAAGCAGAAGCCTCCTGCTCCATTGCTCCTCCACAATTCGTCAAAGCTAACCTGAATCCCTTGGCTACTAGTAAAAATTTGAGTACCCAAGAGTTTAAGAAAACAAAAATAAACTCCAAGTCAGACATGGGTCTGGTGTGAGTAACAGGTTAAAGTTGCTTAACTTTGAAAAACCTTTGAAAGAAAAGGTATCACGTAAGACTTCCCACGCATAAACATGGAAAAGTTTTTACCTTACGCTAACCAAAACATTTGATAGGAAATCCGAAGATATTATAATAATGTCTAGGGTTTTCGAGTAAATATGAAATAGCCGAAATTGTTACATCTATTAAATTCCAGCTACTAGCCATAAAAGTGGGTAATACAATCAAAACCATTGGCACTTATTGGATTTTGGATTCCATCAATGGCTGGGCTACTGGGGTACCGCCCGTCATAGTACGTGGCCTAGATCACCGTACCAAGGAGTACGCCCGCTCCCCTGTAACACAAAGCCGGAACCATTCCTTACTGAACAATTCCAAACAAGACCACCCCGCAGTTGTGATCAGCAACCGCACCACTAAGCCAAAATAAAGGGACATCTAGACAGGGGTAAATCTCACTCTCAAGTGGGGGTACCCACGAAGCTTTGCTGCACCTCCCCTGTTTTAGCCATTCCCGGTTGATGAGGCTTGAGGCTACGATTACCTTTATAAGACACATCTATCTTAGAATGCTCATCGTCCACCTGACGATGTTCTGAAAGCATTCAATCCATACAAATTCGTTCCGGGTTCGAACGAAACCGAAGGCATTATCTCGTTACACTCATTTTGGAATCACCCTCAGAGTTAACACGATAACCCTTGCACTCTGAATCTTTATCTTCACTTCAGATTCACGACCTAACGTTACTTTGGATCGATGTGGTTTTCGGATATCCAAATATGGAAACCCGATCCCGGTCTCATCGAAATCCAAAACATGTCTTTTTAAGGCCAAGTTGTTTTAGAGTTTAAAACAATTTCAATTCATTATCTATATACACACAGATAGATAATTCACAACACAATAGATAATCAACCTTATCATTACCAACAGATAATTCGTATCATAATCAGATAATCCATATTACCATCACGATGCAACCAACGCATCCATATCACATACATTTTCATCTCATAGCTGAGATTACAAACCATACATGGCATCTAATATCAGCCATCAAACATAAGCAATGATCTAATGATCACACCATCTATAATTAATTTAAAATGAATTAAATTAATTACATCATCTTTAATTAATTTAAAATGAATTAAACTAATTACTTCATTATTACAATCATGTTTAACTTAACCATTAATTGATTACAAATCAATTAATTAATTACCACCTCAATATTCATTTCAATTAATCATTTCAGATTAACCATTCCTAATTACAATAAGTAATTAGCCTTTAAATAGTTAATTATATTTAACCCTTCATAATAATTAACTTTAATTACTTAATCAATTAACTAAAGTTAATTACATAAATCCTTTATTAATTAATTACTTCATTTATTAATTATTCCTTAATTAATCAATTTTAAATTACATCATTAGTTAATTAATGATTTCTAATTACAATTTAATTTATCTCTCTAATTAAAATTAATTACATTAAGTAATTATTCTGCAGTTAACCACATATATTAATCACCCTTGATTAATAACACTCAATAATTAACATCCCTTAACTACTCATTCCATAAATTAATTACACTTAATTAATTATCTCAATTAATCCTAGATTAATTTCAAAGTAATTAAAATCCAAATTACTTCTATAATAAATATCTTTAATTACATTCAGTAATTATTAATTAATTACTTCCCTAAGTAATTACAATCCAATTAATTACATAAAGTATTTATCAATCCTCAAGCGTTTAAATTAATTAAACTTAATTAATTAATATAAACTAATCACATTAAACTAATTAATTACATTAAGTAATTAATTTATTAATTACTTCCTTTAAGTAATTAAACATAAACAATTTCAAAAATGATTATTATTATTTAATTAATTTAATTAATTATTAAAAATTAATCACATTAATTAATTATTAAGTAATCTTAAGTTAATGATCTTCATTAACATTTCTTAATTACTTAATTAAGAAATTAACTTATATTAACCATTATTAATTACAAATTAATTAATATTTAATTATAATTTAATTAATCTCTAATTATAAATTAATTAAGTGTTAATTAAAATCTTAATTAACCCTTAATCACTTGATTAAATAACCTTAATCATTAATTAAAATTTAATTAACAATCCTTAATTATAGATTAATTAACCTTAATTAATTAATCTCAAGTCTTGATTAATTAACTTAAAAATTATTAATTACTTAATTAAACATCCACATTATTAATTAGTTAAATAATTAATATTCCATTTAAATTAACTTAATATTTTAAATGAATCCAATTCCTTAAGTTCTAATTTAATTTAAGAAACATTTCTCCTTATATAAAGTATTTTAAAACAAATTGTTTCTAAATTTATTTTAAACTTCACTTTAAATTTCATTTTAAAATTTTAAGATTTTAAAATGAATATAATTTATTTAAACAAGGTTTTAAACAAATTTAAAATCTTTATATCTCACATATTCAAGAACATCCCTTTTTAAAATAAAGGTTTAAAAGATTATAAAACAAATTCATTTTAAACAAATTCAATTTAAAAATTTCCTTTTAAATTTCAAACTGAAATATAGTTTAAATCTTCATTCTAGACTTAATCTTAAAACTTTAAAGCTTTACTTACATTTCCATCTTCATTTTTAAATTCAAATTATTTAACCTTTTCTAAAATAGTTAAAACAAATTTAAATTTAAAAACTATTTTATTTTAAAATCTGAAATTTTAAACCAAATTCCAGATTTCGCAAACTTAGACTTAAACTGGTTTTAAACTTCTATTTTACTGATTTTTAAACTTTAGTTTTAAATCCAAAACTAAATACACTTAAAAGTTATTTAAACCAGTTTTTTTTTAAAATTTAAAACTTAGTTTATTTTAAATCTCAGATTCAAACCATTTCGAATCCATATTCAGTTTCAGATTTTATACTTTGTTTAAATTTCCAAATTGGCATTTAAAACTTTACTTTTAAATTTAAAATCAGAAAATAGGTTTCTGATTTTATTTAAAACCCAAACTAAAATTTAAAAACTAAATAATTACAAAGACGAAGATTTAAATTATTTTAATTTATATCTAAATTCAGTTTTCAAACTTAGTTTCAAATTTTAGTTTGCATTTTACTTTTTACTTCAAAAATTTTAAAAACTAGAAACAGGTTTCTGTTGTCACTTGAAAAACCTGAAACAAAGCAAAATGCTCGAGTAACCCATACAAAAACTTCGAGTCTGATCCTCCCTTGCTTCGAGTTGAACTCAAATCCCCCCAATACAATCACGAGCCATCAACCTGCAACCATCCAAACATTCACCAGCCTCCCACTTCCTCTATGCACATGTACAACCATGCCAGCCACCACTGATCACCATCGCGACCTTCCTTCAGTTGCCATTCATCCCCTCAGGCCAGCCAAACCACAATTTAATCGACCCATACTCTAATACAAGATTTCGACCCAATTTCCCAAACCTGGAAACAAATACAGCAAACTACACTTAAACCTGTCAACGACACGTTGACGCGACTCAGGCCCCCATCACCTTCGAAACTCCGGCGACATCTTCCTCACACCACCACCTAACTATACCCAAGGAATCGTAGGACTCGATCCAATTTCAAAACCATGGTGTCCAATTTTCTCAAGCCCAGAAGAACTAGGGTTCTAAACCTAAAAACCCAATCTCAACATCAACAATGAAAAGTAACCCAAACCCATAATTGTCACAACATCCCAGTAATCTCCTCCATCTCCAGATGAAATTTCAACTCCAATAAACACAAGTATTATCTATGCTAACCCAAAGTATGAAATACAGAAATGTTAAATCTGCTCTCTGGATATGTTATTAAAAATTGTAATTCTTCTTTTAAAAATCATAATTTTGCAAGATGTTTTGAGTTGAAATCCTAAAACATTGATTTGTATTGTTTGAATATTCAATTTCTACAAACTTTTTACTCTGTTATACTTTCTTTCAGGTAAAACAGAATTTTATTTAACTTATATAAATTTAAAACTTACCTTATCCTAAAATAAACAAGTTTTATTCAATAATTTAAATTATAAAAGCAAAAAGTCAAAAGAAAAAGAATTTAAGGATCGAACAGGAGTTTGGGATTTTGAAATACAGAAATGCAGCAGTTATCATCATGCACACACAATATATTTTCACATGTATATATAATCACAGCAAAATCATATTTTAAGTTCATTTCTAATTTAAAAACATGGAACAACTTTTATCTATTAAATTAATTTTAAAAAAAAAATGAGTTACTCATCTTTTAATTATGCAGATAGAGCACAATCTTGAAAAGTTCTGAATTGTTTTTCTTTAAAATCCTTCTTGAATGCTTTTTAAAAAAACATCAGTTGTATGCAGAGGCAATGTTTCCAGGCTTGAAGGAATGCATGCAGATTTGCTTTTAAAAGTTTTAAACTTAATTGCTTTAAATCTTGCTTGGTTGCCACTTTCCAGATTGCAGATGTCAAAAATGCAGACCTCTATCTTTAATTTTTGCATGCAGGTAAGCTTACATTATTTCCAGATTTTTAAAAGAGTTTGGATGCAGGATGCAATTGAACAGGCTTTTTTGATTTTGCAGGTTGAATATGATTTGAGGACTGTAAATTTATTTACAGGGAATTGAATATGATTTTTAAGGTGGAATGTCTCGGTTGAAAACAATTTCTTTGATTTACATATTTTCTTAGTTTATGAAATGAAAAATGAGAAAAGAAAGGAATGGGAAAAATTGTAAGTTTATATAACTTTGTTTACGATAAATAAAAATTAAAGAAAAATAAAAATTGAACAATGACACTTGTAAAAAAAATGAACACTTGTAAATGTTTTGTGTGTGTAAATTTACACATGTTAATTAGGCTTTTAAGACGCTTACATTTGTTATATAAGAACCTTAAATGTTTACACATGTCAACTTATGTAATTAGTATTTTTGATTAAGTGTAAATGAAGTTTCAAACTTAATTAATTATTTCTTTAATACTTAGTTAAATATATGAAAAATTTCTAAAGAATAAACCAAGTATTATTATAAATAAAATCCATATACAAATTAATCATTTGAAAATAATATTTTAAATCGTTTTAAATAAATTTATAAAAAGATTATAACTTATTTGAAATTTAAATGGATACATGATTCATTTATAAATTGTATTTTAAATTCCATACTCAATTTACAAATCATGATTATTAACGAATATTTTAAAAAGAATAAAACAAACATTTTATAACCTTAGTTTAACATTCAAACTTAAGTCAAAATGTTTTAAACCAATAAAACATTTATCTTGCATATTTAAAATCATATAGTTATTTTATTAAATATTTTTGAAAAGCTTAAATATAAAATAAATCAAAATTTCCCAAATTCAAAATATTAGAAAATATGCTATACTAATTTAATTAAAAACAAAACTCGTCTATTTAAAACATATAAATATACATATACATTATAAATAGAAAACAAATTTATTAACTTATTAAAAATAAATTCACCAATTAAATATTTAATAAAAGAAGATTATTAAATCAAATCAAATTTATTAACAAAAATTATCAAATTAATTTAAATTTAAACACAGATTATTAAATTTAAATTGCCATAAATTCCGGGATATTACAGACGACTACGCAGCAGTTCAAAATTCAACGCTGATCAAAAACCTGGGTTAAACCATATTCTGACCAAATACCGACGCCACGGCCGCCTATCACCACCCGCTCCAATTTTCCCCACCCCGCCGATCAACAAGCAAGCCTCGGGAACAAACACGACGTCCCCGAGTTAGTCAGTCGCCGAAAAAAGATAAAAATGCAAATCCCGTTCAACTACGAACTGCAACCAAAATACTAAACTAAAAATCACAAATTTTGTTTTAAAAATCATGTTTTGCTTAGAGGATTTGGGATATATATACTTGAATTTACAAATTGTTGGAGTTGATTTTTGCTTATTCTTCAATCTCCCCTGTTCTTTTCATTTTCCAAATAGTTTTTCAAACTTATACTTTATAAATAAATTTTCAAAAATAAGTTTACATCCATATCATCATCTTAACTTCAATAATCTTGCTCTAATATTGAGCATAGAAAAAGCAATTTATTTATTTTATTTTATTTATGGCTTTAAATCCTATTACTGAGAACAAAATAGGTAAGCACTCTTCATTCATATATATGCACAACTATAACCTGTAATCATTTGATAATTTTCACAACCAAACTTCATCATGCAACCAGAATATAACAAATTCCAAATAAAGGTCCATTTTATAAGCAACATTGGTTAGAGGTTTGCTCACCTGTCATGCTTGTAAACATAGAAGCAAACTAGATCCTGAGTGTTTGGGAAGAACAGAAGAACAAAGCCTGGACTTGCATGCTTGAAATGATTATTGATTTGAATCTGCTACTTGTTGTTTGCCTTGATCAATTTTTTTGAAATGTATTCAAGTTTCAGGCTTTATTCAACTTGCTTTTGTTTTTTTGAAACTTTGTACTTAATTTTTTTGCTGCTTGATCATACCTTGTACAGGTTGTTTTGAGTTCTTGGTTTTGCTTATTCTTTTGTTTTCCTGGATTCAGTTTTCTAGGTTGAAAGCTTTGCTTACTAATCCATTTCAGGTTCTGTGATTTTTTTTTTGCTGGTTTTAATGTCCATTCGTTTTTTTTCTTTGATCAGGTTTCTGGTTTACAAGTATTGAAATGAGAAGAACTGTAATTGTCTTCTCTTTTAATATATTTTAATAAATTTTTTATTTTAAAATAAACATCCATTTGCCACTTGTTAACCTATATTACTACTTGTTAAACATTTTTCCAATACCCATAATTTTTTTTGTTTAAGTCCCTTAATTTTAATTAATTTATAAATTTTGTTCAAACCCTTTATTCAATTTAACTTACATATGTATATTTTCAAATTATACTTATTATGTTTCAAATGTTAAAATCTCATAAGTTACAAAGTTTACACATGTTTTAATCCTTAACTATTAACCTTACAAATGTCTTTTGCAATGAAATTTATGTTTAGACCTTCTTTTTAATTTATTTACAAATCATGTTTTTAGCCCTAATTTGATTTCAATTTATAAAACATATTTATCTATGTTATATTTACAAATATATGTTATGTAGTTTTAAATCTTATACTTTAAAAAGATTTTCATATCAAAGCTTGAATATTTATGTACAAATAAAACTAATTATTTTATTAAATCTTGTTTATATTTTGCAACCCAATTCTAATTCATGTACATATTAATTTTCAAAACACATGTATGTTATATATTTGAAAACAAATCTCTATTAATTTTAAAAGATAGAGTTTTTTTTGAATTACGAAACTAAGATTCTATTTGAAATCTCTTTATTAATCATTTATATAATCTTTTTAAAGCAAAAGATGGTTTTGCAATTTAACTTCTCATGAATAAATAATTTTATTCTTAATTAACCTTTGAAAAAAAATTAAAAATCATATTCAAAACTTCATTTTCAAATTATAATGCATGGTTTAAATAAAATTAGAAACAATTTCTTATTAGCTTAAAAATAAAAATATTAAATTCAATTTATCTCTATAATTCAATTTATTTCTCAAAATCTTTATTTTTAAATTTTCAAACTCCAAATTCAATCTAAAAATGCATATCATTATTTATTCTGGAAATTTTCCAATTGATTCAACTTGTAAATCTAAAATTTTAAAATTAATTACCAAAAATTTCATAATTTAATTCCAAAGGTTAAATTGATTATCAAATTATTTTTAGCTGAAATTCAGGAATGTTACAGATTCCCCCCTTAAGAAAATTTCGTCCTCGAAATTTGTAAGGGAGACAACAAAGGATGGATACACAAAGATAGAGAAATCGTTTCCAAATGAAACTGGGTATCTATTCTGCATTTGGCTTTCCAAATCAGAATATTAATAATGGATACAAGAACGAATCAAGATACTCGGGTCATCCAGGTCTGCGAATACACAGGAGTATTGGTTAGTTCAAAAAAATAACTAACCACTCGTAGAATATATCGAGACCCAAAAGAACAAAAAAATGAATTTAATCTTCCATAATTCTCAAACACTATGGATTCCAAGCTCAAGTCGGAATACCCCAAAGAATAGACAGATATATGGATATAATTCCAAAACATTTTAGTCTAAACAACCAAAATATACCTATCAATCATAGCAACCAAAGCAAACAATTCATCCAAACAGACAATTCCGACCCATCTGGTGTTTGTGTCCCATGAAAATATATCAAAGCTTCTTCCTAGAGCTGTCACGAAGACATTAGAAAATTTGAAATTGAAACAAAGGAGATTGATAGAGAAAGTTGTTTCCACTGTTGCAGGGTATCGACCATTTATAGTGGTACTCCCTGTCCCCTATCTCGTCCTCTTCTTGCACTCATACCTACTATTGGTGAATAGTAAGAGAATTTACTGAGGCGTTCGAACGGATATCTTAGGGATTACTCATTCTAAGGTATACTTCACCCTATCTCTAATGAGTTAATTAATGTGTTATACTTTGGAGCTAAAGTTTTAACCTTCAGCTCTGATACCGAAATGTCACGAACCAAATTCCAGCGTTCGAAAATCGACATCCGTACTTCACTTGTACTTGAATGCCGCAGATCCAAACGTTGAAATTCGAATCGTGCTGGAGCTTATAACACATCAAGTATAACAACACAACGGAAGAAAAGAAATGAATATCATATACAACTCCAACGAATACAATATTCAAATATACAACAATGATCAATATGAATCAATATCAGAGATACAAGATAACAATGCTACAGCGGAAAACCCAATGAACTGGCAGCGGAAACAAACAGAATTTGAAACTCCAGAAGAAACACCAATTTCAGCAATCTCCATAGATAGCTCAAACCACCATCAAGTTGCACCAAGCTAACCAAGTCTGGTCCGTCGTCCTAACCAAATACTTCAATATCCAAAGTCTTCAAAGAATACCCAAGAGAAAGCCGAAAGCTACAGAATCGATTCTATATCTACTATCTGAAAAACCCAACTCTAGACTGCCCGTGTGGAAATTATGGGCAACCAGAGTTTAGGAAAGGAACAGTAAACTCCGGGTCAGTCATGAGACTGGTATGAGGAAACAAACAGTTGTTTGAAATAAAAGCAGTTTATTCTTATCAAAGCAAACAAAAGAATTTGAAAGAAATTCGCAATGCTTTTTGAAAATGAAACTGCCATAAGGCCTCCCACCATGCACATAATGCAAACACATACTTGGAGGAGATTTCTCCTTAGATAGTCAAAAATGCTTGATACGGGGAAAACAATTTTAATATTATTATTAGTGCATAGTGTAAAAAAAACATTTTTCGAAAGTATAATATTAATCTTAGCCAGCATAGGCATCATTATACTATGCCTACTATAGCTACCACCTGAGGTGGCAGGTTATACAATTTTAAAACCGTATTGGGCTCGTATTGTTTTATTTGGATTTCCAACAAATGGTCAGGCTAAGGAACTTCCTAGGCCACATGGATACGCCTCTGGATGGGCGCCTCGAGAACCTAACCGGATCTCTGCCAACACAAGGCCGGGTTACCTTTGTAACTAGGTAACTACTGACACGAGTATGCCATCCCCTGGTTGTAACCAACCTTTATCCGGGCCCCCAACAACAATCACAAAGTAATATATATATTTACGATATCCACACAAGTTAAGTATCTGGGCTCCATACCATGATACCACTTCTATCCAAAAGGAAATGAACATACTCTCAGGGGGAGCTACCCCCAAATAACCTTGTTGCATTCTTCTTGTTTCGACCATTCCGGTTTGTGAAGTTCGACGAAGTCTCGTCCACAAAGCTACGCTTTTTACAAAGCCATGCTTTGATCAACAAATGATCAACAACACTTCGTATGCCACATTACCAAGTTGGGAATGTATCACTAGTAACCATCAACTACGTAACCTCCGAGCTCGTACATCCCAGAGAAGGGTGTTAAGCTAAGATAATAAATCTCCGCCACCAAACAGAATTGTATTTGATAGAAAACGGTTTTACATCTCAAAGTGTAATGTCAGACACACATCCATACAAGTTTGTTCCAGGTTCGAACAGAACCGAAGGCACTTCCGAAGAAGCTCTTGCAATCCGGAAATCCACAATCCCGAACGGACTTCCCATCACTTAGGGAATCTCTATACCGTAGCTACTCGGTGCAGAGGTAATCGATAGTTCATCCTATCATTCTCGCAAATACCAGGTCTTCACCACCGGTCTTCAAATGCTATCCATAACGCCGTATCACATATTCAGAATGGGTTATATGACACAAAGGTCCTCTCCCGGCTAAACCGAAATGTGAGAGCAATATTTGAAAACTATATGGATATGGGATTTCAGTTAATTCACAACTTTTAAAATCCAAAACTTTCCTTTCAAATGGTTTAAAGCAAACTACCATTCCCAATCTTTTAAACAAAAAGATTCATTTCAGAAACCTTCAATGGTTTAAACAATTTCCACATTTAAATCTTTAAACAAAAGATTCATTTTTAAGACCCCTTTCAATTTAAAACAAGGTTCACCAATCTTTTACAAAGATTCATTCATAGCTTTTCAAAACAAATCCCGTTTCAAGTTGGATTAACTCATCCGGTCTTTAAATCAAAGACTCTTTTCATAGCTTTCAAAACAATTTTCGAAGATACATTCATAACTTTCAAAACAATTCCTGTTTCAAATCTTTTATATATAAAAGATACACCATTAAAAAATCCTCTTCAATTTCAAAGTAGGGTTCAACTATCTTTCACAAGATTCAATTATAGCTTTCAAAACTATTCAATTTCAAGTTTGAAATCTTTTCATCATAATTATTATTTGAAACCACTTGTTTCTGTTTCGGAAAACCCAATTTTATTTGCTCGACTTAAGGCCTTTCAAATATAAATTTGGGTTAAATTCAAATTTCCCAAACGATACCTTTTCAAATGGTTCAAAACCCATATAAACACGTTTGTAACTGGAATAACATTTTTAAACCAAAATTTTCAAACATAGAATTAAATTTCAAAACTTGAATCAAAATTAAATTAATTGAATTTCAAAACTTAATCAAGTTATTTAAAATAACTTTTATTTTTGAAACACCTTTTCAAAAGTTACTTTAAACCCAATCCATTTCCAAAACCATTTGGATTAAAAATTCAAACTTTAAAACCATTTCAAAATATTAAATTCAAATATTTGTGACTAAACTGATTTCCTCGTGAAATCCATATCTGTGTGTGTACAGTGTGGTCCAAGGGTTCTGCATAATAATAGTGCAACAACATCAACCATTATAGTCCAAATACAGTAATATCGATAAGCGGTATAAACTATAACGCTTATGTCAAACAAGCGGTAGAAACCAATTGTAACGCTTATCTTTCATTCACAAAACACAGATGTATATATCATACATAATAATTTACATTACAGATAATTATTTCATCACAGAATAAATTTCATCACAATTCACAAAACAAAATAATTCATATCACATATTATCACAAATCAGGGACATCAACCAATTCAAAGCACTTCATAGAATCCCAACATCCATGAGTAAGATCAGTTAATTATCTAGTTTGTTTAAATCAGATTAATTACTTATGAATAAATTTCTAATCCTGGTTAATTAATCATTAATTAATTTCAAACCATTTTGATTAATTACTCTTTAATCATTAATTAAACTTTAATTAATAATAATCCTTTGATTAATTAGTCTTAATTAATTTCAATAAATAAATAAATAAACTCTTAATTAATTATCCTTAATTAAAATAAATAATTATTTCCAATCACTTTCATAAATTAATTAATCTTTAATTAATAATCTTTAATCAATAAATTAATTATCACTGATTACTATTGATTAAATCCTAATCACCATCATAATTTAAATCATTTATTAATTAATTAATCTCATTAGTTAGTTATTCTTTAAATTAATTAACCTTTAATTATTTAATTCATTAATTATCCACCCTCAATTAATTTCATTTAGTAATCATTTTAAATTAATTTTTCATAAATTACTTGATTAACCAAATTTAAATCATTAATTAATTTATCTTTATTACTCTATTTAAGTAATTAACTTCAAATAATAAATTTCCTTTAACAAATATGTAACTTAAACTTTGAAACTTAATTAACAATTTAAAACATCCTTTATATTAATTAACTTCTTTAAATATTATTAAGTTTATTAACATAAACTTTCAAACAAAAGTTTAGGTATATTAACTAATTTAAAAAAAAACTTAGATAACATCTGATATAAAAAGGAAATTGTTTTAACAAAATTTCTTTTTAAATGATATGATTTCCTTTGATATTTTGAAACTGTTTTCGTATAACATCAAAGATCCCGAGCAAAATCCTCATCCACTCGAACTGGAACCCGGGCAAACCCACGCTTCACCCTGCTTCGAGAAAATCAATCACTTCCCCGAGCTTGGCTTCGAGCCTTCCACCTTCTTCCCTAACACTCAACATACTGATACAATGAGTTGCACGTATACGTGCACAAACTCCACAGCCACATTCGGTCGACATCGAGGCCACCGCTACATCACCGACGATCACTAGAGTTCAATTGAACAACTCAAAACACGAAATCCACTTCGATTCAAAATCGAGCCAAAATGCAAACTTTTTGGAAATTACATGCTCGCCTTAAAACCCTTCCGCCAACCACCAAAGATCACCTGAAGCCACATGAACTTGACCAGAGCTGTACCACACGACAATGCATAAATCCCCCACTGACCGATCACCTCTGGCACTTCGACGACCACGCAGCAGTTCAAAATTCAACGCTGATCAAAAACCTAGTTTAAACCCTATTTTGACCAATTACCGACGCCACGGCCGCCTATCACCACCCTCTCCATTTTTTTCCCACCTCGCAGATCGATGAGCAAGCCTCGGGAACAAACACGACGTCCCTGAGTTAGTCGATCGCCGTAAAAAGATAAAAATGCAAATCCTGTTCAACTACGAACTGCAACCAAAATACTAAACTAAAAATCACAATTTTTTTTTTAAAAATCATGTTTTGCTTAGAGGATTCGGGATATGTACTTGAATTTACAAATTGTTTGAGTTGATTTTTTACTTATTCTTCAATCTCCCCTGTTCTTTTCATTTTCCAGATAGTTTTTCAAACTTATACTTTATAAATAAATTTTCAAAAATAAGTTTACATCCATATCATCATCTTAACTTCAATAATCTTGCTCCAATATTGATAATAGAAAGAGCAATTTTTTTATTTTATTTTATTTATGGCTTTAAATCCTCTTACTGAGAACAAAATAGGTAAGCACTCTTCATTCATATATATGCACAACTATAACCTGTAATCATTTGATAATTTTCACAACCAAACTTCATCATGCAACCAGAATATAACAAATTCCAAATAAAGGTCCATTTTATAAGCAACATTGGTTAGAGGTTTGCTCACTTGTCATGCTTGTAAACAGAGAAGCAAACTAGATCCTGAGTGTTTGGGAAGAACAGAAGAACAAAGCCTGGCCTTGCATGCTTGGGATGATTATTGATTTGAATCTGCTACTTGTTGTTTGCCTTGATCAATTTTTTTGAAATGTATTCAGGTTTAAGGCTTTATTCAACTTGCTTTTGTTTTTCTTAAACTTTGTACTTGATTTTTTTGCTACTTGATCATACTTTGTCCAGGTTGTTTTGATTTCCTGGTTTTGCTTATTCATTTGTTTTTCTGGATTCAGTTTTCTAGGTTGAAAGCTTTGCTTACTAATCCATTTTAGGTTTTATGATTTTGTTTTGCTGGTTTTAATTTCCATTTATTTTTTCTTTGATCGGGTTTCTGGTTTACAAGTATTGAAATGAGAAGAACTGTAATTGTCTTCTCTTTTAATATATTTTGATAAAAAAATTTAGTTTAAAATAAACATCCATTTGCCATTTGTTAACCTATATTACTACTTGTTAAACATTTTTCCAATACCCATACTTTTTTTTGTTTAAGTCCCTTAATTTTAATTAATTTATAAATTTTGTTCAAACCCTTTATTCAATTTAATTTACATATGTATATTTTCAAATTATACTTATTATGTTTCAAATGTTATACACTCTTTTGTGAAATCTCATAAGCTACAAAGTTTACACATGTTTTAATCCTTAACTATTAACCTTACAAATGTCTTTTGCAATGAAATTTATGTTTAGACCTTCTTTTTAATCTATTTACAAATCATGTTTTTAGCCCTTATTTGATTTCAGTTTATAAAACATATTTATCTATGTTATATTTACAAATATATGTTATGTGGTTTTAAATCTTATACTTTAAAAAGATATTTTCATATCAAAGCTTGAATATTTATGTACAAATAAAACTAATTATTTTATTAAATCTTGTTTATATTTTACAACCCAATTCTAATTCATGTACATATTAATTTTCAAAACATATGTATGTTATATATTTGAAAACAGATCTCTATTAATTTTAAAAGATAGAGTTTTCCTTTTGAATTACAAAACTAAGATTCTATTTGAAATCTCTTTATTAATCATTTATTTAATCTTTTTAAAGCAAACGATGGTTTTACAATTTAACTTCTCATGAATAAATAATTTTATTCTTAATTAACCTTTGAAAATAAATTTAAAATCATATTCAAAACTTCATTTTCAAATTATAATGCATAGTTTAAATAAAATTAGAAACAATTTCTTATTAGCTTAAAAATAAAAATACTAAATTCAATTATCTCTAGAATCCAATTTATTTCTCAAAATCTTTATTTTTAAATTTTCAAACTCCAAATTCAATCTAAAAATGCATATCAATATTTATTCTGGAAATTTTCCAATTGATTCAACTTTAAATCTAAAATTTTAAAATTAATTACCAAAAGTTTCATAATTTAATTCCAAAGATTAAATTAATTATCAAATTATTTTTAGCTAAAATTCAGGAATGTTACAGTATGATGATCTATTGCTCAATAAAAGTAAGATATAAACCTAAAGAGGCCTGTTTGGCTCTCTTGTTCGGCTATTCTTGTTAGCCTATTCCTTGTTGCCCATTCTTGTTCAGTGATTTCTGTTAGGAAGTTCCTGTTAAATTGTTCATGTTAGGTTGTTCTTGTTAGGCAGTTCCGGATAGACTGTTCATACTTGACAATTCCAACTAAGTAGTTCCAGTTAGGCTGTTCCTGCTAGGCTATTCGTGTTTAGCAGTTCCTGTTTGACAGTTCCTGCTAGGCAGTTCCTAGCTCTCTCTGACTTGTCTGCCACTCCCATTGTAAGCTTGATACTCTAGAATTCTTCCCAATTGTTGTTGGAAGCTTTGGTATTTATAAGATTGGAGAGGTATAGTGGTCACTTCAGTAAATCAGGTAATTTCTATCTATCACTCCCTTGGTTTGGTATATACACAGTGTAATTAGAAGTTTCCATATGTCCGAGAATTTCATTCCATAAACAGCTTGTTTGGGTTTGGATGGTGAAGCTCTACTGGAGGTCTGTTGGTTCGGTGGATGCATGTTGCCATCTTGCTGGCCAAGTTCCTACATCTCTCAGCTTTGTTCGTTAAGCACATTTCTCTTCGGTTCGGTAGGCAGAAAATCCACCGACCAGAAATTCTTGTTTGGTACCTTGGGCATCGAACATGATTTTCTTTCCGGTACCATTGGTGTCGAATATGATCTCATGTTTGGTACTTTGGGTACCAAACAGGATTTCTTGAAGGGTCTCTTCTCTATCCCTTTGTTTCTCTCGCTATGCAACCTTTCTCTTGCCTAGTCTTGACTTCCTTAGGTTGGAAGTTAGGCACTCAGTAGTTAGATTACCTACCAAAACATTCCTCATGTTCCATAAAAATAATGTGCTTTCCAGGAATCAAACTCCCGACCTCTCTGTTGAAAGCTTGATGCTCAACCACGTAAGTTACTTTTGTGTCGTAAACTCTTCATTTCAAGTCAGAATTAAAAGAAACTTGGATAATAGCTTCTTATCATTGAGTGGATTACTCCAATGCATTTGAATGTTCCATTTTCCTGAAGTAGGTTACAACTCTCAAAGGTGGGACCCGATTCGGTTAGGTGGTGGATAAAAATTTAAGATGACGTATCTTCCAATCCGTAGCTCGGATTGATATACGTTTTCGACCTAGATGCATGTCATGACCTTAAGAACATTCTACAAGTTCTTTGACTATATTTTTTTAAGCATTCCAAATTTGTCCCTAATGCTTCACATTAACCTTGTGATTACATGCTGGCGCTTTATTGCATCTTCCGGCTATTTCTATGCTCCTTGACGACTTTTTGTATTCACCATATTTTGGGAAAAGTGTTCACAACAGTACAGATCAAGGAAGTCAAAATTCATTGCACGGAAGTGTTAATTTGTGGGATTGTGGGAAGAAAAGTGCCAAAATGTTGCATCGTTGGGAATAATATCAACCAAGCATGGAAGAGACTGCTAATCGGGTTAATATGGCCAGAGGCGACCCATGAGGACATCACCATGGCTGCTAGGAACAAGCCAAAGAGAGACAAAGCGAAGAAAAAAATGAAGGAGAATATGAGGAGAGAGAAGATATCAGTTTAGGGTTTTTCTTATTTCTGGAGAAATTGGGATAAAGAGTAACATTAACATAGCGGCCAAATGTGAAAGGAGCGAATATGATAAAATTTTCTTTTATCATTGGTGCTTAGTTAGAAATAGAATTTTTTTTTCCAGTTAGTTTGTCCTGGACGAGATGGAATGAAGGATAACTAGTTATTTTAAATTTTTTATTTACTGGTTCCTGTTAATCTAATTTTTTTGCTGTAGTTAGTTTTTTCTAATAATGCATTTAGAATTTTATGAAAACCAATTTATATTTATGTAGTTTATGAAAGTTTACATGGTGGGTCGTGTAGTGTATATACAAGTGTATGTGACAAAATATATGATGCAACTAAAGTAATAATAATCTAGGTAACTATAGAATAAGTACACCAGGATTTTATACTGGTTTGGACCTCCCATCCTACGTCCAGTCCCGAAGCTCCCCTTTCGAATTTGACTATCAAACACCCTCACTTCGCCCGGAGGAAAAGGCTTGGTTACAATAACTTGTTCTTGTCAAGTATGTGTTCTGTAAACACGGATATTGACCAATAAGTACAAATGCTTCCAATATATATCTAGATAGTATTGATTGTGAAGAACTGAATATATGGAAGAGTGAAATACAAGTATAGTTTGCTAGAGATCGGGAATATAACAGAATAAAGAGCGCAAGTAAGTAATGTCAGTAAGTTGAGTGTAGTTCTCTTGATTCTTGATGCTACATATAGTTATAGATAGATATCTTGAGTAGTTGCATCCATTAACGAATGCTCTGAAGTTGCTTCTTTTGATGGTGAAGAGTTGCAGCGAAGAGAAGCGAAGATATCCATTCGTATGTGGCAGTTGAAGTCCATTTCTGAAATTCGAGTTTGAAATCAGACGTCTGGTATTTGTATCAGACGTCTGATACTATATATTTTTTGTATATGGTAGATTTTCAGATGTCCGAGTGCAACTACCAGACATCTGGTTTAGTCTATTTGTTGTTCCAGAGGAGTTTTCTAAACGTCCAGCTTGTGCACCCAAACGTCTGAAACTTCTGCATGTCTGTTTTGTGCATCTTTTTTGTTGCTTCTTTGTACCTATCGACTTGTAGCCTCTTGTAGTGTTCTTTGAGCCTTGTTCTTTTCTTTCTAGTGATGTTGTTCTAGCAAGTACCTGTATATGTAAATATGTATGCATATTCGATTTCCATTGTATAGTTGTTGTCATCGCGTAGATTTGATTTCCAAACAGTTTACTAACTATAACTCACTAACATATATTATTAATTTTAAATGTTAATTATTAAACAAAAATTATTGTTTATAAGTTATTAATTATAAGTTATTAATTATAAATCATTAATTATAATAAATGCATAACTTAAAATTATTTATCGTTTTTAAAATTATTGTTTACGAATTAGCAATTATAAATCATTAATTATAATAAATTATTAATTACAAATTATTAGACATCGAGTATACATTATTATTTATAAATTATTATTATAGATTATTAATTACAAATATTAATTATTAGTAATTAATTATAAGGAGTTATTAATTACTGAAAGTAATTATTAATTATATATCATTATTTATAAATTATTTATTAATATTTGTTAATCATAATGGATTATAAATTATTAATCATAAGTTATTGCTTATATATAATTAGTTATAAGTTATTATTAATAAATTATAAAATATTACTTATTAGTTATTAATTATAAATTACTAAGTATGAGTTATTCTAGTGTCATTAAACTACTGTGAACATATTCGGAAAAATTAACGCTAATTCGGCATTTTTCTACAGTGAACGTTTCCTCAAAGGGTGTTGGGTGATTATTTACAACTTACGAGTGAAACAACTTCGACAAAAAGTTGTCATAAACTAATATTCATAACATTTTGCAAGCAATAATGGTAACGAGATTTATTACAACTTTCGATAAAAAACAGTTATGCAAAATATCTTTTTTTAAACCTTTGACAGGAGTGAGTCGTTAAAAATGTTTATTACTATTGTTAGAACTAAAATGCTATCTGCAAAAGGTTATCATAGAGTCATTTTTGTTGTAGTATTGGAGGAAATTCGACTACCCTGGTCGAAGGCAACCAAGTTCCTCACAACACTACTACTGATATGAGGAAAATAGAGCAAGGAGGAAAGAAAAAGAAAGAAGTGAAGAGGAGGAAAGGGAAAGACGCTCACGGGATGATCGGGACTCAAACGATTGCTCTGGATCAAAGAGGCAATCAGGCACTCCCTCACACAAGCGATCTCCAGTTTTGAAATCTCAAAATGCTCACTTTGGAAGGTCCGACCCTTTGCACCAATCTCTAGGGCTATAACTGCCTCCATTTGTGCACCTCCTCGGTAACAAACCTTAGTCACCTCAGTTTATAAATCCCCACTTACTACTCAGCCTGCCCATTTTGGTACTTTGCTCCTCTCCAAAGGCACAATAAGGGAACTCTCTCTTAAGATCCACCAACCAAATCCATCTCCACTCCAACCCCAGTAGAGAGTCCTATTCTACTGAGATACAACAGGATTTTCCAAATGTCTACTTTAGAGTTAGTTCGATTATCACTTGAAGAATATCTCTCTGGATGCCATACAGTGGTTGTCGTCAATGACATCGTCTATTAATAGCACCTGTGAAAAGGTTAGGCCATTCCATGTCAGATCCAAATAGGACCAATCAACTCCTTTTGCAACAAGATGAGTCGAAGAAAAAAGATCAGGAAATAATCCTTTAGACATAAGTCATAGAAATTAACGAAGACGAGAAAGTGGTTAAAGATAAATACCAAACTATGGAGGAGGGTGATAAGGAAGAAAAGCCCTCGAGGGAAAAAAATAAAGAATTGAAAGCTCGAACTACCATAGCGAAAAATGAAAAAGACGAATTCAGAAAGAACATCTAGACCACTTTTATAGGCTTCTACACTAATGTGATCACATTCAAAGACCTCAAATGGCTTGAGGAAGAATATCCGTTGGCGCTATCTCTGGCTTAGGATGAAATTTTAAAATTAGAATCAGAGTTCAATAGTCAAGTAGGTGAATAGAAACTCAAGGCCGAACTACCCAACTACGATGATCTCAAGGCCCTAAAAAAGCACCGTCCAGAGAGGATGTCCAAACTCTCTACCCCCGCCCATACCCATCTAGGCCTACCAATTCCAGCTCTTAGGACTTGGTAACATACGTTGCTCTAATTCTTCAAGTGCCTTGAATGGTTAATTCTGCTCTTACAATAGCCAACTCTGATATCATCACTCCTATCATAGCTGGGCCATTCTTGTCCGTCTTTTATGGTCCTACCTCTACTACAATGAAATCCCCTGCTACTCCAACTTCAAAATATGAGGTACAATCTTGTGGATCCTATCTTTGTACCATCCTCGATTGCCCCCAATCTTCCATTAATATCTCCATTTCTTGAGGCGAGGTAGGTTGAAGATTCTTTACACTACCCGACATAGACTCTAGGATGTATATCTTTGATCTCACCCATTTTCATAAATCTTTAGATATCTTTTAAAGAAATTTCTAACCTTTATTTTCCATTTTACAGGTTAGTCTACTATGGTGGCACTCCTAGTCCCATCTGATGGAAGCTTCCTCCAGTGATTGCTCTTATTACCACATCCATCGTTGTTTCAACACCTCTCCCAATCACCACCTCTTCAACCATTTCTACCTTTGATCCTTATGCTGAGAATATTGATGCACTAAGGGAGGAGGTATTGGAAAAAACTGATGTGACCAACAATGATAAGGAGGAGGTTATCGTCACCAATAATATAAGGCCTAGGCCTTCCTTAGTGGTAATTAAGCCTGGCGATGTCCGTAATCTGAAGAATGTAAAACCTATACTACACTTAGAGATGATACCACCTCCTTCATCTTTTCAACTACCCACTACTTAGGTTCAAGTCCTGACTTCCATCACTCTTGTCACCAGAGATACCCCAACAAAATGCCCTAACCTCCCATTGACTCTAGGGGAAGACTCTAACTAATCTGGCTTCGAAAATAAGAGCATACTTCTATTCAGGGTTGCGGACGATAAGAAACGGTGAAAACCTCATGCTCCTAGGAAACCAAGGAAGCAACCAAAGAGGGGTCTAAAGTGACCCGGTCCTGTCACTCTTTGGGGATTGATTTTCTTTTTATCTTTAGCATTTTCCAATACAAGTCGCTATTGTATAGGTACGACCCACATTTTGTACTCAAAAGATAACGATGTTAATAAAAGTGTTTTTCGCTTGATTCCATCTTATTTGCTTATTCTCTTACCTATGATCTTGCATGCATGTATAAATATATAATTGTTTGTAATAGAATTGCATATATGTCATACTTGCGTGTATCTATGCTCTATGCAATGCTCTTATTTATTGTAACATTATACATATGAGCTAGTATCTACTGTCGCCTAATGTCAATATGTTACTTAGCTTTGTTTATTCTTTTATGAAAAAGGTGATACTTTATTGAAATAGAGTACTCATAATGATGTCTTAGGGGCTCGAACCTATGACCTTTAAAACCACTGTCTAAAGCGTCGTACCTCAACCACTTGAGATAGAGTCCTTGACGTTTAGCTTTATTTATTATTGGTCAAACATATTTCGTTTAACTGAAAAAAACTATATTTCATCGACCAACCTTGTTTGTCATCATTAAACGTATCTTGTTCGACTATAAACATAATTGCATTCTATCGATGCAGTCGAGTGTACATAGCTTACCTTCCCGAGTTGGCATAAACAACAATTTAACCTAGTAGTATACCTGCAAAGTTCAATTTTATATATATTTCTATCTTTAGGCATCTACCTCTAACCTCCTTATCTTTGGAAATTGGTGAAAGATAAGATGTGTAAGGGCAAACCATTTGATTGACCTTAAGTCCGATTATACTCCAAAGATCTGAATGGCTCAAAGGAGTTGGTTGGTACCTATCCCTAGGTGCCTAGACAATCGGTTTTCAGAACATAGAATGTCTAATCATGTTAATGCTCTTGCAATAGAAAGTCAAAATTTAAGAATATGATTCCATTGATTCAAAAAGCAAACTTCAGTTATGAACAATGAATGGCAATTACCACCTTATTACATCGAATCTTGATGAACATATTGCCCTATTTACAAAAAGAAATCAAGTGAAATAGTGGTGTAGATGCTCATTATTCCATCCTACAGAATTGGGATACCATCAACAATAGATAACTTGAAAGTACCATCTCTAAGCTTATATCCTATCATATAGGATCCTTCCTAATTCGGACCACATGCCCCATACTCGAAAAACCCAAAAATGAGATTGCCTATTTCAAAGGTACGGTTCCTGATATTGGCATTGAACTGTCTTGCAACCCACTATTGATGAGCTACTACCCTTGGATTAGCCTCTTCTCATTCCTCCTCCACTAAATCAAGGGACGATATCAACATCTCCTAATTCACCTTGGGGTCAAAGTCCATTCATTTGTGATAAGGGAATTCATCTTCGATCAAAATAACGGCTTTAGTTTCGTAGGCTAAAGCAAATAGAGTTGACCATATGCAGACTTCTAGATTTCCCGATAAGCCTATAATGCTAAGGGTAACTCATCCACCGAGTATTCCTTAACTCAATTCAATCGCTTATTGATGATGGATTTGATGATATTGTTCACCTCCTCCACTTATCCTTTCACCTATGGATGAGCTACCTCTAGAAAGCTCGTCTCAATTCAATACCAAGCACAAAATTCTACACTTTCCAGTTGCTTTCCATTATCGGTGATGAATTTCTAAGAAACACCAAATCTACACAAAATGTTCTTCACCAAAAAATTGGTAATTTTTGTCGAAGTGATCATTACAAGGTGTTCTGCTTCAGCCTATTTGTGAAGTAGTCTACAACAACCATTGCATACTTTGCTCCTCCTTGGGTTATCGGTAGCACTCTAATGATATCAATTTCTCAAACCGCTAATGGCCACGGGCTAATAATCTATGTAAGCTCGTTGGATGAGGATCTTGGGATCTTTACAAATTATAACAACCCTCTTCGGGACGGGCCTAATTTTTGACTAATAAAAGCCCATTGAATTTTAGGTCCATTCTAAAGTTGGCTGTTGGTTAGTAAAATTGATACAATGAACAATATATATAGCTATATATCTATGCTTCCAGAATCTCATAGTGAAAAGGATAAAATATAATAATAAAAATAAGTATCCATATCATAAAAATCAAATCTTAGAATCAAAATATCCCAAAATATCCATAATACAGTATCTCAAAATTAAACATCAACATGTCTGAATCTGATTACAACTGAATACATTAAAAGCATAGATAAATAACTAGATTGTAACAAATTTTCACCGTCGCCTCCATCTTCTCCATCATCATCGTCTCCCTAGCTAGTAGGTTGTAATGAGGATGGAGTTAGAATGATAATGTATAGTGAATGAAAATCTCAAGTCTAACCATAATATTATTTAGGAAGTTTCATTTAGATAAGTAATATGTCTTGCGCATCCTATACTTTATTTTACTAAGCATATCTCCACCGAAGCCAAAGGCTTTTCAGTCCAACTCCACAACGTAGCTTTAATTGTAAGCCAATGGCCCTTTTCAATCCATCATCACAACTCTAATGTGGGTATAACACAACTACCGTCAATCATGCTCTGACGATGTGAGAGACAACACCTGAGCCACTTAATACCTCTTTAATAGGAATTAGGAAGACTTTGACCATTTAATACCTATACCCTAGACAGATCCCCATCATTTGACATCGTAAAAATCCCCATCAAGCCACTGAATACTTCTTTTATGGGAAGAGACGGACACTGCAATTGTTGCGACGAACGACCTACACCACCGACACCCAATTTACCTATATAATGCATTGTAGTGGTACCCAGACGATGCAAGACGATCGTCAAGGGTTTATAAAGTAATTAAGACAACGTAGAACCGGTCGTATATCTCATAGTGCATCGAATAAAATATAATAATAAATATCTCAGACATAAAACAGGCGAGACAGTAAATAACTGAATGAATCACAAATTCGGAGTGAATAGATCCATACAATATACATCATAAGAAATAGAGTTATACATCAAATAATAACTCAAAACTATCTCTAAATAGCAAAGGCACTAACAAGCTTCATAGTGCTATACAGTGGAACAACAAATGATTAAATATAATAATACAAGAGAACAACCTCCTACTGGCCACCAGTCTAACTCCATGTGCTCACCAGACCTAATACCCATAATTTACAAATTTAAGCACTTAGAGTAATAGCAAGCAAAGCATAAAACCTCAGGTTAGACAATAGTCTATTGTGAGCAGTGATGAATATCTAAATACTAATATTCCACTATAAAAGGACAAATGGTATAAGGAATCATACCTGACATTTCCCTACATCCATAGAGTTATCACGTGCACAAAATATACACTACTATACATCACAGTCATCATGGGTGTATTATACATCAAAGTACTAAGGGGTGTCTAGATATATACACCGACAATATTGGTCTCATGTAACATCCCTAGGGTGATAAGCAATCAAGCAATCATAATATCCATCATCCATCCTCACATTTACTCACTCGGTGCATTGGATACATGATGACTCAAACGACTCATCACGGTCAAGGACTACTTAATGTCTTAGTTTCTCGGTTCTTGAATCGATACCACTTAGTAGGCTAGGAAACTAGATCGCCTGTCATAGAGATTAGGGCCTGTCATGGCTCAAGTAGGTACCATAGATACCCCAACTTTATGAGTACTCTTTGAACCTTCGAGTATCACCGATCCATTTGCATACATCGTCAGTAGAAGAGCTCATCCTGGACTATTTCTACGACTCCCGTTATGAAGTCTCTACTGTCGGGAACTACTCTAGGCAACCATCATTAGTCATAAAGTATCGTTATACATCTTGTAACCCTCCTCCGATAGCCCTCAAAAACAACCTATAGTATACTACTCTATGTCTTGAAGTATAGTTATCCACCATCGAAGCCATCACTTCCCGTCATGCGACCATCATCATCGAACCATATGTCATCATCGCGGAAATCCGCACCGAACCTAGGGTTCGATATCGAACCCGAAAATTGGCTATGTTTGGCTGAGTACTTGGTTCGTCTTAAGTTTAAGCAATCTCATTCTCATACCCAAGTTAAACTCCATCTCATTTCGGAGCATACGTATTGAACCCGAAGCAATCACCTGAAGACTCGACGTCCAACTTCCCGCATGCTAATCGCCATTGATCACTACTTGCCCCGATCCTTACTTACCTCGATCCTATACTTCACATATAGGTTGTTTTCTAACCCTAGGCCATCCTTTAGGGATCGCAAGCCGTATGGGTCAATATCCATGGATTGGTATCGATCCATGGGGACCAATCCCATACTTAACAAAAATCTCACAATTTTGGCTTTATCTCTATTACCCACTTCGCTTTGATCCAATCTACCATTTTCATCTCGACCCCATGCTCTAGCTATCTTTCTCCCCCAAAGCTTAACACCATCCATGCCTTAGTACACGAACTTCTTCATGTGATCCATGCACATACACTCAAACAATCCATCCACCTTTTATTCATGAACCATCCTTATCATTCGCAAACCAAAACAAGTGTCCACCAATCCCCAAACTTGGAAATCACTATTGATCCATCCACCAATCCCCAAGCTTGGAAATCACTATTGATCCACCCTCAAATGACCACATCTTGAGCATATAAACTCCAAAAGATTTCAATCTTAAAATATGGCACCATAGGACCTTCCTTGTCAACCCATATCGATCGCATCAAATTTAGGGCACAACTCATGGATTGGTATCGATCCTTGAGTTGTTCTTAAAATTAAGTCACCAACTGTTTGGCATTTTCAGCCATTCAAGCATTGTTGAAATCATGTAATCATCACAAATAATCTATACTAACAAGAATACAAGCAAACACATCAATATGAGTCATGAATCTAAGGGTAGCATCCATAGGAACCCATAGTATCCCTAAAAACACGAATTTTCAAAACCTATTTAATTACTTGAAATTCATGTATTTTTTTAAAACTATTTAAAACACGTTTTACAGTTTGAAAATCATTTAAAAATATAGTTAAACATCTAATAGCGGCTAATTAGTGAGCAGAGGTTTAAAACCGCTCACCTAAATCGTAAGCAATCCAAAGCAACTCCAAATGGCACAAAATCCAAGGATGAGTAGCAGATCCAAGGCAATCTTCAACAGCAAACCTTACTAATCCCGAAATAATAGGAGAGAGTCCCATCATCCCTATCCCCATGCTATTTCCAAAAGAGACTTTGGGCATACACATTAACTTACTAATCACCCATTAAGTTGTCTAAAATCGAGTGGAACTTCAAACAGTCATATCTCCCTAACGATAAGTTTTTTTTCCATTATAACTACTCTACGAAAAGCAAAACCGTTATCCCGATCTAATGAAAATAGTTTTAGACTACAGTTTGGCTTCCATCAAAAGATATAGGCCATATAATATTTTCAAGGTCAAAATAGTCACATAGAAATCCAACAAAAATCATAAATGTGGAAAATGACCCGAATAGTCATTCTCTAGAATTTTAGAACCAAATGACCTCATATGAAAATACTATAAATATTCTACGATCCTCCGATATGTGGAATACAGATCATTACACTCTCCTCCCTTCAGGATTTCCACCCTCGAAATCCCAAACAAAAGTTAATAGGGTCATCCCCATGCCTAACAACCATACACAAGCATAGACAACCATCATACATTCAAGCATGCATACATAGCAATAAAATGGATAAAAAGCAACATCCAAACTTATCCTTGTACGCATGATACTATACTAAGGTATATACTTCATGATATCAGTAGTGAAAGTAAAAGCGATAAATATGAAGTCTCACCAAGTAAAGAGCTCTAGATAAGCTGTACTCATGCTCTCCTCGGTCTTCTGGTTGCAATCGCCTTCACTTTCACTCTATTAAACCTTCACAAAATCCACTGTCTTCCTCCTAAGCTGCTTCATATCATGCCCGATTATACAAATAGGCCTACGAGGTCTCAAAGCCTCAGGTTCAATCTTGATATCATCTAGTTGACCGATGTGATAGTTACGCCTTAGTTGTGCACAAATTTTTACAAGTAAGAAATAGGTAACACATTATGCACTTCCACTATTCTTTGAGGTAAGTCAACCTTGTAAGCAAGGTTCCTAGTCCTCTCTAGCATTGGGAAATGACCAACAAATCTCAGCACCAACTTCCTTTTACCACCGAACCAAATGTCATTCTTCAATGGAGAGATCTTAACAAATACCATGTAGTCGATAGAGAACTAGAAATATCGACATCTCTTATCAGCATAGCTTTTCTGTCTATCTTGAGCAGCTTTCATTCATTGTTGAATGATCTTGATCTTTTCTAATGTCTCTCTGATCATATCTGGTCCAAGTATCAATTTCTCGCACTCTTCCTACCAATACTAAGGAGCGCCGTATGGTTGGTCATATAATGCCTTAAATGGTGCCATACTGATGCTGGACTGGTAACTATTGTTGTATGCGAATTCAACGAGATGTAAGTGTCCCACGACCCTTCAAAGTCGAGTATACAAGCTTGCAAGAGATCCTCTAAGATATACTTCACTCTCTCGGTTTGGTCATTAGTTTGAGGGTTATAAGCTGCGCCGAGGGCAAATTTTTCCATAAAGCCTTCTATAAACTCATCCAAAACACACTAGCGAATAGTAGGTTTTGGTCACTCACAATTTGCTTTGCGACACTATGGAATCATACTATCCTTTTCACATACAACTCAGCCAGTTTGGCAGCCATTCTACTTGACTTAATGAGTATAAATCGGGGACTCTTGGTTAATTGATAGACTATGACCCAAATGAGCTCGTATGCTGCTCAAGCCCTCGGTAGTCCATCAATGAAATTCATCAATACTTGTTCCTATTTCCACTTAGGAACTTCTAGTGGTTGCATCAAAGTACTAGGCTTCTTCTATTCTGCCTTAATCAATTAGCATTTCTTGCACTTCGAGATGGATGTCACAATGTCTTTCTTCATCCCTTCCCAGTGGAAGGTCTGCCTTACATCATAGTATATCTTATTATCATCGGGATGAATTGTCAATCTCGAATGATGGCACTCTCGTAGCATCTCATCCCTCAATCCATTGACATCATAAACAAACAACCTCCCATCCTTACGGAGCCAAATATCTCGTTCAAGTCCGTACTGTCTCATATCTTTATCCTATACTCCAACTTTAATCTAGCAATGATCTCAGCTAATCTAGCAACATGCCTCTGACTAGTACTAATCCGCTCAATCAAAGCAGGTCTAATAGTCAAGCTCGTCAATATCTCTGGCTCTAGCTTGCATCTAGGTCAGAAATCATAACCAGCAATATACTCTAACTACATCCACTCTAAGAACATTACTTCCAAGCTGGCATATCTCCTACTCAAGGCATCAACAACTGCATTATCTTTACCTGACGTATATGCAATATCAAAATCATAAGAGGCAAGGAACTCTAACCATTGATGCTGGCAAAGGTTAAGATCCTTTTGCAAAAAGAGGCACTTCAATGATTTATGGTTAGTGAACAGCTCGTACCTGTCCCCAAAAATATAGTGCTTCAGCACAAATGAAATCGCGACTAACTTTAAATCATGGGTCAAGTATTTCTTCTCATCTGGCTTCAGTTGTTGACTAGCATATGCAACAACCTTTCCTCTCTGCATTAATACCATGCCCAATTTCATACCACAAGCACCAGTGTATACCATCATTTCTTCATTCCTACTCGGAATGGTAATACTGGTGCACTTGCCAACCTTTCCGTCAGAATCATGAGTGCATATCCACACCTTTCATTCCAAGTAAAATTCTGATTCTTTTTCATTAAGCGAGTCAACAGTGTTGCTACTTTAGAGAAGTCCAGGATGAATCATCTATAATATCTAGCTAGCCCCAACAAACTTCTCATGTCCATAGCATTTTTAGGTCCAATCCAATCATGGACTACCATGACTTTTGTAGGACTAATGACAATGCCCTGCTTAGAAACAACATGACCCAAAAATCACTCTTCCCTCCTCCAGAAGTGAAGCTTTGAAAATTTCACCTTTAGTCGGTGTTCTTTCACTATCTCAAGCATGATCCTCAAATGTATCTTGTGTTCTTCCTTTTTCCATGAATAGATAAGAATATCATCAATAAACCTATGCATAAACCTATTTAGCTGACTCCTGAAAACATGGTTCATAAGATCAACAATGTATGCCGTGGCATTGGTTAGCCCGAGTGGCATAACCAACCACTCACAGGAACCAGATGGCATATGAAAGGTTGTGATCGGCACACTCTCCTTCGCTACTCCCACTTGGTGAAATCTTGTTGTAAGATACAACTGAGAAGATACTCTAGCACCATGAAGCTGATTGAACAAGTCAACAATACCTGGGAGTAGGTACTTGTTCTTCTTCATCACTTTATTCAGCTTATGGTGATTAATGCATAATCTAAGGGAACCATCTGCCTTCATGGTGAATACTACATGTGGTCCCCACTAAGAAATAATCATATGAATGAAGCCTCGTCATAATAGGTCATTCACTTACACCTCGAGCTCCCACTACTCTTTAAGTGCCGTCCCCCTTAAAGGCATCACTATCGGTTTGGCATCTTTAACTTGATCAATACGAAAATCAATCTTTATGTGTGGTGAAAGTTTGGTCACCTCCTCGAATACATCCGAGTATTCCTTAGCAATAAGCATTAATGACAACTCGTTATAAGGTATATCAAGCGAATATAGAAAAATGACCATCACATCATCATTTGGAAGGCAGCCTAACACTATCTTACACCAGTCATCTACCCCTATCATCACTAATGAATTCTCACAATCCACCATCACTTGGTATCTATGATGCTAGTTTCTCCCCAGAATAATACCAGACCCAACGAAACCTGAAACAATGCAATCACAATCAAAAGATCATCCATGATTTGATAAGACTAAACCACAACAAACCATACACATGCTAGAGGAGCCTCTAATAGGATTTGTTATAGTCAAAGGTTGGTCAACAATTTTGGGTCTCAATCCTAATCTATCTACTAAGTAACTAGATACGAAGGAATATATAGCTCCGATATCAAATAAAACTAATATAGGAACATTATAAATGAAAAGCATACCTTGAATAACGATGCATTTCCCTTTCATTTTCGTTGATGGAGCATTCGACGAAGTCAAAACTGAATTGATAGCATATGCCTTCACCATCCACTTCTACCTTAGTGGTTCAAATAGTCCTTCTGAATATGCCCAAGCTTATTGTAGTTATAAAATTTCTTCCCATTAGCTTTGCAGTCTCTACTATAGGGACCCTTCTCTAAGAAGTTTAGCAAGTTGGAGTTGGCTTACTCTACTTCTAGCTACCTTTGTTCTGAAACTACTTCCTCTTATTGTTCCCCTTCTTCTTTCCTCCCTTACTCAATTACGCTTTGGCTCTTCTTTGCGAATAATAAACCTTGGTTTGGATAAAGGCTCTCATGCCTTAAGGCCTTCTCGACCAACGTCTCGAAAGTCTCATCAATGTGGCCCATAAGCTTTTCTTCTAAGTGGTCATCTAAGCCGATGATGAACTTCTCGTTCTTCTTTAATGAAGTGTCGATGAAAGACATCCGATATTTTGACAGGGCATCGAACTCAGCAATATATTCAATGACAATCATATCTACCTACTTCAGGTCTGCAAACTTACAAAATAAGACGACTTTTGAGCAGCCGCGATAAATTTCTCTTCAAAATGGGCATTGAACTGACCCTAAGCAAAATGAACCTCGGGTGTAGCAACTTTCACGGTGTTCCACTAGTTCATCGTCATTTTCTTGAAGTTTGCGCAAGGCTAGTCTCCTCTTCATAGCATCATTAAGTTCGAGGTCATTTAATATATACCCATATGTGTCAAGCCAATCCTAAACTTCCATCGTCGACTCCGTTCCAAGGAATGGTCTGCCTACAAGACTTGTAAAGTGTTTATTTAGCTTGGAAAAATTGGCTCTGGGAACCTATATTATAGCACCACCATCAACAGTAGCATTTAAAGCGGCTACGTAAGCATTCTGCAGCATGTTCCACATTATGGTATCGAACATAGTCTACGGATCGGGATTAGCAGCTCCCAAGCCAGCTCCTTATTTGACTCCAAAAATGGAGTTCCTAGCAGCATTCCTTTTTTGATGACTCATCCTTCAATTTGTGATAAGGACGATCAGTCTCTCTATAAGGAATCTTACTTAAGTAGTACTCATGTGTGTAGTGTGACTTATATATACAATATACTACTATATAGTTTTGGAAACCAAAATATATAACAAGTACGCGCTCTCGTATATATACACCCACGATCCAGTCTATGGTGAGAACTCGCATCCTGCTTCAAGAGGACCACGGTATCCCTTTGGTCAAACAATGCTACCTAAGTTGTGACACCAAATGTGACGACCGCCCTATACCACCTGCACCCAATATACCTGTAGAGTGTGTTGTAGCGGTGCTCGGCCAATGTAAGATGACCATCATGGATTTGTAACGTAAATAAAAAAACAAAACCTAGTTTATATCTCACAGCGCATCGAATAAAATATAATGGTAAACATATTAGACATAAAATAGACGAGACATTAAATAACTAAATGAATCACAAAATCAGAGCGAGTAGATCCATACTGTATACAACATAAATAGAGTTATATAATAACTCATAAACTATCTCTAAATACTAAAGGCAGTATCAAGCTCCACAGTATTATGTAGTGGAATAGCAAATGAGTATATAAAATAATATGAGAGAACAACCTCTTGCTTGCCATCGATCTAGCTCCACGTGCTTACCAGACCTGATATCCCTAGTCTATTCATTTAAGAGTATCTAGAGTAATAGGAAGCAAAGCATAACACCTTGGGTAAGATAAAAATTTGGTGTGAGTGGTAATAAATTTCCAAATACTAATATGCCACGATAATAGGACAAACGGTATGAAGAATCGTACGTAACTTGTCCATGCATCCACACAATTAGCACATACACAAAATATACACGACTCTACATCATAGTCATCACGGGTGTATTATACATCCAAGTTCTAAAGGAGGTCTAGATATATACATCAACAATATCGGTCTCGTATAATCCTTAGGGCAATAAGCAATCAAGAGATCATAAAATCCATCATTCATCCTCACATTTACTCACCTATGCATTGGACACGTGATAACTCGAACGATCCATCATAGTCAAAGACTACTCAATGTACCGGTTCCTCAATAATCGAATCCCCACCACTCGGTAGGAAGGAAACTAGATCGCCCATCATGGTTGACCGGGGTAGCGATCAACCATGATGGAGATCATATCACCCATCATGGAAATCAAAGCATGTAATGACCCGTATTTTACATATTAGAGGATCGTAAAATATTTTTATTTTATTCATATGAGGTCGTATGATTCTATAATTTTAGGATATGACTCTTAAGGGCATTTTACACACTTATAAATTTTCCCATATTTCTATGTGACAATTATGACCCTAAAAATCTTGTTTGGACTATAACTTTTGATAGGAATAGATTTAGGGTCTCAAACTAGTTCATTGCTTCAGAATGATGGTTTTCCATTCCATAGAGCGATCATAATAGAAAACCGGACTTACAGTGATGAAGTTATGCCTATTTTAATTTTTAATAGCTATTAGTTAGAATTAGTGTGTAATTAATTAAGCCTATTAGTGAGAATAACTATAAATAAGGGGCAGAAGAGTCAAATCAAAAAAATTCCTCTCTTCCAAATCAGATCCAAAATCTTATTTACTATAGATTCATCCAAAATCACCCAATTACTCTCTATATCAAACCAGATTGAATTTTAGTGAATAGATCATTGATTAAAAGATAAAGATCATCGATTTGGTTGATTTGCATTGCTTTTGATCGCTGTCCATATTGGATCTATACTCAAATTGGTTGAATTTGGTAATTGGTGAGTGGTTTATGTCTTCTCACTATCATATGCACATTTATATGCTAGAATTGCATGATTTAATATGATTTTGGGCCACAAAACCTTTTCTAACTTTAATTACATGTTAATCTTTGCATATGTGTTGAATTGATTAGAAATTACCCTTATTCATGTTCATATATTCATGTAAATTGTAAATCAAGATAATAATTGGCTTGTTTGTCATATTCTTAAGTTTTAATTACTTGAATGGATGTATGTGCAAGTTGATCTATGTTTGTATGTTGTGATTTGATATAGTTTGTTGATATTTTGGATGTTTAGAAAGATAGAATGGAAAATTTGGCAAATTGAAGGCAAAGATGGTCGAAATTGGATGAAACATAGAGGGAAGGCTTTGGAATACGGGAAGAGCTTGGGGTTCAAGTCATGGGTCCTATGTGCACAACTCGACATCGACATGAAGATATGGGTAACGACTTATTTCTGTTTATCAGATAGACATAGGTTGGCATGGGATGATAGAGTTAGAGGTTACCTAAGGTAAGAGGTGGGTGATTGGCTAAGGGTTGGAGGCTATGCCGGCTTGTTTGTAGAACGTGAAGAGGAATGCTTTGGAATGAGGACCGAGTTGTTTTGGATGGATAGGTTGGAGCCAAAGCATCTAGGCATGGAGTAATAGAAGCAAGAAAGGAGTGGAAAGAAACTTGTCTAATAATTGGCCAATGGGAGAGGTCGGCACCGACCTATTCATGTCGTTACCAAGATGAACCGATGAGTCCAATGTTGGTATAACTTCTAGGGGATGAAGCAAAGGTTTTGTAGATCATGCTGGAGGTGTTGGCTCATTCGCATCAAGGTTGGATGGTGATATAACAACATGATGAAAGCTATTTATCTTTGGTTTTTGACTCATGGTGGGAGTAGGTACTGAAGGTAGCAGCTCCATGAAGGGGACAGTTGTAGAGTGAGTAATGTGGTGGGTAACTGGACGATGGAAACTGAATTGAGCAATAGAAGGGCTCATGATCCAAATGGAGCAAAGAAGGGCACAGATGTCTGTGCTAAGGAATTATTGATACTTGGAGTGTTTTCTGTTGTACTCAAAGAAGAGGTATTACAAGTGGGGATGCCTATGGATCCTATTTGGATTTGTATATCCTAGACCTGTGGCTTTGGGTCTTGTGTCTAGCTTCGGGCTATGAGACACGTATCGAGCTTCGAACAACGTGATACAAGAATAGAATGAAAATCGGGATTTCCATTAGTCCCTAGCAGTAAGGAGGCATGAGATACCATATGTTCAAGGCACATGTATGAGTGATAGTGGGTATTTCTCGATGAATGCTATGGTTTCTATGGTTTCTTTTTTAGTGGGCTATCACTTGGGGATATCATTAGGAGTAGGTACTGGAGATAGGTATATTTGGATATCCACCATTCTATGTTGTATAGAACCTTTATGATATTATAGAGTAGCATATTTTAGTGTTATGTGCTAACTCCTTTATTGTAGAGACGGGTTAGTTATGGTTTGTGTACTCCTGTTCCTTAACATATTTACCTATATAGTATTTTGAGATTCGTTTACTGCTCATGCCAAACTATTGTCTGACCCTAGGTTTTATGCTTTACTTCTTACCATCTTGGATAATCTTAAATGAGTAGACTAGATAACAGGTTTAGGTGACACAGTAGCTATTCGGAGGATGAGCTGGATGGAGCTATCTCGTATTATATACATGTATGGATACTTCGCCTTTCCATTGGACAACATTGTGGAGCCCATGGTAGTGCTTTCTTATTTCTATTTATTGAGACAGTTTATTTGAGTTGATCATGCTGTATACTCTATGACATTTGATGTATAACTCTATGGATATTGGACTCTGATGACCGGTTTACATTGTTATTATTGTCTCTTCTGCTATGTATGTGATATTATATTTTTCCCATGCACTGTGAGATATACGATGGGACATATGCTGCATTTTTTCATTTTAAATCCTGATGTTCGTCCTATATTGGTCAAGCATGACCATATCACACTATTTAGTTATTATTTGTACTGGTGGTTTAGGACGATCGTCATATTAGTATCGGGCCTTTAGTTACATGATTAATCGGAGTTGATAACGTGATCCAGTTGAGACAAAGAATGTGTTATCGCCTTAAATTGGATCGAGAGTATATGTATACAAGAAAGTGTGTACTTTTTATGAACTTTGGTATTCAGTACTATATATTAATATTGTATAACATCAATTGCATGCACATGAGAAATATAGACATATTTTTGTATGAGAAACTGATCATTCTTGTTACATATAAGAATGAGCTGACATACAAGAAATACTACGAGATCTGCTTTAGGTGTTGAAGAAGGAGCAGGATTAGGAGCTACTACACTTGATTTTCAAGCTATATTCAATATTATGATGGCGATAATGATGATAAATGCTCCTAGTATGGTTGTTGGTGGATGTGCTCCCGTGCAAGCGCCTAGGGCTGATTTCACCAAGTTGAGCAAAAATTACTCTACTTTAGAGTAAAGACATTTTATGGAACAGAATAAGTCATAGAAGTCTAAGATTGGTTTGATACTTGTGAGTGCATCTTTAGTGATATGGAAGTGGATGACGTAGCTTCTAGACAACTTCAAGGGCGGACCATGTATTGGTGGAACACCCTAACTTTTGCGATGCCAAAAGATTAGTTCAGTTGGGAACAGTTTAATACAAGGTTCTTGGGAGAAGTTCATTTCGGGTGCCCAGAAGTCCATGTTGTTTAGGAATTTTGCTGATCTTAAGCATAAAGAGATGTCAGTTTCTGAGTATATGGTAGAGTTTGATGCTTTGTCAAAGTATGAGATGTCATTCATTGACACTCCATTGAGGAAGAATGAAAAGTTCATCATTGGTCTGGATGGCTAACTTGGAGAGAAATTGATAGACCGCATTGATGAGCCATTTGAGAAGCTTGTGGAGAAAGCACATCATCATGAGAATATATATCCTAAGGCTAGGACAACTATGGTTGTTTCCACTATAAAGGAAGAGCCAAAACCGCAGCAAAACAGTGGAGGCAAGAAGAAATGGAATGGAAAGAGGAAGCGGTCTCAAGTAAAGAATGGTTAGAAAAAGGGTAGCTAGGAACCTACTTGCTATGTGTGCAAGGAGAAAGGCCATTTGATCAAGGATAGTAAAGCGAGCAATAAGAAGAAGTGTTATAACTATGATAAGCCTGGACATTTGAAGAAGGATTATTCAGAATTGGTGAAGGATAAGCAGGTCGTGAAAGCGTATGCTTTGGATGCAGTCCCAACTTTGTCGATTGTTCCCATGGAGAAGGAGAAGGGAAAGGGAGTCGTCATTCAAGGGATGCTTTTTATCAGTGAAGTTACCGTTCGATTTCTATTTGATACTGGAACTTCACATTCATTCATATGTAGTGATCAAGTAGATAGATTGGGCTTAAGGCTCGAGATAGTAGACTGGCCCTTGATTGTGACAAACCCTATTGGAGGCTCAACTAACTTATGCATTGTTTGTAGTAAATTAGTCTTATAGAGTCATGGATGCTCTTTTGTTTATGATTTCTTTGTTTTGAATTTCATGAGGTTCAAGATTATCTTGGGAATGGACTGGCTAAAGAGGTATGCCGCTATGGTGGATTGCGAGAAGCTATTGGTGACAAATCAGAATTGTGGAAGGGCGATAGGAAGTGACTAGCTGCATACCATAAGAGGTGATGGTTAGCTTTCTATGTTCACCATAGGTTCCATAGGAGGGGTTGTCATCTATGCTGGTCGCTAGAGTGTATCTGGATGTCTTTGAGGAAGTGACTGGGTTGCCGCCAGATAGAGAGATTAAGTTTCAAATAGATTTAGTGAAGGAAGCTAGACCTATAGTTATGTCTTTGAGGAATATGACACTTAAAGAGCAGAATGAATTAGTGGTGCAGGTGAATGACTTATTAAGGAGAGGGTTCATTTGAAGAAGTATATCAAAGTAGGGTGCACCTATAGTATTCGTGACTAAGGAGGATGGCTTTTCGAGGTTATATGTGGATTATCGTGAGCTGAATATAGTGATGAAGAAGAACAAGTATCAACTCCCACGTATTGATTACTTGTTTGATTAGCTTCATGGTGCGAAGGTATTCTCTCAAATGGATTTGGCAACGGGATTTCATCAGTTGAGAGTAGCAAAGGAGAGTATGGCCATCGGGTTTCTATGAGTGGTTAGTGATGCCATGTGGATTGAAAAAAGCTCTGGCATACTTTATGGATCTTATGGATCGGTTTGTCATAGACCAGTTGAACAAGTTCATGCTTGTGTTTGTGAATGATATTCGGTCTATTCTAGGATTGAGGAGGAGCATAAGATGCACTTGAGGATTGTGCTAGAAATACCGAGAAAGCATAAATTGAGAGCGAAGTTTTGCAACTTTCACTTTTGGGGAGAAGAAGTGTGATTCTTGGGTCATGTCGTTTTAGGACAAGGAATGGACCCTGCAAAGGTGGAAGCAGTTCAAGATTAGAACCAGTCCAAGAATGCTATGGATATAAGGAGTTTCCTAGGATTAGCAAGATATTATAGATGCTTCATCAAGGACTTATCAAAGGTAGCAGCACCGTTGACCAATTTGATAAAGAAAAATTGGACTTTTGTTTGGGATGTGAAGCGTGAGCATGCATCTGTAATTCTGAAAGTGAGGTTGATGAGTGCACCAGTGTTGACCATTCCTAGTGGAAATGATGAGTTGACAGTATACACAGATGCCCATGGTATTAGATTGGGTGTGGTATTGATGCAAATAGGAAGAGTTATTTCCTATGCAAGTTGATAACTAAAGATGCACAAACGGAATTATTCGACTCATGATTTTGAATTACAGAGATAGTTTTTGCTTTGAAGATGTAGAGGCACTATTTGTTAGGAGAAAGGTTTAATATGTTTACAGACTACAAATCCTTGAAAACCCTTTTCTTTTAGAAGGATATCAACCTTCATCAGCAACGGTGGTTGGAGTTCTTAGCCTCTTATGATTTCAACATTTTCTATACATCATGAAAATGGAATGCAGTCGTCGATGCAGCGAGTAGAACATATGCTAGTTTGGGAGCAATGTTCTTGGAACGGAAGAAGATTAAGTATATTGCTGAATATGATTTCAGACCTCAATGCGAGCTGGAACCATACATGTCAGCAAGTTTACCGATCAGACCTACTTTAATTGAAAGGATCGATACCAGTCAGAACGAGATGCTAGGCTAGCAGAGATCATAGAAAGAATAGAAGAGGGAGTAGAATATGAAGGCATGAAGTAGTGCGAACTCAACTGAGAAGCCTGGCTTCGTAAGGTAAGGAGATTATTTGTTCTTGATGTTGATGGATTACGAGATGAAGTGCTAGGAGAATGTCAGCATTCCAGGTTGACCATTCATCCTGGCGATAATAAGATGTATTGAGATATGAAGTGAACCTATTACTGGGATGGTATAAAGAGGGATGTTAGGACATTCATCTCGAAGTGTATGAACTGGCAGATGGAAAAGGCAAAGCAGAAGAAACCTAGTGGACCGTTGCAACTGCTAGAAATTCTTGAATGGTAGTGGAAGCAAGTATTAATGGATTTATTAATAGATTATCGAGGACTCGAGTAGGGTACGATGGAATTTGGGTCAAGTGGATCGATTGACCAAGAGTGCAAGATATGTACCTATCAAGTCAAGCGGAACGACATCCAAGCTGGTAGAGTTGTATGTATGTAAAGTGTATAGTTACGATTTCACGGTGTGCCAAAGAGCATTGTAAGCGACTGAGATTCGTTGTTCACTATTGGATTTTGGAAGAGCTTACACGAAGTGTTAGGGATCGAGCTGCATCTTAGTATAGCTTATCACCCACAAACGGATGGATAAACCAAAAGAGTAAATTGCATATTGGAAGATCTCTTACGAGCATGCATTATAGATTTTGGAGGATCATGGGATGATTATTTGCATTTGGTAGATTTTGCATACAGAAATAATTATCAGTCTAGTATTGGCATGGCTTCGTATGAAGCATTGTATGGCCAACCATGTAACGCTCCTTCATGTCGGTAGAAAGCGTACGACAAACTGATACTTAGGCCAGATATGATTAGAGAGACTTCAGAGAACATTAAGGTCATTCGGCAATGAATGAAAGCTGCTCATGATCGATGGAGAAGTTATGCTAATAAGAGATGAAAAGATTTAGAGTTTTCTGTCAGAGATAGAGTATTCGTGAAGGTTTTTCCTCTGAATAACGCAGTTCGATTTGGTAGAAAGGGGAAGTTGGCATCGAGATTTGTAGGTCATTTTCCAATAGTTGAGATGATTGGGAAGCTAGCATATAGGGTCGACTTACCTCAGAAGATGGTGGGAATGCACAACGTTTTTTATGTCTCTTATCTACAGAAGTTTGTGCGTGACTCAAGCATGATGATTACACCGGATCAGCTAGAAGATGTTGAGGTAGAACTAGAAGTTTCTAGATCTCGAAGGCCATTTCGTGTTGTTGGGTATGGTACAAAAATGCTTAGGGGAAAATCGGTGAAGCTAATGAACGTATAATGAAGTAAAAGTTATGAAGATTGTGTATGGGAGACTAAGGAGAGCATGAGGACTATGTGTTTGGAGCTTTTTGAGTGGGCCACCGTTTATCGTATCTACCTTCACCATTGTATATTATATTTGATAGGTTAGTATTTCACATGGTAGGGTAAGTTCACCTATACTATTGATTGCATGGATACTTGTTTGAGATGTTTGATGGTTGCTCGTGACTGATACGCATGCGAGATAGCTGTGGTTGTTATACTTGGTTTGCTTAGGGATTTCGGGGGAGAAATTCCTAAAGTGGAGGGATGTAACGACCCGTATTTTACGTAGCGAATGATTGTAAAGTACTTTTATTTTATTCATATGATGTTGTATTATTCTATAATTTTAGGATATGATTCTAAAGGACTTTTTACACATCTATAATTATTTTCGATTTCTATACGACCATTTGGAACTTGAAAATCTTGTTTGGGCTATAAATTTTGATAAGAGTCGAATTACACTCTCAGACAAGTCCTATTGCTTCAAGATGATGGTTTCTCATTCACAGAGTGGTCAAGGTAGAATTACGGACTTATGTTTAGGAAGTTATGTCCGTTTTAAGTTTTAATAGCTGTTTGGCCAGAGTTAGTGTGTAATTAATTAAGCCCGTTTGTAAGACTATTAGTCTAATTCGAGAATCACTATAAATAGGGGGCTGGAGAGTCAAATTAAAATTGTTCACTCTTTTCCAAATCAGAACTAAACTCCTATTAACCATATATTCATCCAAAATCACCCAAATTACTCTGTAAATCAAACCTAATCGAAGATTAGTGAATAGATCATTAGTTTGAAGATAGAGATCGTCGATTTGGTTTATTTGCATTGCTTTTGACCGCTGTCCATATTGGATCTACACTCAAATATGCTTGAATTTGGTAATTGGTGAGTGGTTTATACCTTCTAACTATCATACACGTGTTTATATGGTAGAATTGCATAATTTAACATGATTTTTGAATATAAAACCTATTCTAATTTTAATTACATGTTAATCAATGCATATGTGTTGAATTTTATTAGAAATTACCCTTATTCATGTTTATATATTCATGTAAATTGTATATCTAGATAAGAATTGGCTTGTTTATCATATTTTTATGTTTTTATTGCTTGAATAAATATATGTGCAAGTTGATCTATGTTTGCATATTATGATTTGATGTGGTTTGTTAGTGTTTTAGATGTTTAGAAAGATAGGTTGGAAAATTTGGAAGATTGGAGGCAAAGATGGTCGGAATTGTATGAAACTTAGCAGGGAGGCTCTGGAGTATGGGAAGAGCTTGGGGATCAAGTCACGAGTCCAATTCTCTAAGTTCATAACTCGGCACTGACATGAAGAGGTCAGTGCTGACTTATTTCTATATGTTAGATAGTCGGTGGTTGGCATGGGATGATACAGTATGGCAAGTAGAGGTGACCCAAGGCAAGAGGTAGATGACTGGCTAGGGGTTGGAGGCTATGCTGACTTGTTTCTCGAATGTGAAGAGGAATGATTTAGAATGAGGACTGAGTTGTTTTGGATGGATAGGTCAGGCCAAAGCATTTAGGAATGGAGTACTGGAAGCAAGAAAGGAGTGGAAAGAAACTTGGCCAATAATTGGCCAAGGGGAGAGGTCGGTGCTAACTTGTTCATGTCAAAACGATGATGTTTTGGTAGGTCCAGTGATGGTGAAACTTCTAGGGGATAAAGTAGAGGTCTTGTAGATAGTGTTGGAGTATTGGCTCGCTTGCATCAAGGTTGGATAGCGATGTAACAGCATGTTGAAAGCTATGTATCTTCGGTTTATGACTCGTGGTGGGAGTGAGTACCGAAGATAGTACATCGATAAAGGGGAGAGCTGTAAGTGCTGGGTTCCTAGATGATGGAAACTAGACTGAGCAATGGAAGGGCTTGAGATCTGAATGGATCAAAGGAGGGCATAAATGTTTGTGTTAAGGAATAGTCAATACTCGAAGTGTCTTCTGTTATGCTCGAAGCTGGGGTATTGTAAGCAGGGTCCTCCATGGATCATGCAGGGATCCATATTCCTTGGACTAGTGACTTTGAGTTTAGTGTCTAGCTTTGATCTATGAGACGAGCTTTGGGCCGCATGGTACGAGAGTACAACAAAAACCAGGATTTCCATTCGTCCCTGTCATTAAGGAGGCTATACGAGTTATCATATATTCAAGGCACGGGGATGAGTGATAGTGGGTATTGCTTGACGGATGTTATGGTTGCTTTCTTTATAGAGCTAACACTTGAGGACATCATTAAGAGTAGGTACTAGAGATCGGGATATCTAGACATCCACCATTTTATATTATATATGAAGAAATTGCACCAGCCCGTAGTGGAAAAAATGGATGAATGTTAATTTTATTTAGCCATTTTGGATGGGCCTATGAAGTATAACTTCATTTAGAACTTTTATAAATTTAGCTTAAATCAAATCTTGTATTTTATTCAAATTAGTTGAAGGGAAGTTTAAAGCAAATGTAATTTTAAATATACAGTGTATCAAATACACCTAATATTTATTTATAAGAGTTAATTTAGGGAAGAAAACCTTTTGTTTCTTTCCCTAAAACAAGTAATAAATTGAGAGCATAAATAAAATTAAATGGAGAGAGAAACCTTTCATTTTCTCTATTTAATTAAATTCAATGATTCTCTAAATGTTATTAATTAGCAATTTATTCTCGGCATGAACAGTGACAAAGTCCAAATGTATTCTAAGTGCAACATATCATATTGTTAATATAGATTTATTTAAATTGTAATTTGAGATTTATTTAATTTTGATTTCACTTATATAAATATACACATACATACATACATACATACATACATATATACATACATATATATATATATATATCATATACATATATACATATATGTGTATGCAAGTGTAACATAGTAATCTGTTTAGGGTATAACATTCTTGTATATAGATGCTGGGATTTATATCGCAACAGAAACATTAACTCATTTTGTATGTATTGTATGTTGTCAAATATATGCATGAATATATAGCTCTAAATTTAAAATGATTATATATATATATATTTGTATGTATGTATAAAATATATTTTATCACTAGAATATTGCAGAAAATATTTATTTATATAAATATATGTTGTACCATAAATAACAATAAACATATATGTGTGTGTGTATTAAAATAATTCTTTTTTAACCTACAAACTAGAAACATATCAGATCTGAATTTACAATTATTTTAATATTTAATATATATATATATATATATATATATATATATATATATAGGTACACACACATATATAATTAAACAATATCAACCATAGTAAATTAATTTAAAATAATTATATGATGAAAATTCAAGTTTTATAATTTTAGATAATATGGAAACAAATTTTAGGGCTTCAAATTTTTTTGGTATTTTCTTAACTAAAATAATATTTTTAATTAAGTAACATATAATAAGCTGAAATAAAATCAATTTTTAAAAACATAAAATTAACTTGAAAAATATGAATTTTTTTTCTAAGGCACCTGACTTGATGAAGTAATATTTAAAAATATAAAATTTAATTTTTGAAACAAAAATTATTTTACATGAATTTATTGATTCGGATAACCATTAAATATTAATAATAATATATAAATAAATGATTCGGCACTCAAAATTAATGGTAAATATAAACAAGTGTTAAGAAAATTTTAGATCAATTTATACAATAAAATGAAAACATAAGTTTTAATTCAAATTGTATGTGAATATTTAAATCATAAATTTATATATATATATATAAAAACATATAATTTTAAATTAAAATTTATTTTGATGTTTAATATCGGGTTACAAACATAAAACATGAATTAGATCTACAAACTTTATAAACATATCCAATTCCATTATAGTAACAACAATACATACAAAAATCTCATCTAACTATTGAAATAACAATAATCTAATTATATACATAAGATTTAATGATTAACAAATCTTAAAAGCATAATAATATGATTAACATATAGAAAAACATTACCCAAAATAGATGCCCTAAAGTCCACTTTGAAATAATGAAAAATCTTTTTCTAAAATTCTTTGATTTTTGAGATTGCTAGTCTAGAATTAATGACCGTCCACTATCAAATAGTTTTAGTTTTAACTTGAATTGGATTCAAGATTTTGGGATGTTTTTAGATAGTTTTTGCCTCTAAAAGGAATAAGAAAAAAACGAAGAAAGCGGCGGCTTAAAAAATGAAATTAGCATATGATTAGGGTTTCAAGATTAGTATTATATGGGTAGGATAAGAGAGCAAATAATAATCTCAACCACACATCTTCAAACCCTAGTAGCACACATAGTAGCCGCCCCATCTCCTTGCTGGACCAGCAGCATATCACTCTAAAATGCAAGGGTTAGTGAGGCCATTTTACCCAAATTAAATATACACAATTATATTAACTTAATCTGTTATCGATATCTCATATCGATCAATATTAATTAACTTTTACAAGTACATGCAAAAAAATTATTTCTTAAATCATATCCAAATCTTATAATTAGTATTTTATAAATATTAATTAATTTATAACAACTATAGACTAATTAAATTTTTTGGTCTAGAAAGAATTCATCATTTCGGTTGTGACTCTTGGGTGTAAATTCAATTAGCAATTAACATCAAACTATTTGAATGTTAACGTTTACACTTCACTTAGAAAGTGGTGTGACCTTATAGCCAAATTTATTGCCTACCCAGCTTCGGTAAAACTAATTTCACTTTATTAAGAATTACCTAGTTGTGACAACTATTTACACTAATTTTCTTCGTCAAAACTATATCACTTTGGACTTATTGAATTTGGTAATGGTCAAAATTCCAACATCGTCAACATTCAACTCAAACATAAAGTCCTTGGCTCAATAATAACAATTATTATTAACCGAACTACTTTGGCTAGATATTTTGACTTTGGGTTGTCCGTGATACTAACCCAATATGACCGATGAGAAGAATCCGCTCTTGAATAGTGCTTCACTTCTAATATTTCAATCGACCCAACTATAGTCGTTCGATGGACGCTGTGCCATAATTTGACTATAATCAACGTAGAGCTATCATATTGAAGATTCAAGGTATTCTCAAGTCGAAAGAACTGTGTAAATTACTCATATCGATATTTTCTATTTGACCTTGGTTATAATAACCAATATAAAACTATCGAATGAGCTGTTCCATAGTTATCCAATCACTATTAGTACATAACCCCTAGATGACATCAGTAGTCATAAGTAATAAACTTCCTAACATTTGGATAGCCTTACATACTCTTGTTTCAACGGGTACATCGATACCCAGTCTAGATGGATCCCGACTAGGAACATTTAAAATGTTATATTTAATTTTAGTATGATAAATTACTCATGATTACAACACTTTGTGTCTACTATCACAAAACATACCATTTGTGGATTTCTATTAAATATACTTTTAATTAATTAATTAATTGATTAGTACAACCGTATTATATCAAGTATATAATAGAACGAAAACACCTTTATTTCGAACAAGATTGGTCAACAAGTTAGATATATGCAACAAATTACATAATTGTCCCTAGGGCATGCCCTTAACTCTATCAATCTCCCACTTGCACTTAGGGTCAATTATGGAATCTTATTCCAACTTCTCCAATTAGTTTTCTTAAAACTAATTGGATCAGTCCCTCTTTGAACGGGTATGCTATTATGTTTCAATTATCTACTCTAGCAATCAACTTTCTCTAATGGTGACAAACTATTTTATCACGTGGAACAATTCAAAGTATAGCTCTCGACTTCTAGTGAACTCTAAATTCTGTTATGAACTATATCGTAACATTGTTGTCATATAACAATGTTATGAGATTCTCAACATTTGAAATCAGCTCAGCTATAAATTTGTGCACTTATATGTTTATATCCATTGCTTTTATTGTGGCGCTATTCTAGGAAACGTACTTAGCCTTTTTCATTGAATCAGCCACGATCTTTTATTTAGAACATTTCCAACTTAAAGATTCTTAACTTGAATTTATTGTTGACATATTTTACTCAATATCAGTTATGAAATTTGGGCCCGAGCACTCCTTCATAATGTGTTTTTGTTTCTATACGCAATTCTCCAGTATTTCATAAATACACGTGAACCTTTCAAACAACAATTTAGGATATCATTTCGGATTTGATATTTTCTTAATGTATCAAATACATAAACAAATCACATATCATAGACAACATAACATGTATGATAATTGTTATTGCCAATGTATAAGGAACTCATCTCACATGTTTCATATTAAACAATTTAATAAGGTGTCTTTGCATATTGGTTTGGCACATTCTCAATATCTTTTACATATATAGAAAGCATCATTTACAATCCAAAATTGAGCATTAAAACAATTAAGTTTTATTTAAATACAAGTTCAAAGTTAAAATCAACAACATGTAGTTTACTTATAGTTTAGAAATATCAATATACCTTTTAATGTTCTTTGTTATGAACACATGCTTCCTCTGCTTTTTGATTGATAATTAAACAATTTGATATTTCTATCAAAATATTTGTTCAATTTTGATGCTTATAAAATGGCACTTTCTATCATTTCTTGGATCATATCCAAAGACTCACAAACTCAATATCGCTCCCACTGACTTCGAGACACTTTTGGTTATTAGTAAACAGTTTACTCTAAATGATTATTTAGGATTTTTGGTTTCAATACATATGTACCAAACATAAAGTCATACTAAGTGGAAATTTTGTGAGTAACTCCAAACTAACTTGAGCACGTTGAATGTTGAATCTATTAGGCTAATTTCAACAATTGAAATTACGATATTATTCTAATCGACATTGCTCATTTAATTTCAACTGCATTAGTTTTGCTCATAAAGACACAATAACGGCTGATGGATCAGATCCCTTCGTGTACGACTACCAAAATCATATTTTGAAGCGTACGGAATTTTTTGGGGTTTGCGCATCATACCATTGCATAGAGTCAACACTCTTAATGGTTTAATTAAACAATCGAGGATTATATATATTTTCGATGTGTTCATTTAAGTTAGTTAATTTCATTTCATCTCATCTAATCAGTTCTATCTATGGATCATATGCAATTCCATTTTGCTACCAATAATTTTTCAAAGAAATTCCTTCACAATTATGTTGGTATATTTGGAAAAAACAATTGTTTCTCAATGGGGCAGAATAGGTATTCATAAATTTTTTATGAATTTCTTATTTTTTAAAATTGATTTACTTTGAGTTTACGAAACTTATGTTCAAAACATAAATATGTCATCTAATGATAGTATTTTACAAAATCCTTTTCGGTGGTTTCATACAAGATCTCTTATGAACAATTATTACATGCAATCTTTCAACTCGCACAACCTATTAACTCCTTCGCCTAGGATATGTTAGAGTTTCTTATAACCCTTATCCTATGTGATTTTGTAAACTATTGGTTAGAAGAAATAATATTAACCTCGTGCTCTACTCTGTACTGACCCTAATTTTAGTTAACATTATTTATAACGTTTAATTAAGTAAATTAAATAAAATAATGTAGAAGGTTAAGGGATTGAGATTTGTGAATTAGGGAGGAGCCGTGTCTTAATGAATGTGTTAACAAAAGGGAAACTAAACGTAATTAAAAAGGAGGAATATAATGAGGGTAAAATGGTAACAGCCTTTATTCCTATACCCTAAACCCTTCCATTCTCTCCTCTTTCTAATTCATTCTATGTTCACAAACTAAACAAAAACAATGCTAAGCTTAGGCTGGACACCATTAAGAAGAATTAATAGGAAGATAAGCTAGGAGTCAAGTACAAAGCATGAAGAAATCAATCAAAGGGAAAATGTCAACCTTCTTAACGCAAAGCCGAAGTGAATAATATCTCTAATGTTTTGACAATGAGTTTGGTTTTAAAGGATAAATTCGTTTATTTGCAAGTTATATGCCATGTTATATTGATTAAATGATTATATGTTTAAGTTGATGATTTATAGAGATTTAATAAGAAATTTATGATTTTATTAAATTAAAAAACCTATCATATGACATTCAAATGAGTTGCCTTTTTGATATATGGTCAAAAATATTAGTTTAGAAGTGAGTTTCAAATTTCATAATTTCTAAGTAATTATGGATTTATTACAAATTTTCTATGAGAGAAAATAGTTAATTTCTGGTTTTAATTATCTTAGGTAATTAAATAAGGTTTTCGAGTCTAAAATTTATATATGTTAGAAAACATATTTAATGTAAATTATTGTGATTTTCGAGAATTTTTCCTAAGTGTTTAACTATGGTTAATAATTTATTTATGTTAGAAGACATTAATGTTTTAAACGTTTTATTAAGGATAAGGACTTATTTACCTAATTAAAATGGATTAAAATGTAAAATTGTTTAATATTCAAATTTCTGACTTGCGGTAGTAAATTTCATAAAGAAATTGGTAAAGCAATTATCAACCAATCATATATTGACAAATAGTGAAAGTTAGGTGAAAATGTGTTACTCTATAAAGCACAAAATCGATTTTGCAATAATTTACCTTTTCGCTACTTCCACATGCTGGCTATTGTCACCATACTCCCATCTATAGACCTTCCGCATCCATTTGAAACCAACACACATGGTATCAATTCATTGGTATGTAGTATGTTGGAGATAAGTAGAAAGTAAGATGGTGTTGAAGAGATGCATTCAAAAGGGGTGAAAGAGATGAAGTCGTCATTCAATGCTTTTGAACCTTTAGTCCTGCCTTTGTTTAAAAGAGTGTCTCGAAAGGGTTGTCACTTTGAAACCCTTCGATACCCTAGCTGCTACACCAATGCTATTAGATCAATGAGTGTGGAAGGTGGTTTCGAGCCAATACCCCTTCGCAACCATTGAGCTGCTTCCCTTTTCACCCATCCATGCGAAAGGGAAGGTGCCGCACCTATATCTTCCAACATAGTTAAGACCGCTTTGCTTAAGATATAAATATACATGCAGAAGAATGTTGCCATCGCCCTAGATCTTTCAAAAGGATAGCTTTAAAATGTGTCCACTTTTTACCTTGTAGTTCGGTTTGTTTTTAAACTATGTTTCGAAAGAAGTACTTTTAATTGGTTTCGAAGCTATGCTTCCATAAATTTTTATTTGAACCCATTGCTTTTGAAAGATATGTTTTTAAGTGTTTCGAAAGGAATGTTTCCAAGTGTTTCGAAAGATATGTTTAATGGTTTTGAAAGAAGATGTCTAAGATTTTAAGTAATGATTTCAAAAGGTCTATTTCCAATGCATTCAAAAGGAAGGTTTTGGCCTTTCATCCTAATGTTTTCAAGGTTAAAGTAGTAAACTTGCTTCGAAGGAATAGATAACCCTGTTGATTTTAGGTTTTCATCAATATTGATTTATATAAAACATATATCATGGCATAGCTATTTTGAGTAAAGAAAAGAGTATATTTTCTTGTTTAAGTATGATTTAAAAGTATTAAATCAATTTGAAAGAAAAATTTTCAAGAAAAATTGAATTGGATGGTTAGCCTTGAGTATATGACTCAGATATCATAAAACTAAATGGGACTGGTGTGGGTCACGCCTATACTTTAGCTAGTAGCCCCTAGCTTATATAAGTCCAAAATTCCAATGTGTAGGGCTTTGACACAGGTAACACTAAAATGATGTTACACACATAAAGGAATACACAGAGTAGAGATAGATCATTTTTGAGTTGCAAAACCATTAGAATCAGTTGACCCTAGGAGAATAAGTTAAGGCCATACCGTCTAGTATTGTGTCTAACAGAAGTTAGAATATTTATTATGTCTGGTAGGCCCAAGTTAACCATTGGTTAATAGTTAGCCGGATAAAACTATAATGTTCGCATGGATAGTCCATTGATTACCTGAGTTATATGCATAAGTGTAATTGCTATTGTTGTTATAATTAGTTTGATTCCAGGATTTTAATTTGCAAAAGATATGCTTTAAAAAAAAGATACTAGTGAGGGGAAACCCGTTTCGCTAAACGATGCGGTCTCACTTAATATCAGTAAACCAGGATGTAATAGAATTATTCACACCAGACTTTATGTTTGACTCAAATTTTATGTTTTCCCCTTAAACGCTCGGGTGCTCAAAATTTAATTTGAGTAGATTGAGGGTTAAGGACTTTTCAGGTTTAGCAGGTTGGACGAATAAGCTTTCGAAGATGCATATGAGGAAAAGCTAGCTATGTTGGAATTATTTAGTAGTATTTCCACTATGATGTATTTATGACAGAAATATCTATATATCTAGTACTCTGATCATCTAAAGGGACATCCTCATATGTCGCTCTTAGCCTATTTTGTAATAATTATATTTGATAAACACCTGAATCATTTTGGGATTATGTAATGGAATATGAAATATTGATTGAAGTGTAATTAGAAAAGCTATTTTGAATTTTGTGTTAATTTTATTTTATATTAACATGCTTCTGATATTATGGATACCATTATCATTACCATATTTGTCACCAGAAGTTAATACTATAGATGACTGCAGCATCTGTAGTGGTTAGCTTCGGGCCTCAAAATAGGGGATGTAACATACTCTTAAGTATGTGACCTTATAAAAAGAAACTAACTCAACTTTACTCACAATTAATCGTACATTATCCCACAAAGTTCGATTATCTTTATCGATGCATCATTATGTATCACATGGAGAAGTGACTTTTGAGATTGAATATATATTCATTTTAAGGTACGTTCGAAACCTTTTCCAATATACTAACTCATTAGATCAAATTAAATCATTTCTATCGCATTTTATTTTATTTACTTCCATTTTATACTCAATGAGTTTACCATAGACATATTACATGTATATCAAATAGACATGTCCATGTCGATGATAACTCATCGATGAATATGGTGAAGTATGTGGAACCATTTTGGTATTAATAGACTTGTGATTGCATGCACCAATATATGTCAATCTGAAGAGTTCATTAACTCTAATGATACTCGCATTAAATGGGTACATAGCCCTTAATTATTTGAGATATAATAAACTAGTATCATATTATTCATAGTCATATAACAATACTATTTCTCAAAACTACGGCATAGCCTGTAATTCCAAAATAATTGTACAGAATATTAGATACTTACGTATTTACTAATGCTTCTCTTTTGCTATGATAACGAATATCACACCATACTTTTATTCCATAATAAATATTCTTAATATTCATATTGAAATATAGCTATGTCTATTTTATAGTCGATACTGAAAAATAGTCATTACAAATAACGTATGGTATGTATTACTACAACAATTTTTATACTTTGATGCAATTAACAAGTGTTAATAGCACTCTTCCACTATTTCTTCCATTACTATAAAACATACTTAATTTGGATGTCCATCATTCACTTAATATAGAATATTTATTTCAAATAATGTAACTATTTTACAATGGAGAGTTCTTTGATCAACTATCCAGAACCTACAGAAACAAATCTCAGAGAAAATAATTTTCTACAATAAAATACATTTTGAAATAGAAATCATATTTCTTATTTGAATGTTAAGTATATTTTATTATTATTACAATTCTCGTCTCCGATGTTTCTTTATGAAGTAGAAACGACCATTTCGTCCCAACTATACCTTAAATCATATCTACTCTTGTACATCATTATCCTTTCTAAATAGTCAAACCATTTATAAGAGAACCCATATTACAATATCATAATGAACTCTTTACTAAAGTACATTCGATTATCCTTAACTTTTAAAGACATCGGATATGTTGTGCTTTGCGTAAACTGATCGAGCTGACATTACAATGATCAAATACATAAATTAATATTGTAGTTTTGATCTAGTGTTATATTTAACATGATACGATCCTTTTGTAATTAATCGAATTGAATACTCGATCTCGTAGTGATGTTTATTTGATTTTTTGAATGAACTAATTTTGTCGAAATATTGTACATTACAAACTTTGACCGCTCACCATATAACATTTACATGTGATTGTATATAGATTAAATATACGTAGTCTTCTATTGCTTTTAGAGTTCAAAACTCATAAAATGCAATGCATGGTCTCAACAAATAAACACGTATGCGACCAAATTACGAAATTATTAAGTAAAAGCACTTGCATGGGTATAGAAAAGTTCATATGCAATAATCATTTATTAATAAGCATATTTCATATTTCTACTTGTCAATTTTCAATTTAGATCATTTTTGTATCTTAATTGATAATCGTTTTATCAATCATTTTAAATTCATAAATTCATCAATGTAGATTACTATAACATTATGGCAAATGTTCTTACAATATTTGAAAGTTAAATGTTATCATTTCAATTTTCTAACAAGGCTCCCACTAGTCCTTTATGTTTCACCAAACCCTAAGTCAAAACATAGAAGTCTTTTGACTTCACTAGTAGGTGTCAGGACTCGTCCGTCTTGGAATTCTGACCTTAAGTCGACTCAGCAAGTCATAGCTCCACAGGCGATGGATAACTCTTTATCGGTTGTATCATATACAACTCCTAACCCTTTGGTATTTTGTCTTAATTCTGTTTCGAACATGAGTCTGCTCAACAAATCGAAACGGAATTACTCACTTGTACCTATCATATCACGATGGCCTAGTATAGTATATGTATCTTGAGTCTGCTCAACAAATACATATAGTTATCTTACCTCGTTTATTCAATATATTAATAATGCTACACGTAACATCCCTAGCTGGAGTCTGCTCAACAACTAAGGCATATACAAGTAATATACATATATATATTATATAGGTGTGTATGTATGTATATGGTAGACGAAAACATTATATTGAAGGTTCATAATCTTCAATGTGTTATACTGAGTGATATTAGCTTATGAAATAATGTAATTCGTGTTAATTGCCCTTGTGATTCAAGTGTCGGACCATTGGGAATCACAGTATATGTACGATTACGTATATATTTATTTCTTAGGTCCATTATGGGTTTCTTTAATGTCCCACCTTTAGTTTATGAATTAAATCATATTTAATTAATTTTAATTAATTAACATTTTAACTAATTTTTGTATTGACATAAAATTTATTTTTGTATGCACTATAACCTTTATAGTATAACACTTATATTATATACATGTGTATATTGTTTACTTAATTAACCTTTTAATTAATTTACTTAATAAAACTATTTTAATTAAATTATAGTAATTTCAAACTTCAATTCATAAACATACATGTACACTTATGTTATTTAAACATTAAAACAACATAACATATATCTGTTTATATAATACACGGACTTGATTATTAGTTAACCTAATTAATAATTTCAAAATTTGAAATTAATTTGAATTGTTTTTCAACCATTTTGAAAAATTATGTTATACTATAGCCTTTACAATAAACATATTTTATTTTAAATTTAACTATCAAATTTAAAATCTTTATCTTTTATTTTCAAATTAATTTTGAAAATTAGCCCAAGGCCCAACGAGGCCTATACAAGTTGGGCCTTTTATATTAGGGGCAACCTTTAGGCTCACAACACCTTTCATGCCAGGCTGGTAACCAGGTAAGACATGGTACTTGGTTACCCAATTCCAGTCCTAGGCATTACCTTACTAGACACCATACTAAGTGGGCAAGCTTTTTTTTTTGAATAGCAAGCAGGGTTGAATGGACCCTTACCATCTTTATTAAACACAAACAACGCAAACAAAAAAGAGAGCAATAACAAACTAGAGCTCACAAAAGAGAAAACAGGGAACTAAGAAGAAGAGAAAGAGGACTGAAAAACAACTTAACAAAACTAACACTAGAAGCCAAAACAAAACCCTAACCTAGAGAGCCATACACTATATGATGAGAAGACTTTTCCTTCACCCTAGAAATTATAATGTTTATCAAGGCACTTTCAAGCTTCATATTATTGTCAAAGACACGTGAATTTCTCTCATCCCATATCGCATGCACATACACTTTCAGAATCAGTAAAAGCCTATATGAAGTATCATTCTTCCATCTTGTTTTTCTGAAAACTCTGTTCCATTCAGCATCACCATATAGAATAGGCTCAGAAAAACCACCACTGTAGAGACAAGCTTTCCAAATTCTATTCGTAACCAAGCATTCAAAGAAGAGGTGAGACCCATCTTCAATATAGTTATTGCAGAAAACACACATCAAGTCAACAATATAGCCTCTCCTACATAATTTATTCTTGGTCATAAGTGCATTTCTTAGGACTTTCCAAAGAAGGAAGTTCAATTTTTGTGATGTTATTGGGTTCCAGACTCTTGCATGCCATCTAAATATATGGCTACCATCATGTATCATCAAAGCTTTATAAACTCTAGCAATGGAATGCTGACCATGATTAGTTGCCCAGACATACCCATCATCACCAATGGGGAGCTTCATGCATTGCACTTCATCCCACAGCCTCATGATGGTAGGGTTAGAGGAGTAAGGCAGAGTTATATCACCATTATAATAATAATCAATAGCCCTAGCATTCATGGGGATGCCAGTTTGATTCCTTTGATCATAGGAGAGCAGATCATACAAAATAATTCCTCTTCCTACCCATGGTTCAAACTAGAATTTTGCAGTACTGTCGGGGCCAAGCACAAGCTGAATATGAGGTAGTAAAATGCCCCTGAGCTTAAGAATTAATCTCCACACCCAACCACACAGAGGAGAGGGTTCCATTTTCCAGAAGTTTTTATTGCCCAGATGATGCTGCCTTGCCCACTTAACCCACAAATTTGGTTTTTCATTTATCAAATTGTCAAAATGCTTAGAAAAAGCAGCTTGATTCCAAGTTCTTATACATTTTATTCCCAATCCACCATATTTTTGCGATTTCTCCAATTTAGCAAAGGCAATTGGAATTAGCCTTTTAGAATACATACTCCCAGTCCATAAGAAATGATTCATAGCTTTCCTAATGTTAGTAAGAAGAGCAGAAGGTAATATGAAGCATCTGCACCAATATACAGTCATAGCTTGAATAATTGATTTGATGATGGTGGTTCTGCCTTCCTGGGATAATTTATTGCTAGCCCATCTATATATTGCTTCAGTGATTCTTTCAAACAGTGGCAGACAAGCAGTTGCTCCAATTCTTCTAGAGCACAAAGGGATACCAGGGTGCACTGTACCATCATGTAGATTAGGCAGTTGACTTTCATGGTGGATGTGCTGGTTATCACTGTCATTGAGACCTGTCACCAAAAGGAAAGACTTGCATCTGTTGACTTGCAGGCCAATGCACTTCTCAAAAGTGTGCAGGATGCTTTTGACACAATCCATAGTAGACACAGTAGGCTTGACAAAAAGTAAAACATCATCAGCAAAAAGAAGAGAGGTAATAAGGGGATTCCTACATATGGGATGTAACTCATAGTTGCTGTTAACAACCTGCTTATTGACAATCTGAGTAAAAAATTCCATCACTATTATGAACAAATATGAAGACATCAGGTCTCCTTGCCTTATTCCTCTCTGGCTTCTAAAATAACCAACAGAACCACCATTGTAACATAAAGAGTAGGAAACAGTGGATGTAAAAGTATATATCCAGCTAACAAAGTGACCAGGAAACCCCATTAATCCCATAATTCCAGTCAGAGCTCCCAACTAACAGTATCATATGCTCTTTTTATGTCAAGCTTCATCTTGCTCTAGGGGAGACATGAGCTCTACCATAACCATTAAGAAGCTCATGAGTAACCAGCACATTATCAAGGATACTTCTATTGTTCAAAAAAGCAGCTTGGTTGTCAAAAATAACTGTGGGAAGCACATGTCTGAGCCTAGCAGCAATAACTTTTGAAATGCATTTGTATATTATGTTGCAGCAAGCAATAGGACGATATGCATGCAGAGTAGTAGCATGCTTACCTTTTGGCACCAAACATAAGTTGGTAGCATTTATGGAAGTAGGTAATTTATTGTGCCCAAAAAAATTATGCATGGCATTCTTGAGGTCAGTTGCAATGACATCCTAACAATGAGTAAAGAATACAGCATTAAAGCCATCAGGTCCACCACAGGAATCCCTCTTCATACCAAACATAGCATTATAAATTTCTTCATCAGAAACTCTAGATGACAAAAGTTGGATATCAGCTTCATTCAGCATAGGCAAAGGAGTTGACATGATCTTATGGGAGTTAGGGTTCCATGAATCATTAGGGGAGTAAAGATTGGTATCAGTTTAATGAAAGCTTTGTCAATTTCTTCTGGCTTGTTTAAAATCCTTCCTTCATCATCAAGTATCTGGTGAATGTTTCTTTTAGCATTTTTAACATTAAGAGTACTATGATACAGTTTAGAATTTCTATCACCATACAAATCCCACTCTTTCCTCAATTTTTGTTTCTTCATACTTAACTCAGAGGCCATAGCTTCAGAAAGTTGTTGTGTTAGCTTATGTTCTTGCTCAGAAAGGCTGATATTTCCAGGGTCATCAAGCATTCTTAATTGTATTGCAGATAGTTGATTCTGCAGATCATTTGAGTTCTTGTCACCATCACCATACTTGCTCTTAGCCCATATCTTTAATGCCTCCTTAGTTGCTTTCAATTTTTGCTGCAAAATAGACATTTTATTACCAAATTTAGGTTGTTTCCAAACATTAACAACTAAAGGCATAAATTCTGGATCATTGATCCATGAGTTAAAAAATTTAAAACTTGAGTTCCTTTTAATGGCTATGCATTCAGTGGCTATAAAGACAGGAGAATGGTCAGAGAGTAGAGGAGGGAGGATATGGTTCAGAGCATTGGGGAATTGAGTAAGAGCTTTGATGTTGAGAAAGGTTAAGTCAAGTCTACTCATGGTTCTCACTCCAGATCTACTCTTATTGTTCCATGTGTATTTTGGACCAACAAAGGCAGCTTCATGTAAATTGGAGGCAGAGATAGCTTGGTTGAGAGGAATGATGTTAGAAATTGTAAGGGGAGAGCCACCACAACGATCATCAGCAGATGACATATAATTAAAATCACCTAACACAAACCACGGGTGTGTTTCCTGCCTGAAATGAGGTAAATAGTTCAGCATTTCTTGCCTAGCTGCAACATGGTTATCCCCATAAATAAAGGTTAGATAAAAGGTGGTAGTGGTAGGGATGTGCATGGCATGGAAATGGATAAATTGTTTATGGGATAATATTGGAGTGAGGGTGTAGATGGTAGGATCAGAAATGACCATTATTCTTCCATATGGTGCCTCAACCAAACTATGATGAACACACCATAATGGATTAATTAGTTTAACTGCTTTGAGGGTAAGGTCATGGTTAAGTTTGGTTTCCAGAATGCCAAAAATGCCCAGTTTAATATTAGTTAACCCTAGTATGACTAATTTAGACCATATAGGCTATTGGGTTCTGATACCGTTGAAAGAACTGGGTCAGCCCGCAGCGGAACAAATGGATGAATTTTTAAATTTTATTACAAATTTGGATCTTTAACGGGCCTATGAAGTCTAAATTCATTTAGAACTTTTCTAAATTTAGTTTAATAATATCATATGTTTTATTTAAATTAGTTAAAGGGAAGTTTAAAACAAACATAATTTTAAATGTACAGTGTACCAAATACACCTAAATTTACCTATAAGAGTCAATTTAGGGAAGGAAACCACTCGTTTCTTTCCCTTAAACACGTAATTAACTGAGAGCATAAATAACATTAAAGGGAGAGAGAAACTTTTCATTTTCTCTCTTTAATTGAATTGATCGATTCATTAATGTTATTAATTAGCAATATATTCATTGCATGAAATGTGATAAAGTCTAAATATATTCTAAATGCAGCATATCATATTGTGAAAAAAGATTTATTTAATTAAAATTTGATATTTATTTAATTTTGATTTTACTTATATAAATATATGCATACATACATACATACATACATACATACATACATACATACATACATACATACATACATATATATATATATATATGTATATATATGCATGTATGTATATATATATGTGTGTGTGTGTGTGCGCGCAAGTGTAATATAGCAATCCGTGCTAGGTATAATATGTCTTTATATAGATGTTGGGATTTGCATTGCAAAAGGACACATTAGTCGTTTTGAATGTATTGCATGTTGTCAGATATGTGAACTAACATATAGTTATAAATTTCAGATGATAATACATACATACATACATAGATATATATATATGCATTAAATATATTAAATCACTACAATACTTCATAAAATATTTGTTTACTTATATAAATATATATCGCCCCATAAATTACAATAAAAATATAAGTATACAGATATATATATATATATATATATATATATAGTAAAATAATTAATTTTTTAACTTACAAATTAGAAACATATCAGATATGAATTTATAATTATTTTAATATATATATATATGTTAAATTAAATAGTATCGGCCATAATAAATTAATATAAAATAAATATATGATGAAAATTCAAGTTTTATAGTTTTTAGAAAATCTGAGAATATATTTTAGGGATTAGGTATTTTTTGGAATTATCTCAATTAAAAAAATATTTTTAATTAAATTATAGATGGTAGGCCGAAACTAATTAATTTTTAAAAACACAAAATTAAGTTGAAAAAACCTGAAGTTTTTTTCTAAGGTGCCTGACTTAATGAAATAATTTTAAAAATATATAATTTAATTTTATAAAAAATTAGTTTACCTGAATTTATTTATTTAAATAACCATTAAATATTAATAATAATATATAAATAAATGATAAAAAAAAATTCCAGCACTTATAATTCATAATAAACATAAACAAGTGCTAAGAAAATTTCATATCAATATTATAATATAAAATGAAAACATGTGTTTAAATTAAAATTGTATGTGAATATTTAAATCATAAATTAATATATATATATATATATAGGTGTGTGTATATATAAACATATATAATTTTAGACTAAAATTTATTTTAATGTTTAATATCAGGTTATAAAAAAACATGAATAAGATCTACAAACTTTAAACACATATCTAATCTCCATCGCGACAACAACAATGCATACAAAAATCTCACCTAACTAAAGAAATAAAAATAATCTAATTACATATGTAAGATTAAATGATTAACAAATCTTACAACCATAATAATATGATTAACATATAGAAAAACATTAGCTGAAATAGATGCCATAAAGTCCACTTTAAAATAATGAAATATTTTTCTCTAAAATTCTTTAATTCGTGAGATTAATAATCTAGAATCAACGACCGTTCACTATCAAATAGTTTTTGTTTTAATTTGGATTGGATTTGAGATTTTGGGATGTTTTTAGAAAATAATTAGTACCGTTAATGTAACGACTCGGATTTTGCCCGCTCAAAAATCGACATCCATACTTCAAATCGTACTCGAATGTCATAGATTCGACCGTTCAAATCCGATTCGCCGGAGCTTATAACAATCATTAAGTAAACAACACAGCGGAATAAAAGAATAATATACTGATATACAATATCTGATACAACAGAACGATACAATGAATATCAATATACATCAGAGATATGATACAATAAAATAGCAGCGGTAAAAAAATAGATAACATCTAGCAGCGGAACAATATAACTCTAAGATAGTCTTCAAAAGAGAACTCCAGAAACTGCAACTCCATTTCCAAGAATCAATCCAGCAAAAGCTCGAACTCCCCATAACGATGCACAAAGATAAGCAAGACTGGTGCGAACCAAAGACTGAACTAACTCCAGATAATCTACTATATCTGACTATCTGAAAAACCCAACTCTAGACTGCTCGTGTAGAAATATAATGAGCACCCAGAGTTTAAGAAAGAAAACAATAAACTCCGGATCAGTCGTGGGACTGGTGTGAGCAACAAAAACAGTTTATCTTTAAAAACATTCAATAAAAGATTTTCAAAGTCAATTCGCAATGCTTTTAAAAATGAGACTACCATAAGGCCTCCCGCACACACACACAATGCAAACGCAGAATCGGAGGAGATTTCTCCTTATGATAGTCAAAGATGCTTCATACGCATTTAAAATAGCATTTGATATTATTACTAGTGCATAGTGTAGGAAAAATTCATTTCGAAAGTAGAATATAAATCTTAGCCAACATACGACCATTATCGTATGCCTACTATAGCTACCATCCAAACAGTGTTGCGACACCATAAGTGAATGATAGGTCCTATAACTAAAATCGTACAAGTCTCGTATTGTTTCTTTGGATTTCCAACGAATGATCAGGCCAAGGAACTTCCCATTGCCACATGAGAATGCCTCTGGATGGACATCCCCGAGAACCAAACCGGATCTCTACCAACACAAGGCCGGGTTACTCCTAACTGAGTAACAACTGACCGAATATGCCATCCCCCGGTCCTTTGGGACCTTTATCCGAGAGCTCTCTAATCAATTCACACAATCATAACAAAGTGTTTTCAACATGAGTAAGTATCTGGGCTCCATACCATGATACCACCCTTTTCCAGAAGGAAATGCACACATCCTAAAGGGCGCTACCCCTCATAACCTTGCTGCTTCTTTCCTGTTTTGACCATTCACGGGGTGTGAGGCTCGACGAAGTCACGTCCACAAAAACATACTTTATACAAAAGCCATGCTTTGGGTCAACAAATGATCATAGAAATGATCACCAAGATAGACGATCAAATAAATGATCCTATCACAAATAATCAACACAATGATCATTTCACAGCAACACTCAGCATGTCACATTACCAAAATTGGGAATATATCGCTGATAACCTTCAACTATATAACCTCTGAGCTCGTACGTCTCAGAGAAGGGTGTTAAGCTAAGAGAATAAATTCTCCGCCACCAACAGAAATATATTTGAAAGAAATCGGCTTTACATCTCAACTTGTAATGTCAGGCATACAATCCATACAAGTCTATTCTGGGATCGAACAGAACCGAAGGCACTTACAAAGAAGTCCTTGAAATCCGGATATTCACAATCCCGATCGGATTTCCCATCACTTAGGAAGTTTCTATACCGGCGCGACTCGGTGCAGAAACAATCGATAGGTCATCCTATCGCTTTCGCAAATACCCGGTCTTCGTCACCGGTCTTCAAATGCTATCCATAACGACGTATCACATATTCGGAATGGGTTATACGACACAAAGGTCCTTTCCCGGCTAAACCGAATAGTGAGCGAAAATATTTCAAAAACAAATGGATATTGGGATTTCAATTAAGTCACAACTTAATAATTCAAACTTTCTTTCAAATGGTTTAATCAATTACCATTTCAAATCTTAAAAAAAAAAGATTCATTTTCACAACCTTTAACGGTTCTAAACAATTTTCACATTTTAATCTTTTAAATAAAAGATTCATTCACAGATTTTCCAAATCAATTTTCATTTCAATTTGATTAACTCGTTAAATCTTTAAATCAAAGATTTAACTTATAGCCTTCAAAACAATTTCATTTCAATTTGATTTAAACAAATCATCAATTTAAATCTGTTAAAAATAAACAGATTTAATTCATAGCTTTCAAAAAGAATTCATTCATAACTTAGGAAAATCATTTCTCTATTCAATCTTGCAATTCCCCTAATTAACTGGAATCTCAGTTCTTATCTAAAAGTGTTTATCATTTGAAAACAACAGTTTTCATTTTGGAAATCTGATTCATTTATACGAGTTGAAATCCTTGAGTTAAATTCAAATTCCCAAAAATAATACTTTAAAAATGGTTTAACTCATAATGACTAGTATAATATCATTAATCCCTAATTTCAAATTACAGAATTCAATTTCAAGTATTGAATTTAAATTTAAATCAACTTATTTAAATTTCCAAAACTTAATCAAGTAATTTAAAAATAATAGATTCTATTTTGAAATTCCATTTTGAAATTCCATTCCAAAAGCTTTTCACATTCTATTCCAATTTCAATTCCAAAACATTTGAATTTAAAAATTCAAATTTTAAACTATTTCAAAAATCTGTGACTTAACCGATTTCCTCGTGAAATCCATAATTGTGTGTGTATGGTGTGGTCCAGGGGTTTAATACAATAGTGCAACATCATTCAATCATCACAAATTAAACACAGAAATATAGTTGATAAGCGGTATAAACTATAACGCTTATATTTGATAAGCGATATAACCCATAACGCTTATCTTTTATTCACAGAACACAGATATATATATCACAGATAATAATTACATTTATCTCAGATAAATAAATTACATCTCACATCATAACACAAATTAGGATATATCACAAAGCATCAATATCAGGGATATCAGACAAATTAATTATTCAGTCAAGTTCAAACATTCACAAGTGAATTTATTAATTAACTTATTAATTTAAATCAGATGTATCAATTATTAATCCGGGTTAATTATCATAATTTAATCACAAACTATTTGAAATAAATCTTTCTTCCAAATCTATTAGTTAACCCTTAATTATTAACTAATCATTCTTAAATCAATGAATCAATTAATCTTTAATTTTTAAATTAATCTTAATTTAATTGCCATTATTAATTAATCCTTTAATTATTCACAAAAAATTATGTTCTGATTTAAAAATCATCATTTAATTAATTATATTCCCAAATTATCTATTAATTACTTCTCTAAGCAATTAACTCTTCAAAACTATCAAATGATTATTCTGAATAAATTAACTTAAGAAATTTAATTTGAACAATTCGATTAACTCCATAAATTACACCGAATATTTAATTTCACAATTATTGTTATTAAGTAATTATACTTAATAGTTCCACAATTGATTATTATGAAATAAATCAAACTAAATTTATTGTTAAAATTTATCACATTAATTAATGTTTTTCAAATAAAATCTTAGTTAATGGTCTTTATCAATTATTAAATTTCTTCAATTACCATTCCAAAGAAATTTCTTATATTTAATTTTAACATCTGATTTAAGATTAGTTCCAGGTTCTACTTTTAAATTCAACTTGTTTAAATGTCATTTTCAATTTCAATTCTATTCTAAATTCAAATTCTTTAATACACTTAATTGCGTTGAAATTATTAAACCAAATTGAATTTAAAACTTTATTTTATTTACAAACTAGATTTCAATTCAATTTGAATTTTATTTACATTTTGATTTAAACCTCCGTTTAAAACCTTGTTTTAAAATTTTTTTTTTTTTTTTTTGTTATTCTACTTGGTTTTGTTTACTTTGCTTTTTGTTTTGCCTGCATAACCTTTGAGTTTGCTTTTACAAGTGTTCATACTTGTCTTTGGTTTGTTCATGTTTATGTTGTATGTTTTACATTTTATTTTTTTATGCCTTGCTTTATGTTTTATGTTCTTTTAGCTAGCTTTGTTTATTCTTGCATTTTTTTATTTACTTCTATTTTTAGTTTATATAATTATCATAAATTTTACTTTAAAAATTATTGTTTTATATTTCCCTATATACACACATATTTTATATATCTTAAATTATCATCATTTATAAATTTTAAATCAATTTATTTATTCATTTTTTTTACACTTGTGTCCAAAGTATATTATTTATTTTTCAAAAATCATTTATTTAAGAATTTATTTAAAATCCAATATATACATATATATACAAAATTTCAAATTCATACAACTTGATATAATTTTCTATTTGAATCGAGGAAACTCGCTTCCATTAAAAATTAATTTTATAATTTTTTATTCAAAATTTCATTTAATTACCAATTTAAATTAAATTAAATCTAGGGTCGTTACAGTTAAAAGTAAGAAGAAGAAGAAAGTGACGGCTCAAAAAAAATGAAATTAGCATACGCTTAGGGTTTTGAGGCTAGTATTTATATGGGTAGGATAAGAGAGCAAACAATAATCTTAAAAGAATTCATTATTTCGGTTGTGTGACTCTTGGGTGTAAATTCGGTTAACGATTAACATCGAACTATTCGAATGTTTACGTTCATACTTCACTTAGCAGGTAGTGTAACATTATAACCAAATTTATTGCTTACTAGCTCCAATAAAATCTAATTTTACTTTATTAAGCGTTACCAGGTTGTGACAATTATTTGCACCAATTATTTTCGTCAAAACTATTATACTTCGGACTTATTGAATTTGGCAATGATCAAAATTCCAACATCATCCACATTCAGCTCAAATACAAAGTTCTTTGTTCAATAATAACAATTATTATTAACCAAAGTACTCTGGCTAGAGATTTTGAATTTGGGTTGACTTGAGTTGACTGTGATACTAACCCCGTATAACAGAGGAGACAAATCCTCTCTTGAATAGTGTTTCCCTTCCAATACTTCCAGCCGACCCAACTATAGACACTCGAGGGGCGTTGTGCCATGATTTGACTACAATCAAAGCAGAGCTTTCATATTGAAGATTTATAGTATTTTCAAGTCGAAAGAACTGTGTAAATTATTTACATCGATATTTTCTGTTTGACCTTAGTTATATTAACCAATAGAAAACTATCGAAATGAGTCATTCCATAGTTATCCAATAAATGTAAGTACATAGCCCCTAGGTGCCCTCAACAGTCATGAGTAATACACTGCCTAACATTTGGAGAGCGTTACGTATTCATGTCTCAATGGATACATCGATACCCAGTCTCGATGCATCTTTACTAGGAACATTTAAAATGGTATATTTAATTTTATTATGATAAATTACTCACGGTTACAACACTTTGTAACTACTAGCATAAAACATACCATTTATGGATTTTCTATTAAATATATTTTTAATTAAATTAATTAATTAGTATCACCATATTATATCAAGTATATAATGGAAATAAAACACCTTTATTTCGAACAAGATTGGTCAACGAGTTAGATATACGTAACAAATTACATAATTGCCCCTAGAGCATGCCCCAAACTCTATCAGTATAGTACCTTTATGATATTGTAGAGTAGCATAATATAGTATTATGGGCTAACTCCATGGTTGTAGGGATAGATCAAGTATGGTTTGTGTAATCTTATTCCTTATTATATTTACTACATAGTACTTTGAGATTCATTTACCATTCACACCAGACTGTTGTCTGATCCAAGGTTTTATGCTTTGCTTCTTATTATCTTGGGAAGTCTTAAATTAGTAGACCAGATAACAGGTCTTGGTGACGCAGTAGCCATTCAAAGGACAAGTTGGATTGAGCTATCTTGTATTATACACATATATGGATTACTATGCTTTCCCGCTGAACAACACTGTGGAGCTCGTGGCAGTGCTTGCTTATTTCTATTTGTTGAGACAATTTATTTAAGTTGATCATATTGTATACTCTATGACATTTGATGTATAAATCTATGGATATTGTACAATGATGATTGGTTCACATTGTTATTGCATTCCCTTCAGTTGTGTTTGTGATATTATATTTTACCCATGCATTGTGAGATATACGATAGGTTATATGGTGCATTTGTTCATTTTAAGCCCTGATGACCATCTTATATCGACCGAGCACGACTGCAGCACAATATTTAGTTAATATTTGTGCTGGTGGTATAGGGCGGTCATCACAGAGCCCGTCATGGCTCAAATAGGTACCATATATATAACCCTACTTTACGAGTACTATCTGAACCTTCGAGTATCATCAACCCTTTGCACACGTCATCGATCGCAGTGCTCATCCTGGACTAGTTCCACGACTCCCATCACGAAGTCACTATGATCCGGAACTATTCTAGACAACCATTAGTCAATGAGTCTGGCTATACTTCCCATAGCCCTTCTTTGACAGTCCCCTCAGTGCGACTCATAGCCTGCTACTCTATATCTCGAAGTACAGCTATCCATCGTCGAAGCCATCACTTCCCATCATGCGATCACCATCGTCGAACTATGTATTGTCATTGAGGAAACCACCACCTAACCCAGGGTTCGCTATTCGATCCCTGTACTTTGCCATATTTAGTTAACTACTTGATTCCTCTTGAGTTTAAGCAATCTCATCCCAAACTCGAGTCAAACACCATCTCATTTCGAACCATATGTGTGAAACTCGAAGCAATCACCCGAAGACCCGATGTCCAACTTCTCCTATGCTAATCGCCATCGATCCCTGCTTGCTCTGATCCAACACTTCACATATAGGTTGCTTTTCACCCTAGGCCATCCTTTAGGGTTCACAAGTTGCATGGGTCCATACCCATGGATTGGTACCGATCCATGGGTACGGATCCTAAATTTTGGCTCCATGACTCACTTCTCTTTGCTCCATTCTACCGTTTGCATCCCGATCCCATGCTCCAAGCTATTACTCACATCCAAAGCTTCACTACCAATACATGCTTTAGTACACGAACTTCTTTATGTGATCCATGCACACACACTCAAGCAATCCATCCACCTTTCATTCACAAACCATCTGTATCATTCGCAAACCAAAATAAGCATCCACTGATCCTTAAGCTCAGAAATCACTACCTCGAGCATACGAACCCCAAACGATCTTAAACTTAATATATATCATCATGAGTCCTTCCTTGTCACATTATATCGATCACATCAAGTTTATGGCACAACTCATGGATTAGTATGGATCCCTAATGCCGATCTTCGAGTTGTCCCTAAAACTAAGTCGCTTCGGCATTTTAAACAATTCAAGCATCATAGAAATCAAGCAATTATCACAAATAATCTATACTAACAAGCATACAAGTAAACACATCAATATGAGTCCTAAATCTAAGGGTAAACACATAATATCCCTAAGAACACGAATTTTCAAATCTTATTCAAATTACTTAAAATTCATATATGTTGTTTGAAAAGGTTTAAAACATATTTCATAGAAACATCTAATGGGGGCTAATTAGTGAGTAAAGTTTTAAAAACACTCACTTAATCCTAAGCAATCCAAAGCAACTCCAAATGGCATGAAATCCAAGGATGAATAGCAGCTCCATGGTGGTTTTCAACAACAAATCTTCAATCCAAGGTGCTAATCCCGCTAATCTCCTTCTAATTACACATTCAGGCTAATTAAAGTAAGGGTTTGGGTAAACTTTAGGCTAAGAAGATTGTTAACAGGGGGTTGCCTCTATTGTGGGGAAAGTGAAATGATAGGAGAGAGTCTCATCGACCCTGACCTCATGGTAATCCTAAAATGGGCAATGGGCTTACCAATTAACTTACTAATTACGTATTAAGCTATTTAAAATCGGGTGGAACTTCAAATAGCCATATCCCCCTTAACGGTAAATCTATTTTTCTATTATGACCACTCTATAGAAAGGAAAACCATCATGAAGTGGTTTCAGACCCCATTTCGGATACTATCAAAAGTTATAGGTCATACATGACTCTCAAAGTCAAAATGTAACATAGAAATCCGAAATCATAAATGCCATAAATGTCCCTTACAGTCATTCATAAAAAATTTGCAATTATACAACCTCATAAGAAAATAATATATATGTTCTGCGATCCTTTGATATGTAGAATATGGTTCACAATAACCACTTAATACCCCAACCCTGAAGCGGACCCCTTTCATATATTTCCCACTACCTCACCTAAAGATAATCCCAACCATTTAATACTTCTTGAGTGGGAAGGAGGCGGACTCTATAGCAACCAGTTAATACCTTCAAGCCAGAAGCAAATCCATATTGGGATATCCTCTTATGACCCATAACCCAATCGTGACGTCACATATTAGTCCGACTATTCGTAGGTGTTGGTAGCTAGATTAGCTAGGCAGACTTACCCTACAAAATTGGGACTAACCTCACAGCCACCATGGGTACTTATTATGGGTAATGTCTCACATCTATCCCATAGTCACATTACTGATAACCAGATTAGTTGGGCAGACGTCTGTGTGCTTTTGATTGACCTCGCTTCCCTATAACTTCGTCGTATTTTTGCTCTCCGAATATACCGCCATATATATATATATATATATATATATATATATTCAATATCTCATCCGTATTTATACATAAGGAAAACTCCTTATTTCGCCTTCAATTATAGACAAATTTCCATAATTATTCTCAACTTCCTTCCTAAAGGGTTTAATGCTATTTATTAACCTATTTATTCTATAAGATACAATTTATATGTTACTATTTTTACGCTATAAATATATTTATACTTACGCAAATTTTAGGCTAACTAAATGTTCCAAAGGCTGCATATAAATATTCATATTCTAAGATTTTCGCTTCCTATACTGATTGTTAAAATATCAAAACTTTCATATTCATGCAAGATTAAATTCCATACAATAGTTTATAAAATAGCTAATATACTTAGCCAAACAAAATAGGCTTTTGCGTGTGTGTCTGTGGTGTGTGTATTAAAACGAAATCAAAATACCAAACTTTTTTTACATTAAAATAATAGAATCGACCCCTTTATTTTAATGAAACAAAACTTTACAATTTAAACCCTTTATGTTATATTCAACTTTTACATATACAAACAAATTTGAAGCAAAAAAGTGATTCATATTTGCCTAAATTACAAAAATAGACGGTGCAACCGATAAATAGAAAAATCCATATTTTACACAACATTTCCTAAAAATTCCTTTTTGAATCCTTTGTCGCAGCAATAGAAATTAGAAGTGGAAGTTGAATAAAACATAAATTATTCAAATTGCAAATAAAAAATTAAATTCTACTATATTAACATAAAACAATTGAGATTCCAACTATCTAAGAATTGACATTTTATTAGGAGAATTTTAGTGGTTCGGATTTTATGATTTTCTTATGTAAAATTTCCCAAGGCATAAAAAAATCTAAACTTTTACTACACAAGTTAGTAAAATATAAAAAACTAATATTTCCACTTATAGATAGTTTTCCTACTTTCCTTTGGATTTGATTCACGCCTTTGCATAATTCCTCCTTCAGATTTCCCCTTTTTGGAATATACAACGCTTCAATTGCATACAGATTAGATTTGGAATTTAGAGATTTGAGAAGAATAGAAATAGAAAAACATATAAATACATATCTAGAAGCTAATACCTTTAAATACGATTGATTCTGAATCGAAGAATTAAAGAAGAAAACTGACAGAGTTTCACTAGCGTTCTAATTTTATTGTGAATAAAAGTGAGGGGGCTAGTATCTTATTTATAGTGGTTAGGATGCACCTGGACTATAGGATTTAAGTCAATTTATTATAATAAAATTTGTGCCATTCTTGGCCTAATCTAACCCTAGCCGCCATCTATCAGTCGGTCGGCTGATCCAGTGAAGGCGGTCGACCGACCTTCTTCTGCGGTCGGGATTTATTTCTTGCCACTTTTTATTCTAATGTTAATTTTATGGCCATTTAATTCCTAGTGTTAACATTTTCTTTAACTTTAAGATATTTCTTTCCTTCTTAAAATTTATTGTTAATGTTATTTAATTTTCAAATTTAAATTTGTTTGAATTATTTTAAATTCGAAAACCTCAAACGTTAGTAAATTTTCCATTTGAGTTCTAATCACAAAACTTTATATATGAATGTTAATCAAAAAATCACCATGAACACAATAGCATAACTTTCATAGCCAAATTTCGATATTTAAGAAATTTCCATTTTTAGCCTTTTTTTTAGTTAATTATCTTTTTATTAATTTTTATAGGGTGTTACACAAACCTTTGGACTTGTCATATCTCCTTAAATTTTCAAATGAATCCCGATTGACAGTTGGCCAAAAGTATCCATAGCAAAGAATTTTCTTTGCTAAAGTCCTCTTCCAATGTGATTGCCATAACATCCTTTTTGTACCTCTACAAGGATTTCCTAAGCCTCATTTTTGTTAATATTCCATAGTGGGGTAATGAATCCTTTCATATATAATACTCCTTGTGTAATGAACAAAGGTACCTTACGTAGGGGCTTTCTTATTTTGTTCTAACTTTTTAGGAGAGTCCCCTTTAGCTCGTAGTCGGTGATTATAGTCATCCATGACTCCTTTTCTTCTTCAACCTTTAAAATCCAATCAACATCCATCTCGTTGATGCTTGGAGTTTTCAACACTCTGCTAGAATGATTCCCAACAATAACCATCTCTCCAGCTTACCGACTTGGTTAATGAGTCAGCATTCATATTTTCCTCTCTGAGGATGTGCATTATCGTGTAGGGTTCAATGTCACCAGGTAGCTCAAAACTTTCGATAAGCAAAGGTCCAGTACTTCGCCTTCAGATAGAAACTCTTTACTTACTTGGAAAACCACCAATTAGGAGTAACTAAAGATATGCAAAGTTTTCACTCCCGATTCTTTTACTATCTTGAGTCCCACTATCAGCACTTCGTATTTTGTTTATTATTTATTGCATGAAGCTCAAGTTTCAAATCATAACAGATTCACCGACCTTTCAGAGTTATCAAAACTACTCAACCGCAAAAATCATAGTCATTGGATGCTCCATCGACATACAACATCCATTTAGAAAGCTTGACCAACTCTTCTTTCACTTCATCAACCAGGAAGGTATATTCAACGATGAAATCAACCAATGCTTGTCCTCGAATTGCCTTCTTAGGATGGTAGGTAATGTTATAATGACTCATCCTGATGCCACTTTATTAATCTCCACAAAGTCCCAGTTCGATGTAGTACTTGTCTAAGTGGTTGATCCATCGGCATCTTTATTGAATTAGCCTATAAGTATGATCTCAACTTCCTCGATCCTATCAACAAGAAATACACCAACTTCTCTATCTTTATATATTATTTCTCCACTTTGGTTAATCGCTTGCTAATATAATAAAATTTCCTTTTGATTTTACATTCCTTACCCACCAGTTTTGTGCTCAATTTGTGGGTCGAGGCTAATTGAGTCCTCCTCCATCCAAAGGCTTTGACAATATCGATGGTTTCTTCAGATGTCCTAACAAATTATTAAACACAACTTCACATTTGCACATTCATTTTAAAATGCAGCTTCACATTCACTTTTCCATTCTACAATGCAACCTTTGAGATGAACCGACTCAAGGCGACAACTTTACTATTTAAGCTCTATATTTTCCTTCTTGCCTCAAGGGGAGAAACTGGGTCGAATGCTTCAGCCTGTTCTGGTTTAGCTTTAATGCCCTTAGATTTTACAATAAAACCCAAAAAATTTCTCTAAGAAACTATGACAGAACACTTTAATGGATTCAACTTCATATCATACTTTCAAAGCACTCGGACATCTCTGAAAGTTCATCAACGTAACCTACTGATTGTCATTATTTTATTAGCATATCATCCGTATAAACTTCCATATCCATTGGATCTATTCTTTCAACATCTTGTGTACTAAACACCGGTTAGTCACTCCAGCATTTATTAGACTGAATAGCATGGCTTTGTAACAATATAGCTACAAATCTGTAATAAAATTCATATGCTCTTGGTTTGAGACTATCATAACCTACACCTCTCAATACACCAATCCAAAGCCTATGGTGACTTTTGGACTCGAGTTTGTGCCGAGAAATGCGAGTTGTCGGGGTTTTAAAAACTGTTCAAAGACTAAAGATGTACATATATGGTCTACGGTATACTACACTTTCAAAACTCACAACAGAAGAAAAAAATATAAATATAGAAAATAATGATCTCATATAATATCTCAAAACATGGTCTTAGAAAATAGTATGTAGTCAAATACAGAGTACACAAAAGTACAACTCATAGTCTGATTAAATACTAAGTACCGGATAAGATAAATAATTACATGGAGAGTAAAATAAAATGATAAGCAACTCCAGTGATAAGCTCACCTCTCCACGTACTGTACTTGGGCTTATTACCTTCTTCCCTTTCCTTCTATGGTGGCAAAAAAAGGAAATATTAGGCCAGACAAAAGTCCAGTGAATGAATACATGTTTAATATATGGTGATCATATGCAATTGACTTTAATTCTAACCTATGTGACTTAGGTGTTCTACAAGTTTCAGTGGATTACTGGGGATCTTTACTTAAGGGTTTTTACATGATACACACCTACACTAACAATTTTGCAGGTTTCTACAAGGATCGAACTGCAGATCGAATCTTAATAACTAACGATCGGCTAATAGCTACTAAAGCTTCTCTAGTATAAGATCATTGTACAACTTTCCTGTATGAGACTATATCTCACACATTACGACTATATGTAACTACCTCACATAGGTTTTCCTTACAACTTCCATATGGGGATAAATATCTCACAACTACGACTACACGTACCCTAACTACGTATTGAGGGGGAACCCACAATGTCGACTCATCGAAATGTCTCATTTTCTACATCATTATCCACCTCTCAATAGTACTTTACACTCTTATTACACACGCCGAGATTCATCAAAAAATGGCATCACATCACGTTAGGTATCCATGAATGCCAAGGAATTCCCATTGTGCTAGGCCCTCACTTTTCATTAGGCATTAGTCAGTATTGCACGTTTACCATAGAATCTCCTATGAGTGCCACTTATGATAGAATCGCCCCTAGTCAAATAGCTGACCCTTGCTAGGTAAAGAGCATTTACACAACCTCGCATTGTCCTATCGTTATCTCATAGGGAACTAGCTTCCGTAACATCTCTAAAATCCACATCTATATAACATATATACGCGCACACACACACTAATAACATTTTTATTCTGAACTTGGGCCTTAGGCCGAGGTTCAGATTCCACTTCTAGATTGTTTATGGGTCGGCCGCTATATACTAGGCAGTCGACTGCTTCAAATGCTTGTTCGATCATTTGCGATGGAAAATTTGGGTTGTTAAATTATCAATAAATGTATATTGCATTAATTATCATCGCTCCCAGGTTGCTTATAGTAAACCTTAATTATCAATTTACAATAACCCAATCTTTGTAATTTTTCCAAGCTTCTTACTCAATTTTGATTCATAAATTTACCTAAGTTTACAATAAATTAATTAACCTAGGGTTACTTTTAACATCTCAATTTGTCCTAATTTTTATAAGCTTACAGATTAGGTGTATAGATCTAGGTTTAGAAAGGAGGAATTATGATCATATACTAATAATTAATTTTCCAATTAAATCAGACAATGTTTACAATTCAATTTCTAACAACCTAGATCAAATAATGTATATTAAAATTAACTATAACTTATTAAAAGTGTTCCCACTCACCTCGGATCCAAGCTTTGCTCCTAATCTCTGCACTGAAATCTACCCTTGTTTGCTTGCCTCTTCCTTGATCTAATGTTCTTGAGTTCTTTTACTTTATTTTATTTTGGAGAATTTCATAAGTGGATGAGAAGAGATTTTGACATAGTTTCGGTTTACTTATAATTTCTAATGAATTAGGGTTTAGGTTAGCTCTGTACTTATAGGGATTTTAGATTAATCCTAAAGGTTGGATTAACATAAAATATTAGATTTTATCCAGAATGTAAAACAATTTCTTCATGGTCATGTAAAAATATTTCATTCAATCTAGGTCGTTTGTTGGTTCGAATTTAGCAATTTTTAATGGCAACCGGTCGACCGCTATCTATCGATGGTGAACCCTTTGGCGTTAACTAGTGGGGTTGTTCAATTAAGGAAAGTTTATTTAATTATTTAATTTCGTTTTCTAACTTTGAAAAGTCCGTATCTTCTTTATACTAGCTTCAATTTCAATGTGTTATATATGAAAATAGTCTAAAAAATCGCTACGAATGCAATGATGCAAGTTTTGTAGCCAAACTCGGACATTTTCAAAAATTTTATTTTTTAATTCTTTAGATTTGAAGTTAATTTTTTTTATTAATTTCCTTTCGATTAAATTTTCAGGGTTTTATAGGGACATTCATCGTAATCTGATTATATCCAGAGTACATATCTATGAAGGACAATAGTTTATGTTTGGATTTTCCATGCATTAGTGTTTGACTCATGAAAAGGGGAAACAGTTATTTGGGCATGCCTTATTAAAGTATGAATAATCAATACATGTCTTCCGCTTCTCGTTTGCCTTCTTGACCAACACCGGGTTTGATACCTACTCCATGCACAGTGCATCATGGATGAAGCCATTAGCTTTTAACTTATCCACTTCTTCTTTTAGCAAGAGGATCACTCCAGTTCTATGTTGTGATATTTTTTCTTCACTGGATGATAGCTTGGGTTTGCATTTAGTGTGTAACATGCAACTTGAGGCGTTATCCCACATAGAATTTGTCTAAGAAAACAGGTCCGTCGGGACCTCGATTGTCACTATCTATCAGGGCCTTGATTATCAGCTCCGCTAGTGTTGTCCTCGCCTTTTTTGCCTCCTTCTGTGTATCCATAGGTTTATAATATTTACTGTTTGACCCAAGTGAAGGCTTGTGCGATGATTGCTATATGTCTTAGCATTTGATGTAAAGAGGCTTCACTACATCTTTTCCTTTATCTCATCACCTTGCCTCTCTGAGCTCAACAATATAACACTCACGATCTATGCAGTGGTCTCAGAATTCCCACTTCGTTCGCTATTGGGAACTTCATAATCAAGCACTATGGAGTGATCGCCCAAGGAAGACATTATATGAGGAAAATCCATCCACCACTACAAAATCCTACGACCGCACCACTTTGCGGTCACCATCTCCCAACTCAATAGACAATTTAATGCATCCATCTGATATTTGTTCTCTCAATAAATCCTTATATATGGGATTTACATGGCTGTAGATCTTTTTCTTCAAAATGCATCCTATGGAAAGTCTTTTTGAATAAGATATTCATTGAGTTCATACTATCCATAAGGAATCAGTGTGCTGTCGTTGGCCCTGTAACGACCATAATCACCATGGGGTCAAGCAGATTACTTCAAACCCATCAACATCTTTATTTCAAAAACAATATCAACATCAATTCCTTCTACTACTTTTTTGGAGCACCTTCTTCTTTTGCATAACACATCTCTTGAGGTGTGTTCCTCAAGGAGCTACCATAACACTCTATCTCATTCCAGCATTTCTCCATGAGATGCGGACCTCCAAATATGTTGTTAATAACTATACCCAAATCTAGTTGTCTCCGTCCTTATCCGTCAAACCCAGCCTGATTTGATTGGGTCTACCTGCGAGGTTGACTATTTCCTTGCCCGCCCTCCTAGGGTACCTAACATATTACTATAGTTTCTTCTTATGGATCACATCTTCAATCATGTCATATAGATGTATGCACTCATTCGTATTGCGTCCATGGTTGCAACAACCCGCATCTTTTAATGACAGGATATTTAAATAATTAATTTAAATATGGAATTGTTTATTAATTAAAGATCCAAAATCTGACTTTTCACATACGGTCGAGTTAGGACTCAAAGTCATTTCCATTGAGTCCAGATCGACATTGCGAATTAAAATAAGTATAAATATCGCTATATTTGGTATCACGGTATTTTTACGATTTACGTATCATTATACGTATTTTATGAAAATACGTGCACAGTCGAGTCTAGAGGGATCTTGATTAATGGCTTGTGTTTAGGGATAAGGATTCATTATGAGACAAACAATTGAGGAGTTTTTGAAACCAGGCGCCCGATGGCCATAACGACATCGAAATGCATGAAATTGTCTTCCTAGAGTACTGTTTCAAATAGCGATGAAGTTTATACCATTAGGACCGAAAAAATGAGATGATACACATCGACGAGTTTCATGAGGTTCGATGTACCGTATGTTCATACGAGCTCGAAATGTGTGGCAATTTTTTTGAGAAATCAATTAAGTTATAAATATATATATACATATATATATACATACATACACACACACATATATATATCCACACAACTGCCCCATTCCTTTCTATCTCTCACTTTTCCCTCTTTAGATAATATCTAAAGCAGATTAGTAATAGGTTTCAGTTTCATCCAAATTCTATGAGCTCCATGCCACGATGGACGACGTCGTTAGATCCGTTGAACTCGTGGCCAAATTGATCACATTCATGGTGGATTTGTCCTATGCAGCAATGTTTTGGATTGTCAATGTATAGTGGCTATGGATTAGGGTTGTGGCTTGCCTTTGATTAAGGGAGAGCTGAGTGAATCAGAGAGTACCATTGTCCTCCTCGTAGTGGGCTTCGACGGTCGAAGCTCTGGCCTAGGCATGTGAATCATGATATTTAGTTGTTACATGAGGAGGCAATATGTTGCATATTACTTTAAGGAGCTAAGATAGAGATGTTTGGGTGCATTGTGCAGAGCACGTGATGAGGAACGTGTAGAAATCGATAGTTTGTCGATTCATGGAGTATTGGTCGAGAATGTGGGAGGAGGATGTGCACGGTTTTGGGTTTTGTATGTGTGCATAGTATCGACGTTTGGGGAAGAGGAGATAGGGGATCAAGGTAATTAATATATATTTAATTATCTTTAATTAATCTTGTTTCGTATTTAATTGGTATCCCTTGGATATAAGGTCCAACCGAGATGTAGTGTTTGTCATTGCACTTGTAATGAGGTTATATATGGCATGGTATAGGGTTGGATTGGATTCGATAGGGAATTTACAATTCATGTAAGCAGAATAATAACTCTGAAATTATATTTCAGTGTAAATCTTTATAATTATGTATATTGAAAAATATTACCTAGAAGAGGTAGCATAATATATATATATATATATATATATATATATATATATATATATAAGCAATTATCCCCCTGTTTGATTGGATTGGTTTGAATAGAGTTACATGTCGCTAATATTAATTTATAACATGGTTATAAATTAATTAAACTCTAATATTGTAGTTTCATTTGTACAGTTAAAGCGCTTAGCAGTGGAGGGGAAATAACAGTGATGCCAAAAAGGTTCATTAGATACAAAAACCAAAATTTTAAATTTAATTTATTATCATTCTCACATTGTTTGTATAGGAAAAAAATATTGTTTAATCTTATATGACAAAACCGAATAATATCATTATCCACGCAGTCTAGATTTGGTGATTACAATAGATTTCTAACTTATATTGAGTACTTACGCCTTAAAATTAGGCCTTTACCCTAATTTTGTTGATTTATTTCAAAAGAGAATTACTTAAATTGTCCTTTTATATTAATACTGATAAAGTGAGTGCTAAAAAGCCGTGATTTAGCTAGTGTAGCGAAAAATATCGAGGCTTAAAGTGTATTAATCACACTATGCTGAAAAGGCATAGCAACTGAAGTGCGCTATGCGCTATAGAGGTTTTTTTACAGAGTTGCATTAGTGATAGAAATACTATTATATATTTTATCACAGATATTCGAAATAATTGCTTAAGATCCCATATATATAAGTATTATGTTCTATTTATATTGAATAAAGTTAGATGGAGTTGAAATTAAGTTATAACATAGTTATAATATAATTAAACTCTAATTTTTCATTATATTAGTGATAGAGAAATTATATATCTTACTACTAATCAGATGTGAAAGTAAAACGATGCTGAAGTGAACAGTGTGATCAATTAGGTGTTTTGACTAGCAATCGAGGAACCAATTAAGAAAAGGAATGCAGGGAATAGAATATTCCTAGATGGGAATAATAGAAGATTGAGATAGTAATATGAGATCGGGATGATGATCGGTTTCATGGTCACGTACAATGAGCATGTACGATTGCGAGGAGCATATAAAGGAAAGTATTCAATTCCATACTCAAGAAAATGCATGATTTATTAACTTTAGACCATAAGGAACGGTTAGTGATATATGTGTGTACATATATAGGAATTATATACATAAGCTATGTAATATTTTAATGTCTTATTGATGTCTAAACTTAATTTAAATAGAAGAATTAAGTGATACTGAGCTATAATATAATTGATAGTCAAGTTGGCGAGGGCTTATTCCTTGATTTTAGGTGTGGATTAGCATGATCCTTTTGCTTGACTTCATGAAGACTAGGCTACTCAGGAAAGCAAATGCAATAAAAAGTGGTACATATGTGTTCAACAACGAACGATACAATATCAATGTAGTGGTTGGTTGCACGGTCACATCTAGTGAGCATGTATGAGTGGGCGAAGTAAGCCCGTGTTTCTTGGCTTTGACCTTTAGATACATGTGATTTGATGACTGGTATTAGTATTATATTAGAGACTGTACATGTTGATAGAGCTTTGGAAACGGGAAATGTTTTGAGGTCCGGATCCGGGTTTCAAGGTTTGCTTGCGCCAAAATGTGGCACAAACACCTAGAGAATTTTAATAGGGAAATATGAGAAGAAAGAAAATGAAAATGAGTTAAAAAAGACACACAAACTCTATAGTGGTTCGGCTAAGTGTTGCATTCATCAACTTAATTTTGTTGCTGATTTGGTTGCTATTTACATGCGATGTTCTTACGGGTCGGTAAGGATCCTTGGGATTACAAGAACTATATTGAAATTCACAAACGATTGAAAAGTTTTTTCAAATAATTCCTCTCCTCCTCGATTTATAGTTGTAGGTCGCTCGAAATCACTCCCCCACGATTGCACCTACGTTCCCCACATTCAGAGGAAGATCATCGCCATGTCATTGAGTTTCGAGGATCGTACCGATCCATGGACAGGGCTCAGTATTGATCCATAAATTTTATTGGAGAATTTCTTCCATCTATTGTGGTTTCTTACTTGGCTCGTATCTTGGTCCCTGGGATCAAGTCGTGTTGATGTGAGATTGAATTTGAGTGGATATTTTAGTTTGAATGTTCGTTATCATCACTTGATTTGTTAATCGAGTGCTTGGGTTGTTCATGGCTAGCAAACCATCATTTGATCGTATATTCAAGTTAATGAGTGTCTTTACATTGCATGCTGCCAGAATTGAAATAGTTTGGGGCAACTATCTTAGACCGGTACTGATCCTTAACTTTGATTGATATTCAGGCATTGGACTTGGCACCTATATTTGCTTTGGTGTAGTGGCTATTTTAGGAGCCTTTGATGCGTTCATAGCTTCATCTATCATTTTTACTCGATATTCAAGTTTGGCTATTATCGCTCTGGATCGCTTGACAATCTCTCTGTTTGACTTGTCCAAATATGTCCTGATCATAAAGCTAGATAATAGGGTTCAAGTTTTGAAGAAATTGTTTGGGCTCCATGAGCTTTTGGTTTAGTTCAAGCAAAGCAATGGAACTTCCCATCTACGCCGGTCCTTTTGCTAAAGTTCCCTTTGAAACAGATGAGTTTTATAACTTTGGGTACATTGTACAAAGTCATAACTTTGTTCTTGTACAAGGAATCCATCTTGGATTTCATCACATCAAGCCATAAGGTAGAGTCTCTACTATCCAAGGCCCATCAGTTTGTAAGGGGATAATCATCATGAATGACACAATCCATGTTCTCATCACCAATAAGAAACCCCTAATATCTCTCTAGCATGCGATATACCTTACTAGACCTTCTATAGGTTGCGTTATATGTATCGAATCATTGTCTATGTTTTCGGTCAATGTGGAAGTTTCTTGGATCCCATGTAAGTCTATCTTACTGTCACTAATTTCTCGTGAGAGAAATTCCTTTTCCAAAAGGGTGGCGTGTTTATAAGTAAAAACTTCATGTTCCTCGGCATGATGGAATATGCACTCATAAGAATTTCTTGGAAACGCTATAAATTTACTCAAGACCTATCTTGCCTCTAACTTACTGGAATTTATATTCTTAATGTAAGCTAGATAACTCCAAAGCTTAAGGTGATTGAGGTGGGGTTACATCTAAGTCCACAACTGATTTGGAGTATTTGGCACAGATTTAGCCGATTTACTATTTAGCATGTATTTCGTTGTTTCTAGTGCATATCCCCAAAATGTAAGAGATAAATCAATATCACTCATCATCAATCAAACCATGTCCAACAAGGTTTGATTTATCATCTCCAAAACCCTATTGTGTTGTGGTGTATATGGAGGGGTGACTAGATTTTAATTTCCTTGATGTGATCGGAAAGTTTTAATTTCCTTATTACGTTGGTTTTCAACTTCTTTATTATATTCAACATGTTTTCCATAGACCTTTGATTTTTATTTCATAGCATATATCCATATTTAGAAAAATCATCGATGAATATAATGAAATACGAGGCTCCATTTTTGGTAATCGTAGACATTAGACCACATATATCAGTATGTAAGAGTCATAAGATTTCATCAACTCTTTCATTTCTTCAACTGATTGGGTGCTTGGCAATTTTACATTTAAGACGCGATTCATATGCGTTGAATGATTTAGAATCAAACAATGGTAGAAACCCTTGGTTTCTTAGCTTATAAAGTCATTTCTAAAGAAAACTGTCATTAACTTTAGACATAGAATTATTTTCAATGGAAAATACAAGATTTACATCAAGAATGTAAATACCATTATCAATGCACCAAATCAAAATGTTTAATTTTCAGCATAAATATTTATGATATTATGTTTACAAACAGTATCTGTTCTCTATCAAATGAGAGATGGATATAATTGTAGAAGAAAAATTAGGATATAAAAATAGATATTTGAAATCAAAACATGGCCATGATCTGTTTCAAATGATAATCTCTCATTGTGACTATAACTACACTAGCTCCGTTTACAACTTGAAATTTCATGCTCCCTCTAGTGATAGTAGTGCTAAACTCGGGTCAGATCAATACGCTTATTTCTGAGAAAATGAGGACACTTGAGTAAGATGGAGTTCTTAGTCAAGTGATGCTATAGAGAGAGTGAAAAAGAAATTTATGCAATTTTCATTTGTATGGGTACTTGCTTATCAAATCAAGAAATCAAATTAGCCCAATTGGCTGTTAAGGTCTTTTGTAAAAGAATTTTATTTTATTACAAAGAAAAATGAAAACGAGGAAGAAGACGCCTTCCAAATATTGTCCTCATCTAGAGGGTATATGTCTATTGATAGAAAACTCTTACCTTTGTATTTCTGCCATGTGTCACCTGGTGTGGATAAGTGGTGGAGATATAGCCTCGTTCATGAAGCTTTGCAAATATATCACGATGGAATGAATTTATTCATTTCATGAAGACTCGGTCATTTTTCTTTTTAACTCATGGTAGTTGTTAGACCAAAAATGGTATAACACCTCCGATGCCAAATGTAATAAATCATTCCTTGATTTGAATATATATGGAGTCATAATAAGGTAATCTCATTGACTTGTCCAATACATATGAAGTGATCTTAGTCACGAAAAAGCCGACCATACCAACGTGATTAGTGCATGTGCGAGGACCTCATATCGTTGTGAGGACATCACGGTGATATGATGATTCATCAACGTATAACTTATTACTTTGAGACTAATCATATGACATGATCATTAAAGAGTTGAAGACAAATGGACTTTGAGAAAAAGTTCATTTTTATAGCTATTTTTTAATATACTCGAAGTCCTCTAAGGCCATTAGAAGTGTCATCTATATATGAGTCCATATTAGCCTTTAGATATGATAACCCAAAGGGCTCATGCTATGTCATATGTTCAATAGGAAAATAAGATAAGTCACAAAGTCATGCTATTGTCCATTATTTATGACAGTAGGCCAGAAATCTTATCCTTGTGTTCAAAGTCCATAGTTCATAGTTCATAGGAATATGCATATATAAATTCATCATAATCCAAGGCACTTCGACTAAGTTCATGTGGATTTGGTCATGATAAGTTCATATTATGCAAGTCCAAGTCAATAATGTTTAACAAAGTCATAATCAAAGTCAATATGCAAGGCCAAGTTCATGTTCATTCAATTCTTATATAATTACAATTAAATTGAATTATCCCCAATTCTATTTGGGATTGCAAGACTTTAATTTGAGAAGAAAAGAGAAATGGAAAATCAGCCCCTCAAATGTCGCCCCTAGGGTTGTATTTATAGAGGTAGGCAGCCCCCTACTTTGCATCCCCCATCTTCGACTTGATAGGCTTTAGCGACTTGCGTCTTTGGTGGTATTTATCCTTGTTTTGGTCTTTGTAGAGGTGGAATCATCTTATTTACATGTCTTTTACGTTGTCAACCATCACTGTTAGTGTAAGACTGGTATCATCGAGGCGCTGTGGACCATGTCTGTGTATTTATATACATAAGGTCTTCAAGATGGTTGATATTGCCACCAACTATGTCCTTTAAACTATGCCAAGGTCTTCGCAACTAATGATGGCGCTTACCATCGACATCCTCTTGCTTGTTCATGTGGTTCTCTATGAACAACGAAGTGGGTCAATGGTCAGAGAGCATTGTGATTTTCAACAAGGAGTGATGTGACCTTATCTGACCTAAATGCTTTCGAAGTGCTAATAAGATGGGATGCCACTGTGGTATTGATAGTTTATTTGACTATTAATGAAATGCTTCTTTGATGTCAACCTATCATGGGTACTTAATACCATTGAAATCATTTGAAAATGGTGTCGGTAATTTGCAATGCCATTAAAGTCGAAGTCTTTCCTAGCCCCGCTCGTATATGATGTGGTTGACATGTCTTTAGATTTTAGTGCGATGTGAGAGGCGATGAGGTATACCTTCGAAGATGTACATTTTTAGCTTCGAAGAGGTATGTTACTGATGAAAAGACTTAGCACGGAGAGATAACCTCAAGAGGTACGTTGTTGGCTAAGTGTGATTTTGTTCTTTAGTACTAGCCTCCATAGCGTTAATCTCCTCGTAATGTCACCACTTATATCATACCTCCAATATTGAAATTATATGGATAACATTTAGCCTCCTCTAGAATGAGAGAAACTTTACTCTTTACGGTAAAACTAAGGATTCCTTTTCATTGCCCAATCTTTCATTGAGATTCCTTTGTCGGCCTTGTTTTCGTATAAAAACCATGAAGCGAGTGACATTTGTTAGCAATTATCCTTATGGGTATTAATTGGCATTTAATATCCATATTTTCCAATGTGCATTCAAGTTTGTAATTCCATTATAAGAGATCAACGAATAATAATAAATTTTCAAGCAAAACGCCATAAGATTAGCTGATCATGTCACGAATCTAGGCATAAAAGATTCTCTCTAGCAAATAGTGGAGGCTAAAAGATTATCTGATAGTGAAGCGCCCTTCAATAAAAGAAAGCTAGTAATTCATGCTAGAAATCAATATAGTTGAAGAGTAGGAAACCATAAATTCAAGTCAAGCAATGATGGCGAATGTCTAGAAATCCATATTTGAGAATAGTAGTAAGCAGAACAATAGATCTACATTTGATATTAATACGAGAAGACCAAAAATCCATATTTGATAGAAGATCAGAAATCCATATAAGAAGTCCAGAAATTCATATCTGGCAATAATAATAGAAGATCAGAAATTCATATAAGAAGATCAGAGATCGATATAAGAAGACCAGAAATCCATATTCGCTAATAATAATTGAAGCCCAAAGCCCATATAAGAAGACCAGAAATCCATATATGGAAATAATAATAGAAGACCAGAAATTCATACAAGAAGACCATAAATCTATATCCGATAATGATAATAGAAGACTAGAAACCCATATAATAAAACCTGAAATCCATATCTGGCAATAATAATAGAAGATCGAAAATTCATATAAGAAGACTAGAAATCCATATTTGGCAAAAATAACAGAAGACCAGAAATTCATGTACTCGATGCTTCCTTCCTCTCAAAGGAGTGCTTTGATTTGAAGCACCACCTAGCTCAAAGTCTGAAAGATTGGAAGCATTACTTAACTTGGATTTTGATTGATCGGGAGCACTACTTGGCTCTTGATCTTGATTGACTTCAGAGCACTACTTGGCTCTTGATTTTGGTTAACTTTAGAGCACTACTTGGCTTTTGATTTTGATTAATCTTCTTTTAAAAAAATTGGTGCTTTAATGAGGCCTTTGATGATGGTACTAAAGGCTTACTCCATCCTCCCTCTAGAAGGCACTTTAACTAGGCCACGTAGGCAGGGTTTAAAGGCTTTCTTGGTGCTTTAGTGAGACCTTTGATAACAATACTAAAGGTTTACCCAGCCTTTCTCTAGTAGGCGCTTCAGCGAGTTCCTTTGATGATAGGTGCCAAAGGTTTTCCCAGTGCTCTAGTGAGGCCATATAATGTCAGGCACTAAAGGCTTACCCAATCTCCCTCAAGGAGGCGCTTCAGTGAGGCTTTTAATGACAGCACTGAAGGCTTAAGGCCTTTGATGGCTGAGACCTCTTACGGTCAAGCCTTTGATGGCTAGGGCCTTTGATTGTCAAGACCTCTTGCGATCAAGCCTTTGATGGCCAAGGCCTCTCGCGGTCAAGCCTTTGATAGCCGGACCTCTTGCGGTCAAGACTTTGACGGCTAGGGCCTTTCCTTTGCCTTGAGAGAACCTTACTTCTTTCTACAACTAAATTGATAATTCCTTCTTTATTCATCTATTGTCGAGAAGTAAGGCCGTAAATGTTAGGCTTTTCATGTTCTTGCTATGACATTACCATCTGGTTGGCAAAGTTTTTAAGTCCCTGGCAGGATTACTTTGTGCACGATTAAGGGTCCTTCCCAGTTTGGCCCTAACGGCCCATCCGTAGGATTCTTGTTATTAGCCATGACTCATTGGAGCACTAGATCTCCCTTATGGAATAACCCTTCTCTTACTCTTGAATTATAGTACTTGGTTGCTCTTCTTTGATACTTAGTTGTTCGAACGGCTGCTTTAATCTTAATTCATTAATTAGCTCTAAAGATTCTTTCTTTAATTCTTAATTTGGATCAAATGCATATGTGATCCTTCGGTAATAAGGCATGTCGACTTTGATTGGAAGCATGGCTTCATATCCATATGTGGGGTAGTATGGGTATGCCATGTCATAGTTTTAGTAGAAGTTCTATATGCCCATAGGACATGGGGTAGTTCCTTCACCCAATTTCCTTTTGCTTTGTCTAACATTTTCTTCAAAATAGTCTTTATGGATGTTGTTGACTACTTCAACTACTCTGTTTTCATTGGAATGGGCTATAGATGAAATTTTTTGATAATCCCGTTTTTGTAGTAAAACTGGTTGAATTCCTCTCTTTTGAATTGGGTTCCACTGTCGAAAGTTATCTTGTATGGAACTCCGAATCGGGTAACGATATTTTTTATTACAAATTTGAGAAGCTTTCCCGACGTGATATTTGGAAGTGGTTCAGCTTCCACCCACTTTGTAAAATAATCAATGGCTATCACAGTGCACTTAGCTCCTCCTTTAGACCGTGGCAGTGGTCCTATCAAATCAATTATACATCGGAAGTCCATGGGCTTGATATAGAAGTTAGTTCGCTAGGAGGCAAATGAGGAATTTTAGAGAAATTTTAGCACTTGTCACATTTCCTCACATAGTCAACGACCCGACTAATCATCTGAGGCCAATAGAAGCCTTGTCCTATAATTTTTATTGTCATTTTTATTACATTAGAATGGTCTCCACAAAATCCTTTGTGCCACCTTGAGCAACCTGACCCATGTTTCGGGACTAACGCATCTTAAGTAAGGGAGTGAATATCCTCTTTTATAGAGTATTCCAACTATCGCGATAAAAGTTAAGGATTGGCGCTTTATCCTTCTCGCTTCCTTCTTATCTACTAATAGTTTTTCTTTTGTTATATACTCAACAATAGGAGTCATTCAATTATCCTCGTATTGATCATTACTTCCTTGTGGTGGAGCTCTTTCTGAGGAATCCCCCTTTCATCTCCCTTCTCTTTATGTGTTGAATCCTGAGATCTAGTCAACACTAAAATTTCATTTTCTGAGTTAATTTTACTCTCCTTGATGCTAGGATTTTCTTGATATCCCATCAGTATAATTCGGGCTTCTGGTGCTCCTCGTGCGCTTGCAAGCTTAGCCAAAGAGTCAGCTTGAAAGTTCTTGTCTCTTGGTACTTGATGTATTGAAATTTTTTCGAACCGAGTCAGCATTTTCAATATTTTGTTGACATATAACGTTAACTTAGGATCTTTTGTCTGATATTTGTGGTTTAATTAGTTCACCATCAACTGTAAATCACCGAAGAACTCAATTCTAAGGATATTTAACTGAAGAGCTAGGGTAAGTCTAGCTATTGTAGACTCGTATCCCGCTACTATATTGGTAGCTAGAAACCCTAGTATTACTGCATAGTGCATCGATGTCCATCAGGAGTTAGGACCACATATCCAGCACCATCCCCTTGTTCATTTGAAACTCCATCTACGAATAGTTGCCATTTAGGTTTCAAGTCTTTCTCTTTTTTCGATTGCCCCTTAATGAATCTTGTGCATTCATTAAAAAAACCAGCTAGGCTTGCCTTTTGATTAATACTTGCGGTAAAAATTCGACATCATATTGGCTAATCTCAATCCTCTATTTAACCAATCTTCCTGCAGCCTCTGGCTTGCTAAAGACTAGCTTGAGTGAAAACTTAGTCATGATTTGATTGGGTGTTTCTAAAGTAGGCTCTCAATTTGCATGCCATTAGCATTAAACAATATGTTAGCTTCTCTATAACTGGATTTCTGATTTCCGCATCATTGATCCTTTTACTAATGTAATATACAAGAAATTAGGTTCCCTTTTCTTCTCTGACTAGCACCGAACTAACAACGTGCTCGGAAACTTTGATATAATGGTATAGACTTTTCCCATCTACCGGACTAGAGAGAATCGGTATTTCTAGATGGTCTTTTAATTTTTCAAAAGCCTTTAGACAATCTTCGCTCCATTTGAAATTCGTCCTCTTCTTTATTATATTAAAGAATGGAATGCATTTGTCTATGGCCTTAGAAATAAACCTATTTAATGCTGCCACTCTTCCATTCACACTCGTCACATCTTTGCTTGTCTTAGGCTCTGCCATGTCTCCTATTGCATTGATTTGATCAGGGTTAGCTTCAATTCCTCTTACGCTAAGAATATATCCCGAACTGGATCCCAAAATAACACTTTTGTGGATTAAGCTTCATTTGGTATCTTCGTAACATATTGAACATCTCTTCTAGATCTCCTAAATGATTGCCTTTTTCTAGGGACTTAACTAGCTTGTCATATACATACACTTCCATGTTGCAGCCTTTTTGATCCCTAAACATTTGATTCACTAGTCTTTGATAGGTTGCTCTAGCATTCTTTAAGCCAAAAGGCATTACTTTGTGACAATAGGTTCCCCAATCTGTTGTAAAGCTGGTATGTTCTTCATCTAGTTTGAACATTGGGATTTGATTATAAGCGGAATATGCATCCATAAAAGTTAACGGTTGCTGTCCACTTGTGGCATCACCAATTGGTCTATACTTGGGAGCTGATAATAGTTTTTTGGGCATGCTTTATTCAAATTGGTGTAATCAACGCATGTCCTCCATTTTCAATTGGACTTTTTAACCAGCACTGGGTTGGCTAACCATTTTGGATATAATACTCCCCTTATGAATCCATTCTCAATAAGTTTTTTTAATTCTTCCTTTAGATCATTAGACGAACCTAGTCAAATTGTCTTTTCTTTCATCGAAGTGGTGCGATGCTCGAATCTAGTTCAAGGCATGACACACAATGGCTGGTTTTAACACGATCATGTCCGAATGAGTCTAGGAAAACACGTCCTTGCTAGACTAGAGAAATTGAGTTAGTTCTTCCTTGGTTTGACCATATAGTTCTTTTCCAGTTTTCATCTTTTTGTTTTATCTGTCAAATCTGTGCATACTTCCTCAAGGTCTTCTATCAGTTTCATTCTTTCTTGCTCATTCTTGCAATCCAGCTTAGTATCAATCTCTTCTTCCTCTATTTTATCCTCAATTAAGTTTGCCTCTTCTATTTTCCTTTTCTTCTTGGAGAAGTTAGATTTTCTTAGCACATACCTAGTTTTCTTATTTGGATTTGCCCTAGTTTGGGTTAATGAGTTTGAAGAATCATCATCCAAAGGCTTTTTACTATCATTTTTAGTTAGTTTGTTTCCCTCTAAATCATGACGAGAAAGATAGCTTCGTTCATTTGTTTAACAATTGCAAAATAGATATCTCGAGCATCGAATTGCTCACCCCATATAGTTCTCCATCCTTTTTTCGTCAGAAATTTCACCATCAAGTATTTTGGTGACATGAAGGCATATATCTAATCCACAGCAAGCCTTCTAAAGAAAGCTTTATAGTAAGATGGTTGGTCCATAACAACGAAGAGGGTTTCAAAGGTCCTGCAACATAGCGGAATTCCCATTTGTACAAGGAGCTTTAGTTGTCCTACTAGAGTCGACCCTTTATTGTTGAACCAAATATAGGCTCCAAACTTGGTTCCGGCTTCAGCTTTGAAATCCTCATTTGGTCAAAAGCATGTTTAAAGATTACATTGACTATGCTATTGTATCAATCAGAATCTTGGAGATTACAGAGAGTTCGATATGTGCGGCAATCATCAGCGAATCATTATGTGGGTGGTGAAATCCTCTTAGTTCTAGTGGAGTGATCGTCAAAGTGTGCATTTGAATTTGAAGTCTTGGATTTTTGAGCGATGATTCTTTCTAAATGGACAATATCCCTTCTTCCACTTCCCTAACATATCGGCTTCTAGCCTCTTTGCTACTCCCAGCCAAATGTGGGCCTCCATGAATTACATGAATCCGATTAAGAGGTGGAATGAAGTCGAGTTGAACATCATCTTCCACCATATTTGTAGTGTTGCTTGGTAGCCTTTGATTGTTGTTCCAGAACGGGCATCCTTTTATCCATCTTTGATAAATTCCTTTATTGCCCATTGCGAATCATCCCAGCCAACACCCTACACCCATCTGACTTGTGTCCATTTGATTTGTGATATGTGTAGGTTCTCCACCCTTTCTTAGTTCGGGGTCAGTTTTGGCCTTCTAAGAAATAGTGCAATCATCGTTCTCCTTCATAGCGGCGTATATATAAGATAGTGGCTTATTTAGAGTGACATGAATAGCATTTGAATCTTCCGCCCACCTTGGCCTTTTATGATTGCGACAATTGTTGAATTTCCTCGATTCCTTCTTAACTTGAGCCTTCTTCCTAGAATGGTATATTTCATCCATGCAGATGAATTTGTCGGCCTGGAAATGGAAGTCCTGCAAGTATTTACGCCAGTGGATGTAAAGCTCCCGCCAAAATGGAGTTCTCTTAATTAACCCTAAATGTACAACTACCAACCTGTCTCTGTCAGTCATGTTCTTTGCCTTTAAATCTTCCGCATTGAATCTCTTGAGATTTTCACCTAGCAGCTCCCTAGGTCTTTGGTTCATATTGGCCATTACAGTGTAATCTACAGTAGAGTCATTGCAGATGCAAAATTTTGCTAAGAACTCGTAATAAAATTGCTTCCATGAATAGATGATTCTATCTCGATATTGCCAGTACCACTTAACTGCCGCTTCTTGGAATGTAGTTGGAAATAGTCTATATCGAATAGCTCTGAATGCATTATACAAATCCAATTGACTTTTAAAGGCTAGTAGACAGTCGTCTAGATCGGTGGTCCCATTATATTTGACAGTAGGAACCTTGATAGAGAATGGAATCTTCTCGGCCATGATTTCGTCAGTAAAAGGAGCCTATCATTTGTTATCTTTAGCCCAATCATCTAAAGTCCTTTTTCCCTTGAGGTTGAGCATGTCCTTTTCCACCTTCTCTGCCAAATACTTCAAATAAGACTCATCATTTTGGTAATTGCTCCTCTCTAATTTGTATCTGTGACGACCCGATATTTCCAACCATTCGCATCCAAACATGTCGGAATTGAATTGCTCAAAATATCAAGTTGTTAATTTATATTTGGCAAAACACAGCATATACAATAAACAAATCATAGAATCACAGACACAGAGTAATAAAAAAAATAATATGTAGCGAAAACAGAAGAGTAATAGTTCATGAAGCTACTATATATTGTTAGTCCATGAGATGATTGTTTTGATGACAACAACCTTAGAATATATTATAAAATATAAATACATTATAAGTTTAGATATAAATTTATATGCAGGATTTAATCATGCAGGTACCAAGAATGAAGACTGTACAGTATAAAGATTCAAGATATCGAGATAGAAGACTCATGAGTATCAAGATTATCAAGAGTACAAGATTTCAAGGTTAAGTATTTTTATAAGGAATTTTGTTAAAACTCTTAGAAAAGCACCGGCATCTTAAAATCCAATTTATTCGTGGATTGGAATCCACTTTGAGCCTGTTAAAGGGATGGAACCCTAAGTAGGATGGAACCTACGAAAAATCTAGTGGAACATTGTTTTGTATCCGCTAACTTATTATTCAAAATGATTTTTCAAAATTATATCCTGTTTTCAAAATATTTTTCAAAACTTACCTTTTAAAAGATTCAAAACCCTCTATCCTAATTTTAAATAATTTTATCCTCAAAATTATCTTTAATTTCAAAGTCAAATTACTCCTGATTTTAAACTATCTTTTAATATAATATATTTAACTTTTAAATATTTATACTTAGGTTTAAATATAAAATTATAGTTAAAATCTATATATATTATTCTCTATATTTACTTATGAATTTTAACTATAGTCAAGTATATTTATAAAGTATAAAATAGTTTTAATATAAAATAAAAGTTATTTTCAAAGAAAATCAAAACACCAAAAAATCCTTTGAGATGTCGACATGCCTAAGTACCCCATGTCAACATGGTGTCAATTGAGTTCAAAATTTAAATTTCAAAAGAAGTGTCTATTAGCCATAACTCTTCATGAATGGACATGGCTATTGTTCTTCTATAAATACAGGCTAGTTTCAACGAATTTTATATCAGATTTTATGGTTTTTCACTCCTCTTCTTCTTTCACATTTCTTAATACATATTCTTACCATTACTCTACCGAAATCAACATTGAATCGAAGTCGATTACTTCTAGTTTGATTCTCTATCACTACCTCTATAAGGATCTCGGTGCTATTCAGAGTTATAGACTTCTTTGTAATCTATTAAGCGAGAAAAGGTGTGATTGTAGCCTTGGAAATCAATCAAGAGAGAAAAGGTGTTATTGTAGCCATGGTAAATCAATTGGGTAAACTTGTGGCCCGGAAATCAAGTATCTCTACCCAAAGGTAGAAATTTTGGAGGGTGTACCTCGTAGCTTGAAACCGAGGGTGTAATTGTACAATTGCTTTTGAAAGGAAATCTGTTCTTGTATTGCAAGACTGGATGTAGGGTAACTCCGAACCAGTATAAAATCCGGTGTGTTCTTTCCTTTACTTCTTTTATTTTATTTTTGCATCTGTATTTGTTTCTGTGATCATATCTGTGTCTGTATATTGCATATATCGGTGTCTAAATTAACATAAACTCAAAAAGATTTAATAATTCTTTATTAACACTATTCACCCTCCCTCTAGTGTTAATCCTAGCCTTAAGATCCGTAATCTGCATTTCTCACATATATATCAGAGTTAAATAAGATACAACAGAAGTGTCAAATACAATAGTCAAATACAAGATCAGAATACATCACTGGAATCAACTGAATATTTGAAAGCTAGAAAGATAGTTGGATTTTCAAGCGAAGTTCCAACTCCAAAGTTGAGTCTCAAAAGCCAAACCACTCAGTCTGACCCGAGCGTAAAGCAAAACACAAAATACTCGAGTCAGGATTAACATTCTTATATCAATAAATCCAACTCAAGTGAAATAACAACTGAAATACAAATAACTCAAAGGATATTTGGGATAACCATTCTCTAAGGATCCGTTAAACTATCAACAATGTAGTAATATACGCTATTATAATAATGTCTAAAGTAAAGTATAATATATTTAAAAAATAGCGTTAAGGCGTTACCCATATCCCCTTTAACACATTTTATATATTCCCATAGTTTATACAATACCGTAATCTCCCCCGTACTGGGAGTCGTCAGAGGGCACTCCATAGGTATGGTACAAAACAAAATTGTATAAGGCGTGCTAGGCTAGGTGACATCGCACAACTAGGCAATGCCAAGGTAGATATACCAATTGCACTTCTGGACTAGTAGTAATGCATAGCTGCCACTACCACCCACCTCGAGCCACATTGTCAAAAAAAATCAAAGGTGCACCCAATCAATCACAAAGTAATAGAATGGTATCGAAGGAGTGTGTCCGATCAGAGGAGCTACCTCATTATCCCATCAATTGCTCCTGTTTTAGCCATCTTATGCCAACTCATAGGAGTTGGGTCCACGTATATACCTCAATAGGACGTCGCCACCATCCTAATTCATTCTGGAATCTCCACTGTGTACACGGTTGTTAAAGTGGTTTTCGGAGTTGACAGAGAGTATGACAACTTCCAATCCCGGTCTCTTTAGCAACCAAACGTTATTATAACACTGCGATCATTTAAAAATAATTAATACTTCGAAACCAAAATACCAATGTCATTTCAAAACCATGTCCATTTCAAAAAAAAATAAGAAATCATTTCCATTTCAAATATATCTATTTTCAAAACCATAGCATTTTTAAAGTTATAACACTTTCGAAACCAAACACTTGAAAATATAACATTTTCAAAACATAATACTTTGAAATTTATAGCTTCGAAACCATAACTTTCACCGCTAAACAATTTAGATATGCAAATAGTATATATAATAAAATAGTTTAAATTTAAAATTTCATTATAAATAAAATAATTTCCTCAACTTCTCAAATTAATTCAAATCAACTCGAATCCAAATTCAATTTAATCAAATCTCAATTCATAAATTCCAATTTAGCTTCTAAATAAACCATTCAAAATTATATCGATTTCAAATACAGATTTGAACCACAAATAAACCATTTCAAAATATATATATTTCAAAGCTTTAAATATTCTATAACTTCAAAACTAAATTTATATATCTTTATTCAGTTTACTATTATTTAATTTTGAAATATATACTTAATAAATTCAATATGTTTTAAATAAAACTCAAACTTGAAATATTTATTAATCACTTTAACCAACATCAAGTTATAAAATCATATCCTTTAATATCTCAAATTCAATAAGTTCCAAATCGATTTTAATTAAATACTTGATTAAATACAATTTCAAATCAATTTCAAATCCCTCTTCTCAACCTTAATTTATAAAAATCATTATAAACTCTATATTAAAATATAATTTAAATAAATACTTAACCATATTATATTTTAATAAAATGAAATTTTATTATTAAACTTATTTTATATTAAACAAATTTATACATAGCTCAAATTTAAGAATTTAGCTATATATAAAATAATATAACATCAAAAATCAATATTTATTAAACCATATATTTCTTTCCAAAACCATAAAAACCCTTTTTAAAATACATATATATATCGACCAGTGGTGTCTGTATATAATTTTCTATCCTATGGTCAAGTGATACGGATATTTATCATTTCAATTCGCAATTCAAATATATACGGGTATGTATCATTTCAACCCGTAATCCCAAACTAAATTCAAATGAAAATCGCTTGGGTCTATCATTTTAACCCATAACGATTTTCTCCTATTCTACAGATCGTTCGGGTATGTATCATTTCAACCCATAGTGAATTCTATACTAATAGGGAACTTGCAGAGTGATAACTGATATGATAATAATATAACAGGCATATATCATCAATATAAATAACAGATAATGGTGTCAGATGTCACAGGTGAACAGATACAGATAACAGTATATATATAACAATGTGAATAACTAACAGCAGCATATTTCAATTGTCGTTTCAATTGAAATCAAGTTTAATAAATATAAGAACGTTAATCGTGAGTGATTGCTCATCTTTCGAGGCTAGAGAGGTGAACGACAATAAGATGAGTTACAAATCCAAGAACGAATTCCAAAGCAAAGCAAGATAGTCACAAATTCCATAGACAAGCTGATAAATCGAAATTAATGAAAACAATCAAATCTGTTCGGTATAACTGAAACAAATATATATTATCTACATATTTTCAAAAAAATCAATTTTAGAAATATACTTAAAATAATATATATATATATATATATATATATATATATATTCAAGTAAATCCTTAAACATAATGATTCATGCAAATAATTATAGTTCATATTCCTTTCAAAATTTCCAGATCATAATATATATACTAGTACAAATATATATAAGCAGACTTTAAAATAGCGTAAAGAAAAATATTTACGTAACATATATACTTGAATGTACAGGTGGACAAAGTTCACCTTTATATAAACCAGTGGTCTAAACTCATATTAAAATAAAGACATATACATATCAATTTCATAAACTTTTGTTTCATACGAAATGTATCTTGTATACATATTATTTAAATAGTACATATACACTTTAGAATATAATACTGCGGCTTATATACATGCATGCACATAAGCTAATATAAATATATATATATATATATATATATATATATATATATATTAAAATTTAAATTCAATATTATAAATTACTATAAATATATAATACAGTAAAATCATATATATACAACACAGATTCTACTTTTTAAAATAAAATATACTTTATACTGTAACAATATATACGAATAACAAACAAACATACGTGTATATATATTGCAACGTACAGTACACCTATATAACTTAACAGGTAAATACTTTATATTCCGAATAACATAAACCCAATATATCTATACACATATATACACGTAGTACTCAAAGTACATTAAAAATTTTAGCAACCAATATATATAGATTTCCACATACCTACAATAGAATAAAAAATATAAACTTATATATAACTATTATACACGTTCTACTATATATATACGTATACAATACAAACAGAAAAATAACAGAACAAATATATGTATATATATAACTTTCGGTAAAAAATCATAAAACATATAAACATATCAAACTAACTATTTATGAACTAATATACTATAAACACAACACTTGATCAAAACATGCGTATACATGTAAAGAAAACTTTATAACCATTAAATATTAACAGTATAAATAAGATACTCCTATATGTAACTAACATATAGATCAGCTTATATAATTTTTTTTTAATAACATACAAATAAAACCGCTGTATTAAATTTGAATGCATAAATAAAATAAGAAGCTATCTGTATATACACCAAAACCCAAATCATGTATATATGTATCTATTAAAAATCAATGCAACGTATCCGTATAGGCTTTACATGTAAATAATATTATAACACATATATATAGACTCTTAGTATCTAACAGCATATAACCTATATACTACCAATATATATACTAAAGAAAATAAATAATATATAACAATTTACCAAATATATATATACACACACACACACACACACACGACGCACTTATATACCTCCGCAGAGAAAAAGGAGAGTGGGTGAAGGTGAAGCAGGGTGGAGTTATGAGAAATGCGGATTAAAGATCTTAAGACTAAGATAAACACTAGAGGGGGGGTGAATAGTGTTTTAGAGAATTGTTAAATCTTTTCGAGTTTTTGTTAATTTGAACACAAATGTATGTAATATTCAGACACAAATATGATCACAGAATCAAACAGATATGATCATAGAATCAAACACAGATGCAAATATAAAGTAAAAGCAGTAAAGGAATGAACACACCGGATTTTATACTGGTTCGGAGTTACCCTACATCCAGTCCCGCACACAAGTACAGATTTCCTTTCAACAACAATCTTTACAATTACACCGTCGATTTTAAGGCAACGAGGTACACCCTCCAGATTCACAATCCTCTGGGTAGAGATACTTGATTTCCAAGGCTACAATCACACCTTATCTCGCTTGATTGATTTCCAAGGCCGCAATCACACCTTTTCTCGTTTAATTGATTACAAAGAAGCCTATAATTCTGAATAGCACGGAGGATCTTGTTGAGATAGTGATAGAGAACCAAACCAGAGATAATCTAGTTACATTCAATGTTGATTTCGACAGAGTAATGGTAGGAATATGTATAAAGAAATGTGGAAGAAGAAGAGGAGTGAAAAACCAGAAAATCTACATTAAAATTCATTGAAAACATCACCTATTTATAGAAGAACAACAGCCATGTCCATTCTTGAAGAGATATGACGAATAGACACTTCTTTTGAATTTTAAATTTTGAAACCAACTGACACTATGTCGATAAGGGAAGGTTGAGCATGTCGACATCCCAAAGGAATTTTTGGTGGTTTTTTTTTCTATGAAAATAACTTCTATCTTATATTAAACTATTTTAAACTTTATAAATATACTTGTCTATAGTTAAAATACATAAGTAAATATACAGAATAATATATACAAAATTTTACTATAATTTTATATTTAAATCTAAGTATAAATATTAAATATATTATTATTAAAGATAATTAAAACACGGATAATTTGATTTTGAAATTAAAGATTATTTTGAGGCTAAAAGTATTTGAAATCAGGATAGATGTTTTTTATGCTTTTAAAAAGAAGGTTTTGAAAACATTTTGAAAACAAGATATAATTTTGTAAAAATCATTTTGAATAAAAATTAGCGGATACAAAACAATGTTCCACTAGATTTTTCATAGGTTCCATCCTACTTAGGGTTCCATCCCTTTAACAGGCTCTAAGTGGATTCCATTCCACGAATAAATTGGATTTTAAGATGCCAGTGCTTTTCTAGGAGTTTTAACAAAATTACTAATAAATTAAAAGATAAAATACTTGAACTCTTGAACTCTTGATAATCTTGATATTCTTGATACTCATGCGTCTTCAATCTTGATATCTTGAATCTCTATACTATACAGTCTTCATTCTTAGTACCTGCATGGTTAAATCCTGCATATACGTATATATCTAAACTTATGCTATTAGTATTTATATTTTATAATCTATTCTAAGGTTGTTGTCATCAAAACCATCATCTCAAGGACTAACAATCTCCCCCATTTTGATGATGACAACATTTTTATAAAATATTACTTCTATCCTAATAACTCCCCCTTAATCTATGCCTAACTACCCTATTTTATACTTCTCCCCATTTTTCATCAACAAAAAAAAACCATCTCCAAACTATATAACTCCCCCTTATTCTTGGACTAAAATACCTTTTTCTGAGTCTGTTTCTATGAATTCGTCGGAATCGTAAACTGCCGTGAAACACAAATTGGAATTATCTGTCTTCTGATCATCATCGCTTGAGGACGAGTCTTAATCATCCAGAATAGCAGTAAATGCACGCTTCCATTTCTTTACTAAAACATTGTTTATAAGAGGATTTTGCCTATCTGGATATAGATAGTCTCTTTTGATATGCCTTGGTTCATCACAGTTGAAACATTTGACATTGTTTGGCACTACATTCTGATTTCCAGAGTTCTTATAGTTGTTTCTCTTGAGATTATTCATCTTTCTGTATTTCAGAAATTTCCGAAAATTCCTGGTCATAAATGCTATCTCTTCATCATTATCGTTGTTTGAGTCTGATCCATCAGTTAATGCATTAAATTCCATTGATTTCTTTTTAGATGTTTTGCTTTCTCTTCTCCCGATCATTTGAACTTCAAATGACACTAGATTTCCAATTAATTCTTCTATCTTTAAAGTACTAATGTCATTTGCCTCTTCGATCGCAAGTGTCTTTTGATCTCATTCTGGAGTAATAGAATTTAGAATTTTTCTGACTTGATCTTCTTTCGAAAATTCCTTTCCCAAGGATATTAGAGAGTGCACAATATCCTGAAATATACTATACATATCGAAAACAGACTCATTAGAATTCATTTTAAATAATTGAAACTGATTTGTGAGCATGGAAATTTTGGTCTGTTTAACTTTGCTTGTTCCTTCGTGAGTCACTTGCAAAGTTTTCCAGATTTCATATGTAGACTTACAAACTGGCACTCTATTAAATTCATTCCTATCAAGTGAACAAAACAGAATATTCAGTGCTTTACAATTGTTTTGTGCAACAGTCGTCCACTGTGCAAAATCAGTTGTGGGTTCAGAATATTCAGTTTGTTTGATATTCCAAGTATATAATCCTATAGAATGTAAATATATTTTCATCCTACAATCCCCAATATGCATAGTTACTGCCTTTGAAAAGTGGTGGTCTGACAGTAGACTGACCCTCTACAAATAAACTAGTGACAGAGATACTAATGTTAGTAACAATGCAAGTTTTGGTAGCCATTTTGAAAACTTTTTCAAAAATCAGATTATGAAATTTTGAAAACCTTGCTCCGATACCAAATATGAGAAATGCAGATTAAGGATCTTAAGGCTAGGATAAACACTAGAGGGGGGTGAATAGTGTTTTAGAGAATTATTAAACCTTTTTGAGTTTTTGTTAATTTGAACACAAATGTATGCAATATTCAGACACAGATATGATCACAGAATCAAACACAGATGCAAATATAAAGTAAAACCAGTAAAGGAAAGAACACACCAGATTTTATATTGGTTCGAAGTTACCCTACATCTAGTCCCGCACACAATTACGAATTTCCTTTCAAAAACAATCTTTACAATTACACTCTTGATTTCAAGGCAACGAGGTACACCCTCCAGATTCATAATCCTCGGGGTAGAGATACTTGATTTCCCGAGCAACAAGTTCACCCAATTGATTTTCAAGGCTACAATCACACCTTATCTCGCTAGATTGATTTCCAAGGCCACAATCACACCTTTTCTCGTTTAATTGATTACAAAGAAGTGTATCACACTAAATAGGACTGAGGATCTTGTTGAGATAGTGATAGAGAATCTAACCAGAGATAATCTAGTTAGATTTAATGTTGATTTCGGCAGAGTAATGGTAGGAATATGTATAAAGAAATGTGGAAGAAGAAGAGGAGTGAAAAGCCAGAAAATTTATATTAAAATTCGTTGAAAACATCACCTATTTATAGAAGAACAACAGCCATGTCCATTCGTGAAGAGATATGATGAATAGACACTTCTTTTGAATTTTAAATTTTGAAACCAACTGACACTATGTCGACATGGGTAGGTTGAGCACGTCGACATCGCAAAGGAATTTTTGGTGGTTTGTTTTTCTTTGAAAATAATTTCTATCTTATATTAAAACTATTTTAAACTTTATATATATACTTGTCCATAGTTAAAATACATAAGTAAATATATAGAATAATATGTACAAAATTTTACTATAATTTTATATTAAAATCTAAGTATAAATATTAAATATATTATTATTAAAGATAGTTAAAACCATGGATAATTTGATTTTGAAATTAAAGATTATTTTGAGGCTAAAATTATTTGAAATCGGGATAGATGTTTTTGATGCTTTTAAAAGGAAGGTTTTGAAAACATTTTGAAAACAAGATATAATTTTGTAAAAATCATTTTGAATAAAAATTAGCGGATACAAAACAATGTTCCACTAGATTTTTTGTAGGTTCCATCGTACTTAGGGTTCCATCCCTTTAACAGGCTCGAAGTGGATTCCATTCCACGAATAAATTGGATTTTAAGATGCCAGTGCTTTTCTAGGAGTTTTAACAAAATTCCTAATAAATTAAAAGATAAATTACTTGAACTTTTGAACTCTTGATAATCTTGATGTTCTTGATACTCATGAGTCTTCAATCTTGATATCTTGAATTTCTATACTATACAGTCTTCATTTTTGGTACCTGCATGGTTAAATCCTACATATACATATATATCTAAACTTATACTATTAGTATTTATATTTATAATCTATTCTAAGATTGTTGTCATCAAAACCATCATCTCAAGGACTAACAGGAGTTGCTAGCTTGGCCGAGCTATTGGAGGAGGAGTGGAAGCTTGGTGCGGGTATTGGTGGCTGCAGGCCGAGATGATGTTTGCTTTGGTGAATGGAAGGTGGTTCATGGCTGTAGATGGGAAGAGGGTAGCGTTAGAGAAAGCGGAGGTGTGAGGCTTCTTAGATCTAAAACAAACATATATATATATATATATATATATATATATATATATATATTTGTAGAAGCATGCAAGATTTTTTTTTTGCACAGGAAGGAAGATGACAGATCACCGTTAAAAAGGAAAGTAACATGGCTTCAAAATATTTGAGAAATAGTAACATGGCTTCAAAATATGAAGGGACGTGAAATTTCAATGCAAAAGAGAAACTGCTCATACCATATTTATAATTTTATAGTACCGTGCACAGAACAAGGAAGAAAATGAGAAAAAAGAAAGAGAAAGGACGAAGTTTATATATTGAAATCAGAGAATGGTAACAGTTGCATATAGTACATGAAAATAAGGAAACAACAACGGTCAAATGCTTTGATTTGGTGAATAATTAAAGCAATTTATTGTTGCTTGGATGTCACGGCTGAAGTTTGAAAGGCAATAGAAAACAAAAGGTCACGAATACAGTACACATACGGTTACCGGTTTCGCGGATTCTGCTGTTTACCGAACTTCAAACCCCAGAATTGAATATACTATAGTGATCAGCATAATGAGACGATCAAAACCATATACAAATATCACTGATAGGATCAACAGATCAAACGTCGATATTGGTACCAAAATGCTGCTATTCGCCGAAAATAAGATCGACGGAGCAATAACAGTCAAAATTTGAAGAAAAGAAATATGACGTCTCACTCAGAAGATGATTTACAAATTTTCTATAGAAAAATATTCAGATTTGGAAAACATTTTATTATCATCTAATATTAACTGATTTGAATTGAAATAAAATTACACTAGAAAGTAAACCTTCATATTATTTGATGGAAATTTACCAGTTGCTATGTTTAATTAGACGTATTCCAAATATTAAATTTTTATTTCAAAATTTTATTATTAAAAATTTCACAAAATTTTCAATTAATTAAATAAATAAAATCGTTAAAATTTATGGGTCGTTACAGTATCCCTCAGTGTCGAACTTCCAAACCGCTCTCCAAGTTTCCACTTCATCCTTCCTTGATAGTCCGGCATAGCTTGTTTATCAGTTTCTTTTTTCTGTTGAACTTGAATAACCATGCTTTTGCTTTTATCTCTGAGCAAGGAAGCATTTAAGTTTCTCCTTGGAGATTCCATCTCATCTCCGCTTGTGAGTTTAGTATTCTTAGACGATCACTGGGTGAGCACAACTTCTAATGATCCCATCATATCCATCAATTACTATTCCAAGCTTTTAATTTTAGCCTCGTTGTTGGATGGTTGCACTAGTGCAAATGGCTGTCCTGGTTCAACATTCCTTAGGTTGAAATTAGCTGTAATGTACTCTTTTAGTGTTGTTGCTTGTGGCACTTCGCCATCTACGACGTTAGTTCATTTCGATTTTTCCATTTCCTTAAATAAAACTTTTCTTTAGTTTAAGAGCAAGATTAAAAGGATCGGAGGTTCAAGCCCTCCTTCTAGCGTCAAAAATGTTAGACTAAAAAATGGTATAACACCTCAAATGCCAAATGTAATAAATCAATCCTTTATTTGAATATATATGGAGTCATAATAAGCTAATCTCATCGACTTGTTCAGTACATGTGCGGACACCGTATCAAGAAAAGGCTGACCATACCGATGTTTTTAGTGCATATGCGAGGACCTCATATCGACCTGATTGAGGATATCATACTGGTATGCTGATTCATCAAGGTATAACTTATTGCTTTGAGATTAATCATATGATAGGATCATTAAAGAGTGGAAGACAAATGGCCTTTAAGGATCATCTTTATCGCTATTGTTTTATATACATGAAGTCCACTAAGGCTTATTAGAAGTGTTATCCATATATGAGTCCATATTAGCCTTGAGATAAGATAATCGAAAGGGCTCATGAAATGTCATATGTTCAATAAGAAAAGAAGACAAGTCACATAATCATGCTATTGTCCGTTATTTACAGCATTAGGCTTGGCATCGTATCCTCGTGTTTAAAGTCCATAGTCCATAGTTCATAGTTTATATAAATATGCATATAGAAGTTCACTATAAATCAAGGCACTTCGACTAAGTTCATGTCAATTTGGTCATGACAAGTTCATATTATGCAAGTCAAAGTCAATATGCAAGGCCAAGTTCATGTTTATTCAATTCGAATATGATTGCCGTCAAATTAAATTATCCCCAATTCTATTTAGGTTTACAAGACTTTAATTTGAGTTGAGAAAGAGAAATGGAAAATCGGCCCCTCAAAAGTCGCCTCTTGGGTCGTATTTATAGAGGTAGGCGACCCCTTCTTCACATCTCCCATCTTCGACCTGATAGGCTTTAACGGCTTGCAACTTATATTGTTGTTTTGGTCTTTATAGAGGTGGCATCGTCATATTTTCACATCTTCGATGTTGTCAACCATCACTGCTAGTGTAAAAGTGGTATCATCGAGGTGCGGTGGACCATGTCTTTGCATTTATGCAATATAAGGTCTCCAAGATGGTTGACGATGCTACCGGCGATGTCCCTTAAACTGTGCCAAGGTCTTCGCAGCTAACAATGGTGTTTACCATTGACATCCTCTTACTTGATCATGTGATTATCTATGACAGGCGAAGTGGGACGATGATCAGAGAGCATTGGGAGTTTCAATAAGGATAATGTGACCTTATCTGACCTAAATGCTTTCGAAGTGCTTGTAAGATGGGATAATGCTATGTTATTGCTAGTTTCTTTGACTATTGATGAAATGCCCTTTCGATATCAACCTATTACTGATCTTAATACCTTCGACGTCATTTGAATATGGTATTGGTAATGTGTAGTGCATTTAAGGTGAAGTCCTTCCTGGCCCCGCTGGTATACGATACGGTTGGCACGTCTTTGGGTTTTGGAGTTATGTGAGAGGCATGAGGTATATCATCAAAGATGGACGTTTTCAGCTTCGAAGAGGTATGTTATTTATAAAACGACTAAGCATGGAGAGATACCCTCGAAGAAGTACACTATTGGCTAAGTGTGGTTTTATTCTTTAGTATTAGACTCAATTGCCTTAATCTTCTTCTGATGTCACCGCTTATACCATTACTTCTGATATTGAAATTATATGGATAATAATAGCCTTGAGGACAGTTCATGATAGCCTTGAGGAGTTCTTCAAGATGGTTTCAAAATCTATTTCATTTGGCTTTAAAAATATCTCATGATGGCACATTTTGGCATTTCTTCCCAAAGGTATGTTTAAGCATTCTTCAAGACGATGCATGTAAGTATTCCTCATGATGGCATGTTAAGTATCCTCTCGAGGACATATTTAAGTATTCCCTATGATGGATTATCCTTTTTGTATTCTTTGACTTTTTTTGAATTCAACTTTGGATGGTTACTTATCTCATGATAACTTCCTCAATGATCTACCCATAACATCTCTTGTATAGTCCTTGATATCATAGGTGGTTATCACACGATAACTCCTACATTTCTCCCAATGATGATTTCTTAACCATTCCACGAAGACATCATTCCCTTTATCCCGAAACTACTTTTTGATGGCCTTAACAAACATTACATGATGATTTAGATGAATGTTCTTTAAGGAAATTTCACAAATACTTTGAGGAGTTTTACCTCCCAACCATCTCAGCAAGTCAATCCACGATGGCTCTGAAGAATGACTCGCAATGGCTGAATGCATATTACATGATGGTTCTAATGAATGTCTCACGATGACTTTGACGAGTTGTCTCATGATGACTCCCATATTTCTTTACATGATGACTCCAAGGAATGCTCCATGAAGGCTTTGACGTATTGTCATGATAACTATCAATGTTTTGCATTACATTGACTCAAGAACACCTCACAATGACTTCTTCATACAATGATGGCTTTATAAATTCCTCACGATGTCTTTAAGTACTTTACTTCATAATAGTTTTATAGATTCTTCGTGATGGTTTCAATATTTTACAGTGGCTCTAACATCTATCTTTATGATAGCTTCTATATCTCACTTCTTGGTGACTATAAGGAATACTTCACGATGGCTTTTTTAGCACATGAAGGCTATAATCAATAAATAAAGGTTCTGATCAACATACGAAGGCTCTTTTGTTTATCCATTTGTTCTTGGAATTTTGGGTGTAGAAATTTCCCCCCACATAAGAAGTCTTCTTATGATTTAGCTTAAGTAAACTTTTACTCTACACCGTTTCTTCCCTTATTAAGTTGTCATTCTTTGTTATTGTTCTCCGCATCGTCGACGCAAGGCAGAAATTCTCATGGTTTCAAGAGAAAGCATATTGTCCTATATATGTTTGAGTTTGATCATTCATCGAATTAGGAGTACATTTGATCATCCTCCTTTGGATGGTTGTTTTCATAGACGTCGCTTCATTATCAAGGTGTCTATTGACTGTCTCCCTTAGATGGGTGCTTTAACAAGGTTTGGTAGTGGGATCAGAGGCTTGATTGACCATCACTCTTTGGATGGTTGCTTTGTCTAGGCCTTGTGGTGGAACCAAAGGCTTCTCGTCCATCTTCCTTAAATGGGTGCTTTGACCAAGACCGATGGTAGGATCAAAGGCTAATTTGACCATTACTCTTTGGATGGTTGCTTTGGCTAGGCCTAAAGGCAGGAAAAAAGGCTTCTTATCATCTCCCTTGGATGGATGCTATGAACAGGCTTAGTGGTGGGATCAATAGGTTAATTAACCATCATTTTTTGGATGATCGCTTTGGCCAGGCCTTGCAGCGGAACTAAAGGCCTCTCATCCGTCTCCCTTGGATGGGTGCTTTGGTTAGGCCTGGCGGTGGGATCAATGGCTTAATTGACCATCAATATTTGGATGGTTGCTTTAGCCAGGCCTTGCGGGGGAACAAAGGCTTCTCGTCCATCTCCATTAGATTGGTGCATTGACCAGTCTTGCCGATGGGATCAAAGGCTTAATTGACCGTCACTATTTGGATGGTTGCTTTAGCCAGGCCTTACGGCGTGACCAAAGGCTTTTCGTCCATCTCTTTTGGATGGGTCCTTTGACCAGACCTAATAGTAGGATCAAAGGCTTAATTGACCATCACTCTTTGATGGTTGCTTTGGTCAGATCTTGCGATGGGACCAAAGGCTTCTTGTCCATCTCCCTCGGATGATTTCTTTACCAAGCCTAGCGGTAGGATCAAAGGCTTAATTGACCTTCACTCTTTAGATGGTCGCTTTGACCAGGCCTTGTAGGGGGACCAAAGGATTTTCATTCTCTTCTGGATTTGAGTGCTTCAGTTTAACCAATCTTATCGATCTTGCCAGGTTGGAAGTTAAGTTAAACATAGTGCATCTCAACCCAGGCAGAATCATTTAGGCATAGATTCTATGGTAATCCACATTATTTCATCCAGTATTGTTAAATATGGTTTTAAATGCACGACACTCCATGTCCTTGATATTACATTCTATCAAGTTTTCTTTGTCGATAAGTCCTGTAACAACCCACACTTTAGTGGGCTTGAATTTTGAATAAATCGGAACCCAAGTCCATTAGGCTATGGATCGTTGGTCTTAGTAACCTGAAATAAACATAAGTATACTAGAGAGTGCATTCAAAACAAAATAGTAAAATATAATAAAAAATATGTGCCAACTAAGGCTACTACCTTGGAATCAATATTATTCCTTCGATATCTAGTTGCTTTGTCAGTGTCGACCATGAATGAGAAGACCTCACCATTTACCATTCCCGTCTTGCACTAGTATCATGTCCCCCTAAATCTACCATATGGTTTGCAATGAGGAAGGGGTTAGAACAACGTTCCGATGATAGGTAAATTAAATACTTTATCCATATCACTAGTTTATGCTGATTGTATTTTATTTAGTATTATGTCCGATATTCATAGGATTAATCATTTAATTCCATTTGCACGTACGATCTATCCAACTTTTCTCCAAGGTATAACTATATATATGCATATATATATATATATAATCGTTGTACTATCCAAAAGGAAAACTTGGCCATTTAATTCTTCTTAAATATGGAGGAGGTTGACCCAATGACCATTTTGATACCTTAAATCTGAAGCGAGTCCTCCGTAACGTAAGCGATATTCAACCGGCCCTAGCTACGGAGGCCGATGACCCCTATATACAGATTTATAATATAATTAGCCATGTTACTAATGTATCTCAAAGAATTATCTAAGGGTTAACTAGCCCATCTTTGAAAAACAAACAATTAGTTAAACTTTGAGGTTCTTGTGTATCTTATAAAGATTTTAAACTAGTAGAAAGCAAAATCTGTTATGGCTTAACCCAAGTCTTTGCTAACGACCACTTAGGACCATTGGTAGTCAAAGCCTATATACCAGTCCTACTTCGAAATGCCATTTTTATCAAAAACACTAACATAGCCCCTCGACGCTCACAATCGAAATTCCATTTAGACTCACCTAATATAAGTCATGGAAAATGCCCACTCCAGTTACTTAATACCTCTTCTTCAGAAATGAAACAGACTCCATGTTCTAATTAGGTACTGTCGTAGGGTATTTAAGACTTCTTAAATAAGGAGAAGGCAGACCCAACTAACATTTAATACCACATTCTCCGAAGTAAACCCCTTGACATCCTTAAGGGTACCGAGCTATTTCATACTTTAAATCCAACGTGGAACCACTTATATGTTTTCCCCAAACTATACATTCACGTATATTCCTTCATGCCCACATATCCTATAATTAGAGATCAGTAATACGTATAGACAACCGCTGGTAGCCTCTAGATGGAGGGCATACTTTTGTTGTGTAACTCTATTGACATCGCATGCCACCCTATACTAAACCAGACCATTTATAATTAACCTAAATATTGGGCAAGGCCCACTAATTCACGATTGTCATAACATATTATTATGGCCATATAATTTCCATTATGGAAATTATTATGCCTCTTAAGTTCATTTATTTGTATTCATTTATTTACTTGCTATGAACGTATTCTTATCTTATATGCTTATTTCCTTTATTCTTTGTTTCTTAAATGTCATTTATTTCTTAACTTTCAATTAATTGCCCTTTGTAAATGGTCATCATTGTCCAAATTGGACTATCACTAATGACATTTATTTATTCATTCCAAATCTCACATATTATGCCTATTTTGTTTTCTCATAAATGTCAGGTTTACTTATGTAATTAACCCCATTAAATGCATTTATGTCCCCTTTCGATTTCTGCAACTTCCTATTAACTGCGCATTTGTTTCCTATTAATATTACGATCATTATTCATTAATGTTGTAATTATTATTCATTTTTCATTGCAACCTCCTATCCTTTTGATTTGTTATACTATTAATATTTAAACGTTCTAACTGTAATTAATATGAGTACTGCTGTATATTCATTTATTACACTTTATACGTGTGTGTATATATTTAATTAGTAGATGTAGTTATACGTGCATGTCATATATATATATATATATAACTCTTTAATTTATGAATCTCAGAATATAGACTTATGTGTAAATTCTACAAAAAGTTTCATTACCATATTTTAATATATTGGAGCTATTCTTCCCCAAAAGAAAATTATCACCAATATAACTTCCCATAAACTACCTAAAGTGGATCTTTTTCTCCATTTGAAATATAATACATTATCTCTTTTCATTTATTTTGAAATAGATAGTATAAACTACAAAGAAAGACATCCATACTTTACTTATTTCTTTCATTTAGGTATATTCCTTATTATTGTAAACGATGAACTTTTTATGCAGGGTAGTTAGACGGTCTATAGAAATTTACATAGAAATGGATTTAAGTAAATTGTACGTTCAGCACTCTCAATAAATTAAAATATAGAAATTTACATTCCTAATCAAATTAGGGAATCCCAAATAAATACTAAACAATTTTTAACCCAATTAACATAAATCATGAATAAACTTCATAATCTTACCAACATCATACTTTACAAATTTTAGAGACTAATTTCCATATTAGAGTGTATATGTCATTCCTTTACAATTACATAACTTACAGAACATGTAAACAAGATTTTAATAATATACATTCATTTTAAGCCTACAATTCAATGGGTCTTGCATAATAATCAAATAAAATTCAACAATATAAATTTCAATGTCATATATAAATCATATAAGTTTCCACTTGTCTTTTTAGCTTTCAAAATTTCCAAATTCGACTTTATTCCTTTAATTGACTCCTTTATTAATTTCCAACCCAAAAATATGTATAAAAAGATATACATATGAACCAACTAAAATCACAGATCTGAGAGGAGATTTGAGTTAAGTGGAATTTAGACATATAGTTATAGAGTTTACTTTTTTAAAGAATTTATTCACTTCTTCTCTTTTATTTTATGCCTTTCACCTATATAATATATATACATATATATTATTTTTATAGTTTCTCGAAATAGTGGAGATAGGAAAATGACATAGTTATCCTGCTCTGTTCAGAAAATATGAGAAGAAAAGTAAGGGGCTAGCACCTATAGTTATAGGCCCTTGAATCAATTATATTTGTTAGATTGATATTTATTAAATCCAGGCCGTTAGGCCAAGGTTCAACCCTATCGTCACAACACAAACCAATCAACCTCTCTTCATAGGTCATTGACCACTAGCGATCGACCGGCTCAAGGAGGCTGTTGACCGATGGTAGTCCACCGTTAATTAATATTTATTTCCTTTATTCCATATTTAATTATTTTTTATTTGAAAACTTCGAATGCTGATAACTTCTTCATTTGAACTTCGAATGCCAATAACTTCATATAAAAAAGATGCTCAAAGTCGCCATGAACATAGTGGTGCAAGTTTGGTGTCCAAATTCCGATGTTTGTTCAAATTCCATTTTCAAGCTTTATTTAATTATTTATTAGTTCCTTTTAATCTGTTTACTATTAGTTTTACGGGTGTTACATTCTCCCCTTAAAAGAATTACGTTCTCAAAATTCCTCAAGGATTGAATCATATAACATTGCGCCCAACAATTCTAAACTATCCAGCCAATTAGTGTACTACCAATTTTGCAGTCAATCATGTACAAGTGCATGGTGTTTCACGATGCATACGATATGTATGATGTATAATAATAAACTGGTGCCTCCTATATGAATGCATTCTTTAAAATAATTTTGAAAATATGATGCAAACAACATATATATACTTGTAGTTCTACATGCGTGCAAGTTTTGAGAAATAAAAATCTTTGTTTTCATCCAACAATTTGCACATTCCTACGAATAGTAGTATGCTTCAACCAATTTTGCATCCAATTTCTATCACCCTATACCTAACATACAATTTCTAACATCCAAAATTTTTTAAAATCCAGTTTTCCTAAATCTATACTCTTATGCCGAAAAAGGATTTTAGATGAAGAATTTTATACTTCCGCCCTTCTTTGGGATACCAATTCCATTATACCTTGGAACTTTCTCTTTTACCCCCAAATCTTTTCCATGTACAATTTTCATAAGGAGATTTATTTTTTAATTTTAAAAAAGAATTATTTTAGAAACAAATTTTTTTTACTATCAAGAAGGTATGAAAATAGAAATTCCAAAGTTAAAACAACTTTTTCCATTATTATTATTTGTGTTTTGTATACTATTACACTTACTGAATGGTAAAATCCATATTCACTAACATGTCGACCCTCCCTAAATAAGCATGCAGCACTTGAAAATAAAAAAAAAATCATTTTCCATTAAAAAAATTCCCTTTCAATTAAATTTGTAAAATAGTTTGAAAATTAAATTTTTCAAAAGCATTTGAACACAATTTTTCAAAAGCATTTGCCTTCGCATCTTTAGGACAAATCGAGCTAAATCTTGATGTAATCATAATTTAATAAATGAGTTAATGCATATGATTGACTCTAGCATTGCATAGGTAATCTTAGATTTTTTTTAAAATCTTTTCCTTTATTTCAAAACAACAGACAACAGACAAAAATATATATATTTTGCTTTTAAGATATAGGGATGGTGACCCATGGTTTTGCCACAACCTTTCCTATGCTTTGCTTGCTAAAACCTATTTTTCTCAAAATTATGATTTTTTTGGGATTAAAGCATTCGTTTTTTATTGCTAATTAAGTTAATTTCCTATTTTATTTTATTAACTTTCAGCCTTAATTTACATTCATCACTAGTTAAGTGTTTTTATGAGATTTCCTCATTTATACTATTTTCCAATATATATATATATATATATATATATATATATAGCGGTCAATGCTCATCCATAAAATCAACATAGTAATAAAACATGAACATATTTGATATCATATCGTATCATTTTCCAATACCCGAAGGGAGATAACCAGTGATTACAACCCAAATTATCTAAAAGGAACATTTTTTGGAAGCTTTCCTCCAACATCAACTATTATTAATGATGTTGTGGCCCTATAACTTCTTACTTAAATAAAATGGACGTTTCTGGTATGTCATTCTACTATAACTCATATGTCTTAACTCACCTTTTTGGCTTCCAATAAACAAGATCCATCCATTATTTCAATTATTACAGCTGATTATTGGATAAACTGTTCATTCCCACACTGTAGTGGATAAAAAAAAATATAAACTACGCACATTTAAAATAACTAACCGAAAAATTTGGCTTGGCGAAATAACGTTCCTACCACCTGCCTTTCCTTCTTTAATTTTGGTTGAATTTAACCAACGTCCTCTATGTGTATTTGCCATCTCATTACTCCTTCAGCATTTATATTACTATCTTCTTTCAATCAAAGACTCTTGATAGTGTTCTTGAATATTGGTATTTACTTTCTTTATCTTTGTTCTTTCATGCGAGTATACCCTAAAACTCATAGATGTATACTTTTATACCATCCTTCATTACTTTGTGGGTTCTCCTTATGGCTTTTATACATATCTAATAAAATATTCCTAGGTTCACTAATATTTCTTATGACCAACGAGGATTCCCTGTCGCTACCCTACATTATTCGTAGCTATTTTATTCGTAGTCTTAACTTTTACCCCATCTTATCTAGGCAGTCATCAATATCTACTTCGTATTAAAGTTGGTCTGGTTTTCAACACTCTTTATAAAATTCTTAAACTTCAAAGTCATGAAGTACTTAACCCAAACTTTTATCTTTGAAAATATAAACTTAAAAACATTTTTATTAAATTCAAAAATTGCTTAGTTTCCTAAAGAAGCCTTGAAAAATTCCTTATTTTGACCAAGTTTAACTTTAAGTGTCATAACTTGTAATATTAAAATTTAGGACTTAAGAATTAAGTTTATTTATTAAGTTCAAAAGCCACTGTTAGCAACTTAAAAGGATCCTTTCCGTAAGCATTACTTCATTCTTTTCAAATAGTGTTATCCCATTTTTTGGTCAAAACTAGGATATCAATGTTGTGTGCATTTCCACCACGACCAAACTAAGAAGAAGCAAGCAAGCGTACAGCGAAGTCTCATTCGGCATCCAAGATGTCTTGGTTCATCCGGTGTTCCCAATACAAGAGCTCATTCGGCAAGAAGCATTCGGCGCTCCAACACTCAGCTTCATTCGGCAGCTACATTCGACATTCCCAATAATCGAACTCATTCGGCAATCATCCATTCGGCATCACCAAACCATGTAACCACCGAACCATGCTACCACCGAACCAGCTCCATCCTCACCATACTACTGCCGGTCGAGAAGTCAATGCCGAGCCAACATCTTACCACCTCCCACCGAATCAACCTCCTTTCCATCCACTACCAAGTAAACCACCGGTCCAACCATCCCAGCTACGACCGAACCAAGCTTCGCCGAACCAAAGTTGCCAGGCCAGATTGCTTCAGCCCAAGCCCACCAACAGCTATAAACATCCAAGACCCCTGCCCCCAGCCTCACTCTATAAATAGAGGGGCAGGGGTACAACAATGGGGGAGGAGTTTTGAGACAAGTTTGAGAGCTCAAGCCTGGAAGGAACTCTCAAACAACTTTAGATACTTGCAATCACAGCTTTGTACTTGTAATCTAAAGAAAAAAGGAGAATAACATATAAAGTGGACGTAGGCACGTTCTGGCCGAACCACTATAAATCTGTGTGTCTTTTACAGTTTAGTCCCTGCTTTTTATATATTTGCATAAATCACCCAAATCACTAAATACAACATAAAATCAACCAACTCATACGACTTTGGGTGTTTGCGACCATTTTTTACGCAAACATTTTGGTGCTTTCACTGAGAAGAACCAGCTCCCGCTACATCGGATAGAAGTTGAATTTGAAAATCTAAGAGTTCAGATCTAAGAGTTATGACGAGACAAACAAGTAGAAGGCAAAGGCCAGAGAGAAGTGAACACCAAGGAAGTCAAGAGGCTTCCTCAGGAGGGAATCAAGCATCAATCTTCATCACTAGGGATGAGATGGAGGCCATGATGAGAAGACAAGAAGAGATGATCCAGAACTTACTTCAACAAATTGGGCAAATTGGAGCACAAATCCAAGGAGCAACTGGGGTTCAGAACGGGGCATGACCATCTGGCGTAGCACCAGAGCTAGGGGGCACCCACACTTGGAGCATGTTGATCCAATCCTAGAGAGAGAGGTAGGGGCCTCTGAGCAACCTGGTAAGGAATGAACGCTCATCCAGGGGGCAGGTAAAATTCCCTCCTGAACTCGGAGGGCAGGTCGAAAGCGATGAACAAGTCGCAAACCTCTCACTAGCACGGTTAGATCATTTACACATGTAAGCGATCGCGCACGATCCATAGGCATGCTCTGAATGACTACAGACCGCACCATAGTGAGAGTTTACGCTTTGACATCCTCGTCTTGCTTTGATCTTGACTTGAACATTCCTGTTGTGGAATTCATATGATTATTGCTTTGATATTTGCAAATTTACTTGTATGCCCGTGGATCGCGAACGGTCCACGAGCACCTCTTGCACGGTAGCGAACTGCCAAAGTCTTTGATTTGAAAAACTCCCCCAAACAATAACTCCAGCACTGATATTATTAAGTCCCCCCCGGGCACACACAACTCGCCTTGAACGGCACCCGACTTCGAACAGTCACAATTCGCCTCGAACGACACCCGATCGCGAACGGTCACAATTCGCCTCGAACGGCACCCGACTTCGAACAGTCACAATTCGCCTCGAACGGCACCCGATCGCGAACGGTCACAAATCACGTCGAACGGCACATGATCGCGAATGGTCACAACTCGCCCCGAACGGCACAACTCCTCTCACCTCAAATGGCTGATCGCGAACGGTCGTCATTTGGGGTCCCCCACTTGACTGCGCACTGTCGCACTTTACCTCGAATGACTCGATCCCGAACGGTCGTCATTTGAAGTTGAGCGCTTGACCTTGAACGGTCACATTTCACCACAGATGACTCGATCCCGAACGATCGATACATGGATTTACGCACTTGACCGCGCACTGTCGCACTTTACCTCGAATGACTCGATCCCGAACGGTCGTCATTTGAAGTTGAGCGCTTGACCTTGAACGGTCACATTTCACCACAGATGACTCGATCCCGAACGATCGATACATGGATTTACGCACTTGACCGCGCACTGTCGCACTTTACCTCGAATGACTCGATCTCGAACGGTCGTCATTTGAAGTTGAGCGCTTGACCTTGAACGGTCACATTTCACCGAAGATGACTCGATCCTGAACGATCGACGCATGGATTTACACGCTTGACCGCACACGGTCGCACTTCACCTCAAATGACTCGATCACGAACGATCGTCATTTGAAGTTAGGCGCTTGACCATGAACGGCCGCGCTTCATCCCAAATAGCTCGATCCCGAATGATCGTCATTTGAGGACATGTGAAACTACCAAGCTCTTTACAGGACATCAACAGGATATGAACATCCAGCTCATGGCATTACAAATATGAACATCCAGCTCATGGCATTACAAAACACGCCTTCCTACCGCAAGGCATATTTTGGGGGGCAAAGTGTTATCCCATTTTTTGGTCAAAACTAGGATATCAATGTTGTGTGCATTTCCACCACGACCAAACTAAGAAGAAGCAAGCAAGCGTACAGCGAAGTCTCATTCGGCATCCAAGATGTCTTGGTTCATCCGGTGTTCCCAATACGAGAGCTCATTCGGCAAGAAGCATTCGGCGCTCCAACACTCAGCTTCATTCGGCAGCTACATTCGGCATTCCCAATAATCGAACTCATTCGGCAATCATCCATTCGGCATCACCAAACCATGTAACCACCGGACCATGCAACCACCGAACCAGCTCCATCCTCACCATACTACTGCCGGTCGAGAAGTCAATGCCGAGCCAACATCTTACCACCTCCCACCGAATCAACCTCCTTTCCATCCACTACCAAGTAAACCACCGGTCCAACCATCCCAGCTACGACCGAACCAAGCTTCGCCGAACCAAAGTTGCCAGGCCAGATTGCTTCAGTCCAAGCCCACCAGCAGCTATAAACATCCAAGACCCCTGCCCCCAGCCTCACTCTATAAATAGAGGGGTAGGGGTACAACAATGGGGGAGGAGTTTTGAGACAAGTTTGAGAGCTCAAGCCTGGAAGGAACTCTCAAACAACTTTAGATACTTGCAATCACAGCTTTGTACTTGTAATCTAAAGAAAAAAGGAGAATAACATATAAAGTGGACGTAGGCACGTTCTGGCCGAACCACTATAAATCTGTGTGTCTTTTACAGTTTAGTCCCTGCTTTTTATATATTTGCATAAATCACCCAAATCACTAAATACAACATAAAATCAACCAACTCATACGACTTTGGGTGTTTGCGACCATTTTTTACGCAAACAAATAGTAAGAGTCAAGTTTTTATTACATGAAAAATCATTTAATCAATTTTCCCTTTTAGAGAACTTTCTACAACATAGATCTACTTCTTTAAAAGTAGGCTTTTTAATTAAAACGTTTATTATGTTTGCATCCAAGAGATCAATTGCCACTAAAACATTTTTCAAAAATATCTTCTATAACTTTAAAAATGAAAACTAGAGTAGACAAGGATAGCTTTCATCCTATTATTCACGCTATTTCCACTTCCAACCTTAACGGAGATTCTAATATTATATGAGAGGTACTTTTAAAAGATATGTGCAATTACTGTACATTTTTATGGAAACTACCCATTTTTCCTTTGCTTTTCCTTAAATTTCTTACATTGTTCCTAAATAGATTACTAATACTATTTTAATATAAATTCCTAACGTTATTCCTATTTAAATTTCCTAATATTGCTATTACTTAAATTCCTTATACCTAAATGGCTTCTAGTTATATAGCACTTTTCCACTTTATTATTTCCCTCACTAACTCATTGTAGTCCGTTCGTCTGCTACTTTAGCCATTAGGATTTTCTTCATTAACACATAAAGAGATATGTATAAACCTACTTCAGTTGTTTTTTTCTGTATTTTCCTTACGCAGGAATATTTTTCCTATCTTCAATATCGGGCATTCTTACCCTTCCATTCTCTTTACCTCATTAAAATCAAATACCATTTCCATTTACCCACCTCTTAGAAAGAATTTTTAAACCTTCAAATTTACAAAAATAGGAAAAATCATTATGCCAAACATACGCTCTATTTTCCATTCATTTTAAAAAGAAAAAGTCTCTTTTTCAAAAAAACCCATTTATTGAATTTTTTTAGCCTAGTCCATTTTAGGAATCTCTAAATAGTTCATTTACTTAAAAATTTCCAAATTTTCTTGCTTTTTCAAAACGTCAACTTTCTAGTTATAGGGTCCTTCTATTTTTAAATAGATTCTTTTTAAAATTACTTTAATAATTCCAAAAAATATTATTAAATTCTTTCATATGGGGTCGAACTTAGAAAAGGATTTTAATTGTTCTTTCTTTTGGACTTTTCTTATTTTCCCTTTATTCTTAACCTCTTCTTATTAAGAATAGATATTAAAAGTTCGCCTATCATCTTGTGGAGGTAAATGCACACTTTCTTGTGGGAACTTGCACATCCCTACTTATACTTACCTCAAGATATTTGCAACATATAGGTTCTTACCTCCCATCTGTTTGAATGAAATATGCATCATTAGTCAGAAATTCAGCAAAATCCAAAATCATAGGGCAGCCTAGGCCCATCAAAGAAGTCAAGTACCATCCAATTTCAAGGATCCTTCTATATGTTGTGCTCATGCTCTTCTTGGCCAATGTCTTATGGTACGGCCTACACCCCATGGGGTTAATCAGGATAGGTGTATAAATTTAACTCTATTTATTATTCCAACTCATAGTCGCCTTATCCATCTTTTTAAAATATGGTCGAAACTACTTCTATAGTCGGAATTTGTAGAGCTCGGCATATAATATATATAATTATAGGTAAAAATACAAATACTTTCACCTAGCATATCCTAATTATTATGATTGACTAACTTAAGCTCTGATACCAAATGCAACAACCCGCACCTTAATGGGCTCGAATGTCAACTAAATCGAAACCTAAGTCTATTAGGGCACGAATCGTTAGTGTTGGTAACCTGAAACAAACAAAAGTATGTCAGAAAGTGAACTTATAGCTGAACAGTAAATATAACAAAACATATATCGCGACTAAGGCTATAACCTTGGAATCAATATTATTCCCTGGATATTTATTGTCTTGTCAGTGCGGAGAATGAATGGGAAGACCTCTCCATCTACCGTTCCTTTCTTGCACCAGTATCTTGTCCCTCTAAATGTACCATATGGGTTATAATGAGGAGGGGGTTAGAACAATGTTTGGTGATTAGTAAATTACTTACTTTATCCACAACACTAGTTCATACCTACTGAATTTTATTTAAGTATTATGTCTATTATTTAATGGATTATTCATTTAATTCCATTCGCACGTATAATTTATCCAACCTTTCTCCGAGGAATAACTGTACATATGCTTATACATGCATACATACATACATACATACATACATACATACATACATATATATATATATATATATATATATATATATGCGCTGTACTACCCAAAAGGAAACCCCACCCATTTAATACTTCTTAAATAGGGAGAAGGCAGACCCAATGACCATTTAATACCTCAACCCTGAAGTGGGTCCTCTGTAACATAATTGATAGTCAATCGGCCCTAGCTACGAAGGTCAATGACCACTAGATACGGCTTTATAATTTAATTATCCATATTACTAATGCATCTCAAGACTTATATAAGGGTTAACCAGCCCACCTCCGGCAAACAAACAATTAGTTAAACTTTGAAGTCCTTGGGTATCCCATACAGATTCTAAACTAGTAGGAAGCAAAATTCACCTGGGCGTAACTTAAGTCTTTGCTAATGACCGCTTGGGACCGTTGGTAGTCAAAACCTATATGCTAGCTATACTTCTAAATATCAGTTTATCAACAATACAAACATAGACCGCCAGCCCTGATAGGAACTGGAGATAGTGGTTTTGATGACAACAACCTTTTTAACTTGTTTTATTATAAGTTATACACTAACACTATTGTCTAGATATATATGAATGATATTTTGAAGGATATATATAAGAAAGGTACTGATCATGACTGTACAGTATAAAGATCAAGAATGAAGAAATCAAGTTTGAAGACTCATGAGTATCAAGATCAAGATTTCAAGATATGTGTCTAGTTTTTTGTTAAAACTTCATAATAGCATGGAAATATTCATTCCGAATTTCATTTGGGATGGAACCCATCTCTACCTTCTTAGTGGCTTACAGACCCACGATAAGTAGCTTACAAGCCGAAGACAAGTGGCTTACAAACCCACGACATCCTGGTTTTGTACAAGTTCTCGAGTCCTGATGTGATGAGATATTCTGCAGGAAGAAGCTTGCAAAAATATTTCAAAATGGTTTTTCAAAACGATTTTCAAAACTGCTTTTCAAAATGTTTTAGCCTTAAAACTATCTTTTCAAATGATTTTAAAAAATATGTTTTAGCCTTATACTATTCTTTGTTTTTGTGTTTTAAAACATAGTAAAATTAGTTTATTTTACTCCAGATTCGTTTCATTTTTTTTTCATTTCAATGCCATTTTCAAAACAACTTTTTCATTTTTTTAACAAAGAGATGTCAACATCATGGGATACCCTATGTCGACATAGTAGTCGTTGAGTTCAAAAGTTTCAATTTTCAAAAGAAGTGTCTATTCATTCAAATCTCTTCACGAATGGTTATGACTGTTGGTACTCTGTAAATAGCCTTCTCAAACGAATTTTTTAACATACAATTCTCATATTTTCTTCACTTCTTCTTCTCCACAAATCCATGTTCTATAATTATCATATTTTTGAGATCGTGCCGAAATTCTGTCAAATTCTCAAGTGAATCAAATTAGAATTTCATTCTTGTATGATTCTCTGTCCTCTCTCGAAGATCAAAGTGCTACTCAGAGTTATAGGATCAATTTGTAATCAAAGGTTTATCGAGTCTCTCTATAAGGTGTGGTTGTGTCTGAAAATCAATTGGGTAATCTTGTGGCCCGTAAATCAAGAGAGTTTGCCCTGGACTTGTGAGACAGGATGGTACCTCAAGGCCTTTATAAATTGAGGAGTGTAATCTCGACACTGGTTTAATAAAAATATGTATGAGGTGGTTTTCCTTGGTACATGACTCGATGAAGGGTAACTCCGAACCAGTATAAAATCTGAAGTATTCTTTCCCTTTACTGCTTTTTATTTACTTTCTACATCTATGTTTGATTCTGTGATTGTTCTGTGATTAAGTTCTGCATTTGTTTGTGTTATAATTTCAATTTAGTTCATATAAGTCTTAGAATTCATTAAACACTATTCACCCTCCCCCCTTCTAGTGTTAAATTAGCCTTAAAATTCTTAATCTGTTGTCCCCTTTCAAACACCTACAGCCAAAATCTCGCTTAGACGTACCTAATATAAGTTTAGGAAAATTCCCACTCCAGTTATTTAATACCTCTTGTTTATAAATTAAGAAAACTCCATTTCCCAATTGGGCACCGTCATAGGTTATTTAAGACATTTTAAGCAATGAGAAGGCATGACCAATAGACATTTAATACCTCAATCAAAAAGTAAACCCCTTGATATCAGTGTTAAGTCATCTAATACTTCAAATCTAAAGCAAACTCTTGGTTTATTTCTGTAACAACCCGCCCTTCATGAATACCTAGAAAAATGGATCATTGGGGTAAAATTAAAGCCAAACACTAAACCAAGACATCGATAAGATCTCACAATAGAATGAAACATATAATATACTAAATATACATGAACAAAATAACAATATATAAGAGACCGCACTGGCTAAAGAAACTGATAAATAAGTATCGGTATAGAAAGTCAAATACATCTGCTCCTAAAATAAATATGGAGTTCTGAATAAGTATATGACATAATAGGTCTCATATATATATATAACAGATCTGTCATATACAACAAAAATATCAAGCATATATATCTCAAAATATTGATGCCACGCCTCCAAAGAGCTCGAGCTGCACCTTTTGATAGCATATCACCAAAAGCACCTAACTCCCAAACTACTCTAACGAGTACTCGAAAGTTGTCATGACATAAGCAAACAAAGATAAAACATGGGTCAGACATAAAGTCCGGTGTGAACGGAACTATCTCAAAATGCTATCTATGGAAACTATCTACAAATAAACAGAAACTACTAAATCACCACCGGCCCTCTCCATAAACGTGACTCAAGGATAATCCGAACTTTTATATACAAGAATGGTAAACCCATCTCAAAAATAGGAGATCATACCATAACCTGCTTTTCACCTATAATCAACGAGTCAGCACAAATAATATAATATGACTGAAATATAAATACCATAATATGATAAAAGTAACCAACATCCGAAAGTAGGGTGATCATAATATAAGTCTATCGAGAAGTACAAAATAATAGTAAATGCAACGACAATAACAAAAGCCAACTAATTAACACAGACATCATAACGATGGAAGATAAATAAGGATTACAAATCAATACCATAATTTCTGATGGGTGGAGTCAATAATGGGCATTTATAGTGATCCAATAATTCCAAAAAAATAGGGCCAGTACACTTACATATTCAGACATTGTCGCAATTTGTTTATAAATAGAGTCACCAGAATAATGTACCCAGATATCTATCGTATAGCAAACAGCGCCAGTACTAACGTACTTAGACGTTTATCATGATATTATAATTGGTAGATTCAATACACTAACGCACCAAGGCATCTACTGTGATCCCATAATAAGTAGAGCTAGCACACTGACATACCCAGATGTTTATCTAGATCTTATACTAGATAGGGTCAACACACTAACTTACCTAGACACTTATCCTGATCGTATAATACATAAAGCTAACACACTAATGTACCCAGATGTCTATCACGATCTTATAATAGATAGGATCAACACACTAACGTACCTAGACACCTGTCCTGATCGTATAATAAATAGAACCAGTACACTAACACCCAGACATCTCTCATGATCTTAAAATAAGCATTGCCACTAATATAAGGCCAATACAATGTATGATCACTAATATAAGATCAATATTGTGCACAGTCATCCATATAAGATGGGTACAATTTATCTAACTATACGTATCCTAGATTCGACCCCCAAGATACAAATCTACTTAATTCAATCATACATGCTTGCCGGACGTGATCGTGTGACCAATCACTGTACCGATCCCGTGCCCAATCATTATTAATTCCAAAGGAATCAATTATCATTCGCATTTGAATCATGAGCTTCGCTTTGCATCCCACCTCCTCGAGTAGCTTAGAGTCTTCCTAAAGTCGATCCAAGACACTACAAAGAACCGCACTTGAACGGGGAATAAATCCGCTTAGAAACCATTTCCTATTTTAAAAATAGGAACATGTAGTTTCAGTCGATTGAATATGATGATTCGATCGACTGATATTGTGTATATTGTATTCTGTTTTGAATACATGTTCAGTCAATTGAAACTCATCAATTAGTCGACTAAATAGGGGAAATTTCGCACTATTCTTCTCGACTAGTTGACTGGGCCATATGCATTTGGGCATTCCGCCCAGGCCTAAGAATGAACGTAGCCGCCGTTCGCCGATTCGAATCACGTTTCTCTCAACGCTTCAATCGAGGAGTTGCCTTATTACTAGAGCCTGCCTTCATCCTATTAGACATCTATTGAGGTTTATTTGTTGAAGTTTTGGGAGTGAATTCCATAAGTAATCGAAAACCAATTCCAATACCAAAATCCACTCTTTGCACAAGTAAAGTTCTTCGGGCGATTATAGCGACCTGGCTTCTTCTAATACGCCATTTCAATTCGCTTACTAACTATTGCCAAAACCATTTCAATTAGTTTATTTACTAATTACCACCATGCACTCAATTATTACATGCAATTGGCCTCTAATCTATCACGATATCACCTAAAATCAATTATTTAAGCCATAATCAAAATTAGAGCTTGCTAACCTTTCAAAGTATGTCGATTAAGGGTTCAAACAAATAATTAGCTAAGGGAAACATGTTTATAACATGAATACAAGTCTAAACCATAGCATAACACTCACTAAATCAATGTATATAACTTCGTCTTCATAAATAAATAATTTTATGAAGTGTAACATGTAAATTAAGTAGGAGAATCGTCCCATTGGCCTTATTTAAACCCAAGCCAAGCTCTAATCACCAAAACAAGCTCCAATCCACAAACCCCAATTCGTAGCTCTCTTGAAATCTTGGATAAAGCCCCAAATTCAAAACAAGCTTATGCCTTAGTGGGTTATGTAAGGAATTAGATGAGAGGAATTTTAGTGATTTTTCAAGATTTATAAGAATTTATTTGAGCTTGGATTAGTCGATCTAGGTTTAGGCTTAAGGAGGTGATTAGGAAAAATGGGAAAATGAAATAACATTGGAAATGAAGTGGGAGAGGAGTTAGCTCTATATAAGCTAACTTATGGGCAAGTAATAGGCTTAACCCAAATCTAACTTTCATTTTCTCCTAGGAATCACTATTCATCCCCAAAATTTCGATCTCTAAATATATTGAACCTTATACTAATTCAAATTTTGGATGTCATTCCAGACACAATGGAAAAAGGTTTAGGACCTAATTCCATCGTATACAAAACTTAGCTTTTTGGATAAATTTACGAGTCGAACATAGGCTACCAGCTACAAATCCGACAGTCGAAATTTATCGATCGTTATACTCATTGTAATTTGCAACATCGATCAGGACTCAACGGAAGCGGCCTCTTGTTCTAATTCGACCATTTGCAAAAATCAAGTATAGGAGGCGTTCTGTCGCTTAACAATAAATTTTTTAAAATTAATCACTTAAATATTTGGTCGTTAAAATTACAGGGTGTTACACTCTCCCCTCCTTAAAAGAATTTCGCCTCGGAAATTCATATGAGTACGAGAAAGTAACAGGACTGACCAAACTTCTCAAATCCCAGTTTTGGAAAAGTCCAAAGTACCTTCCCTTGTCCAACCAGCACTACGGAACTCCAAAATTAGAATGCATCACACACTGAGAAATATGCGATGACTTACATCATCCCACATTCGTAAATATTTCTACCTCTTTCAAGAAAGCTTCTTTCTATCTAAATACCAATTAAAACAAATAGGCATTTAAATAGCGATGCATCAGCGCTCAAGTACCTAATTGTATTATACTAAGGGGATTGTGCACTAGCACAATATTCGAACACATATGACCTCAGCGTAGTATCCGATACTACTATAGTCATGCATGAAATTCAATTGAAGAGTAAGCTCAAGTGAGTCGAGATTAAAATATTCCTCGGACTCCGAGTCACATCCAAAGGCAGTGGATTCGTATAGATCCCATCTCGACCATATAGCGGGTATGGATGATATGTGGTCTGTTCTAAATTGCAACTGCTATCACTCTCCAAATCTGTTTTAAATTGTGAAATTAAAACTACCATACTAGCAATAAACAAATAAGGCAAGTAAAAATCAAACAATAGCAATGATGACAACCAACAATTAGACAACAAACAATAGCAAGCAACCAATGCAACCAGCGAATCATAGCAAGTAAGAATAAGTGACAATAACTAGCATACAAATTATTAAACATGCAAGCAAGCAACCAACAAAATCAATCAAAATCAAAATCAACCAACAACAAACAATATCAATCAATAAGAAGCAAGTATAAGTAGCAGAAACAACAACAAGCAACAAACGATAGTTAGCAATAAACAATAACAAGCAACAAGAAAGCATACGAAACAATGAAATATATAAAAGAGTCTATACAATATGCTTGGTACCCATCAGCGGCCAGACATGCATGTTGAACCATAAATTCTAATGAGTCCATTCGAATTAAAAAGGAATATATGCCTACATTGTGCAACTCCTTTCGTGAATATAACACATGAATAATTACTACACCTCTCGGCTACAAAGAGGAAAACCTATATGATATGCAAGATTATCGAGTCATTAAACTTTCGAATTAATCAAACAATCAATGCCTCTACTTTCCTTTTCTTTCGTACCAAAATCATTCTCCAAAGGAGAAAATTATACTGATTGAATCATCATTAAGAATGAAGATTTATAGTTATCTAGGTCTGCGCATACTGTTGATAAGAATAATATACTAAGTGATCTATGATGCTCGCTTAGGCAACATCTCATCACTTAGGAGATTGTCTGAATCTCCACAAAAGTAGTCAAGAAATCCTTCCCTGAACTAACCCATGCAATAATAATTATACCACACTAAGATTTTATAATTTCTAAAGATCATTCCGAATGACACAATACCCATTCCAACGCTTCACTTGCTCGCAAGATTTCTTTGTTAAATTAGGGTCGGCCATCTAACTCCATCCATACAAACTCTGATCCGGTTTCTTGATCCAAATACAGAAATCTCCTTGCACGACTAAGGTCATGCTTCGGAAATCTATCAGCCATCCCAATAATCTGACCCAAGTGTTCGTCTATCGGGATCAAATGAAAAACCCTTCCTACATAGTGCAAATCACCTAGAAAATATGCACTAGAACTATAGGTTAAGAACTGACACATAAATTGGGAAAATCTTTAGAAAATGTCCCTTTCGACACATGGGATTACGCCAATCACTAAAGGTTTACTAAGACAAAGAAAACAATTATAACTCGAACGACTCCAGGAAAATGCCGATAACTCAACCGCTTGGCCTGCTCATTGTTAGGCATCCACCGAACTCTACTTAGAATAAGTCCAAGTCATACTTCATCGACCGAACCCACTCAACCTGAAAGCTTGTGCCTCAAGTTTGAATGGTAACATTTTTATCTCTTCACCTCAGCTTAGCAATTAAGGTGACTCATACAAGGTTTATATCTACTGAAGAATTTTTCTACGATAGAAGGTGTCAAGTTTAGCATGTCTACCCAATAACTAGCAACAAATAAAATATATCGTTCAAGTGTTGGAAGTAACAGAAGCAAGTCCCAAAAATAGATCATATCTCACTACATAAGCTCTTTTCGATTTTCCTGAACCGTAAGCTCGCTGGGACCCAGTAATGCCTGAAAGGCACATGTCATCATCACTTCCCTTTGAAAATGTAGAACAGTCCTTCTTTAAGTGATCAAGCTGATCGCAAATGAAGCACTTATGCTTCACTTTAGCTAGATGGCATTTCACAGCGAAATACCTCCCACATGCTATAGGAGTGACATACTAGGGCAGCTTTTCTTTTTCGACCAAGCTCAATCGTTCTTGTATCCTGGTCGTTTTTCCTTGATTGGAGTTTCGGTTGCTTTCCACTTTCATTACCTCAATGGTGTCTCATGGGCATTATCATGAAGGAGAACCATCCCAACGAAATTTTCAAAAGTGGACCCTAATACGGATAAGGCTAATAAATGAAATGCCAACTAATGCTTAACACCTAAGGCAAATCTCTTTGCCCATAACAATGGAGTAGCAACCACCTCAAACCCTAAAAATAGAAGGTTAAATCGGTCAACACTCCTTCACTGATAAGCTGTCCCACTCAGGATGGATGGAATACTCTAGCTACACACCCTTCTTGATCTCATAAATGAACTGAGAATTAAAGAGACGCCTAAATAAATTCTGAATCACAGGCCTGCTTAGCCATAAAAACACTACATCCTACCCAACCATAGTCTTCTTTCCCCAAATGCCGAGAAATACATTTCCTTAAGAGGATATTCCCTAGACTTACATCAATGGAAGCCTTCTCATGCATTGTCCAAGACCGCACCTCTACAATAGTCTCAGGACTTAGATAAGGCTCTCCTTCAAGGCTAAGGAAATTTTGACACTGTTTTAAAGGGTCTAAAGTTGGTGGAAATTCCAGCACTGCTTCGAAGCGTCTAAAGTTGGTTGCGTTAAAAATACTGATGCCCAAAGGGACACACCACTTCTGATGCTTACCACAATCAGCTAGAAATGTTCATGGATGAGGGAACATCTTTTGCGGTAATTAAATAGTCTCCGAACTAACCAAACATCTCAGACCGCCTACCCGCAGTCGCTCATGTACTCCATCTACTCATACGGATAGCCTAACAGACATACCTTAGTAACTAGCGGCAGAAAAATCAAGTCCGGAAGATAAGTGGTGTATGCAATATAATATAGTAGAAAAATACAAGTACAACCTCTCAACGTATCTCCTACTAACAAATTGATTAACTCAAAGTTGTCTACTTGGTTCGAGTGTTGAGCCTAAGCCTTGATACCAAATGTAACAACCAGCCCTTTAGGACTACTAGAAAGATAGATCATGGGGGTACAATTAAAGAAAAACAATAAACCATGAGATCGAAAGATCTCACAATAGAATGAAAACATATAATATACTAAATATACATGAACACGATAACAATATATAAGAGACTGCACTGACGGAAGTAACTGATAAATAAGTATCAGCATAGAAAGTCAGAATACATCAACCGCTAAAATAAAGACGAAATTCTGAATAAATATCTAATACAACAGGTATCATATATAAATAACATATCCGTTATGTGAAATAAAAATATCAAGTGCACATATCTCAAAATATCGATGCCATGCCTCCCAAGAGCTCCAACTGCACCTCTTGGTGGCGTATCTCCAAAAGTACCCGACTCTCAACTACTTAATTAAGTACCCGAGAGCTGTCACGACATAAGCAGAAAAGAAAAAATGCAGGTCAGACATAAAGTCTAGTATGAGGGGAACTATCTTAAAATATTGTATATGAAAACTATACATGAAAATATAGGAACTACTAAATCACAGTCGGTCCTCTCCACAAACATGGCTCAGGGATAATCTAGACTACAAGTATAGTAAATCCATCTCAAAAATAGGGTATCATACCATAACCTTCTCTTCTCCTGTAATCGACGATTCAACACCACTAATATAATGTGATTGAAACATAAATACCATACTATGATAAAGGTAGCCCAACATCCAAAAGTAGGGTGATCATACTATAAGTCTATCGCGAAGTAGAAAATAATAGTAAATGCAGCAACGATAACAACAAGCAACTAATTAACACACACATTATAATGATGGAAGATAATGAAGGAATACTAATCAATACTATCATTTTGATGGCTGGTGTTAATAATGGACATGTATCACGATCCAACAATTCCATATAAAAAGGGCTAGTACACTAACATACTTAGACATTTGTCGCGCTGCAGTTATAAATAGAGTCAACACACTAACGTAACCAGACATCTATCTCGATAGTATAATAAATAGCGCTATCACACTAATGTACCCAAGCTATCACAATCTTATAATAGATAGAATCAACACACCAATGTACCTAGGCATCTACCATGATCTAATAGTAAATAGAGCCAGCACACTAATGTACCCAGACGTCTATAATGATCTTATAATAGATACGGTCAGCACACTAACGCACCTAAACACCTATCCTGATCTTATCATAATAGAGCTAACACACTTATCTAGATGTCTATCATGATCTTAAAATAGATAGGGTCAACACACTAACGCACCCAGATACCTATGCCGATCGTATAATAAATAGAGTCAACACACTAATGTACAAGACATCTATCACAATCTTATAATAAGGATTACCACAAATATAAGGTCAATACAATGCATGATCACTAATATAAGATCAATATTGTGCATGGTCATCCATATAAGACTGATACAATTTATCTAACTATATGTACCTCAGAGTTGACCCTCTAAAGTTACGAATCTACTTCATTCGATTGTACACGCTTGCCGGACATGATCGTGTGACCAATCACCATATTGACCCCATGCCCGAGCATTATTGTTTCCAAAGGAATCACTTATCATTCGTATTCAAATCAGGAGCTACGCCTTGAATCTCGCCTCCTCGAATAGTTCGGAATCTTCCCAAAGTCGAATAAGACACCACGAAGAACCGCACTTGAAAGGGAAAAGAAATCCTCTCGAAAACCAATTCCCATTTTAAAAATAGGAACACACAGTTTCAATCGAACGAATATGATGATTTAGTCCACTGATACTATATACATTGTATTATGTTTTGTGTACAACATGTTCAGTCGAACTCAACAATCGGCCAATTGAATAGGGGCTTCTGCACTATTCTTCTTGACCAATCGACTAAGTGGTCTCTACTCGTCGACTCGACTGGATCATGTGCATTTGGGCATTCATCCCAGACCAGAGAATGAACTCGGCCAACATTCACTGATTCGAGTATTGTTTCTCTGGATGCTTCGCCCGACGAGTTGCCTTATTACTAAAGCCCACCTCCATCCCACTTGACATCACAAGGGTTCATTTGTGATGTTTTGGAAGCGAATTCCATAAGTAATCGAAAATCGATTTCGATACCAAAATCCACTCTTTACACGAGTAGAATTCTACAGGCGATTATAGCGACCCGACTTCCTCTAACATGCCAAAACGACATAGCCGGCCTCCTCATCTTGTGTGTAGCTTATATATGTGTGGATATACTCATTTATACATGCTTATGTACACAAGCACACGTAAACACATTACTAAAGAAGTCGCATTTCGGACTTCACCAGAGCAATTGCTTGACCCAGTATACTTTCATGCAACTTTACCCACACGATGGTCTCTTTGGCTACGTGAAATGCCCAAAATAAACTTGTATTTAATTATATTTTTATACGACCAAACAATTGCATATCTATTTAAACAACCGGTCACACACAACTCTAACTACAATATACACTTCGTTCTGATTTGTTATATATTTTCAAACATACCTATATGTATACTTGTCATAAAAATATACATACATGTATTTTTAAATAAGTAATTCATTTATTACTTAATCAATCCTTACTTTTACTCACTAATCTTTTCAATAAATGTAACGATATCTCTTCATACTATTTTATAAGATCGTCAAACCACTTTACAAAATACAATACTAGCTTATAAATCAATTTAGCCATTGAAAACACTTAATTTTCTTCGTTGAAAATCAAGTATTCATCATTTTACTATTTTATAAAATCTCATATCATTTTATAAAATACCCTCTTTGCTTATAGAAACCATTCTTCCACTTAAACAATTTTTATAAATACTAATTTGGCTTCATTAATCTCTAACCACTTTTATAATAAGTGTAGAGTTTAAAACTAACTAAATTAGCTTACTAACTATTTTCAAAACCATTTCAATTAGCTTATTTATTACTAATTAATGGCATGCACTCAATTATCACATGCAATTAGCCTCTAATCTACCATATATCACCCAAAATCAATTACTTAACCCATAATCAAAATCAGTTACTTAACCCATAATCAAAACATGTCAATTAAGGGTTCAAACAATTAATTAGCTAAGAGAAACATGTTTAAAACATTAATGCAAGTCTAAACCATAACATAATAATCACCAAGTCAATGTATATAACTTTGTAATCATAAATAAACAATTTTGTGAAGTGTAACATGTAAATTAAGTAGGAGAATCATCCTATTCACCTTATTTAAACCTAAGCCAAGCTTTAATCACCAAAAAAAGCTCCCATCACACAAACACCAATTCTTTTTTTAGCAAAGCTAGTCGGCTTTAAAGTGGACCGTGCCACTGCATAAAAATGGAAAAACAGGTATTTTGTACATGCATAGAACATCAAAAAGGGTTTAGAGACCAAACTACAAAAAATAAAAGCACATGAGCTAGACAAAGGTGCCTAAACTACTAAAATGAACATGACAAAGCACCCTCAGAAGAGGAGGAACAGCCACGACTATCATCCGACGCTGGTCCAAAAACATGTGAGAAACCAGAGAAAGAGTAGCCAGAATTAGATCATAGCCCACAGAATCAGGAGAGTAAATAAATTTCCTATCCCAACTGGCATTATAAAAATAACTTTTGTTCGCCTTACCAATTTAGCCAACCCTATTAAGGGACATACTCTTACCCTCAATGTGATAGGTAAGAATATGATTCTCTCCCTCAAATCGCTGATAAAGGCATAAAAGGTGTCAGTCTCAGGTGAGTACCGCATATCAGAAGGAACACGAAGCCAGACCCATTCATCCGGGTTCCAAATAATAGAATCAGCCAAAGAAGTAGTGTCAGCTTCAATCAACGAAGGCGACAAACCAGGAGAGGAAGGAGCTATAGGAGCATCATCAATTGGAGCCTCACCAACAAGGGCAACAGTGGAAATCAGATCAGATGAGGGTGGCACAACCTATGGAACCCATATCCGAACAGAAGGACGAGGAAGTGGAATCCGATCAGCAAGTGGAATAAGGCTAGAGGATGCCGACCAAGAACACGCATCTTACAGATGCCCAAAAGACTGACAGGACGTATAAATCTCTGATTTTCAACTGTAGCGAACATGACTCAGCAAAATGACCCTCATCAAATCTGACTTTTAATACCGAAGGTAAGGATTTGGCAAGAGTTATTTTAATCCGAGCTTTGGCATATACAAGTCTCTTTCTAGCCACAATGTTAGCGTCGTAACTAATAACCTTACCTACAAGGCTAGCTAGCCGATCAATCTCGATGAGAGGCTGTAGTACAGATGTGATGTGAGAAATGTGGGCCAGACTAGAATAGATAAAACCTGATCAATGGCCTATCAACAGGCGGACTCCAGGTTGTGATGATGAATGGTTTCCCTTCTATAAGAATAGGGTTGGCTTCTGGAATTCAATATCTTTCATTAGAACGGGTGAACTTAAAGTAGAATATAGCATTATCATAATGAACATTCAGACCCCTTTAGGCTTCCAAACCTGATTGCAACGCGTTTTAACAAGGTGATAGGAGGGATTGAAGTCAAGGAAGAAACCAACCAAACAATCTTTTCAATAATCAGCACCGGCATCTATCAATTCCTTCGGTGGAACCATAATACCATCGAGCTCAACTTTATCAAAACAACGAGGAGAATGTACACCCGAATTCTTTGGCAATTTGATGAACAAAGACGACCGTTTAGGAGAAGCCGTAGGTGGAGAAGCCAAAGGAAAAGAGCGTGTTTCAGCAGGAGCAGCATCAGAGGGAGATGAACTAGATTTGGGTAATTCGAAATTTTCGCAAGAACCATCTGAGCATGCTCATTTATTACCAAACTGAGTTGTATTGAGCACCGAATCCTCAAACATAGATCCACGTTCAACACCTCCAATCACATCACGTGCCACAAACCCAATTCTTAGCTCTCTTGAAATCTTGGATGAAGCTCCAAACTTCGAATCAAGCTTATTCCTTAGAGAGTTATGTGAGAAATTGGATGAGAGGGATTTTAGTGATTTTTTCAGGATTTATAGGAATTTATTTAAGCTTGGATTAGTGGATCTAGATTTAGGCTTAAGGACGTGGTTATGAGAGTGATAGGAAAAATAGGAAAATGAAATGTTAGAAATGAAGTAGGAGAGGAGTTAGCTCCATATAAGATAACTTATGGGCAAGTAATAGGCTCAGCCCAAATCTAACATTCATTTTCTTCTAGGAATCACTATTCACCGTCGAAATTTCGATCTCTAAATATATGGAATCTTATAATTATTCAAATTTGGAGTCCATTCCGAACTCAATGGAAAAGGATTTGGACCATTTTCCATCGTATAGAAAGGTTAGCTTTTTGGATCAATTTACGATTCGAACGCAGGCTACCAACTACAAATATGACAGTTAAAATATATCAATCCTTATACTCATTTAAATTTGCAACATCGATTCGGATTCAACGAAAGTGGTCTCAAGTCCTAATTCGACCATTTGCAAAAATCAAGTATAAGACGCGTTCCATCGCTTAACGATTAAATATTTAAATTTATCATTTAAATATTTGATCGTTAAAATTATGGGGTGTTATAATTTTTCCAAACATACACACACACATATATCCTCCCCTTCGGGTCCTATAGTTAGAGATGTCCCACATCATACACAATTGCTGGTAGCCATTAGGTTAAGGGCAGACTTTCGTTTTGTAACTCTACCGGCCTCGCATCCTAACCCATACTAAACCGAGCCATTTATAATTAACCTAAATATTGGGCTAGACCCACTAATTCACACCTCATCATAACGTATTGTTGAGGATATATAATCTCCACTATGAAAATTATTATGCCTCTTAAGTTCATTTATAAGTATTCATTTATTTGCTTGCTATGAACTTATTCTTATCATATACGCTTATTTCCTTTATTCTTTATTTTCTAAATGTCATTTATTTCTTCACTTCCAATTAATTTCCCTTCATAAATGGTCATCATTATTTAAATTAGACAATCACTAATGGCATTTATTTATTCATTTCAAATCCAACTTATTGTGTCTATCCATTTTCTCCATAAATGTCATGTTTAATTTTGTAATTAATCCCATTAAATGCATTTATATCCCCATTTGATTTCTGTAACTTTCTATTAACTACACATTTATTTTCCATTAATATTGCAATCATTATTCATTGATATTGGATTTATTACCCCTTTTTCATTGCATCCTCCTAACCCTTTAATTTATTATGTTATTAATATTTAAACATTCTAATTGTAATTAATACGAGTGCCGATGTGTGTTTATTTATTACACTTTATGTATATGTATGTGTGCGTGTATTTAAATGGTAGATGAGGTTATACATGTTTATATATATATGTATGTATGTATGTATGTATGTATGTATGTATGTATGTATAACTCTTTAATTTTGAATCTCAGAATATACACTTATGTGTAAATTTTACAAAGAATGTTCATTTTCATATTTTAATATATTGGAGCTATCCTTCTCCAAAAAGGAAATTATACCGATATAACTTTCCAAAAACTACCTAAAAGTGAGACTTTTGCCCCATTTGAAATTACAAGAAATTGTTTTTTTTTCATTTTTTAAGATAGATGGTGCAAACTATGGAGAAGGACATCTTTACTTTACACGTCTCTTTCATTTTGGTATACTCCTTATCATTCGTAACGACGCATTTTTTATGCATAGTAGTTAGGTGGTCTATGGAAATTTACACAGAATTAAATACAACTAAATTGTACATTCAACACTCCTAATAAATTAAGATATCAAAATTTACATACCCAATCAAATTAGGGAATCCCAAACAAATGCTAAACAATTTTTTAACCTAATTAATATAAATTTGGAATTGACTTCACAATCTTATCAACATCGTTTTTTATAATTTTAAAGAATTCACTTCCCAAAATTTCCTCATTAGGTTATATATGCTCTACCTTCACAATTACATAACTTAAAGAATATGTATGCGATATTTTAATTATTACATTCATTATAGGCCTACAATTCAATGGGTCTTACATAGACATAATAATAAAATAAAATTCAATGATATAAATTTCATTGTTATATAAAATCATATAATTCTCCACTCGCCTTTCTAGCTTTTCAGATCTCCAAGTCAGAATTCATTCCTTTAATTGACTCCTTTCTCTTTCCCAACCCAAAAATATGTATTAAAAGATATACGCTTACCTTTTAGAATTATAGGTCTGAGAGGAGATTTGAGTTAAGTGGAATTTAGAATTATAGAGTTTATCCTTTTCGCAAAATTAATTCACTTCTTCTCTTCTTCTCTTTTATTTTTTGCCCTTCACAAATATATTTAATATAGTATTATTATAGTTTCTAGAAATAATGGAGAAGGGAAAATGACAGTGGTCTACTGCTTTGTTCGGTAAATATGAGAACAAAAGTGAGGGATTGGGCCTGTATTTATAAGTTCTTGAATCAGTTCTATTCCTTAGATTAATATTTATTAAATTCGGCCCATTAGGCCAAGGTGCTATAACACAAACCGGTTGATTCTACTCATAAGTGGTTGACCGCTGGCGGTCGACCTACACAGTAAGGCCGTCGACCTGTGGTGGTCCACTTTAATTAATATTTATTTTCTTAATTCCCTTTTTAATTATTTTTTATTTGAAAACTTCAAATGATGGTAACTTCTTCGTTTGAACTCCGATCGCAAAACATTATATATAAAAGTTGCTCAGAAAATCATCACGAATACAATGGTGCAAGTTTCGTGGCCAAATTCTGACGCTTGCTCAAATTACATTTTTGAATCTTATTTAATTATTTATTAATATCTTTTAATTTATTTATTATTGATTTTACGGCCTGTTACAAGTCCCTAGAGGAATAAACTTGCGAATGACTAATGGTACTTCCCAGTTTGGTCCCAACGAACCATTTGTTGGAATTTTCGAATTTTCCAACACTCCCTTTAATATGAAATCTCCCTTTTTGGATGATCTTTCCTTCACTTTAGAATTATAATATTTTGATATTTTTCAATGAAATTCAACTGCCTGTGTTGCAACTTGATCTCTTAATTCGTTAAGTAGGTCGAGTGATTCTTTCCTCATTTCATGATTTGTTTCGTAAGCATAAGCAATTCTTCGGCATGATGGAACCTCAACTTTGACTGGTAACATTGCCTCAATCCCATATGTCAAGGAGTATGGGGTACGCCCAATGACTGTTTTTGAGGATATTTGGTAGGAACATAGGATGAGGAGGAGTTCGTCTATCCAATTTCTTTTTGGCTTTACCTAATCGATTTTTCAAGATGTTTTTAATAGCCCGATTTACTACTTCTACTGCCTCATTAGTTTTCGATGCGATGCTGATGAGAAACTCTTTATTATTCCGTTCTTTTCATAAAAACCAGTAAATTCTTCTCTCGGACTGAGTTTCATTACCAAAGATGATTCTATTTAGAAGCCCAAATCTAGTGACTATATTTTTATGATGAAGTTCAAGACCTTACCTACAATTATACTCATTTTGGCCTCTAACCAATTAATAAAGTAGTCGATGTCTACCACTGCAAATTTTTCTCTTCTTTTAAGATCGGGAGAAGTCCGATTAAGTCAATCCCCCATACATCGAAGGGCCAAGGGCTAGCAATGGTGGTTAAATTTCTAGGAGAAGTCATGGTATCTTGGAAAATCTTTGACAATTGTCATACCTTTTCACATAATTCATGGCATCTTCCATCATTCGTGGCCAATAATATCCTTGCGTCATTACTTTCTTTGTTAGCTTTATCGCATTAGAGTGATCTCCACAAAACCCCTTATGGGCTTCCTTTATCAAATTTTCCTCTATCTCTGGTGTAATGCATTATAAATAAGGCATCAAATACCCATTCTTGTATAAGATTCCATTAACCGTGGTATATGATGGAGCTTGGTGCCTTAGCTTCCTTGCTTATTTCTTCGCTTCTGGTAACAACGTATTCTCAAGATATTCAACCAAGGGTGTCATCTAGTTATCTTTGTATCGGTTTTCATAGGCGACCACCCTTTTGAGGGTTCTATGGTTATTGTCATTTCCTCGAAAGCTCTCTTCTTTGCTTGATAGTTGTTGAGTCTGTGATTTAGTTAGAACCAAAACTCTATTGTTTAATACATCTTTTCCTTCCTCGATGCTAGGATTTTGTTGGAACCCAACAAGAATGATTTTAACTTCAGGTGCCCCTCTTGAACTTTCTAACTTTTCCAAAGAGTCTGGTTGTGCATTTTATTCTTGGTATTTAGTATATGGAAAAACCTTCAAATTTGGATAACACCTCATGGATTCTTTTGACATATCGAGCTAGGCGAGCATCTTTAGTTTGGAATGTTTTATTTAATTGATTTACCATTAATTATGAATCGCTAAAAACTTCAATCCTTAAAATTAAGAGTTGCCATGCTAGAGTTAGTCCCGCAATCATGGACTCATGTCCAGCTACGTTATTGGCTGATGAGAACCCTAGTTTTATGGCATATTGTAACCAGTGGCCGTCAGGAGTAATCACAATTTAACCCACTCTGGCACCTTGTTCGTTTGATGCCCCATCCATATACAGTTGTCATTTTGGTTCGAGTTTCTTCTCCTTTTTCTACTGTTCTTTGATGGATCCGAAATATTCCGTAACAAAGTTAGCTAAGACTTGTTCTTTAATTGATGTCCTGGGTAAATACTCAATATCATATTGAGTTAACTCCATTCCCCATTTCACCAGTTTTCTAGACACTTTAAGTTTAATGAGGACCTGCCTTAATGGGTGATTTGTCAAAACCATTATTGGATGCGCTTAACTGTATGACTTTAGCTTCTAGGCCGTCAATAAGAGATAATATGATAGCTATTTTATAACCGGGTACTTGGTTTCACCATCTTTCAACCTTTTACTTATGTAGTAAATCGAGAATTGAATGTTGTTTTCCTCTCTCGTCAAGATTGAGCTAATCGCTTGTTCTTAGACGGCCATATACAAGAATAAATGTTCCCTTTCCATAGGGCTTAAAAGTATCGATGGCTTTTCTAGACGATCTTGTAATTCCTAAAAACTTTTTGGTTTTTCTGATTACATTAATGAAAGGAATGCACTTGTCTTTTGACTTAAATATAAATCGATTGAACGGTGCAATTCGTTTGTTAGCCTCATTACGTCCTTGCATGTCCTTAGAGTTGCCATATCTTAAATGGCCTTAATTTGGTTGGAATTAGCTTTGATTCCTCTTGCACTTACAATATATCTTGAAAACTTACCGAATTGAATTCCGAAAGAGCACTTTTGTGGGTTCGACTTCATCTTGTACTTTCTTAATATGTTAAACATTTCCCTTAAAACTTCTATAGATCAATCTTCCTCTTTGGATTTTACCAACATGCATCCACATGAACTTCCATGTTTCTCCTAATCCGGTCTCTGAACATTCTATTCGCAAGCCATTGATATATGACTCATTTGTTCTTCGACCCAAATGACATTACCTTGTAATAATACATCCCCCAATCCGTCATAAAACTAATATGCGCCTCATTGGGTTGAAATATTGGAATTTGGTTGTATCTTGAATAAGCATCCGTAAAAGATATTAATTTATGACCACTAGTTGCATCGAATAACTCATCGATTCTAGAAATTGGATAACAATCTTTTGTACATGCCTTACTTAGGTTTATGTAGTCAATGCATGTTCTCCATTTTCCATTTGACATCTTAACTAATGCTGGATTTTCCAACCGCTTTGAGCAAAAGACTTTTTCTGATGAATTAATTTTCTAGTAACCTCTTTACTTCCACCTTCAGTGATGTAGTTCAAATTTTGTCAAATAGCCTCTTCTTTTGTCGTATGGGAACAAATTTAGGATCAGTGTTCAATGCATGACTGTAACGATCCGCAAATTTAACACTGCAAAATATTAAATAATTAGAAGTATTATTAATAAAATGGTGAATTGGGTAACGTGTTTATAACCATTACGGTGGTCTTTATAAGATGATCGGTTTGATATATAGTTTTATTATAGTCGGAGTTACGGGTTGTGAAATAGAAGCGTTATAGTGTTTAACATCGTACATAGTTGTTTCGGACCAAACTGGATATATAGCCCATAACCCAGCCCAACAACTATATATTTAAGAGTACAAAACCCTAGCTAACCTATATCTTCATTTCTTCTCTAATTTTCAAAATTCCTTAATCACCTGCTAATAGCAGATGATTACCTCTAAGTATAAATTTATTTAAAAATAAAACTATTCAAAATATATCGAATTATATATCATGGGAAAGCTCTCGACGAATGGAGCAGAAGGGAAGCGTTCATATTTAGGCACGATGATCAAGGTGGCCTGAAACTGGCAATTTGTTTTCGACCATCGAATCTAGGGTTTCACGTTTAATTGTGGAACTTCTACCATATGACAATCGAAGGATACCGGTGTATAGAGGAGGCATAAGGGAGTCAGTTTGCCAGTTGGATTGGGTTGGAAGTGGCTGAGGTGGTCGAAATTTCGATGGGAAATAGTGGCGGCATGGTGGTGACGCGGCACATGCAATGGTAGTAGAGGTGACTGTGGAGGGTCAATTGGGTAGTACCAGTATGGGAATTCTAGATCTGGTCTCAGATTTAGCAATGGGGTTTGTGGTGTAGTGAAGCAGTGGTCAAAGAAGCGGCCTGAATGGGTTGAACGATCGGGATTGAGGAGCGAAAGGATGCGTATTATATGGAGTAATGTACATATTTCATTTTTATTCATTACAAATTAGATCATACCTTCTAATCATGATATATCATGCGTACGAATCCTGATTCATTTAGATTCCTTCCATTGGACCCGTGGCAATGTTCTAGATGATACGAAACAAGGTTTGCTGAGTTTGGAACTTTGGAGACTGTTGAACAAATTGCATTGATTTGATTTGCTTATTTAATTAATTAAAATTTAAAATATTAAAATAGATATCTAGTAGTGGAAAATTATAATAATTGATCTATGTTGAGATTTATTGAGAATGTTTGGATATTTTGGATATGCCGATCTTGGGTTGATTATTTATTACTAATTATCGTGTTATTGGATTTTTAACTATAATTAATTATGGATTTAAAATATAACAATTATTCATTAAAATAAATAAGTGAAATTATGTAATAATGAGAAAATAAGATAAATAAATGATTAAACAGATTATTTATAGTATCTGTAAATAGCGCAAGACTTCTTCGTGAATCTCCGCTATTTGAATATTGAACATCATAACCATGAATAGGAATGAAACAGCAATAGCTCTTATATGAACTACTGGGGAGATCATAGCGGAGAAGTCGAGACCTAACAAAAGAAGTAAACTAGAAGTGTTGCAAAAGACTGGGATGGGAAACGAAATGGAATGTACCAGATGTTTAGCGCGTACAACCATCAAACCAGAGACGAAAGCAGGGCTCGACGAAATAGAAAGTATCATGGTACGTCGTCCTTCCCTACGATTGAACTTGAATGCATCTTCTTGCTCCAACATTCAAGTCAATCTATAATGACCAGCATGGTTGTTTGAATGAACTAAAACAAAATTAACTGGAGAAATTTAATAAGGTTATTATTTATGGATTTCTGGAGAAATCCATAAATAACAACGGAGAATATATTTTAAACTTAATTTGAAATGTGTATTATTAGTATACAATAAAGTGAGATTTCATAAATAATAAAATATAGTTTTAGTGAAAATTATACTGATTTGAAATAAATGGAAATGAACTGGTTTTGGAGTATATTAAGGAGATTTAATATGATTATTTTTACTTTAGCATAAAATAAAAATACTATTGATTTGAATGGCTATTTGATGAAATTACTGCTCTTGATAAAATATATTGTTTGGAATGATTCGAAGTAATGAAACTGCAATAAAGTATATTCAAGTATATTATCAATTTGAGAGAACTGTTATTGTTTTTAAAATAAATAAAAGGTGAGTTTATAATAAAAAATAATAAAATGATGTTATGCTTAAAAGAAAACAATGATTCTAAGTGTTATTTTTGAATGGTTATAATATATGATTTACGGTTAACTTTATTTATATGTTATTTTATTATGATGAGATAATGTTTGGACGTTTTGTTATTATTACTACATTATGTGTAGTTGACTCCAGTTTTATTGCGTTGGTATTTGTGTTTCTAATGTTGTTATCCGGCCTTGTGGCCAAGCTGTATTCGGATGAATCGGATCGATCAAATAGAAAATTTACTAAGAAGGAACCCAGAGTGATAACCACCAAACTCAACTATGACAAAAACGATAGATGAAGCCATAAAACATGTCAAAGGCTCCCTGAAATAGCCAACATGTTACTCAGAAGCCAACAATCCAAGGTTCAAGCAAAGTCATGGATTGGTACCGATCCATGACCAGGGATCGATATCGATCTCCAATCCTTACCCAAATCACCACATAGTTCATGTTGTGAAAGTCAAGGTGATTTCTAGTCAATACAAGCCAAGAGAGATGGTTCGCTTGTGTTCTTGACCCAGACAATCAATTGATAAGTCGGATGCCTTTGTTTAACCTCCAAACTAGAGAATTCACAGAAGTTCGAGCTCGTATCAATGTAATCAAATGCCAAAGTCAAAAATACAAGTTAACTAAGAAATTCTTAAAAATCAAAGAAGGCCTTATAGCCTATCTTATGGATCAGTCCGATCCCTAGGGCATGGATCAGTACTGGTCCCTAGATATCGCTTAGGTGGCCATGATCTTCTCTCAGTAACTTCTTCAGGATGTGGGGAATGTGGGTGAGAAATTTCCAGTCACCTGCAACTATAAATAAAAAGGGAGGGGTATAGTTTTGAGGATCTTTTTTTGGCTGTTTAAGGAATACTTGTATTCTCTTTGTAATTCCAATGGATCATCACCAATCCCTAAGAATAGTTCTGTAAAAACTCATCAGAAGTCGCATAAAGTCTAAGTAGACGTAGGCAATGATTAGTTGAAACACTATAATTGTTATGTGTTCTATTTTTCCATATTTTCAAGTTGTTTTCTTTATTTAATTCTCTACTTCTCATATCTGGGTGTCTGTGCCATATTTTGGTGTAAATATTTTAGTGCTCTCATTGAGAACTCTAAGATTTGATAACTTGAAACCTGAAATTAAAAAGATGAAGAGACCATCAACCCAAATAACTTACTATTGTAGGAAGCCAACAAGGGCATAAGGCAGCCAAGAGGTATCCCTAGGATCTAACTACCCTTCCATTTTAAATAACCAGAGGCGAGATGAAACAATGATAATAGAAAGGCAGAACCAGATGATAGCCTACCAAGAAAAGATGACAGAAGGATACTTCAGAAGGATAGGACATTTGGGAATAGCTGGAGTTGTCGTAGACTAGAACCAGATACTAAAAGCCAGAATAAAATGCACTCGGTAACATAATGCAACAAAGTGGAGCAACTTTCGAAGAGGTGCTACGACTCAGTACCGATCCCCAAGCACGGATCGGTAACGATCCCCAAGAACTTCGAGGAACAATGAACTTGAAGTTGGGCAGAGATAAGACATGCCCGAGAAATGATACTGAACACCAGAACATGAATCAAAGTGAAAATGCACAACCAAAGAAGTACGTCCCAGAATTTCCATATAGGAATGGGAGGTAGAATGAAGCTGTGGAACTGAGACTTCTGTTAGACCATAATGTTAGAGTAACTAAAATAGTTGGATGAGAGATGAGAGGTAGACCACTAGACCAGAGTCTAGAGGATGTAAATAGAAATCCTTTCACCCCTAACATCCGGTACATAAGGAATCCACCTTATTTCAAGCTGTTGATACTGGAAATGTATGACAAAAACACTGATCCATCAGTTCATTTGAAAACATACATCCGACATATGGAAGTGCTAGGTGCATCCAAAAAGGCAATGAAAGGTGTTTCCCCTTGTATTTGATAGACTTATTGGCAATGTGGTTCAGACAATTGGAAAACGGATCCATTAGCACATGGACCGAGTTAGTGAACAGATTCATGAGGCAATTTAGAGTTCACATTTCATGACCAAAGAACCTGATGACTCTATCGAGCATGAAGCAAAGGGCCAAAGAAGCCCCAAGGAGTTATTCGATGGAAGCAGTTTCAAGAGATGCTAGTAAAACTGATTTTAAGATTGCTTTCGAAAGGGATCTATCGGCGGATCTTGCAAACTTTTACCTTATGGCTGAGAGATACTTACGCCAAGAGGACGTTAAAGATGAAAAGGCGAAGGTTAATACTGTAGATGGCGGAGGACCATCCGGAACATAATTAGTTAACGATAAAGGAAAGCGCAAGGCATTGATGGCTTTGAAGGACCAAAGCAGTAGAGATGGGAACTAAAATTCTCTTCTTAGGTTGATATTAACGAAACCCCATTGACTATTTACCTTAATACATAGTGGCAAATTCCCTATCGAAACTCGATGAGGAGAGAACTCACAGATCGAGAAATCAAGAAAGTATTGCCTATTCCATGAGCTGGATGGGAATGAAAAAAATGGTTGTAGGCACCATCGCGACCCGACTAGGGAATACGTTAGAAACAACCAGTTGTAGTTGTACGTGAGAAACTAAGCCGCAATGACATAGTTGGAGTAGCCATCATAAGCAAATGGAAGTGGCCTTGGATCAAGGTCGAGGATAGTTATCTTATGATCGGGACGGTAAGGAGTCAGGTTTGATTCTCGTACTTTGCCTTTGTTTTATACAATTGATGGAGTACATGATCTCGACCGATCCATATGCATGCTCTAAGTTGGATGCTTGGATGTAATTCTTGGTGGGATGGATGTCTTGATGTTTTTTAGCTATTGGAATTAGATTTCTGTGAATGAATTCTTGACTTTGAAAATCACTTGAACGTGATGACTAATTTGATTTCAAAACGATCCGGAGAGGTTAAGGATACAACTAACGATCCATAAAGGACGAAGATTCGATTATCGATCAAGAGAGGTCAACGATTTAATGGACGGTCCGAAGAGATCAGGAATTGAGTTGGTCATTAGTTACATGACCCGAAGGGACCGGAAACCAACCTGGATATTAATCATGCAATCCGGAGAGACTGAAGACTAGACTTTGGCTTTGAACACCATTCGACACTAAAGCAACTTGATAAGCGGTTATTAAATTAAGTCAGTGCTTCATTTCGGTTGAACGTTCATATAATAGGATTCTAGGCGATGCTAGACGATTTATAAATAACGTTCCAACCAGTGGCAATGAGCTTCAATGATTATTGACCTTTGATTACCCTACAAATGATCTATATCATAACTTTGATCTTGGATGAACACAAGATAACATTGACGTTGATACCTAATTGTCAACTCCTGAACATGGAATGATCTTGATTTATTATATGACATATGATGTAAATAATTCTAGGAGAACACAGAATGATGGCTATCTGTGACTAACACTCAAGCAAGGCTTCATGTCCATAGTTGTAATGGTTAGAAATGATCTTTGATTTGTAAATGAATATGAAGGAACTGGACGATTTGCTATGATTTAATCGATCAATGGCCAAAAAATTTCATTTACTGGTGAATAATCAACCTTGATTTTTTTTGTCCTTGAGCAAAGCATACCTTCCACTCACAATGAATGCTTTAAGGGACAAATGTAATCCATCTTTGTGACCAAGCCGTATTCGAACGAATCAGATTGATCAAATAGAAAAATTACCAAGCGAGAATCTAGTGCATTAGCCGCCAAAACCAGATATTAGAGATAACAAAGACAGATGAAGCTATAAAACATGTCAAAGGCTCCTTGAAATAGCTAACATGTCACTCAAAGGCCAACAATACAAGATTCAAGAAAAGTCATGGATCGATATTGATCCGTGATTAAGGATCAGAACTGATCCTCAATCCTTGCCTAAATCACCACATTCTTCATGTTGTGGGAAGCCAAAATGAATTCAAGTCAATGCAAGCCAAGAGAAATGGTTCACTTTGTGTTTTTGACCCAAACAATTAATTGATAAGTTGGATACTTTTCTTAAACTACAAACCAAAGAATTCACTTAAGTTTGAGCTCGTATCAATGTAATCGAATATGGAATTCAAAAATACAAATCACTTAAGTAATTCCTAAGAATCAAAGAAGGCCTTATGGCCTATCTTATGGATTGGTATCGATCCCTGGATATTGCTTATATGGCCACGATCTTCCGCAGGCAACTTCTTCAGGACGCAGGGACATGGACAAGAACATTTATGAGAGATTTCCGCTGACCTACAACTATAAATAGAGGAGGAGAGGCATGGTTTCGAGGATCTTATTTGATTTTTTAATGAATTATTGTATTCTCTTTGTGTTCAACGGACCATCACCGATCCATAAGAACAGTTCTGTAAAAATTCATCATGCAACAAAGTCTAAGTGAACATAGGCAACGATTGGCCGAACCACTACAATTGCCGTGTGCCCTATTTTTCCACATTCTCAAGTTATTTTCTTCATTTAATTCTCTACTTCTAATATCTAGGTGTTCATGCCAAATTATAATGTAAACAAATGTTGTTTAGATTGGTACACATTTGACGGTTGATGTTTTGAGACTATTATGGGAATATTAGTTTACATTTGATGGTTTATACTTTCATTGTGACGTGTAACTATAATAGATGATTAGTATGAACGTAAGTAAATTTTTTTGTTATTATTTTCTTATTAAAGGATCGAATGTCCTCAAATGTATGCGATGTTTAATGACTAAGTGTACTATTATTGTCGTTACTCATGTGATACTATTTTCTACTCTTATAGATTGCATTGATTATGGTGGTTACATTGACTGTAATGGACCGTATTAATTGCAGTCGTTGCGTAGATTGTATTAAACTATGTATGCACCAAAAATGGTCACAAACACCCAAGAATAGTTTTTGTGGAGAAGTAAATGAAGAGAAGTAAAATTAAACCGAGTAGATGAATAAGTAAGCAACATTAAATAAGAAGTACTAAAAAGCACAAAGGTTTATAGTGGTTCGGGGTCGTATTCCTACGTCCACTTTGAAGATTATGTTTTAGTACTCTCTTGTTAATCGAATTACAGTGTTGGAATAGTGTCAGTACTTGATTACAATGGAGTCTAGGGTAAACAACAGCGTAAAGATCCTGAAAAAGAACCAATAGTTCTGTATTTATAGGATGATATGATGAGATATTTCATTAAGATTTTGGCTGAATGCTCTCCTGGTCCATAGGGGCCCACTATAACGATCGATGGTCATAATTCATTATTTTGGAATGACCGGTAATGAATATACCGATCGTTATTTTTGGTCTCTGATTAGTATGCGTTCATTTGTGGGGTGTCCTACATGTCTTTAGACCTTGCTCCTATTGATGTCATTTTGAGTTGTAGTTTGTGAGATATTCATCGATCTCTATTGTATTTGGATTACTTGCTGAGATACACCAATCGTTATGAACGATCGGTATAGAACGAACGACAATTTCAGGAACTTGAGAGTTTTGACCTGTGATCGTCCTTGAGGACCTACTCTTCAATATATTGATGCTTTGAAAGTTTCAAGTGAATTGGCTTAGTAGATTTTGAGATATCGACCGATCATCGTTGATTTGTGCCGTTTTATGGATCATTCCCAATCAATCCATTCAAATCCTTGTTTTGCCCGTAACTTGAGCATTCAAACTCCGATAGACTTGAAATTTGAATTTTAGCCTCATGGAGCTTTTCTTATCACTACATGCTAATTACACCTTGATTGGGATCCGATTAAAATATACTCAGCCATCGTCCGTAGCACTGTATGTAGTCGGTTCTCAAGGTTGATAACCATTCGTTTTTAGCCAAATCGATGATATCACGACCTTGCCAAAAGGCGGGATACATTTTCCCCTAAAAGTACGTCTTGTTTAAACATGACGTGCTTTGAAAAGTTGTAAGCTTCAATCTAGAGATTCATTCTAGTTTTTCGAATAGTCGTTATCCTTCCATTGAGTTGTTTATTTGCTGATGTCGCGTCTCTTTTTATATGTCGTAACCATTGGCCGATTTTTAGCAGTATAAATACAAGATCGTGGCTTATTGAAGATCATCTGGTTTTGAATCCAGTGATTAGCAGGCTCCAGCAATCTTGTTTTCTCTGTTTCTGATTGGTTTCAAGCAAGTATTCATTTTTTGTTGATTTCAAAAATTAACGTTTGAAATGCATACAAGTACATATACATGTTTGTCCCTGACTTCTGATCATTGTTGCACGTTCACGGTTCATTGTCAAGTTTTGAAATTTTCATAAACGATCATTATCGATCATTATTATAATGGTTCATTATTGATCTCATCATTTGATCATTCATGTATTATACATAAATGTTTGTTGCCGATCGATGCTTCTTTTTCTTCCTTTTCTATGACTTTGCTGATTGTTTCCTTATACTAGAATATTTTTGATCGTTCTAAGTTGTGGAACGATCGCTATAAAATTGTTACCATGAAACGTCGGTATAATTTCGAGGTCGCGAACGATCGGTATACGACCTACCTATGTAAGCATCTGTACTTAGCCATTCTTTCCTTCATCCTTCATTTCATTTCTTATCGTTCCAACTAGAGGTAGAAAAAGGAAAAATAAGCTGCCCCACTTTCTTCCTTTACCGATCCAAGAAGGATTCGATTTTCAAAGTCAATCCCACCCCTTCGTGATTCATTATCATTCTAGCTCCTAGATCTCACTTAGATCTAAATACGAATCCATCTCTCTTCTTCTGAATTTAATTTAGGTGTGTCAATCCATATATGTTTTGTGATTTGAGTATGAAACTTTGAGTGCCATGAATCTCATGTTAGATAGTTTAGCTGGTGAAGTCGCTTGATCTGAATCAAGTTGGAGAGGATGGGAATTGGAGAAGATGTAGTTATCGAGTGAGGGAAATTATGTAAATCGATGCATAGCGATCGTCCTTAGATGATCAATGAAGCTTTGGACTTTGATGACTCTGGAGTGGGTGATGGTGATGATGTACCGATCGTTATGGAGTGATGTTGACGTTTGGGTTTAATGATTGTCTTTGAACGATCGGTGGTGCTTTAGAGTGGGTGAATTTTGATATATGGCCAGTATAGAACAATCGGTGTAAATGGGTTCCAGAATGAATGGTAGGACTAGGCTTAGGAATGATTGGTGGGAGTGAGGCTTGAACGAACGGTTTAGGAGAGTTGAGTTGAAAGATCGGTAGTGAGGCATATTTAACGATCGGTGGTGCTAAAATGAATGATTGATTGTCAACACATGAACCATAAAAGTGGAACTTAATCAAATAGACTTAAACGCGATGATGAGCTTCGGCCTTGCATATACAAGTGAACTCATATGATTTGTACACGACTTAACCTGCATATTCGGTAATGTGTGACATCTAAACTTTGACATGAATCAATGCCTTTGACTATTCTATTGAAGCTCATCCGCGGCTTAAACATAAAAATCGGACTTTTACTTGTTGACAATCGATCATGAAACTCAAACTACATCGTTCCCTAATGATATAGAGAAATGGTTGAGATGGTCAGGATTTAGGAATGACGTTCACTTCGGTCATACCTCGAAGTCTCATCGTCTTTTCCATCTTTAATTCCATACAACTTATCACTGTATTGTATCGCACTTCACTACACTACACTGGCACTCACTATGCACTGGAGGATATAGGTTACTTTGTCTAATCATGATTTTTACCGAGTTTAATAAGAATGGATCCAAGATGTTTTGAGCGTCTCATGGCTATGTCTGCTGGACCATCTTCTCAGCAGGTTAATCCTAGTGTGGAATCTAGTTTTACAACCTAGTCTGATAATCCGTCCTCCCGTAATCATTTAGAACAACTGGAGAGCCTAGACTCACAGTTTGATTTTTTTTTTCTCTGCAGTTCCCGTTCTTCCACCAGAAGTTGTTGACCTCGATCCCGACACTCTGTAGGATGCAGTTATTTTGGAGGATCTAGCTGATTCTTTAGCCTCTAAAATTAAGAAAGATGCTCTTCGCCGAATTTTCATAAGGCATGGAATTCCTTTTTACGATGTACTGGTTCCGTCACAGGATGATATGGCTTCTAGACCATTAGAAGAATATATGGCGCGCAACAAATTCATGTGATGGGATAGATGCGTCTCGCCATTTAACTTCAAATATCCGAGAAATTCTCCATTATTTGAGGATATCTCCAGCACAGCTTCACCTGAACGGCTACGCTCTTCTCAATTGTATTTATATGGTATTTATGGAATTCCTGCATCATCCTTCGACCATCGATGACATTCGATTCATATTCTCTTTCAAGCGATGGACAAGGAGTCTTTCGTTTACATTTCTTGAGTCAGCGAAGAAGTGTCAGTTCTAATTGGCGCATGGAATAAATTTAGCGCTTATAAAAGCGAGTGGTTATTTGTTCAATGTCCTCCCAGTTTTGGTCGAAAATAGCTGGAATGACGTAAGTGTTATCCATTATTTTGTAATAGCGTGGAAAACCGAAATCCAGGCCATACTTCGGACCAAGTAATTCTTCTTACAGGCATCATCGCATGGCCCAATGGTAATCTTCATGAGGAAGTGGTCATGAATCTTAAAAATGCACTACCTAAAGATAGGGACATCGAATATCTTTTCACTTGCTCGAGCTATAAAGGTAAGACCACGAACTGCAGTCGAGCGAAGGGGCAATCGAATCAATCCCATTGTGCCCCTAGCTACGGGTGCTTTGAATTCACCGACATTGATGTCAAAGGAGATAAAGGCGATGTGCATGGTCACAATGATGATGGATCCAGTCTTGGAGTTGAGGTCAAATCCTCGCAAACCTTACAGCTATTAGTTCTCAATAAAGGAAAAGAGAAAACACTTGTTTATAAATTTCCCAAATGTCGTCTTTCTGATCAACTCAAGTTGTTGATCACTCCTAAGGTTGCTCAAGATGAATCCTCTTCTCAACCGTCGGAGTGTTCAAGTCTGCCACTTGATTCTTTGTCTGGTCTGCTAATACCACATGACTTTGATACTTTCCGCTTCATTGACATGAGTGTTGACAGGTCGTAATCTCCCACCAGAGCTGGCACTAAAATTCCAACTTCTAAAGGAGAAATTACTCCAATGAGCAAAGCTCCTGCATCTTGTCTATCAGGGGGAAACACAAACTCGCACACACTTACACACCTCAATATTGCATTATGCTCAACTTGTTCCCTTTAATGGTTAAAGTTGTTTAACTTTTGTTTTCCTTTGTAGGAACGATGGTAAAGAAAAGGAATATGTCTGATTCCCTTTGGGATATACACCATCAATCCTCTGGTTCACGCTCTAGCTCGTATCATCAAGGTGGCGGTCGAGTATTATGTTTCTAGTTATCACTCTGGTCGGGACTGGGGTCACTAGGATAAGGGTGATAGGGATAAGCCATCTCAAGATGAGCATCGATCAAGATCTAGATTGCCTCTTCCAAAGGGTTTCGATAAGCCAACTAATCGTCGAGATGCACGTGTCGATTCCTCTCATGACCCCCCTCCCATTTTAGTTCCCCTATAGCCCTTAGTTCCTTCTCATTCATAGCAGTCTTGTGATCATCGTCACCATAGCAAACATGTTAATGCTCACAGGCCTAGCAAGGAAAGCACTGAATTTGAAATCGCTATCGAAGATCCTGTGATTGATCTAGTTGCTTACATGGTACAACTTTGAGAAGAGTTTCCAAACCTATGCTTTGAAGGGTTCTTTTTCACTCCTGGCCAAAAGAGGGTCCCAGACCATGTCTAATAAATGACTATCGATTGTGTCACTGATACCCACAAGCACTACCGTGAATGGAGGAAAGCAGCGAAGAAGATATCAAAAGTATATTTCGAGCGCGCAGTGGAAATTATAAAGTTAAAACGCCAGGAGGCTCAGAATAAAAGAATTATCGATACTTTGACAAACAAGTTAGAGGCTCCTAGGACCTCTTGAGCAGAGGCCAAGTGTAATGCAAATGCCGCCATCAAATCTATGGAGGATATTAAGTCCAACCATCTAGACATGGTCTAGGTGTTACATCATTGAGATCAAGAAATCGCACTCGAGAGAGATACAGCTTGGAGTAATGAATCTACAGCCGTAAAGGAGGTAGCAAAATTAAAGGCTAAGTTCAAGTATGCAAATAAGGAGAAAGATGTGCTCAGAAAATTGCTCAAGAGGCTTGTAATAAACTAGTGAATGTTAGACTTGAGAGAGATACGGCCGTTGAAAGGGCCAAAGATGTTGATGCACTCATTCAGCGTGAAATAGAAGCTGCCACGGATAAGGCTAGGGAAGAGAAGACCAATGGGCTTAACTTGCTTTTTATTCTATTCAACGCTAATGTTCTCAAGCATAGAAATCTAACATGGCTTGGTGATGACTATCCCTACCAGCTCTGGCACTCATGGGAATTTCTTGTTGTAGAGGAAAAGATACTCCTTAATATTGAGGAAATCGACCTGTCCAGGCTTGAAGGTGAAATGCTATTGGCATGAATTGAAAACATTGCATGTTATACAGCTTACACTTCAGAAAGAATCTATCTGCGTCTTTACATGGAATGGGTGAATGTTCTGGGTCGACACAACCTGATGTTACAACTAAATTTCCTCTAGCATCCCATGCTATCCCTAGCTACATGGCAGATTGTTCAACTATCTCGAGTATAATCCGTACAAGCGTTAGCTTTTTCCAACTCCTGAACACAGTTCTAAGGGTATTTCGGCTCATCTTAGGCGCCATACCAAGGAAGGTATTTCAATGACATCTTCCGTCTTTCAAAAGGTTAGGGTGTCACCAGTTGATATTTCTAATCTTTCCACCTATTTTTCCATAGATTTAAATTTGTCACGTGTCATTCCTCCTCCCTCGCAAGAACCTCAATTGGATCATAAGCGGCAATAATGGAATCTATTATAGTTACAACTTCTGCCGCCGCTCAGGGTGCTCAAGAAGAAACCTTTGTTATCAATGAGCAATTCATCGAGGCACTATTCAAGGAAGTAGGCAACCCACACCATGAAATTTCTTTTGATGAGGATGCCATAATCATGGGCTCTTCCAACCCTATTTATGAGCTTAGCTTGAAAGAGAATGTTGAGAAGGAAGGGTTGTTGGAAAAGAAGGCGAAAGTAAAGCCTGTTGATGTGGATTCCAATAAGACGATTCCTATTCCACTTCAGATAATCCCTCATGGCAGGACAATTCCTCGATATGAGGTCCTTCCTACTTTCGGTGTTGAGAGTGCCTCGATTCCTCCTGCTTCTTAAGATGATGTTGCCTCGATCTCCATAACCGAATATGTTTCTTTGAAGAAAATTCGAGGTGGAAAAAGATCAAAGAGAGGATCAAGTGGCAATTAGATGGAATCATACCTAAGAAACAAAAGAAAGAGAGGAAATCTAAGTAATAATCATTGGGTTGATGTGATGTGTAAATAGCTTGGATGGCTACCTTTTCTTTTTGTTGATCATGTTTGTACGGGTACGACCCTCACTTTTATTTCTAATTTTGGATAAACTTGTATTGTGAACAGCAAATTTAGTGTGAATAAGAATTATTTTGTTCTTGTGTAGAATTCTCGTACATGCTTTTTTAAATGATCAAGCTATTACGTGTTCCATTTAAGGTATTTATGATTCATTTCTCATTGGGTTGGATACCGATTCGAATTATCCATCCCAAGGCCTCCCTGAGGTCATGGCCTCGAGTCATATCCAAACATTAGCCTTTATCCCTAACATTAAGCTATCGAATTCAGCAATCAAGTCATCGTGCCTCTGCCCCCGAACTTGGATTGGCAAGGTTAATTAGCGAATGGTCGAATTCCATCTCCACTAACTTCGTTCTTATCCTGTCACAGTCAAGTTTGAGTTATTTAAATAATAAGTGGTCAGATCACACTTTCTTTGTTCGTTTATGATCATATCCACACTCTAAGAACAAAAGTCATTTCATAGGTGGTCGGTCACACCTATTAAGCATTTATACTCATATCTGCACTCTGGGGATGTGAGTTGTTAGGAAAAATGTCGAGTCCAGTTCTCTTTGGTCAGTCGTTCTACCCTCAAGTATGGGGGTTGGTTCAATAAGTGACCTGTCGAATCTCAATCAGTCCCGAATTATGTCGGTCCCATCGAACAGTGGGATTTAGTCGGTCGTATATCGCAACAAACATGTACTGTAATGACAGGTCATGGATATGATGGAAAATTCAAAGCTCTATTGCTAAATGAAAAGAAATAACATAATTTGTCTTATTCATATTTGAAAAACCAAATGCTAAAGGAAGTCCAGGATTTAAAGACAACTAAATGAAAAAGAAAAAACTAAGCGAAATAGCATCGTAAATGCTCGCTATTCCATGCCCTTGGGTGTGCGATGCCATCAACAGTGGCTCGCTTGAAAGTTCCCTCTCCAAGCCTCTGCTTAATGATATAAGGTCCTTCCCAAGATGGGTTCATATGCGAAGGGGTAGGAAAAACCTGTTTTAAGACAAGATCGCTGATTTCAAAGGTTCTAGGTCAGACTTTAGTGTTGTATTATCGGGCGACTCGATGTGCAGCTACCTTCAAATCAACTTCCTCATGCTTCATATCTATTAAGTTTAGAAATTCTAGGAGGAGAAATTTATTCGTTCTGGGATCATAGTAAGTCACTCGATGAGAAGGAACTTCGAGCTCAATAAGAATAATAACCTCTGAACAGTAAGCGAGGGCGAATGGGGTATGGCCTGTCGTGGACTTGTGGGTGGTCCTATAAGCTCATAGTGCTATCGGAGGTTCATCCACCCACTTGACTTTACCCCTTTCCAACTGCTTCATTAAAATGGATTTATGATTTTGTTCACAGCTTCAACATTCACATTCGTTCGAGCGTGAGCGATTGCCGAAAACCACTTTTCAATATGATGCCGATGGTAGAAGTCTTTGAATTTAGCATTGTCGAATTGAGTTCCATAGTCTGTTACAATAGCTCGTGGAATATCAAAATGGAAAATGATGTTCTGGAAAATAAAGTTGATTACTTTCTTGTTATGATCATAGCTAAAGGTTCTGCTTCGGCCCATTTGGTAAAGTAATCAAGTGCGACAATAGCGTACTTTGCATCACCTTTTGTGATCGATAAGGAACCAATAATATCTATACCCCACATGGAAAAAGGCTATGGGCTGATCATTTATGAAATTTTATCGGCAAAGCTCTTGGAACTTTTGCATATATCTGGCACTTGTCGCATCGATTTACATGATCAACGGCATCATGATTAATGATCGGCCAATAATACCCATAATTGAGTATTTTCCTTACGAGGGTTTTCCCTCTAGCGTGATCGCCACATTCCCCTTTATGAACTTCCATTAGGACTTGTTTCATTTCATCATGAGCGATACACCTGATAAGGGGAACGGAGAAACCCTTTCTGTACATAACTCCTTCCTATATGATATACCATGAAGCTTCACGAAGGACTTGTCTCTTTTCATTCCTTCGTTCGAGAAGAACTCCCTACAACAAACTGTCTTTAATCAGAATCATCCACGACTCCTCCTCAGGCTCCATCTTTAGTACCCGGTCAATTTCCATCAGGCTTATGCTTGGAGCATTTAATACCTCGACTGGAACCAAGCCCATCTGTTGTGCATCCTCGGTGCTAGCAAACTTTGCCAATGAATTAGCCTCACTATTTTTATCCCGATGAATGTGCTTAATGTCATAATACTCAAAGTCAGTCAACAACCCTTGGTCTTGGGTTAGGTATGGAAAAAGTCATTTTCCTTTAGCTTGGTAATCTCCCTTATCTTGGTATACTACCAATTGTGAGCCGTAAAAGATTTCAAGAGACTTTATTTCTAGTTCCCTATCGAGTTTAAGTCCAGGAATTAGAGCCTCACACTCGGTTTTGTTGTTTTTTTTAGGGAAATCAAGCTTTAAAGCGTAGCGAATTTACCGGTCTTTGGGAGTTACAAGCATAATCCTTGCTCTGAAGCAACGATCGTTGGATGCTCCATCTGCATACAACTTCCACCATATGATTTCACTACTCTTCAGGAAATCATCATCCATAGTCAATTTTGCTACAAAATCTGTCAGTGCCTGACCCCGGATTTCCCTTCATGGAAGATGAGTGATGTTGAATTGGCTAAGCTCAATATTCCACTTGGGTAGCCTTTCAGATGTCACGGATCGCTACTGGACCTGTCGTAACGGATAATCAGTGTAAACATTGATAGGGTGTGCCGGAAGTATGGGCGGAGCTTTTATGATGCAATCAACAAACAGTATGCCAGTTTCTCAATCTTCAGATAGTTTCTTTAAGCTCCTGTCGATCGCTGGCTAACATTATAGACCGGTTTTGAATTTAATTTTCTTTAAGAAGCGACGTAGCACTTATAGTGTGTACCGACACGACTAAGTAGATATATAAATCTTCATGATCCACTGGCTTTGATAAGATGAAAGGTCTTTCGAAGTGGTTCACCAAAGCTTGAAATGCGTCTTTACAATCTTGTCTATTAGAGATTCCTTTTTCCTCTCCTAATCAAGTCAAAAAAAGGAATGCATCTATCGGTAGCTCTAGAAATTAATCGGCTTAAGGTAATGACCTTTCCATTCGGTGTAACGATCCTGAATTTTTATTTAATCTAAATTAATAATTAAATGAAATTTTGAACAAAAATTTATAAAATTTATTATAAATAGTGATGTGAGTTTCCCCGAGTTCAAATATATTCTATATAAATCATTTAAATTTTTAAATATTATGTATATATGTATATATGTAAATATATATATATATATATGTATATTTGGGTATATATGAGTCAATTTGAAATTTTAAAATCTTGTGTGTCTATATATATATATATTTTGATTTGAATTTAAATCTTATATTAATGGTTTGAAAAATAAATAATATACTTTGGACACAAGTATAAAAATAAATAAATAAATTGATTTAAAAATTTATAAATGATGATAATTTGAGTTATATAAAATATATGTGTATATATAGAGAAATATAAGACAATAATTTTTAAAGTAAAATTTATGATAATTATTTAAACTAAAAATAGAAGTAAATTTAAAATGCAAGAATAAAACAAAAACAATAAGTAAACATATATAGGAAGTATTACAAAACAAAAATACATACAAGTATGTACACTTGTAAATGAAAACAAAGTAAGCATATAAAACAAGGCAATATAAAAGCAAAGACAAAAGAATTTATACAAAGTAAAATAAAACACAAACATAAACAAAACAAAATATCTTTTAAAATATAAACTATTGAAATAAATATATAGAAAGATACAAAACAATTTGTATGTAAGATAAAATAAATACTCAAGATAAAAATAGAAATGTATTCATATGACAAGTGATAAAACAAAAGAAGAAATACACATAAGAAAAGGTATGTAAACAAACTCAGCTCAATATAAAACTGCAAACAAATAAAGTATAACAAAATGTATCAACCTGAAAAAGGAAACCAGCTAACTAAGTGCAAAATAAAAACATAAAACAAAACTAAAATATACATGAAAGCTTCATAAAGAAAACAATAAAATGAAAAATTATCTATGTACATAGAGGAGAATGGGATAAGGATGTAGGCATGGGGGGGGGGGAAACTTGCATCTACTGTAACCAGTACACTAGCACAAAAGCAAGATACATCAGCCACGATACAAGATCTTCAGCCTCCATATAGAAATGTATCTCTGTCCTATGTTGTACAAAAACATCACCTGTACAAGCATCTTTAGCCATGCTTTGCATTGTTCAAACCATACATCATCTTCTTATACCCAGTTCATTCATTTAAAGCAAATTCGAAAAAGAAAAGAAAAAAAATAAAAATAAAACAAAACTTCAACAAAATACAACTGCATTGAAAACCAAAGAAGCAAAGAAGATCTCAGCAAGCATGCAAGTTCAAACAATAAGTAGTTCTGTTCTTCTCCTGAAACACAGTGAGTAACTAAACTAAAATCCAACTAAGTAAATCTATATTTGATGATGAATATGTTTGAGTTTGAAGTTGCTTAATATGTGTATATATGTAAGTAAATTGTTTTCTGTCTATCTATATATATACATATATATATGTAGATGGGTATGTCTGTATAAGTTGAATTTTCTTTTTCTTGCTTAAAAGCATATGGTTTGATCAACAAATTCAAACATCAAACTACTTGATTTTTGATAGGCCTTGGTTTCAAAAGCAAACATGTTAGTTTAAGTATTGGTTATTATTTAAAAATTGTTTCAAGTAAAATAAAAATGGATATGTTAATAAAAATTGGATTATACAGAGCTAACTTCAAATTCAGATAATTTCAAGTGTCACGAAACTTTGATTTACTTATATAACCTGAATTCATACTTCAAAATAGGATTTTTAAAAGTAAAATAGGAATTTTTAGTTGATAATACTAGTAGCAGGTCAGAGATGAACGTGAGATGGGTTTTGGCCAAATTCAGGCAATCGAAGGCTCAATCGAGGCCAAGGTTTCACGTATAGGTGGAGGAGGCTACGGCGAAGATGGGAAAAATAGCCGGAAGTGGTCCAGTTCACTGTGGCGATGACGGCGAGAAGTTTTTTTTTCCTAAACCTAGTTTTCGGTGGTGATGGATATTTCGATTCGTGCGCATTCCTCAATGCATCGAGTGTGACCGGACTTGGTGGGAGTGAACTGGAGACGAAGGCGAAGACGATGGCCAAAGTTTCATGATTTTCGGTGGTCAGAGCTCGGAGAACGTGGTGATAACATGTATGGGAGGAGATGGGTTTGAGCGTTCCAGGTTTCAGGTTTTGGGTCGAATGCATTTTTCGAAGAACAACGATGTTTAGGTGGATGGTGATAGAATGTAGGGGTGGTGTGCGATTTGCTGGCGATGAGGGAGTTCATCGGAGTTGCCCCGATGGTGGTGCACGTGCACAGTGGCACGGTGTAGTGTTTGGGTTTAACTGTTGGGTTGTTGGGAGAAGAAGGGTGGAAGCTCGAAGTTTACTTCGTGTACGTGATGTTTTGGCTCGAAGCAGGAATTGGTTTTAAGTGAAATACTTATAAATTTTTTTTTATTAAGTTCTGGGTCACTCAGGTAGATTTCTGGAAAATCTCGAAGTAAGTATGTGTTTTCTGAGGGTTGGACTCGAAGCAGGGAAGGTAGTGGCTCGGGTAGATGTTGTAACAGACTTCAAAGCCTGTTTTGTTTCGAAATTTAAAACTAAATTTAAATTTTATAAACCAAGGTTTAAATTGGGTGTTGAAACAAAGTACAAACACAAATTCAAGTTCAGATTTGAAATGAAATAACGTTTTATACATTTGAATGAATTAAATTAGATTTAAATGTTAAAGTATTTATTTTTTTTTAAGATGTGAATTCAAGAGAAAGAATTTGATTTTTTTTTTTACTCTTGAAATTTCTTTATAACAAAAATATTACTTTAACATGAGAAATTAAAAGTTAGAAATTATTTGGATTTTTAAACTTTATTAAAGATAAATTGGTAATTATTTTAAAGCTTGAAATTTAATTTGAAATCTAGAAGAGGATTTGAAAACAATGTTTCCAAACACATTGTAAATAATAATTTAATCATAAGTATGAATGAGCTATACTTTAAGTAATAAATATTTAATGATTTATAATTAAGTTAATTAAAATGAATAATTTAATTATTTAATTCATTAATGATTGGATTAATTAAAGAAGAAATTTAACGGTTGAAGAAATTAAATGGTGATTGAGGGTTATCAATTAAATATTAATTTATGATTAAGGATTTTTAATTAAATATTAATTAATGATTAAAATTGATTAATCAAGTGATTAAGCAAAAAAAAATTCATGTAAGGATAATGTGATAAATTTTTAATGATTAATTTATATTAATAAATTAATGATAATCATTATGAAATTGTGTAGGTGTAATTACTGTATGGTAAGTAATTAAGGGTTTAATTTCTTAAAATAATTAACTAAGGAGTCAATTAATTATGAAATTGGTTTAAAGTTTAATTTAATTAATATGATAAATTAAGAATAATTTAAATTAATTAAAGTGTTTGATAAATTAATTTATATCAAATGATTGGAATTAATAAATCAGGATTGGATAATAAATTCATAAGTAATTAAATTTATTTACTTGGAAATAAATTGAATTGATTAGGATTAAACGATTAATTGATCCTGTTTATAAATGATTATCAAATGCTTGACTTTACTTATGAATGATTGTATTGTATGAGATGCCTTGAATTGATTGTCCTATCTGATCTGTGATATTTTGTTCGGTAGATTGAGCAGTGTATATTTATTTGCATTTGTATATTATCTGTGAATCTGTGAATGGACGATGAGCGTTATAAGTTTTATATCACTTATCAACTATATTTCTATGTTTTTAATCTGTGATGATTGAAATGATGTTGCACTAGTGTGTTAAAACCCCTGAACCACACCATACACACACAATTATGGATTTCACGAGGAAATCGATTAAGTCACAGATTTTTGAAATAGTTTAAAATTTGAATTTTTAAATTCAAATGTTTTGGAATTGGAATTGGAATAGAAGTGAAAAGCTTTTGGAATGAAGTTTCAAGTTAAAATTTATTTTAATTTACTTGATTAAGATTTGAAATTTAATAATTCAATTTGAATTTGAATTTGATATTTGGAATTGAATCCTGTAATTTGAAATTAGGGATTAATGATATTATACTAGTCATTATGAGTTAAATCATTTTTAAAGTATTATTTTTGGGAATTTGAATTTAACCCAGGGATTTCAACTTGTATAAATGAATCAGATTTTCAAAATGAAAAGTGTTGTTTTCAAATGATAAACACTTTTAGATAAGAACTGAGATTCCAGTTAATTAGGGGGATTTCAAGATTGAATAGAGAATTGATTTTCCTAAGTTTTGAATGAATTCTTTTTGAAAGCTATGAATTAAATCTGTTTATTTTTAACAGATTTAAATTGATGATTTGTTTAAATCAAATTGAAATGAAAATTGATTTGGAAAATCTCTGAATGAATCTCTTGTTTAAAAGATTAAAATGTGAAAATTATTTAAACCGTTAATGGTTGTGAAAATGAATCTTTTTGTTTAAAAGATTTGAAATGGTAATTGGTTAAGCCATTAGAAGAAAGTTTTGGGTTTTAAGTTGTGACTTAATTGAAATCCCAATACCCATATATTTCTTGTAAATATTGCGCTCACTATTCGGTTTAGCCGGGAGAGGACCTTTGTGTCATATATCCCATTCCGAATATGTGATATGTCGTTATGGATAGCATTTGAAGACCGGTGGTGAAGACCGGATATTTTTGAAAACGTAAAGACAACTCGTCGAATGTCTTTGCATCGAATGGTCCCCGGTATAGAGACTCCATATGTGATGGGGAGTCCGAACGTGATTAGTGAATATTCGGATTTCAAGGACTTCTTTGTAAGTGCCTTCGGTTCTGTTCGAACCCAGAACAGACTTGTATGGATTGTATGTCTGACATTACAAATTGAGATATAAAGCCGATTTCTTTCAAATATATTTCCGTTGGTGGCGAAGAATTTATTCTTTTAGCTTAACACCCTTCTCTGAGACGTACGAGCTCAGAGGTTATATAGTTGAAGTTATCAGCGATATATTCCCAATTTGGTAATGTGACATGCTGAGTGTTGCTGAAATGATCATTGTGTTGATTATTGTGATAGGATCGTTTATTTGATCGTCTATCTTGGTGATCATTGTGTTGATCATTTGTTGACCCAAAGCATAGCTTTTGTATAAAGTATGTTTTTGTGGACGTGACTTCATCGAGCCTCACACCCCGGAAATGGTCAAAACAGGAAAGATGCGGCAAGGTTATGAGGGTTAGCACCCTTTAGGGTATGTACATTTCTTTCTGGATAGAGGTGGTATCATGGTATGGAGCCCAGATATTTAACCTATGTGGTTACTGCGAATTTATTACTTTGTGGTTGTTGGCTATCGGGATCCCGTGAGAAAGGTCGTTTACGATCGGGGAATGGCGTGCTCGTGTCAGTAGTTACCCAGTTAGGGGTAACCCGGCCTTGTGTTGGCAGAGTTCCGGTTTGGTTCTCGAGGATGTCTTTCCAGAGGCATTCTCATGTGGCAATGGGAAGTTCCTTGGCCTGATCATTTGTTGGAAATCCAATGAAACAATACGAAACTTGTACGGTTTTAGTTGTAGAACCTATCATTCACTTATGGTGTCGCAACACTGTTTGGATGGTAGCTATAGTAGGCATACGATAATGGTCGTATGTTGGCTAAGATTTATATTCTACTTTCGAAATGAATTTTTTCTACACTATACACTAGTAATAATATCAAATGCTTCTTTTTAATGCGTATCAAGCATCTTTGACTATCATAAGGAGAAATCTCCTCCGATTCTGCGTTTGCATGTGTGTGTGTGCGGGAGGCCTTATGGTAGTCTCATTTTTCAAAAGCATTGCGAATTGACTTTGAAAATCCTTTGTTGAATGTTTTTAATAGATAAACTGTTTTTGTTGCTCACACCAGTCCCACGACTGATTCGGAGTTTATTGTTTCTTTCCTAAACTCTGGGTGCTCATTATTTTCTACACGAGCAGTCTAGAGTTGGGTTTTACAGATAGTTAGATATAGTAGATTATCTGGAGTTGGTTCAGTCTTTGGACCACACCAGTCTTGTTGAGCTTGGTGATATGTTATGGGGAGTTCGAGCTATTGCTGGATTGATTCTTGGAAATGGAGTTGCAGTTCTCGGAGTTCTTTTTTGAAGACTATCTTAGAGTTATATTGTTCCGCTGCTAGATGTTATCTATTTTTCTTTCCGCTGTTATTTTAATGTATCATATCTCTGATGTATATTGATATCTATTGGATCATCTGTTGTATCAGATATTGTATCAAAGCTGTATATCAATGTATTATTCTTTTATTCCGCTGTGTTGTTTACTTAATGATTGTTATAAGCTCCGGCGAATCGGATTTGAACTGTTGAATCTATGACATTCGAATACGATTTGAAGTATGGATGTCGATTTTTGAGCGGGCAAAATTCGAGTCGTTACATTTGGTATCAGAGCTAAGGGTTAAACTTTAGCTCAGGAGTGTAACACGTTAAGTAGCTCATTAGAGATAGGGTGAAGTAAATCCTAGAATGAGTAATCCTTAAGATATCCGTTTGAATGTCTCAGTAAAATCTCTTACTATCCACTGATAGTAAGTATGAGTGCAAGAAGAGAACGAGATAGAGGACAGGGAAATACGACTATAAATGGTCGATGCTCTGTGACAACAGTGGAAACAACTTTCTTATCAATTTCCTTTGATTCGTTTCTAAATTCTTTTGAATTGCTTCGTGACAGCTCCAGAGAAAGAAGTTTCGGTGCGGGGATGCCCTACGAATCGTTGTAGATATTCTTTCTTCGTATTTCATCAGTTTCTTTTCAGTTTTTGATTTAAATTTTAATGAATATGAATTCGGAAATTTGAAATTAGGAATTTTAAATGAATTGGAAATTTTAAAATTTAGTTAAAATTAATTAATAGAATATGAAGAATGATTAGAATTGTATCGATAAAATGATTTTGTTTAAAACCAAAATTTGAAATTTTATTATAATTTCTTGTATCTATTGTTGATATTCTGATTTGATGAGCCAAATCCAGAATCGATATCCAGTTTGATTTGAATAGATATTTCTTCTATCTTTCGTCTATCTCTGTATTGTTTTCGTGCCTGCGAATTTCGAGGACGAAATTCTTTTAAGGGGGGAAGTCTGTAACGATCCTAAATTTTTATTTAATCTAAATTAATAATTAAATGAAATTTTGAACAAAAATTTATAAAATTTATTATAAATAGTGTTGTGAGTTTCCCCGAGTTCAAATATATTCTATATAAATCATTTAAATTTTTAAATATTATGTATATATGTGAATATATATATATATATGTATATTTGGGTATATATGAGTCAATTTGAAATTTTAAAATCTTGTGTGTCTATATATATATATATTTTGATTTGAATTTAAATCTTATATTAATGGTTTGAAAAATAAATAATATACTTTGGACACAAGTATAAAAATAAATAAATAAATTGATTTAAAAATTTATAAATGATGATAATTTGAGTTATATAAAATATATGTGTATATATAGAGAAATATAAGACAATAATTTTTAAAGTAAAATTTATGATAATTATTTAAACTAAAAATAGAAGTAAATTTAAAATGCAAGAATAAAACAAAAACAATAAGTAAACATATATAGGAAGTATTACAAAACAAAAATACATACAAGTATGTACACTTGTAAATGAAAACAAAGTAAGCATATAAAACAAGGCAATATAAAAGCAAAGACAAAAGAATTTATACAAAGTAAAATAAAACACAAACATAAACAAAACAAAATATCTTTTAAAATATAAACTATTGAAATAAATATATAGAAAGATACAAAACAATTTGTATGTAAGATAAAATAAATACTCAAGATAAAAATAGAAATGTATTCATATGACAAGTGATAAAACAAAAGAAGAAATACACATAAGAAAAGGTATGTAAACAAACTCAGCTCAATATAAAACTGCAAACAAATAAAGTATAACAAAATGTATCAACCTGAAAAAGGAAACCAGCTAACTAAGTGCAAAATAAAAACATAAAACAAAACTAAAATATACATGAAAGCTTCATAAAGAAAACAATAAAATGAAAAATTATCTATGTACATAGAGGAGAATGGGATAAGGATGTAGGCATGGGGGGGGGGAAACTTGCATCTACTGTAACCAGTACACTAGCACAAAAGCAAGATACATCAGCCACGATACAAGATCTTCAGCCTCCATATAGAAATGTATCTCTGTCCTATGTTGTACAAAAACATCACCTGTACAAGCATCTTTAGCCATGCTTTGCATTGTTCAAACCATACATCATCTTCTTATACCCAGTTCATTCATTTAAAGCAAATTCGAAAAAGAAAAGAAAAAAAATAAAAATAAAACAAAACTTCAACAAAATACAACTGCATTGAAAACCAAAGAAGCAAAGAAGATCTCAGCAAGCATGCAAGTTCAAACAATAAGTAGTTCTGTTCTTCTCCTGAAACACAGTGAGTAACTAAACTAAAATCCAACTAAGTAAATCTATATTTGATGATGAATATGTTTGAGTTTGAAGTTGCTTAATATGTGTATATATGTAAGTAAATTGTTTTCTGTCTATCTATATATATACATATATATATGTAGATGGGTATGTCTGTATAAGTTGAATTTTCTTTTTCTTGCTTAAAAGCATATGGTTTGATCAACAAATTCAAACATCAAACTACTTGATTTTTGATAGGCCTTGGTTTCAAAAGCAAACATGTTAGTTTAAGTATTGGTTATTATTTAAAAATTGTTTCAAGTAAAATAAAAATGGATATGTTAATAAAAATTGGATTATACAGAGCTAACTTCAAATTCAGATAATTTCAAGTGTCACGAAACTTTGATTTACTTATATAACCTGAATTCATACTTCAAAATAGGATTTTTAAAAGTATAATAGGAATTTTTAGTTGATAATACTAGTAGCAGTTCAGAGATGAACGTGAGATGGGTTTTGGCCAAATTCAGGCAATCGAAGGCTCAATCGAGGCCAAGGTTTCACGTATAGGTGGAGGAGGCTACGGCGAAGATGGGAAAAATAGCCGGAAGTGGTCCAGTTCACTGTGGCGATGACGGCGAGAAGTTTTTTTTCCTAAACCTAGTTTTCGGTGGTGATGGATATTTCGATTCGTGCGCATTCCTCAATGCATCGAGTGTGACCGGACTTGGTGGGAGTGAACTGGAGACGAAGGCGAAGATGATGGCCAAAGTTTCATGATTTTCGGTGGTCAGAGCTCGGAGAACGTGGTGATGACAGGTATGGGAGGAGATGGGTTGGAGCGTTCCAGGTTTCAGGTTTTGGGTCGAATGCATTTTTCGAAGAACAACGATGTTTAGGTGGATGGTGATAGAATGTAGGGGTGGTGCGCGATTTGCTGGCGATGAGGGAGTTCATCGGAGTTGCCCCGATGGTGGTGCACGTGCACAGTGGCACGGTGTAGTGTTTGGGTTTAACTGTTGGGTTGTTGGGAGAAGAAGGGTGGAAGCTCGAAGTTTACTTCGTGTACGTGATGTTTTGGCTCGAAGCAGGAATTGGTTTTAAGTGAAATACTTATAAATTTTTTTTTTTTATTAAGTTCTGGGTCACTCAGGTAGATTTCTGGAAAATCTCGAAGTAAGTATGTGTTTTCTGAGGGTTGGACTCGAAGCAGGGAAGGTAGTGGCTCGGGTAGATGTTGTAACAGACTTCAAAGCCTGTTTTGTTTCGAAATTTAAAACTAAATTTAAATTTTATAAACCAAGGTTTAAATTGGGTGTTGAAACAAAGTACAAACACAAATTCAAGTTCAGATTTGAAATGAAATAACGTTTTATACATTTGAATGAATTAAATTAGATTTAAATGTTAAAGTATTTATTTTTTTTTAAGATGTGAATTCAAGAGAAAGAATTTGATTTTTTTTTTTTACTCTTGAAATTTCTTTATAACAAAAATATTACTTTAACATGAGAAATTAAAAGTTAGAAATTATTTGGATTTTTAAACTTTATTAAAGATAAATTGGTAATTATTTTAAAGCTTGAAATTTAATTTGAAATCTAGAAGAGGATTTGAAAACAATGTTTCCAAACACATTGTAAATAATAATTTAATCATAAGTATGAATGAGCTATACTTTAAGTAATAAATATTTAATGATTTATAATTAAGTTAATTAAAATGAATAATTTAATTATTTAATTCATTAATGATTGGATTAATTAAAGAAGAAATTTAACGGTTGAAGAAATTAAATGGTGATTGAGGGTTATCAATTAAATATTAATTTATGATTAAGGATTTTTAATTAAATATTAATTAATGATTAAAATTGATTAATCAAGTGATTAAGCAAAAAAAAAATCCATGTAAGGATAATGTGATAAATTTTTAATGATTAATTTATATTAATAAATTAATGATAATCATTATGAAATTGTGTAGGTGTAATTACTGTATGGTAAGTAATTAAGGGTTTAATTTCTTAAAATAATTAACTAAGGAGTCAATTAATTATGAAATTGGTTTAAAGGTTAATTTAATTAATATGATAAATTAAGAATAATTTAAATTAATTAAAGTGTTTGATAAATTAATTTATATCAAATGATTGGAATTAATAAATCAGGATTGGATAATAAATTCATAAGTAATTAAATTTATTTACTTGGAAATAAATTGAATTGATTAGGATTAAACGATTAATTGATCCTGTTTATAAATGATTATCAAATGCTTGACTTTACTTATGAATGATTGTATTGTATGAGATGCCTTGAATTGATTGTCCTATCTGATCTGTGATATTTTGTTCGGTAGATTGAGCAGTGTATATTTATTTGCATTTGTATATTATCTGTGAATCTGTGAATGGACGATGAGCGTTATAAGTTTTATATCACTTATCAACTATATTTCTATGTTTTTAATCTGTGATGATTGAAATGATGTTGCACTAGTGTGTTAAAACCCCTGAACCACACCATACACACACAATTATGGATTTCACGAGGAAATCGATTAAGTCACAGATTTTTGAAATAGTTTAAAATTTGAATTTTTAAATTCAAATGTTTTGGAATTGGAATTGGAATAGAAGTGAAAAGCTTTTGGAATGAAGTTTCAAGTTAAAATTTATTTTAATTTACTTGATTAAGATTTGAAATTTAATAATTCAATTTGAATTTGAATTCGATATTTGGAATTGAATCCTGTAATTTGAAATTAGGGATTAATGATATTATACTAGTCATTATGAGTTAAATCATTTTTAAAGTATTATTTTTGGGAATTTGAATTTAACCCAGGGATTTCAACTTGTATAAATGAATCAGATTTTCAAAATGAAAACTGTTGTTTTCAAATGATAAACACTTTTAGATAAGAACTGAGATTCTAGTTAATTAGGGGGATTTCAAGATTGAATAGAGAAATGATTTTCCTAAGTTTTGAATGAATTCTTTTTGAAAGCTATGAATTAAATCTGTTTATTTTTAACAGATTTAAATTGATGATTTGTTTAAATCAAATTGAAATGAAAATTGATTTGGAAAATCTCTGAATGAATCTCTTGTTTAAAAGATTAAAATGTGAAAATTATTTAAACCGTTAATGGTTGTGAAAATGAATCTTTTTGTTTAAAAGATTTGAAATGGTAATTGGTTAAGCCATTAGAAGAAAGTTTTGGGTTTTAAGTTGTGACTTAATTGAAATCCCAATACCCATATATTTCTTGTAAATATTGCGCTCACTATTCGGTTTAGCCGGGAGAGGACCTTTGTGTCATATATCCCATTCCGAATATGTGATATGTCGTTATGGATAGCATTTGAAGACCGGTGGTGAAGACCGGATATTTTCGAAAACGTAAAGACAACTCGTCGAATGTCTTTGCATCGAATGGTCCCCGGTATAGAGACTCCATATGTGATGGGGAGTCCGAACGTGATTAGTGAATATCCGGATTTCAAGGACTTCTTTGTAAGTGCCTTCGGTTCTGTTCGAACCCAGAACAGACTTGTATGGATTGTATGTCTGACATTACAAATTGAGATATAAAGCCGATTTCTTTCAAATATATTTCCGTTGGTGGCGAAGAATTTATTCTTTTAGCTTAACACCCTTCTCTGAGACGTACGAGCTCAGAGGTTATATAGTTGAAGTTATCAGCGATATATTCCCAATTTGGTAATGTGACATGCTGAGTGTTGCTGAAATGATCATTGTGTTGATTATTGTGATAGGATCGTTTATTTGATCGTCTATCTTGGTGATCATTGTGTTGATCATTTGTTGACCCAAAGCATAGCTTTTGTATAAAGTATGTTTTTGTGGACGTGACTTCATCGAGCCTCACACCCCGGAAATGGTCAAAACAGGAAAGATGCGGCAAGGTTATGAGGGGTTGCACCCTTTAGGGTATGTACATTTCTTTCTGGATAGAGGTGGTATCATGGTATGGAGCCCAGATATTTAACCTATGTGGTTACTGCGAATTTATTACTTTGTGGTTGTTGGCTATCGGGATCCCGTGAGAAAGGTCGTTTACGATCGGGGAATGGCGTGCTCGTGTCAGTAGTTACCCAGTTAGGGGTAACCCGGCCTTGTGTTGGCAGAGTTCCGGTTTGGTTCTCGAGGATGTCTTTCCAGAGGCATTCTCATGTGGCAATGGGAAGTTCCTTGGCCTGATCATTTGTTGGAAATCCAATGAAACAATACGAAACTTGTACGGTTTTAGTTGTAGAACCTATCATTCACTTATGGTGTCGCAACACTGTTTGGATGGTAGCTATAGTAGGCATACGATAATGGTCGTATGTTGGCTAAGATTTATATTCTACTTTCGAAATGAATTTTTTCTACACTATACACTAGTAATAATATCAAATGCTTCTTTTTAATGCGTATCAAGCATCTTTGACTATCATAAGGAGAAATCTCCTCCGATTCTGCGTTTGCATGTGTGTGTGTGCGGGAGGCCTTATGGTAGTCTCATTTTTCAAAAGCATTGCGAATTGACTTTGAAAATCCTTTGTTGAATGTTTTTAATAGATAAACTGTTTTTGTTGCTCACACCAGTCCCACGACTGATCCGGAGTTTATTGTTTCTTTCCTAAACTCTGGGTGCTCATTATTTTCTACACGAGCAGTCTAGAGTTGGGTTTTACAGATAGTTAGATATAGTAGATTATCTGGAGTTGGTTCAGTCTTTGGACCACACCAGTCTTGTTGAGCTTGGTGATATGTTATGGGGAGTTCGAGCTATTGCTGGATTGATTCTTGGAAATGGAGTTGCAGTTCTTGGAGTTCTTTTTTGAAGACTATCTTAGAGTTATATTGTTCCGCTGCTAGATGTTATCTATTTTTCTTTCCGCTGTTATTTTAATGTATCATATCTCTAATGTATATTGATATCTATTGGATCATCTGTTGTATCAGATATTGTATCAAAGCTGTATATCAATATATTATTCTTTTATTCCGCTGTGTTGTTTACTTAATGATTGTTATAAGCTCCGGCGAATCGGATTTGAACGGTTGAATCTATGACATTCGAATACGATTTGAAGTATGGATGTCGATTTTTGAGCGGGCAAAATTCGAGTCGTTACATTCGGGCTCTGTACTTGTTTGATAGTCTTTGGCACTTAGATACTGCGAATAGCTTGGATCATCTCGGGATTAACTTCGACTCCATGGGCATTAATGATGAAACCTAAGAACTTTCCCGATGCAATGCCAAAGGAACCTTTCAGAGTATTAGTCTTCATTTTATAATGTCAAAGGATGTCGAACACATCTGTTAAGTCTTTAATGTGCTCGCTAGACTGTCGTGACTTCATGAGCATATCATTCACATATCATTCACATATACCTCCATTGTTTTTCCAATCTGATCTCTAAACATCCTGTTAACTAGGCTAGTAGGTTGCTCCTGCATTTTTTAGTCCAAACAGCATCACCTCATAGCAATATAGCCCAACATCAGTAATGAAGCTGGTGTGCTCTCGATCAGGAATGTGCATCGAGATTTGGTTATATCCGGAGTACACATCCATGAAAAATAGCAATTCGTGTCTCACGGTTGAGTCTACCAGCTGGTCGATCCTTGGAAGGGGAAAGCTTTCTTTTGGGCATGCCTTGTTCAGATCCGATTAATCAATGCATGTCCCCATTTACCATTTGCCTTTCTCACAAGCACAGGGTTAGATACTCATGTACGGTAGAGGGTATTGTGAATAAACCCATTATCTTTAAGTCTATCCAACCTCCTCAAGAGCAGTATATCTCTCTGGATCCACGCCGTGTCTTTTTCGTTTCACCGGGACATGCTCGAGTCGATATTCTACACAAGACTCACAATGGCAGGTGAAATCCCATACATGTTAGAGTGAGCCCAAGCGAACAAATCAAGATTCGATTGGAGAAATCCAACAAGTTCTTTCATCAATAAGGGGTTGAGCTATAACTCGATCTTTAGGATCCGCGACGGGTCGTCGTGGATGATTGTGATGTCAATCGTCAACTCAGCAGTGTAGCCTTAGTCTCTTTGGTCTCTTCCTTGTTATCTCTCGGATCTATATCTCTATAGAGCCGACTGTGGTGCCCAAGCCAGAGCTTAGGCCCTAGTTCTCAATCTTCAATGGCTTGGATGCGACTGACTTATCCACACCCTTACCTTTCTCCTTCCATTGAGCATCCCTCAACTCAGCTACATAAGAGGCACGCCCAGTCGCCTAATCATCATGAACAACTTTGACACTATTATCTTTCAAGAAATTCAAAGTTAAGCACCATGGGGCAAGAGCTGCTCGAAACTCAACTATGGCCGCTTGTCCCAGTACAGGATTGTGTGGAGAGTCAACATCCAAAACAACAAAATGCAGAATCCATACTCTCCTACGGCCACCTTCTACTAACTCTGTAGGCAATTCAACATAATCAACAGCTTTAGTTGAAGCACCATTAAAGCCATGAATGCGAGCTTTAGAAGGTTTCAAGCCCTTGGCTTCCATCCTCGTCTGATCAAAAGCTTTTTTGAAAATTTTATTTACAAAACTTCTACAGTCAACCAATATCCTTCTCACAAAAGCGGTGCCGATCATGGCCGAAATGATCATTAGGTCGATCGTTGTAGCCTCCAACTTGTCTGCATCTCTGTTTCTAAACACGATATCATCTGCCATTGTATGTTGCTATTTTGCCGGAGCTCCATCTTCTGTTTTGAACAACATTCAAAATCCACAAGATTAATCATGCTAGTATAGCGCTCTATCTCATGCCAACTTTCATCAGCCAGATGTGGTCCCCCAACTATTGTATTAATAACCAATCTTCCAATGATCCGTGCAAGCTCCTCAACCCTGTGCGGTGCTTGTCCTCGATTGTGGTCAGATGTGCTCTGCCCGCTATTCTGCGGCGATTTTACCAACTACTATAACTTCCTTTCTCGAATCAGCTCTTCGATAATATCCTGAGATGCCTGCATTCATTTCTTTTATGCTCATAGGATTTGTGAAACCGATAATATTTTCCGGTTTGTTTCTACTTCTCTGTTGATTCTTTTAGAGGCAGCTTCTTGTATTGCATGGTATTGCAGGTAGGCAAGTAGATATTCTCCAAGGACGTATTTAGTGGCGTGTAAGTATTATACATCAGAATCCTAGACTTTTCGCTTCCAGAATCCCTCTTTCGTTCTCGGCTCCTATCTCCACCTTTCTTTGTTGATTTGGTTATTCTGGACATTCATTTGAACATTTCCACAGTTATCATCAGACTGCTTTACAGTAATATTACTCTGTACTCTCTCTCCACTCAGTCCTGCAATATTCTTCTTCTTGGAGGATCTGGCTTGCTCCTTCCTTAAATACTGAGCCGCCTTTAGGTAAAAGCGTTCCAACATTGCTAATGGCTTGCCGGCTAACAAATTGCCAAAATCAGATTCTGGATCAATTTCTCTTGTTACAGCCATCAATATTGCATGATCATTTGGATTACTGCTTTCTATAACGGTTGTATGGAATCTCTCCAAATAATCTTTCAATGATTCTCTTGGAGCTTAGATCACGATGGATAGGGACATCACAACTTTGGGGAGAATTGCGTGCATTCAGAACTGCTCCATAAACCATATCGTCGATTCATCAAATTGAGAGATCGACCACAGCGGTAGCCTTGTAAACCACATCGTCGCTATTACAGAGAGAGTTATAGGAAAACATCTACACTTGGTTACATCATCTGCTTGTGCGAAATCCATCATCCATTCATATCTTAGGTTCTATTGCCTAGGGTCAGTGTTTTCCTCGTAGGTAGGCATCAATGGCATGTTGAACCTCCTTGGATACTCTGCATGTAGGACATTATCAGTAAATGAGGTATGGCTTCTCGAGATTCCCCAATCATCATTGGTCAAGCCTTAGCTCTCTCACTAACCGTCTAACCATAACCGACAAGTTCAACGTTTGGATAGTTGGTGGCAAGCGACGGTCGTGTTCCACCTCATGTGAATGATCTGACCGATGTCTATGGGCCATTCCATGCCTTCTTGGTCCAACATCGTCTCGATGAATATCTCATAAATTCACTTTATCGTCATTCCAAGGAAGCATTTGGTCGACTTTTAACTAAACCCCATCATCCAAATCGGCCGCAGCAGCTCCAACTTCAATCCAAACTTGCATAAGTAAGTTCCCTTCTCTAGAGGAAGGATCGGCATCGATCGTTCCTGGCAGACTACGATGGTCTGCCTATTAATGCCCTAAAGTCTCTATGCGATATTCGTCTGTTCTGCGATGCCTATGCCTATGATACTCATCCGATGAACTAGAACTCTCAGATTACGAGTAAGGGGTAGGTTCTCTCCTAGCTTTTCCTCAATGTTGCTAACTGAGTTGGTTCATTAGGTTGATATTGACCTGAATCTGCTGATTTAATTTTTGGCGGCTATCCATTTGCTCTCTCATCAGATTCTAGAATTCTGCTCTTGTAAACGAAACAGTTGGATTCTGGACTTCAAATGGTTTAGGATTCACATCCATTGATTGACTGCTCGGGCCTCCTTGCTGGTTGCTAACATTCTTGTTTTCTTCCATGTTCCGAGAAGTAGAACTGGTGTTCCTCACCATTGTGGATAGCTTTGCTTAGATTTTTGCAAATCTAAGTAGAATGAGCAAACTTCTTGAAGGTAAGTATGGATCTCGTTCATTGTATATACACAATCTAGTAGCAACAAAGGGATCCTAATAAGCTAAGAATCGAGGTTCTCATTGAAAACACCAAAACGTTTGCGTCAAAAATGGTCACAAATGCCCAAGAATAGTTTTTGTTGAGAAGTAAAATTAAATTGAGTAAATGAATAAGTAAGAACCTTCAAATAAGAAATAATAAAAAATGTAGAGGTTTATAGTGGTTCGGCGTTGTATGCCTACGTTCACTTTGAAGATTATGCTTTATTACTCTACTATTTATTGAATTATAATGGTATAATAACGCCAGCACTTGATTACAATGGTGTCTAGGGTAACTAGTAGCGTAAAGATCTTCAAAATCAACAAATAGATCTGTATTTATAGGGTGAGATGACGAGACATTTCGCTAAGATTTTGACTATGGGCTTTTTGGGTCCATAGGGACTACCATAACGATCGGTAGTCATGGTCGAAAGGCAGGTTGGATACAAAAGATAGGCAGGTTGGGTATAAAAGAACTGTTTTAATGTACAAATAAATAGTTTTCCTTCTATTTCAACCCTTTTGGCAAGAGCTTTTGCCTTCATTCCAGACCTTCCAATAAGGTCAAAAGGTATCAAACCATCTGACTTGGTCAAATACCAATGCACATGGTATCAGGCAACAGGTACGTAGTGAATTGGAAGAGTCGAAAGGTTTAAGGACAAAAGGTTAGAGCTTTTCAAGGAGATTAAGTTGTGTTTTGGTTTAAAGAAAATACGCCTGCTAGCTTTCGAAAAAGAGCTTTCGACATTGCCAAATGGTTTAAAAGGAAAAGGTTTCGATTGGTTTGCTTTCTTATTTTAATTAAACCTTTCGACAAAGTGAAAGGTATAGCTTTCGACAAGTTGAAAGCATAGTTGCCGATTCCAAACCTTTCGACCCAAATGGAGTCAAAGGTTCTCTTTTGTTTTCTAAAACTTACCGCCTATCTCCATTGATTTCGAAGGGTTCGTTCCAACACCAACACTTCATTGTTTTCGAAGGGTTTCGAAAGATTTTATAAGAGTGTCGAAGCAGATGCTTTCAACTCTAATGTTTTTCTGATCTTTTAGCATAATTCAAATATTTTAAGTCGAAATGTTTTAAAGGTTTCAAAGTAGTTAACTTTGAATGGTGTTGAATGGTTTCCACTTGTTTCAAATTGAACCAAATGTCTTCGAAAGGTTTTGAGTTATGTTGCTTTCGAAAGGTTTATAAATTATAGAGGAGGTACCTCAGGCTTTCAACAAAGTCGAAGGTGAAACTTTCGACTAGGCCGAAAAGAAACCTTCCGATAAGGTCGAAAGGTATGGTTTGATGTTTTCGAAAGGCTAAGGTTTAAAGGATTTTAAGGTGGATGCCATATGTTTTAAAGCTTGTAAAAGAAGGGATTTTTAAAAGGTTTTGAAGGAGTTACCTTCAATAATTTCGAAAGGTTTATTAAAGGATATGAAGGAGTTGCCTTCAATACTTTCGAAGGGTTTTATTATGGTTTTGAAGGAGTTACTTTCAATGTTTTTGAAAGGTTGTTTAAAGGTTTTAAACAAAGGTTTTGAATGGAAGGACTAGGTAGATAGCCTAAGTGTCTTAAGTTATAAAGGACTTTAACTTATTTTAAAAGGATAGATGATCCTTATTGAACATCATCAACATTATTTTGAGTAAAGTATATATAACATGGCAAAAGTAGCTTAGAGTAAAGCTAAAAATATATTTTCCTTGTATATATATAATTTGAAGGACTAAATCATTTTGAAAAGGTATTCAAGGAAAATTTGAAGGATAGTTAGTCCAGATATTTTGAAGGGTAGTTAACCGAAAAGAAAATTCAAGAAGTCGCATCATTTAAATTTGGACTGTTAGTCCATTTTAATGGCAATCAGCCCAGAGGACAGTTAGTCCAGAAAGAGCAGTCAGCTCTGATATGAACAGATAGCTCATTTATCATATAATGGATCTTGCTATTTTTATGATAGTAGGTCCACCCTTTGTTACCTATTTTAAGCAGATAGCCCATTATCGAGCATAAAAGGTATTGCTATTTCAGTATAACCAGTTTTAGGATAGATGGTCAAAAAGAGAGCAGTTTGCTCAGATTTCAGACAGATGGTCTATTTTATTTCTTGTTTTTAGCATAATGGATGTTTCAATATTATTGAAATCTGTTTATTAAATTGCAGGAAAGGATTTGCAAAATATATGTTTTGAAAAGAGATATTAGTGAGGGGAAACCCATTCCGCTAAGCGTCATGGTCTCACTAATTATCAGTAAACTGAGATGTAACAGATATTATTCACACCAGGCTTTATGTCTGACTCAAATTTTTGTTTTTCTTAAACTCTCGGGTGCTCAAAATTGATTTGAGCAGGCTGAGGGTTTAGGTTTTCAGGTTTTAGCAGTTTTTAGCGAATAAAGCATCCCAAGACGAGCAAGTGGCTGACGGATAGCTAATTTAGGAAATTCTATTTTAAAATTGTTTCCACTATGTATTAAGGCAATTATGTCTATATTTCTTTGATCATCCAAGGGGGCATCTTCATATGTCTCTCTTGGCGTATTGTTGTAAACTTATATTTCATCAATGCTTGGCATTACGTTTGGGATTTTTGTAACTTGGATATGATTTGTTGAAATGTATCACTAAAATTATTGATTTTTGAAAATCTATGATTTTGTTCATATTCAAGTCCTTCTAATATTATGGATACCATTAATATTACCATATTTCATCACCAAAAGTTAATACTATGGATGACTGCAGAATCCATAGCGCTTAGCTTTTGGCCTATAGATACGGGATGTTACAGCTTGGTATCAGACAATAGGTTTATAAATTTTTCAATTAAAAAATGGTTTTTGAAAACAAAAATCCAAAAAAAATTAGAGTAAGATTTGGGATTGGGTTAACGCTATAGTAACGTACTTGTATTTACTATATATAAATATGTGCTTTATCATCATTCATCTATCTTTGATTAGGTTACCTTTCTGTATCTCATGAGGTTTGAATATAGATATGGATGGTAGAAGAAGCATAGTTAACCAAAGAGGGGGAAGCACAGAAAGGAATGCTGAACCTAATGCAGGGAGAGGCCAAGGTCAGGCAGAGAATGCTGGTGCAGAAGTCCCGCGGGTCGGAATGGAAACCATGTATCAGTTTATCAGGAATATGATGCAGGTAACAGTTGCAGTCGGAGTGGTGGGAGGAAATGCCGCATGAGTAGGGGTTCTAGAAGTTCCGGTAGCTGATCATTTCGCTAAGATGAGTGATGATTATGTGAAGCTAGGAGGAAAGCCGTTTATGGGAACGGAGGATGTCATTGAAGTGGAGATTGGTTATTAAACTGCGAAAGAATTTTTTTTTTAGATTTAAGGCTCAATGACAAATAGAAAAGGAGGTTGGCGTCCAGGCAGCTTCAGGGGACCGTATTGTTCTGGTGGAACAGTGTATCAGCGACAGTTGATGAGGAGACAGTAACTTGGGGGGATTTCAAGAGGAGATTTCAGGAGAGGATTATGTCAGTGATGACACAGTTAATTTTGATTAGGTAGTTTACTGGGCTGGTGCAGTGAGAGATGTCTATTGCTGAGTATGCTAGTAAGTTTGAAGAGTTTGCCCAGTATGGGTATGCTTCTGTAGATACTGTGTTGAAACGGAATGAGAAGTGTAATAGAGAAGTAAAGCCAGAATTGGCTAGTGCTACTTTGTCCCATCTTAGGGATCCTCTGATATTGTTGTAGAAATGGCTTTGAGGCAGAAAGAAGTCCTTGAATTTCAAGAGAGGAGCAAGGAAAACTGGGTCCAGGTTGGGCAGAGCCAAAAGTGGTATTTCTTTCCCAACAAAGGTGCTCAAAAGGGTGGAGCAGCCAAGAAAGTGAAGTCTGAGGTTGTCTGCTATAAGTGCGACAAGAAAGGGCACTTAGCTAATGAGTGTCGCTCAGGGAAAGCGAAGGATATCGCTAAGGGGAAGAATGTCAGGTGTTTCAACTGTAACTAGATATGCCATTATAAGAACTAGTGAAAGGAGCCCATTAGAGATGGTAAGGGCAAGGTGTATGCATTGGAGCCTATAGCTTCTAAGCCAACAGCCAGGAGAAGGGGAAGGCAGTTCTTGGAGGAATGTTTCAGATTCATGGTATGTCTATTAGCATTTTATTTGATACTGGTGCATCGCATTCTTTTGTATCTAGATGTTTGATAGATAAGCTTAACCTTGAAACACATATTTAGTTACTTTCTTACGGGTTGCAAATCCAATAGGAGGATATGCAACTCTAGGGTTAAGATGTGACCAGTTCGAGTTTGACCTGTTAGGTCATATTTTGTGTGTAGTTTGCATGTGTTTGATTTTTTAGGTTTTGGGATTATCCTTGGCATGGATTGGTTAAGTAAGTATGATGCTAAGATATTTTGCCAAGGTAGGAAGATATCTCATAGACACCCGGATTGTAGCGATAAGATTGTTTTCACCGGAGGAGGTTCTAGCGGTGCAGTGTCTGCTTTGTTGGGTGCTTTGGATTCAGATGATGATTTGAGACGAGTTTTCATGGTTAGAGAATTCGTAGATGTGTTTGAGCCTGTAGCTGGATTGTCGTCGAAACGAGCTATTGAGTTTCAAATAGATTTGGTTCCGGAGCCGAACCAGTGAGTAGACCGCCAAGCAGGATGATCCCTTCAGAGATGTGGGAGTTGAAGGTTCAGTTGGTGGATTTAGAGGGCAAGAGTTTTGTCAGGCCGAGCAGTTCACCGTCGAGCGCAGCGGGAGTGTCCGCTAAGAAGCCGTACGGATCGTTGAGGATATGTATCGATTATCGCAAGTTGAATGAGAGGACGATAAAGAATCGATATCCATTGCCCAGGATTGACGATTTGTTCGACTAGCTAAGTGGAGCAAAGGTATTTTCTCAGTTGGATTTACCAACGGGTTTCCATTAGCTCAAAGTAGCAGAGGATAGTATACCTTTGACAGCATTCAGAACCAGATATGGATCGTACGAATGGTTAGTTATGCCATTCGGATTGACGAGTGCTCCATCTTTCTTTGTGGATTTCATGAACCAGGTTATTCGAGAGCACTTGGATAGGTTTGTGCTGGTTTTCACAGATGATATCTTGATTTACTCTAAGGATGAGAGACATCATGAAGTTCATCTTAGAATGGTGCTTGAGACGCAGAGGCAGCGTCAGCTGAAAGCGAAGCTTCCGAAGTGTCAATTCTAGAAAAAGGAGGTGAAGTTTCTTGGTCATGTAGTCTCAGAGGAAGGGTCATCAGTAGATCCAACTAATATCGAGACAGTGAATAGTTTGAAAAGACTCGAGATAGTAACCGAGATTAAGAGTTTCCTTGGGTTGGCTGGTTATTATCGGAGATTCATTAAGGATTTCTCATGGATAGCAACACCAATGACCAAATTGACGAGGAAAGATGTGATGTTTGTGTGGATTGATAAGTGTGAGGAAGCATTCCAGAGTTTAAAACACTTACTGACCCATGCACCTATGTTGGTTGTTCTAGAAGGGAATCAGAATTTGGTAGTCTATACCGATGCGTGTGGAACGAGATTAGGAGTTGTGCTGATGCAGAAAGGTAAAGTCATTGCCTATGCTTCTAGACAGCTTAGACCGCATGAGGTTTGATATCCAACGCATGATTTGGAATTGGCTGCAGTGATTTTTTCTTTGAAGGTGTAGAGGCATTACCTTTTAGGAGAAAGGTTTGAGCTGTTTACGGATCATAAGTCGTTGAAGTATTTTTCTCTCTCAGAAGAAGCTGAACATGAGACAACAGAGATGATTAGAGTTTATAGCCGCCTATGATTTTGGGATTGAGTACACATCAGGGAAAGGCGACAGGTTAGCAGATGCGTTTAGCCGGAAGCATCAGAATGCAGTGTTGGCAATGATGGCTAAGTGGAAAGACTTGGAAGCATTAGCAGAGTGTAGTGGAGATCCAAGGTAGGGTATAGTGGAAATATTGTTGTATTATCTTATTTGGAAGTTCGACAACTATTTATTAAACAGATTGCTTCTAAGCAAATAGTGGATCTAATGTTAGCTGAATGGATCAGAAAGCTAAAAGAAGGAACCAAGAGCGATGACTTGAAAGATTTCAGCCTTGACCAGAATGAGTGGTTGAGAAAGAAAGGTAGATTATGTGTTCCGAGTGTTGGAAACATAAGAAAGGAAGTCTTGGATGAATGCCATCGTTCGAAGTTCACTATACATCCCGGTGGTACCAAGATGCATCAGGATATGAAGAGAAATTTCTTCTGAGAAAGAATGAAATAGGATATTGGTTTGTGTGTAAGGCAATGCTTGAATTGCTAGCAGGAAAAGGCTGAACACCAAAAGTAAATTGGTTTGCTTCAGCCGTTAGGTATTCTAGTGTGGAAGTGGGATTCTATTTCTATGGACTTCATAGACGGGCTGTTAAGGTCGAACAAGGAAAATGAAAGTATATGGATCATAGTGGAAAGATTGACCAAGAGTGCCCATTTCATTCTAGTTATGTCAACCAGGACGACAACTTTTTTAGCAAGGTTGTTCATGAAGAATGTGGTTAGACTGCATGGAGTTCTAGGCAGCATAGTTAGTGATAGAGATTCCTTGTTCACTAGCTTATGATGAGTACCGCCTACCATCCGTAGACAGATGGACAAACGGAAAGAGTTAATAAGATCTTGGAAGATCTGTTAAGAGCTTGTGTTCTGGTTTTGGAAGATCATGGGAACACCATCTGCATCTATTCGAATTTTCGTATAACAACAGTTATCAGACTAGTATTGGGATGGCACCATTTGAAGCTTTGTATGGAAGACCATGAAAATCTCTCATTTGTTGGTTGGAGACCGAGGATAGGTTGATTCTTGGTCCAAATTTGGTTAGAGAAGCTGTAGAAAAGATTAAGGTCATTCGAGGTAGGATGAAGGAGGCTCAGTCTAGGCAGAAGAGTTATGCAGATAAGAGATGGAAAGATTTGGAGTTCTCAATTGCGGACCAGGTTTTCGTCAAAGTATCACCGATGAAGGGTGTGCTCAGATTTGGGAAGTCGGGGAAGTTATCTCCTAGGTTCATTGGACCTTTTTCTATTCTTGAGAGGATCAGGAAGCTCGCGTATAGACTTGGGTTACCAAACAGTTTGGCTGGTGCCGATGATGTTTTTCATATTTCTCATCTCAGTAAGTATGTTAGAGACCCGAAGACTGCTATTGCACCGACAGTGCTAGATGATTAAGTGGTAGAACCGGACTTGACCATAGTGAGGAAGCCAATTCACATTGTTGCGAGAGATGAGAAGAGGCTTAGAACTAAGACAGTCAGATTAGTCAAAGTCCAAAGGAGTGGCGATGATAGAGACTGTACTTGGGAAGTTGAGAGCATGATTAGGGATACTTATCCTGACTTGTTCGATGGTATGTTTGAGCTTCTTGTCTGTTTTGAGCCTTATTGTAATTTTCAGGACGAAATTCTTTAAGGAGGGGATTCTGTAACACCCAATATTTTTGATAACATTATTTAGGAAATTTAGTTAGATAAACTAAATAAAATAATGTGTTGATAAGAGGATTGAGAATTGATTTAATTAAGGTAGCTACGCCTTTTTAACTAATAAATTAAAAGAAGGGTTCTAAAATGAATTACAAGAGGCGTATTACGGAAAAGAGGCTAGTCCTATATTGCCTCCCTTAGGCTGTGTATCTCAAAACACACGTTCATTCTCATTTTCTAAAATTTAAAAACTTGGTCGGCTACCATTAACAAAGGAAGAAGAAGAGGAAACAAAATAAAAAGCTTAAGGAAAGCAAGTTCAAATCGAACTCATTCAAATCTCAAGCTTCTTAATCATTTGAGCAAAGGTGAATAATGCTTACATCTCAAAACTTTTATGGTTTCGGTTTTAAGGTTAAACCAGAATAATTTTGCAAAGGTTTGCCATATTTTGAATGATAAAGTGATTATATATACATGTTGATAATTTATGTATGTTCACATAGATTTTATGACATGTTTTAATATAAAATCCTATAAAATGATATCCCTTAGCCTTGCGAATTTGTATGAAGATCCAAAAGGTTATTTTAGAGATGGATTTCAATTTTCAGAATTTTCTAAATTTTTGTGGAATTGTTATGAATTTTCTAAGAAAGAAAGGGTTAATTTGGATTATAAAATTATTTACCGGAGAAATAATGATAGTTTGGATTCAAAAATTATATATGTTAAAGAGAACATATTATTTGTTTTTCTGGAATTTTTCCATGATTTTCCAAGGTGTTTTAATAATTATATGTAATTATTAAGGTATAGGACTTAAATGTTTTATATAATTATAAAGGAGAAATGAGTTTTTTCTAAAATTATTCAAATTTCCAAATAAGGAAAGTCGGCAGCACTTTTGAATATAAAATTCTGGCAACCAATCGAATTTAGACAAACAAGGCGGTTGGGTTCAAAAGAACTGTTTTAAAGTACAAATAAATAGTTTTTCTTCTATTTCAACCCTTTCGACAAGAGATTTTGCCTATTTCTTCTAAAACCTATTAAATAGTTTCATAGAAATTCAAATAAATTATTATTCTATCCAAATAATTATAAGTCAAACACAACACATCATATCGTCATCACGAATCAAAATCCATCAAGATTCGAAATCAATAGGTATAAAAATGATATGTTCTATTATTGTTCACCTTAGATTAGATAATGGAGTTAAGATTTGATGGAGACTGTTTTTCCTTAGCTTTGCCTCCTAAATCCGCTTTAGATTTCCTCTTCTCTAGCTTGTTAATGGCTGGCCTGTTCTTGGTTCTTACGTAGTGGATTTCTGAAAAATAAAAATGAATGAGGTATGGGGGTTTAAGGGATAAAAGGTAGATCTAATCCTACTTTTCTCGTCCTCGTATATTCTTTTATATATTAGTTTTTAAAATAATCATATTATTTAATTAGTTAAGGCCTAACCTAATTAACTATCAAATCTCATCGTCAATTCCTATTACATTATTCTACTTAATCTATCCAATTAGTTTTCTCGAATAATGTTAAATTAAAATTAAGGTGTTACCGTTTGACCGCTAGGTTATAGTAATTTAGATCTTAGGTTGGGTTAGAATATAGAATGAGAGAGAATTTTTGTTGATGATTGTATGCTTTATCTATATGTATTGTTTGTATAAACATCACTATCTCACCCTAAAAAGATGTTTATTTATGAGGATTCTTTGCGGAAGATAATAAAGCGGTGGTGATTTAAGAACATTTATAGGAGAGGTTAAGATTTAGTTATAATATGAGTGATATGATATTAAATTATAATTGAAATCCCACCTTTATAATTAGGAACCATATTTTTAAAGTGAAAAATATTTGCTTAAAATATTTATAAAATTTATACCCCTCATTTTAAAGGTACTTTATTAAAAAAGGAAAAATGGTAATTTCCTGTCATGAAAGTGATTTGTTGAAACTTTGAAGAGAATAAAATATTTTTGTAAAGATATTTTCAAAGGGAAACATGAACATAGTAAAAATATTTTATTTAAGAATTTTTTAGTAAAAATATGTTTTTATTAGTAATTGGAAGTTGAATTCAGTTTTAAAGAAACATTTCGGTATAAAGATCTTTCTTCGTTTTAAGCATCTATTGAGAAATACTTTTATAATGGTATTATAATTTAGAAACACTTGGTTGATGAAGGAAAGAGGCATTTTGGTTAAAAAGTGTCCTACTTGAAAATATTTTGATGAAAGTATGTTTTAATTTAAAATATTTTATTTTCATAGGAATATTGTAATGAGATTAGAATTATTTTTAGTTTGGTAACTCCCTTTGAAAGATATATATTGGAAGGTATATAGTAACCTCATTATGATTTGGAGTGCTTTGTAAAAGTATTTTGTTAAGGAATATTTGGAAAGATAATTTTTCATTAAATACTATGTAAAAATATTTAGTTTGAGGTTTGAAGAGTATTAATTCAATAAGATGTTTTGAGAGAGAAAACTATTTTGATAATAGTAAAAGAATTTAAAATATTATTTCCAAGATTACCTTTTTAGAGAGTGGTTCGTGAGAACTCTTATTTTTACAAAAAATAATGTTTTGCTAAAACATTTTTTATAGTAGATATATATTGTTTAGAATTTTTTATTCTAAAGATACTTTTAAGGAGGTTATTTCCATAAAAAAATGTTTTGTTCTGAATGAATTATATCTTAACAGAAATATTTGAGAAAGAAATATGAATATACAAGATACATTTTTTAATTAAGAAATTAGATTATTTGTGGAAAAAAATTTGGTGGATGTATTTTCAAAAAGTACCATATTGAGGTAAAGAATGCGATAAAATATTTATTTCAGACAAATGTTTCATCAAAGGGGCGTATTTTTTTCAGAAAACTTTTTGTTGGATATTGGACTGGGTTGTAAGAATCTCCCTATAAAGGATACTTTGATAAATTATGGTTTGAAAAGAAAAACACTTTGTTTGAGTAAAGAGATTTCATTTGGAAATTGTTTGTTTGAAGATATATTTATAGATAATGTAAATCATCTAGTTATATGATACCTTGATAAAGAAAAGAGGAAAATACTTTACTAAGAGTGGGACGGTTTAATCTGAAGGGTAAATGGTTGAAAAGGTCAAATATTTAATTAGATAACAAAGTTTGAATGTGTTTGTTAAAAAGGTACTAAAAATATGTTATATTTGTGAATTTTAACGGAGCACCATCAAATTAGACTTTGTAACATAGATTATAAGACGATGGAGTAAGATCAGTTTTGAGTTAGCCCAACATCCATTATGACGATGTTACCATATGACTGTTGGGCATAACTTTTCCTTAGGAGTTGTGGGAATGTCTAGTTATTTACTTCCATGTTAGGGTTGGGAAATGATGTAGGGACCGCCAAATTGGATGTGTAAGATGGTGACCTTTTACTTGTGATCGCTTATTTTGTTGAAATCACTCATATTAATTATAATTAAGAAATATCACTGCTTGTTTGCTTATGTTTACGTATTACTTTGTGTCATGCTTGTTTAAATTGATTTCTCTTACTTATATTATGTTGTTGGTTTCTTTATGGTCGATTGGATTATTTGTTTGATTGATTGCCGCATGTTTGTTTCATTGATTGTTAATTGTTTGGTTATTCACTTGATTGTTATTGATTATTTGTTTGTGCTTTGTCTACTGTTTTCTTGTTTTTGTCTATTATGTATGATAATTATATGATTGGAAGAGGCTAACAGACATATTTGACTTAGTCATGATTGAATGGTATAGTTTCATAAGCTGTGCAAGACTAAATATCGAAATTGGCTAAGAGATATGAAGACTGATAATAGTGATTGGAAAATTTTATGGTTAAAAACTTTAAGGGTACTATTAAGGAATGAAGGATGGCATGAGGTTCATTATAGGGGTTTTAACATTTGTTTAGAAATCTATCTTTATGATTACCGGCTTCCATAAATATTATAAAAACGAACATTTTATTTTTAAAATAAATTTTTATGATTTAATTATATATATAACAATAATATTTTTTCTTCAAAATTAATTTTCCAGAAATATTGTTTTATTAAAAGAAGGATTTTTTTTGGTTTAATGGAGATGGAAGCATTGACTTGAGATGAAAATGTAAATGTTTTGCTCTTATAATGTATTGAATTCTCTTCGCTAGCAAGTCCCTCTTTGCCATTTTGGGTGAGTGATCCCTGCCATCAAAAAGGAGTTGTTATAAAAGGATTGTGAGGTCAGATATTCAATGTGATCTGGAGAATGGAACAAAGTGGGTTCCAATAAGGATGCGTGTAACGAACCGGGTTTTTGACACTCAAAAATCAACACTAGTATATCCATGATATCACATGCCGAGCAATCGAATGTCGAAAACCCGATTGTTAGAGGAAAATAAAGAAGGAAGAAGATAAGAAGAAAACTAAACAATACAGAATCTCACAGCGGAATGGATAATCTATAATATACCACAAATCATTACAAAAAAGAAAAACTGTAATATGTATATATACAAACATAAATCAACGTATACTAACCTATTTCAGTCTGGGCAGTTATAACAATCTGTCCTCACAATTGATGATAACACATCAATGAATATAGCAGAAAGATAACCATCTATGTGAATACGTCTCTAGGCCTCCACTCGTCTCTTGAAGCTCCAAGCATCCAACCTAATCTATAATATGATCGGTCTGACCCGAGTATTATAATAAAATAACACCTGAGTCAGTCTAGAAAACCAACGTGAGAAAATACACCCAACTGAATTTGAAGTTATAAGAAAATCTTTGAAATCAAAAGGTATCTCATAAGACCATGCCGCACATAAACACAGATGAGTTTTTACCTAACGATAACCAAAACCACTTTTATATAAAATTCCTGTGATATTATAATAGTTTAAGTACAAATACTTATTAAAATAGCTGAAATTGTTATATTAATTAAATTCTAGCATATTAGGCTCTATAATCAAAACTGTAAAGGCACTTATTGGAGAATGGATTCCATACAATGACTAGGCACTGGGTACCACCTATCACGGTACACGTCTAGAAAATGTACCAAGGACCTCACCTAGATCCCTTTCCAACACAAGACCGGCCTACCCCTGACTGGATAGTACCTAATATGTCATCACCCCAGTTGCTTTGCATAACTTTTTATCGAGATCTCATGCACAACCAATCCATAAATATGTAGATGTATTTAGAAGGATGATAGCATAGGATGATAGCATACACTAATGGGTGCGACCCACTTAGCCTTACTGCACCTCCCCTGATTTTCAGTTACTCTCGGTTAATGAGGCTTGAGGCTACAATTACCTTTCAAGAAATTCACGCTTAGAATGCTCATTGCCCTCCAATGATAATGTGTTGACAACATTCATCCATACAAGTCTGTTCTGGGTCTGAATGAAACCGAAGGCACTTTTACTACTACATCCATTTTGGAATCACCCTCAGGATTAGTAGCGATTACCCCTTGCACTTTACATCTCTATCTTCGATTCTATGCCCTTCACGATGTCTTCACATCAAAATGGATTCGTTGGATCCAAGTGGTTTTAGGATAACATATCTGATCATGATCTCTTCGAAACAATGTTCGATAATTTTCGATAAACTCAACCTCGGTCCTGTAAGAAATAAACAGACAAAGATAAGATCGGATATCACCTCTTAACCGTTAGTGGACGAATTTCCTTATCATCATCCTAGAAGAACGAAATAAGATTTATACGCATAGTACAACATCATCGGAGATGACTGTTCCATATAACTCATGTGTTTCTTCTAGGTATTCCCAAAGTTACGTTAGGTCTATTTTCGATAGTCGGTTATTTAACTATCAAATACAAACATTCAATCAGGATTTTATTTCATTGGGAAAATCAACATTGGCTCGGTATATAAGCAATCACTTGCCCCCTTTAATAAGTCTTTATACATAACTTTAACAATATTCATTATAATATCAACTTTTATTCGATAACAACAACAAACAACAAATGATAATAGTTCAACATTATCATTTCCTAACAACCAAGCACACCATATACAACTATACTAATTTTTGAAAAATTATTCCTTTATATATAAAAATTATCAGGGTACAATTATTCCATTTAACCAATTTTAAAACAATACCACATTGAGCTACTCTGTTCAAGGGTTTAGAGATCCTTATAAATAACGTTAATTACTCGTATTGACCAAAATCCATTAGCCACTCAATAGATCAACCAACACAATATAAAATAATTTTTATACCACTAACAAATACGCACTCATATATATATATATATGTGTGTGTGTGTGTGTGTGTGTGTGTGTGTGTGCACACTCAAACTCATACTAGGCTGCTACTGACCCTATTTCTAATAAGTTACCCCGTCAAACCCAAGGTTCTCACTTAACCTTCAGCTCTGATACCAAACGCAACGAACAGGGTTTTCGACCCTCGAAAATCGACACTAATACATTCACGGTATCACATGCCGAGTAATCGAATGTCGAGAAACTTGATTGTTAGGGGAAAAGAAAAAAGGGAGAAGATAAGAAGAAAACTAAACAACATAGAATCACCCAACGGAATAATCTATAATATACCACAAATCTTTATATAAAAGCAAAACCGTAATATGTATATATACAAACATAAATCAGAGCAAACTAACCTATTTCAGCCTGGACGGTTATAATAGTATGTCCTCACAATTGCTGATAACACATCAACGAATATAGCGGAAAAATAACCATCTACGTGAATACACTACGCCATAGATTGCATTTTGCACAACATCCAAGAGTGATGCAGGAAGTGCCAAAAAATGTTGCTGTAGGTTAAAAAAGGGCAAAGGCAACACTTTCTCGGTGATGCATTTTGCCGCGTTGCCCTAGAGTCAAAGGCAACATCTTTGCAGTCCTAGGGCAACATCGGTTCTGCTGTTGCCACAGGTACCAAATTTACTAAAAAGTGGGCCCCACAATTTGGGCCCAGTATGTGGGTCCATATTATGGGGCCCACTATGTCTGTGGCCCACCTTTACGGAACCCTGTTGTGGGGTCCATATTCATTAATCTATGGTAACACTTTTACCATCCAATGGCAATTGGCAGTTTATTACCACATTTAACATCACATACTGCAACATTATATCATATCTATGGCAACACCTTTTGCAATTTAAATTGGAAATGTACTGCAACATTATACTACTGCAACATTATATCATATCTATGGCAACATTATACTGCAACATTATATCATATCTAATGGCAACATTATACTGCAACAAAGAACTTTTCATTTCAGAATAACCAGCAACACAAGTTTTACTTAGTCAAGTACAAAATAACAAACATACTTAAAAATATAGCCAGTGTATTCATAGTTACAGCCAGTACATAAAAAATTCTACTTATTAATAGTACATTCATATTTTCAACACCTAATGGCTATAAGAGGCATGTGTTTGTGCAACACATAGTACCATAATCGTACGCAGGAGAAGTACATACTTAACAATGTCAAGTGCATCTTCAACAGTGTATCTCTCCCATTTTGATTATGCTCCCTTCCACAAATCTGGGTAGGATGGCACCTCTAAAGGAAAAGATTGTTCATCCAATATACGCCAATGAAGGACATTCTACTGAGCGAAAGTTCATGTCAGAAACACAAGCACAGCAAAAAAATAAATGGAATTGAAATATGAGAAATAATGTTAAACTTTAAAATATGAATTTTGAGAACAAAATAATTATTTAATACCAGCTTGGCATAAGACACAGATTCAATTACTTGCTTGATTACTTTTACAGGAAGGAAATGCCTTGAAGTATCTGAAGATGGATACACATAAAATACATGAGTTGTATCCACCATATTATAAAGTAACAATACATCAGATGATACTAAAATGAGCTAGATCAAAAAAGAAGGTTTTACCAAGAAGAAGCCCACGAAAAGTAAATCTTGGCTCATCGTGAATATACCATGGAGCCTTTTGAACTTCTATAGTTTTTGTGTCATAGTTAAAAATACACAACTGGCTAAATGTCTAGGAATAATAACAATATTTAGTTAGAAAACTATGAACGAACATTATTTAATAAGCATAAAAACATAACTTTGCGTAACATAGCCAAAAACCATACACCAGCGAGTTTATATATGAGGGTTTTATCTTGAGCATGCTATAAAATATTGTGCATTCTGCTCTATAAGGTAGTTATTGTGGCAATGCTCTTACAAATATGAGAATTTTCACAACTATTACCCCATAATACATATAAAATAAACAAGTAAATACTATAACAATTACTATCAAATGAGCAACCCAAGGAACGAACATACACATGCGTGCGCGATATACTTGAACTCTCTAAAGTTTTAAAGCTGACTTAATGACAGATGAGGTGTGTACAAGGAAAGATATATAGATTATCAAAATACGTAAGTAATGATAAGAGAATATTGATCCTATAGCTGGGTTAAATGGGTTTTAGTCAATGCTTTAACTCATCTACTTCTCTTAATATGATATAATATTATGTGAAGGCTTCAGGCACACCATTAATAGATCTACTTTAACATATATAAAAATAGCATATCTAGTAAAGGTCAACAAAAGTTTGTTGTACGAAATAAAATTTTAAGATGACTATTGATAGTTCATAAAAAGTATTAAACAAACATCTCACAATATATATACAAAAAGCATTAGCCACCATAAAAGTATAAGATTATGGGTAGGACATGATTAACTTGATAAGCACATAGGTCAGTGTTAGATTATATTTATGTTTGACATGAACCGGCTATTTTGTCCTATTTTCTTACTATAACCTGATATACTTTTGGTCAATCAAGGTTACGTCCTGCTCCTACATTAGTAGCCTTAATGGTATTAAATATTCGAGATAAATGGATGTACCAAATGTATTTGTTGCATTTTCTGAGAAGTTCATAGGTAACATGATAAATGCAACGTACCAAACTACCAATATAGAGGTGCAAGTAAAACATTACTTAACAAAGTAATAACGCAGGTGTCAAAAAAGAAAAAAAAAGTAAATCAATCATAGATTTTGATGTCAACGAAAATGCACAGAGTGTAAACCACATTCATAAGACAGGAAAACAGAGAATTTCAAATCCACATTTAAACCAGACAACTGAACTTGTTTTCCATAATTCCCCACAGTAGATTCGTACCTCAAGTCCACAGAGGGCTCCATATATCGTAGTTTCCTGCATAAAGTACAAGTTAATTAGAGTAGATAATTCGTACCACAGAACTTCATGAGTTGCCTGCATAAAGTTGCCTGCATAAAGTTAATTAGAGTAGTGTTATAAGGGTTTATTTAATAGATAATTTTACGATAATATCACATACGAATTTGATTCAATTACTCATCTAAAGCAAGATGAAGAATACAGATCGTTATGGTTAATATGATTGTATATCTGAAAAATGGTTCCATGTTTTGTACGTACTTGTAAAACAACAATAAGGTTGTATCTTGGTATCAAATAAGAGTTTCGATCAAACTCAGTTTTCACTGATGCTTGCATAACTTTAAAACGCCATATGTTTCACAGGGTTATGCGTACACAAACTACTTGGTAAACACTGATAATGACTGATTTCCATGTACATTAAATTTTATCCATATATTGTAAGCATAGGTAATCATTATGCACATTTATGCCTCATCACCTGCCACTACAATTTCCTACATCAACCATAACCATACCATCATCCAAACAACCACCTCCTCTTGCAACTTACCAGTCATTCACAACTACACATACACATATCAACTCGTTCACCAAACATTTACCAAAAACGTTCCAACCACAACTACATACACTGATATCACCAAAGCCTCATTCACATATCACCTGCAAATTCATATATCACAACAGTTCACCTTTAACAAAAAAATTAAAGAAAAAAAACCTCACTTTGTTCATCTCCGACCATCGCCTGATCAGAAACCACGCCTCCGCCTTCCTTGACTAACTCAGATTACCCAATTCGCGATCCACCCTCACTTCAATTCGCAACCCAAAACCAATCCACAAACCTCACTGCATTCAACCCATCGCGATCAACACATGCAACCACCACAAATCACCAGCGACTTCAGCAATTCAACCATCGCGGTCAAGCAAAATCCCATAAACCAAACATCGCCTGAAACTATAACAGCCTCGTCGACATCGAATTCGAACCACCGCAGCGTTCAAATCACCAACACTGCAATAACTTAAACCCCTCCTACAATCGCCTGCATACTGCAATCACGACTACGAACCCCCAACCACTGCTCCAATCACAGCAACCACAACCAACATACCTGATCCGCGACAGAAACTTCACCAATAGCCGGCCGAATCACTGATATGTTTCTAATTAGCTTCGCCGCCATAAAACCACCAACGCGAACATCGAACATCGAACGCCTAAACCACCCACGACATCGCCTTTCACTTCAAACCAACATCAAACCCTAATTTGCCAAATCAATCTTCAATCCAGACCCGAAGCCTGAAATTCGGCCTTCAATCGCGACTTCTTTTTACTTTTTCTTTAAAGAATCACGAAAAGAAAAAAATAAGAAGAAGAGAAAATCACAAAAAGAAATCGCATAGTGTTTGAGCGGCAGAGTACGTATTTTATTGTTTGAGTGAAACCCTAACTTTTGCCGCTTATTTTTTGCTTCCCGCGTTAAAAATTATTTCAGCCTGCTTTTTTTCCAGCCTGCACTCATTTTTTATAATATTTTTATAAGCCTATAGCTACTGCAACATAGTGTTGATATCTATGCTAACATCCTGAAGCTAATATTGTAATAGACAAAAATCAGCATAGCTATCGTTACATTGTAGCTAGCAACATCTTGTATTTTCGTTGCAATAGGCCATCTATGGTGTAGTGATACATCTTCGGGCCTCCACTCGTCTCTTGAAGCTCCAAGCATCCAATCTAATTTGTAATATGCTTGGTCTGGCCGAAGCATTATAATAAAATAACACATGAGTAAGTCTAGAAAACCAGGGTGAGAAAACATACCCATTTGAAGTTATAAAAAAAATCTTTGAAACCAAAACGTATCTCGTAAGACCACGTCGCACATAAACACGGACGGATTTTACTTTACGATAACCAAAACCAATTTTATATAAAAATCTTGTGATATTATAATAGTGTCTAAGTACAAATACTTATTAAAATAGCTGAAATTGTTACACTAATTAAATTCCATCATATTAGGCTCTACACAAACCATAAAGGCACTTATTGGAGAATGAATTCCATACAATGACTAGACGCTGGGGTACCACCTATCATGGTACACGCCTAGAAAATGTACCGAGGACCTGCCTAGATCCCCTGCCAACACAAGACCGGTCTACTCCTGACTGGATAGTACCAAATATGTCAACACCCTGGTTGCTTTGCAACCCTTTTTATTGAGATGTCATGCACGACGAATCCATAAATATGTGGATGTATCTAGAAGGGTGACAACATACCCTAATTTATGCAACCCACATAGCCTTGTCGCATCTTCCCTGATTTTAAGCCATTCCTGGTTGATGAGACTTGAGGCTACGATTACCTTTCAAGAAATTTACACTTAGAATGCTCATTTTCCTCCGATGACAATGTGCTGACAGCATTTATCCATACAAGTCCGTTCTGGGTCTGAACAAAACCGAAGGCACTATTCCTACTACATCCACTTTGGAGTCACCCTCAGGATTAGTAGCGATTAACCCTTGCGCTTCACATCTCAATCTTCGATTCCAGCTCTTCATGATATCTTCACTTCGAAACGCATTCGTTGGATCGAAGTGGTTTTCGGATAACATATCTGATCCCGGTCTATTTAAAACAACGTTCAATAATTCTGGTAAACTCAACCCCAGTTCTCTAGGAAGTAAACAGACAAAGATAAGATCAAAGATCACCTCCTAACCGTTAGTGGATGGATTTCTTTATCATCATCCTAGAAGAACGAAACAAGATTTATACGCACGGTAAGCATCATCCAAGATGACTGTGCCATATAACTCACGCGTTTCTCCTAAATATTCCCAAAGTTACATTGGGTCCATTTTTGATAGTCGATTATTTAATTATCGAATAACATACATTCAATTAGGAGTTTATTTCATTTGAAAAACCAACATTGGCTCGGTATAAAAGCAATCACTAGCCCTCTTTAATAAGTCTTTATATATACAATTACTTTGTAAATTACGTGTATATAAACACTTTCAAAAGATATATTCGCAAATCCTTATATTTCCATATTTAGAAATAGCCATAAACTTATTCCCACGGTATAAGTATATCTACAAAACTTAGAAAAGTTCCTTTTAATTCGATTCTTAAATCGTTTATAATTCCTCTTACAATTCTCTAAGATCGCTATAAACCATTTTATAAATCTCCCAAAAACAATAATAATTCATTTACCAAGAATTTGTTTATAACTTTTTATGAACCCATGTACCATTTATAACTTCTTTTATAAATCTATAAACCCACTTCTAAAATTCGTTTATAAATATCTAACCATTTATAAACTCTTTCACTTTACAAATAATACCTAATTCTTCGAACCATTTTATAACTCCTTTATAAAATCTAAGTCTTTCCGCTCCCTTCCCAGGTCTTGGAAACATTTATAAACAGTTTTAATCGTTTATCTCAAACACCACTATATGATAATAATTATTAACAATGAACATTATGAATAATGGAAATCATTAACTTTAAATATCCTAAAATAATAATTAATCATTCCAAAATATTGTTTATGAAATGATAATAGTAATTAATCTTTACCATTTTACAAATAACAATAATTTTTTTAAAACCTTATTAATTATCCTTGTTATAAGTTTCAAACAATAATTATTCTTAAATACTTCCAATTTATTAACCTTTTTATAAATTCTTAAAACATATTAACAATAAACAAATAACTTTTAGCAATATTAAAATTATTAAATAACTTTAAAATAATATTAATATGACAATATAACTTTAAAATAATTTTAATATAATCAAATAACTTTAAAAGAATATTATTAAAATTAAACAACATTAAATTAATATTATTATAATTAAATAACTTAAAAACAATATTAATGTAATTAATTAACTTTAAAACAATATTAATATATTTGATTAGAAATCCTAAAAATATTTTCGAACTTCAATTTCGGATTTAAAAATCGTTTCTTGTCTCAAAAACCAATTCTGACTTAGTCGGCAAATTTTGGTGTTTTCAAAATACCAATTTAAGGCCAATAACCATCCAACACTTATCCAATGTCGATATTGATTTTCTATCACTAGTGGATTTTAATTTCAAACATACAATGATGTTACAGCCACAGCATCCAAAATCATATTTATTATTCAATAATCCATATGAAGGAAATATTAATAAAATAATATAATTCAATAATAGCGAGGAATCCTGTTGAATCCCTCTAACCTGTTTTTTCCTGCATCACAAATGTTAGAAAATCAATAAATATAAATCAACCGCTTCGAGGCGGGATTCGTATGCAAAGGGTCGTCCGCTCTTACATGGGAACACAATAGGGTCTCATCCGCTCCAATAAGTGGAAATATTCAATCCAACTAATATAAATATAGTAATTTATCTAAAACAATCATTCAATAATTTTTATCAACTATAAATCATAATAGTTATCCAAAAAGGTGAGTTTAACTCACCGAAATTTCTTGTGGTCGCCGAGGCGTTCCAGTTTGGAACTAAAACCGGACGACAACCGATTTGAGCCCAAAATTCAGTAGTCTCCAAATCTAACTAAATCAGTTCCATTGCAAAGCATTCATCGTCATGAGCCCAACGCAAAAAATTTCATCTCGATCGGACCTCGTATGAAGGAGATATGAAAATTTTAAGTTAAACAATTTTTAACCAATAATTAAAATAAACAAATTATATAATTAATTGTTAAATACATCCAACCATTCTCCCCTCTTCCTCTTCTTTCTCTAGCAAACTGAAAACGTGCCCAACGTGCACATGCACATCATGATATGAAGATCCACTGGATCGTTTGACGAACCGACTTCGCTAACCTTCCTCTCTTCGCGCAAGCTTCCATTCCCACACAATTACGACAAGCCAGGCTTCTCCGATCGATTCGCGACTACCCCATACCCCTCTCAAGCATGACTAGGTCGCGATAACCACCACAACACCGTGTCGTGCCATACTTCGACTCTAGGTGTTCTTCGATGCTACAAACACGATGACGCTCCATGATTTCCAATTGGACGACTCTAGCTCCCCTCAAGCCGAATCCAATGTCGCTGCTCCAAATCAAGCATTTAAGAATTCCACCGCTCATCTTAAGAAGTATACCAAATCGAAGATTCTGGTCCACGGATTTCAAGTATATATTTTTTGGATTTTATCGTTGAGTATCTCTTTTTATTTGATTTTTGAAATCTCGATTTCTCTTTCTTTTCTTTTTTTTACCCAGAAGCATTTAAATAGGAGAAGGAATATGGGAAAGAACGAGATGGTGTGGGCTCTGTATAGGTAGGTGTGGCTGATGGAGATGGAAAACGGCTATGTATGGTCAAGTCAATAAAAATATATTATTTAAATTAAAATATCTAGATATTTAATTCTGAACCCCAATCGAGTTGTGTCGTCTGGCGTTCCTAATGTTATACCCCTATTTCGAATGCAATGAAATAAGTTTCAAGGCATAATTCGATCTTATAGAGAAGTTAGCTTTTTGGACCCAATTATTATATTAAATTTCCGATACTACTTTCAACACATTTCTATCTCGTGTGACCAAACGGTGCATTTAATCACTACGAAATTTAACGGCGTATTATAATTCATTATTACGGACCCAATGACACTTGTTTCATCGAAATCCGAGACTGTGCCTCGGAAGGCTATTTTTATATGTTAATTTAAACGAGTTATTTCCAAAATCGAGTAAATCACTTTTAAATCCAATTTAAAAGTTTATTATCTTCATTCTTATTAATAGAAATAAAATAAGCTTTGAAATAATTTTTATCTTAAAACTCAAGATTCCATTATTTAACCAATTTCAATTATTAAATTCAACAATTAAATTATCTGATAAATCGTTATATTTGGAATTTAAATTATTTAACCTATAAAATTAACTTTTCAATATTTAAATTCAAATAAATATTCCAAAGTTAAATAACTAAAATTCTGGGTCGTTACAATGCATACCAATGGATCGTGGGTAACTTGGAGGTTACAGTATTTGCTCATTTTTGGGACAGGGTATTCTATATATACCCATATTGTGGACGTATGTCTGTGTCGTTCCCTAGCCATCTATGTGGGCAAGAGTTCGAGCATTGTGTGGCCGCAAGGTTGAGTAGTCGTTGACCATCTGTCTTGATCATTCGAGTTGTCACGTATCTAAGAGTGCTTGGCACTAGACCATCTACATAGGTCTATACTTTTTAACCGTCTGTGTAGGTCTATGATTTTTGACCATCTACGTGGAGTCTATTCTTCTTGCTATCTGTGTGGGGTCTGTACTTCTCGACTGTCTATGTGGGTCCGAGAATCGAGGATTGATGCAGCTATAACATTATTTTGAGGATGTGACCATGAGGGATTACATGGATTATATTGGAAGGTTCAAGAATGAGGAGGTACACAAATTATTTTGAGAATGAGACTATAAGGATGTTCAACAACGACTTTGAAGCTACGTATGTTAGGACTGATGTGTGTGATGTAGTGATTGTCCTTTCTGATGTGTATGTGCTTTATTTTTATGAGCTATATTGATCGTTGATTTTTGTGCATTCATTTATTTACACATGCATATTTGAATCAATCCCTGTTTGTTGTGGACTTTAATCATTATTAGTTAAGGTTGAATTATTGAGGTGCATGATGTGAATTAATCTATGATTGATATTATTCCACCATTTTTTTATGGATTATTATGTCTATGTACTGTATTTTGGACTGAATGATGAGAAAGTGCATGTGTTACCATAGTGTGTGTATATAGAAAATTAAATTCATTATGGAGAATGAATTATTTTATGTTACAATCAATGATGTAATATAGTCGTTATATACTACTTGTGATTGATGTATTTGGGTAATTACGAGGGCATAATTCTTTTAAGGGTGAAGAATGTCACGATCCACAAATTCATCGTTGTAAAATATTAAATTAATTAAAAGTAATTTTTTAATAAAAGGAATTGGGCATCGTCTTAACGAAGATCTTTCTAAGATGATCGGTTTGATATATAGTTTTGACATATTTGAAGTTACGGGTTGCAAAAATAGAGGCATTACAGTGTATAAATAGTATACATAGTTGTTTCGGGCTAAACTGGATATACAATCCATAACCCAGCCTAACGGCTATATATTTGAGAGTACTTAACCCTAACCGAGCTCTATCTTCATTTTTTCTCTAATTTTCGAAATTCCTTAATCACCTACTAATAGTAGATGATTATCTCTAACTACAAATTGATTTAAAAATAAAAGTGTCCAACATATATCAAATTATATTTCATTGGTAGGCTCTCGGTGAATGGAGCATACGGGACGCATTCATTTTTGGGTACGACGTTCAAGACGGTGAAGAATTGGTGAAATTTCAGCCATGGAATCTGATGTTTCACATCTAACAGTGAAACTTCTACCATATGACGATCGGAGGACATCGGTGTTTAGAGGAGGCTTAAGTGAGTTTATCTACCACTTGGATTGGGTTGGAAGTGGATGAGGTGGCCGAAATTTGGATGGGAAGTGGCGACGATAAGGTGGTGGTATGGCACAGGGAATGGTGGTGTAGGAGATCGCGAGGGATCAGTTGGGTAGGCGCTGGCATAGGGCTTCTGGATCTGGTCTCATATTTAACAATGAAGGTTTATGGCGTGTTAAGGTAGTGGTCAAAGTAGCGGCCTGAGTGGGTTGAATAGTCGGGATCGGGAAGATAAAGGATGCATATTATATGGAGTAATGTACGTATTTCATATTTATTTATTATAAATTAGATCATATCCTCTAATCACGATATGTTGTGCATATGAATCCTAAATCACGCTAGTATGGTTTGCTTATTTAATTAATTGAATTTTAAAATATTAAAATAGATATCTGTTGGTGGAAAATAATAATTATTACCTAGGTTGAGATATATTGAAAATGTTTGGATATTTTGGATATGCCGAGTCTCAGGTTGATTGTTTATTTCCATTTGTCGTGTTACTAGATTTTTAACCATAATTAATTCTATATTTAAAATATAACTATTATTTATTAAAATAAAATAAGTGAAATTATGTAATAATGAGAAATTACACTGTTTAATAAGGTTATTCTTTATGAATTTTTAGAGAAATCCATAAATAACAACAGAGAATATATTTTAAATTAAATTTGAAATGTGTATTATTATTATTATTCAACAAATTGAGATTTTATAAATAATAATAATAATATATTGTTTTAGTGAAACACTGTTTTGAAATAAATGGAAATGAACTGAATTTGGAGTATATTAAAGAGATTACTATAGCTGTTATTACTTTTACGTAAAATAATAATTGTGACGAACCACCCTTCATTCCATTGAAAGACGAGTCGTGAATTAGAAAGAAATAGGTAGAAAAGAAATAGATAGAAAGAAAGAACTAAAACAAATCAAAGAATCTCACAACGGAATGGGATAAATATATATTACATCACATATATCACAAAAGTCACTAATACAGTACATCAGAGTCATAAATTTCACATACAACATGACAGTCGTGGTGACCTACTTATTCATTACAAACCAAAATGCAGACATAGTACTAATACAGCGGAAAAAAAACAGATACAGCTAGATACGCGGAAGCCTCCTGCTCCAACTCCTCCTTCAAAATACGTCGAAGCAAACCTGAAATCACATGGCTACTCATAAAAATTTGAGTACCCAAGAGTTTAGGAAAACAGAAAAATAAACTCCGGGTCAGACATGGGTCTGGTATGAGTAAAACAGTTAAATTTAAATTGAAAACCATTTGAAATCAAGGGTATCTCGTAAGACTCGCCGTACATAAACACGGACGGGTTTTTCAGTTACAATAACCAAAACACTTTCATGGGAATCAAATGATATTATAATAGTTTCTAGGGTTTTCAATATAAAATAGGAAATAGCTGGAATGCTTGCATCTCACGTTCCAACATAGTTGGGCATAATCAAAATGTACGACACTTATTAGAGATTGGAGTCCATACAATGGCAAGGTTACTGGGGTACCGTCCGTCATAGTACCTGGTCTAGATCAGCGTGCCAAGGACCACTCCTGATCCCCTACAACACAAGACCGGAGTACCCCTTACTGGATAGCCCAAATATGATCACCCCGCGGTTGGGATCAGCAAGTGCCACACAGCCGAAATAAGGGACTCTAGACTGGGGCAAACTTACCCTAATTGGGAGCTACCTACTTAGCCTGGCTGCGCCTCCCCTGTTTTAGGCATTCCCGGTTGATGAGGCTTGAGGCTACGATTACCTTTTTAGCACACATTCACTTAGAATGCTCACCGTCCTCCAATGACGATGGTCAGATAGCATTCGTCCATACAAGTCTGTTTCGGGTCCGAATGGAACCGAAGACACTATCTCCACTACACTCAGATTGGAATCACCCTCTGAGTTAGTGAAAAATAGACCTTGCATTCTGAATCTTCATTCCGGATCTTACCTTGGATCTTCACGACCTGATCAGTCATTTTGAATCGATGTGGTTTTCGGATAACAAATGATATCTGATCTCGGTCTCATTGAATCCAAAAGCCATCTTTTAAGGCCAAGTTGTTTTTAACAAAAACAATTCAATTTCAGAATGTCATAATTACAATGGAAATTTAACTGCACATGTCTTTTTCCAATAAAACGTCCCAACATTTAAATTTCAACAGTTCAGTTATCAGGGTACTTCATATCACAGAATAACTGAAAAGAACACACTAAAGAAATGCAGACAATCCACATATACTGAATTATTTAAACAATTTATAGTCTATAATAATCAATCATAACCATTATCCATTTAATTTAAATATAAAATTTATTATTTTTCAAATTTACTTATAATTAAAATCAATACAAAACTATTTATTTTAGTTTTAATAAATTTTAGAACTTAATCAATAATTTTCATATACAATTAATCTAGGGTTTAATTAATTTAAAGTTTTAAATTGTTTTATTTACATTAATCATTAACTAATTTAATTCCAAACTAATACTTAATCAAGTGTATTGACTAAGTTGTTTAGGTGATAGGACAATATCTTAGTTCCTATATTTTATAAAGTTTAGGGAATTAAAGTTTAAAAGTTATTAGTTTTAAAGGTAAATAGATTTAGGAAAATAAACTTTAAGAGTGTATATTTTTTTGAAAAAAAAACTAGGCCCATCTGCCCAAACCCGATCTAGGCAAACCTCCCTCTTCTCCTCTCTTTTATTTTACTAGTGTGTAACCCGTGCGTTGCACACGGTAATATTGTAAAATATAATATTATATCTTTAATGTTAAAATGAGAACTTTGTTATATAACGTATGATAAATTTAGTGAAATAAATGAACTATAAATTAAAATTTGTATTATGTTTGTTTATAATTTATGTTGTATAGCACACTTGCGCGCACACATATATTTAATAATAAAGTAATTTATTCAGTTTTGCTAATCTGGATATAACATACATGATGAAACTGACGTATGTTAGTAATTTTTTAAATGAACTGAAAAATATTATTTAATGAAATTTGTTTCGATAAATCAAATATAAAATTATGTAATTAGTTTACATACATGAACTTGAAAATAAACGATAGGAAGAATCGAGAGGAATTTTGTAAAAAATTGTATAATTTCGATGTTGATATATTGAAGCTAAAACATAGTTTTGTAATATAATGTATGATAAATTCTTAATATAAAGGAATTAAACTTATTTACAATTAATTTGTTATGATGTTTATGTACATAATTTATGTTATGTTATTTATATATCTTTATAGTTGAATAAAAAAAATAGTCTTACAATTTTCCATAATGTGAGCGTGTGTGTGTATTAAAATTGACATATATTTTTATGATTCATTAGAAGCATAGATTAACTATTCATTGAAATTATTTAAATTTGAGATTTCGTAAGTAGTTTGGATACATGGATTTAAATATAAAATAATAGATAATAATTGAGGGCAGCTTAGGAAATAATTGTAAAAATATTAAAATGTACGTATTTGAAGCTAAAAACAGAATTTTTCAATGTAATACAATATAAAAAAATATAGATATATGAATAATATATTAAATATGGAAATATTGCTTTTGCATATTATTTATATTAGGTGACTTATATATCTTTGTATTTAAATGAAAAACTAATTTTATCACCTTTGCGCCTGATATGAATATGGTATACATATTGAAACCGTTATATCTTAGCATTTATTATATGAATTAACAAAAATTTATTAATTGAATTTATTTAAATAATTTAAATTAAAGATCACATAATTAATTTGAAAATATCGAGTTTAGTATACAATGGTAGGTGATATTGTGAAATGTTTTGTAACTAATTGGATAAATTTAAAATGTAGGATTTTGACGTTAAAAAAGGTTTTACAATGTAATGCATGATACACATATTGATATAAATAAATAAAACTTTAAACTTGTAATTATTATTTATGAATATAATTTATGTTATGTGATTGATGTATTTATATATTTGAATGAATTTTTTTGTCATCTTTGTTAAAATGAATATGGTTCATATTGACCATACTTATTTGACAAATCGGTGAAAAATTGTATAGTGAAATTATTTAAATAGTTTTGAAGTTATGTAATTGATTACAATATATGACCTTAAATGTAAAATATTGTAAAGGAATTGAGGGGAGGCTATAAATGATTATAGAAAATTTATAATGTAGGTATTCAGAGTACAAAAATTATAATTTTGTAATGCATGTCATGATAAATTTATTGAGAGAAACGTGAAAAAATGATTTATTATTATTATTTATGTATTCACTTTAAGTTCTATAAGTTATATAACTTAGCTATTTTTACATTAATCATTTTTTTTTAAATTTTGTTAGTATGAATATGGTGTACATATTGATATTTCCATAAATTAGTAAATGAATTAAAGAATATTAGTTAGTTGGATTTATCTAATTAGTTTAAATTTAGATGACATGATTAATGGATACATAGGTGAAAAGTAAAATATAAGAAGAAAGTGAGGTAAATTTTGTGAATAATTATGATAATTTTAAAAGTAGGTATTTGAAGTTAAAGTAGAATTTACAATGGCATGTATGATAAATTCATTAAAATAAATTAACTACAATTTTTTGTTATTGGTTTATGTGATTTATATATCTTTATAGTTGAATGAAAGATTAATATTATGGTTTACTTGTTTAAGTGTTATACATATTTAAATTGTCATTCTTTGGTATTTATAAGAAATATTAAATGAATTTATCTCAATAGCTTAAATTTTGGATTATTTAATTAACCTAAATGTGCGGACTTAAATATAAAATATTAGAAGGTAGCTGATGAACTATATATAAATAATTATATAAACTTTAGGATACATGTACCAAAATGTAAAATAATAAAAGAGGATTGGTAAAATAAGTGTAAAATAATAAATTAAAGAATTTGAAAATAAAATATCTAAAGAGAGAATTAAGGAGAAGAGAGAAAATTCCTAAAATCAAGGAGAGAGCCAGAAAATCTTCTGCTTTACTATTATTTAATAGATTTCCTGCTACTTCTTTCTCCTCATTTCGTTTTCTTTTCATCTGCACGATGCTCGCCATGCACGTGCACACAACGACAAGAGCTCGCCGAACATCTCCGACCACCGTCAAACATCAACCCGACCTTCGTAACCCTCTTGACCACCCAGATTTCACGACACAGCACACGTACTCAAATCGAACGAAAACCCATCTCCAGGAAATACGACCGACCACTTCCCTTGCCTCATAGCATCACCTTCGACCACAGGAATCTAACCTGCTTCGCCAGAAGCTTCGTCTCTCTCCCTTCTACCTTTCCCCCCTACACCACAACCTTACGTCCCCACCACGACGCTGCAGTTCAACGCCGACCGAGACCTACCTTAAACCCTACTTCTCCTTCAACCGGTCACAACGTCGATCGAAAAATCACCGCTCCATTTTTCCCCCACTCCCCTTCCACTCAGCCACCTCTGACCAAAACCCCGACCTTCAACGACGACTAGATCGCAGTAATTTGGTCAAAGACCAGATTGCGTTCATCACCCTATATCCCACTATATACAAAATTTAAAATCATGAAAATACCACTAAAATTCATTATTTCCAATGCTGATCCTATTCATATAAGTGAAAACACAAAATAAGATGTTCGAATTTCTTGCAATACTGAGTTACCTATTGTCATATACATTTTTATTAATTTAAACTTTATAATATTTGATAAAACTAAATTTTTATCAAAGTCGAATAAAAAATAAACGGTTTATTTTTTATCATCATATCCTATAACAGTTTAGAAGAGGGGATATGAATTTTTTTTGAAACTAAGCATGATAGAATATATAAAAACATAGCAGACAAATGTTGTACAGGCTTGGTATACACATCCATATACATACATATATACACACACACACACACACACACATCCATTTCTATGCAAGCAAACTTATCAAATACTGCTATTTCTTTCAAGCGTGCTCATAGATTAGTAGAAAGAAGATCTTAGTTTAAAAAATTTACTCACTGAGTATATTTTTGGACAGAGCAATTGCTTCTGAAAAATGGTGCTAGCTTTGTTTTGATTCCCTGAACTTGAGTTGTTTTGATTTTACTTAAGTTTGAAAAAGGCAGTTTGTTTTCTGTTTATTTTTAGCCAGTTCAAATGAAAAATATGTAACCTAGTGGAGGTATATATAGAGAGAAGGTAGCTACAGTTCTTGTATATAGTAAGCTTCTTTTTACTTTTATTTTTCTTTTGTTTGATTTTTTACTTTGTTTTGAAACCATGACTTGATTTGATTACTAAAAAAATATTTGATTAATTTGACATGAGATTTGATATATTATGTGCTTGAGGGAGTGTGCATTTAATGCCATCTCCCCTTGTATGTTTACATGCATATCTACATCTTTATGTACATACATACTACATACATATGTATACAACATATTTTTGCCTTGTTTGCCCTATAAAAATACATATACATATATGTCTACCCCTTGTGTCGTCTATATAGTTTTACTTACATGCTACACTACAACATATATATGTATCCATTTACATGTATTTATTCCTATTTTTATACATATATATTTTATTTTAAATTTATACTGAAGCTATGCATAAACATCTAATTATATTCCTATATATAATTATATCTAGTATTAGAAAGGTAGAGTTTTTATTTTAAATATTTTTGAGAGATTTATTTTTAAATTTTCAAACCATAGTTTCCCCCCAATATATGTATATATATAGATAAATTGTAAATAGACAGAATATATTATTTGTTTTAAATGATAAAAACTTGTATTATCAATAATTGAGTTAGAGAATTATCAAGATAATAGTACCAAAAATCCTAGGTCATTACAATAATACTAGTTATTTGAAAGGTAATTTAATGACATCGCTGTTTTTATAAAATATATTGTTTTGAAAGATACGAATTAATGAAATTGCAACAATGTATTTTGAAGCATATTATCAATTTGAGAGAATTATTATTGTTGTTAAAGTAAATAAAAGGCGAGTTTATGATAAACAATAATAAAAATATTGTTATGCTTAAAAGAAAATGATGATTATAAATGTGATGTTTTGAATAGGTGCCATATATGATTAACTACTGATTTTATTTACCGTAAATGTTATTTTATCACGAAGGGGTCGTATTTAGATGTGTTTCCATTATTACTACATTATGTATAATTTGCTATGGTTTTATTGTGTTGGTGTTTGTGTTACTAATGTTGTTTGGATTAGTACACATTTGATGGCTGATGTTTAGAGACTGATATGGAAATATTAATTTACATTTGATGGTTTATACCTATATTGTGAGGTATTACTATAATAGATGATTAGTATGAATGTAAGTATATTTGTGTTGTTATTATTCTCTTATTAAATGATTGAATATTGTCAAATGTATGTGATGTTTAATGGCTAAGTGTACTTTTTTGTTTCCTATATGATGACATTTTGTGATGGATGAATAAAGATATTATTTTCTTCTCCTTTTGATTGCATTAATTACAATGGTTACATTAATTGCATTGGATTCCATTGATTGTAGTGGTTGCATAAATTGTATTGAATTGCAGTAATTGCTATGGTTGAATGGAAGCAATGGTTGAATGGATGCAACGGTTGTTATGAATTAACAAGTATTTGGATGCAAGAGAAGGGCCGAAAATAGAACTATGTGGGCTTGATCCTTCAAAAAGGGTATGTAGGTAGCCTTTTTCTCTGTGGAAGCCACCAGATTCCTTGGGTTGGGCTGGGTATATGTACATGTATAAAGTTGCAAATAAGAGCAAAAGAGGGAATGGAAAGCGGGGATTCCTAGGTTATATCAGAGATAGCTAATTTGGCATATTTTTATATATTGTGGTTATATTATTTATGTATTGATGATCACTATTGTAATGAAATATATATTGATGTGATGATGTAAAATAACTATATAATTAAGTTAATATTTATTTGCATTTATGTTTGATTTCGCTGTGAGGTTTTCCCTTTTACTCACTATTTTAGAATTCTAAATTTATATCTACCCATGGTTCACTGCTTTTAATATCTAAAATTAATTATAATCATATTTGGTATTGTTTATAGTTGATTTTAGATTTTAAAAATAGTGGGTCATTACACTTGGTATTAGAGCTTAGGTTTAGCAATTCCCTGTGCCTTTGGGTAGGTTTGACCATTAAGTTCTAGTAATTTATACCTTTGGTTGGGTTAGAATATAGAATATGAGGGTGTTTTGATTAATGATTGTATGTTGTGTGTGTATATTGTTTGTTTAGCCATCACTACCTCACCCGAAAATGATGTTTATTTATGTGGACCCTTGTGTGGAAGATAAATAAAGTAGGAGTGAGGTAAGAACGCTTATAGGAGAGGTTAAGTGTTTGGTTATAATCAAAGTGATACACACACCCGATGTCAAATTATAATTGAAACCCAACCTTATAAAAAGTTACCATACTTTTAAAGTGAAAGTATTTGCTTGAAAATTTTATTAAATATGTACCTCTTATTTTTAAAGATATTTATTAAAACAGGAAAAATGGTATTTTCCAGGCATGGAAGTGATTTTTTGAAACCTGGAAGAGAATAAAATATTTTGTTAAGGATATTTTTAAAGGGAAAAGTGAACATAGTAAAAATTATTTTATTTAAGAATTTTTTTTGTAGTAAAAATATGTTTTAGTAATTAGAACTTGAATTCAGTTTTAAAGAAACATTTCAGTATTAAGATCTTTCTTTATTTTAATCATCCATTGAGAAATACTTTTATAATGGTATTATGATTTAGAAGCACTTTTTTAACGAAGGAAAGAGACATTTTTGTTGAAAGTGTCCTATTTAAAAATACTTTTATGAAAGGATGCTTTTATTTAAAATATTTATTCGCATAAAAATATCTTAATGAGACTAGAATTATTCTCAATTTGGTAACACCGTTTGAAAAAGGTATATCGGAAGGTATATAGTAACCTCATTATGATTTTGACTGCTTTGGAAAAGTATTTTGTTTAGGGATTTTTTGGAAAGAAATTTTTTCGTTAGAGAATTTTTTAAAATATTTACTGTAAGATTTAACGACTATTCATTTAATGAGATGTTTTAGGAGAGAAAATTATTTTGATAATAGTAAAACAATTTAAGATATTATTGTCAAGAGTACCTTATTGGAGAGTGGTCCGTGAGAGCTTTTATTTTAAAGAAATTAATGTTTTGTTGAAACATTCTCTATAGCAGATATTATATGGATTGGAATTTTTTTATTTTAAAGATACTTTATAGGGGGGTTATTTTTGCAAAAAAGTTGCTTTGTTTTGAATGAATTATTTTCCCGGTAGAAATATTTGACAAAAAAGTATGAATATAGAAAAGATTTTAAAAAAATTAAGAATTTAGATTATTGGTGGAAATAGTCGGATGGATGTATTTTTGAAAAGTATCATTTTGAAGTAAAGAATACGATAAAATATTTATATTAGATAAATGTTTTATCAAAGGGGTGTATTTGATTTCTAAAATCTTTCGTTGGAAATTGGACTGGATTGTAAGAATCTCCACATAAAGGATTCTTCGATCAATTATAGTTTGAAAGAAAAAGACTTTGTTTGGTTAAAGAGTTTTCATTCGGAAATTGTTTATTAAAAGATATATTGAGAGACAATATAAAACATCTAGTTTTATGATATCTTGAAAAAAAAAGAGGAAAATATTTTACTAAAATAAGACGATTTAATTTGAAGGGTAAATGGTTGAAAACCTAAAATACTTAATTGGATTAAAAACTTTGGAGGTGTTGTTAAAAAGGTATTAAAAATATGTTTTATTTGTGTATTTTAGTTGAGGACAGTGAAATTAGACTTTGTAACATGGGGTGTAAGAAGATGGAGTAAGATTACTTTTGAGTTGATCCGACAACCATTGTGACAATATTACCTTATGATTGTTGTGTGTGACTTTCCTTTAGTAGATGTTGGAATTGTTGGAACTGGGCTAGCCCAAAGCAGAAGATATGAGTGATTTTCAAATTTGTTACCCTACTGGATCTATATTGGACCTATGAAGTCTAATTTATTTAGAACATTTCTAAATTTAGTTTAAATAAAATCATATATTTTATCTAAATTTATAAATCATAGTATAAAGTTTATTTGATTTAGTTTTACTTAATATATATAAGTATACACATGTATCATATACATATGTGTGTGTGTGTCCATGTGTAACATGATATCACGGATAATATTGAAATATATATATATGTACATAAAATTTTACATTTGTAAATAAATTATTTTTCTCATTTATATGAGTATATACAAATTAAAATAGTGTAATCATATATATATATATATATATATATATATATATATCTATGTGTGTGTGTAAGCATAAACATAATAATTAAATATAAGGTTATATTATAATAAATTAATACACACACACACATATATATATATAAACTGAATTTTTATTTAATTTATATTTCAAAAATATTGCAGATTTGAAGTTAATATGATTTCAATATATTAATGTATAAATATACATAAATTAATAAATTAATTTATCATTATTTAAATAAATAGTATAAAATAATTTCATATTAAAATATTAAATTTCAAATTTTTGAAAATTCAAAATCATATTTTCTAGGTTGCGAAAAATTTTCAAAATTTTTAAATAAAATTAATATTTTTAATTAATTAATTACTAAAATAGCCAATTTTAATTTAATTATTAAAAATATAAAAACAAAAAGAAAAATTCTGAATTTTTTTAAAACCATCTAACATGATGAGATAATTTGAAAAAAATGTAAAATTGAATTTTTGAAACATTATTTATTTTATATGAATTTATTAACTCTTACTGTGATTAAATAATAATGTAAAATATGTGATAATAACAAAAATTCATTTTTCAACTTAAAAATTATAGTTTATATAAACATATATCAGAAAAATATTAGATAAAAATTATTTATCTTATATGAATTTTAGTTTAACAAATGTTACCCAGTTGTGACATTGTTTGCACCAATTCTCTTTGTCATAACTATATCACTTTGGACTTATGGAATTTGGTAATGGTCAAAATTTCAACATCATCCATATTCAACTCTATTATCCAAATACAAAGTCCTTTGGTTCAATAATAACAATTATATTAGCCGAAATGCTCTGACCAGAGACTATGACTTTGAGTTGACTTGAGTTGACAGTAATGCTAACCCCGTATAACTGAGAAGACGAATTTTCTTTTAAAGATTGCTTCACTTCCAATACTTCCACTCGACCCAACTATAGTCACTCGGTGGAAGGCCATGCATGATTTGACTATAGTCAAAGCAGAGCTTTCATATTGAAGATCTATAATATCCTTAAGTCGAGAACTGTGTAAATCATTCACAATGATATTTTTTGTTTAACCTTAGTTATATTAACCAATAAAAAACTATCAAGTGAGTCATTCCATAGTTATCCATTAACTATCAGTACGTAACCCTTAGGTGCACCTAGCAGCCATGGGTAATACACTCCCCAACAATTGAGAGCGTTACATGCTCTAGTCTCAACGGATACATCGATATCCAGTCTCGATGCTTCTTGATTAGGAACATTTAAAATGGTATATTTATTCTTATCGTGATAAATTACCCCCGGTAACAACACTTTGTAACTACTATCACAAAACACACTGTTTATGAATTTTCTATTAAATATACCTTTAATTAAAATAATTAACTACTATAACCACATTATATCAAGTATATAATAGAAAGAAAATACCTTAGATTTCAAACAAGATTGGTTATTGAGTTAGATATATCTAACAAATTACATAATTGGCCCTAGAGCATCTTTATCAACCTCCCACTTTCACTTGGGGTCAATTATGGAGTCTTATTCAAACTTCACCAATTGGTTTTCTTAAAACCAATTGAGTTAATCCCTTAGTGAATGGATATGCTATTATGTTTTAATCATCTACTCTATCGATTAACACTCTCTCCAATGTTGATAAACTACCTTTATCATGTGGAACAATTTGAAGTATGTCTCTCGACTTTTAGTGAGCTCTAGCCCAACAATGCTATGAGATTCTCCACATTTGGAACCTCCCTCGTCTCAATTATAAATTTGTGAATTTATATTTATATACATTGCTTTTATTGTGGCACTATTCAAGTCAACATATCAGCCACAATCTCTATATTTGGAACATTATTGACATGTAATACCCAATATCACTTATGAAATTTGAGTCTGAACACTCCTTCATAAGGAGATAAACCTAGTATTTCAATAGATACACTAGAACTCCTCAAACAACCATTTAGTCATATCAATTTAGATTTGATATTTGCTTCATGTATCAAATACCTAAACAAATCACGATATCATAAACACTATTGCCGGTGCATAAGGAATCCATCTCACATGTTCTGTATTAGACAATTTAATAAGGCGTCTTTACATATTGATTTGAGACAGTCCTAATATCTTTTATACTCACTATTAAAGACTTCATTTACACATCCACTGTCGAGTATTAAAACAAGTGAGGATGATTTTAATGCAAGTACAGCGTTAAAATCAGCTATATGTTGTTTACTTATAGTTTAGATATATCAATGTAGCTTTTAACGTTCTTTCTTATGAACACACGCTTCATCTGCATTTTGACGGGTAATCAAACCTTTTAATTTCTATCAAAATATTTGTTCAATTCTAACAGTTATAAAATGATACTTTCTTGTGTTTAATTACTCATCTTGGAGCATATAACCTAAACCTCTTTATGTCTATTTGATTAAAAGTATGTATATTGTATTGATTTGTTTCGGATCTATATTTGTTCGTTATCTCACTTAAATATGTGTTCATGATAGATTAATATGTTTTGAACTCTATGTTATTTAGACAATTTGTTATTATTCTCTATATTGTTTTGATTGTAAGTTTATACCATAAATTTACACATGCCTACATTATCCAAATTTCTTTTATCTTGTTTTTGAAAATTTTATGAAATTGAAAGCTAATTTTGATTAAGATCTATTTCATAATTTCATAACATTAACACACAAATATAAATGAATTGTACATGTTAAATTATTTTTATATTTTATGAAAATTATATTTGTATCAATACTTCGATATAAATGGTTTAACCATTGTCTATACAAGAATGGAAAACCTAGATCTAAAATTAATGAATGGACTTTTGTGCAAATTTTAAATTCTTTGTATTTTTCTATATTTAAAGTCTCATGTAAAATCCGACACTCTTGTTCCATTTTAATACTAAAAGCTTAATCAAAATCATTGACTTTATGTGATATCCGGGAATTCTAGACATATGTAATTGATAATAATTGAGTTAATTTAATAGGATACAGATTTATAGATTGAACAAATAAGTATAATGATAAATATTTATTTGATATTCTCCTTGTATAATAATTTTAAAATTTTGCTAAATCATTATTTTCGAACATAAGTAATGTGTGTTTGTTTAAATATGTATATGAGTCAATTTAAATTGAATTTGAATTTGAGATTTGTAATTCAAAGAATAATTATATTAGTATATAATTAAGATTTTTAAATCTTCTCTTTTGAAAAGTTATATTTGTATAAATACTAAAAGGGTATGAATATAAATATAAAATATAAATCAATCAAAATTATATGAAGTGATGAATTGCAATTTCAAGATATTGAGTATTAAAATCCTATCTATTTCTAAAAAAAAAAGAAAAAGGGGTTTAACGTAATCTCTTTTAAAAAATTTATATGCTTAAGTATAAATCAAACTTAAAGTAAAATATAAAATCATATTATAAACATTTAATTACATGTATAACAATTAAATACAAAAGCTTTCAAAATCATTTAAAATTTGTATGAAAATGAATAAATACAAATGTTAAAATTTTGAATTTCATTGTTAACATGTGTAATGAGATCATAATGATATTTGGACATATGTAATTAATTTGAACAAGTGTCAAATCTTTATTGTAAATTTTCCTTTTAGTAAATCTAACTTAAACTTGTATAAAGAAAAAAACTCCCTCTTTATTCTTTCTTTTCCTTTTCAAAGAGCTGCAAACATTTTAAAAGCTAAACCTGAATCAATATACAAATCAAACTGTCTCAAATCTGAAAGGGATCAGCTTCAAAAACTCAGATCCAAAAGCTAAACAAATAAAATCAAATTCTAGTGCAAATTGCAGTTTTTACAAAACCTGTTTTCAAGTATTAATGTGGAGGCAGAACAGAAATCAAAATCCTTTGTTTCAATCCAGATATGAAGTACCTGTAGTTCTTCCCTCTGTTTCCAGAAATGAGGTGAGTAAACTAATCCTAAACTATTTGGATCTGGTGCATGCTAATAATGTTTGGAAAGAATGACGAAGCATGAATGAAATTTGCAAGTTAAAAAATATATGAAAGAGTCAGGATGCATGACTGTAATATAACACTGTTCTTCAATCATGAGAGTAACTTCACATTTGAAAAAAAAAAGAGCATAAGAGTTAACTATCTGTTGCATATGGATTACCTAAAAATAATTATGCTTTGTGAGTTTGAATTGTGATGATTCTTCAGTACAAATACCATATATGGTTACTGCTATACATCTGTTTTGCCTATTCTTGTTTTTTTAAAATTTAGATTTTGGTAAAAATCTTTTACCACTTGACCTGATATTAGTTAGGATTTAAGGTTTATACAAAAGTTGTTTGTTTAGTGAGAATTTATGTTTAAAAATGTTAATTAAGATAAAATAAAATCTGAATGCCTCTCTCTTACCATAAGAACAATAATTGCTTAAGAAAAGTAAATTCTAAAATTTCCTAAAACATAAATTCAGATTTATAACTTAAATTCCTATACGAAATTATGAATTTCAAAACTAGAATCACAAATTCTATTAGTAAATTGAGAGAGCATGTTGGGTTTGACCAGATTTTTGGGTTTGGAGGTTGCCACTGGATCTCAGTGGATAGGGTGGTCGAACTTCTGTCTAAAGGAAGAGGGATGAACGGAGGATGAAGGAAAAATAGCAGGAGGTCGATCAGAGGTTGGTGATGGCGATGGGAGGTCGAAATGGATTTTAAACCTAGTTTTCAGTATTCTGGAATTTTTGATCGGTATGGTCCCTCTAGATGATCGAGTGCTTCAATACTTGAGGAAATGATGGTCTAGTTGTTGACGAGGCTCTGGACGGGGTTGTGTGATCTCCGGTGATCGGAGGTGGGGCGGAGCGAAGAAGGTACTGTGATCAATTTATTCCAGTTTGGTTATATATCTCAATTTTTGAATTAATGGGAAATTCTTATTTCTGGGTTGGGGTAATCGACGACGAAGCTATCGTCGACTTGTCAACGGTCGAAGAGCGGGCTGGAGGAGGCCGAATCTGGCGTACACGTATACGTGTACAAGTTCGTACACCAGAGTTGTGTGAGGTTGGGAAGAAATTTTTCTCGGGGAAAAGTGTGGTTATCTCGAGTTCGAACTCGAGATTTTACGTTGTAAAAATGATGGGAAGGAAACTCGGGTTTAAACACGAAGGAGTTTGGGTTTTCGCTCGAAGCAGGAGAGAAGGGTTGTGTCCTGTGTTGATTCGGGTTTGAAGGGTTTTGGCTCGGGTTCAAATAATGGTCCAATTTTTGTTGTACAGGAAATATTTTAGAGTGTAAACAATGACACTTTGATCTTTGAAAATGTTTCTAGGTTAAAAGCAAAATAAACTAAGTTTCTAAATAAATTATTTGAACAAGTTTTCAAGTTTAAATTTAAAATCAAATGTTTTAAATTTGTCTTATTTAAATAATTATATCAGAATTGATTTTGTAATTAATTCCATATTTCAAATAATGTTTAATGTTACAAATGAAGTTTAAGTTTGATAAAGAATTTACTTTAATTGATTAAGGTTGAGATAAATTAAGAGTAATTAGTACAAAATTATTATTTACTTATTGTAATTAAGAGATGAATCATTAACTAGAGTTTGGGTGATGATTGATTGATAAATTAATTAAGATGATTAATTTTAATTAATTAGCATAATTAATTAAAGATAATTAATTAAAGATAATTACTTAATTATGAATTAATTAAGTATGATTACTTAGAGTAGTAATAAATGGATAATTACTTGATGTGATTAATTAAATGGGAATTACTTAATAAAGTAATTAGAGTATAATTACTTAATGGAAGTAACTAAAGAAGAAATTTCTCATTATAATTAATTGAATTTAATCTGATTAGTTTAAGCTAGTTAATTCAGTTTAATTATTCTAAAATAATCACTTGATGATTTAATAAGTAGATTATTTAGGTAAGTAATTAATGGATAATTACTGGAAGTAATTAATTGAATAAGTGATTTATTAATGAGGGAAATTTGGATTAAATCACCTTGTGTAATTAATTAAGGGATTAATTAGAGATAATTAATTAAGGAGTAATTAATTTATTTGATGAAGTAATTAAGGGTAGTTAATTACTGATATTATTAATCAAGGGTGATTAATAATTATGGTTAGTAATTAATTAATGAAGTAATTAAAGGTTAATTACTGTATTGGGATAAGGATAATTAATTTTTGAAATTAATTAAGGGTTAATTACTTAAATATAATTAAAGGATAAATAGAATGATATTGGAAGCCTTTGATTAATTGTTATTCCTAATATGTGGTTTGTGATGCTATGTGTTAAGATATGTTTGATTTAAATTGTGATGATGTGGTTATCTATCGATGATGAATTATGTGACATCCTGTATTTAAAATTGAATTGTATTTCACATGAATAATTTAAGTTAAGATGATATGGGTTTCGAAGAGACCGGAGTCGGGTATTAGTGAATACCCGAAACCACTTTGAATTGTAATCTACATGATTCAATATGGATTTAATGTGTGAAATCAATAGACTGAAATGGAACAATGTGTACCCCTGAAACTAAGTAAGATACCTACGGGTTGATTTGTGAAGTGGTTTTGACTATAGCAAGTAATGAACTCGTAGTGAAATATGAGTTACTCGGGTTTCTATTATGGTTTGAACTTGGTATTTCCAAATTATATGGGTTTTCTCGCGCTGGTTTCCAGCCTGACCCGGGTGTTACTTTGATGTAATGCTCAGGTCAGACCGAGTATTACAGATTTTTAGGTAAGGACGTTTTGGAGCTCAGGAGGCGAGCTGGATGGCAGGAACGTATGAAGAGTTTCCGCTGTGATATATAGTTGTTTATCTAGGACATGTTGTTAAAACTGTCCAGTATTGTGTAAATGTTGTAACACTGATGTATAAAAATATAAGTGTAAAGATACAGTTCTTCTTTGTAAAATTATTATTTATGTGATATTATATTTTATCCACTGCGAATGTGAGATTCTGAGTTTGAGTTTTCTATTTCTTCTTCTTTCTTTTTCTTCTTTTCACTAACTGTTTGGAATTTTCGGGATCGAAATTTCCGGGTCGTTACACTTTAAAATCCAACTTATTTATATATATGTAAATATGCATACACACATATCATATATTACAGTGTTTGCAAATATATGTTGTTTTAGATCTAAATTATTATTGTAACAATCATTTATTTGGAAATATACTTGTGTTATTTAATTCAAATTTGTAAAATGGGTTGTAACGACCCGTATTTTTAGCTATTTTAATTAGAAAATTTAAGGTGATTATTGAAGATGATTATTAATGTAATTTGTTGAATAATTTAATATTTGAAATTATTTGAATAATTGGATAACGGGTTTAATATGATTAATAATGATTTGTAAAATTCTATTTTATCATGTTAAAGTTAGAATGATGTTGTAGAACTTTTAAAATCGAATTAAAAGTAAATTTGTGAAAATTGAATATTTTAATATTTAATTGACGAGTTAAAATAGCCATTTTTCAAACAGTCTCGGATTTCGACGAAACTTGTTTCATCGGATCCGTAATAGTAAATTATGGTAGGATTTCAATTTTCGTAGCAATTGGACTTGTCGTTTGGCCGTGCGAGCTTGAAACGCGTAGAAATTTAATTTCGAATTTAATTAAAATAATCGACTTCGAAAAGCTATCTTCCAGATATGATCGAATTAGGCCTTGAAACTAGTTCCATTGCGTCCGGTATGGGGGTAAAACCTTATAAACGTCTGGCGGCACGTCTCGATTGGATTTCGGATGATTTTGGACCTACCTATATAAATACGCACGCAAACCGAGACAGTTTTATTATTATTTTAATCCAGAAACCCTAATTCTAAATCATGGCCGCCACCTATTCCATGGCCATAAATTGCCGATCTTCTTTCCTTAATATCTCTCAATCCGTTCGACGAAATCGAAAAATTCCAAAAAAAAAGTGTAAATCTCGACGAGCTCTTCAAATCCATATGGTTGATGTATGCTAATTTTTCATGGATTCGTCCAGATCTGACTTGGAAGTGTGTACGTATTTCCTTAAATTGCGTGCAAACGACGGCGAATGACGGGATGAAACTTGGCGCGTAGGTGGCTCTGGTGAAGGGCTTCATGGTGGCGCTAGCTGATCGTTCTGGAAGTCGACGAGGTGGTCATGAAAATTGCTTGAAGATCGACGGCTAATGGGTTTGCATATGTGAATTTCACGTTGGGGAAGAAGCGCCGGAATCACGGAGATGAGAGCTGCGCTGCAGTGTAGATCCGAAAGTGTTTGGAGCTCATTAAAATTTTATGTTAAATCGAACGTCGTTCGATTTGATTTAAAATCGTAAAATCAAGGTGAGTGTTTTATAACGCTCACAACGTACTGAATATCTTTATGCTAGTTAAATTTGACATTATGCATAGTTATGATTTTTATTTGTTGTTGTTTGATAAAATTTAATTATCATATTGATTATCATTTGAATTCACCGTTAAAAAAATTAAATTGACAGTTAAATTTAAATTAAAATTGAATTGCGATTAAATTACCTGACATTGATAAATATGAAATTGCCGTGAATTGTATTGCCTATTGGATGATGTATTTCGATGGATGTTATTGGTTGATATTTAAATGTTTGGATGTTTATTTGTTTATATATATCCTGCTATGCATACATATGACACTGTGATTGATTTAAATGATATATTCATCCCTGACATTTAATTATAATAACTAATCACTTGGCCATAGGTTAGAAAATTATATACGGACACCGAGTTGGATAAATTAAATGATTTTAAAAGTTGTTTTGAAATTATTTAAATGAATTGATTTTACGAATAAAATCCAATTTATGGAAATTGAATTATTTTGAATTGGAGCTCGAAATGTTAGAATTTAAACTTGGTAAATGAAATTATTAAATAAAATCGAAGTTTAGATTTAAATTGAAAATTGAAATACGGTGTAAATTTTTGAAAGTTGATTTGTTTTAAAAGATTGGACCTTTAATCGAACTCTGAATATTTCTAAGAAAATTGATATGAAATGATATTTCAAGTTTGAGTTTGGAATTGAAAATTTATTTGAAATTTAGATTTAAATTAATTTGGAATTGAATTGAAATTTAAAGAAATTTGTGAATTGAAATCGAAATTTACGTGGAATAGAAATTTATTCAAGTTGAAATTGGAATAAATCGATTAAATCGAAATGGAATTTGGATTTGATTTGGATAGGAAATTTGGGAAGTTGACCGGTTTGACTTTGGAATTATTTATCAAATAATTTTTGATTTTTTCCAAACTATTTTATATATAAACCATTTTATATTCAAATTATTTTCGATTAAACTATTTAAATATTTTCTATTAAACTGTTTTGAATTATTTAACTATTTTAAACTATTTAAACTATTTTCTTAAATTCAAACTGGTTAAAGAGACGGAAATGTTTATATTTAAACCTTTGGTTTAAATACGAACTAGGTTAAAGTAGAGATTATAACCTAAATTGAATTCGAATCAAATTTTGAAGTGAAATTGATTTATCGGACAAAATTGATAATTTTGAATATATGATGATTTTGAAATGGATTTGATTTTAAAGCGAATATGATATTTTGTTATCAATCATGAATCAATTTGAAATATAAAAGAGCCATCAGTGTAATAATACGTAGTTATTAAAGAGACCGGGATTGGATATGGACATACTCTCTGTCGATACCGAAAACCACTTTAATAACTATTATACGCGGAGTGTTGATCCAGAATGAAGTGGATGGTTTGGTGAATGCGTTGACTGAAGAAAGAGAATGATATTGGATGACCCCTGACATGACTAAAACAGGAGCCGCGCCGGGCCATTGAGGTTCGCCACCTCTAGCGGACACACTTCTTCGATACCATATCTATTACATTTGTGATTTGATTTGGGTGCACCCCTTGATTTGGGAGTGTTGTTTCGCGGTGTTGAGGTAGTAGCTGCTATGCTCAACATCAGTCCGGATCACGCAACTACTAGTATCCTAGTTGGTATCGCCTCATGTACCTTGTCATACTGATTATCCTATTCGCGACCACTGCGTTTTGGTTTGTACCTTGAGTATATGGATTGCCCTCTGGTGACTTCCGGTTTTGGGGAAACTACGGTCTTGTATATGCTTTTGCGAATATAAAATGTGTTAAGGGGGATTATGGTAACGCCTTAACGCTATTTTGATACTTTATATTACTGATAGACATTATCTACTTAGCGTACATTACTACCTAGTAGATAGTTTAACGGATCTTTGAAAGGTGGAAAATCCCGCAACATCTCTTAAGTTATTGCACGCACGTTGACACTGGATATGAGATGTCAAACCCCGTAAACATCTCTGACGCCGTCACACTCATATTTATTTACGATTGATTTAACTTTCATATGGATTATTTAGTCCTGACTCGAGTGTTTTGTCTTTTCATTACGCTCGGGTCAGTCCTGAGTTTTCAGATTTTTGAAGATCTATTCTGGAGGACGAAGACGAAGATTTGGTATACTATTACTGTTATTATCTGTGCATCATGTTGTCTGCTGCATTATTTATTTGTTCTGTTGTATATGTATAACTCTGATAAATGTTGTATAAATAATTGTCTAAGTATAGTAAACAGCTTCATGAACTGTTTATTTGACTATTATATTTTATCGTTCCGCTGCGAGATTCTGTGTTGTTTCATTTCCTTTATTTCTTTTCTTTTCTTAATTACCCCAATAACCATCTGCCTTTTTTTTAATGGTTTGGAACCGGCATGTGTATTTGATCGTCGGTTTAAACTGTCCAAAAAGGCGGGTCGTTACAGTTGGTATCAGAGCTTTGGTTTAGCGATAAACCTTGGCTCTAGTGGGGAATAACTCATTGAAATAGAGGTAAACTATATGAATGAGTTGAGTGTATATGAGAGAGCGTACTTTTTATTTGATATAAAATGGTTTTATATTGTGTTAATTTGTTCCGTTGAGTATTTATGAATTATGGTCGATACTTGGGACGCCAAGGCGTCGATAGGAATTCCTAAACACTCGAATAGGACAAACCAACACAATATCATTTTGGAATATATTTTATATAAAAGAATTATTTGAATATTTATTCATTTTGATTGAATTGATTGTTAGGAGATGATAATATTAGATTATTATCGTTGTTGTTTGATCAGTCAATATTTACAACAATTGATTAAATAACAATGGATTTAGGAAAATGAAATCTTGTAAACACAATTGATAATGAATATAAATGAATTTTAACTTGGATTTGGGAATTTAAATTCCGGTGTTTGAGATTGACTTACAAGAATTTGAAAAATATAATATGAGCATTATATGATAGTATAATTGAGTTGAAATTGTTTTCGAAGGATTTTTTTATGATAAGTATTATATTCCCTTCTCTTGACGCTAGAAAATGATTTCGATGATATGTGCACGCATCATTGGCGTTTATTTTCGAGAGTCCGAGTGGGGGAGACCACTTAATAGCTTGTCTAAACCTTGTTTTGACTCAAAATTTTATTTTGTTTTGCATTCTCTATAGTATGATTTGATATATAAATTATATAAGTATATATTATTTCAAACCTTGATTTGAAATGAAACCGGGATTGGAATTCTTAAGTTCTTTAATAATTAATGTTTTTTTTTATGATTGAAATGAATTTAGACTTGAATCATTAAGGAACTTCTGAATTGTGAAATGAGAAATGAACCTAAGAGCTAAGTGAAAATATCAATTGAAGTAGAAATCCTTAGAATTAGGAAATTATGAACTTAAAATAAAATTGAAACTGTAAAACTCGCATAGTATTAAATTTCATTCTATAGCTTAGATATAACTTACCAAAATACTTAAGAAGTTCAAAAATGTTATATGAATTGTTAATTGGATAATATACAAGTATAGGTTTGAATAATGAAATATGCATTTAATTAATGGTTTGCAAATATAAATAAAATTGTTAGTAAATAATTGGAATTTAAATTAACATTTAAAGGTGATTCACAATTATGTTAATATAAAATGAAAATACTATATGTGAATGTAAATGTGAAATTAAATTATAGTGAAATTTAAGTAATGACTTAAGAATTGATAAATTGAAAATTCAACTTTAAATGAAAAGAAGTTGTATGTTGTTTAACTACATTCTATTTGCATAACTATAACTTACCAAATACTTAAAGGGTTTAAAATGCTAATAAGGATAAGTAGAGAAATAATATACCAGTGTGAGAGTGAAAAATAAAATGTAAAGATCTATTGATAGTTGTAAATATAAAAGAAATTTAAGCTGTAAAATGAATGATACATGTATAAGTGAATGAATAAAATTTAAACTTAATGAAATATAAAATTGGTAAATGGAAACTAATTAAATTTGAATATAACTAAATGTCAATAAACTTGGAAGTGTATGAAATTAAAATTGACTTGGAAATGTATAATTAATTTAGTGCAGATTTTGGATGGATGTTAATGTTTGATATGCATTGGTTGTTAGATGGATGATAATGATTAAGTAGAATTCATTAGTGTTAATGGAATTGAATAAACGGAATAAAATTTCAAATAATTAAATTCAAATTGGGAGCAAATTGACTTGAATTAAAAATGTGAATGAAACAAACTTGAATAAATCGAAAACAAATTGAATGTAAACCTATTGCATGGATGAATAAGAAAATAGATGACTTTGTGTTTATGATTGTTCTTTAGAAAATTTGAAGTTTTGATGTTTTGTACTTTGAAATAATAAAAGCAAATTTTTGGAAAAAAAAAATCCAACATTGTCCAATATATGCTGAAACGAAAACAACCATAACTTTTAAATGGCTGAACGGAATTCGACGATTTTGTACTTTTCGGAAAGCTTAGAAACTATAGCACAACTTTTGTTTAGATAACTTGAGAAAATTCCTTCGTCTGCTTGGTTAAAAACTTGAATGTTACTCGCTGTCCTGTGTAAAAATAAGTAAAATCAGTAGTATACACCCTTAGTATTTTCGCCATATCTTTTGACAGGTTTATCGGATTTTGATGATCTTGCACTTTATGGAAAGCTAAGAACTTTAGCTAAAACTTTTGTTTTAAGTGTTTTGTGTTTTGATATCGTTTAGAAGGTCGAAAACGTGGGTGAACGTCGCTGACCTGCGCAATTCATTGCCCAGGCTGAGGCGTATCCTCTAAGTAAAACGGCCGTAACTTTTGAATGTATCGTCCGAATTCGATGATTTTGGACATTCCGGAAAGCTTGAAATGAATACAACAACTTTTGTTTAGATTCTGTTGCCAAATTTTATAGTTTATGTGACCTAAAACTGAGATTTGTTTACTGTCCTGAAATTGGAATCTCAGTTTTGAAGCTAAATAGGTTATATATATGTTGTGTAGGCTAAATATATCGATCTATCTTTATATGCATTATTCTAACTTAGTTATTGAGCATTTTAGTAGGTAGCAAAGGGGTTGCGCTTCGTTGTAGAGCTCGCTTCTGTGCTAAATACAAAATGTAAGTAAACTGCTAATAAATGCTAAATAAAAGGTACGCTTATGGTTTTATATGGTATTGGTGATATATATATGTTGTTTCCTCAGATATGGGATGCCTCATCATTGAGATGAGATGTATATTTGATATATATTGGTTATATTTGTGTTATATATTGAATTGTAAAATTTTTCGATCGAGCCGCGCAAAGGAGACCCTGCCGAAATTTTTCGTGAATCCGGGTGTTAGAAATTTTTTCAAGTTTTTAAATTTTATAACTTGTTTTGATAACTAACTTTTAAATTTAGAAAGCCGTTCGGAGTAACATTGTGGAAGTGTAGTTATGACTTTATAAATGGAATTTCATTGTTTTATAAGTTGGTAACTTTGAACAAAATATATCTAATGTTGAATTCTATACTTAGTTCCTTTTCCCTTATTTTCCTTTTCGGGGACGAAAAGTTTTGAGTGGGGGAGAGTGTAACGACCGTATTTTTAGCTATTTTAATTAGAAAATTTAAGGTGATTATTGAAGGAAAATGATTATTAATGTAATTTGTTGAATAATTTAATATTTGAAATTATTTGAATAATTGGATAACGGGTTTAATATAATTAAAAATGATTTGTAAAATTCTATTTTATCATATTAAAGTTAGAATGATGTTGTAGAACTTTTAAAATCGAATTAAAAGTAAATTTGTGAAAATTGAATATTTTAATATTTAATTGACGAGTTAAAATAGCCATTTTTCAAACAGTCTCGGATTTCGACGAAACTTGTTTCATCGGATCCGTAATAGTAAATTATGGTAGGATTTCAATTTTCGTAGAAATTGGACTTGTCGTTTGGCCGTGCGAGCTTGAAACGCGTAGAAATTTAATTTCGAATTTAATTAAAATAATCGACTTCGAAAAGCTATCTTCCAGATATGATCGAATTAGGCCTTGAAACTAGTTCCATTGCGTTCGGAATGGGGGTAAAACCTTATAAACGTCTGGCGGCATGTCTCGATTGGAGTTCGGATGATTTTGGACCTACCTATATAAATACGCACGCAAACCGAGACAGTTTTATTATTATTTTAATCCAGAAACCCTAATTCTAAATTATGGCCGCCACTTATTCCATGGCCAGAAATTGCCGATCTTCTTTCCTTAATATCTCTCAATCCGTTCGACGAAATCGAAAAATTCCAAAAAAAAAGTGTAAATCTCGACGAGCTCTTCAAATCCATACGGTTGATGTATGCTAATTTTTCATAGATTCGTCCAGATCTGACTTGGAAGTGTGTACGTATTTCCTTGAATTGCGTGCAAAAGACGGCGAATGACGGGATGAAACTTGGCGCGTAGGTGGCTCTGTTGAAGGGCTTCGTGGTGGCGCTAGCTGATCGTTCTGGAAGTCGACGAGGTGGTCATGAAAATTGCTTGAAGATCGGCGGCTAATGGGTTTGCATACGTGAATTTCACGTTGGGGAAGAAGCGCCGGAATCAAGGAGATGAGAGCTGCGCTGCAGTGCAGATCCGAAAGTGTTTGGAGCTCATTAAAATTTTATGTTAAATCGAACGTCGTTCGATTTGATTTAAAATCGTAAAATCAAGGTGAGTGTTTTATAACGCTCACAACGTACTGAATATCTTTATGCTAGTTAAATTTGACATTATGCATAGTTATGATTTTTATTTGTTGTTGTTTGATAAAATTTAATTATCATATTGATTGTCATTTGAATTCACCGTTAAAAAAATTAAATTGACAGTTAAATTTAAATTAAAATTGAATTGCGATTAAATTACCTGACATTGATAAATATGAAATTGCCGTGAATTGTATTGCCTATTGGATGATGTATTTCGATGGATGTTATTGGTTGATATTTAAATGTTTGGATGTTTATTTGTTTATATATATCCTGCTATGCATACATATGACACTGTGATTGATTTAAATGATATATTTATCCCTGACATTTAATAGTAATAACTAATCACTTGGCCATAGGTTAGAAAATTATATACGAACACCGAGTTGGATAAATTAAATGATTTTAAAAGTTGTTTTGAAATTATTTAAATGAATTGATTTTAAGAATAAAATCCAATTTATGGAAATTGAATTATTTTGAATTGGAGCTCGAAATGTTAGAATTTAAACTTGGTAAACGAAATTATTAAATAAAATCGAAGTTTAGATTTAAATTGAAAATTGAAATACGGTGTAAATTTTTGAAAGTTGATTTGTTTTAAAAGATTGGACTTTTAATCGAACTCTGGATATTTCTAAGAAAATTGATATGAAATGATATTTCAAGTTTGAGTTTGGAATTGAAAATTTATTTAAATTTAGATTTAAATTAATTTGGAATTGAATTGAAATTTAAAGAAATTTGTGAATTGAAATCGAAATTTACGTGGAATAGAAATTTATTCAAGTTGAAATTGGAATAAATCGATTAAATCGAAATGGAATTTGGATTTGATTTGGATAGGAAATTTGGGAAGTTGACCGGTTTGACTTTGGAATTATTTATCAAATAATTTTTGATTTTTTCCAAACTATTTTATATATAAACCATTTTATATTCAAATTATTTTCGATTAAACTATTTAAATATTTTCTATTAAACTATTTTGAATTATTTAACTATTTTAAACTATTTAAACTATTTTCTTAAATTCAAACTGGTTAAAGAGACGGAAATGTTTATATTTAAACCTTTGGTTTAAATACGAACTAGGTTAAAGTAGAAATTATAACCTAAATTGAATTCGAATCAAATTTTGAAGTGAAATTGATTTACAGGACAAAATTGATAATTTTGAATATATGATGATTTTGAAATGGATTTGATTTTAAAGCGAATATAATATTTTGTTATCAATCATGAATCAATTTGAAATATAAAAGAGCCATCAGTGTAATAATACGTAGTTATTAAAGAGACCGGGATCGGATATGGACATACTCTCTGTCGATACCGAAAACCACTTTAATAACTATTATACGCGGAGTGTTGATCCAGAATGAAGTAGATGGTTTGGTGAACGCGTTGACTGAAGAAAGAGAACGATATTGGATGACCCCTGACATGACTAAAACAGGAGCCGCGCCGGGCCATTGAGGTTCGCCACCTCTAGCGGACACACTTCTTCGATACCATATCTATTACATTTGTGATTTGATTTGGGTGCACCCCTTGATTTGGGAGTGTTGTTTCGCGGTGTTGAGGTAGTAGCTGCTATGCTCAACATCAGTCCGGATTACGCAACTACTAGTATCCTAGTTGGTATCGCCTCATGTACCTTGTCATACTGATTATCCTATTCGCGACCACTACGTTTTGGTTTGTACCTTGAGTATATGGATTGCCCTCTGGTGACTTCCGGTTTTGGGGAAACTACGGTCTTGTATATGCTTTTGGGAATATAAAATGTGTTAAGGGGGATTATGGTAACGCCTTAATGCTATTTTGATACTTTATATTACTGATAGACATTATCTACTTAGCGTACATTACTACCTAGTAGATAGTTTAACGGATCCTTGAAAGGTGGAAAATCCCGTAACATCTCTTAAGTTATTGCACGCACGTTGACACTGGATATGAGATGTCAAACCCCGTAAACATCTCTGACGCCGTCACACTCATATTTATTTACGATTGATTTAACTTTCATATGGATATTTTAGTCCTGACTCGAGTGTTTTGTCTTTTATTACGCTCGGGTCAGTCCTGAGTTTTCAGATTTTTGAAGATCTATTCTGGAGGACGAAGACGAAAATTTGGTATACTATTACTATTATTATCTGTGCATCATGTTGTCTGCTGCATTATTTATTTGTTCTGTTGTATATGTATAACTCTGATAAATGTTGTATAAATAATTGTCTAAGTATAGTAAACAGCTTCATGAACTGTTTATTTGACTATTATATTTTATCGTTCCGCTGCGAGATTCTGTGTTGTTTCATTTCCTTTATTTCTTTTCTTTTCTTAATTACCCCAATAACCATCTGCCTTTTTTTTAATGGTTTGGAACCGGCATGTGTATTTGATCGTCGGTTTAAACTGTCCAAAAAGGCGGGTCGTTACATGGGTCATGTTCAACAATGTAAATTTATTGCTAAACCAGTCTTTAATTAAATCCAAATTCATTATTGTTGATTTTGGATATCCAATCATACAAAACTACCTAATATGTTTTCACATACACACATACATATACATGGACATTTATTTTATTAAAAAACCTTGGACAACAAAGGCATGCATAAATTTAGACATAAATTCCTTTTAATAAATCAATTAATCTAATCATTTGGAGAAAGAAATGAAAGTTTTCTCTCTCCATATATAATGTCATATTTTTTCTGAACTAATTTCATAAGCCAATAGAGAGAAACTAACGGTTTCTTTCTCTAATTTTTTTTGCATGTTACTATTACACACTTACACACTGCTTATATGTTGTACTTACACATTACACATATGAATGTATTAGATACTGTTAAATCTCTATTTCTATTGTTTTAATGATGACAACCACATCATCATATATTTTTGGTATATAACTATATTGTAGGAGAAAGAGCTACAACAAAGACAATATGACTACCACCAAGAAGGATTGATCGCATTCAAAAAACTCAAAGATCGTTAAACTAGCATATGTATATACTCATAGAATTATATGTAAAATCTCCATGGTATCTCATATATACACATATACACGCTTGCATACATAACTTGTTACAATGAGATTGTTTATATCTATGTTTCAAAAAAGAGAAAAAACTCTTAAGTATTCCGAATTTACCCAGTTTAATCGACTGAGGTATTTTCTCAATCGACTAGGGGTAGTCGACCGAGAAAACACCTCAATTGACTAAACTTCATTATTTTACCATACTTTAGAATATTTGAAATTTTAGCACGAACTCCTTTGTTCTTACTCAGTAGACTGAATTTTATACCCAGCTGACTGAACGCCATATAACAGGAATTTTCTAAAGATTCATTTTGAAAAGTTGCAACCTTTTTAATAGTAATAATCATCTGCGAAGGATTGCAACCTTTTACTATATCGCTTTGATTTCTATAAATACACTACAAGATTAGAATTCCAAATCTAACTTCTTACTTGCTATTTCTATGTTCTCTGATTTCTTAGTATTCATTGCAATTCAATTCTCAATATTCACTCAAACTACTTCCATAATCACAAACTATACACTTCCACATTACCAAGGAGATTATAGGAAGATTGTGCCAGCAATCCATATCTGTGTTATTTGAAACACAAAGTTTGTCAAAGAAACCCTTTTGTATTAGCCAATTTCTCCAAGTGAAGTGAGGGTTATTTGGTTAAAAGAAATAGCGAAAGGGAGCTCCGGGACTAGACGTATGTAACAACCCGCATATTTTACGATTGAATATTTAAATATTTTATTTAAATATTTTATCGTTAGTCGGATTTTAGTCCGAAAAGTTTCTTTTTGCATACGGTCGAATTAGGACTCGGGACTACTTCCATTGGGACCAAAACGCCGCTTGCGATCTTTTTGAGTATAAACTTTGATATGTTTGGAGTTAGTGGAATTTTGCCACTTATTCACTTTGGGCTTTGGGTTTGGTTTAGCCCATTAGCCTAAACTATTAACTCTAGCTCAACCCCCTCTTCCCTTCATTACTTCACTTTCATTTCCTAACACTCAACCTTCATCAAAAATGGAGAGATGAATGGGAAATTAAAACTCCAAGCCCTAGCTCATTTGCAAATCCAACATCTAACTCCAAATCCAAAGAGAAGCCATTGATTCAATCTTCTTGTGATTAAGATTGAAGTGTGGTTGATTCTTCCTTTGCTTTTAAGCTTCTTCTTCATTGATTTTGTGAAAAGGTGAGATTTTTATCTCACATCTTTATCTATAACTATCTTTGATTGTTGGATATGAATTCCTAACACTTATTCATGTGCATTTGCTTTTGGTTTGGATTGAATTGGTGAAAATCCTAATTTTTAGTGTTTTGGATTCAAATCTTTAAAAATCTTAACTTTGATGTTTGAACACGTTTTTGGTGATGCATCGAGGAGCCAATAGAACCGGGTAGCCGATAGGTGCAATCCCCTAGCGTCCGCGCTCGACCGGTTGCAAATTGAGGGAGTTTTGCACTTCTATCCCCTAGGTCGCTCGGCCTGCACATTTAAGTCACTCGGCCTGCATATAGGTCGCACCAACTTAGGTCGCGCCATGCTTAGGTCGTGTCATGGTTAGGTTGTTCCATTACTTAAGTCGCTCGGCCATATGTTAAGCCGCATCTCTTAGGTCGTTCCATTACTTAAGTCGCTCGGCCTACTCTCACCCCTTAGGTCGCACCACTTAGGTCGCTCGGCTTGGTCGCACCCCTTAGGTCGTACCACTTAAGACGCTCGGCTTGCTCGCACCGCTTAGGTCGCTCGGCTTGGTCGCACCCCTTAGGTTGCACCACTTAGGTCGCTCGGCTTGCTCGCACCACTTAGGTCGCTCAGCCTGCTGCTATGGGTCGTGTCATGGTTTAAGTCGTAACCATATAGGTCGCTCGGCTTGCTGCTATATCTCGCACCATATAAGTCGCGCCATGCTATAGGTCACGCCATGTTAAGTTGCTCTGTTAGGCCGCATGCTATTTCTTAAGTCGCTGATCCCTTGTGTCGTATGCCGTAGGGTCGTATGAGTTGAGCCGCTGATTTCTTGTATTGTATTGTGTTAAGTCAAGTCGTGGCTGTTAAGTCACAAGGGTATTTCCAATTTGATGGATTTAGAATCGAATTCTTTGGATTTTATTCACGTCATTGAATGTGAATTTTTGTGATTGTTTGTTTCTACAATCATTTCTGTGATTTGTCACTTTAAAAATATGAAAGTTTCAATACTAGCAGTAAATATCAAAACTCTTTCATCAAAACGATTTCAACCCTATTTTACTACAAAACTTGTTTCTTAAATCGTTTTCCAATCTACTAGTATATATAAACCTTTACCTCACTCGTACGAGAAATCTAATTAAACGGCTTAGTAAAACATGTGGTATGAAACGCTTGCGTTTACTTCGCCGATTAATTCTTGGACTTGTTCGATTGAATCTCTTGTGACAATTTTCGAGTGGAGATCTACAATTTGTTCGTAAATATTTAAGTTAAGCTAGTGGTTATGGGACATGAGGCTAAGCTTATATATTTACTAGCTTACTGTAATTGACACTTCTTGATGATCGTTGATGATCATTTTTGTGATTTAGACTAGCAAATGTGCGACGTCTCTTTGTCTACGAGGGAGACTAAACCCCGTTTCTGTGGAGCTTTGGCTCAATTTGGTGGGGTAGCGACCCATGGTCTTCGAGCCGTTTTGTGGAGCTTCGGCTCAAAATTAATGGTTAGCAACCATGGAATAGCATTTTATTTTGTGATACATGTGTTGGTGAGTTTTCATGCTCCTGTTTTGTGATAGGCCTCCCCCTTTTTGTGATTTCTGGATTTCCATTGATGATTTCTAGAATTTGTGTTTCACCAATTTTCGTGATTTACATTGATAAGTCTTATCAATATTTGTGCCTTGGTGAATTTGTGTGTCATTAACTTTTGTGATTGGCATTGATATAATGATCAATACTTATGGTTTTAATGAATAAAAATAAAGAGTATGACATTCTTTTTAATCTTTGAGAAGATTCTTGTGATATTGATTAATCTCTTGTTGATTTTCAATTACATACTTATCACAGTATGGTTTTATGGTTATCACACGTTTTTGTCATATCTCTTATTCTATACCATTTCATCTGATATTTATAGTTAGACTGGTCCGTTTATTATTTTCTTATTAAATAATACTCGGGTCAGATCGAGATGTTACAGGTGGTTCTGCTTGACTTCACATCTGGATTATCACCCTGACTTTTGGCTAACTACTTAGATTAGTAGTTTTTGCTGTATACATTTGAGATATAGACTCATTGATGTATCCATATTCTTTTGTCTAGCACTTGTAGCTATTCTTTTGTGATATTGTGGATCTTGTTTGACCACTACTCTGATACACACTTTTAAGTGTTATATTCATATCGATTTCTGCCTTTGTGATATGGATGTCTGTGACTGATTTATGTTATGCTTATTTCTATATTTGTTTTCGAAGATATTATAACCACTGTGTAGTAGCTTTGAGTTTGCATCGGTATGTTGGATTTCCTTTCGAGATGAAAAGTTATACTTTTATCTGGCATATCGATACTCGCACAAAGCAATTATACAAATGGTCGCTCCTCAACAGCCTTATTCTCTACGCTAGCTGACAGCATTAACCCGTAGTGTCCTTGTCTAGCGTGGGTATAGAGGTGGGGCGTCACAACATAGTACGGAAGGTCCGAATTGTATAAAATATCTGGTGTGCTTGCTTTTATTATTTACCTTCTTTATATTTAATGATTATTCTCTGCTTAGTGTAGTAAGTAATGTACATTCTCACACTTATATATAAGTTGAATTATATAAAGATCCTATAGATTTACATTTGGTTTCAGTGCATGGTCATTTCAATCTACAGTAACACGTAGTTGAAAAATCATTAATATGGCAAATACTTTTCAAGAAGGTCAATCAACTGCTCGTCTTCCACTATTTACTGGCTCTAACTATGCTTACTGGTCAGCTCATATGTGAATTTTTATGGAAGTAAATGGATTAGAAAATGGCTAAATCAAAACAAATACGAAGCACTTAACACCTACATTAGCACTTGGACTAATGCATAAAAGGCAGCAGCATCTAACAATGCCAAAGCTATGAATGTATTGTTTTGCTCACTTGACAAAAATGAGTTTTCACATGTCATGCTTTGTGCCGCTGCATATGATATATGGCGTACTTTACAAGTCACGCATGAAGGCGCAACTAAAGTCAAGTAAACTAAAATCTCAATTTTAAAAAACCAATTTTCATCTTTCAAAATGAAAGCAAATGAATCAATTATTTATGTGTATGCTAGATTTCAAACCATTCGACACGATTTCATGGCACTTGGAGTCAAATTCATAAATTTTGATCTAGTCCCATGAATTTTAAAACCTTTGAAAAATAAATGGGAAACAAAGGTTTTAGCCATCAAAGAAGCTAATGATCTTTCTCAACTCAGAGTCGAAGAGTCAATAGGAAATCTGATGTCGTATGTAACTAACCTCCAGACTAGAAAGGACCAAAATCATGAAAAGAAAAACATAGTATTCCAAGCAAGTAATGAAGATTCGACTTAGACGAAGATGAGATTGTTTTTATTGCCACAAACTACAGCAAAATACAAGAAGTTCAAGAAGACGGCCAAATTTCAAAATGGTGGCAAACCAAACACCTCAAATCAAACATCAATTAAAGGCTATGAGTGTGACAAATTTGGCAATATGAAGAAGGATTGTCCATGGCTCAACAATGATAAAAAGAAAAGCAAGTTTTAGAAATTCATAGAAAAAGAAAAGAGCTTTTCAAGTAACATGGGACGATTCAGATTCATCATCTTCATCTGGTAGTGATAGTGAAAGTGACTCGAAACAAGCAAATGTGTGTTTTATGGCTAATACTAATGAGATACGCCCTGAACTTACTTATGATGAAATTATGAAAATTAGCATCGAATTAGATGGTAAGTATAGAGAATCAAAAAAAATTAAATAAGGAATATATAGGAAAGTTAACTAGAGCAGAATTAGAAATTGGATTGTTAAAGGATGAAAAAACAATCTTAGAAGAAGAATCAAAGATTACTCAAAAACAATGTGCAACAATATTATCTCAAAATGACATCTTATTACATGATTTTGAAAATTATAAGTTAGAAAAAGTTAAGCTTGAAAAAAAACTAGAATTACAATCAAGTTTAGATTCTGGTAATATTGAAATTTATGATCATAAAAGTAAGGTAGATAAAATAACAAATAATGTGAAAAAATTCAACAAAGGAAAACAATATTTAGAAAATTTAATTAAACATCTAAACCATCTGGAAATCGAAATGGATTGGATTGCAAAAGGAAACAAAAGTCAAAGAAGCACATTATCCACCAAATTCAAAAAGCCAAAGTTAGAAACTAAGATTAAGAACTCATACACAAATATGGTCAAAATATGGATTCCTAAAACAAATAACAAACTAATTAAACAAAAGTATATTAATGAATATTTAAAGAAAGTTGTATATAACAATAATTACATTTTCAAAGGAACCAAATCCTCGTGGATATGGCTACCTTTTTCCACTAACACGTAGGACCTAAACAAAGGATGTAGGTATCAATTTAATTTTTCTTATTTTGCAGGTATCCAAAATTAAAGTAAAAAGTAAAGAGAAGTGGATACTCGATAGTGGTTGCTCCAAGTCCATGACCGAAAATGACCATATTTTATCAAAAATAACATATATCGATGGTGGCACTGTGACATTCTGAGATAATTCAAAAAGGATTTGCCATCACTCGTCAGCATTGGAGAAGTCATCAATATCGGTATTTCTACTTCTCCTATTATTACTAATGTTTTATTAGTGAAAATTTAAAACATAACTTATTAAGTATAAGTCAATTATGTGATAAAAGAATTAAAATTGATTTTGAGAAGAACAAATGGAATATTTTTGATAAAAATCAAAACCAAATTTTAAAGGATTTAGAAATCTAAACATACATGTTTAAACATGAATGTAAAAAAACACAAATTTATACTTAGCCTCAAATCATGATGACCCATGGTTATGGCATAAAAGTTTTTGTCACACAAATTTTAAAAATATCAACAAACTAGCTAAAAGTGAATTGGTTAGAGGATTACCAAAAATCAAGTACAAGGTTAAAAACCTATGCGACGCTTGTCAGTTTGGTAAATTAAAGAAAACTTCTTTTAAATATAAAAAGGAAATTCGCACAAAGCAATCTCTTGAACTATTCCATCTCGATTTATTGAAATTTATTCGAATCGACTTAAGTGCGTTCAATAAATCATAACAAATATGTTTTTGTAATTGTTGATGATTTTTCAAGATATACTTGGACTTTATTTTTAAAATGTAAAAGTGACGCTTTTGGAATGCTCAAATTTTTTGCTAAACGAATTAAAAATTTGATGAATTTAAAAATTAAAAGTATATGAAGTGATCATTGAGATGAATTTGAAAACGAACTATTTACAGATTTTTGCAACAAAAGGGGAATTTCATTTTCACGTACACCAAAAAAAAATGGTGTTGTAGAAAGAAAAGATCAAACTCTACAAGAATGTGCACGAACTTTACTAAATAGTAGTAACCTACCATACAGTTTTTTGGGCCGAAGCTGTTGCTACCGCATGTTATGTATTGAATCGTGTAACACTTAGACCAATGACTAAAAACACATGCTATGAAATATTTTTCAAAAAGAAACCTAAGGTATCATATTTTCTAGTATTTGGATCAAAATGTTTTATTTTAAATACAAAAGACTATCTAGGAAAATTTGATTCTAAAGCTGATGAAGGAATTTTTATTGGTAATTCAGATCGTAGTAAAGCATATAGAATTTTTAATAAATGAACAAACTTTATAGAAGAAAGCCTTTATGTTTTGTTTGATGAAAATTTTGAAAATAATAAAAAAAGATGATGATGAAGAAGAAGTTATAAATAAAACTAATGCACCTATACATGAAAATAATGATAATAATAATATCAATAATGATAATGTGATAGCATCATCACCTAGGATATTAAAAGACCATCCAATTAATAATATTGTCGATGATTTAAATACAAAAGTACCAACTAGAAAACAGTTAAATCAAATGATTCTGTTGCATTTATATCAAATTTTGAACCTAAAAATTATGAAAAACCATCAAAAGATGATTTTTGGATTATTACAATGCAAGAAGAACTTAATCAATTTGAAAGAAATGACGTATGGGAACTTGTACCGAGACCAAACGATCAATCTGTAATTGGAACAGAGTGGGTTTTTAAAAATAAAGCTGATGAAAATGGAAAAATTGTTCGAAAAAAAGCAAGATTAGTAGGTCAAGGATATTATCAAGAAGAAGGAATTGATTATGAAGAGACATTTGCTCCGGTAGCATGTCTAGAAGCAATATGAACATTACTTGCTTTCGTATGTCATCATAATTTTAAACCTTTTCAAATGGATATAAAAAGTGCATTCCTAAATGGATTTATAAAAGAAAAGGTTTATGTTGAACAACCTTCGCAATTTGTTCATGAGAAATATCCTGATTACATATTTAAGCTTAAAAAGGCTCTATATGGATTAAAACAAGCACCTTGTGCTTGGTATGAAAGACTAAAAACTCGTTTACAAAATTTCGATTCTCAAATTGGTAAAATTGACTCTGCTTTATTTATAAAATTATAAAATAATGATATATTAGTCGTAAAAATATATGTTGACGACATTATATTTGGATCGACTAATGAAAAATTGTGTAATGAATTTTCTGACATTGTGAAAAATGAATTTGAAATGTCATATATGGGCGAATTATATTATCCACCTTTTGGCAAGGACGTGATACCAAGGACTTGACTAGAGACAGAAGACAATCCGCTCTGGAGATCAGTTATCTGTAAGTTCATGATGGATATAGTCAAACTTGGTCCGAGTCCGGATCGGACCACAATCAACATGACATGAAAAATAGAGCTATGCAAAGCGACAATTTCAAATTTAAGGTCACTTCGAAGTTCGTATGCTCAAGTTATGGAACGATCAAGATCCATGAGAAACATGCTAATCTGTATCCATCGTTCGTATCCACCATTTCGTATCGATCAGAATACGAAATGAATGTAACTCAAGCACTCGGCATCCATCATTCATATCCATATGGTTCGAACTCATAATGATGGACTTCGACACTTTCCAGATCGATCACACTTCGTCTAGCCGGCAGCTGTTCTATTCGTATCGATAACTGACCTGATCGATATGAAGAATAGAACCTAGAATCATGCTAGCAAATGAGCAAGCGTGGTCCAACCGCTCCAACTCATCTTACTTTAACTTGGTTCCGACTAAGTTAATTCAAAGTTAGTGAAGGTGGAGGACGACTACCAACTAACTAGTTCAGCTATCCCCAGAACTGAGGGCATAATTCAAGTACCACCCGTTGACCGAGATAGCACAACGTTGGGACCAACTCAATGTTCAATTATGACCCGAGCCATGACCTTAGGACTTAAAGACCGAACTGAAGTTTGACTCAGGGACTTAAGTTTTATGAGTACGTTGAATGGTAATGTGACTGCCTAAGTACTTAAATAATTAAATGTAGAGTTATGCCAAAAACAAAATGAGAAATTTTATATATACTATTCTTCAAAAAAGAAGTACAAAATTTGTCCAAAAAATTCGTATAAGCAGGGGGCCAAGCCCGCATCTATACATGGCCTACAAAAAGCAAAAGTAAAGAAGCTTATTCTAAATCTCTATGAAAGAGGAAGTCAAAATGCAAATATATGCCTTCGATTTGCTGTCCTTTTTAACTTTCTTTGGTGTAGACCCGCTCGAGCCCCGCCCGGACCTCTTTTGGAACCCTTGCCTCCCCGGCTCGCTTCAGTTGGCTTGTCTCTAGCTAGGGGAATCGATGCGTGTGAGAAATGTGGATTACAGATCATAAGGCTGGAATAACACTAGAAGAGGGGTGAATAATGTTTTGTGGGTTTTCTAAATCTTTTTGAAACTTATGTAATTTAATCACCAACAAATGCAATTCACAGACACATATATAATCCCAGAGTCAGACACATATGCAAATACTAAATAAAAGCAGTAAAGGAAAGAACACACCAGGATTTTATACTAGTTCGGAGTTACCCAACATCCAGTCCCGTACAATCGTATGGATTTCTTATCAAAATAATCTCCCAGATTACACCCTCGGTTTCAAGGCTACGAGGTACACCCTCCTGTATTCGAGTCTAGGGAAAACTCTCTTGGTTTAACCAGGCTACAAGATCACCTAATTGATTTCTGAGGCTACAATCGCACCCAATTGATTTCAAGGCTCAACCGCACCTTTTACTCAATAGTTTGATTTGCAAAAGATTCTATAACTTTGAAGAGCAATGAGATCATATAGAGAGAGTGGCAGAGAATCAAACAAGAAATAATCAAGTTTGATTCACTTGGTATTTCGGCAGAGTATAGTTTAGGATTCTTTAGAATAAATGTGGAAGATGAAGGGGAGAAAAAATAAATGAAATCTGGTAAAAAATCGTTTAGAACTTACTGGTATTTATAGTACAGCAACAGCCATACCTATTCGTGAAAGGATACGATAAATAGACACTTATTTTGAAAATTGAAATTTGAAAATAACGGACAGCATGTCGACATGGGGGGTTGAGGGATGTCAACATGCTCAAGGAAAAATTGATGTTTTTTTTTCTTATTAAAATTGGTTTCTATAATTTGTCAAAACAATTTCTAAACTTTGTAAATATATTTGAATATAGTTATAACATATAGAAGAGTTTAGAAAGTAATTTTAATATATATATAATCTTAATCTATACAGTGATTTAAAATCTGAGTATATAAATATTTTAATGCTAAATATTTAAAACAAGAGATGGTTTAAAAACAAAGAAAGTTTTAAAATCAAAATATTAAAAATGATAAAATAGTTTTGAGGCTAAAATATTTAAAACCAAGAGAGATGTCTTTTTGAAAAGAAAGTTTTGAAGAAAAAAATTAAAAACAAGAGATATAGTTTTGAAAATCATTTTTATAAAATTAGTGGATATCAAAATAGGACCACTATATGTACCACTAGATATTGTCGTGGATTCCATCCCATTAGGATTCCATCCATTTAACAGGCTCAAAGTGGATCCCATTCCATGAATAAATTTCGAATAAAGATGTAAATGCTTTCAAATAGTTTTAATATAATTCTAGACTCAATACTTATCTTGTACTTTGAAATCTTGAACTCTTGATATCTTAATATCCATGAGTCTTCAATCTTGATATCTTTAATCTTGAATCTTTATACTATACAGTCTTCATTGTTGGTACCTGCATGGTTATATCCTGCATATATAAATATATATAAACTATAATGTTAGTATTTATATTTTATAACAAGTCGTAAGGTTGTTGTCATCAAAACCATCATCTCAAGGACTAACGATCTCCCCTTTTTTGATGATGACAACCTATGTTTATAAAATGTACTTCTCCTTCACAGTAACTCCCCCTAAAACTAAAAACTCCCTCTTAATCTAAGCCTAACTCTCCCTTAATCTAAGCCTAACTACTCTAACTACTCTATTTTATATTACTTCCCCTTTGTCATCAACAAAAAACTAATCCTAAACTGATATAATTCCCTCTAATCTTATTCTGGAGTACCCGTGACAAATTATGGTAGAGTTTATATAAAATAACATGAGTTAATAATAAAGAAATGAAAGTTTACACCCAATATATACTATGTTTCATGTAATGTTATACATATCATTAAAACCAAATCAATTTTAATCAAAGCAAATCAAATCAAACAATTCAAGCAATTTAAATTATAAGGAGATCAAATATCTCTAGGAACTTCAACCCATCCTTCTTTTCCAAAGATAGGATCCTTCTTACTATCTTCTCAATCTTCATTATCTTAAATCAAAGTTCCTTCAGGATTTCCATCGAGATCATCTTTATTTAGGGCAGAAATCATCCAACGAAGGGCATCGAAATGCTTCTCTTGTTCTTTCATCATCTGCATTTGACTTAGTTCTAAGTGCCTTTGATTGCAGAGAATAAAAGTAAGTATATTCTTGAATGAATTGAGAGTTTCTTCAAGATTAACACTTAGAGTTTGAGAAGAGGAAGCCTTTTTTGATAAGTAGTTAAAATATGCAAATAGATATAAGTAGAAATGAAGAGATTACAAATTTCTGGAAGAAAACAGGTGTTTAAATAGGCAGAAATTCGTTTAAAATGAATAGACATGAGTTAGTTATTTTAATTTCAAAATTTTCAAAAATAACCAAATCAGACAGTTATATGTTGACATAGAGGGTTGGGGTATGTCGACATGGGTATGTTAATCTATGTGTCTTCTTTGTTTTGTGAATAAGTATGTATATATATAAACTTATATACTATACTAACATTTATTCCAGAGACACGATAAGGTAGAAAAACATAAGATAGATAATTTTTTATAGATAGATAAGCTAGTACATGAGATACTTCATAACATGATAAAAAAGCAATATAAGCTCATACAAACTAAACTAATACATCACATCCTATTTTTTAGGATGTGCTAGAGGATGAGGAGGATGATGATAAGCTAAGTTTTCAACCAACTTTAGCAAAGAACTTGTTTATATTAGTGGTCATTTTATCCAATTTCTTACTAATGGATCTTTTGAGAATCCATTGATTGTCCACTATGATCTTTTGATTTTTGAGGAGTGTTTTATTGGCAGGATTGTTCGTACTGATGGGATATTCAATACTTTCCAAGGAGGTATCTTCATTTTCTTCTTCAATTTCCATTTCCTCCCCTTCTTCTTCCTCATTTTCTTCTTCAATTTCTTCATATGCCAACCTTTCATCCTTCTCGGTAAGAGATTCATATTGTTGAAATATGAAAGGAATTTTCATAAGAGAAATATTGGCATGATTAAACACTTTTCTTGAAACAAATCCTTCCCTTTTGTAATCAACACCAAAATAATTAAAAATCTGAGTGAGATAGATTCCATGATAAAAAGTATTCTCATCCATTTTCAAATTCTTAGGACGAAGTTCATCTATAATCACTTGTGCCCAATTAATGTCATAATGACCAAAGATAGCAAAAAGAGCTTTACAAACTTTTAAAGTCGGGTTATTGAAATTTCTCGATCTAGGAGTGGTAGTATGTTGCAAAAGAAGATTGACAATACGTGCTTTCGGACAAAACTTACGATTTTTAAATTCAAAGTTGTCGTCTCCTTCGAAAACGTGATGAAATGTCTCATGATCATGTTCATCGATATTAAAAGTAGAAAGATCTATTCCCGAATTCTTGCAATTGAGAATGTTTTCTAAAATTTCACAATTTAAAACAATTTTAGTGCCTTTAACACTACTCCAAATTTCATCTTCATTTCCTTCATAAAAACCGCAATTCAAATTCTCATAAAACATTTTAACAAGATTTGAGCAAACAAAATCATTTCGAGAATTGTCAAAAAGACTAAGGATATGATTCTCTTCAAGAAGAGTATTGATTTCATAGGTAGAGAAATCGCTAAAGATAGCAAACTTTTCCGTATGAACTTTTCCGAGCATAGCTTATATAAGCCTTGATTGCTTCCAGATCATTATAGAGATACTCTTTAATGGTTTTAGACAGCCTCATTGTGGATGGAGTGCTTGAAGAAGCCATTTTTGAAGAGAGTATAAAATTTAAAAGAGTGAAAGAGAGTTTGAATTTTAAAATGAAAGTGAAAAGGTGTGATAAGATAATGGAAATAAATAGATATTCAATAGACATGTTCTCTGGTCAAGAGGTCCTTTCCAGAACATTGGGTTTGGTGGAAAGGTGAAGGGAAATTCAAAGATTTGGATCCAAATTTGAATTTTGAATTTCTGATAAGGATGTCGACATCATGGGTAGGACCATGTCGACATGGGTCAGAGAATTCATGTGACTTATATTTTCCTATAACATGGGTCAGAGAATTCATGTGACTTATATTTTCCTATATACTTCAATACCTATATGCACATATTATTTTTAATGTCTATATATTTTCTGGAGTAATATTAAATATAATAATACTCCTTTGATAAAAAATATTATAATATTAAAAATAAAAATAAACCTAATGCTAAAAAATTTAAAATTCAAACAATATATAATTTCAAAAACAATCAAACAATTTTAAGCAAACAATTTCAACCAATATATTGTAAACGTGTACCTTTTTCTAGATTCGTATCTTCGAGATCATTGGAATCATGAATAGCCATAAAGCACATATTTGAATTTTCCGTCTTCTGTTCATCATCTCTTTAGGATGAGTCTGAGTCTAAATCGTCTAGTGTACCGGTATACGCTTTTTTCCTTTTCTTTTTTTAATCATTGCTTGCAGGAAACATTTCCTTATCAGGATGCGGACAGTCTCTTTTGAGATGGCCTGGTTCGTCATAGTTGAAACATTTGACATGGTTTGGTACTTCATTATGATTTCCAGAATTCCTGTGGTCATTCTTTTTGAAGTTGTTCACTTTCTGTATTTCAGAAACTTCCGAAAATTCTTTGTCATGAAAGTTATTTCTTCATCATCATCACTTCCCGAGTCTGATCCATCTTTAATGCATTGAATGCAATTGACTTCTTTTTGAATTCCTTGTTATCTCTTCTCCCTTGCATTTGTACTTCAAATTACATTAAATTTCCAATCAATTCTTCAATCTTTAAAGTACCGATATCATTTGCTTCTTCGGTTGCAAGATTTTTCTGATCCAATTCCAGAGTTAGGGAATTTAGAATTTTTCTGACTTGATCTTCTTTGGAAAAACATTTTCCCAATGATATTAGAGAATGCACATATCCTGAAACCTACTACACATATCCGAAATGGACTCATTAGAATTCATTTTGAATAATTGAAATAGATTTGTGAGTATGGATATTTTGGTCTGTTTGACTTTGCTTGTTCCTTCATGAGTAACTTGCAAAGTTTTCCAGATATTATATGCAGACTTATAAACACATACTCTACCGAATTCATTCCTATCAAGTGAACAAAATAAAATATTCATGGCTTTGGAATTATTTTGTGCAATAATCTCTTGCTCAGCAGTCCACTGTGCAAAACTAGTTGTGGGTTTAGAATATTCAGTTTGTGTGATATTCCAAGTGTCTAATGCTATTGACTATAAATATATTTCATTCTACATGCCCAATATGCATAGTTACTGCCATTAAAAAGTGGCGGTCTGGCAGTAGACTGACCCTCTACAAATGAATTAGCGATAGTGTTAACAGAGCCAGTGTTGGTAGCAATTTTTAAACTTTTCAAAATTCAGATTATGAAAACTTTGAAAACCAATGCTTTGATACCAAATGTGAGAAATGCGGATTACGGATCTTAAGGCTGGAATAACAATAGAAGGGGGTGAATAGTGTTTTATGGATTTTCTAAATCTTTTTGAGACTTATGTAATTTAATCGCCAACAAATGCAATTCACAAACACAAATATAATAACAGAATCAGACACAGATGCAAATACTAAATAAAAGCATTAAAGGAAAGAAGACACCAGGATTTTATACTGGTTCGAAGTTACCCTGCATTCAGTCCCGTATAATCGTACAGATTTCTTATCAAAATAATCTCCCAGATTACACCCTAGGTTTCAATGCTACGAGGTACACCCTCCTACATTCGAGTCTAGGGAAAACTTTCTCGATTTAACCAGGATACAAGGTCACCTAATTGATTTTTGGGGCTACAATCACACCCAATTGATTTCAAGGCTCAACTGCACATTTTACTCAACAGTTTGATTTACAAAAGATTCTATAACTCTGAATAGCACTGAGATCCTATAGAGAGAATAGCAGAGAATGAAACAAGAAATAATCAAGTTTGATTCACTTGGTATTTCGGTAGAGTATAGTTTAGGATTCTTTAGAATAAATGTTGAAGATGAAGAGGAGAGAAAATAAATGAAATTTGGTAAAAAAAAACCGTTTAGAACTTAAGGGTATTTATAGTAGAGCAACAACTATATTTATTCGTGAAAGGATACGATGAATAGACACTTCTTTTGAAAATTGAAAATAACGGACACCATGTTGACATGGGGGTTTGAGGATGTCGACATGCTCAAAGCAAAATTGATGTTTCGATTTTTTTATTAAAATTGGTTTCTATAATTTGTCAAAAAAAATTCTAAACTTTGTAAATATATTTGAATATAGTTTAAACATATAAAAGAGTTTAGAAAGTAATTTTTAATATATATAATCTTAATCTATAAAGTGATTTTTGAAAAGGTATTTTTATAAAATTAGTGGATATCAAAATAGGACCACTATATATTCCACTAGATATTGTCGTGGGTTCCATCCCACTAGGGTTCCATCCCTTTAACAGGCTCGAAGTGGATTCCATTTCATGAATAAATTTCAAATAAAGATATAAGTGCTTTCAAAAAGTTTTAACATAATTCTAGACTCGAAACTTATCTTGTCTTTGAAATCTTGAACTCTTGATATCTTGATACTCATGAGTCTTTAATCTTGATATCTTCAATCGTGAATCTTTATACCATACAATCTTCATTCTTGAAACCTACATGGTTATATCCTGCATATATATATATATATATATATATATGTCTAAACTATAATGTTAGTATTTATATTTTATAACAAGTCCTACGGTTGTTGTCATCAAATCCATCATCTCAAGGACAAACAATGCAGTCTCCTTTTGGGAGCCCGCGAGGATTGAAGCATCCCCTGTGTATAGAGCTGATGGAATAGTGGCACTTTTGATACCAGAAGAATAAGGTGCACTAGTCTCAATCATGGTGCCGCCTGGAGAAATAACAAAAATCGAGACCGGGCCAGGGCCTGCCATACCCCCGTCGGCTCTAAGATCTTGCTCCATCTCAGTCTTAATTTCCCTCATTAGTTTTTCCTCCTAGTCCACGCGCTCGCTCATTGGGATACTACCTATTGGACCCAAGGAGCCAGTATTAATAATGTATTCATCCGCATTAAAGGGCATCTCAATGCTCGGATCGCTTTGGCGGCTAAGAAGCACTCCATCAGTTGGTCGTCAAATATACAGCCACTATCATGCATCTCCCCAGCTGAAGTGTGATCGTCATAGTTGTGGCCTCTATTATTAATGCCTCCTACTCTTGATGAACTTCTTGAGTTGCAGGAGGGTTGGTCGATGTGGAATCTAAGGCTGAATAAAGATAAGAGAATATACCGGTAATATTCTCTGATAACGTTCCTGTATTTTGAAGAATAGGAGAAGTGTCTGGAGTACCTTCCTCAGGCTGGCTCCTGGGTTGATCCGAAATGCCTTTCGAGCAATGCTCGATGACTGAAGAAATATGTGGCCCGTCGGGATCGTACCTCGGGACGATTGGAGGGTCGACAGAAGATGTGGGCGCAGGTTGAGACACTAGGGGAACTTCAGAAGCAATATCATTGTGTTCACCCCCAGATCCTTCTCCGACCTCTAGGTATTTAGTAGCCATGGCTTCTCTTTAGAGCGAGATAATTGTGTCATGAAGGACTTTGAGCTCATCTCCGGTCATTACTTGAGCTTCCAATTCAAACTCATCAATAGTTGCAACTTTGCGGATTGCCTTTTCATCTTCAACCAGGCGGTTCCAGGCCTTATACAATTGGAAGGTATAGTCTTCGCCAAGCCAGCTTAAGTTGCGATTCCTTAGGACGTTTGCATTATAGGTGACTAGGAGGTCCTCAAATTCACCTTCCATCTTGGCCTCGATGGATTTTACCTCTCTTTCGATTCTAGTACCGGCTTCTGCGGCCTTTTGATTTGCAATGTCCCTCTTTTCTCTAAGCTTCACCACCTCCTTGCATGCTTCCTGGGAAACATTATTAGCTTCATCTTTTTCTTTGGTGGTCTCAGTTAGCTTCCGCAACTTCTTTTAGCACAGCATCCCTTCCTTGAATGATTATGGTATGCCCATCTCTTCACCAAGTCATATGGGTTTTTCTCATTTCTTCCATGGATTTCTTAGCTTCCTCGGCTCTCTAGTCAACCTCCATCTCAGCTTTTCTTAACAATGCGAGTTCATTGGAGAGCACCTCTATTATCTTGTCCTTGTGAGAAAGATCGCCCTCTAATTTCTCAATCGCCTTGGCTCTTTCAAAGGACACAGCCGAGACCCGCTCTACCGTCTTGACCCACTCGCGGTATTAGTTGTATGCATCGTGCACAAGGTCTTGCACCAGCTTCTCTGTGTCATTTAGGATTTTCTTCAAGTTGGGGGGAAAGTGGAAACTATCGAAGCATATGTTTGGGAAATCCTTCTTCAGTTTAGCAATAAAGATGGCTCCTTCCCTCGTTGGCTCTATAGCGGTTTGTTCTACGACAACGGGAGTGGCTATTTCACTTCTGCGGCGCTGTTCGTCAGTTTTTAAAGCGTGAGATGGCACTGTTTGGTGCGAAGATTAAGAAGAGGGCCTGCTAGGGCCAGAAGGTTTAGAAGGCGCTTTCGGTGGCGGAGATCGCAACCTAGAGTGGCCCTTGCTTTGGCGTGATTTTTCTTTTTCCCTGTCGTAGCGCTCACATTCTCGGCTAAAATGGTAGCCACGGCCATAATCTCTCTCACTCTCATGGCGATGTGATTCAGAATGTGATCCAGATGACTGGCACAAGGAGCGGGGTTTATCAAGCATAGAACCTTGTTTCACCACTGTATCTGCAAAAAAGAATAAGAAAACCAGTGACCACTGGATATTGAGAAGCACATGATGGAATGTCGTGTAATGCCGTGAAGTGCAAGTATGCATATGTAAACCCCCCAACCGACCGATTGTAGTTACTTTGCTTATTGGAGTTGACTCCCCTATATCTATTGAAGTTAGGCCCTCGTCGGTTCTTGACGGGGAGTGGATCCCCTCTAACCCAAGATCAGGGGATAATGGTATGTCCACGGGAATGGGAATATCTGATAGCCCCTTTATGGAGCTTTCTATCTAATGGGAAGAGGTCTCCGGACCTATAGAGGTAGTCACAAATTGAGTTGCTCCGGTAATCTTTCGCCTTTTGATTTTATAGACAGAAGCGTTTTCTTTTCTCTTTAATTCGGACGACCGAGGGCCCTACGAAGGCACAAACGCAGGCTCATGACTAGCTTCTATACCCTCATCATCGTGAGGCTCGATGATTGTCATGTCGGGCTTGGCCTGAGCTCCCTCGATTGGGGGCACGACAGGAGCTCGTCTTCTGCCTTGTCTTGTTGGGGCTAGTCTTGGAATTCCCATGAGACCTATGCTCTGTCCTTTCTCTAAAAGCTCGACGGCAATCAAATTGTCGTCAGTGAGAACTTCATCTATTTCTCTTAGCTCAATAGGCACCGCCTGGAGTGTTCTCACTAACTCTTTATATTGCGCTCCTTCGGGCCATGGAATAGAAGCTATAAAAGAGACACAGCAATGTATTTGGCATCGATCTATATTATCTAGTTATGGTTAAATAACGAAACAGGTAATAACACTTACGTTTGGCCAACCGTCGCCTGGAAAATTTTGGATGGCGTCTCACATAGAACCCGTTTGTTTTGAAGTAGCTCAACTTGCTCCATGTGCTTGCCACCACTTGGCAGTTCCTAACAACCTCCGGGAAGGTAAATGATGGATTATCTACCCGACTCTTCACACTGAATAAATATCTGATCTCGTCAACAGTCGTGGGACGGAGGAGATGTTCCATAAATATTATATACAAGCGGTTGAGTAGCGCGTATCCACTCGAATGAAGCTGAGAAGGCATGATCCTCAGATAAAACAACATGTGCTCGATGAATTGGTTGAATGGGAGCATTGTTCCAGCCCATCACATAATTTTTTTCATGCGGTGAATCTCTCATAAGGATAGTGTGCTCTATCTTCTGGACCTGGTAGCCGGACTTCTTCAAAATACAACCCATGCCTAAGGAAAATTCTACCTTGCACTTCTTTTGTAATCTTGGACTGGACAGAATCTATTGTATTCATTATCATCACTGCATCCGACAGTTCATTCAGAGCAGGATTCACTATATCCGCCGGGACGTCCGACCTATCTATTCTGGAGAATGGAGGACTTTGAGCTTCTTGCTGTTCTGAGCTTCCAGGATCCATAACTATTGAACTCAATCAAAAACCTCTATTAGAAGGTAGAAAAACCCGTATCCCCTCAATGCAAAGTGAGTGATCATGTTGTGTAGTGAAGTGTTGTACGGTACTCTAAATTTCGTCAAGGTTATGGGATGGTAAAGAAACGAGACTTCAAGATCCGACAGAAGCGACCGCCATTGCTGACCATCTCAATCGTGTCATTCTAACTTAGGAGAACGATCCATATTAAAAGTTTGTTATGTTTTAAAAAGTTACAGTTCCATCGACAAGCTTTGAAGGACAGTCATATATGCAGTTCTACGGTCGAGTCCAAATATGCAAGATAAAGCTCGTTGGGGTCAAGTGTTCAAGTGTGCCAAAAATCATGAAATTTGTATCCATCATAATTCATTCTAGATTGTTCCCCTAAAGCTAACATTTGTATCGATCAAAACAGTCAGACCAATCACCAGTTTGTATCAATCTTCCCGTATCAATCGCTCTATATTGATCACTTCGTATCGATCTGTTCCCTATGACAACCTGATTGGTCCAGAAAATGGCGCATTCGCATTGATCCATGAGCTATGGCTTGGGATGGGTCAAAAGGCGCCTCACCTTGTATCGATACAAGTTGCTTCATCTCGAATCAATCATCTAACTATTCCTTTCGCATCATTTCCAGATGCCTACTTTTCTCCTCGATCATGGAAACTGCTTTCAACCACCTCCATCGACACAATTTTACGCATCAATCGCATATGCGATCCAGTGAATCGATCCATGGAAATTCCTTCACATCCACTATCTATAAAACTTCATACATCCAGATCGATTGCATGTTCATCCCCTCGCATCGATGCGAGATCACCACCTGAGTTAGTCAGATCCAGAGTCAGCGACTCCGTGTCCCTTTTTCCTCTCCAGCTATCCTCCTTCTTCTCCAAATCTCCAAATAACCATTAGCAATGCTCTCCACTCCACCTTAGCTACCTTCTGGCGACAACGACGCTAGAGATGGCGAATATGGAAGATGAGGGGGCACGAAAATTGAATATCACCATTATAAGCATGATTCAACCAGTGATGTACCTAAGATTAAAGGGGATATGGATTGGGTAATTGGGTTGTGGTTGTAGACGAAGACCGGTTCTTCTCTTTTTCTTTTATCCTTTTCTCTAATCGGTACGAAATAGCAAGATGAAAGATAAGCTAAGTGCAAAAAAGTATTTATACTCTCTTCATATCCAACATAAAAAATGATTCGTATCTCAGTTTTTCTCGCCGATTGAATCGGTAAAAAGCCTATCGATACGCAATGCACCACGTACTTGTGTTTAGATCGTTCGTATCCATCGATACAAAATGCATTTGAATCCCTATATCTCATATCCATCGATACGAAGCGTTCCAATACGTTGGTGCTTGTAACTCTCATATCCATCGATATGAAGAATGCATTTGTACAATAATTCAAACTAATTCGTATCCATCGCTATGGAACATGCCTTTTGCAACTTCATTTCGTATCGATCACCATCGATATGAAATCCATTCTGATGCACCCTAGATTGATCCAAAAGAGGATCAATATGAAGAGAGGCATCAAAACAACCAGCGATGGTTGTTGCAACTCGAATTTCACATCAATCAAGGAGAGGATCGATCCGAAACTCGATCCAAAAGGAACCATCAATCGATGGCAAGAACTTTTTTCACCAAAATCCTTTTCATTTAAAAAAAAAACTTGACAATGACCCATGAACGTGAAAGCTGAACGGGAGTCAGGTCCAAGTACATATATGTACCCACCTTCTATACTAACATTTGAATTGTGAAGTTACCAGGAATTGAATGCTCGCCTGGTGACAACTAGAACAATAACAACGAATTACTAACACTTGACCTTTAGCTACAACAGAAACTGCGTATCATTAGCAGTCTATAACTCAACATTTATACTACTGGAATCGACCAGAAGTCATGTCTATTGAAAATTACCTCTCTAGATGAAGGGACAACGACTATTCAGCAAATCGGATAGAGTCTTTTAGAATAAAGATGGAAACTCTTCAAAGCATGTTATGTTCACACATGACGTACTTTGGAGGGAAAATATTATCCCGCCTTTTGGCAAGACCGTGATACCGAAGGACTTGACTAAAGACTGAAGACAATCTGCTCCGGAGATAAGTTATCTGTAAGTTCACGATGGATATAGGAAAACTTGGTCCGAGTCTGGATCGAGCTACAATCAACATGACATGACAAGAAGAGCTATGCAAAGCAACATTCTAAATTTTAGGTCAATCAAAGTTCGTATGCTCAAGTTATGGAACGATCAAGATCCATCAGAAACATGCTAATCCGTATCCATCATTCGTATTGACCATTTCGTATCAATCAGTATCGATACGACATGAATGTAACTCAAGCACTCGGCATCCATAATTCATATCCATATGGTTCAAACTCATAATTATGGACTTTGGCACTTTCCAGATCAATTATACTCCATCTGGCCAGCAACAGCCCTTTTTGTATCGATGACCTACCTGATCGATACGAAGAATAGAACCTACAATCGATACAAAGATGGAAGCAAGATATTGATACGGAAGGGAAGCAATGGATGGATACGAACGAAGCAAGCTGCATATCTAAAGCTCCAAAAGAAGCGATCGACTCGAAAGAAGTGGTCTCACCACTATCCATAAATTATGGATCTCTATAAAACGTGCATGCCACATCATCAATGCGAAGGGATCGATACGAAGATATCGATACGAGGGATTCAGCCACTCCATATTTGCAATCTTGATCGATCAGTAACTCCACAACCACAACTCCGAATGCAGTGAGATTTTCACAGCAAAAAGCAAGACACATAATGGACATTCATGATCGACCGCAGCTCAATTGGAGCAGTTTATGATCGACATGAACTCATTATGGATCGATCAAGGATCGATCTCAAATGACTCCAAATCGATTGTGTGGGCCCACCTCAGCCTAAGAAAGAGTATTCCGAGATCTAAGGCAGATATTTCCCGCTCCACTTCCATAAATATCACCTCCATTGCAACTAAAAAGGGACTTTGATGTTGATGCTTGAGTTGAACTCCATTGTAATTCAAGTGTTAGTTGTTGTACTGTTGTAACACAGTTTCTAATTAGTAATAAACGTCAAAACCTTCAAAGATGAGACCTAGGAATTTATTCTCACAATGATTTAGTAAGCTAAGGTACATAACTTAATAACTCAGATAAAATGCACAAAATAGTTTTATACAAATATTTACAACTGTTTTTATCCATACAAAAACTAAATAACTCATGTTTTAATTTCTATGGTTAAAATTTTACTATCCTAACAAATGAACATCCAAAAATAGTAAACAAAACTTATTTAAAGGAATTCTATAGTAAACTAAATTCAATTTATCCTTTTTCGCATCCTCTGTTTAAAAACCTTAAACAACTTTTATTCAAAATGTCTTCTGGCCATAATTCTACTTAATCCACAATTGACTTTAGTTCTCCATCATCAAATAATGTTACTACCTATCAAAGACAGCAATTCCACCCTTGAATAGATCAACCTCTCTAAATATTATAAATTCTTCAACATACCACACAGGCTATTCCTCGAAAGGGAAAAATATAAAATGTGCAATCAATCTTGAGTCATCGTCACTAGAAACTAAAGTAGATGAAATCTTCCATTACCAATAGGAAATGATGGGAGTTCAATGTGAAATTCACTATGAACAATGGCGGCAAGGAAGACACCACAATTTTTAGGAGAAATGCATCTTGGCTATATGTGGACATTCTCCAATGAAAGACTGTCTTCATAAAAAATCACCATGAATAATTGTGACATCGGTTAGACCAGAAACCTTACTCCTCGTAATATAATGAAAGTGGGACCACCTAACCAAACTAAATCACCAAGAACTCCAAAATACTCATATTGGTCTCCATTGTCGTTTGTTGAAGAGACAACAATTGAGCCGAATTCGTGGGACTTAAAAGAAATCAAAAAGTACGACTCCTTTGACGAAAAATAAAACTATGATGGCATTACATCTAAATATTTATTTGCTGAAATGATATTGTGTTCTTTTTATATGTATTATTGTATGTAAGAATCATTTTATTTTTTGAATAAATTTTAAAACATTTTCACATTCAAATATTCAAAATAAGCCAAATTTGAAAATATACAGGTCGTAGACGTCTATGAAATCATGTATAGTAAAAATGTTAATGATACTACCAGATTTCGAGCAAAATCCAAATCCAACTTTTATAGAACTCCAAGTACTTCTCCGACAAATAATAATATCTCGAGAAGCACAAAAACATTAAAAAAATAGAATAAAAATATCAAAGTGTTTGGTTTTCCATTAATTGAAAGTACAAAATATATATACACACACACACTTTCATTTGACGCTTGAACAACACGAAAAACCTATAAAAAAAATTAAAATCCAACCGAATAATATTTTTAACACAGTCAAACATTAAAAAACAAACTGGCAACAGGTCAGTCGATTGAAATCAACCACTCAACCTTCTAATTTTTAACTTCAGCCTACTAAATTCGTTCTCCAATCTCTGTATCAAATTTGACCTTTTTTAGTCGATTGAAATCATGGGTCAGTCGATTGAAAATGATATGTGCTTTCTGGAACGAAAAAAACCCTATTTCAGTCGACTAAAATTGTCCTCAGTCGACTGAAACGGGCTAATCTACTTTTTAAACGCCTAAATCATTACTTTCTCCAAATTTATTTCCTAAATCAGAAATTATAAATTCTTTTTCCTTAAAATCAATGGCTCCACATCTAAAGATTCATGTTTCGAAGAAAAGAGCACACAAAGGCAAAGGACCGACTGATCCATCTCATCCTGATTTGCTCCGAATGAACAATTACAACAATGGTTGAATAGAGGTAAGAAATCTCTTCAATACTTTAATGAATTGAATGATAAGCGTATATTTCAAGAAACTTTCTATAAGATGTCATATTTCTCCTAATTCAACATTGAAGCTTTGGCCCGGGAACATGGATTTCTATCATTAATCAATGCTAAGGAAAATAAGGTAAAAATTTACCCCCTTTAGTAAGAATGTTCTATGCAAACCTTTAGGGTGATTTTTACAAACCTATTGGTAATGATGATGGCCAATTATGTAGTAGGGTTTTAGGGGTTTATATAGTCTTAAATGTTCTTGACTACAATAACTTTGGTGGAAAACTAGAGGATATCAATCACCATCACATGGCTTATGATGAAGTAAGTTACCATTTCAACTTTGAAAAGAAAGAAAACATTTCGGTCAATGTACGACCTCAAGCATGTGTAATTAACAAAATGATCCTTCATACTATTTACCTCGAATTGGAAGTTATGAAAAGATGTATGACAACCACTATAAAATTCTGTATGCAGTTTACTCAAATCAAAAGTTGAATTGGGCTCGAATCATTCACGATGAAATCTAAAGCTTTCACGCCCGTACTCATCATACGATATTTTAGGTGTTTATTTAACGAAGATCTTCACTCATTTTGAAATCAATGTTGACACGCTACAAGACTTGCCTCATCCAAAGATTATGGACCAAAAATCTATTTCCCTAATGAAGCTTCCATCTAAAATGGAGACTCTTTCTCCATATCAAGAATATGTTTCTTGTCTTGTTCATGACACTATAGGAGAATCTTCAACTCGACAAGTGGAACAAGGGGATATTCAATAAGAAAATCTAGAAGAAATTCAATGGAGCACGGTTAGTGATCACGGAATCACTTAGTTCAAACCATCTAAAAATGTAACCACTTCGGATGCTACTCTCAAAAATCAGGAAATAATCTTCAATCAACAAAAGAAATTGATCAAACACCAACGAAATTTTGAACAAACTACTCTCGGGTTTTTGGAGAAGATTTGGAACAAACTTACTTTGTGTTCTCATTCTACTTCACCATCAAGTACGGAGCCGGAATCTTAGAAACTTGGTAAGACTCTCTACTACTATGGCTTTTTATGCTCCATGATTTCTCTATGTTTCATGCTTATCTAACTGTTTTTGTTATGAACTATGTGCTCTTTAGAACTCTTGTGATATTTTGTTATGATTTGTTTGGTTATTTTTGAACTTCCCCTAAACTCTGTATTTGTGACCTTATATTTTTGTTTTAGTGTTTGTATATGCAGTCTTTCTTCTGTTATATGTACCAGTTCTTGTTATTTTTGGGTATGTGCTATTTCAATTTCAAAATATTTATTTTTTGTTGATGACAAAGGGGAAGAGATTTGGGATAGGAAGAGCATACACGTACGGGGAGACTCATTTATATATAGTTGTTATCATCAAAAAGGGGAAGATTGTTAAATCTCAGTTCTAATGTTTTAATGATGACACCAATATCATCATATATTCTAGTATATAACTACATTGCAGGAGAAAGAGCCACAATGAAGACAATATGACTACCACCAAGAAGGATTGATTACGTCTAGGAAATTCAAAGATTTTCAAACTAGCGTATGTATATGGTCATAAAATTATATGTAAAATCTCCTTGGTATCTCTTATACACACATATACATGCATGCATGCATAACTGGTTACAAAGAGATTATTTATATCTATGTTGCAAAAAAAGCAAAAAATCGTAAGCTTTTCGAAGTTACCCAGTTCAGTCGACTGAGGTATTTTCTCAGTCGACTGGAGGCAGTCGACCGAGAAAACACCTCAGTGGACTGGACTTTATTATTTTACCGTACTTTGGAATATTTGAAATTTTAGAGTGAACTCCTTTGTTCTTATTCAGTAGACTGAATTTTATACTTGGCTGACTGAACGCTATATAACGACTATTTTCTAAAGAGTCACTTTGAAAAGTTGCAAGTAATAATCATATATAAATGATTGCAACCTTTTGGTATACCACTTTGATTTCTATAAATACACTATAAGATCATAATTCCAAATCTAACTTGCTTACTAGCTATTTCTATATTCTCTAATCTCTTTGTACTCATTGCAATTCAATTCTCAATATTCACACAAACTACTTCCATAATCACAAACTATACACTTTCACACTACAAATGAGATTTTAGGAAGAATTGTACCAATAGTCAATGTCTGTGTTATTTGGAACACAAAGTCTGTCAAAGAAACTCCTTTGTATTAGTCCATTCCTCTGCGCGAAGTGAAGGTTATTTGGTTAAAGGAAATACCGAAGGGGGACTTTAGGACTGGACATAGGACGGGAGGTCCGAAACGGTGTAAAATATCCAATATGCTCGCTTTTATTATTTATCTTCTTTATATTCAGTTATTGTTCTCTGCTTTGTGTAATAAGTAATATACATTCTCACACTTATATATAAGTTGCATTATATAAAGATCCTATAGATTTACACATACATTCGTTATAATACAAGTAAATTCAAATTAAATTTAAAATTCCATTTTAAATTTGAATAAAATAATATTTTATTTGAAATCTTTTAGATTGGATCCAAACTCCATTTATGCTTCATCAACTTAACAAAGATCCAAAATATGAATTTTTAAAAATCCACTTACTTCACCCACTTCCGACTGAGACGGCTCCTTCAGAATGTTTGTGTATTGAATTGTTATGCATGGATTGGCTAGTAATAGGATTATCGGATGTTTTTATTAAATGTGTACGATTCTACAGCACAAGTAAGTGAGTCCAGGTTGTGAACCTATAGCGCGTGAAATGTGGGTCCAGGGAATGATGAGATGGATGCAAGGCGACCTTTAACATAGATAGAAGGATCTAGATTGGGTTTACATATGTCTCAGAATCCTATAATGTAAGGTGGGGGTCCAGGAAATGTTTACATTGCTGGTAACATGATCTTGTTGCGTATGAAGTGAGTCTAGGATGTGTATACATATGTGTTGGACAATGATTATGTTATACCGGTATCTTTGTGGTATCTGTGGAGGAGAAATGTTTAACTCGCTCGGACTAATGTCTAACCCACTCATATTTACCATTCTATCTATATAATTATGTTGATGGAGCTCGGTGACGAAGGTTTTATTGTGTCTATTGTAAATATTTTAAATATACACTATGACTTATTTGTATAGTGTGGATTGGGATTGGTATTCGAATTTGTATAAACTTATGAAGTAATGTAATTAATATAGTGTGGTTTGAAATAAATAAACATTAAATGAATAGTATAGTTTTGTTCCTTCCGTTGTGTGTTCATGAAGCTATAGTTAGAAATATTATTTTCATCGTGTTATCATTTTCTAATGACATATCGTTTTTAGCTTTCAAGGTTTGAAAGGTCAGCTCAAACGTTAAACCAAAGGGTTGAAAAAGGCGGTTTGTTACATTAGTGTTGTGTATACGTATGTGTTAGTGTATACACAATGTTCGATAATTAAATATAGATCTAGTTTGTCTGGTTAGAGTAAATCAGAAGGATAAGACGTTAGTGAGTGAATCCATTGTCTCATGTGAATGGAGCGACCAACAGATCGTGTAATCCTGGAGCCAGGCACGGCCCCAGGGCAAGGCAGCCAAGGCGGCCGCCTGGGGCAACAGATCGGAGGAGGCAATAAACTTTTAAATTTCTTTTAAATGATTTGTTTAATTTATACAAAAGGGCAACTATTATTGAGAGATGCTTTAGTGCACTGGTGTGATTTTCCACTTTCTCATCAATGTGCAGAGTTCGAGTCTGCCTCAAGTGATTATTTTTTTCCATGCGTTCTCATTTTTCCTCATATTTGTCTTGGGCAAGCAAAGTTAATGGGCCGGGCCTACCTGGAGCATAGGCGGAGAGGTTGAGACATCTCTTTAGATTATGCCATATGTTGTCCAAAGCATAAATAGGTGTTGACGAGTCATACATGAGCTAATAGTGCATTCATGTGCTAACTCAGAATCAATGTAATGGGTTAACTCTAATGTATTCTCAGTAGGTAGCAAATGACCATTTGTCACATGGATATCGGTTTTAGATATCCAAATAGCGTTAAATTATGGTGTTACTCATATACGATTTATACGTGGAGTTGGTACGAGAGTCCTTGTATTTAACATTGTTATATCGTTGTGTTTATTTTACATTGTAGGTTGACCATGATTGAGAGACCTATAATACATTTGACCATAGAGTGCGGTATTACCTATGCACTAGTCTATTATGTTGTTAATATTCTATGCTAGTGCGAAACCACGACTAAAGTTTTTTGCAACTTTTAGTTAACTTTTATTTATTTTTCAAATTTTTGATTATCTATGTTATTTTATCGTTCAAAGGGTGTAAAACTACATGTTAACCCAAAAAGGTAATTATATTACTGAAACATTTATTATTGAAATTTCAAGATTCATGTTTTCATGAGCATTGAGCTTGTAGAATGTATGTCTGCATTAATACTCACTTATTAGCTGTCCAAATGACAACTATTATGTCTTCAACTAAACGGTGATTAGTAATAGTATATGAAAAAAATGAGTACGAAAAAGACCACAACCACCCAACCAACCAACACCAACCGCCCACCCCCCCTCCCCCTACCCCCGTCGGGGGCAAAAGCCACTTCTACGCTTCATTCCTAAAATAAACTGCGACTTCTACCCTACTCTACTCTATTCACATAAGCATAACGGAGTATAATCCAAACTAAAAAGCATGCTAAAATTTACATTTTTTTAGTTCAAAATACTGCTACACCGTCATTCAAGCTCATAAGTGCAAAACACAGCAGAACATCGAATTTTTATGTCTGGTATACTAATTGCATTAGTGGTCAATTATAAGCACCAAAAATCTAATTATACAATAATTTGTCTTTTTACATGACTCGGGAACATCAGGCAACGTAATTAGATCGAAAAAAGCGTTACCATTATAGTTCAATTGTAATACCCACATTTTCTGACTGTGTAACTTCATTACTACAGTATCTTTCCAAGCAAACAGAACTAACTCATACGTAAACAAAATGGTAGTAGTGCATACTTGATAGCTACAATAATTTATATTAGACCTTCAGATTGAGGAAACTTCACATTGAATTAGTTTATACACACTCTTATTACTACTTTTTATTCTTTGACAGTGAATATTGAATTAAAGCTCTAGTTGGTACAACCAAAGAATCCAACTAAAGTGGTTAGTACAAATAAATAATTGCAAGACCGAGTAATTAAGTTTTCAAAACATTACCATGGATCAATAAGAAACTAGTTGTTTCAGAGATATATAAACCAATCTTCTAATACATTGCTACAGTTTTTCTACCAAAAACCACTCCTCAGGTCGTTGGAGTGATCACTAAATGAAACAAATAAATTAAGCAACAATAACAAGAAGAAGCAGCTCAGAATTCTCGATGGCTAGCGTGAGAAGAAGCCGTAGGAAATATATAAAACAATATGCTTGAAGGGACATAAAAGTGCATGATTTTATATAGGTCTATTTTGTAATCTTCTAAGGTATATAAATACATCAATCCACTATAAAAATGGATAACATTTCGTAGATTACTCTTTTAAACACCTCAAGTATATAAATATGCTCTAAGCGCATAATATTTCCTTTGCACGTGGACCTTATTACTAGGCAACTTGAACAAATATTGATAATACAGAATTTGTTGGAAGTTTTTTTCAATAGCAAATAGATTTGATTTTAAAAAAAGATAGCTAAGAGGTTGGAGAAGGAAAAAAATGTTTTTTTTCTTTTCATACAAGGAGAAAAACTTTATTACAAAAGTTCATTTTTTTTTTCTTACTACATTTCTTTTTTCTTACTTTTTTCTTACTTTCTTACATCCTAAATAAGTGAATTAACCTCTATTTACAGGAGTTCACATCTCAAATAAACGATTTAGATCACTTAATTTAATGGTTCTCCATACATATCTCCAAAATATTCTCTCATACAATTCAAACATATTTGTTCATAAATATCTCCTAAATATTCTCTCATACAATTTTAAATATATTCCATAGATATCTAGTTATATTCTAGATATTTCCTATATGAAAAAAAATCTAGATTAACAAAATCAAATTTATTTCCAACACCCCATGTAAACTTGATTTTTCAGTACTAAGTAATGCTTGAAATCTTTGTATTTCATGTGCTTCGGTAGGAATGGAGATATTATCCAAACTTTCTTCATTGCATTAATCTTCTTACGAAACGTCGACATCTTCAATGCAAATTCATGGATTCTTATCTTACTCCTTTCATTTCGTCCTCCATCGTTACTATAGAATTTTCCATAAAGTAAGTGTTCTGACATCCGTCTTGTTTCAGTACCATAAATTTTGAACGAGTCATATATTTTAACTGTACATTTTTTTCTTAACTTCGCTTTTGCAGTTTTTGACCAATCCAATTTCTTTATATGTTTTTCAAATTTCACTTCTGCATCTCATGTCAGAAAATATTACTTGAAAATTAGGTTGTTCAAAATTATATAAGCTTTGTTCATCTCTTTGTATTCATGATCATGAAAATCGTCGCTTGCTACTTTGGATTCCTCTTTGACCATTTCTATTTCTATTTCTTTTGCATTCTTCATTTCCATTTCTTCAGATTTTTTTCTCATACATCAAATTTCCCCTAAGCTCCTGAATTTCACTTCCTTGATTAGTGTCTTCTTCATTGTCGTCTCCTTTACTTTTGTACTTTTCATTATCGACGTCATCTTCACTTACTTTATTTTCTTTATCTTCTTCTTTATCATCATCTACGTGTAAGGAAATTTGATCGTTTTGTAAGGAAATTTATGTGGTACATTAATGGACCGTTTCCTTCCTCATTATGTGGTACATTAATGGACCGTTTCTTTTCTCAAACGTTTCCTTCCTCATTATGTGGTCAATAGAATCTAACAGGTTTTTCCTATTAATATGCTAAATAGATAAAACGGTTACAATCTAGAGCGTTAATTTCTCTTATCTTGATCTTGATGGACGATCAAGATTAAGTCTACAAATCTGGAAATTTGATCCTCTCTCTACCTATAAATATTAACCTTTGCCCATCACAAAGGATATACAGAAAACACATAAAGAAACATATAGGAAAAGAGAGAGAAACCATTTTCTTTCTCAATTGAAACAGCGTTCGACAACATCCATTGCTGATTCGTATACAATATGTCTGGAGGTATGTTTTATTAATTCTTTTACATATGTGATAATCATGTAATTCTAGATCTTAGTGTTTATGTTATTCGCAAGATATAGATTACATGTGGTATCAGAGCATGGTTTTAGAATTCATGATTATCCATCAATGTATAAAACGAAACTACCATAGATCTTTGATATGATGTTTATAATTTTACTATGATAATGATAATGATTATTACTGTTAATATGATTCAAGTTTAATATTCGTATTATTTAAGTTGCTACAGTAATCATGGTTATCAATATTGTTCTATTTATTGTATTCTTAAATCTGGATCTGGAAAGTTTATATTTCCGCAAAAGTTGATTTTTTCTACTTTAATATTTGACCTACTGTATAATATGGAACAACTTATTGTATGCGAATACTTTTCAGAAAGTATACATATTGAAAACAATTGTTTTCTAGTTTGACATTAAATTCATGACTTGGAACTTGCAAGATAATTGTCTATATATGATTTGCAAAATAATTATTTATATGTTAAATTCATGTATGGAATTTACTTGGAGTTACTAGACATTAATTATCCTTGTTGTGGATTACTTGAAAGAATGACAAATGTTTATGCAAAAAAAAAAAAACATTAATGTTTATCTCTTGTTTTATTTTACGCTTCCGTGCTTAAATTCCTTGTTTCCTCTGGTCTGCTGCATGCAGTCCCGTCCACAGACGGCTGCTGCTTGCACAATAACGCATGAAACATTAATGTTTATCATTCTTTCAATAGCATGGTTCTACTGTCTACCCACAGGAGGCGCTAAACCTAACCTCTTATTATGACATGTGTTTTATTCTAATAAAGAAGCCTACATTTCTTTTATACCTGCAGTTGCAATGCCCTCAAACCTTAATTCGTACGCTATGTCTATCGTCAAACTCAATGGAACCAACTACTCAGAATGGAAAGAGCAAGTTGAGTTTTCTTTACGCGTACTTGAACTGGACATGGCTCTCCTTAAGGAAAAGCCAGCCCCACTTACTGACACAAGTACGCCTGAGGAAAACAAACTCCATAATGATTGGGAAACTTATGGCAGATCTTGTAACCATAAAGTTTGATGGTTCTCGCTCAATGAGCGCTCATGTCATTGAAATGATTAACCTTGCTGCCAAACTTAAGAACTTTGGATTGGTTATGGACGATGCTTTTCTCGTCCAATTCATTCTCACTGGCTTACCTCCTCAGTATGAACCATTCAAAATTCATTACAACACTATTACGGAAAAGTGAAGTCTGAATGAATTGACTAACAAACTGGTTAAAGAGGAGTCTAGGCAAGGCTCGCAAGGCATTAAAGTTGCTTATTTCACTCAAGGGGTTGGGAAACAAGCTGACAAAAGGAACAAATCACAGCATAAAAGAGCACCACCCAAATCTGATGACGCCACTCAACCATCCGAGAAGAAAAAGAAGGATGATATCTGCAAATTCTGCAAGAAACCTGGACACTTCCAGGCAGATTGCATTAAGCGCAAAGCATGGTTCGAAAAGAAAGGTAACCCAATGGGATTCATAAGTCAATTCGAATCAAATCTTACTAATGTACCTTCTTCTACTTGGTGGATTGATACTGCTGCTAACGTTCATGTTTCGAATTCTATGCAGGGATTCATTACGATCCAAACCACAAACCCAAGTGAGAATTTCATTTTTATGGAGAATAAAGATAAAGCTCCAGTTGAAGCTATTGGAACTTTTCGTCTTATTTTAGATAGCGGTTATCAGTTAGATTTATGTCAAACTCTTTATGTTCCGTCTATTTCCCGTAATTTGATTTCTGTAAGTGTACTTGATAAATTTGGATATTTTTTTGAAGTTGAAAATGGAAATTTTAGTTTATTTAAAAATTCTAGTCTTATTGGTTCTGGAATATTAATTGATGGACTTTATAAACTTCATCTTAAACAAAATGCTGAAATCCAACTCACCCTGCATGGAAAAGAAAATAAAAGAAAGTCATCCAATAATGATTCTTACTTCTTGTGGCATAAAAAACTGGGTCATATATCCAGTGAAAGAATCAAAAGGTTAGTGAAAGATGGTGTCCTACCGGATCTAGACTTCGCTAACATTACAGCATGTGTTGATTGTATTAAAGGAAAAACAACAAAAAAACACAAAGAAAGGAGCCACAAGAAGTACACAACTTCTTGAAATAATACATACAGATATTTGTGGACCTTTTGATGTTCCAACTTTTGGTGGAGAGAAATATTTCATCACTTTTATCGATGATTTTTCACGTTATTGTTTTCTTTATCTGTTGCATGAAAAATCTCAGTCAGTGGACGTTGTACAAGTGTTCATTACTGAAGTCGAAAGGCAATTAGAAAGAAAAGCGAAAATCATTAGGTCAGATAGGGGTGGTGAATTCTATGAAAGGTATGATGAAACGGGACAACATCCTGGACCTTTTGCAAGACTTCTTCAAAAACTTGGAATTGTTGCACAATACACAACGCCTGGATCTCCATGGCAGAATGGTGTAGCTGAAAGGCGAAATCGTACATACATGGAAATGGTTAGATCCATGATGAGTCATCCTAATTTACCTATATCACTATGGATGGATGCATTATGAACAGCTGTCTACATCTTAAATAGAGTTCCAAGTAAGGCCGTTCCAAAGACTCCTTTTGAACTTTGGAAAGGATGGAAACCTAGTTTAAGACATCTCCAAATTTGGAGTTGCCCAGCTGAAGCTAGACTGTACAATCCAAATGAAAAGAAATTGGATTTTAAGACAGTCAGTGGTTACTTTATAGGTTGCCCAGAAAAATCTAAAGGATATAGATTTTATTGTCCTAACCATAGTACAAGAATTGTTGAAACCGGAAATGCCAAATTCTATGAGAATGGTGAAATCAGTGGGAGTACAAAACAACAAGAAGTGGTCATTAATGAAATAAGGGTACCCATTATCTTACCCTCTATTTCGAAAGATATTGGGAATCATCCCATTGTTGAACATGTTCACAATGAGGAAAACCCAATAAATGATCAACAACTCCATAATGAAATTATCACCAATCATAATGTTGATGAAGTACCACATGAACTAACATTAAGAAGATCTCAAAGGCAAAAAAAGATCAGCTATTCTTGATGATTACATGCTTTATCTAATAGAATCTGAAGGAACTACGGACCCAATTTCTTATTCACAAGCCATTAAGGATGTTAATTCTATTAAATGGATTGATGCCATGAAAGATGAACTGAAATCTATGGATAATAATCAAGTTTGGGAAATCGTTCAATTACCGCAAGGACATAAAGCAGTCGGTCGTAAGTGGGTTTTCAAGACCAAACGTGACTGCAATGGTAAAATTGAACGATATAAAGCTAGACTTGTTTTCAAAGGTTTTAATCAGAAAGAAGGCATTGACTATAATGAAACTTTTGCTCCTGTTTCCAGGAAAGATTCTCTTAGAATTATCATGGCATTAGTAGCTCATTACGATCTCGAGTTACATCAAATGGATGTGAAAACAGCCTTTCTAAATGGAGACTTGGAAGAAGAAGTCTACATGCGTCAACCTGAAGGCTTCATAATTGAAGGACAAGAAGACATGGTCTGCAAACTTAAGAAATCAATATATGGACTGAAACAAGCTTCTAGACAATGGTATCTAAAGTTTCATGAAATCATTACCGCTTTCGATTTCACAGAAAACATAGTTGACCCTTGTATATACCTCAAGTTCAGTGGGAGCAAGTTCATATTTCTGATTCTGTATGTTGATGACATATTATTAGCTAGCAGCGACCTTGGTTTATTACGTGAAACTAAGGATTATCTCTCAACGAACTTTGAAATGAAAGATATGGGTGAGGCATCCTATGTGATAGGAATAGAAATATTCTGTGATAGATCACAAGGAATTCTGGGATTGTCTCAAAAAGCATATATTGACAAAATTCTTGAGAGATTTGGCATGACGAATTGTTCCTCTAGTCCTGTCCCACTGCAGAAAGGAGACAAACTTGTTCTTGAGCAGTGCCCAAAAACTCCTATGGAACGAGAAGAAATGACCAAATATCTTTATGCATCTCTTGTAGGGAGTTTGATGTATTCACAGGTCTGTACAAGACCTGATATCAGTCATGCAGTTGGTATGCTGGGTAGATTTCAAAGTAACCCAGGAATCACTCATTGGAAAGCTGCAAAGAAGGTACTAAGATACCTAAAGGGAACAAAGAATTACATGCTGACCTATAGAAAATCAAGTTACCTACAGGTAACTGGTTATTCTGATTCAGACCTTGCTGGATGTCCTGACACTAGGATCTGCACTCTTGGCTATGTGTACCTCTTATGTGGAGGTGCAATATCATGGAGAAGCCAGAAATCTGAGATGCTTTTCGGATCCACCATGATGGCTGAATACGTAGCATGTTATGAGGCTTCAATTTAGGGAACATGGCTGCGTAATTTTGTCTCACAATTTGGCACTTTAAGTTTTATCTCTAAGCCACTAACTGTTTACTGCGACAATGAAGCTGCAACCTTTTTCTCCAAGCATGATAGGATAACCAAAGGTTCCAAACACATGGACCTTAAATACCTACTACTGAAGCAAGATGTTAAACTAAAGAAAATTATTGTTGAATCAATAAGTACAGACTTACAAGTGGCAGACATATTCACGAAAGGACTACCTCCAAAGACCTTTCAGAGACATACTGATAGCATGGGTCTTGCAGATAGTTCCTAATTATCTTCTTATTATGCCATTTATTTTGTACTTATCTAGACATAAAAATTATTGAGCTCTTAATAATTTGGACATCTTTTATTTCTGTTTTATAATGTGTACACATTTATATTTAGATAAATGATAACAGAAATAGTCTTTTGCTTCAAGACATTATGTGACCATTAAGTTATGCTCATCTACGGTCTAGCTATGAAAGTTGTCAATGTCATAGTACATGGGAGTAAGCATGTTGCAAAATGACGTGTACACGTCATGACTTCCATTGACCACTAGATTAGCCAAGACACTTATGATAACCGACTAAAGAAAAATTTAGCATATCATGCGCGCCTTATGACCTTAATACGAAAACATTAATAGATTTTACTATTGACCAAGTGGGAGACTGTAAGTAAATTTGATCGTTTTGTAAGGAAATTTATGTGGTACATTAATGGACCGTTTCCTTCCTCATTATGTGGTACATTAATGGACCGTTTCTTTTCTCAAACGTTTCCTTCCTCATTATGTGGTCAATAGAATCTAAAAGGTTTTTCCTATTAATATGCTAAATAAATAAAACGGTTACAATCTAGAGCGTTAATTTCTCTTATCTTGATCTTGATGAACGATCAAGATTAAGTCTACAAATCTGGAAATTTGGTCCTCTCTCTACCTATAAATATTAACCTTTGCCCATCACAAAGGATATACAGAAAACACATAAAGAAATATATAGGAAAAGAAAGAGAAACCATTTTCTTTCTCAATTGAAACAGCATTCGACAACATCCATTACTGATTCGTATACAATATGTCTGGAGGTATGTTTTATCAATTCTTTTACATATGTGATAATCATGTAATTCTAGATCTTAGGGTTTATGTTATTCGCAAGATATAGATTACACTACGCATTTTCCTTCTTTCAATTTTCTCTCCTCGAATTTCAGCGTTTTTTTGCATTTTTCTCCTTTTCTCTATTTGTGACGACCCGAACTCGATGTCCGACAACAACATCAAATTCGTATCGCCGGAGCTTGCAACAACATTAGATGATAAATAACACAGCGGAAAAATAAAAGATGATATCACTGATACAACATGAATACAATATCCGATACATCAATTTGATACAATGATAATCATCAACATCAGAGAATACAATACAAAATACAGCGGAACACGATACAAAATGATAAGTCTTCACAGAATCCAATACTGCAACTCTGATCCAAAAGCTCCAAAGACAAGGCTCCCAAAACTCCAAGCTCAATCCACCATAAAGGTTGCACCCAGATAAGCAAGTCCGTCCGTGGACTCAAAAGACTCCAAAATGATCAAATAGAAAGCTGAAGGCTACCAAAACGATATCTACTACCTGACTCTCTGGAAAACCAAACTCTAGGCTGCCCGTGTGGAAAATGGTGGGCACCCAGAGTTTAGAAACGGAACAATAAACTCCAGGTCAGTCATGGGACTGGTATGAGCAAACAAAAACATTTGTTCTTTAAAACAAATAAAAGATTTTAAGTTTTTTTTGTTGAAATCCGCAATGCTTTTTGGAAAATGAAACTACCATAAGGCCTCCCGGCACACACACAATGCAAACGCACACATGGGGGAGATTTCTCCTTATGATAGTCAAACATGCTTACTACGAGGAAAATTCTTTGATATTATTACTAGTGCATAGTGGAAAATCTTTCGAAAATATAATACAAATCCTAGCCAGCATAGGTACCATGATGCTATGCCTACTATAGCTGCCATGTTAAATGGCAGGTTCTACAACTAAAATCGTACAAGGCACGTATTGGATGAATGGGTTTCCAACAAATGGTCAGGCTAAGGAACTTCCTATTGCCACATGGGAACGCCTCTGGCGGGACGCCCCGAGAACCACCCTGGCTCTCTGCTAAACAAGGCCGGCTACCCCCTTCCCGGGGAATAAAACCTGAGATATACCACCCCCGGTCCTTTGGGACCTTTAACCGAGGATCCTCTACACCAACAACATCACACAGTAATAATATAGTGTGTCCACATGAGTAAGTATCTGGGCTCCATACCATGATACTACCCTTTTCCAGAAGGAATGGTCATACCCTAGGGGAGCTACCCCTGAAACCTTGCCGCATCTTTCCTGTTTCGACCATTACCGGTTTGTGAGGCTCGATGAGGTTTCGTCCACAAAGCTACGCTTTTGCACAAAGCCATGCTTTGATCACAAATGATCAACAAATGATCGTCAATCACACAGCAGCACTTAGCATGCCACACTACCAAATTGGGAGTATATCGCTGATAACTTCAACTACATAACCTCTGAGCTCGTACGTCTCGGAGAAGGGTGTTAAGCTAAGAGAATAAATTCTCCGCCACCAACAGATATGTATTTGAAAGGAATCGGCTTTAAATCTCAAAGTGTAGTGTCGGACACACGACCATACAAGTCTGTTCCGGGCTCGAACAGAACCGAAGGCACTTCCGAAGAAGCCCTTGCAAATCCGGGTATCCACAATCCCGATCGGACTTTCCATCACTTAAGGAATCTCTATACCGTAGCTACTCAGTGCAGAGACAATCGATAGGTCATCCTATCGTTCTCGCAAATACCCGGTCTTCACCACCGGTCTTCAATTACTATCCACAACGACGTATCATTATTCGGAATGGGTTATATGACACAAGGTCCTCTCCCGGCTAAACCGAATAACGAGCGCAATATTTTAAAAACATATGGATATGGATTTCAGTTAAGTCACAACTTAAATTCAAAACTATTTCAAATGGTTTACACAAATTACCATTTCAAATCTTTGAACAAAAAGATTTATTTCACAAAGTTTCACAAAGTTCCATTTACGGATTTCAAAACAATTTCCATTTCTAGTGGATTAATCCATTTAATCTTTAAATCAAAGATTTAACTTATGGCTTTCAAAAACCATTTCCAAAAGTTCATTAATAACTTGGAAAACTGTTTTTCAATTCAAATTTGAAATTCCTATACCAATTTGGAAATTCATTTCTTATATGAAAGCTTTAATCATTTGAAAACAAACAGTTTTCACTTTGGAAAAATTCGATTTCAATTATACAAGTTAAAGTTTCTCAAACTTGGGTTAAATTTAATTCTCAAAACAACACTTCCGAAATTGGTTTAAAAACCCATATAAACTTGTATGACCTTTTACTTCATAAATTCTCAAAATAGAATTTAATTTCAGATTTGAATTCAATTTTAAATTGAATTATTAAGTTTCAAAACTTTATTAAGTTATTCAAAATAACCTTTATTTTAGGAATTCTTTTCCAAAAGCTTTTCATTTTAAAACCCGACCCATTTTCAAAATCATTTAGATTTTAAAAATTCAATTTTACAAACTATTTCAAAAATCTGTGACTTAACCAATTTCCACGTGCAATCCATATTTGTGTGTGTATAGTGTAGTCCAAGGGGTTTTACACAATAGTGCACACATCTATCATCATAGATATATCGATAAGCGGTATAACCCATAACGCTTATCTTCATTCACCGATTCATAGATAAAGTAAATTAATCAATCACAAAGATTCACTATTACAATTTGATGTGGGTTTCGGATAACCAATTGGTATCCGACTCCCTGTCGCATCGAAATTCAAATGTCGTTTATGGGTCAAAGGATTTGCATATTCATATAACAATATATTCATCACAAATAAAACATCTCATCACAAAGCATCACATAGCATCACAATCACATATCAAATATGTCAATCCACCATATAACATTCAATAACAATCAAACATCTACGATTAAGATGAACAATTGAGGTGGTTTTTAAATTTATCAACCACATAATTGCTTTCATTAGTAATCTTTAATCAATGATAAATTATCATTAACTACAATTGATTAAGTTTTTAATCACCTTTATTAATTAAATCATCTCTAAATTAATTATCTAAATTAATTGACCCTTAACTAATTAAATATAAATTTCTTATTCCTTAATTAACTACTTTAATTAATATACCTTTAATTATTGATTAATTAATCATTAATCTTTAATTATCTTCCCTTAACTACTTTCACTAAGTAATCACTATTTAAATTTGATCATTCATTAATTACTTAATTGATTAACTTAAATTACAAATTGATGTACTTTAATTAATAAATCCCCAATTATTAATTAATTTAATTATAACTAATTTCCTTTACTTGATTTTCTTAAGTATAAATGAATTAATCTTAATTACTAATCATTATTTACTTGATTATCATTAACGATATTAATCAACTTATTTTCGATTTAAAGATTTAAAACGTATGACCTTTATTTCTAAATCATGTTTTCTTAAAACATTTTGATTTGAGAATTTTTGAAGTTGATAACTTTAACTTTGTTAAGAAACTTTAAAGTGATTTTATATAAAGACTTTAAACCAATTTAATTTACAAGTTTTTTTTATAACTTAAATCACTGTTCTCGTATGCTGCTTCGGGTCAAACCCATAGCTTACCCGAGCCATTCTTCGAGTCCCCTCTCTCTCTCTCCTGCTTCGAGTCACCCCGTGCTTGCCTTCGAGTTTCCCCAAAGTTTGACCCGAGCCCACTTCAAATCGCGTTCTTCTTCCCCCAAACACGAACCCACTGTCACGCTTTGCACGTACACGTGCACAAGCACGATTGCCATCGTGGATCGCCAAAGAACTCACCGGCACGTCACTGATGATCACGAGAATCGATTCGAACACCTAAATTCATGAAATCGTCATTGAATCAAAATTTAACAAATTCAAGGCCAATTGCTCATTCCTGTACCCATGCGACCACCAGAATTTGGTTCGCCCCGCCACGACAGGCCATCGAAAACTTCGTAATCCTCGCCGAAGCTGCTCCGTTCATCAGTGAACGTATCCCCCCAGGTCCGATCACTTAGATTGCCGTGACGATGCCAAAAGCTACTCGCGAATCAACAGCAAACCCAACGTGCCCAAAACCCTAAATTGACTTCGTCCCCAAAATTCACGCAATATAAATTTTTTCTAACATTTTTCCCTACTTCGCAAACCATTAAGCTATCTTCGAAACCAATTTTAACATCCAAGAATTGTTAAATCATCTGGAATTGACAAAAGAGCATTTTGTGTTCATCTCGAATTTGCACCTTAAACACGTGACTAAAAATCATCATACTTATTTTAAAAATCTTGTTTTTGTATGATTATTTAAGATATAAAGTTAAATCAACAAATTAAAATATTTGAATTTAACATAAAATTTTCATTTCACTGCGAAACTGATATGCAAAGTCCTTGCTACACTGTCCAGCTTCAACAGATACCAAGCTTATGATTTTAAGCTTAAACAACACCATTTGTTTCAAATCCTAAGTTTAAAATGGTTTGTATGAAAGAAGTGTTAAATTTTCCATCCTTTTTCTTTGCTCTGTAACCAAAATACAGAGGGACAAGCCCCATAAAAATTCCCAGTGCAGAGAAGTTTTACAGAACTACATGTTTTAGATTTAGACAGCAAAGCACAGATTTTATTGAATCAAATAACAGTAATTATATTTTTTTTCCCACATGATATTCATAAAATTTTTCTTTACCTTTAAAAATCAGTATTACATCATCATTATACATTTTCCTTTAAATATCATACTTAATAAAGGTTTAGAGAGGAAGATAAGAATCCATGTGTATATGTACATGTAAGCATAACTTGGCAACCACATAAACAGTTATCATAAAAAAACATCAAGCATCAAGCACAGAAAAACAGGATATCCAAGTTTGGAATCAAAAAGAAAGGTTTGCTCACCTGACTTGGATGAAGAACAGAGAACAAAAATTGAAGAGCAGAGGATAAATTTGAGATTCTGAAAGCTTTTTTTCTTTGAAACTGCAAGTGTTCCAGGTTTTACTTGATTCTTTTGAATAGTTTTTTTGTTTTAGATGAGACAGGGAAAACTTTGGGTCTGCTACTTGAAATTTTCTTTTCTTTTCTTTTTTTTTTTTTTTTTTTTTTAAATCTGGCTCTTGAACTCCTGCTTTACTTCTTTGATCTGTAGCTTGCTTCCAGTGTTAACCACTTGATACATTGCCCTGCTACTTCCAGGTTTTAAATTGTTTCAGATGTAACTGAAGTATGCTTTGATTTGTTTTCAAATTTTCAGAGAGAATGGGTTTGAGTTTGAGGATGGTTTCTTTGAAGAGGAGAGATTTTCGAATTTAGTTTTAAGATGATTTCAGATTTTGGGAAACTTAATGGCCTGGCTATCATTATTTGCAAGTTCCCCAAAAATTTGATTTGAAGGAAACCAGATTCTTTTTGCCACTTGTACAAAATTTCCTTTGTATGCTTTTAGGCTTTAAAATTCGAAACTGAGCTTGGCTTATTACTGCAATTCATGTAAGATATCTATTTCACAATATGATATTCTTAGTTTATTTTTAAACTCCTTTGATTGAAATAATTGATATTAGTGAAGTTCAATTGCTTTTAGTTCAAAGTTGCAACTCACACTATTTGCAACAGAAAATAGCAGGAGTATTGACATGAAATAGTAAGAGCATTAGCCTCAAACTCTCTGCCTATACAAAAAAAAATGTATGTTGCTGTCGTGAAAAAAATTAGCTTTGAGGTTCAGTTCCAGGTTAGCAGCATGAGACTGATATTATTCTTTGATGTGCAGGCTTGTGAAGTTGTGGATTCAAGCCTGGTTATTTTTTTCTAATTTACAATGTTTTCTATGTGCTCAATTTTCACAGGAAAAGTGATTTTGTCACTTGTAAATATAATTCAACATTGCTTACACTCATATATACTTGCATATGTATATATATGTATATATACAAATTTAGTTCAACAAATTCTAAAGAAGGTATATAAACTCCAAATTCAACTATGCCTATTTATATACTCATATATTTAAGTACAATTTTTTTAAAGAAGAAAAGAATGATTTAAAAATTTTGATTTCACATTAACAAGTAATTACTGTTATTTATATGGGTGAATTTTACTTAAAAATAATATTTTGAAAATGAGTGCATTTATTTATTTTATCTTTTTATTACAACTTCCAAATCTATTCAATATTCTAGAAACAACCATTTTACTAATTTAAAGCTTTTAATTCTATTTTATTTTTTTATACATTTTATTTTGAAAACCAATATTTGTCGATAAATTACTTATTCTTATATTGCAAATAAATTTGCTATTTATCTTTAAATCCATATTTATTTTTAAATCAAATTTTTTTTTATTTATAAAATTACTTATTCCTAAATTTAAACCAAACTCTACTTAAAATCTAAAATTTTAAATTCATTCAAGAAATTTCCTAATTAATACATGAATAAATTCACAATCTATTTTCAAAATTAAATTAATTGCCATATTAATCGTAGTTAATTTTCAGGAATGTTACAGATTCCCCCCCTTAAAGAAATTTCGTCCCCGAAATTTGCTAGGGAGACGAGAAAGAATAGACGATAGATAAAGAACGATTGATCAAATCGGATCGAAATATTTATTCTGCGTTTGGCTTACCAAAGCAGAATATCAACAAACATGAGAATCAACTCATTCAATTATGAAATAATTGGGTGATTTAATCTACGGAGTATACATGGGTATTGGTTAGTTCGAAGGAATAACTAACCGTTCATAGAATATATCGAAACCCAATGAACAGACATAAATAGATTCTACTATGATTCAGATTCAAAATTTAACTTATTTATGATTTGCTAAGAAATAAAACTAGGTGTATCTCCTATAACGAACAAACTTGAAAATTTAATTGTAAACAAGAAGGTTACCTTATAAAATTTCCTTTTCTTTATCAGCCCTTGAGGTTGAAGAATCGCCCCTGACTGCATACCTCTTTGCTACTAGAGCTTTCTTCCTTACCGGACAGTCATTGATCCTATGTCCTGGCTTGCGGCAATGATAGCATCCCGTAGATTCCTGATCTGGCCTCATAAATGGCTCTCTCAATCCTGGCTTCCAAGGATTCTTGCATTTATCCGAGTAGTGACCTCTTTCCAAGCAGTTGAGACAAGTGACTTCTTTCAGCCTTTTCTTTCGAGAATTCTTCTTTTCTTTATCTTTCCTTGATTTCTTTCCACCAAACTTCTTTTTCCTCCAATTCAGATTGCTTGTATCTCCATCCTCCTCTGGAACTTCCTGTTTATCCAGAGTATCATATCTATAACCCATATCAATTAATTCAGAAAAGGATTCCTTAACATGAATAGTCATTCTCTCCTGATATTTCTCGCTCATTCCTCGAATAAACTTTTCATTCTTCTTTAATGCTGTATTCACCAATTCTGGACCAAATCGAGATAATTCATTGAATTTGTTCAAGTATTCCTCAAATGATAAGCTTCCTTGCTTCAAATCTATAAACTCCTGGTACATTCTAGAGATACCACCAGACGGCATATATCGTTGCTCGAACACTTCCTTGAAACGACTCCAAGTGAACTCACCCACCGACTCATCTAATGTAATAGTTTCCCACCAAGCTAAAGCCTCTTCCTGGAGTTGCCAAGAAGCTATCAATCGCATCTGATCATCTTCCAATTTTAGTCCTTTGAAAATCCTTTCACACGATCGAATCCAGGCTTGTGCTTCGATAACGGTTTCTTTGCCAGTGAATGGCTTTCCACCAAGTCTAGAAAAACTTCGATATAAATCAGCTAGATTTGATTGAGATTGAATGGGAATATCTGTCGTTGGAGGGCCTTGACCAGTTGAAGTGGTACTTGCCTGTCCCCAATCTCGTCCTCTTCTTCCATTCATTCTCACTATCTGTAATAGTAAGAAACCCGATTTAGGCATTCGGACGAAATATCTTAGAGAATAACAACAGATAAAGAGAATAGATTGAGAAATTTGGATTTTGGTTTCACTGGTTATACTCATTCTAGGGTATACTTCACCCTATCTCTAATGAGCCATCTAATGTGTTACACTCCGTAGCTAAAGTTCTTACTCAACCTTTAGCTCTGATACCAAACTGTGACGACCCGAACTCGATGTCCGACAACAACATCAAATTCGTATCGCCGGAGCTTGCAACAACATTAGATGATAAATAACACAGCGGAAAAATAAAAGATGATATCACTGATACAACATGAATACAATATCCGATACATCAATTTGATACAATGATAATCATCAACATCAGAGAATACAATACAAAATACAGCGGAACACGATACAAAATGATAAGTCTTCACAGAATCCAATACTGCAACTCTGATCCAAAAGCTCCAAAGACAAGGCTCCCAAAACTCCAAGCTCAATCCACCATAAAGGTTGCACCCAGATAAGCAAGTCCGTCCGTGGACTCAAAAGACTCCAAAATGATCAAATAGAAAGCTGAAGGCTACCAAAACGATATCTACTACCTGACTCTCTGGAAAACCAAACTCTAGGCTGCCCGTGTGGAAAATGGTGGGCACCCAGAGTTTAGAAACGGAACAATAAACTCCAGGTCAGTCATGGGACTGGTATGAGCAAACAAAAACATTTGTTCTTTAAAACAAATAAAAGATTTTAAGTTTTTTTTGTTGAAATCCGCAATGCTTTTTGGAAAATGAAACTACCATAAGGCCTCCCGGCACACACACAATGCAAACGCACACATGGGGGAGATTTCTCCTTATGATAGTCAAACATGCTTACTACGAGGAAAATTCTTTGATATTATTACTAGTGCATAGTGGAAAATCTTTCGAAAATATAATACAAATCCTAGCCAGCATAGGTACCATGATGCTATGCCTACTATAGCTGCCATGTTAAATGGCAGGTTCTACAACTAAAATCGTACAAGGCACGTATTGGATGAATGGGTTTCCAACAAATGGTCAGGCTAAGGAACTTCCTATTGCCACATGGGAACGCCTCTGGCGGGACGCCCCGAGAACCACCCTGGCTCTCTGCTAAACAAGGCCGGCTACCCCCTTCCCGGGGAATAAAACCTGAGATATACCACCCCCGGTCCTTTGGGACCTTTAACCGAGGATCCTCTACACCAACAACATCACACAGTAATAATATAGTGTGTCCACATGAGTAAGTATCTGGGCTCCATACCATGATACTACCCTTTTCCAGAAGGAATGGTCATACCCTAGGGGAGCTACCCCTGAAACCTTGCCGCATCTTTCCTGTTTCGACCATTACCGGTTTGTGAGGCTCGATGAGGTTTCGTCCACAAAGCTACGCTTTTGCACAAAGCCATGCTTTGATCACAAATGATCAACAAATGATCGTCAATCACACAGCAGCACTTAGCATGCCACACTACCAAATTGGGAGTATATCGCTGATAACTTCAACTACATAACCTCTGAGCTCGTACGTCTCGAAGAAGGGTGTTAAGCTAAGAGAATAAATTCTCCGCCACCAACAGATATGTATTTGAAAGGAATCGGCTTTAAATCTCAAAGTGTAGTGTCGGACACACGACCATACAAGTCTGTTCCGGGCTCGAACAGAACCGAAGGCACTTCCGAAGAAGCCCTTGCAAATCCGGGTATCCACAATCCCGATCGGACTTTCCATCACTTAAGGAATCTCTATACCGTAGCTACTCAGTGCAGAGACAATCGATAGGTCATCCTATCGTTCTCGCAAATACCCGGTCTTCACCACCGGTCTTCAATTACTATCCACAACGACGTATCATTATTCGGAATGGGTTATATGACACAAGGTCCTCTCCCGGCTAAACCGAATAACGAGCGCAATATTTTAAAAACATATGGATATGGATTTCAGTTAAGTCACAACTTAAATTCAAAACTATTTCAAATGGTTTACACAAATTACCATTTCAAATCTTTGAACAAAAAGATTTATTTCACAAAGTTTCACAAAGTTCCATTTACGGATTTCAAAACAATTTCCATTTCTAGTGGATTAATCCATTTAATCTTTAAATCAAAGATTTAACTTATGGCTTTCAAAAACCATTTCCAAAAGTTCATTAATAACTTGGAAAACTGTTTTTCAATTCAAATTTGAAATTCCTATACCAATTTGGAAATTCATTTCTTATATGAAAGCTTTAATCATTTGAAAACAAACAGTTTTCACTTTGGAAAAATTCGATTTCAATTATACAAGTTAAAGTTTCTCAAACTTGGGTTAAATTTAATTCTCAAAACAACACTTCCGAAATTGGTTTAAAAACCCATATAAACTTGTATGACCTTTTACTTCATAAATTCTCAAAATAGAATTTAATTTCAGATTTGAATTCAATTTTAAATTGAATTATTAAGTTTCAAAACTTTATTAAGTTATTCAAAATAACCTTTATTTTAGGAATTCTTTTCCAAAAGCTTTTCATTTTAAAACCCGATCCATTTTCAAAATCATTTAGATTTTAAAAATTCAATTTTACAAACTATTTCAAAAATCTGTGACTTAACCAATTTCCACGTGCAATCCATATTTGTGTGTGTATAGTGTAGTCCAAGGGGTTTTACACAATAGTGCACACATCTATCATCATAGATATATCGATAAGCGGTATAACCCATAACGCTTATCTTCATTCACCGATTCATAGATAAAGTAAATTAATCAATCACAAAGATTCACTATTACAATTTGATGTGGGTTTCGGATAACCAATTGGTATCCGACTCCCTGTCGCATCGAAATTCAAATGTCGTTTATGGGTCAAAGGATTTGCATATTCATATAACAATATATTCATCACAAATAAAACATCTCATCACAAAGCATCACATAGCATCACAATCACATATCAAATATGTCAATCCACCATATAACATTCAATAACAGTCAAACATCTACGATTAAGATGAACAATTGAGGTGGTTTTTAAATTTATCAACCACATAATTGCTTTCATTAGTAATCTTTAATCAATGATAAATTATCATTAACTACAATTGATTAAGTTTTTAATCACCTTTATTAATTAAATCATCTCTAAATTAATTATCTAAATTAATTGACCCTTAACTAATTAAATATAAATTTCTTATTCCTTAATTAACTACTTTAATTAATATACCTTTAATTATTGATTAATTAATCATTAATCTTTAATTATCTTCCCTTAACTACTTTCACTAAGTAATCACTATTTAAATTTGATCATTCATTAATTACTTAATTGATTAACTTAAATTACAAATTGATGTACTTTAATTAATAAATCCCCAATTATTAATTAATTTAATTATAACTAATTTCCTTTACTTGATTTTCTTAAGTATAAATGAATTAATCTTAATTACTAATCATTATTTACTTGATTATCATTAACGATATTAATCAACTTATTTTCGATTTAAAGATTTAAAACGTATGACCTTTATTTCTAAATCATGTTTTCTTAAAACATTTTGATTTGAGAATTTTTGAAGTTGATAACTTTAACTTTGTTAAGAAACTTTAAAGTGATTTTATATAAAGACTTTAAACCAATTTAATTTACAAGTTTTTTTTTTAACTTAAATCACTGTTCTCGTATGCTGCTTCGGGTCAAACCCATAGCTTACCCGAGCCATTCTTCGAGTCCCCTCTCTCTCTCTCCTGCTTCGAGTCACCCCGTGCTTGCCTTCGAGTTTCCCCAAAGTTTGACCCGAGCCCACTTCAAATCGCGTTCTTCTTCCCCCAAACACGAACCCACTGTCACGCTTTGCACGTACACGTGCACAAGCACGATTGCCATCGTGGATCGCCAAAGAACTCACCGGCACGTCACTGATGATCACGAGAATCGATTCGAACACCTAAATTCATGAAATCGTCATTGAATCAAAATTTAACAAATTCAAGTCCAATTGCTCATTCCTGTACCCATGCGACCACCAGAATTTGGTTCGCCCCGCCACGACAGGCCATCGAAAACTTCGTAATCCTCGCCGAAGCTGCTCCGTTCATCAGTGAACGTATCCCCCTAGGTCCGATCACTTAGATTGCCGTGACGATGCCAAAAGCTACTCGCGAATCAACAGCAAACCCAACGTGCCCAAAACCCTAAATTGACTTCGTCCCCAAAATTCACGCAATATAAATTTTTTCTAACATTTTTCCCTACTTCGCAAACCATTAAGCTATCTTCGAAACCAATTTTAACATCCAAGAATTGTTAAATCATCTGGAATTGACAAAAGAGCATTTTGTGTTCATCTCGAATTTGCACCTTAAACACGTGACTAAAAATCATCATACTTATTTTAAAAATCTTGTTTTTGTATGATTATTCAAGATATAAAGTTAAATCAACAAATTAAAATATTTGAATTTAACATAAAATTTTCATTTCACTGCGAAACTGATATGCAAAGTCCTTGCTACACTGTCCAGCTTCAACAGATACCAAGCTTATGATTTTAAGCTTAAACAACACCATTTGTTTCAAATCCTAAGTTTAAAATGGTTTGTATGAAAGAAGTGTTAAATTTTCCATCCTTTTTCTTTGCTCTGTAACCAAAATACAGAGGGACAAGCCCCATAAAAATTCCCAGTGCAGAGAAGTTTTACAGAACTACATGTTTTAGATTTAGACAGCAAAGCACAGATTTTATTGAATCAAATAACAGTAATTATATTTTTTTTCCCACATGATATTCATAAAATTTTTCTTTACCTTTAAAAATCAGTATTACATCATCATTATACATTTTCCTTTAAATATCATACTTAATAAAGGTTTAGAGAGGAAGATAAGAATCCATGTGTATATGTACATGTAAGCATAACTTGGCAACCACATAAACAGTTATCATAAAAAAACATCAAGCATCAAGCACAGAAAAACAGGATATCCAAGTTTGGAATCAAAAAGAAAGGTTTGCTCACCTGACTTGGATGAAGAACAGAGAACAAAAATTGAAGAGCAGAGGACAAATTTGAGATTCTGAAAGCTTTTTTTCTTTGAAACTGCAAGTGTTCCAGGTTTTACTTGATTCTTTTGAATAGTTTTTTTGTTTTAGATGAGACAGGGAAAACTTTGGGTCTGCTACTTGAAATTTTCTTTTCTTTTCTTTTCTTTTTTTTTTTTAAATCTGGCTCTTGAACTCCTGCTTTACTTCTTTGATCTGTAGCTTGCTTCCAGTGTTAACCACTTGATACATTGCCCTGCTACTTCCAGGTTTTAAATTGTTTCAGATGTAACTGAAGTATGCTTTGATTTGTTTTCAAATTTTCAGAGAGAATGGGTTTGAGTTTGAGGATGGTTTCTTTGAAGAGGAGAGATTTTCGAATTTAGTTTTAAGATGATTTCAGATTTTGGGAAACTTAATGGCCTGGCTATCATTATTTGCAAGTTCCCCAAAAATTTGATTTGAAGGAAACCAGATTCTTTTTGCCACTTGTACAAAATTTCCTTTGTATGCTTTTAGGCTTTAAAATTCGAAACTGAGCTTGGCTTATTACTGCAATTCATGTAAGATATCTATTTCACAATATGATATTCTTAGTTTATTTTTAAACTCCTTTGATTGAAATAATTGATATTAGTGAAGTTCAATTGCTTTTAGTTCAAAGTTGCAACTCACACTATTTGCAACAGAAAATAGCAGGAGTATTGACATGAAATAGTAAGAGCATTAGCCTCAAACTCTCTGCCTATACAAAAAAAAATGTATGTTGCTGTCGTGAAAAAAATTAGCTTTGAGGTTCAGTTCCAGGTTAGCAGCATGAGACTGATATTATTCTTTGATGTGCAGGCTTGTGAAGTTGTGGATTCAAGCCTGGTTATTTTTTTCTAATTTACAATGTTTTCTATGTGCTCAATTTTCACAGGAAAAGTGATTTTGTCACTTGTAAATATAATTCAACATTGCTTACACTCATATATACTTGCATATGTATATATATGTATATATACAAATTTAGTTCAACAAATTCTAAAGAAGGTATATAAACTCCAAATTCAACTATGCCTATTTATATACTCATATATTTAAGTACAATTTTTTTAAAGAAGAAAAGAATGATTTAAAAATTTTGATTTCACATTAACAAGTAATTACTGTTATTTATATGGGTGAATTTTACTTAAAAATAATATTTTGAAAATGAGTGCATTTATTTATTTTATCTTTTTATTACAACTTCCAAATCTATTCAATATTCTAGAAACAACCATTTTACTAATTTAAAGCTTTTAATTCTATTTTATTTTTTTATACATTTTATTTTGAAAACCAATATTTGTCGATAAATTACTTATTCTTATATTGCAAATAAATTTGCTATTTATCTTTAAATCCATATTTATTTTTAAATCAAATTTTTTTTTATTTATAAAATTACTTATTCCTAAATTTAAACCAAACTCTACTTAAAATCTAAAATTTTAAATTCATTCAAGAAATTTCCTAATTAATACATGAATAAATTCACAATCTATTTTCAAAATTAAATTAATTGCCATATTAATCGTAGTTAATTTTCAGGAATGTTACACTATTCGTCTTTTCTGCTTTCTCATCAATCTAATTGTCTTCTTCTATTGTTTTTACATCATTCTTTCCATATACCTCTTTCAACGAATTCAACGACTCTTTTGTAGAACTTTCTCCAAGCATATGATTATACGCTACTTCATCGACGTTCTCACTCATCACAACATGAGCACAATGGTCATTCCATCGTAATTTTGCAAATTCTTTCCTTTCAATTTGCGACATGCTCTCCAAATCATTCGGCCGTTTATAACCATTTTTGACAATCTCACATAATTCTTTGAAGATTAACTCGTCTTTCTTTTCCTTTAAGCTTGCAGTAAAGTACAATCTTCTTGACTTCTTTATTCAATGTAATTGGCCTTCTTTTCAACTATATTATTACTTGAAGCTCTACATTCAGAAGCATAATATCCAAAATTTTCACAATTGTAGCGTTTGACACGTGACCCGTCATACCTTGACTTTGAATTTCCTCTCCCGCGACCTTTTGCTCACCTTTCTTCTCTTTGATTGTTGTTGTCATTGTTGTCATTATTGGGTCTCCAACCTCGTCAGTGTCCATATCTACGACCGCTTCCTAATTTTTGACCATAATCTCGTCTTTGTTGGCTTTGATTTTTGAATCAATTCGTGTCTTGAGAACTTGCTCCACAATCTCCTCCTTCTTTATTTTATTTTCTTCATAAGCTTGTAATGAACTGAGAAGTTCTTCTATTGCCATGACCTCCAAGTTTTTTATCTCTTCAACGATGGCAACAATATGTTCGAACTTTGGATCTAATGATCTAAGAATTTTCTTCATAATTAATACATCATTTAACTTCTCGTCATTTCTTTTTAGGTTATTAGTAACCATTAAAACTCTTGAGAAGTAATCAGAGACAAGTTCACCTTTTTTCACATGCAAAGTTTCAGACACTCCTCTTAAAGTTTGAAGACGTACCTTTTTGACTTAATCAACTTCTTTGTAAGATGTTCGAAGTTTTTCCTATGCTTCTTTGGTTAACTTTGATCCCGAAACTTTCTCAAAGGTATCATCTAGATTAGATAGAGAGTCTTTTGTCTCTCATCCTTGAGTCTCTCAAACTATTACTTTGAGTTTGAGAAAGACTATCCTCGTTCTCTTGTTCGGTGTAGTCTTTTTAGACTATCTCACATATGTTGTGTGCTCTAAGCAGAGCCGTCATCCTTAAACTCTAATTGTCATAATTGACCTTGGTAAGCATTATAACTTTAAGGGAACATCGCTATTTGTCATCTTTTAGGAGGATCTTCAAGCTCTGATACCACTTTGTTGGAAGTTTTCTTCAATAGCAAATAGATATGATTTTAGAAGAGATAAATAAAAGGTTAGAATGGAAAAAAATGAATTTTTTATATAAGGAGAAAAACTTTATCACTAAACTTTTGTACAAAAGTTCATATTTTTTTTTTCTTACTGCATTTCTTTTTTCTTACTTTCTTACCCCTAAATGAGTGAATTCACCTCTATTTATAGGAGTTCACATCAAATAAATGGTGCAGATTCACTTAATCTAATGTTTCTCCATACATATCTACTAAATATTCTCTTATACAATTTCAAATATATTAATCCATCACGGCTACTCCAAGTCGGGCTTTCGAACAACCTTTTGTGTTCATGGTGGGACTTGATGTGTATATGATCAAATCATGTATACTCTAGATAGATCCCGACATCACTTAGCTTCAGGAAAGGCATCTGTATTTTGTTAAACTTTGTTCTATGACTCGATTTGAGTGGATAATCGGGCCATACTCATTTCAAGCCTTACTTAGGTCTCCAAGTCAAACGTGGAGGTCAATGAATGGATGGTCAGTCATGTTGACTTTGTATTGGGCTCTGATCGTGATGAGCTTTTCAATCTCTAGTTCTTCGCCCTCAATTAAAGGCACATGATTGATGATGAGCGATTGAATCATGCTCGTCTAGATGAAACTCCACAAGTCTGATCATGGTCTACGTGGATTGCTTGGCGACGAAATCTAAGTTCCTGATCACCTGCATCGTTTTGAAATTAGTTTAGTTCAAGTTTGTTGTAGTTCATAGAATAATTGAAATAGAAATAGAAATGGAAATAATTCAAAGAAGATTAGGATAAATCTCATTGATAAGTGAAGCAACATCGTGTGCTCGCTATTCGACTTTACCCCTGGCGCCTTTCAAAAGGATGTCGACCCATCAGTAATCCAATTGATAATCAAAGCCCTTTATTAATCAGCATCGGATGTTCGCTGCCCGCCATTCAACAAGACTTGTACATACTATTGAATCTTTCCTTTCCAAATTGGCTTTTCGATCATACCTCGAAGGTGTTTATAATAGCCCATGTTAGGATCAGTGAGCATCTTGGAATATACAACACTCTAGTCTCTCAAGGTTGGTTTCCAATACCACTCTGAGTCACGAGTCTTCAAGTAGAGTTGTCAATTGAATCTTTCAAAGAGCATATGAGTCGAATTTTGAGGTCTTGTTTTGTCTACTGGGATCAGCATCCTTAGCCAACGGGCCTTCACTGTTATTTTTCCTAGTCTGTTCCGCTCCACCACACTTTGGTTTAGATCATTTTTGTCATAGAAATGATCCAAGGTCATAGGAGGCTCTCCAGCTAACTAGCTGCCAAAATATATATGGAGGTCGATTCTCCTCAAATGTGATCAGTATAATATCCCTTTGAGAGTATCGTTTGAGTAGCGGTTGCTTGTCCATTCCCTTGTTGTCGTTCATAAGTTGCCGCTGGATCCTCTATGCACTGGTCAATCATGGGATGTAAGGGAAGTGGATAGAATGTTCCTTTATTAAGTTGAGTTTTGAATTCACTATCTGGAGGCACTGCGATGCAGCTAGGGTTCGTATAAGAGACCGGTGTAACTTAAGTTTGGATTGGCCAAGCATGGTTCGGCCAAGGCGAGTAAGCCAAGGTCGCTCGGCCTAGATGTGGCTCGGCCAGGATGTGGCACGGCCTGGATATGGCTCGGCATGGATGCGGCCCGACATGGATGTGGCTCGGCATACTCTCGCTCGACATGCACTGGGTCGCTTGGCATGACTGGGTCGCTCGGCATACTCTCGCTCGACATACTCTCGCTCGGCATGCACTGGGTCGCTCGGCATACTCTCGCTCGGCATGCACTGGGTCGCTCGGCATGCACTGATTGTCGGCATGCTCTCGCTCGGCATGCACTGGGTCGCTCGGCATACTCTCGCTCGGCATGCATTGGGTCGCTTGGCATATTCTCGCTTGGCATGAACTGGGTCGCCCGACATGCTCTCGCTCGGCATGCACTGGGTCGCTCGGCATAATCTTGCTCGGCATGCACTAGGTCGCTCAGCATGCACTGGGTCACTCGGCATGCTCTCGCTCGGCATGCACTGGATCGCTCAGCATGCTCTCGCTCGGCATAGGAATGCGGCTCGGCCTAGACGCCATTCGGCATAGGCTTGCGCTCGGCATAGGAATGGGGCTCGGTCTGGACGCCATTTGGCATAGGCTTTTTCTAGGGCGGTCGACATATGCCTTCAGAGGAGGGTCGGCCTTCATTCAACTTGAGTGCAAACTTCAACGTCCAATCCCCAAATCATGGGTAGACTTGGTTTCTCTGACTACGGCTATCAGCTTCCTTTAGATTTCTTTCAAATCTGAGTAGAATAGGAAGTTTTCTAGTAAACAACTGGATCTATCTCGCGAATATGGAAATCCACTAGTAGACGATGAGATCCAATCAAGCTGAGAATCCAATTCTCAGTGAAAGCATCAAAATTGGTCACTAACACCCTTGAGTAGAGTTATGTAGAGAGATTAATGAAGAGAGTAAGTTAAAACTGAGGAATTGCACAGAAGAATGCAATAATAACTATAAGAAACAAGAACACCAGATTTATAGTGGTTCGACGTAACTGCCTATGTCCACTTTAAGTTTAATCTTTATCGGTTTCTCAATCTATTGAATACAGATACAATCCGTACACCAATGACTTGATTACAAGTTTGAATAAAAAATAGATGAGTCTTGAAAATGGCAAAGTCTCTCCAGTGTTCTCGAAAGAAGGTCCATTTCACTGTGCTCCTGCCCTTCTATTTATAGGCGAAGATGGACTGGACTACCTACGCAAGCCTCAAGACCGAGGTGACTTGGCCTATATAGGGCGATCTCGAGCTGGCCGGTCCATTCATGCCGAACTATACCTAAATGCCAAAACATGTCGACTACGTCAAAAATGTATGTCTTCAGGCTCCTCTTGGTCAGAATCTTGTCTAGTGCTAACGATAATATCTTCAACTGTTGTTTTGTAGCCGGGCCAAGGTGCCGGGCAACAACAATATATCGTGTTACTAATTGCTATGAAAATGCAGCTATCTCATGAGATACAGAAATCCACATCATTAGTTCCACAATAAGTACAGTAATTTAGCATAATTGTGATGAAATTTAGTCATGAGTGTTAACTGTTGCAAATTTATACCTACAACATTTAATGTTCAACCATTGTGGTTATGATATTTTTCATTGTAATCTTAATAATGATCCATAATTCATTAATTAATATAATAGCCAAATTAACATTTGTTAGTAGTTATGCAATAAATATACTACATATAATCATAAAATAACTATAACTATGAAATAAATCAAAGAAATGGAATTAAATGTTACGTAATTCTGTGTAATGTTCTAGAGCATAATTAATTACGATATTGCCAAATTACAGGATATAAATTTGCCTCAGAAATAATCAATCGCTATTATTATTTTTAGTTTCGCATACGGGAAGCAACTATATTTTTTCTACAATTGTACAAGAATCTTTGTTTATCTTGTTATGAAAATTTTATTGAGATGACACTTAACTTGAAAATTTCACTAGTTAGTTTCTTTAAAGTACAACAATAATATAAGTTTATTTGAAAATGTCTAACACATATGATATGAAGAATAAAGGATGTTAGGTCCCTACAGTTTCTAATTATTTTACATATTCTTTATATGACTTCCATTACCATTTCAAATAGCGGAAATTTCTATCGGTCCCTTATTTTGAAACTTAATTTGAATTCACTTCATCTAAATGACACATTTTAAATTAGCCCTACAATTATTTTTGGTAATTTATTTTATTTCCTTTTCCCAACTTAAATTTATGAAAAAATCATAACTATATCTACGCGATAATATGAAAAAAATTCTTACAAAGAACGGTGACTTTTACTGCAAATATTTATGGAAAATTGCATATTTTTTTGTTGTAAATAATTATATTTTTTTCAATAAATATCTTTGTAAAAAAGTTCAAATATTTTTTGTAAAATTTGCAGCTTTTGTAAATATTTGGAGTTTTAGGTGCAACTACTTGCAAAACTTTGGACTAAAATATTTTCCCATCATTTTGATCGATTTTTCTACTTTTTCAACATTGATGAATTAATGTAAACGAAAAAAAGGATTGATGAAATTAGTGGTATTTCTTGTTGAGTTTTGAGATTTTCAATGATTTTTGCATGTTTTAGAAAATATGAACAATTTATATTGTTTTTTTGAGAGGGTCTATTTTCAAAACCTTTAAGGGTTATTTTTCAAAAAAGGACCCTCAAATATGCATATGAAGTTACTAATATGTTGAATACATAGGTTTATCACGCACCTTTCTAAGTTAATTATTTTGCATTCCCTTTTAAATAATGAGGTAGCCTCATTCGAAGTAGACTTACCGAAGAAAAAATCGAAGAGAATAAACAATTTTAATGCATACATATTATTCTACATAGAAAATTAATAGGTGATTGTTTGAATCATTAACAATAGGATTTTGTTAGTCCTTAAGAAGGATGGTTTTGATGACAACAACCTTAGGACTTATTATAAAATATAAATACTAACATTATAGTTTAGATACATATGTATATGCAGGATATAAACATGCAGGTACCAACAATGAAGACTGTACAGTATAGGGATGCAAGACTGATGAATTTAAAGATCGAAGATATCAAGATTGAAGACTCATGAGTACCAAGATATCAAGAGTTCAAGGTTTCAAAATACAAGATAAGTATTGAGTCTAGAATTATGTTAAAACTTCTTGAAAGCACTTACATCTTTATTCGAAATTTATTCGTGGAATGGAATCTACTTCGAGCCTGTTAAAGGGATGGAACCCACACCAATATCTAGTGGAACATATAGTGGTCCTATTTTGATATCCACTAATTTATAAAAATGAGTTTTAAAAATATACCTCTTGTTTTAAAAAAAAATGTTTTCAAAACTTTCTTTTCAAAAAGAACATCTCTCTTGATTTTAAAATATTTTAGCCTCAAAATTATCTTTATCATTTTTAACATTTTTGATTTCAAAATTGTCCTTGATTTTAAATATCTCTTATTTTAATATTTAGCTTTTAAATATTTATGTACTCATATTTTAAATCATTTTATAGATTAAGATTATATATTTAAAATTACTTTCTAAACTCTTTTATATGTTTAAACTATATTTAAGTATATTTATAAAAGTTTAGAAATTGTTTTGAAAAATTATAGAAACCAATTTAATAAGAAAATCAAAATCACCATTTTTTACTAGAGCACGTCGACATACTCCTACCCTCCATGTCGACATGGTGCCCGTTAATTTTCAAATTTTAAATTTTCAAAAGAAGTGTCTATTCGTCATATCCTTTCACGAATAGATATGGCTGTTGATCTGTATAAATACCAGTAAGTTCTAAATGAATTTTAACCATATTTTCATTCATTTTCTCCCCTCTTCAGCTTCAACATTTATTCTAAAGAATCGCAAACTATACTCTGCCGAAATACTAAGTGAATCAAACTTGATTATCTCTTGTTTGATTCTCTACCCCTCTCTTCATAAGATCTTAGTGCTATTCTGAGTTATAGGATTATTTGTAAATCAAACTGTTGTGTGAAAGGTGCGGTTGAGCCTTGAAATCAATTGGGTGTGATTGTTACCCCAGAAATCAATTGGGTGATCTTGTGGCCTGGTAAATCAAAAGATTTTGCCCCGGACTCGAAGACAGAAGAGTGTTCCTCGTGGTATTAAAATCAAGGGCATGATCTGGGAGATTATTTTGAAAAGAAATCCATACAATTATGCGGGAATGGATGTAGGGTAACTCCAAACCAGTATAAAATCTTGGCATGTTCTTTCCTTTACTGCTTTTAATTATTATTTGCATCTGTGTCTGATTCTATGATTATATATGTGTCTGTGTATTGCATTTGTTGGTGATTAAATTACATAAGTTTGAAAAAGATTTGTTAAATCCACAAAACACTATTCACCCTCCTCTAGTGTTATTCTAGCCGTAAGATCCGTAATTCGCATTCCTAACATTTGGTATCAAAGCAAGGTTTTCAAAGTTTTCATAACATTAATTTTGAAAAATTAAAAAATGGCTATTTTTGGGAATTTTTTTAACTCTAATTAAATCTGTTCAATTCATCATTGTCTCATAAGTTTGTTTATAGTTATTGTATAAAATCAAATTTTCTACTAATTTTGTACTCTATGCAGGAAGAAAAATGTCATATGGCCCTTGAAGAATCAACTCTCAATGGACAAATTGTACAAATCAAGAAGAATAAGTGGATACTTGATAGTGGATGTTCAAGACACATGACTGGTAATCCAGATATGCCGAATGATATTATCTACAAAGATGAAGGATTGGTTAATTTTGGAGACAACTCAAAAGGATATGTGATTGGCATCGACAATGTCGGTAACCCTAAAACTCCTACTATTTCTAATGTTTTATTAGTTAAAAATCTGAAACACAACCTACTTACTATTAGTCGACTTTGCGATAAAGGATACAAAATTAAATTTGAAAAAGATAAGTGTCACATCGAAGATAAGAATTCAAATACTAAATTTGAAGGAATTAGGAAGAAAATTATTTATGTTCTTAGTATGAAAATGTCAAATGATAATCTATGTCTTTTGGCTAATACAAGTGCTCCTTGGATTTGGCATAAAAGATTCGGACATTTGAATTTTAAACTCTTTTCAAAAATTTCTAAACTTGATCTAGTAAGAGGTCTCTTTAGAATGAATTTTAAAATATATAGCATATGTGATGCTTGTCAATTAGGAAAATTTAGGAAGAATACTTTCAAATTAAAAGATATGATCTCGACTTCAACACCTCTTGAGCTACTTCGTTTAGATTTATTTGGTCCATCTCAAATTCAATCAATAAATCACAATAAATATGTATTTGCAATTGTAGATGATTATTCTAGGTTTACATGGACAATTTTTATGAAACATAAAAGTGATACTTTTGACTCATTTAAATTTTTTACAAAAAGACTTCAAAACCAACTTTCTTTAAAAATTATAACTATTCGTAGTGATCACGACAGGGAATTTGAAAATGAAAATTTTGAGAGATTCTGCACTAAAAAGAGAATAACTCATCATTTCTCTTTTTCAAGAACTCCACATCAAAACGGAGTGGTAGAACGAAAAAATAGGACGATTCAAGAGTGTGCTAGAATAATGCTTTCAGATAGTAATTTACCAAAACATTTTTGGGGTAAAGCAGTTGCTACAGCTTGCTACATTTTGAATAGAATATTAATTAGACCATTAACTAATAAAACATCCTATGAACTTCTTTACTTGAAGAAACCAAAGGTATCTTATTTTAGAATTTTTAAAAGTAAATGTTTTATTCTAAATACAAAAGATAATTTAGATAAATGTGATTCTAAATTCGACAAAGGAATCTTTACCGGATATTATAATAGAAGTAAAGCTTACAGAGTTTTTAATTTAAAAACTAATACCATTGAAGAAACAGTGCATGTTTCGTTTGATGAAAATTTCAAAGATATTGAACAAATTAATGATGAAGAAGATTTTGCTACCCTAAATAATGAATCAGTTGAAACAAATAATGAATTCGTTCATCCAAATAAAAAGGTTAAGCTTTTAAAGATCATCCTATAGAAAATATACTAGGAAATATTGAATTTGTTGTTAGAACTAGAAACCAACTAAATAACATGAGCAATGTAGCTTTCATATCATCTATTGAACCTAAAAATCAAAAGGAAGCATCATCTGATGGTTCATGGATTTTGGCTATGCAAGAAGAACTGAATCAATTCACCAGAAATGATGTTTGGGAACTTGTTCCAAGACCATAGGATAAAACTATAATAGGAACTAAATGGGTTTATAAAAATAAAATGAATGAACTAGGTGAGGTCGTTAGAAATAAAGCTCGATTAGTCACACAAGGTTATTGTCAAGAAGAAGGAATAGATTTTGATGAAACCTTTGCACCCATTGCAAGATTAGAAGCAATTAGAATTCTACTTGCTTTCGTAAATTATAATAATTTCAAATTATTTCAAATGGATGTTAAAAGTGCTAATTTAAATGGATTTGTTAAAGAGGAAGTTTATGTTGAACAACACCCACTCTTTGAAGATAAAAAATTTCCAAACCATGTTTTCAAACTTAAGAAAGCTCTATATGGTCTAAAACAAGCTCCTAGAGCATGGTATGACAGACTAAGATCTTTTTTATTACAATCAAATTTTGAAATTGGTAAAGTAGATAATACTCTTTTTATTAAAATAAATAAAAATGATATCCAAATGGTACAAATTTATATAGATGATATTATTTTTGGATCAACTAACCATGAAATGAATAAAGAATTTTTTGAAATAATGAAAAAAGAGTTTGAGATGAGTCATATGGGTGAACTTACTTTCTTCTTAGGTTTACAAATAAAACAATTAGATAATGGTGTTTTTATTAGTCAAGAGAAATATGCTAGGGATCAAGTTAGTAAATTTGGTATGACTACTACGAGTGGAAAACCCACTCCTATGGCAACCAATGAAGATTTAAATAAAGACGATCTTTCAAAAAATGTAAATCAAAAATTATATAGGAGAATGATTGGATCGCTACTATATATCACTGCAAATAGACCCGATATCATGCATAGTGTTTATCTCTGTGTAAGATATCAATCTCAACCCAAAGAGACTCACTTAAAAGCTGTAAAACGTATCATAAGATATGTTAAGCATACTTTTGACTATGGTTTATTTTACCCTAAAAATGATTCATTGGATTTAATTTCTTATTATGATGCTGACTATGCTGGTTGCAAATCTGACGGAAAATGTACCAGTGGAACATGTCACTTTTTGGAGCAACCTCTCATTTCACGGTTTAGTAAATAGCAAAATATTGTTTCTTTATCAACAACTAAAGCAGAATATATCTCGGCTGCCTCAGCTTGCTCTCAAGTCATTTGTACGCAACAAACCTTAAAAAAATTTGGATTAAGAATTTCAAAATCACCAATTTATTGTGATAATACTGGTGCAATAAATTTATCTAAAAATCCTACTCATCACGCTAGGACTAAACATATTGATATCATACATCATTTTCTCTGAGATAATATAAGTAAAGAAATTATTTCTCTTAAATTTATCAACTCCGAGAATCAAATTGCTGATATTTTAACCAAACCCTTAAATCAATCTATATTTACTAAATTAAGATGAGAATTAGGCATTTGTTCAATAACTGAGTTATAGAATAAAGACATACTAACATTTAAACAAAGGTATAAAAGAAAAACCAAACTTTTCGTAGGTATGTCGACATATCCCTACCACCATGTCGACATACAACGGAAAATTCTAAAAATTTGATTTTCCCTCAAAAAATAATTTGGTATTACATAAACTTATGTATTTTAAATTTTTCTAGTCTTCTCACTTCTCTTTATCTGTATTAAACTTGTGAAAATTAAAATTAGTGGCCTCCTCCACAAAATCAAATCAAAACAACACCATTTCTTTTCCTTCTCCTCATTCTGGTCCATTCTAACGCACTACACTTGAACGTGTGATAAAGACTGAAGAGTCTATGAAGGATGCTATGCAAATGTTAACTGAACTTCAAGTTGTGCAAATAAGGATGGCAAAAGAACAAGAAAAGCAAGGCAAAAAATTTTGTAATTTACAAAAATTCCTAATGGATAATCATGCAAATCCTATTGTGATTGAAGATGTAACATTCCCGGATTTTAGCGAAGTTAAATTTGATAATTAATTTAATTTTTGAAATTAAATTGTGAATTAAATTAACTTTTTTCAAATAAAAATATATTAAGTTGTTTATATATATATATATATATGTATTGATTTTAAATTAAAATTAAAATTTGAAAACTCAATAATAAATATATTGGAAATAAATTGTCTTTAAAATTTTATTTTTAAGTTAATAAGAATTTATTTCTAATTTTAATTAAATATGCATTTTGATTTAAAAATGATGTTTTTAATTTGATATAATAAATTTTTCAAAAACTAATTAAGAATGGAACTCTAATATATTTATTCATGTGTAATTAAATTTTAAAACCATTTTTCTTTAAAGTTTATATAAATGATTAATACAGAAAATGTCTTTATTTAAATAGGAAGTATGATATAAAGTTATATTTAAAATATTATTTGTAGTGTTTAAAATATAGTAAAAGTTTAAAAATTGTTTAAAAGCTAAATTTTATAATTTACATATGTGTGATTATTTATTTAAAGTATAATTAGATTATTTTTAAAAAAATCAATTCCTTGAAAGTATAAATACACACGTTAGTATTAAACCATTCTCTTTTAAATTGTATATATATGAAAAATGATTTGTAAATTTATTAAAAATAAGGTTCAAAACAAAATTTAGAAATAATTTAAATTAAGGATTTAAACATAATTTTAATTACATGTAACAAGTGTAAAGAAATAGACACACATTTTTACAAGTGTTAAACTAAATGGTAAAAAGTGGCATTAATCTTTTCTTGAAATAAATTAAACTTTTATAAACTACATTCATTATTTTCATATCTTCAACATCAAAACTGAAATGAAAAAGAAAAAAAGAAACAAAAAATCATCCCAATATAAAAACAAATATGTTCTCTATTTTGACATTCCAGGTGAGTAAACTCACTTCTTAAACCTTAGATCTATTTGAATTTTTGGTTTGCATGTGATCTTGGAAGTTATGAATTAAATATGCTGAGATGGTTATGTATTTATGCATGTATGTACATATAACCTGTGTGCGTATATTTGGAATTAAGCAAGAAGGCCTCTGTTAACTAATTTTATAGGGGTTAAATTTAGTTCAAAATCCAATTCTACCTTCCTCGATCCTATTTAGCTAGTGATGTTAAAACAAAATATGTCTAAAATCACCATAACTAAATTTTAAAAATATATTTCCATGAAAATGTGTCAGGGTTGTTGTCTGGAAGAGGAATATACAGTGTAAATTCATATCTGTCGAATTTTTAACTTGCATGGATTCAAGATCCGTTTATATCATTCAAATTCATTTCGAAAATAACGATTTTTAAAACAAAAATCAGGATTTTTAGTTTCAAATTGAGGTCATATTTGCTAGATGAACGGGATATGGGTTTTTGTCAAAATCTGGTGATCGGCGCATGTTTGGGGGTCGGGTTTGCTTCCAGAGGTGTTGGAACGATGGTCGAACTCGAGAAAAATGCGAGATGATTTTTAAATTCATCGTGGAAGTTGGACGAAGTTGATTTGGGGTTTAACCCTAGTTTTTAGTAGAGGTGTGAAAACCGGTCACCGTAACTTCGTCATTGTATCGGACCGCACCGGTGGTGGTGGAATAGAAGGAGGGAAGCAAGGCGAGGCTTCAGGCGAATGGACTTGATCTCTAGTGTCGGAGAAAGGTGATGCGAGGTGTTTTCTGGTGATTGATTTGGTTCCAGTATTTCAATCGAACGGTCAAAATTCGAATCTTGGTCGGAATCGTTCTTCTGGGTGTTCGTAGTGCATGAGGGTGTCGCCGATGATGTGTTGGTGATTGGCGGCAATCAAAGCAGCGTCGATCTCTGGTGCACATGCACGCAGTCATGAATGTGTCTGGATGGTTAAAATGTTGGGGAAGAAAACGAACGCTTGGGTTCGTGCTCGAGTTTCTCGCGAGGATAACTCAAAGCAGATGAAGTATGGGGGAAGCCCGAAGTTTTACTCGGGGAAACTTAAGATTTGCTCGGGGTTTGAGTTTTGTGTGTAAAACAGTTTAAGTTTAAAATTTGTAAACAAGTTTTATAAAGTTTAATTAAGTTTTAATGAATTTTGTAAACAAATTCTTTTATACAATTCATGGTTATTTTTGTATCAATTAAAGGTTTTAATATAATTTTTTTTAAAATTTATTAATTTTAAAAAGTGTTTCAAATATATTTAAAATATAACCTTTAATTTTTAAATAAATAAATTTAAAATGAAGGGATTGTTTTTGTTTGATTTGATTAAAGTCTTAAGTGATTACTTGATTTAAGATAATTATTTAAAGTCTTAAAGTCTTAAGGGATTTAGTTGTTGCATTGAAAATAAGTATGTCAGTGATCTGGGCAGAGAGGAATTCCATGGTTTTTGATAATGTTGGAAGAACTGATGCCTTAATATGGAAAGAAGTCAAGTCACGAACTCATTCTCAGCTGAAATTTTGTGCTGCTGGTTTTCCACTTACTCTGGTTAATGCTTGGGGATGAATCTGTTGTTCTTGTAGTTTCTTGTTTCTTTTCTTTTTCTTTATGTTGTACGCTTTTTTTATTGTCTTGCAATAAAACTGGTAAGGGCCCAGTTAACCCCGCTGGCTTTGCCAAAAAAAAAAGATAATTATTTAATGTAAGAAATTTTAAAGATAATTACTTAACCAAAGATTGATTAAGGTTAATTAATTTCATAATTAAGAATAATTAATTAATTAGAAGATTAATTAATATAAGTAATTAGAGGTAATTAATTACTTAAAGATGATTACTTAGTTAAAAGTAATTAATTAATGGTTAAAGTTAATTAAGTAATTAGGGATAATTACTTATTATAATTAATTAAGGATAATTAATTAAATGGTAATTAATTAAGGGTTAATTATTGATTGATTAATTAAAAATAATTAATTAAGGGTAATTAATTAATTAAGATTAATTCTTTAATGATTAAAAGTTGGTTAATTTATTTATTAAGGTTAATTAATAAATAATTAAACGATAATTAATTTACATAAATTTTAATTAACTAATGTTAATCAACCTGGATTAGTGATTAATCTGGTTTCAATTAATCGGATGATCGATTAATCTTACTTGTGGATGTTTGGATTGTATGAACTGTTGTGAATTATTTGTTATCTCTATTGTGTGATGCTTTGTGATATGAATTTTTTCTAATTCAAGCTGTGATGAATGTAATTTATTTTATCTGTGATAAATGTATATTATTTACTTGTGAATCTGTGTATGGAAAATAAGCGTTATAAGAATATACCGCTTATCGATATTGATATGCTTGAATATGTGATGATCAATGATGTTGCACTATTGGGTAAAACCCCTGGACTACACCATACACACCCAAGAATGGATAGCACGAGGAAATTGGTTAAGTCGCAGATTTTTAAAATGATTTTAAAGTTGAATTTTGAATCCAAAAGGCTTTGGAAATGAATTTGGACTAAATATAAAAAAGCTTTTGAAAAGGTGTTTCCAAAGATAAAAATTATTTTGAATAACTTGATAAAGTTTTGAAATTTAAATAATTTGATTTGAATTTGAATTCAAAATTTGAAATTGAATTCTATGTTTAGAAATTATGGTTTAAAAATGTTATACAAGTTATAAATGTGTTTATATGGGTTTGGACCATTTTAAAAGATATTGTTTTGGGAATTTGAATTTAACCCAAGGGTTTTAACTTGTATAAATGTAATCGGATTTTTCCGAAACGAAAACTATTTGTTTTCAAATAATAAAAGCTTTTATATAAGGAAAGAATTTCCAATTTGTGTTGAAAGGATTTTAAGTTTGAAACATGGTTTTCCAAATTATGAATGAATCTTTGGAAACGATTTTGAAAGCTATGAATTGGGTCTTGATTTAAAGATTGGATGAGTTAATCCAATTTGAAATGGAAATTGTTTGAAATCTGTGAATGAATCTTTGTGAAAAAATGGGTGAACTTTATGAAGTGAATCTTTTTGTTTAAATATTTTAAAATGGTAATTTGTTTAAACCATTTGAAAGGAAAGTTTGGGTTTTAAAGTTGTGACTCAACTGAAATCCCAATATCCATATGTTTTTAAATATTGTGCTCATTATTCAGTTTAGTCGGGAGAGGATCTTGTGTCATATAACCCATTCCGAATAATGATATGACGTTATGGATTGCATTTGAAGACCGGTGGTGAAGATCGGGTATTTGCGAAAATGAAAGGATTACCCGTCGAATGATTCTATACTGAGTAGCTACAGTATAAAGATCTCCATATGTGATGGGGAGTCCGATCGAGATTGTGAATACTCGGATTGCAAGGGCTTCTTTGGAAGTGCCTTAGGTTCTGTTCGAACCCCGAACAAACTTGTATGGATGTGTGTCTGACGTTACACTTTGAGGCGTAAAGCTGGTTTCTATCAAATACATTTTTATTTGGTGGGGGAGATTTATTCACTTAGCTTAACACCTTTCTCTGAGACGTATGAGCTTAGAGGTTATGTAGTTGATGGTTACTAGTGATGCATTCTCAATTTGGTAATGTGGCATACGAAGTGTTGCTGTCATTTGTTGATCAAAGCATGGCTTTGTGAAAAGCATAGCTTTGTGGACGAGACTGCATCAGGACCTTACAGACTGGAAATGGTCGAAACAGGAAAGATGCGACAAGGTTGTAGGAGTCACGCCCCTAGGGCATGTCCATTTCTTCTGGAAAAAGGTGGTATCATGATATGGAGCCCAGATACTTAACTCATGTGGACACTGTAAATTTATTACTGTGTGATGTTGCTTTGTGGTTTAGGATCCTCGGATAAAGGTCGCAAAACGATCGGGGATGGCATATCTTAGGTGTCATTCTCGGGCAGGGAGTAAACCGGCCTTGTGTTGGCAGAGATCCAGGTATGTTCTCGGGGTGTCCCTCCAAAGGCATTCCCATGTGGCAATAGGAAGTTCATTGGCCTGATCATTTCTTGAAAATCCAATCTCCAATACGCGCCTTGTATGGTTTTAGTTGTATAACCTGCCATTTACTTATGGTGGTCACCACAGTTTAGATGGTAGTTATAGTAGGCATACAATAATGGTTGTATGCTGGCTAAGATTAATATTATACTTTCGAAAGGTTTTCTACACTATGCACTAATAATAATATCAAATGGTTTTTGTGTATCAAGCATTTTTTACTATCATAAGGAGAAATCTCCTCCAATTCCGCGTTTGCATGGTGTGTGCGGCGGAAGGCCTATGGTAGTTTCATTTTCCACAAAGCATTGCGGATTTCAATCTTAAATTCTTTTGTTATTGTTTTTGTTTAAAACTATTTTTGTTTGCTCACACCAGTCTCATGACTGACTCGGAGTTTATTATTCCCTTCGTAAGCTCTGGGTGCCCATAATTTTCCATACGGGCAATCTAGAGTTGGGTTTTTCAGATATTCAAATAGTAGGTATTGATTCGATAGCCTTCAAAGATTTTGGTTTGGCAATCGCATTGGGATGGAGTTTATTTCACTTTAGTTGATGATGGTTCGAGCTTTCGATTTGGAGCTTGGAGTCTTTGGAGCTTTGGCTTTAATGATGGAGTTGTTGGGATTTCTATCCTTCTTCCTTTTGAAAATAATATTGGTGTTCCTCTGTCAAAGATTATTTTTTTTCCGCTGTTATATCCTAGCTCTAATTTGTATTGATATTCAATTGTAACAAATGTTGTATATCAATTATATTATTCTTTTTCTTCCGCTGTGTTGTTATACTTAATGTGTTATAAGCTCCGGCGAACCAGATTCGACGTTTGGATCTGCAGTATTCGAATACGAGTGACGTATTCGGTGTCGATTTTCGAAGGTCGAGTCAGGGTCGTTATAGAAGAAGATTCTCCCAACATTCAAGTGCATAACCCCTTAGAGCACAGTCAAGAGGAAGAAGAAGAGGAAGAAGAAAAAGAGGAAGAAGCACCTATGGAAGAAGATGACAAGGTGATTTGCGTAGGCTAACTATGTTTTGACAAAGATGGGAATTTGGTTGAACAACATGGAAACTTTTGTTTTCATTATCCAATTATTCAATTCACAAATCTCCAATTATCAAAACTCTCGTTAGAAATGTAATTGTATGTACTTAGATATATTTGTGTGTCTATAATCCATATAAATATGTAGATATAACATGGTATATAATAATTTCTATTTCGTTTATTATACTTTCTTATTACTATTTAGTTTAGATAGCACTACATTAAGGGGGAGTTATATATATATATTAGTCTAGGATTAGTCTTTGTTGATGACAAAGAGGTAGAATTATAAAATAGAGTAGTTAGAGTAGTTAGGCTTAGATTAAGGGGGAGTTATTGGTTTTAGGGGGAGTTATAGTAAAGGTGAAGTATATTTTATAAATATAGGTTGTCATTATCAAAAATAGGGATTGTTAGTCCTTGAGGAGGATGGTTTTGATGACAATAACCTTAGGACTTATTATAAAATATAAATACTAACATTATAGTTTAGATATATGTGTATATGCAGGATATAAACATACAGGTACCAACAATGAAGACTGTACAATATAGAGATACAAGACTGATGAATTTAAAGATCGAAGATATCAAGATTGAAGACTCATGAGTATCAAGATATCAAGAGTTTAAGATTTCAAAGTACAAGATAAGTATTGAGTCTAGAATTATGTTAAAACTTCTTGAAAGCACTTACATCTTTATTCAAAATTTATTCATAGAATGGAATCCACTTTGAGCTTGTTAAAGGGATGGAACCCTGTGGGATGGAACCCACAACAATATCTAGTGGAACATATGGTGGTCCTATTTTGATATCCACTAATTTTATAAAAATGAGTTTCAAAAATATATCTCTTGTTTTTAAAAAATGTTTTCAAAAAGAACATCTCTCTTGATTTTAAAATATTTTAGCCTCAAAATTATCTTTATGATTTTTAACATTTTTGATTTCAAAATTGTCCTTGATTTTAAACTATCTCATGTTTTAATATTTAGATTTTAAATATTTATATAATCAGATTTTAAATCATTTTATAGATTAAGATTATATATTAGAAATTACATATGTTTAAACTATATTTAAGTATATCTATAAAAGTTTAGAAATTGTTTTGAAAAATTATAGAAACCAATTTTAATAAAAAAATCAAAATCACCATTTTTGCCTAGAGCATGTCGACACACTCCTACCCCCCATGTCGACATACTGCCCATTAATTTTCAATTTTCAAATTTTCAAAAGAAGTGTCTATTCATTGTATCCTTTCTTGAATAGATATGGTAGTTGATCTCTATAAATACCAGTAAGTTCTAAACGAATGTTACCAGATTTTCATTCATTTTCTCTCCTCTTCATCTTCTACGTTTATTCTAAAGAATCCCAAACTATACTCTGCCGAAATACCAAGTGAATCAAATTTGATTATCTCTTGTTTGATTCTCTGCCCCTTTCTTCATAAGATCTTAGTGCTATTTAGAGTTATAGGATTATTTATAAATCAAACTGTTGTGTAAAAGGTGCGGTTGAGCCTAGAAATCAATTGGGGTGATTGTGGCCTCGGAAATCAATTAGGTGATCTTGTAGCCTAGTAAATCAAGAGATTTCCTCGAACTCGAATACAGGAGGGTGTACCTCGTGGCCTTGAAATCGAGGGTGTAATCTGGAAAATTATTTTGAAAAGAAATTCGTACAATTGTGCGAGACTGGATGTAGGGTAACTCCGAACCAGTATAAAATCCTGGTGTTTTCTTTCCTTTACTGCTTTTATTTATTATTTGCATCTGTGTCAGATTATATGATTATATATGTGTCTGTGTATTCCATTTGTTGCTGATTAAATTACATAAGTTTGAAAAAGATTTGTTAATTCCACAAAACACTATTCACCCGCCTCCTCTAATGTTATTTTAGCCTTAAAATATGTAATCCACATTCCTAACAGATTGCTTGTAATTATTGGTATAATGAAACTAAAAGCATTTTAAATTACCGGAGGCAATCCTAAGTTGCTTTTGCAGGCCAAATTGAAAAGGTTACATTAGAAAAAAAATAGAAAATAGTCGCATATTGATCTTAATTCTATTATATTGACACAATGAGGTGTAGAGTAAGAGTAATGGACTCGGCTCTAGTGGAGTTGACAGGGGTTCCCAACACCCCAACAGAGGGAGAGGATTCGAATCCTGACAACTACATTTTAGCAGCTTGTAATTTGTGGAGACATGTAACGATCTCTTAAAATAAGTTGAAAAACTTGGGATTGAAAATGTTGCTACAAGAGTCGAACTAAAAAGGAGGATTGAAAATGTTTCATCCAAAATTAAATAAAAATCATGGAATTTTCAAATGAACAAAAGGTATGCATATTAATATAGCAATTGAATATGTGCATAATCCTTATTTTAAGCAATATTAGATTTCGCAAAAAATTTAAAGAAAATGTTAAAAGACATGGATGACCCGAAATCGTGAACACCTTTTGAAATTTTATTCTTTCTTTTTAAAAATTAAATAGAGCAAAATAGGATTTAATCAAGGGTCATATTTTCTTTAAATATATATAAGATGTGTATATATATATATAAAAGGTATTAAACTTAAAAAGGAAATATGATATATAAAAAAACATATATATAAGTATAAAAGTAATATAAATAAGGAGTTCTTGACGTTTGTAAGGTAATAAAAAACATGTATTTACATGTGTAAGTTAAAAGTTGCATGCAAAATACAAATGGCAACACTTTTTTTAAAATTTAATTATAAAGTAAGTGTTTTAAGAAAAAAAATCAAATCTGAGAAAATTAAAATAAAATAAATAACATAGGTTATACAACATCTCCATCCCTCTCTTTCATCAGTTCATTCTCTTATATATAAAAAAGATCAAAGCATTTAGATCATCTCCAAATTTTAAAATACTCAAACCTGCTTATAACTCAAGGATCTGAAGCTTAAACCTGATTAAAATCAGCCTGTAAATGACTCAAAGGTCATCTCAAACAATAAGCATTAGATCAGAGCTACATCAAGTTATTTCCAGATCATCAGAATCAAAGATTCAGATTAAAACAAAACCTCCAGATCAAAGCATTTTCTTTCAGCTCTCTATTCCTTCTATCAGGTGAGCTAACCACGTTTTAATCTGTTTAAAATTTGTTGCATACAACCATTCTGGGAACAAAGTATGACATGTATGTGCATGTTTGTTCATATGAATTGCTTGAAGATATATATATATATATATATATATATCTGTGTGTGTGTGTGTGTATATATATGATTTCACGGTGTGAATGTCAGAATACAAATAAAATCTCTGCTATGGTTATCCAGGTTTTAAAATTTGATCAAATTCATTTATCTCTTACCCTGATTCATTTTAAACATGGATGTATAAATAAATCTTGTTTGTTACAACATAGTGAAAAAATTTAAAATATTTCCAAGAAGATTTTGAAGCTGGGTTCGAAATAAAGAAGAAGAACAGTAAGAATTCAATTTAGTCAAGAAATTAACAGTTTGAAACTTGAAATTTTACTTATATTATCGGATTTGATTTTGAAACCCATGAATTTTAAAATAAGAATCAAGATTTTTAAACAAATATTGATTTAGTAATTTGGATTTGAACGGAAGTGGTGATTTCTTCGATTTCTGGCAATTAAAGGACTTAGGGTATTCAAGATCGTGACTGGAGGTGTTTTGAAGAGTGGAGGACTGGAAAAATTTGATCGGAAGGTTCAACAACCACCGAGGCAGCGGTAATGTGGTGATGAAGGGTTTCGAACCCATTTTTATTGACGAAGTTTAAGGTATTTTTGCGACATCGATATAGGACTGGGTGAAATCGCGCAGGGGGAAGATGATGCTGGAGGTTGAGAGGGAACTGTTGACGAAGTAGCGGTATTTCTGGTTGTCGGGATGATCGTCGACGAAGGGATTTTGTTATATTGGTTTGGAATACAGACTGGTGGATATGTTCATTCCTGATTGGATGGTGGAATCGGTGGATTTGAGTATAGGGCATTGCGGCGGGGTCAGTGATGACTCGAGGATGAACGCAACGTTGATCGTCGGCGATTGATTCTGGTGTGCACGTGCACCAGTTTAGTTTCGTGTACGTTTTACTTTGGTGGATGTTGTGTTGAGAAATGTATTTCGACTGGCAGAGATGGATCGCGGTCTAGGTCTATGATCGAAGTGATGATCGATGGCGAGTGAAGTCGAGACTTGATTTCAGGAATTAATAGATGATGATCGTTTGTGTGGATTTGGGAATGATGCTTGGTAGCAGTGGTAAGGGGTGTTAGAAGAAGATAGGGTTGTTGTTTCCGTGTTCGATGCTTGGGTCTTCGGGTTCATCCCCACCCATTCTCGAATTGGGCTTCGGTCTAAATTTTTCTCAACTGCTTGTTTGGAGTGTTCGGGTTGTGTTTTGCTGGGTTATGGGCTTCGGCCCAATAAACTTTTGTTTTAATAAAAAGCTAAATTTTGTTAATGGAAGAAAGAAAAAAAAGGAGAAGAAAGGAGAGGAAAACTCAAGGTAGACTCGAGTGGTTTTTTTTTGGGTTTGACCCGAAGTACCGTCTTGAACCCTTTTTTATGTTTTAAAATCAATTTGTTTTTGAAATTTAAATTTAAAAACTAGTTTAAATTTTCTTATTTAAACGCACTCTTTTATAATTGTTTCCTTTAATAATTGATTGAGTGGTTTTGAAAATTGGTTAATTTAAATTTTGTAGAATTTAAAGTGATTCTAAAACTTAATTTAAATGAGATTTTTATAAAACTAGTTTTGGAATACAAATTGGAATTAGTTCTTAAAACTTATACTTGATAATGTTTTAAGTTATTTTAAGGAAGATAAGTTTTGATAATTTTAAATTATATAGTTAAATGATTATTTTATTCTAAAAACTTAATTAATGATTTAATTAAGTAAAGGAAATCATAATGATAAATGTTTTTAAAATGGTAATGGTAATAAGGCATTAATAAGATAAGTTTTATCTTAAGATAATCAAGGTTTAATGCCTAGAGATTAATTAAGTTGATTAAGAAATTTGAGCATAATTAACTAATAAGATTCATGAGTGTAATTACTTAGTGAAGTAATGGATGGATAAATTACTGATGTAATTAATATAAGGAAATGTTACTAAATGGAAGGTAATTAAGGGTTAATTACTTAGTAGAAGTAATTAAGGATTATTACTTGGTGTAAGTAATTAAAGGATTAATATAACTAATTAAGGAGTTAATTAATTAATTAATTAAGGTAATTAATTACAGAATGGTTAATCACTGTTATGATTGATTAAGGCTGATTAATGGAAATAATTGATTAATGTAATTAATTAATGTGATAACTGAAAGTAATTAAAGATTTATTTACTATAAATGTTTAAGGATAATTAATTTGTATAATTAATTAAAGGATAATTACTTTATGTAATTAAAGATAATTAATCAAGGATGACTAATTAAAATGGATAATTAAAGGATGATTAATTAATTTATTTGTAATTAATTAATGTCAAATAAGCAGGATTAAGGGTGATTGAAGTAATTAATTTAATTTTTTCAAATTAATTAGAATGGTATGACTAATTTATCTTGCTTATGAATGATTGAATCATATTGTATGTCGTAGATTGATTGATATCTCGGATATGTGATTTGTGATGCTATTTGATATGATATGTTGGGTTTAAACTGAAATAATGTGGTTATCATCGATGATGAGTTAATATGTGTAGGTGACACCCTGTATTTGAAGTTTGAACTGTGTTTCATTTGAATAATTTGGGATAGATTGGTATTAAATTCGAAGAGACCGGAGTCGGGTACTAGCAAATACACGAAACCACTTCGATTCTTTAAAGATTGATATGTGGAATCATTAGAATGGTATGAAATGATTTAAGTGGATTGGACCATTCAATCTAAGTTTTGGTACTTAGAAATTGATATGTGAAAATAAGCGATGTCTATAACAACTAAGTTGTAAATTGATACTAGATACCCGGGGTTTATATAAGTTGTATGCTTTTGTATTCCATGTTAGATGAGTTTACTCACGCTAGTTTCCAGCCTGACCTGGGTGTTACTTTGATGTACTGCTCGGGTCGGACCGAGTATTACAGATTTTCAGGTAAGGACGTTCAGGAGCTCAGGTGGCGAGCGGGATGGCGGGAACGTATAGAGTGTTTCTGCTGTGATATATTGTTGTTTATCTGGAAATGTGATTTTAATTGTCCAGTGTTTTGTATGAATATTGTAGCTCTGATGTATTAAAGTGTAATTTGACAAGTACAGTTTTCCTTGTAAACTGATATTATTGGTATTATAAATTATCCACTGCGAATGTGAGATTGTACTTTGGAGTTTCTGATCTTCTTCTTTTATCTCTTTTCTTTTTTCTCTAACTATCTGGAATTTTCGAGATCGAAAATTCCGGGTCGTTACAATTTGGTAGAAAGAAGATCTAAATTAAATTGAAATAGATTATTAAATAAATAATATAATTAATTAATACTAAAATGAATGGTTAATGTTTGAATCAAAAAAATGTTGGGTTTTATTGCAAATAACAAGAAGAGAAAGCACACTCCCTAACATTGAAACCCATCCCTTATTATCAAACCCGAACCTATTTTTATTCTCAAATCCCATAAATCGAAATCGTTAAGCAAAAAAAAACCTAAATAAATCACGACAAACAGAATCATGTCAAAGGTAGAAGGCGTAGCCTTAAGAACTAGGCATCGATGTTATGGAGCTGGAGAAGGCTGAGTGATATTCGATGGGTCGTGCGCCTATTTGTGATGCTCGATTATTGGCAAGGTCACATTGTTTTAGGGATTCGGGTCGAGCAAAATTTTTTGGAGGAGGACGTGAGCATTGAGGCCCAAGTTTAGAGCGATGGTGGAGGAGCAAGGATCGATGATGATGTTCGACGTGGGGCTGATGGAGGTAGTGGTCGATACAAGCTCTGGGTGGATGACAACAGGCAGTTCATATGCAATCTAGGGTAAGGTGGAGGCGCTACCGAGCGACCACAAATTCAATAGTGGGTGCAAACGTATGATTAAGGTGAGTTAATCAATTTAACTAACACATCTATATCTAAAATAATTATACCCTTCTTGCATGCCTTTTTAACTTAGGAGTTTCAGTAATTTTTTGTTGTGAATGATTGATATTATTGAAATAAAATTGCATGCTATTGTTCAATTAGTTTAGTGTTCGAATTGGTTGATTTGTATGTTTGAAATATTATATTTAAATCGATAATTGATAATGAAATAACATGTATGTGAAAACCATCAAATGCAATTGATTACTGTAACTAGATCATATTATGGTTATACATTGTTTTAGTGATCGGAGTTGTCGGAAAGCAACTTGGATCATTAGGTAATTCCATACTATGGAATGATATTTTATAGAGCAATGATAGCTCTAGAAGCTGAACTTCTGATGAATTCATTATAATATTCTCAAAATAAGATTTTATCTATTTTGATCGTTATTGGAATTTAATTTATGGAATATAGATAAATTATATTAAAATCTTAACTTATTTCTCATTTTAAATTTCTATTCAAAGCTTTTATAATTGAGAAGTATTTATTTATAAAACCTTTTTAAATTTACCATTTATAAGTAGATATATTTTGAAAATGTTTTACAGGCAAAAGGTAAGATATGATATTATTTCAGAAAAGTGGTTATGGAAGAAATAGACTCAATTTTAAGTAATTTTAGTGATAAAAACTCTTTAAATGATTTTAGAAAGAGTTTAAAAGCCTTTGGAAATTTCATACTTATATTTTAAAATAAATTATTCGTTTCCAGAAATAATTATAAGGTTTTATTTATTTTAGAAACTCTTTTATTTTATTTATTATGGGTCTGAGATTTCATGCTTTTCTATGAAATAAATTTTTTAATAAACGATTGAATTATGAGATTGGTATAGGACATTTTATATCATTCTTTCACTTATTATTATAATTTGTTAAATAAGTTCAAGTAGACTTTGCTAGCTTTTAGTAAATACTAGAGTTTCACTTTCTGGCATGGGACAGTTAGTTAGATTCTAGTGATTATTAAAGTGAAAGTGAACTATACTTGGAGTCGTATTGCCTTAGGACGTTTGGATTTCGAGCCGATAGATCCCTGAGAGGCGATATCTCATTTTTTTTTATTGACTTGAGAGTCATTATCGTTTTTTATTTGGGTAGGCAGACCTATTTCTTTTAGTTAGGTTAGTTATGGTATGACATGGCTGCCCTTTTTTTCTTGGCCGTGTTATATGCAGGCTTAACAAATGTTGGACAGTTGGACAATGTTTACCTATTTATTTTCGTTAGGTAAATTCATATAGTTTTGTCATAAACATGGCTACCTATTTCTTTTCATTAGGAGTCGGGGTTATTACCTGGTAGCTTATTTCTTTTCGTTAGACTATTGCACTATGTAGCCGGGTTTATTTATTTTAGTTAGGCCCCATGTCGTACTATATCATATAGATAATTGACTACCATTATTATTTCATTAGTGATGATTATTTCTTCAGAGATTTTAGGATAGATATTTGGTATCTTTTAGGCTCTGGAGAACTTTGAATTGTTATCATAATATTTTTATGTAATCTATTTATGACTTGATATGGATTTGTGAAATGGTGATTTTGGATTGATATGTCTTTTTATGTTTATTTGGGTTTAGGCATATTTGGAGATAAATTAGTATATAGTTAAGTCATATATATATGGTATCAGTATTTAATTTGGCTTGATATGCCTTATGTAATGACCCGGATTTTCAGTCGTATGATTTCGAATATTTAATTTATTTTAAATGTTGAATTTGAAATGTATATGGATTTTTAATATGAAGTTTATTGATCAAATAAGTGGAATAAGATTTAAATTTCAAATATAGCGATTATCGTAATACAAATAGTGCAAATAATTGGAATTTGAGCTGAATATGAATCGAAATGAATTTTAAAGTGAATATAATTTCTATTTGAATCAAAAATTTAGATAGTAAGTTTTCAAAACTGGAATTTCAAGTATTTCAAGTAATTTCGTCAATTTTGAAAATTATCGTTTTTATCAACGCGTTAAAATAGCAATCCGGGGCACAGTCTCGGAATTCAACGAAACCAGTTCCATTGGATCTCGTAATAGTGTATTATTATAGGATTTCAAATTTTATAGCGATTGGATTTACCGTTTGGTCGTGCAAGCTGAAAACAGTTAGGATTAATTTAATCTATAATCATCGATTTAAAAGGCTATCTTCCACATACGATCGAATTATCAAGACTAGTTCCATGGCGTTTGGAATAGTGGAATAACATATAGAACGCCAAGCATTACGCCATGTTTGGAGTTTGAGAATTACAGACATTAAGAAAAAGAAACGGACATTCGATAATTAAAATAACTTTTTATATACATGTACCATCACCCAACATTCGTACCCTACAACAAACAAACATGTTCCCAGGCCTTTCCTCGTTCAGTTGAGAAAATGACAAGGAGATCAAAAGAAAAATATATTCATTTTTGAACGTTCAAAAATTTCTTTATAAAACCAAAATATGTAACTTTGAAGCTTTCCATTTTTCCTTTCGTTACCTTTCCGAATCTATTCGATTCCTAGAGAAATAATGGCAGCTTCATTCATTATTCATGTGCAAGCTGTGAGCGTTGAGAGGATGGGTTAGGCATTTTCGTTGATGCTGGAGGCTCGTCGAGGTCTGGGTATGCTACAGCGAGGTCGCGGCGAGACAAGGCAGCGGGTGGTGCCGTTCATAAGCGTGAGAAATCATGGTCGATTTTGGGCGATCTGAGGGCGGCTAGGTAGTCGAGGATGGGGTCATTAGTTGCGTCTTGGGCAGGGAAGGCGGTGACAATGAGGCGGTGGCCGAAGTTGGCCCGAGGTAATGAAAATGTGGATTTTAATTTGCAATTGGGGGAGGGGTCGAAGGGAATTGCATTTTGGATGGACTGGTAATTTATTTGTTAATGTTTATTTAATTTAAAAGTTGATTTTAGTTTAAATAATTCAAAGTTTATTAATACATATTTAAACCGTACGAGATCTGATCGAGATGAAACTTTTTGCATTATACTCATGACGATGAGAGCTTCGCGATGGAACTGGTAGGATGAATTTGGAGACTATTGAGTTTTGGGCTAAAATCGAACATCATCGATTTTAGTTCCAAACCAAAATGCGGCGACGGCAAGAAATAAATGTGAGTACATATCACTCATTTTGGACGACTGGTTTTAATTTATAGAAATTAAAATATTTATTGGTTGATTGAATAAATTACAAATTATTATCCGTTGGATGTTATATTATTTTATTATAGTAGTATATATAAGTATTTGGGTATATTTCCCGCTAATTGGAGTGGATGAAACACTATGCGCCCCGCATGATAGCGGATAGCCCTTTTATTGTGATATCCCTCCTCGAAGCGATGATTATATTATTGTGTTTATATAACATCTATGGTTGCAGGGAAACGGGTCAGAAGGATCCAACTAGATTCCTCAAAAGTGTTGATTTTAATTTCATATATAGTGATATATGATGTGTTTGAATAATCTATGATAGATTATGATATGATTTGATTTATTGGATGCTATAGTATCACTGGCCTTAATTTTGGTATTTTAAATACCACAAATTTAATTTTTGAATTTGAAAAGAAATAAAAAGGCGATTTTGAAAGTGAAATATTTATACTGAATTTTGGATTATTTAAAATGGAATTGATTTGGATAAAATAAATGATTTGATTTCAAATTTGTACTTAACTATTTCGTGAAATATTTCAAATAGAGATTTTGAAATAATGTGTATAAAGGATTTCCAAACAATAAATTTTAAGTGATATTTGTTTAAATTCAAAAAGGTTTTGAAAATGGATATTTCAATAGATTGGGAGAATAAGGGGAATTTATAAAGGACTATATTTATAAATGGAATTGTTTATTATGAATCTGTTGTTAATAGAGAAAAACTAGGAGCGAGTTTATGGATTTATAAACAATGTTTATAAATAAAGTGGAATGGTTATCGTTTTATAAATTGGGAAAATAAATTCACGGTGTGACTTTGAAATGAGAGATGAAAATTGGTTTAGAAAGAAATAGTGGATTCGATTTTTGAATTTGGAAATGGTTATGAAATTGGAAAGGTAAAAGAATTGGAAATTAGTTATCGTTGTCTACATAAAAGGGTTTTGATGTTTTAAATAATTATTTAAACATGTTTTAAAAATATATTATTCCTTAAAAATATTTATTATCTTTATATATAGGATTTAAAGGTAAATGTTTGAAATTTATTTATAAATCCTCTCGAGATTTGTAAACCAGGTTTATTTTACGGAAGAAATTTTGATAAGCGAAATCTTACAAAGGAATTCTGGAAATTTAAGAGAATTTCCTAAATGTTTAGATATGGAAACTACGAAAATGAATCTAAATTCACAAAAAGAAGTTAAATTTTTTTAGTTGGACAATATACAAGTATAATTTAAAAAGGAATTATAAAATTCTGAAGATTTATGAGATAAGTTATGAAATATTTTCTGTATTGATATTAGAAATGATTTGGAAAATATATTTACAATATTTTCCTAAGTATTGAAATGAATGGTTATGGAAATATTTTAACTACGAAATGATCATATAGAAATATTTTTCTAAGTAGTGATTATAAATTGAATTTGAAAATATTTCTAAGTACTGATATGGTTTGAAAATATCATGTTATGGATATAAGCATTCAAAATTGTTTTCAAATATTAAAATATTGAAAGAGATTTGAGTATATATCTTTGTAAAGATATTTTGAAATAAATGTTTGAATCATTTATAGTATGGGCCTAGTAACTTCTTATGCGTGTAATTTGGTAGTTAAATAACCGACTATCAAATGTAGCCAAATTCGTTGATCGTTTTGATGAGACCGGTACCGGATTTAATTATCTGAAAACTACTTCGATCCGATTTACGCGTTACGAATTGTGAAATCTTAAGGATAATAAAGACGGTGATCTATGAAGAGATTGGCTTGTTTAGACCCAAAACAACTCGTATGGATGAATGTTATCATTGCATTGTTGCCTGGAAGGCAGTGTTAGCATTCCAAGTGGGATTGTTATTTAAAAAGGTAAAACGTAGCCTCAAACCTTATCGACCAGGAATGAGTGAAAATCAAAGGAGATGCAGCAAGGCTAAGTGGGTCGCGCCATTACGGTATGTTATTATCCTTCTAGATACATTTACATATTTATGGATTGGTTGTGCATGCTATCCCGAATAAAAAGGGTTGCAAAGCAACCAGGATAATGACGTATTCGGTACTATCTAGTCGGGGGTAGGCCGTCTTGTGTTGGCAAGGGATCCAGACGAGGTCCTTGGTACATTTTCTAGATGTGTACTGTGATAGGTGGTACCCTAATGCCTAGTCATTGTATGGAATCCATTCTCCAATACGTGCCTTTACGGTTTTGATTTTAGAGCCTAGTATGCCAGAATTTAATTAATGTAACACTTTCGGCTATTTTGATAAGTATTTTCACATAGACACTATTATAATATTATAGGATTTTTTATATGAAAGTGGTTTTGGTTATCGTAAGGTAAAATCCCGTCCGTATTTTAATTTTACCCAAATTATATTTTGACATGAAATAAATAATTTTCTAAAATTATTATAGTATATTGGTGTGTATGCTTGTTATTATTGTAATCCAGACTATATTATAAAATTGAAATGATTATGTATAACCAAATTGAGATTGTATAAGAATGATTGTGCATATGAATTATAAATAAAATGGGATCCAAACCAATATTCGAAAATTAAATCCCTGAAAGTTTGGGAAATATTTTCCGAAGTGTTGAGAAAATAAAAATGGTATTATTTTGAAAATATTTTTGGAATAAAAATTGTTTTAAATGGATTTTGGAAGTGATAAAGTACCGAATTCACTTCAGTCGTTGGAAAATAATACCGATGATGATCGCGACATCATCAGTGTTCATTTTCGAGTTTCATAGTGACGGATTACTACCGTAGTAATTTGATATGGATATTTTGTTTGGAAACAAGTGTTGTTTTGAAACTTCCAAAGGGAATTTGTTTTGGATAAAACCAAGTTAATTTTGTAAATTCTAAAGGAATGATTTGTTAAAACAAAAGAGCTATATATATATATATTACTTGAAATAAACTAGGTATTTGAATTCTGAAATTCTAATCTAAATGCGGAAAGAAACATCAGGAAATAAGTTTCGAACTTATAATTTGAAATTAATGAATATAAGAAAGAAGGATGTGAATTTTGAATTTGAATTTGAATTTCAACTTAAGAAGTTGAAATGAATGGCATGAATGGAGATTTAACTTAAGATAAGTTAAATAAAAATCGATTTGGATTTGAAATGTTATCAAAATTGAAGTAAATAAAAAATTTGAGTTGTAAAATGATTTTATAACTAAAAGTTATAAATTTTAAATGGAATTAATTGAAGTCGAGTTAAATTAAGTGATTTCTGGAGTAGAAATCCAAATTTGAATCACATAACGAAATTGGATTCGATTTGTCATAAAGTGAATGTGAACTTGAGTATTGAAAAAAAGAATTGGACATAAGTAAAATTGGATGGAATAGGATTTGATTGCAATGAAAACGAACTTAAGTATATAGTCGAAGTGTTTATATAATAACAAATTAACTCAAGTCAATATAAATATTTGAATGGAAACTTGACTCAGGTAAATTCATGGGTTGGGCCGTTAAATGGAATTGAATTCAAGTCAAGACAAACAAAGTGATTTTTTGAGATGAAACTTAACTTTCTAAGTAAATTGGAAGCAAACTAATTAGAGAATTAACTAGTGAATTGAATGTTGAAAATGAGAATTAAGTTATAAATGAAATTCGACTTATAAGCGAATTAAATATATGTTGAAATGTTGTCAAATAAAATAGAAATGGATTGAAATGGTGATAACTCAAGTTATAAATGAATTCAATTTAAGTGTAAATAAATTGAATAATGTTGGGAATATTGTTGATAAGGATTAAATTCAACTTAAGTAACTAATTTATGAAGTGATTCATAATAAATTGGCATGGATTAGATTATTGTTGAATATAAAATGAGTGAATAAGATTTTATGAATAAATTAAATTTGAATCAATAGAGCTTGATGAATCGATTTAGAATCAATTTAAGGGGTGTATTAACTTGAGTGGTTATTTTATTAAATGAACATCACCAAATTTGCATGGAAAGAATCGTCGTTCGACATAAATGGAAATAACCATAATTTGTTGAATTAATGGAAAGTGAATAAATTGGTTAGAATTAATTTGTAATGGATATGAATGTAATGTGTGTAAATATAAATTAAATTCTAGTAAATTGTTTGTGAATCATTTGAAAATGCATGGAATGGTATATAAATCGATTGAAAGTAACTAAGTTGGTATTGGAACCTTGCAATTGTTTATAAATACATGCGTAACATGTTGATTTATGCAATCTATGTGTTTGCGTTAGTAAATTGAATGTGATGTTAATTAAATTGCATAAATTTTGATACTTGCATGTTTAGTTGAGTAAGTACAGGTACGGGAGGTTATATGGCTTGATTTTGGTAGTGCAGTTGCATATAAATTAAGCGAACTCGCTTAATAATGCTAAAATAAGGTACACTACGAATTTAGCATATGAAAAAAAATTGATATATATCGCATTTTCCGTACGAATTTAGCATATGAAAAAAATTTGATATATATCGCATTTTATGACAATTAGAATCGTTATATCTTTTCATCATATTTATGATATTGCAAAAGGCCCTCCATACAAGGAAGACTCTGCCAAAAAATTTCGAAAATTTAGGGTGTTAGAAAATTTTGTGGGAAAAATTTTGTTAAGTAAAAAGTTGATTTTTGAACTGTAATTAAAATAAAGGGTTTTGATTTAGATATGGAAACTAATTATTTTGGTTGAAACTAAAAGATTTAGAAAAGTTAAATGTCGAGTTTTAACTAAGTGGGTTTTGAAAAGTTAATGGTTTGGAGCATTTTCCTATCTTGGCAAATTTCGGGGACAAAATTCTTTTAAGGGGGGAGGAATGTAACGATCCGGATTTTCAGTCGTATGATTTTGAACATTTGATTTATTTTAAATGTTGAATTTGAAATGTAAATGGATTTTCATTATGAAGTTTATCGATCGAATAAGTGGAATAAGATTTAAATTTCAAATATAGCGATTGTCGTAATACAAATAGTGCAAATAATTGGAATTTGAGCTAAATATGAATCGAAATGAATTTTAAAGTGAATATAAGTTCTATTTCAATTAGAAATTAGATAGTAAGTTTTTAAAATTGGAATTTCAAGTAATTTCGTCGTTTTTGAAAATCGTCGTTTTTATCGACGCGTTAAAATAGTGATCCGGAGCACAGTTTCGAAATTCGATGAAACCAATTCCATTGGATCCATAATAGTATATTATTATAGGATTTCAAATTTCGTAGCGATTATATTAACCAAATGGTTGTGCGAGCTGAAACACACAGGACTAATTTAATTTATAATCGTCAATTCAAAAAGCCATCTTCCATATATGATCGAGTTAGGCCTTGAGGTTAGTTCCATTACATTCGGAATAGGGGTATAACAAATAAAATGCCAGGTGGTATGCCTTGTTTGGAGTTCGAGAATTACGAACATTAAGAAAAAGAAACGGACATTTGCTAATTAAAATAAACTTTTATATACATGTACCATCACCCAATATTCGTACCTTATAGCACACAAACATGTTCCCTTGTCTTTCTTTGTTCAGTTGAGAAAGTGACAAGGAGATCGAAAGAAAAATATATTAATTTTTGAACATTCAAAATTTACTTTAAAAATGCCAAAATATACAACACTGTTGCTTTCCATTTTTCCTCTCGTTACCTTTCCTACTCCATTCAATTCCTAGAGAAAAAATGGCAGCTACGTTCATTATTCATGTGCGAGCTGTGAGCATTGAGTGGATGGGTTAGGCATTGCCATTGATGTTGGAGGCTCATCGAGGTCTGGGCATTCTATAGTGAGGTCGTGGCGAGACAAAGCAGTGGGTTGGGCCATTCATAGGCATGAGAAATTGCAACCGATTCCTTGCGATCTGAGGGCGGCGAGGTGGTCAAGGGTGGGGTCGTTGGTCTTGGCCTAGGAAGGCTGTGGCAAGGAGGCAGCGGCCGGAGTTGGCCTCAAGCGATGGCGATGTGGATTTGCATTTGGGGGAATGATCAAAGGGAATCGTGTTTTGAATGGATTGGTAATTTATTTGTTAATATTTGTTTATTTTTAATAATTCAAAGTTTATTAATCTATATTTAAAACGTACGAGGTCCGATCGAGACGAAACTTTTTGCGTTATGCTCGTGATGATGAAGCTTCGCGATGGAACTAGTTTGGACGAATTCGGAGACTGTTGAATTTTGGGCTAAAGTCCAATTTTAGTTCCAAACCAGAACGCTTCAGTGACAGCAAGAAACAAATGTGAGTAAATATCACTCATTTTGGATGACAGGTTTTAATTTAAAGAAATTAAAATATTTATTGACTGATTGAATAAATTATAAATTATTTTTCGTTTGATGTTATATTATTATGTATATAGTAGTATATATTAGTGTTTGGGTATATTTCCCACCGATTGGAGCGGATGAGACGCTATGTGCCCTGCATAATAGCGGATGACCCTTTTATTGCGATATCTCGTCTCAAAGAAGTGATTATATTTTTGTGATTATATAACATCTGTGGTTGCAGGAAAACAGGTTGGAGGGATCCAAATGGATTCCTCAAAAATGTTGATTTAATTTCATATATAGTGATATATGGTGTGTTTGAATAATCTATGATAGATTATGATATGATTTGATTTATTGGATGTTATAGTAGCACTGGTCTCAATCTTGGTATTTTAAATACCATAAATATCATCTTTGAATTTGAAAAGAAATTAAAGGGCAATTTTCGAAGTGAAATATTTATATTGAATTTGGATTATTTAAAAAGGAATTGATTTGGATAAAATAAATGATTTGATTTCAAATTTGTACTTAATTATTTCATGAAATATTTTAAATAGAGATTTTGAAATAATGCATATAAAGGATTTTCAAAAAATAAAATTTAAGTGATATTTGTCTAAATGTAAAAAGGTTTTAAAAATCGATATTTCAATAGATTGGGAGAATAAGGGGAATTTATAAAGGATTATATTTATAAATGGAGTTGTTTAATATGAATCTGTTATTAACAGAGAAAAACTAGAAGCAAGTTTATGGATTTATAAACAATTTTTGTAAATAAAGTGGAATGATTATCATTTGATAAATTGGAAATATAGATTCACAATGTGAATTTAAAATGAGATATGGAAGTCGGTTTAGAAAGAATTAGTGGATTTTATTTTGGAATTTGGAAATAGTTATGAAATTGGAAATATAAAAGAATTGGAAATCAGTTATCATTGTCTGCATAAAAGGGTTTTGATGTTTTAAATAATTACTTAAACATGTTTTCAAAATAAAGTATTAATTAAAAATACTTGTTATCTTTATATATAGGATTTAAAGGTAAGTGTTTGAAATTTATTTTATAAATCCTCTCAAGATTTGTAAACCAGGTTTATTTACGGATGAAATTTCGATAAGAGAAATATTATAAAGGAATTCTGGAAATTTAAGAGAATTTCCAAAATGTTTAGATACGAGAACTTCGAAAATGAATCTGAATTCATAAAAAGAAGTTTAAATTTTTTAGTTGGATTATATAAAAGTATAATCGATTTTGTTGGAAATTGAAAACGGAATTAATAAAATTCTGAAGATTTATGAGATAAGTAATGAAATATTTCCTATATTGGTATTAAAAATGAGTTGAAAAATATATTTATAATATTTTCCTAAGTATTAAAATGAATGGTTTTGGAAATATTCTAACTAGGAAATGATTACATTGAAATATTTTTCTAAGTAACGGATTATAAATTGAATTTGAAAATATTTCTAAGTACTAATATGGTTTGAAAATATCCTGTTGTGGATATAAGCATTCGAAATTGTTTTCAAATATTGAAATTTTGAAAGAGATTTGAATATATATCTTTGTAAAGATATTTTGATATAAATGTTTGAAAGATTTATAATATGGGCCTAGTGACTTCTTATATGTGTAATTTGGTAGTTAATTAATCGACTATCAAATCTAACCAAATTGGTTGATCATTTTGAAGAGACCGGGATCAGATTTAATTATCCGAAAACCACTTCGATCCGATTTGCAGGTTATGGAATTGTGAAATATTGAGGATAATGAAGACGATGATCTTTGCAGAGATTGGTTTGTTCAGACCCGGAATAACTCATCTGGATGAATGTTATCATTGCATTGTTGCCTGGAAGGCGGTGTTAGCATTCCAAGTGGGATTGTTATTCAAAAAGGTAAAATGTAGCCTCAAGCCTCATTAACCAGGAACGACTGGAAATCAAAGGAGATCCAACAAGGCTAAGTGGGTCGTATCCATTAGGGTATGTTGTCACCCTTATAGATACATCTACATATTTATGGATTGGTTGTGCATGAGATCCCGAATAAAAAAGATTGCAAAGCAACTAGGGTGATGACATATTCGGCACTATCCAGTCACCATAGGACGGTCTTGTGTTGGCAGGAGATCCATTCAAGGTCCTTGGTACATTTTCTAGACATGCACTATGATAGGTAGTACTGTGATAGGTAGCACCCCAGTGCCTAGTCATTGTATGGAATCCATTCTCCAATACGTGCCTTTACGGTTTTGATTGTAGATCCTAGTATGCTTGAATTTAATTAATGTAACAATTTCGGCTATTTTAATAAGTATTTGTATTTAGAAACTATTATATTATCACGGGATTTTTTATATAAAAGTGGTTTTCGTTATCATAGGGTAAAAATCCGTCTGTTTTTATGTGCGGCTTGGTCTTACGAGGTACTTTTGATTTTAAAGATTTTTTATAACTTTAAATCCAGTTGGGAGTGTTTTTCTCACATTGGTTTTCTAGGCTGACTCGGGGGTTATTTTATTATAATGCTCGAGTCAGACTGAGCATATTACAGATTAGATCGGATGCTTGGAGCTCCAAGAGACGAGTTGGGGCTCAGAGACATATTCACGTAGATGGTTATTTTTCTGTTATATTTATTGGTGTGTTGTCAGCAATTGTGAGGGCATACTGTTATAATTGTCCAGACTGAAATAGATTAGTATACTTTGATTGATGTTTGTATATATACATATTACAGTTTTTTTTGTGTGTGTAAAGACTTGTGATATATTATAGATTATTCGTTTTGCTGTGAGATTCTATGCTGTTTAGTTTTCTTCTTATCTTCTTTCTTGTTCTTTACCCTAACAATCAGTTTTCGACATTTGATTGCTCGGCATATGATACAGTGGATGTATTGGTGCCGATTTTCGAGAGTTAAAAATCCGATTCATTACACCTTATTATAGTTAATTGGTTTTTAGGAATATTTTGAGATGATTTATTTTAATGGTTAAGTCATAAATGGATTTATGAAATAGTGATTTTAATGGATATGCCTTATTCTGATTATCTGTTCTGGCATGTTTATTATGACTTAGTTAGTGTAAGTCATATGTTTACGATATAACTATCTCACATTTCTATTAGATATAGTTTGACCCGTTTATTTCTATAATACTTGGGTTAGGCCGAGAATCTACATGTACAGGAACTCGTTGCTTTTGGATTTTGTGCTAACATTAGAGTAGACTATTTTGACTATTTCGGTTTACTTCATTATTGTGTACACTAACAATTAGGATGATATGTCATGTATATTATTTAGTAGTCATTTTGTACCTATTATAGTATTCGGGGTATTATAACATATTTTTATGTGATTCTAGTACTAATATTTTATAGACTCACATTCTATTATGTATATGATGTGTATTATTCTGTTGTGATCTGTGAATCTGATTATGATTTATTTATATTATATATTGTTTTGAATATTTTAAATCAGTGTGTTGATTAATTTGTATTAATATTGTACACATCTTGAATTTTCAGTTTAGATCCTCAAAAAGGTAATAAAAACGTGTTGGTGTTAATATTAAGATATATTCACATATGATCGCCCTTAACCAGCCGCATTCTTCGTATTATTAGATGACATTACTTGTAATATTCTTCAATAATATGGATATAGTGGTGGGGTTGCTACATAGTGTTTAATATTATACTAATAGTTGATATTTTTAGAAAATAATGCTATTCAATGTAAAATTATCGAAACATTCCCGATAGCATTCTATCTGCGCTATTTGCATGAGGTATTGTTATATGTATCAGAGTAAATATTTCTTGGTAACCGTTAAGTGAATTAGTCCTGGAATAAAAAATATTATTGAGCATGCGTTGGTAAAAATAATAATTGTTCATACATGTAGACTAAAATATATGGCTAAAGTTACCGATTGTTTATAATAAAGAAATGGTTAATAATTGTGTGTAAGTTATTTTCTTCAAATAGAACCCGTGGTTGGCAAATCTGAACTCCGTGTATGTGAAAAAAGATCTAAACTAGTTCCATTTGTTTAACTGTAAATTAATAAATATATAGGTATACTTATGCACGCAAATAATCATGTATAGTCATAACTAAATGCTCGTTATCATGCCTGCCACAAAAAAGCAGCCCATAGAGTAATTTTTTACATTTGATATCACATACTATCGTAATAAAAAAATTCATATCACTATCCATGCGTATCTTATCTCCATGTAGCAAAGTGCAACTATACTGTCATCTCTAGTAGCCATTGAAGAAAATCATAATAATTTCATAGCCAGAAGAAATATGCAAGTTGTTCATGGTTTTGGATACCTATGGAGTTTTAGTTTGGTCCATACCAGAGAAATAACAGACTTAATAGCTAATGCACAACAACTACATTGCTCTATTATGCTTTACTCTCTATATTGAATGGAGAAATTGTAACAGTTTGCCTTTTCGACCCTCAAATGTCAGCGCTCATATATCCATAGTATTCACACGCCAAGCACTCAAGTGCTATATAGACAAATTGTTACAGCAAAATAAAAGAAAACGAAAAAGAATAAGGGAAAAGAACACAACATCAGAATCTCATAGCAGAACAATAAAATATAATATCAAAAGACAATACAAACTATCGCTCCAGGATACAAAGCACTTTAGAGTTACAATTCTAAGTACCATCATCAGTTTGGACAATTATAACAGCCTATCCACACAATTGCTAATATATATACACACACACATATAACAGTAGTGTAGTGGGAATGAGAATATCACGATAGGTAAAAACATCCAAATCAATTCCTTAAGCTTCAAAGAATATCCAACCAAAACCTTTCTTTCTCAAACTGCTCAAAAAAGCAATCGAGGAATTAAAGAAAAGATAAAACCATGAGTCAGATATATAAGTCTGGTATGAGAAACTCAAGAAATATATGACCAACATATTATAGTACTTTTGAAACCATTTGAATCATCCTAATGTGTATCCTTTCAAAAGAATCAAAGTCATCTAATAAGTACATCGGGTGATATACTAGATAATGTCTAGTGTGTAGATTATAAATAAGAAAATAGGTGTGCTGCTTGAATCTCACAACATAACAGTATTAAAAGTACAACTATAACAACTAAGGTATGCTCATATAAGGATTTATGTTGGAGACGCCCTCATGAAACCGAGGTAAATCTCCTGACAAGGGTCAAAATCTACCTTTTGAAACCACATATATCTCTAGATAAAGTATACCAATAGGAAAACATAGCAGGTCCATGCCCGAACATGCGATACCAAATACCATCAAATCCCTTGCACCTCAATTAAAAGTGTCTCTAGATATTTGACCCACTTGGGTAAGCTAAAACTCATAGCTATGAGTCCTACTTTGTTTTCTATCATTTTCAATGGTAAATTTACGTTCAACTCTCTCATAAGAGTTTTCATCACTCAAATAGATCTCGAATCTCTCTCCAGATTCCAACATCTTGAATAGTTCATGAATCTCTCTATGAATCCCAACATAAGTCATCCGACGAATGCTAGTATTGACCTCTCCCTTGGACTTAGTCTTAGAATGACAGTTCAACTCTATAGCATTCCACTCCATCACTGCTTCAAAAACGTAGAACTCGTATATCAGTTTTGAAGTAGTTGTCGAAAAGTAATAAGGTTATTCGATACTGGTCTTTAAAACTAAATCTGTGAATTTTTTGTTAACTCAATTCTGGTTATTTAAGAAGTAAATGAGTGATATAAAGGAGACCTTTCTATGGAATCTAAAATATATGTTCTTAAAGAAAGAGATGATTCATATGAATAAGTCCACCTTAGGGCATTTCGAACCTTATCAATACGTAATGCTTTCATATACTTCCAAAGTTAAGTTGGTCAATTTTGATGGTCGAATAATTAACTATCATGTACAAAATGAAAATGATCGCATATTGAAACCAAGTCTCATATACTTATCAAGTTTCTGACTTTCTCAACATATGTTATCCCTTGATCAGGAGTGAAGCCGATAGGATAGAGCACCGTTTGCTTCTAATCCTACTCGGATATCATTCTTAACTCTCACAGATAGAATAAGACTACTTTGTCGACTTTTAGTGCTAATTACATGACTAAATATTTTCCATAAACAAGTAAACATGCAAAGCATGGTTAAGTCACACCAAGCACCATTTAGTCACCTAAGCGACTTCTAAACCCCTTTTTATTTAATTAATTCCTTCTTTCATTAATTAAAAATCCTTTATAAATACTTGTATATATAATTAAATACCTTTACAAAAGATATATACATGTATACTACCATTTCGCTATTCATTTCTACTCATTTTAATACATAGAAATGTATTCATATTCTTATCCAAAATGGTATAAGGATATTCATAAATCTTAAACAAGATTTCACATTTCCAAAAGTATAATTTTTTAACAAGGCTAGCTGGCTTTATAGTGGGTCGTTCCATATAACAGCTAAAGAAAATAGAAAAGTTGGCCATCCTAGAACAGAAAAGCATATGGGTGAAGATGGTAAGAGGTGCTCGGCACATGCTCCAGAACAGCTAAAGAAAATAGAAAAGTACTGGAGTTTAGAAAAGTGCCAAAACTACTAACAAGAAAAGAAGGACGAGTCTCTCTCAAAAGAGAAGGATCCACTGCCATCATCAGAAGAATCAGGCCATATAACATGAAAAATAGTCCTCGAACATCGTCAGTAAGGAAGGAACATAGGCAGTCGAATCAGGATAGTAACGGTATTTCCTATCCCATGAATCATCCTCCAATAATATCCTATTCCTTTCACTAAGCTCACAAAGTAAAAAAGGTGAAAGGTCAACATTCACTACCTGATAATAGAGACGTCTCCTCTTACCCTCCTCACCCATATGTTCATAAAAAGTTGCATACTTCAGATTATATCTCATATTAGAATCTTTATGAATTCAAGCCTTTTCACTTGGATTCCAATAGATGGCATCAGAGAATGGAGAAACAGGCACCAGCGGGTTGCCATAAATAGAAATACTAGCAGAAGGAACAAATATAACAACAAAGGAATAACCTGTAGCAGATATAGAAGTGGGGGAACAAGAAACATCCTGCACTACATGGCTAGCAGCATGATGGGCCTTCAGAATCCATATCCTGATAAGGGGTGGGGCAGGGGAATTTTCTCAGAAATAGGACGGGGATAAGATGTTGGTGAAGGAAAAATAGAAGGTTTACCATGCTTACAAAAGTCTACAGTGTGGCCAAAACATTTGAAGGAGGTGCATATATCTGGAATCCAACTGTAACGAACATTAACGTCCGTATAGTGCCCCACAGTAGTTTGAACCCTAATCTTGTTCGACAAAGGCTTTTCTAGAGTAATTTCAATCAATGCTGTAGCACAAACTAGCTTTTCCCTTGCAATAATATTAGTGTCAAAACACTTCAGTTTCCCAACAATGCTAGCTGACTAATCTAAACTACTCAAAGGTTGCAATATAGAAGGAATATGAGATAAATGAGCCCGATTGGAATAAATAATACATGTTCCATAACACTGTCGACGGTTGGATTCCACATAGTCACAATAAATGGCTTGCCCCTAATGAAGGTTAGATCTGCTTCAAGGAATCGAAGTCTCTCACCAGGTCTAGGAAACTTGAAGTAGAACATAGAGTTACCGAAATTCACCTGAAAACTGCCTCTAATCTTCCATCTACTGCAACAGCGTTCTTTAACAATATAATACAGTGGGTTGGAGTCGAAGAAAAAACCAACCAGGTAGTTAGACAATAATCAGCTCTCGCTTGAATCACCTTCACCGAAGGCACCATCACCTCATTAATTCCCACTGTATCAAAATAACGGGGCACATATGCACCTACGTTTCTCGGTAAAGAAGTGAGCAAAGAAGTCCATTTAACTTCCTTAACAGGCACAACATTAGAGGAGGCTAGACATTCACATTATTAGCTACATTAGAAGGTTGAGCATTAGGAATATCATCAGCTACCCTAGAATCAAAATCAGTTTCCTCAGCCCTTCTCTCCAACCCAAAGGGAATAGAAGCATTTTCATAGACATCGGTATTATAAACTCCATTTTCATTTCTCAATCTGATAGACGTATCATTCCAACATGTAAAATTACCGGCAGAAGCTAAAAAAGGAGATAAATGGTGCTTACTAACAGTGATGAGGCTGCTAACGAAAAGAGGAGCAGGGACATAATATGAATCAATTTCATTAATCAGAGCAAAGAGTCGCTTGGCCAAAGGATTTATATTAGACTCTTGATCAATAGTAGCAAGCTCAAAATCATAGATAGAGAAAATACGCTCAGAAGGAATGCTAGCACCATCAATTTCAGGCATAACAGATTCGAATAGGGAAACAGAATCCACGGCATGAGAAAAAAAGCAAGCATCAATCATATCATCAAAAATATTCTCATTGGCTATAGGGATGGAGACTAAATCTGAATCAAATATAGGAATATACATTTTCGTTTGAACGGCAGGAGAAAACTATAAAACAGGATCCAATAGAATAAAAATATTGGGTAGAGGCTCTGATCATTGACCAGAGAAGAAAAGCAAGTGGCATTGAAGTGTCGGCTACAACGAGTTAGAGAAGCACCCACGGTTCCAAGATCTGGATCTAGACAAACCAAGAAATTGTTTTTCTTCCCCTTCGGCATGAGAAAAGAAGAGGCGAAGGTGGAGCTAGGAGAGAAGATGTAAAGGATGGAAGATTAGGTAGAGGATGGAAAACAGACGAAGGAAGAAGGAAAAAAGCGAGCAGAGAAGTCGTCAGAGAAGACGCTATTTTCAAATTTTGGGTTAAAAAGGGCGTTTTGGGTTAAAACAAATGTTATTAAAACATTGTTACTATAAATCCAAAGTCGTTTTATACTTAACAAGTTCTTCAAACTGTTATTTTAAAGATTTAGTTATTCTCTAAAATATATTTAAATGGATTAAAAACAACTGTTATTAAAACATTGTTACTATAAACCCAAAAGCATTTTATACGTAATACTATCTTTAAAACGTTCTTTTCGATGGCCTAGTTACATCCACACTTATTATCAAGGTAATATACTTCTTAATAAATTTCCAAAATCATTTATTATAATTAAGTGTTATAACCAAAACCACTCATCCTTTTATAAAATACTCACTTTTCCAAACTTATATATAAATACTTTTAAAACACTAATAAATATATAAAAATACTTTAAAACTACTTACAAACTTGTTGTAAATATCTATATCTATATAAAATATTATGTAAAAATAACTAATTTAGAAAAATTATTTTAGAACAAATGTGAGAAAGAAAACTCTTTCCTTAAAAAATCATATTTAATTATTAAAATATATTTAAACTTCTAATCATTTTTCATACTCTAATCCAGGTTATTAGGCATCTCTAAAAGGATTCCACAAAGAAAATAAATTTTAAACCATTTAAATTATGAAAAACTTGTTAAAATGTCACATTAAAACAAAACAGTGCAATAAGCCCAGAAATGCTGCAGTAAATTAAAGACGGCATTTAAAGTGATGTAGAAAGTTCTGGACAAAAACACTTAGAAAAGCATCAAAAATTTGACTAGTTTTCTCTATCCAAACGATCGATTCAAGGTATGATTTTATTTACGCTGAGAAATATACTTATAGTAGATAATAACCGTGCAAAGAAACCATTAAGGATGTCTCTCAAATTTACTTTAAAAATCGCCGAACACAAGTCATTTTCAAAGTGCGTCCATAGCGACTAATTCTCGCTTCTAACTTTTTAAACTTCGTTTAGCCAGTTACGAAATGATTTAAAGTTTGATATTTTTACAGTAATAAATGAACGTATTTTAGTTGTTAAAACTGGAAAGAAACCCCTAAGGATATGTTCCAATATTAACTTTAAAAATGGCTTAGCATAAGGAAACTATAAATTGCGTCAATAGCAACCTTTTTGCTAACTTTTCAAACTTTGTCTATCGTTTGTACAACTTTACAAACCATTTCTTCACTGCCCTATACACTATAATATGTGTAGAGAACAACCAAAATATATCATATTGCAATATATTAAGATATCATCAATTTAAACAAGTTTAGAGCAAGGGGATTTTAAAGTGCACTTATAGCGACTATTGCTATAAAATACTTTCATATTCGAATCAATTCAAAAAACGGGCCAACTAAACATATAAACACAAAGGTTAGGCCAAGATACATGTTATAAAGAGTAACAGAAGTGATGATATGTAATATAGAGTTTTCATTTGCTTTCAAAAGCAAGCAAGGTCCAAAAGTTATAACTTTAATTAGTTAACTTTACTTAAACTTCATATTCAAGCAACAAACATATATGCACAGATATATACACATTCAATTGTGAGTAGACTTACTTAAAACCTTGCTAAAACCAATCATAAGCATACATGAGCACTTTATACTATCACTAAACTTCTAAAGCTTCCACTTTAGCTCACTTTTGCACTTGGCCACCTCCACCTCCTCTTTGACCATGTTAGGGCATCCACTTTTCTTCAAATTCTTCCATCTTTGAGTTGCTTTTCCATGTCCCTAGGACGCTATAAGACTTTTTCCAAAGTTTGAAAGAGATTGGAGTTCATTTGCTATTTATTTGAGAAAGCCAGAGAAGAGAGAGCATGAAGACTAAGGCTTTTTGTTCATAAATTTGCAAAACAACTTTGTGAAATGAAAAGATGATTAAATAGGCTTTGGAAAGTGGTAACAAATTACCTCTTACCTTCTAATTTCTGGTCGAAAGAAGTCTGCCCCCCTTCATGTGCACAACTTTTCACCTTATCCCTCCTTCACTTAACTCTTAAGCTTTCTCAAAATACACCTCTCCACGAATATCTTCCTTATCTTGTTACCCACATCATTTTAGTTAACCTAAACTAAAAAATAATTATAATTGTTAATGAATTACACATTAATATATTAGGAAAGCACAACAAGTTTGAATAACTGTGTCGAGTCAAAAATTGTTTATCAATAAAATGAATTTTAGGTCACATTATCGATTTTTGTAAACATTTTTCAAAATTTTTTAATCAACATTAGTAATTAATCAAAAGGGGTTTTATCATATTAAACCAAGAATCAAATATTTAAATATTTCAGATATTTAAATATGAATAATTTGAAATTTCGGGTCGTTGCGTTCTCCCCTACTTAAAACATTTCACCCCCGAAATTCCAACACGACTAACACACAAAAGAAACAATCATAAATCAATGCTCAACAATATTCAAAATCGCTAGCAAACTAAGCTTACATTTGCTCAGGTTTAAAAACTCTTTCATCGCACAAGGATGATAAATAATCTACTAAGCGTACTTTACGCTTAACGGTCTTAGGTTATTACTTAGAAGATTATTCAAGCTACCATAGAACAAATCAAAGAGTCATTCTCTAAACTCTCCATAAGCCAATAACATAGTGTGTGTGTGTGTGTGTGTCTACACACACACATATACACTTAAGACCACATTAGGCTCCTTGATTAAAAACCTTTGTTTCTCCTACGTAGCCATGTACTATGATAGAAAACCTTAGGATCATGTCAAGAATCCATTTCAAGTATTCACTATTGAAAATCGAGTGAAAAATCCTTGTTCCAATCGGTTTAAATCACCTAAATATTGTGTACTCCAATCCTGGATCAAGAACAATCATCCAAATAGAATGATATACGTACAACTTACATATTTTATCCTATTAGTTTCTTAAGCACACCAATTTCTTTTTAGTCACACACAAATGGTATCTCTTATTTAATACTAAAACCATTTATAAACCATTTCAGAAAAATAACTCAAGTTAACAAACATTTCATAAAAAATAACTTTATTTCTAAATCACTTTATAAAACTTACGCAAAACATCTAATTCATTTGACTTACTGAAATTCAGATGAAGGCCCAAAATAAATCTGGATCTTATAATTAAGTCAACCTTTTGAATTTACCCTTCGGGTTAGACGAGTGGCTAGGAAGAGCAGGACATTGGTATCCAACTCAAGACAAGGGTCTACTTTCCTTAGAAAACCTTAAGGTAAATATGTTTATTAGTTGGTCTAATAACATTGAATGTTTACTTGAAATAGATGTTCAAACAAATTTAAAACATATGTTAACTCACTACATTCTAAATTCAAGAGTTATACAAACTTATCTTTATATTTCAAAAATACTTGACTTCAAATTCTGTAATGATCTAGAAGTTTCAGGCTATCCAAATTACCGAAAATTTTGTTTCATTCTAAAAGATGAAAATTATCAAACAATCTATCATAACAGGATGAACATACCACGATGTCCTAATGCATAGGATACATGTGCTAATAAAATAACTTACCAAAGTTTTACTTATTTATTAGACACACTTTACTCCAAAGAGAAAACAAAAAAGTCTTAATTATTTGAGTTTCAAGTGTCGGAAAGATATATTACTAGGGTAAATAAAAAGAAAAGTAACGAGGAAGAAAGGCCAAAACATCAGAATCTCGCAGTGGAACGATAACATATAATATCAAAGGACAATACAAACTATCACTCTAAGATACATAAAATTTCAGAGTTATACTGTCATCAGCCTGGAAAGTCATAATAGTATGTCCTCACAATTGCTGATATATACATAATAGTAGTGTAGCAAAAATAACAATAATACGGTAGGTGAAAATATCTAACTCAACTCCATAAGCTCCAAAGAATATCCAACTAAAACATTTCTTTCTCAAACATCTTCCTTCGACTTTACCTTAGGATAGACAGTTCAACTCTATAACATTCCACTCCAAAACCACTTCTAAAACATAGAGATATCAATTTTGAAGTGGTTTCTAATAAGTAGTACACATATCCGATCCCGGACTCTTCTAAACTAAATCAACGAATTTTCGTTTAACTTAATTCTAGTTCTTTAAGAAGTAAACAAATGATATAAAGAAGTCCTTCCTAAAGGATCTCGTATATATACGTTCTTAAAGGAAGAGACGATTCATACGAATGAGTCATCCCCAGGAGATCTCAAACCGTGTCAATACGTGATGCTTACATATACTTCCAAAGTTAAACTGGTCAATTTCGATGGTCGACCAATCAATTATCAAGTACAAAATAAAAATGATCACATATGGAAACTAAGTCTCGTATACTTATCATATTTTCGACTTTCTCAACTTATACCATCCCTCGATTAAGAGCGAAGTCGGTAGGTTAGAGCATTGTTTGCTTCCAAATCCTACTCGAACATTATTTTTAACTCTCGTAGATATAATAAATCTACTCTACCAACTTTAGTGCTAAGTATATGACTAAATACTTTACATAAACAAATAAACACATAAAGCATGATTAAGTCACACAAAACATGATTTGGTCACATATACGATTTCTAATCCCTTTATATTGAATTAATTACTTTACTAATTAAAACTTCTTTGTAAATACTTATACACATATTTAAATAACTTTACAAAAGATATATACATATATACCATCATTTCACTATTCATTTCTACTCTTTTCAATACACAGAAATGTACTTATGTGCTTATCCCAAATGTTATAATAATATTCACAAAGCTTAAACAAGATTTCACATTTCCAAAAGTATAATTAAATGGATTAAAAAAATGTCATTAAAACAATGTTATTATAAATACAAAACCATTTTAAACCTGACATCGTCTAAACTTTTCTTTTAAAGATTTAATTATCATAAACTTAACACCACCTTTAAACTTGAAATTCTTTCATTTAGAAGTTTGGTGATTTTAATGGCATTCGTTCTTTCTGCCTCCCCTTTCTTCTAGCCGCTTTTCTTTCCTATTTGCTTTCCCCTCGTCTCCCCATCGCCTCTTTCCCCTTGTCTACATCATCTTCCTCTCATGCCTCGGAAGAAAAAACCTATGGTTGTTTTTCCAGATCCGGTTATTTCATTAACACGCTCCAGTACTTGCTTTTCGTCAAATGGTACTGTGGCTTTAGCGCCTTCCTTTACGTCTGTGTTTTGATCCATCTTCATCTATAGCATTAACTGTGAATGTTCCACCTACGTGTTTGGGCGTGTTGGTCAACCCCCCTCCCCCCTCCCATCTTGGTCTTGTCTGCCGAGATTAACCCGCTCCCTAGCCTTGTTAACGATTTGGATACTGCTGCAAATGCTGCTCCTTTGCTGCCTCTCAATGAATGGTTTGAAGGTGATAATCTCCTCTCCCCTTTATTAGCTATAATGAATAGTGTGTCATGGTCACGGGAAGAGGTTGGTTTGGTCGAGATTGATAATGGGAAGTCGATTTTATCTGCAGAGCAATCTGAGGCACGTGATAGTGGAAATGGAGTTCATGAGTTTGATGCTACGGTGCTTAATTCAATCCACATTGGTAATAAGCATCCAAGCATAGATGATGTTCGTCAAAATACCTCTTTACCAAAACCTGTACCATAAATCCCAGAAAATCGTAGCAGCACAGTGCCTACTCCAATTACGTCTACTCCTTTATGGACGTCTTTGTTGACCAGATTGCCTATAAATGCGGGTGTTCATTCCCCGTGGTTTTTCAATAATGTTGAGATTGATGGATTTATGGTTCCTTCAAAGGAGGTTATAGATGCCGGAGTATTACTGGAAAGATTATTTGGTTGGTTTCTTCCTTGATTCCAATCTCGCTTGTCACCTTGTCAAGGCACGTTGCAATCAAGTTGGAAACCGAGGGGAGGGTCTGACTATTCATTGTGATAATTCCATGTTCTACTTTAAATTCCCTCGCTCTCTGAGGAAAGACAACGTATCCTGGAAGCTGACCCTATTCCGATTGAAGGGAAACCGTTCATTATCACCACCTGGAGTCCGCTAATTGATCAGGCTATTGATCAGGTTCTATCTGTTTCTATTTGGGCACACTTTTCTCACTTCCCTTCTGTTCTTCAGCCTCTCATTGAGATTGATTGGCTTGCTGGCCTTGTTGGTATGGTTATTTACTACGACGCTAACACTGTGGCTAGAAAGAAGCTTGTATGTGTCAAAGCTTTGATTGAAATAACTTTTGCCAAGCCCTTACCTTCGGTGTTGAAAGTCATACTCGATGTAGGCCTTTTATGCCGAGGTCAAAGTTCGCTGCAGTTGGAAACCGAAGATTTGTTCCTCATGCTAGTCATTTGGCCATCTTGCGATGTGTGTTCCAGATTAAAAACCTCTGGTCATGTTCCTTTATCTGATCGATTGCCACTCCCTCGTCCATGGGCTCGAAAATGGGTTCCAAAGGTTGTGTCACCCTCATCTGACCCGATTACCCCTTTTGCCACTATTGTTGCAACTCCTATTGTTGACGCTGCCGACGCTCCACCATCTCCCAGTAAGTCATTGTCGTCGATTAAAGTCGATTCTACTTCTTTGACCGACTTTATAATTTGCAACCCTGATGAACGGGCATAGTTGTATGTTCTTTTTGATATGCGTTACTCTCCTGAGTCTGACACCTACTATGCCCTTTATCAGCGATACTAAGGGAAAGAGTCGTAGTCTTACATATCACACTATGGTTGAGGGTCTGACCCTGACTAGGGTTAGCGAGATCGGTGAGGTGAACAAAAATCATTTCTACGATGTCAGCTGGGATATGAAATTTATTTACTCCCAAGGTTTTGTGGGCTATGATCTGATTCTGGCTACTCTTTTCTCTGGTTTCGTGCATGTTTTTGGTCCACCGTTGGAGGTAAGAGGTGGCAGTTCCTACTCTTCTAGGGTGCTTTGTTATTTTCAATTTTGTAGTCTAGACACTTCTGTCTAGCTCCTGTGCTTTTATTTTCTGTGGTTTAGTCTCTAACCCTTTTTAGTTGTTCTATGCATGTACAGAGTACTTGTTTTTTCATTTTTATACAGTGGCATGGCTCACTATAAAGCTGCTAGCCTCAAAACTGTTTTTAAATAGGTTAGAAACAAATGTTACTAAAACATTGTTACTATAAATCCAAAACCATTTTATATAACTTTATCTTTAAAACATTCTTTTTAAAGATCTAATTACATCTACACTTATTTAACAAAGTAATGTTCTTTTTAATGACTTTCTAAAACCATTTATTATAACTAAGTGTTATAACCAAAACCACTTATCCTTTTATAAAATACTTAACTTACTTGTCCAGGCTTATATATACAAATACTTTTAAATACTAATAAATATGTGAAAGTACTTTTAAACTACTTATAATTATGTTGTAAATATCTATATAAATTATTATGTAAAAACAACCAATTTAGAAAAACCATTTTAAAGAAAATGCTATAATGAAAGCCTTTTCCTTAAAAAGCATGTTTAATTATTAAAAATATGTTTAAACTTCTAATATTTTTTCCATACTTCAATCCATGTTATTAGACTTCCCTAAAAAGGTTCCACAAAGATAATAAATTTTAAACCATTTAAATTATGATAAACTAGTTAAATGTCGCATTAAAACAATACAATGCAACAATCTCGAAAATGTTGCAGTAGATCAAAGACATCATTTATAAGTGCTAGAAAGTCTAGACAGAGAACACTTAAAAAAGCATCAAAAGTTTGACTAGTTTTCTCTATCCATAGTCTAATTTTTTTTATAGTAAGAACTGTACTTATAATAGATAATAACTATGTGAAGAAACTTATAAGAATGTCTCTCAAATTTGTTAGAACCTCAATTGTTGGATTTTAATGGCAACAACTATACAATTATGTCAAAGAATCTCTAAGCTAATTTGCAGGTACATGGGCATCAAAAAGAGATAATCAAATACATTCAAAATGAAGATACACGGTACAAAAGAATAAAAGAATGTATATGGAGATACAAGAAGAGATATATACGATAGAGACAAGACAAAGGTGACAAACAAAGTATTATTAGTCATAGAGTGTCGTGTCTAGAGTTTACAAATGTTAAAATCTTCTCCAAATGATATAAAAACATATACATTCATATTTTAAATGAAAAATCAAGTTTTTAAAAATTGCATGGAGCAGGACTCGAACCCAGATCACTAGTTCAAAAAGCAAGCGCTCTAACCATTTAAGCTATGGTAATTTTTAGTTATAGGTCAAATTCAGACCTCTGAATTGACCATTTCAGACGTCTGAATCTGTAATCAAAACTAAAATTTCGTACAATATTCAGACGTCTGAATTCGTAATTTCAGACGTCTGAATCTAGGCAAAAATAGTCTATTTCTTTTCTGGTTTGCACGTTTCAAATTTCAGAAGTCTGAAATTTATTTTCAGACGGCTGAACTTCTTCAACTGCTATATTTTTTGAAAAGACATTTCATTTTCATGAAGAGTTACAACCTTTTACTAAGAGATGCATTCATACTCTTTCATGATAACTTTTCACGAATGATTACAACTCTTTATACTCTATATAAACATATTTGTATCATTTGTTTGATTCATTGAATTGATCAAAAGCTTTCTATTTCTATACTACACTGATTCTAACATCTTGAGCATTCAAATTTCTACATAATCATTCATTTACTTCCATATTCTTCACATACACACATATATATCAAAAGGAGAAGATTATAGGAAGATTGTACTATCAAGAGACAAATTCGTGTTATTGAGAACACACTGTGTCATATACTTTCTGTATAAGTTTGAAGTCCTCTTCTGCTGTTGAGGCGAAATCCTGTTCTGCTGCTCAGGTTCTTTGTTCGGATGTTCAAGGGTTGTTGTAAACCTGTTCCTCCGGGTTAAGTGAGGATTGGTGTTAGTGAAATTTCAGAAGGAGTCTGCGACTGGACGTAGAACGGGAAGTTCGAACCAGTATAAAAATTCCTGGCGTGCTTGTTTTATTTTTCTTATTTACTCTGCTATAGTAACTTTGTTTTATTTCCGCACTAGTATATTATAATTTCATATAGCACGATCCGCACCATCACTTTCAAAATTAACTTTAGAAATGGCCGAACAAGACATTTTCAAAGTGCATCCATAGGGATTAATTCTTGCTTCTAACTTTTTAAACCTCATTCAACCAGATGTGAAATGGCTTGAAAATCGATATTTTTATTGCAAAAAGTGCATATAAATTACTTTTTAAAATAGTAACGAAACCCATAAGGATGATATCTTCCAAAATTAACTTTAAAAATCGCCAGACACAAGACATTTTCAAAGTGCGTCTATAGCGACCGTTTTGTTGTAACTTTTCAAACTTTGTTCTATTATTTCTACAACTTTCCACACCATTTCTTTATTGTCCATACACTATAATATGTGTAGAGAACAACTAAAATATATTATATCATAATATATGCAATACCCCACCTCTATACCTGTACCAGCAAAGATATTACTAGGTAATATTGTTTGATAATACGGAGAATTAGGCGATATTGGGCTTACACACATGAATATTCCCTTAGATTAACACTGATACATATTCAAAAATCGAACAAACAACTCAACTCTACGTACCTAGTATCGGCACAAAGCCATAAACACGTGTGCCTCCACGATAGAACAATGCACAATATAAAACATAAAACATATAGAACACAGTCATAAAATGCGGCGAAAATATATAATAGAAATATACACAAGTTCAAGTGGGATACAAACAACCAAAATCCCACTATCTCAAAAATAAATACAATGTACTGCCAATATACATCTCTGTGTCATCATTATACAATAGAACTCATAATACAAAATGATATAAAATATAAAATTATATCCTCCATCAATGCCTAACATCCATAAACCGGTCATCATGTCCTTGAACCTATGAATGTCTCAGACTGATTCAAGTATTATATAAATAGCACATGGGTCGGACTATGTCTGAAATTCTGGTGTCATTTTTTCGCTATAATAGCATCACGTCACAAAATTATGGTTAAGTAATATCACCCATATAGAAGTCATATCAAACTACATACGAGGTATGCAATGTCAAATTGGTGAAACAATATATGCATCCTAATATCATCAAGCATAAGAGATCATAAACTACATAGGACATGCTCTCCACGATGCTTAAGATTATCTCTCCGATAATAGTAAAGTGGACACATCCGGGTCTGTCATAATCAACATACATAACACATACACAAACAATCATCCAAATCATACGTATGAGAAATATAAATATGACATAATCTTGGTAGTCATGGTCATCTCTCAGATAATCATAAAGATAGGAAAGGGGTCTAAATACATGCTTTGAGCATCTCTAGCTATCCTCTATAGCAATATAATCAATGTATATGGGGTTACACATATATATATATGGACACACATTCCAATAAACAATCATGGAGATCTATAATCACATAAGGATCATCTAGACATTTATCCTCCTAGTAATTGTCTTGGCTTTCAGCCAATGAAATAATCATACAGTCTCTTGGACCTCTACTGTCTACTCAACTCTCGGTATCATAAATAATCAACTACACTCTCAGTTCGATGAGCTCTTAGCACCATAATAACTATATTGGCATTAGTCTCAACATATGTCTGAATAGCTCTCAGCCATATCTATAACGTTATCATATAGGTAAAAAAAAATTGTCGATATTAATATCAACCAGATGAGAGACTAATAACTCTCAAACTGCTCCATGAGCCTTCCTCACGCGCTCTCAGTGCTACTCCTATAGTCATTGATTAGCTCGACTACGATATGCAATAGTCATAACCCTGCAAGTGCCAGAATGGTAACTACTGCTGGCCTAACTGACATGGGGTAGTGGCTCTCAACCATATATACATCAAAGGTGTGTCACGGATTTGAAGAGCAACGCCGCAATCAGGCCGCTAGGATAGATAGTAGCTAATTTGGTTTACTTCACATCGTATAATAGGAGCTCATACTTATAGCTCTAACTCGCTTATTCTCAATTCACATCACCATAAAATAATACACTGCAGACTTGAAATGTCGAATGGCATCTACTAACAAAGCGTAATCAATCAAGTATTAGCTCAAGCATCCCATACCACCTAGTGATGCTCAAACATTTGCTCAAAGCTCGTAAATTACACTCATAATATTCTATACAACAAGTCCAAAGAATAATAGAAGAAATACTACTGAATGCCCCCATTCTAGACTGTACTATAACTCTGTTTATTCCTGTTCCACGTTACACAAAATTGGTACAAACATGACACACGTTTTATTTAGAAAGAAATGTAAATATATTTATCTACAAAAACATATCCATGGTTAGTAAAAATCATATATAAATTTTTACATAAATAAAATAATTAATTTTTCCACCTTTTATATATAAATAGAATTTTAGTATTTATAATGTCCTATTGAAAACCATTTCTCTATTTTTAAATCCTAAGAAATAGCTTATAATACCAAATATTGCATATAATAATCCTTTTATAATTTTATATAATTAAATATGATTTGTAAATGAATTTTATAATTTACAAATCAATTTTTCTTATTTCAAAACCATAAAATATATTTTTCAAAACTTTAGATTATATTCAAAATTCATGAAATATACTTAAACTCCATAAAATATTAATTACATTTCATATTTTCTAGAATCTTAAGGATTTTTATAGATTTCTTAAACATCAAAAACTTCTACTTTCATTAAATAATTAATATTTAAATAAAATAAATAATAATAAATATTAAATAAAACTTTCACATAAAGATAATGCTATATTTGTAATTCGTCAAGCTTTTGCTTTTAATAACATATTTTAATAAATTTTTAAAATTAAAAGTATATAAGTGTTAATAATAATTTTTTAAAATATACCAAAAATAGGCTTCAGCGGACGGCCACCAATAGTCGACACCTCTACATGAGTGGTAGACCGGCCATGAACGAGGGTCGCACCAGGTTCGTCACCTTCTGTTGCCGAAGTTCGACTGTCTTTCCTCCCCATGGAACCCAAAATCAATGGTCACGAAAAAAAAGATTCAACGATTCAAACACATACTATAACTATTCAAAATAATAGTGTAATGATATGGTTTTGAAGATAGTGAATGGAGTGAAATGTACAGGATTTAACGGTAAGCAAAGTAAAGAACAAATAATAACAATCTACTGAGATCAACCACATAAGCAACACAATATACATCACATTATACATAGATTTGTAAGTGGAATACACTCACCATAGCTTAAGAAGCTCCACCCTTCCTCTATTGCTCCAAAGCTCAACAAAACCCAAATTTGTTCTCCTTTTCTTCTCTTTTCACTTCACTGTAAATTTCTTATGGCGCACAAACTCAAACAAAACCTAAACTTCTTCCTGCTAGTAGGTATAGTTAGATATTGAGAAGATCATTCTGAATTTCATACATTTTAGAAGTTTGTTTCTATTATTTTGAATTTTTTAAAGAGGGAAAATGGTTTGAAATTAATTTTTGTTTCATGAAGCAAAAGAAGAAAATTATGAAGGAGGATATAATTTGTGGAATTTTCATGATGGGGAAAGATAATATAAAGCTCAAGAAGCCTCTAGATAAACAATTTGGGTTTGAGTTTTGAGTTTTGGGCCTAGGCTTCATGAAAGAACAAATACCCCACTTATTCTCTTATTTTTCTTCTTTACTAATCAATTAACCAGACAAGTGGAACTAATTAAAATCATCAAAAAAATATTCATACTTATTTTCTTATGTGTTTTACTAATATTGCAAAACTTTACACTAATTATTCCACAATTTATTTCATCTAAACAATTATTCCCATATTTACATCTTTAAGCTTATTTATTAAATACATTAAAAAATGCATTTATTTAGATAAAACAAAATACTTTCTATTTAAAATAAATTTCTAATCTTATTTATTAACAATATTGGATGTTATAAAATTATTCAATTTCTTATATTACATTTAAAACTATTTTAAATTCAAAAGTATTATCACTATCAATTAAATAATTAACTTCCACGTTTTATTAATAATTCAAAATCTTCAAAACTTGCGAGAGGTCACAAGTTCGAAACTTGCATAGCGTGATTCGAACGTTTATTGACATGTGATATATTGTCCCAGTGACATGTTGTATATAAAGTACCATTTCAAAAAAATTCATAATCTTCAAATTAATTAACTTCCAAAATACTTCACTCAAAAAAGCTCTTTAATGATTCTTCCCAAAACAGTTTAGATTTAAGCAATTAACATTTTATTAACCAAATTCCAATATTTACAAATAATTCTAAATCATTTCTATTTAATCTTTAAAATCCATTTTAATTGATTAAATTTCTATTATTAATTTTAATTAATTACTTCTCAATACCGGGTTGTTACAATATATTGATATATCGTCAATTTAAACAAGTTTAAAGCAAGGGGATTTCAAAGTGCACTTGTAGCAATTGTCGTTGTACAAAGACTTTCGTATTCACATCAATTCAACATATAAGTCAACCAAACATGTAAACACAATGTCTAAACCACAATATATGTTTTAGAAGGTAACATAAGTGATGATATGCAATATATAGTTATCTAAATTTTCTTTCAAAAGCAAGTAAGGTCCAAAACTTATAACTTTAATTAGTTAACTTTACTTAAACTTTATATTTAAGCAACTAACATATATATACACATATATACACAATGATGAGTAAAATCAGTTAAAACCTTGTTAAAACTAAGCACAAGCATAGAAGAACACATGAACACTTCCTACCGTCACCAAACATCCAAGGCTTCCACCTTTAGCTCACTTTTGCACTTGGCCGCCTCCACCTCCTCCTTATTGCTCATGACCATATTAGGGTTTCCTTTTTTCTTCTTCTTCTTCCATCGTTGAATTTCTTTTCCATGACCATAGGATGTTCTAAGACCTTTTCCAAAGTTCGGAAGAGATTGGAGTTCATTTACTATTGATTTGAGAAAGTAAGAAAAGAGAAAGAGCATGAAGACGAAGGCTTTTTGTTCATAAATTTGCAAAATAACTTTATGAAAAGAAACGATGATTAAATAGACTTTGGAAAGAGGTAACAAATCACCTCCAACCTTCTAATTCCTAGTCAAAAAAAAAAATCTCTTCCCCACTCCATGTGCACAACTTTCCACCTTAACCCTCTTTTACTTAACCCTTAAGCTTTCCCAAAATACTCCTCTCAACAAATATCTTCCTTATTTTGTTTCCCTTATCATTTTAGTTAACCTAAACTAGAAAATATTTATAATTTTTAATTAATTACACATTAATATTGTTATTTGGTGGTACAAAATCACAAACAGAAGGAAACAAATATCCAAAAAGGATAGTAATCACGTGAATTCGTTATGGAAATGCATAAATTATTGGATTGCATTTGAATGAGATGGAAAAGAAATATATGCATGTAGACGTTATGGAATAATATACATGCAAAAAGATATGCATATTATTTCTTTCTTCGTAATCGCATTACTTTAGGATTATTTTCTTTCATCTTTGGAATGAGTGAAATACTTGTTATGTTTACGCGATTTATTACCATTGTAACTTGCCTCCATTATCTTTTTACCACATCTTATTAATTTAATCGATGGCTCTTATGGATTTGCACTGGCTATATATTAAGGGTGGACTTTACAGTAAATTCATCTTGGTATTCAGCCAGAGGTCTCCAAATAGAATCTCTTCTTGTTAACCCTAATTTAGGGCTTTGGTATGTAAACTCTTATCTTGTAATCTTTTATAACTCTCTCATGTGTAATAAAATCTCTCTCCATTGGACTGGACGTACACTATCTTGATGATAGTGGAACAAGTATAAATATTGTGTGCCTCTATTCCTTCTTTATAGTTATTTACTATTTATTTAGAGTAATAGAATAATTGCTGCTAGATTAAGTGATGTTCAAATTGGCAAATCTGGATCCTATTTGTTGTTTTTCCGCATTTGTGTAATTTTTGCACAACAGATTGGTATCGGAGCAAGGCTATTTGTTTAAATTTGTGCATCAATGGCTTCTAGAAATAGCAGTATATCCGATGGTGATTATGCTGTTACTCGTTTAGATGGAAAATGAGATTTTGTGCATTATGGAAGTTAAAGATAGAGGAGATTATGTTGAGATAGAAGAGCATTCCAGTCTTGGAAATTTGATGATAAGGGGATTAGTGTGTTGAAGGGGCAGCTGGATTTGGGAACCTGTATCTGCTTCATGGCTCAATGTTGATGTAAGAATCTTATGTTGATTTCCAATGAAAATTTGTTATTTGGCAGATAAGGTATGTGGGAGGAGAGAGATTCGATTGGTGATTGAGAGGTTTGTTTTGGCCTTGGTGGCTTTAAGATTATTTTGGTATCTACCTTCTTTTGATTTTGGATATTTGCAACATTTTCTTGGCGGGCAGGAACATAGTCTGAGCTCGTTAGCAAGATGTGATGAGGGATGGCCTTTCCGAAACCCAATCGGGTAAGTATTCATTTTGGTATCCATCTCATTAAGAGATTTTGGTTGAATGTGGAGTTTGATTTTAAAAGTTTTATGTTGAAAAGAGAATTTGAATCGATGTGAGGTGTTGGAGATACGTGATTTTGCATCAAGGTGGAGTGTTAAATTTTGGTGATACTAAATCACAAATAGAAGGAAGCAAATATGCAAAAAAGGAAAGTATGTGTTCATTATGGAGATGCATAAATTATTGGATTGCATTTGAATGAGATGGCAAGGAAATATATGGATGTGCACGTTATGGAATAATATATGTGCAAAAAGAAATGCATATTGTTTCTTTCTTCGTAATCGCATTGCTTTGGGATTATTTTCTTTCATCTTTGGAATGAGTGAATTGCTTGCTATGTTTGTGCGATTTATTACCATTATAACTTGCCTCCATTATCTTTTTAGCGCATCTTGGTAATTTAATTGATGGCTCTATGGATTTGCACTGGCTATATATTGAGGGTAGACTTTATTGTAAATCCATCCTGGCATTCAGCCAACGATCTCCAAATATAGTATCTCTTCTTGTTAACCCTAATTTAGGACTTTGGTATGTAAACTCTTATCTTATAATCTCTTGCAACTCTCTCATGTGTAATAAAATCTCTCTTTATTGGACTAGACGTACACTATCTTGATGATAGTGGAACGGTATAAATATTGTGTCTTTTTTCCTTCTTTATAGTTATTTGTTATTTATTTGGAGTAATAGAATACTTGCTGCTAGATTAAGTGATGTTTAAATTAGCTAATCTAGATCCCCTTTTTTTTGCATTTGTGTAATTTTGCACAACAAATATATTAGGAAAGCACAACATGTTCGAACAACTTTTACCAAGTAAAAACTATTTATCGGTAAAATAATTTTCGTTCACATTATCGATATTTCTTCGAGCTATTTATTTTTATAAGCATTTTTCATAAGTAAGTTTATCTTCATTAGTTATTAATTAAAAGGGGTTTAACAAGATTCTAAAATCGCTTTTATCATATTAAACCAAGTTCCAAATATTTAAATAACTCATATATTTAGATTCAAAGTGTTTGAAATTTCGGATCATCACTAAAACGATGCACCCATGGGATAATTTTTCAACATTCACGCATCGCATGATTATGCGAGAAACATAATTTTGTGGTAAAAAAAGATTCATTTTCAGTCTATCATTTTCAAACTAATTTTGAAGTCAAGTAAATTCAAATTCTTGGAAAATAGAAATAACTGCAACACATTTGAAGATTAAATATAATTAATATCAAAATGGATTACATCAAACATAATTAACTACTGATATCAAGTTTGTCACTATATGGACTAACTTTATAAATTGTTGGCTAATGCCTTCACGGAATATTAGTATTCTACATAATGGATATATGGTTACACACTACAAATTAGCAACCACATTGGATATATCTTACATAAACATGTCGTTTTTACATGCTTACTGTATTTATTTTATATCGGACTTCTTAAAAGTTTGTCATAATTTAGTTTATCTCAAGCTATTTATTTGTAACTTTGCTTATCATATTAAGCTGGGCTTACCCAAAGATTGGTTGGTGAAGCCTGCCCGAATTTGGTGGTGCTTTTATGCAGATAGCAAGACAACTTCTATGCTTTTATTTTCTTTTCTCATGTGCTTTTATTTTATTTTCTCAAAGCTAGGCATTAAGTCAAATACAAAACCATAAAATAAAAATATTGATTTTTCATACAGAGACTACTATTATTAACAACATATTCTGAATAATTGTATTATAATGGATTATTTGTTACAGAATAAAGAGAATGGAGGCAATTAGGGAAAGAACAATTCTATTGAATGAGAGAGATATATCTTTACAATACAATCAAGCTCCATATTTATAGACTACTTATGCAGTGCAGATTACAATAATGCCCTTTCATATTTAGCATATTCATCCCTATTATTAATGTATATTACAACACTACCCCTTGAATATGCGTATGTAAAGATGATAAGAGTAATTGTCTCATTAAAAACCTTGTTATGAAAAACCCAGTGGGAAAAAATCATAAACAAGGAAAAGAGTACAACATGATTTCATCTTTAAGTAACATATATTTTATAATGTTACTATGAGGGTTGATTCTTCTGGATCAAGATAATGCCTCATTAAAACCTTACTAATAAAAACCCAATGGGAAAAATATTAGTGAAGGAAAAAAGAGTACATTATAGCGTATTTCATACGCTCCCCCTGGATTATAACGCATTATTCAATTAGTTTGTTGATGCAGCCGACGCATACCAATTTTGTACACCATCTTCTGAAATGTTGATTTTGGAAGCGCCTTTGTGAATAAGTCCGCTGGATTTTCTTGGAATCGGATTTGTTTCACTTCTATCTTATTATCCTTTTGTAGCTCATGTGTGAAGAAAAATTTAGGAGAAATGTGTTTCGTCCTATCACCCTTAATGTAACCCGCTTGAATTTGAGCTACACAAGCTGCATTGTTTTCATAAATAATGGTTGACCTTTCCGTTACTGATGGAAGTTGGCAGCTTTTTCGAATATGCTCAGTCAGTGATCTTAGCCAAATACATTCTTTACTTGCTTCATGTAGTGCTAGTATTTCAGAGTGATTGGATGATGTTGCTACCAATGTTTGTTTTGTAGATCGCCATGAAATTGCTGCATTGCTGTTATTAAATACATATCCAGTTTGTGATCTTGCTTTATGTGGGTCAGAAAGATAACCTGCATCAGAAGAGCCAACTAGATTTGGATTAATGCCTGTGTTAGAGTAAAATAAACCCAAATTTGTCGTTCCACGAAGATATCTCATGATATGTTTTATACCATTCCAGTGTCTTTTTGTTGGTTCTGAACTGTATCTTGCTAGAAGATTTACTGAAAATGCAATATCTGGTCTTGTGCATTGGGCCAAATATAATAATGCACCAATGGCACTAAGATATGGCACTTCCGGGCCAAGCACATTCTCATCTTCTTCTTTTGGGAGGTAAGGGTCCTTTTTAATATCTAAAGATCTAACAACCATTGGCGTACTAAGTGGATATGCTTTATCCATTTGAAAACGCTTTAGAATTTTCTCAATGTAGTTTGATTGATGGATTAATATGCCATTAGTACTATGCTCAATCTGTAGACCGATACAGTGCTTAGTTTTGCCAAGATCTTTAATTTCAAATTCCTTCTTTAAATAATTTATTGTTTCATCAATCTCTTCTGGAGTTCCAATCAAATTTATGTCATCAACATAAACTGCTAAGATAGCAAATCCCTTTACCGATTTCTTTATAAAGACACATGGACAAATGAGATTGTTTTCGTATCCTTCTTTTACCAAATATTTACTAAGACGGTTATACCACATTCTTCCAGATTGTTTCAATCCATATAGTGATCGTCTTAGTCTTAATGAGTACATGGACTTTGATTTTGCTTCAGGCAATTTATATCCATCTGGAATTTTCATGTAAATGTTGGTATCTAATTCACCATAAAGATAAGCTGTCACAACATCCGTTAATCTTATATCGAGTTTTTCAGAAACTACAAGGCTTATCAAATATCGGAATGTTATGACATCCATGACAGGGGAGTAAGTTTCCTTAAAGTCAAAACCCGGTCTCTGCAGGAAACCTTGTGCGACAAGTCGTGCCTTGTACCTCACGACTTCATTTTTATCATTTCGTTTTCTAACGAATACCCATTTATAACCTACTGGTTTAACATTTTCTGGTGTTTTTTCTATTGGTTCAAATACACCATGTTTTTGAAGTGAATCTAGTTCCACTTGGATAGCATCTTTCCATTTTGGCCAATCGTGTCTTTTTCGACATTCATTTATGCTATTTGGTTCATTATCATCATTCTCATTATGGTCATGACCTTCAATTATTTCAGTAGCTACTGCGAATGAGAATACATCATCAATTATTATTTTACTTCGATCCCATATTTCTCCGTAGTTCGTATAAAATATTGAGATCTCATTATTATTAGGTACCATTTTATCGTTGGAATCTTCTTTTATCTCTTCTGGGATAATGTTTCCTTCCGCGCTTCTAGGAGAATTGGGATTTTCATTTGGGTGATCTTTTTGATCATTTATAACCTCTTCAGGAGGTTCCTTAATTGATGATTTTTCATTAGACTTTCTTTTTCTAGGCGCCAAGTCTTTTGAACCAATTGGCCTTCCACGTTTTTGTCTTGCTTTAGATTCATTTGCTGCTATATTTATTTTTGATCCTTCAGGGACATCAATTTTTGCTGGTGCATTTGCTGCTGGAATGTGAGATTTAGTTATTTTTGCGGTGTCACTAAATGCATCCGGCAGTTGATTTGCAATATTTTGAATATGCAAAATTCTTTGTACCTCATATTGGCATTGTTTAGTACGTGGATCCAAATAAGACATAGATGGATTATTTCATGATATTTCACGCCGTTCTACTGGAACGGTCTTTTCTCCCCCTAACGGCGGGAAGATTGTCTCATCAAATTTACAGTCTGAAAATCTTGCAGTGAAAACATCACCTGTAAGAGGTTCAAGGTAACGAATTATCGATGGGGAATCAAATCCCACATAAATTCCCAACCGTCGTTGAGGACCCATTTTAGTACGAAGTGGTGGATTAATAGGTATATGCACAGCGCAACCAAATTTTCGTAAATGTGAAATATTTGGTTGAAATCCAGTTAAGAGCTGTGATGGTGAAAGCTGATGATAAGCTGTTGGTCTAATTTTAACCAATTTCGATGCATGCAAAATTGCATGCCCCCAAGCTGAAACAGGTAGTTTTGATTGCATAAGCAATGGTCTTACAATAAGTTGCAAGCGCTTAATTAATGATTCTGCTAGACCATTTTGAGTATGAACATGAGCTACTGGATGTTCAATTTCAATCCCCAATGATAGACAATAATCATCAAATACTTGAGAAGTAAATTCTCCAGCATTATCTAGTCGAATCGATTTAATTTGATGATCAGGGAAGTGTGCTCTCAATTTTATTATTTGAGCAAGTAGCTTGGCAAATGCCAAATTTCTTGTAGAAAGTAAACAGACATGTGACCAACGAGTTGATGCATCAATCAATACCATAAAATATTTGAATGGTCCACATTCAGGGTGGATTGGGCCACATATATCACCTTGAATTCTTTGTAAAAATGTTGGAGATTCAGAGGTGATTTTACTATATGAAGGTCGAGTGATTAATTTTCCTTGTGCACATGGGGCACATAAGTAATCACTTGGTAAATTCAATTGGTTTGATAAATCATGTCCGTTTGAGTTTTTGGCAATTTTACGCATCATAGTTGATCCAGGATGACCCAAGCGATCATGCCAAAGAATCAATGTCTTTATATTTGTGAGCTTCTGGCTCATATTTATAGAGTGAGATTCAACTATGCCAATTTTTGTAAAATATAAACCAGTTGAAATTGTACCAAATTTTTCTAGGATAAGCTTCTGGCTTTCAATTCTAGAAATAACACAAAGATATTCTTTGTTGTTTTCATTTATAGTTTCAATATGGTATCCATTCATTCTTATATCTTTGAAACTCAGCAAATTTCTTTTAGAGTTGCTTGAGTATAATGCATTCTGAATAAAGATATGCGTACCATTTGGTAATATTATATGGGCTCTTCCGGACCCGTCAATTATATTAGCAAATCCAGCTATAGTGGAGACTTTAGCTGAGAAATTTTTAGATAGTTCAGAGAAAAACTTCTGGTTTTTCAAAATTGTATGAGTAGTTGCACTATCTAGTAAGTATATATCATCACCCAAATGGCGTCCATACCTTAAGAATTAAAGACAATGATTAGTCAATCATTAAAAATTTGTATGCATAAATAAATGTAATGTAAACAAACAAAGTAATATGATTAAAATAAGCTACTGATTAAAAACAACATCCACATTACACATTACTAGTACTGCAAAGGGAAATACAATTAAATGAACACAAACTTCAAACTGATTTATTGATGCAAGCTAATGAAATAAAACGAAAGTCACAAACTTCAAGACATTTCTAATTGATCAACTCGGTCATATCATTGATCATTGCACTTAGATTTTCATCATTAATGAAATTTCCATTGTCATCTTCGAAGAAATCATCTAACTTCAGGTTAGTGTTTTCAGGTAACTTTTCGGCATTATTTGCCTCAATATTCTTCGAGCGATGATATTCTTCAACTGTTTTCTTTGATGATCTACATGTACGTGACCAGTGACCAGATCGTCCAGATCTATAACAGACTTCCTCATAATGCCTTTTATTTTCTGAAGCTGAATCATTGTTCTTTATGGGTTCAATTTTCTTTTGTTGCTTTTTAAAGTTGGTGGTTTTATTACCTTTAAAACCACCATAACCACATCTGCTAGAGTTATATCCACGTCCACGACCATGTCCTCTACCTCGACCTCGACCCCTACCTCTTCCAGAGTGGGCAAAATTAGCATTAACTTCAGGTAATGCAGTTGAACCAGTTGGTCTTGAGGAATGGTTTTTTATAAGCAATTCATTATTTTGTTCAGCAATTAGTAAGCATTCTATGAGTTCAGAATATTTTGTAAAATGACGCTCTCGATATTGCTGCTGCAGGAGTATATTCGAGGCATGAAATGTTGAGAAAGTCTTTTCAAGCATTTGTGCGTCATCCACCTTTTCTCCACATAATTTCAATTTAGAAGTGATTCTAAACATTGCAGAATTATATTCTCTTACGGACTTAAAGTCCTGAAACCTCAGGTTCAACCACTCTTGCCTAGTGTTTGGAAGTATGACCGTCTTCTGGTGGTCATAACGCTCCTTCAGGGAGTTCCATAAGTGGAGAGGGTCTTTTTCAGTCAAATATTCTGTTTTTAGATCGTCATGGATATGACGTCTTAAAAATATTAGAGCCTTTGCTTTGTCCTGCTGGGACATAGTATTGCCATTTTTAATGGCATTTTCTAAGCATTGAGATTGCAAATGAATCTCAGCATCCAGTATCCATGATAAGTAGTTGTCTCCAGATATATCCAAAGCTTTAAATTCAAGCTTGGCGATGTTTGTCATTTTGTGAACTGTTCATAAAATAAATTGCATAAGGTGAATATATTCGCCACAACAACATTCACTATTTATCTGTTTCCAGCTAAAAAGAAGAAAAAAAATGGAAAGTCTTCATTCATGGTATCAAATAACTATACCAAAAAATAAATTGTATCAATAAAACCAAACATTTGGATTTTGCAACTTTCATGTATTTATCAAATAAGAATGGAAAGTCGGCTTTTGCGTATATTCCATTCCAAACTTTTGAATTTTATTTGGCAATAGATCCGCAAAGGGAAAATAAAATAAAATAATAATAATGAATTTAGAAGCCAAAGAATAAAAATAAGAGTGATACAAGAAAAGACATGAAAAATATAGAAGCGAATCCCAAACTAGCATGTGCTGACTTGATAGCTTTATCAAAAAAAAATATGATATTGACAATTACCTTTTTGGAGAGAGGAAAAGTAACGAGTTTATAAAGAAATGCAAGAACAATTCCTTTACCTGCTGTTTTAAAGGAAATAAGAAATAGAATGTATGTAGATATATTCTAAAAGACTCGTCTGCACTAATATATATAATAGGATTGTGAATATAAATAGCCTTAGAATTGGAATGGTCAGAAGAGAAACGGTCAGAGTAATTAATATTTAATTACTTGCTGAGAAGTTGGAAAGTTTGAAGGTGAATAGGTTGAGGTCAATAATTAATTCGCATTCCTTCGTGCTGATAACGTGTTACAGAATAAAGAGAATGGAGGCAATTAGGGAGAGAACAATTATATTGAATGAGAGAGATATATCTTTACAATACAATCAAGCTCCATATTTATAGACTACTTATGCAGTGCAGATTACAATAATGCCTTTTCATATTTAGCATATTCATCCCTATTATTAATGTATATTACAACATTATTCTATGCATAGAATCATTACTTTCTGGAGGAAGTTAACATCTCAAATGTACTAAAAAGCTTAACTTTTATTTACCTAAAAAATAACCATACACAAATTATTACACCACAAAAAACTAATACATATGATAAAAAACAATAAAACTATTGGTTTATTTTGGTTAGTTTTCTTTTGCATTATGTTTTGATCGAAAACTCAAAGAATTCAAATTGATCCATTTTCAAAGTAGGTTGATGATTGCTCCACTGTTTGACACCTAATAATTATTTAAATTTCTCACTTTACAGGTATCATCAAATTTGATTTTATGCTTGATTTCTAAATGAAAATGACTAAAAGAAACAACTATTGCATTCAATGTTAAGTATTATGTGATCAATCAACATTGTGCACCAAGTGATCTTTAGGATAAATCTTTTAGAGATGGCATAATTAAAATTTTGTGAAGTTATAAATTATAAGCCAGACGGACAAATAATATTTAAAAAGGATTCACTTATGTAACAAATTCACAGAAAACAAAGATGTTTTTTTATTCACTTGAAAAGCAGAACTATTACATAAAATGCAGAACTTAAAATATCATGTGCAATAGCTGCACAATATACGACTAAGCAAACTACCAGATCCTAAAACAAAGGATCTACCTAAATAAAAGGAAGACTAGGTAAACAGAAACAATAACATAAGTAAATATTATTAAAGTACTGACAGTACGTAGCACTAATTTGCAACACTCCCCCTTAGTGCAAGCGTGCTGTCCATAACACTAAGAGCGCTTCGGAAAATTTCAAACTTGGCTTTCGATAATGCTTTTGTGAAGCCATCTGCAACTTGATCATTTGTTCCAACTTTCGTCAGAACAATCTCTTGTTTCAACACCTTCTCACGAACAAAATGATAATGAACTTCTATGTGCTTTATACGAGCATGGAACACTGGATTGCCAGCCAACTTCATTGTGCTTTCATTATCACAACTAATAGGAGTTGGGTAATTCACAGCAAATCCAAAATTTTGAAGAAGTCATTTAATCCAGACACATTCTTGTGTGGCAGCAGTGGCTACTACATATTCTGCTTCTGTGCTTGAGAGTGAAACCGTTGGTTGCTTTTTACTACACCAAGAAACCACAACAGAACCAATACTAAAGTAGTATCCTGAGGTTGAACGTCGATCTATGACATTTCCAGCCCAACCGGCATCTGTATAACCATGAGAGGAGATAGCCACATTCGCCTTATAAAGAAGACCATAATTCAATGTCCCTTTCACGTAACGAAGAATTCACTTTGCAGCGATTAAATGACCAAAACAAGGACTCTCCATAAATTGAGATATAACTCCAACCGCATATACTATGTCAGGCCTTGTAATAGTGAGATAGAACAAGCTACCAACAAGTTGTCGATACTTCGTAGCATCAGCTAATGACTCTCCTTCTATTTTCTGCAACTTCAGTTGTGGCTCCATAGGAGTGGCTACTGGTTTGGAATCTCTCATACCAAACCAACTCAGCAAAATTGAAGCATAAGATCTTTGAGAAAGAAAGAATCCATTTTTCTTGATTATTTCTAATCCAATGAAAGAATGAGCCTCTCCTAAAATTTTCATTTCAAAGCGAATTAATAACTCGTCATGAAGTTGAGTGATTTCAGCATTATTATCACCAGTTATAATCATATCATCCACATAGAGAAGAAGTATGGTATACATTGACAAGGTGATCTTTACAAATAGACTAGGATCTGAACTTGAAGAACTAAAGCCACAAAAGTATAGATATTGAGCAATTTGACCATACCAGGCACGTGGAGCTTGCTTGAGACCATATAATGCCTTCTTAAGTCGACACATATGATGAGGATATTATTGTGAAATAAATCCCTGAGGCTGCTCCATAAAAATTTCACAATCTAGCTCCCCATAAAGAAAAGCATTTTTTACGTCAAGTTGCCATATCTTCTAGTTGCTACATGTTGCTGATGAAATTATAGTACGAACTGCCACCATCTCGGCAACCGGGATAAGTGTTTCCTCATAATACAGTCCATATTGTTGAGAAAACCCCCGTGCAACCAAGCGAGCTTTGTATCTATCAATCGACCCATCTGTTTTTTTTCTTTAACTTGTAAACCCATTTACTGGTTATTACTTCAGCATTCTTTGGTTTTGGTACCAACTCTCACGTACCATTTTTATGTAGGGCTTAATCTCTTCATTCATAGCAACTTCCCATTCGTCCACTCCTTGAGCTTCTTTATAACAATTCGGTACATCATCACATACTGACCCTGCAAAGAAGCAGGAAGTCATAGTAGAGTAGTTTTGTTGGGTTTCATAATCATCTAAGTAGCTAGGCTGCCTTCTTTCCCTTGTTGCTCTTTGAGCAGTCGATTCATTTTTTTGCTGGACTTGAACTGGTTCATTTTGATGGATTGGTGCTTCAATTTGTGAACCATTACTCCCTCTTTCTCTACATTCTTCATCACTAAAGAATGGTTCAAGTGATGCTGATTTACGTTCAGAAACGGGGAAATATGATGATCATCAAAAACCACATCACGAGAAATAACAAACTGGTTTGTTTCGGGATTCATGCACCGCCAACCTTTTCGCCTAGTATCATAGCCAACAAAAACACATCTCTAAGCCTTTGGATCGAGCTTAGTTCGACTCCCTTTAGATATATGGACAAAACATAATGACCCGAAAACTCTAAAGTAATTCACATCTGGCTTAGCATTATAAAGAGTTTCGAAAGGAGATAATTCTTTATCAGGCCAAGGAGGCAGCCGATTGATGACATGGCAAGCACATTGAAATGCTTCAGCCCATAGCTCCTTAGGAAGATTTTTATCATGCAACCATGACAAGCATACAGCAGTGAGATGGGCCAGATTCCGTTCAGCGACACCATTTTGCTGAGGGGTATTCGGGCATGTCATTTGCCTTTTAATCCCATGCTTATCACAGTATGTGAGAAATTCTTCAGACATATACTCACCTCCATTATCAGTTCGCACACACTTTATTTTGCAACCAAACTCTTGCTCCACTCGTGTCTTAAACTGAACAAACTGAGAAAAAGCCTCATTTTTATGCTGCAAAAAATAAACCCAAGAGTATCTGGAAAAGTCCACCATGATCATTACATATTGAAAACCATTATAACTTGGTATTTTTGTAGGTCCCAGTAAATTAGAGTGAATTAGCTGAAGCACAGAAGTTGCTTGATTTGCTGATTTCTGGAAAGGAAGCCTATGCGATTTTCCATATTGGCAGCCAGCACATACGACACCTGTATTAAGATTCTTAAACACAGGAACACCATTGAGCAAATTTTTTGTCGAAATTTGCTGCAACAATTGATAGCCAATATGACCTACCATGCCAAACTGAAGGACCGGTATTCCTGCTTGTCTTCTGAATATATGCTTCACTGGTAGATTAGACATACAGAGAATTCGTCCTTTTTCCACTCAAAAGGACATCAGCATCAACAGATTTAAAATTATCAAGAATTTTAACATCATTTGGACCAAATAAAACATACTTACCGCTGTCAGTAATTTGCGAGACAGATGCAAGATTCTTTCTTATGCCTGGAACATGATACACATCCTTAAGAGAAACAATTTCATCACCCTTTGAGTTATCCACATCAGTGCTGAAGTTTCCTTCAAAATTACCTTCCTTCATTACAGGATGCAATGAATTATCAGCTGTGACGATGACTCGCTTTCCTATGTGTTGTCGAACATTAGAATGCAAGTTCACATCTCCTATGGCATGATGCGAGCATCCCGAATAAACGATCCAATCCTTTTCACAATTAATAGGGTCGTAATGTTCAGTAGGATACATCATGGAGGCTATACTTTCAGGTTGATCAATGACCTCAATAGAAAAACATTGCTCCCATTTTGGAGCATCAAAATCTTCATGAGCAGTGTTTGCTTCCTCGTCATGAAGCTTGACTCGACAATTTTTCTTGATATGGCCTGATTTGCCACATCTAGAATATGTTACTTTCACTCGACAATCACGCTTTAGATGCCCCTCCATTCCACATCTATGACAGGTTCTAGAACTACCTCTTATCCTCTTCTCTACTTCAGAATACTTACTTCCATCTCCTTTTCCTTGGTCTCTAATATACAGGACCTTATCTTCTTGTGAAGGAGATTTGTTGGTCATCTGTTTGACAAGATCTTCTTGATTTGAGAGCAAATTTTCCAGCTCAACAGTGGAGGGTTGATTTGCCCATCCTTGCACCGACGAAATGAACGGCATGAATTCTTTCCTCAAACCACGGATAAGGTAATGACGCAATCATGCATCACTAATGGGCTCGGACGAATCTAGTTCTGAAATTTCAAAACACAAAGACTTAGCTTTCAAAAAATATTCTGGAATTGTCATATTACCTTGAACTATCCCAGCAAGTTCGTTCTCCAAATACTGCAACCGCATTGTATTCTTCCGAGTGAAAAGCTTTTCAAGAGTCTCTCACACAACCTTTGGTGTATTTATATCCTGAACATGCTGGATGTACTCTCTGCTAATCGAAGTTCTCAAAGCGAACAGAGCTTTCCCACACTTAATCCTCCATTTCCGGCGCAGCTCGACATTCTGCGAAGTGTCCTGTGGAATTATCGTTTCTGCACCTAGGATTAACTCCCACAAGTCTTGCCCTTGCAAATAAGCTTCCATACAAAGCTTCCAATAATTATAGTTATGACCGGTCAACTTCTCGATAGCAGATTGGGACAAACTATTTCCACCATTCATCTTGAAAAGGAAAAAACAGAGAAAAAAACAAAGGAACTCCAAACAATTCGATAATCGCAAAGTAATAAAATTAAACACCTTGTGAACAACCGAGCTCTGATACCATGTAACAAATTCATAGAAAACTAAGATGTTTTTTTATTCACTTGAAAAACAAAACTATTACATAAAACGCAGAACTTAAAATATCATGTGCAATAGCTGCACAATGTACGACTAAGCAAACTACCAGATCCTAAAACGAAGGATCTACCTAAATAAAAGGAAGACTAGGTAAATAGAAACAATAACATAAGTAAATATTATTAAGGTACTAACGGTACGTAGCACTAATTTGCAACAACTTATGAGTCAAAATATTGAATAAGTTCAAAAAGTCTCTAATCAGTTGGGAGTAGGGCTGTCAATGGGTACACGAAAAATCCGGTATCCGTCCGAATCCATATCCGAAAATATGAAAAATATCTGTTATCCGAAAAGCGGATACGGATATCCGATATCCGAAAAGCTTTCTGGATGCGGATATGGTTATTGTGATATCTGTTCCGAAAAATATCCATCCGATTAACTGATGCATATATATATATATATATATATATATATATAAAATTGAAATTATATTTAATTAATATACGATTTTTCAACTATTTCGCAACCATTGGATGTTACTATAATATGATTTTTTGCTCATTTTTAGTGAAAACAGATAGTTTTAGTGTTTAATTTTCGAATATTTTTTAATACACATACAGATACTGGTATAAAACAAATCATCACATTTTTTTATTACTTGGTTTTTTTACGAACATCAGTACAAAAAATGTTTTATGTTGATCCAAACATTTTCATTTATACTTTTAAATTTATTGATTATGGACGGAGTGGATAAATATTCGACATCCGTCTGTATCCGAAAATTAAACGGATACGGATATCTGATATTCGAAATTTATGCGAATACGGATATCCGATATCTGAAAATGATTTCGGATATGGATACGAATACAGATATGACACTATCTGTATCCGAAAGTATCTGTTGACAGCTCTAATTGGGAGGAGGTGAAATAATTTGTTGGCAAACCAGTAAAGTCTTTTATCAAGCGCGAAGCTAATATAATTGGCCTTTCCCTACTTGTTGACTTAATTTACATTTTTCTTTGAATAAAGTGCTTTTGAACTTGAGTAATATAAATTGTTATATCACAACTTTAATAAGCTTTATTGAGTTGAAATGATGAACCGGAATTGGAACCATATGTGTCAAATCATGATATAACACGCAATTAACCGTAAATTTAGTAAGATGTCATGATAAATGCATTTTTCATGCAAAGAAGGAAAAGTACATATATGTATTGCACTTAACTATGAGCGACATAAACCATTCTTGAAACAAACATTTGATAGTTTATATGATCAAATATCAAACCTCGACAATAAACATGCAAACCAATTTTTTTTCTACTTTCCAAATAAGATGCCAAAGAGAATAAATTATCTATCTTATAGTTTTATCGTATTCGTCCATACCATGCCTGACCCAAAAAAACAACATATCATTAAATAGCAATAATCACCGCTACACATAATTTGCTATAGAAGTCGAAATAATAACCAAAAGCATACGAGGATTGCTAGTTTTTCTTTAACCGAGTTCAATAAATCAAACCGACCGTTAGATAGATTTTCAATCCGACCCAAATTCACATAGCGTCACCGGCCAAAATCAAACAGGAAGTCCAAATTACAAGCGAACATTGGCCCGTTGTCTTCTCGCAAACATGCTCTCCTGTTTACTGCACGTTATCCTAGGTCTAATCATAATAGAACCCTTCTGATATATTCTCCTTTAATCTACTTCATTTCCAGCTTAGCTTATTATCTCAGTCAAACCCCATATTCCAAATAAAAACAAAATCAAAATCAAACACCAAATCTGAAATCTCTCGTTCTTACGTCTCCAAACCCTTTCTATTCAAATCCATCGAAACGATGCATTTCTATTACCCTCGATATCATCACAAAAGAGATCCATATGGCTGCTCCGTTGTGCTATGTTGCTTCGTTGGAGATTTAGCATCCACTGTGTCAAATCGCCTGGCTCTGGCTATGACAAACAATCTCCACTCACATTATTTTCTGAAAATAGAACCTTGAATCCAAGCCCTAAATTTTAGAGAAGCTTCAGTTTTTCTCAGGTTGGAATCTGTGCCTTACTAATAAGTTGAATGATGTCTGATGATTATTTTAACTAAATATTTCGCAGTAAGTCTGTGATTAATGGTTTTCTTTATATAGTTTTTTTATACCATAAGTTTTAAGATGCATATTAATGGTAGCTACAAGTTTGTATCACATGTCACAAGATTGCATTCAAATTTAAAAAGCAACGCACTAACCACATAATAGGTGATGCTGAAAATAAGTACCAAATACCTGTATTAACATGCCATGGTCTATTCTGAATAAATATAAGTCTATGATGTTAGTAATGCGAATTAGATTCAACGTTTGAGTGTACATGATGAATATGTCAAGCTTAATTTATTGACCTTTTGCTCCGAGCTTGATTTTATATATCACTTTATTTAAATGTTAAATGTGGATGATATGATAATACACACAGATTTTGATTGACAGACAAATGCAAAAGCATAATTCTGACAAAAGTATAAATTAATTTTATCATTTTGTCTGAAGCAAAATTTATATATTTTCGTTCATGCTTTATTTATTTATTTTGTGTTCAAATCAAAATTCTTTTAAGCGTTAAGTGGGTACAACTTGATAAAACGGACATATTTTATAAAAAATATAATTTGAGAAACATAGTTTGTACAGAAGGAGAAATTTGATTATCTTGTTATTTGATTTATTTTTCAAGCTTGATTAATTTATCCCTTAATCAAATCTTAATTTTTAAACTTCTTGTCCGAAACCTTAATGCAAAGAAAATGATCAACTACACATTTTAAAAAAGAATGCAAGTACAAGTTTGGAAAATTCTACTTGTGTATAAGTTAATTTCATCTTTTTTCCGAAGCTAAATTATTTATTTTTTGCTTAAAAGCTAACCAATAAATAAAATGCACATATAATATAAACTTAGAAGCTAAAATATCTTTTTGGCAAGGAAAATACTTAATTTATAATACTGAGCTTAGGGTTTTTTTTTTCAAAGAAAATGCATGACGTAACCTCTGTTTTTTAGAATAGTGGGCATTGTTGTCAAAATCCTACGATTTAAATCCCAATTCGCATCGGATATTTCCTTAACGATTCGATTTAGTTCTGATCCAAACTTAGTCAAAACTGCAAATAAAAAAACATTCTATTTATACACTAACATACTTAATACGTTTATTTGGATTCAAAAATCAAAATACAATGTTTTCAAAGTAAAATAAAAATATAATAAGAGAGGAAATTGAGTTTTATGTTTAATTGTAGAAGTTCAAACATCAAAATCAATTTCAAATTGGATGCAAATTTTCAAATACGAATCTTTTGAATCTGCGATTTACGATTTGAATCTCTTTTCGATTTAAAATTTGAACTTTACGATTTATGATTTACGATTTAAATCCCGTTTTGCAAACATTGATAGTAGGAGTAAAAATTGAGCCAAATTAGCTAGTATACCTATTCTTACAAATGCATTGCAACTCACCATGTTTTTGTATTACCTTCATGCATTTGTATGTAATCAAGGTTTTAAATATCGGATTTCGGTCACGTTTCGTTTCGGAATTTTTGCACAGTTTATCTCCTATCGGGGGAGATCTCAGACGATATGAGTACATATCGGGTGGACATATCGGATTGACATCTCGGGCCTTATAATGCATCTCGGGTGTATCTCGGATGTAGTTATGTCTAAAATTGATGTGTCAAAAATTTGTTTAACGGTTATAACTTTCTTCGTAAAAATAAAAATGGTAACATACTTGATTTACATGAAAAAATGAATATGTTTAGAAGAGTGGTAGCTTGATTAGCTTAATTGATTTGGTAATGATTGAATAATATCCTTTTATTTGAATATAATAAAGAAGTGAAACCTTTCGCTATGACCCATTAAGAGAAAAAGCAAAAAATATGTTCGAGAAGTTGGTAAATTATAATTGGATCGAGTAGTTTCTTTTGAATCAAATATGAAAATAAAAAATATTATGGAAAATAAGAAAAATGTATAATTTCGGGTGAGATCTCGGATTAAGATTTTGATCCATATATCAGGTGAGATTTGAATATCTCGGACGAGATGAGTGTCTAGGAAGATATGGAGGAGATTTGATGTCTCGTCTCGTTTAAGTGTGAAAAAGAGATCTCGGAGGAGATCTCGGGCGATATATAGGAGATTTAAAACCATGTATGTAATAGCGATAAATGCTTTCATCTTTTAAAAGAAAATAAATGTATCTATCCTTTTATGGATAAGATAGATTTGTTTATCTTTATTAAAATTGATAAATGATTTTAGCTCTTCAAAAAAAGGTAAATATTTTATCTTTTGAAAAAAAAAATGTTTTTTCTCGAAATGTGGATTTATTTCCTAAATTAGGAGATTGACCACAGTTGTAAATAGAAATTAATATGGTATTAATAACCAATGTCATTTCTTGATTCGAATTTATTTTTATTCCTAGAATAAGCAGATTGTATAATTTTTCTCCCTTCCTTCTAGATTGTATATATATTCCCTCATTCGAGATAATAAAATACAAAGTAAATATTCTAAACCTCACATGGTATCAGAGCAGCAATCCTCCTAAGGATTACATTCTTTTTCATTCTTTTCTGTGTGTTCTTTTTTTTGTCATGGCTAAAGATAGCTCCATCTCAAAGGTAACCTACAAGTCGTCCTCATCAGATCAGTCACCTTTTACTCAACTTGAGGCCCTTCAGAAGCTTCTAAGTCAGTCCTCTGATCAGCTGATTGCTGCTTGGGGTACAGGAATGTTGGCCATGAGAGATAATAAATCAGTAGCTTGTTTTATCAATAAACGAACTACTAAACCTTGGATTCTTGACTCTAGAGCTTCAGATCTTAGACTGGAGATGCATCTATTTTTTCCGAGTTTTACACAAGTACAAGAAATCATATCGTTAATATTGCAGATGACACACCCTCTAAAGTTGAGGACTCATGTTCAGTCATAATAAACAAGGATCTAACTCTCACATCTGTTCTCTATGTGTCTAAATTGGATTGTTATTTACTTTCTCTTAGTAAATTTTCTGATGACCATCGTTGTGTGACTAAATTTTTCTCAAGTTTTCGTGTATTTCAGGACTTGGATTCGGGGAAAAGGATTGACGGTGCTGAGATATGTTCTCATCTTTAAGTTCTACATGATGAAACTCCATCCATTAGCATGGTCCAAAAATTCAGTTTGTTTTCTTTGAATAATCAGTATATATCTTATTCCAATCAGGATAGTGATATTATATTATGGCACTATGGTCTTGGTCGTCTGAATTTTTTGTATTTATAAAAAACGTTTCATTCTTTGTTTATTAATAAAAATCCAAACTCTTTTTGCTACGAAATCTGCCACTTTGCAAAACATACTCGCAATAGTTATTCTAGATTAACATATAAACCATCCAAACCTTTTCCATTAATTCATAGCGATGTATGGAGACCTTCACTTGTAAACACTATAATTGAGAAAAGATGGTTTATATCGTTTATAGATGATCATACTCGATTGACTTGAGTGATTCTTATGAAAAATAAATCAGAAGTGAGTGAGATTTTTCAGCGCTTTTATACTATGATTCAAACTCAGTTTCAAACTAAGATTCAGATTCTCAAAACTGATAATGCCAAAGAATTTTTTAATTCTATTCTTTGTCTCTACTTGATACAACAGTGCATCATTCATTTAAGTTCTTGTGTTGACACTCCTCAACAAAATGGAATTGCTGAAAGCAAAAAGCATCATCTTCATGAAGTTGTTTGATCTCTCATGTTTGGGACTCATGTTCCCAAAATTTTTTGGAGTGATGCACTCTTATTGCTGCCTTCTCATCAATCGGATGTCATCTAAAGTCCTAAAATTTCAAACTCCTTGTTGTACTCTCTTGCAACTATTGTCTCATACAAGGTTCATTAGTTTTGTTGATCCTAAGATCTTTGGCTGTACCTTTTTGTCCATCTCTATGCGCATCATTGTAGTAAGTTATACCCTAAATCTATCAAATGCATCTTTATTAGTTATTCATCTCATCAAAAAGGGTTAAAAGTGTTATTCTCCTACTACTCGAAAAACCTATAACTCTATGGATGTCACCTTTTTCAAAAAACATGCTTACTACAAGTCTGAGATTCAAGAGAAGAATGTAAGTGAATCTCATCTTTGGGATGTTATTTCAGGTACTCATATTCTTACTCCACCTTTTGTTCAACATTCCAATCCATTCATGGAAAATCCATCCACTTCTCCAGGTACTCATACTCATACTCCATCTTTTGTTAAATCTTCCAATCCAGTAATGGAAAATCCATCCACTTCTCCAGTAATGGAAATTCAAGGTCCACCAAATCCTTCTCAAATCATAGAAAATCAATTTGATGAAACATTTGGGGATACCTATGACTATTGACTCTCAACCAGAACCTAAAGAGCTTCGTGTCTACCAAAGAAGGAAAAATCAATTTGGTAATTCATCTAGGCCACCTATGACTATTGGTTATCAATCCAAACCAAGAAAGCTTCTTGTCTACCAAAGAAGGAAAAATGTTGAGAAAGAATTAGAAGACCAAACACATCTCAAGGACCCCACCATGAATCAGAACTAGATCCACATCCTCCAAAAATACGTCCAGGTTTGAGTAACCTTAGTCATGATAATGTTACTCATATAAATGAGGATCTGCCTATCGCTTTGAGAAAGGGAGTTCGTACTTGTACTAAACATCATATTGGCAATTTTGTGTCCTATAAAATCTAATCTCAATCCTATCAGGCATTTGTTTATGTTCTTGATAGTGTATAGATTCCTCATACAATTTAGGAGACGCTGACTGATCCTAGTTGAAAAAGACTATACAAGATGAGATCAATGCTTTGGTGAAGAATGATACTTGGGAAATCACAAAATTACCTACTGGGAAGAGACTCGTGGGATGCAAGTGAGTATCCATTATCAAACATAAAGCAGATGGTAGCATTGAAAAGTTTAAAGCTCGCCTGGTTGATAAGGGCTTCACTTAGTCTTACGAGATAGATTATCAAGAGACCTTTGCGTCTGTTGCTAAACTCAACACCATCTGTGTTCTATTCTCTCTTGTTGCAAATCGAGACTAGCCATTGCACCAACTGATGTTAAGAATGCTTTTTTGAATGGCGATGTGAAAGAAGTCTATATGGATATTCCACCTGGTCTCGAGAATTCATCTAACTAGGACAAAATATGCAGACTCAAAAAATCTCTATATGGCCTTAAGTAATCTCCATGTGCATGGTTTGGAAAATTCAAGAAATCAGTCATTCATAATGGCTATACTCAATGTCAGACACATCACATCGTTTGTCAAACTCTCATCGGATAAAAGGATAGCTATCCTAATTGTTTATGTCGATGATATAATACTGACAGGCAATTATAGGGAAGAATTGGAAAGGTTGAAAAGTTTCTTATCAAAGGAATTTGAGATTAAAGATCTCGAATCTCGATATTTTCTTGGCATGGAAATTGCACGATCAAGACATGACTTTTTGTTTCTCGGCGTAAGTATATTCTAGACTTACTCAAGAAAACAACAATGCTTGGTTGTAAATTGGCCTCAACTCCAATGGATTCGAACAAGAAATTTGGCTCAGGGATAGATAAGACACATGTGAACGGAGAGATATTAATGGCTAGTTGGATGCCTTATCTATCTATCTATCTATCTATCAATCTCACACTAGACCTAGTATTGGTTTTCCTGTTAGTGTGGTGAGTCAATACATGAATAATCCAATCGAGGAACACATGAAAGATGTTATAAGAATCCTTACATATCTTAAGATGACAAGTCTTCTTTTCAAAAAGAATGATAATAAAGAAATCAGAGTCTACATTGATGCGGACTGGACAGAAGATGTAACAGATAGGAGTATTGCATGGTACTGTTCTTATGTTTGGGGTAATCTAGTAACATGGAGGATAAGAAACAATCAATTGTTTCTAGAAGCTCAAATGAAGCTGAATTTAAAGCTCTAGCTCTCGACATCTGTGGAGGGATCTGGCTAAAAAAGTTACTTGGAAAACTGGGAGTATTTACAAAAAAAGTCCATATAGATGTTTTGTGACAATCAGGTTGCCATTAGTATCGCAAAAAATCATGTTCACCACGATAGGACCAAGCGTATTGAGATAGATAGATACTTCACCACTGAGAAAATTGAGAACGTCGTTGTTCAAACCATTTATACTCCATCAAGATTTCAAATAGCAGACATCCTCACCTAGGCTCTCCTAAGAACCAGTTTTGAAGAATTAATGTGCAAGCTTGAGATGCTTGATATTCACAACCCAGCTTGAGGGGAGTGTGGATTTATTTCCTAAATTAGGACATTGACCACAGCTGTAAATAGAAATAAGTTTGGTATTGATACCAATATCATTTCTTCTAGAAATAGGGGATTCGAATATTATTTTATTCTTAGAATAAGCATATTGTTCTCTCTTCCTTCTAGGTTGTGTATATATTCCCTCATTTTAGATAATAAAATACACAACAAATATTCTAAATCTCACAAGAAATAATTCTTCTACATTTTTTGAACAGACATGACTAAATTATGTTACAATTTTGAATAAACATATCTATATTTAATGAATGGTTGGCTACAGTACAAACGCATCCATGTTAGGATGCAACTCACATTCTCTTTTGTTTACATGTGGATATTAAATGATGGCATGTTATCAGTGCACCTACAAGCAGGGGCAGAGGGATGTGAGAGCTGGAGGGGTCACCTGACCCTGCCAGGATTACAAACGTTTTCAAATATTTCAGGTAATGATAACATTAGTATATAAGCACATCACATATAATAAACGTGATGCAGCTAGGCCAAACTAGATACATTATAGATATAAACCTTGTGTTCATCTGAAATAATAAGTTAAAAATGTGTAAATATATGTAATATGAATAAGGATGTTAATGTATATTGTAATGTTTATAAACATTTGGTTCAATAATTGTTTCAAGCAATTTTATTATTATTGTTATTGGCCCATGACCCAAAATTTTGATAGCTATCGTTCTCGAAACATCCTACTTTTTTTAAATCGTGGCCTGAAAAAATCGTGCCTACACCACTGCCTGTAAGAAAAAATTGTCAAACAAAATGCAGTTCACGGTGAATACAAAATAAAGGGAGCTACCGCTGCCTATTTTTCTCCAAACCAGTCTTGAAAAAGTTCTTGCTTGAAATTGATAGCTTATACCGCTAGTGTAGAGATTGCGATAGATGACAAAGCTAAAGATGATCAAAAGAGTTTAGATGAGGGAGGTGAAGTATGTAGAAGTATCATTATCGTTGTTTTGTCTGTATCAACTGAACTTTATGTGTTGTAATACATCAAAGACAAAATATTAAGATGTATGTGTAGAGGAAATACATGCAAGATGATACGTGAACATTTTAATTTGGAACCTCTATAATTATTGCTCATTAGAATGAACATCTTTTTTCTTTTTGAGTAAATTTTATTTATATTGGTGGACAAGTATGAATTTTATATTTGATGGTCGTCCCTTTTTGCTCCTTTCACTCACCTTATCATCGCAATGCGTTGTTTGTGTCTTACATTAACACTAAACACATTGAAATAGTTACATCCACATCTCATAGATTCAATCTACCTCTTTCTAAGTTTGATATTGATCAAGTAGATATATCGACGTTGTATATTTATATATAACAAAGGGAAATAAAAGTTCTTCCTTTGTTTATGCATGCATATTTCAAGTGGAAAACATCATGTGATAATTCAGTCGCCTCATTTTTTAGGAATTTGGATAGTTAAAAAATCAAAAGCAAGGTATAACCCATAAACGTTGTGTTTCTAAACAAGATATAGCCAATTCTGTGCTTTATAACAATTTTTTTAAATATGCTACAACGCATTGATTGATATTAATAAGCTAATTGCTGCTCTGATTCTAAATAAGTTTACGAGGACCTCCTATAGTTTCCATATGTTTTGATTTTTCTTCATTTTATGTTTCATACTTTATTCTCTAAAAGCACCATACTTTGCTCAAAGTTTCATATTTCAGAGTTCATGGTTGTTTATTAGTTTACATTTTATTTTCAGACATGTTATAACTATGTGTTATACTCTATTCCAGTGATGTATAGTGTTGTGCAATTCACTATTACATGCTTTCGTAATTTTTCAGAAATAAAAATTCACTATTATATGCTTTCATAATTTTTCAGAAATAAAAGTTTAATTCTTTGATATATGTACTACATAAAATAAAAGATTTATGGTTGATATTTATTAAAAGTAGTTTCTTCTATTAGATGGCCTTAAGAATGTAGATTGTTGTTGGCATGCACTTTAATTTGGACGGTACTACAAAAATCAAGATCATTTTTATGTACTTGGAATGCAGATTGGATAAGTTCAGCCATCAAAAGTGCATAATTGCAAGAGTAATCTCCCATAACACTATTTTTATGTACTTTTCATTATAAGGTCCTTTCGAAACCAAGATCAATTATTTTCATTCAAATTAATTACTCGAAGCTTTAAATATTTTGATTGTTATGTTTTGTTCGGTGAATAAGGTTCATATCATTTTCATAATTCACTACTTTGAAAGATTAAAAAAAAACTACAATAATAAAAATGCAACAAAACATTATAATGTATGAGATTTTGTTTTCTTTCACCATGTTTGAGTTTATCATTTCGTTGGCCAGACTTTTAATATCTAGAGTAATGAATTCACAGCATCTTATTTCTACAATAGAGCCATTTTATTTGATATGGTAACCAATAAGCTTGTACTCTACTGTTTGTCATTTCATTTATGCTTAAGTTCAACACATGCGCGCATACACGCGATCTACGTGCGTAGGTCAAGGATGTAGGGAGGCCCGCCACAGCCCCACCCCCTTTTAACTTTGGGTCCTCACAGAGGCACTTTTCGATTCTGAGATTTTATATGGGAACGGAGCAGCAAGATGCATAAATCCAATAGGTATTCATCAAAAAAATATTTTTGTATTCAAGGCTGGGATATTGCTGATTCATCCTTTTGTATCCTAGAATTTTAGTTGAAACTGTAAAATTCTATTAAAATTATACTGATACATATTATTGTCTTTGTTAAGGGTAACACCATTTAATTCACATAAAATTATTATCTTGGTTATCTTAGTTGTGTTTCTGCTACTTTACAAATGAACTACACACTACATTTTGTTTCTTCTCTGTTTGAATATTCTTTAGAAGACTAATCTGTTCCAAAGGATTTGTTAATTCATTTCCCTTGGAAGACCTAAATGGTGAACTTGGTTGCAAGGACATTCTAGAGTAATTAACGTGATTGTTACTACAATTGTGGTAATTTGTTTTAATGAAGGTTCCGTTTTTCTTCATTGTAGACAAATTTCTTGGTATAATTCATCGGACCGATAAATGGAGATAGCACCGTAAAAATGACTAATGTTCATTATTGTTGGTGGTGTTATTGTATTATGTGGATCAATTTACTATAAGTGATTGTCATGTGAAATATTTGTTGTAAGTTGCTGCAACACATGTGTATGCTCAAGAAGAAGCTGTTGTGTAATAGAGCTTTTGCACATTTTCGTTAATCCATGAGCATGATCTATATAGACACATAGATCCATGGATCTCGAAAAAGAATCAATCGAAAAAGAAAAAATGGGAATTGATCGACATCTTTCTCGAAACAAACAAAAAAGAAAGATGAAACTTAAGAGACACTGAAACGATATTTTATAGAAAGTTTTTTCTAATATATATGTATATATATATATATATATGTGTGTGTGTGTGTGTGTGTATATATATATATATATGTATATGTATGTGTATGTATGTATATGTATGCATGTGTATGTGTGTGTATGTGTGTGTATGTTATGGCTAATTTTTCAATGCAGATGTTGTTGCAGGCTTAAGCGCAACAGCTAGGGACACCACTCGCTGCCTCGTGCTCGTTGCCTGACCATCTATGGAGCCCATGGCCTGCAAGCGTGCTGCATTTCCTTACATTGAACAACTTCATTTCTCAGCTATGTGGTTCTTGCTTCATATTTCCTAGCTTGCTGCTGCTGCGGAACCTCCATACTAGCCAAAGTACTGTTGTTGTGCTACTCCAAACTAGCCAAAAACCATGCACGGCTTCATATAATATTGGCTTTCTTCATATTAGTGGTCTCTGATGTAATCAGCAACACCAATACACCATTGCATCATGTTCTGAAATCATTTGCATGCGGAAATATTTGCACATCATAATCTCATGTATTTTTATCATGCTTTAATTTGTCTATCAATTTGGATATCATAAACTTGATTCCAAATATTACAATATGCAGGATGTTTAGAGCATGAATCCTACTTGAATTCTTGAGATTTTTGTACTGGAACTATTTAGCCACTAATAAAGAGGGAAATTAGCTAGATAGTCTGTTTATGTTATTTTTACATTTTAAGTTTACAAACAGATGCATAAGAGAACATTTGAGAAAATTACTCTTCATGTGCCTTTTAAGTTCAATCTATGTGCATTATGAATCACATGATCCGTTGCCAATTACATAAGATTATTAGAACACAAATTGAGACAATCATGCTTCCCAGTGTTCTGTCCAAAATCATGCAAAATTTACACCGGTGTTAGCAATTGTTAGCAATGTAACCTAAAAGGAAAAATCAAGAGCTGTAAAATTCTGACTAGAGGACATGTAGCTGTACGCCTACATTGTTCCGGTGTCACCTCTATTAATGGTCCAATTTTCGTTGTATCATAATATATGATTTGATTTTGTTATATATTCAATCGTTAGTGGTGAAAGCTGAATGCTTAAAATAAATCTTCATCTATTCGAACAGCAGCACGTTTGGTCGATTAGAAGAATTAAGGACCAAAAATACGTATTTCCTTCTACACAGATCAAACTAAAATATGTGAAACGAAAAAATTTGTGCAACAAAAGGTCTCAAATTCCACAATAAATTTTTCTCTCAGTCACATATATATTATATATAGTGCAACAATATATCGTTTCCCTATCACAACATGCTTTGATATGGAATTTTCATTACAAACTCAGAAATATAATCAACATCAGCATAAAGGATGTCAATTCTTGTTCTGGACAAACTTGCTAAGCATGAACTCAACTAACAACATGAATTAGAAGGACCCGTCCACTACAACAAAAACACCTTTTAACAACTGTCAAAAACAGTTGTAATAGATCTATTACAACGGACAACCAACCGTCATGGTATGCAAAGTTGTAATAGTGCTATTTTTTTAAAACGGTCTTTGACAATTGTTAAATAATTTTTACAACTGCCCATCGCAGTTGTAAAAAAGTCTTTTACAACTGCCAGTGGCAGTTATAAAAGCCTTTTTTAAGCTGTCAATCACAGTCGACTTTTACAACTACTATTTGCGGTTATAAAGAATTTTTCACAGCTGCTATAGGAAGTTGTGGTTAAAAAATGTAAAATAAAAAAAAAGTTTCTAAACACATTTTGAAATGCTGTAAGAACATATAAGCAATGGAAAAAAATTGACATAAAATCAAAGGAATCATAATTCATTCATAGAGAAAACGTCACAACTTTATATTCAAAATACAATCTATAAATTATACACCATCACAGTAGTATACTTCTTTATTGTTAAAGATGATTACAAAAACAAACATCCGCTTAAAGGGCATCTACTTATTCAGATTTACTGCAACAGATAAACTGAAACAAATTGGTAACATTTTTTATTGCAAAAGATCCTAGTTTTTAAGCATAATACTGGCAAACTTAATACTCTAAAACACAAATGCAACTTTTTCTCGAATCAAACATCTTCCGGTTATGATGGTGTCAACAGTTGAGATAGAGAAGCAGCTGTCTTGGACAAAGCAGTTGATGCAGGGATTATAACCCCAACACCCAAGGCAATGGAGACCAATACTACGATCTTGATTGCATAAACTGCCTACAAATACAGATGTCAACCAAAAGTGATTTATCAATGGATTTTTTTTCGATTTGGCCTGGTTTTCAAAGTTATTATCGCATTTAGCCTTCTTTTAAAACTAATATCAAATATAGGACTGTTTTGGTCAGATCGGTGCTAACTGCTCAAAATGCACTGGCGACTTTTCAAAAGTTGCCAGTGTAATTTTTTTGCTGGCGACTTTCGAAAAGTCGCCAGTGTTATTTTTTTTGAATTTTTTTTTACACTTGCTTTTTTTCAAAAGGCGCCAATGTATTTTTTGAAAAAAAATTTTACACCGGCGACTTTTGAAAAGTCGTGTAACAACCCGCATATTTACCGATTTTATATTTAAATATTTTATCGTTTCTCGGATTTTGGTCCGAAAAGTTACTTTTTGCAAACAGTCGAATTGGGACTCGAGACCACCCCCATTGAGTTTAAAATGACGTTTGCGACCTTTTTGAGTATAAACTTCGATATGTTTGGAGATAGTAGGATTTTGACCTTTTTCACTTAGGGCTTTGGTTTGGGCTGAACCCATTAGCCACTTACTAACTCAGTCCCAACCTCGTCTCCTCTTCATTACATCATTCCTCATTTCCTAATACTCAAACTTTTATAATAATGGAGGAGTGGAAAAGGAAATTAAAACTCCAAGCCCTAGTCTTCATTAGCAAATCCATCTTCTAGCTCCAAACTCAAGTGAACCCATTGGTAAGCCTTCTCTTCTTCTTCTCCAACTCATTATTTCTTTGATTTCAGAAAATTCCTAAACCTAATTTAGGAAATGTTTCTCTTTTAAGCTTAGATTGAAACTTCTTGAGTTGTTACTGAAGAGAAATTGATCTTAGCTTGTTTTTAAAGCTTCTCCTTCATTGATTTGGGTTCAAATGTGAGATTTTTATCTCACATCTATGTCTATATCTATTTTTGTTGTTAGGTATGAATTCCTAACACTTATTTATGTTCATTTGCTTTTGGTTTGGATTGATTTGGTGAATATTTCAATTTTTGGTGTTTTGTAGTCAAATCTTTAAAAATCCAATCTTTGATGTTTGAACATGTTTTTGGTGGTACATCGAAGAGCCTATAGTGCTGGGTTGTCGATTGGCATAAATCCTTAGCATCCATCGCTCGTTCGATCGCATTTCGGTTTGGATTTGCCATTTTTGGTCTAGGCTGTTTTTTTGCCTAGCAGAAGATTTCAGACGTCTGAAATTAATTTCAGATGTCTGAAACCAAATTTAGACGTCTGGTTGAAAAATCCAGACGTCTGGAAAGGGGTCTGGAAAAGGCAGAGATTAAATTCAGACGTCTGAAACAAAATCCAAACGTCTGAAATCAAATTCAGACGTCTGGTTGAAAATTTCAAACGTCTGAAATGACACAGGAATTAAAAATAGAAGGGAGAAAACACCTATACTTCCAGATACTAGGGCCAGACGTCTGGGAACACCTACCAAACGTCTGGAAGTGTTTAATTTGCCTATTTTGGCTATTTTTGAGTATATTTCCAACTTTAATCGATTCGTGTTGATTCCCTTTTTGTTGTTATCATTTATTATGGACTTTGATGACATTTTCATCGTGATTTTTGGGAATATCCATTTTGATGGATTCGGTATCGATTTCTTTGGATTTTATTTACGTCTTCGAATGTGAATTTTTATGATTGATTGTTTCTACAATCAATTCTATGATTTGTCACTTTAAAATATAAAGGTTTTCTATACTAGTAGTAAATATCAAAACTCTTTCCTCAAAACGATTTCAACTCTATTTTCAATACCAAACTCGTTTATAAAACCGTTTTCCAATCTATTAGTATATACAAACTTTTACGTCACTCGTATGAGAAATCTAATTAAACGACTTAGTAAAACGAGTGGTATGAAACGCTTGCGTTTACTTCGTTGGTTAATTCTTGGACTTGTTCGATTGAATCTCTTGTGACAATTTTCTAGTGGAGATCTACAATTTGTTCGCAAATATTTAAGTTAAGCTAGTGGTTATGGGACATGATGCTAAACTCATATATTTACTAGCTTATTGTAATTGACACTTCTTGATGATCAATGATGATCATTTTATGGTTTAGACTAGCAATGTGCGATGTCTCTTTGTCCATGAGGAGGACTATACCTCAATTTTATTGAGCTCCGGCTCACCAGAAGGAGCTTCGGCTCAATGTCCGCAATGGGGGACTATACCCTGTCAGGAGGAGTTTCGACTCACCAGGAGGAGCTTCGGCTCAACGTCCGCAATGGGGGACTATACCCTATCAAGAGGAGCTCCGGCTCATTTTTTATGGGCTTGGCCATCCTTTTATTGTGATTTCTGGCTTTCTATTTGATGATTTCTGGAATTTATGTTTCACCACCTTTCTCAGTTGGCATTGATATGTATGTCATTTACTGTGGCTTGGTGAATTAAATGAAGAATATGACATTCTTTTTGATGCTATGAGATTCTTGAGATTTTGTATGACTTTCGTGATTTTCTAATGTATACTTGTTGAAGTATGACATTTTTGGTTATCATACGTTTTATTATTATATCTCTTCTTATATCTCATTTTTATCTGATAATTATAGCTAGACCGATCCGTTTATTATTTTCTTCTTAAATAATACTCGGGTCAGACTGAGATTTTACAGGTGCTTCTGCTTGACTCCTTATCGGACCATCATCTGATCTTTTGGCTAACTACTTTAGTTTAGTAGTTTTTGTTGTATACAATTGAGATATAGACTCCTTGTTGTATACATATTTTTGTCTTACACTTGTATCTGTTCATTTTTGTGATGTTGTGGATCTTATTTGACCACTACTCTGATGTACACTTTTATGTGTAATATTCATACCTATTTCCGTCTTTGTGATATGAATTATCTGTGACTGATTTGTGTTATGCTTATTTCTATATTTGTTTCCGAAGACCTTTATAGCCACTGTGTAGTAGCTTTGAGTTTGTGTCGGTATGTCGGATTTCCTCTTGAGATGAAAAGTTATATTTTTATCCGGCATATCGGTACTCGCACAAAGCAATTATACAATGGTCGCTCCTCAACAGCTTATTCTCTGTGCTAGTCGACAAAATCACTCCGTAGTGTTCTTGGCTAGCGTGGGGCGTCACAGCTTGGTATCAGAGCCAAACTTCGGAACAATGTAGAATAATTTAGCAAGGATCATGTCCTAAGTCTTTCTTAGGAGTTGTGCCTTAGGATTTATTCGAGTCTTCGTACCGATTCATCCTATTTTCTTTATGATTCCTTGTTTTATCAATCAAGTTTGATTGAAATTTATTTTGAGAATAACTTTTTCCTCTTCTTTCTTTCTTTCTTAAAGAAGAGAAATGGTTAGACCTGGCCGTCCCAGCGTCGGTCAATCAGTGCTACTCCATCGGATGGAGTATTTATGTCTGCCCAGCAGCTTCTTGATCTAGTAAAGAATGCTCAAGCTGCCGGTCCCATTCCTGAGCCTACTCATCCTAGATCTGGTTTTGCACGCTTGTGCAGAGACTATACCGATTTGGATGGAAGGCCATTCAGGGGATCCGAGAGTGTTATAGAAATTCAAGCTTGGCTCAAATCATGTGATCGTATCTTTTCTCGCATGAACCTTATTGATCTACATCGAGTCCAGGTGGCTTCTAGCATGCTACAAGAAATAGCATTAGATTGGTATGAGCTTTTAATTTCTGAAAGCATTAAAGCGGATCTCACTTGGGAGCAATTCCGGTAAAGGTTCGAATTGAAATTTGTGCCGGAGGCCGAAAAAGTAACTTTGGCCCGGCGTTTTATTGACCTTGTTCAAGGTGAATCTTCTGTGACAGACTATGTCGCATCTTTCGAATCTCTTTCCAAATACGGGGTCGAGTATATAAATACCCCATTGAAGAAAAATCAGAAATTTGTCTATGGCTTGAATAAGAATCTTAAGAAGCCATTACTCCTGAAACTTGAGGTTTCATTTGATCAGCTTATTGATATCGCTCTTCGTCTTGAAGAGGCCGATAGAGAAAGTGATGTCGAGGTTGGGAGTGCCAAACTGAGCGCCAACAACAAGAAGAGGCATCCCTTTATTAGGTTCGAAAGTCCTAATCCTAACAAGAGGGCGAAGCAAGAGACTTATATAGCAAATACTCCCATCCCTAATCGTGGAGAATGCTACAATTGTGGCTTTAGGGACCACTATATAAATAGGTGTCCAAGGCCTATTTCTTGCCGCTATTGCAAAAGTGCGGATTATTATATATCTTCGTGTCCCAAGCGTCAAAGCAAGAGAGAGGGAAAGCTGCAAGCCCCTAGCAACTCTTCTCTCAGTCAAGGTATTTTACATTCAATCCTTGATGGGATTATTTATTTCGTGACCTTCTTATTCGAGTTCTTTTTGATATGAGTTTCGTCTCATTATTTTATATCAAAAGAACTTGTCGATTCTTTTTCTTTGAATATTTTGGGCTTGATGACTTCTTTGAGGATTGTGAATCCGGATGGTAGATTCACAACACTCAATTTGTCTTTATTGATGTCGAAATTATTTTATGTGATTTTTCTGTCCGAACCGATTTTTACTTAGGCTTCGGAATTTACTTTTGTAAGGATTGGGTTAATTATTATGAGGCCATATCCTTTGTCCCGTGTGGACTATTCATCTTTGACATTTTCAATCTGTTAAGCAGATTTCTATTTTTCCTTTATGATTTCGATTCCAACTTGATGGCATCATTTTATTCCTTAAGCCCACTTATAAGGAAAGTGTTATTTCTCTCATTCATGTAGTTGAGAAATTTTCCGGTAGTTTTGAGCTTGTCTTAGGAATATCACCTAAGTAATCTTTTGTGTGGTGCTAAGGTCTTTTCAGTTTGACCTTACCACCGGTTTTCATTTGCTACGAGTTGTGAAAGTTAGCATTCCACTTACCGCATTCCGCACTTGTTATGATTCCTATGAATGAATTATTATGTCATTCAGTTTGTCCAGCTTATTTCATCCATTTTAGGTATCGAGCATTCTATCGAATATCTCGATGATTCCATTTTTTGCATTTATTGATTTTGGATGAAAATAGCAATTTAAAATTTTGCAAAATCTTTTTCATAAGATTTATTTAGAAGTATAACTGGATTTTTGTTTTTAAAACGAACAAAGAATATTCTTAGAAATTTTTGAGAAACTTACTTATCCTATAGAATATGATTTTGTGATTGTATTGCCCATTTAGTGTTTTACGAATTCTGGCCGATGCGCTTGATCAACGTTATCGGTAAGAATATCCTAAACGCTTTGATGAGACTGTCAGACACGATATATTGACTTGTAAAAATGTAATTTTTTGTAGAAAGATTATTACATAAAAATAAAAATGTAATTTTGAAAGTTTTAACTTTTCGGGAAAGAGGATTATTTAAAAGAACTCTTCCTTTCGATACTCTTATTTTTGTGATTTCTGAAGGGGAACCAAGACTTTGCTATTTGTACCGATACTAGTCGTATTGGTTTGGATGTCATTCTCTTGCAAAGGAGAACGTGCTATCACTTGTGCTTCTAAATCATTATAACCGATCGAGACTAGGTATGCTACTCATGATCTAGTGCTCGCGGCTACTGTTTTCGCTTTTGGAATTTGGCGTCATAATATTTGGATGAGAAATTTGTTTTCTACCTCGATCATAAATCTTTGAAATATTTATTTTCTCATAAGGAACTTCATGTTGACTCGAGATCCTAGCATCTTATGATCTGGATATTCTTTCTATTTCCGAAGGGGAAATCGTGTTGCCAACGCGTTTTGTCGTAGACAACAAGTTGTTGATTCTTTGATGTTGTCTGAATGGAATTATCTTTTTATCAAGTTCATCGTACGTTTTGATATACTCCGTTTTATTGAGCTTTATCTCATTTTTTTGTGGACTAGCGTCCGATGTTCTTTTATGGTGTTCGGTTCATCGGATGTACTGTTATTATACTACATCGATGTTCCGTCTTATCTGGATCAATGAATGTACCATTATTATACTACATCGTTGTTCCGTTTTATCGGTTCATTGGACGTACCGTTTTTGTACTACGTCGGTGTTCCGAAATTATTCGGGCTCTGGTTCATTGGGCGTACCGTTTTTGTACTACGCTGATGTCCTAAATTATTTGAGTTTCAAGTTTCTCGGGCGTACTGTTATTATACTACGTCATTGCACCGGCTCAATTTTTTGCTATTCTTGATGTTCTCCACGTCTTTTATCTACGGAAATTCCTTAGGGATTCCGGTTTTTATTCTTGTGCCCGGTGATATTGTGGAAATTGAAATTTCACCAGATTTGATTTATGAGCAACATTCCATTCGCATCATTGCTTCGGAGGTTGAGCACCTTCGAAATAAAGATATTCTTCTTGTGAGAGTTCAATGGTTCTCAAATCTTAGGGATTACTCTTGGGAATCTAGAGAATTCATCGAGCGATCTTCGTGCTAACTCTTTCGTGCTCTTTATAGTGAACTTCTTATTTCAATTTTCTTTTGTGTTGATATGCTTTTATGGTTGTTACTCTTTATTTTCTTCTTAAGTATTGCGAGGACGCAATTTCTTTAAGGAGGGGAGTCTGTAACAACCCGCATATTTATCGATTTTATATTTACATATTTTATTTAAATATTTTATCGTTCGTCGGATTTTGGTCCGAAAAGCTACTTTTTGCAAACAGTCGAATTGGGACTCGAGACCACCCCCATTGAGTTCAAAATAACGTTTGCGACCTTTTTGAGTATAAACTTCGATATGTTTGGAGATAGTAGAATTTTGACCTTTTTCACTTAGGGCTTTGGTTTGGGCTGAACCCATTAGCCACTTACTAGCTCAGTCCCAACCCTCTCTCCTCTTCATTACATCATTCCTCATTTCCTAATACTCAAGCTTTTATAATAATGGAGGAGTGTAAGAGGAAATTAAAACTCCAAGCCCTAGTCTTCATTAGCAAATCCATCTTCTAGCTCCAAACTCAAGTGAAGCCATTGGTAAGCCTTCTCTTCTTCTTCTCCAACTCATTCTCTCTTTGATTTCAGAAAATTCCTAAACCTAATTTAGGAAATGTTTCTCTTTTAAGCTTAAATTGAAGCTTTTTGAGTTGTTATTGAAGAGGAACTGATCTTAGCTTGTTTTTAAAGCTTCTCCTTCATTGATTTGGGTTCAAAGGTGAGATTTTTATCTCACATCTATGTATATATCTATCTTTGTTGTTAGGTATGAATTCCTAACACTTATTTATGTTCATTTGCTTTTGGTTTGGATTGATTTGGTGAATATTTCAATTTTTGATGTTTTGTAGTCAAATCTTTAAAAATCCAATATTTGATGTTTGAACATGTTTTTGGTGGTGCATCGAAGAGCCTATAGTGCTGGGTTGTCGATTGGCATAAATCTTAGCATCCATCGCTCGTTCGATCACATTTCGGTTTGGATTTGCCATTTTTGGTCTACGCTGTTTTTTTTGCCTAGCAGAAGATTTCAGACGTCTGAAATTAATTTCAGACGTCTGAAACCAAATTCAGACGTCTGGAAAGGGGTTTGGAAAAGGCAGAGACTAAATTCAAACGTCTGAAAGAAAATCCAGACGTATGAAATCAAATTCAGACGTCTGGTTGAAAATTTCAGACGTCTGAAATGGCTCAGGAATTAAAAATAGAAGGGAGAAAACACCTATACTTCCAGATACTAGGGCCAGACGTCTGGGAACACCTACCAGACGTTTGGAACTGTTTAATTTGCCTATTTTGGCTATTTTTGAGTATATTTCCAACTTTAATCGATTCGTGTTGATTCCCTTTTTGTTGTTATCATTTATTATGGACTTTGATGACATTTTCATCGTGATTTTTGGGAATATCCATTTTGATGGATTCGGTATCGATTTCTTTGGATTTTATTCACGTGTTCGAATGTGAATTTTTATGATTGATTGTTTCTACAATCAATTCTATGATTTGTCACTTTAAAACATAAAGGTTTTCTATACTAGTAGTAAATATCAAAACTCTTTCCTCAAAACGATTTCAACTCTATTTTCAATACCAAACTCGTTTATAAAACCGTTTTCCAATCTACTAGTATATAAAAACTTTTACCTCACTCGTATGAGAAATCTAATTAAACGACTTATTAAAACGAGTGGTATGAAACGCTTGCGTTTACTTCGTTGGTTAATTCTTGGACTTGTTCGATTGAATCTCTTGTGACAATTTTCTAGTAGAGATCTACAATTTGTTCGCAAATATTTAAGTTAAGCTAGTGGTTATGGGACATTATGCTAAACTCATATATTTACTAGCTTATTGTAATTGACACTTCTCGATGATCAATGATGATCATTTTATGGTTTAGACTAGCAATGTGCGATGTCTCTTTGTCCATGAGGACTATACCTCAATTTTATTGAGCTCCGGCTCACCAGGAGGAGCTTCGGCTCAATGTCCGCAATGGGGGACTATACCCTGTCAGGAGGAGTTTCGACCCACCAGGAGGAGCTTCGGCTCAATGTCCGCAATGGGGGACTATACCCTATCAGGAGGAGTTTCGACTCACCAGGAGGAGCTTCGGCTCAACGTCCGCAATGGGGCACTATACCCTGTCAGGAGGAGCTCCGGCTCATTTTTTATGGGATTGGCCATCCTTTTATTGTGATTTCTGGATTTCTATTTGATGATTTCTGGAATTTATGTTTCACCACCTTTCTCAGTTGGCATTGATATGTATGTCATTTATTGTGGCTTGGTGAATTAAATAAATAATATGACATTCTTCTTGATGCTATGAGATTCTTGAGATTTTGTATGACTTTCGTGATTTTCTAATGTATACTTGTTGAAGTATGACATTTTTAGTTATCATACGTTTTATTATTATACCTCTTCTTATATCTCATTTTTATTTGATAATTATAGCTAGACTGATCCGTTTATTATTTTCTTCTTAAATAATACTCGGGTCAGACTGAGATTTTACAGGTGCTTCTGCTTGACTCCTTATCGGACCATCATCTGATCTTTTGGCTAACTACTTTAGTTTAGTAGTTTTTGTTGTATACAATTGAGATATAGACTCCTTGTTGTATATATATTTTTGTCTTGCACTTGTATCTATTCATTTTTGTGATGTTGTGGATCTTATTTGACCACTACTCTGATGTACACTTTTATGTGTAATATTCATATCTATTTCCGCCTTTGTGATATGAATTATCTGTGACTGATTTGTGTTATACTTATTTCTATATTTGTTTCCGAAGACCTTTATAGCCACTGTGTAGTAGCTTTGAGTTTGTGTCGGTATGTCAGATTTCCTCTTGAGATGAAAAGTTATATTTTTATCCGGCATATCGGTACTCGCACAAAGCAATTATACAGATGGTCGCTACTCAACAGCGTTATTCTCCGTGCTAGTCGACAGCATTACTCCGTAGTGTTCTTGGCTAGCGTGGGTATAGAGGTGGGGCGTCACAAGTCGCCAGTGCATTTTGACCAGCTCAGCGCTGAGATGGCCAAAACAGGGGTATATTTGATATTAGTTTTAAAACTGGGCTATTTGCGATAATAAGTTTTAAAACGAGGCTAAAACGAAAAAAAATCCTTTATCAATTGAAGATGATTATAAGGAACTGTCTCCTATATTGTAGCAAGACAGTAGTAGTGGACATCGTGCTATAAAGAGAAACCGAAGGAAAAAAGTAAGATTAGCATTGAGTGTACCAGAAAGTAGATAATTCAATAGGTTGAAAGAACATAATATAAAACCTGTAGAACTTGAACCAATAGATAAAAGTAGAAATCTAATCGGTTTTTAGAGTGTATACAAGTATAACCGCACAACGGTAGGGAAACCAACCGTTGATATTTGATATGAAAGAAAAACATTTTTGTTTAATTTTTTTTATTTATTGAAAATTTGATAAAAAAGTATGTGCATTGTGGAAAAAAAAATTGAAACTATGTAAATTCAATCATATCAATGATTAAAAATGTAGGTCAACTTAATACTAAGGATGCGCTATTAATGTATTGATATGAACTATCCACAGACACACAGACATATATGTATTAAGAAGGTTCAATATACAGTTAATTTTGAGCTTATTTGTAGCTCTAATATACTAACGAATTTGGGAAGAAAAAATCAAAAAAAATGTCACCGTAATGTACATCATCATATTTTTTAATAACCAATTAAAGAAGACTACTAATGCAAAAATTGATTTAGTAAATAAATCTCATGTTATTGAAATACAAAGTTTAAATAAATTACTTAAAAATACCATTACTATATGAAAAAATAACACTGCTGAAGTAAAAACAAGAAATAAACTAAAATTATTGAAACTAAAAAAAAAAAACTAAACTTTGGATTCTGCCATTGTTGATATTTCTTCTAACAAGAAACTTGATTCCGCGACATAATCAATAACTGATTGAGACATAACATTGATTTGTTGTTTTTTTTCATTCATGTAATCAATTTGGGCAACACCAACTCTGAAAAGACGAGGGATCCAAAATAACTCCTTTAGTTTTTGTTCGTATATATCTTCACCTTGATCATTCTTAATTTTATAAAGGTCATCAACACTGCAACCTATGATTTTCTCTGCTGGTTCATTAAAAGCAGCAATCCAAGCTTCAGCGGTTGGATCATTAATTTTCATTACCATAATATATCTGCATTAAACAAACATATTATTACATATAATAATGATTACTATAAATAATTAACTCAACTTAGGTGCAAAGGGTGACAAGTTCGAAACTTGCTTAGCATGGTCCGAACATTTATTAACATGTGATATATTATCTCAATGATATATTGTATATAAAGTCCATTTCAAATAATAATAATAATAATTAGCTCTTAAATGTTTACCTTAAAATACAAAAGCTTTCATTCTGTTGGCGTGCTTCACACCAATAACCCGATTGTGCAGATTCAATTACTTTTTTCATGCAACCATTGTTATATTGTCTTTCTTCATATTAGTGGTATCTGATGTAATCAGCAACACCAATACACCATTGCATCTTGTTCTGAAATCATTTGCATGCGGGAATATTTTGCACATCATAATCTCATGTATTTTTATCATGCTTTAATTTGTCTATCAATTTGGATATCATAAACTTGATTCCAAATATTACAATATGCAGGATGTTTAGAGCATGAATCCTACTTGAATTCTTGAGATTTTTGTACTGGAACTATTTAGCCACTAATAAAGAGGGAAATTAGCTAGATAGTCTGTTTATGTTATTTTTACATTTTAAGTTTACAAACAGATGCATAAGAGAGCATTTGAGAAAATTACTCTTCATGTGCCTTTTAAGTTTCAATCTATGTGCATTATAAATCACATGATCCGTTGCCAATTACATAAGATTATTAGAACACAGATTGAGACAATCATGCTTCCCAGTGATCTGTCCAAAATCATGCAAAATTTACACCGGTTTTAGCAATTGTTAGCAATATAACCTAAAAGGAAAAATAAAGGGCTGTAAAATTCTGACTAGAGGACATGTCAGCTGTACGCCTACATTGTTCCGGTGTCACCTCTATTAATGGTCCAATTTTCGTTGTATCATAATATATGATTTAATTATTTATATATTCAATCGTTAGTGTTAGTGGTGAAAGCTGAATGCTTAAAATAAATCTTCATCTATTCGAACAGCAGCACGTTTGGTCGATTAGAAGAATTAAGGACCAAAAATACGTATTTCCTTCTACACAGATCAAACTAAAATATGTGAAACGAAAAAATTTGTGCAACAAAAGGTCCAAATCCCACTATAAATTTTTCTCAGTCACATATATATTATATATAGTGCAACAATATATCGTTTCCCTATCACAACATGCTTTAATATGGAATTTTCACTAGAAACTCAGAAATATAATCAACATCAGCATAAAGGATGTCAATTCTTGTTCGGGACAAACTTGTTAAACATGAACTCAACTAACAACATGAATTAGAAGCACCCGTTATAAACATTTAAGCATTTACCGATACTGAATACTTATAATAAACAACACGCTGACACATATTGAAATTTTTGGTAAATGACTTGCATGTATTTATGTCATACACATTGTGTAATTGATTGTTACAAGCGAAAGAAAATATAACCTGAGTTTTGGAAATTATCTAGACAGAGTAGTAGATGGTTTCAATTAGACCCATCAAATATCATCCAACTCACTAATCCAACCCATTTACCCTACTTTTAAATGGGTAGGGTCAACTCATTTATGAATTTTATTAAATGGATTATGGGTCTGATTGACCCATTTTTAAAGGAACTATAAGTGGATAACTCATTTACCAATTTATTAAAACATTAAATTTTAATATAAATTTGAAAAAAAATAAGAAATTTGAAAATACAATGTAGTTTTTCATGAAGCCCGACAGTTGTACTTAGAAAATAATAGACCACCGCATTCTTGTATTTGAACTTCACCTAGTGCAGTAGTCGCTATTTTTTTGTTCAGACTGCAACAATTTCTTCAGACTGACTCGGAATCAGACGAGATTTCGATCGATTAACTCTCACCTAAATTACGGATAGTATGAAATACTTGGATACTTGATCTTATAAACGTATATTGTAATTCTCCAAGTGGACTGACAGTTGTACATATAAAATAACAGACCATCACATCCCCATATTTGAATTTCGTCTAGTGCAGAAGCCGCTGTTTTTTTTGTTCAGACTGCAATAAATTCTTCATATTGACTCGGAAGCAGACGAGATTTCGACCGATTAACTCCCACCTAAATTACGGACAGTATGTAACACCCGGATACTTCATCGTGTGAACGCACACCATAGTTCCAAGGGAACTGACAGTAGTACTTAGAAAATAACAGACTACTACATCCCCGTATATGAACTCCGTCTAGTATAGAAGCCGCTATTTTTTTGTTCAGCAATAACTTCTTCATATCGACTCGGAATCAGGCAAGACTTCAATCGATTAACTTCCACCTAAATTACGGATAGTATGTAACACTCGGAAACTTCATCATGTGAACGCACACTGTAGTTCTCCAAGAGTACTGACAGTTGTACTTAAAAAATAAACAGACTACCAATCCCCGTATATGAACTCTGCTTACTGCAGAAGCCGCTATATTTTTTTTCAGACTGCAATAACTTCTTCATATTGACTCGAAATCAGACGAGACTTCGACCAATTAAATCCCACCTAAATTACGGACAGTATGTAACAATCGGATATTTCATCTTATGAACGCACACTGTAGTTCTCCAAGGGAACCGGCAGTTGTACTTATAAAATAACATGCTACTGCATCCTCATATTTGAACTCCGCATAGTGTAGAAGCCGCTATTTTTTTATTCAGGCTGTAATAATTTCTTCATACTAATTCGGAATCAAGCGAGACTTCGACGGCTGAATTCCCACCTAAATTATGGACAGTATGTAACACTCGGATACTTCATGTGAATGCACATTGTAGTTCTTTAGGTGACTGACAATTGTACTTAGAAAATAACAGGCTACCACATCCCCATATTTAAATTTTGATAAAAATTAGAAATAAAATTTTAAATTTTTATCGGAATTCAAACACAAAATTAGAATTAGAATTATTTTATATTTATTTGTTTTTTATTAGTCAAATTAAATTTAAATCTTTAAATGAGTTAAATAAGTAACTGACTTATTAAACGGGTTGGGTCATAAATGGATAAAAAAGAATAGGTCATAAATAGGTTGGGTCAAATTCGATCCAACCCATTTTGACCAAACTCAATCCGTTTGACGGACGTAGTTTCTATATTAGTGAGTCAAGAAAAACTTTTTCTATAAATATTACTCCTAAACAGTCTAGTGGTGCATTCCTGAAATTAACTGCTCATTGTAAAACAAACCATCAAATTGTCATAAATATCATTACATCAAGTAAATAAGGATGTCCTATGAACATTGAATGTCTAAGCTTCCTCTTTTTCAGATAACTTTCTATTTGAGCACATGAATTTACTTCATATCTAGTAGACGAAAAAACTCCACTTTGAAACTTGAAGGGCGATGGCTGACACATGCAAAGAACACGGATGCCATATATGCAGATAACTAGAGGACAAAGAAAAGGTATTTTACAGCATTTTCAACCCTTTGTCAATTTGAATGTAAAATCAAAGACACGTCATCAATTAATATTTTTGTTAAGTTTATTTTCTCAATGCAAAAGTTGAATGAATTTTGGAGATTATGCGTCAAAAAATTTAGAAGACATTGTGAGGCATAAAGTTAGTCGTAGACACTGTAGTCTACAACATAAAAGTGTATATCCACAGTTATTTGGTTATTTAATTTTAAAATATTTCTAAAATGATACATTTACAAAATTGTATTCTTTTAATATCCGCATCGGAGAACAATTTAACGTTTAATGGTAGAAGCTTGTTTTATATATTTCACAATGAGAAACAGACAGGGACACATAAGCATTTCATGATATTACAAGATGCTCAGAATGCAAAAGACAATTGACATCCAAGCCAACTAAAAACATAATAGAATAGAAGTCCTTGTCTATATTAAAATGTGTTTCCCGTCCTTATGTATGTAGCCAGGTATTTTGTGTATAAAGGTAAATAGGCACAAGGAAGAAGTTTAAAAAAAAATTAGTCTTAGGGACAGCAAGTTTGCTTTTTAGTCTGAAGGACATTTTTTAGTGTAAACTGAAAATGATAGTTACAACTATCATTCTGTGATTTACACTAAAAGTGTCCTTCAGCCTAAAAAACAAACTTCTTGTCCTTGGGACTAAATTTTTTTGCAACTTCTTCCTTGTGTCTAAAAACCCCAAACCATCAACTTAGAAAACAAAGTTAACATACTAAATAAAAAATACTTTTTTTTCATAGCTTTTGAAAAGAAGCTGACAAACAATCCATCCTTCCATAGTTTTTTCATTTTTTTCGTGGTCCCTTCCATCTTCCTCATATCCTATCTGTTGTTCCTTCAATTCTATGGTATTTTATAATTAATGTTAAAACTCAAAACACAAAACTTATTTTAAACCAAACGCTATCTTAGTTGTCATTTTTCTGGAAAATTAGACAAACAACAAACTAAAATGTCAAAAATTTGCAATGAAAGGTAAATAAAAAAAATAAAATTCTGAAAATGAAGCTTTAATTTTATTTAAAATCAATCAACCATGTTTATCATTATGAATTGACCGTCATCTTTTTTATCTTCTTAGTTTGCAGCAAAGCCCTATTTCTTAAAAACCAAAGAATACAAAACGATATTAAAAAAATTAGTACAGACAAATATATTCAAATCCAAAATCAAGAAACCCCAATTATAATCTGCAGAACGCGCCACTTACATGCTTCATCATTTTGGCCAACGTTAGAGAAACTTTTCTGGCACCGACAAAAGGCTTTAATTATTACGTAGATGTCAGAGGGTAGACCTAGGCAATGAAGTATGCTAAAACATCAAATCGTAGGACGGGAGAAAACATATTTGAGGGCGGCGTACTGGAGGAAAAATAGGCTTATCGTGGAGAGAGGGGATAGATACCTTTTCATGTGAAAGGAATGACGTTTGATCGTTTTAGAGTCTAGGCAAGGGCACTGGTTTTCCTTTTCCTATTTAGTATCATGGAAAAAATAACACACACGCAGAATTTGCATACTTTTTAATACCAAAGTCATTTCATACGACAATCAACTATCGCGTAAATTCGTTTTGCATGACGAATAACCGTCGATCAACATTGTTTTTCAAGGCTATCAGATACTGAACTATTATTTTTCGATAGTTGATCGCCGTAGAAAGTGATATTAGTTTGGTTGTTCGTCGTGCAAAACAGAGTCGAAAATTATGTTGTTGATTGTCCTTTAAAAAGTTAAGTTTGGTACTAAGAAGAGTACAGTGTAAAATATTATGATATATTTGACAATGGTGTTAGGAAGAGTAAAATAAGGTGTTTTAGTGATACACTAGTTTTTAACGGAGGGCTGAGAGGATATTGAAAAGGAAGGGATATCTAGAAGGAAAGAACACGTGGCGGCAGCAATGGAGATTTTTCGAGAAAACTGAAACATGAAAGAGCATGAAGATCTAAACCGAGCTTTCATATAATGTAATAGATTGTTAGGACATATATTATTTTAACTTGTGATATTCGTATAGACCTATTGCATGTTAGAACGTATATATGAGTATTTAACAGTAATATGACAAAGCTAGTTTCCTTCACTAGATTAACGTCCGACCCACGTTTTCTCTCTTTTATTTCCTATAGGGACATTTCGGTTAATTCTATGAGTAGTTTAAGAAACAGGTTTATTTTTGGATGTGCAAGCTGAATAGCTGGACTTTTGAAGTCATGAAAACGTTGCTTATTTACATATATGTTCCGCCTTTTGATTATCATGCCTTTGTGCATTGATTGTGTCCTCGCGCGTTAATACACTTGACAGGTTGTTTAGTTTTAGTTTTGTTTAAATTTACTTCACGGTAGATAGACCTTTTACGATGTTTCTAAGTGTGTGGATGATCAGTATGTATCCTAAACATCTTAAACGACCAACTGTTACATCGGAAAATAGAGAGAACGAGGAGGTGAATGGTGAAGAGTATACATACTAACACAAGAACATAAGCGTGTACATGTGTGCACTTTTGCACATGCACAAATTAATGTGCAATAGCTATTGCACAAATTAAGGTTGAACAAGGTTGAACGAGTCCATTAAGTTATTGTATTTAAATTATCTAGTTGTGAGTGTAAATAGGTTTGGTTGCAGCAACTTTCGACTTAAAAGAATCCTAATTAGTCACCTATAAAAGCAGCAAACAATTGAAATGTAAAAGAGCGATCATTAGTTAGGAGTATTACTATTTACACTCATCTAAACGCTTAGCAACGTTACTGAAGCATCTAATAAAATTAAATCATAAAAATTACTTCAAAAACCCACCTTAAACTTTAAAAAAAGACGTTTGACAAGTAAACATGATCATTTGTGTGTAACTAAGCAACATAAAAATAAAATGAAATATAAAGCTTAAACACAAATACTTTTAGTCCTCTCAACCATCAATGACAGGAAAAAAATTAAGATGAACAACGGAAGTAAAAATATTTGACCAATTTCATATTAGAATTTGATGAGTTAAAGATATTTTATTATATTTAGAATATGCATTTAATCGATATTTTTGTGACTCCGTTAATATTATAAGGAAAGATAATGATAATTAATCTGACTATATCATGCTGCTTGTAACATATCCGATTTCTCGGCGTCCGAAAGTCGACATCGATACGTCCACTGTATCAATTGCCGCACAGTTGAATGCCTAAAAACCAAATCGTTAGGGTTTAAAGAAGAAGAGGTAAAAGAAGAAGAAAAGAAAACAATAACAGAATCTCACATATCGTAGCGGAACAAATATAATAGATAAATAAATATCTTTAAAATAGAGTCACTATATCATTTATTACATTACATCACATTACATTATCAGAACAACAACTGCGGAAAGAAATATTACATATATAAGTGATACGTCTCGCCATCTAGCTCCAACTCATGATTTTCACAGCATCTTCGGGAATTCTAGAATGGTCTGATAACCTGACTCTAGGCTGCCCGTATGGAAATTGTGGGCACCCAGAGTTTAGAAAGGGAACAATAAACTCCAGGTCAGACGTGAGACTGGTGTGAGATCTTAAAACAGTTATTTTCACAAAGAAAATAAAAAGAAATACGCTATGCTTTTGGAAAATGAAACTACCATAAGGCATCCCACCACATACACAATGCAAACGCAGAATTGGAGTAGATTTCTCCTTATGATAGTCAAATATGCTTACTACGCAAAATCCTTTGATTATTATTATTAGTGCACAGTGCATAAAACATTTCGAAAGTATAATATTAATCTTAGTCAGCATACAACCTTTATTGTATGCCTACTATAGCTACCATGTTCAATAGCAGGTTACCGCCACATTTCATGGCAGGTTATACAACTAAAACCGTACAGGGAGCGTACTGTTTCTTTGGATTTCCACGAATGGTCAGGCTAAGAAACTTCCTACTGCCACATGGGTACGCCTCTGGCAGGGCGTCTCGAGAACTTAACCAGCTCTCTGTCAACACAAGACCGGGTTACCTCTGTAACTAGGTAACTACTACACGAGTATGCCACTCCTCGGTCATTTGGGACCTTTATACGAGGATCCTCTACACCAACAACCACAAATAAAGGTATTTGCAGTAACTAAAAAGGTTAAATATCAAGGCTCCATACCTGACATCACCATTTTCCAGAAGGAAATGATATACCCTAAAGGGCACGACCCTCATAACCTTGCCGCATCTTTCCTGTTTTGACTATTTCCGAGGTGTGAGGTCCGACGAAGTCTCGTCCACAAAGCTAAAGTCATGCTTTGATCGACAAATGATTAGCAGCACTTCGTGTGCCACATTACCAAATTGGGAATGCATTACTAGTAACAATCAACTACATAACCTCTGAGCTCGTACGTCTCAAAGAAGGGTGTTAAGCTAAGAGAATAAATTCTCCGCCACCAATAGAAATGCATTTGATAGAAACCAGTTTTGCATCTCAAAGTGTAACGCCAGCCACACATCCATACAAGTCCGTTCCGGGATCGAATGGAACCGAAGGCACTTCCAAAGAAGCTCTTGCAATCCGGATATTCACTAATCACGTCCGAAATCCCCATCACAAAGGGTGATAAAATCTCTATACCGGAGCAACCCGGTGCAGAGACATTCGACGGGTAATCCTTTCGCTTTCGAAAATACCCGGTCTTCAATACCGTCTTTAAATGCAATCCCATTTCATCGTATCGTTATTCGGAATGGGTTTTTATGACACAAGGTCCTCTCCTGGCTAATCCGAATAACGAACGCTTATTTTTAAAATAAGTGTTACATTCAGATTTCAAAAAATCACAACGATTTTCACTTTGATCTTTTAAATAAAAGATCCATCGCAATCACAAAGGTTCGATGTTGTTTTCGGATATCCACTTGGAATCCGATCCCCGGTCGCGACGAAATTCAAATGTCATTAAAAGGCAAATATTGATAGTCGGTTATTTAACTATCAATAAATATTCACAACAAACACCAAGATTTAAATAATTTTCCCAATTATTTATCTTCAAAATATATTCGCAAGATATATTTTAACACTTCCACCATTTGAAAACAAATTTCAAATTACTGACCCCATTTCAATATCTTGAAAACAAGTTTCAAATCATTTTTTCCTTGCGCGAAAAACATTCCCAAATATTTACTTCCACTGAAAAGCTGCCGAGATTAAATATTTTAAAATAATATAAAAATACTTATTCAAAATATACTTGGAAACATTTAAAATAAACTATTTTAGAATATTTGCTTAAATATTAGTTATGAAAAATATTATATTAATATCTCATATAAAAATTCGGTCCAAAACTAATTTTAAAATAAAAATTTGTAAATAGAGTATATATATTTAAATAACTATTTTCTAAATCAGTATCAATTTAAATCTTTAAAATAATCCCTTATATAATTAATTAAATAAAGTTTTACTTTAAACAATTTCCAAACTAATTTCTCCAACAATATTATTTTAAAACCAAATCTAAAACTTTTAAATTTTATTCAAAAGCTATTTTAAAAATATACTCGGCTTTCCAGGGAAGAATTCTTTTTCCATTACAAAATGGTCCATTCCAATAAATAAATAAATCTTCTTGATTTATTTTAATTTACATTCCAATTTAAATTTTTCCACCCTTTAAAAATAAACCAATATTTATTTTTAAACAATTTCTCTTTTCTTTACAAATTCCCGTTGTGAATTTACATTTTCAAATATCAACTAATATACGAATTTTAAATCGATTAACAAATATCACCCTCAAACCAAATCAAATCCCAAAATGATTTTCAATTTATTTCAAACACGAAATCAAATTTCAATTTGATTTCCCAAATTAATTTTCAAATATCAAATCAATTTCAAATTGATTTTCCAAGTTATTTCCAAAACACCTAACCAAATTTCCAAATCGATTCCTAAGATTTATTCTAACTCCAAATTAATTCCCGAATCGATTTCTAAAATTAATTTCAACTCTAAATTAAATTTCAAATTTAATTTCTAAATCTATTTCCATTTGAAATATATTTCTTTATCTCTTTCAAATATTTAAAATCCGTATTTTAAATAAATTCTTCAACCTTCGAATAATATTACCCGAAATCCATTTATTAAGCCTTTTCCTCATATTTTGGAATTTTATTCAATAGGATTAAAAATAAAACTTTATCCTTTTAAAATTCCTTCTTTTAAATTTATCTAATTCTTAAAAAATAAAGTTTACTATAAACTTTCAACTTGAATTTTCAAAAATCCAATTTTTTATTTATTTGTTTTCGGTATCCAACGATACCAAAAATATATTCGGCTAAACTATAGCCTTCAACAAATTCAATCACAAACATAATCACACAGAGATTATAAATAATCAACATACAATATATGAAACAAATTTAAATGTTTTGAGGAATCCAGTTGGATCCCTCCAACCTGTTTCCTTGCATCCACAGATGTTAGCACAACAATTAAATACTAATTCCACTTCGAGGTGGAATATCGCGGTATATGGCATTTATAAAATATTATCCGCTATTATGCGGCGCAATAGGGTCTCTTCCGCTATATAATACGGAAAATCAATCACCCAATATATACTATATACTACTATATATATAACATCATCCAGTGAATAATTATTATAAATCAATCACCCAAGCACACAGACAAACAATTTTAAATCTAACTATTTAAAATTAACTGGAGATTTTAATTGAGTGAGAAGATCTCACCTTAGCTTTTTATTTGCGATCCACTTTCAATCCAGCTTGTTTTCATGATTTATAACCTTGTATAAACAATTATATAATTTTTATTAATATTCTAAATAATCGAGTAATAAATTTCCATTTAATTTTTTTTCATTCGACTATTAATTTAATTTTTTTTAGACTAGTGATTCTATTTTAAACTAATATTTTAATTTTAAACAAATTCCTTTTTAATAAATTTATTTAACTAAAAATTTAAATTTTGAAACTAAATTCCCTTTGAAAACTATTTTTAGCCACTAAATAATTAAATAAGTTAATTTAAACCAAGCTAGTAAAATAAAAGTGTATACTTGTATATTTATTTTCTCTCTGAAGTTACACTTAGAAAACATTCTATATGTTAACATATAGGTATATTTTCTGTTTTCAGTAATTTACTTTACTGTTACTATACAAATTATTGAATAAATTTAAAAAAATTCAAATTTAAATTGAATAAACAGATTGAAATACCTTACCAAAATTCCCTGCATCCATTGAAACAAGTGCTTTCCCCCAAATCGAATGCACCATCGCAGACCCTTGATGTCACGAGCACGAGCGCCTTCGCCCACACCTCAATCGAACCCTGGCAACTACCCACGATGTGCCGCCTTGGCCTTCGTCGCCTCCCTTCGACGACGTCGATTTCGAACCACTAGCGCCCGCCACTACAATCGCTGATCGCCGTCATCTCACTCGAGACGAAACCCTTCCCTTCTCATGAAGCCGCAGCCTCGTCCTTCGCCTAGCGCGCGCGTCCACGGCCTGCCCTAAAACGCCGATTCCCTCCAAGTCGCTTGCTCGACTACGCGACTTGATTTGAATTCCTCTGTCTCAGTTCGATTGCAAGAGAACACGTTCAACAATCAATTCGATATCCTCTTTTCTCCCGAGTTGAAATCAATTCATGAATTTTAATTTGGAGGGGGAAAAAGAACAATCGGTTTTGATAGTCTGTAGACTGAAAATGAGAGAGGGAAGAGACTCAACTTCGGTTAATTTTTTTTTATTTGGATCGAATTGAAATTGAAGAGAGGAACCGGGGAAAAAGGAAGAAAGGGGTCTCGATTTAAACTCAAACGAGGAAACGTGTTATCGCAGGCAAAACAGAGAAGGACGATAGAGAAGGACGTGATTTGATTTCTTGCGTGAGAAAAAGGGCGGCTTGCTTCTGACTAAATTTGACTGTGATTATATTTTACCAAATTTTAAATTAAATTTCAATTTAATTCTCAATGCGTTTGCTTGTCGTACGACCAAACCGTCACTCCAAACACTATGAAAATTGAAATCTAATAATAATACAATATTACGGATCCAATGGAACTGGTTTCGTCGAATTCCGAGACTGTGCCTCGGAAGGCTATTTTTAAATATTAATCCAAACAATAAAATTTTAAAGCTGAACAAATCACTTTCAAATTCAATTCTGAAGCTTTTGTTATCTTCAGTATCATCAATATAAATTTTCGAAGCCTTGAAAATATTTTTAACCAGCTTAAAAATCAAAATTCAATATTTTACCCAACTTAGATAAATTAAATTCAATATTTTAATTGCCAAATTCATATTTATATTTTAAAATTTAAGCTAAACCATCATTCAAATATCTAAAATCAATTAAATATTTTAATTTCAAATGTTCAAAATTCTGGGTCGTCATATTCTTCCCCCCTTAAAAGAATTTCGTCCCAAAATTTCTAGTTAGGAAGAATGATCCTTAACCCATTTATATTTTTTCACAATCCAAATAGTTTTATCATCTTACCAAAACAAATCTTTTTATTTAAGACCCATCATTAATTCAACTAGCTTTGTAAAATCTTCACAGTTTCCAAACAACTTCATTTACTTCACAATTCAAATTTAAATTTAAATTCAAATTTTAAACTTTCAAACATTTTTCAAAAAAAATTCCGACTCCCTAAATTTTCGAATTTTTTTGCTAGCGTCTCATTTGCGCGGCTAGCTCGGTACGACTACAAAATGGCACCGCAAGCCCTCAGATTCCAAAAGAAAACAAAATGCCAAGTGGCTAGACAAGAAAATCATCAAATTTCATACTGAAATTTAAATACATACCTTTTTGTCGAGCAATTCAAACTTTATCTTTGAAATCAAAATCCCAATGCCATTTCCCTGTACACATCTGTATATTCTGATATCCATAATATCCAATTTCAACATTCAAATATCATTTTGCACATTCCTTTACGAAATTTCAATATATACTTCTTATACCATTTTTACCCTACTATTGAAGTTATATATCCATTTTCGTTTAATCTTGCATTTTCAATTTCTTTTGAATTCAATTTACACTTCAATTCTATTTGGATTTAATTTATCTTCAACTCTGAATATTGAATTTTATCTTTCACTTATAACCGATTCATATTATTATTTTAAATTAGTTTCATTCACTAATTTACTTCAATTTCCAATTTTGAAATCGTTTGTCGCTAACAAAAATTTTCAAAAAATTTCTAACTTTCAAAATTTTCAAATTTTTTTGGCAGAGTCTCCTTTGTACGGAGGAGCTTTTGCAATTTGACAAAATATATAAATATATATACATCGACCCACCAAGTCGGAAAAACAAAAACAGTTCATATTTCCTATTTTTATTGTGTAGGCGTATCTTATTTAACATTTTAAGCAAGCGGCTTATTATTAGCATTTTTGCGCAACCAAATCCAGCCAAACTGCCCCCCGTACCTGTACTTACTCAATGCAAACACGTAAGTTCCATATATAAGAAATCTATTTACATTTCACTTATTTTCAATAGTGAACACATAGTTTTCATGAGCAATATATTCAAAATAATTCCCATAAGCAATTTATAAGGTTACGGTACAATTTTAATTGCTTACAACCTATTCACATACCATTTCTATTCAATTCAAGTGATTTACAACTCACTTTCTTTCATTCAATTTATTTTTAAGCGAAATAAACTCATATCTATTTCAATTGATTCAAAAATCAATTTTTATTGGTTTCCTTAACTCATAGGATTTTATGCAATCACGTTTGCGTCAAACGACAACCCATTTCTATGCAAATTTCGACGATATTCACTAAATAGAATATCCAATCTAGTTTATAACTAATTCAAATTAATACAAACTCAATCTACTCTTTATTCTATTTCATTCTAATTGATTCTGTTCAATTCATTCTGCATTCCATTAATCAAACAAGTTTCATCACAACCATTCCATACAACTTGACAACGACCATTCCACAATTTTACTTAAGTCGAGCTTTTATCCAATATTTACTGAAGTTATTTCAATTCAAAATTCAAATTTATTTTCCTTGTAACACTTTCAAACTTAAATCCTTGATTTGATTTTCATTTATCAAATTCATTCCATCTACTAATTTAATTAAATTAGTTTTACTCGCTTATCCATTTTAAATTTCAACTTTTTTCCATTTTCAGTTCATCTCGAATTTGTTTTATCAATACTAAGGAAATTTTCAATTTATTTCTACATACTTGAATTTATTTGCAAATTCGAACCATTTTTATTTAACTCACAATTCAAGTTTTGATTTAACTAATTCAACTTTCCTATTTCATGAATTAATTAATTATCATATTAGTTTACTTGAATTCAATCCATTTTATTTTTCTATTTTTCTTTTCCATTTTTGGATTTTTTTATTCAACTTGATCCAAGTCAAATCTCATTTCAATTTATAAAACTCATTTATACATTCGCATTACCAATTTCATTCCATTATTGAATTTTATTCCAAATTATAAATTACATTTAAAATTTACATTTACAAATCTCATTTGTTTTTTTTAATTTTCTTAGCTTTTGGTTTTGATTTCAATTTCTCATACAACGATGATAATAATCTAATATTATCGCTTCCTAACAACCAAGCAACCATATATTATAATAATTCACAGAAAAATTATTTCTTTTATATACGAAAATAGTTTTGGGTAAAATTATCTCATTTACCATATTTTAAAACAATACTGTGTCGATTTATCCTGTTTAAGAGTTTAGAAACCCCTATCGAAACAGTTGGCCAAACTGCACCGACCAGAATCTATAAACAATCAACCGATAAGTCAACATAATAAAAAACAATTTTATATTCACTAACAAATACGCGCTCATATCTATTATTACACTCAAACTCATTCTAGAGTACTGCTTACTCTACTCTAATGAGTAACACCCAACAAAGCCAATGTTGTTGCTTAACCAAATGCTTTGATACCACATGTAACATATTCGATTTCTCGGCGCCCGAAAGTCGACATCGATACGTCCACTGTATCAAATGCCGCACAGTCGAATGCCCAAAAACCGAATCGTTAGGGTTTAAAGAAGAAGAGGTAGAAGAAGAAGGAAAGAAAACAACAACAACAGAATCTCACATATCGCAGCGGAACAAATATAATAGATAACTAAATATCTTTAAAATAGAATCAATATATCAGTTATTACATCACATCACATTACATTATCAGAGTTTACAACAACAACCGCGGAAAGAAATATTACATATATAAGTGATATGCCTCGCCATCTAGCTCCAACTCCTGATTTCCACAGCATCTTCTGAATTCCAGAATGACCTGATAACCTGACTCTAGGCTACCCGTGTGGAAATTGTGGGCACCCAGAGTTAAGAAAGAGAACAATAAACTCAAGGTCAGTCGTGGGACTGGTGTGAGATCTTAAAATAGTTATTTTCACAAAGAAAATAAAAATAAATCCGCTATGCTTTTGGAAAATGAAACTACTATAAGGTCTCCCACCACACACACAATGCAAACGCAGAATTGAAGGAGATTTCTCCTTATAATAGTCAAATATGCTTACTACGCAAAATCCTTTGATTATTATTATTAGTGCACAGTGCAGAAAACATTTTGAAAGTATAATATTAATCTTAGCCAGCATACAACCATTATTGTATGCCTACTATAGCTACCATGTTCAATAGTAGGATACTGCCATATTCCATGGCAGGTTATACAATTAAAACCATACAAGGCGCGTATTGTTTCTTTGGATTTCTAACAAATGGTCAAGCTAAGGAACTTCCTATTGCCATATGGGTACGCCTATGGCGGGACGTCCCGAGAACTTAACCAGCTTTCTACCAACACAAGGCCGGGTTACCTCTGTAACTAGGTAACTACTACACGAGTATGCCACTTTCCGGTCCTTGGGGACCTTTATCCGAGGATCCTCTACACCAACAACCACAAAGAAAGGTATTTGCAGTAACCACAAAGGTTAAATATCAGGGCTCCATACCTGACAACACCCTTTTCCAGAAGGAAATGACATACCCTAAAGGGCGCGACCCTCATAACCTTGCCGCATCTTTCCTGTTTTGACCATTTCCGAGGTGTGAGGTCCGACGAAGTCTCGTCCACAAAGCTACACTTTTCACAAAGTCATGCTTTGATCAACAAATGATCAGCAGCACTTCGTGTGCCACATTACCAAATTGGGAATGCATTACTAGTAACAATCAACTACATAACCTCTGAGCTCGTACGTCTCAGAGAAGGGTGTTAAGCTAAGAGATTAAATTCTCCGCCACCAACAGAAATGTATTTGATAGAAACCAGCTTTGCATCTCAAAGTGTAACGCCAGCTACACATCCATATAAGTCCGTTCCGGGATCGAACGGAACCAAAGGCACTTCCAAAGAAGCTCTTGCAATCCGGGTATTCACTAATTACGTCCGGAATCCCCATCACAAAGGGTGATAAAATCTCTATACCGGAGCAACTCGGTGCAGAGACATTCGACAGGTAATCCTTTCTCTTTCGAAAATACCCGGTCTTCAACACCATCTTTAAATGCAATTCCGTTTCGTCGTATCGTTATTCGGAATGGGTTTTTATGACACAAGGTCCTCTCCCATCCAATCCGAATAACGAGCACTTATTTTTAAAATAAGTGTTACATTCAGATTTCAACAAATCACAACAATTTTCACTTTGATCTTTTAAATAAAAGATCCATCACAATCACAAAGGTTCGATGTGGTTTTCAGATATCCACTTGGAATTCGACCCCCGGTGGCATCGAAATTCAAATGCCATCAAAAGGCCAATATTGATAGTCGGTTATTTAACTATCAATAAATATTCACAACAAACACCAAGATTTAAATAATTTTCCCAATTATTTATCTTCAAAATATATGCGCAAGATATATTTTAACACTTCCATCATTTGAAAACAAATTTCAAATTACTGACCCCATTTCAATATCTTGAAAACAAGTTTCAAATCATTTTTTCCTTGCGCGAAAAACATTCCCAAATATTTATTTCCACTGAAAATCTGCCGAGATTAAATATTTTAAAATAATATAAAAATACTTATTCAAAATATACTTGGAAACATTTAAAATAAACTATTTTAGAATATTTGCTTAAATATTAGTTATGAAAAATATTATATTAATATCTCATATAAAAATTCAGGTCCAAAACTAATTTTAAAATAAAAATTTGTAAATAGAGTATAAATATTTAAATAACTATTTTCTAAATCAGTATCAATTTAATTCTTTAAAATAATCCCTTATATAATTAATTAAATAAAGTTTTACTTTAAACAATTTCCAAACTAATTTCTCCAACAATATTATTTTAAAACCAAATCTAAAACTTTTAAATTTTATTCAAAAGCTATTTTAAAATATACTCGGCTTTCCAGGGAAGAATTCTTTTACCATTACAAAATGGTCCGTTCCAATAAATAAATAAACCTTCTTGATTTATTTTAATTTACATTCCAATTTGTAAATTTCTTTCCATACTTTAAAAATAAACCAAAATTTATTTTTAAACAATTTCCCTTTTCTTTACAAATTCCCATTGTGAATTTACATTTCCAAATATCAGCTAATATACGAATTTTAAATCGATTTACAAATATCACCCTCAAACCAAATCAAATATTTCCAATTTATTTCAAACACAAAATCAAATTTCAATTTGATTTACCAAATTAATTTTCAAATATCAAATCAATTTCAAATTGATTTTCCAAGTTATTTCCAAAACACCTAACTAAATTTCCAAATCGATTCCTAAGATTTATTCTAACTCCAAATTAATTCCCGAATCGATTTCTAAAATTAATTTCAACTCTAAATTAAATTCCAAGTTTAATTTCTAAATTTATTTCCATTTGAAATAAATTTATTTATCTCTTTCAAATATTTAAAATCCGTATTTTAAATAAATTCTTCAACCTTCGAATAATATTACCCGAAATCCATTTATTAAGCCTTTTCCTCATATTTTGGAATTTTATTTAATAGGATTAAAAATAAAACTTTATCCTTTTAAAATTCCTTCTTTTAAATTTATCCAATTCTCAAAAAATAAAGTTTACTATAAACTTTCAACTTGAATTTTCAAAAATCCAATTTTTTTTATTTCCGGTATCCAACGATACCAAAAATATATTCGGCTAAACTATAGCCTTCAACAAATTCAATCACAAATATAATCACACAGAAATTATAAATAATCAACATACAACATATGAAACAAATTTAAATGTTTTGAGGAATCCAATTGGATCCCTCCAACCTGTTTCCCTGCATCCACAGATGTTAGCACAACAATTAAATACCGATTCCACTTCGAGGTGGAATTCGGGTATATGGGATTTATAAAGTATTATCCGCTATTATGCGGCGCAATAGGGTCTCATCCGCTTATAATGCGGAAAATCAATCACCCAATATATACTATATACTACTATATATATATATATATATATATATATATATATATATATATATATATATATATATAACATCATCCAGTGAATAATTATTATAAATCAATCACCCAAGCACACAGACAAATAATTTTAAATCTAACCATTTAAAATTAACTAGAGATTTTAATTGAGTGAGAAGATCTCACCTTAGCTTTTTATTCGCGATCCACTTCCAATCCAGCTTGTTTTCACGATTTATAACCTTGTATAAACAATTATATAATTTTTATTAATATTCGAAATAATCGAATAATAAATTTCCATTTAATTATTTTTTTCATTCAACTATTAATTTAATTTTTTTTAGACTAGTGATTTTATTTTAAACTAATACTTTTAATTTTAAACAAATTCCTTTTTAATAAATTTATTTAACTAAAAATTCAAATTTTGAAACAAAATTCCCTTTGAAAATTATGTTTAGCCACTAAATAATTAAATAAGTTAACTTAAACCAAGCTAGTAAAATAAAAGTGTATACTTGTATATTTATTTTCTCTCTGAAGTTACACTTAGAAAACATTATATATCTTAACATATAGGTATATTTTCTGTTTTCAATAATTTACTTTACTGTTACTATACAAATTATTGAATAAATTAAAAAATTTCAAATTTAAATTGTATAAACAAATTGAAAATACCTTACCAAAATTCCCTGCATCCACTGAAACAAGTGCTTTCCCCCAAATCGAATGCACCATCGCGGAGCCTTGATGTCACGCGCACGAGTGCCTTCGCCACACCTCAATCGAACCCAGCCAACTACCCACGATGCGCCGCCCTAGCCTTCGTCGCCTCCCTTCGACGACGTCGATTTCGAACCACCAGCGCCCGCCACTGCAATCGCTGATCGCCGTCATCTCACTCGAGATGAAACCTTCCCTTCGCACGAAGCCGCAGCCTCGTCCTCCGCCTCGCGCGTGCGTCCACGACCTGCCCTAAAACGCCGATTCCCTCGAAGTCGCCTGCTCGACTACGCGACTTGATTTGAATTCCTCTGCCTCAGTTCGATTGCAAGAGAACACGTTCAATAATCAATTCGATATCCTCTTTTCTCCCGAGTTGAAATCAATTCATGAATTTTGATTTGGAAGGGGAAAAGGAACAGTCGGTTTTGATAGTCTGTAGAATGAAAATGAGAGAGGGAAGAGACTCGACTTCGGTTAACTTTTTTTTTATTTGGATCGAATTGAAATTGAAGAGAGGAACCGGGGAAAAAGGAAGAAAGGTGTCTCAATTTAAACTCAAACGAGGAAACGTGTTATCGCAGGCAAAACAGAGAAGGACGATAGAGAAGGACGTGATTTGATTTCTTGCGTGAGAAAAAGGGCGGCTTGCTTCTGACTAAATTTGATTGTGATTATATTTTACCAAATTTTAAATTAAATTTCAATTTAACACTCAACGCGTTTGCTTATCGTACGACCAAACCGTCACTCCAAACACTACGAAAATTGAAATCCGATAATAATACAATATTACGGATCCAATGGAACTGGTTTCGTCGAATTTCAAAACTGTGCCTCGGAAGGTTATTTCTAAATATCGATCCAAACGATAAAATTTTAAAACTGAACAAATCACTTTCAAATTCAATTATGAAGCTTATGTTATCTTCAGTATCATCAATATAAATTTTCGAAGCCTTGAAAATATTTTTAACCAGCTTAAAAATCAAAATTCAATATTTTACCCAACTTAGATAAATTAAATTCAATATTTTAATTGCCAAATTCATATTATATTTTAAAATTTAAGCTAAACCATCATTCAAATATCTAAAATCAATTAAATATTTTAATTTCAAATGTTCAAAATTCTGGATCATCACACTGCTTCTACTACAGTTGGTTTAGTTGTTCTTTTTTTCTTTTCTTATATTGAAATAACAATAATAGCAGTAATGATTAGACATTTTTGATTGATTTAGTAACAACAATAATAGTAGTAACGATCAGACATTTTTGTTATCTTATACAATAGCGTCAAATTTTAGTCGCAAATTATTCATTACCATGTTATTCTTAGTTAGGGACACAGTGTACAAAAAAAAAAATCTATGTAAAATTAAAGACGATGACATCATTGTCAAAATCAAATTAGTTGGATTTATATGTATTGACAAAGCATTAGATGGAGAAAAGATTGGCTATTGAAAAATTATATGAAGAAATTTATTTCATTGTTTGGAGAAAGATGGAGAAGAAGTTACGTTTTAGTTATGAATATTTAAAAAATTAAGGAAATGTGGATGTGGATGGACAGTGAAAGGATAAATGGTAAAGAAAAGGGTTTTAATGGATGTAAATAATGTCATCCTTATTAAATAAGTTTTGTACTGCTTCTTTGTTCCTCCGCAATTTCTTCTTTTGAAACACCTATTATAAATGCAGAGTAGTATAAGAGTAATTCCTCCAAGGCACGAAAGTATCGTTGTCTTTCAAGAATGTTTTCTCCTTTTTATCACAGCGGGTGTTATGAAAACTTTCTTTCAGGATACAATAGAGATTATCTGTGCAAGTTGTAATTACTTGCACAGATAAGAAGAAACACTCAGAAGAATAATGCCAGACTAGTTAGATATAAAAGAAAAGAGAAGTAGTTCTCTGCCTTGATGGAATGCTCTATTATATAAGGAGTGATGTGTCTTTTCGTCTACAGGTGCCTATTCGAATGGTCGTGACCGTTTTCAAACGGTTGTTACCGTTGGCTGTTGAATTTGAATTCAACAACCAATAAAACGTACCGTTTTAAACGGGGCACTGCCCCGCAGGTGCGCTACCCCTCTGTACCCCTACGACCTGACCGGGCAGGTCGAACCCCGTAACCGGGCCGTTGCCCCCGCACCCCCACCTTGGAGGGTTGCCATCCCCTGGACCCCCTCCGTAGGGGATCTTATTTGAAAAAATATATTCAACAACACTTCCCCATGCATTTTTATATGTGAAGTGGTGCTAAAGGCATTGTGCTTTTTGCTAGTGGAATCGTTGACCGAACACATTGTTTGACTAATGCTTTACCGCCGACCGCAGGGAAAAAAAAAAATCTACAGTGCCACAAGCAACTTCTGCGGTACATTAGCAATGCCCCATATGTATCATTTTCAAATTTCCCTTTTCTATACATATAGGGTTGATTACAGACCCTTTGGGGACGTTAGATGTAAACTATTTTTTGCAATTTGCTAACTACACTTAGCTGAGCAACCAGCTACTTAATGAGAGATTTAATATATTAACATTATTAAAAAAACTAAAAGGGAAAAAAATACCAAAACATAAAAAAGATTGTCTAAAAACGAAAATTTTACAAATATTATTAGATCATAAACTTATTCATCATCCAGTTAATAAACCCACCAATTTAGCTATAAGATAACACATTATTGATGAGCTTTTAAACGAGAGTCAGTATTCCCTATCTTTTTTCAGTAGCATGGCATTGTAAATGAAACCAATTCAAACCTGCCGTTTTCAACGTTTTTTTCATCATCCACAACAATTTCAAACCTAAAAGGGCTATTCTTGTCTTCCTCTAACAATGATTTAACTATAATCAACCATATGCGGTAAAAATTAGGCTTCAGGGTGGACTGATGTTGCCTCCGATTTTTTTCTTCATGATAGCATTTATAAACGTTTTCAGCACCAATATTTGCAAACAGCATTTCTGCTGCCTTATTTTTTACAAGGAGAGGAATTTGCCCACACCGATCCCATACGTAAAGCTGCATGAAAGTTGAATTTGTTTAATTGTATTATGTCAATTATAATTTCTGAAAACAATGAAATGACAAAAGCATATATCAGGCGCATCAAGTTACTAATTATAAAATTCTCACCAGAAATGGATTGTATATTTGACCAATGTTGTGATGATAATTTGCACCATTTTTGCAATATATAGGAAGATTAGTCCCTTCCGTAGATTTTCTGCAGGTAACATACAGTAATGTTAAAGAAAACCATGTATATGTTTATGTACATAAGTATATACAGACAAAAAGTACTACAAACCTAGAAGCCACAGGCAAGCCACATAATATGCAACCTTCAGTTATGAGATTTTCAACCATATCATTTATGACAACTGCTGCAACTAGTTTACTGCTAACAAGCATTTGCTCAATTCCAAATTTGCCATGGCTTAGAGGTAAAGCCAAAATGTCAATAATGTGGGCCTCAAATTTCACATGGCATGTATTGTTTATTCGAGATATTTCAGATATTGATAAACAACACTTGGGTATAGTGTCTTCATCTTCCTTCCAGTTCTTAATGACTTTTCCTTTTATCTGTTGCCAATCATAAAGGGTTAAGTTGTTTATTAGGGATCAATTATTCAATACTGTTTTGACATAAACATTATAGTCATAGAAATTACCTGACATGAATTTCCTCTCCGAACAATTTGAAATATGGATTCAGTACGTTGCACCCACATCAGTACTTTCTTTAATTTTGCTTTAGCTGTTTCTCCCACTTGGACTTGTGCCAATAGCTCATCAATTCCTGTGTCAATTTAATTTATAAAAATTGAACAGATCAAGTACCTAATGTTGAACTGACAAAATCGGGAATGCATAAATTCCACTATAATTGTTGCATGTAAGTGTGTAAATGAAGAAGAAAATAGACTAGCAAATAACCACTCCCCAAACATAAAAGATTCCTGTTATTCTCAGATAAATTTGGAACAAGCACTTTAACTGGTATATCAATATCATTCTTGTCATTTTTTCTAAAGTGTACAAAGATTGAGTTGAATCATCACACGGTTATTCAGTATTGTGTTCAATATTAATGACTTGAAAACGATAAAAAATAACAGAAATATGGCATGAGTAATTTCTACAAACTCATTTTGTACAGAAGAGAATACCTTTGCAAAAGCCTAACTCATAAGAGTGTAGCAGAACCAACAACGAAGATATATGAATTGTAGTAGCCTCCAAGACATTTCTAAATTTCACGATCTTAACATCTGAAGCAAAATTTTATCACACAACATAAGTGTAAAAAGTGGCACAGATCATAATACAAAATAACATAGACAGCAGAAACTGGAAAGCAGCTATTTCCACAAAAATAATACAAATTAGGGTTCCGAAACTAGAACCCTACCTTAATGCAACGACAAGAGAAGATATGGATGCATATTCCTAAACATATAAACGATCAGGAATGTTACATTCTAAATAAAGGAAGAGCTCGTGTAAATCATAAAACAAAGATCGTGCTTATCTTCATAATGATTTGATGGACATAAAAAACTTTCTACATTGGAATTAACAATTTTTAATAAATTCCTGAATTTCAGAAGAAAAGGTAAAATAAAAAATATTTAGTCAAAATAACAGGGTGATTTGTAATCCTGGAACTTACATAAAAACACAATAGACGTCACCTACACATTTATTAACCGTAAGTCATAGCGTTTAATTATAAACATGTTGTCATTTTACTCCTAGGTTAGATTATACCTTTTAATATAATTAAGATGTTTGTATTATGAATACGAACATATCAAAATATTAAAACATAAAATTAAATCAAAATTAAATTTTAAATTAAATTAATAATATATTATTATTATCATTAAACAATAACAAATAATAAATATTTTGAACAAAACTAATAAATTAAAAATATTTCACATTATTAAATAAATATTAAATATGATTTAATATAAACATTTTATTCATATAAACACAAAATGTGATCTTATGCAAATTTTTTTTTTTTTTAAAAATTAACTCTTTTTATCCTGCTGCCAATGCATCTTATTTAACATTTCTTTGTTCCAATCCCCTCCGTCTTATACTTCTACGATGTTTTCCATATCTCTTCTGTTGATTTATCAGAGTTGTAGTAGCTGTAGTAGTTTTACAAATTATTATTCAACCCATTCAGTATATAATTCATCCGGATGTAATTAGTTTCCGTATAGGATAGAAGATATTTGGTTTCAGTATCGGTTGGCTGTTCGGGTATGTTAGGTTGACCTTCTTAATAGTCGGGTAAAAAAGCATTTTTTGCTTCTACCGTCTACAATGCAGTCCCTAAATTGGAATAGCTTATTCTATCAACGAAGAGAATCCAACAAGTTTGTCATTAGCATTGTTTTAAAACGCAAAAGCGTATATGAGGCGTTTTTAGATCCGCGAGAAGAGGCATAAGCCTCGAAACGTTGAGGCGTAAGCTTTTCGGGTAAATATAAAACGCAAAACATGTAATGAAATTTGACGTTTTAAATCAACTTATGCAAAAAATAAAGAACAAATCATTCAGGTTTGGCTTTAGCGGGGATACATCTCTTCTTTTTTTTTAAAAAGAGTAAAATTAAATAACTGAAATCCTTATGATTCCAGTTTCAATTCCGCAAATTTTATATGGAGATTCTGCAAAATTTCAGTTTCGATTCCTTCTAACAATTAAAATCAATCTGCAAAATTTGTTTGGAGATTTAGTGAAGTCTATTAAATAAAAAATTTGAATGACAACGAGTAAATCCATTACATAGCTCTTGATTGTTGTTTCAGAAACTATCTTACTTGATCATGTCATGTGCAGTTAAAGCGTTTAATGGTTCTACGGTGGTGAAGATGCAAAAAGTTATAGCGGGAATATAACGGAAATAGTGAAGTGCAAAAAGCTTCATTAGATTTCAAACCAAATATTGTTTGATCCTATATAACAAAACCGAAGAATACCATGATTTATATTAGAGGTGTTACGGTTGCGGCAACCGTCATTATTATCACCAACCGTAATCATAACCGTTGTTGACGGTTATAAATTCTTATAACCGTTACCGCAACCGTCTATGATGGTTAACAGTTATATTTTCGATTTTGAAGCATGTTGTACATATATTTTCAATTATATGCATTACTGATGATAAATTTATATAGCTCAACCTTTTTTTTTGCAAATTATTTATTTATTTATAAAACGTCCAATATGCATGCACGTATTATTAGTTCATGAAGGCACATGTTATTAATGTACAAGTTATTCCTCTAACTTAAATTACTAATTTTTATATCTTAATGTTAAATATTATACAAAACAATCATTTATGGTTGAATGGTTAACCGCGGTTATCTAATTCTTCAACCGTTATCTTAACCGTTATATATGGTAACCACATGAACGGTTGGTATGATTGAACGGTTGATGATTCAACCGTAACAGCCCTAATTTATATAGTCCAAATTCGGTAAGTACAATAAATTTTCAACTTATATTGAGCATTTATTCCATAAAATTATGTATCTACCATAACTTTGTTGATATGGATTAAAATAGAACTAGTCAAACCAATAATTTTATATTTATTTTGCTAAAGCAGATGCTAAAAAGCCTTGAATTAGCGGATGTAGCGGAAAATAACGGGGCGTAAAGCGAATTTACTATTTAATAGCGCTGAATTAAAAAAGAATAATGGTTGAAGAGTGCTATGGGCTATAGCGGGGATTTTGCAGGGTTTTAACGGGGCTTTAACTGCACAGATCATGCCGATATTGAAATCAAAAGGTAAGAAAAAACACTAATTTCCATTTTCTTAAATTTTGTTTTTTTCCATTAAATAATTGAAGTTTAATAACTTCTGTTAATGTCAATATTTGCAACTAAGTGTAAAATAATTTTTGAGTTGCATGCCTCAGCAGTTTGAGGCATGCGAGGACTACACTTTGTACACTTCATATGCCTCACATTGTTTAGGCGTAAACTTTACGTATAAAATGCCTTTTGGGGAAAACCTCAATGCATTTTATCTTTCATTTTCTCGAGGCGCTACTCGGGGCGAGTATCGATATGAGTTTTCTAAAACAATGGTTATTAGTAGCCATCATTACATCTTAAACTTATTGTTTCTTTCAAAAGTTGAAATTTAGCTTTCTAGTGTTAAATCGATTTTTAGTCCAATATTTAAAAGTCTAATCACTATGAAAAAGCTACTATACTTTGAAAAATATCAGGTATGTCCAAAATTAAAGAAATATTAATAAATGCTTAAATAGATAAACAAAATATGAATTTCTAATAAGGACCATGGGGTGTGTTGAGTGCAGGAGTCTCGCCAAAAAAGATGGGGTGGTGATAGCTTTGGTCATGACACCCTTGATCACCGGCATGATGAAACCAAACTACCTACGCTAGTTTCATATATCCCTGCATCAAGCTCGCCCGCAGATTCCCCTACGTATTCAAGGTACGAAGGGTTATTTCATAATTTTTCCAAAGGAGGCACCTACATCCCTACCGACGTCCGACTCTTGTCCCCCACCCACAATATTACCATCCCTAGAGCGCGCATCGATATCCCACTCTTCGAGCAACGTCTTGTAACGAGGGAGCTGGACATCAACTAGCTGTTGTGGGCCAAACAGTTCCCACTGCGACTCCGGCACAACATCATTTAACTTGTCACTGTCAACTCGTCTTCACTTCTCCTCATCCGTAATGACATTGTCGTATAGCCGGTCAGCTTCCGTGATCAGCCCAACATATAGGTTCTTGAACTAAACTTTGAAGTAGTCCTACTTGATTTTGACCGACTTCTCCACTTCGGCCAGCTTCCTTGTCGGCTTCCACCTCTGTGGCTCCTCGACCATTGTCTATCCTTGTCTCATCAACCCAACCCGACGGAGGTTGGCATCGATCACTAGACGCCTCAAGTCCCTATGGGCGGGAAAGGCTACCTTCAGCTGGTTCAGATTCTCGCTTAGCTCCGAAAACTCAACGCCAAGTAACGCAAGCTCGTCTCCTGTCATGAAACGAGTTAAGCAAAGGAAGACGCCGAAAATGATGAAGGGAAAGAAAAAGAAGCAACGACTTGATGAGGTTTGGAAGGTAGTGTTCTCAAGTCCGGGGTTAACACCATGCGGGGCAAAAAAAGTCTGGTCATTCAACTAGGGGCGACCTTGTTGGGAACGCCAAAAAAATCACAGGCTTAGTGTCAGCTTGAAAATGACAGAAGGCGTCGGCAAGGTAGGTGGCCTCCTTTCGAAGACAGAAGACCATCTCTACCAAATTTGCATTTGGCTCCGGGAGACGGAGCGCCACACAAGCAACATAAACGTCGCATGCTACTAGTTAGCTATTAGGAGTCAGCTACCCAGAGGCAAGTTCATAAGCATTGACGATGGACACGAAGGATGGAGGGGCAGCATAACACCCCCCCCCCCCCCAAACCTTAAAGTAGCTTGTCAAGAAGGCAAAGAAGTTGACCGAAGGTCGTTTAGGAAGGTCGATGAAGGTTTGTAGCAGATCATCCCTATGTTAACACCATAGCCGAAAAACAGCTTGGCTAGGTCCATCTTGTCTTTGATGGAATTAGAGGTATATATGTCATAGGGAAAATTATGTAGTTATTACATATATCTAATTCGATAATCAATATCATTCGAAATAAAAGATGTTTTCTTTTTATTATATATTGATATAGTATGTTATATTAATTAATTAATTAATTTAATTAAAAGTATATTTAATATAAAAGCAATAAATGGTGTGTTAAGTGAGTACTTATAATGTGTTATAACCATGAGTGACTTATCACAATAAAATAAACATATCGTTTTAAATAATTATGATCAAGATGTATCGAGATTAAATATCGATACACCCATTGAGACTAGAGTATGTAATGTTCTCCAAATGTTGGACAGTGTTTGGAGACACCAAAGAATTGCGTACTGATAATTATTGGATAACCATGAAATGATACACTCGATAGGTTTCTATTGGTCAATATAACTAAGATCAAATTGAAAATATCGACATGACAAAATTACACAGCCCTCTTGATTTGTGAATACTGTTGATTTTCAATATGGAAGTTCCACTTTAATTATAGTTAAATCGTGGCACAATGTCCGTCGAACGACTATAGTTGGATCGAGTGGAAGCATAGAAAGTGAAACACTATTCAAAAGATGATTCGTCTTCTCGGTTTTATGAGGTTGGTATCATGGCCAACGAAAGTCAACTCAAAGTCAAAGTCTTCGACCATGTTAGTTAGGTTAATAATAATTGTTATTATTGAACCCAGGACTTTATGTTTGGATTATATAGTTGAATGTGGATGATATTGAAATTTTGACCATTACCAAATTCCATAAGTTCAAAGTGATATAACTTTGACTAAGAGAATTGGTGTAAATAATTGTCATCATCGGGTAACGCTTAATATAGTAAAATTAAATTTTACTGATGCCAAATAAGTGATAAACATCAACTATTAAGTGATGTGTGAACGTTAACATTCGAATTGTTCAATATTAATCGTTGACCAAATTTACACCTAAGAGTCACACAATCGAAATATTGAATACTCCTATTACATATGATTTAATTAATTATAATTGTTACAAATTAATTAAATTAATTAATATTTATGAAATATTAAATATAATTTTTTATTTAATTTGTGTTTATCAATATTAAATAATGCGTACATAACAGTTATAAACACACACATCGATATAAGATATTGATGTGCATTTAATTGGATTTAAATGCATTTTATTTTGATCAGGCTTGAAGCAGTTTTGAGACACATTATGAAGCCTAGAGTGGCCAGATATATCGGGGACAAGTGGGGTGAATTTTGATTCAAGAGGAAGAGATTTGGTAAGAGAAAAATGTGGATTTAAATCTCTTTTTATTCCTTGAGATCTTGCCTATTTATTGACCTCCAACCCTCATTTTTTGTCTCTCTTTTTGCTCAACCATCAATGGCCGACCCTAGCCCTCTCCTGCTCAATTTCAGGCTTCTAAACACTCAAACTAAATTAAATTCAAACACCGATGGTAGCAGCATTCGGATTAGTAGCATTTTCTGGATTCTAGAATTGGATTCAATGAGTTTTGATTCAACGTGTTTCATTTAGGCATTAGGCAAAGATATATCCTCTATTTACAATAATTATATATTAGTGTATATATTGTTCATCATGTCATATATGTGTTATAGTTATTATATTCATTTACCATGAATCTGTATATGTTAGTGTTGTGGTTATTTGATGATAAATGTATATATGAGTATAATAATAAAATAAATTAAAAGGTTATTTTAATATATATTTAAAGCACACGGCCATAGTATAATGAAAAAAAAGGTTTTTTTCGAATATAAGAATATTATAAAATGATTATTTAATAAACTAGTTTTTAAATTCAAACACAATAACATAAGGTATTATCATTTTATTAATATATAAATATAATTTAAAGTTCATGGAATTTTTCTTAAAATATTTTGAAACCAAATATAATGTATATGCATGTATGTATGTATATTAATTTAAATATTGTGTGTTTTTGAAAATAGATAAGTATAGGTATAAATTTATAAAATATGTACATGAAAAATATTTTTTAAAATATACATTAGTTATATTGTTTTCAAAAATTTAAAATAAATTTTTTTATTTGTTATTGATTACAAAAATCAATAACTAAAAAAACATATTTATCCAAAAAAAATTTAAGCCGAAAAAATGAATTCTTTCATGGCCATATATGCTAAAGTATGAATTTATGTATATCTAATAATTGATTTACATTAAACATATTTATATGTATGTATTATGTGTGTATGTATGTATATATATAGTATTTATATAAATACTATATATACATATATTCAAAACTGATTTCAAAATGTGCATAAACATTATATAGATATTCAAATTTTAATATATTAAATTTGAATTTTGTAGTTACTAGATTTTATTAAGACTTTCTAGATCTAAATTTAAAATTGAGTTTATATTTCAATTCAATATTGCAATTGTTTATATTATCGTTCACAATTATTTTATATTATATCTTTAATAATAGTTGTAATATCTTCGGTGCCATACTTTTTTGGTATCAACGTGAACTTGAAAAAATGTCCCTCTACAAATATTATTAATATTAATATCACTTAAAAATAGAATATAACAGACAAGTTTCCTTTACCAATTCAAAACGTCCATCTATGGATATTATCGAAATCTTAATATCACTTAAAAAATGATCTAACAAATATATATTTTTCAAAGTCGTTTTTTTATTAATTAATAACAAAAATAAAATTCAAACTAATAAAAAAATTTAAATTCAGTCTTTATTAATTAATAATAGAAATAAAAATTCAAACTAATAAAAAATATTAGATGTCACAATTTAGAAAGTAAAATTATAACTAATTGCATATCATTTCAGCGCAAAAATTCGGTTATATATTTATGCAAATCATATTTTTTCGACGGAGTTAAACATATACAATTTGTAAAAAAACAATTCACGCGTAAAATGTGTGTCATCATCACGCGCGAAGCGCGTGCCTTACCACTTACATATATACACACACATACATTGTATAATCAGTTACATTATATATACATATCTTATTTTACATTTACATATTCACATGTGTGTTTATACATCTATACTAAACGACATACATCTTTATTAATAGTTGGAATATAAACACAATTTTTTGGTTGAATCATGAAGTTTCAAAAATACCCTTATATCTATATTATTTTATTTTATTAATAGTTGAAATAGAAATGCAATGTTTTGGTCTGACCGCGAAGTTTCAAAAATATCCTTATATCCAAACAAGTGGTCAGCAGTTCGAATCGTACAAAGAACAAATATTAACTTTTATTTTGAAATAAATTTAGAATATAAGGTTACAAGTTTGAAACTATGTTTCAACAAAAGTTATAGTTTTTTTCTTATATCTTTAGATTTATTTTTATCAAAACTACACAGAAATTTAATTGTATAAGAATGTTATATATGCACGTGCGTGTGTTGCACGTGCCATAACTATGCTGCGGTGTATATCTTAGCACTTATACACGGGCATATTAATCATGTACATTATTTATGCTGCACATGCACGTACACGCACACGCTTATGTGTATATAATTTACATATTATTATATATATAAACATAACAATAAACAAAACTTTATTTATGAATTAAATAAAATATTGATTTTATTTAAAATAAATTTAGGCTTCATGGGCCAACTAATGATCCAAATGGATAAAAAAGTTGAAATTTATCCATTTACTCCATTGCGTGTTGGCTCAGATCTAACAGTCTTGTTCTAATTCAGAGATCCTAAGAGAGGTAGCCCCTGCTGATGTCGATTGGCTAGCAGAAGTAGAACTAGAAACTGCCATCTGAACCATAAGCGGCTCAGTTATACAACAACATAATGACCAAACCTAGCAAAGCTCGAAGGAGAGCCCCAATATGATACGGTAATTAGAAAATTGTCTTCATAGCATGCCCATGTCGAGCACTCCATAAAGGCCAGCTCACAATCGCCTTCTAAGCTACGTTTTAGGCTTCGCAGCCCTTATCTAATCCTTGTGATTTACTTAAAGCCCATACATACGAAACTGGGTTCGGTCCATGGTCCGTTATCTTAACAAATATTAATATCATCATTTAAACGTTTGTAGACCCACTTAAACTCATCAATGTCAATTAAATATGGCAGCGAGGTTGATCGACGTCGAAAGATGACCTGAAAAGGCGATTTTTTGTCAAAGCATGCAAACATAGAAGCTTCATAGCCAAAGCACAACATTACAATAAAAGCAAAAAAAACCATGAAAACAACAACAGAAAACTCAAAATCTCACCATGGCAGGTGACGCCTGCCACGGCGGAAGTAAAGGCGAAGGAGTACTCACTTTTTTTTCCGTCGAAGAGGGTTGAAAAGGTCAAAGTTTTGAGGGAGCTAATGCTTTTTAATTGCGATATTTCTTTTCGTTTGTAGTATTTAGTGAAGGGGAATGACAGATTTTATAAACCTCCCATTGATCCCAACCGTAGGATTTGAATCGACTTTAGATCTCGACCGTCTATGTGTAATGAATGCAACTGTCACTTCACCAACGTCGAAAACATAGGTCCCCTTTTACGTTTAAGAAAGCAAACTGTTACAGCCAATGGCATAGCGCCGGGTAGGACACGCATTAAATACACAACAGAGATTGGACAGCAACATCTTTGTGAAATGACAAGTCTGCCCCCACTTACAGCGATGGGCTTGCGGTGCAAAATGTTGTTTAATTTTCACGTAAGTAATTAGCAAATCAATTAAGGCACGTCCATGTCCAATATAAAAGCCAGCTCCCTCATGCCAACTCTCGAAATCCACTCAACATCACTTCAGTTATCGGCCGGCATAATCCAAAGACTACCTCAACAACCGGCATACTAGACACGACCAGCTCAAGCATGAACCGTCCTTGATCTGGCTTTAGTACAGCCGCCTTCGACCGTTCCCAAACAGCTCGTCCCGTCATCTCACATCCGGCTAGGCACCTTCTCTTCAACATGTTCCTTAGCACCAATAAACTCTCAACAAACTTAGACATAAAGCAACCAGCCCGCTCATGGCTATCTGCGCTTAGACAGGCTTTAGGTCGTCCCCTCTAGATCGACTCCACGGTCGGTCGACACGCTCAGGGAAATTTCAGACAATACCCATTTGTCAACGTCGGCCCAAGCATAACTGTTTCCGACCCGACATCACTAGGCTAATCTCTTCATATTATAGCTGGCCTGGCCTATTCTTTGCATCTTGATCCTTAGCAAGATCCAATTTCCGGTATAATTGAAGCCCAATCGAAGTCATACATCTGCCATGCCACATAGGCATACAAAAGCAAACGACAAGTCGTACATCCAACTGTACAAGATATAGTAGTGAAGCGCTTGGTAATACACCTACTCTCGTAGCTTGCCGTCAGCATTTAATGCGCATTATATTAAATGCAATGCGTGCACCTAGTACAAAAGGTCAATTGGCATGTTTTTCAATCACTCATTCATTTCTGCCTTTAAAATTGTCTCGCATCAACCCATGTGACCAGCTCAACGACCGTGCATTCTTCCCGTCTATTTTTCAGCATAATTTCAGTCATGCACCAGTTAGACAACTTTTGTTCATGTTTTTATTTTAAGCCTACGAGTGTAGATCTGCACAACATATTTTTCTCATTCAATATTTAGCAGAAATCAAATTGATGCTCCAAAATACACCAACGATTTTTGTGCTTATTTGTTTATACTATTTCACAATAAAAAGAAATTAGCTTACATATTTATTTGTATTAAGTATTATCTACGTATACGACCATTTTATCAAAATAAATAGATTTTCTTTCGGTTTTCTTTATGCACGTCCAACAGACATGCCTAAAGTGCTAATAATAATAATAATAATTCGTTTTTAACGAAATCTCTAACATATGATGTGTATGCTGAACAGTTGAACAAATCTGTACGTTGAAATTGTAAACTTGTGCTAGATATTTTTTGTTTAGCACGCATTATTAAACTTCATAGACATGGGCATTTAAGTGACATAGTTACTTGTTATCTATTAAATAATAGTAAATTGAAAGAATTTGAAGCTCTCTCATTAATTCTAGGAATTCTTTGTGTTCTCCTTAATTTTCTCTAAGTGAATATTTTATTTTCATAATCCTATGATTTACTGCTTTATAATTATTCTACTAAACTTTTCACACTATTTTACATTTAAATATCTATTATTAAAAGAATCTATAATTATTTACAAATATTTTACGGTTCTTTATCAAAATTTTACATTATAGTCCATACATTTAAATTAATTACATAATCTAAAATTCAAACTAATTGATATGCTTAATCAACTAATATTTATTAATAAATCCTAAAAGATGAAATTTTCAATATGTGTATTATAGATGCATAACAAATTGGTAAAAAAATCATCTAGATGCAAATATATACAAATTACATAATAAAAATCATACACATTATAACAACAAATTTATTCTATAATTTATTTACTAAATGAATTTATCATACATTTCACTGTAAAATTCTATTAACTTCAAATACCTAAAAAAAAAAATTTACAATTACTTAGAAACCTTTTTCAATCATCTTTTAATATTTTACATCTAAGTCTATATATTTAACTAATTGTGTAATCTAAAATTTACATTATTGAAATAATTATGATTAACTAATATTTATTAATCCATCTAATAAATCCTAAAAATAAGAGGATTTCAATATATACAATATTCATGTATATGAGAAAAATAGTAAAATTATTTCTTCTTTATTCGGATATATATACATAAATGTATACATAAATAATAATAAATCTTTTATTTTAATTAATTTATCTCAAAAAAATATCATATATTACATGACATAATTTCATCTTTAACAAGCTTTAAAAGATAAATTTATATTTTACAACATTGTGATGTGAACGCACAGATTAAACCGATAAAAATTAGGTTATACAAACATTCTCACCTTCAACATGTTATTAAACCATACCCAACTCATAACTCAACTAAATGCTACATAACATTATTTTGCAACTATCAAAGTTGTAAGCATGACCCTTTTTACAAAAGCATGAAATCTATGGTTAACTATAAGGATAAAATTGTTTAAAAATGAAAACTTAAAAATGAATAAAAGTTCACGTCTGACTCAAAAAAAAGTTCACATGTAGATAACCTAACCATAAGGTCTATGCTCTTCTCAATAACAAATTTGTAAAAAGCTCTTCCTAGTTTTAACTTTATTTACATACAACTCCTTATATTTAATTAGTTATGTCAATCATAAATTCAAATTATTCAAATAAATTCAATTTGCTTAATATTCATTAATCCATTAATAAATCCTTCAAGAAAGATGATAATTAAACATATATAAAACAATCATATTAACAAAATAGTGAAGTTATGTATTCGCTTATACACACACACACATTATATAGTATATCACATAACATAAATTATTTATATATAAAGATATGCAGTTAGCGAGCATGAAACCCTCAACCTTATATCTGAACGTCGCAAACCACTTTAATTTATGATTAATATATCACAATAAATTTATCATATATTGCATAATAAAAATATATTTTAGCAATAATTAAAATGTAAATAATGCTTTTTAACAACATTACCGTGTGCGACGCACGAGTTACACACTAGTTAGTTTGAAATCTGAATAGAATAAATAATACAACACAATTTACAGAAGTTCTCACTTTGAAGTAGTATGATGTCACCAACAACGATCATAGATTCCATATGCTTTTGCCAAATAGATACGGGGAAGCTTGACATTGTATCATCACCAACAATAACATTAACTTTAAATCTTGCACTATCCTTGGAAGCATTAGATTTCTGCATCATATTGGCAACTTATCATATCAAAATTATCAACGACAACAAGAAAGAAAAAACTAATAGGCATAAAAGTAACTAAAACTATAACACAGCCTAAAATCTCGCATTAGCAAATTAACAAACAGGCTGAGTGCACTAAAATCTTAAATTTTCAATCGCAGAAAATGATGGAAAAAGAATAAAGACCTGAAGCTGCTGAGAGTGAGAAGAGCGAACAAAGAGAAGAAGCTGAACGTAATCGTCGATGTGGGATTCAGCGTCTGAGAGATTTATCAGAGGTCCGTACCATCCTATAATATTTGCTATTAACGAAACCGCCATTCTCCGGTTTCTCTTCTCTAGTATTCTTATTTATGTTTACCAGAGAGCTCTTTAATTTTAATATTGAATTGGCCAGTTCTAGCTCAACCAATGCATTTACTGGACATGTATCCCTTAAATTGCTAATATTTTCGGTGGTAAAATTAGCATTCTATACATGTCGCTTCTCTTCGGAATTTAGTTAGGAAAACCCGTTATGTAGAAGCACGTTCAGAAATTGTTTAAACCTAATAGGCTCCTTATTTCTATGAAAAACAGAGTTTTTGTTATGAAGAATTGATTTTGACACGCTAAAAGAAAAAAAAGGCAAATCCTAAATTATAAATCAAATTAAAATCATAAACCAACTGAATAAATTCACATGCATTAGCTTCATATCTTGTCGTTTTTCATTTTGATGATGAAGATTGAAAACTTAATTAGAATTTCAAAGTTTGTTGATGGAGTAAAAAAATTAAGAAATGGAGAAATTGAAAACCACGACATAAGTAATGTTGAATATTATTGAAACTAGTGTGAACTCGTGTTTCGCACACGGTTTGTTTGATATTTATATTGGTATTTATAATCTTGATGATATTATTATTGTATTGAATATCAACTTATTATCAATATCATTATAGAGAGCTATTCAAATCATTAAAAAGCTTTGTCAATACATATGATAAAAGAAGGTAGATTAATATGTGCTCGGAGTTATTCAGATAACTGTATTATCAAAATGTAACTTTTATATGAACAAAGGCCTAAGTAATAAATCATACTATAAACTTTCATCTAAGCAAGTTTAGCAAGTAATGAGATATACAACAATTGATCGCCAAAGCCCACTGGACAACCTAATGAAAATTTTACATGACCCTTATCTTACACTATGCATTATGAACATAATAAAGCTCATCTCTTAAAGCCTACATCAATGCAGTGTTAGAAGACATCCCATTCATACCCCACTGCAAGCCCCACATGCAAATCCCATCTTCTGCACTTGCCGTCGGCACCATAACGTCTATCCAAGATCAGCTTTTTAATTTCCATATGTTGCCACTAACTTCAATACCGATCATTTTATTCTTGTGAATCTAATACAACGATCAATAAATGAAATTAGCTTTATGAACTTGAGTTGTCCTAGGTTTCTAACTGGAGTAGGTTATAGCCAGCAGACTTTACAACTGACGGTGCATGCTCCTAGTAGCATCTCACAACCTATCTAAATTGCATTTTAATAACCAAGTGAACGTTTTTTTACAACAATCAATTCTGGAATATTATGAATTCTGAATTAATCTTCAACTTAGACGATGTTTGAATGTTTGCATGCAGTAACTGATAAAGAATCAGAATAGAGAACTGACAAATTTAAAAGATATAAAATAAAGTAAAGAAAAATAATTATTGGATGTAATGTGGGTAGGACAAAAGATATTATCTTATGGCATCATATCAGGTCTAGGTTACCTCCAGATCATGCAAATGAAAGTCATTGTTAAAAATATGGTTAATGCAAAATAACATGTTCATGGGAATAAAATATAAGCTAATACCATGGAACAAATGGACAATTTGAAATTAAATGCAGGAACGGTTGTGTAAATCATGAAGCACTTTATGAGAACAAACTGCAACTTATGTAAACAAAACTTTTCAATAACTAAATAGAGGAAGTTATTGTATGTTTTGCATCCACATGCAAGAAATCAAAATTTTCATTGCAGTTTCTTTTTCGGTATACATACAACGCAAAAAATTGGAAGTTTGAAAATACATCGAAGACAGTGAAACCAAATTATCAGGAAGCTGAATATAAAAACTCATAAAAGTAATAATTATAAAGAGAGTAAAATAGTCACTATCAACTTGTGAAAGATCAAATGTTAACTGGTAGTGATAACTATTGAGAAAAAGGGTGATATTTGATGATTCTCAAACAAAGATAAATACTGTATTAGAAAAAATGTGAGGAAAAAACAATTTTAAGGAACAGCCTCAATTATGGAGATGGGTACACACATTACAGTACTAATTATAGTTTTCATAGAGGCCGTTATTTCAGTATATTTGTATTGAAAAACTTTATCAGTTACTTCAATAATTTTCCATGTAGAAAATAAAATTTGAAACAGTTAAGTACCTCTTTTAACGTCATCGGTCTTTATAGCTCAATCGAGTAAATCCTAGTTTTTTTATAGTATAATCCAAGTTAACTTACATTGTTTCTCGGTCATGTATCTACAAATACTGTAGTAGTCATATGGTATGCAAATTTGTCGGAAGTAGTCAGATGATTGTGGAAGAATACTACAAAAGCACCACCATGTGTGTGTACAGTGATAAATATATGTCTAATTCAATTTCCAAGAAACCATAGAGAATATAATAACTTAGAATTTTGGAATTAGTCGTTTATATAATTCTGCTATGATCACAGCTTTTCAAAATTTTCATGCTCAAGATCAATAACTTTAAGTAAATATCACATCTTTATGGAAAATTGAAATTGAAGTTGAACACCAATATCTTCTAACACCGAAAACCATAGTTATAAAGGAAAAAAATGGTCCATCCTAAATAATTTATGAATGATTAGGAGATTTAATGTTTACGCTAGTCTAATCGAGAACATGGTAGTGAAGGAAGAAATAATCAAAATTACTAATACAATCAAGTATAGATAGTTGTAACCATCCTTTCATGTAGACAAATGAATCTATCTTAAAAACTGCCAGCGCGTCCTTGAATCAGGTAAGAAAATAATTAAAAATTCAAATATAATCGCACCGATACATTCATAAGGAATATAAGCATGAAGATTTGGGTTATAAATTAATGCAGCTAAGACAACCGACCTAAAGTACTTATCTAACAACTATTTAGAGCATCAATCGAAGCATTGCATTGTTCTTTTATCTCGGTCATTTGTAAAGATAAACATCTATAATTCTTCTCAAAATGGGTACTTTTTAGTTCAATAACGTCGTCCTTATATTTATAGTTTATGAAGTGTTGAACCAATTTAGGAGAAATGCTTATTAATATCACAAAACAAAAGATGATCTCCAAAATAACTACGGTAGAAAATAGTAGGAAAAAGCATACCCAAGGACGATTGTGCCTTATGATACTTGATCCACATGACAATTTACCAAATTTAGTTGGTTATGTACAGTAATCCCCATTACTTCTAGCCAATTCTACAAATGCTTCCACAAGATAAGTTAAACACCCATAGTAGGTAGGCTGAGGGAATTTTGTATAATATTGTCTTCATTAATATGTATTTGCACTTGACTATTTTCTGTTAAAGGACCCTTATATAGTGAATGAGATATTGTACCACACCGTCAAAAATAAGTTGATGTTTATGCTTATATTGGCCCTTAGAATCAGGTAATTTTGTGCAAGAGAGAAGACCCATATGGCCATGAACCAACACACACGTGCGCGTCGCCCGCCTGTCCCATACCGAACCAGACCGGGTGCGGGTCTAATAAGAGTGGACCGTGTTATATTTTTGCTGCACATAAGTAAACAGTTTTCTACTATTTAAATTCAAATAGAAGCGACTAGTGGATTGAACGCGCCTTTTCAAAATAGGCATTGCAAAGCTGTTTTTAGCCGTTGCAAATAAAGAGACGCGACTGTTGCAAACCGCGATAGTTCTTGACCATTGCAAATGAAGAGATGCGACTGTTGCAAACTGCGATAGTTCTTGGCCGTTGCAAATGAAGAGAGGCGACTGCTGCAAACCGTAGTTTTTGACCGTTGCAGACGAAGAGATGCAGCTGTTCCCAACAAACATAACCGTTGGGAATTAGCCTATAAAAGGAGAAGGAAACCTGATCAGTAGATAACTCCGAATTTTCTCTTCTTCCTCTTCATTTATTAATCTCCAGATTCGTGAACTTCTACATATCACACAGAAGATCATACCCATCACAATCTCGAGCAGATCACGTCTATTGTCTCTGGGGAGACTTTGAATAAAGTCTTAAGGAAATTGTTACGACAAGTCTCGGACGTAATTTCCTTCTTCATCCGGTTAGATTTCTAATCTTTCCGTTTCAACGTTGTGCTGTTTCTTCGAAATAGTACAATACTTGTTTATTGTTATAGTTTAATACAACAATTTGTTGTTATGATTGCTATAGTTTGTTCTTGTAAATTAATTACAACATAGTTATTGTTCAAAATAACTGATACAAAATTCCAAAGTAGTGAAAATCTGATTCGTAAAATTGTATGACGAGTTTATAACATATTGGTCTTTGTTTTGGTATACTGATCGCATAACATTTTCTTGTATCTGTATAAGTAAAAAAAGAATCTAGAATAGTATTAACTAGAAACATGAACTGAAAGTATTTGTCGAATGAAACTATGTTTAGAAATTATGCTATGAAACTATGTTTAGAAATTATGCTAAGAGTATGAACACAACTCTAATGTCTTACTAAACAATTCAATTAGAAAACCACTCAAATTCATATCCATGTGGTATCAAAGTAAAAAGAGACAAACTTTTCAAAATAAAAAAGAATCATATAATATAATTACTCAATTTGATGATCGCCAGTTTAGATCTTGCTGCTTACGATATTAACCGTATTAAGTAGGAAAAATGAATCTTTCTAGTCCGTTATTGCACTGCTAGAATTGTTAACCATCAAATCATGAAGAAGAAAAACAGCCATAAACAATTCTACATAGTTGTTCTTTAATTATAAAAAGTTTCATCTCCCGTCTTAGCTTGCTAAGCAACCATAAACAATTCTATATAGTTGTTCTTGTCCGCAAATTAATAGTAGTCTCTAAGGATTGGAGACCATGAATTGTTATTTATTTGGTTGTCCACATAGCGTTCATTTCCTCTTCACCATTATCTTTATTTTTTAATCAAATGCATATACAATTTTAATGCTTACATTTTCAAAGAAAAAATGGTGACAGATGCATAACTAATAACGATGTACAAGACTTTGATTAAGCTTTGTAATATTGAAACTTATTTGCAGTTGTCATAAATTGCATATAAGAAAAAAAAATGTAATATTGAAATAAGAAAATCTCTTTTAAAGGTTTGTTCTAGAACAGTGATGGTAAAGTTGTGGAGGGATTTCATATTGAAATAAGAAATATGAATCATTTAGAAAATGAAATAGAATGCAGCTATTGCTAAACAAAAATAGTTGTAGCAACTAATAAAAATCTTAAATTATGATCTCAAGTACCAATTGAAGGATATACAACTTTTCATTCCCAATTTTGGTAGCTGGAGGAATTCACAGTCCAGAAACTGAATCGATCAAAAAGTTGGACTATACATGAAAAAAGGACAATCAATAAATAAACTATTAAGGATGATATAAGAAAGTGAAGAGAAATAACCAATAAACTTGAAATTGGGCCATGAAAATAAAATCGAATATCAAAGTTTGAGAACTCAAATTAGGTAATGAAAATGAAATAGGACCAGCTTTATTACTAATTCCACACGAGCCTTCAATGAGTACAACCCAAAGAACCTATAAACTTATTAAAATATATTTAAACCACACTAGCTATATGTAAAAACAAATGAGTAGCATAACAAATAATATTTTAGATAGCTTAAAGCTGAAAATTAGGATAGAAAAAAATATTTAAGATTCAACTATATTATTTATTAATCAATTTATATGCAATAGCATGATGACGTCAATTTTGTGCAAAATAGTCTATTATCTTTGATACTTAACTAATAATGCAAGTTATTACTTAGGATCGACTAATATGGAATATAATTAAATCTAAATGCGGAAATAGATGATAATAGCAAAGTAAATAAAAATAAAACAAGCATACCAGGAATTTTTATACTGGTTCGAATAGGGGTGGGCACGGTCGGTTAACCGAACCGATCGGTTAATTAACCGAGTTAATCGACCAAAAGATTCGGTTCGGTTAACCAAACCGAAAATATAATTGGACGGCTCATATCGACCGGACCGTCCAATTTAAACTGCGGTTAACCACAAATATTTAACGGTTAACCGATGTGTTTTAATCGGTTGGTTAACCGATTTTTTAACCCATTTCAATAGTTAAAAATTAACCGATACCAACAAAACTGTCTCAATTCAAAATAGCCTACGTTGAATAACACAAAATTGCCATAGCTCAAACCAGTTCATGTCAGTTCAGCAAATAGCATCAGCACAAGACAGTCAACAATCATAATACATGAATACAAATGTTTAGCAGTTGTACATAGTGAAATACACTACAAAGAAGCAATACGAAATTCATAGACTAAAATATCAGCAAGGAAATGAAAATTAATAGATACATATGCTATCACAGCCTAAAATACTCCATTGTTCGGATAGTTCACAGCATAGCATCACTGGATCGGCTGAAAGCAAGACCCCATGACGAAGACCAGCAAGTTGCATTCCATGAACTGAAAATTGATACGATACTGTATATATTATAGTAATTGTTTGGATAGTAATTATTAGTTGCATGTACACATACTATAGCATGTAAATGGAGTCTGGACACTAATACATATATGTTTAGAATGAAAATAAATGTGAGCCAATGGTAAAATATAATACAATGAAAGTGGCACTATAACTTTGTTACAAACCTTACAATTGAAAAAATTATTCATCTATTAACGTAGGATGTAAGAATTTCTTATTAATAATAAATGTAAGCAACATTGCATAATTTCTTACCAATCAGCAGGATTAATATTTTCATTAGACAAAAACATCATCATCTTGCAAAGTTAGTAGGTTTATATCAAATAAATTGCTACCTACTAAGTAGAAAAAATGGATTCCCAACATGGCATAACCAGTGATGAAACCAAAAACATATTTACAATGAAAATAAACGTCAGCCAACTGCAAAATATAATATAGTGCAAGTGGCACTATAACTTAGTTGCAGACCTTACAATTGAAAAAATTTATTCATCTACTGCTAAAAGATGTTAGAATTCCTTATCAGAAATAAATGCAAGTACCATTACATAGTTTCTTACCAATCAGTAGGATTAACACTAAAAGAGTAACATGTTTAAAGAAAACGCTACATAGATTTGTATAACCATTTAGGAGCAAATTCAATCACTTGGGATAAAATATATTATGCTGTCAAAAATCATTTAAATTAGGGTTATGACAGCACTTAGAGAAGGCATTCTTTTGTTTTTACTGATTTTTTATCATATTCTACTTTCACACAAGCATGTTCCTAACATTAGCAGTACATAAAACATTTTCAAATCAAATTCAAACACCAATCATATATATGTATGTATATGTAAATACATATACATATATATGATAAATAATTAAAAACATCATTTATTAAACATCATAGTTTCACAATACCCGTAAGCCATGTTTTCATAATACCAATACATCAATTTTACACCAAGTACTACTACAAGATTGAATATACAATGCCAAGAAAACTTCATATGCTTAATAACCCAGAAAGAGCTTCAAACACTTGGATAATGTAGCATCTTGCTAATTTTTTTGGACCACTTGTCTTTAATTACGTACAGTAAATAAATTCAACAATTAGTGATCAATTATTTATTTAAAGTATGAAGGTAAATTATCTTAATCTCTTTAACTGAAAACTTCAACCCGCATCTGTTAATAGGAAACTCCAACCCGCATCAATTATTTATTTAAAATATCAAGGCAAAGTATCTTTAATCTTTTTAAAGTAATACACATAGTTTTTTTCCGAATAAATCAAAAACATAAATTTTTATATCAAACTAGATTTAGAAAATCAGAGGTTCATCTGTTAAGCCACTAATTTACAATAAATTACATATATATGCAACTGAATTGGACAAGTAATCAGACTAAAACAGTAGAAATTGATTCAAGTATGTACAATAGATCAATAAAATCGAACGTAGTAAGTAGTAATTACACTAATTTAGAACTTAATCGAACAGTAAAGCATACCTAAATGCTTTCTCTTCCTTCTTAACGCCATTAATTCAACAACGACTTAGAAGGTCACCATTAGCGTGGAGCTACGCGATTAACGTCGGTGATTAGCAGATGAGATTAGCGCTGAGTAGATCTTAGGTTTCGACTTTTCTTGCTTTTTTATTTCATCTGGATCTGGAAATGATAACTGAATCTAAAATGAAGAATACTAGGGCACACTGGTTATCGGTTTGGGTTGTTTACAATTAAGCAATTGGGCTAATAGTGGTTTTGGGCTAAGATAAGAAAATTATTTTTTGGTCGGTTAACGGTTAACTGACCGACCATATTTTGTTAACCGTTAACCGAACCAAAAATGTTCGGTTATGGTCGGTCGGTTAACCAATGATGTCGGTTAATCGAAAGTGCCGGTTAACTCGGTTAGATTGATGTCGGTTAAGTCGGTTAAATCGGTTAAGTCGGTTAAATGCCCACCTCTAGGTTCGAACTTCCCGTTCTATGTCCAGTCCCAGACTCCTTCTGGAATTTCAACTACAACAACCCTCTCTTAACCCGGAGGAATAGGTTTACACTGCCTGAGCAGCCTACAGGACTTCACCCGCCCAAGCAACCGAATAGGACTTCAATACAAATAACAAAGATATCTGACTGTAACGACCCGCTATTTTGGACTATTCGCATCCGCACACGTCGGACTTGAATAATTCAAAATACCGAATAGTTAATTTAAATTTGGCAAAACTCAGATATACAGTAAATAAATAATCACAGAATCACGGACACAGAGTAATAATATGCAGCGGAATTAAAAAGATAGTAGTTCATGAAGCTACTATATATAATAGAGTTAAATAAGGTACAACAGATGTCTCGAATACAAAAGTCAAATACAATATCAAAATACATCACTGAAATCAACTGAATATCTAAAACTGGATAGATAGATAGCCGTATCTCCAAGCGAAGCTCTAAATCCAAGGTGAGTCTCGAAAGCTGGTACTCTCAGTCTGACCCGAGCGTAAAGCAAAACACAAAACACTCGAGTTGGAATTAACATTCTTATATCAATAAATCCAACTCAAGTGAAATAACAATTGAAATACAAATAACTCAAAGGATGTTGGAATAACCATCCTCTAAGGATCCGTTGAACTATCTACTATGTAGTAGTGTACGCTAAATAGATAATGCCTATCAGTAATATAAAGTATCAAAATAGTGTTAAGGCGTTACCATTATCCCCCTTAACACATTTTATACAAATGGCATAGTCTATACAGCACTGTAAACTCCACCGTAAACTGGTGGGATATCAGGGAGTACTCCATAGGTATAACACAAAACAAATTCGTAGTGGTCGCGTATATAGGGATACAAGTATGACAAGGCACATGAGGCAATACCCAAGGTAGTGAAACTACCGTTTGCTTGATCCGGACGGGTGAAAACGCATTGCCGCAATGATCGCAACACCGCGAAACAACACTCCCAAAAGTACGAGGGTGCACCAATCAATAACAAGTAATGAGTAGTTTACGAAGAAGTGTGTTCGCTCGAGGTGGCTAACCTCATTTGGCCCGGCACGGCTCCTGTTTTAGTCATTTCCAATTTGACACAAGTGTCAAGGCTATCCATTATCGTTCTTTTTCTTCAGTCATCACGTACATCATTCCAACCACTTCATTCTGGATCACACTCCGTGTATAGTTATTAAAGTGGTTTTCAGTTTAGACAGAGAGTATGTACATAACCGATTCCGGTCTCTTTAATAACTTTCGTAATTATTACACCGATTGGTCGTTTAATAAATTTCAAAACCAAATCAAATTCAATTTCAAATAGAATTCATGAACCAACATTTCATTTGTTTTTCTAAAACAATTTTCCATAATTTACGTTTCAAAATCTTAAAATTCAATTTCAATTTTATTTAAACAATTCAAATATTTATTCAAGTTCGTATAAAAGTTTCATTCCGAACTTATTTAAATTTATTTAATTTAACATTCAAATCAATTTAAAATTCATTTATCGATTTCATGCAATATTCGTTAAGCTAATTTATCATTTAAAACAATTTTCATTTGATTCCCAATTCATTCAATCAATTACTTACGTTCAACTTCATTATATCAAAGCTTACAAATTTAATTAAGTTAAACTCATCAAATCAATTTCTTTAAGTTATAAGCCTTACATTTGTTTCAATAAAACGCATTTATTTCTTGTTAAAGAAATTCAATTTCATTTATTTATTTACTTAGTTACAAATTTCAAAACTCAATTAATAAAGAAACTAAATTTCACATATTCAAGAATTTCAATTTCTCTTATTAACTTACTTAAATAAATTTTCCAAAACTTAATAAATAAAGAAACCCAATTTCATTTATTAACGAAGTTCAAATTTACTTATTCCAAAGTTCAATTTCTCTTATCAAAGAATTCAATTTTCTTTTATTTAATTATCAATTAATTCAATTATTAAATAACTCAACTTAATAATTTCAACTTAATTATAATTTCAAACTTAATTATAATTTCTACTTAATTATAATTTCAAATTTAATTATTAAATGATTTCAAACTTAATAATTTCAAAACTTAATTATTACTAATTCCAAATTATTTATTAATAATTCCAAATTTAATTATTAAATAATTTAATTTCAAACAACGTTCTTTCATCAATTACTACGTTAATATTGTTTCAGATTTTAATATTTACATTTTCCTTTCATAAAATTTCAAATTCCAACTTCATTTCAAAACTTATTCTTTACTCAAATAAAATCTTCATTTTTATTTTTAAATCAAATTATTGACCAATCGGGTTTTTATTTAATTTTCTATCCTAAGTCAAGTTCATTTGGGTATTTATCATTTCAACCCGATTCCACTTCAATTCAAAATCAAGTATAACAAAGGGAACTTGCAGTGTGATAACTGGGATGGTGTTAAAGTAAATAAACAAGCAATAATTACAATTAATAACAACAATCAATAACAATCCAATAATTAATTCAAATAATCCCGAAATAATCGTATTAATTCACATTGTTATTTGTGCGAATTAATATAATTATTTCTAGAATCTACACTATCATTTTATGTAGATTAAAGATTATTACACTATTTATTCTATGCAATTCTACACTTTACATCAGTTATTCAATTTCATACTTCATCAATTAATACAACATAAATTCGAATGGTTCAAGGGTAATTAACCATTTCCTATGTGTCGAATAATTAAACATTTAAGGGTCATAATTTACAAATTTAACTAATCAAATTCAACCCATATGTCGATTCAAATTTTTTAACTGTCCTACATCAAATTCAATTTGTATAATATTTATCACTTATTATAATTTAGCATCCAATATAAACAACAAACACTCAATCAATTATCAACCAACCGGGATTTTCATCGTATAATTAACAGATAATGGTGTCAGATGTCACAGGTGCACTGATACAAGTAATAGCATATATCTAACAGTATAAATAACTAACAGCAGCATATTTCAATTTTTGTTTCAATTGAAATCAAATTGAATAAATAAAAGAATATTAATCGCGAGTGATTGCTCATCTTTCGAGGATAGTTAGATTCGTCAAGGAAGCGAGCTACGAATCCAAAGCAACGCTAGATTGGCACGAATCGACGAATAAAGCTGATAAATGAGAATTGACGAAATCAAGTCAGAACTGGATCGATGATGATAACCGGAATCATCTTGATAGAACAGAAATTATATATATATATATATATTATTATTTCCAAGAAAACAATGTTTAGGTTAAAACAAGTATTAAAATAACATATATATGTAATTAAAATCATTTTTTTTAAATACATACATCAAAATCAACCATATATACTTAATATAATATATAATTTTAGTTTCAAATCACCATTAAATCCCGACCCATAAAGATATGCATCTAAAATTAGAACCCAAATACTCATATACCACTTATAAACAAATGAATATAGACCTTCATACAAACCTACCTGCATGCTACATCTACAGTATAAATTTGTACCCATACCAATATATTTGACTAGACATATTTTATATAGAACCATTATTATATGCATAACAGGAAACTATAAACACAACTAAAAAGTACAACAGGCTATGCTTTTGAAATAAAGCATACATATTTCTTTTATAATATAATGTATTGTAAACTATATACTTATGACTCATCTCCTTCCAATTACCAGATCTATATATACATATTCATAATTAAAACTACGCGAACAGTAAACTTTTATCTTATCATTGAAAAATTCAAACAGACAATATAAAACCTGTATAATCATTTCGTCATATATTTCATAACAAAATTTCTTAAAAATACATATCCCTATCATCATAAGCTATATTTAGAAATCTAAAATAAATCAAACACTCATATAATATACAGTATATATAACTGCAAAATAAATAAATAAGTAAAAAAATCAGTAAAATCAAAGTTGCACACTTACCTTTATATAACATACATATATACCTATATATTATATTTAAGACAGTATATGACATACCGATGTTAGAAAAGATATATGTGGAACAGACTAAAACAACTCTATAATATATATATTAAAAAAAAATGTGAATTATCAAGCATCTTAGCCTCATACGAAACAACTTGTAGTATAGCAATATAGCCTCAGACGTAATATATATAACAACAATATATAAGCAGCTTCATATAAATTTCTTTACCGCAATGAAGTGAAGAGAATAAGGCACGCAGAGGGAAGCTAGGCAGGGTGAAGATGACGAGTGGCAGCTGCGTCCATTGGTGATTACCATGCTCGATGAAGGGTGGGCGGAGCGCATGCATGGGAACTGCGACCAGAGGTGGCGCGGCCGGCTAAAGAATCAAGGAAAAAGGTGAGGAGGAGGGGCGTGGCAGTCGGGACAAGGAGGGGAGGAGGCGTGTGGCTTTGGTGCTCAAAGGCGTTTTTTTTGTCGGAGAGGTGACGATGATGTGTCGCAAGGCAGAGAGAGGGGTGCGTGGTTGGCGGGGTGATCGATGCGGAGGAGTTCGTGGCTGTACTATTTTGACGTGCGGCAGTGGAGGATGGAAGCTTGCTGGGGCGAAGGCTGGTTAGAGTGGAGTCGGTGACGAGGCGGGACATGGCTTTGGGGTGGGAGGAGGTTATGTTCGAGAGTGTGAGCGTGTTTTAGGGGTTTTGCCTTCATTCTTTTTTTTGTTATTGCAGAGGAGAAGTTTGGTTACAATGAAAAGGGGTGGGTGCATTTGAACTAACAGAGTGAATGGAAATTTCCATCTTTTCATGCGTAAAGGAGAGTTGAACAAATCTGTTCATTTTTATTCAGAAACAAAGAAAAGGAAAAAAAATGACGCCTTCTTGTTTTGATGCGTACCTAAACATAACTAGATTTTTCATGGCTAAGAAATGGAAGGACGAAACAACATATCGAAGCTTGCATTGGGAATCACAAAAGTCAAAATTTTGAATTCAAGAAATAGTAAATTTTAGTGGTTGGCAGCTGGGTAAAATTTATTGAGCTCTTCAATCACGTGGATAGCTGAAAGGACAAATGGAACCAAGAGATATTAAACGGGTACCGATACGATCCGTCGTTTACAGATTCCGTCGTGTAGCGGACTTCAAAACACGGAAATGAATATACCGTAGAAATCAACACGACGAAACGATCAAAACGGTATACGAATATCAGTGGTACGATTGAATTATAAAAATTCGAAATTTTCTACTGACGGAAAATGCAAGAAAAACGTAGAAAAATAAGATCGACGGAACCAAAGAAGTCCGAATTTGAAAAAATGACAAACTGACATCTTGCTCAGAAGATGGTTTAGAATCTTTCTATATAAAAATATTTAGGTTTCGAAAACGTTTTATTTTCATCGCTTTTTAACTGATTAAATTGAAGTAAATTTACGCACGAAATAAACTTTCATATTTTCCGACTAAAATTTACCAGTTGCTATGTTTAACTAGACGCATTCTAAATATTTTTATTTCAAAATTTTATTGTTTATTTTTATTAAATTTCATACAAATTCAGTTAATAACGTTATTAAAACAGTTAAAATTTACGGGTCGTTACACTGACTATAGTGTGTTCTTAAATAACACTGATAAGTCAATTTAGTACAATCTTTCTATAATCTTCTCCTTTATGATATATTGTGTGATGTGCTTTGAGAATTGTGGAAGATAAAGTGATTAATGATCAAAGTATGTAAGTAATTTGAAAGCTTTGAGAATACGTGAGAATTCAAGAATGCTAAAAGTAAATTCGGTTTCATTTGATTGTTTGTTGAATTCTATAATCTATTTATAGTGTATAAAGAGTTGCAACTATAGATGAAAAGTTATATTGAAAAGAACAGGTGCAACCATTGATTTTGAAGATGTTTCTCTTAGGTGAAGAGAAGTGACTTTTCAAGAAAATAGCAGTTATAAATATTCAGACGTCTGAATAAAAAAATCCAGACTTCTTAATTGGATTAATACGCAAACAGCAAGGAAATAGGCTATTTTTGGCTTTATTCAAACGTCTGAAATTTTTCATTCAGACGTCTAAATTTGTGAAACAATATTCTAGTTTTAGCATTCAGACGTCTGAATGAAGTATTTCAGACGTCCGAATTTAGTCTATAACAAAAAATTAACATAGCTCAAATGGTTAGAGCACTTGTCTTTTGAATTAGTGACTTGGGTTCGAGTCCTGTTCCATGCAATTTTTTGAAAGCTTGATTTTTCATTTAAAATATGAATGTATATGTGTGTATACCATTTGGAGAAGATTTTAACATTTGTAAACTCTAGACACGACATCATATGACTAATAATACTTTGTTTATCACCTTCGTCTTGTCACTATCATGTATATCTCTTCTTGTATCTCGATATACATTCTTTCATCCTTTTTTATACTATGTATCTTCATTTTGAATGTATTTGTTTATCTCTTTTTGATGCTCATGTACCTGTAAATTAGCTTAGAGATTCTTTGACATAATTGTATAGTTGTTGTCATTAAAATCCAATAATTGAGGTTCTAACATTCTCCCCCTTTTTGATGATGACAACTATACAATTTAAAAAAAATTCATTCTATATAAAAATTATATTAATATGTTTTAAGCTCCCCTTAAGTATAACATCTCCCCCTAAGTATAATATCTCCCTCTATTAATATTCATATAAATTTCTCCCCCTTTGTCATTATAAAAAAGAATGGGGGAATATAATAAACTACATAAAATATCTTGTAAATATCGAGATAAACTCATTATTAATTATGAAGGAAAAATAAAATAGATTTTACCATAATTGCTGGAGTCTATATTTCATTGTAAGCACGTAATTCTATTAAACGTATGGAACATTCTTTAAAATCCCAAAATCTATCCTTTTCCTTTTGTTTCTCCGAGTACCTGCAATAAATAATAATCATTTTCGGTGCCCACTTACTATGTTAGGTCCGGGGGGGTTAGGTCATTGGAAACCATACCCATTTGGGTGTGGTTGAACCTTTATAAAAATAATTTTCATTACAAATCACGTTCTTATAATAGTTGCTAATATAAAGTTGTTTATCACGATCAATCATATTAGCTGGAATCCATATTTTAATACTATTAGTCATTAGCTTAGTACTTGAAGAATAATGTCTATCATTTCTAAACAAAGTACTATTATGACTATAACTGGTTTTAAAACTATCTTGATTACTAGTACTAGCACTAGCACTAGCACTAAAATTAGTATACAAGCATGCATATCTAGTACTATTTTTACTTTTAGCCTGTTTATAGCCTAAACTGCTTTTATCGTTGTGAGCTTTTGAATTCTTAACATAACCTAATTCCTTCTTATTTGAAGCAAGTTGAGAATTTTCAATAATCCTGGATAAATTTTCTCTTCCTTTATTAAAATTGGAAATATTTTTAGTAATGTCATCAAGCTTAGTTTTGAGACTAGTGTTTTCTAACTCAACAATTTTAATTTTTGTTTTTAACTCATGATTCTCAGAAGCTAGAGCATTATTCTTTTATTTTTGAGCTTCTATTTGTTGACTTAATAGAGCGAGTTGCCAATTGTCAGAGTGAATCTTGAATTTCTCAAGTTCTTCTTCTAATATTTTCTTCTCGTCTTTAAGCATATCTCTTTCGAATTCTGCTTTCTTCTGATTTTCCAGAGCTTCCTTGTATTTTCTTTTGAAAATTTTCAAAGTGTCATAAGTTCTGAATTTATTTCTATCATATCATCAAAAGTTAGATCACTAACCTCATTATCTTTTGCCATGAATCATTTGTTTTTTTGCTCCTATGATTTTTCTTTATTGCTCTTCCTCTTCTTATTGCCTTGACTAGATCCCTTTGTAGCCATTTATTCTAGGATGTTGTTACGATCTCTAGAATACCAGGCTCTGATACCAAATGATAGTTAACTAATAATGCAAGTTATTACTTAGGATCGACTAATATGGAATATAATTAAATCTAAACGCGGAAACAGATGATAATAGCAAAGCAAATAAAAATAAAACAAGCACACCGGGAATTTTTATACTGGTTCGAACTTCCCGTTCTACGTCCAGTCCCAGACTCCTTTTGGAATTTCAACTACAACAACCCTCTCTTAACCCGGAGGAATAGGTTGACACTGCCCGAGCAACCGAACAGGACTTCACCCGCCTACGCAACCGAATAGGACTTCAATACAAATAACAAAGATATCTGACTGTGGTGTGTTCTTATATAACATTGATAAGTCAATTTAGTACAATCTTCCTATAATCTTATCCTTTATGATATATAGTGTGATGTGCTTTGATAATTGTGGAAGATAAAGTGATTAATGATCAAAGTATGTAAGTAATTTGAAAGCTTTGAGAATAGGTGATAATTCAAGAATGCTAAAAGTAAATTCGGTTTCAGTTGATTGTTTGTTGAATTCTATAATCTATTTATAGTGTATAAAGAGTTGCAACTATAGATGAGAAGTTATATTGAAAAGAACAGGTGCAACCATTGATTTTGAAGATGTTTCTCTTCGGCGAAGAGAAGTGACTTTTCAAGAAAATAGCAGTTATAAATATTTAGACGTCTGAATAAAAAAATTCAGACTTCTGAATTGGATTAATACGCAAACAGCAAGGAAATAGGCTATTTTTGGCCTTATTCAGACGTCTGAAAATTTTCATTCAGACGTCTGAATATCGTGAAACAATATTCTAGTTTCAGCATTCAGACGTCTGAATGAAGTATTTCAGACGTCTGAATTTAGCTTGTAACAAAAAATTACCATAGCTCAAATGGTTAGAGCACTTGTGTTTTGAACTAGTGACCCGGGTTCGAGTCCCGCTCCATGCAATTTTTTGAAAGCTTGATTTTTCATTTAAAATATGGATGTGTATGTGTGTATACCATTTGGAGAAGATTTTAACATTTGTAAACTCTAGACACGACACTATATGATTAATAATACTTTGTTTGTCACATTCGTCTTGTCTCTATCGTGTATATCTCTTCTTGTATCTCGATACATTCTTTCATCCATTTTTATACCGTGTATCTTCATTTTGAATGTATTTGTTTATCTTTTTTGATGCTCATGTACCTGCAAATTAGCTTAGAGATTCTTTGACATAATTGTATAGTTGTTGTCATTAAAATCCAATAATTGAGGTTCTAACAATCTTTTCTAAAATTGGATAATGAAACTTGTAGCTAATAAATTGTCCTTCGAAAGTTCATTAACCATTTGGAAATTTCACAAACATTCAAAAAATGATCCATAATTATATAAAAACCATGGAAAACTGTAATTCAAAGAAAGCAAAATAAATCGGATACGGTATGGAAAAAAAATGCTGGACTAATAACGATTATTAGTAACGACATTATAATGCCTAAAATAGATGTCGATCATTATGTGTTATATGAACAAAATTCAGAACATACCAGATTAGCATAGAATCATTAACACTCTATATTTGCATACGCATTAAAGTACAACCCTCTTATGAAAAAATAATTTAGAAGACAACAACATTATGAGACATCATTCACATATAATTTACTTTTTGGTATAAAATAAGAGGACATGTATTAATGAAAAGAAGTGCAAATTTATCTCATCCAATTGTAAAATATAAATCTATACATGAAAAACATAGTTTTTAAAACTAAATTAAGTTCCCAAAGTATATTTTGCATTTAGTGTTGTCCACGAGGAATAAGTAGGCATAGACAAAAAGAAAAAGAAAAATTGGTTAACATTCACATGTATAGCATTGAGCCTTTGAAGCATTAAATTTTTATTTCTTAACAAAATAAAGATATTTTGACCATTGTTAATTAACAGTGGTATCCATATATTTTTATTTCAATGGGCATCTATTTATTATACAACGCGATGCAATGGTTATAGAACATTCAATATACATAAACGGGAAAAAAAATCTAGATAACTGTTTTCAACTTGCTAACTCGTGAACTCTTAACTAACTAAAATATGTAGTGAAGATGTCGAACTATTACATGTCACCCATAGATGGATAAATAAAAATCAATATCCACATCTTAAATGGTCACTCATTCGTAAAAGTGTGAAATATCGTATTTAAAAATAAATGATTTAGAGAAATTAAACTATGAAATCCTTGCCTTACCATTTAAAGTCTGGAATGTTTTGTATGAATCTCATCATTGCCTTCTTCAAAACCTGTAGAGCAAATAAAAATATTTATGAGATATCATAAAATAAATTAGTGTTAGCAGTTACATAGTGCCAACTGTCAAAATAAAAAGGCCAAACTAAAGCAGTATGTTCAAATAAAATTATATCGAATACTAAACCAACTAGCAAACAAAATATTCAATGTTCATCATAAACATTAATATTAGCACTCTTCATGTAGTTGAATCATGAAACATGACAATTGTTGTTACATTCCCTATTAGGAAGAGTTGCTAAACTATAGATTATAATCCAAAATAGATGACCCGAGCAGACATGATTCAGAACTTACATAAGATTCAGTTGACATGATGACTCCATAAAAAAAATTGAAAGTAAAATTTTTACATAATTTCATAAGAATTACCTGTACCGAAAAAACATAATTGATGGAAATTGAAGACAAAACAAAACGCTGTACCCGATGTTGATAGCCAATCTGCCTCTTGTTGGTAGCAGAACGAAGGGAAGGTTTTTTTTCCATTCAGATTGGAGTATGGTTAGGAAAGTGGAAAATGGTAGTGATTTAGGTTAAAGCAAAAACAATCTAAGCCATAGGTTGAAAACTTAGAAAGGAAGAGAGAATGTGTGGGTGAAAGGGCAGGGCGACGAGGGTACGATTTGCAGAACCGTTGACGTAGGTTACGAATAGCGGCGGTAAACGAAAGGGGATGGCATGAATCGGCGGGGATCTATAAAGAATATGAACCGAGGAGATGGGAAGAGAGATGAAGGGGAAAGCGAACTAAATCGCGTGGAGGGAAGGAGGGGTGAAGAAGGGCAGTAGAGAGAGCGACGGAGGGAGAGGTAAGAAGGGGGAAAGGACGGTATCATGAATGGAAAAAAAAATGAGAATTATATCCGGAGACGGTTGAGTTTGCAAAATTGGTAGAGGCTTCTATGCTCTTAAAATAAAAATGGCTATTCATGGTATAATATAGATAAAATGAGGCGAGTAAAGAAACTTAAATCGTTAAAGAAGGATAAATAAGAACTGTGTGGGTGTAGTATTGAGAAGTTAACAAAGAATAAGTGAGACCTGCTCGGGGCGTAGTACTTAATAGTTAAAGAAGAATAAGAATGACTAATATAGGGTATGGTATTAAAAAAATAATGAATGAGTAAGAAACTACGCAGGGCGCTGTATTGAGTAGTGGTAAAGTGTTACCTTAGATTAAAGAATAATCTAAAATGAACCAAGTGGGGACTGCATAAGGGGCGTAGTTGTAAAGTATTATAATAAATCGAAGGTATGAACCAAAGAATGGGAATTGAGTGGGGAATGAGCCGGGGGCGTAGTAGTAAATAGGGACCGCTTAGGGAAGCGTAAGATTCAGATGTAGATAAGAACCAATTACGTTAGTACTTTTAATTGTTCCACTCTTGATGTTTGAATAATGAGGGGAAAACTCAATCTGTGAAATAAGGTTGGTCTCACTATGCCATTGTTTTGGGTAAGTATTATTCACACCAGACTTTATGTCTGACCTATGTTTTTATTTCTATTTTCCTCATAAACTCACGGGTGCTCATTTGAGTAGGCTAAGTTTATAGGATTAGACAGTTTTAGAATAAGAGCAGCAGTATGAAGATCGAAGACAGAGCAAGAAGCTTGGTAGCTAATAAAAATTTGTTTCCGCTGTACTAAGGAGTTCAGGCCGCATCATCACATGTGAGCATGACTCTTTACTATGTTATTTTCTATTTTATTTGACCCCTACGTAGGTACGTTATTAGGATTAATTTTAATAGAAGTATATGTAAAGAATGCTAAAGAAAATTTTGATGTAATGAAAAATATTTAACTGCTCTATTTACTTTATCTATGTTTAAATATTATACTGAACTCACTTACGTCGTTGGAAGATAATTTAGGTGATGATTGCAGCATCATCGGCATCCATCTTCGAGTCTCGAAATGGGGGATGATACTCTTTCCTACTGAGCTTCAATGTGGTCATCATCCATTGCACTCTACTAACGAGCTCTACTAAGGCCACCACCTTCCAACTAATAATTTAAGGATATGCCTAGGTGAAATTATGTTATTTTTTACATATATTAACTTGATAACCAATCTTGTACATAATAATGTATTTGATTTCTATAATATACTTTGTCACATTATAATATAATTAATTAAGTAAATAATTTAAATTATGCTAATTAGAAAATCCTTAAATGATATGTTATGTAGTAGTAATTACAACGTCCTGTAATCATGAGAAATTTATCATATTAAAATAACATATTATTTCAAATATTCCTAGTCAAAATATTTTGAGAAAGGATATTGATTCATCCGTTGAGAGCTAAGTACGTAACACTCTCCAAATGTTGGGCAGTGTACTCGTGGCTATTAATTGCACTATGCGGTTACGTACTGACATGTGATCTCGAAGTGACAATGTTACATGGTTCCCTCAACTTGAGAATACTACGAAACTTCAATGGGGTACTCCACTTCGATTATATTAAATCATGGCATGGAGATCCATCGAGTGACTATTGATAGATTTGTTAGCTGGATCTGAGTTGAAGCATTGTAAGTGAAACACTATTCAATAGAGAATTTGTTTTCTTAGTTATAAGAGGTCGGTATCATGGTAAACTATAGTCAAATCAAAGTCAAAACCTCTAGTTATAGCCTAATAAATTTTATTATTATATCATAGATTTTGTATTTGGACTAACTAAACTGACTGTGAATGAAATTGGAATTTTAACCAAAACCAAATTCCGTAAGTCCTAAAGTGATATAGTTTTGACGAAAAGAATATATGTAAATGATCACTACAGGATACTGTTTAAAATGTTAAAATTGGATTTTACCCAAAAGATGTATAAGCAATAAATCCATTCAAACTGTGACACTACAAGCTAAGGTGACGTATAAATACTAATATTCAAATTGTTCGATATTAATCGCTGATTGAATTTAAAACTTTAAGTTGCACAACCGTAATGATAAATCCTCTGGAAAACCATACGATTGAATTAATTTATAAAATTTGAGAAATATTAATTAAGATATACTTTATTCGATGTATTGGAGTTGTTTTTAATTGTTTGAATGGATTTATAAAAGTTATATTTACATATAAGGATACATGATATCGGTGTAATTTTAAATGGATTTAAATAAAGTTTAATTACATAAATGGATTTATGAAAATTTACGTTATTCGATGTGAAGTAATTTCAGCTATAACATGTAAACAGAGAGGAGTGGAGAGATGGAGAAAGTTATGGGAATTGATTAAAGAAGTTTTAATCAAAAGAAGCAGTAATTTTTTATTCCTCCAATTAAAACAAATCCATTAATTCATTTCCTATAGAATTCATTTTTGTTCACTCTTCTCTTCTTTCTTCATAAATTTTCATAGTAATAAATCATATGAACGTTTCTAAAATTTTATCAACTCCAAATCAAATGCAAACATCAAATACAATAAAAATAAGCGGTTCATCCTATTCTTACAAAGCTGGGTGTGGATCTTGTAGAATCGAGGAAAAATCTTCATTCAAGGTATGCATTTTAGGCTACATCATAAGGCAATAATCCAAACGTATTTTGAATATATGTTACATCATATAAGTATAGTCTAGATCACATATCTTACACATCTCTTTTGATTATATATGTTACATCATGCTTGTATAGTTTAGATTCCATATCGTATACAATCAATTTATATGTTCATATATTATTCAATCAATTGTTTACTATTATTTTTACATCAATGTTTAATAATAATAAAAATTCAAATTTAAACTAATTTTAATTATAATTTTGTAACATATTCAAATATTAGTTACTTGAAATCATTTATTAAATCAAATATAAGTTCATGTACATATGTTACTTTCAAAATATAAAATACGTTTAGTTATTATTTACATATGTTTATATGTATTATTTCAACTCAAATATTATAAGAGGACCTTTCTATAAAATTATAAATCTAATCTTGGATTCTTCCTAACTCCAAACTAATTTTCAAATCGTTAATTTCAAAATTAATAACATATAAAGTTATCATTTTTACATATATATGTGTGCGTGCGTGTTATTTTGAATTTAAGATATGGTTTGTTATTATTTATATATGTGTGTATATACATTATTTCAATTCAAAAAATTTAAAGGACTTTTGTTTAATATCATAAATATAATGTTTAATCCTTCCTAAGTCAAAACTGGATTTCAAAATGTTGATTAAAATTTTAAAATACATAAAATAATTCATAATTTATTTTAATATGCATAAAGGCTGAAGTGTCCAAATGTTGATAGTGCTCCAAATAGGCGTAGGAGTAACAATACACATTAACTCAAGACACTCATATGGTAAGAACTAAAGTATTGCTAGGAAAAAAACTACAAAATCTACTTAAATTATTCATTAACTTTCGTATTAATAGTTAAGTAACATTCCAACATCTTTATTTATGGCCTCTTGAAATGAGTTGATTTCCCTTTCCCAAGCAAACCCCTTTTGCCTTTTATGTCGACTCACCAATGTATCGGGAATTGCGTAATCAGATCTGGTGCGGACTAACTCTGTTGTTGGCTAATCTCTCTTGCTCCATGGTGTTGTGTCCTGCTACAGTAAAAAAAGCAGTAGTATTTTCTCCACCTCGTTTCGGTATTTCGATCAAAAGTGCTTCTGTTTCAATAGATTCGAAACATCTTGGGTTACTAATTGTAGTCTGATCTGGTACAACATGCAAACACCTTTGAAAAATCGGTTGTTTCTTTCGTTTCAAATGTGCCAAATACTCACTATCAACACTATACTTATTTTAGCTACTATATACTTGTTAACTAAACTTGTTGATATAGCCTTTGAAAATGCCTTGTCAATGACGTTATTCGCTATTTGGATTTGTAGTTTAGAATTTACCGCTTTCTATATTTATGTTGAGTAGTTGCAATTGAAAAATATATGATTTCTATTTTCCTCTTGTTGTTAACATAGTTTGCATGTGAGTTCCACTTTGCTATTCCATTGCACAAGTCGATCCATTGTATTGAGCTTGTTTAATTTAGCTAGGAGTGCACAAACTGACATTTTTGGTGCAGTCAAAGATGGATGCAAAAGTTTAATACAATGGGGACAAAAGATCAAATTTTGATTTTCAAGCTCATGCTTAATGTTATAAAATATATAGATGAAAGAATTTGATTTAGATACATACATACATACATACATACATACATATGTATGTATGTATATATATACGTATGTGTGTATATATATATATATATACGTATGTATATATGATAGAGTTAGGGGTATGCTCTAGGGGCAATTATGTAATTTATTCAAAAGAAAATGTGTTTTCATTTTGTTATATTCGTGATATAACGTGTTATATATTAATTAATTAATTTAGTTAAAAGTATATCTAATAGAAAATCCATAAATGGTATGTTTCATGATAATAGTTACAACGTGTTGTATCCATGAGTAATCTATCATAATAAAAACAAATATACCATTTTAAATATTCCTTGCTAAGATGTATCAGAACTGGATATCGATATATCCATTGAGACTATAGTACGAAATGCTCTTCAAATGTTGGGCAGTGTATTATTCATGCCGCTAAGGGCATCAAGGGGTTACATACTAATAGTTATTAGATAACTATGGAATGACTCACTTGATAGATTTCCGTTGGTTAATATAACTAAGGTCAAACAGAAAATTCCGATGTGATTAATTTACACAATTATCTCGACTTGAGAATATTGTTGACCTTCAAAATCGAAGCTCCACTTTGATTATAGTAAAATAGTGCACAACATCCATCAAATTACTATAGTTGGGTCGAGTTGAAGTATTGAAAGTGAAACACTATTCACGAGAGGATTCTTCTCTTCAGTTAGTATCATGGTTAACAAAAATCAACTCAAAGTCAAAGTCTCTGATTTGAGCATTTCGGTTGATAATAATTGTTATTATTAAACCAAGGACTTTAGGTTTAGGCTATTAAAGTTGAATATGGATGATATTGGAATTTTGACCATTACCAAATTCCATAGGTCCAAAGTGATATAGTTTTGATAAAGAGAATTGGTATAAATAACCGCTTAAGTGTTTGTGAAATTTGATTTTACCGGAAAGACCTGTAGGTGATGAATTCAGCCAAAATGTCACACCACTAGCTAAGGTGACGTGTGAACATTGATATTCGAATTATTCCATATTAACTGCTAACAAACTTTATACCTTTGAGTCGCACAACAACATTTTTGATTTCTCCGATAGCCACATGATTTAATTAATTTGTAAAATGTTATAAATTGATTAAATTAATTAATATTTATGAAATATTAATTACATTTAATTTATTTGACGTTTTTAATGTTGTTGGCAATTATTTAAATGCATATATAAAAGTTATATATGCATATGTCGATATACAATATTAATATAATTTTAAACAAGGTTTATATAGTAATATATTCACATAAAAGTTTTTTTTTCTTATATAGATAGTTTAAACATTAAGAATGTGCTTGGATCGGGCATATAATGGTGAGGGGGAAAATCGATTGATTGAATTGATTGAAATTTAATAAGGAATTAAAGAAGGAAGTTTTGATAAAAAAATGGAAAATGTTCTTTTAATTCTATTAAAATAAAATCTCCTCATTTTGATTTCTTTTAACATAATATAACTTTTCTTCATGTTCTGTATCATTTATTCATGGTTGAAACTTCTTCCAAAAAATATATATCAAAACATATCAAAATCAACATCAAATTAAATTAAAGAAAGGCGGTTCATCCTTATTTTGTAAGGTGAGATGCTGATTTATTTGAAATCTAAGGAGAAGGCTTAAATCAAAGTGTGATGAAAGGCCAGGTTTACCGAGTAAGTTTATAATTCATTCTTGATGCTTAAATTAAATCTTTTACATATATGTAAATTGTAGCCACTTATTAAAATCAATTTTAAAATTATTCTATGTATTGTGACTGACAGCGAGTTCTTTTTATGTATGGTTTTGAATATTCATGATTTAATTGGATTTGAAATAATCAGCTGTTGTGGAATTGATTTGTCGAATCCTTTTATAACTACTTAATAATTTTTATAATCAAATAATTATGTTTTATTTCATTTGAAGTTCTCATTTGTTATCCTATTGTATGTTGTTATATATCATCTTTGTTTTAATAAATTACTCTTCTTGTCACATAGTAACATCCCTAATTTTCGATAACATTATCCAAGAGATTTAATTAGATAAATTGAATAGAACAATGATAATAAGGGGATTGAGATTTGAATAAAACTTTAAGAAGGCCGTGCGACCTTAAATGGGCTTAAAATGGCTTTTAAAATTACTAATTAAAACATGGGTATATTAATAAATATAGACGCACCTTATTATTCACGGCCATGCATTTATATTTGCCTATTCACGTTAGATAACATGATGAAACCGAATTTCTATGCGGGGATTTTTCCTAAACGATTTGCTAGGGAAAATAAATTATTTTAAAAGAAGGACCTATTTGCTATACCGGTTTTGCTTAATGGAAGGATTTAAATGTTAATTTTTTCCTTTGATTTAGATCTGATAAATGCAACAGTTATTTTTAAAGTATTCGAAAAGTTTTAAGGCTACCAACCAGGTGTTTACAAATAGGCAAGTTAGTTATAAAACAATTACTAAACTTAGCATTAATTCTACATTTTAAATAAAAAGCTGGTTTCGCCTCTTTTGGAAGTGGCCTTCGACCCAATGCTTTCGCTTCGACTCAGTCAAAACCAACACTACCGAAACTCACCTAGTCAAAACCAATATACAAGGCACTACTTAATGATACGTAGTGGATTGGGGGAAAGGCGGAATCCGGGATGTCGAAAGAAATACTTCCGATAGGGGTCGAAACCTTAGTTTTGTTTTCAAATGTTAAGTGCCTGCTTTATGTTACCTAAAAGATTTTGACGTAGTCGAAACCTATGTTTTCAAAGGGGATTTTTTTTATATAGCTTTCTAAGTAGGTTTCCATATCATGTTTTAAGTAGGAGCTTTCAAATGGGTTCCTTTGTTTTTATATAATGCTTTCGAAAGAGGTGGTTCTGACCTGGTCGAAACCCAGCCGCTATTCTTTTACCTTTTGGATGTATTACATCCAGCAATGCTTTCGAAGGGTTCTCTTTGCTTTAAACTTAAGCTAAGTCACTTCCTAAATGCTTTCGAAAGGGTTCAGGGGTTTCAAAGGGAATGGTGTCGAAAAGGGGTTTCGGTGCTATCCTTCAAAGTTTTACTCCAAGGTTTTGAGCTTTCGAATGGATGGTTCCAACACCATCAATTTTTCCCCAAAAATATGTTATTAAAGGTTTCGAAAGAGATACTTTCGTGTGTAACCACTTTGACCCAAAAGATGTTCTTAAAGAGTAAAACCCAATGTTTTCGAAAGGGTTACTTTCATTGGTTTCGAAGCTATATTTCTAAAGATTATTTAGCAATGTTTTGACATATTCGAAAGGTATGATTTGGTTTTGAAAGGATTGATTTATAAAGCTTCGAAAGGTACGTATTAAGAGTTTTGAAAAGAGGGTTTTTATGCTTTCGAAGGAAGTCATCCAGTAGTTTCAAAAGTGATGTTTAAGATTTCTAGACAAATTACCCATTCTCATTTTAAAGGAAAAACCATAGCATAAATAAATATTTTTGAGAGTATTATTTTGTTATTATGATTGCTTCTTCATATATTCATTCACATTGTAATTAACCAATAACGGTACTTTGGGGAAGGGCGGAGTAACCAGCTTGGTTGACCCAGTAGTGAATATAACTCAAGAAATGTTAAAATTTTAATTAAAGATATTGGCAGCGGCTAATAGGTTCACGGTAAGCCTATGAAAACTGTGTAAAGAAAAAGATATTGGTAGGGGCCATCAGGTTCATAGCCATCCTATAAAAACTATGATTTGATATTGTCAAGGGCTAATAGGTTTGTAGTTAGCCCATAAAAACTGTATCCGGATTAAGATATTGACAATTTGTCAATATGTTCCCAGTCAACCCATGAAAACCAGGATAAGAAATAAGGATATTTGAGTTACCAATAGGTTCTTAGTAATCCCATAAAAACTATGAAATCGGAAAGGCAGTCCATATGTATTAAACAGGTTAATAGTGACCCTAAAACTATAATTGAGACAGATACTTAGAATGAATGGGGATGGGAATCCATTATTAACTTACTTGTTTGCATATCATCATATTATTTTGAATTGTTTAACAATTATGGATGCAGGAGCACAGTATATGTCTTTATAAAGGTTTTAAGATAGAAGTGAGGGAAAACCCATTCCGCTAAGCAGCGTAGTCTCGCTAGATATCTAAATGGTTTGAGATGGTAGATTATTATTCATACCAGGCTTTATGTCTAACTCGAAGTTTTTGTTTTTCCCTTAAACTATCAGGTACTCTATTGATTTTGAGTAGTTCGAGATTTAGGGTTTTCAGGTGTTCTTTTAGACGAATAAAGCTTCTGGTGATGTGCAGGAGGCAAGCTAGCTACTTAGAGTTCTTTTATTTCCGTTGTGTTTAGTTGTAAAGGCAAACTTGTTTCATTTCCTCATTATATACTCTGATCACCCAAGGGGGCTCTTCATATGCCGCTCTCGGCATATTTTGTAATAAGTATATTTTGTTTGAACGTGGTTTGCGCACTGAGATTATGTAATGAATTTGAAATATTTTGAAATGGAATGTGAACTTTGTTTGCTGTTTTAATTTTTTTTCCATATTCTTGTGTTTCTGTGTATCAATGCGTCTAACATTGCCGTATTTGGTTGTTGAGAATTAATAATTATGGATGATCGCAGCATCCGTAGCCGTTAGTTTTGGACCTCAAAGTATGGGGATGTTGCAAGTTGGTATCAGAGCATAGGTTTATGAAACTTTAAATAAACTTAAACCTAAAAGATCTTTCAAACATAATCCAATAAAACAGGTAACAAGATTGGGGTTTGGGTCAACGCTTTGTATTTGTTATGTAGTTATATATATAAGTACTATTCCCCGCTCTCTTAGAATGTTCTTTTGTATCTTACTAAGGCTTATATGCAGATTTACGAGAAAGGAGATATGGAAGCAGGAAACGGATGAGGACATCATGTTGGAGGAAGCACCACAACTAATGGAAATGCTCAACCCACAACCAGAAGAAACTCGGGTCGATCAGCTAATGCTAATGACCAAAATACTGATGCTAATGTGGGTGCTGGAAATCCACCAGTAGATATGGGAGCGATGTATCAATTCTTCGTCAATATGATGCAAGCAGGAGCTGTTCTCGAAATTGCTGAAAATGTTAGAGGAGCTAATCCTATAGCTCCAATTGGGAATAATTATGCTAGCTTGAGTAGGGACTACACCAGTCTCGGTGGGAAGTCATTTATTGGGAGGGAAGATGCTATTGAAGTTGATAATTGGTTGTTGCATTATGAGCGTATATTTGCTGATTTCGCTTTAGATGATGCGCAATAGAGAAAGTTGGCCTCTAGACAATTGCAAGGGTCAGCGTTTCACTGGTGGAATAGTGTTACTGTCGGAGTTCCGGAAGAACAGTTGACTTGGGCTAAGTTTAGAAGGAGATTTGAGCAAAAGTTTGTGTCAGGATTTGCTAAGTTAGAACTGCTAAAGAAGTTTATTGATTTGGAGCAGGGGAGATGTCGGTTCTGGAGTATGCCACTAAGTTTGAGGAGTTGTCCCGTTATGGACATAATATTATAGACACTGTCATCAGAAGGAATGAGAAGTTCAATAGGGGATTAAGGCCTGAAATTGCTAGGACAACCCTACCACATCTCCGTGATCCTAGTAATTTGGTTATGGAGATGGCCATTCGCCATGAGGAGACGCTTAATGGTTGTGCTAGAGATAAGCCAGTAGAAATTCAAGGTTCTTAAGGGAAGAAGAGAAAGTTCTTTAAGAAGAAGGGAGCCCAGAAGGGAGAGACTACCAAGAAGGCGAAGGCCGAGTTTAGTTTACTTTGTGTGTGACAAGAAGGGTCATTATGCGAATGAGTGCCGATTAGAAAATGGGAAAAAGGCTGCAAATAAGAAGAATGCGAAGTGCTTCAACTGCGATCAAGTTGGGCATTACAACAATCACTGTCCAGAGCCAGTGAGGGAGGACAAAGGAAAGGTTTTTGCTATTGGACCAGCTAGTCCTACTACAATTAATAAAGGAAAAACTGTGATGGAAGGTACGCTTTTGATTCAGAATATACTAGTCAGGGTGCGTTTTGATACCGGTGCATCACATTCATTTATATCTCAATGTTGGGTTGATAGGTTATGCTTAAAACCCCTTATCTTGTAACTTCCTTTAGGATTGCAAATCCAATAGGAGGGTATGCAACACTAGGGTTGAGATGTGACCAGTTAGAACCTGATTTGTTAGGTCATAAGTTTTCATGCAGTTTGTATGTTATTGATTTCGTAGATTTCAAAATCATTTTAGGTATGGATTGGTTGGGTAGGTATGAGGCTAGAATATTTTGCCAGGATAGGGAGATATCATTAAGACATCTTGATAGCCATAACCGAGTAATTTTCTCAGTGGAGAATTCTGACCGGAGTGTTAGTACTTTGCTTAGAGCTATGGAGATAGGAGATGAGTTAAGTCAGGTTTGAGTAGCAAGAGAGTTTGCAAATGTCTTTGAGCTAGTCATAAGACTACCACCGAAACAAGCAGTTGAGTTTCGTATAGATCTTGTGCCCGGAGCTGAACCTGTGAATAGACCACCTAGTAGGATGACACCAACTGAGATGAAGGAGCTAGTGGATCTAGAAGGAAGAAATTTTATTAGGCCAAGTAGTTCACCTTGGGGAGCGGCCGCAGTGTTCGTAAAGAAACCAGATGGGGTTGTTGAGAATGTGTATCGACTATAGTAAGTTGAACGAAAGGACGACTAAGAATAAGTATCCGTTGCCAAGAATAGACGATCCATTTGATCAGTTGAGTGGAACCAGAATGTTTACCCAATTGGATTTGGTGATAAGTTTCCATCTGTTAAGAGTGGCATAGGATAGTATTCCTTTGACAGCATTTCATACTAGGTATGGTTCGTATGAGTGGTTCGTAATGCCATTAGGATTGACAAATGCACCTGCTTACTTCATGGATTTGATAAATCGAGTTTTCCGAGAGAACTTGTATAAGTTTATGCTAGTGTTTATAGATGAAATTTTAGTATACTCTAAGGATGAGAGAGGGCATGAATTTCATCTTGGAATGGTACTTGAGACGTTGAGGAAAAATCAGCTAAAGGTGAAGTTTACCAAGTGTCATTTTTGGAAGAAAGATGTTAAGTTTCTTAGTCATATGGTTTCAGAGAAAGGCTTGTCAGTCGATCCAGATAAGATTGAAGCTATGAATAATTGGAAGAGACTAAAGATGGTGACTGAGATTAGAAGTTTCTTGGGACTTGCTGGCTATGACTAGAGGTTCATCAATGATTTCTTGCGGATAGCAGCACCTTTGATTAAGCTAAGCAGGAAGGAGGTGAAGTTTGTATGGTCTGACAAATATAAGGAAACATTCCTTAAGTTAAAGCATTTATTGACCCGTGCACCAGTTTTAGTAGTTCTAGACGAAAACCAGGGGTTGGTGGTGTATACTGATGCATGTGGAACTGGATTGGGAGTTGTGTTGATACAAAAGGGTAAAGTTATTACATATGCTTCACGACAGCTTAGACCGCATGGACTGAGATATCCTACTAATGATTTGGAGTTGGCTGCGCTGACCTTTGCAGTGAAGATTTGGAGACGTTATATCTTAGGGGAGAGGTTTGAGATTTATACCGATAATAAAATTTTAAAGTATTTATTCTCTCAGAAGAAGTTGAATATGAAACAACAGAGGTGGATGGAGTTTTGGCTACTTATGATTTAGGAATAGAGTATACACCGGGGAAAGGTAATAAGGTAGCAGATGCTCTTAGTAGAAGACATCAGAATGTGGTGTTAGCTATGTTGGCGGAGTGGAAGGATTTAGAAGCTTTGGCCAGTTGTGGTGTGCAGTTAAGGTCGTCTGCTAGTCCCAGTCAGAGTACCGCCATGTTTTCTTGTTTAGAAGTTTGACCGGTGCTGATCGAGATGATTGCTTCTAAGCAAAAAGAGGATCCAATATTAGCCGAGAAGATTAGAAGGCTTGAGATTGGAGATGAGATTGATGATCTAAAGGATTTTAGCCTTGACTAGAAAGGATGGTTGGGAAATAAGGGACGACTGTGTGTTCCCAATGTTGAGGACTAGAGGAAGGAAGTTCTTAGATAATGTCACCGGTCCAAATTTACGATTCATCCTGGAGGGACCAAGATGTATTAAGATATGAAGAGGAGCTTCTATTGGGAATGTATGAAGAGGGATGTTGGCTTATGGGTTAGGCAGTGTGCAAACGTTAATTTTTTCCTTTGATTTAGATCTGATAAACGCGGCAGTTATTTTGTAAAGTATTTAAAAAGTTTTAAGGCAACCAATCAGATGTTTACAAATAGGCAGGTTAGTTATAAAGCAATCACTAAACTTAGCATTGATTCTGCATTTTAAATAAAAAGTTGGTTCCGTCTCTTTTGGAAGTGGCCTTCGACTCAATGCTTTCGTTTCGACTTAGGCGAAACCAACCCTTTCGAAACCCACCTAGCCAAAACCAATATAAAACCTATTACATAAATGATATGTAGTGGATAAGAGGAAAGGCAGAAGCTAGGGTATCGAAAGCAATACTTCCGATGGGGGTCGAAACCTTAGTTCTGTTTTCAAATGCTAAGTGCCTGCTTTGTGTTACCTAAAGATTTTGACGTAGTGGAAACCTAGGTTTTCAAAGGAGTTTTTCTATAAAGCTTTCTAAGTAGGTTTCCATATCATGTTTTAAGTAGGAGCTTTCGAATGGGTTCCTTATTTTTATATAATGCTTTCGAAAGAGGTGGTTCCGACCTGGTCGAAATCCAGCGCTGTTCTTTTACCTTTTGGATGTATTGCAGCCATCAATGCTTTCGAAGGGTACTCTTTGCTTTAAACTTAAGCTAAGTCACTTCCTAAATACTTTCGAAAGAGTTTAGGGGTTTCAAAGGCAATGGTGTCGAAAAAGGGTTTCAACGCTATCCTTCAAAGTTTTACTCCAAGGTTTTGAGCTTTCGAATATATGGTTCCGGCACCATCAATTTTTCCCAAAAAATATTTTATTAAAAGTTTCGAAAGAGATACTTTCATGTGTAACCACTTTGACCAAAAGATGTTCTTAAAGAGTAAAACCCAATGTTTTCGAAAGGGATACTTTCATTGATTTCGAAGCTATATGTCTAAAGATTATTTAGCAATGTTTTGACACATTCGAAAGGTATGATTTGGTTTCGAAAGGATTGATTTATAGAGCTTCGAAAGGTATGTACTTAGAGTTTTGAAAAAAGGGTTTTTATGCATTCGAAGGAAGTCATCCAGTAGTTGCGAAAGTGGTGTTTAAGATTTCTAAACAAATAACCCATTCTCATTTTAAAGGAAAAAACCATGGAATAAATAAAGATTTTTGAGAGTATTATTTTGTTATTATGATTGCTTCTTCATATATTCATTCACATTGTAATTAACCCATAACGATACACTGGGGAAGGGCATAGTAACCAGCTAGGTTGATCCAGTAGTGAATATAACTCAAGAAATGTTACAATCTTAATTAAAGATATTGGCAGGGGCCAATAGATTCACGGTAAGCCCATGAAAACTGTGTAAAGTAGAAGATATTGGTAGCAGCCAATTGGTTCATAGCCAGCCCATGAAAACTATGATTTGATATTGGCAGGGGCCAATAGGTTTGTAGTTAGCCCATGAAAACTATATCCGGATTAAGATATTGACAATTTGTCAATATGTTCCTAGTCAGCCCATGAAAAGTAGGATAAGAAATAAAGATATTGGAGTTACTAATATGTTCTTAGTAATCCCATAAAAACTATGAAATCGGACTGGTAGTCCATATGTATTAAACAGGTTAATAGTAACCCTAAAAACTATAATTGAGACAGATAGTCAGAGTGAATGGGGATGGGAATCCAGGATTAACTTACTTGTTTTCATATCATCATATTATTTTGAATTGTTTAACCATTGTGGATGCAGGAGCACAATATATGGTTTTATAAAGGTTTTAAGATACCAGTGAGGGGAAACCGTTCCATTAAGCAGCGTAGTCTCACTAGATTTTGAGATGGTAGATTATTATTCATACCAGATTTTATGCCTAATTCAAAGTTTTTGTTTTCCCCTTAAACTCTTAGGTACTCAGTTGATTTTGAGTATTTTGAGATTTAGAGTTTTCAGGTGTTCTTTTAGACGAATAAAGCTTCCAGTGACGTGCAGGAGGCAAGCTAGCTGCTTAGAGTTCTTTTATTTCCGCTGTGTTTGATTGTAAAGGCAAACTTGTTTCATTTCCTCATTATATACTCTAATCACCCAAGGGGGCTCTTCATATGTCGCTCTTGGCATATTTTGTAATAAACTATATTTTGTCTGAACATGGTTTGCGTAGTGGGATTATGTAATGAAATTGAAATAATTTGAAATGGAATGTGAACTTTGTTTGCTGTTTTTTTCCATATTCTTATGTTTCTATGTACAAATTCATCTAACATTGCCGTATTTGGTCGTTGAGGATTAATAACTATGAATGACGGCAGCATCCGAAGCCGTTATTTTTGGGTCTCCATGTAGGGGGATGTTGCACACACTCATTCCTTTTTAATTGTGGATCAAATTTTAATAGATTGAATTATAAAACTGTGTATACATATATCACACGTGTGTGTATAAATAAATCAATTCTTCTTCATACCTTGAAATTATTAACTAATGTTAAATTAAATTTCACTTGGTTGATTTATTTTCAATTAATTCAGTTTCATGTTTAAAAATTAAATTTCAGGTCATTACATATATGTTTATACCTAAATATATACTTATGTTTTAGATCCAATATATCGTTAAGGTCAATAGATTAATTAGGTTTCAAATTTGACAATGTATTAAGTTGATTGGTTAATTGGTGATTCAAAAAGAAGATAAAGTAGAATTACACTACTTGATTATTTCCCTTTTTCACTTAGATTTAATTAAATTTAATTACATCATAAATTACCATTACATCTTCACCTTTTTACTCTTACGTTAATTGTTTCTCTATGTAAATTATTTTTACACCTTTATATATATGTAAATTTAAAATACAAATGGCAACAAAGATTACATATATGTCTATATGTGTCTAAACTATATATATGTGGTACTGTCAATGTGTGTATATAAATCATATGCATATATGTAGTATACTCAAACTTATGTGTATACTTAGGCATTTATATTTTCGATATGCATGCGAGAATGTAACATGTATATGTAAATAGATATAAATATATATTATATATATGACATATGTATACACACACAATAGATATTAATCCCAATATCTATATGTGTATGTGTGTATTTATAAACATGTTTAGTAGTTCACTTATGTTGTCATATATTTGAATGTTTGTTGATGCGTTCCTAATAAAATGTTTAATTGAAATGTTAACATTTTTATTTAACAAATTATCAATCCAATCAGAGAGAGAGAGAGAAATGAAAGGTTTCTGCCTCTCTAATTAATGTTGTTTTCCCCTTAATTAATTGCACAAGTATTAGAGAATGAAACAAAAGGCTTCTTTCTTCAAGTAAATTTCATTAAGTAACTGTTACATATAAAGGTGTATTTGATAAACTCAGTCATAAATATAACACCAAAACAAAACTTTATTTACAAATAAAATAAAATAAAGATTTCATTTAAAAGAAAATTTAGATAAGATCTAAATGAAATTAGATTTTATAGGCCTAAAAAAAATCCAATAAAGAAAATTTTGAAATTTATCCTTTAACTCCACTATGGACTGGTCCAGTTCCAACAATGGTATTGGAGCCTAATAGCCTACAGTCTAAAACTGGTCATATTAGAGGTAGCAAGTTAAGCTTTCCCACTTAGTATAGTATATAGAAAGGTAATTCTAGGATTGGAATGGGGTAATCAAGTAGCCTGTCCTACCTAGTTATGGCCCGGCCTAAAAGATGAAGTGAGCCTAAAAATTGCCCCTAATAGAAAAGGCCTAACCTTGGACTAATTTTCAAAATCGTTTTGAAAATAAGAATAAAAGATTTTATATTTAAAAGTTAAATTTAAAATAAAAACATGTTTATTATAAATTTATAGTACAACATATGTTCAAAATGTTTGAAAAGATAATGATATTTTTAAAATGATTGAAAAATATATTAATACCAATTTCAAAATTTAAAATTTATTAGTAAGATTATAAATTGAATTAATTAAATAGGTTAATTAATTAATACTTATATACATGTATTATATATACTGATATATGTTGTGTTATTTTAAAGAGTTTAAGATAACATAAATATACATGTATGTATATAAAATAAATTTTTGTTGATGTTAACTACAGTTGAAAACCTGATATTTACATGGTTTGTCGCTTCTTTGGGCACATTTCTAAAGCTTGTAAGCATGTGATTGATGATTCACTCATACCTATTCCAATTAAGATCCCTCTTCCTCATCCTCTAATTAGGAAGTTGGTTCCTAAGCTTTTGGTCTCTACTCATCCAGTGGTTGTACTTGCTGATATTTTTGTCCGATTTTTGTGCCTTCAGATCCTATTACCGATGATCGCACTACAATTGGACCTGTACCGGTTTCTCCATCTGATAATGCGATTAAGTGAAAATTCTATGAGCGTGCTTAGGATCATGTGAAATCTGAAATGAGATTCTCTTCGAAGTATGATAGTTATCGTATGTTCGTAGGAGGTGATGGAGAGAATCATTTTGGTTATATTATCATATTGTCGGGGACGATCTTGATCTTACTTCTCTAGGAGAGGATGGTGATGACAAAAGAATTATTTTGGCTGATGAAACCTAAGATCGAAAATACTTATACTCCTTTGATTTGGCGAATTATATTCCTAACTTAGCAGCTCTATTTTCTGATTTTTCTCATCTCATTGGTCATGTGTCTGACGATGAATCATCCTCTCTAAAGGGGAGCATAGTCTCTTCTTTATTTTAGCAGTCTAGGTACCTCTTCCTAGCTCTTATACTTTTCCTTTTTAGATATTTTAGTGCATGTGTCGAGCACCATTTCTAAAGCAGTTTTAATAAAAGGAGACGACTCACTCTAAAGCCGGCTTGCCTTGCTAGAAATTTTTTCGAAATTAATATACATTAATTAAATTTGTTTAATTAAATAAATTAATTAACGGTTAATTAATTGAAAAAAAATACACATATGTATGATATGTGTGTTATATTATAAATGTTACAATGTGTGTATATAATTATATACGATATATAGGTATTACTATAACGATTATAGTATATACCACAAAGGTTATGCTAGACATGTCCAATATAAAAGTTGTATTGGATTACTAATAAAAAGTTAATTAAATTAAAATCAATTGAATAATATTTAAACAATATAATATTATGCATAAGACTATTATATAAGTAATATGAAATACAAAAGTTATATAATAATAAAACTTATATGATATGAATGTAAAAACTAAATGTGGAACATTAAAGAAATCCTAAATAGACTTAAGGAATAAATACATACGTAAATGTACGTATATCATGATTTTCGATGTGTTTGATAATTGAATCACAAGGGTGTTTCATAAGAAATACATTACTTCATAAGTCGATATCACTCAATATAATATATTAAAGATTATGGATCTTCAATATAATGTTGTCCTCTACCATATATACATTAATGAATTACTTGCATACTCCTTATCTGTTGAGCAAACTCAAGCTAAGGATGTTATATATAGTATTATTGATATATTGAATAGACTTACTGTATGTATTTGTAGAGAAAATTAAAAGTACATATATTATACTTAGACCATCGCGATATGGTGGGCACGGTTGAATAATCTCTTTCGATTTATTGAGCAATCTCAAGGTCGAAATGAGATTAGGATAAGGTGCCAAGGGTGGGGAGTTGTATACAATACAATCGATATCCATCATCCATGGAGCTATGACTTGTTGAGCAAACTCAATGTCAAAATTCCAAAATGGATGAGTCCTCACATCCATTAGTGAAGCCGAAAGACTTCTATGTTTCAATTTAAGGTTTGGTGAAATATAAAAAACTAATGGGAGCCTTATTAGAAAATGAAATGATAACATTTACCCTTTCTAATATTGTAAGAACATATTTTATATAATGTTATAATAATCCACGCTGATAAATTTGTGTAATTAAAATGATTGATAAAATGTTTATCAATTAAAATATACAAATGATTGAATTGAAAATTGACAAATAGAAATATAACATATGGTTACTAATAAATGCCTATTGCGTGTTAATGTTTTAACACCCATGTAAGCGCCTGATTTTACAACTATTTAATATGTTCGTAATTTGATCGCTTGCATGTTTATTTGGTCAAGACCATGTATTACATTCTATGAGTTTGGAACTCAAAAGCAATACGAGACTATGGATATTCGATCCATATGCGATAATCTATAAGTGTTATATGGTGAATGGTCACTATCCGTAATATTCGATACTTCGATGAAATTAGTTCATTAGAAGCAAATAAATAAAGCATAATCGAGTATTTAACTTGATTGATTACAACAAAGATCTTATTGTGTTAAATGTTAGACCAGACCAAAACTACAAGATAGATTTAAGAACTCAATCACTGAAATGTCAGTTTGATTAGTTTATGCGCAGTACATTCTATATGATGTCCTTATATGTTAGGATGATCGAGTGTACTTTTGTAAAGAGTTCGTTATGATGTTGTAATAAGGGTATTCTTTTGAATGGTTCGACCATTTAGAAAGAAAAACCAATGTACAAGACTAGATGTGTTTTAAGATACAGTTGGGGTGGAGAGAATGAATGGTCACTTCTACTTCATAAATAAATATCGGAGACGAGAATACTAATAATAATGAGTGGTACTTAACATTGGAATAAGAAGTATGATTTTTATTCCGAAATGTATTTTCGTATAGAAAATTATTTTCTATGATATTTGTTTCTTTAAGTTCAAGATATTTGATCAAAAAACTCTCTATTGTAGATTAGTTACAGTATATGAAATAAATTGTCTATGTTAAGCGAATAATGGACCTTCGAATTCAATATGCTCTTGGTAATGGTACAAATAGTGGGAGCATGCCATATAACACTTATTGATTGCATTAAGTTACGAAAAATGTTTTCGTAAAACATACTGAACATTACTTATGAAATAATGATTATTTTTTAAAGTCGACGGAAAAATGGACATAGGTATATTTCAATGTGAATGTTATGAATATTCATTGATAAATAAAAGTATAGTGTGGTATTTGTTTTCATAACAAAAGTGATGCGATGCAAAATATAGAAGTATCTAAAATTATTTACAATTACTTTGGAATTATAGACTAAGCCATAATTTTGAGAAATTTTTATTATATGATCGTGCATCATATGATACTGATAATTATATCTCAAATAATTAATAGCCATGCACTAATTTTATGGAAGCATCATAAGAGTTGATCAACTATTCGGTTTGATACATATAGATGTATGCAATCGTAGGTCTATTGATACTAAAATGGTTCCTCGTACTTTGTCATATTCAACGACGAATTGTCACAAACATGGACATGTGTATATGATATGCATGTATATGTCTATGATAAGCTCATAGAATATAATATAGAAGTAAATAATATAACATGTGACAAAAGTAATTTGATTTGATCGAACATGTTAGTATATTGGAAAGAGTTCTGAATGTACCTAAATGAATAAGCGTTCAATCTCAAAGGTCACTCATCCGTACAATATATAATGATGTATTGATAAGGATTAATCGAACTTTGTTGGACAAAGCATGACTAAAGATGAGTGATGTTGAGTTAAACTCTTTTTATAAGGTGGCGCTTAAGAGTAGTACCTAAAGGTTAAAATTAACATTATCTAAAGAATAGTTTACAAAACCATACAAGATAAGGATTTATAAGAAACTCCTACATATCCTAGGCTAAGAAGTTGACATGTTGTCCGAATCGAAAAATTTCATGTATAATTATATGTAAGGGATCTTGTATGAATAGTCCTTAGAAAAATTTGGGAACTATATTTATTAGATGAATAATTTATGCTGTGAATGTAACGACCCTGGATTTTGGCCCTATTTATTTCAATAAATATTTAATCTAATTAAATAAAATGTGAACTGATCATATTAAAATGAATATGATTTTGGAAACAATTGCCATTTGTTCATATGGATTGGTATTTTAAAAAGGGAATTGAACTCTAGGAATTTAAAATTAAAAATCTCTTGATAATATTTACAATAAAATTTATCTTATATAATTTAATTAAAATAATTTACTTTGTTTATATTTAGTATAAAATAATACATATGAATAATAATGTTTGAAAATTCTAAAATAAAAGTTTCTTAACAATATTTTTAATAAAATTTACCTTATATAATTAAATTAAAATGTTTTACATTGCTAACATTTGATAAATAAATACACATGGATGATAGTGTTTAAAATAAGATCAAAGTCTAAAATATAAAATATAAAATATAAATAGATGATAATGTTCAGTATAAAATATTAATATTAATGTAAGTCAAAAATTTAAATATAAATAAATAAGTAAACTCATGAATCTTAGTTTAATATTTATAGTTGAAATACAAATGGAAATAAATATGAAATATAAATATAAATGTAAATAAATTATACGAACCCAATTTAAATATTTATAGCTAAAGTACAAATACAAATAAATATAAGTAAGTAAATTTATGAAATATAACTTAGATGGCTAGAATACAAAATAAAAAAAAATGAAAATAAAGGTGAATGAATAAGCTTGTAAACAAAGAATAAAACAAGGACAAAGTTAAAATAAAATAAAGTCAAATGTAAAGTAAAATCTGATACATATGTACGAACATTATGCAAGCTAGAAAATAACAAAATAAAATATCTTCATTTCAAAGCCAAATGAAATTAGTCAAAGTATGGAAATAAACCTGACATGTATATGCATATTGAAATTCAGTTTGAAGTCAGATAAAACAAACATTCTTATGCAAAACAAATATTTATATCAAGATTACCTTCATATGCAAGACCAAAGTAAGGTAGAATCTGACAAATATATTTACACAAACATATATGTATTTTGAAGTTCAAACTGAAAATAATAAGATAATTTATAAACATGTCTTCATTCACAAGCCATGTTGACCTGCAAAAGTACATCTTCATACAAATATCTTCACACAACAAAACAAATGATAATTGTGCAAACATAATTAGTAACCTAAGCATTTAGTTTCCATCATTTCAGCACATTATTTTGTCAGTTCACAATATTTATAAGATCTGTTCTTATCAAAGCCAATTAGCAAAACAACTGCAATAGTTACTACCTACCTTCCATACAACTGCCCTTCTCTTATATATATATGAGAAACCATTCCCTTTTCAGTTCGAGTTCGTTCTACAAACATATAACAAAACCTGAGAAAAATAAAAATAAGAAAAAAGAAAGAAAAGCAAGTTCAAAATTCTAATTTAAACAAAAAAACAGAGAAGAGGTAAAGACAGTTTCAAACTTCAGTTTCAAAGCAACAAGATTTCAAACATCAATGCTTACTGTTCTTTGTTCAGGATATTTATAGGTGAGTAAACTTATTTTTTAAAAAGTTTAAGTTAATTTAAATAGTTCAAACTCATTTGATAAACTGATTTGTATATGCTTCTGTTTGCATATGTGTTGAGATACTCTGTGTTCTCTGAAAATTTGGTACAGTTTTCATACTTGGGTCTAAACTCAAGATATTCTTATTTAAATCTTTGATAAACTTTGATTTCTCAACAAACAAGATGCTAAACTTAAACTAAAGATTTTTCGGGGTTGTTTTAAATCATCTTCATCAAGCACAACACTGTAATGTTGATGTACATGTAATTAAGTTATAATTGAAATATTCGATTGTTGTAAAATACTGATTCAAGATTATATATTCAATTCATACTGCAAAATATGATTTTTAAAACAAAAATCAAGATTTATAGATTAATATTCAAAGAGCAGTTTAGAATTAAACTAAATTTGCATTTCTTCCTATTTCAAGTGATAGATTCAATTTTAATTAATGAAACTTGGATTGAAGCAAGCTTATACATCCATGAACTCGAAAAAAATGTGAATTAATTTTTCTATTGAGTGAAATTTTAGTACGTGACCAAATTAGGGTTTTACAGGAAGTTTGTTCTTCTCTGTGAATAAGTTGCGTACGGCCACTACGCGTGATCGAGCTCCAGGCAATTCAAGGGAGTGGAAGAGGGTCGTGTTGTCAGGGTGTGGCTAAGGGTGGAGGGGCTCAGGTGGTCTTAGTAGTGATGGCGAAGTAATTTTGTCGACAGAGGTGAGCTTCTGTTTTTTTTTGAGCAAAGAGCATTTTTTTGATTCGAGCTTCCTTGAGATGATTCGAGATTGATTTTCGTGTCTACGTATAATTTGCAACTTGCCGATGTTGTTAGTGATCGCCGGAGTGCAGTGGTGCCGCCGTGCACGTGTACGGCGGTGGGTGATCGTGTCTGTGTCGGCATGGGGTGTTGTCGCGTATCGTCTCGAGTCGCGCACGGGTGAAATGGGGGAAAGGCTTCGGGTTTGTTTCATGCCGCGTTCGTGTGAGTTACTGATGGTTTTCCTTTATACTTAGTTTAAAGTTTTAACTTACAAAAATAATAAAAAAAGAAAAGAAGAAGAAGGGTGTTCAGGGGAGTGTTGCCGGAAAAATTGATGAAGACCAAAGCATCACTCGAGTGAGCACTAGGTAATTCTCGGGTTTTAATTGGGAAGTCTCGGGTTTTGGGTTAAACTGCAGTTTTGCAGTAATGTTGTAGTTGAGTAAAATTTGTTTTTTTTCAAATTTGTTTAAACATTGTAAGCTTAGAAATGTTTAAAAGTTAAGCTAAATTTTTGTTCAAGTTTTAATTATTTTAGTCAAAAGCTTAACGATGTTCTTAACACTTAAATTATTTTAATTAAGAAATTAATTTAGGGTAAGTGTAAAGTTAATTAACTCGTAAGTTTGTAATTAATAATAAAATGATTTAAAATTTAGAGAGAACTTCTAAGAGTTAACTACATTGAGTAATTAAAATTAAATGAATTATTTCTAGAAAGTAATTAAGAATAACTCCTTTATAATTGTAATTAAGGATTGATAAACTGGTGATTATGTGATAAAGTAAATTGTAATTAACTACTTAAGTTAATTAATGAATAATTAATAGTTAATTAATCAAGTAATTTAATTATAAATTAATAGTTATTAATTAAGTAATTTAATTTAGAAATAAATAAATGATTAATTAAGTATTTAGTAGTTAATAAATAAGTAATTAAGTTTTATTAATTAATAATTAAGGTTATTAATTAACAAGGAATAGTTAATTAAGTAATTTGATTATGAAAGCAATTAATTAAATAGTGTGAACTAAAATAATAAAATAATCAAGATTTAATAGTTGATTAAGAAATGATTAATTAGATAATTTATAATGAAATAAGAAATTAATTGTTAATTAATAATTAATTAAACAGGGTTAAGTGATTAACTCTCAGGTAATTAATTTAAATTGAATTAATTACAAATGAGAATTTAAGTTGATTGCTAATGGATTGTTGTGTAAGTAGAATATCCGATTGTATTTAATGAAATTCTGTGATGCTCTGGGATATGCTGTGTTATATCTATGATGATTGTGTATGATTCATCTGTGATAATGCAACGTTACTTAAATTGTTGAATTTAAATTATTTAAACTGTTTAAGTTAAGTAGATAACTTGGCCTTTAAAATGGTGTTTGGATTTCGATGAGACCGGGATCGGGTATCCAATTGATATTCCGAAAACCACATCGATCCAATTTAAACGATAGGTCGTGAATTCTGAAATGAAGATCAAGGTGGTGTTTTCATAATGCAAGGGTTATCGTCGTTGACTCTGAGGGTGATTCCAAAATGAGTGTGATGAGATAATGCCTTCGGTTTCGTTCGAACCCGAAACGAACTTGTATGGATTGAATGCTTTCAGAACATCGTCAGGCGGACGATGAGCATTCTAAGTGATATGTCCTGTAAAGGTAATCGCAGCCTCAAGCCTCATCAACCGGGAATGGCTAAAACAGGGGAGATGCAGCGAGGTTAGGTGGGTCATGCCCAAGCAGGACAAGATATTCCCCTGTCTAGATGTCCCTTTTTATTTCGGCTGTGTGGGCGGTTTCTAGCTACAACCCGGGGTTTATCTTGTTCAGGACTGTTAGTAAGGAATAGTTCCGGCCTTGTGTTGTAGGGGGTCGGGAGTGATCCTCGGTACGGTAATCTAGGCCCCGTACTGTGACGGGCGGTACCCCAGTAGCCCTGCCATTGTTGGAAATCCATTTTCCCTATGAGACCCTATGGCTTTGATTTGTATTACCCACTTTTGTGGCTAGTAGATGGAATTTAATCATGTAGCAATTTCGACTATTTTCTATTTACTTGAAAACCCCAAACACTATTATAATATCACTGGATTTCCTATGAAATGTTTTGGTTAGCGTAAGGTAAAAACTTACCCGTATTTATTTGTGGGGAGTCTTAAGTGATACCTTTATTTTCAAATGATTTTTTTCAAAGTTAAACAACTTTAAACCGTTTACTCATACCAGACCCATGTCTGACTCGGAGTTTATATTTTGTTTCCATAAACTTTTGGGTACTCAAATTTTTATGAGTAGCCAAGTGATAGGTTTTGGACTTTGATTTCTGGAGAAGCTCAGAGCAGGAGTTCCAGACGTATATAGTTATCTACCTAGTTACGTTGTGTCAGTAGTTGATGTATACTGTATCTCTGATGTATGTAGTAACAGATATATGTATGACTGTCATGTGTATTGATATTGTATAACTCTGATATATGTAAAACTATGTAATAGTTATGTGATATATTATATTTTGTTCCGTTCTGCTGTGAGATTTTGATGTTGTTGTCCTTCTTTTCTTTTCTTTTCTTTTCTATTTCTATCCCTTTATTTTCTTAATGATGATACGTCTTTCTGGTAGTAGAAGGGTGGGTCGTGACAGTTGGTATTAGAGCGTAGGTTAGTGATAACCTTAGCTATGGTAGAAATTACTCATAGAATAGAGTCTGTAGTACTCTAAAATGAGTTTGAGTGTATTAATAGATATGAGCGCGTATATGTTAGTGAATATAAAATTGTTTTTATATTGTGTTGAATTATCTGTTGAGTGTTTATGGATTCTGGTCGATGTGTGGGACGCCATTTCATCGATAGGGATTTCTAAATTCTTAAACAAGGTAGACCGACACGGTATTGTTTTTTAGTAGGGTAAATGAAATAATTTTACCCAAAATTATATTTTGACATAAAAGAAATATTTTTCTGAAATTATTATATATATTTGGATGTTTGGTTGTTAATACTATAATTGAATAAAAATTTAAAATTTGAGTGGTTATAACCAAATAAAATTGTCTAAGTATGTTTTAAATAAAAAGGAATATAACTAAAATTTGATTAAACCAGAATTTAAGTCCCGAAAATTTGAAAGGTGTTTAAATGAATTTAAACAAAAGGGTTTGGGAATTTAAAATCTTGGTAATAATGTTTGAAATGTTTTTCCAAAGATTTGAAGGCAATAATGGAGTATTGTTTTGGAAAATATTGTTGAATGGAAATTGTTTTAGGAGGAATTTGTGGAAGTAGGGAAGCACTGAACTCACTTCAGTCACTGATCCTGATGATGATGGCCACATCATCAGTATTCATTTTCGGGTGACGGATTGCTACTAGGATAGTTGGTCATGATATTGTTTGGGCTTGTTGGGTATACAAGTTGTTTTAGAAATTTCAAAAGGGGAAATTTGTTTTGGTGAAAACAAGTGTTTGGAATTTGGAAATTTGATATGCCAAGTGGGTGTGTGTAGTTATCATTTCAAAATGGTTTGGAAATGAAAACCGGGCAAATTGAATTCTAAGAAATTCTATTTAAATAATGTGAAAAGTTTAAATGAATCAACTATGGGACTTATAAAGTAAAGTTGATATTAATAAGAAGAAATTGGGAATTTTAATCCAGGGATTAAAATTTAACTTAAGTTAATGAAAGTGAAGAAAATATATTTGAATTTAACCTGAGATAGGTTAAATAAAATTGAAATTGAATTAAACTGGATATTGAAGGTAAAATGATTGTAACTATGAAATGAAAATTTATACCTTAAGATAGTAAGTGTTATATATATAATCTGAAATTGTGATTATAAGATGAAATGACTCAAATGAGTAATATAAACTTTCAAGTTTTAAGATCATATATTGAGTAAGAAAATTTAAAAGGATAGTAAGTAGCTGGATTTAACTGAAGTTGAGTTGGAATAAAACTGAATTTGAATGAATTCAATCGAGTTACAAATAACATTGAATGGAATGAAATTCTTAAGTGAATAAGTAAGTATTGAATTGAATTAAAATAGAATTGGTGTGAGTTGTAAACAAATCTAATTCAAGCATAAATTGAATGACCTTATTATAAATAAATTCAAGAATGAATTGTTAATGTAAATTAAAATTTAAGAATGGATAAAAGAATAAACTAATCGAATAAATTAGTAAATGGTTGGAATTTGATTAAAGGAAAATCAAATCAAAGATTTAAATGGAAGTTGGTGGAATAGAATAAACTTAAGTTATTGGGTGGAACAGTTTGAAGAAAATAAATAACTTAGGTAAGTTGTGAGATGGTTAATTTAAAATATTGGTTGTCGAGTTTAATAAAATGGTTTGGAATCAGACTTTTTGAAATGAAAGAAAATGCAATAAAAAGATTGTGGATAAATTAATTGAGATGGAATCAAGTGTAAATTTAGTTGGAATCAATTTAAAATTTGTTATAAAGCTTAAGTACTTATTTATTCACAATAATATTGCCAAATTTCATAAGAAAATGGGTCGTTCGAAGTAAACGAGATTAGATAAAATTCTATGAATTATTAGAAGCGAAATAGGATGATTTTGAAATCAATTGGAATGAATAAGAGATTGTTTTGCTTAAATGGATTTTATATAAGCAAGTAAGTTGTAAATCACTTAAACTGAAGGGAATGATTTGAGAATTGGATGGAAGTAATTGTAATAAGTGTCGAAACCTTACATATGTGTTTATGACGAAAAAAAAATAATAATAATTTTTTTTTTAGCAACAAAACGATTTCAAATTGGAGATTGAAATAAACTAGTGGATGAAACTAATTTAAAATAATGATAGAAATCATTTATAAATGGAAGATAGTCAATAAAAGACAATATTCAGTGTTGAAGATAAATTGAATTCACATGGAATTGGAAATTCAGATTTAATAAGAGGTTATAAAGGCTAAAGTAGTAGAGGAATAATATAAGAGTATATATAATGCTTATATTAAACTTAAGAAATGAGTGGTGAAATTCTTAAGTAAATTGATATTGAGAAAATTATTCCAAGTGGATAAAAATCAAAATAATGTGAATAAAAGAAAATTGATATAGTTGACAATCAATGGATATAAATACGTAGGATGAACGTACATTATTTTATTCACATAGCAATTTGATCCAGTTTCGAGCATAGAATTTCGAGATAGTTATATCGATCCGAGTTAGGATTTTTCACTCGATTTTCGACGACGAACCATGGATATGGATTTTGATTGATTCTGAAGATTCTCTATCATAGTTGTGGCTATGCAAGGAGAATGACAGTTTCTGATCAAGAAACCAGATCTGAGTCCGCACCAGGAAGTTGGGTGGACGATACTAGTTCGGAAGTGAAATTGTATGATCGATCGAGCGATCGGATTTGATATTGCGTACGAATGGTATATGTACATCGTACGGGCTTGATGAATAGATATTGAAATTCTGTAAAGATGTCAATAAAATTGGGAAAGAGTTGGTGCTGTAGCTTTCAGAATTGGATTGCTAGAACGGATGTCTGGAATTTATTGTGTATTCCATATATCCCATCTAAGGAAGTTTGTTCATGATTCCTCAATTGTTGTTAATCCAGTAGTTCAGGAATTTGGAAGTCGAATCAAATTTGACTGTGGTCAGGAATCCAGTTCAGATTGTTGATCATCGAGAGAAACTCTGGATAGTTTTAGGAAAGCTTATCCGAACTTGTATTCAGATAGTTAGTGATGTTTGTTAGGATAGACTGATGGTTGTTTGTTAATATATGAATGATATGTATGTTTGAATAGTTAGTATAACAGCTTTTAATTATCTTTGTTTTAAATTTCAGGGACGAAATTCTTTTAAGAGGGAAGGAATGTAACGGCCCTATTTATTTTAATAAATATTTAATCTAATTAAATAAAATGTGAACCGATCATATTAAAATGAATATGATTTTGGAAATAACTGCCATTTATGGATTGGTATTTTAAAAGGGGAATTGAACTCTGGGAATTTAAAATTAAAAATCTCTTGATAATATTTACAATAAAATTTATCTTATATAATTTAATTAAAATACTTTACTTTGTTTATATTTATTATAATATAATACATATAAATAATAATGTTTGAAAATTATAAAATAAAAGTTTCTTAACAATATTTTTAATTAAATTAAAATATTTTACGTTGCTAACATTTGATAAATAAATACACATGAATGATAGTGTTTAAAATAAGTTCAAAGTCTAAAATATAAAATATAAATAGATGATAATGTTCAATATAAAACATTAATATTAATGTAAGTCAAAAATATAAATATAAATAAATAGGTAAACTCATGAATCTAAGTTTAATATTTATAGTTAAAATACAAATGGAAATAAATATGAAATATAAATATAAATGTAAATAAATTATATGAACCCAATTTAAATATTTATAGCTAAAGTACAAATACAAATAAATATAAGTAAATAAATTTATGAAATATAACTTAAATGTTGATAGCTAGAATACAAAATAAAAAAACGAAAATAAAGGTGAATGAATAAGCTTGTAAACAAAGAATAAAACAAGGATAAAGTATAAAATAAAATAAAGTCAAATGTAAAGTAAAACCTGATACATATGTGTGAACATTATGCAAGCTAGAAAATAACAAAATAAAATATCTTCATTTCAAAGCCAAATGAAATTAGTCAAAGTATGGAAATAAACCTGACATATGCATATTGAAATTCAATTTGAAGTCAGATAAAACAAACATTCTTATGCAAAACAAATATTTATATCAAGATTACCTTCATATGCAAGACCAAAGTAAGGTAGAATCTGACAAATATATTTACACAAACATATATGTATTTTTAAGTTCAAACTGAAAATAATAAGATAAATATATGTATAAACATGCTTCATTCACAAGCCATGTTGACCTGCAAAAGTACATCTTCATACAAATATCTTCATACAGCAAAACAAATGATAATTGTGTAAACATAATTAGAAACCTAAGCATTTAATTTCCATCATTTCAGCACATTATTTTGTCAGTTCACAATATTTATAAGATCTGTTCTTATCAAAGCCAATTAGAAAAACAACTGCACTAGTTACTACCTACCTTCCATACAACTGCTGTTCTCTTATATATATATATATATATATGAGAAACCGTTCTCTTTTCAGTTCGAGTTCGTTCTACAAACATATAACAAAATCTGAGAAAAATAAAAAGAAGAAAAAAAGAAAGAAAGAAAAGCAAGTTCGAAATTATAATTCAAACAAAAAAACAGAGAAGAGCTAAAGACAGTTTCAAACTTCAGTTTCAAAGCAAAAAGATTTCAAACATCAATGCTTACTGTTCTTTGTTCAGGAATGTTATAGGAGAGTAAACTTAATTTTTAAAAAGTTTAAGTTAATTTAAATAGTTCAAACTCATTTGATAAACTGATTTGTATATGCTTCTGTTTGCATATGTGATGAGATACTCTGTGTTCTCTGAAAATTTGGTACAGGTTTCGTACTTGGGTCTAAACTCAAGATATTCTTATTTAAATCTTTGATAAACTTTGATTTCTCAACAAACAAGATGCTAAACTTAAACTAAAGATTTTTTAGGGTTGTTTTAAATCATCTTCATCAAGCACAACACTGTAATGTTGATGTACATGTAATTAAGTTATAATTGAAATTATTCGGTTGTTGTAAAATACTGATTCAAGATTATATATTCAATTCATACTACAAAATATGATTTTTAAAACAAAAATCAAGATTTATAGATTAATATTCAAAAAGCAGTTTGGAATTAAAATAAATTTGCATTTCTTCCTATTTCAAGTGATAGATTCAATTTTAATTAATGAAACTTGGATTGAAGCAAGCTTATACATCCATGAACTCGAAAAAAATGTGAATTGATTTTTCTATTGAGTGAAATTTGAGTACGTGACCAAATTAGGGTTTTACAGGAAGGTTGTTCTTCTCTGTAAATAAGTCGCGTACGGCCCCTACGCGTGATCGAGCTCCACGCAATTCAAGGGAGTGGAAGAGGGTCGTGTTGTCGGGGTGTGGCCAAGGGTGGAGGGGCTCAGGTGGTCTGAGTAGTGATGGCGAAGTCGTTTTGTCGACAGAGGTGAGCTTCTGTTTTTTTCGAGCAAAGAGCATTTTTTTGATTCGAGCTTCCTTGAGATGATTCAAGATTGATTTTCGTGTCTACGTATAATTTGCGACTTGCTGATGTTATTGATGATCCCCGGAGTGTAGTGGTGCCACCGTGCACGTGTACGGCGGTGGGTGGTCGTGTCTATGTCGGCGTGGGGTGTTGTTGCGTATCGTCTCGAGTCGCGCACGAGTGAAATGGGGGTAAGGCTTCGGGTTTGTTTCATGCCGTGTTCGTGTGAGTTACTGATGGTTTTCCTTTATTCTTAGTTTAAAGTTTTAACTTACAGAAATAATAGAAAAAAAGAAAAGAAGAAGAAAGGTGTACAGGGGAGTGTCGCGGGAAAAATTGATGAAGACCGAAGCATCACTCGAGTGAGCACTGGGTAATTCTCGGGTTTTAATTGGGAAGTCTTGGGTTTTTGGTTAAACTGCAGTTTTGTAGTAATGTTGTAGTTAAGTAAAATTTGGTTTTTTTCAAATTTGTTTAAACATTGTAAGCTTAGAAATGTTTAAAAGTTAAGCTAAATTTTTGTTCAAGTTTTAACTATTTTAGTCAAAAGCTTAATGATGTTCTTAACACTTAAATTATTTTAATTAAGAAATTAATTTGGGGTAAGTGTAAAGTTAATTAACTCATAAGTTTGTAGTTAATAATAAAATGATTTAAAATTTAAAGAGAACTTCTAAGAGTTAACTACATTGAGTAATTAAAATTAAATGAATTATTTCTAGAAAGTAATTAAGAATAACTCCTTTATAATTGTAATTAAGGATTGATAAACTGGTGATTAAGTGATAAAGTAAATTGTAATTAACTACTTAAGTTAATAATGAATAATGAATAGTTAATTAATCAAGTAATTTAATTATAAATTAACAGTTAATAATTAAGTAATTTAATTTAGAAATAAATAAATGATTAATTAAGTATTTAGTAGTTAATAAATAAGTAATTAAGTTTTATTAATTAATAATTAAGGTTATTAATTAATGAGGAATAGTTAATTAAGTAATTTGATTATGAAAGCAATTAATTAAATAGTGTGAAATAAAATAATTAAGATTTAACAGTTGATTAAGAAATGATTAATTAGATAATTTATAATGAAATAAGTAATTAATTGTTAATTAATAATTAATTAAACAGGGTTAAGTGATTAACTCTTAGGTAATTAATTTAAATCGAATTAATTACAAATGAGAATTTAAGTTTATTGCTTATGGATTGTCATGTGTATTGATATTGTATAACTCTGATATATGTAAAACTATGTAATAGTTATGTGATATATTATATTTTGTTCCGTTCCGCTGTGAGATTTTGATGTTGTTTTCCTTCTTTTCTTTTCTTTTCTATTTCTATCCCTTTCTTTTCTTAATGACGATACGTCTTTCTGGTAGTAGAAGGGCGGGTCGTCACAGTGAACATAGATATATCATGAACTAATGCAAAATCAGTTTTATATAAAGCAATTCATGAAATGTTAATGAATGCCTGTTCCATTGCACTGAGAAATAATTTCTATTTCTAGAAATTATCGGTATAGAATGAGTTTGGAGAGGATCCAAGGATAAAACGAATTATAAGGAATGGAATAAAATTGAATGAACCTAAATGAACACAACACATTAGAACAGGTACTAAGTATTCTTATACATTAAAGTGAAACTGTGAGTTTCTTGTCAATGTCAAGAATAAATAATCCTCGGTTGTTTAATTAGACAATTAAGAGCATTTACCCTATGATATGGTACGATGCATATGTAGATCCTAAATAGATTCTGGGTACATTATCAAAATGTGTTTTTGATAGTTGTACCTGAAGGGATATGATCCATTGGCCGCAAATGTGTCTTTAAGAAAAAGACAATTGTAGTTGGAATATAGCGAGCCACATTGACAAGAATAACATCGTTAATTTCAATTGTTGAAATTAGCGTAATAGATTCATCATTCAGTGTACTCAAGTTGGTTTGGATTTTTCTCACAAAATTCTTGCCTATTGTGATTTTATTTTTTGGTATACATGTATTGAAGCAAAAAAGTTCAAAATATAAATTGTAACGACCTGGAATTTCGGACACTTCGCATTTAAATATCTGAATTATTTAAATATTTGAATCTTGGATCAAAAGTTATTAAAATGATATAGTAATCTTGTTAATCCATTTTTAATCATAAATAATAAGGGTAAACTTGTTTAGGAAAAATGTTTGCAAAAATATACTCTTCGAAGAAAAATCGATAATGTGACCGGAAATCGGTTAATCGGTAAACAACTTTTAGATCGATATAAGTTGTTCGAACTGTTGTACACTTGTCCAATGATCAAACGAATATATTAGCAACTAATTAACACACACACACCCCTCTTCATAAAGTTTGGAAGGTTCTAGAATGTTCTAATGGATAAGAGATATTATCATGAGAAGGATATAAGTGTAATTAGCATAAAGGAGAAGTGATGGGAGGTAAGGTTTTCATTGGGAGGGGTGTGAATGCAAGTATAAAGAGGAAGATTATCATCATATAAAAGGAGGGGCACACCTTTAGGAATTAATCAAAAATTTATACACCAAAAACCAAGCTTCTTTAACGGCTTCTTCATTTTCTTCTTCTTTAAATGTTCCAAAGAAAATAATTTTATATCAAATCCTAATACTCTCAAACTTGGAGTGAAGCCTTGATGGAATATTAGAACACCTTCCATTATGTCAAAATTGAAGAAGAAAAGTCGTGCTTCCCATGGAGGGATAGGTTGTGAGCATTATTGAGGAAGGATGGGGGAAATGCAAGAGAAAGCAAGGGGAAAGAGGAGGGAAAGGTGGTTGCAAGGATGGGGTTTGACTTGGGTTCATGGATCCTGCCTCATGGTTAAAGGTGAGTTAATACCTTACTTTGAATGGAAAATATAGCATATATATGTTGTGTTTGACTGTGATTAAGTTGTTTGAATTGTTGTTGACATATGTTAAAACAGTGGTTTGAATTTTGGCTTTGAAAGTGAGTGATACATATGATCCATATGTATGGACTTGGAATGGACTTGAATGGATTTGTATGACATATGGCAAGACCTTAGAACAAATCACATAGGTTATAGATGGACTTTAGTTTAGATCGGACTTGGATTTGAAAGTGCAGTTATAGCGATAGTCATTATAGACGCAGTTAGGAATTGCCTAGTATTCGACGATTTCTATAGAACTTTGTAAAGAGATCCTTAGGGGTTTCTCACCATATTTATAAGTTATATATATATATATATATGTTTGCTGTTATTAAAAGTTTGGATAGTAAAAAGTTAAGTAACATCTCGAAAATGGCCAAAACTTCACTTGTGCAAAACTGTCACGTTTAGACTTAATTTTTGGACTTTAAAGGTTTGAAAAGATATTTAAATTCATATATTTTGTTTCATTCTTTTCGCAAGTGTTTACTAGCTATTATTTGATTATTATAAAAGTGGTTTGAGATCTTTATGAATATTTAGGAATTATTTGTGAATTTTTAAAGGAGACATATTTTGTTAAACTATACAGAAAATATGTTCTTTTCAAGGTTTTAAGGATTTTATAAACTTGTTATTTTCAAGTAATATTTTGAGTAAATATTTTAAAACATATTATAAGTATTATAAAGTATTTTAAAATCATTTTCAAGTATATATAGTTTTTATAAAATATGTTGACTATTTTATATCTTATAGAATAAAATATATTTTGACTTGTTTATTTAAATATCAAGTTTTACAAATAAATTACTATGTTTATTTATTATTTTAAAAAGAGTGTTTAAAGTATAAACAAGAGGTTTAGAAAGGGGTTAGAATTGCTAAATGGCCAAATGATTAAATGTTTGATAACTTATTTTGAAAAGTAATAGACTATGCTTAACACTAAAAGCCGACGAAGTAGGCTTATCTATTTGTGAGAGTTAAGATTGATGTCGAGTAAGGACGGAGCAATAGAGCCTAACCTATCGGTTTTCCTCTTAGTCGAGGAACTGTTATGTTGGAAAATGTCAAAAAAAGTGTTAATTGTATTATCTTAATTGTTTATGGAAATCATTAATATTATACTTAATACTAAAAGCCGATGAGGTAGACTTATCAATTTGTGAGATTCAGGAATGAAGTGCCTAGGCAAGGCTTTGATGCAACCAGTGCTCTAACTTACCCCTCTTTACTCTTGAACAGGAATGGTTAAGTTGGAATGTCGAAAATGAGTTAAGCATATGAATCGTGATTTTTAAAGCAATCGTCTTCAGAACTTGATAGTTAACTAGTCAAAAGCTGAACTTGACTGAATATGAACTTAGATCTTTAAAATAAATGTTTTCAAAGATAGAAATAAGTATAAGAATGGTTTTGGGTTTGTTGTGATAATGTTTTAATAATATTCGTCTTTAACCCTTTTTGATTCTACTTAGGAATGTTTTGGATCTTTAAAAGAATGATTCAGATATAAGCATAAATGAAATGGTCTTGGGTTTGTTTTATCAATGGTTAAGTAACATTAGTCTTAAACCTTTTTGAATCCATTTATGAAAGAACTTGGACCCTTAAAATGGATACTTTGAAGGAAATTATAAGTATGGAATCTTTTGAAAAAAAGATAGAAAAAGTATAAATTTATTAGATAAAAGAAGTTTACTAATAAAGGAGTTTTTAATTAATAAAAGGATTAATTAAATAAAAGGGATTAGGTGTTGCTTAAGTAGCTTAACCAAACTTTGTATGGCTTGATCGTGTTTAGTATAAATTGATAGTGTTTTGTATATTCATTTGTTATGGAAAGTATACTCGACTTGGTTTCCGTTTACAGACATCTATCTTATACCAAATAGTCGATTAGTTGACTATTAAAATTGACCAAATATAATTGTAGAAATATCTAGTAGAAACATGGATATTATATTGTACAGTTATCTTCAATGATGTTATACTGTATGTATAAACTCATTGTGTTCTTCTAGGACAAAGGATAAGACCGTCCGCTTAAATGGTTAGGAAGTGATCTTCGCTCTTATGTATTGTTTGTTTATTTCCAAAAGAACCGAGGTTGAGTTTACTTGGAATTCATCTATTGATTTTGGAGAGTCCAGTAAGTGGGAAGAGTGTACCTATATGAGATGACTCGAACCCGTAAACACTTGCAAACCATGTAGGAGATCCATATTCTAGAAATAGTTGTGAAGTGTACTATTATAGAGTTGAACTGTCTATCCCAAAGTTAAGTCCACGGGAAAGGTCAGCTTTAACATTTCGAACGTTGCTATCGTGTCAGACTATCTATCTTGAGGAGTATTCCAAGAGAGAGGACAATGTTAGCATTCGTCAGAGGACTTATGAGGGGAATCTATGTGCAGGTTTGAGATCTGTTCGAGATGCTCGATTCCATGTGGTAATTCGTGATCTATTCAAGATAAAGGAATCCAATAAGGGATTCACTGCTGCCCCAGTGATGAAGACTCGTGTAAAAGATGTCGAACGTAACCACGATATCGAAAATGACTAAAACAAGAGTAAGATGCACAATCTTAGGTTTAGCTTACCCATGAGGGTATGTCAACTCCATATCTAGAGTATGCTTATGGATGTGTTGCACATTAGAGTTGTTGCTACTTGGTGCCACGCAACATCGTTGGGCTTGTTGTGTTTACCTTAGAGTATATCCTATCTAGAGATATACAATGCTTGAAAGGAAGTTTTTGATCCTTTTCATGGAGATCCACTTTAGTTTACTGAGGTCGTCCCCATAGAAAACAATCCATATACGAAGGCGCCCTAGCGTTATTGATTGTATACCTATTATTATTGTAGCATTCACACAGCAGCTATTTTATATGATTTATGTGATACATACTATACATTATCTACCATATTACTATATGTTAAACTTAATGAATGGTTGGTTTCTTTGAGAAGAAAACCATTATGGGAATCCATATGGTCTCAATGGTTATTGTTACTTGTTACATATTTCTTGAGTTTATCACACTGGTTTACCAGACTAATTCAGGTGTTTGTTCTTATACTACACGGGTCAGCCCTATGTATATTTCCAAATTTAGTTTTGGACTTTTGGAATATATAGAGATGAGCTGGATGATTACCTATCGTAGGTATTTATTTTCGCTGCATTCCTATTGTATCATTAGCATTTGTGAGGATAGGTTATTACAACTGTCCATGCTGATTACTGTAACTCTGAAAAACTTTGTATCTTAGAATGACAGTTTATACTATCTTTTGATATTATACATTACCATTCCGTTGTGAGAATCTGATGTGGTGTTATCCTCTTTCTTGTTCTATTTCTTTGTTCTTTTATTTCACCCTAAGAATTGGTTTTTCCAGCACTTGAGTGTTCGGCACATGAACACAGTGGATGTATTTGACATTCAAGGGTCGAAAAGTCAAATTGTTACATAGATTTAGACTAAACTGTTTGCACATAACAACCAAAGTGTTTCGAAGTTAGTGGAAGTGATATGGGTTTTCGGGTTTTTTGGATACGATCCGAGAATGGATATAAAAGTATCATTCAGAAAAGTATCAAAATTGAACAAGTGCTTTGATAGAAAATCAAATAGTTTGATTATCAGTCAAAATGCAGAGGTAGCGTGTATTCATAAGAAAGAACGTTTAAAAGGTATATAAACATTTCTAAGCCATAAGTGAATAACACATTGCTGATTGTTAATGATGTACTCATGTTAAAATCAACTTCAGTTGTTTTAATACCCGACATTGGATTTATAAATGATGTCTCTTATAATATGTATAAAAGATATTAGGAATGTTCTTAATGATATGTAAGGACACCTTATAAAAATGTTTAAAACAGAACATGTAAGATGATTCCTTATATTTTGGATATAGGAAATATCATACATGTAATGTTGTCTACGATATTATGATTTGTTTATGTATTTGATACATAAAGAAAATATCAAATCAAAATTGATATCACTAAATGGTTGTTTGAGGTGTTCTCATGTATTTATGAAATGCTAGAGAATTTTTAATGGAAACAATGAAATCCTTATATAGAAACGAAATATCAGGCTAAACCAATTCGATATCACTTAACTCCCTCGAAGAGGTATATGAGGACAGACATTGGTGGACTTTATAGCTGAATTCACTGCACCAGACGACTCTCCAGAGAGTAGTGGAGAACCAACCAACCGATAGAACATGTACACGGATGGAGCATCCAACAATCGATGTTCCGGTGCCAGAGTTGTGTTAGTGACCCCTGAAGGAACAATCGATCTAGTATACCTTGAAACTCGACTTCCCTGCAATAAATAACAAAGCTGAGTATGAAGCCTTGATCGCCGAGCATAAAGTTGCCAGAGAACTAGGAGTGAAAACTTTACAAATCTTTTGTGATTCCTGATTAGTAGTATGCAAAGTCGAGGGAGATTATTAGGCTTGGGGGTAACGACTTATTCCTTATCTCAAACGTGTCCGAGAGCTACTGGCCGACTTCGAGTATTACACCATTACACATATCCCAGAGATACAAAATGAGAAAGGCGACTCGCTGGCCAAGCTGGCCAGTTCTGGGAATGCAAGCAAATAGACTTTGTCCCGATTAAAGTATTAGATGCTCCAAGCATCGACCAGATGGAGATTGGTTGGGTTGTAGAGACTAGCCTGGGAAAGGAGTCGTGGGCGACTTCTATCAAACGTTATCTGCAATGAGGGATCCTTCTCGGACGGGGGAATGAAAAATGGCAGATCTTCCACAAAGCTTCATGCTACATCATCCAAGAAGGGTCATGCGTAGAAAAGGTTTCTCCATTCCTCTGCTTTGGTGTATCGCCTATAAAGAAATAAAACGAATCTCGAGAGAAGTCCGTGTAGGAGAATGCGATGAACACTAAGGGGCAAACCCTGACAAAGAAAATACTCCACTACGGGTATTACTAGCCAACTATCAAACAAGATGCAGCTGATCACGCTAGACAATGCGACGAGTGCTAGATGTTTGCAAAATATTTTGAGAGCTTGCCGATGGAAGTTACACGAATGGTCAGTACATAGTCGTTTTCCACTTGGGGCATTGATATTATCGGTTCCATACCGATCTCTAAAGATGGAGCGAAGTACGCCATCATAGCAGTGGATTACTTCACCAAATGGGATGAAGCTGAACCTTCAGCCACGATCATGACGAAGAAAGTAATCAACTTCATTGTCCATAGCATCATCTATCATTTTGGCTCTCCACTAACCATTATAACTGATAATAGAACCCGATTTGATAGCGCTGAATTCAAAGACTTCTGCCATCGGCATCATATTGAAAATAGATTTGCAACAGTTTCTCACCCTCAAGAAAACAAACAAGTTGAAGCTATGAACAAAATCATAAAGTCCATCCCAAAGAAACATTTAGAAAAGGTTAGAGGCAAGTGGGTGGATAAACTCCTAACAACATTATGGGCTTACAGAGCCACCCATAAGTCCGCGACTAGTCATACTCCATTCGCCCTTGCTTACGGCTCTGAGGCCGTCATCCTTGTAGAACTTAAAATCCCTTCCTATAAAGTGACTTATTACGACCCCGATTTCATTATATATAAAAAATATAAATAAGGAATTGCAGCCCAATTGCAATTAAACTATAAGGAATTGGTGACGACTCGTGAGCATACAAATGCATCCGGGAGCCAATGATAAGAACGTGTGCCTGAACGTGCACTTGTATATTCTAAAAATTCGATTTCTTGAAACCAACAGAAATTGAATTTTCACCTAGAGTTATTGGGGTAAAGACTAGATCAGATAGCCAAAGCTTACTAGCCCTATAGGATCAGACACAAATAGCAACCGAAGGAGTACAATCCTGAATTTATACTATTGGAAATCGACCAAGCGTCATGGCGATCAAAGAGGGATACAACACTTCGGGAAGATAAATCAGTGAAAGGGTGGCGACCATTAAATAAACTAGACGGAATCCTTTTTAATGATTGAAGCTTATGCCTTTTTGAAGCATGTCATGTTCGAACAATACGTACTTTAGGGTGTAAATGTTATCCCGCCTTTTGGCAAGGCCGTGATATCGTAGATTTGGTTAAGAACGGTTGGTTACCAACCTTGAGAATCAACTATATACACTATTATAGACATTGCTCGAACAGATTTGGACCAGGTTCCAATCTAGGTGTAATCAGTATGAAGCAACAAAGAAGGCCCTTTGAGGCTACCTTTCAAATTTCAAGCCAATCGAAGTTCGTACGCTCGAGGTATGGACAAATGAAGAATTTTTATGGATCGATCTAGAACGATCCATGAAACAGCGTAAATCAACGAAGATTGATCAATATCTCAAAATTTACAAATCCAGTGCACTTGAAACTTTTAGAGCATCAATATACTGAAGAGTAGAGCCAATGAAAACGATCGCATGACAAAAATCCCAAATTTGAGGCCGATCGTTATTGGAACGATCGTACGAATCACCAAAATGATTCATGTTCAATGAAGGTTCGATGATATCTCACAAATGATACATCGAAATAGCATAAAATTTGGAAAGCAAGTAAATTACATCATGAAGAGCCTACATTATCGATCGCATAATAGAACTCAATAAAAACATAAAATGACATTGATCATTATTGGACGATCAACATAACGACCGGTCTTCTGCAAAGAATGGGCTATAGTTAAAAAACTATAGCTCAGAATGACACCACATTTTAGGAGCACGGCTAATGGGGGCACCCACAAACTATCGCATATTGATTGGAGCCAAAAATATTGATTGTCCTCGATCGTTATTTTTGTAGAATTTAGCCCACCGATCATTATAGTGGCCCCTTACGGATCCAGAGATTCTTCTGGAGAATTTTTATCCCGATCCATGCACATCTTCCCCTATAAATACTGCTACCATTCTCCATAAAGAGGATCCTTCTTTTTATTGCCCAGGCTATGCCATTTTTATTCTTTACTTTTGTACTAATGGATCCCAACCGATCCAAACATTTTTGTAATCATAATCCAGTGCAAGATCAATAAAAGTATAAAGTGGATGAAGGCCAAGATATCCGAACCACTATAAAAATCCTAGTGTTTATTTATTTCTCCACTCAGTTTTAATTCCATTCATTATTTAATCTTTATGAGATTTTATCGGGTGTTGATGCCCATTTTTGGCGTCAACAATAAGCCTCTTCTTGAGTAGTTTCTTGATCGTTTTATTCCGTTTCCACTTGATCATTTGCTTAAGGGTGAGCCACCAAACTGAAACTTTTGATTATGCCATTTTTCTCACATAGGTTGGTGAATTCCTTACTTTCAAACTGTGCACCATTATCAAAGATTATCTTGTGAGGTATGCAAAATCTACGTATCATGCCCCCTTTAGATATTGGAAGTGGTCCTATCAGGTTAATGCCTCATATGTCAATAGACCAAGACATGGTCATAAAGGCAGGCTCATGCATGGCAATCTTAGGATACTTGTGAATCTTTGGCATATGTCACATATACAGACAAATTCTTGTGCGTCATATAGTGCGGTTGGCCAATAATAATAATGCCTTAATATTTTTTAGCTAGTTTCACTCCTCGTGAGTGATCTGTACAATATTTCTCATGAACTTCCCTTATGACTCCGACTCCCTCTTCTTTAGTGACGTATCTAAGATAGATGGTTGAGTTTCCCTTGTGGCAAAAGTATTCCAACAAAGAATGTGAAGTAAGGGGCTTCATATCTAATTTTCCTTGCTACATTCATGTCTATTCATAAGATCCCCTCTAGTAAGAAATGCTTGACTGAGGTCATCCAAGTCCGCTCATTATCTTGTTGGGCTGATGACATAGTTTGGTTATCTCGAGTTGTATCTGGCTCGATCTGGTTTGTCGCAATATGATCTTTGGCACATTAGACTCGCTTTAGAACTAAGATTTGAGCTTCCTTTAAAATGGCAAGTTCATCCAAAAGTCCTATAGGAACTACCATCAATTCCTGCGTAATCTTAGTGCTTGCAAGCTTTAAATGGTTTGGTGAACAATTTTCTTCTCTGAGAATTTGCTTTATATCAAACTATTCAAATTGAGCCAATGATCCTTTGTACAGCTCTATATATTTGGCTAAGGTAGGTTCGTTTGTCTGGTAACATTCCTGCACTTGATTTACAATAAGTTGGGAATCAATATGAAATTAATATATGATACATTTATTACCTACACCATTTAAAGCCCAACAATGAGAATTCCATAATTGGATACATCATTCGCTACTTTGAATCCTAGTTGAACTGCATCTTATAGTTTCTACCAGTCTAGAATAATAAATACATAACCTGATATCTGCCCTATGTTCATTTGATGCTCCATCCACATATAATTTCCAAAACTATGAAAGTTTTATCACTTCGTCGATTTGTTTCTCCGCTCATGTAGTGCACTTCGCTATGAAGTCGACTAAGTCTTGACCTTTGATCGCATTCGGTCGGTGGTAGAATATGTCATATTAGCAGAGTTTGATATCCTATTTAAAAAATGGCTTGACATCTTCGATCTTTGCTGTATTTGCTTCAACAGTCTGTCCGTTATCACTTCAATATGATGCACTTGGAAGTAAGGATGCATTTTCTTACCGTGAGCAATATGTTGTAGGCTAATTTTTGAATCAGGGAGCAATTCAACTCTGCCCCAAATAGGTGTTTTCTTGTGAAGTATACTGGCCTTTGCACCCCAGCAACTTCATGGACTGTAGCTGCTCTCATGGATTGATTAATTATAGCTAAATGTACAAATAGAATCTCATCCATGATTAGTTTTAATAGTATAGGTGGACCAACTAAGTGATCCTTTAATGTTTGGAATGCAGTTATGCATTCTTCTGTTCATTCGGAATTTTGGCCTTTCTTGACTTAATCCATGAACGAAATACATTTATCAGTAGCTTTAGAAATTAACTTTCTCATGGCAACCACTTTTCCATTCAAGCTTATGACATCTTTAGGTTTTTCTGGGGTCTTCATTTTATGATGGTGTTATCTTCTCGTGGTTTTCCTCTATTCCTCTTGCACTTACTATGTAACCATGGAATTTTCTTGTCTAAATGGCAAAGGTAAACTTCATAGGGTTCATTTTCATTCTATACTATTATGGTGTTGCAAAGGTCTCTTCAAGATCATGCACATGGTTAGATGCCCCTTTGACTTTACAAGCATATTAACGACATAGATTTTGACATTCTTCCCAATTTGATCCGAGAACATCATATTAACCAGCCTTTGGTATGTTTGCCTTGCATTCTTTAACCCAAACGACGTTGACATGTAGCAGTATAACCCCTTGCATGTAATGAAGCTTATGTGTTCTTGATCTGGTTTGAGCATGGTTATCTGATTGCAACCCGAATAAGCATCTATAATGTAAGCAGCTCGTGGCCACTTGTTGTGTTGAATAGCAGGTAAATTCTAGGTAAGGGAAAATTATCCTTGGGGCAAGCTTCGCAGGTTCTCCACTTTTCATTGGGCTTTTATACTAAGAATGGATATGATATTCACATCGAGTAATATACTTCCCTGATGAAACCATTATCTTTCAGCTTCTTGACTTCCTCATGCAAACCATTATATCTTTCTAGATCTAAGGTGCACTACTTCTGTCTTACATAAAGTGCATCTGGGTCAAGGTTAAGAGCATGACAGATGATAGCTGGATCAATCCCAACCGTACCTGAATGGTAACATCCCATAATTTATCATTTTGATTTTGAGTATTTAAATAATTTTAAATATTTAAATAATTTTAAATATTTAAATAATTGTTTTTAAAGTTTCATAACTTGAATTCAAATACATAGGTTATTTAAATATAATTGAATTGTGAATTAAATATTCAAATGGATTTAATAGCTCTGTTAATAATGGTGAACTCATTTTATAAATTTATTTAGAATAATAAATAGTTTGAAAAAATAATAAGAAATCAATTGTTAATAAAATGACTTGAATTTTTATGACATATTTTTATTTTAATTTATGGGATTTTTCCATAATTTTAAACTGGGAAAATATTTAAATTTTCGTTTGGCGTATATTTCGGCAAACGATGGTATTTTTAATCTGCTATTTTATTGTTGATTTGTGATCGTGTTGCATTTTTATGCAAGGTCATATTTTTATTTTTGTCGTTCGTGGTTCGTACATGAATGGAATATTGTGTAGTGGAATATCAAAACCTTCTTTCCAAAACTTTTTAAATGTCACATCAAAAATAAAATTATTCAACTAACCTTAATGGCGATGTGATGTTGGCTTGGAAATTTTGGTTTACTTAATACTTTTGGTTTACTTGAGAATTTTGGTTTACTTGTGTTTGATATAAGGTAAATTGTTGTGTTTATAAAATCAAAATAAATTCAACCTTAGACTTATCTTCCCCTTTCACATTTCATGTTCCCTTTTTCTTTATTTAATAGTTCAAAGTATCACAAAACTTTGTGTTTCCTTCTAAAATCCAAATCATGCGATATAAGCCACTAAAAATCATGAAACTCTGTCTGTTGAACTCGTATATGAGAGGGCTTCGATTTAGTATATTTGTTGTTTTGTGCGATGGAGGTCGGGTTAGTGGCCGTGCAAGGCAGTCGAATTAAGCTTTAGGTTCGACTTTGATTTGGGAAAAGATAGGTGACAGCATTAGTCCCAATGGGTTTCTTATCGTGTGGGGCAACCATGGCTAAATTTTAGTGGACTTCGATGGTCAGTTAGGAACCGAGACATTTTGAAGCCGCATGCATTCTAGTCCAGGTCGCCTTAAGTGTGGGAGTTCGAGCTTGAGGTGATTGTGTCGGAGAGGAAGCTCTGGTGAAGAGAGATGCATTGGGGTCGACGGTGAATGGTTTCATTCGAGAAATAAGGTAGGAATCGAAGATTGATGTTCAGGGGCATGTGTGTCAACGTGTCAGTATACATGTAGAGGGAGACAGGGAAGAAGAATTAAGGTGGGGTGATAAACTAAGTTAATTTATTGATATAATTAATCTCCAACGATTTAGACGCGGTCTTTTGCATTGGACTCGTATCGACGTTATCTATGCATTGGAATTGGATTTGTCAAATTTGGAGCTAGTTGAATTTCAACTAAAATCGAATGTCGTTCAATTTTAGATCGAACCGAAATGCAAAAGTGTCAACTGGAATTTCAATGAGTTCACACACCTCTAAATGAACTATTTGATATCTGTGTCACTATAGATTATTGTTGAGTGCTTAGATGGTAGTTATTGTTTGTTATTTGTATTTTTTGGATTCCTGCATTGGAAAGAGGATGACACATTATATGATTTACAGGGAACCCATATAACTATATATTATTGATTGATCCTGCTCAATAGCGGACGACATAAATAACCATTTTGTTACAGGAAACAAAAAAAGAAGTCGGAGTGTTTTAATAGTGAAGATATTTCTACGAAACACTTCGAAGCGCATATATATGCGATTTAGGGGAGACTTTTGTAGAGATCCCTGAGTAGTTCCCTCCACTATTGATTTTTATATATTCTTATATTGCTTATATTGATGTTTAGTTGAAATATATGTGACATACTATTCGATTTTTATAAGTGTCATTATAACAGTTATCACTACACCGTCATTTATGAAATATCATCTCCTTAATCGTTGTGTGTATTGAACTTATGCTTGTATTTTTACAAAATAAATGTTTGGTCATAGTTTTGCACTTTAAAAGTTGTTTAAATTATATTTTCAAATATTTTGAGAATTTTGAAATAAAGAATAAGTATTGATTAAAATTTATAAAAGAAGTTACAAATTTGATTAATTATCTTTTGCGATAATTAAAATTGTCTCAATTTATAAAAAGATTGTAAAATTGATTTATTATCTTTTAGGATAATTAATATTGTTTTAAATTTATATTGATTATAAATTTGATTAATTATCTTTCAGGATAATTAATGTTGTTTTAAATTTATAAAAAGGTTATAGATATGATTTATTATCTTTCAGGATTATTAGCGTGGCTTAAAAATTTGTAAAAATAGTATAAATTTAATTTATTATCTTTCTAGATATTTAATGTTGTTTAAAATATATAAAAAGATTATAATTTGATTTATGATAGGGTGATTAATGTGGTTTTAAAATTTATAAAAATATTATAAATCTGATTTAGTTTCTTTCTAGATATTTAATGTTGTTTGACATATATGAAAAGATTATGATTTGATTTATGATTTTTTGGGATAGTTAATGTGGTTTTAAAATTTATAAAAGAATTATATCGATCATCTTTCAAGATAATTAGCATTATTTATGAGACGACCTGACTTCCTATCTCCATGAAATCGCATCATCTTGAAGAAAGAAAGGGATAGAAGAAGAAAAGAAAGAGAAAGAAGAAACAGAACAACATCAGAGAACTCACAGCGGAACGAATAAAATATAATATATCACATAAAATATTATACGGTATCATAATACATCAGAGTATACAACTTATACAACAGATATTAGACAGTTATAAATATCTGTCTAACTATACAACTCAAGTACAACAGATACAGATACCAATCAAACACAGCGGAACCATAATATATATCTACACGTGGAAGCCTCCTGCTCCATAACTCCTCTAGAATTCGTCATGCTTACCTGAATCACTTGACTACTTATACATAATATGAGTGCCCAAGATTTTAATAAAACAGAAAATAAACACTCGGGTTAGACAGGGGTCTGATGTGAGTAAACGGGTTAATTGTTTAACTTTAGAAAAACCTTTAAAAGTAAAGGTATCACGTAAGACTCCCCACACATAAACATGGAAAAGTTTTTAACTTACGCTAACCAAAATATTTGATAGGAAATCCAGTGATATTATAATAGAGTCTAGGGTTTTCAAATAAATATGATGTAAAGACCCGTAAATCCGTACTCCTTGAATAGACACTAATCTCCATTGATTAATTCAAGATGAACGAAAATACGAACCCTTAGGGGTTTAAGAAAAATTTAGGAAAAGAAAAAGGCAGAAAATAGAGGGAAAAGAAAATAGAAAATTTTAAAATAGAAAGAAAAGAGAAGAGAAGAGAAAGGAAACAGAACAACAACAGAATCTCACAATTCGCAGCGGAACAACATATAATAATAAATGAATAATCTTTAAACAAAGGACTATATCAGTTATTACATTTTATACATTACATTTCATTACATCATATCATTAGAGTATACAACATCAAACAAACAGTGGAAAAAGAATACTATATAAACTAGTAATACGCCATGCCATCCAGCTTGCCTCCAGCAACTCCTGAATATCTAGAATATCCTGATAAACCTTAACTCTTGACTGCCCGTGTAGAAATTGGTGGGCACCCAGAGTTTAGGAAGGAAAACAATAAACTCCAAGTCAGTCATGGGACTGGTGTGAGAACTCAAAACAGTTTATTTATCTTTAAAATCAAAATAGAGGAATATTTTTAAATTCAATTCGCAATGCTTTTAAAAATGAGACTACCATAAGACCTCCTGCCACACACACAATGCAAACGCAGACTTGGGGAAGATTTCTCCTTATGATAGCCAAAGATGCTTGATACGCATTAAAACCAAATCAATTTTGATATTATTATTAGTGCATAGTGTAGAAGAAATTCATTTCGAAAGTAGAATATAAATCTTAGCCAGCATAGGTACCATTATATTATGCCTACTAATAGCTACCATATTAGATGGCAGGTTCTACAACTAAAACCGTACAAGTCACGTATTGTTTCTTTGGATTTCCAACAAATGGTCAGTCCAAGGAACTTCCCATTGCCACATGAGAATGCCTCTGGAAAGACATCCCCGAGAACCAAACCGGAACTCTGCCAACACAAGGCCGGGTTAACCCTAACTGGGTAACTACTGACACGAGCACGCCATTCCCCGATCGTAAACGACCTTTCTCACGGGATCCCGATAACCAACAACCACAAAGTAATAAATTCGTAGTAACCACATAGGTTAAATATCTGGGCTCCATACCATGATACCACCTCTATCCAGAAGGAAATGTACATACCCTAAAGGGAGCTACCCCTCATAACCTTGCCGCATCTTTCCTGTTTTGACCATTTCCGGGGTGTGAGGCTCGACGAAGTCACGTCCACAAAAACATACTTTATACAAAAGCCATGCTTTGGGTCAACAAATGATCAACACAATGATCACCAAGATAGACGATCAAATAAACGATCCTATCACAATAATCAACACAATGATCATTTACAGCAACACTCAGCATGTCACATTACCAAATTGGGAATATATCGCTGATAACTTCAACTATATAACCTCTGAGCTCGTACGTCTCAGAGAAGGGTGTTAAGCTAAAAGAATGAATTCTCCGCCACCAACAGAAATATATTTGAAAGAAATCGGCTTTATATCTCAACTTGTAATGTCAGACACACAATCCATACAAGTCTGTTCCGGGCTTGAACAAAACCGAAGGCACTTACAAAGAAGTCCTTGCAATCCGGATATTCACAATCCTGATCGGATTCACCATCACATATGGAGAACTCTATACCGGAGCAACTCGGTGCAGAGTAAATCGACAGGTCATCCTATCGCTCTCGCAAATACCGGGTCTTCAACACCGATCTTCAATGCAATTCATAACGACGTATCACATATTCGGAATGGGTTATACGACCCCAAGGTCCTTTCCCGGTTAACCCGAATAGTGAGCGCTTATTCAAAAATAAGTGTAGCATTCACATTCAAACAAATCACATCAAATACCCATTCAAAGGGAAATATTGATAGTCGGTTATTGAACTATCACTGGATATGCACACAACACCAGTTTCCAAATAATTTTCCAAATTATTTATTTTCCAAAAATATCTCCACTAGATATATAATTTCACACTTCAAAAATAAATCAATATTTATTTTTAAACAGATTCCACTTTCTTTTATAAATTCCATATTGAATTTACATTTCACAATATCTATTGATATACGTTTTCAATTATCCATTTTCAATTTATCTTCAAAAAGATGAATTCTAAATATCACTTCATATTGGAAAACAATTCCATACTTATTTAATAAGTAATTCACAAATTTTATTTATTTTCAACACTTGGAAAATATTCAATATACTTAAATCGAAATTAAGTATATATTTCATTCTTTAAGAAATCATTCTCTTAAGCATATTTACTTGGGCCAAAACGAATGTTACGTAAAACATCGTTACGACAACCCAAAATCACTAGTATAGGGATTCGAAATTAAAATAGATATATAAATCCCAATACTATACAAAACATTTCCTTTCGGAAATCATTTACTATAACAACAGTGTTATAGTCCACCATTTCCTTTTATTTCTCGAAAACGTCTATTTCAACAATCAATGTTGAAATCTATGGTTTCGAATCTCAACACATTTTAAAACATCGTTAGATCGTTTTAATTCAATTTAAACATCTCATTCAAACATTTTCTTTAACATATTATTCACTATTCAAAAACGTGAATATTCTTTGTTAACAAATTTCATCCTTTTATTCATTTTATTTCAAAGGATTATTCACAGTTCAAAAACGTGAATATAATTCCATTAATAGGTTTCAGCAATTTACTTATCAAAATAAGTCGTTTGCGAATTTATAAAACAACGTTTATAAATTCCATTTCTATTTATTTTATAAAAACTTCTTTTTATAAATTCCTTTATTAACCTATTCCAGTTTATAACTCAATTATAAACTAAAAGTTCATATTATTAGTCAAATGCTTATAAAACGATTATCTTACAAAATCGTTCCTCTAAAGACTTTCCAAACCATAAATCTTATAACTTATTAGATTCATTTATTTAACCAAATCTATTCCTTCAATATAACTTCACAAATTTATAAATCTTACTATTTATAAATTTCATTTATAACTTCACCGTTTATAATTCTATAAATTTCATTTTTTAATGAAATTCATTTTCACTTCATTCAAACACTTATAAAAAATCGTTTTATAATTTCAATATCTCAATTTATAAATATCCATTTATAAATCTCTTATATAAATCAATTCATATTAATATTTTAAAAACGTCTTTAAACTCCTTTATAATTTCATCATTTTGATTTATAAAATAATCAAATTTTTATAAATCCTATATTTAAACTTTTCACAATAAATTTCAGAAATCCCAATTTAACTATTTTATAAAGTCATTAATTCCTTATTTTCAAAAATCAGCTTTTAACTATATTTCTTAAAAATCATAATTTTTATAAATTTAAAAATTATAACGTTTATTTATTTATAATGGATCAGTTCCAAAATATAGTATATTCTCAAAAATCACTTTAAAAATCATTTTAAAATCCCAAAATTTGGTCCAATGATGCTACACACCAAATAGACAATCACGACAACAACGACATCATATATCGATATGATAGTCCATCAAATATCAAAATACCTGAAATCAAATAAAAACTGTTGAGGAATCCAGTTGGATCCCTCCAACCTGTTTTCCTGCATCCAAAAACATTAGCACAATACCAATTTCGCTCCAGTACGAAATTATTGCGGTATATGTTCTTATTAAATATTATCCGCTTAATAACGGCGTAATAGGGTCTCATCCGCTAAACAAAAAATGCGGGAAATCAACAACTGCAATATATACATATGCCAATATATATATTGATATTATTTATAATACCAATTTCACTGTTTATGAAATATTCGCGGTATATGTTTTTAATAAATAACATCCGCTTACTAACGGCGTATAATATCTATTTTAACAATCAATAGATATCAATCATCATTCAAACATGCATTCAAATATTTTAAATCTAACTATTTAAAATAAAATCGAAACTGATTCGATTGAGTGAGAAATTCTCACCTTGATTTTAAATTCCGTTTTAGCGATTTATTTCGAATAAAATTAAACGGACGTTTAATTTTACCCAAAATTCTCACTAACTCCAAACGACTCCAAACCAACTCCATCGCGTAGTGCTCGTCCATATGATTCCAACGCAACTGAGTTTGCATTTTTTCGACCTCGTATGAAAAAGATATCAATTTTTGAAGTTACACGAGTTTATATTAACAAATTTACAACATTAACTTTATATTTTTATAACCTACTTCATGCATCCACCGTCCATCACAGATCCAACGGCCCCCCACCATCTTCCTTCTCACGCAAATGCACAGGTTTAAGGCCGACATCACAAACCCATAGCATAGAACTAGGGTTTAATAATACTAACACCACATTCAACTAAACTTCATCAAATTACTGCCATGTCGAAGCCCTTCGCGAGAGCTACCTCCACCACCAACCACCTGAAGCTCGGCCTGCTATTGCACCTGGAAATGCGTGCGTGACTTAGCACGGTCGGCCCCCTTTTTCTCCCCCTACGATGCTCCATTTCCGATCATATCCGTATGGATTGAAAGCTCTCTTCATGCTCTTCAATGTTGTAGTTAACAACTTTGGCTAATTCTTGCTGGATTGAGAGAGATTGAGGGATGAAGATCATGAATTTCTGGCCATACATTGCAAGGGTGGCGGCTAGGGTTTAATATTAGGTTTTTATATTATTTTTTTCTAAATTATGAAGAGGGTGGGTGTATTTATAGGAAAAATTCGAACACTATTCATCCGGAAATTCCGAACTCCGATTTACGCGCCGTAACCAGCGTTTCTAGGGTTTACCCCGCGTTCCGGACACAATGGAACAGGTTTCGAAAGCTAATTCGGACATCTGTGCGAGTTATGGCTGTAAACGCTCAATTTGAATTAAACCGATTTAAGCGATTTTCTAGGCGTTTTAATTTGTACCGGACAAACGGTAAATCCAATCGACTTGAAATTTAAAACCTTACAATAATATCACATTACGGATCCAATGAAACTGGTTTCGTCGAAATCCGAGACTTTTTGAAAAATGGCTATTTTCACTCGTCAAATTTAAATTAAAAATAAATCGATGCGTTTCGAGCTGCCACGATCAAACGATAGCTCCGATTGACACGAAATTTGAAATCCGGTAATAACTAACTATTGCGGATCCAATGGAACTGGTTTTGTTCAATTCTGAGACTGTTCAAAAATTGGCTATTTTCACTAGTCGATTTAAATATTAAAATATTCAATTTTCACAAATTAACTTTTAATTCGATTTTAAAAGTTCTAAAATATCGTTCTAACTTCAATATGATAAAATAAAATTTTACAAATCATTTTCAATCATATTTAACCCAATTTTCAATTATTTCCATAATTTAACGTATTAAATTATCGATTTAATTATTCAATTAAATCCAAAAATTCAAATAAAAATTTATTCGACTTATAAATTCACTTATTAATATTTAAAATTAATTAAATATTCATATTTTAATTATCAAAAATTCTGGGTCGTTACAATCTTCCCCACTTAAAAGAATTTCGTCCTCGAAATTATCAAGTAAGAAAAGTTACAGAACTTATTAATTTTCCAAAATTCATAGTTAAACTTCTTACAAATCTTTACTAAGTTTTCAAATCATACTTAGTTATCTTTTCAAAAACAATTACTATTGTTTAACTTTCAACTTCAAATCAAAGTTTAAAGTTTTCAAAATTTTCCAGTTTTCTCAAATTTTTCTAACGCCTTAAATTTTCGGAAAAATTCGCCATAGTCTCCTTTGCGCGGCTCGATCCGAAAAAAAAATGACAGTATATATATCACAAATATACATCTCATCAAGTAATGAGGCATCCCGAAGGGAAAAAAATGTAAAAGTACGGTATGTAATCCGAGATATGTACCTTATATTTTATTAGCAAGCATATACGGCTAATATAGCGCGAAAGCGAGCTCCAAATGCGAAGCAAACGCGATCCGCACCTACTAATCACTCAACAAACAACATGAGAACATGTATATATGAAAATAGTATCGATATACAACATATATCTCCATAAAAACTATATATGCTAACATAACAAATGCAACTAAACAACAAATGCAATATATATTCAACTTATATTCTCATTAATATTCAATGAAATAGGTTTTCAATTTAATCACATTTGATTCATATACAGTGGATGTTCTTATTAACATTCATTCTCAATTAGTTTATATTCACTAATTCAAGTTGGTTCACTTCCAATTTAAATTCAATTCTATTTAAGTTTCACTTAACTTCCAATTGAATTTCAACTACTTTAGCTTTCAATTTCATTAATACTTAATGAATTATATACAATCAATTAACAATAATCATATAGTTTCACTTCTTATATATATAAGTTTTATTTCACAATTGTAAATCACTTTAATTATAATTTAACTCTTATAATTCTTTTTGCTTATACAATTATTCTTCAATTTAGATTATTCAAACAACTAAACAATCAACTTATATATACTTTAATAATTTTGAAAAATTATTCCTTTATATATAAAATATGATCAAGGTAAAATTATTTCATTTACCCAATTTAAAACAATATTATGTCGATTTATCTTGTTTAAGAGTTTAGAAACCCCTTTCTACGATAGTTAGCTAGACTACATCGACCGAAATCTATAAACAATCAACCGATAAGTCAACACAATACAAAACAATTTTATATTCACTAACAAATACGCTCTCATAGCTATTATTACACTCAAACTCATTCTAGAGTACTACTGACTCTATCTCTAATGAGAAATACCCAACAGAACCATGGTTGTCGCTTAACCATAAGCTCTGATACCAGATGTAAAGACCCGTAAATCCGTACTCCTTGAATAGACACTAATCTCCATTGATTAATTCAAGATGAACGAAAATACGAACCCTTAGGGGTTTAAGAAAAATTTAGGAAAAGAAAAAGGCAGAAAATAGAGGGAAAAGAAAATAGAAAATTTTAAAATAGAAAGAAAAGAGAAGAGAAGAGAAAGGAAACAGAACAACAACAGAATCTCACAATTCGCAGCGGAACAACATATAATAATAAATGAATAATCTTTAAACAAAGGACTATATCAGTTATTACATTTTATACATTACATTTCATTACATCATATCATTAGAGTATACAACATCAAACAAACAGTGGAAAAAGAATACTATATAAACTAGTAATACGCCATGCCATCCAGCTTGCCTCCAGCAACTCCTGAATATCTAGAATATCCTGATAAACCTTAACTCTTGACTGCCCGTGTAGAAATTGGTGGGCACCCAGAGTTTAGGAAGGAAAACAATAAACTCCAAGTCAGTCATGGGACTGGTGTGAGAACTCAAAACAGTTTATTTATCTTTAAAATCAAAATAGAGGAATATTTTTAAATTCAATTCGCAATGCTTTTAAAAATGAGACTACCATAAGACCTCCTGCCACACACACAATGCAAACGCAGACTTGGGGAAGATTTCTCCTTATGATAGCCAAAGATGCTTGATACGCATTAAAACCAAATCAATTTTGATATTATTATTAGTGCATAGTGTAGAAGAAATTCATTTCGAAAGTAGAATATAAATCTTAGCCAGCATAGGTACCATTATATTATGCCTACTAATAGCTACCATATTAGATGGCAGGTTCTACAACTAAAACCGTACAAGTCACGTATTGTTTCTTTGGATTTCCAACAAATGGTCAGGCCAAGGAACTTCCCATTGCCACATGAGAATGCCTCTGGAAAGACATCCCCGAGAACCAAACCGGAACTCTGCCAACACAAGGCCGGGTTAACCCTAACTGGGTAACTACTGACACGAGCACGCCATTCCCCGATCGTAAACGACCTTTCTCACGGGATCCCGATAACCAACAACCACAAAGTAATAAATTCGTAGTAACCACATAGGTTAAATATCTGGGCTCCATACCATGATACCACCTCTATCCAGAAGGAAATGTACATACCCTAAAGGGAGCTACCCCTCATAACCTTGCCGCATCTTTCCTGTTTTGACCATTTCCGGGGTGTGAGGCTCGACGAAGTCACGTCCACAAAAACATACTTTATACAAAAGCCATGCTTTGGGTCAACAAATGATCAACACAATGATCACCAAGATAGACGATCAAATAAACGATCCTATCACAATAATCAACACAATGATCATTTACAGCAACACTCAGCATGTCACATTACCAAATTGGGAATATATCGCTGATAACTTCAACTATATAACCTCTGAGCTCGTACGTCTCAGAGAAGGGTGTTAAGCTAAAAGAATGAATTCTCCGCCACCAACAGAAATATATTTGAAAGAAATTGGCTTTATATCTCAACTTGTAATGTCAGACACACAATCCATACAAGTCTGTTCCGGGCTTGAACAAAACCGAAGGCACTTACAAAGAAGTCCTTGCAATCCGGATATTCACAATCCTGATCGGATTCACCATCACATATGGAGAACTCTATACCGGAGCAACTCGGTGCAGAGTAAATCGACAGGTCATCCTATCGCTCTCGCAAATACCGGGTCTTCAACACCGATCTTCAATGCAATTCATAACGACGTATCACATATTCGGAATGGGTTATACGACCCCAAGGTCCTTTCCCAGTTAACCCGAATAGTGAGCGCTTATTCAAAAATAAGTGTAGCATTCACATTCAAACAAATCACATCAAATACCCATTCAAAGGGAAATATTGATAGTCGGTTATTGAACTATCACTGGATATGCACACATCACCAGTTTCCAAATAATTTTTCAAATTATTTATTTTCCAAAAATATCTTCACTAGATATATAATTTCACACTTCAAAAATAAATCAATATTTATTTTTAAACAGATTCCACTTTCTTTTATAAATTCCATATTGAATTTACATTTCACAATATCTATTGATATACGTTTTCAATTATCCATTTTCAATTTATCTTCAAAAAGATGAATTCTAAATATCACTTCATATTGGAAAACAATTCCATACTTATTTAATAAGTAATTCACAAATTTTATTTATTTTCAACACTTGGAAAATAATCAATATACTTAAATCGAAATTAAGTATATATTTCATTCTTTAAGGAAATCATTCTCTTAAGCATATTTACTTGGGCCAAAACGAATGTTACGTAAAACATCGTTACGACAACCCAAAATCACTAGTATAGGGATTCGAAATTAAAATAGATATATAAATCCCAATACTATACAAAACATTTCCTTTCGGAAATCATTTACTATAACAACAGTGTTATAGTCCACCATTTCCTTTTATTTCTCGAAAACGTCTATTTCAACAATCAATGTTGAAATCTATGGTTTCGAATCTCAACACATTTTAAAACATCGTTAGATCGTTTTAATTCAATTTAAACATCTCATTCAAACATTTTCTTTAACATATTATTCACTATTCAAAAACGTGAATATTCTTTGTTAACAAATTTCATCCTTTTATTCATTTTATTTCAAAGGATTATTCACAGTTCAAAAACATGAATATAATTCCATTAATAGGTTTCAGCAATTTACTTATCAAAATAAGTCGTTTGCGAATTTATAAAACAACGTTTATAAATTCCATTTCTATTTATTTTATAAAAACTTCTTTTTATAAATTCCTTTATTAACCTATTCCAGTTTATAACTCAATTATAAACTAAAAGTTCATATTATAAGTCAAATGCTTATAAAACGATTATCTTACAAAATCGTTCCTCTAAAGACTTTCCAAACCATAAATCTTATAACTTATAAGATGCATTTATTTAACCAAATCTATTCCTTCAATATAACTTCACAAATTTATAAATCTTACTATTTATAAATTTCATTTATAACTTCACCGTTTATAATTCTATAAATTTCATTTTTTAATGAAATTCATTTTCACTTCATTCAAACACTTATAAAAACTCGTTTTATAATTTCAATATCTCAATTTATAAATATCCATTTATAAATCTCTTATATAAATCAATTCATATTAATATTTTAAAAACGTCTTTAAACTCCTTTATAATTTCATCATTTTGATTTATAAAATAATCAAATTTTTATAAATCCTATATTTAAACTTTTCACAATAAATTTCAGAAATCCCAATTTAACTATTTTATAAAGTCATTAATTCCTTATTTTCAAAAATCAGCTTTTAACTATATTTCTTAAAAATCATAATTTTTATAACTTTAAAAATTATAACGTTTATTTATTTATAATGGATCAATTCCAAAATATAGTATATTCTCAAAAATCACTTTAAAAATCATTTTAAAATCCCAAAATTTGGTCCAATGATGCTACACACCAAATAGACAATCACGACAACAACGACATCATATATCGATATGATAGTCCATCAAATATCAAAATATCTGAAATCAAATAAAAACTGTTGAGGAATCCAGTTGGATCCCTCCAACCCGTTTTCCTGCATCCAAAAACATTAGCACAATACCAATTTCGCTCCAGTACGAAATTATCGCGGTATATGTTCTTATTAAATATTATCCGCTTAATAACGGCGTAATAGGGTCTCATCCGCTAAACAAAAAATGCAGGAAATCAACAACTGCAATATATACATATGCCAATATATATATATATATATTGATATTATTTATAATACCAATTTCACTGTTTATGAAATATTCGCGGTATATGTTTTTAATAAATAACATCCGCTTACTAACGGCGTATAATGTCTATTTTAACAATCAATAGATATCAATCATCAAACATGCAATCAAATATTTTAAATCTAACTATTTAAAATAAAATCGAAACTGATTCGATTGAGTGAGAAATTCTCACCTTGATTTTAAATTCCGTTTTAGCGATTTATTTCGAATAAAATTAAACGGACGTTTAATTTTACCCAAAATTCTCACTAACTCCAAACGACTCCAAACCAACTCCATCGCGTAGTGCTCGTCCATATGATTCCAACGCAACTGAGTTTGCATTTTTTCGACCTCGTATGAAAAAGATATCAATTTTTGAAGTTACACGAGTTTATATTAACAAATTTACAACATTAACTTTATATTTTTATAACCTACTTCATGCATCCACCGTCCATCACAGATCCAACGGCCCCCCACCATCTTCCTTCTCACGCAAATGCACAGGTTTAAGGCCGACATCACAAACCCATAGCATAGAACTAGGGTTTAATAATACTAACACCACATTCAACTAAACTTCATCAAATTACTGCCATGTCGAAGCCCTTCGCGAGAGCTACCTCCACCACCAACCACCTGAAGCTCGGCCTGCTATTGCACCTGGAAATGCGTGCGTGACTTAGCACGGTCGGCCCCCTTTTTCTCCCCCTACGATGCTCCATTTCCGATCATATCCGTATGGATTGAAAGCTCTCTTCATGCTCTTCAATGTTGTAGTTAACAACTTTGGCTAATTCTTGCTGGATTGAGAGAGATTGAGGGATGAAGATCATGAATTTCTGGCCATACATTGCAAGGGTGGCGGCTAGGGTTTAATATTAGGTTTTTATATTATTTTTTTCTAAATTATGAAGAGGGTGGGTGTATTTATAGGAAAAATTCGAACACTATTCATCCGGAAATTCCGAACTCCGATTTACGCGCCGTAACCAGCGTTTCTAGGGTTTACCCCGCGTTCCGGACACAATGGAATAGGTTTCGAAAGCTAATTCGGACATCTGTGCGAGTTATGGCTGTAAACGCTCAATTTGAATTAAACCGATTTAAGCGATTTTCTAGGCGTTTTAATTTGTACCGGACAAACGGTAAATCCAATCGACTTGAAATTTAAAACCTTACAATAATATCACATTACGGATCCGATGAAACTGGTTTCGTCGAAATCCGAGACTTTTTGAAAAATGGCTATTTTCACTCGTCAAATTTAAATTAAAAATAAATCGATGCGTTTCGATTCGAGCTGCCACGATCAAACGATAGCTCCGATTGACACGAAATTTGAAATCTGGTAATAACTAACTATTACGGATCCAATGGAACTGGTTTCGTTCAATTCTGAGACTGTTCAAAAATTGGCTATTTTGACTAGTCGATTTAAATATTAAAATATTCAATTTTCACAAATTAACTTTTAATTCGATTTTAAAAGTTCTAAAATATCGTTCTAACTTCAATATGATAAAATAAAATTTTACAAATCATTTTCAATCATATTTAACCCAATTTTCAATTATTTCCATAATTTAACGTATTAAATTATCGATTTAATTATTCAATTAAATCCAAAAATTCAAATAAAAATTTATTCGACTTATAAATTCACTTATTAATATTTAAAATTAATTAAATATTCATATTTTAATTATCAAAAATTCTGGGTCGTTACATATGAAATAGCCGAAATTGTTACATGATTAAATTCTAGCTACTACCCACAAAAGTGGGGGATACAAACAAAACCGTATGGTCTTGTAGGAAGAATGAGTTTCCATCAATGGAAGGACTACTGGGGTACCGCCCGTCATAGTACGTGGCCTAGATCGCCGTACCGAGGAGTACGCCCGCTCCTCTGCAACATAAGACCGGAACCATCCCTTACTGGACAGTCCCGAACAAGACCACCCTGTGGTTGGCGCGACCAACCACACACTAAGCCGAAATAGAAAGGGACCTCTAGACAGGGGTAAATCTCACTCTCAAGTGGGGGCTACCCACGAAGCCTTGCTGCACCTACCCTGTTTTAGCCATTCCCGATTGATGAGGCTTGAGGCTGCGATTACCTTTATAGAACACATCTTTCTTAGAATGCTCATCGTCCACCTGACGATGTTCTGTAAGCATTCAATCCATAAAAGTTCGTTCCGGGTTCGAACGAAACCGAAGGCACTATCTTGTTGCACTCATTTTGGAATCACCCTCAGAGTCAACGACCATAGCCCTTACACTCTAAATCACCATCTCGAACCTATAAGTACTATTTCATCAAACACATTACGGAATCATCCACAGAGTTATACTGACGTATAGTTCTTACATCTCGAGTCTTCACTCGCTCCACTTGGATTTACGACCTAACGTTTAATTGGAATCGATGTGGTTTTCGAATCCCAAATATGGAAACCCGATCCCGGTCTCAACGAAACCAAATGCCATTTTAATGTCCAAGTTGTACTTAAGGGTTTTAACAATTAAAACTTATATTCAGGGTGATATAAAAAGATAGATGAATCACATTATCACAATAGATAATTCATAACAATCATTCACCTCACAAAGCAGCATATCACATAACAGAGATATCCAAATCATCCGGTACCAACCAATCACCAATATCAATCAATCATCCAATATCAATCAATCAATATTAACCAATCATCACAAAGCAGAATTGATTAACTCTAAATCAATCGGATTACCTAAATCCTTATTCATTTATTTGTTCCAAATAAATAAATAAATCATCTCCTAATGATCTTTAATTAATCTCCCTTGATTAATCATTCTTTAATTACGTTCAAGTAATAATTTTTAACCATATTCAGTAATTAACCTTTAATTACTATCATTAATTACAATAATTAATGATCCTCCATTTAATTACATTAAACCTCAATAAATTTCAATTAATTAATCACACTTTAATTAATCACTTTATTAATCAATCCTTGATTAATTTCATTAATTAACTAATAATCTTTATTAATTAATAATTCCTTTAATTAAATAATTAATTTATAATTAATCATCTCATTAAACAGTAATTAACGACTTGTAATTACTTATCTTAATTAATTAACTTCTTAATTAATTATATTAACCTTTTATTAATTAGTCTAATTAATTAATTTTTAATTACTTCATTAAGTAATTATTAATCAATTTAAATTAATAAATAATCCTTAATTATTTACTTTATAAATTAATTACATTTTTAAATTAATTACGCTTAGTAATTAATCTTAAATTGATCTCATTCGTTAATCAATTAATCACATTAATTAATTAACTCAATAATTAAGTAGTTAACTCTTAACTACTTACATAAGTAATTATCTCTAATTACTTCTACTAATCAATCTTGATTTCTTCCTTAATTAATTACTTAACAAATAATTACTTCCATCATTAAATAATTCCCAATTCTTTAATTAAGTAATTACTCCATAATTAATTAACTTTAAAACAATTATATTAATTCGATTCCTTAATTAATCTCATCAAGTGATTAACCAATAATCACTTAAATTACTCTCATGAGTAATTTCTCTAATTACTTCCATAAGTAATTATCATTCTTAGTTACATGCAAAAATTTACTCATTGATTACTTTATTAAGTAATCACACTTAACTAATCCACAATTAAGTGATTATTAAAAACTAAATAAACAATTAACTAATTATTTAAAATTAATTAATCAATTAATTAATTAACAACTTATATTTAAAGAATCTCTTTAATTAAGAAATCATTTATCTTAACAAATCATATTTATTAAGTATTTTCAAGTTCATATCAAAGATAAATTAACCCTATTTATCTTTGTAAATAAATTATTTGAATTTAATCAAATTTTAATAACTTAAAAACAAACTATTTTATTTGAATTACAAAATTAAATCAATAACCTTATTTGAAAATAAACATTAAGAGATTAATTTCAAAATTTAAAACACATTAAACATCTAATTTAAACCTATTTATTTACAAATAAATTTGAAAACTTTGTTATTAAAACATTGATAATTTACTTAGAAACTTTGATTAATATTTAAATTCAAACATTTCCTTTTTACATTAACATTCAAACTTAAATGAGGTTAATTACCTAAAAAAGAAATCATTTTTAAACAAATTTGAATTTAAAATAAATTCCATTAACGCCCTTTTATTTCAAAACATCAACTTTTAATTTATAAACTTATTTTCTTTTATAAACTTGTAAGTTTATCTCTTTATAAAACTTGAACTCGATGTTATACATCAGCAGGTTCTAAGTTTTCACTTTCATAATTTAACAGCACTAAGTACAAGCAAAAACCCAGCACTCGAGTAAAACACAACATCATCACGAGCTTGCACCCAAGACACCCCAAGCTACTCCTTACCTCGAGTCGACACGCGAGAATCACGAGAGCAACTTCGAGCTGCCTTTGTCTTCTCCAAAGCAAAGTTACAGCATAACCCAAAACCGTGCATGCAATATCCGACGTGCACGTTGCACGGCAAACCTATCGTCGTCGAGTCATCCTGCCATTGCCGACCAATCCCACTCCTCTACGACAACCCTTATCTAGACCCAGATCCAACAAATGGTACGCGATCCAAAATTCGAGCATACGCAACGAAAACTGCAGAAACAACGGCACAACAACCCTTCCTAATGCCGACCATCCGCGCCGATGAACCATGCCGACCACTCCATCGTGATGCCACAACCAATGTCGTCAATCTCCCCAAATGCGATTGAACTCGGTCAAAAATTCAAGTCGCAAAAGCTTCAACAGTTAAGCTCAGCCGAGAACCACATTAAACCCTAGTTCGAACAAATTCGAACGATTCACTCAATAGAAAATTTTTCTTGTATTTTTCCTATAATCTACAACCCATACACAAACTTCGATCCAAGTTTCAAACCAAATTAATGTATAGATAATCAGCAAATTACAAAAACCCAAATTCCAAACAAACCCCAAATTCACCTTAATTACACAATTAAAAATTATGATACAAGCTCTAAAAATCATAATTTTCCAATTGTAATTCAATTATTAAATCAAAACTAGAATTTGAAATCACAAATTTTTCCCCAAATTAGATTTTTCACTGTAATTTAAAACATATGAGCTAATCCTTCATTTAAAAACCCTATAACTATTTTTAGAAGATGAATTACATGATTGCAAACAACTTTCTTTTACAAATCACAGTCCAATTCGTGTTCAAAATCAAGTTATTGAGATTATTGAAGGATTTGAAACTGTTTTTAATGAACACAGTAACCATTCTAAATTTTACAGGCAATTCAATATTTTTTTTATAAACATACATTCAGGTAAACAAAAATTCATCATCAAAGCCAATTCATTTGCATGCAACATTCAATCATAGATTATATCAAAACTATTTTTAAAATAGAATTCACTCACCTCTTTCAATTTGTAGAAAACAGGTTTAAACTTCTCAGGCCTTGCTTATAAAATCTGAAAAACTTGAATGAATGCCTTCAATTTTGTTGATGTGCTTGCAGATAAAATCCTATTGCATGCTTTAGTTGATGAAAAATGTTGAACTTGCAGGTTGATTTGAAGTTTCGGGTTGATCTCATTTTGAAATGCAGGTTTTGGTTGCAGTTTTTATTTCCAACTTGATTCTCATGCATGTTATTGAACTTGAAGTTTCAGGTTGAAAATGATATGAAGTTGCAGGTCAGAAAAAATGCAGATTTCAATCTTGATTTGCTTTTGGATTTAAGTTTCAGATTTAAAAGGAATTTTCTGGTTTTGAAAAACTTCCTGGTTGCCATTAATTTGAAAAGTGAAATAAAGACAAAGGAAGAAAAAAATGTTTGTGAAAGAAAACCAATTTTCTTCTTAACACATTTATTAAAATTAAAATGAGAGTAGTGCCACTTGTCATAAAATTTACATTTGTCATCTTAATCGTTTTAATTACTTACAAGTGTTATAAAGTGCCTTAGAATATTTACACATGTTCTTAAGTCTTTCTAATAAATTTTACTTAGTTTTAAATGTAAATATAAACTCACATATTAAATTTACTTTATAAATAAATACTTGTATATGTAAATATAAATTTATCTTTAAAAGAAAATGTTCTAAAACTAATTAAAATATAAATAATTCCTTTATACTTGTATTTTAAAAATCTAAACATTTATAGGTACATTTGTAACTACTTTAAATTTAAACACTTTTAAAGAAAACAAAACAAAATGTTTAAATCTTTTTAAACTATCATATTTAAAATAAATAACAATTTTATATTTTGAAAACAAACAATTATCTTATAATTGAAAACAATTTGATAAATTTAAATTAACTTCTGAAAAATAAAATTAAAACAAAGCTTAAAATTATACTTTCATACATATACAAATTATCAATAGATTAAATTAAATTCAAAACAATATCAAATCATAACATATACAAACCTATATATTACAATTTGAAAATTCAACCTTTATTTAAAACAAAAGATCTTCTATTCACAATATATATCAAATGTATATATTATAAATAGAATAAAATTTCATTATCTTTGAAAAACAAATCTTATCAATATTGCTGGATTAAAATTTATTAACCTTCAAAAGATTAAATTTACCAATTTAAATTAAAATTATAAGGAAAAATTATCAAATCAATTTAATTATCAATACAGATTATTAAATTGTTCTTGCCCAAAATTCCGGGTCGTTACAATCCTCCCCCCTTAAATGAATTTCGTCTCCAAAATTTAAAAGCAAAGATAATTTAATAATCCAGCAAAGATTTTAATCAACAAAGCATACCTAACATCCAGTTACTAACAACCATAGCAATCAATCAAACAAAATAACCTAACCAATTATCCTGATGCAAATCAAAATAAATCTTCTAACACTATCTAGAGTTTCCCAAGTATAAATCACCGAGAGACTCGCTCTACAAAAGCTAAACTAACTACACCACCAAAATGCAGAGCTCTACTCATCTTTAGATGCATCAATCTGAACAAAACGTCAGACTATACTCAAGTCTAGCTCAACTTTCAAATCCATATGAACTGTAGATTCAACAACCAATCGATGAATCGTACACGTACTCCCTCAGAGATACGTGAAATACAATGAATTCCAGCTGTCCAAACTGGCAATTCAATCTTATTTTATCAAAATACAGATAAGAAATCTCAAATGCCTCAAAGCTAGCCATCCAATCTCTGTTCTCTTAACCAGAGCAATTTTAACCATAATGAAGTCTCCAACTTCGAATTCCAAACTCCTTATCTCATATCTGCATAACTCAACAGACAATCTTGGGCTGCCAATCTTCTTCCTGATCAGCTCAACCTATGCTGATACTTCCATAAACAACTAGACCAAAGAAAACAGTTTCGGGATCCTATTCAACAGAAAAGTCTTCCAAAATTCGTCGAAATCCAGAACACAAGCTCTACTCCTCAAGCAACAGCAACAGAACTTGCTTCCTTCCTTGCACAGCTGCTACCTCACTTTCGCCGCACAACTCTGATTCTGAAATAGACGAGAATACCGTTGATGAACACGAATGCAAACTTATCCAATATATCCGGGAACTTGTTCATCAAATCCATAAAAATATGAGTGACTCATCTAACTCGGTCACACAACCTTACAGCAGAAATCCAACTCAAAACTAGATGTGACCAAATCCCAATCCTAAAGAATTTCTGAGCTGCTACACCAACTCTTTCTCTAGGCTAACTACCAAAATTACTTCTGGAACCAAACAATATGGAACTCAACTCCAGATGCAGACAAACTTCTGATTACTTCAGTAACTCCTGCTTCCACATGAAAACCCTCAGCCTCAAACAAAAGATTGCCCAAAGAAAAATTCCCAAATTAATCGCAAGTCACTTTTGCGATCCTACCTAGTTCGGATTCCAAAGAAACTGTCCTCTCTTTACCAATTAGAATAGCTTTAAGTTTTTCCAAACAAGGTTAACCTTTCAAGAAACATTCACCGACTGCCCGGTCTGCTGAAAGAAGAACCACTGATATTCCTGAACCATCGGAGAAACGTCCACACTATTGCTTCCAAACTCTACTTGATGATACTGCAAAGCTAAAAGACCTTCTCGTCAGCACACCGAACACTTCGAGTTGAAACTGCTACCACAGTTAACCAAAGACTTCTAATCCAAAGGCTTCTCGAAAACCAAAACCATCAAAAAACCACACAAAAGACCTTTGAGATGTCAGATAACCCTCTCAAGAGATTCGGGCTCCAAACCAAGCATCAACATCTCGCTCTCATTAAGGAATGACAAATGAGACCATGCCAAAACAAAGCAACTTATAGACCTTAGTCTCATATTCCAAAACAGACAACCTCCTTGCCAAAGATCCAGACAACTTCTGCTCAGACGAATCTTCCCTGTGGCAGGTAAAAACTACTCCTCAACCACTTCCAAACTGCTTCAAGAGAAAACATCTTCGGAAAATATCCATGGATACTGCATCTCATCACGTAGTTACCAAGATATCATCACTTACTTCTGCACTACCAACAGATCCAAACTTACACTTCAAAGATAAACTTCGAGTCTTTTTAAAAAAAAATTCTTTTGGATATCAGAGAAATCCTTACTCCAAACTTCAAATCTCACTCGAGACGGTATTAGGTCTACAGTCTCGACAAATACTTCCAACCTCAAACATATGGATCCCATCAGTGGTAGTCGTGTTCCACACACACACCACTACCCCATATACCTCTAAAAATTATGTTGGAAAATCCAAACAGAACCCAACAAATCAGGTATATATATATTTATATATAAAAGTTACAAGTACGCTCTCTCATGAAAGACACCACTCCAGAGCCTAGGTATTCACTCAACCTAATGCTCTGATACCAGCTGAGACGACCCGACTTCCTATCTCTAGGAAATCGCATCATCTTGAAGAAAGAAAGGGATAGAAGAAGAAAAGAAAGAGAAAGAAGAAACAGAACAACATCAGAGAACTCACAGAGGAACGAATAAAATATAATATATCACATAATATATTACACAGTATCATAATACATTAGAGTATACAACTTATACAACAGATATTAGGCAGTATAAACATCTGTCTAACTATACAACTCAAGTACAATAGATACAGATACCAATCAAACACAGCGGAACCATAATATATATCTACACGTGGAAGCCTCCTGCTTCATAACTCCTCCAGAATTCGTCAAGCTTACCTGAATCACTTGACTACTCATACATAATATGAGTACCAAAGAGTTTAATAAAACAGAAAATAAACACTTGGGTCAGACAGGAGTCTGGTGTGAGTAAACGGGTTAAAATTGCTTAACTTTAGAAAAACCGTTGAAAGAAAAGGTATCACGTAAGACTCCCCACACATAAACATGGAAAAGTTTTTACCTTACGCTAACCAAAATATTTGATAGGAAATCCAGTAATATTATAATAGAGTCATGGGTTTTCAAATAAATATGAAATAGCCGAAATTGTTACATGATTAAATTCCAGCTACTAGCCACAAAAGTGGGTAATACAAACAAAACCATAGGGTCTCGTAGGAAGAATGGGTTTCCATCAATGGCAGGGCTACCGGGGTACCGCCCGTCATAGTACGTGGCCTAGATCACCGTACCGAGGAGTACGCCCGCTCCCCTGCAACACAAGGCCAGAACCATCCCTTACTGGACAGTCCCAAACAAGTCCACCGCGTGGTTGGCGCGATCGACCACACACTAAGCCGAAATAGAAAGGGACCTCTAGACAGGGGTAAATCTCACTCTCAAGTGGTGGCTACCCACGAAGCCTTGCTGCAACTCTCCTGTTTTAGCCATTCCCGGTTGATGAGGCTTGAGGCTGCGATTACCTTTATAGAACACATCTATCTTAGAATGCTCATCGTCCACATGACGATGTTCTGAAAGCATTCAATCCATACAAGTTCGTTCTGGGTTCGAACGAAACCGAAGGCACTATCTCGTTGCACTCATTTTGGAATCACCCTCAGAGTCAATGACCATAGCCCTTGCACTCTAAATCACCATCTCGAACCTATAAGTACTATTCCATCAAACTCATTACGGAATCACCCACAGAGTTATATTGACGTATAGTTCTTACACCTCGAGTCTTCACTAGCTCCACTTGGATTTACGACCTAACGTTTAATTGGAATCGATGTGGTTTCCGGATCCCAAATATGGAAACCAGATCCCGATCTCAACGAAACCAAACGCTATTTTAATGTCTAAGTTGCACTTAAGGGTTTTAACAATTAAAACTTATATTCAGGGTGATATAAACAGATAGATGAATCACATTATCGCAATACATAATTCATAACAATCATTCATCTCATAAAGCAGCATATCACATAACAGAGATATCCAAATCATCCAGTACCAACCAATCACCAATATCAACTAATCACCCAACATCAATCAATCAATATTAACCAATCATCACAAAGCAGAATTGATTAACTCTAAATCAATCGGATTACATAAATCCTTCTTCATTTATTTATTCCAAACAAATAAATAAATCATCTCCTAATGATCTTTAATTAATCTCCCTTGATTAATCATTCTTTAATTACATTCAAATAATTATTCTTAACCATATTCAGTAATTAACCTTTAATTACTATCATTAATTACAATAATCAATGATCCTCCATTTAATTACGTTAATTAATCAATTATAATTAATTACATTAAACCTCAATAAATTTCAATTAATTAATCACGCTTTAATTAATCACTTTATTAATCAATCCTTGATTAATTTCATTAATTAACTAATAATATTTATTTATTAATAATTCATTTAATTAAATAATTAATTTATAATTAATCATCTCATTAAACAGTAATTAACAACTTGTAATTACTTATCTTAATTAACTAACTTCTTAATTAATTATATTAACCTTTTATTAATTACTCTAATTAATTAATTTTTAATTACTTCATTAAGTAATTATCAATCAATTTAAATTAATAAATAATCCTTAATTATTTACTTTATAAATTAATTACATTTTTAAATTAATTACACATAGTAATTAATCTTAAACTAATCTCATTCGTTAATCAATTAATCACATTAATTAATTAACTCAATAATTAAGTAATTAACTCTTAATTACTTACATAAGTAATTATCTCTAATTACTTCCATTAATCAATCTTGATTTCTTCCTTAATTAATTACTTAACAAATAATTACTTCCATCATTAAATAATTCTCAATTCTTTAATTAAGTAATTACTCCATAATTAATTAACTTTAAAACAATTTTATTAATTCAATTCCTTAATTAATATCATCAAGTGATTAACCATTAATCACTTAAATTACTCTCATGAGTAATTTCTCTAATTACTTCCATAAGTAATTATCATTCTTAATTACATGCAAAAATTTACCCATTGATTACTTTCTTAAGTAATCACACTTAATTAATCCACAATTAAGTGATTATTAACAACTAAATAAATAATTAACCAATTATTTAAAATTAATTAAACAATCAATTAATTAACAACTTATATTTAAAGAATCTCTTTAATTAAGAAATCATTTATCTTAACAAATCATATTTATTAAGTATTTTCAAGTTCATATCAAAGATAAATTAACCCTATTTATCTTTGTAAATAAATTATTTGAATTTAATCAAATTTTAATAACTTAAAAACAAACTATTTTATTTGAATTACAAAATTAAATCAATAATCTTATTTGAAAATAAAGCATTAAGAAATTAATTTCAAAATTCAAAACACATTAAACATCTAATTTAAACCTATTTATTTACAAATAAATTTGAAAACTTTGTTATTAAAACATTGCTTAACAATTTACTCGAAAACTTTGATTAATATTTAAATTCAAACATTTCCTTTTTAAATTAACATTCAAACTTAAATGAAGTTAATTACGTAAAAAAGAAATCATTTTTAAACAAATTTGAATTTAAAATAAATTCCATTAACACCCCTTTTTAAAAGTTAACTTTATTTCAAAACATCAACTTTTAATTTATAAACTTATTTTCTTTTATAAACTTGTAAGTTTATCTCTTTATAAAACTTGAACTCGATGTTATACATCAGCAGGTTCTAAGTTTGCACTTTCGTAATTTAACAGCACTAAGTACAAGCAAACAACCCAGCACTCGAGTAAAACACGGCATCATCACAAGCTTGCACCCAAGACACCCCAAGCTACTCCTTACCTCGAGTCGACACACGAGAATCATGAGAGCGACTTCGAGCTGCCTTCGTCTTCTCCAAAGTAAAGTTACAGCATAACCCAAAACCGTGCACCAATATCCCACGTGCACGTTGCACGACAAACCTATCATCGTCGAGTCATCCTGCCATTGCCGACCAACCCCACTCCTCTACGGCAACCCTTATCTAGACCCAGATCCAACAAATGGTACGTGATCCAAAATTCGAGCATACGCAACGAAAACTGCAGAAACAACGACACAATAACCCTTCCCAATGCCGACCATCCATGTCGATGAACCATGCCGACCACTCCATCGTGATGCCACAACCAATGTCATCAATCTCCCCAAATGCGATTGAACTCAGTCAAAAATTCAAGTCGCAAAAGCTTCAACAGTTAAGCTTAGCCGAGATCCACAATAAACCCTAGTTCGAACAAATTCGAACGATTCACTCAATAGAAAAATTTTCTTGTATTTTTCCTATAATCTACAACCCATACACAAGCTTCGATCCAAGTTTCAAACCAAATTAATGTATAGATGATCAGCAAATTATAGAAACCCAAATTCCAAACAAACCCTAAATTCACCTTAATTACACAATTAAAAATTATGATACAAGCTCTAAAAATCATAATTTTCCAATTGTAATTCAATTATTAAATCAAAACTAGAATTTGAAATCATAAATTTTTGCCCAATTTAGATTTTCACTGCAATTTAAAACATATGAGCTAATAATTCATTTAAAATCCCTATAACTATTTTTAGAAGATGAATTACATGATTGCAAACAACTTTCATTTACAAATCACTGTCCAGTTCGTGTTCAAAATTAAGTTATTGAGATTATTAAAGGATTTGAAACTGTTTTTAATAAACACAGTAACCATTCTAAATTTTACAGGCAATTCAATATTTTTCTTTATAAACATACATTAACAAAAATTCATCATCAAAGCCAATTCATTTGCATGCAACATTCAATCATAGATTATATCAAAATTATTTTCAAAATAGAATTGACTCACCTCTTTCAATTTGCAGAAAACAGGTTTAAACTTCCCAGGCCTTACTTATAATCTGAAAAACTTGAATGCATGCCTTCAATTTTGTTGATGTGCTTGCAGATAAAATCCTATTACATGCTTTAGTTGATGAAAAATGTTGAACTTGCAGGTTGATTTGAAGTTTTAGGTTGATCTCATTTTGAAATGCAGGTTTTGGTTGTAGTTTTTATTTTCAACTTGATTCTCATGCATGTTGTTGAACTTGAAGTTTCAGGTTGAAAATGATATGAAGTTGCAGGTTAGAAAAAATGCAGATTTCAATCTTGATTTGCTTTTTGATTTAAGTTTCAGAATTTAAAGGAATTTTCTGGTTCTGAAAAACTTCCTGGTTGTCATTAATTTGAAAAGTGAAATGAAGACAAAGGAAGAAAAAAAATGTTTGTGAAAGAAAACAAATTTTCTTCTTAACACATTTATTAAAATTAAAACGAGAGTAGTGCCACTTGTTATAAAATTTACATTTGTCATCTTAATTGTTTTAATTACTTACAAGTGTTATAAAGTGCCTTAGAATATTTACACATGTTCTTAAGTCTTTCTAATAAATTTTACTTAGTTTTAAATGTAAATATAAACTCACATGTTAAATTTACTTTATAAATAAATACTTATATATGTAAATATAAATTTATCTTTAAAAGAAAATGTTCTAAAACTAATTAAAATATAAATAATTTCTTTATACTTGTATTTTAAAAATCTAAACATTTATAGGTACATTTGTAACTATTTTAAATTTAAACACTTCCAAAGAAAACAAAACAAAATGTTTAAATCTTTTTAAACTATCATATTTAAAATAAATAACAATCTTATATTTTGAAAACAAACAATTACCTTATAATTGAAAACAGTTTGATAAATCTAAATTAACTTTTGAAAAATAAAATTAAAACAAAGCTTAAAATTATAATTTCATACACATACAAATTATCCATAGATTAAATTAAATTCAAAACAATATCAAATTATAACATATACAAACATATATATTACAATTTGAAAATTCAACCTTTATTTAAAACAAAAGATCTTCTATTCACAATATATATCAAATGTATATATTATAAACAGAATAAAATTTCATTATCTTTGAAAAACAAATCTTATCAATATTGCCAGATTAAAAATTTATTAACCTTCAAAAGATTAAATCTACCAATTTAAATTAAAATTATAAAGAAAAATTATCAAATCAATTTAATTATCAATACAGATTATTAAATTGTTATTGCCCAAAATTCCGGGTAGTTACAGTTTAAAATTAATAACAGTATTTAAATTTATTATCTCTCGGGATAATAAATGTTGTTTTAAATTTATAAATGATAGTTTATAATGTGGAAATCTTTAAAAGGAATGTTTAAAAATAAAGCTAAGTGTAAATTGTTTTAGGGTATATAGTAAACAATGTTTTCAATGACATTCTTTTTTTACCCTTCTTTTTAATACACTTAGAAATATAATTTTCTATTTAGCAGAATATCTATAAAGAATGTGGTTTAAAGTATTTTATAAATATTTATGATGTGAATATCAAGCACAAGTGAGTATCAAACGTTTCATTTATTGATGGCAAGTGCATGCGTATGATCATTTGTTTGTTTTTGATTGTTGTCTTAACTATTGTAGCAACCCAAAACTTCTAACGAGTATTTTATTCTTTTATTTATAAACTTTGGGGTTTTAATTTACAAAAAAAAGTTGAATTTTTTTATTTAATTATAAATAGTCACCAAAATTTTATTAATATAAGCCAATTCTATAATTCTTATTTTTGGTTAAAGTTTAACATTTATTGGAATTTAAATATTTTAAATTTTAACTTTCAAATCTTTTTACTTAACTGAATATGTTGGTAACAACATTTTATTTCCACTTTTGTTCTTTTAAAGGTTAGTTATACACCTTTAAATCAAGTAATTAATATTCTGTAAAAGAAATAAACTTTATGCATACACACATTTGTTTCTTAGTTAATTGATTAATAAATAAAATTTTAAATTGAATAATATATACGAAATAAATTTTACATTTTCTTTTTTTACGTATATACATCAGTTATGTGTTAAATGTTAAGTAAATCAAACCAATGTAAACAAATCAAAAGTTAATTAAGAAATAAATTTTAAAGTTAATAGAGTATAAATAGGCTATTTAAAATACACGTTTTAATTTGTACGTTATATCCGTTTTGATTTATTTACTTAGCTTATAAATGGTACGTAGCTAATGAATATTCTTTAAAACGTATATTTTACTAAAAATAGGTAGAGAATAAATAAGTAACGTATAAATTTAGATACGTTACTTTTGTTATAAATTTAGCGTATATTGTACTAACTATATATGAAACAAATAAATAAGAAACGAATAGTTTCTAATCACGTTACTTTTGTTAGTTATTTGAGCGTACGTTTCAATTAAAATTCTGCATCTATTACACGCTCATAAATTTCATACCTTAGCTATTGAAAACAAATAAGTAGCCACGATTCTTGGAAGAAGATTTTTGACCGTTGCTTCTAAAACTGCCCATATTTAATTTGATATGTTTCATTTATATTTGTTTCGTTCTTTTCCCTGTTGCCTTTTTCATTTCTTGATTTTTGGTGCTATTGGCTTCAACAAACGTATCATATTCTGTACAAAATTTATATACATTGTAAACTGTACAAAATTCAAAACGTGCTGTCTAATCAATTTGTTGTTTTAATTAACCTTTAGCAAATCAAGGGATTTGACGGTTGCTATTTGTTTATCTTCTTCTGACTATTCATTATCTGAAACTATTCAATGTGATTTAATATTCACATTTATTTATGAGATCATCCATTTTGTTTCTTCCCTCAGCACAAAGTTCTCCCTTTATCTATTGTTCTGCACGATCAGTGGAAGAAATGTATAACGTACGTACGTTTTTCCTCTTTTCATTATTTGATTTGGCTACAACTCATATTTTATTTGCGTATATAAATCAACGTGGACATTTATTGCCTAAAATCCTTACCTGCTACTTTACATTTATTATTTATGTGATACGTTTCTCAATTTGTGCCTATTCGTTTTTCCTACGTTACTTGTTTTAACCGCTAAAACATTTTTTTTTAAACTTTTGACAGTTCAGTTTTTCCATTTTATATTTCTTTGCTTCTCCCCTCCCCGTCATCTGCTTTCAATATATTTGACAAATCCATCTTCATATTTCACTTGGCAAGAAGAGAAGGAAAAAATTATAGAATAAAAAAATAAAACCATCGATGCCTTCCTTACCTCCAAAATCGCGCACAACCACCCTTTGCCGAGCCATCAACAGACCCGCCTCCAACTTCTTCTCCCCACCTCGCCATTTCCTCCGCCTCTCCCATCACGTGACCACTTTTTTCAGCTACGAGCTCCTTTCTTTTGACGTGCCATCAAAGTGTAGGGAGTTGATGCATGAAGCCCGTTGCGTTTGAACTTACGTGCATATATGACTATATGTGTATCATATGTCATGTAAGTATTTGATAACTTAGTTATTTGTTAAGAAAATCAGTGGCATGCATTTTACTAGGAGATATATTAAATTTGTATATAGGAGTAAATTTTTCTAATAATAATAAAGTAAGTTATTTGGATTACTGTATTATATTTAAAGGGTTAAATAGCATGTTGTTGGTTATATTTAAAGTTATCTGGTTAATATGTAATATGAGTTATTTGATTTACAACATGATGTTTTCATATTATATAATATATTATAATCGGCAACACTAGGTTGCTGTTTTATATAGAGTTATGCGTTAAAATCTTTGGTCTATAAAGTTAGTATAATATATAAGCTATAATATATATATATATATATATAATGTCTTTGTTTTCTGGTGCAGTTAGATATAAAAGTTTATAAACTATATATATTTGTGAATATATGTACAGGTTATAAAAGTTCATTTGTCTTGTGTATGAGGCTATGGTCTGCATGTTGTATATTTAGCTATATAATATATAATATATACAGTAGTTGCATATGTTCGGTCTGCATAATCCAACATATATAAGTATATATGTGCTTATATATTCATCCGTATAGAAGAGTTTGAGGTGCTGTTAATAAAGAACAGAGGGTCAGATTTTAAAAGTAACATATTTTGCTATATTATGGTCAATATTGTGTTTCGATCAATGAGTTTTATACACTTCTATATACTCTGTTTATATGTGGTCTGTGAGTCTACATATAATATATTATACTTTTTAATTGTTAAAGTATGCTGTAGTGCATAAAAGTTATCTGCCTGTTCATACTATTATATATGTGTCATATTGGGGTTAAGGTAAGATGTTATATATAGTAGTTTATAAATGAGATTTGAACAGTGTAATTTGTTGAAGTTTTATATATTTATCTTATTTAAAAATATAAATATTAATGATATTATATACATTGGTTGTATGTGGTGGTTGGGTCTTAGATTTGTAAATAAAAATTTTGATCTATGTGTAAAAATTAAAATGGTTTGGAAAAATATAAAGATTTTTTTAACATATATGTTTTATTTCATATGTTAAAACTATTGGTTTATGTATTGAGTAAAAAAAAAGTAAATTATATATATCTGCTTCGACTTTAAATTTTCTTAGAGATGCAATATGGATTTTATTAAAATAGCAAACATTTCTGTATATATCAGACTGATTCTGATTCAATTCATCAATTCTTGATTTTCAGACTCGTTCGTCCAATTCATGCTAGTCCTACTTTGCTTTGAAATTCGTACTCGGATTTATAATTCAATTTCAGTATCTGTATCAGTGTGCGTATCCATGTCATCTTCTGTATTCTCTAGCCTCGAAAGGTGAGCAATCACTCACGATTAACCTTCTTTTATTTATTAAATTTGATTTAAATTGAAACGACAATTGAAATATGCTGCTGTTAGTTATTTACATTGCTATATATGTTGTTATCTGTAATCACTTGTGGGATATGACACCATATCCCGTTGTTTATATTATATTGGTATTGATGATATATGCCTGTTATTTTATTTTATTTTATTATCTATTATCGCTCTGCAAGTCCCTGTAGTTTAGAATTCACTATGGGTTGAACTGATACGTACCCGAACGGACTTTAGAATAGGAGAATTTCGTTATGGGTTGAAATGATAAACCCATGCGATTTTCAACTAAATTGAATTTGGGATTGCGGGTCGAAGTGATATCTATCCGTATATTTAAATTTCAGATTGAAATGATAAATATCTGTATCCCTTGACCATAGAGTAGAAAATTATATACAGACAATGTTGGTCCACATATATATTTAAATGTTTGAAAATAATTTCTATAGTTTGAAAGGAAATATATGGTTTTTAATAAATATTGGTTCTTAAAATATTATATGTAAATGGAAATTATATATATAGATTTAATAATAAGATTATCGAGACTGAATCAATCTATATAATATGCTTAAGTATTTATTTAAATTTATATTTCAAAATTGATTGTTGTAATAATTTGAATAAGTTAAGGTTGAGAAGATAAAGTTGAATTTATTTGAAATGGTATTTAGTTAAGAATTCTACTTAATTGGATTGATTTGAACTATTGAATTTGAAATTTAAGATTTGATTTATAACTTGATTTTGATTTAAATGATTAAATGGAAGTTTCAAGTTTAAACAAATTGAAAAGAATATTTAGTTTAAATGTAAATTTAGGTTATTTAATAAATATTGAGTTTATTAAGTGAACATTTCAGGACTAAATAATAAGGTTAAATCGAGATCTATATGAAACTGTTAAATTGAACTTTGGAATGTTGAATATTAAAGCTTTGAAATATACTAGAATTTAAATGGTTAATTTGTGATTTAGATCTGTATTTGAAATATATATATATAATTTGAATTTGTTTGGTTAAAAACTGAATTGAATGGAAATTGATAAATTGAGATTGAATTTAATTTGAATAGGGAAGTCGGGTTGATTTTGAAGCGATTTGTTAAGTTTGAGGAAATTACAAATATTCTACTTTATAAAATATTTATATATATTTTGGAAATATATATATTTGAAATGAAATGATATTTAGTTGTGAAGTATAAATTAATTTGAAATGACCTCGGTGTTATAGTGTATATTTCTACCATGTAGATAGTTCCATGGACTCTTAGAGGATGGTTATCCCAAACATCCTTTAAGTTACTTGTATTTCAGTTGATATTTCACTTGACTTGGATTTATTGATATAAGAACGTTAATCCTGACTCGAGTGTTTTGTGTTTTTGTTTTACGCTCGGGTCAGATTGAGTGATACATCATTTAACACTCACCTGTGGAGTTTGGAGCTTCATTGGAGATCCAACTATCGATTCAACTTTCAGCTTTTCCAGTTGATTGGTTCAGAGAAGTCATCTGTTCGTACTGAAGACTTCGCTGTATTTGAGATATTCTGTTGTATTCTATTTCTAACTTTGAAATTTGTATAGTATCTTCATGAACTACTATTTATTTATTCCGCTACGTATTATTGTATTACTCCGAGTCTGTGATTCTGTGATTGATTTATTTACTGTATATGCTGAGTTTGCAAAATATAAATTAACAATCTGATATTTTGAGCAATTCAAGTCCGACATGTGCGGATGCGAATGGTTGAAAATAGCAGGTTGTTACAGTTGGTATCAAAGCTTTGGCTCTAAGCAAACTTAGCATATATGGTAAATTTATTTACAGAATCACTTTCTTTCGAGCTTGAATCTCTTCTTATTTGATTCGGTTCTCCTTTGAATTTTGGAACATCCCCCTCGGTTCCAAATCCATTCTTTTCTTTCCCTATTCGTTTTTTCTAGATTCTGGAGTATCCCATAGCTCCACTGGATGATTGTAAATGGGTGAAACTCCTTTACAATAGCATCGATTCACTGAAGATTTATATACCCTAGCTTTAGATACTGCTATCTCTGGTTATGCCAAATTCTATATCTGGTGATCGAATGTCGATTTGCCTTGGAATTCCATATCGATCATATTTCTGAAGTCACGGTTGACATGGTTAAGGTCGCCCGCGAGTAATATCCATCTTCTATTTTGAAATTTAATTATCTCATCTTCATTTGGGCCAAGCTTCGAATCAGAATTCTATTTGATTAGAGTTCCTCTAATTTGAATCTCTATCTTTGTTTTGAAATCCATCCTTGAATCATCCTTTGAAAATCGGGCTTTGTTTGTATTTTAGAAATTGTTTTATATACCGAAATTATTATTTTGATAACTATGATTTTATTCGATATATGAAAGTGAAAATGTTTTTGAAAGGATTATTTACCTTTTAAAAAAAACTAGAATTTGAAATGTCGAAAGGATTTGAAATTTTGAAAATTTTATAATAATTTTGATTATATAAAAATGATTTATAAGTGAAGGGTTCCGAATTTGAAATTTGAGAGATTGAACTCCGGTATTTTGAAGTTGGTTTTAAGATTTTTGAAAATATATAATAATACGATTTGAAAGTATTTTCCAAATAAGAAGTGTTTTAAATGACTCAAACGAGTTCCAATGATTTCAAAGAAACTGCAAAGAAGTTTTAATAAAATAGAAGTCCAGAACTTACTTATGTCGCTGGAGAATAATTTCGGTGATGAGTGCAAACATCATTGACCTTGATTTTCGAGTTTCAAAGGGGGGAGAGGCCACTTTAATAGCTTCGCTATGCGAGTGATTTTGTGAAACCAATTTTGATTCAAATTCTGAAGCATGTTGATATTCAAAAGATATATGTATATATATTTGAAACGATTTAAAGTAAGCCGGTGTTCAATCCTCGAGTTTTCAATTTGATTTAGTATAACTCTATTTATAAAAATTAATTTATTGATTTGTTGCTGATTTCCAACTCTTTGATTTGAAATTTGATTTCACCGACTATTTTGAAGGTTCGAACACTTCCAAATCAAGGTTTGAAATTTTAAAGCTAAGTAATTTCGAAAAGTATAAATTAATGGATAAAGTATATAAGTTTAAAACTACTTTGTTAAGTAAATGGATAGGACCAATTTGAATTATACTAATATGAAATCTGGTTTTGAATACTTTATAAATAGTTTAAAGGTTTCGAAGGGGTGGTTATAAACTTGAAAATCATTTGGGTATAATTGATTTTAGAAAATATTTGGTTTTGAAAAATAAGATTTGGAATTTAAAACCCAGTATTTATATGATGATTTTGGAAATGAATTTGATTGACATAAATTATGTTGATTTGGAAACTAGGATTATTTTCTAAACCTATTATTTGGAAATTTTGAAGCTGAAGATATTAAATATGGAAGAAATAATTTGGTAAAATCATATATGATTTTGAAACCGAAACGATATTGAAAGGAATTAAAATTGAGAACCTTGTTTTACTAAATACTTGATTTGGGAGTTATCGAACTTATATAGAATTGATTTGTATAAGTACGAAGTTGATTTGAAAACTATTGATTTGGAAAGGTACTCAATTTGAAAGGTGTAATCTTATATAGGCGAAGTATATATGTGTGATTTGATATACTATTGATTTTGGAAAGTATTCGATTTTAAAATGAAATCTTATATATAATGGACTTTATATAAGTATGATATTTGAAAGTGATTTGAAAAGGTACTATATGGTATATATTTTTGAAGTAATGATATGGAAAGTGCCTTCTGCTTGATATCCGCTCTGTGGCCACATTGTGGATTCATTCTATCGATATTATTCTCTCTGATTTTCGGTTTTATGGATGTGATACTCGAATGTCCTACCATGGCGTAACCCACGGTCTTTTTTTTCTGGGGTAGCGTAACCCGCAAGGCAGAGATTGCTTAAAGGGTATGGATGTTTCCTGGGGGATCCAGACGTAACCATTGTTATGTACCCTGCGGCCTACCGGTTTTGTTGTCGTGGCGTAATCCGCAAGGCAGAGATTGCTTAAAGGGTATGGATGTTTCCTGGGGGATCCAGGCGTAACCATTGTTATGTATCCTGCGGTCCACGGGTTTTGTTTATCATGGCGTAATTCGCAAGGCAGTGAATGCTTAAAGGATATGAATGTTTTTTGGGGGATTCAGGCGTAACCATTGTTATCTATCCTGCGATCCAGGTGATTTTTTTTGGATTGTAATTTCCATATCTGTTTTTAAAAATTTTCAGCATTTTCACTGGGTGTTGAAACAGGTCTACTAAGTACTTGAAGAATTTTAGTTTTGCGCCTAATTAACGCATAGCCAGAGTCTGCAAGAATGAGGATAAACTTGTTGAAAAATCGAGTTATAAAAGTATGTTCGAAAGAAAATTTTGTTTCGATATAAAGGTATTTTATTATAAAAGTATTTTTCAACAAAGAAATTTTGTACTAATATTTGAAATTGAGACTCTTATGGTTTGAAATTTACGATTCATGCCCGATACTATTCTTTTGGATCTACCTTATCTGCTCAGCTTATTAATTCACCTATATTCTGTTTCCTGAATCTACCTTCCTTTCCTTTTTGAATATAATCTTTAAAATATTATTTATTTATATACTACCTGTTTAATAGTAAATTTTTTAGTGTTTTATATAAATAATCGATCTCATAAATAATTGAATGGATTTATTAAAATGAGTTTAAGCAAACTATTAAATATTAATTAATAATTTTTTTTATATGGTTTTAAATAAATTGTTAATTTGTTTTCCAAAGTCTAGTTTTTCATCTGGTTGTTTCTATTCTCCTACTTTGTTCATTTTCGAGGACGAAAAGTTCTAAGTGGGGGAGAGTGTAACAACCCAAAAATTCTAACAAGTATTTTATTCTTTTATTTATAAACTTTGGGGTTTTAATTTACAAAAAAAAGTTGAATTTTTTATATTTAATTATAAATAGTCACCAAAATTTTATTAATATAAGCCAATTCTATAATTATAGTTTTTGGTTAAAGTTTAACATTTATTGGAATTTAAATCCTTTAAATTATAACTTCCAAATCTTTTTACTTAACTGAATATATTGGTAACAACATTTTATTTCCACTTTTGTTCTTTTAAAAATTGGTTATACACCTTTAAATCAAGTAATTAATATTCTATAAAAGAAATAAACTTTAGCGTATACACATTTGTTTCTTAGTTTATTGATTAATAAATAAAATTTTAAATTGAATAATATATAGGAAATAAATTTTAAGTTTTTTTTACGTATATACATCAGTTATGTGTTTAATGTTAAGTAAATCAAACCAATGTAAACAAATCAAAAGTTAATTAAGAAATAAATTTTAAAGTTAATAGAGTATAAATAGGCTATTTAAAATACACATTTTAATTTGTACGTTGTATCCGTTTTGATTTATTTAGTTAGCATATAAATGGTACGTAGCTAATGAATATTCGTTAAAACGTATATTTTACTAAAAATAGGTAGAGAATAAATAAGTAACGTATAAATTTAGATACGTTACTTTTGTTATAAATTTAGCGTATATTGTACTAACTATATATGAAACAAATAAATAAGAAACGAATAGTTTCTAATCACGTTACTTTTGTTAGTTATTTGAGCGTACGTTTCAATTAAAATTCTGCATCTATTACACGCTCATAAATTTCATACCTTAGCTATTGAAAACAAATAAGTAGCCACGATTCTTGGAAGAAGATTTTTGACCGTTGCTTCTAAAACTGCCCATATTTAATTTGATACGTTTCATTTATATTTGTTTCGTTCTTTTCCCTGTTGCCTTTTTCATTTCTTGATTTTTGGTGCTATTGGCTTCAACAAACGTATCATATTCTGTACAAAATTTATATACATATTCCTTACCTTATCTGTGTCAGTTTAAATTGTGAACAGTACCAAAATTTTTGACTCTTCAATCTCCTTTCGTTTAAATTGTGAACTGTACAAAATTCAAAACGTGCTTCCAATCAATTTGTTGCTTTAATTAACCTTCAGCAAATCAAGGGATTTGACGGTTGCTATTTGTTTATCTTCATCTGACTATTCATTGCTCGAAACTATTCAATTTGATTTAATATTCGCATTTATTTATGAGACCTTCCATTTTGTTTCTTCCCTCAACGCAAAGTTCTCCCTTTATCTATTGTTCTGCACGATCGCTGGAAGAAACGTATAACGTACGTATGTTTTTCCTCTTTTCATTATTTGATTTGGCTACAGCTCATAATTTATTTGCGTGCATAAATCAACGTGGACATTTATTGCCTAAAATCCACTCCTGCTACTTTATATTTATTATTTATGTGATATGTTTCCCAATTTGTGCCTATTCGTTTTTCCTACGTTACTTGTTTTAACCTTGAAACAGTTTTTTCTTTTTTTAACTTTTGACGGTTCAGTTTTTCCATTTTATATTTCTTTGCTTCTCCCCTCCCTGTCCTCTGCTTTCAATATATTTGACAAATCCATCTTCATATTTTACTCGGCAAGAAGAGAAGAAAAAAAAATTTAGAACAAAAAAATAAAACCATCGATGCCTTCCTTACCTCCAAAAACGCGCACAACCACCCTTTGCCGAGCCATCAACAGACCCGCCTCCAACTTCTTCTCCCCACCTTGCCATTTCCTCCGCCTCTCCCATCATGTGGCCACTTTTTTCAGCTATGAGCTCCTTTCTTTTGACGTGCCATCAAACTGTAGGGAGTTGATGCATGAAGCCTGTTGCGTTTGAACTTACGTGCATATATGACTCTATATGTGTATCATACGTCTTGTAAGTATTTGATAACTTAGTTATTTGTTAAGAAAATCAGTGGCATGCATTTTAGTAGGAAATTTTTATATAGGAGTAAATTTTCTAATAATAATAAAGTAAGTTATTTGGATTACAACATTATATTTAAAGGGTTAAATAGCTTGTTGTTAGTTATATTTAAAGTTATCTGGTTAATATGTAATTTGAGTTATTTGATTTACAATATGATGTTTTCATATTATATAATATATTATAATCGACAACACTAGGTTGCTGTTTTATATAAAGTTGTGAGTTAAAATCTTTGGTCTATAAAGTTAGTATAATATATAAGCTATAATATATATATATATATATATATATAATGTCTTTGTGTTCTGATACAGTTAGATATAAAAGTTTATAAACTATATATATTTGTGAATATAGGTACAGGTTATAAAAGTTCATTTGTTTTGAGTGTGAGGCTATGGTCTGCATGTTGTATATTTAGCTATATAATATATAATATATACAGTAGTTGCATATGTTCGGTCTGCATAATCCAACATATATAAGTATATATGTGCTTATATATTCATCCATATAGAAGAGTTTGAGGTGCTGTTAATAAAGAACAGAGGGTCAGATTTTAAAAGTAACATATTTTGTTATATCATGGTCAATATTATGTTTCGGTCAATGAGTTTTATAGATTTCTATATACTCTGTTTATATGTGGTCTATAAGTCTACATATAATATATCATACTTTTTAATTGTTAAAGTATGCTGCAGTGCATAAAAGTTATTTACCTGTTCATACTATTATATATGTGTCACATTGGGTTTAAGGTAAGATGTTATATATTGTAGTTTATAAATGAGATTTGAACAGTGTAATTTATTGAAGTTTTATATATTTATCTTATTTAAAAATATAAATCTTAGTGATATTATATACATAGGTCATATGTGGTGGTTGGGTCTTAGATTTGTAAATAGAAATTTTGATCTATGTGTAAAAATTAAAATGGTTTGGAAAAATATAAAGATTTTTTTTAACATATAAGTTTTATTTCATATGTTAAAACTGTTGGTTTATGTATTGAGTAAAAAAAATGTAAATTATATATATCTGCTTCGACTTTAAATTTCCTTACAGATGCAATATTGATTTTACTAAAATAGCAAACATTTCTGTATATATCAAACTGATTCTGATTCAATTCATCAATTCTTGATTTTTAGACTCATTCGTCTAATTCGTGCAAATCCTACTTTGCTTTGAAATTCGTACTCGGATTTGTAATTCAATTTTAATGTCCGTATCAGTGTGCATATCCATGTCATCTTCTATATTCTCTAGCCTCGAAAGGTGAGCAATCACTCACGATTAACGTTCTTTTATTTATTAATTTTGGTTTCAATTAAAACGACAATTGAAATATGCTGCTGTTAGTTATTTACATTGCTATATATGTTGTTATCTGCAATTGTTCACTTGTGGGATATGACATCATATCCTGTTGTTTATATTATATTGGTATTGATGATATATGCCTGTTATTTTATTTTATTATTTGTTATCACTCTGCAAGTCCCTGTAGTTTAGAATTTACTATGGGTTGAAATGATACATAGCCGAACGGACTTTAGAATAGGAGAATTTCGTTATTGGTTGAAATGATAAACCCAAGCAATTTTCAATTAAATTGAACTTGGGATTGCGGTTCGAAGTGATATCTACCCGAATATTTAAATTTCGGATTGAAATGATAAATATCTGTATCCCTTGACCATATGGTAGGAAATTATATGCACACACCGTTGGTCCACACACACACATATATATAAATGTTTGAAAATAATTTCTATAGTTTGAAAGGAAATATATGGTTTTTAATAAATGTTGGTTCTTAAAATATTATATGTAAAAGGAAATTTTATATATAGATTTAATAATAATATTGTCGAGATTGAATCAATCCATATAATATGTTTAAGTATTTACGTAAATTTATATTTCAAAATTGATTGTAGTAATAATTTGAATAAGTTAAGGTTGAGAAGATAAAGTTGAATTTATTTGAAATGGTATTTAGTTAAGAATTCTACTTAATTGGATTGATCTGAACTACTGAATTTGAAATTTAAGATTTGATTTATGACTTGATTTTGATTTAAATGATTAAATGGAAGTTTCAAGTTTAAACAATAGTTTAATGGTAAATTTTGGTTATTTAATAATATTGAATTTATTAAGTGAACATTTCAAGACTAAATAATAAGGTTAAATCGAGATCTATATGAAACTGTTAAATTGAACATTGGAATGTTGAATATTAAAGCTTTGAAATATACTAGAATTTAACTGGTTAATTTGTGATTTTGATCTGTATTTGAAACATATGTAATTTGAATTTGTTTGGTCAGAAACTGAATTGAATGGAAATTGATAAATTGACATTGAATTTAATTTGAATAGGGAAGTCGGGTTGATTTTGAAGTGATTGGTTAAGTTTGAGGAAATTACAAATATTCTACTTTATAAAATATTTATATATATTTTGGAAATATATATATATTTGAAATGAAATGATATTTTGTTGTGAAGTATAAATTACTTGAAATGACCTCGGTGTTATAGTGTATATTTCTACCTTGTAGACAGTTCCATGGACTCTTAGAGGATGGTTATCCCAAACATCCTTTAAATTACTTGTATTTCAGTTGATGTTTCACTTGAGTTGGATTTATTGATATAAGAACGTTAATCCCGACTCGAGTGTTTTGTGTTTTTGCTTTACGCTCGGGTTAGACTGAGTGATACAGCATTTGAGACTCACCTGTGGAGTTCGGAGCTTCATTGGAGATCCAACAATCGATTCAGCTTTTAGCTTTTCCAGTTGATTGGTTCAGAGAATCACCTGTTCGTACTGAAGACTTAGTTGTATTTGAGATATTCTATTGTATTCTATTTCTAACTCTGATATTTGTATAGTAGCTTCATGAACTACTATTTATTTACTCCGCTACGTATTATTGTATTACTCTGTGTTTGTGATTCTGTGATTGATTTATTTAATGTATATGCTGAGTTTGCAAAATATAAATTAACAATCTGATATTTTATGCAATTCACGTCCGACATGTGCGGATGCGAATGGTTGAAAATAGCAGGTCTTTACAACTACCGATTTCATTATTTTTTTTGTGTTTCGTCGATTCAAGACGATTTGTTTGCTCATTAGGTACATTTAAACACTTGCTATGATTAAAGATATGAATGCTCTCATGGCAAGATAGATGGTAACATTGCCCTAGCTTGTACGGTTTCGTTATTTTCCCCAAGGTAACACTAGTTTGTTTCTAATAGTTGATTTACCGACTATTGATTTTAATATCTATATCTATGCTTCATCAATCTAGGATTATTTGTTGCTCAGTTTGAGATTGGAACTCAACACCATGGATAACTAAAATTAAAGAGCGAGTGGGAGCCAAGCCATGTGGGTCATACCCATTAGGGTATATTCACATTTATTTAGAGATTTGTTGGTAACATGCATGCGGTGATGTGAGTAAATTCGGATGCCTAAGTTTTCGAGAGTGTTGTGTGTTTGGTATAGGCTCTCAAGTATATTTTATCTAGAAGTATACTTTCTGTGTACGGGGATGCACCCTCCAAGTCATATTGGATAAAACTCATTCTCCTAGTTTTAATTTGAACCTTGGAGTTTATTAATTCTTAATTGCATCAAGAAGTGCTACGTGCCCTTTTCCATATTTAATTATTTTTATCCATTCTTTAAGTCTGGATTTTGTACATTCTTCAATTATGGGATTTTTCCTTACTTGTGGCCATCCTTTATGTTTTGATTTGTGTATGTTGTTTGTCCATTCTCTTATGTATGGATGTTGTTCTTGTATAGTGAAACTTTGTTTCGTGTTTTGCGACGTGGTCCTACCAATTATTTTATATTCACCATATCCCTTGAATTTTTTCATGCTGGTTTTTCAGACTAAACTAGGTGTTATTTTATTATAATGCTCGTGTCAGACCTATTTTCTAGGTTGGCATTGGTGTTGTGGAGCTCTTGGAGAAGAGCTGGATGTTTACCTATCATAGTAATTTATTTTCTGCTGTATTATAGTGTATACTTATCAGCAATTGTAAGGTTAGGAAATTATAACTGTCCAACTGATGAGATTTGTATTTAACTTTGATGTATATTGTATCTTGGAGTGACAACTTATGCTGTCTATGTTATATTGTATGTTGTTATTTCCATTGAGATTTTATTTCTCCTATTGTTCTTTTTATTTCACCCTAACAATCTGCCTTTTCGGTGATTGTATGGGTTGGCATTTGAATACCGTAGATGCGTTAAGTGCTGACTTGGTAGGTTGTTACATGAATGCATCCACTAAATTACATTAGAGGATCTCTTCAAGAAACTCATCAATTCTGAATAAAGTTCATCAATTATATTCTTTCCAATCTTCACCACTTTCATAGGGTCTAAGGGGACTAACTGAGCATAGGTCTGTTTCCTTCATTCCTAGCCTAGGACCCACTTCATCCTCTACCTAATTCGGCTTAGTCGAAGCAGTGCTTCCCTCGCATTATGCAATATCATAAAAACATTATGCATAAGTTGAATAATATTTGACTTTCCCTATCATGTAGATAGTCTCTTTTCTTCTCTACAAAAACTATGGTCGTAGGTTGACTTGTTTCAGTATCTGCCTTGGCACTAATTATTGGCGCAATTTGTTGAATTAGCTTATTGCTTATTGCATTATCTTTGTCATAAGAATTCGGGGTGACAATGGTGTAATTTTGAATAATTTTATTTTTAGGATTACATTGTATAGTTTCCTAGCTAAAAATTGTTGCACTTTACATTAATCCCTCTTATTGGGGTATAAAATTTCACAAGAAAATCCTTTCGAGAAATAACTCACCCCAGGTCTATCAGTGCGGACCTTCTCAAAAAAAACATTGTATGGATAGTGCTGGTCTATGATTAGAAACCTTGCGTAAAAGGACTTGTGTAATGGTGCAGCTCCAACTGTGAAAGAAGTTTAAACGACCCTATGGGTATTGTTGCAGTATTATAAAGCCATATATTAGTTTTGGACTAGGCTTCAACACTTCAGCATGATGCTTCATTATGTCCTAAGCTAATTTCAAGATGGCGTTCACCGAGCTTCCTGATTCTACAAAGACTTTCTTTATAGCACAATTTGAAATTCGAACGGTTATCGCCATTGGGTCTTGATGCGGGAAACTGACTCCAGCCGATTCCGTAGAAGTATAGGTGGTGTATGGGGTAGGCTTCTACTTAATGTGATACATAGTCCAATGCTCAGTTTGAGATTCATGTACATATATTTCATACACTTTTTTTGCTCTTTTATGCGAGATGAGGTCCTCCATAAATCGACGTGATAAGGGTACTAGGATTTATGTGGATTTGGTGATTTTCTTTGCATTGGGGTTTCTACAGTGTCTTTTGGAAGGTATCCAAGTAGCTCTTCTGAATTAGGCTTTCAGTCTCATTTTTTAGGTGGCAACATTTGCTGCTGTAATGGTCGTTCACCCCGTTGAAATGACAATAAACACAACCTTTGTTCTATTCTGGCCTCTTACCCTTGTTGGGAACATTATATGCTAACTCAGTTCCAGTCATCTCATAAATCTTGCCAAGAGTGTGTATGAAGGGGTTTTCAGGGGTAAAGTTAAACTCTCTTTGTCTTTTAGTGGGTGGGTTGCTGTAGTTGTTTCCCCCCGCGCTTTCTTCCATTCTGATTTTAGGTAGTTCTATCTTGTGGTATTCCCTTATCTCCTTAGCTTCTTCAATCCATATATACCTACTATCTATTTCATAGAAAGCCTTCATGCTCCTATATAGCATTTTTCAATTCTTCTTCTACATATCCATATTTTTTATATCCCAGAACGAGCTGCCATAAGCAGAGCCTCCTTATTAGTGACTCTATTCCTCATTGCCTCTGATTTGAAGCACTTAATGAAGCTATGAAGGCTTTCATTATCCGTTTGCTTGATGCCAGACATTATGTTAGGGTTTACAGAAACTTCTCTCACTGCATTTAATTATATACGAAAATCGGTTGAAAGCTGTGCCTACGAGTGGGTCTCCCTAGGTAAATATATCATAAATGATTTGGATGTTGCTCCAGCGAGGTATATTGGGAACGACATGTGGTGGGATAATCTTCCCACCTTTAATATGTCCATGTAGTACTTTAATATGCACAAATGGTCTTTCGGGTTGGATGGTCTATTGTATTTTTCAATAGCAAGAGCTTTGAAGCAATTAGGAAATTTTGATTCGATGATAGCTTCCCCTAATGGGGAGGAACTTTCCTTTATCCTCCCACCTTTGTTATTTGCTGACATAATTCCCTAACTGATCTATAAGAGCTTTAAGTTCTCATATATCCTCATCTTTGGAATTTATTAGTGATGACCCACCATTGCAAACTGAGGTAGCCACATCATTGTCTTATATAGCATATGCACCACACTTTCCATGTAACAATGGGTTAATATTAGCTGGCTTGGTTTTCATGTTAGGGTTGATATGGGCTTTAATTTGGATCTTACGCCCAAACCCATTTAACTAGGGTTGATATGAATGCATCCCCTAACTAGGGTTGGTTTGAGTGAAGGATATTGGGCTACCATTTTCTCACTCCTAGTCATTTTATCATTGAACTGGGTTGTAAATGCATTGAGGGCCTCGAGAATGTGGTCAGTCATAACCTTTAGATGTGTGCCCATTGTTTTGGAGGAGGAAGTATGATGTTTGTTTCCAGTGTTAGCAACTAAATGAACAATTTCGTATCGGGGAGGGGTAGAGGAATATGTAATTTGAATTTTTGGATTAAAGAAGTCGAGGTTGTCAAGGTCAAGGAATTTTTTAAGAAAAAAATTGTTTGGTGCTCGACCCTTCTTCTTACGTCAAACTAGTTGTTTTGTTTCAGTAATGCAAATAGAGAACGAACGCGAGAAAAGGGCCTTCAGTTCTAGTTTATCATTATTTCATTTAATATTTCATTTAGGGGCAAGGAAAAAAGAAATTTTCCTTTTTTTGTTGGACTCGTTAAAAAGTATACTCTGGAATCTGAGTTACAGGACAATTTAGGGTTCAAATAGTTATTGAGATTTTTTATTCGCACCACACTATCTTAGTTTTGAAGTAGTTATGGTGCTAAGTCTTTCGTAATTTAGAATTAGCAAATTTAATAAAATTGCATTAAAGGAGAATTAATTATGCTGGTTTAACTTACACAATTTGGTAGGTGCACTTCAACTATTTATTAAAATGTCAACCTTAATTGTACTATCAATCCAATCAAATCCAGGTAGAATCCAACACAAAAAACAAGGTAATAAATGCAGATTAAACAAAAACATAAAGATTTACATTGTTTGGATTTAAATAATCCTACATCCACGGGTCAATTTTTTTTCTCCTTCCACACTTTATTAGTACAAACATGTTGGAGTTTAATGGCAGAAAGCACAACATTTTAGTATATAATTCAGGGATAATAAAAAATGTGTCCTCTATCATTGCTATAGTACTTCCTTTTATAGAAAATATGATATCACATGGATTGCTAACATTGTAATATCGTGCTCTTACTTCACCATTAGATTTAGCCACATGTCACTCATCCATAGGCCTTGCTTACAATTCACAAATTTATGATGTGGATATAAGAGGATTAGATAGGAGAAATTTACTTTTGATAAGAAGTTCGACTTCTTATGGCAACTTCAAATTTTAAAATACCGCGCTAAAAGATGTGGTGGTTAATTGGTCATTGAGTGGTTGGAATTAGCACAAAATGCACTCTTTTGAGGTAAACTTGCTTTATGCACATTTGACTATGCAATGTTAGGTGCACATCTATGAAGAAGTGTGGCTAATACATTTTGTTCCATGTTGCTATTGGGATATGTTGTCATAGCTTGTTAGAGTTGTTTTTACCACAATTTGTGTGTAGTAACATAGTTGCTTGGGCCATCTTAAAGGAGAGACTATCAATAAAACCTTATAGAGAAGAAAACCAGACACCTTACAGAGATGTTGTGTCTCCGGTTTTATTTATAGTTGTGTTAACATTTAGCTGGATCGTGGCGGCAAACATCTTTGCATCCCGTAAAGTATTGATGCACCTTATCTAATTTATGAGGTGGAGCATGTTCTTTTCAGTCCATGCTAGCTTCAAATCGTGAGTCATGGCTTGTGTTAATTTGTTACATATGATACTTGTCACTAAGCTGCTTTTGAAGGATAGATCACATTATGCCCAGTTTCTATTTTGAATAAGGTCGCAAAATTTGTCTAAGAAAATTAGCTTTTTAATGGTGATGCAAACTGGTTCGAACAAGATAGCATAGTTTGGATTTATAATAACGAAGCGGTTTGGCTCAAACATGGTGACATAGTCTTGTTCATGAGTTATTTTGTGGCTTTGTTGGTATGTTTTTGAGAAGTGCCGACCTTCTATTAGTGATGGTGTAGTTTTCTTTGTTGGGAAGTGTTTTTCTTTATTATCTCTTAGATGTGAACTTGGTAGCATCGTTTATTATGTATAAATTTGCAGGCTATGGAGTTTTAGGCATGGTATTTGTGTATTGCATTATGGATCATACAAACTCCCTTTCTGCCCTAGGTTGTCTATTGACTTTGTTTGTTCGAATCTGCACTCGACATATTATAAGACTAACAAAAAATGGGTGTAACAAATGGTATTTTGTTATCGTAATAAATGCGATGCATTATCTACCGAAAATTCAAATGTATCTAATTTTTCTTAATTATTTTGGCACTATAGAATATGCCAAATTTTTGAGAAATAATTTCTAATCATATTATTATGAATCATATGGTGTTGATGAGTTGTACTGTGATGACCGTCCTACACCACTGACATCCAATATAACTGAATAGTGCGTTACTGCGGTGCTCGGCAAATGCATGACGATTGTCAAGGGAATAAAATATATAAAACATCACAAAATCCATCGTATATCTCATAGTGCATCGAATAAAATATAATTGTCATCATAGATATAAAACATGAGATAAACTAATAATTAAATGAACCAAATATCAGAGCACGGATCCATAGAGTTATACAACATAGTAATAGAGTTTATACAAATGGAAATAAACTCAAACAAAATGGTCTCAATAGTAAAGAAAACCCTATCTAGGCTCCATAGTGTTGCAAAGTGGAATAACCAATCATATATCTATATATAATACGAGAAAGCTCTATACAGCTGGTCCACTGCATAGCCACCGCGTATCACCTAGACATGCTATATAGTCTACTCATTTAAGAGAACCTGAGATGATAAAAAGCAAAACATAAAACCTCGAGTCAAACAATAATATTCTATGAGCAATAAATGAATTTCAAAATACTATAAGAGTCAATATAGCAAGGAATAAGGTACAAGAAGCATACCTGACATGTCCCTACATCCAAAGAGTTGGCACATAACATCATAATATGCTAATCTATAAACACCATCAGCATACAAAAAACCTAGTATACTATCGAACGTTTAGTTATTTGTCTCCTGGACTACCTACTTCATGTGATGTTCATAGAGTAATAGACAATAAGGAAGCAATCATAACAAACATAGCATTCATCAAGTAATCCTTATTATCACTCAATGTGCTTAGATATAAAACAACTCGTATGGCACGGCCATAAACCCGAGACTCAATCATGTCTCGGTTCCATAGTGCTTAATCCATGCCACTTTGCAAGGCTAGGAAATAGAACCACGGTCATAAGGTCTAGAGTAATCCATATTCACAAGATCTGGACACACTCATAATCCAAGTGAGTGTCCCCACGTACCCGCTCTACATAAGCATACGTGAAACCTTTAGTATCTACGAAACCTTCGCACACACCTTCATAATGGAACATAATCATAATCCCATTCTACTCATATCATAGTGAAACACAGTCATAATTCCACTCACGGGCTCAACTTATTGAACCCTCCCTTTGGATCATCAATTCGACTCTAGTCATTGAGCTACTATCATAGGAACACTTCTAAATGTACCTATCAGTCATAGAACGAACACTCCAAAGTTCCGAAGCCAACACATTGAAGCATCCGACCTTGCTTCTTCCTTCATTGCGCTCCCACACAACAACCTCACATCCAATGAACAAACGAACGAACACATTCAGCACGACCTACATGGACCCTTCAATATCCCTCAGAAGTTTGGCCTATATTAGGCAAAGCAATTCAAGTTGGTACCAACCAAAAGTGGTTGGTACCAATCTGATTATTTAGACAATTTTGGCAATGTTTCTACACCTCGATCTCTTTCATCCTTCTGAGTAATTAAAGTCCCCCTTTCCATGTTTGAAGCTCCCAAGTCCCCATTGTAATTCCATTTCTTGGAAAAGAGGTCAGTCCCAACAGTAATTCCATTGCCTGGATAAGAGCTCTATTACGACTTCTATACTTGTCCAAATTTCCACTTCTAAGCTTATGGACCACTTTCTACCTTTAATTCGATGTTTCCCATGAAGTTTTATGGTCTAAGTCCCCAAGCCTTGCTCCCTCACTAACTAAATCTCAACTCCTTCCACTGAATAGAAAATAGCTCGGCATCGACATCTACTGGAGCACCCAAACCAACTCCAAACAAGATGCGACCAAAATCTTAGGCTCCTCCCCTCCTCCAGAGACCCTCCTCCGAGTTTCATCCAATTTCGAGCATTTCTACCTTTGTTTTTCCCAAATTGATGACCAATTCCTAAGTAATCTAAATGCACTAGCAAATGATATCAAAACAAGATAAGAAATAGCAGCCATCACACATTCATTTAACATCTCAAATCAATTTAACATGATAACACACAAGATGTAGCCTAGATCTTGTTTTGTACCAATATGACAATATGATCAAAAAGGATTGTAAAACATATAAATCCACTTTTAATCTCTTTAAATTTGGCCAAAAACATTTTCAAATGTGAAATTAAATTTTAGAATCATTTTAACATAAAATTCATACCAAAAACATCATTTTTAAATATACGGACAAGCATAGAATACCGAGAGATCAAGAATCACTCACCTATACCTAAAATACCGCTATAGATGCCTAAATCTAATATAAACAGCTAGCTGCATGAATTTCCAAGCACCAAGATGATAGACCTGCAATCCCCTTCTCTAGTTACCCTTACAATGATGGATTTGGCTAATATTATGAAGGAAAAGATGAGCCTTTCAATGAAATTAGTGTTAATGGAGGTTTGAAATTGTTTTGGGAAAGTAGGAAAGTAGGAAATGATATAACTCCATCCCATCTCCCTTAGTTAGGTACAGTTCTCGAAATTCGTTAGTAGGCCTAAGTATGGGATTAGGTTAATTTAATAATCTATCCAACATTAAATAGAATTCAAATGGTCATATCTCCTAAACAGTAAGTTTGTTTTCCTATTATGACCATTCTACAGAGATAGAAACCATAAGTCTGATCTAATGGAAGTGGTTTCAAAACTTAATTCTGCTTCAATCAAAAGTTATAATCCTTACAACAATTTATATGTCTAACCTGTTCCATAAAAATTCCAAGTAAGGTAAATGTCCCTAGTGGTCATTTCATAAAGTTTTAGAGTCATATGAACTCATATGAATTAAATAATAATATTTTTACGATCCTTCGATAAGTAAAATATGGGCCGTTACACACTTCCTATCCCCTTTAGGAATTTCGCCCTTAAAATCCCCAAACAAATCAAATAATAGTCAACTATAGTTATCCTGCATACCTAACAATCATATGCAACCATAAAACTTATCAAATAGGAAGCCATGCAATGCAATGAGCACCGGATAAAACATATCCTAACATGCGGAAACTAAACTATCCTATGTGACTTCAAAAGTAAAAGTGAAAATGATAAATAGTAGACCTTGCCATGCAATGAGCACCGGATATGCAGCCCTCATGCTCTCCACGTTTTCCCATATGTAATCGTCTTCACTTGCGCCTCATTAAAACTTCTTTAGATCTACCGTCTTCCTTCTAAATGGTTTCTTATCACGTCCAACAATACGAAGCAGCCTGTGAGGTCTCGAATTTTCTGGGCTAATTTCAATACCATCAAGTTGATCTAATGCAACCATCATGCTTGAATCGTGCAAACTTTCGCAAATAAAGGACGTGGAATACATTGTGCACACTCACCGTCTTCTGAGGTAAGTCAACCCTATATGCTTGATTCCTAATCCTCTCTACTATTGGAAAAGGACCGATGAATCTTGGTGCTAACTTTCCCTTACTACTGAATCAAATACATTCTTAAATTGAGAAATCTTCACGAACACCATATCATCGACAAAGAACTCTAAATCTCAACATCTCTTATCATCGTAGCTCTTCTGCCTATCTTAAGCAGCTTTCATTCATTTCCAAATGATCTTAATCTTCTCCGATGTCTCTCTAATCATATATGGTCCAAATATCATTTTTTGTCAGCTTCCCACCATTATGAAAGAGCATTACACGGTCGACCACACAATGTTTTGCACGGTTCCATTTTGATACTAGACTGATAGCTATTTTTTCATGCAAACTCTACCAAGCATAGATAATCGTCCCACAAGCCTCTAAAATCAAGAATATGGGCTCGCAACAGATCCTCTAATGTAAGATTCAATCTCTCGGTTTGCATATTCGTTTATTGGTGATATGATGTACTGAGCTGTAGCTTCATCCCCAATGCCTCTTGTAAGCTCTTCCAAAACCCATTAGTCAATAAAGGGTCTTGGTCAATTACAATACTCTTCGGCACACCATGGAATCGTATTACCCATTTCACATACGACTTGACCAATTTTGATGCCATTCTACTAGACTTGATGGGTATAAATCGAGCATTCTTTGTCAACCTATCGACTATGACCCAAATGCTATTGTATCCCTCCTTTGGTCCTAGGCGATCCATCGATGAAATCCATCGAAACTTTTTCCCACTTCCACTTAGGAACTTCGAGTGGTTGCATCAACCCACTCGGCTTTTTCTGCTTTGCCTTCACCAGTTGGTCGTTCATACAATTCGAGATGAATGTCTTAGTATCCTTCTTCATCCCTTCCCAATAATACATCTACTTCATATCACGGTACACATTATTACCGTGTATAGTGATGGCACTCTTATAGCTCCTCGTCTCATAGTCCATCAACATCGGGAACAAACTATCTCCCATCCTTACGTAGCCACCATCTCAATCGAGTCCTATTGCTTCTCTCCTTAGACTCCACTCCTTCTATTTTTTCCTGGATCTCAATAATCTTGCATCTTGCCTTTGATCAGTACTGATTCACTCAATCGAAGTAGGTCTGATAGTCAAACTTGCCAACATCTTTGGCTCTAACTCACAATGAGCTTTGAAGTCATAGCCAACAATATACTCTAAATGGTTCCAATCCAAGAACATCACTCCGAAACTGGCATGTATTCTACTCAATGCATCAGTGATTGCTTTCCCTTTATCGAGCTTAAAGATAATGCTAAAGTCCTAGGAGGCCAAGAATTCCAACCACCATTGTTGATGAAGGTTGAGATCCTTCTGGGAGAAAAGGTACTTCAATGACTTAGAGTCTCCAAATAGCTTAAACCTCTTTCCTAATAGATAGTGCCTCCAAATCTTCAAAGCATACACTATCACCACCAACTCCAAATCATGAGTCAGATACTTCTTCTTGTGCAGTTTTAGCGCTGACTAGTATAGGCGGAAACCTTACCTCCATGCATCAGTACCGCACCTAATCTGGTATGACAAGCATCGGAGTATACCGCCATCTCCTTATTCCCTCTCGAAATAGTCAACATTAGTGAACTCATCAACTTCTCCTTCAAACTCACAAATATGTGCTCGCACTTCATATTCCAAACAAAAGTCTAATTCTTCTTCGTCAAATTTTTTACCGACACAACTACCTTCGAGAAGTCATTGATAAAACGTCTATAGTATCCCGCCAATCCTAGGAAACTTCTCACATCAGTAGCATTCTTGGGTTGGTTCCAATCATGAACCTGCTACCGCCTATGTAGGATTAATCGTAATACCCTACCTAGAGATGACAAGATCCAAGTATCTCACTTCCCTCCTCCAGAAGTGACATTTCAAAAACTTCGCTTTTAACTTTTGCTTCTGTAATGCCCTTAATTTTAAATAACATAATTCAGGAGATTTAGTTAGATAAACTAAACAGAATAATGTAAAGGTTAAGTGGCTAAGAGATTGAGATTTGTAAAACTATAAGGTAGTCGTGCCTTAATGAATAAGCAAATGAAAATTAAAGATAATAAGATAAGGGTAAAATAGAATAGGTTATATTCTTGTACCCTAAACCCTTAACCCTTAACCCACTCTCATTTGCAACATTCACGAATAAAACTAAACCAAAGCAAGGCCGACCACCATTAAAAGATAACAAGGAGAAGATAAGCAAGATTTCATGAAGGAAGCTCAATCAAATTATTTCTAGAGAAAATCTCAACCTCTTTAACATAATCTAAAGATGAATAATAGATTACATCTCATTTTTATAGCTTTTCAGTTTCTAGATATGACCCGTGTTATTTTGCAAATTGTTTTGCCATATTTTGATTATTTAAATGGATATATATTCTTGTTAATGATTTAGGCTATTTCAAATAGATTTTATGATAAGATTTGATTAGGAAAACCTATTAAATGATATCCAAATGACTTGCGTTTTTTTGATAAAGTCAGAAATATTATTTTAGAGATGGGTTTCAAGTTTCATAATTTTCTGAATTATTGTGGATTTATTATGAATTTTCTAGTCAAGAAAATGGTATATTAGGTTTAAAATTAATTACGGCTATTATATCTTAGCTTTATGTCAGAAATTTAAATATGTTAGGAAACATAGTAAAAGTGATTTAGGACAATTTTTAGAGAATTTCCCTAAGTGTTTTACTAAGTATATAAAATATTTAAGGTATGAGACTTAAATGTTTTATATGATTAAAATAGGAGAGTTTTATCAGACTAAGAAGTTGGTGGATTTTCTTAAGGATTGAAGGTGCAGTTGGTGGATTTGGAAGGAAAGAGTTTTATCAGACTAAGAAGTTCGCCTTGGAGAGTAGCCGTAGTGTTTGTAAAGACGCCGGACAGATCGTTGAGGTTATGTATTGACTATCGTAAGTTGAATGAGAAGACGATAAAAATCGATATCCATTACCTCGAATTGATGGTTTGTTCTACTAGTTGAGTGGAGCCAAAGTATTTTCCCAGTGGGTTTGGCGACAGGATTCCATCAAATTAGAGTGACAGAGGATAGTATTCCTTTGATGGTGCTTAGGACCACTATGGATCATACGAATGGTTAGTGATGCTGTTTGAACTGACTAATGCGCCAGCATTCTTTTTAGATTTAATGAATCGAATTTCCTGAGAACACTTGGATAGGTTTGTGTTGGTATTTATAGATGGCATTTTGCTATACTCTAAGGATGAAAGAGAGCATGAAGTTTATCTTAGAGTTATTTTTGAGACACTGAGACATCATCAGCTGAAAGCGAAATTTTCGAAGTGTCATTTTTGGAAGAGAGAAGTGAAGTTTCTTGGTCATGTAGCCCTATAAAAAGGGTTATCTGTAGATCTGGCTAAGATCGAGGCGATGAGTAATTGGAAGAGACCTAAGACAGTGACTGAGATAAAGCGTTTTTTTGGATTAGCCGATTACTATCAAAGATTCATTAAGGATTTTTCGCGGATAGCATCACCGATGACTAAGTTAACTTGGAAAGATGTGAAATTCATCTGAACCGATAAGTGTGAGGACACATTCCAGAAGGTGAAACAGTTATTGACGAATGCACCTATGTTAGTTTTTTCAGAGGGGAATCGAGATTTAGTGGTGCATACAGATGCATGTGGAATAGGGTTAGGAGCTATTTTAATGCAAAGAGGAAAAGTGATTGCCTACGCTTTTCGACAGCTCAAACCGCATGAGGTTAGGTATGCGACTCACGATTTGGAATTGGCTGCAATGATTTTTGGATTGAAGGTGTGGAGACATTACATGTTAGGAGAAAGATTCGAGTTGTATACGGATAAGTCTCTAAGGTATTTATTCTGTCAAAAGGAGTTGAATACGAAACAGCAGAGGCGGTTAGACTTTTTAGCCGCTTATAATTTTGATATTGGGTACACACCGAGAAAGGGCAATAAGGTTGCTGATGCACTTAGCAGAATATATCAGAATGCAGTATTGGCAATGATAACTGAGTGGAAAGATTTAGAAGCATTGAATGCATGCAGGGTACAATGGAGATCTAAGAGTAGTTCTAATACAGAAACTGCTATGTTGTCATGTTTAGAAGTTCGACCGGTGATGATCAAAATGATTGCTTCTAAGCAAGAAGAGGATCCAGTATTAGCCGAGTGGACCAGGAAGTTAAGAAATGGAACAAAAAGCGATGACTTCAAAGATTTAAGTCTTGACCAGGATGGGTGGTTGAGAAAGAAAGGAAGACTATGTGTTCCAAATGTGGGAAACATTAGGAAGGAAGTTCTAGAAGAATGTCATCGTTCGAAGTTCACTATTCATCCGGGGGAAACTAAGATGTATCAGGATATGTAGAGAAGTTTCTTATGGGAAGGTATGAAGAGAGATGTAGGCTTATGGGTGAAACAATGTTTGAACTGTCAACGTGTAAAAGACGAACATCAGAAACCAAGTGGGTTACTTCAGCCTTTAGATGTTCCCATATGGAAATAGGATTCCACCTCAATGGATTTTATAGACGGGTTGCCAAGTTCAATTAGAGGAAATGAAAGTATATGGGTTATAGTGGACAAGTTGACCAAGAGTGCCCGTTCATTCCAGTTAAGTCAACTAGGACGGCACCTATTTTGGCTAAGTTATTCATAAAGAATATAGTTAGACTTCATGGAATTCCTAATAGTATAGTAAGCGATAGAGATTCCTAATTCACTAGCGAGTTCTAAAAGAGTCTGCATGATACTTTAGGTACCAAACTCAAGATGAGTACCGCTTACCATACATAGACATATGGGAAAACGGAAAGAGTCAACAAAGTCTTAGAGGATTTGTTACAGGCTAGTATGCTAGATTTTAGGGGATCATGTGAAGACCATCTACACTTAGTCGAGTTTTTGTATTACAACAGTTATCAGACTAGCATAGGGATGGCACTGTTTGAAGCTTTGTATGGAAAGCCATGCAAATCTCTAGTTTGTTGGTTAGAGACTAGGGATAGGTTAGTTCTTGGTCAAGATTTGGTTAGAGAAGCTGCAGAAAAGATTGAGTTAATTCAAGCCAGAATGAAGGAAGCTCGGTCTAAGCAGAAGAGCTATGTTGATAAGCGACAAAAAGACTTAGAGTTCTCAGTCGAGGATCATGTTTCGTCAAGGTATCACTAATAAAAGGTGTTATCAGATTCGGGAAATAGGGAAAGTTGGCTCCAATATTCGTTGGACCATTTTCTATTGTAGAAAGGTTTGGGTAACTCACATATAGAATAGAGTTACCGGATAGTTTGGAAGGAGTCTACGATACTTTCCATGTTTCTCATCTACGGAAGTTTATTCGAGATCCAGAAACTACTATTGCACCAACTGTGTTAGATGAATTAGTAGTGGATCCTAATTTGACTATAGTTAAGAAGCCAGTTCATACAGTCGCAAGAGATGAGAAGAAATTAAGGAATAAGACAGTCATATTAGCTAAAGTCCAGTGAAATGACGACGAGAGAGACTGTACTTGGGAAACAGAGAGCAGTATTAGAGATGCTTATCCTAACTTGTTTCATGGCATGTTTTACCTTTATGGTTGATTGTTATGAGTACATTATCATAATTTCAAGGAAGAAATTCTTTAAGGAGGGGGGGGGGGGGGTCGGTAACACCCCTAATTTTAAATAATATTATTCAGGAGATTTACTTAGATAATTAAATAGAATAATGTAAAGATTAAGTGGTTAAGAGATTGAGATTTGTAAAATCATAAGGTAGCCGTGCCTTAATGAATAAGCAAATGAAAATTAAAGATAATAAGATACGGAAAAATAGGAATAGGTTATATTCTTATACCCTAAACCCTTGATCCACTCACATTTGCAACATTCACGAATTAAAACTAAACCAAAGCAAAGCCGACCACCTTAGAAAATAACAAGGAGAAGATAAGCAAGATTTCAAAAGGGAAGCTTAATCAAATTAGTTCTAGAGCAAATCTCAACCTCAAGCTAAAGGTGAATAATATATTACATCCCATTCTTATAGTTTTGGTTTCTAGATAAGAACCTTGTTATTTTGAAAATGTTTTTGCCATGTTTTGATTGTTTAAATGGACATATGCTTATTGATGATTTAGGTTATTTCATATAGATTTTATGATAAGATTTGATTTGGTAAACCTATTAGATGACATCCAAACGACTTGTATTTTTGTGATAAAGTCAGAAATATTATTTTAGAGTTGGGTTTCAAGTTTCGTAATTTAATGAATTATTGTGGATTTATTATGAATTTTCTAGTAAAGAAAATGGTATATTGGGTTTAAAATTAATTACGGCTACTATATGTTAACTTTGGGTCAGAAATTTAAATATGTTAGAAAACATATTAAAAGTAATTTATGAGAATTTTTGGAGAATTTTAAAAAGTGTTTTATTAAGTATATAAAATTATTTAAGGTATGGGAATTAAATGTGTTATATGTTTAAAATAGGGGAAGGGGCGGTTTGCTAAATGTTTTAAATTATAAAATGCTGAATTCGGAAGCACTTTTAGAAAAGATTTTTAGAAAAAAATTGGCAAATAATTATATGATGACGAATAAGAAAGTTAGTTAGAAAGATTTTACTTTATAAAGAAAGGAAAAAGTTTTAGTAAAGGTTTGCTGTTTCACCACTATTGGCAGCTACCTTTCGACTTCATACTACCGCCTCCACCATAGTCGAAACCAATGCACATGATATCAATGCCTTGGTACGTAGTGGATTAGAGTTAGGCGAATGGTATAAGGTCGAAACGTGCTTTCGAAGGGGTCGAGACCTTGTTTTGCTTTCAAAAGAAAAGCCGCTTGTTTTGCTTTCCCAAGATTGGTTTCGAAAGGGTTTCAATATGGCTTTCAACAGAGGAGGATGTAATTATTTTTAAACAAGCTTCCGACAGGGTCGAAACACTCATTGCCGCATTTTACCTTTCGACCCAATTGATGCCCCTTTGCCTTTAAACATTAGTTTCGAAAGGTTGTTTTCGCTTTTAAACAAGAAGCCGCTTCTCCAAGCATTCGAAAGGGTTGGTGTCGAAACCACCTACTTTCTGTTACGTAGAAAATTTCTTTCCAAAGTGTTGCTTTCGACCTAGTTACTTTAAGACCTTTGTTTTATTGGAAGATAAACCTATAGGTTTCGAATGGAATGGTTTTAAATGGTTTCGAAACTATGTTCCATAAGCTTTTACTTGAACCCAATGCTTTTGAAAGGTTTGTTTATAGTAAAGGACTATAATGCTTTTGAAAGGTTTAAACTAAGGTTTCGAAATGGAGGTCCCCCAATGGTTTCGAAAGGTACTTATAGTATTTTAAATGGAAGGTTTCCAATGCTTTCGAAAGGCAAGTTTAAAGAGTTTTGTAAAGAGGATGTCTAAGGTTTATAAAAGTTTCGAAGGGATACCTTTACTGATTTTGAAAGGTTATTATAAAGGTTTCGAAAGGAATGTTTTGGCCTTTCGGCCTAGTATTTCAAGGTATAGTGGTTAATATATTTTGAAATTGGTACTTTCAATGGTTTCGAAAGGGTTGTTTAAAGTTTTTAAACAATGGTTTCGAATGGTTTACCTTGGCTTTATGGCCTAAGATCTTTTAAGTTAAAAAGGATTTTAACCTACTTTGGAGGGATAAATAACCCTCAATATATTTTATCAACATTGTTTTAGGTAAATTATATATAACATGACAAAGAGATTTGAGTAAAGAAAAGAGTATATTTTCCTTGTTTAAGTATGATTTAAAGGGTTAAATAATTTGCAAGAAATATTTTTAAGGAAATTTTAATGGGATAGTTGACCTTAAGTAAATGACTCCAATATTAGATACCATATGGGACTAGTATAGGTTCGTGCCCTATACTTTAGCTAGTAGCCCCAACTAACATAAGTCCAAAATTCCAGTGTGTAGGGCTTTTCATAGGTAAGACTAAAATGATGTTACACACAGAAAGGAATATACAGAGAAAGATAGGTTATTGGTGAGCCCGCAAAACCATTAGGATCAGTTGACCTAGGGAGAAGTAAGTTAGGGATAGACCGTCTAGAAGTGTGTCTAACAGAAGTTAGATTATTTGTTATGTCTGGTAGGCCCGAGTCAGCCAAAGGTTAGTAGTTAGCCAAACAAAACTATATTGTTCGAACAAATAGTCCATTTATTACCAAATTTACATGCATATATGATATTGCTATGATCGCTTTAATCAGTTTGATTGCAGGATTTTGGTTTGCAAAAGATATGTTTTGAAAAGAGACATCAGTGTGGGAAAATCCGTTCCACTAAGTGGCGTGGTCTCACTTAATATCAAATAACCGAGATGTATATTATTATTCACACCAGGCTTTATGTATGACTCGAATTTTATGTTTTCCCCTTAAATTCCTGGGTGCTCAAAATTAATTTGAGTAGATTGAGAGTTAAGGTTTTATAGGTTTAGTAAGTGGAGGAATAAAGCTTTCGAAAACGTGCAGGAGGAAAAGTTAGCTATTTAGAAGTTGTAATTTTATTTCCGCTGTGATGTATTAAGAATACTATGTCTGTTGAGTACTCTGATCATCCAAGGGGGCATCTTCATATGTCGCTCTTGGCATATTTGTATATGTTATATTTGATCAAAACCCGAGAATCGTTTTGGGATTATGTATCTGAATATGAAATATTGATTTGAAATGTAATCAGAGAGGTTATTTTAAATCTATGTTGATTTTATTTCGTATTCATGTGCTTCTGATATTATGGATACCATTAACATTAGCGTATTTTGTCATCGAAAGTTAATACTGTGGATGATTGCAGCATCTGTAGCGCTTGGCTTTGGGCATCAAGATAAGGGATGCTACAACTTCCTCAATACTTCAAACACAATCCTCAAGTGCATATTGTGTTCCTCCTCCATTCTAGAATAGACCAGAATTTCATCCATGGACACAAGCACGAACTTGTTCAGTTGATCCCTAAAGACATGGTTCATGAGATCAATAAAGAATGTCGAAGAATTGTCTGCCCGAACGTCATAACCAACCACTCATAAAAAACAAACGACATACGAAACACTATGATTGGCACACTCTCCTTTGCTTTTCTCAACTGGTGATCTCATCCTAAGATCCAACTGAGAGAACGCCTTCATACCTGGAGCCAATCGAACAAGTCATCAATAAGAGGGAGCGAATACTTGTTTTTCCTTATCACCTTTTTAAGCTTATTGTAATCTAAACAACCTTAGAGAACCATCTTCCTTAATGACGAATAATACAGGTATGCCTCACTCAAATATACTCCTACGAATGAACCCTCGCTTCAATAGGTCATTCACTTGCACCTCCAACTCCTTTTGCTACCTTTGTTCCATACGCCTTACAGGCATAATTATCGGCGTAGCATCCTTCACTAAGTCTATGCAAAACTCAATCTCTAAGAGTGGAGGTAATCCGATCGCTTCCTCAAATATATCCGGATACTCTCTAATGATAGGCACAAATGACGACTCATCATACGGGAACTCAAGTGAATATAGAAAGCTAACCATAACCCCATCATCTAGCAGGCAACCAATCACTATCGTCTACCCCTCCACAACCCCAATCGTCACCAATAACTTCTCACAATCTACCACTACCATATACTTTCTTAGCCAGTCCCTCTCTAAGATAATCTCAAGCCCAACGAAATTCAAATCAAAGAAATCAAAAACAAAAGAGCATCAATGACTCGATAAGACCAATTAATGACAAACCATACAAAGACTTGTGGGTCCTCCAATAGGATTCATCACAATCAAAGATTGGTCAATAATTTCAAGTTTCAATCCTAACCTATGAATCAGATCACTAGATATGAAGGAATGTGAAACCCCAGTATAAAAAAAAACACATACAGGAACATTATAAATGGAATTCATACCTTGAATAATGATGCTCTTCCCCTTCTCCTTTACCGATCGACCAATTAATGAAGTCCAGAAAGCCTCCAAAACGTATGTCCTCACCACTTGTTTCTACTTCACTGGTTAAGGATAATTCTTTTGAATATGCCCCATCTTGTTACAGTTGTAGCATTTCCTTCCTTTAAACTTATAGTATTCGATTAGGTGACCCTTCTCCCCACAGCTGTAGCAAGTTAGCTCTCACATCCCCTTCTTGTGGCTACCCTTGCCTAGCAGTGGCTTCCTCTTTCCATTCCACTTCTTCTTCCCTCTACTACCTTGCTGCACTTTTGGCTCTTCCTTAGCAATAGTACCTGATTTGGACTTGGGTTACAAACTCTCCTAGCGAAGAGCTTTCTTGACAAGTCTCTCAAATGGCTCATCGATGTAACTCACTAACTTATCCCCTAAGTAATGATCCAAACCCATAAGAAACTTCTCATTCTTTCTCAATGGAGTGTCGATAAAAGACATCCCATATTTCGACAAGGCAACAGATTCAGCAACATACTCGGACACAAACACGTCTCCTTTGCTTTAAGTCTGCAAACTTCCTGAATAGAACAGACTCTCTACACCAGTAAAGACCTTTAGTAGCGTTGAAAAAACCCTACCAAAACTTTTAGTAGCGTTTTAAAGAACGCTACTACAGTTAATGCAACTAAAAGTATGAGTTTTTTTGGTTGTGTTTTAATAAACGCTACAAAATATTTCCGTATAACTACGTTTTTTAAAGGCTGCTAAAGGTTTTTCTGCAGCGTTTACAAAACCCTACCAAAACTAACATTTTTAGTTGCATTTGTACTTGGTTCATTCTTTGATTTTCTGTAGCGTTTATTATGTGCAACTAAAAACTTTTCATTGCATTTATGTTACGCCACTATAAATTTAGGTGGTATTTTACGTTTGTTTATGTAGCATTTTTAAAACGCTCCAAAAAGGTATTGATTGTTTTATAGAATATTTTAAATGCTACTATATACTGTTAATGGCTTATATTATTTCTAGCAACCAGTTATATGATAGTCATACTAAAATCGGCTACAATCGTATAATTACCATATTCAAACCAACAATCAATCATATAATCATCACATTCAAATAATTGAGAACACGTTAATCACATAAGTATAATATTTATAACCATTTAGATAATAGTTATTTGACAAAATGAACAAATTCACATACCACAAGCATTCACAAACAAGTTTATAAAACTAGTACTTACAAATATCATAATACATACAACAATTGAAGTCATGTCAATTGTTGTTGATGGCCTTCACTCCGAAAAAGCTAATTACCTGTAAACAAGGTTGATAATCAACAATAAGAATTTGCTATGAATATCAAGTAACATTCAAACAATATTTAAGTGTATAACATCTTGTTGTAACAGACTTGCCGCTGCACGTTCAACATAGTCGTCCACCTATAGGCCAAAATTATAGTTCGTGTGGTGCACTGCAAATCATGTATTCAATTAAGGAGTATTTTATTGAATATAGAAATGCACTTACTAGGCCATAGATGTAGATAAATTTTTCCTTCTAGTTTTGTCCCATATTGTGCAACCTGCAACGATAAAGTTAGGGGTGGGTACTGTGAATGAAGTGAAACTGAGTGCATATTTTAGTACTGTGGTGCTAGGCAAAATAGTGAATGTATCGTGTATGTAGGTATATCTGGTAATAGTGTAGCATAGTTGAAGTAAATTACGATGTGGTTGGCAGTTGTACCTGTTGAAGCTCCATATGGGGCAATTGCAGTTTGTCAATGATAAGCATCAATTGCCTATAACCTTTTTGATAAGTCTTGTGCGTGGGAAGCAATTAACAATTTTGGGACTATAAATTGCAATGAATCTAGATTAAAAAATATATCAGTGTTCAATGTGGATGTTAATCAAAGTACTGTAAAAATTGCAGCAAATGTACATCAAATTGACATTTTAATAGGATACTTAATTGCAGTGACAACACACCTATACCGATAAGTCGTGTTTAAGTTGAACAACACAATTAAGTAGATTTTGTTTTGCATACTGCATCTTGTTTTACCGCAGCACCATAATAGATCTACATTCTATCAAATACTTTGTGTGTGGTTGTAAAAATAATCTGAACCTAGAATTTGGTCTACATTCTATCAAATATTGTTAATTTTTTGTAGCACCAAGGAAGAGAATACGAACAATATACCTCTTAAGTGTAGGAAGTCCGAACTTTTTTGTCGAAATAGAGGACTATCCTCTTCCTAAAGACCTAAAACCATAGTTAAACGCCGAAAATTCAGAATCAGTATTAGAAAGAACGGAAATTTCTTGGCTTCGTCAAAAAATGGAGGAAAGCATTTGGTTCACGATCATTATGTAATGAATCGAAGGGCTGAACGATGAACAAAATTCAATTATTATCAAGTAATGATAAACAATATTCAATTTATTAATTATTATGCAACTATTAAAAAGAAAAAGAGCACATAATAAAAGTGGCTTGAAAAGGCAAACATACATATACAAGAATACAACGCAAGTTGCAAAACAAAGAACTATTTACTTCCCATAGAAATCATATCAAGGGTCCAGAGAATGTCATCCCACTACAGTTAATTTATTATCATAGAAGATCTGTCTATTCAATCCATGATGAACACATGTCATTTAGTTTATAAAATAATTTGTATGGTTGTGTTTATTTATTACGTGAACCAGAAAATCAAAATTTCTTGTTGAAACTAACTAATTGCAAAGGGTAAACACTTGCTGCTAGTGCATACACATAGCTTAAATTAATAAAACTATTTGTAATTACTTCTAACATCTTCTTTTGATAACAAGTATATGATAAAACTATTTAAAATGATGAAACACAATATACATTACCTGAAACTTGTTTTTGACATCTTTTCTGCAGTTTCACACAGACAGGACCTGTTCCAAAATGATAACCACTATAAGAATAAAAATTGATACAAGTAGTTTCATTTTTTAGTTTTAGAACAAAGCTATGAAATTCTGAATATCTGCTCAGATGCACCCTTACTTGCACGACCAACTTCCATCAGACCGAATATATGTCAAGGTAGTTAATTTATCGATGGGATTGAATGGAATAAAATGCCCTTCCCTTATACCAGTTCTAGCTTGTCATGCCAAGAACAAAACAAATATTGCAGGAAATAGTAATCGCATCATAACTTATTCCAAATTAGGATTTATGCACAAACTAGGGTCTGGAAAAATGACGAAGACGAGTTGTAACAGCCCGATATTTTCAACCATTCGCATCCATTATAAGTGTATAGGTAGACACTCATGCCGGAATTGAATTGCTCAGAATACCGCGTTGTAAATAAAATTTTGGCAAATCTCAGAATATGCAGTAAATAAAAATCACAGATCACAGACACAGAGTAATAATAATGCAGCGGAAGTAAAAGAGATAGTAGTTCATGAAGCTACTATATAAATATATCAGAGTTACATAAGATACAATAGAAGAAATAAAGTACAATAGAAGTTTAAATATGATAACCAAGTACAAGCTGAATAGAACAACCGAACTGAAAAGATGAAACTTGACAAGTAGATAATCTCTAGCGATTCCAATCTCCAGAAAGTGGAAATCCAAATCTGTGAATAACTCAGGCTGACCCGAGGGTAAATAAAAATACAAACACTCGAGTCAGGACATACATACTTATACAATGTAAACCAACTCAAGTGAACTGTAGTAAAGGTACAAGTAACTTAGAAGATGCTTGGGACCGCCCATCCTCTAAGGATCCATTAAACTATTTACTATGTAGTAATATACGCTATATACAGTAGTGTCTAATCAGTAAAGTATAATCATATAGAAAATAGCGTTAAGGGGATGGTGAACCTTAACGCGGTCAGATCTTTAAAACCAAAATCGTAGTGGGCTCGATATAAGGAGATGACACGGCACGCCAGGCAATGCCATGGTGGATACACCGTTTGCACTCCCGGACCGGTGGTGACGGCAAGACAGCAGCTTCCGCCCACCTCGAACAATACTCCCGAATCAAAGTGGCGCCACATATCGAATCACAAAAGTAATAGAATGGTTTCCGATGGAGCATGCTCGATGAAAGGGTGCGACCCTTTTTGTAGCCCGGTATAGCTCCTGTTTTAGTCATTTATGCCAACTCACGGGAGTTGGGTCCACGTAATATACCTCGAGAACGTCGCCACCATCCTACTTCATTCTGAAATCTCCACCGCGTACACAGTTGTTAAAGTGGTTTTCGGTATTGGCCGGCTATAAGACAATATCCGATGCCGGTCTCTTTAACAACCAAATGTTATTATAACCCGTAGTTATAACTTTAAAACAATATTTTATACTTCAAAGATAAAATGCCATTTCAACCCAAATCTTTATCAAAATAATGATTAAATCATTTCCAAACCATTTCAATATATCGTCATACCATATCTTTCAATTCAAATATTTATCAAAATAAATATCAAGTCATTTTTAACCATTTCAATATTTTAAATTATCATATCCTTTAAAAACTTCCTTTCAAATCATTTTAATACATCAAAATATCATAACCTTTCAAAGCTTCATTTTTCAAATCATTTAATATCAAAATATCATATCTTTCAAAACTTCGTTTCAAATCATTTTAATATATCAAAATATCATATCTTTCAGTACCACATTTCAAATCATTTTAATATATCAAAATATCATATCTTTTCGAAACCACATTTCAAATCATTATTCATTTTATTCAATTTAAAATACCATTTCAATTCATATTTCAAAACAGTTTATATTCCAAAAAAAATCATTTTTAATCATAAAAATGAAGTTATTATGTTAAAAATTAAATTATTAAATTTCCAAAATTTTCAACTTCCAAAGTTCATTTATTCACTTACGTTTATCAAAACAGTGAAATTTCACTTTTCGCAGCATTTAGAAAACGCTACGGAAAGTTATATTCAAAACAGTTCAATTTAACAAAGGACAACATTTTAAAATGTTGTAATAGGGTTTACTTAAATTCCAAATAAACTTAGTTAAATTCAAAAATTATAGCACTTACAAAATTGCTATAATAGTTTTTAATTCAATTTAGCTTTTTAGTTCATTATCATCAACTACAGCATTTACAAATACTGTAATTGCATTTACATTGTAATTAATAGCATTTCAAAAATGCAGTCAATTAACTTCAAAAATTCAATATAATTTCTCAACCAATTATATTTTTATTTAAAACATTTTTAACTCATAAAAACATATATTTTCACATTTATAAACATCATTTAATTTTCCTCAAGTTCATGATTTTATAAAGTTAAATTTCCATTCAAAAATTAAGATTTAATAATAATTCACTTATTAAAATGCAATGTTCAATTTTAAATTCATTACATTAAATTTTAAATTAACACTTAAGTTCAAATTCTCAAATATAACTTAATTTTATTTTTATTTACTTAACTAAAAGTTCACTTTTAAGTCAATTTCATAAATTTCCAATTTTAGTTATATTTCAAAATTTCAACTTAAAATATTCATTCATTTCACATTTTAACTTTATTCAAAATCATTAATATGTTATAAAATCATTTTACATTAATTTAAATTCAAAATATCATAAATTTATCATATTTTCAAAGTTATTTAAATTCCATTAAAAATTAAATCAAAATTTCCAAAATAACTTACATTCATATTTTCTAACTTTTCCATAATTTATTTAACTTATAGATTTCCAGAAAATCAATAATACTTTACAAAAATTATATTTTTATTAAATTTCAAATCAAAATATCATAATAATTAAATTTCTAAGATATTTTAAATTTTTTAGAAAAACATATTTTAACCACGGGCCTGTATATAATTTTCTACGCTAGGTAAAGTGATACGGGTAATATATCGTTTCAACCCGTAATTTACAAAGAAAATCCGAGTTTTATCATTTCAAACCCGCAATCCCAAGTTAAAATAAATTAAATAAAAACCGTTCAAGCCTATCATTTCAGCCCATAATGATTTTTCCCTATTCTAAAGTCCGTTCGGGTATGTATCATTTCAACCCATTGTGATTCTAATCTAAAGGGAACTTGCAGTGTGATGAACAGATAAAATAAACAGAATAGCATGAAATAACAGTAACATATAATATAATAAGTGTAATAACAGGTGTGAACATCATATGATAATAATATAAGCATATATAACATGTTAATATAGTTCTACAGATTCACAGGGTGTCAATTTACTACTTATATAAGTACATAATGTCTGGTGAGAAATACTCACTTGTATTAGCTGGAGATGCCAAACAACTACACATAACAAAGATCTTCAAAGGCATGAAAGCATGAATATGATTGAGAGTGGAGAGCCAAAGATTTATAGCCTTGGATACATTCAAACAAAACAAATATATGAAACATAAGTTTCAAAAACAAGATATACTTAACAATGTTAGAAATAGATGTATGAAACAAAACCAAAGACTTTGCACTTGCTTCCTATGCTTGTTTTCATGGCCTAGGGAATTAATAAGGTCAGGTTTGAGCATGGTTTGGATCAGTTATGGGTAGGAAAAGGCGCGGTTACAAGGTGATAAAGTGGGTAGGAGTTTAAATGTAGAGAATATAAAAGGTTAAGGCATATAAAAGAGTTTTGGTGAACTTTTTGGGCTCGGCTAAGGCATGTTTGGGCTCACCCTTTCAGGTTTCAGATCTGGACAGTAGCTTAGGTGATGGGTGGTGGTCATATCAAGGTGGTGGTGGTGGCCTAAGGTGGATGAAGGTAGTGAAGCAACTAGGCTAGGCTAACATGTTTTTAAGGAGTTTTCAAGGCTTTTGTGTGGAGTTTTGTCAAGGGAGAGGGTGCGGCCTGGTCAAGTCAGAGGAGGAGATGATGTTAAGTGGTGGATGGTGAAGAGGAGAAGGTGGTGGAGGTGATGGCCAAGGCTAGCTAGTGGTGGCCGAGCAAAACAAACAAAGAAAACAAGGCAAAAACAAGCAAAAAGGAAGGAGAAAAAGTAGAAAAATATAGAGAAGCCATTATCAATTTTTCTCTAGCCATGAAAATGAGATGAGGAAGATGTTTTCACGTGAAAATGAAGAAAAATAAGTCAGCTGAAGATAGTATAAGGAATGGCTAAAATAACTGATGTATTGATTGAAAAAGAAACGATAAAAGAAACGGTGAAACGACTTTACGTTTCTTAGCTTTTAAAACCTTCCATACTTCCTTTTCTTTTAAATCAAATAAAACAAAATAAAAATTCAGCAAGTACATCTAAAAACCGAAACAAAGTGAAAATAAATAAAAATGTATAACTAAATTTAAAGAAAATATAAAAAGAATTAAGGAAATTGCTTAAAAATTGAAATCAGGGTTCAAAAATTACAATTTAAACATCAATGTCTTTGGAAAAATTCTACTTCATTTTAAAAATATTCTAAAGAAAAATTTTGAAATAAAATAATTTATTTATCATTCCTAAAATAAAATAAATAATTAAATTTTAATTAAATAGAATTTAAATTAAGAAAATGGCTTAAAATTGCGAAGTAGACTTTAAAATTTGAAATAAATTCAATGCACTTTGGAAAATTTTTATATACTTGAAAAATATTTATAAATAAATATAAGTACAAAAAATAAAAATGAATTCACAAAATAAATATATAAAATTAAATAATAAATTTTTAATGAAGAAAATAGCAGAAAATAAGAAAACAGCCAAAAAAAAAAGAAATCAACACGGTAAACTTTGGAAAAATTATAACATCACAAAAAAAATGTTTTAAAAAATATATATATATCTAACATGTCATATAACACATATTAGAACATGATTTGATAATTAAAAATATAATTTATAAAATTTAACATAAAGAAAATTGTTAAATAATTCAATGTACACACAATATTGAAAACAGTATAACTTTCACAAATTAAATCCGTTTTCAACGAAACAAAAAGCAGTGTTCTTAAAATTTTATTTACTTTCATAATAAAAGATAAAATTTAAATTTTCAAACTTTTAAAAATTTAAATTAAAAGTCAAAGTTTGATTATTTGACCAAAAATTCACTTTTTGGAAAATATTCTTTTTAGTCATGCTTTGGAATGATAATTCATATCAAAACTAAAGTTTATATTTAAAATAACAAAATTAATCATTAAAATAAATAAAATAAGTTTTTAGATCAAAATTCAATTAAAATAATTAAAATATACAATTAAAAAAAATCACAAAATACAGGGTTGTTACACTCTCCCCCACTCAAAACTTTTCGTATCCGAAAAGGAATGGGGTACGGGAAAGCACAGAAAAAAAAAGAAATGAAGTAAGATTAAGACAAGATGACAAAGAGATTGAAATTATACATGATGGCTATTGTTATAGGTAAGTTTTACAAGGTGGCGATGATCTTTCTAAGATTCCCCAAAATCAAGAACACAAGCACGCAAAAATAGATTCAAAATGAGTACCAAAGATTATCAAAGATTATAGAAAGATTTCTAATAAAAAGAATATAGAAAGATGCCTACACCAGTCTATAGCAAGGTAAGGATGATGAGGACAACAAAAAATTGTTTGAAAAACAAAATAAGGACATAAATTTGAAAGCATGGAAATTTCATCTTAAATAGAGAATAAATCTTTACACAAGTTAAATAAATCTTAACTATCTCAAATTTCATTATCTTATTATCCAATCATCTAAAATTAATAATTTTTAAAACCATGGGGTTGAAAAATAATCATGTATTACACTCACAATGTACTTAATAAATTTTATTCTTCTTTATTCCTAATTAAAATTAAATTTATTCCTCTCAATATATTTATCACTCATGTTAAATATGCTTACACTTATTATAACTGCTTTCTTTTATTCTTAGTTCTTTTAACATTATTTTATTGTAAGTTATTTAATTACCCTTTTTTATATTTACCTATGTTAATCATTTTATAATCAGATTTAAGTTTATAACATTTGTTATAACCACTCAAATTTTATTTATAAAATCTTTTTATATTGTATATTATCCAATTACATTTTTAACTTCTGAATTTAGGTAAGTTATATTGGAATGCAATTGAGTATTATACAAATAAAACTTTCCAATTCAATCATTTCATGCTTGATATTCATCTAAAATTTTGATTGATTTTTTTTTATAATTGAAATTATTCTTTAAAATAAAATTTAAGAACTAAATTTCCGATTACATTCAAACCAATTAGAGATACGTAATAATATATACATAATATGTCAAATCAAATTTCAATCATATATCTGTATATATATATATATTATAAATCAAGTCATATTTTAGAAAATTCAAACCAAATTAAATTCCCAAAACAAAGCTGTAGCAAGACTACAGAACAGTCTCTTCACTTCAAAACTCGAAAATGAACATCGATGATGCTGCAGTCATCACCGAAGTTATTTTCCAGCGACAAAGAGAAGAGCACTAATTTTAAACTTATAATTCTTTGGAAAAAAATTTCTAATCAAAAATACATTAAATAATATAACCTTTTAAAACTTTAAACACAAGGATTGAAACCATCGGAAATTAAATTCTCAAATTTTTTGTTCAAAATTCATTTCAGTTCCCAAATCAATTTATAAACAACTATCTATAAATTCATTTATAGAACAATAAACGATAAATTAAGTATTATCATTTCAAATTATCAATTTAAACCATTTTATTAAGTTTCATAAATTTACTTATATATCAAAATTTATTTCATTAACCAAAATTTTAAAATAATGTTGTGTCAGTTTGTTCTGTCAAAGTGTTTTAAAAATCCTATCGATAGCGTTGATCAAACGAATCGATCGAAAACCCAAATCAACATCAACAACTCAAACAACACAATATATAAAACAAAACATAGATATACAGTACAATTCAAAATGTTTGGAAGAATAGATTGGAAACAAAAGACAAGATGATTAAATAACAGAGTAGAGAGGTGGATAAGCTTAAATAAATCACGGGCAACTTTTATCGGGTCAACCGTGACTTAAAGAATAAGATCAATGTGGATTTTTCTAGGGTAAATCAACATTCGATCTCAATAGATAAAGTTTGGAATGAAAAAAGATATTAGCATCTAAACCAATAATGGATATAAATCTCTGGTGAATCGATGCTAATTGTAAAGGCGTTTCACTCCTTTACAATTCAATTTGAAATTGGCGTGACCGCCGACTCACTTGAAAGATCATTCGAAGCGGAGTTTTGGAATACTCCAGAGTCAAAAGAAGATGAATAGTGAGGGACACGAATGGATTTTGGAACCATAGGGAATGTTCCAAAATTCAAAGGAATCGAGTCAAAACGGAAGAGATTCAAACTCGAATGAAAGTGGTTCTGTAAATACATTCACCCCATATGCTGAGTTTTGCCTAGAGCTACCAAAGCTTTGATACCAACTGTAATAGCCCGATATTTTCAACCATTCGCATCCATTATAAGTGTATAGGTAGACACTCATGCCGGAATTGAATTGCTCAAAATACTGCGTTGTAAATAAAAATTTGGCAAATCTCAGAATATGCAGTAAATAAAAATCACAGATCACAGACACAGAGTAATAATAATGCAGCGGAAGTAAAAGAGATAGTAGTTCATGAAGCTACTATATAAATATATCAGAGTTACATAAGATACAATAGAAGAAATAAAGTACAATAGAAGTTTAAATATGATAACCAAGTACAAGCTGAATAGAACAACCGAACTGAAAAGATGAAACTTGACAAGTAGAAAATCTCCAGCGATTCCAATCTCCAGAAAGTGGAAATCCAAATCTGTGAATAACTCAGGCTGACCCGAGCGTAAATAAAAATATACAAACACTCGAGTCAGGACATACATACTTATACAATGTAAACCAACTCAAGTGAACTGTAGTAAAGGTACAAGTATCTTAGAAGATGCTTGGGACCGCCCATCCTCTAAGGATCCGTTAAACTATTTACTATGTAGTAATATATGCTATATACAGTAATGTCTAATCAGTAAAGTATAATCATATAGAAAATAGCGTTAAGGGGATGGTGAACCTTAACGCGGTTGGATCTTTAAAACCAAAAACGTAGTGGGCTCGCTATAAGGAGATGACACGGCACGCGAGGCAATGCCAGGGTGGATACACCGTTTGCACTCCCGGACCGGTGGTGACGGCAAGCCAGCAGCTTCTGCCCACCTCGAATAATACCCCCGAATCAAAGTGGCGCCACATATCAAATCACAAAAGTAATAGAATGGTTTCCGATGGAGCATGCTTGATGAAAGGGTGCGACCCTTTGTGTAGCCGGTATAGCTCCTGTTTTAGTCATTTATGCCAACTCACGGGAGTTGGGTCCACGTAATATAACTCGAGAACGTCGCCACCATCCTACTTCATCCTGGAATCTCCACCGCGTACACAGTTATTAAAGTGGTTTTCGGTATTGGCCGGCTATAAGACAATATCCGATCCCGGTCTCTTTAACAACCAAACGTTATTATAACCCGTAGTTATAACTTTAAAACAATATTTTATACTTCAAAGATAAAATGTCATTTCAACCCAAATCTTTATCAAAATAATGATTAAATCATTTCCAAACCATTTCAATATATCGTCATACCATATCTTTCAATTCAAATATTTATCAAAATAAATATCAAGTCATTTCTAACCATTTCAATATTTTAAATTATCATATCCTTTAAAAACTTACTTTCAAATCATTTTAATACATCAAAATATCATAACCTTTCAAAGCTTCATTTTTCAAATCATTTAATATCAAAATATCATATCTTTCAAAACATCGTTTCAAATCATTTTAATATATCAAAATATCATATCTTTCAGTACCATATTTCAAATCATTTTAATATATCAAAATATCATATCTTTTTGAAACCACATTTCAAATCATTATTCATTTTATTCAATTTAAAATACCATTTCAATTCATATTTCAAAACAGTTTATATTCCAAAAAAAAATCATTTTTAATCATAAAAATGAAGTTATTATGTTAAAAATTAAATTATTAAATTTCCAAAATTTTCAACTTCCAAAGTTCATTTATTCACTTACGTTTATCAAAACAGTGAAATTTCACTTTTCGCAGCATTTAGAAAACGCTACGGAAAGTTACATTCAAAACAGTTCAATTTAACAAAAGACAACATTTTAAAATGTTGTAATAGGGTTTACTTAAATTCCAAATAAAATTCAAAAATTATAGCACGTACAAAATTGCTATAATAGTTTTGATTCAATTTAGCTTTTTAGTTCATTATCATCAACTACAGCATTTACAAATACTGTAATACCATTTACATTGTAATTAATGGCATTTCAAAAATGCAGTCAATTAACTTCAAATATTCAATATAATTTCTCAAACAAATATATTTTTATTTAAAACATTTTTAACTCATAAAATCATACATTTTCACATTTATAAACATCATTTAATTTTCCTCAAGTTCATGATTTTATAAAGTTAAATTCCATTCAAAAATTAAGATTTAATAATAATTCACTTATTAAAATGCAATGTTCAATTTTAAATTCATTACATTAAATTTCAACTTAACACTTAAGTTCAAATTCTCAAATATAACTTAATTTTATTTTTATTTACTTGACTAAAAGTTCACTTTTAAGTCAATTTCATAAATTTTCAATTTTAGTTATATTTCAAAATTTCAACTTAAAATATTCATTCATTTCACATTTTAACTTTATTCAAAATCATTAATATGTTATAAAATCATTTTACATTAATTTAAATTCAAATATCATAAATTTATCATATTTTCAAAGTTATTTAAATTTCATTAAAAATTAAATCAAAATTTCCAAAATAACTTACATTCATATTTTCTAACTTTTCCATAATTTATTTAACTTATAGATTACTAGAAAATCAATAATACTTTACAAAAATTATATTTTTATTAAATTTCAAATCAAAATATCATAATAAAAATTTCTAAAATATTTTAAATTTTTTAGAAAAATATATTTTAACTACGGGCCTGTATATAATTTTCTACGCTAGGTAAAGTGATACGGGTAATATATCGTTTCAACCCGTAATTTGCAAAGAAAATTCGGGTTTTGTCATTTCAAACCCGCAATCCCAAGTTAAAATAAATTAAATAAAAACCGTTCAAGCCTATCATTTCAGCCCATAACGATTTTTCCCTATTCTAAAGTCCGTTCGGGTATGTATCATTTCAAACCATAGTGATTCTAATCTAAAGGGAACTTGCAGTGTGATGAACAGATAAAATAAACAGAATAGCATGAAATAACAGTAACATATAATATAATAAGTGTAATAACAGGAGTGAACATCATATGATAATAATATAAGCATATATAACATGTTAATATAGTTCTACAGATTCACAGGATGTCAATTTACTACTTATATAAGTACATAATGTCTGGTGAGACATATTCACTTGTATTAGCTGGAGATGCCAAACAACTACACACAACAAAGATCTTCGAAGGCATGAAAGAATGAATATGATTGAGAGTGGAGAGACAAAGATTTATAGCCTTGGATACATTCAAACAAAACAAATATATGAAACATAAGTTTCAAAAACAAGATATACTTAACAATGTTAGAAATAGATGTATGAAACAAAACCAAAGACTTTGCACTTGCTTTCTATGCTTGTTTGCATGGCCTAGGGGATTAATAAGGTCAGGTTTGAGCATGGTTTGGATCAGGTATGGGTAGGAAAAGGCGCGGTTACAAGGTGATGAAGTGGGTAGGAGTTTAAATGTAGAGAATATAAAAGGTTAAGGCATATATAAGAGTTTTGGTGAACTTTTTAGGCTCGGCTAAGGCATGTTTGGGCTCACCCTTTCAGGTTTCAGATCTGGTCAGTAGCTTAGGTGATGGGCGGTGGTCATATCAAGGTGGTGGTGGTGGCCTAAGGTGGTGGCCTTGGTGGTGGATGAAGGTAGTGAAGCAACTAGGCTGGGCTAACATGTTTTTAAGGAGTTTTCAAGGCTTTTGTGTGGAGTTTTGTCAAGGGGGAGGATGCGGCCTGGTCAAGTCAGAGGAGGAGATGATGTTAAGTGGTGGATGGTGAAGAGGAGAAGGTGGTGGAGGTGATGGCCAAGGCTAGCTAGTGGTGGCCGAGCAAAACAAACAAAGAAAACAAGGCAAAAACAAGCTAAAAGGAAGGAGAAAAAGTAGAAAAATATAGAGAAGCCATTACCAATTTTTCTCTAGCGATGAAAATGAGATGAGAAAGATGTTTTCACATGAAAATGAAGAAAAATAAGTCAGCTGAAGATAGTATAAGGAATGGCCAAAATAACTGATGTATTGATTGAAAAAGAAACGGTAAAAGAAACGGTGAAACGACTTTACGTTTCTTAGCTTTTAAAACCTTCCATACTTCCTTTTCTTTTAAATCAAATAAAACAAAATAAAATTCAGCAAGTACATCTAAAAACCGAAACAAATTGAAAATAAATAAAAATATATAACTAAATTTAAAGAAAATATAAAAAGAATTAAGGAAATTGCTTAAAAATTGAAAACAGGGTTCAAAAATTACAATTAAAACATCAATGGCTTTGGAAAAATATATACTTCATTTTAAAAATATTCTAAAGCAAAATTTTGAAATAAAATAATTTATTTATCATTCCTAAAATTAAATAAATAATTAAATTTTAATTAAATAGAATTTAAATTAAGAAAATGGCTTAAAATTGCGAAGTAGACTTTAAAATTAGAAATAAATTCAATGCACTTTGGAAAAATTTTATATACTTGAAAAATATTTATAAATAAAGATAAGTACACAAAATAAAAATTAATTCACAAAATAAATATATAAAATTAAATTTAAATAAAATTTTAATGAAGAAAATAGCAGAAAACAAGAAAACAGCCAAAAAAAAAAGAAATCAACACGGTAAACTTTGGAAAAATTATAACATCACAAAAAAAATGTTTTTTAAAAAAAATATTTATCTAACATGTCATATAACACATATTAGAACATGTTTTGACAATTAAAAATATAATTTATAAAATTTAACATAAAGAAAATTGTTAAATAATTCAATGCACACACAATATTGAAAACAGTATAACTTTTACAAATTAAATCCGTTTTCAACGAAACAAAAAGCGGTGTTCTTAAAATTTTATGTACTTTCATAATAAAAGATAAAATTTAAATTTTCAAACTTTTAAAATTTTAAATTAAAAGTCAAAGTTTGATTATTTTGACCAAAAATTCACTTTTTGGAAAATATTCTTTTTAGTCATGCTTTGGAATGATAATTCATATCAAAACTAAAGTTTATATTTAAAATAACAAAATTAATCATTCAAAATAAATAAAATAAGTTTTTAGATCAAAATTCAATTAAAATAATTAAAATATACAATTAAAAAAATCACAAAATACAGAGTTGTTACACGAGTAGTGAACTAGGGTCGGTGTAAATCCATATATAACGATGAGTTGCATGATGAAATCGTCGATCGATGGAGAGGATTAGCACATATTCGATCGACTATGAAGAGGAGTAGCGTGTCGAAGAGGATTCGATTGACTAGCCTGTTAGGAATACTCCTATAGCCAGGTACCCCACTCTTAATGAATTAACTAGCCTGTGCACCAGTTATACTATTTCAAACCCTTTGAGGCAGGCAAACCAACAGAATGGCAATGCAGTAGTATATAACAAACCTATAGCTAAGAACAAAATAAAATGGGTTGGAAAAAACAAAGGAAAAGAGTTACAGTATAAAAAAACATGAGGCAACGCGAGATGCATGCAATAATGCAAATAATAAAGGCATGATGCTTCAGGATAATGAATTAATTTTCGCTAAATAACAAAAGACAATGGGTTGGAAAAAATAATGAAAAAGGGTTACAGTGTAACACCAATTCCTTCTAAATATTGACTAAGAAACATGGCATGCTCCTTCGTTTTTGCGAATCAAAATTTCAATCCATAATATATCAGTATGGAACATTGGAGTGGCTAACTTAATAAAGAAGCAAAAGGAGGTAAGAAGGCATGCAAATCCATTGGGTTAGGATTTATCTTTTCCACACGCACGAAATTTTGTAATTGGTAGTAAAACATGGACAAAGACATAAACTATGGTATGCTTATCACCCTATGTGTTAAATCTGGGTTGACAAAATTGTACTGTTTCGATAACATTTTTCAAAACACTGATTATAAATCCTATCAAACACATAAACATACAGGTTAATTGGATGATAATAAATTCACAATTTTTTTCATTACAACATGATATGATGACATGGTAATGTAAGATTTAGTGCTAAATTTTAGAATTTTTATATATGAAGTATAACAGATCAGTTACCTGAAAAAATTGACACTCGATGACTCCAGGGAGAAAGAAATAGAATTGAATAAAATTGCATTTCAGATGGAGATATAATAATTCGTGAAATGAAGTCAAATCTATATAGCAAACTCAATTACCTCGGTAATAACCTTGATTTCATTTGTCTAGAAATTAATTATTATTTTTCCATTACTTTTAAACTCAATTTTTATACTTAAACCGAAGTTAAAGAGTTAAAATATGAAAAATAATAACTGGCAATTGTTAAGAAGACGTAGAAATTTAGACTCCATTTATGATAACTACTATGTGCATTATACTTTGTTTTCAGGTAAAATCAGTTAGGGTGAGCACAAATAATATAAAACTACTGATGCATCATAAGGTACCAACTTAAAGATATACTACAGTATAGCTTGTGCAAATAATAAAGGTGTAAAATCGATACATGATATTGACATCAGAAAAATATTGTCATCAAATGTTTGGATTTAACTTGATAGGGGTGTGTGTACAAACTTTACAGATTATAGATTTAACAATACGCGAATTAGACAATTAAGGAAATTAGATGAATCAAATGTACTTGGAAGAGGTGAACATGTAAGGTTTAAATATGTTTGAGCAACTGGTTCATATTACTTTATTTTAAGAATAGTACATATGGTATTACATTGGATAAAAAACCCAAAAATAGTGTCAACTATTTTTGCTTTTAACACAATCAAATTTAATTAGTTCAGTCGTGCGTGTTTCCAAATTTGCTTAGACAAAATCTTGGAGTCATAAACAAACATATATTGTAAATAAGATAACTGTCAACTATGAGTAATCTATAGAACATTTAAAGAATTGTACATAACCGCCTCATATTAAAGGAAAGGGTAGTCGAAATAGCACATATATTTGTCATAAAATAATTTATTAAGCACAGCACACTTGATATACTAAGCATACAGTCTTTTCATTTATTTCATAAACTATTATATATATTAAGAATAAAAATAAATGGTTAGCAGCAGCATACCAAAATAAGAATATGAGCTATAAGCAAGATGATGTATCGTTCAAATAGACAGTATAAGCAGTGCACTACAAATTTAAAGTTGGTATTAATTTTACAAAGTTACGAATAATTAAAAATGTTTCAGAAGGAAATACTGTTAACACGGTTAAAAAATAATAATAATACTAAATTGAAAATATCATTTTAAATTACATCAAACAATCCATAACCCCAGTAAATATAGTGCAACAAAACAATAATGATTCAAAGATTATGGATGTAACTTGTTAACGGTATGAAGGGATACGCGTTACCATTAATTGACATCCACGAGCATGGGCAAACGATGATTTTCTTTGCGCCATGCCTTCCACCAAATATTAAAGAATGTATATACAAATGTATGTAACAAAACAATGGTGGAGTAAATAAATGAATGAATGTGGTTATGGGATAATGAACACAAAATTAGTCAATAGTTAGATTAGACAAAGCAAACATATATTATTTAATGAGAGAATATCAAGCAAAGATGTTTACATTATATATAGTAGGCAATACAAATACCACAAAACGTCAAGTCTATTACTTTCTTTCAATGTAGGCTAAGTTGGGCAAAAGAAAAAGTGTTTTTCTATCAAAGGAACGTATATTTAATTGATTAATATTGTCTGCATTTCCAGCCAAAGCATGTCATCAACCTTATTGAAAATTAAAATATATTAATTTAATAATTGGAATGCTAAATTGCAAACAAAGTACGGACGCATAAAATCCAGAATTATTACGGATAATTTAATATGAATTTTCATGATGAGGCCATATATAATGTGTGCGAAAACAGCAAGTCTATCTTACACGTATTGATCTATGTTTGAATAGCAATAAATAATATAAAGTAAAGCTAGATGTAGTAATCTTAAATTACAGAGTAAAGCTAGATGTAGTAATCTTAGATTGAAGAAAGGCATATACAAGGAACCTTAATGCTTATAATGATATAGTAAGCAGAAATAGTGAACATAATCATAAATCTCAAGCTGCCCATGGATATAAAGAATATTACTTCAGTTTATTCTCAAACTGAACCATCTTTCCAAGATAAAAGGTTTGATTTCCTAAATTGTCAATAAAATTATATAATAATATAAGTATGGAGCTTGACAACTCAGATAAGTCCACAACTAGTAAGCACCATAATACATGCATGTTTTAAAGGGAAATAAGAATCCTAAACTGATAACATGTAATGAAGGTATGTATTTATGCATTTTCAGTCAAGATTCCAAAACAGGATTCAAATTGTAAAGTAGCTTTGGAATAACAGATAAATTGATATAATTTTCCTAATCCTTATATGCATGTATGCATATATTATAGACAAGGACACTTATAATTTTGGCAAGCACTTCGAAAATCTTATGCATGTGATATACTTAATACTGATTTATGTGCACACATGCATCCAGGCTTCCTTTGCCTAATACTGACGCATACAAGATAAACCTGAACCTTTATACTTGAACTCAAACATTAACCCACACGCTAGCAATTTTCATTCACGGTTGATTGTTATATCATTAAACCGATACATATAGAAGCAACACACATTTTGTAAAGTACTAGAAAGTCTATATTGATCTTAATGGTTTTGCTACCTGATGACATACACATTTAGAACTAAAACCCATTAAAACTTCACACTTTTGTTCCCTATCAAATATTCTTGAAACTCCAAGCTTGGTAGACATTTAAAAAATAATGTGTATCCAAAATCTTCATTTAACAAGAATATGAAGCATAACTATATACTTAAAATCATATTCACATTTAAACCTATGCACTTAGAACTACTCATAGAAAAAAAAGGTTTACATCAGGTATGCTTTTGAGATTTTAAATAAATGGAGTTTGAATACCTCAGAAGGATTTGCTCCCAACATCGTAATATAACACATTTACTTTTATACCTTTATGCATGTATTTATGTCTACATCAACATATATATGAGTTTTATTTACTTAGACAATCATATTTTTATAGCTATATACGTATGTACATGTATTTAAGATCACATGATTGTTTGAAACAAAAAATTCATGAACATGCAAAACATCATATGCTTTAAAACTTAAAATTCAAAACTGACATGTATTTTGGATTCATACATATTTATGAAATTGCACTTATCAAAAAGGTTACTTATATGAAAAATCGAAAATATTGGGCTTATTTATTTCAAAATCCTTGATAATTTCAAAATTTTATATCTGCCAAAAACCATATATCTGCTTGAAGCTCAATACTCACATATGTTTTCCAAGCAAATATATTTTTGGGACCTGACATCTTTTGAAATTACTTATATCCCAAAACTAATTTAAAATTGATATAAAAATATGTAATTTAGTTTATACAAAACTTTTATGTGAGCATAACCAAAGCCTTATATTTCCACAGAAGATCACGTGTGTTCAAAACAAAAATATGATTCGTATTTATACCTATAAAGACCTGTTGTGTTCCAAATCATGTAGATCATATATGCAAAGTCATATGTTATAAATCCCTTCAAAATATGATGTATTTTAAAATTTATATTTGAGCGTATTCGAAACTAGAACATACTAAAAAAAAAATCATATGTTAGAAACCCACAAAACTACACTTATAAGATATTTTATTTAAAACTATATCCTATAAAACCTTGGGATATTTGAAATCAAATGCACAAAGAATCTATGTTTTAAACTAGGTATAGAAAACTGACACTTTTAACTGGTATACATAAGAGATTTAACACATTTAGCATGCATACATGTATTTGAATATGAATACATATATATTTAATGACTGTCAACTTCATACATTTAAAAGTATTGATAAGAAGCCCAATCCAGTTTTTCGAAATCACATATGATTGAGACAATAATTATATACTCCTAATAAGCCATTTATATTTGAACCTTTGTATCACTTCAAAACCTCTCTTCAAAATTATAAACCTCACAAATGAAAGCAGTAAATGTTAATTGTCTTGACTGGTTTTATATTTTTTGCAAAGGATAGGCATGGCAGATTTCTACCGTGCTAGTTCATTCACAATTATTAGTATTTAAATTTTCAATATACATGGTTATAACACATGGACAATTATAATGCCATCCCCCTACATAAACAAATTTCTATTACATTTAAGCATTAAGCATTTACAAATATATCCTGACAAATCTAGTGTAGTGTTTGTAAATAGTAAAACATATTTATGTTCTAAGTCATTATACAAAGCTGATAGATGACGAAACAAGGCATGAAGAAATTTATTGTTGTAACTCAAACTGCCAACCAAAAAAATGTAGCTAAAGAACGATTTAATACGTCAAACTCAAAAATTAATTTACGTCCCTTAACTATGGATCTAAATCTGAATCGATTGCTCAACGTCGACCGTTCCACTAACCCAAAAACGCGATGGAATTGAACCCAAAAGCTCAATCAAAAGCGCGATGGAAACAATCCCGCAAAGGCGACGGTAGCTGAGGAAACAAAGGCAGAGTACAGGATGAATTAGTTTGAATACGTTAGGAGGAGATGAAAGCCAAAATGCGGGAGAGAAAAATTATGAATTTAGGTTGAATACGTGGGAGACGAAAGCAATAGAGGGAGAAAAAATTTCATGTGGAGAGAAATTTTGTTGAAAGAGGGAAAAGGTGAATAAACATGACAAGGGTTAGGCCATTCGCTGGTATATGCTGTAAATTTTGTTCACGTTCTAGTAAAAGAAAAATAAGAGGAAAAAAAGGTTTAAAATAATATTGGTTGCATTCACACCATAAACGCCATTAATAAATGAAAGTAAAGACATGTTTTCTTGTAGTGACTTCTGAGTAGCTAGAATAAACTTATCCTTGAACCTAGTTTTTAACTGGTCCTAAGTAAACTAATCCGAGAGTAGCAACTCTTATAGCATTCCACTGGTTCATGGCTCTCCATTGAAGCTATGGGAATCCAATCTCTTCTTTATCACATCATCCAATTCGAGGTCATTAGAAATCCTTTTGTAGATGCCCAACCAGTCCTGCACTTCCATTTCCAATTTCATTCCTTGAAATAGTTTTTCACTAAGACTAGAAAAATCCTTATTCTGCTTAGCGAAATTGACTCTGGGCACCTTCACTTGAGCAGCACCACCAACAACAACATTTGGAGCGGCCGCTTGGGCGTCGTATTGAACATCACCTACAAGTCAGGGTTAGCAGCCCTAAACCCGCTCCTTCCTCGACTCCAAAGACGGAGTTTCTCAGGGTTTTTCTTGTATATCAGCTAATTCTTAATCTGTAATAAGAATGATCAGTCTTTCAAAAAGAAAACTTCATATATAGTATTCGTGTGCGCATGCAACTTATATACTATATATAGTCTTGAAAATCAAAATATATAAGAATTATGCTCTCTCATACACACACACACACACACTCTCTCGATCCAGTGTAGCGTGATAATTCCTTCCTTTTTTCTACCGAATCACGGTACCAACTCAAGTTAAAAGTGTAACCTAAGCTCTGATACCAAAAGTGATGACTACCCTACACAACCGGCATCCAATATAATTAAATAGCGCATTGCTGTAGTGCCTTGCCAAAGTGGGGTGATTGTCAAGGGTTGAAAAGAAATAAAACACCAATGACCCTATCATGTATCTCATAGCGCATTGGATAAAATATAATAGTCACCATAGATATAAAACAACAGAGAAAGTAATAACCAAGGGAACCAAATATCAAAGTATGGATCCGTAAAGTTATACAACATAGTAAAAGAATTTATACAAAAGGAAATTAACTCTAATTAAATGTTCCCAATAATAAAGAAAACACTGTCTAGGCTCCATAGTGTTGCACAGTGGAATAAACAATAGCATATCCATATAATATGAGAAAGCTCCGTCCAGCTCATCCTTTGCATAGCCACCGCGTATCACGTAGACCTACTATTTAGTCTACTCATTTAAGAGTACCCGAGATAATAAGAAGCAAAAATAAAATCTTGAGTCGGACAATAGTATGATGTAAGCAATAAATGAATGTCAAAATACTATATGAGCCAATATAGTAAGGAACAAGTTATAAGAATCATATATGACCTATCCTTGCATTCAAATAGTTAGCATATAACATCATAATATGCTACTATACTAACACCATTAGCTTACAAATAACCAAGTACACTATGGAATGTCTAGGCATCGGTATCGATCTCCCAATCTATCTACTCCATATGAAGTTCCTAGAGTGATAGATAATAGGGAAGCAACCATAGAATATATAACATCCATTAAACAATCCTCACTATCATTTAATGTGCTTAGATATAAGACAACTCGTATGGCATGAACATAAGCCTGAGACTTAATCGAATCTCGGTTCCTTGGTGCTCAATCCTTTCCACTTCGCAAGACTAGGAAATAAACCCACAGTAATAAGTTCCAAGCAATCCACAGTCATAAGATCTAGACACAACCATAATCAAGGTGGGTATCCCCATGTACCCCTTCTACATGAGCACATAGGAAACCTCCAAGGGTCTACGATCCCTTCACACACGCCTTCATAATAAAACACGGTCAGTATTACATTCTACTCATATCCATGGTGGAACACAATCATAATTCTACTCATAAGTTTTCCTTATTGAACCTGCCTTTTGGATCATCACTTTGACTCCAATCATTCAGCCAATATCATCGGAACACTTCTAGATGTCCCCATCAGTCATAGAACCAACACTCCAAAGTTCCAAAGCTTACACATCAAAGTATCCAACCTTGCTTCCTCCTTCATCATGTTGCTATACCACATCTGAATGTCAAACAAACGAATAAACATCTTCAACATGACCTACATGAACCCTTCAACATCCCTTAAAAGTTTGGCCTATAGTGCGGTACTAACCAAAATTTTTCGGTACCAATCTTATTACTTAGCCAATTTTGGCTAAATGTCTACACCTCGATTTCTTCCATCCTTCTAAGTCCTTGAAGTCCCCCGTTTTCCATTCTTGAAGATCCCAAGTCCCCAGAACTACTCCACTTCTAGGAAAAGAGCTTGGTACCAACCAAAAGAGTTCGGTACCGACTTCTATATTTAACCAAATTTCCACATCTAAGCTTTTGGACTACTTTCTATCTTCAACCCAAAGTTTTCCCTTCTGTATTTAACCCCAAAAAATGGATCAACACCCAGAAATTAGATGAATGCAAAAGTTCTATTATAATATATGCAAAAGCAGCAAAAATCCCAGATCGTGCAAGTAAGAATAGCTGAAAAAGCAAAGAATACACAAGAATTTTTATAGTGGTTCAGCCTGGTCTCCTACCTAGTCCACTTTAATATTTTATTAGTTGTTTTCTCTCTGGATTATAACTAGTTATCTTAGATCTGACTATGATCGGCTGGATCTCAGATTTAGAATTGAGTTCTATGTTGTTTGTGAGTTACTAGTACTAAGAATTTGCTAATTTAAGTCCTAGAACAACAAATAGTTATTTCCTAAGTGACTCTAATGAAGGAGAGGTCAGATGTGAAGAAGTAGCGGAGTCACACAGTCAAAGAATCCAGATCTCGTTTTGGTTGCAGGTATGCTTGTATTTATAAAGGAAACAGTCGTGTTAGGCCACAAAATCTACCTGGAGCAGAGTTTAGACATTGGCCTGAAGTCATGTGCCAAATTGCAGAATCTCCTGAGTTGACCTAACATGTTGGTACCTACTTAAATATGTTAGTACCTACATATTACCTTAGTTTGAATCACTTCGAATCTTCTTACATCCTTCTTCTTACTTCATTTTAACGTGCCTCATGTTGTTTCCATCGATCATTGCTTGTTCAAAACAAGTCTGTGCCTATTATTGTCCAAAACAGCTTGGTATTAACCTATTTTCCCAAATAACTCGATGCCAATCTATTTCCTTAGCTCGAAATAGCTTGTACACTTTTTCAACATTCTTCTAATTCCATGTTGAGGTGTCCTAAAAATTCGCAACATCTATCGAGTTGTCAAAACAAGCGGCACCTATTGGTTATCAAAAAACAAGTCGGTACCTACTTGCTTCCGTAGTGTATTTTGGTTGAAACCTTCCTAACCTATTTCCTTATTTCATCCAGCAGTGCTTGTCAATTTATAGGTCATTTCGTCTTTTTTGAATCTTTTAAGTTCCATTGAATTCTGCTTTGCTCAAAATCGAGTTAACATTTACCCCCCAAAAGTACGCCTTTCGAATGTAAGGTGTGCTTTGCTCAAGGACAAATTCCAATAATTAGTCTTTAATAGTTGAGCTCTCCGACTATCTGCTAATCTTAACCTTGGTGAATGTAACAAACCATACTTTAATAGGCCTAATTTTCAACAAGAATTGAAATCCAAGTCCATCAAAGCACATGTCATTGGATTTGGTACCTACAAATAAGCATAAGCATTAAATAAAAATCTAAACTAATCATGGAAACAATAATAGGATATAAATACTGACTATGCCTACTACCTTAGAATTAATGGTATTCCTTGAATATCAGATTCCACATCAGCATTGAGCATGAGAGAAAGTGGACTTCTCCAACAACAAATCACATCCAACTCCAGTGATCTATTCCTCTAAATATATCTAGTGGGTTGTAATGAGGAAGGGGTCAGAACAACGTTCCGATGATTGGAAAATCTATAGAGTGTCTAAATTTATACCGATTGGTTTTCATTTAATTGTTATATCTACTACTTTAAGGTTAACCAAATTAACCTAATATTGCACACACGATATTCCTACCTAGCACAATTCATCTACCTACCCTTCCCAAGATATAAAATACCGACGTAAGTCTATCAACCACTTAATACTTCCAAATATAAAGCTGGCTCCTAGCATCACCATCGTTGGTATATTGGTCCTAGCTACAAAGACCTTTGACCATTATTTATGGCTTTATAGTATATAATAGTCATATTACTAATGCATCTATTGTCAATAAAGTCCTAGCCATGTAAGAGATAGTACCCAAGCCACTTAATCCCTTATTAATAAGGACTAGGTAGACCCTTGACCATTTAATACCTATATTCTAGGCAGACCTTTATCATTTAATGCCTAACCCCAAGGTGGACTCCTCACTATTACTATCTAGCTGACATTGCTTAGAATTTCATTAGGACACTTAATACTTCTTTATGGGAGAGAGACAGATCCTAGATCAGTCACTTAATACCTCAAACCCGAAATGGACTCTTCTCGAGATATCCACTACTGCACCTAACCGTTAGTTCAGAGCATTTAATACTTTTTAATTAGAAAAGAGGCTGGCCCTTAAACAACCACTTAATACCTCTAATTCCTTAGCAGATCCTATAGTTCATATAATCACTTCCCATGGGTCCTATGATTGGTGATGTCCCACATCAGTAATAACTATACACAACTCCCGGTAGCCTCTGAGTAAAGGGAAGACTTCCGTTGTGTCACTTTATTGACCTCGCATCAAATCATCTAAGCCCGATAAATTATCCTATGGATTCTATGGTTAAAGATGTCTCACACCTATAGGAAGTATACACAACTGGTGGTAGCCCTTAAGTGAAGGGCAGAATTCTGCTGTGTAACTCTACTAACCTTGCATCCCAACCTACTAAGTCCAATTAACTATTTTAAATTTTATTAATTTCAACCATATTACCCTAGTCTTTATTATTACTAAGCTTATCATCCTAATTTGGATATTGGACTTAGCTTACTAATATCCTTTTATTTATTTAAGGCTAAATAATTTACCTTAAATATTCAACTACCCATAAATCCCCTTTATTTACTCTTTCCATAAATGTCAATTTGTCTATGATAAAAGAATATCATCCTAATGGACATTTCCTTAGACATTTATGTATATTTATTAATTTCCAAGCAGTAACCTTTTATAACTATTCCTTAGTTATTTATCTAATCTTCCATATTTATTAGTCCCATAAATCCATTTGCCGCTATTAATTGTAACTCCTAAATCTATTCCTCATTTGTTACCCATTAATTGGAGTTACAACCTTTTCAAACTTTCCTTCCTAATTCTTATCCGTAAATCAATGTTATTACTATGTACAACTAATATCCTACGCGAGTGTTACACATAAATCATCATATTTATTAGCGCATATAAGTACATATAAATACGCATTTCTACCAAATATATTATAGTCACAAATCTTTAACTAGAATATTTTTTCCATATTTAATTTGCTGAAATTACATTTCTTAGGAAGATTCTCCGTTATGATTTACATAATTTGTTTAAAACAAAAGATCAAGAGTAAAAGAAAAGATTTGTCTCATTTGAAATTACAAAGAATGATTATTTTCTTTTTATTGGAACAGACAATGTAATTTATGAAGAATAAATTTGTACTTTACACATCTCTTCCTTTTCATTTTTATATATTCCTTATTGAATCAAACGCTGCATTTTCTATGCAATTTGGAATCACAAACAAATTTATAAAAATCAAACGAACATTCTTCCTACAAATTAAACTATGGAAAATCTCCAATTCATCATAGTTATGGTATTAATCAAAATCATACTAAAAATCTACAACCCAATTTCAGATCTGAAATAAATTTCATATCTAATCAATATTCATATCAATAACTTTTGGGACTGATTTTCAAATCTGGATGTAATAATAATTCCTATCAGATTCCCTAAGAATATGTAGGCGATGTTTATTACATTCAAATTTTAGCTTACGACTCACACATATTCATTTAGGTACAAAATCAAATGTATGCCAATAGAATAGATTCAAAATCATAAACAATATATAAATTTCCTACTTACCTTCTAAAAGCATTTCAAATCTCCAGATTTGAAGTAAAACCTTTGATTCAACTCCACTTCCTTCTTATTCCAAGAAATATGTATAAAAAAGAGCATATATATATATATATATATATATATTAAAATTATAGATCTGAGAAGAGATTTGGGATTGAACGGAATATAAATATACATACATATATATACATACATACATACATATATATACATACATACATACATATATACATACATACATACATACATACACATATATATACATAAATATATATAACCTCATTATCACGTAGGGTTGATTCACTTCTCTTCTTCTCTTATTTGATTTCTATTATTCTCCAATTTGTATATATAGAAATATAAATATTCTATTTTGTAATTTAGAAAATAGCGGAGAAGAGAAAATGGCAGAGCTTCACTACTGCTTTTAGAAAAATATGAGAAGAGAAGAGAGGGTTAGGCCTGAATTTATAGGCACTCAAATCAGCCATAGCCGTTAGATTTAATCATATAAAATCCGAGTTGTTTGGCCAAGGAAAACCCTAGCCACCACTACTAGGACCGATCGACCGCTCCCTCTATAGGGTCGACCGCTCCATGTTGATCTGCCCAATAAAGGGGTCGACCGGTGGGTCCTGGTATTTATATATAAACATTAATTTTCTAATCTATTTGTTTCCGTTTCAAATTCGTTTTTTGTCTGTTACTTCTTCATTTCGACTCCGATCACAAAACTCCAAATATGAAAGTTGCTAAGAATTTTGCCACGAACGCAATGGTGTAAGCTTGATGGTCAAATTCCATCATTTGCACAAATTCTGTTTTTAGAGCCTAATTAACTAATTAACAATTAAATAACTAACCTAAAATTTATGTGGTATTACATTCTTTTCCTCTAAAGAATTTCTTCCCTAAAATTATACTAATGACCAAGTCATGGTTCAAGCTTGCAATTATCCTAAACCACACAGCCAATTAGTGTACAAACAATTTTGCAACCAACGTGCATAACTACATAGTGGATCATAACATAGAAATATGTATGCAGAATGATTCTAAATCTAACCCTCCTATATGAATGCTTTTCTTTCTGAAAACAATTTTAAAAATATGGTGTAAACAACCTATATATACTGGCACTCTATATGTATGAAGATTTTGAGAATTCTTTTCATCAAAAATCCTCATACTCCTAGGAATAGAAGTATGGTGCAACCAATTTGCATCCAATTTCTACATACCAAAAATCTAACACATCAAAATTTCACTTCCTAAATGTCACTCTTATACCAAAAAATGGAATTTAGGTGGAGAATTATACATTCTCATCACACTAAAAGTCACTAATTTTCCGTTGTGCAGTGGAAATTTCCTCATTGCCTCGGATTTACTCCAAATTTTCCATGCACAGAACGCATAAGGAGGCTTGTTTCCATGCTTTAAAATAGAATTAAGTCCAAAAATAGACTCATGCATGTAGTCAAAAAGGTGTGAAAATAGAAATTCCAAGGCTAAAACAGTTTTGCCCTTGTTATCGCTTGCATTTCATTGTATCGTTGATCCTAATGCACCGTTAAATTCACATTTATAATCTATTTTCCTTCCTTACGCTTAGCATGTGGCCTTCAAAATCAAAAACTTCATTAAAACCCTTTTCTCTTTTCAAATTTATACGTCGGTTGAAAAATAAATTTCCATAATATTTAGACACAAATTTCCCCTTGAAATCAAATTTGGGCAAGAATTTTAAAATTTATTTGAGCACCAAAAATAATTAAAAAAATAAAACTGCTTGACTTTTCAAATATTTTCCTTCCAATTTTTTTTGATAATTCAAGCCACATTTTTAGCGTTAATCGGAAGTCAGTTATGCACTAAACGCATAAGGTCAATTCTAACAATCTACAACTAAACTTAACCCAAAAAACTTAAAGACATTTTTATTAAAAAATGCCATTATACTCTGTTATTCAAAAATTTTAGCTTTTAAGTACTAGGAACAATGACCCGTGATTCCTAAAATAATTTTATCTTGTTCTTCTCTTGCTAAAATTTTTATCGATCCAAAACTTTCAGTCTTACGTTGCATTTTACTGTTAGTTAAGTGTCTTTACGAGATCTCATATTTATACCGTTTCTTCCAAACATACATAAAAGAGTGATTCATATATTTGGAAATTACAACACAGTTAATAAATAAAGATACATCTCATAACATCATGCGCATCTTAAAAAGAGACAACTAACTGTTACAACCCAACAACGTAAAACCGAAAGAACAAATGTAGGAAGGGAAAGATAAAACAACACACTATAGCACCTAAAACATCACTAAAGACTATGGGATGGTCTCGATCTTCGACGGAAACTTGAGCCATTGTCGTGGTCTCGAAAAGTGTGAAGCATAGTGGCTAAGTATCCAATCTCATGACTCTGGCATTATAGCTCAATCCTTATCTATCGCCGGTCGGCATGGATCCTCTGAAGCTCAGTTTGGACCTGCTGAATGGTGTCTAGCTTGAGACTTTGATATCCCTCGACACCCTATCCTTGCTCAGCCTCCTGCTGCAGCTGCTGCTCTATTGCTATCTCGGCTACTACGACTAGTAGAAAAAGGATTCCCATCTTCCTAAGAGTGGCTCTATCGATGGCAGGTAGGATCTTCGTCTACGCAGTCTCCCTACTTAGATTCACCCCGTATTGCTTGAAAATGAGAGTGAGTAGGCAACGGTATGGAAAATAACCCTGTAGGGTGCCAACTCCTTGATCTTAAAAATGAATCATAAGAGCACATGCCCAATTGACGGCTACACTACCCATAACTGCATAGGTGGCCTTTCTCACCCAAGGATAAATCTGATCATAGCTTCCCGTCTTAAGAATGATGTTGTGCTGAGTAATGCACACAACAAGACAGGCAGTCAAATGTAGATTGTCCATCCTCCAAACACCGATACCTTGATAAAAGATCCACTGTTAGATCTCTACGTTGGTCATCTCAATATCAATCAAATCCATGCCATCCACGAAAATCTTTAAAATATTGCCAATGTCATCGTAAGACATCTCGATCCTGACTCCTTTAACCTCTAATTGAATGAAATTGTTGTCTTCATCGAAATTCGACGCCAAATGAGTGTTAAAAAGACGAATACAGCATGGGTAGCAATCTCGCTCAAAAGTCTCGAAGCTTAGGATCAGTGCAAGTCCAACCCCTTTAAAAAGCTCTTTTAGCTCAAAAGCAGTGAAGTTTCCAAATTTCACTAGTCACCACTGAATTAAATTGAAACCGACCGAGCTGAGGAAGGAGGAGATCATCTGATCATTCTGGTCCAGCTACCTGATCTCTTGAGGAATGACACCAGGGTGGCATAAGGAGGAACCAGTAGTGCAGGAAGGTGCCATGGGTTAATAAGTGGAGAAGTAGGGTTTAGATCTAGAGTGGAGGTGGGACAAGACCTAAAGCATGAAAATTGGTGCAAGGGGAAGGCGAGGCTGTTGCTCGTTGGAGAGGGGGAGAAATGGCAACGCTTGGAGGTGGAATGGAGGGGTTGGGAGCTAATTTGGAGGAGGAGAAGGTAGTGATTTGGGTTCGGCTGAAGTGGGGAGAGGGGCACGAATGCAGCCGGGAAGAAAATTAGATGCAAATTTATAGTCGTGTTCCAGGTTCAGGTTGGGTAAAAACCCGTTGACCGATCGACTTCTCCAGAGCTAACGGTCGACCACTCTACAACGTTTTTACGCAGGTTGAATCTTGACCTTAAACAGGCTGGGTTAAATAGATAATAATAATAATAATAACGATAATAGCTTTTCTCTATCCTATTCGATAAGACACGATCAGAAAAATGACTACCCTCTTCTTGGCAGTGCCCAAGCTTACTTTCTAGCTTTTTGAACCATTCCTCCGCTATACTGCAGTACTTCTGACTTATACCACTTCAACAATCAACAATTCCAAAAACCCAAAAATATTTGAACTAATATTTTTAACATACTTTGCATGAAAATATTTCTTCCAATAGCTGATGGGTACAACACTTCTAACTTCATACTCAAATAAAATTAAATGTAATTTCTACTTTGTCCATCCCTTAAAAAAGAGAAAACTTTTAAAGACTTTGATTTTTATAAACAGGAAAATCATTGGGCTAAATATTCACCCTTTGCACTCATTTCCAAATCATAAAAATATGTTCATGCCAAAAAATCAAAATCAAACCTTTATATATATATATATACATATAAATATTTAAGGATTTCAGACCTACCTTTTTATAAATCAAAATTTCTTAGCAGGACCAACTTAGTGGTATACAGGCTTCTTCAAAACAAAAATTTCAAAACTTCACAAAATTCTAAAATAAATCCGTGGGGGAAAGAAATCTTTCGAAAACCCTTTTTCCAAAATCTAAGCATTTCCAAAAATACTTTATCAAGATTCTCTCATTGGTTTTGACTAAGGAATTGACCTTAATTCTTCAAATAAAAATCCAATTTTCCATCTAAAAGTGGTTGGTGGACATTCCCTTGCCAAAACTTGTTTTCGGACGTTTTCGATATACAAAATTCTATTTCCCACTTATCTCGAATAATTATGTATCTTTAACTGCAAGTCTTCATCAAGATCCAAAAGCCACAAGGTAGCTAGTATCTAAACCATCAAATGGAACACCATCCAGTCTATGGGATGCTGCCATATGTCTTACTCATGCTCTTCTCCATCGATTCCATACGCATCGCTCATACTCTTTGGGGGTAATTAGGAGTCGGCATAAAAAGATTAAGTCTAAGATATTCCCAACCCATAGTTGCTTTGCCTATTCCTTCGGAATGGAATAACAACTACTTCTATTGTCGAGATTCTTAGAATTTTGCATAAAAATAATAATAGATAGGAAAGTACGAATACATTCTCTTAATTTGTCCTAATTCCACTAATCGACTAACTTAGGCTCTGGTACCAATTGCAACCACCCGTACTATAGTGGCCCTAAATTTCGAAAAGAATCGAAACTCAAATCCATCAAAGCACAGATCATTGGATTTGGTACCTGCAAATAAGCTTGAGAATTATCAAAGACTGATAAAAAAAATCTAAACTCGCAGTGGAAACAATAATAGGATATAAATACTGACTATGGCCACTACCTTGGAATTAATGGTATTCCTTGGATATCAGATTGCCACATCAGCATGGGAGAAAAGAGGACTTCTCCAACAACCAATCAAGTCCGGTGACCTATTCCCTTAAATCTATCATATGGGTTGTAATGAGGAGGGGATCAGAACAATGTTCGGGTAACTAGAAAATCGATGTAGTGTCCATAACATAGATTTATACCGATTGGCATCCATTTAATTGTTATGTCTACTATTTTAAGGTTAACCAAATTAACCTTATATTGCACACACGATATTCCTACCTAGCACAATTCATCTACCTATCTTTCCCAAGGTATAAAATACCGACGTAAGTCCGTCAGCCACTTAATACTTCCAAATATGAAGCGGGCTCCTAGCATCGTGGTCTTTGGTTTGCTGGTCCTAGCTATAGAGACCTTTGACCACTATTTATGTCTTTATAGTATATAACAACCATACTACTGACGCAACTATCATCATTAAAGTCTTAGTCACGCGAAAGACAGTACCCAAACCACTTAATACCTTATTAATAAGGACTAGATAGATCCTTGACTATTTAGTACTTATATTTTAGGTAGGCGCTTGTCATTTAATAACTAACCCAAAGGCGGACTCCTCACTAGTACTATCTTGCTGACATTTCTTGGAATCTTACTGGGATACTCAATACTTCTTTATGGGAGAGAGGTGGACCCTAAATCAATCACTTAATACCTCAAACCTGAAGTGGACTCTTTCCACGATATCCACTGCCGCTTCTAACTATTAATTCAGACCATTTAATACTTTTTAATTAGGAAAGAGTCAGTCCCTCAAACAACCATTCAGTACCTCTAACCACTAATCAGATCATATGGTTTATATAACCATTTCCTATAGGTGATATCATTGGTGATGGCCCACATCAGTAATAAGTGTACATAACTGCTGGTTGCTTTTGAGTGAAGCGCAGACTTCCATTATGTCATTTTACTGACCTTGCATCCCAATCTTCTAAGCCTAATAAATTATCCTATGGGTCATATGGTTAAAGATCTCTCACATCAACTGGAAGTATACATAACTACTGGTAGCCCCAAACTGAAGGGTAGACTTCTATTGCGTAACTCTACTATTCTCGCATCCTAACCTACTAAGTCAAATTAACTATTTTGAGCTTTACTAATTTAATCCATATCACCCTAGGATTTATTATTACTAAGCTTATCATCATAATTTGGATATTGGACTTCGCTTACTAATCTCCTTTTATTTATTTAAGGCTAAATAATTTACCTTAAATATTCACCTACCCATAAATTCCCTTTATTTACTCCTTTCATAGATGTTAATTTGTCTATGATAAAAGAATATCATCCTAACAGGCATTTCCTAAGACATTTATGTATATTTACTAATTTCCAATTAGTAACCTTTTATAACTATTCCATAGTTATTAATCTAATCTTCCATGTTTATCAGTCCCATAAATCTATTTTTCCATATTAGTTATGATTCCTAAATCCATTCCTCATTTATTACCCATTTATTCGAGTTACTACCTTTCCAAACTTTCCTTCCTAATTACTATATGCAATTCAACGTTATAACTGCATAAAATTAATATCCTACGAAAGCATTATGCAAAAATTGTCATATTTATTAGCGCGTATAAATACGGATAAATACCTAATTCTACCAAATATATTCTAGTCACAAATCTTCAACTAGAATATTCTTTTCCATTTTTTATTTGCTAAAATTATATTTCTTAGGATGATTCTCCATTATGATTTGCATAAATTAGTTTAAAACAAAAGACCAACGATAAAAGGAAATATTTGCCTCGTTTGAAATTACAGGGAATGATTATTTTCTTTTTATTGGAATAGACGGTGTAAACTACGGAGAATAAATCTATACTTTACACATCTCTTCCTTTCATTTACATATATCCCTTGTTAAATCAAATGCTGCATTTTCTATGCAATTTGCAAACACAAACAAATTTATAAAAATCAAACAGACATTCATACCACAAATTAAACTACAAAAATCTCTAATTCAACATAATTAAGGTAATAATCAAAATCATACTAACAATCTACAACCCAATTTTAGATATGGAATAAACTTTATATTTAATCAATATTCATATCTATAACTTTTGGGACTTATTTTTAGTATGTAAAAATAATTCCTATTAGATTTCATAAGAACATGTAGGCGAAGTTTATTACATTCAAATTTTATCCTACAAACACATATATTCATTTAGGCATAAAATCAAAAAGTATGCTAACAGAATAGATTCAAAATCATAAACAATATATAAATTCCCCACTCAACTTCCAAAAGCGTTCCGAATCTCCAGATCTGAAGTAAAACCTTTGATTCAACTCCATTCCTTCTTATTCCAAGAAATATGTATAATTAAGGTATATACATATATTTGAATTATAGATCTGAGAAGAGATTTGGGTTGAAGGGAAATATATATATATATATGTATGTATATGTATATGTATATGTATATGTATATGTATATGTATATGTATATGTATATGTATATGTATATGTATATGTATATGTATATGTATATGTATATGTATATGTATATGTATATGTATATGGGTATATATACAACCTCGTCATCGCGTAGTGTTGATTTGCTTCCCTTCTTCTCTTATTTGAGCTATTCTTCTCCAATTTGTATATATACAAATATAAATATTATATTTTATATTTTAGAAAATAGTGGCGAAAATGAAATGGCAAAGCTTTGCTGGTGCTTTTAGAAAAATATAAGAAAAGAATAGAGGGTTAGGCCTGAATTTATAAGCTCTCGAATCAACCATAGCCATTAGATTTAATTATATAAAAACTGGGTTGTTTGGCCAAGACAAACCCTAGCCGCCACTACTAAGACGGGTCGACTGCTCCCTCTAGAGGGGTCGATCGCTCCATGTCAATCTACCCAACAAAGGGGTCAACCAGTGTATCCTGGCATTTATATATAAACATTAATTTTCCTAGTCTAATTATTTTTATTTCGAATTCGTTTTTCGTCCGTAACTTCTTTGTTTGGACCCCGATCACAAGACTCCAAATATGAAAGTTGCTCAGAATTTTGTCACAAATACAACGGTGCTAGTTTTGTGGTCAAATTCCATCATTTTCACAAATTCCTCTTTTGGAGTCTAATTAACTAATTATTAATTAAATAACTAACGCCAAATTTACGGGCTTTTATAGTGAATCATCTAGTTTCATTAGATTCTCTAGCAAGTCAGAAGTCGCTCCAGATTCGGTTTATCTAAGAACTCCAGCTCTTACTTAAGTGTTCCTTATACAACATTATCATTTCTATTTCATTAAGAGTTATTACATCACATATCAAAATCGTCACATGTTCATCTGAGATTTTATCTGTTTTATTCTAATTAGAAGGAGTTTGAATCCTTTTATCAAATCTGAATCTGTTTTAGAGTTGGATCTCTCTGTATCGTTTTTATTCATTTTAATGCACGATCTCTCTAGATCAATTTATATTTAGTTTAATGTGTGATCTCTTCGGATCGTTTAATGTTTAAGTTAAGAGGATAATCTCTCCGAATCATTTATCACATAACCTAGGGTTTTGATATCTCTAGATCCTTATTGGGTTTGCTTGCTCTTCAGCAAAGGAACTCAATGACTAAGCAAGCCCATCCGCTAAATCTCTGATAATGGGACTTACTTTTCATACTAGCGCTTTCACTCATTCTCCGGCAAGGAAGCTTGCACCCTGCACTCTAGTCTTGTCTCTTCAGATGAGACTTTAAAGTGATCATTATCATACAAGTCTATCCGCTCGCTCTCCGACAAGGGACTTACACCCTGCACTCTGCTCGCTCTCTCCGGACGGGACTTAAAGTGATAAATATCAGTCATCACATTCAATATGGATTTTTCAAAATTCAAATAAGAGGAAATCCTAAGTGTTCATCCTAGACATCTGACTTAGAGCATGCCTAGAGACCAATCTAGTTTTCAAATATGTGTAAGCGGTCCTAGGTTATTATTGTCCTAAATAGTCATCTCAGTCGTCCAACTCATAGCATGCTTAGGGACCGTTTGGGATCTTGTACACATGTAACTGGCCTGAGGTTATGTTGCATCATTTATTTAAAGTCAGGGGAAAGGAATCGAACCTGAACCCAACCTATCCCATCATGTGGTTGTCATCCCATGGAACTCTCTGACCAATAACTTCATTCTACCCCACCCCCTCATTCAAATGGTGAGCTTTCAGTTCCAGCTTCTGCTGTTATGCATTCTTATTCCAGTTTTCAACTCTGACTCTATCATTGCCCATTCCAGGCATTAAAGCTCACCGAAGATCCAAATCGATCGTGCCCTTGAGTCGTAAGGGCATTATTTTAGTTTGCTTTGCTCTATCTTCAAATGCTCCCGCATTGGTTTTTAGTTTTTTACTTGGAAAATTTTTATTATTTTTATAGGATATTTTGCTGCACATGGAAGAGGGATTCATGATGATATATGTATGCACAAGGAAATACAAAGGAATGAAGAGGAAATAATTCAAGTTCAAGATCATGTAGGACCCCACCCACTTACATTGATTTTCAATTAGGAGCTAAGCATATGCTAAAAGGTCATTAAAGCTTCATGTACATTTAAGTGGAGGATTAATGGATGTTTATGATTACTTGGTGGCCACACTACCTCAAGGGTGTTTTGGGAAGCTCCCTAAAAAGAGAAATAGAGTTTTATGCATGTATAAATAGCCCTCTTATGTATGTGAACATATCTTCTACTCTTTCATATTCGTTAGGAAATTAAGAAAGTAAGTTGTAAGCTCTATGTTGAGTGAAATAAAAATGGCTTCCAAGCCT